>OU830593.1:0-4800000 GCA_917563855.2 Limnephilus lunatus | reverse complement strand
CGCGACACCAGATAGCAGCCAATAAAAATATGCATTAAGAACATGTTGATGTTGGTAGTTCTTAGTCGAAGTATGGTACAGTTAAATACGAATGAAGGGGATAAGGTTGAATTACTTTGTTTGGCCCGTATGCATTCCTAAACCATTCATCCGATTGTGGTGAAACTTTTGTGATTTGTTGTGCACACTCCTGCTAAGGTTTCTATATATAAAGGTGAGCTCTGGCATCATGAAATTATGTCCTATACCAGGGGTCAGCAAACCTTCAAGTGAGAAGAGCCAATTTGTCAATGGAACAAGATAACAAATATATAGGAGAGCCATATTATAACAGGGCAGAGGGGGAAGTTGAAGGCAACGCGGGAGGGGAAAGGGACAAATAGGAAAGGGCGAAGGGCCCGCAGGGGAGGGGTAACGTAGGGGTGTGGGGTGAGGGAGGGGCAGAGGGAGGTGTTTCAAAGGAGACATAGTAGCGGTAGGAGACAGCAGGGATAAATATGGAAAATCCATGCTTCTCACATGTTCACCTATACGGCCTGTTCACTTGTCAGAAAACAAAAAATATTGTGTATCCAAAACTACTTCAATAAACAGAATTAAAACGCAATTCTCTCTTTGAGTGGCATTGCAACCAAGCAGGGTATCACTAACTACTAACCATCACATTACAAATCGATACGCTCCCAATTATCAACGCTCCTCCTAAAGTACTATGCTTGTTTGAAAAAGCCGACTATGAATTAATCAACCAACATCTGTCAACGATAGACTGGTCTTTTACCAAGGAAAATGCGAACGTTGACGAAGTAGTTGATTCCTTTTATAACATCTTAAATAATATCATCAACCAATTTGTCCCCAAACGCATCGTCAAAAAGAAAAAATTTCCTAACTGGTATTCAGCTCCTCTAATCAAAATTATTAAAGAAAAACAAAAACTTCATAAAAAATGGAAATCCTATAATAATTCAATAGATTACATAGAGTTCACTATCAAACGTACACAACAAAAACACCTACAGAAGCATTGCTATAATCAATATATAAGTTCGGTTGAATCTAATATTCAGAATAATAATAAACAACTCTGGAATTACGCTAAAAACAAAAGTAAAACAATCGGCATCCCACAAATCATGCACCTTAAAGACGAGTCTGGCACCGGCGCTCATCAAGTATGTGAATTATTCTCTAAACACTTTCAGTCCACCTACGTTAGCGATATGAGCACGAACAATACCAGCACACTTGATAGCTCTACGTTTGTAAATAATCATTCCTCGATTGGTAACATAAATATTGACAATCTAATGATCAATAAATACCTGAATAATTTAGATGTTAGTAAGGGTGCTGGTGGTGACGGTATCTCACCATATTTTGTCAAAAAATGTGCCAAAACTCTTTCTTACCCTTTAACTAACATATTTATAATGTCACTAAAAGAAGGTAAATTTCCCACAAAGTTTAAAGAAGCAATTATAATCCCTATTCATAAACAAGGCTCAAAAATTAACATTGAAAACTACCGCCCAATCTCGATATTCACGGTATTTAGTAAACTTTTTGAACGTGTTGTCTACGATCAAATTTACACAATAATTGTTCGCAATATACAAAACCAACAACACGGATTTCTTCAAAAGAGATCAGTACTAACAAACTTGGTAAATTTTACGGAATATTTAACGAGCAATATGGACAAAAGAAACCAAGTAGATGTAATCTACACTGATTACTCTAAGGCCTTCGATAAGGTAAACCATTTCATCCTTATTCAAAAATTAAAACAGTTAGGCATCCATGGTGACTTACTCCGGTGGCTCACTTCATACCTTTGGAGTAGACTTCAAAGTGTCTCAATTGGGGGAACAAAGTCCGGCTTCTTTTCTGTGCCCTCCGGTGTACCTCAAGGTTCTCATTTAGGCCCATTATTATTTAATGTGTATATATATGATATTTACAAATGTTTTTTACATGCTAATTACCTAGCATATGCAGATGATAAAAAAATATACTTGGTTATTAAATCAATCAATGACTGTATTAAACTCCAAGAAGACCTCAATCGTCTTTTTGTCTATTGCGAATTAAACAAACTTGTTATTAACATCTCAAAGTGCAATAAATTAACATTTACACGTAATAAAAATATAATTTCATTTGTATACACATTGAACGGCACACATATCAATGAAGTAAAATATATCAGGGACCTTGGGGTAACGATGGATGTCAAATTAAACTTTATCCAACACACTGATGAAATAATTAACAAAGCCAATAAAATGCTGGGATTTATAATTCGTATAGCAAAACCCTTCCACAACATAAACACTCTATATTCCCTTTACACCTCATATATTCGCCCGCACTTGGAACACTGTACACCGATCTGGACTCCTTTTAATTTTTTTAACACTTAAATTATAAATTCAAATTACACTTCTCAAATTATACCGAATCCATTAAATTTCACAATTTCAAATCCCTCCAAACACGACGTCTAATTTTTGATCAAATCCTATTGTTTAAAATTCTAAACAATGGCCTGGACTCACCAGAACTTACCAATTTAATAAATTTTCATATTCCGTCAAGATCAACCCGGCAATCCGATTTATTTTATTTACCCTCTTGTAGAACAAACATTAGAAAAAACTCCCCAATTCCTCGTGTATGTGCACAATGTAATACAAAATTTCACAGCATTGACACTTTTAGTAAAAACCTTAAGAAATATCGATATGAAGTAACGCGTACGATCGATTATTAATATGAGAATATATCGTGAGCATCTCCTATCCTTTTCCTATATTCCTCTTCCTCTCCTCTTCCTATAAACCAACATTAATTATAATATAATAAAACTTCATTTCCGAGGTACTTTAGCATAAGAAACCTCTGTGGCTTGACTCCAGTTCAATTATATATTTATCACTGTATATGTATTATGTATGTAAAAGCTGTTTGTTTCTTACAAATAAATAAATAAATCACGCCGTTTCTCCGCAGGGGTAGGCAGACCGCCAAACAACTCGATCTTGGCACACACTCCTTGCCTCCTTCACACTAATACGTCGTCTCATAGATGCTCTTTTATTATTCTGACTCTTGACATGGCCTGACTCAAGTATCTGATTCACTTGGTGGTGCCATATCTTCCTCGGGCATCCCCGACTACTTCTACCATTCACATTTGCGTCGTATATGTATTTATAAATAAAACCAACAATTTATTACAATTTCATTTTCATGTATTTAATAGAAATTCATAGTAACACATAAACGAATGGTACCACAATGTATATTTGAGGTAGTAGGATAGGTAACCTACGGGAGGGGAGGGACAGGTCGAGAGAGAGAATGTCTTTGATTGGCTCACAAATGAAGGGAAAAGGGCGACAACGAGAATCATAATTAATAATTATCACTTATATTAATATTGGCTAAGATGTATCGGTTACAAAACACTTGAATCAAGTACAAAAAATGCATCTTATATTGCCAATAAATCGGTATGCATAAAACTTCCAATCCTTGAACCAGCCAATAATGAGCCTAGCAATGGTTGCTTTCTAATACAATAAAGGTTGGGTCTTTTCAATTTCTGTCACATTTAAACATGATTTTTACATTTGAATCACCGATTTCCGGCCCGTTACAGTGTTTGATCGAATGTTAATCAGCCGCCAAGCGCAAGGATAATGCACATGTGCTCGACGGCTGATTATAATTTGTTTAAAGAGTAAAACGAGGCGAGAAACAGCAGTTTTAAGGCATCATTCAAATGTCAAAAAGCAATATTCTAATTAAAATGTTTATAGTACAACTTATGCAATTTACAAGGTGCATATTACACAATATATTATATCATTGAAGAAGATAATACTAATAAATCTAAATAAAAATGTGAAAAAGAACAAGACACAGAAAATCCTACAGATGTACGTGTTTGTCTCTTTTTAGTGTCGCTTTTAGGTTTCATCGAGTTTCAAATCACAACGGTATTACCACTTCAAAAAGGTAAGGGTTGCAACTGGGACTTGAACCCAGGATCTCATCTTACTGGGACAAACCCTTTAACCTACTCAGTATTTTTTTCAATCTCTTATTTCAAATTTAGAATTACCTAACAATATTATTGACTAAATTTTTCCCATATTTTTGGCTGCTACCTTTTTAAATGATCAGAAAGTTCTAAAGAATTGGTTTGTGACCTAGATAGTGTCTTGGATAAAAATATCCGATTTTATTTATATGGGACACCTATTGACCTTTTCTAAAAGTCTAAATGATTTTTTTTTTCTTCATTTTCTGTGTTTTGTTCCTTTTCATGTATTTGTTTAGATTTATATATTAGCATTATTTTCTTCTTCAATGAATATATTACAAACAATATATTGTTATTATGAGCTCAAAAGTCACGAAAACCTGGGTCGACTTCAATAGTATTTCTTTTGAAGCAAATATTTTGTAGATACATCTTTGCCAAGAAGAAAAATATGTACTAAAAACATTGAACATATTATACTACTACAAATATTTTTTTTCTTTTTCTAACAGTCATCAACATTTAGTTCAAAGAAACACCGAGGGAATAAATAACATTCAAATATAGATTTTTCTAAAATACATGTCTTCAAAAATTACATAAATACATCATGTTTACCTATTTTTTTATTGACATCGATAATTATATTAATTTAACTAAACGATCATTGCATCAGAATTATTTTCGATCAATTTCATAAGAATTAATTTAAATGTATGAATTTGTGTTTGCACAGGTTAATCATTTTAAACAGACCCTTGCTTTTATGTAGTGGTGTACTTGTTGTATAAAAAAATAATTTTATTAAATAGTAATTTTAATGTTAGAAGCTGAAGAATAAAATTAAAAAATTAAATAAAAAAAGAATATTTTCAAATTGAATCGTGAGTTTAATTGATTTAAGTCGCTAAGCAACCAGGGTAAGAGGGGATTGTGGGCGGGTGTTCAAAATTAGTTTTAATTTTTTTAAACTTTCAATACTATGAATTAGGGAGGCGGGTATGGATACAGCCGGCCTGGGAACCATTTATTGGATAACCAACACCCCTGCCATAGGTCATCCCGTTTCACTACGTTTGGTGACTTAGCAGGGGTGCCCGGGTTCATGGGAGACCTTTTGAACTCTCCAGCCAGACTCTCTCCACCCGTTGCCTTGCACTGCATTGGGAGGGATGGATTCATATGTTTGTCACTCCTGGACACATTGACCCCCAGATTCATACCCACCCCTGACAACTTTTTCTTCCCAAATTTTCTAAAAATACCCTCTACCGAGCAT
Organism: Limnephilus lunatus; assembly: GCA_917563855.2. NCBI lineage: Eukaryota > Metazoa > Arthropoda > Insecta > Trichoptera > Limnephilidae > Limnephilus > Limnephilus lunatus. The sequence continues at coordinate 4,794,667 of OU830593.1, read as the reverse complement.
CCCCAAAGATGACGTATGCCTAGAGAGATTTTTTTTTTCCTAGAGCCTGCTGTGTGAAGTCAATGTAAAAAATAACTATCGGTGATACACGAATACATTCAGAGGTGTCCTCCTTAAAATGATTTGCCTGTATATAACATTAAAAATAAATACTTTATGGTGACAAACACAACTAATGTCATTTGGTTTGATGAAAAATTGCAAGAAAGTAACGCCATCTAGTGGAGTGAATTAGAGTTGACTGGTAAAAATCATCATAAAGTACTTTTATTCTAATTTTTTACCAATACAATAGTAAAGTAATTATAAAAAAAAACTCCATTCACAAAGGGAGTCTTTTAGTGCAATTAAAATACAGCCATCCTGAATTGGTATGCAATCTAACAGGACTATACAAAAAAAGTTGCAGCCAGGCGATTTTTCTAAGCAGTTTTGACTTGACTTGAAAAAACGCTGGGAGTTTTTTTACTCCCGATGTGAACAAGGCAAGAATAATCCAAGTTTTTGATAAAATACATGCCAATTAATAGTTAACATACACTGATCGAACATTTGTACTGCAAGATCAAACATATATATACTGCATGATCAAACATATATACTGCAAGATCAAACATTTATACTGCAAGATCAAACATATATGTATACTGCAAGATCAAACAATTATACTGCAAGATCAAACATTTATACTGCAAGATCAAACATTTATACTGCAAGATCAAACATATATACTGCAAGATCAAACAATTATACTGCAAGATCAAACATTTATAGTGCAAGATCATACATATATACTGCTAGATCAAACATATATACTGCAAGATCAAACAATTATACTGCAAGATCAAACATTTACATATATTGCAAGATCAAACATTAATACTGCAAGATCAAACAATTATACTGCAAGATCAAACATTTATATTGCAAGATCAAACATTTATACTGCAAGATCAAACATTTATACTGCAAGATCAAACATTTACACTGCAATAAATATAATTTGTTATAATATCTTTAATTTAAATAATTATGGACGTAACACATTTTCCTATTGACGACAGATATAAATTACTTTGCTAAAACATCTTTCCATTACTCTCACATAAATAGTAGACACATAGGATGAAGGGAACACATATATTTTACTAATAAAGGAAAGTAAGCGTAGTTATGTATAACAGATAGTTTTCAGATATGATCAAGATAAGAAACAATTAATATTATTACGTTATTTGATAATGCTGTATTGAGCTGTTATTTTATAGATAGTCAATCAATATAGATAAAGGTGGTGCAAATCAAATGCAATCGAACTCATAACTGATATGCGATCGATTGCGTTTTATTTTCCTTTTGATATATGACATAAGACGCCATTTAAAAAAATGAAAGCATGTAACGAGAGGGAGAAGATTTTCGCGCCAGCATGTATTTTTTCAATTGATTTTATAATCTTCAAATACATTGCAACACTGGAGTCATGACCTGAAATATTGAAGATCATAAAGGAAAGGGAGATTGACAACTTGCACGAATGACCAATTCAGAAACCAAAGGATCATCGAGGAAGCTAGTTCTTCATGGAACATACTGACAAAACACAGCAAATCTATTAAATGTATACATTCTTAAGATTGTAATCCACATTTTTTTAAGACGGGGGAAGAGAGTTGAAATTTTTTACAATTAGCTCGCTGGCGGGCGTTTATATTCAACATCAGGCTGCACTTCCAATTTGTACAGGGTAGATCAAAATTTGTGATTAACTTCTTGGCAATGCAATTTTAATAACTTCTCTGAAATTAGACCGCGGTCTTCCCAGATGTGTAAGCGATTCTTCCAAATTTTTAAATAGACTTCGACCTTTGTTCTAAGCAATATCAAATATTTAAATTTATAGCCCTTCTTAATAAATAAGATGATTCAATCTAATTTGTGTATTTCAAGTGATCTTTTAATGTGAATATAGCAAGCGATGTGGTAGTTCCGATAATATAACTCTGTGGTTAATTGGTGGGAATTTTTACGTGCTGTGTGGTCAATAGACGATTTTCTTTAACTAGATTCAGGTACCATGAAAAGAAGTTGCCATTGCTTTAGCCAGGAAAATGTGGTAGTTTTTCTAACCACAAACTTCAAAAATAAAGAGATAAAAACTCTCTCTTATAAGGTTTTTCTAGGGACAGGAAAAAAAACATCTCACTTGGGAAAAACCTTGGTGGTTTCAAACAAGACCATTTTTGGGACTAAAAAGCATATCTTATCAGTTTGAAACATTCTTATGTGAAATTTGTATATGTATAACAAGTGGAGAAGAAAAGGTGAGCACTAGACAGCAATGTGTAGTGCATAATACTTAGGATATAGACAACTTTTGATTCCAGCAAAATACTTGAGTTTAAAAAAAAATCTACATTCTACCAATCATTTTTGCTTGCGTTGTTTAGATATTTTAGAAATTCAACTGTTAAAAATACCGCTGTGAAAAACCAGTGTGAAATTCTACTAAAACCAATACAATATCATTTTTAATTCAACCATAATTTGGATTATATTATACGTATGTATATATGTACAGCGCCTCGTCATTACTTTTTTATAGACTAGTCAAACTTATAAATATAACACTGCTCAAGTCAGGTTTGTATCATAATTAATTAAGTTAAAATAATGTTTAAAGTTAGTCTTTGCAAACTGTGGATATGCAGTTCTGAATTGTCAGACACCATTTTCTGGACATCATCCATGGCTACAAAGCTAGGGAAGGAAAAACTACTGATTAACTGTTAAGCCGAAATTTTAGTTCAACACTTCTCAAATGCACAAATATGCTCTTTCCAACGCAATTCTTCGGCCAACAGGCGAGTCCAGCATTACTAAACCAGAAGCTGATCGGAGACTCAGATTGATCGATCAAAAAGTTGGCAACAACGGCCCAAAGAGTCATGCCAATTATCTGCTTGTGAGGCAGAATGACAGATGGGCGGTTTAGGAGCATGACAAAGGTTGCCGACATTACCGTTACAAACTCCAAACTCCAGATTATCGTTCGAATTTACATAATCGACAATCGAAAGAAAGAAACTGCGGTGCTGTATGTGTTCAAATAAGGCCTATATCCAAGCTGGACGCCAGAACGATTTATCCGCATAAAGCAAATCCACTTCAATCCGTGTTTAACTTGAATTAATGTTGACAGAAACAAGCCTTAAAAAAACACAGAAAACTAGAGAGAAAACATCACTAAAAAATAGCTTAAAAAATAAAAAAATGTACCAACTTGATAAACGAAAACCTGACGCCATTAAGCCTCGTACAGATCGGGAGAAAAAATACGCCCAGACATTTAACAACCAATAAAAACATGGCGGATATTGTTGACACTATAAAAGGCAAAGAAACTTTCAAGTGCTTTTTCTAATCTTCTTTGAATCCAGGAATATATGTATGGATGTTGAATTTTGAAATAGTGAAGATTATTTTATTTTTTTACATTGATAGAAAAATTTATTGTCTTATTTGGTCTTACAAATATGCAAAAATACATAATATTATGTATATTTTTGAAATTTATTCATAATTTAAAAATAAGATATATTTTTTCATTGACGGTGACTGAAATGTTTTTACAAAATCTAAAGGCATATTATTGACCAGTAGGAATTTGGAAAAATACAGAAATTAAATTTTGAACACAATTTTAAGGCTAATCAAGACATCTTTCAATGAGTACTATAAAAAAAACAGAATAATACAAAATTTGAAGTAGTGAAATTTAAAAAGGACAAGAAAATGGACTGTATTTCTTCAAAAATGAAAATACTTATAAAATAAAATGAATGCAAAAAACAAAATGAATGGGAGAATTAAAAATTACTTGAAAGAAGTTAACTAAAGTAAGGTAGAAAATCAAGAGTCAGAATTTATGTGAATAGAAAAAAAAAATTACTTTAAAATTATATTTATGGATCTCCATATTCGTGGATTCGCTTAGGAATTTAAGATTTGGTTATTATAGAGAGCATTTTCTGTACGTTAACGATATGTATTGATTTATCAATTCATTGCCTTTCAAAAACAAACATTATCAATTTTAGAGACGATCAGAAACGATTATTAACCTTTCGAATGAACACCGTTAACAAACTTGAAAAATTAAGACATCTTTCAAAAATTAAAACAAAAGAAATACGCATTTCAAATAAAGAATTATAAATTAATATGATAATTCGCTTGTCTGAATCGTTCTCACAATCTGTTCTAAATTTGAAAATCAGAGCAAATCCCAGTTCTAGAGGTCATTGAACCGGTTACACAGAGACACACCACACCACTGATCATAATTTTTTTAAATTAAGTAGTCTGGTTTTTGTTTTTAACCTTTTCCACGCGATCGTAACAACAGTTGATACGGCAAAAATCCATGCCTCACACGCGCCCGTATCAGACCTTGTTACGCCAACTTCGACTGCCGATATCACAGCGCTCCTATGTAACAGTTTTTTTTCCCGCTCACTAGGACATTCGTGTAACTATCACGATGCTGACATCTTCAGGCATATTTCGAAAATAAAATTGTATTTCGTAAAGAACATCGATAATCAAGTGAATGTGTCGTCGTGCGTTTGAGTGCCATAGTTCATAATTTAGTCAACAGATGGCGCTAGTAGTCATTCGCTCTTTGCGCATGCGTTTCCGATTGATCATAGTGGACAAGCGTCGATACCATTTATTGTAGAGATCTCGCGTATTCTAAACGTTTGTTTGTATTGTGAAACTGTGATTTTGACTTTACATAAAAATTTTATTAATTTAAGTGTCATCAGAATTTTATAACATGTCTATTTTGGTTATAAATTAGTTACAAAAGTGCGTGTTTATTTTCGTGTTCTTTTTCGTACTGTTTCAAAGTTATTAGGAAACGTTCACAATAAGTTTTTAGTGTTTGAAATTAACTTTAAGAATAAAAATGGCCCATATTTTGGAAGATGATGAAATTGAAAATATACTGCAGATGTTGGATTCTGATTATGAAATGTCCGAGGATGAATTTGTACCTTCGGAAATTTCAGATGCAGAAACTCAAGCTGATGAGTCTGTACGGGAAGAAGCAGAAACTCAAGCTGATGAGTCTGTACGGGAAGAAGTGCTACACTCCTGGGTGTCAGGACCTCATATTCCAATAGTACACGAATTTGATGATTTTCAATCCGGCATTTCTGTACAATTTAACGAAAACTCAACAGAAAGTGATTTTTTTGAACATTTTTTGAATCGCTCCATTATGAATGAAATTGTAAGAGAAATACACAACTACCATAGCTTTGTTCTCAATACAAAGGAATTTGGTGCGAATTCAAGAATTCATAAATGGAAGGACACAAATATTGAAGAAATGTATTTATTTATTGCAATAACCATGCTAATGACAAGAAACCAACACTTGACTATTGAAGAGTATTGGAGTACAAATATATTTCTTAGTTCGCCTATTTTTGGCCAGATCATGAGTAGAGATCGATATCAACTGTTATTGCAAAATTTACATTTCTGTGACTCAAATTCGCCGTCTACAGATCGTCTTTATAAAATAAGGTTAGTTTTAAATCACACCCGAACACTATTCAAACAGTCTGTAATACCTTATGAAGATCTATGCATAGATGAAAGCATGATTGTTTTCAAGGGTAGGCTTATTTTTAAACAGTATATTCCATCGAAACGACACCGCTTTGGAATCAAAATGTTTGTTTTGTGTGATGTGAAAACTGGATACATTCTTGATTTTATAATTTACTGTGGAGAAGGCACGGAAATAACGGATGAGCAGAACTTGGGAATAACCGGCGCTGTTGTAACCACACTTATAAATGATTATTTTGGCAAGGGGCACAATTTGTGGTGTGACAATTGGTACACAAGCCCAAAGTTATTCCAGTTTTTGCATTCGGAAAAAACGAATGCCTGTGGGACAGTAAAAAAAAACCGTAAGGAAATGCCCAAATTTAAAAATCTGAAAAAAGGTGAATTTGAGTCAAAAAGCCGCGGTCCCCTTTTAGCATTAAAATGGTGTGATAAAAGGGATGTTCACATGCTAACTACCTTGCACGATGACATATTTAAAGAAACAGGGAAAATAAATCACCGAACTAAACAACCCATTCACAAGCCCGCCTGTATAATCGATTACAATAAATCTATGGGAACTGTTGACAAAGGCGACATGATGCTGAGCAGTTTATCATGTATGCGAAAGACGATAAAGTGGTATAAAAAAGTCTTTTTTCACATAATTGACCTGTATTTATTGAATGCACTTATTTTGCACACCCAAGTGACAGATATAAAAAAGCCGTTAGCAGATTTTCAATTGGCGGTTATAATGCAACTTGTTGAGAAATATAAACCACAAGTTACACAAATACCACAGCCTACAACATCAGCCCACCTCAGTCCATTTCGGATTCTGCCTAAACATGCCACTAAGCATATGGCAGGATTGATTCCAGCAACCGACAAATCAAATAAACCGCGCAGACGATGTCGTGTATGCCGACTTACAAATAATAAAATGCAGTTAACGAGATACATGTGTAAAGAATGCGGTGTGTCGTTATGTATCGAACCCTGTTTTAAAATATACCATACCTCAAAAAAATTGTGACCGGCGTAAACTCCTCTTAAGTGCTTAGATAATTAAAACAATATTTATTATATGACAAAATCTATTCGTCTCGTGTTATTTTTAAGTGTTGAGTTTTAGAACTTGTTTATTCGAATTAATAATAATAAGTGATTGAGGTACCACTTGTGTCTATCAACGCAGTGTCCTGAGTACAAGCACGCGGGGAAATGGCGCCGCCTTTAAGATAACATGGGTATGTTTTTGTATGGAATTTAATGTTTTTGTTTTTATAAACATCTAGGAGTGTTTACAGACGACGATTTGGTTTCAAATTGTAGATAATAATCTCATCTGTTTATATAGTATGATAAATCATGCCATAATATGCTGTAATTGACATAAAATTGGATGGATAGGTATTTGAAAACATGTACCGCGTATGGGTATTGAACAAACGGAGTAGTTCAACGCGGGGAAAAGGTTAAGTAAAATATTAGAATTTTTTTTAATTTTTCCTATATTTTGAATTTATTTATTTAATTATTTATTTCCCAAGTCATGGATCTCTTATGATCTCCGTACACTTTACTTTCCTATTTGTTTTTACTTATTCGAAAATATCGGATGATCAGAAGCCTTGCCGTGAATAACGAACTATTATTGTACCTCAAAAAATGCAACAAAAATGAAATCCTATATAAAATCTTAATATTAACACAAAAAATACTTCATATTCAGAAAAAAAAAACACATCAATTTAAGTTTAAAAATAACGTAATTTGTATAACATAATAAATTGAACCCATAAATTCTTACGTACTAACACTATTTGAAAAGTTCGACTTAGATTAAACGGACAATATTAACAAAATACATAGATGCTTGTTTAGCGAAATTGCTGCCTGCAAAAAAATTATTTCATATACGTAACACAATATTATTGTAGGTTAGGTTATTTAAGAGGAAAAGCAGGTGGCATTATGTTCGTACAAACATATTCCTCTATTTCCTCTCTGAAATTTGATGCTAGTGCAAATATTATTTAATATACTAGGGTCAGTGAAAAACTAATGCCTCCAATTTTTATCTAATTAAATAAAGTGACTTAAATGAAAAAAAATAATTTGGCGCTATTCCTCAAACCTTCATCTACAATCTTAGTAATTTTCTGCATCAACAGGTGGCAGCACTTCAGTCACTTGCAAAATGGCTGATATCAATGTTCGTATTAGTCAGCGTTCTGTGGTTGAATTCTTGAATGCAGAAGGTGAAACGCCTATTTGCATTCATGAAAGACTGAAAAATGTTTATAGCGATGCAACTGCATAAAAATTCTTGAAATTACTTTGGTTTGAACGCAATCGATTCGTTCAGTACACAAATTTGACAAAGTATTTAAAAGTAAAACATTCAGCCATAGAATATGTTCTTCTAATAAAGTTGATGAAAAAAATCTTAAAAATAGATCAAGTTTTCGAGTAGAAAATAGGGTAATACAAAACTGTGATTTTGATGATTTTATTTAGTCTGCCTGAGGTGAAGTTATCCCTTTTGCACAGTATTTAGGGAAGCAAGGGGGCAAAGGACCGCAATAGTTTTGTAAAATACCTGTTATTCAAATTTCTCGTAAATATAACGAGTTGGGGCTTAATTTTGTAGCATTTTTAGTTTCCAAGTCAAAAGAATTTTAACCACTCCGATCTATCGCGAATATGCACTTTTCATGTCTTAAACGATATGTCAGATTTACGAAAACTTTGTGTTATTTCCGCTTCACAATTAAAGCTTTATAAATTATATATTTCTGAATGTAGCTGATTAGTAAAAACGGTTTTTGAAAGGTTACGAAATAAGCTTTCAAATTGTTATATTACAAATAAATATTAACATTTGTAAATATTAAAATTTAGATTGCAAACATAAAAAAATGTTAAAATGACTCATGTGATGTTTTTATGTGAAAACGGTACTAAAATCACGGATTATGTAAAAAAAACAATACTTATTCTATTGTATAAATGAATAATAAACAACTTAGTAACCTCACTTTTTATCATTTCATACAAGAGTATTTAATAAAAAAATAACAATGTCTAACGGCAGGTAGGCGATTTTCTACCGAGGCGAGGTCTACCATGTATCTGACAGAATAGGTATTTTTATGTATTTCTATGGACAAATTGAATAGTGATGGGTAGCTTGATTTATTATGAAGCTTCTACTTTTTGTTTTAGGGATGTCACTAGAACAATAACGGAGTTATAACGATTTCTGTGGAAACACACGCGTTGACATGAAAACACACTTATTGTACTTGACTGCTAACGTTATATTATCGTGTATATCCGCTTACGTATCGGAGTAGTTAATATATGTAAAAGACAGGTGAAAAAAATATTTGATTTATGGTGAGCATTTGAATATTGCTTTTCCCGTTATCTCAACACTTAGTATTTGATTAGTACTTAGGTCTGACTAATTAACTGGACGATCAACATATTATCGTAAAGAAAATCATTTCTGTCGATTTATTTTCACATGAAAAAGATAGATATTATCAACTGAGCTACAAGAGATAAAAGAAAATACTCTAGTTACGATCAATTGTCACATATCTTTCATAAGTGGTACTGCCACTGCATTAATATTAAAATTTCACATTGATATAAACAGAAAAGACAGATAAATCTGTAATCGGAACAGAAAAGACAGATAAATCTTTAATCGGAACTCATTTCTAAATGTTGGTGCATTTCAAATAAATAACGAAAAAAAAACATTTTGAATAAAGTAAAACTTTACGCTGCACATAAACAAGATTTGCAAATATATACAGGAAAAAGGATCACATGATATATGACTAATAGATGAACACGGTGAAAAACTTTATTTATATTCTAGAATAATTTCCTGTATTGGTTCTTTTGACTATAAAAGAATTGACATTTTACATTGTTAATAGATGAATGATATCTATTTTAATAGGAGGTTTTGTTTTATCAGAAATAATAAGATCATTTTATCAATTGGCATGCTCTTAAAATGCGTATCTGACAGTTGATCGTCCGACAATTGATCGTCTGACAGTTGATCATCCGACAGTTGATCGTCTGGCAGTTGCTCATCTGACAGTTGATCGTCTGACAGTTGATTGTATGACAGTTGGCTCTCCAAAATTATATTTATTATAAAATTATAATTTTTTACCAATTAAACCTAAAATCGACTTCAAAAATACCTTCAATAATAAGTTGGTATGGATATCAAGGGAATTTATTAAGTGTCAATTTTTTGTACTTATACGCTGGTATATACAGTATCTAGACAATAAATTTTATCCTTGATGCTTTTGAATCAAAACGTTTTATACTTTTGTTATTCGGCGGTACATCCTCTCTGCACTCCCCTTTGTAGACACTTTTTGCGCAAGCAGGTATACCGTATTTTTCCTGAGCCGACTGCATATTATATGCAAGTATGTCGAGGAGTCAATTGTCGGGGGTTCAACTGTCATGGGATCGTAAAAACTCAGTACTGTTATGGCAATAAGACTGCAGTTCTTGTCATACTGTAAGTTTTTTTTAAATGATGCATAAAATTAATTTAATATGGTGAAAGTTTACATTCAACGAAAATTGTAACATCAATACATGCTTATGTGTGGCAACATATGAATACTGAAAAAGATGCTGAGGCAAAAAAGGTGCAAAATATCTTAGCTAACAAAAAAAATAAGGGTTGTGTAATTTGTTCACTTAGAACAGCTCACATAGGTCTCAGAGAAATCGTTGTACCTCCCTTACTGTGATGGTGAGAAATATGATCTAAATGGTGCTAGAAAGAGAAAACTCCACACTTTATATTCAAATCTAGAAGTTAACCATAGAAAAATTAAATTGTGCACCTCTATGATACCAAAGTTTCCGAAAGAAATTAAGAAAAAATTATGAAACTTTGCGAATGTTTTATTAATTATTTTTTTAAGAAATGACAAAAAATTGAGGTGACAAATATGTGTTTTTATGTTTTAGAAAAAAAACTTTTTTATGTTTGCATCTAAAATTTTAATATTTCAAAAAACTATATGTTTATTTCTAATAACAACATTTAAAAGTGTATTTCATCACCTTTCAAAAACAGTTTTTAATTTTCGGATACATTCATAAATATTCAATTTATTTGGATATAAAATACTTAAAATCACCTTCTGTTATGCCAGCAAAATGGATTTATTAACTTTATGAACAAAATATAACATATTGCCATATCAGTACCAAATTAGCTGTTTTTTAAGTGGGACATTATAATCAGAATGATTGTAATTGATAATTTATTTAACAGAATTTAGGTAAGTGTAAAATGATAAAGTATGGTACAAAACTGTCGCCCTACACGATGTATAACATTAAAGCCTAGACCATTGAATACCTGTACCAAGTGGGAGAGAAGAACAAGTCGGTGTCACTCCACATAGAGCACACAGTGACTGGAATAGGAACTCCCGAGGCCAAACAGCATCGGGAACTCGATGGAAACCGTCTCTCGGTCGGACAGCGGCGTCGGTCGGTATATCTTCTTCTTGTGGGGATTCCTCGTCATCTCCCAGCGCCACCTTTGCCGCTCACCCATATCAAACAGTGTTAGTATATCGAAGCGTCATAAGTCGGGGAATCTGAATGGATCCTCCACATACTCCGCAGGGATCCGAAACATGCTGTACGGTATATCATCGCGGAACTCAAACTGCTGGAATGTAATCTTCGCCGTGACCGTCGGGAGAATGGGGATGTCAATCTTTACAGGAAAACCGCTCGGGAGTTTCAATTCCACAAACTCACGCAGCTTGGAGAAGTGCTTAAACGGGGCGATGACTTCTAACACGTTGAGCAGCATCTCTACGCTGAGCGGGAAGTTGTCACTCATGGCGACGGTCGCTCGGAAGTTTTTGGTTGTTTCTTTGTAGACGAGCTCGCGACCGAGACCGACATATCTTCCGGGAGGAGAGTTATTGTAGTCTTCCCAAGTTGTACCGCAATCAGGCGGCGGATTCAATGAACTTCTCCGGACCGGTTCACCGTTAGAGTCGAGTCCTTGCGTATTACCTTTTGTGAAGCTTTCCATTAAGGCTTTGTTCTTTTGCAAGTCATCTGTCGAAAGATGTTCTCTCCGCTTTCTGGACTCCAATACCAATCCATTAATACAATAGAGATCACTCTGATATTGTCCAGCGACGGTTTCCTTGCGATCTTCTCTGAAAAACCAGCCAGATTGAGCGCGGGTGAAGGAAATGCTTTTGGTAGACATCTGAGCCGCCAGAATGTCGCTGGACATCAAGATATCCACTTCATCTTCGATCTCTAACTCTGTTTCTTCATACCTAACTCTTTGATACACTTTAAACTTGTTATCGATCACGGTGAGTGACTTGCTGGGGATTTCGTCTCCTTTGAAAACAAAGCTGATGTCCCCCCGTTCCCACTTCATGTCGGAGAAGTCCACCAGAGTTGTATCCAGGCGTATATTACAGCCAGCCTTGTAGATCTTGCAGATATCCGAGGGGAGGATGCGTGAAACGAGCGGTACCCAAGATTGGAAGTCCCATTTGAGCTCGAGATAGAAATCACTGATTTTTTCCAACGCTTCCACAAGGTTGGGTCGTCTCTCTTCCATCTGTTCGCGAGCCTGCTGTTTTAACTTTCGCACAAGAGAAGATATCGTCTGCCGATCGCCATAGCTGATAGCTTCGGCCAGTGGAGACCAGCCGAGGAGGTTTTTCACTTTGACCGGCGCACTGTGAGCGAGCAAGATTTGCACGCATTCTTTTCTGCCAAGCATGACGGCAAGATGCAGCGCGGTATTGCCATGTTTGTCTTTCTTGCCAACGTCATTTTTACGTATCAAGGCGGACAGCTTCCGCAAGTCTCCATTAAATACACACTCGTGAAGTGGGAAGGTATCCTCGACTAATTCCACATCTCCATTGGTGATGGTGATCTCTGGAACAGCCGCCATATTAATACTTATTCCCTCAACCATAAAACTGTTGACATTGTTTTTAAATTTACGTGGTCAACCATGTAGTTTCTGACATTTTTTAGACGTATTTACGTGTTCAATCTCACTTCGAAACAAAAGCAGTGTTCCTCCATTTTTACACCACCTTAAAATGAAAAACAGACGAAAAATTGTGAATGAGTGTAATTTCATGATATCGGATTGGTTAGTAAAGCAATTTTCAACACGCAATTTAAAAAAAAATGCTATACATATATGTACGTGTGACGTTAATCGTTCGATAATATAAAGCTGGCAATTATTAATCTAAAGGAGAGCGTCGATTTCGATAAAATAATTGAAAAACATACCACTATCCGGAACTTTACGATGGTACGATAAGTTTTAAAAGTTAATAAACAAGAGTAGACATTCTAAATTATCAATAGAAAGGAAAGAAATTGATTTAGAAATCAGATAAGATTGGTTGTCAACTGTGTTTAGGTTAGGTTTCCGAAAATAGATGACGTTTGGGCAAACACAATCACATAAAAGCATTTAAACGCAGTACCTGAAAGCATAATAGTGTATAAAGAGGTCCGTTTCAAGCTGCATACACTTGTTGTAAATAACTCGTAAAGTAGATATTTTTGTATACAAATACAGAAAATAACAACTACAGATCAGCCATACTCACAGATATTTTGAAGACTTGTCAGGGCAGCCAGTGGTACCAACACTGTGAATGATAATTCATAATTTACTCTTCCATAATTGCAGTTCCTACCCGAACAATAGATAATTCCGTAATTATTGCAGTTTCTACCCGAACAATAAATAATTATACATATTTCTGATGCATTTTATAGTCCGAACCGATAATTACCAAATAAATTTGGTGATACCGATACTAGAAATACTGATATACTATAGTTGAGAAAAACACCAAGTAGGCACCGTAGTGTCAGGATTTTTTTAGTAATGGAATCACCAGACTTATCTTGCCAGGGCTCCTACCAGAGAGCAACTTGACGGACGTAAATCTCTCTCACAGCGATCATAAAATCAACTAATATACCGGCCCCATTTTTCAAAGAAGATTAATATTATCTGAATGTGCCTTTTCCAAGGTTTAAAAAACATGCTAATTTTACCTTTGCTGTTGAAAACCTACTCCTTTTATTTTTTTTGACAGGAAGAAGCATTATGCTTTCATACATGTCATATTATTACATTATTTGTATTTCATAAAATATGGATATATTATGTTTTATTTTGGGTTGCACTTTTTCGTTTTGCTTAAAAATAAATAACAAAGAAAGTTTTGCAAACATTGCTGGTGAATTTGTTTCATCGGGATATTTTTTTTTATTAAAAGACAGACAAACATTCCCGGGTTACGAATAACCCGACAGTATTTGAAAATCTCCTACTACTACGACAGAAAGCCGAAAATGTTGCTTGAGTCGTGATGGAGGACTTAGCCAGCCGAGGAATCGAACACGGAACGCCTGGGTGGGGCCCAAACGCGATGCCCACTCAACCACTGACATATATTTAAGTGTTATTTTGTAAAATGGCAGCCCCGGATCTACGACTTTTTCAAAAGGGGTAGAAACCAGTGGCGTAGCTAGCATGGGCGGCACCCGGGGCGGAAAGGGCGGATAACGTGGTTGGTGTTCTTAAAGTTGACAAACACTAATTTCGACTCATTGATTGATCCGTCCTGGGGGGGGGGGGGGGGGGGGTTGAAACCCCATCGGGTGGTACCCGGGGCGGTCCGCCCCCCCCCCCCCCGTCGCTACGCCACTGGTAGAAACTTAATAGTGGCGCCCCCTAGTGAGGTAATATCATATTACAGTCGGTATTGGTTACATTTTAAGTACATTTTCCCTTTTTATTTTCTTCCTTTTCTTTTACACAGTAGTAATAAAAACATAATTTTAATGACAATAACATGTTACTTACAAAGTTAAAAACATAAGGTAATAAATGATGCATTAGTAAGTAAATATCTATAAGTTAATAACATTGTTATAAGAATAATGTTATAATCATAATTGATGCCAATAAAGCAGTATCAAAATAGTAAAAAGGATATGGAGGTAAGAACTGTTATATAGAAGTAACATAATATATATTTTAAGTTTTGCATAGTCTGCCTCACTAGGCGAACCTGTATTGAGGCAGAATTTTTAGTAAAATTGTTTCTCGTAATTTTGTCTATGGTTTACTTATGAATGTATAATATATGTTCTTATACAGCAATACTTTGTTTCTGTTTACATTATTGCTGATACACAATACAAAAACAGCAATTTATTCTAGTTAAAAAGCCATTATTTTGTATTATACCTAAGTACCGGGTTGATACCGCCTTCCTTCTTGAATTCATGATATAGTGTAAATTCTTAGGAGGCATACATTAATTAGGTGATCTCAAAGGGGGGGGGAGGGTCCAGCAAAATCTCACGTTACTTGAAAAGAATTTATGAAGTGGCCCAAATTTATCTCACCAAGGGGGGTAGGGTCTAAATTGGAAGAAAAACTGTTCGCGTAATTAATGTATGCCCCCTTAATGTTAATAAAACACATAGATCTGAATGTAATAAAATCTTTCAGGTCAATTTTCATCCACTTCCCGAATTTCCGAAATATGTGGATTTTCGCACACGTGATAAAAATGATTACAATACATACAAAAACAAAAATTAACCAATATTAAAGTCTACTTTGCTTTTTTAGTATATACGTGATTAGCGTGTTTTTGTCTTTTTCTCACTCGTCTTTTCACTCCCTCAAAGTGCCATCTCAACACCCACGAATTATCTCTGGGTCTTCTACTGTTCTACTACCCCACTGAAAGTCTAAACGATAGAGAGGCATTTGGATAAAATGCAAAGATATCAATGCAACATCTCTAACAGTATTAATTTTTATTAAAAAAAAAAACAAAGTTGTATGTTGTAACTTGGTTACTTCAGTTAATTGTAATACAATGATGTGATTGTTAATTGTAATACAAAACGAACCAACTGTAAATACCCACGCATGTGGTCTTTAGTGTTTAGGTACACAAAATTTTGGAAAATTAAAAAAAATAAAACAACAATTTATCATTAATAAACAACCATTTGTTTTCTAAAGTCAATTTGTATTATCTATGTGATGTATATTTTTGTCATTTATTTTTTAACATTTCTCTGCCGATTTCGATATATCATTTATGCTAGCGTTTTTAGCTAAATTAAAATTATAGTACATAAATAATGAAATATTGTTAGAGGGGGGGGGGGGGGGGGGGGTATTGGACATGGGGTGTTCTCGAGGTGAGTCTGAGGAATAAAATAAGGAAAAATGGTTAGCAATAGCTATATAGGTACAGGGTGCTATTATTTTGATTACAAAAATCATTTTAGATTTTATTGAATATTGAACATCGTTATGATTTTCATTTAGTCATAAATAATATCACCAAAGTGATTTTATTAAATATCATGATAATCGAAATCGTTTCTGGCCTATATAATACATTATATTTACTTTATAATACATTACATTTTATAATTGAAAATAAAACATTAACTTTTCATTAAAAATATATATTTGTTGGGCATTTTAACGACTGGCGTGTTTTTGAATTTGAAGAGACATTAAAACATTTATTGGAATTATTTCAAAATTTCCCGCGCGTTGGAATCTTCGATTAATCACAAAGCTAACTTAGCAGTTTCACACTTTATAATAAGAGATGTCTCGAATCTCTTCTGATTTATTTGTTATTGACATTCTGCGAACCCCCCTCCCATTGTCCTCTGTGTTGCATGTACCATTGAAAATTCAACGATATTATTTGCACCATCTGCTTTTTTTTTCAAAATATTTCTTTATTCATTGCATACATAATATGGTTACATTATTAGTGGATTTTTCGACCACCATGCTAGGCTGATGCCCGTGTTATGGTGGTGGCTTTATCAATGTGATGTAAATAAAAAGTTGTGGTGAGTAGAGGTCATAAAAAACTATCTAATAAATTTTCCAACCCCTTCTCCCTTAGCCCCCCCCCCCCTTTGGGTTGAACCTCCTGTGAATACTATAGCTATGCTATTTAAAAGGTAAGGTATTTTGCAAATAAACAAACTTTTTTGGCAGTGGCGGACTAACGGAGGGGCGGAAGGGGTCTTTCTAATATGTTGTCAACCAGGTAGAAAAACGTTATTTCGGTAAAAACCCGCTCAAAGTTCTGCTGAAGCATAATTCAACATACAAACTGTTGAAGATGGTTTCATATAAAATGCTGTATCTCCGTCAATTTTACGAATTTCATTAAAAAATTTCGTGTAAGTATTTTTAACACATGCATCTTTCAGAAAATGAAATCTAAAAAAAATGCAATCGTATTTTTACAGTGTCCTGGTGCCTTAAAGCCTTGTTTAGGATTTGAACAAGGGAATATGGAGGCATTTGGAGCCCCCCCAGGACCAGATGTCCATGTGAACTGAATAAAAAGCTTGTAAAATTACATCATTTGCCGCCCTGGGTCTCTGACGGGCTTAGTCCGCCACTGTTTTTAGATATTATGTGTGGTTCATTATTTCCTATTTTCGGCTTGTACAAATGTTTATTTACCTGACTATTATTACTAATACTAATAAATTAACATTTACTGATTCTTGTTATTATCTATTAATGATAAAAATTAATAGAAATGATTTACGTAGGTACTCATTATCGGTTCTGAAATTTTTTAGGAAGCCGGAAAATGAATGCCCTAAAAATGACCGTTTTAACCTAAATATTAATATTCTTATTTATTTTTAGGATGTCTGTATTTTCCTAGTATTCATTTTACAGTCATTACGCACACTGTACATAAATAATTATTGATTTGTATTAGATTAAATACCACATTACTTATGAATCATTTTCATTTTTAATAAAACCACTATTTTGTTTATTATTTTGCTCAATGATAGTCAATGACTAAAGTAAAGACGTAGGAAAAATTCTAACTATAACCGCAAGTTTCTGATGTTTGGATAAATTGGGTCGAATGTGGCTTTAATTATTAAATTTCATTAACTGAGACAAGAATTTTTTAATATGAATTCGGGTTGACTAAAAAGAATTCGATAACTACCCGGTTTTTAGACGTAATTTAGCAAGTGAATAGATGTCTCTGACCTGACATGGGTGTCCCATGGAAGTACAAAAACATTTCTGAGAGCTAGGTCGTTCAAAACCGAGCTTTCAGAAATGTTTTTTGACTTCCATGGGACACCAATGTCCAATGTCAGAGACATCTATTCACTTTCCGGAATTCTTCCAATCACAATCCTTCCCAAACATGAAATCACAAGCACCATCCTACAAATTACTCAACAATCAACTCACTCTAACATCAAGCCACTTTACAATCAAGACATCCACACTCGAAATATATAATACTCGAAATAGCAATAAAATCTACGTTCCTCAAACGCACACTACAAAATATGGGATAAAATCTCGGAACTATGTATATTGCCTACATATAGTTCCGAGATAATACCCGAGCCAAAAACAACGAACTTCTCCAAACTCCTTTTTTCAAAACCACCTTCGGGCAAAGACACTCTAAATACATAGCTTGCAAACTATACAATACACTACCAACTACGATCAGACAAACTGACTCCTTTACAAAATTCAAACAAGATATTAAAAAAATGGATTATAAGTATTGGACGCCTCATTATTACAAACATCTGTAAAATAAATCACACATAGACAAAAATAACTATTCACATACAACCTAACCCATATAAAATAAATGAAATTAATGGAATTCTGTCAAATTGACCTTTAAATAGATTAGGCAGAATTTACTTCTGTACTTCATCTCCAACATTTATAAAATAACTCTCTTTAAAAGATTTACCACCCTTCCAATCACCTTTCTGTTTGAATTCTATTCAAAGTGATATGTATTTTACCTTAAATATCCTTGTAACTACAATATTCATTTATATACCTGTACGCCTGTCTCGACACAGGTATACCCTAGTGAGACAGGCATATACATAAAACCAATGTAAATATATTTTATTATAGATATATATATATATATATTATGTATGTAGGTACAAGGGAGTCCAGCAAAATAAAAAATTCAGAGTAATGCGTTAAAAGAATATTTTTAAAGTACGTTTTATGATATTTTCATGTCTTGTTCTGTTCTTTATTGTTTCCATTTATCTCCTTTTTTCCATTTATTTGTAATTATCCATATTTGTTTATACAAAATAAAACCTTGTTTAACTTTGTATAACCTTGCATAACCTTGAATAACCTTTTATAACCTTTGTATAACTTTGTATAACCTTGTGTAACTTTGTATAACCTTGGTGTTTTTTTTCTTTATTTGTTTTCTATTGGAGTTTGTTCCACTTAACCTGTCTTTGATTTTTCAGCTATACTGAATGTGAAACTTATATTTTTTTTATATCATAATATCTATGTAAAATTGTAACTATTACCTCCCACTTATGTATTGTTAATCCTCCCGTCCTAAAATGAGTTCTGTAACTCATCGGGATTGCCCTAGCAAGAAATAAAAAAAATGATAAAAATATTATTAAAAAATTAATAAAAAATAAACAAAAAAAGAGTTTTGAAACTACCTGATATTTTTAAAATTTGGTCTAAGGAAGACCCAAAACGAATAAAGCACAACGACATAATATCTTCGGAGGTAAGGGATAGGTTTAATAGGAACCCTCTAAACCTCCCCTTTATGTACGACCCTGCATACGATTTTTGAACTATCTTTAATTTAGGGAGCAGGAATGGGTGGGGCCCGGGAACCATTTATTGGATAACTTACACCTCTGCCATAGGTCACCCCAAGTAGTTTGCAATGTTTGGTGACATGGCAGGGGTGCCCGGTTTCATGAGATTAGGTGTGTCTAGGTCTAAGCGGCGGACGGCCTGGACACACTGAACCCCAGATTCCTACCCATCCCTAATACCTTTTTCCTTCCCATAACTTTCTTTTCTTAATTTCCTTAAAAAGACCCTCCACATTGCATCCCCGAAGATGACGCAGGCCCAGAGAAAAAAAAAACTCTATATCGATTTTATATCATTCCAAATTTGATGATAAAACTGTTAAAAACGTTTGCTTTTGTAATTATTTTGAAATCATAAGTATTTTGTCTAAGCAAAAAAAATGTGTAAAAAATTTTGAAATACATAATATATATTAATTTGTAAGACAGTAAATAAATACACAAACTGAAGTATTTTCGTCGCAAAAAACGTGTGTGTAAACTAAAATTAAAATTCAGAAAAGTAGCTTTCGTAAATGATATATTGATTTATTTTACAGAATGATTATTTTATTTTAAATGTGTGTTGTATAATACAACATTTTGTTTGAAAATTTGATTCTGCCAACGACCAACGGTACAACCTTATTAAGTATAATAAAAATAATCATATTTTAGAAATTTTAAAACTAATCTTTACTAGATAAAATAACAACTTGTGAAAGAAATTTACATTTTTTTGTTGAAAAGAGTCGTTACGTCTATAATTTTATTTAAAAACTAGCAAGTTCTCGGGACGCGTTGTAATGCCACTAAATAAAGAAATTATTTCTCCCTGCGTGTCTTTTCCCATTCGTCCCGTTACCCTTTCGCCTCTCCTTCCTCTCCCGCATCCCCGTTCCCTTACACGTTCCTCTCCCGCTTCCCCCGTACCGCGAACCCCCTTCCACTCTCCCCTTCTCCCTCCCGCGTTCCCCTCCCCACTCCCGCGTTCCATACATTCAGTCCCTGTACATTCAGTTTTCAAACTGCTTGGGTACCACCTACTGCAATTTTTTTTATATGAATTTCATTATGCCAGAGGTCACCAGTATATATAGAAACCTTCACGGGCGTGCTTACATCAACTCACCAAAGATTCATCGCAATCGGATGAATGGTGTAGGTAATAATTTCATGACGCCAGAGCTCACTATTATATACATTGAAGCTTTCACCCACCTATTCCCACCCCGGTATAGGCGACTTATGGTCGCCCCTTCGGAGTTCTCGCAAGAATCTAATTTTTTTGAATGAACGACTCTACATTTAAAATATGTAACGATTCTAGAACTTCAATGTCCCCGCATACGTTGTTAGAGGGCGGTATGCAGGCGCACCTACAGGAATGTACTGTGATGGTCAATTCTACAATTCTAAAGCCCATGAAGGTAATCATTGCTAAAGCAGTGAGCCCCATGGACAGTCAAACAAGGTGTTAGTAACAAAACTAGGTAATAGAGAAAATATAAGGAAAAAAACAAAATGAACGACAACCGTAATGAGTGGGAAGCTCATGGCGGCGAAGGACCACACAATGATCCAGCAGGCAGCACCGTGCACTGTACATAAAAAAATGGCAGAAAAAATAAACATATATACAATGTAGAACTGGTGATACCGAAATCCAGCCACCGGCAGTCCCAGAGACAGTGAAAAAGGCTGGTTGTCAGGCCTCCCGATAACCGGCAGCGTCGTCCGTAAGCCAGCTACCCGGTGGTGCCTAGACGAGGAGTGTGTGGAAATCAAAAAGAAGACCCTAGGCCCTAGGGAGAGAAGCGTCGGGTCGCTGGAGGCGGGACGGACAGCTTTCGGGTGACGTTTAGCCCTCTCCCCAACCTCTTCATGTCACGGGGGGTAGCGCGGTATATACAGTAACCTTCGCGGGCATATGCGCACATTAAATCCCCAAAGCTTCATCGCAATGAATGAATGGTTAGCAACGCGTAGTTTCATGACGCCAGAGCGCACTATAGTAACTATATAGAAACCATCGCGGGCATGCGAACATCAAATCCCCAAAGTTTCATCGCAATCGGATGAATGGTTAGCAACACATAAGAAACATACATACAAGCAAACATATTTTAATTTTTTAATATTTATAGATAGATGACGTATTTCCGGTTGTTTCCGGTTATTCCCTAAATATATTCTTTAAATGTGTTTCTAAATATGTGAAAGCGAGTAATAGGTGGCATAGGCGCATGTATGTTGTAGTTGGTATGTGAATTTAGTCTCCTATACAGACATAAATAAATCGGTTTGCGAATTTTGGAAGACCACCGTGTTAAATTTACGCCATACACCACAGGATTTATAATTGATTATACTTTTCCGTTGATATAATGTATAAATAATTATTGCGTTGTACACATTCAAATAAATATTTACGTAAGAAGCACCTTATCATTAAATAACTAGTAAAACAACTGCGTCAAAGAGGTGTGCAATGAACTCCGGTAAGGTATATCTTATTTCCTATGCATTCCTTGAATTATTTTTATATTTTCTTTAGTAATATTCAGGTGATTACGAGAAAGGGAAATCCTAGCAATTTGTTTATTTATGACTCTGGAAATGGCAAACATTACTAACGTTTATTACGTATTTTTTGCAATGTAATCAGCTTATCTATCGTTGAGTTAGGTAAATTAAAAAATATGTAATATAAAACAAATTAAAACAATTTATTTTGAACTTTGTGAATCAATTTTAGAATATGGAATAATCGCTTGGGGAGGAGCAACAAACTCAGCTACCGATCATTTAGAAATCGCACTGAATATATATTAAAGGTAATAGGTACATACAGACCTCTGTTTCAACATGTTTTATGTACCTACTAAATGTACGCCAATTATACAAATAGACTAAACTAATTTTGAACAAAGAACAAATTTCAACAAACAAATTATCACTAACAGACCAGTTAGACATGCTTATAAAGAAAACAGAATAACTATGACGGTAAACAACGGTACAAACAGTTTGGACAACGATAAAAGCTAACACATACATTTTTCATCACATTTTTAAAAATAAATAAAATAAAATAATTTTTTTAAACGTTTTTCATTTACTCACAAATAATTGTCTGAGTTGCCCCTAAAATCATGAAACATAAAATCTTTAATGGCCTGTATCTTATAATTTAAACCAGAAATAAATAAAGTAACTCACATACGTTCTAGATAATTTGATATACCTTTTGATTACAATTTTTTTTTCAGTTTGAAAAAATCCAAAATTAAGATTTGTATGAAACGGTCCGAAACGGGCCGCGTGAATTTCCACAACAACGATCAGACCAATTCTATCTAGCTCTCAGTTAGGTCGGCTATACAGTAGCCATCACCCTGTAAATATGTGAATTACAAATAAACTCGGATTGTTTAAAAGGACGATTATTCTTTAAAATTATTCCTTTCCAACCACGAAGTGTTGGAGAGTTCTGAAGTGTGAGAACGCGACAGATATTGTCTTAAAAAATAACGTATAATTTTTTAATGAATAAGAAACATAAAATGTCTAGGGAAAATCTTATAATATATTAAAAAAAGTCGCGTTAGTTACACCATTTATAACTCGAGACCGGCTGGACCGATTTTTATCATCTTTGATTTATTGGATTTGTCTCTGCCCCGTATAGAATAGGTAGCTATTAAAACATCGGGAAAATTCACGAAAAAATAAATTATGAAGAATATTCTTTTCCTCATGCATTTTGTGTGGAACGAATTCTCATCTTTTGAAAGAGCTGCAGGAATATTGTGATTTAATATTAAGTAGTGAGTGAATTCCAAAAATTCAAAAACTTCAAATTTCAATGCGCTGATTGTTTTGCTTTTGTTCACATATAGAGCTGCCCTCTTTCTTACACACAATTTCAATAGTCGAAAATAAGACAAACGGTAAACGTATGTTTGCACCCCTCCAAAGGAAAAATACGATAATTATAATATATCTTCCTCACACGTATAAATAAAATGAAAACCAATTCCCGTAAGTAAGTGGAAAAGTAAAAAAAAATCACAAAAATTATAAATCCGTACAGAACGCCATCTCTGATGCTGGCAAAAACAAAACACGAATAGTTGCGCATCGATAATTGCTTCATTGTGTAATTTGTAACTTAATAAAAAAACTGAATTTAATTCAGCTAATAAGTTAATACAACAGTTATTGATTCTGAGATGGTACGAAGTTCGGCGGGTCAGCTAATTTATAAATCGGAAGAAATTCGCTAGATGACTGATGTTTGATGACTGATTATCGTAATGACTCCCATTATGCAAATTAGGGTCGTAAAATCCAGTAAACCTCTCACCAGGCGGTCATCGGCTCGAAGAGTCCCAGGGCTCGTACCTACATCAATCGATTTGAGGATAAAAAAAATCACAGTCACCAAAGAAAGGTTCGACAAGTCTTTGTTGCAAAGTCCCTTTGTGAGGCGCTGAGTCGGCAGGATTCTTGTGGTCGCGATGATTTAAATAATGCAATAATAATTTATTCTATTCCTTGTGTTCCGAGATGGATGACTCAGGAGTGTGAATGACTTTCGAGGAACTGTTTGAATTCGGCATAATGCAATGCGTTTGGGCCGCGGTAAGAAATTCATCAATGATAACCGCAAGAAAGGGGAGCATTTTCCTCAATTTATTTTTAATTTTTATGTTTCACCATTCAAAGGTTCACGGTGGTGATGTAATTTAATCCCATTTTTCGAAACCTTAGTCAGTGATCTTGCCCCTATTTTGAAGGTCAAGTGTGCGAAATTTCATGAAACTCGGAATTAAACTGTAGATTTGAATTCACATCAAATCCATGCCGCGCGCATAACCGCTCGTCTTCCACATACAATCAACCTAGCCCGTCTGCTTGGTTCAATATATTCGCACATCACTATCTGGAAGCCTCGGTTTCGCGCAAAACCGATCAAAGAGAGGAAGAGAGATATATAGCTTTTAAAATGTAAGGTCGCTCGGGAAGTTTTTGGTCTTATGAAAGTATAACGCGATTACATGTTTTGGGATGTATTTATTCCTAAACAAGCAGACGGGTTAATATATTGAAGGGAAATAACACATCGTCGTTGGTCGTTGCTGGCACAACATATCTCGTATACGTGCGGATTTTAGAACATTAGGAGCAGTGGCGGACTAAGCCCGCCAAAGGCCGGGGCGGCAACGCTGAACGAGCCCCCCCTCCCCCCTCTAGTTTAAAAAGTTTATGTAATTTTACAAATTTTTATTCAGTTCATAAGGGCTACTGGTCCTGAGGGGCATCCAAACGCCTCCATGTTCCCGTGATCAAATCCTAAACAAAGCTTTAAGGCACCAGGGCACTGTAAAAAAGTCATTTTTTAAAATTTCATTAATGCATTTGTTAATAATGCTCTCACCAAATGTTTTAAGGAAATTCGTAAAATTGACGGAGATACCTACAGCATTTTATATATGAGACCGTTTTAAACAGTTTTTATTTTGAATGATCTTTCATCAAAACTTTGAATACGTTTTTCTTTTTTACAGGTTTTCAACCTTTTCGTTGTTTGTTTTTGGGATGTTTTGCCGTGTTGCGCTACCTCCTTCTTTAGCCGTTTTCAACCTAGTTGACAACATATGTACCTACTAAAAACTGTACATCTGACTTGGATGCACTAACTGTTAGAAAATCCAGTGCCCCTTTTATAAAGGACGCCGTGTATATTTAAAAAAGTGGATTACATAATTATTTTATTAAAACCGACTAATTTTTCTTAAATTTTTTTATAAAGGGCCCCTTTCTATTTTTCTTAAGAATGCTGAAAATTTTCCATAAAAAATCGATCAGATCCGACAGATCTGTCGGATCTGCCGGATCTGCCCTGATGATGGACAATGCAACGCTGTCTGAAACGTCGGCAAAGAAGGAGGTAGCGCAACACGGCATAACACCCCAAAAACAAATAACGAGAATTTATTTATTTATTTTCGTTTTCGATTGTTTGTAGTTTTACGCTGGTACATACTGAAGACTATGGTATTTATAAGAATCAATCAATAAATCTATAAAAATTAGCATTTGCGGAAAATTCTCAATAAAACTATCACTTCATTTTCTATCTCATTCATGCAATAAAAAAATGTTAAATGTATAATTTGTACAATTTAAAAATTTGGATGTGTTTATTTACACACCCATACGGAATTAATATTATTAAATAACGTTACTTTCGTGGAAATTTTATTACCTACACAAAAAGCAAAAGCAAAAGTCCATAAAAAATAATGGTTCAGAAATAACCTTTCTAAATAACCAAAATTAAATTAACAACATGACGTTATTTTAAGGATTAAAACTAACGAAAATTAACACAAATAAATAATAGTAAAATTATGTGTAACTCGTATACGAGCATTTAATAAAAATTATGAACACAAATATTATACGAATCGCGCGTGAAATATCATCTGTCAAAACTGCAATTTTGCCGCGCGTGAAAAAAACATGGCGGATCCGCTTATGCGCCTATGTACCGAAATTCGATGTTGCCAACATAATAAAGCGTTCCAAAAAAGAAAATTTACAGGCTTTATGCAATACTAGCTTTTACCCCCGGCTTCGCTCGCATATTTCTCCCCCCCCCCCCCACTCCCACCCCCACCCCCTCTCCCGCATTACCATTCCCCCTCCCCCAATCAATCAACAATCAAATACGCTCCGTTTCGCATTAATAATATTAGAATAGCTGTTGGCTTAGGTCAAAATGTAGATAAGTACCTATTTTATACTTGTATCTACCTACACTAAATATTCATATTAGAATACTAATATTTGAATTTTCGCTATCAAAGTAATAATATTGACAGCCAACGTCAAACATTTACTTAGTAACACGCTTTGCCATTATACGTATAATAGATAATTTCATAACGCCACAGCTTATTCATAACGCCAGAGCTTACCAATACATATAGCCCCTGTTACTCGCAAATAAAGTAGCTTTCGATTAGTGAAAGAATTTATAAATTCCATTCGATATTTATTGCGTTAAAGAGTAACGACCATCCAACCAATCATCCAACCAACCATCCATACAAACTTTCGCATTTAAAATATTAGTAAGATAAGATGTAACCAAAACACCGTTTAACGGTCGTGAAGTGTTTTTTATAAGTATTTAGTCAATTCAGAATTAATTCTTGTACTTCATAAATTCCAATTTAATTACTTTTCTTCAAGACTTTTCGCTTAAATTTTTTAAGAATTGTATGTTTATTGTATTTTAAATATTAAATGTTATGAATCGAAACATGTTTCTTTTTTTCCATTTTTCTCGGAATAATGAGCGTAATACACGAGCCCGATTTTCAGCCCGATTCCAATTAGAGACAAAAGTCAACATTTTTCGATTTGCGCGATCGCTATTTTCACCTCTATTTTCATATCTAGGATTTCAATTGTCATCACTGCAAACAACACATGAACCATACTGTTTGTTGTGATGCCTACTGAAATCGTAGGTATGAAAATAGAGTTGAAAACAGCGATCGCGTAAAGCGAAAAATGTTGACTTTTGTCTCTAATTGGAATCGGGCTGAAAATCGGGCTCATGTATTACGCTCATAAGAATATTGTTGGATAAAACCTTTTTCCGGGCAAGGGCTCAAGTAATAAAAAGTCTTGCAAATCATTGTTACATTCACAAAAGCAAAAAATATTGGCAGGTAATCGTTCAATACAATTTATCAACGATAATCGTATTATGTTTTCCAATGTATCTGACAGTTATTTTAATGTTTTCATTTCGCACAGGAGTCCCTACTGCTCCCAACCGCTTGCAGCGAGTGAGACTGTGCGCATCCCCAATCCTGAAGGTAACGAAGAGGGGAAGGATATTGGGAAGAGGAAGGTGGGGAAGTACCTGGTTATTCCGTTCTGGTCACCAAACACAGCTAAAAGCCATTTAAATTCTGAATGGTGGTCTAACACCAAGGCGATACTGAGAGTATCTTCCACTCTGGAACATGCCGCAAATATACCAAATGTGATTTTAAATGATTAAATAATGACTAACTAACTAACTAACCATCACGCCGTTTCCCCGCAGGGGTAGGCAGAGAGGACAGACCGCCAAACAACTCGGTCTTGGCACACACTCCTTGCCTCGTTCACATTCATACATCGTCTCATACATGCTCTTCTATTATTCTGACTCTTGACATGGCCCGACTCAAGTATCTGATTCACTTGGTCGTGCCATGTCTTTCTCGGGCGTCCCCAACTTCTTCTACCATTCACATTTGCGTTTTATATTCTCCTTACACTCCTATCCTCGTTCATTCGCTCTACATGTCCAATTCTTGATCTTGCTCATTACGCTTACGTCAGCCTTGCATTCTTTGCTGATCTCCGCGTTTCTCACACGATCATACATGGTTTTACCACACATACGCCTTAGGGATCTCATTTCTACAGCATTCAGTCTTCTTTCATCCTTCCTCTGCCAATTCCATGCCTCACTGCCATACATCAGGGTAGGTACCAGTACTCCATTATGGATGGCTAGGTTCGCTTCTTTGGACACTTTTTTGTTGGTGCCAACGGCGTTCAGTCCTCCATTAATAGAGTTACCTGCCTTTACTGCAGGTCTAATAATTAATACAAAAAAAAACTAAATTGATGCACATACGATCTCCACATGCTTCATTTCAGAAAACGCATAAAATAATATCTCATGACTTTATATGTATTCATTGCAGCCCTGCATGTGCGATAGTATTGAACTTGTAAATGAATATTTTTATTTGGGAGTGACTGTTGATTGTAATTTCAAATGGGATATGCAAATAAACAAAATTTGTAAACGCCTGAGGGCGATAGTGGGTAGGCTGTACAAACTGAAATGTTTCGTTCCGGTGAATATTTTAAAAATTATTTACTAATCACTCGCAGAATCATCTTTACGATACGGATTAACTACTTGGGGACACTCTTACAAAACTAATTTAAACCGCCTACAATCAGTACAAAATTCTATAATTAAGTTATTAGTTCAAAAAAATATTTTTTCACAGGGACGAAACATTTCATTGTTGTATCGGAATTTAACAATATTACCGGTGCAGGCCTTATTATGGTATAAAATATTGATTCAGCATGTATCTGAGTCTGATTATAAGAAGAAAGTGGAACATGAGCATAATACGAGGTTCACAAAGAATGAAGGAATGCTTGTTCCAAAATAAATCTAATAATAACTACGGACGGCGAACCCTGGAATTTAACGTGCCAAAAATATTTAACATGTTACCAATTAATATAAAAAAATTGCGACTCTATAAATAGATTAAGATATATGCTGAAACAATGGTTACTAAAAAGAGATTGTTTATATTAATTAATGTGTGTTAATTGTGACAATTTGTATAGTTATTATAGTAATAATAATGTGTATGTATGTTTAAATTGTAATTGAACATTAACATCCTGTTGACAAACTGCTTTATTGCGGTTTAACGGGATTGTATCTTGAAAACAATAAAATAAAATAAAAATACCCTTCTTTCAATATCTCTATCAGCCTTCCCATCTCTCATAAACATACTTCCCAAATAAACAAACTCATCCACCTGCTCCAAGTATTCACCATTCACAACTATGTTGCACATTGTTTTCGTGCTCTCTCTTTCAATTACCATCACTTTAAACTTATTTAGATATATAATATATCTAAATATATTAAATAGTGAAATTACAAAATTCAATCACATAAAAACTACTTATGCAGACCTGGATTTGAAACCGCGACCTTCAGATCGCTAGTCGAGAGCCTTACCAATCGACCACGCAGTCCGCCAACTTTCAGCGGATCATGCGTAATGGAATTGTATAGTTATGTCCACTTGGACCTATACTCCTGTAGGTAATCCACTATTTACTTCCAGGTCCTTTGGTCTCCGCCTCCAAATCGTCCAAAAGTCAAAAATTTTCCAACACACCTTCATCCTGGATGAAGATGCGTCGGAATGTGCCCTAATTATTTGAGCTTTTTCTGGTGTTGTCTTGGCTTTCTTCCATTTTTACTATGGATACCCTAAAATCATTCGACCTGTAGGTTTACTCTTTATACTCGTACATGTATCTTTTTTGATAGTCTAATAGCTAGTCCTCATCGATATTTGTAATTGTGTCGCAAGGCTCTGATTCTACGAATCGCATCGTTTTCAATTAACGTCCATCAGAAAGCGAGTAGCTAATTCTAATTACGTTTTTCACTTCCATTGGTTTGCAATAATCCTCTGGTAATATTGAATAAAATTTGCAATAAATCCACTAAAACAATGTTTTAGAATGATTCCATTCATAGTGAATTTTTAGAATGAGGCCAATAACAGACTTTCAGTTTGCAAATGTAAATTTAACAATGTATTTTAAAAAAAGCAAAACATACAGACGTTCAATATTTTCTTCTAGTACAGTTGGTGTAAAAAATCCAGTCCAATTTTGGAGGAGAAACCAAAACAAAACCTCCATTTCAACGATTTTATTTAGGCAAAATCAGCCTGAAGCGTAGTTGTCCATTTGGTTCAGTATTCGGGGAGGTAACAGAGACAATGATAGCAACAGCTTTTTAAAATACCTATCATTCAAATTTCTCGGCGCAAACGATTTATCTTAACTCCCCAATATTAAGGATAAAATCTGAAAAATAAACTGCATTTAATTGCAATACTCTAGTAATATCAAGAAAACATTTGCAATCCTACCCAGGTAGGAATGCTGACAATATGTTCATCGATCCATCTCTCGCAATAAAACATTATAATTACTTTATTTATTCTTGGAATGCTCATTTGCGGTTAGCAAAAAATATATAATAAGTAGTTTAATATTTATTTATTAAAATATGTTTTTATGATTAATTTGCCATTAATCATAAAAACCAGTTGCTCATCATTTATTTACTTATGATAATTTTGACTTACGTTTTGAATTATGAAGGCAGGTATTTTTTTTCAATGTATTCATTAATTTTGTACACTTTATTCAGGTAGTTAGTTGAAGATCTTCCTCATACCGAAGTCAGAAAATTTGCTTTTACAGATGACATCGGTGTCACCAAAACTCTTAAATAAGCAGTGTAGATCCATAATTCTGACCTAAAGGCTTTTAAAGAACATTTCCTCAATCGGCGACTAAAGCCAAATGCCAAGCCCTACATTAATAAATCCTATCCTACGGCCCTTAATCAATGTGGCCATTCGAAGACCGAAAATAAATTTGACTATCTCCGTGGGCGAGGGTAAGACTCTCGATCAGCAACCCGGGGGTCGCGGGTTCCAAAACCGGAATCCGCAAGTAGGTATATTTCATTTGGTTAGTATGTGCTATTTCACAATGTATTCATTTAAAATTACATATATATATATATAAAACAATGTCGGGTTAGTTACACCATTTATAACTCAAGAACCACTGGACCGAATTTTATGATCTTTGATTTGTTGGATTTTTATCCGCCCCGAATAGCAGAATAGCTAATAAAACATCGGAAAAATTCATAAAAAAAATTTATGAAGAAAATTCTTTTCTTTATACATTTTGTATGGAACGAATTCTCATCTTTTGAAAGAGCTGCAGCAATATTGTGATAAGTATAATATTGAATAGTGAGTGAATTCCATAAATTAAAAAACGTCAAACGTCAATTCGCTATTTTGCTGTTCTTTAACATATAAAGGGGCATCCATTAATTACGTGAGCAGTTTTTCTTCCAATCTAGACCCCCCCCTCGGTGAGATAAATTTGGGTCAAATTCGTATATTTTTTTCAAGTAACGTGAGTTTTTGCCGGACCCCCCCCCCCCGTTTGTGCTCACGTAATTCGTAATTAATGAATGTCCCCTAATACTGTCCCTCTTTCTTACGCACTATATGTCAACAGTCGAAAATGAGACAAACGGTGAACGTATGTCTGCACCCCTCCAAAGAAAAATACAATATTTATACTAAATCTCCTTAACACGTATAAAGAAAATGGAACGCAATTTTCATAAGTGGAAAAGCACAAAAATATAAATCCTTACACTACGCCATCTCCGATACTGACAAAAACAAAACACGGACAGTTGCGCATTGCAACTGAATTTAATTCAGCTTATATAAACCCAACAGTTATTGGTTCTGAGGCGGTACGAAGTTCCCAGGTCAGCTAGTTATATATAAGTAGTGCTTATGTTTAGCGGCACGTTCCAGATTGGAAGATACTGTCAGTAACAAACTGGTGTAAGACCACCATTCAGAATTAAAGGGTTGCTTGAAATGGCTCCAGCCGTGTTTGGTGACCAGATCTGAATAGTTAGGTACTTCACTACCTTCTTCTTCCCAATTATTCTTTCCCTGCCCACTGCCTTCAGCCTCACAACATACCCCAATATTGGATGCCACACTCTCACTGGCTCCATACGGTTCGGAGCGGTTGGGACCCTTGTACGCTATTCACATATATACATAGACTGTTGTATATATGTACAGTACATAGACTGTTCTTAGTTACGTTGAATCTGCAAAATGACAACTTATTACAAATTGTGTTAATAGATGAGCAATTTACTGTCCTAATTTATTTTATTAAATTTTATTACAACCGGTAAGTAAATAAAACATACGTGATTAATGTTTGCACTGTTGATAGACATGGATAAAATACTCACAGTAACTTTGAATTTCGATTTCAACTGACCATGAGAAGAATTCTTAAATTTCTATAGATTTAGACCCATAAAGCCGGAGAAAAGAAAAAAAAACCCAAGACGAAGCAAACCAACGTCATACGACATAACGTCTCTATTTCTATTAGCATAAGATATTTTTATTTGGCTATGCTCAAACTATGTATGTACACTATTGATCCTCTACAACTCTACATAAAGTACAAAATAATGGTAATACGTGTTGTCAACAATTTGGGAGGCGGGTATGGGTACCGCTGCCTCGGGAACCGGTTATTTGATAACAAACACTTTTAAAAAAAAGAAAGACAAACATTCCCGGGTTACGAATAACCTGACAATATTTGAAAATCTCCTACTACCACCACAGTAAGCCGAAAATGTTGCTTGAGTTGTGATTGAGGACTTAGACCCAAACTTGATGCCCACTCATTTACTGACCGGGACCTCCACCATAGGTCACCCCAAAAGGCTCGCTACATTTGATAACTTAGCAGGGGTGCAGGGTTCGTGGGGTGGGGTTTGTCCGTATCTTGGCGGCGGATCCATCTGCCCATCTAATATGTGGCGGGCCAGATCGAGGGAATTGTTTCCCTAGTTGAGGGACGCCTTCTGATCTCTCCAACCAGACTCTGGTCTCATCGTCTTCACCGTAGTTGGAGGGATAGATTCATACGTCTTAGACTCCTGGACACACTGACTCCCAGATTCCAACTCTACTACCTTTTCCCTTCACAAAACTTCCTCTCCTTCCTTTAATGACATTTTCGAGGGAAGTTGTTTTCATCGGGCGTCGTGTGTGGAGCTAAAGTAAAAAACATACATAAAACAAAAACAAAAAACCAACAAGCAACCGACAAGATTCAACTCTTCAACGAGTATAAGTTCACACAAACACATGTTTTTTACCAATACAGCAAAAAAATCCTTATACTTCACAATTTCACCCCCAGAACTGAAAATAACTAACCGAAAGTATAAATTTGGCCCGTAACCGTCAAGACAATTCATTTACAAGCGTGTATCTTCAATCAGGGGTATGAATAAACCCTAAATACGTGACATATTTGCAAATTAATTGTACCCAAAATAAAGACTAACATTGTTTTAATTTTATAATTATCATTTATTTAATTATCCCTTTACAATAGCGTAAAATATTTAAAAAAAAAAAACCATGTGTGATTTATTTGTGTCGTTCGATTACAAAAGTGGAAAGATTTGAACACTCTCTGATGGCACACGAAAACAGTTTTTAAAAAGTTCCGAAAGTGTGGTATTCATACATACACATACATACATACATACATCTTCTTCCCCTTGTCCTATTCGGGTCGGGGACCCATTGCATCGACAAGGCTCCCCCATAAGTCCCTGTCTTGTGCTGATTGTTCGGCCTCTGTCCATGGTAGATCCATCCTCTCCTCACACAGTTTCTGGAGTTGCCTCGCCCAACTGTGTCTAGAGCGGCCTACTGGACGTCTTCCCTTTGGAATCGCACTCAGTATTTTCCTCGGAATCCGGTCATCAGACATTCTTAGTACATGCCCAAGCCACCTCAATTGTGATTTTTCTATGAAGAGTAGCAGTGGTTCAATGTTTAGATCATCTCGGATCGAGTGTGGTATTCAACAAATTTAATATCGAAAAAAGTTATTTAATTAGAAAATATATTTAAAAACTAAGTTACGTAACAGAATAGTGATATTTTGAATAAAATAAATCTAAATCGATATAATGGTAGGTTGTATGTAGTTCTATCACAAGAAGCATTTAATTTTAATACATTCTAACCACAAAAAATATAAGTATGTACAAAAATAATTTAAAAATATAGTATAGAAGAATATAAAAAAATCACGTTTTTATTAATCACTAGCTGGTTTACGGCATGCGTTGCAATGATTCAGAGAAATAAATTGTTTTTCCCCGCATGTCCTTTCCCGTAGGTCCCCGTTCCCCTCTCACGTCCTCTTCACCTCCCGCGTTCCCCTTCCACCTTCCCTTCCTTTCCTCTCCCCTCTCCCGCTCCCCCGTCCCATCAACCCCCCTCCCACGTTCCATATATTCAGTCCCAGTACATTCAGTTTTCAAACAGCTCGCGTGCCACCTATTACAATATTTTTATTAAAATTTTCATTTTTCGTACAGGTATTACAAATATTCTTTTTTTTACATGAGGATTTCCAAGACCTAGACAAACCTCACCCCATGAACCCGGGTACCCCTACTAAATCACCAAACGTAGCGAACCACTTGGGGATGACATTGGGGTGACCTATGGTGGAGGTGTTGGTTATCCATTAAAGGTTCCCGGGGTGGCGGTATCCATTCCCGCCTTCCAAATTGAATGTTTATTATAACAACAATTAATCAAATTTAGTACCTAACATGGTACCTACTTAAAATATCTATAATTAGGCGAGTACATACTCCAAATAAATTCATTCAATTAAAGAGTTTCGAAAATTAAATTTTTATTTAACAATCATTGTTTTGTCAAATGTCATTTTCAAGTTTTGAAAGTTTTGCAAGAGTTTTTGTAATGATTAAAAAACTTTTGAGATGTATTGTCATGTGGTTGTAATAATCCAGAAACCTTCGCGGGGGTTTAAAGAAGGTATTTTGAAAGTTTCAAACATTTCCTATGCAATATAGCCTTCGATCAATGACATACGTCAATGAATATAGCAATACATAGACGTCTCATACTCATACTTTTACCTACTACACCCAATGCAATGATGATTTTTATATTTTTTTGATTTTTATGTACATACATAAATAGTAATGTAAACAGACAAATTGTAAGTAAATTGAAGTTAGTCATACAACTAATGACTAATTACGTTAAACTGACAGGTCGGAATTACCGTCTTCCGCTCGGATATAGAGTCTATTAATTATGATTGTAAGATACGAATATTAACTTACTATTTACAATGGTATCTTACTATCTTGCCAAGGAAGTGAAGAAGGCGCTCCCATAATATGATATGTGATAAGGGCTTGGAAAGTGACTGACTTATATTATTGGTTAATGATGATAGTGACTTGCTGTCATCAACGACGTAGATTCTACGTCACGTCAGATTACTTATGGTTTAAGAAAGGATTAGAGATTTCGACGGAAACCTAACTAAGGATAAATTGAGGTGAAGTCAATAATTTTATTTTTTATTAAGGCTCAGTTCCCGGCCCTAAAAAGAAGAAGATGGAGAGATATGAAATGAAATGAAAACGAATGTTAGAAGAGCGCGCTAACATTTACAGCGATAAAATTGACGCAAAAATCATGAAAATCTTTAATAAAACACGACTCGTTAAAAATAGAGCAAAAATCTTGCGACAATTGTCTTTAATTTTATTTAAAGAAACGCTTTGATTTTTTTCATACATATAACTTGTAAAATAACCGAAACAAACGTGTTTATAATCATTTTTGGAGCATACTTTGCGATTTTTTTCTATCGAGGGAATTAATGTCTAGATATTATTTTCAAGAATAGAATAGAAGAGCTTAAAAACTTCAAATGTTTAAGGGAGGTTTGCAAGAAATCGGTTGAAATTCGGAGAACCGCCTCTTAACCACTCCGATACGTAAACGAATATACCTGCACGATAATATAATGAAAGCAGTCAAGTACAAAAGGCGTGTTTTCACGTCAACGCGTGTGTTTCCACAGAAATCGTTATAATTCCGTTATTGTTCTAGTGACATCAGAGAGGACGGACTGCCAAACAACTCGGTCTTGGCACACACTCCTTGCCTCGTTAACATTCATACATCGTCTCATACATGCTCTTCTATTATTCTGACTCTTGACATGGCCCGACTCAATTATCTGATTAACTTGGTCGTGCCATGTCTTTCTCGGGCGTCCCCGACTTCTTCTACCATTCACATTTGCGTCATATATTCTCCTTACACTCCTTTCCTCGTTCATTCTCTCTACATGCCCGAACCATCGGAACTATACCTACACCCATATAAGATCGGAATTACCAAACAAACTGAACTATGCTCACAACTTTCAACGAATAAATCCATATATAAACATAGATATTCATAATACACCAAAGCACAAAACAAAACGCCGAAAAACGTGTAAAAAAACAGATTCCTAGTATTTTTGATTACCTTGGCATGTGGAATTCATTTAGTTTATTGTTTAATCGTATTGCTTTTCGATATGGCGTGATATAATCTCGTTCCCTTATTCATGTCCCGTCGTCGGTTTTCCATGATCACAATGGCAGAATAAATAATTCTTCGAAATGTCGATGGTTTCTGTTCGATGCGATGATTCGATTCTAAATAACAAGACTTTGGACTGAATTATAGAGGTATTTTTCTCTTACGCGGAATGTGAGGATTTTGTTTTATTTTATTTTCGTAGGTACTGTGAATTTTTGGGATTTTTGATGTGAGAACGTCTTTAGCACCGTTGTAATTTGAAACTCGATGAAATGATAAATAGCGACACTAAAAAGAGAGACACACACACATCTCTAGGATTTAGACTGCGAGAGAATGATATAAGCTAATCGGTCTTCTCTTTTTGCGGTGCTTCGTAGCCTCCCCACTCATGTCTACTTTAGTTTTCTGAAGGTTTCATTTCTACTGCATGTGAAATGCACACATGATTTTTGTTTCACAATAAATTTTTTTTTATTGTTATTATGTTTATTTTGTAGAACTCCATTTTAATTTTTATTTATTTTATAAATTCAATAATATTACTATTTAATATATAAAAACAGTTTATTATAAACGAGTTCTGCTTCGTAATTAAGCAAAACTCGTTTATAATAAACTGTTTTTATACAATAAATAGTAATATTATTGAATTTATTAAATAAATAAACAAATAAATTTAAAAAAAAAAAAAAAAAAAAAAAAAAAAAAAAAAAAAAAAAAAAAATTCTTTATTCATGCTTTGTAATTATATAATTTGAGGATTTTTAGACCATCATACTAAGCAAATGCCCGTGTTGTGGTGGACGATTTTATATACAGCGAATATGAAATATAAAAAAATATAAAAGAATGTAAAATAATACAAACATGTATGAAATAATAAAACAGTGATAAAAGAATACAAAAATAATGTAATTTAAAAATATATAACATGGACCTGTATATTTTCTGTCTATATAGAGTATGAATAAACTGTACTCGTATATGTACATTTTTACGCAGCATCATATAGTACCTACATGATCGGTGATCGATGAACCGGTAGATGCAATTTTTAGCCATAAGTTGTTTTTAATTGTTTGTCTAGTTTGTAGTTAGAAGTATGATTGTAGAAATAAATTATAAGTTTGTACAGTGCCCTTGAGGTGATTTTTCACAAACACGGTGCTTATGCAGATCATCCAAATAGGAACGGATTATTATAACGATGATATTTTACATGGGCGTGTTAAGTTACATTGGTAGGTGCATAATTGTTCATTCATTTTTGTACAAATGAATTCATGTTAGAACTCCACTAAGAATAATACTGAAGTCGTTTTTTATTTAATATTGTTACATTCATTTATGATATACGCACTTTAAGCCACTAGAAATAACCCAAAAATTAATACTAAAAATAATGTTGCAAAAAGATATGAACTACCCCTCCCTGCAATTATTCCAAGAAGCTGAATTGTTAGAGATAAGAAAAATTTACTGTATACAATGTTTAAAAATATATGTTTTCTCGAAATATACTTTTTACAAAAAATGAAAACCGATTTAGTAATAGGTTAAATAATGTATTTGAAGTTCCACCGTGTAAATCTAGGCTTGCGCAAAGACATGCGTATTTTATTGCATCAAAAATGTATAATGCTCTCTATAAGACTACAGAAATTGAATGTAAAAATATATCCTCCTTCAGCAAATATAAAAATGTAATAAAGTTTTGGATGAATACCATTGATACAAACATTTACTTGCTATAACATCTGACCTGATATAACTTAACAAATTTTTAATCTTTATTAACATGTTGTTTGAATTGTAATTCAGTAAACACTAATTTTATTCTTTATTTTATTTTTTGTTTATTTAATTTTATGCTTATCTTCAAAGATAATGTATGTATATGAGTCAAATTTAAACCGTTTTAAGAACACACAAGTATACTCACGAACAGGCGATGACTATGTGGGATTTTTTTGGTTAAATTGCTAATTGTTTTATTCTTTAATTTTGAAATGTTTATATATAAAAAAACCAAAAAAATTATAAAAAAAAAATAAAAAATAAAACAAATTTATGTGAGGCACATCGAACATATCAGTGGTATCAAACAGTTTCCAGTCAATAATGTATAAAATATTTAATCTTTCAGCTTTTAAAATGTTATTTATACACTAACTAAATAACTTTTATTGGTGGTATTAAATTTTTTTTTAAACAAATTTGATTATTTGATTGTTTTATTTCGAATCTTTTTGAGTGTGAAGTCCGACATAATTTATGATTTGTAAGGCCAAAAGTATTATCGTGACGAGGGGTAAGGAGTGCTCAAATAAATTTGATCTGAATAATTACTGTTTTTTATAAGTGATTAGTGATGTTACAAAATGTATATTTAGTATATTTGCGGCACGTTCCAGAGAGGAAGATATTCTCAGTAAAGTCAGTCTCAGTAAATCTGTCGGATCTGCCATGTTGATGGACACTGCAACGCTGTCCGAAACATTGGCTAAAGAAGGAGGTAGCGCAACACGGCATAACAACCCAAAAACAAATAACGAAGATAAATTTCATTATGTTTAAAATGAACAAAAAACCGTACTTAAATAAAATTATATATGATTTTTTTTATCGATAGGTTTCGAACCTATGACATCTGGGTTTTGTCATCATACTAGAAATTTACCATTCTGACAAAGAGATTGTAGTTGCACCTGGCAATGAGTCGGGGTCTCATTGGAACCACAATGGCACAAATTAAAGCCAACAACCTGAGCATTGCTCAATAACCCAGTCACCCAAAACAGCGGAATTGCCTTAGTTTTTCTCGGTAAGCTTATAAAGCTATGAGTAACCCAACGGGAAACACTTGAAGGAAAATTACGACCTTTAATAATTAAATTATCGACCATTAAAAGCTCCGCTATGTTTAACAGTGCTTAAATTATTCGTGGAATCATATTGTGATCAAAAGCTTTGGTCAGCCGAGGAAATCGTAACGGCGAACTCAATATTTTTATTATGACGAGCTTTTTGCTGGAAATATTTTTATTGAGCTTTCATTTTCACACGTATTAGTCAAGACGTCATTGACGACCTCCGTAGTGTAGTGGCTAAGACTCTTGACTCACAATCCGGAGGTCGCGGGTTCGAACCCGGCGTGTGCAAATAAATTTTATTTGATTAATTTGTGTTATTTCACAATTAATTAATTAAAAAATAATATATAGTATATTTGCGACACGTTCCAGAGTGGAAGATACTATCAGTATCGCCCTGGTGTAAGACCACCATTCAGAATTGAAACGTTGCTTGAAAATGGCTTTAGCCGTGTTTGGTGACCAGATCTGAATAGCCAGGTACTTCCCAACCTTCCTCTTCCCCACCTCCTTCCCCTCCCCACTACCTTCAGCCTCACAACATACCCCAACTGGGGATGCCATAGTCTCACTGGCTCCAGACGGGAGCAGTTGAGATTCTTGTGCGGTATTAACTGTAAAAAAAAAAAAGGAAATTATTCTGGAAGGAATATATTATGATCATTGACTAAGTCTGCTTTTTTATTAGTAATGTTATGTTAACTACACAGAGCAGTAGGACTATAGCATCTCCAAATTTTGGGGGATGTTGTAAGGGTAAAATGAGTAGGGAATGAAGTAAAAAGCTTTTATGTTAAGAAGGCCATAAGCTTAATTATTATATTAACTAATTAAATTGAATTAATTAAATTCAAATAAACTCCATAAAATCTACTTCTAGTGCCAAAAATTAAATCAACTTTTGCCAAAAAACACGAATCCTACCTCGCACCCCTCATTTTCAACACCTTCCTAAAAGAAACCACTTATTGCATCACTCAAAAAAACATAAAAATGTTAGATAAACATTTCAACACATGGCTACTACTCAAAAAAGGGCATGCATCACCAAGTTACTTATAATACCGTCCTAATCCAATCTTCATTCTCTATTTACATATAATATATGTGTTATTTACATTTATAGAGATTTATTCTTTCCTATTAATACTGCCTATGTTTTAAGCATGTTAACTGTATTATCACCTCCTACGTTTATTTATATTATTTTGTTGAAATCTTACTATGTTAAGATTTAGATGTTGGCATTACTATGTGTTTTTAAAGTTTTAACGAAATTAATATACATTATACATTCCATACCCACTTCGAAAAATGACTACATTTAGACATTTTCCATGATTCCTTGCAAACATTCAAAACCAATTTATTCAATTTCTTGGCGTGATGTAAATACATATTATAAATTTTAAAACTACTTACACTTTTAAGCTTTCACCAAACAGTCAATTACAATTTACTGAACATATAATTTTTGCTTTTAAAAATGTCTCTCTATCTCCCCCCCCTTCCATTTTCTTTCTTTTTATTATTATTACTTGTTCATTCTCTAATTAAGTTTTAAAACCCGTTATTACACATATGTCAGGCGTAACTACCAATGACATTGTATGACTTACGTAAAAGGTACATAACCTTGTAAAAATTTAACATTTTATACTTATATTATAAAATGTTAAATTAAATTAAATTCTTACTGTGTAAGTCTTATAAACAAATAAATAAATAAACTTATAAAAATTTCCAATAATTCTATTAAAATTTTGGTTTTATGATTCTTACATTCCATGATAACCTTATAACAATTTTCAATAATTCTTTTTATATTTTTGGTTTTATGACATTATGTACATCCCATGATAACCTTTTAGCAATTACCAAAAATTCTTTTCAGAGTTTTCGTTTTATGATACCTTTTCAAAATTTACAATAATTTTATCCAGATTTTATATACTTATGTTTATATGATTACGTGCATACATGCGTATACATATATGTATATGTATTTGTACTCGTCTCAGAACAGACATCGTCTAGTGAAGCGGGTTAATTACTTGTTTGTATATGATAGTGGTAATTCAATAAACGCCCGGGTTGCCAGCAATTTAAAAAAAAAAAACAACTTTTAATTGGTGTTCATACGGTTTAAATTGTCACATCGTATCCAGGTCTTGAAACAAAAACTCGTCATAAAGCTTGTTTTAATTTTATTTTCTGATATTCAGACCAAAATGATTCCGATCAGATATCGATGAACGAAATTCCATATATAGGACGTGGCTTTACAAAATCAATTAATAAAATGGAAAATAGACACTTTGAAGCATTTCCACAGGCATGATAAATAATTTTCTTTTTATTTTTTAATCAGTTCCAGACAGGAGGCACTGAGGAAAAATTCCCACGGTGACTATGTCATCTTTGTGGATGCTGTAGGAGTAAAACAAGTCTGTGTAAGTTTGTTTGGAGGGTCTTTTTTCTGGGAAGGAAAAAGGTATTAGGGGTGTGTAGCAATCTGGAGGTCAATGTGTCTAAGAGTGACGGACGTTGAATCGATTACTCCTACCGTGAAAGATTCCGGCTGGAGAGGACCAGGTATGGTTTAACTCATCCAGTCTCTTCTAGGGGTGTCTGTTATCCAATAAATAATTCCTAGGGCGGCGGTACCCATATCCGATTCCCAAATTGGGTAAATGCTAAATATCTAGGGTAATGAAAAGATATTTATTTAATGCGTATATGTTTTTTAACAACTAATTTACAATTTTTAATAAATGCAATAATTATTTAGTGAAATCATATTAGACATCATTTTAGTAGAGGTAAATGATGCTGAAATAATAAAATGACATAGAAAATAAAAAATATTTTACTAACTATATGAGTAAAACATCAAATTGTAATATTAAATTAAATGAAGACAATATCAGCGAAACTCAATTGTAAATCTGGAGACAGAAAAATCAGAAAAAGATATTGGCACCTCTGGGACTCGAACCCAGGACCTTCTGCTTACATGGCCACAGCTCTACCAACTGAGCTAAGGTGTCTATATCCGATTTGGTCCCAGTCCAATTAAATATTACAATTTGAGGTTTTACTCATAAAGTTAAAAATAAAAATAAAATGTTCATCCTAGGCAGAAAAGTCAATAGATGTCGCATATTAAAAATAAAATTGATAAAAAGTTATTCAGACGCTATCTAGATAGCATTTAGTTCGGGTTTGAATCTTGCAATCATATAAAAAGATAGCATCCAAAAATATGTGCGTTAAGTAAATTAAGATAATGTTGGTAGTTCTTAATCGACGTATGATACAGTTAAAAGTGACCGAATTGGATATAGACACCTTGCTCAGTTCGTAGAGCTGTTGCCATGTAAGCCGAAGGTCCTGGGTTTGAGTCCCAGAGTTGCCAATATCTTTTTCTGATTTTTCTGTCTCCAGATTTTCGGTAGAGTTTCGCTAATATTGTCTTCGTTTAATAAAATAAAATAAAAATATATTCAAATCATATGGAAAAAGAAAAATTATACGGGTTTAAAAATAAGAAAAAATCCATTATGTTTTCTTTACAATCCACTCTGCAGGATGAAAAAAAAATGGTTATTTAATAAATAAAAAAAATACCTTAAATAAAAAAATGTATATATATAAAATTTAGAGAAAATGATTAAAGTAGTCAAAATTTTTTCAGATGATATTAAAATGACTTTTGGTTTAGATAAATGTAGAACGATCCATATAGAGAAAGGTAAAATTGTAGATGGAGACGAGGGTATATTTAGAAATTTCAAAATTGAAAGTATGAAAGGGGGTGAGGTTTATAAATATTTAGGATATCCGCAATCAAATAGATTAGATCATACTAGTATTAAAAATGATATTAGGATTAAATTTAAAACTAGGATCAGAAAAATTTTGAAATGCAATCTATCTGCTAAAAATTTAGTAAAGGCGATAAATACTTGGGCAATACCTCTATTAACTTACTCATTTGGCATAATTAAATGGTCTAATACAGATTTAGATAGCTTAGAACGATTAATTAGAACTACATTAACTAAATTTCATTGCCATCATCCAAATTCAGCTATAGAACGTATTAATTTACCCAGAAATTTAGGAGGTAGAGGTATAGTCAAAATAACATCTTTAAAACATAATCAGGTAGAAATGCTAAGAAATTTTTTCCATAGGAAAGCTGATAGTTCAGAAATGCACAAAATAATATGCAAGGCAGATAAAAATATTTCACCATTAAATTTATACGACGAGAATGCCAGCATTCTTATGAATACCAACCAGGAATTATTAGATTCCTGGTCAAATAAAATTCTTCACGCAAAACACTTCAATTATCTCAACCAAACATATGTTGACAAATTTTCGTCAAACAAATGGTTGAGTATTGGAGAGTTGAGCGCAGAAATAGAAGGCTTTATGCTTGCCATACAAGATAGAGTCATTAATACTAAAAATTATAGGAAGCATATCATCAAAGATGCAAATCAAATTGATGATTTATGTAGAAAATGTTTGGCTTTTCCGGAAACTATAGAACATATTATATCGGGATGTTCTGTATTAGCGCCGTCCGAGTATACATTTAGGCACAATCAAGTTTTAAAAATAATTCACCAAAGTTTGGTAATTAAACATAACTTGATTGACTGCCGTAATGTACCATATTATGAATATGAACCAAATTCATTTTTAGAAAATGAATTTTATAAAATTTATTATGATAAAACTATTCTGACAGACAGAACAATTAGTCATAATAGACCCGATATAGTTTTACATGACAAAATTAAGAAAATAACTTATATCATTGATGATACCAAATTCTTGTAATATTCAGAAAACTGTTTCTGAAAAAATAAGAAAATATACAGATTTAGGAAATGAAATTAAAAGAATTTGGCATTCTCAGACTATAAAAATATTACCATTTGTTATTTCGGCTACTGGCATTATACCTAGCTCTCTCATTCAAAATTTAGGCGTATTAGATTTGTCAAAAAATTTGTACATAAAAATGCAAAAGTCGGTCATTTTAAATACATGTAGGATTACGAAAGATTTTTTAAATATTTATATTGAGGGAGCAGTAGGATTTATCGGACCAGTTAGGATTTCATCAGAGCCGAACCCTCTGATATGAAAATATCTGGAGTCGGTGAAATATTTTCCCATTATGTTTCTGGTGGATTGACGTATTGTTCTTGTATTGTTTTATTCTTATATAGTGCAATTACATTGC
Organism: Limnephilus lunatus; assembly: GCA_917563855.2. NCBI lineage: Eukaryota > Metazoa > Arthropoda > Insecta > Trichoptera > Limnephilidae > Limnephilus > Limnephilus lunatus. The sequence continues at coordinate 4,750,136 of OU830593.1, read as the reverse complement.
GTTAATTTACTAGATATTCATTTGTGGAAAAGTGTGTGGAAGGGTTTAGTCTTTCATTTGGGAAAGATTCAACCCGGACATGAAATCTGGAGCACCGTAAATAATATACAAGTAATAAAATAATGTAAAATAATAATAATAAGAAGAAAATAAATCAGAAAATGAAAGGTTTATCAAAAAAACAATAATTAAAAAATAATTTATTTTTTTAAAAATAATAACAATAACGGTATCATTATTTAATTAATAAAATTTTCATTTTAAACTGAAATGAAGATTGTTGGTTATTTCTTTTTTTAAATGTATATTTTAATAATGTTTATAATTTTTTTCTAGATATAATTTTTTTCTGTGTAATATAATGAGGAGCAATACCTATTAATCTAGTTATTGTTTTGGACCATTCAAAGATGACCATGTATATGGTGAAATCTCGAAAAAACCATCACTTTTTTTTTCACATCTGAGCGTAATGAAATGATCTACACGTTTTTACGGGATTAACCAGAGAATGACCACTTGAGAAGATTTACTATGTAACATATAATATGATGTGGGAACTACGACTCATCTTTTTAATTAGTGCCAGTCTGGTCGTCTGGAATATTTCTGTAAACATAAAACAGATGCACATTCATTAATGAATACAATTAATAATGTGGTATTTCTAGTGACTCAAATGAGTGGTTTGAATCATAGAAAATCGTCACTTTGGTTGGACAGGGTTCTAACTTCACTTTACCTAGTTCAGAGATGTTAGATGTCAAAGTTTGGAAAGATGATTTTTTATAATCTACTAGCTTTTACCCGCGGCTTCGCTCGCATGGTTTTAGGGGGAAATCTATTTATATAAAAATCAAAATATGCTAACTTCTAGGTTTGTAGTTCCCGGCATGCCTTACTATGCCACTTAATAAAGACATTGTTTCTACCTGCGTGTCCTTTCCCTTCGTCCCATTCTTCTTCCGCATCCCCTTCCCCTCACGCGTTCCCAATCTGCCTTCTCCGCTTTCCCTCTCCCCACTTCCGCTTCCCCCGTCCAAAGAACCACCCTCCCGATGCCTCCTGCATTCCACACATTCAGTCCCTGTACATTCAGTTTTCAAACAGCTCGCGTGCCACATATTGCATTTTTTTATACAAATTACACAATGGCAGAGCTCACCATATATATAGAGAAACCTTCGTTGACGTACTCACAACAACTCACCAAAGTTTCATCTCAATCGGATGAACGGTTTAGCAATGCATAATTTCATGGTGCCAGAGCTCACTATTGTATACATAAACCATCGAGGGCACATGAAATCCCCAAAGTTTCACCGCAATCGGATGAACGGTTTAGCAATGCGTAATTTCACGATGCCAGAGCTTACTTTTGTATACAGAAACCATAGCTGGCGTGCACATATCAAATCCACAAAGTTTCATAGCAATCGGATGAATGGTTTAGCAATGCATAGCGGACATACAAGCATTTTTAGATTTTTATATATATAGATAGATTTACCGAGTTCTGCTTTCGAGGTTGAATCTTGTGAAAAGTATGGTTCCATGACCCGTCGATATTGCACAAAATATTTTTTTTTTTTGGTTTCATAGGATTCGAACCCCCGTTCGCTGGATGTCTGTCTCTCTGGCCGCTGAGACTTGTCAGGCATCTTGCCCACTACGCTATGGAAATTACGCGCCTAGGTGCGGATTTACCCATTATATTAGAACCGAGTATTTGTGTAGAACTAAGTTGTGACATTTCCGTTTCACCCGAATTTCAAGTAACTAACGGCGATAGAAGTTTCGCTTCAAAAAATAACCTTGCCACCCTGTTAGAACCTTGTCCAACTAGGGTGACGAAATGTTACGTCTTTTGTGCGATAAAATATATAACATTGTATCTTTAATCGGTTTTCTTCTGAATATGTAGATATAAGGCAATTATATAAAATAACACGAGGCTGTAGCCTATATGTAATCATAGATCTTTACTATGGTAAAGATCTATGATTCGTTTCTTGTTATTATTTATTTTTTTTCTGGTGAAGAGAAGAAGTTACACTCGCGTGAATTTCAAGGTTCCATGCCAACTCAGAATGAAACAAACTCAGAAAGGTCATTAAAGCTATGAAAAAATAATTTTAAAATAATCGGTAACCCTAACCTTTATTTAACCTCTATTTAACCAATTTTTTTAATATTTTTTTATCATCACCCTTAATGACCTTTCTGAGGTGGTTCTGAGTTGGCCGGTCACCGAATTTAAATGGTCACTGCATGGAAATGCATGCCAATGTTTTGGACGGCATTACAGCGCCCATCATTAGGACAGATGTGATGGACACTGTAACGATGTCCAAAACGTTAGCTAGAGAAGGAAGAAGCGCAGCACGGTATAATAACCCGAAAATATCACGATAGTAATAAAAAACTACAGTAACTGCAAACTAATATGATGTCATGGCAAATAAAAGGATTTGTATTAAAAGTTATGCAAATCTTTTATTTTTAGGTGTTTTCTATATTTCTTTTTTCTCTTTCTATATATACTTACTTTGTTTTATATTTTATTTGGCTTATTATTATTTTTGTTATTTCACTAGGAGCATCTCCGCATATTAACAACTTTACATTAATTTACGCACGCTGTTAATGTTTTTAATTGGAGTGTTAATATCTGTAAACATCCCAATGACATTTTCATTAACGTAAGAATTGTTAACACTCTGTAAATGTTTCAATCATTTCAGAATCAAACAAACTTAAATTACACAAGCTGAAAAGTTACATAGTGATAATAGTGTATCTACTTGAGGCGACGACGTATCCACGCTCAAAAAGAAGAAGATGGAGAGATATGTGATTACTTGATTACGAATATTGGAGAGAGTGCGCTAATAATTAAAATGGTAAAATTGAAGCGAAAATTGTGAAAATGTTTAATAAAACACGAAATAGAGCAAAAATCTCTAGGGGGATGTTAAAAAAGCGTTTAAAGCAACACTGTGAATTTTTTCACACATACCTATATTATATAGCTTGTATTAGAGTATATAACTTGTAAAATAACTGAGTCAGACGTGAAAATAATAATTTTCGGATCATAATTTTCGATTTTTTTTTCTATCGAGGGAATTTCAAATGAAAGAGCAAAACCTTCCACACACTTTTCCATAAATGATTATCTAGTAAATCCACGCAATGTAAGTGCACTATATAAGTATAATAAATACAAAACAATACAATAACAATACGTCAATCCACCAGAAACATAATGGGAAAATAATTCACCGACTCCAGATATTTTCATATCAGAGGGTTCGGCTCTGATGAAATCCTAACTGTACCGATAAATCCTACTGATCCCTCAATATAAATATTTAAAAAATCTCTCGTAATCCTACATGTATTTAAAATAACTGATTTTTTTCATTTTTATACATAAATTCTTTGAGGAATCTAATACGCCTAAATTTTGAATGAGAGAGAATGAGATATAATGCCAGTAGCCGAAATAACAAATGGTAATATTTTTGTGTATGTCCTATGATATGTCCATTTAATACATACAGCTATATGTTTCATGTAATGCGTATCATTCCCGCAATGAGTTTATTAACTCTTGGGAGTACAATGCTTTATATAATATACTATATTCTGTATTGTATACTTTTAATAAATAAAAAAAAAATATATATATATTCTGAGAATGCCAAATTCTTTTAATCTCTTTTCCTAAATCTGTTTTTTTCTAATTTTTCAGAAACAGTTTTCTGAATATTACAGGAATTTGGAATAACGACATCAATGATATAAGTTATGATTTTTTTAATTTTTCATGTAAAACTATATCGGGTCTATTATGACTAATTGTTCTGTGTTTTATAAAATTCATTTTCTAAAAATGAATTTGGTTCATATTCATAATATGGTACATTACGGCAGTCAATCAAATTATGTTTAATTACCAAACTTTGGTGAATTTTATTATTTTTGATATTATTATTATTAGATATTATCTTCAAAAATATCATATATTTTTTAAGAGCTTAAAAACTTCATATGTTTAAGGGGGATTGTAAGAAATCAGTAGAAATTAGGGTAGCGGTGGCTTATTAAAATACTTATTCGAAAAAAATAACAAAAGTTAAGGTAGTTTAAGTATTTTGAAGTCATTCTGTAACGTGTAATTCTATTTGTTAGTCTCTTCTTGTGTAATTCTGGTAATGAAATTCACACTTGCTGTGTAATTTAATTTCGTTGTGTAACCCTTCTTTCCAACTGATCGGATTCAGTGAGCTCCTATCAGATATAACGATCGTCCAGTTCATTAGGCAGACATCTCCAAATAAGAATTGAGATAACAAGGAAAGCAAGACTCGAAAGTTTGTCATAAATCAAATATTATTTACACGGATCTTTTTTTACAAATAAATTATGCTATAAAATAATACTGGGTGGCATAATGGTCCGATACATAAATTTGAAATTTTTAAATTTCCAATAGTTTCACAGAAAACCTAATTTTTTTGTTTATTTTACCAAAAAATGTCTGCATTATAATTTAATTTGTGGTGTTTAAAACTAATCTGAGTTTTGTACCAGATAGAAGGTACACTTTTACATATAACTGCATACACAACTTAAATTTTTCGGGGATGTCTGACTAATGAACTGACACCTAACAAAAAAATGGGACAAAAATAATACAGACATCCTGTAAAGACAATTAATTATAGTTCAAAAATAGTAAAATGGGACAAAAATTATACATCTAACAATAATTTATTGTCTTTACAGGATGTCTGTATTATTTTTATCCCATTTTTTGTTAGGTTAGGCTATGTTTGATTTTAATCGATATTTTGTTAACGGATGTTTTGTCCGTAGAATATTTTGTCGCGGGATGAAAACGCGCGAAACCGATTGCCCTGATGATTGCCAACCTCCGATATGAGAGGGTACAACCAGAAAAAGAAAAAAACCATCTTAATATATAAAACAAATAGTTACACCGTTTATAAGTCAAGAACGGCTGGACCGATTTTTATGATCTTTGATTTGTTGGGTTTATCTCCGCCCCGAATTGCAGAATAGCTGAAACATGAATTAATGAAACATCAGAAAATTCACGAAAAAAAGTTACGAAGAAAGTCCTTTTCCTCACACATTTTGTATTGAACGAATTCTTATTTTTTGAAAGAGCTGCAGCAATATTGTGATAAATATAATATTGAATAGTGAGTGAATTCCAAAATTACAAAAACGTCAAATTTCAACGCGCTGATTGTTTTGCTTTTGTTCTTAAACACATAATGCTGCCCCTCTGTTTTACATACTGAAAGTCAATAGTCGAAAATGAGACAAACGGTGAACGTACGTCTGCACCCCTCCATAGTAAAAATACAATAATTATAAAAAATCTTCCTCTCACGTATAAAGAAAATGAAACGCAATATCCGTAAGTTAAAGGAAAAGTAACATAACAAAAAATATAATTCCGTTTACGACGTCATTATCAATTCCGTTATCGACGTTGCGTATCTATAATTGCTTCATTTTGTAATTTTTAACATATTAAAAAAAATGAATTTGATTCAACTAATAAGTTAACACAACAGTTATTAATTCGGAAGCGGTATGAAGTTTCACCGGGTCAGCTAGTAGTTTATAAAAATACATCTACCCATCTCTGCAATGACAATATCATATTGTGCAACATCCAATCATATTATTATGTATCTTCCTCTAATTAATGGGTCCGAACCTTCGATCCCCGGATCAAGTGATTTTCTACATAACACTTAACAGGGCGCCCGCCGGCCATTACAAATATTTTCCAGTTCTCCCGTGTACTGATCGTTAATCACTCACGAAGACTGATTTGTACTGAGAAATACTTGAGACGTATAAAACTACCAGAAGAAAATGAGTTTAATGTGTTCTTGGGAAAATTAAATTATATCGACATAAAACTAGGAACAACGTTCCCAGATTTGCACGTGCTGGAAATCTTTGATTCAAGACTTAAAATCAATCTTAGATTCTCTATCAGAGGAACGATTCTATATCTTTTGTGAATACGGAAAAGATTCCGTACGGAATCGGCTGTCAAATTTGTGTGATTTTCTATGACTTTCAATTGCTTTTTCTGTGGGTAATGTCAGCTGTCGCCGATTTTAACTAGTTTGAACCACGAAATACTGTTACATGATTGTCATCAAAGAGTATTAATAGCCTAGCGACTGTAAGGAGGAAATTTATGAATCCGGCTAAGAATACAAATCTGACGCCGCGCCTTACGCAAAACAGCTTTCGTAAGTGGATTTTGTATACAAATCTAATTTTGTAATAGAACCGAATTAAAGCAATACCAAAAGATGACGCCACTTACGTTAGCAAGCGTGAGGAGCATCGCCTGGCAGACGTAAGTACTGTTGGATTTGTAATTTCGTGAATCTCTCCGGATATCGAGAGATTGACGATAATATGATTATTATTATTATATTAATTATTTATATTAATTTTGGAGTTCCTCAAGGTTCACATTTAGGACCTGTTTTATTTTTAATATTTATTAATGATATTGTAAAAAATTTTAAAGGAGTAAATATACTCTTGTTTGCTGATGACTTAAAAATTTACAATATTAAATTTTTCTGTGGTTTGATGAATCAAGTTTGACTAACAATACATTTTTCATATTATTTCAATGAGTGAAAAATCTGTGATCGCCGGCTGCACATAAGCAAACCACATTTAAAAAATGCGTTCTAATTATAGCGCCTACTAAAACTCATAGAACCCGTGATGTAATGACGTGGGTAATTTAAGAATGTGCAGCTAATGGGAAATGTTAGATATTTTGTGTTAAGTGTTTTTTAAACAAAATCCTTTTGGTATTTAAAATCCTTGAACCCTAATACAGGGTCAAAATAAAAATAGATTGTTGTTAATTGTTTTTGTTTATAATTCGTAGAACTCCATTTATAAATTTATTTTAACTTCAATTTAAATTAAAAATAAAAAAAATTTACAATTAAGTTCTGCAAGTACTTTGGTTTTTTTTTATTTTTTCTGCAGCTATTTCGGCTCACATGGCCATTCTCAAACTGTCCTTGAAAATGGCCTTGTAAGCCGAAACAGCAAACAAAAATGGAAACTAAAATACTTGATAATAAAATTATGAAATTTAAAAAAAGGATATTTGTTGTTGTAATTATTAGAATGCACTGAAGTGAATAAAAATATTCTGTTTTTTTTTTAAACGTCTTCGAAATGGAGTAGGTTATCAATTCGACGGTATTTTTTAAATTTTTTTTTTTATGTTTGTTAACTCAGAACTTTCGATTGGGTGAACCAATATTGATGATTCTTTTTTTTATTAGAAAGCTGGTGCTTCCCGTGTGGTCCCATTTTAATTTGGTCCAGTTCTGACAGTGGAATCCATGAGAAAACCATATGTCTTAAATTTGCAATAAGTATGTGCGCGACAAATGTAAGAATAACTCAAAATTACGCCAACAGAACTCGATGATTCTTTTTTTGAATTAAAACTTCTTTACGCACGTTTGTCACTAAAAATAAAAAAAATAACAAAACAAAAAACGACTTAAAAAAATGCACTAAAAAGTAAAAAAATAATTTCGTACGATTGTTATTTTTGGAGTCGGTGTTAGCCAAGATCTCCACATCTCATCTATAACTACCTACGTATGTAGTTACCTTGGCTGATACCGACTCTAAAAATAACAATCGTACGAAATTATTTTTTTACTTTTTAGTGCATTTTTTGAAGTCGTCTTTTGTTTTGTTAAAATTTTTGTTTATTTATATTAGCTTTTACACCTGAGAAAAATAAATTCCCTTAGATCTTACGTTATCTTAGGAGTGCCGTGGAGGGCCTTTTTTATGGAAAGGATATTCTGGGAAAGAAAAGGTACGAGGGGTGTCCAGAAGCGACAGACGTAGGAATCCATCCCACCAACAGCATTGCAAGGCGATGGGTCGAGAGAGACCGACTGAAGGAGTCAAAAGGCCTTCTAAACCAGCCCCTCTCGATCCGGCCCGTCGCGCGGTAGGTGGGCAGATGCACCCGCCGCTAAGTAAAACCTCTTCCCATTAACATGGGCAGTACGTGCACCCCTGCTAAGTCACAATACTTAGTTCACTCCAATCCAATAAATGGTTCCCGGAGTGGCGTTACCCATACCCGCCTCCCACATTAGAAATAAATCAACGTTTAGTATAAATAAACTAGTCCCTTATTCCCTAGTAAACACAAGAGCGTAAGCAAGATGATATTTCTCATTAACGCAAGGACATCTTTGTCGAAGTGTTTTTGTTACTGTAAAAGTCCGTAGTTTGGTAAATCTTAGGTTTTACTGTAGTACGGGCTTTTAAAGTAACATATACATATTTATTCGCTCTGTTCAGCTAAATTAAACAAATATTATTATTGTTCCTAGTTGGCTAGTCAAAGTTTCCACACATGTTTTATTGTCCAATTTTATGTGAAATAAAGTTTTTTTTTTACATTAACTCCACACAGGAGGCCCTGAGGAAAATAATTTCCCTCAGGGCCAATGTCATCTTTGAGGATGCTGTGTGGAGGGTCTTTTTGAGGAAAGGAAGGAGTGAACATGGGTCTTGAAGAGACCCATGTTGTAGGAGGGAGGAAATACAGAGGCTGGTAAATCGTTCCACATCCGAGCTGTTGAACTCAAGAACGAGTCGTAAAAACGACCCGTTCTCATGTGGCTAATGTCAACCGTGTACAAATGTTGGGCGCGTGTTTGGCGTGTTTCCCGACTTTGCACCGGTGCCGAGGGGATCAACGACGCTAGTTCCTCGGAGCATTTTCCATTGTAATACCGGTAGAACAAGGACAGCATTCCCACCTGACGCCTGTGCTCTAAAAATTGCAATCCGTCTGTTATTATTATTATTATTAATACAAAACACTCAAGTTGTGCGAGATATGCCAGTGGAAGAACTTTCAGTATCGCCCTGGTAAAGACCACTATTCAGAATTGAAACGTTGCTGAAAGGCAAAAGCCGTGTTTGATAATCAGATAAACATAACAAGGTACTTCCCCACCTTCCTCTCCCCATCTCCTCCCCTTTCTCACTACCTTCAGCCTACCAACATTTTAAAATCGTGGATGCCGTAGTCTCACTGGCTTCCCGGACAGTTTGGAGCAATTGAGTTTCGAACTCTTGTGCGGTATTCACATTAAAAAAATACCAATCTCCTATAGAAGTTGAAACGAGGAATTAGAATAAGTGTATACCATCAACATACAGATTGCTATATGTAAAAAATTTAAAAATAAATATGTCGTGTGCGGTAGAAGTAAAACCTTCAGAAAACTAAACTTCGAGAGAATGAGACGAATGCAGATTTTCAGGAGTAGGGTTTATTTATAACAATATTGTTACCAAGTTTAAAAATTAAAAAGCAATGCACAAAGACGAGGAAGTTAGGCTACGAAGAACCACACAAATAATAAATAATAAATAAATAAATGTTTATTCCGGTATGTGGGGAGAATAGTGCAATCCCACACATTCCATAAGGGTTATAAAATATAAATAGAGGACACCGATTGGTTTATCTCATTCTCTCGCAGGTTAAACTTATAGATGTAAGTGTTTGTCTCTTTTTAGTGTCGCTCGTTTCCGTTTCACCGAGTTTACGGTGATAAATAAGTTTTCACTTAAAAAAAAAACAGTGTGCAATTCACACGCGGTAGAAGTAAACACTTCAGCAAACTAAAGTAGACAAGAGTGGAGAGGCTACGAAGCACCGCACAAAGAGGAGACCGATTATACTATTTCATTCTCTTGCAGGCTAAATCCTATAGATGTATGGTTTATCTCTTTTTAGTGTCGCAATTTTTCGTTTCATTGAGTTTTAAAATCACAACGATGCTAAAGAATTTTTTATTTAAAAAATGACGTTTGAAAACATACCAAATTGCTAGACCATAATTTTCTATAATTTTCAACAAACCGATAATTGCCAATGAAAATACAATTGAATAAATGGTCTGGCAAAATCTCCGAAGTTTCTCTTTTCCATTGGGCACACTGAGAAACTGAGAAACGTCTTCAGTACGGATTCCGTAATACTGCTATTTTGCATAATAATATTTTTTCTCAACAAAAAAATATAAAAAGATGTACTTTTAAATGTTGCTCAAAACTTTGTGGTTATCCATTAAAAAGAACTGAAAAAATATTTCTTTGTGTGAAACACAATTTTTTTTATATACGCCGATCGGTTTCGGAACAACCGTTCCTTCCTCAGGGAAAAATACACTAACTTCAAATTTGACATTACAAATCAATGTATACATATTACTAAGTATAATGAAAGAATATTATGTCCTCCACGTACAAAGTCGTATCTTTCCCAAGCATAAACTTTCTAATAAAGTGTGTTTTTCGGAAGTGACCAGCAGTTAAGTATGTTATTGTATCTACCTGTAAATAATAAAATTAAATAGAACCTAGGAATTTATAATGAATTGTAAAGCGCCCTTGAGGTGATTTTTCACAAAAACGGCGCTCTACAAATTGTCAAATTATTATTATTATTATTATTATTAAGTGTTGAGGTGGGGGTGGGGATGTGACTAGGGATTAGCGAAGAATGGGAGGAGGAAATAGAACGGACAGTGAAAGGGAACATGTCTAAGATGGGACTGAAGGTGATAATGGATTTATTATTATTAAGGAATTTATTTATTTCTATGGCTTCTAAGTTATTTATTTATATTTATGTTCGTAGTAGTTCAAGCTCAACTATAGTTCGTGGTAGAAACTTGTTTTGTAATTGATGAAAATTGATGCTTTTACTTTGACGCAAACCTCTCCATGGTTTATTTTTTTGTAGGCGAATACAAGAGACCCAACTGCCCGAAGCCATGGGAAATAAGCCTTACAAAATTGATTGATTCTGAATTATTGTTGTCTTTTTTTTCGATACCCGCGATGCTCAGTAAAATATATAAAATACGTAAATGTGTATAAAAATTGTGTTTACGAAGAAATCCTACAAACGCAGTGGAATGCCTGTGCCTGGGTATCATAATAATTTTTAACGGCATCGAACGTGTGTCATCGTGGGAGAAATATGGAGATCTGCAAAGAATGCAAGGTTGATGTAAGCATACGTAAGATTAAGAAAGGGACGCTAAGATGGTTTGGACATGTAGAGAGAACGAACGAAAAAAGGTGTAAAAGCAGAATATATGACGCAAATGTGAATGGTAGAAGATGTCGGGGATGCCCGAGATAGACGTTGGCACAATCAAGTGAATCAGATTCTTGGGTCGGGCCATGTCAAAGTTAGAATAATAGAAGAATATATCAGAGACGATGTATGATGAATGATGCAAGGAGTCTGTGGCAAGACCGAGTTGTCCGTCCTGTTTGACTACGGGGAAAAGATTTCAATATTAAAATATCGTTAATTTCTAAGAAAAATTAAACAAACTGGGGTTAAGCAAATCAAAAACATATATTAACTTCTTCTAAAACAGCAAACTTATTTTGTGGCAACATTTTAATATAATTTAATAAATTACTTTGTTTTTACCACTATAATTGATTATAAAAAACCGACATGTTTCGTAAGCCAAGCTTACTTCATCAGGGTTTTAATAATACGATTAAAACATATGAAGTAAGCTTGGCTTACGAAACGTGTCGGTTTTTTATAATCAATTATAGTGGTAAAAACAAAGTTATTTATTAAATTGTATAAATTAACTGTTAGATGTAGAAGTTTTTTTAAATATGAATACCGCACAAGAGTCCTAAATGGTCCCGTCTGGAGCCAGTGAGACCATATCATCTTTGGGAATGTTGTGTGGGGGAGGGGGGGGGGGGGGGGGTTATAGAGAGGAAGGAGTGATCATGGGTCTAAAAGAGAGCATATCGATCATGGATATTTGAAATGCTGTAAAGGTCAAAATTTTAATTGTTCAGGAGAGCGAAAATACAGATTTTTTTTTAAAATCATATCTGCCGTTTTTGATCTACGTAAAATTATGATCAATTATTTTAATGAACTGATTGATTTCTTTATTTTTCTTTTTTGTACTTTTCCTCTTTTACTTTTAGCAGTTCGAATTTGAATAAAATCACTTTCTGAGAGATATTATTGATATCCATTAAAATTTAATTGTAATCTTTGGAAAAATTTCATTTAATACCTTTTGTAGATTTAAGTAAGAAGATTCACTCCATCAGAATTGTTTATATCGAATAGAAATAGAAAGTGTTTAATGAAAATAAGTTTGATTCACAGTATGCGCACAAATTATCGAGATCGCTTTGTAATTCAACATAATCAGATAAAGACTGTATAGGTTTAAAAATTCTCATGTCATACGCATATAATACAAAGTAACTATTTTGAAAGCATACATAAATGTCATTTATGTAAATATTAAATAAGAGTGGTCCGAGATGCGACCCCTGAGGCACACCCGAGACGATTTTCGTTAAATAGGATGCGAAACCATTGACAACCGTGATTTGGTGCCGATTACTGACATATGATGCGATCCATCTATAGAGATCACCATGAATTCCTAAACCTAGTAACTTCTGTAAAAGAATATAATGATCAACACGGTCACAATTGTATAATTAACAGGGTTTTTTTCATGATTATTGAAAGTTCCGACCAATCCAATTATCCAAAGAGATGAATCTGCAAAAAAGCTAGCTTTAATTCTGAAATACATAAATCTACCTGCGGAAAAACAACACAATCCTTAGAAAGAAAAATGTATTTTCCATAAAAGCCTACCTACAGATTTGAACGTGCATTCATTATAATAATTCGGTACTTAGAACCATCACATTTGTTCCCCGTAGTGGCAAGCGGAGATATAAAGGGCAACATACATTTCTATCACATCACGCAACATAAGGTTACAATAATCACGAACTAGTCAATTAAAGTTATAAATTATAATGATTTATGGTTCAATTATAAGTTTCATTGATGAAAACAGTCACATATTTCCACTAAACCAATTATTAGGCAAAACTTTTCCAAATAACAAATAATACTATTTCAATATTATTAATGATTTATTGTGCAATAAATTATTGTTTCATCGAGAAAAACAGTGACATGTTTTCCCCCTAAACCAATTAGTGTTGAAGACCTAAGACGCACTACAAATTTCCTATACAAAAACGTTAAACGTCTCACCACCTTAAATAATATTTTCTCAAAATTTAATTTTTCTTTATAACGGGAATTTTTTTTCCTCCCAAGATACGAAAACATTCTAAGGAAAATTACTTTGGCTTTTTTTACACTTCACCTTATCAAATTTGGGAGGTGAGTATGGGTACCGCCGCCCCCAGAATCATTTATTGGATAATCAACATACCTGCCGTAGGTCATCCCAAATGGTTCGCTACGTTTGCTGATTAGGCAAGGGTGCGCGAGTTCTTGGGATAAGGTTTGTCTAGGTCTTGGCGGCGAATTCATTTGCCCACTTTATGCGTGGCGGACCGGATCGACAGGGACTGGTTGGGGGACTGTTTTTTATCCATCGGCTTGCACCACGATTGGAGGGATGGATTCAGACGACCTTCACTCTTGGACACATCAACCCCCGAATTCCTACCCACCCCTCATACTTTTTCTTTCTCAGAACCTTCACTCGTTCCTTTCCCTAAAAATACCTTAGGCACAGCATCTCCAAAGATGGCACTACTCACAACTCATTCTGAAATCGTGCCCTACCGAACAATAAACCAATTATTAACGATACCAGCAGTTAAAAAACCGCTCCGTGGGTTTTTTTCTTCTGGGCGGCGAGCATAAGAACAGTTGCTTTGTAATAAACTTCACGTACGAAAATGATTTTGCATAAGGCGCGGCAACAGAGAAGTACCTACTTGAAATCAGATTCTTAAATTTCAACCGTACAGACGCTAGCCTATTAATACTATCAGATCAGATTGTGAAGTCTTTTGTTTAACAGAGAAACAAACTCATACACTTTCCTTCTAACCAATTATTTGGCTTAACTCTTTGGAATTATATTGAAATAATTATTAATTCTGCAATAATTCGTTTCACCGAGAAAATCAGTCACTATTTTCCCCACTAAAGGCCTAAAACCAAAAACAATTATTGGGGTAATATTCCAAATTATGTAATGCGTTCTACATTTCACGTCATTGTGAGTCGTATTACTGGAAAACATCGCGTTTTCCTCGAACTGATTTCCCCCATTAAAGATTGAATAAAATGATTCGACCTTTCCACTTAGAAGAGCGTTCCATATGAAAAAATGACATCGAGCATTAAATAATAGCGCAATTGTATGAAGTCATCAACATATATACACGCCACTATAGTAAATAGCATGTAGTGAATGATAACCCTTTCAGACCCGAATTAAAACTGGAAGTGGTAGCACATGTTTGATGCTTGATGACAATCATCTACCGCTATCTACAGAAAGTTATTGATAGTGGTACAGTATTGATCGGATGCCGACAGATGCCAGCAGGTAAAATGCTTTCATCGATTGCCGACAGGGGTGCAGGGATTGGTAGAGTGGCTCTCGCCAGCCCACCACCCAGATTCAATTAGCCGCTAGTTTAGACAGGTCGTGTGACTTGTGATATAATTATTTTAAATAGGTAAATTCATAATAAACCAGTTTGTATCTATTTATTTATTTATACTGGGTTTTACAGATGTTTACACTTACATGAGAACAATCCAGTTATAAAACTCAGTTATTACACAATTATAAAAATCTACAATTACATACAATTAAATACAAATAAATACAATTAGAAAAACAAAAACATCACAAATAAAAATACAGAATTATATACAAGGTCACTCAAGTAACACATTGCAATGAGTGGTAAAAGACATATGAAATACGCGAGCATGCATAGAAAGACAATTCACACAACATAATTAGTTAGTACTTTTTAACAGCGCTAGAACATTTTTTTTAAATCCGTACAAATTATCAACGAAAATATCCACACACTATGTTATACAGTCGACACATCTGGGTCAGAGGGCTAAAGTAGGCGGTATCAAGGACCTATTGTTATTGAGAAGTATTAAGTAGTATTTGAATGTGAATAGTACCAAACATTACAGAAAGTAAGAACCTTACCTTACTTGATAGTAAACTGAATTTCAATAACCATATCGACCACACAGTTGCTTTGTTTCATAATCCGCTCCTGTACAAAATTCAAAAATCTTATTACTATCAAAATACTTTATTTTTCTTTTGTTCGTAGTATCCTTGAATACGCATCTCAGGAATGGCAATAGTGAACTTTTTGCGATTTTTTCCTAGATACATTTTTAAATAAAATTTTAAGAATATTCAACAAAACAACATATCTGTTGCTGAGCGGAAATTTTCACACAAAACTTAATTTTGGATTTTAGGCCAAAATACCCAATCAAACTGAATATTAATAAAATCTTATACGGATGCGAATCATTTTTATTTATTTGCGTTTTAATTTATAAATTCCATAAAATAATTCGATTTTTCGTGACTTTAGAGACAGACAACTTAAGCTTTTTTTATGAGTTAATAACAATTATTACAAAAATAATCTTGCTCAATTTCACGTAATGAAATACAATATAAAACCTCATTAAGAGGCGTTCTTTAATCGAAATTTTAATTTGTGTTAAAACGTAAATCGGTCTATAATTTGAGTTTTAGTTCATCAAAACGCATTTTTAAACTGTTTTATTTATTTATTTTATATTTCTTCATACTTATATTGGGATAATGTTTTTTAATTGTCATTAACTCACAAGTGATATTTTTTATGGTTGCCTCTAAAATCGTGAAAAACGAATTCTTTAGTGGCATTTATTTTATAACTTAAAAAACGAATAAACTAAATAAATATTATTTGCGTCACGTTCCAGAGTGGATACTCTCGGTATCTCCCTGGTGTACCTAAGATCACAATTTAGAATGGAAACGGTGCTTGAAATGGCTTTAGTCGTGTTTGATGATCAGATCTGAATAGCCAGGTACTTCCCCCATTCCTCTTCCCCATATCCTTCCCATCCCCACTACCTTCAGCCGCACAAAATACCCTAATTGAGAATGACATAGTCTCACTGGCTCTCACGGGCTATTCACATAAAAAACTCACATCTTTACTAGATATTTGCTAATTTGTAACTTTTGTTTAAAAAAAAAATTGTTTGGTTGAGTATTTTGGCATCAAATCCAAAATTTTGTTTTCGTTGAAAAATGCTGGGCAGCCGTTTCTCTTTGTTTAAAATCATTTGAATCTTTTCTGCTTAGCTCCAATAACCTATGGGAAAAAGCCAACAGCGGCTATACCCAAAGCTCTGGTAAAAACGTTTCACAATAATTTGATGGGAACCGTCATAATAAAAGGAAATGAGTCAAGATTTGGAACAAACCCAAAAGAATGGGAAAATAACCAAACAGTCAAAGAGGCTTTTTCGATTAAATATGTATATTATTCATTTCATCGTGCCGTGCATACCAACTCCGCTGCATTCCGCGACAATCATCCTCAAGACACGCATCACGAACTTATAATATGATTAGCAAATAAATGGCATTGAAATTGGTAATACGAAAAAACGTGTATATTTTACTAGAATAATTTGGGAGGTGGGTATGGATACCGTCGACCGGGAATCAATTATTAGATAAGCAACACCTCTTCCATAGGTCAAATCAAGCGGTTGGCTACGTTAGGGACTTTGCAGGTGTGCCGGGGTTCATGGGGTGAGGTTTTTCCAGGTCTTTGCAGCGGGTACGTCTGCCCATCGACTGGATCGGGAGACTGGTTTAGAGAGACCTTTTGACTTCTCCAAAAGCACTCTCACGACCCATTGCCTTGTACTGCAATGGCAGGGATGGATTCATGCATCCATAACTCTTGGACACACTGACCCACAGATTCCTACCAATCCATCAAACCCTTTTTCCTTCCCAGAACTTCCTCTCCTTAAAAATACCCTCGTACAGCATCCTCAAATATGACATAGGCACATAAGGCTCTTGACTCGCAATCCGAAGATCGCGGGATAGAATCTTGGCGTACGTAAATAAATTTTATTTTATGAACTTGTGTTATTTCACAAATAATTCATCAAAAAAAATATTTCGTTTATTTGCGGAACGTTCCAGAGTGGAAGATACTCTCAGTATGGCCCTGATATAAGACCACAATGCAGAATTGAAACGTTGCTTGAAATGGCTTTAGCCGTGTTTGGTGACCAGATCTGAATAGCCAGGCACTTCCCTACCTTCCTATCCCCTTTCTCCCTCCCCTGGCCACTACCTTCAGACTCACAACACACCCCAATTGGGGATGCCACAATCTCAGTGGCTCCAGATGGGAACAACTGGGACTCTTGTGAGGTATTCATATAAAAAAGGGAAATTATTTTCATCAGGGTCTCCTGGGAGAAGCTAATGAAAATATAACAGATTGATGTATACATTTTACGCAGGTTGCCAAAACAGGAACGAACGAGTGTTGTAGGTGGATAAAAGCGGAACTAACGGCGCCTTCCACTGTACAGATAAATGTGAACATCAATAAAACTTGATAATTTCTTCACGTTTATCGATCTCTTGTATTATTCATACTTGTTATAAGCAGTAATTTACTTGAGAATTCTAAAAATTAATTTACTCAATAAAATTAGCATATATATGTACGAGTTGTTACTGTATTAATTATTCTCACATATATGTACTGTTGTATACACGATATATATTTTATTTTCTTGCACTAACTTTACACAGGAGATTCTGAGGAAAGTAATTTCCTTCTGGACAAATGTTATCTGTGGGCGCAGTGTCTTTTCAAGTAAATAAAGGACGGAAAAAGCTTTGGAAATCATAAAGGTATAAGAGGTGGTTAGTATTGTTTGTTCATTATTAGTTATTTCAATCCATTGTGAAAATATAATATATTATTCATAACACATGTTACTAAACTACTAGATTTTAGTTGAAGAATATACTTCCTTAATTAAGTGAAAACGAATCACTTTTTAAAATTAAAATTTAAAAATTATTATTGATTTTGTCATTTAGACATCTTGATTAAAAAAAATATAGATATACGCAATTTTTACATATTCTAAAATAATTTTTATATTTCAATTTACATAATTGTTTGTTAAGATACTTTTAAGAAATCAATCACCACTCCCCGTTATATTTTTGTCTATAGTTTTTATTTGTCTATACGTGTTTGTCTTCTGTTATTTGTATTAATGTCAATCTTATCGTGATGAAGAAATTTTTGGTTTCGAAACATGTAGATAATGTTTATAAAATAAGTGATGTTTTACAGAGTGATTTGTTTTCATTTAATTAAAAATGATGCCATAAAGGGACTTTGCAAAGATAATGAAGTTATTATACATGCCTGAAGAAGCTACGGTTGTAGCGTAACCCGGTCGGTATTCTGTATGTAAAAAACATAAAGGCAGATACATACTTATGTGTCGTGGCGTGTCGTGACGCACCAGCAGCATATCGGTTTCATACATTTATTATGGTTAGAGACATATTTGTAGGTACGACGACGATTGGTTTATTTATGGTCACGACACGCCACGACGCGCAAGTATGTTTCTGCCTTAAGTGGTGTTTACCAAGTTATTGTTTTATTTTAAATTATAATATCACATCAAAAATTATCTGCTTCATATCAGTAAATAAGATATTTTTGCTCTGATGGATATGGGATATGTGATTTTCATAACACGAAAAAACTTTTCCAAGCAGCTTCTATCCACTAGAGCCACAGCGCAATTTATTTATTTTTTCTCCGATTGCTCGAGATTTTTTTCACCTACATTAAAAAATCATACTTCCGAATTTTAATATGGAGACATACAATTTGATTACAGTTCAATATAGCCAATGAATTCACATATCTTTTGTCGATTATCACGTATTAGTAGGATTTATAAGAAAAATAAGATTAAATCGTAGACTTCTACTTAATTACTTACAAATAAGGGAAAATTTTTGCCAAAATTGGCAGCAAAGCAATCCGAAGTATTTTAAATAGTGCCTTATTGTGGCAAAAAGCGCTCCAGTGGCTATCGTGTGTAATAAAAAAAAACTTTAATTCTTGCCACTGATAATCTTTGTATTTTCAATTCAAATGTCATTTGACTGCATAACCGGAAATCTAAGTACAGCTATTTAATTAATTATGAAAGACAATGCCCATTATACGCGCATCGCTTATGCCCTTCTGCGAAGTTTGCATACCTTTGATCGTCCTTTGGACTGGAGCCATGCCACCAACCAGGAAAAGCTATTTCCACGTGAATAGTAATAGGTAGGAAAACGCAAAGGAAGTGCCTTGCGACATAGGATAACGTTATACAAATTGGTAATAAGGGGAATGAGATGAATTCGTTTACTGTTAATGTGTTTATCATTCAAAGCGAGTACTGTTCAGTAGGCAATTAGTTTGTGGATTTCCACGGTACAACTACGGAAACTCGTGGTAAAATCGAAAACTGTGTATAAAACTTATCGTATACACATTGGAGTCAAATTCTATTAATTGGGCCCCACAAATCGACAAGACGTTCAACACAGAAACCAAAATATTGGTTTTAGAAAACATTTGACAAAAAGACAGTGCATCATCTCATAATATTGGAAAAAGCATTGCTTTTTACCATTTGTTGGTATATACGTATCAACGCTCATTACTAGCTTTGTGAAGATCAATTTTCAAACACGAAATTGAGGAAGTTAGAAATGTTTTAGGTAGGAGCTCTAACGAACTGTGTCATTGATAATTTAATCAACTATTTGAGTATTAAAAAATATGTATACCTTATAGATAGCTTCAAGGTGGCCCAATCATCTTATATTTCTTTCTAGCAAAACAACAATGTCACGGAACAAATTACGACAACACTTTTGTCACAAAATGAACGGATTTCGCTGGTTTCGCATACTTTTGTAGATGCAATGATTTTCAGGCTTGCTATTAGCCGATAAATAACAAATATCGCATCATGGGATTTGAGCGATAACTTTGTTTTACATTGTAGGGAACTCGCATTTTTATAGAGTGTTGAGGGAAGTACTTGACTTACTTTAACCAGTGATTCCTGATATTATTTGAAGTAATAAATGTAAATCAAATTTTGTTCTCCGGTGACTTTTTTTTCAATTTTAATCTTCAAAAATCAAACAAAAAAAATTCTTCCGCATGTCGTCACCGACCCCTTATCCCGCCTACAACTGTCCAACACCTACCATTTTTTATGTTTTTGTAGAAAAGAAAAACATCAAAAAAGTCACCGGAGACCAAAATTTCGTTTACATCTTTTACTCCAAATAATGTCAGAAATCACTGGTTAAGGTAAGTCAAGTACGTCCCTTAACGCCCTGTGTATCTAGGCTTTCGAAGCGAGGAATCGGAATTCGATGGTGATATCATGAAATCCATTAATTACGTGAGCACAAACGGGGGGTGGGGTCCAGCAAAATCTCACGTTACTTGAAAATAATATACGAACTGGCCCAAATTTACTTATTTATTTTAGGGGGGGAGGGAGAGGGTCTAGATTGGAAGAAAAACTGCTCACGTAATTAATGGATGCCCCCTTATGGGATGTAATTTTTTATTGAAATTACTTTTCAGAGGGCTAATCTTTTATCATTACATATTCATGACTCCTCTCAAATGCAGAGTCCACAAGAAAATTTTATTTGTGCGTTTCTGTTGACGTTACAAAAAGTTAAATAAAAGTTTTATAAAAAGTTTACCACCCTGCCACAGAATTTAAGAAAGTTTATCGCCCTGCCATAGAAGTATAAAATTAAAAAAAACAAGGTAGAAAATGTGTCTGAACAGCGTGAAATTTATTTTCTGATAGAAAGGAGATATCCACTTGGCGCCAGAGAGCTTTCATATATCAAAGTAAGTGTTAAAAAATACGACAAAACACCTTGATACAATTATTTTTGAAAACTATAGTTTTGTTTTAAAACTTGTAAACCTGAAAAAAAAGCGGGAGAAGAATTAGTATTTTACCCGCTAGAAAGATACCTAAAGAAAGAAAAATATTTGTAAAGAACTAATTAGGCGACTTGAGGCATTCGAGATGTGGATCTACAGAAGAATATTTAAAATGAGCTGGGTGGACAGGGTTACGAATGAAGATGTTATGGTTCGGATGAACAAAGAAAAATAAGTAATTAAAACTATAAAAATCCATTAGACATCCAGAGAAGTATGAGATCTTACATCTCATCATGCAGGGAAATATTGCCGGAAGACGGGGCCCTGGAAAAAGGAAAACCTCATGGCTGAAAAATTTGAGACAGTGGTTTGGCTAGTCTACTGTAGAGCTGTTCCGGGCCGCAGTAAACAAAGTCCGTTTAGCCAACATGATAGCCAAAGCCCGTTGAACGGACAGGGCACAAGAAGAAGTTAGAAGAGAGATATCTATATTATTTGCCTTAATTTTAATTTTGGTTTATATGACTTAAATGTAGTTAATATAGTGTATTTTTACATTTAAATCAATAAACCATTTCATTAGATTTAAAAAAAAAATTGTTAGTATATTCGGCGATTCTTCACGCAATTTTAAAATCAAGAAGTTTCCGTTTTACTCGAGAATCACAGATATTTAGCCGCATCCTGTCCAAAAGTTTAACAGCAGGAAAACACCATCATCAAGAAAAGATGGTAGAAATTTCATTTGGTAAATTTTAGTTTTTCCATATTTCCTGGGAAAATCCGTTTAAATTCCAATGTTAACGGTATTTCTTCTCTTATGTGCTCGATTTCTTAAATCTTTAGATTACTTCCAATATAAAAAAACCATCACGACCACAATCTTGGAAACTTAGACTTCTGCGGTTTGTTTTGGTTGATAAACGGTTCGTTCACAATCTGATCATCAGCATTTACATCCACACAAAGTTGATACATAATTTTGATACATGAAGTACATACATTATGCATGATGCACTAAGGATTTAAAAGTTTTATGTTTTAAAATTTAGACTGGGAAATTTAGACCTAATGATGCCCCGATATAGTTTCTACCTAGAATTTAAGTTGGTTGTAAGTAGAGCTGGGTTGATCAATCATTGAATGCAATCGCGTCGTGAGGTCGAGAGTACCCGCTCTTTGATCGGTTATTTTACACAAGAAAAAAGCTTTCGAGTAGATTGGAGAGATCAATGCGCTCGCTGCCGCTGCCGTAAGTCAATATTACCCATCGTATCCGAGACCCGAGTACCCGATCTTCGATTAGGTGATTTCATTTGACGTAGGTAGATAATAGGTAAATATCTGGTATACACCATCTATATTTGTCTATCGCGAGAACGAGATCTCTACGAGGTCTTCAAAATTCATGCATCTTTGGTAACTCGTCACGCCGGCACCTCTCATGAGTATGGACATGTGTCCCTCGATACGTGGTACTGGAAAAAAATTCTCGGGATTCCATGAATATCCAGACACACAAACGTATCTATTTTGAAAGAGCTAGGTTTCTACAATAGACTTTCAAATATCTGCCTACAACGTATTTTAAGATACCTTGGACGCGTAGCTCACCAAACTGAGTACTCCAACTTAGAGAAACTAATGGTCATTGGCAAAATGGAAAGCAGAAGAAGTAGAGAAAGGTCACCAATATGCTGGAGTGACCAAGTATCACTGACGTATGGTAAGATGGTGTACGCAGCTCGAGAGTAGTGGAGGAGCCTTGTCCACCACGGAAATTGGAGTAGAGGTCACGATCCTCAGCAATAAGGAAACGAATTTAGAAGAGGCTGACGATACAATATTTTTTGAAAATATGACCCGATCGTTCATTTGTAGTTCGTGAGCGGGTTACAATGATCGGGTAGCTCACGATCGACCCAGGACTAGTTAAAGAAAATACCACCGGCTAAACGCACTCCAATTAGTGCACTACGGACTTTAATTGCAACAAAGCGAAGTTCACACCTATGTATATTTATTCTATTTACAAGGTACTGTAAATTAAACGATAAAATAAACGCACAGTCACTTTTTCTACGACTTTGCGGTTAGGAACGGTGATCTGCTTTATTCTTTACTGTACGTCTTTTGATTTCTAATGAATTGTTTAACTGTTTATAGACCGCTTTTACCACGCTAACTTCCCCATTGAAACAAATAAAACATATTGTTTTCATAACCACCATTACAATAATTAAGTAAATGAATTGATTATGTGACACATCGTTGGCACGCCAAGTCTTCAGTCAGTTTTTTTAATTAGCATTTATCCTTCTTTGTCGGTAAAGACGAATAACTCTTACATTTTTATTCTTCTAGTTGCCTTGGCAATGTTGATTGTAGATGTATTTATCATAGATAAATACGTATAAATATAGAATATACAGGAATATAGATTCAAAACAGGTGTTAGACAAACATTGAACTATGTTAAACTAGTATCCAAATCTATGGGCAAAACAAAAATTTGCTCAATTCTAATCTATGTTAACTCAAACCAGGAAAGAAGTATGAAGCCCAATATCGACAACGTAAAAGTTCCTTCATCGTAAGAAGTTATTAAAACAATAAAAATCCGAAAACTTCAATATCTAGGACATGTGATGAGACATCCAGAGAACTACGAGATCTTGCATCTCATAATGCAGCGAAAGATTGCCGGAAGACGGGGCCCTGGCAGAAGGAGAACAACATGGCTGAAAAACCTGAGACAGTGGTTTGGCCAGTCTACTGTAGAGCTATTACCGGCCGTAGTAAACAAAGTCCGTATAGCCAATATGATTGCCAACGTCCCTTGAACGGACAGAGCACAAGAAGAAGAAGAAAAAAACCATCATGATTTAACCTCAACTTCGGCGTTTTTTTAATACCGCTCAAGAGTCTCAACTACTCCCGAGCACCTTGAGCCAATGAATCAATGGAATCTCCAATTTCGGTATATTGTGAGACTGAAAGTAGTGGGGAGGGAAAAGATATCGGAAAAGGAAGGTGGGGAAGTGCCTGGCTATTCGGATCTAGTTACTAAACACGATTTTTATTTGTTTTTTGTTTAATAGTTTAACATTTTATAGTATAATTTATATAATGTTGGCCTCACTGGGTGGGGCTACTGAGGACCCCATTTTATAATGCAAAAATTTAATAAGATGAAATAATACATTTCGCGAAAACTGCGCTTTGTAAGTTGAGTACCTACCTTTTTTCGGTATCCCGGTTGCGTATTTCCTTTTCCGTGTTCAATACGAGGCAACCATGCCTCGAAATCAACACGGGTTTGTAACGTCAATTCCCTTCCCAAACCCGTGTTCAGTACTGGGCATGTGAAGTGAATGCATTATAGACAAGTTTGTACCTATATTTACAACAGTAGAACATGGAAAGAAATGTTTAGAATAATTACACATACCCTCTAGTCTAGACAAACCTTGCTTTGCCAAACAAACCATTCAAAACCTGGGATGTTTTTTAAAATTATGATGACATGCGAGTTTATTTTAGAAAATTTATTTTATAAAATTGGTATTATAAAGTATTATAAGTACTATATTAATCAGTGTTTTATTTATTTTATTAGTAAGGCGTGTGCGTTTTATTGCCCATCCATTATATTGTGCGTGCCTCGTACTGAACACGGGTTTGGGAAGGGATTGGCGTTACAAACCCCCGCACAGTAGGATGCCGCTTGCCTTCTACTGGACACGGGTTTGGAGAAAAAATGGCATTACACACCCGTGTTGATTACGAGGCATGGTTGCCTCGTATTGAACGCGGAAAAGGAAATACGCGTCCCGGTTTGGGGGGAAATAAATGGTCACGTTAGCCTAGTAGAAATTATTGAAAATAGTTGCAGCATCACCAATAAAAAAGCTCACCACTCTTTGAGAGTTATCATTGCATGGTTCTCTCTTGTGTTTCCTTATATTTCTTATAATTTCTTTATTACTAACGTTTTTTTCTCTTATTATCTGCTTCACAATAAAAGAGTGATGTGCTAACCACTAACCTCTGTTATCACACTACAAGACATTGAAATTTTGCTGCTGTAACTGTGTATTTTCCTTATGTTTTGTTTCTTAATACAATATGAGACAGATATAACCCAGTATTCTTCATAATATATTCCCAATTATTAATAACCAACAGACCCGGCCACACGTTGCTGTGGCTAACGAAACACAACGCCATTACCCAACCTTTATAAAATTCACACCACCCTGCCAGCTGCCCGCTGCCTGAATTGGATATTTGAATTTATCGGTTTTTCTCTACTATAATAAGCATTTATTATACATATAAACCCCCCTCTTGAATGACCCTATCTATTGGTGAAAACCGCATGAAAATCTAAGCGCACAAACATTTTGAGCGACTTCATTTTATACTATGTAATGATGAATATTTGAATTTCTCCGCTTTTCTCTACTATTATAAGCATGTAGTTCATGTAAACCTTCCTCTTGAATCGCTTTATCTATTGGTGAAAACCGCATGAAAATCCGTTGTGTAGTTTAAAAAATCTAAGCGCATATCCATTTTGAGCATCTTCATTTTATACTATGTAATGATGATGATTATAATATTTGGATGACTTGTATAGCGCCGTTTGTGTGAAAAATCACCTCAAGGGCGCTGTACAAACGTATAATACATTTCTACAATCTTACTTCTAACTACAAACTTATGGCTAAAGATTGCATCCACCGGTTCATCGATCACCGATACGAAACTATATGTACAATGATTTGACCAATGAACGCGATGTTGCTGTAAAAATGTACTGTACAGGCAGAAAATATATACAGGACCATACTTAACTGGGAGGTCACTAGAGATTAACACTGTTTTTGTTTATTTAGGGAAATTTAGGTAAAGTTCGCACGCAGAGGATATAATTGGGAACTATAATATATAATATATTTTTTAATGAGCGTATTTTGAAAACAAAAGCAACTTTTATGATGGGCCGTATAATAGTACAAGGATTTGATCAGAATAGTATAATAATTATATTTGTATTGACCGGTGAATAATTTAATAAATTAATACTTACCAAATATTTTAATATACTTTTTTTATGACGAATTGCACAAATAAGTAGGTCAATTCAAATTCCATAAATTTCGGGATATATGACGTCACAAAAAAACCTGTTTGGTGGGTCGGGGATTGTATATTTTGTAACGTCAAAGAAACGTCATAAGTGTCCGAATTTCTATCAGTCACGTCAAAAACCTGCTCATTAACATTCTGCATGGATAATTTTGATTGTTCTACTAGTGGTCTTACCATAGCGATTCCAACGCCGATTCCTTTTTTTATACGTTATATCGATGACTTCAACTGTTTAATAGAAAAATTCTTATCTAAATCTTTACCCATTTTTAGCTTGCTTTTCGATCGTCCAGTGGATTAGTCAGACATCTCCAAATACTAAGTTTTAAATTTATTTTTTACATTACTTCCACAAAATGAAAAACGAAATTCCTTCAGCGCTTATGTATCTTGGGGGATGCTGTGTGGAGGGTATTTTAATGGAAATGGAGGAGAGACGAAGTTTTGGGAAGGATAAGGTACGAGGGGTTTTTGGAATCTGGGGCTCAATGTGTCCAGGAATGACTGTTGCATGAATCCATACCACTGTGGTGCAAGGCGATGGGTCGAGAGAGTCAAAGCACTCTCTCTCGATCTGTCCGGCCACGCATTCGGTGGGTAAACACATCCGTCGCTAAGACCTACACAAACCTCACCCTATAAACCCGGGCACCCCTTAAAAGTCGCTAAACGTAGCAAACTACTTGGGGTGACCTATGGCAGAGGTGTTGGTTATCCGAGGCGGCGGTACCCATACCCGCCTCCCAAATTGCAGCCGGACTATCTCGACCCATTGGCTTGCACTGCATTAGGAGGCATGGATTCGTACGTCCGTCACTCCTAGACACATGGACCGCCAGATTCCTATCCATCCAAAATATTTTATTGGATAACCAACACCTCTGCCATAGGTCACTCCAAGTAGTTCGCTACGCTTGGTGACTTAGCAGAAGTGTTCGGGTTCATGGAGTTAGGTTTATCCTGATATTGGCGGTGGAAGCGTCTGCCCACCAACTGCGCGCAGGCCGGATCGGAGAGACTGGTTGATACCTCTTCAGCAGGACTCTCGGAACATTGACTAGCACCGCAGTGGGAGGGATAGATACATACGTCTGTCATTCTTGGACACGCTGACTCCCAGATTCCTATCCATCCCTCATACCGTTTTCCTTCCTAGAACTTTCTCTTGTTCCTTTCCCTCAAAGGACCCTCCACACAGCATCCCCAAAGATGACATAGGCCCTGAGGGGAAATACATTCCTCAGGGCCACCTGTGTGGAGCTAATGCCAAAAAATATATATCCCGATCCTGCCCGCCATGCAATAGGTGAGCAAACGCATCCGCCGCTAAGACTTAGATAAACCTCACACCATGAACCCGGGCTAAGTCACCAAACGTAGCAAACCATCTGGCGTGACCTATGACAGGAGTGTTAGGTATCCAATAAATAGGTCCCGTCACCAACAAATTGAAAATGCATATAAAACACGGTTCCTGTAAATTTGTTCTTACCAGCAAAATAAACCCATGGTGACAATGGATATGAACTCGAAGAAGATGTGAAAGGGGAAGTTCATAATGGTTTCTATGGATTGAGTGTTGGCCGATTCATTTACGGAGAGTCCAACAAATTGCAACGTCATACGACAATACGTCATATAAAATATACCCCCAAAATAATTAGTATTCTAGCCGTACAATGTTAAATCGTTTAACTTACAGTAATCAGAATTTCACCTGAATTTTTAACTTATTGTACTTTAAAGGTATTTCGTATGGCTTAGCCTTGAATAATTTGCTTTGATCATTTATCCTCAAAATTTCCCCATTGTCACACGGGGCTATGAACAATAATTGCACATGACGGTACAGAATGACATGGTTATCTTTGCAGTCGGGGGTGTGGCTAATATTTTTTTTTTCCAAATATTTAATCTTAATAATCTAATAGTAATTCCTCGATATTCGCGCGGGTTAAATTTTCTGAATGTGGCGCGGATAGCGAAACCGCAGAAAATAAAACCATTTAAAACCATATGGTTACAAACCAATTCTTAGAATGATTGTTTCCAATTAAAAGGGTAGTTGCCCGTAATATGGAGAAAAATAATTAGTTGATAATAATGTAATTCAAAAAATTTGAAAATATGAGATTGACAAATATGACGTCTTTGACAGAAGGTGGCAATAGCGAACTTGGTTAACGCGCTGGTCCCGGTTAGACGGAGAGGTCTGGGTTCGAGTCCCAGTTGCGACCATTGTCTTTTTCTGTTTTTCTGTGTCTTGTTCTCTTTCATATTTTCGTTTATTAGATTATTTTTGTTAACTTATTCTAATACCATATAGAAGCGATTAAAAACGTTTGTTTTATTTCGACATCCGCAAATTCATTCATTGATATAAATAGGTAAGTAATAACATTAACAAGGGTATTACAAATTAACACAGATATAACAAATTAACATAGATATTACAAATAAACATAGATATACATAGGCACGTTCTACAGTAAAAAATTATAAATTAAACCTTTATCAAAGTTTCAATTAAGAATAAATTTTTTAGAAGGAATTAATATATCCATGATTTAGGTAAAATAAACGTAGAATAATATAATATATGTATAATAATATTATAATAAAAAATAGAGGGTATTTTCACAAAATTTTGAATAGCGTTTAAAATATGCGGAAGATTTCAAGGTTATTTTTCATATCTACTAAAAATATGTAATTTAATAATGATTGATTTTAAAAACGATCAAAAACCGCACATTCATAAACAGTTCAAACTGGCTACACGTTATTGTGATGTAGAAAACGCTACTGGCTGGTAATACGTCTGCTACCGATGTTGGCCGGCGTGACGTCAATAACGCCGCATACATGAAAAAAAAACTAAATTATCGTTTTGGCGGCATATTAAAAATTACACATTTTAGACCGTCGTAATAGAAAATTATAAAAAACAAACCTAATTCTGTTATTTATCATATATTATAGTGGTATGAAAAAAATCACAGTGTTTCTTTAAATGCTATTGAAGATATTTGTCAGGAGATTTGTGCTCTATTTTAAATAAGTCAACCATTATGAAATATTTTCGCTTACGCCTTTTAATTTTAGTTAATAACCCGCTCGGCGGTTTTCTGCCGTTAAGCCCTGCGGGTGGTGGGCGGTACGACAGTAGCTTTGTAACTAACTTCACCACTTCTGCAAAGATGCTAGCGAATTAATTCTATCAGATGTTTTTTTTAATAGTAGCGCTCTCTCTCTAACGTTCTTATTTACATATCTCCCTTTCAAATCATCTTCTTTTTATTTTTTGTTCATCACTGTTACTAAGGATTCTGTTGCAGCTGTGTTTTTTATTATTTTTTTAATTTTTGTACAACAGTATATTATTCCATTTATACTCTTCAATAACAAACTCTTACTACCAAATGGTTTGCAAGTTTAACGGCACCATTCCCCTCATCATGCTGTGCTTAAAATTGAAATAAATACTAGTAATAATGTAAACTTTTACTTCCCAAAGTGCAATGCTATCATATTTTTGTAAAACGATAGTGTTATCTCTTGAGCGCGCTAAGCGAAACCGCGGATTAGCAAAACTGCGGATAAGTGAAACCGTAAACAGCGAGGTACTACTGTATATATTTTTTTAAGTGTTATCTTATCTATCCGATAAAAGCGAAATAAACAAAATGAATATTGGGGCGTTTAGATTACAAGGAAGAATCTAGCAGATGATCGGAGAAGTGACAAAACGAAGACGTGACACGATCAAGCAGATCGATAAAATGATTAGGGATACGTTAGAGTCGAAATACCTAAAATAAGAGGTTGTTCTGTGCTACGATGCACGAATGTGGACCAAGCAAAAGTTGTGTTAAAAAGATAGTTCTTTTTCTCTGCCTACCCCAGCGGAGAAAATTCATTATTAGATTTTAAGCATGTGTTATGAAAATAAGTAGTCCTTATTTAAATTATTTATATTCTCATAGTTGTCTTTTTTTATTTAAACTTTCATTGTACCAAAGTAAAGGCAGTACGCCCATGTGTCTATAGAGGAGTTCTCGGTTCTACCAAACTGAAGGCCTGGATTAAACCTGAATCCAGTGCCGCCCTAGAATTACTATCAAATTACTATGAAATATATACAGCTCAAAAAGAAGACGATGGAGAGATATTTATGTAAGTAGGTACTAATGTTAGAGAGAGCCATATTTAAAACGATAAAATTAAAGCGAAAATTGTGAAAATGTTTAATAAAACACTACTCGTTTAAAATAGAGCAAAAATGGCTAAAAGCTCGTGGGGAACATCTAAAATAGCATTTAAAGAGACACTGTGATTTTCATAGATATAACTTCTAAAATAAGTGAAACTATCGTGTTTATAATAATTTTCGGAGCATTCTTCGTTAATTATGGAATTTCATATAATTTGCGTTTCGGCGTGGGGAATGTACAGATATTATCTTTAAAAAAAATTTTTTTTTCATGGTTTAAAAATTTCAAAATTTTAAGGGAGATACGTAAGAAATCTGTAGAAATTCGGGATGCGGCGGCTTAAGTTATATACCACTGTGGGGCCTAGGAGCCATACAGTCATTTTTATAAAAGTACCTACATATTTATATCCATCATTTGACGCCCTCCTTACTAAAACTTTACCTAATATGGGTATTCATAAAATTTTTACCAAATAACTAACCATCACGCCGTTTCCCAACAGCAATAGGCAGATGTACACTTCTTGCCTCGTTCACATTGAGATATCGTCGCACACATACTTTTCTATTATTCTGACTCTTGACATGGCCCGACTCAAGTATCTTATTCTATTTACGTGCCATATCTTCCTCGGATGTTCCCGACTTATTCTACCATTCACATTTGCATATATTCTCCTAATACTATTTTCTTCGTTAATTCGCTCTACATGCGCAATCTGAGCGTCCCTTTCTTAATCTTACGCTTTATGCTTACATCAACCTTGCATCCTTTGAGGATCTCCACACTTTTCACACGATCATACGTGGTTTTAACACACACAGGCCTCAGATATCTCATTTCTACAGCATTCAGCCTACTTCCATCCTTCGTTTTTCCAGTTCCATGCCACACTGTCTTACATTGTGACCTGAGCTTAGCTTTTTGGACAGTTTTTTTTTTATTATCGCCAATGGCTTTCAATCCTCCGTTAATGGAGTTACCTGCATTTACCCTCCTTTCAATATTTCACCACTTTATAAAATTTTTTGCTACCAAAAAAGGTAAAGTATCTACGTATTATGTTTTTGGAATTGTAGATACTGTCATGCACATGAAAAGGCATTAGATTTCTAAGAAAATAATATGGAAAAATAATAATTTTCCGATATTACACGAGATGTGTAATACTGATAAGTTCAAACATATGTAGAAATATGTAATAAATACATAAATAATTCTTGCATTAAACATTAAACAGTAACGACTACCAGGGGCGTTGTAAATGGGAAGAAAAAAATCAGTAATTCGATAAGAGTAACATCATACTAGATAAAGAGTACTTCATCTTAATTTATTTATATAAATGATGTCAATTTGTTCATATTTAATACATACGTCTGTCGTTCCTGGACACACTGACCGTCAGATTCCAACCCACCCCTCACACCCTTTTCCTTCCCAGAACTTCCTCTCCTTCCTTTCCTAAAAAGACCCTCCACACAGCATCTCCAAAGATCAAATAGACCCTGAAGGGAATTATTTTCCTCAAAACCTCCAGTGTGGAGCTAATGTAAAAAAAATTGTCCAAACCGATCGTTTCGCCGAAGCTTAAAGCTCTAAAAATTAAAGAAACTTTAAAATAAAAGTAAAACATATGAAAAACGCAACATGTGAAAAAGTGCAGGTACACATTAAATTAATTAATAATAGTTAATTAAATATTAGTTAGCAAAATAAATAAACAAAGTAAACCACAACGAAATCCCCTTTAAGTTTTCCAAGGTTGTTATATTCCCTATTTATTTATACATTTAAATCAAATATTTATAAAAGTTTGTCAAAACAATTTTTTTGCAAACTTATCAAAGCAATAGGGGTAGGTATAATTCTGGCTAAAAGTCGCGGTCGGGAAAAAGGAAGGTGGTTGAGTCTTATCGTCTTAGGTACTCTCTACCGCACACACTTTGTATAAATATATTAGCCGATCGTGAAGTATCCGTGCCAGTTCGTCGCGAGCCTTCGGTAGTAACAGTTGCGAGAGCTCGTATCTGCTCACTACGACCAAGAATTAGCGCCCGTATTTCAAACAGAACTCAATCAACATAAGAACTTGAATAATTCTGCAGAAAGACACGGCCGTCGCCTATGTTCGTTAACAAAAAAAACACAAGTGTTCTACCATTGTTTTAGTGATAAATAAATAATAATAGTTAGTTTCGGACGGTTTCGCGCGTTAAAACACAAGTGAAAAGTGTTTTTCTTTTATCCAAATCCAAAGCAGTTTTTCTTTGGTGTTTTTTTTTGCCGAGGATGAAAGATACAAGCCTGCGATTCTCAGCCAAATTCGAAAGCTGACAGCGCGTTTTTCGAGACACATTATACATTTTATTAAATTAAATTGTCTGTCGGTCACTCAGCCAAATCAGCAAGTGCCGAAAATCGACTATATTAAATAGATCGTGACAATATAGCGCAATATTCTCGAGATAAATCCACCAGCGAGGCGTTTCGACATTTTTATAGTTGCGCAAACGGTTGTGAATTGTTTGCTAAAGAACTGAGATATATCAACGATAACACTAGCGACCCATGAAACAATGATTTGTCCGAAGAACTTCGAGAATAACGACGCGTCCAGGATGTGCCATAAACAGACCCCGGCGAGGAGAAAGATGGACAGCTGCAAGTCTACGAAGGGGCCTAGTTTATGTTTATTTGTTAGTCTAGTAATATTCGCCACCATCTCATCCATCTCCTCAGCACCAGTTACCAGTGATACACAAGCTATGGTAAGTCCTTCTTACATTTTGTTACAGCTTTACAAATTTTAGTTTTGATACCTTTCGAAAGCCATCCCTAGACTGCAATACCTAATTTTACATTACCAAAAAAAAACTTGTTTTTGATACACAATTTTTTTTTTTCAAAACTAATAATATCTAATATTAATACTAATTCAAAATAAACGTATCTGCTTTTCTCATGTTTTGAGAAAACTGGGTCTGAAGATTATTTAACAATTTTTCTTATATTTGTCAAAAATAAAACAACTGTAATGTACAGATGTTTTTAATCAGTTTGAAAAAGTTTTTTACCATAAATTTTAAATGAGTGCAAAAAATTATATCTAACAATAACAGTGAAATTTGATAAATAGCTGATGTGGTCTTTTAAACAAAAAAAAGTTGATGAATTCATGGATATTACTGCACTTTTAAGTTAAAATCGCGAAAAATTTGCTTCTTTTGAATTACATGTGCGATACATTAGGAACAATAAAAAAGTTATTACTGTGACCCAAAAAAAGTCACAATTAGTTATTATTTTGTGATAAACATATAACTGTTTAAAAATTAATAACACCATAGAATGAAATAGAATATTTGTTCAAACAACAGTCTTTTACAAATTTCGTAAACCCAGACCAGGTTTGGCTTGTACAAAGGCATCATTAATTCTATTTAAAAATGTTATCATTCAATAGTTTTTTTTTTTATTATTTTATCGTAATTATTTGGGTACTTTCGAAAATAATTAAACGTAAAACATATGCACACTTTTAAACTTGAGTTAAATTCCAGAAGTTTCATTTTTAAATGATTCAAATTCAAACACAACATAACCCGATAAAAAAACGATAATAATACGAATATTGAAATTTGTAATATCATATGAATTCTTGTTAAAACCATGAATGTTGACATTGCTAAATCCTTAATCCATCTGGACTTTGGTAATTTAAGCAAAAAGCCACAAAAAGGTTGCTTTTTGTGAATTATTATTTTTAATTGAGTTAGGTTGATATGATTCAAGTGCTGTATTATGGTGGCATCAGAGTGACTCAATATTTTTATCATACATTTCGATATGGGTTTATCCGTTTATCATGTTTTACAAGATAAGATAAAGGAAGAAATTATTGTGGACGCTTTTGTACAAATCTTTAGGTCAAAATACGTGCACAATATCAGAGCGAAATAATAACTTCGCGATATCACTAAATTATATATATTAAGTATAATTGGTGATGTTTTCCGTATTTTGTTTACACGTGTATGATAAAAAGGCGATAATTGTTTTATTAAAGTATTTTCCTAATGAATATCTCAAAAAACAATGACAAATAATGTTTGTCTGCTCTAATAAGAAATTAAATAAAGCAACAAGTGAATTAAAAAAATAATGAAAACAGTATTGGCACAAACTTGATTAGATTAGTTTTGCAAATAGATAAAACTTGTTATTTTGTAGAGAGTGTTTTGCCTCATCGAATTAAAAAGAAATGTTTGTAAATGAAATTCCACGCTGTTGTATTTATTTTTATATATAATTTTTACAATTTTGTTTCTCAAGAAAATTTTGCACAACGTTTTCAAATGGATAGACACTAGGGTAGGTTGAAAAGAAATGCTTGTACAGCGTGAACAAAATGACTTTCAGAAGAGCGCCAGGTGGAATATGGAAGTTACATTCCTCCTATATGCGTACACGCAAGTTTGAGTATTAAATTACGGAGAGCTTTTTTTATAGGATTATATTTAAACTTATATATATATTTTGGTAGATAGCAGTCATTTTGTGGTTTGACATTTTTATTCATCACACGATTTTTTAATTTTTTTAAATGCCGACTGGTTACGCTTAACACAAGCATAATCAGAGTGTAAATTAAGCTGATGACTCAGTTTAATTTATATATCGATGATGCTTGTGTTAAGCGAAACCGATCGGTATTAAAAAAATATATAAATAATTCGTGGTTTTAAACTAATTAATTGTTTTATTTCATTAAAAATATATATTTATTGGCTTAACAGCTCTTGTACCAGGCAAAATATTACTTAAAAGTAGTGAAACAATAAAATATATTTTAAAACATGATTAGGTCAGTATTATCGTAATTATAATTGTAAGTATGAAAATTCGAAGCAGTACATAAGTTAAAACACTATCGAAACAATGAGGAAGTAATAAAATCAAAATAATTTTATTGGTGTGATTTGTGACTCAGAGATGTCAGCCAACTAGTTTTCAAATGGATAGGTACTTATTCTAAGAAAAAAATTGTATTTCATTTTTCTTATTTATCGATGATTTTCCTGTATAATTAATTGATGGTGTTACAAGTCACAGTAAGCTATCATTATCCAATGTAATAAAAATTTCTAACATTTGCACCGCTACCGGTATCTCAAATAGCAAGTAGCATGGTTAACCCATCAGAGTAATTTGTTCGCTTTTGAAAACAACTCATATAGGTCTCAAAGAAATCGTTGTGTCTCCCTTACTATCGTGGTGAGAAATATGATCTGAACGGTTTTATATTAAAATATAAAAGTTAACCACACAATAATTTAAATCAGAGAATATGGGTACCGCCGACCCGGGAACCATTTATTGGATAACAAACACTTCTGCCATAGGTCACCCCAAGTGGTTCGCTACGTTTGGTGACTTTGCAGGTGTTCTTGAGTTCATGGGGTGAGGTTTGTCCGGGTCTTGGCGGCGGATGCGACTGCCCACCAGCTGCATGGTAAGCCGGATCGGGAGATAACGGTTGAGGAAATCCCTTTGACTTCTCCAGCCGTACTATCTCGGAACGTCGCCTTACACCGCAGTAGGAGGGATGGATTCATAATTCATACGTCCGGCACTCCTTAACACACTGATCCTCAGATTCCTACCCACCCCTCATATTCCCTTTTCCTTCACAGAACTTCCTCTCCTTCCTTTCCTAAAAAGACCCTCACGACAAAGATGACATGGGCTGAGGGGAATTATTTTCCTCAGGGTCTCCTTTGTGAAATGTTAAAAAAATGTGCAAATTTATGAAATAAAACCTTTCAAAAAGGTTTTCAGTTTTTGGATATGTTCAGAAATATGCCATTTATTTTGATTTTATTGGAAAGTGGAAATATTTTGACCTTCTCACTAATAATGCCCGAGGCCTGAGGGGTTAATTGTATTACCCGGTAGCCAGTGCAGTAGTAAAGACCAGTGACCTTCGCTTCAGTCGGCTCTGTCCATTGCTCTGATGCCGCCTATAGATAATGATGCAGAAAACAAATCACGAAGTATCGAGGGTCGACCCGAGTACCAAGACAAACAGAATATTGGGATTAAAAACATTATAAAATTTACAGTATAATTGTCGAGAGATCATTCCTCTATGATCCTAAGCTATCGTAGCTCGATTCAAAATTGACCTAACCTAACCTAACCATAGAATAAATAAGTTATTTTTTTTGTTCTATGTGCCTAAATTGGACCATTCATACACCGAACCAATCGAAAATTCTGAAAAAATGGTTAATTTCAGATCTGGATTTTTAAAAATATTTATATTGATAGCACCTACACATTAGTATCAATTGATTGTATTTATGTAGTTTTATGTATGAATATACCTTCGGGTGTGTTGCGTGTATGACATCTGTCTACATAATTTATGCCTTTGTATTGTAGTTAGGTACTTTAAATGTTATTCTTCTGTATCTATTTTTTATTATATTGATATTGTTAAATTGACCTGCTAACAAATTGCTTTGGCAGTTTAGCGGGTGCTTACAATGAAGAAAAAAAAATCAAGACCTGGTAGTCAGAAAGTAAAGTAGAATCATTTTATAGAAATTATTACTTTTGTAGTGGGGTACTATATTGCAGGACTACCGCGGGTTAAGAGGTGACTATAAGCAAGGGTACTTTTGATGGAAAACCTGCGGCATTCTGGTGTCTGGTCTAAGAAGGAAGTTAATAATTGAAGAATTTAACATCATAAACGTTAGTGTCAAGGGTTCACAATGGTGCTCTGATGGGGTCAAATAATATACTACAAACATGTAATATTTAACATCTGCTTTCACTAGGGGAGGTCAACGACATAGGAAAAAGTGTAAGAGATGATCTACGCTTTTGAGTGTATGTTAAGACTGTTCTCTCTATTATCAAGTAAAAAGGGTTTGCTTTTCAACACAATCATGCCACACAACTTCCCAACCTTCGTCTGCCTCGTCGTCTTTACCCTCAAACATCATTCAACCTTACAACATATCACATTTGTTCCGGACAGTTGAGAAACAATTTTAAAAAAAATCTGTAGCAAGATTAATTCTAGAAAATTCAAATTTAAAAATTAAATGAATTATTAAAGGATGCATACCGGTTCCAGAAACCTATTAAATCATTAAACCTTTCCATTAAATTTGTAAACACTGCGTTACAGCGAAAGATTGCAGCGACCGTGAAAATCTCGGAAGCGACAACCAGTTTGGCGTGAGTAACAAACTGGTTCGCAGAATCCGAGATCTCGTACAAAGAACAAGTTGTAGCACGATCAATACTACTTCTACATCCTAAGATCATTCTGTCATTCCGAAGTCATTCATACCGCCCCGGGGTGATGACGAATTCTTTCAATGATTCCGATCACGTCATGATTATAGTTGATATTAAACTTGCACTTTTTTCTTAAACAATATGGTTATTATTCGGTACTGTGACTGCGAAAGGTCAAAGATGTAGTTTTTGCAAAAGTTTCTTTAAAAAAGTGTTCTAAATGTAGTATTCTTTGAAGGATATAGATGAAACTATTGTATTAAATACATTTACAAGGTGATGAGAAGATATCACTACAACATGTCGTCTGAAAAATGCAATAACTTGTAAAACTGCTGGGGTCATTTGTCGCATAGTTTTTAGGCTGAGGACGTACTTTAATTCAAGTAAAATCAAATGATTCTTGTGGAAAGTTCCAAGAGCACCTTTTTGAAATGAAAACATCTTTACCTTCGTTGTGATTTGAAACTCGATAAAACGAAAAATAGCTACACTAAAAAATGATAAACATATACATCTATAGGGTTTAGCCTGCGAGAGAATGAGATAGTATAATCGGTCTCGTCTTTGTGCGGTGCTTCGTAGCCTTCTCACTCTTGTCTACTTTAGTTTTCTGAAGGTTTCACTTCTACTGCGTGTGAACTGCACACTTGTAATTTTTATATGAATTCCATGTCGTTCCAATATGGAATCATAGTGGGACTATGTCATTGGAGAGAAAGAATAGACAGTCAGAAAGTACCTGGATATTCAGATCTAGTCACAAAGCACAGCTAAGCGAATAAATTTCATTTTTGATGAGTAATCTCTGCATAATATAATTCTGTAGGTAATTTGCAACGAATGAAGAGCAAATATAAAATTAATTATTGGAACCATTTTTTAAATTACTTTTGAAGATTATACCCATAATACTATAAATCTAAATGAAACATGTAGCAGAAAAAGACACAAAAAAAATAAAAAGATAGTAGCCAAAAATATGAAACAAAATTGTTGAAGATAAAATTGTTTATTCTGAATTTGAAATA
This sequence comes from Limnephilus lunatus, assembly GCA_917563855.2. Classification (NCBI taxonomy): domain Eukaryota; kingdom Metazoa; phylum Arthropoda; class Insecta; order Trichoptera; family Limnephilidae; genus Limnephilus; species Limnephilus lunatus. The sequence goes on along the minus strand of OU830593.1, from coordinate 4,711,375 downwards.
TAAGATCGACAAAGTTGACGTAAAATAATTAGATCCCAATGGCCGAATTGTTTCCTGGGTTCGATTCCCAGTTGCGACCGTTAAATTTTTGTTTTTATGTTCTGTTTCATGTTTCGTTTAGATTTATTAGCATTATCTTCTTATTCAATAATAAAATATTTTATTTAAACTCTGCAGTGTGTGAAATAAGTTTTAATACCAATTGAAATACCGATTTCACTGTCTAAAAATAACATTTAATTTAATATCGTAATGTGCATTCTTTGGGTGTTGCTTATTCTCTGTACTGTAGAGAAGTAGAGAGAGAGAGATTGATTTATCTAGTCCAAATCAATAAAAAGCGCTATTACTTTCTGATATAACGTTGGCTCATAAAATGCATAACAGTTTTGTTTTCTGCGAAATATTTTATTGCTTTCCTTAACCGATGTTTTGTTGCTATAAACGTTTGTATGTTGTCTTTCCTGAGACGTTTTTTAACTCATTTTTTAACCGTAATCGATGCTAAGTTTACGCAATTCCCTACTTATCGTAATCACATTTTTGCTGATATATAAAGAAAATAGAGAATTTTTCATCTGAGTTTGGGAATGAATGCACAAATAGCCTTCCCCTAACGAGCTATTCTATATCGTTTGTGGGAACGAGATAGTTCTCGGTCGAGATCTGCTGTCAGATTTGTCAAATTTTATATAGCTGTTATTTTCTTATCTCGATATCCGTCCCGATCGAGATCTCCTGTCAGATTTGTGTGATTTTCTAATGCTGTTAAATGAATAAATAATCATGCATGTTTGAACGAATTCGGGTTTAAAACAACCTAACCTAAAATACGTGGTAGCTCACAGCTGAAATTCTGACATCGGCCAAAGTAAACGCAAATAACAGACATATAAAATCAAACAAATCTGACAGCAGATCTCGACCGAGAACTATCTCGTTCCCACAAAAGATATAGAATAGATCATCTGGTGAGATTTAGTTGTATCTTAGCATTATATTAACTGTACTCTCTAGTTTCACAACACGATTCCATCTATTTGGATTCTGGTACATCCTAATTTCACAATATGCCCTTATATGTATTTTATAGAAAAATGCACCAATCTAAAATTCAAAAAAATTTGTTCTGCCTCAAAGCAATTGAAAAATATCTACCACGTGAAGCGGTACCTTGTTTAATTTTTTGATAGTTTAAACAACTCATAAAACCTGTGCAAATTTCACGAGGCCAGAATTCAGCAGGATTAACATATTTTTTAGAATATAAGGGTTTCATATCTGCACACTTTCTTTAAAAACTCTCTTTTATATATATTGAAACTTTTCTTTTTCAAAAGCTGTTAAAATATTGTATAACATTCAATTCTCGTATCGCTTTGAACCATAAATAAATTGAAGAGTTTATGCCACTGATAAAGTGCAAGTGTCTGCCTGAAAGAATCCAGTCATCGAATTATGCAGCATTGTAATGCAATCATCAATCTGCGTGCTTCCAAGGGTGTATTATATTGTATGATTGCGCCCAGGAAGATTCCTTATTGTGTGGGAACGACAAAATAACTTCAGAGTCGGCAACTGCGCGAAATTCCTGCGATGAATTATATATAACCCGTTCACTGCCCTTTAACACTTCTCTGAAATGATTTCAATAACTTTTGAAACCTCTAACAATCCTTAGTTCGATACAACTCGATTCTTCTCCATACGACGTCTCCCACACGGTGAGCACAATATGGTTAATCGTTTGTTCTGTCGGTCGCCCTTTGAATATAAAGTCCCTGCGCGTCTCTCTGTTGACGTTGCATTCTCATCGTAAAATTCAAAGTGATCAAAATGCATAACTGCATACGAACAAAGAGTGTGGCCTTACTTACCTCAGGCGAGTTCTGCTCGCCTGGTAGCGTAAACATCGTATTTCACTAAATGCACTTAAATCCCTTATAAAAAAACCTTTCTGTCTTTTAGACACCGAATTGTTTTTATGTAAGTAATTGGTTACTTAAAATTATGTTTGTATTCAAATTTAAATATCATTCTTCACAAAAGTATAAAAGAAAAACAATTTTCCAGCCCATCTAAAAAAGCTTTGATTCTATTTATTAATTTCGATTCTAAAATGGATTATAATATATTTAGTAACATAACCTAACTATTGTTTTGGCATAAAATGCATATTATTGAAGTAAAGACTTCTTTAACACCGTTGTGATTTGAAACGCAATGAAACAAAAAACTACACTAAAAGATACAAACACATACTGCATACAAACATGAACTTGAATTTGAATATCTTGATTTATTTTTTGGGTCTTATGATGTGTTTTGCTATCTCCTAACTAAACAAACGTTTCGGATAGCATTACAGTATCCATCATCACAGGTACGTAAACAGATGTGTAATGATGATGGACACTGTAATATGCTGTCTGAAACGTTGGCTAAAAAAGGAGGTAGCGCCACATGCCATAATATCCGAAAACATATATTGAATTTGAATGTCTAGGAATTGTGTATGTAGATAGATGAATATTGCAAAGTACAAAAAAGCAATGTGGTTGGCTTAGCAAGGGCTTAAAGTGTCCGTATCTTTATAAGAACAAACAATATTTTTTACAATTTTTTTAATCAAAATATCATGGTGCTTATTTTAATTACAGTGTTGCAAATAACAGTTAGTTGATTTCAACTAAAAATGTATAAATCAGACCTGCTACAGAGTTACATAAAGTGCGTGTATGATTTTTGATTCTCCGCACTGTTGATTGCCGTCAATCTTCAACAATGGTGGCACAGATGATTGGTTCGCAGTTTGCCGTTGATTTCGGCCGTTGGTCGGTTTTGAATCTGACAAAATAATCGTCGGTCGTCGCGTATAATTATTGGGGCATTGTGGACGTTCAGCGATGCGTGGTCCATCGGTCCATGGAGCTGTACTACTACAGATCACACGGCAACAATTGAATCTGGCGTAGGATGTCACTATTAGCGACAGGTGGAAGCCTTCTTCCTTTTTTATGTGTTACCGCAACTCTGTAAACGTTATTTCTCACCTGTGACCAAATTCTTGTTAAACAATTGTGTGTTCTGAGAATCAAGTGCAGATCTAGTCTATAAATCTAAAAATATGGAGAATGGAAGTATGTTATCCTTATATTAATCGAAATTGAAAAGGAAAATTGGCTAAAGCGCCATAAAGCTGTGACATTGAAGAAAAACCTACACAATAAGCTATATTGTTTGTTCTTGTGTTCATCAAATCTAATTTTCTAGAGTTTTCCTCTCGCTCTGGGAAACCATAGAAAACTTGATTTGATGAACACAAGCATAAACAAAAAACAATATAGCTTATTGTGAAGGTTCATGTTTAATGTCACAGCTGTATGGCGTTTTAGCTATTTTTCCTTTCCAGCGTTGAAATACATTTTAATGTTTAAACTAGCTGGTGTAGGTATGGCAGTGAGGCGTGAAATTGGTAAAAGAAGAACGAAGATAGTCTGAAAGTTACATAAATGCGATCCCTGAAGCGAATCTGTCAACAAACAAATACGATTGTGTAGACGTAGACTGTAGAACTTAAAATAATACAAGACTGCTCTTCCATTCTGTAAAGAGGTGCCAAAATAAGAATTTGCTTTCGGAGGTAGGAACTGGTTTTTGTGTGTGATAATTATTTGTGCAAACATAATCTTGAGTACTTTTGTGACTTCTAAAGTCTCAGGGTTATTTGGTTTTATAGTTTTGTGGAGATCAATACAATAACGCAATAATTGCTACGTGTGTGCTAAAATTTTAGAGAAATGCTGATATTTTTCAAATATAATGTAGCACGTGAAATTTGTCATGCAAAAAATAATTAACAATAATTTTTATACGTGCATCAAAAGCCTTTATTTTTTAAACAAAGTTCAAGATTAATAGAAAAGGACAAGGAAGTGGAAGAAGAGATCTTTAGAAATGGGGTTCTAAAATAAAGATAAGAGGCCGATATTGGATTATCCATGGAATAAAGAATAACACTAGAAGTGCCTTTCGTAGAAATTTAAATTGAAACAATTTTTTTCATTAGCCCAACCGCTCAGCTTTCCAACTCACTTACATTCGCCTGACATCGTAGTCTATTCCATTTGAATTTCTAAAACACAATTTTGTATCGAAATATAGGCTTCAAATCTAAAATAATTGGACACACGCGCACAAGGCACTTATTGTGTTATTCTTTATTTATTTTATAGTTTTATTCTTATTTTCCAATCGTTCAACAAGAATAATAATAATTCTACAAAAAACATTTGATATTTCAATCGTAACGAATTATGACTATTGTTGACGACGATTTTCCAGATAATATTGTACTACTATCAAAAGGTAAACATTCTGATTAGTGTAATCACTTCTAATTAGTCCGATTAGACAAACAAGTGAATTTGGTCCAGACAAAAGGGCGTCGCAACTTGACCCAATAACCTAATGGTGCATGAACGTTTGTCACCCAAACCAGCGATTATAGTCACTGTTGCAACAGTCAATCCATCAGCCACAGTGACAAGAGCTTCACCTTGAAACTTGAAACTGCCGTCACTTGTCCAAAACTCAGTTTCCCTTTCGATTGTAGTTTTGACGACGCCGGATTTAGGATTTCGTTGTTCTCATTGGATATTGATCCACCTTGATGCTCGTGATGCAAGCGTACTAAGAGATTTACGAGCTGTATCGAATTATTGGATTTTTTACTGCTAAAATGCGACAAGATAGAAATGCATATAATTTCAGGAAAAACGCTTAAAACAATAGTCTGCCAAAAAAGCCTACCTTTATGGTAGAATGTTAAAAATTCGCTGCCTTCTTAGATTATGTTCTGATTTTATGCTAAAGTATCTTTCCAAAATTTTCGTCTTCGAGAATTTCGATAATTTTAATTTGTTTATTTTTCCTCTATTTAGATGTATGTATGCAGTAGTTTTTTTCAAATAATATTAGGAATATATAGTAGGAAATAAATGCAACATTCAATTATGTAGTTTCACGTATCCCACGTATTTAGCACACACCCTACAAAAGAGTCAAGACTTGTGGCTTTCCTTAAGGCAGGTTAAGTAAGTTTTTATCCATTATAAAATACACTATTTTATGTATGCATGTAAGTTTAGTTTTGGGAATCCTAAATAATACCTGCAACTTCTCGTGGGAAAATTATAAACGTTTTCACGGTTCATGATATTAGTTTGCAGATATTTAAAGAACACATTCTTTTAAAGCTTATATATCTTTGTTAACGCGTTACATAATATTAAATGTTGTTTAGTTGTCATCACATTTAAATTCTTTATGCATTCTTAATCAATTCCTATTTAATTCTTAATTGATTTTTATTCATTCTTAATGATTATTTAATTGGTAATTGCTAATTAATTCTTAATAATTCATTTTTTTATTTTTTTATTAAATCTAACATAAGATGTTGTATTGATGAAAATGTGAACTTCCTTGAATAAAATACAACTTGTTTATTCAATAGACATACATCACTAGCAATGTAATCAATTACAGACGTCATAGTAAGGTGGGTTTATAGGATTACCTCAGTGGATGTACATGATCTCTTACATAACCGTGAGAAGACGATGCAAGATGCTTATTTCATACAAATTATACGTTATAAACCAAGCCCTTGAACAGACTAGGAAATTACATAGTTTACAACTCTTATTCCAACATGCAGAATAGTTCAATATTTAAATCATTAAACTTAAAAAATATATTCACTTACCACTAAATGTATACAATTATTTTCGACAAAAGTATTGACGTGATAATGATAGATAAACTGAACATTTTCTTATTTTTATTCTTCTCGCGCCCTGTCCGTTCATCAGACTTTGGCTATCATGTTGGCTAAGAGGACTTTGTTTACTGCAAACAGCTCTACAGTAGACTAGCCAAACCACTGTCTCAGGTTTTTCAGACATGATGTTCTCCTTCTTCCAAAGCCCCGACATCCGGCAATCTTTCCCTGCATTATGAGATGCAAGATCTCGTTCATCTCTGGATGTCTCATCACATATCTTAGATATTTAAGTTTTCGGATTTTTATTGTTTTAATAACTTATTTTTGTTTATTCATCCGAACCATTATATCTTCATTCGTAACTCTGTCCATCCAGCTTATTTTGAGTATTTTTCTGTAGATCAACATCTCGAATGCCTCAAGTCGCCTTATCAGTTATTCACTAAGCGTCCATGCTTCCATTCCATAAAATAATACCAAAAACACGTAGCATGTGATTTTCTTCTAAGGTGTGTAATAGAACATAGAGGAATTGCGTGGAGTCATAAAACACAGTTTTCTTCAAGCTGTTTGACAATTTGTTCACCATCACCTGCTATCTATGCGGTAGGTGCCTACTTCGAATTGTTCGAGTCACATTAGTAGATAAGATAAAGGTATGTATTGCATCATAGCTTGAAAAAATGATAAGAATTTTGTGATATTTTGTTCTAGTCTACAGAACAAAAACAATATATCTACCTAATAAGTAAAATTTAAATCAAAGCAATTGTTTTACTTGTTGAGATATTGGATCAGATTTTTAGGTCAACACAATAATTTTTATTCATTAAAGATAATATTAGCGAATTTTAAACAGGAAAATCAAAAAAAAAATCGGTCGTATCGAGGAATTGAACCCAGGACCTCAGCCTTGCCGGGCCTGTGCTATAACCACTGAGTTAATTCGACCCTTTCCCCTTCGTTCACATTTAACTTCATCACAATACTTCGACTAAGAACTACCAACAATATCATCATTTTCTTAATGCATGTTTTTATTGGCTGCTTTATGTATAATTGCAAGATTCTTCCCGAACTAAATGCTATCTAGATGGTGTCTTGGATAAATATATCCATTTTTTTAATGTGTGACATCTATTGACTTTTCTACGTGTCTAGGATGGGCATTGTTTATTATTGGAATAACTTAATGAGTAAAACCTCAAATTATAATATTTAATTTAACAGAAACCAGAAAAATCAAAACAATTATTTTAACCCCGTAACGTCATTTCTATCGTGTTTTATTTAGAAAATTACTTTAATTATCTAAAGGTGTGTTGAAACACTGGCGCAGCCGAGTAATGTGAATGATTTCAATTAAAAATAATACTTTTACAAAGTATATAAAAATGTTCACTTTTCATTTTACTTATAATAACAGGCATATTATAAAAGTTTTTAATCAACATTAAAGTCACAGATGATTTTTGAAACTATCCAAAAAGCTTCATAACTTGTTAGCCTGCAAAAACTACTTTAAACCACCTGTAAAACATTAAAATTACCTCGGCAGCAGTAAAAACAACCTCAAACTCGTGATATATATTATGGCTCTCTAAAACTTTTGGAACTTTATTGAATTAAGGTTTTATTGTCTGACAATACTAAACATTTCATTGTCAATTATATCGACAACAAAAGATCGGTGAACCCAAACAAACTTTACCGTAACAATTATATTAACAACAATGGAATTGAAATATGAATATAATAGATTTGGGACGTGTTTTGAAGACACAAACATCGGAGAGATTATCATCGATTATTATTCTACAGGTTCCTTGTGTATCTCCAACAACTGAGGAACACAGGGGATTATTTATGTTACGAGATGATATGCATAGTTAGAGATGATAATTACTCATTAATTAATTAATCAATTACTCTCAGTGTCGCCTTGATGAAATAACACCATTATTAAAATAAATCAGAGTGTGCAGTGCACACGCGGTAGAAGTGAAACCTTCATAAAACTAAGAATGGGGAGGCTACGAAGCACTACACAAAGAGGAGACCGATTATTCTATCTCATTCTCTCGCAGGCTAAACCCTATAGATGTACGTGTTTGTCTCTTTTTTCTGTTGCTTTTTCGTTTCTTCGAGTTTCAAATCACAACGGTGCCAAAGAAGTTTTCACTTCAACAAAGACGAAGCTTAACGTGAAATTACAATTTTAGATCAATCTTTACTACGAATCCGTTTACGTTATGAATGCAAAAAAATATTTTTAAGTTAAAATATTAATAGTCTGTCTCGACACAGGATTTCCTAGTGAGACAGGCAAGGCCAAAAAAAAACCTTTTTATATAAATGCACATAATAAATATAAATCGAGCGTTTTTAGGCTCCGTTTGTCGAGCGATTTTTATACCTTTATTCGTGGAGTAATTAGCATATTTATACTAACTAATAGGAAAACTTCTAGATTAAAATATAAAGCGTTATTTTTTCTCTTGCTAACACATTTTAGATCACATTTCTCACCACGACAGTAAGTGAGATACAACGATTCTACGAGGCAAAAACATTATAATTACATTAATCAAGAGACAGAGGAAATCATAATAGGTCCTTTTTTTCTATCACATATTGATCTAAAAGTTTATATATATACTGACCGGCCACACTTGCTGTGGCTAACGAAACACAACGCCATCTACAGGATGGTTGCCAAACATAGATAACCAAGCGTTGTGTTGATAAATTAACTCACACCGCCATCTGTTAAAACTGAAACTTACGGAATTTACAAATAATTACAAAGCATTGTAATAAGCAATAATTATCAGCCTGAAACACTCATCTACATTGAAAAAATCTTCCGAGAAAAGATACTATAATAATTGTTAACCTTTGTGCGATGCATAAAAATTCTTGTATTAAGCGTTAGTTTATTAATTAAAAATAATAATACAAAGCATTGTCCTAAAACAAACATTTAATTCGCAATAATAAATATTGAGGTAAATAATCGAGATGAAAACAATCCTATCTTTTAATTTGGACCAAATTACATACAGTAAGTCAAATTTCCTTAAAATCGATTAAGTAGTTTAGGAGTTTATCTCGAACAAACATCATGGCGCGAGATTTATATATTATATATATATAAAGATTTTTTGGTCATGAAAGTTGTAATATTTTTTAAACATCCTGTATTTGTCTTATTTCTATTCGTTTCACATCCTCGGAAGAGTCATTGATCGCCAAATTTATATTCCTCATACATCTGTTGTACGTCGGGGGTTATTGTCACCGTCTTCACTCAATCCACTCGATCTAATGTAACTCACCACCGACACACCTCGGTCAGTTTGTGAGTCGGTGAGATTGCCACTCAGCAGCAGCCCAAGGTTCTACCGTGTCCTTAGGCGATAAACTGACCGACGCATCGTTAAACTGTCATATGTCACCTCGATTCCTTGTGGCTTACTCAAATTACTCGTAATATAACAAAACAATCTTATAAACAGATTCTTCTCTACATAATATTATGAATTAAAGTCCTCCGCCGCGTCTGTCTTTTCGCGATAAATTCAAAACTACTGAACGGATTTTCATGCAATTTTCATCAATAAATAGAGTGATTTATGAGGAAGGTTTATGTATATAATGTGTCAAGGTTTTGCATAAATTGGTTGAACTACTATATAAAGAAGTATGTCTGTATGTAGTGGACGAGCGGGTGGCTTAACCGAATCTTTTTTCTGATTTTTTAGTTTCGCAATTTTTGTGTGAGAGTCGTTTATATTGAATACAATTATTTAGTAGACGATTTGTAGAGATATTAGTAGCTATCTTTTGACGCATGTCGACAGATTGATAAGTCGCTGTACTCTCCGTTGTGTACAATAGGAATACCGTATATAGATTCAAAACGTTATCATTCGCAGAGGTGCATTCTGATAAACGCGATAAGCTGTGTGTATGTAATGCTTTAATGTACCACAGGAAATACTGTGCGCGACTTTGGGACATGCAAATCAAAACAAACCAACAAAAAATTAACCGTGAACTCAATATTCTAAACCTAAACGAATATGAAACTCTTCAGGACATGCACTACAGTTTTAAAAATGACTTATCTAATCAATTAATTAGAATTATTTTAATAACAATTTATAAAACTTAAACATTAAGGCACAAAAAGGTGTTATTGAAGCAAACAATATAAAACGTTTTCCGGCAGTGTATTGAAAAGATTATCTTCACTCAATTAATTGTATCTAATGATTGTTTATTGACATATTTTCCATGTATTTAACAATTTGTTTTTCTTTTTTAACAGGTAAGTCCACATCTTATACCAGTACACTTGAAAATCTTCTCTCGGTCACGTAAGTCAGTACAAAAATTATCATTGAATACTAGAAATATTAAGAGCAATAATTTTTGCGTTTTTTTTTAATAAATTGTTATCAAGTTTAATTATTATAACTGCATTTTTTTTTATAATTTGTCACGAATTTCTGGAAGCATTTAGGTATAAAGGAAAAACAGCTGTCATCCGTAAAAATAAATAAACGGCAGAACTTTTTTATAAATAAAAGAACCTTATTAATAAATAAACCATTTTTTTATAAATTGAAATACCAAAATATTTAAAAGAAAAAAAGATAAATAAATTACGACTAATATAATAATGATGTAAAGGGCTTAGGGAAAATTGTCATATTTTTTAATCATAATTCAATGTATTAAAAAAAAGAGTGGTGTTTTGAGCCTTGGGTACCTATAATTTAGTCATCATGGAAAACCTTTTGAAAACCGCAACACAAAACACAACATTATTATTTGTAATTATTTTCCTAAATATTGTCTGTGGGTGTGTAATATACTGCATATTGCTAATCGAATGCATCAAAAATCGATGTAGCCAATAACATTAAACAAATGCAGTCATTATTTTTTATGTGGTGCATACACGCCATTGAATCGATTGCCAATAAAAATAAAGTAAAGAATGTTCATAAATTCATAACCAATATATGCAAAGCTCACATTAAATATACATTCGGCTTTCTGTCTCTTTATTTGGAGATATAAATATAAATAACGAAATTTCCATTTACCCTAATAGCCAATGTTAGATTTGTAGTTTTTAGAATAATTTTTGGAGTAAAACCTTTTTTAGAATCGTTTGTGATTTGAAACTTAATGAAATAAAAAGAGACCAACACATACATTTATAGGATTTAGCCTGTGAGAGAATGAGATAGAATAATCTGTCTCCTCTTTGTGCGGTGCTTCGTAGTCTCCCCACTCTTGTCTACTTTAGTTTTCTGAAGGTTTCATTTCTACCGCGTGTAAATGGCACACTCTGTTTTTTTTATTATTCTTATTTACTTAATCGTTGAATTACTAGTTACAGAGAGTCAATAAATGGGGTATTTTCACAAAGGTTATAATGAACAATGTTAAAAATATGGGAAAGACTTATTTTTCTAATTCTAATCATTGTACTACCAATATGTAATTTTAATATTTTCATTCATAATTATTGACTTTAAGAACTTACATTTCGAAACGGTTTCAACTCGCTACAACGTCATTATGACATAGAAAACGCCACTGTTTGTTGAAGACTGTCACTAAAGTCGCCCGGCGTGACGTTAACGAAATCAAAAATGGCACATTTTAAATCTTTATTTCGAAGTTATTCGTCAACATAAAAATAAAATAAATATACCTTCATTATCGTATTTTTTTTCGTTAATAAAAAATGGTGAATTTACTGAATTATTATGTAAATTCGTACTTTACAAATAAATAAATTGAAAATATACATTGTCCTATGGATAAGCAATCTAGAGGAACGTGAAATACACATTAATTTAGGTTTTATAATCTGGCACTGAACATTTTTTAACCAAAAACTTTTAGAGTAATTGATCAATATTTGTCTTATCGACTTATTTTTCAACAGTCAATTAATTGACCATTAATTTTTTTAAATATATCAAGGTGGTAATGAGTAATGAGGTAGCAAGCTTAAAATAGTTGCATTAACCTATTCACAGAAAAATGGGAATGGGACGTTTCTACGCCGCCGGTTCTTCGCCGCCAGTTCATCGCCGCCGTTTCTACGCCGGGACGGTTCTACACCGGCCGTTTCTACACCGGCCGTTTCTACGCCAGCCAGGTTAGGTTAGGTTAGGTTAGGTTAGGTTAGGTTAGGTGATTATTTACGTGGCCTAGCACACAATTACCAAATGACGCAATAATCTTATTTTTCCTATTTATTCTTTTAATTTAAAATAAATGTTAATGCTACTTTTTAAATGATTCGATAGTTTTTGTATTTTCTATTTTATTTTCTATGACTGTATGTATGTGTTAAAACAATAAAGTTTAATTGTAATTGTTAATTTAATTTGAATGCGGCGTAGAATCGGCTGGCGTAGAAACGGCCGGTGTAGAAACGGCCGGTGTAGAACCGTCTCGGCGTAGAAACGGCGGCGATGAACTGGCGGCGAAGAACCGGCGGCGTAGAAACGTCCTAGACCCCAGAAAAATCTATGCAAGTTTAATGACCCCATAGTGCACCCCTTGATAGGATTTTTTTTATATTGGCACACATAAACATATGACATGGAAATGAGTAAAAGAGGTGCGTCATACTATTGGCAGATCATCTTGCGTACGTGTATCGATCGACGCGATGATAAAAACGATAAATTTTATATGATTAAAAATTATAACAAAAAAATAATGTGTCTATCTATAATTAGGCACTTACCTACTTATAAATTTGATTTATGGATAGGTGTTCGCACAGAAACTGTTATCGACGGGAATTTAAAAAAAAAATAGTAAATAGTAATAATAGTTAGTATTATCGATAACAGGGTGACGTCGCATCTTCATTTCGCCGTAAATTTATCCAATTAATGAAGTCTTAAATCGTAAACAAACAAACGGTAGAGTGGGGTGGATACAGCTGATAGTGACAAAGACAAATTTACGAGAATTCACCGGATATGATTCATTTAGAAGTAAAGGCGAAACAAAGCGACACAAGGCGGCAAGTTAGAAACGTAATTACACGATTTACACTCAATTGGGTTGCATGCAAACCTAACAAAGAGTTTTCATAGACTAAGACAAACCCTTTAAACTTTAAAACTGACTTGACTATTTGAAATAATAATAGCTATGTACTTTACAAAAAATTCATTTATTTGTTGTCTTTTATTTAACACCATTTAATTTTTTTACTATTTCGGTACCCAATCCTAATAATCTTGACTATATATCGGATAAGTTAGCTGAGTTTTCTATCTGAACGAGTGTATTTATTTTTGTTTATTTTTATTAATATATGTTATCCTATGTATAAGATATCAAGAGGATGGTGAAATACTTATTTAATCTTAAAGATATGCATAAAAATTTGTTTTTTTTTTATTGTAAAGCCTCTGTTGACGGATTCTTTGGCTAAGCGACGTTGTTTTCAGATGTTGTTGCGTAGCAACTGAAAATTCTTTTTCCCAAACATTCAAATCCAATACATCACTTTGACGTCAAGTTTTACTACAATATATTTTCTTCTTAACTTATCTTATGAACAATTTGCCATTAAATCGTAGGCATTGCATAAATCATATAATCAAAGATTTAAACAGGTTGCTATAAATGATATGCAACTTGAAAACAAATTAAAAATTAATCTATTTTCGTTACTTCCAATTTCTTAGACACCTCTTAATAGCCGAATTCTTCTAAATCTTTTTATTTTTCTTCCCTTATGCATCCCAATGAAATGAAGTTATGTCCATAGTTCCACACACACAAAAAAATTCTGTCAGTTATCCACGAGATCAATAAACTTCGTAACAATTTTTGAGTGTGAAAAAACTACGAGAAGGCAATTGGTGCGAACTTAACTTCGCCTTGATGGTGGTAGTTTGCCTACCTGCTTCACCAGGTCAATAGTTCCAGTTGTTGAGTTCGATCGATATTTCAGCCTTATAATGTTAGGTCCGAACCCACGTGTAAATAAATTTAAATCTCTGTTCATACTATAGTGAGAAGTGACTTTATCTTGTACAAAGATGGTTATTGGTTAGGTTTAGGTACTTTATTTCTACTGTGGATTGGACAAAAATATTGCCTTTGTTTTTATAATATGATAATAATAGTTGCTATCCCGTTTTCACCCTAGTTTAGGCGTACTATTTTTCTTTTTAGACAGCAGCTCTTTTTAAAAGGGTTTACTATCTAATATTCGTGATTGAAAATACTTGAGTCAGTGCAAAAAAAGTGCCAATATCAAGAATATAAGCTTCGTACAAAACAAGGTTCCACTTCATAATAAAGATATACAAAAATGTAATTCATTGCTTCAAAAATCGGCGTTGACCTAGAAATTTTAGACAGAAAAAGACTTTCAATTATCTCGACCTCAAAACTCAGCATAAAAAAGCTCTCGTAGGACGTACCCACAGAGGTTCTGCTTTATAGTTAAAATGATGTTAGGAAATTGCTCCAATCCAATCAAAAATTTCGAGAAAGTATTGTTTTTAGGGATAACACGATATTAAAACAAGTCATAACCCTTTTGGTGTTTTTCGTAGCAATCATAGTTTTTCTCGAATCAATCATTTTTCCAAAGCAACTCATTGTTGAAAATCTAACATATATTCAGGGTGAATCTATTTAATATCTACCCTAATATCTTACCCAGCGAAACCTTGATATTTAATTAATATTCACCCTTGAAACAATATAACAGGTAAAACCATTCTGACCAACGGTTGTACTTGTTCACCTTTATTATTTTATATATCAGGCAATCAATTGAGTTCTTCTTTGTTTGGAAAAGTGGACCGATCCTTCGCCAGAACTCTGAGTAATGCGCTCCTTGAGTCACAAAAAGCATGGTGTCATCGGGTAGTCACAAGGGTAGTTCTAATAATCGAGGGGTTGGAAGTAAACAACCAGGAATCACGATCAATGACGGCCCCCAGCTGATAGGGGTAGAGGGAGGTTCTTTTCTAGGACCTGCTTCGGGTTGCTTTATGATAATTGAGGAGAGATTGTTGAATTCACGGAAATAAAAATGAAATAGGGGTTTACATACTTCAAAAGGAATGTTACAAATATTGTTGGCTTCTTGGAGATTATTGATTGGTATGGAGTGATTTTATATTACACCCAGGAGGCCCTGAGGAAGAAATATACAAGTGTGCAGTTCATACGCTGTAGAAATGAAATCTTCAGAAAACTAAAGTAGACAAGAGTGGGGAGGCTACGAAGCACCACCCAAAGGGGGGAACGATTGTTCGATTATCTCGCAGGCTCGACCCTACAGATGTTTGTGTTTTATTATTTTTCGATTCATCGAGTTTATAATCACGACCGTGCTAAAGAAGTTGTCATTCTATGTCAACTCAAAACCAATGTCATCTTTGGGTATGTCGTGTAAAGGGTATTTTAAGGGAAATTAAGGAAAGGAAGTTCTGGGAAGGAAACAGGGATTAGTTATGGGTAGGAATCTTAGGGATAATGTGTCCAGGAGTGATGAACGTATGAATTAATCCCTCCCACTGTTGTGCAGGGCGATGGTTCGAGAGTCCGTCTGAAGAGATGTTTTTATGTGAATACCACACAAAATTAGGTCTCCCTCAATCAGTTTCTCCCGATCCGACCCGCCACGCAGTAGTTGGCAAAAATTGTCCGCCAAGATCTAGACAAACCTCATCCAACGAACCTCTGTCACCAAACGCAGCGAACCACTTATGGTAGGGGTGTTGGACATCCAATAATGGTTCCCGGGGCGGCCGTATTGATTTTCGTCCATGTTTCAGCACTTAAACAATTTACTAATTGGACAGTTGATAAAAATTGAATAGGTGCCTGGTCTTATTTTTGACATTTTAAAACATGATAAGCTTCATTTTGAAATAAAAATTACTTCCTTTAATTTTTTATTGCACAGATTGTACCTTGTATTTTTTATTGCACAGATTGTCTGCTTCATGTGAGTGATTCCATAATACCAAAATGGTTTTTTTCCCAGAAAAACCGCAAGGTTGACAAATTTACATACGCATTTCCTCTACAATTATTGTAAATATTATTAATATATCAAAGACATCCGAAATCAAAATTCAGACCACAAGGCGTCCTTATTCGCCATAAAGTCTGCGGTGGTCAAACAACAAGATATTCGAAGAAATTAGTCAATCCTTATTAATTCAGTTTTATCCGCTTCAATTGTATTAAAATTTGAATTAATAATACATTTTTTACCTTAAAGCAGATGGTATCCTTATTATTAATTATGTTTGTATAGCTATACAAATTGATTTTAAATATTTATTTCTTATGATGTTTTTGAGATGTAGTTTTTTTCAGTCGTTGTAGAATTTGTTTTCTATAAAATTATCGCTATGCGGAACGTTTTTTAGCTGAATGGATGTGGAAAAGGTAAGAAGAATGTTTGGAAGTATCTGCTTACACCAAACATAGCTAAAGCAACATCAAATCCGGTTTTAAAATTTAAATATAGCTTATCGCCGAATGATACTTGAATGTAGCGCTTAAAACTTATTGAAATAAAATACTTTCTTTATTATCTGACAAGATTTAAACAGCCAGGCGGTTCCAAACCTTTATCTTTCCTTTCTCCTTCGTACTTTTTTATGTGATTATCACACAATATGCACAAATACTGCTCCAAACCGTCTGAGACTCATAGTGAGACTATGGCATCCCCAATTGGGGTATGTTGTGAGGTTGAAAGGAGAGGGGAGGGGAGTGAGAAAAGAGGAAGGTTGTGAAAGTGCTTGGCTATTCAGATCTGGTCACCAAACACGCCTAAAGCCATTTCAAACAAGAGTATAATTCTGAATGGTGGTCTCACCTTACAGGATCCCTAAATTAAAGATATCATAGATCCACTGACTTTAGCTAATTAGTATCGAATAAAAAATAAAATACAAGTGTGCAATTCACACGCGATAGAAGTGAAATCTTCAGAAGACTAAAGTAGACAATAGTAGGGAGGGTACGAAGCACCGCACAAAGAGGAGACCGATTATACTATCTCATTCTCTCGCAGACTAAATCCTATAGATATATGTGTTTGTCCCTTTTTCGTTTCATCGTGTTTCAAATCACAAAGGTGCTAAAGAAGACTTCAATAAAATATAATTCATCGGCTCTTCAAATGGCCTTCCTCAATTTTTAAATACACTCTTTACTTCCAACTGTGATCAGATAAATTCAATCTTGTGAAACAATTCACTATCTTCTGTTGTACATGTTCTTCTGTAATAAAAATATGAACACAGCCTTACTTTGTATTTCTGTTATCAAAAATGTTCCAAATATTCAGAAAATTTTACAATTTTACCAAGGCTATTTTCGTAACACGCCTATTTACCAAATTAGTTGCTTCGTACATTGATTCAAGGGAACTGTACGCATTTTAACTTAGAACAAATAAGTTCGCAAGATAACGCGAAAGAGTCTGACGTAGATAAAATAAATGCAAATAGCTACGCTGATAGGAGATCTAGAGATAATACTGTTGGTAGCATAGTGTCTTCTAATCTTTGAATTGTTCTGCATGATCATTCATTTATAAGTGACTTTTGACATACTGGCATACAGAGCTCCGGACCAAAAAAGGCCCCTTTCTCTTTCATCATGAGTTTATAATTATGTCCATTTATTAGTAGTTTTAAATTATTATTCATTGCACATAATATTATGACATATGCTGTTTACATTTGAATTTCTGTGAACAACCCGTCGTTAGACTATTTGTGGCAAATAGTTCTTAAATATATAAAAAAAAGTCTGTTAAAAAAGTTACAAAATGTCTTAATTGTCGAATGATCACGTATGAAAACGGGTAAGTAGTGCAAATTACTAGATTTTGTAAAAATCATTAATTTGATGGATGGTGGAAGTCTATTTACAAGTATACCATTAAAAATCAGTAATTGGATGAATGGTTTTAGTCTATTTATAAGTATACCATCAAAAATAGTAATTGCATTAATGGTTTTAGTCTATTTATAAGTTTATCACTAAACATCAGTAATCGGATGGATAGTTTTGGCCTATTTATAAGTATACCATTAAAAATCAGTAATTGGATGGATGGTTTTAGTCTGTTTATAAGAATACCTTTAAAAATCAGTAATCGGATGGATAGTTTTGGCCTACTTATAAGTATACCATTAAAAATCAGTAATTGGATGATGGGTTTTTAGTCTATTTTTTACGTTTTTATTTTTAAATAAGAGAAAAAGAGCCGAAATAATCGCCTCGAAAAAAGCTTTACGTTATATATCAAAAAAATTAAAATTTTAAAGAATAATATTATGAAGTACAAGTTAAATTTGTTTGTTGAAGTCTGTTACAGATGTTCGACTAATTTATAGCAGAATAAACTGAATGAAACAGCGAACCAAACTGTCTGTTGTTATTCGTAGTAACACTGAATCGATTCTCTCCCTTGTAGGTACAACACCTAATACAAATACCAAAGACAGATGTTTCAAAGTTTTAGCTAAATAAATACAAAGGACCTTATTACTTTTATAAAACATTGTGACACATTTGTGGAACAATCTAATGGAACATTTGCATGTCATAAAAGTTTGATACTTTGATGGCAATATCGTTTAAATGCAGTTTTAGTAATTTTTATTAAAACAATTTTTCAAATGGTTAAATCTATCGATTAACTTGAACACAAAAGCTTGCTAAGCTCTTTCCTGAATCGGCAAAATACTTTCGAACCGTAATATCAAGCAACGTAAGATTTGTACAGATTTTAATATATGGAATTTTTAGATCAACGCAAGTACTTTCAGCTCGTTACATCATTTCCATTTGAGCTAGAGAGCTTTGAAATACGCATTTCACTTTCAAAATATTGACAAGACGCCCTGTCGTCGGTTTCATGTTGTTCTAAAAGAAAATGTTGATAATTGAACAAAACCGGGTAGTAACTACTAGCTTAAATACGTATATGACGAGGTGGTTTACAGGCCGGTGAATAAGTCCATATTTATTATTGTAACTGAGAGTTTTTCTCACCAACTCTTTAAATCAAAACTCCGGGGTCAACAAACTCTTTGGACATTTATTGGTGATTACAATCAGTTTAGTTGGGTTATTAGCAGGCGGTAGTAATGATTATTGGTCCTGACCTTGAGGTTACAGCTGTATTTATTTAAGTCTCAATTTCTGGATTATTGACAGCTTTAGTGACACTAAAGTAGTCTCATTAAATACTATCTTGGATATCACATTATTTATAAATGTTATTTAACGAAGCTTTTCTTGTCAGCATATGTCATATTATGATGAATTTTGTGGAGTTTTTTATTCGTGCAGTAGTGGGTATAAGCCCTAAAAATAATATTTCAGGGTCTTGCGTTTAGCATACGCGCCGAACAGACGGACTGCTGTAACTCGTAGGCTGTAGTATGTTGTATGGGATTGTAGGTTGTAGGGGTAGCGTGCCGCACGAAGGCTTTCATGCCACGGGTAGCTGGTTGATGAATACCATGGGAGATTGGAACAGGATAACAGACAGAGTTGTTGATGGAAGGTTCTATGCGTTTACTAGTATGGTAAAAGTTACCGATGATATCAAAATTACAATTTATTTATGCAGAGCATTTGTAAGATCATCTGTTACAACGGAAAGCACTTGTGATGTAAAAAAAAAAATAAACAGAAAAAACGGTGAAAATTAATTAATTCCAAACATAGAAAACAAAATATAAGGCAGGTGTCCAGCCGAGCGATTCCATATCTTTTGTGGGATCGTCATTAGATAAAGGACGTGATCTCCTGTCAGATTTGTGTGATTTTTATGGCTGTTTTTTGCCTTTTCTATGTACAACGTACATTAAATGAATAAATAATCATGCATTCTTGCAGGAATTCATATTCAAAACGATCTAAGCTAAAAAATGTGACAGTAAATATGTAAAAATCACACAAATCTGACAGGAGATAACGTCCGTTATCTAATAACTATCCCACAAAGGATATATAATCGCTCGGCTGATGTAAGAAAACAATTTTTAATTAAAATATCGATTTTGTAGTAAACTTACCCGTATCCTTCCTTTATTATCTAACCTTCCTCTTCCTGAATTTCGCTTCCATCAGCCTCTAAACACAACCTAACCTAACAATATCTCAGAGTATTTTTGGTTAGGTTAGTTATCTCTGATTAAAGATTTAAGTATGTAAAAAATTTAGATTTTGAGAAAAGACTAACTCGAAATTTTTAAAAGGCGTATGTGACCCTATTATTTGAAGGTTTTGAGGGAAACCATGTGCACGTAGCCGAGAATTCATCACATAGAAGCAAATTGAAGGCACGCAAATGAAAGGGTTTATAACACAGAAAAAATACATATTCAAAGATTAATAAATATGTCTTCACTTTCTTCGTGGTGCATTTTTTGCTGTCTCCTTGGACGCAATCAACAGTAAAATAAAATGATCGAATTTTAAATTGACAGCGATTCTTTCATGATGGAAAAACGTATGAGCCTAAATAATTTAGTTAAATTTATTACGGAAACACAACTTTATTTTCAATAATCAAAAAAAAGTGTGTATAGAAACATGATGGTATTTAAGTATTTAAAACAATTTATAATTACCTATGATAGTTGGTATCTAAGCGATTTTTCTGCCTATTCCTATAACATACTTATGTTAGATGCGACATAAAGCACACTTAGAATACATACATTTTTGACTTGTGACTTCCAAGATGTTTGCAAGATATCAATATTCCAATGTTTGCAAGATATCAATATTAAATCTACAAAAAATATTCAACTCTTCAGTAATAAAATCAAATGTTCGTACGGAAAACCTTTAACAATATCAACCAAACGTAATTTCTAGCATGTTATTATAAAAATGTACGCGGAAATCCAATGTTAAATCTAAAATAACCGAATACAAATACCTAGAACAGAAGTTAAACGAAATGACCTGTGCGTGGTACCATCATTTTCTGTTTTCCATAGCAACAAAGCCTTAATGATGTCATTAATATAATGGATTTAAAAATCATCAGATATCGTCCATTGATGATCGCGAGTCTGTTTTATACTTTCATATTGACATCAACCGAATGTCACGAACTATGAAGGCAAAACGATGAAGGTATCGGAGTTTTCATTGCCATTTCAAATGTCATTTGTTATTACTGTGATTTTTGTCGTTACACCGTCGATGATGATCAGTGTCAAGGTTTGATGTAATAGCTGATTTGTTTTATAGTTTAGCTGATTAAAAATATTATTACAAACACAAATATTTACAATAATTGTTGACCTTGTACATGTATAGAACTCTCTGTTGAATATGTCAGTCATCTCAGCCGTCAGACCTCGGATACTTAACAATCTTTTGTTCGAAATGACTTTTCCGATGCTTTTTTTGAAGTAAAACTTCTATAGCACGGTTGTGATTCGAAACCGATGAAACTCGGAAGCGAGCGACACTAAAAATAGACAAACCCATGCATCTATAGGATTTGGCCTGTGAGAAAATGAGATAGCAATAAAATATTTATTTAATTCACGGGTATTCGGTTCCAATATAATACGATAAATCCACAGTCCCACCAAGTCCCCTTTATTATAGTGGTATAAAGCGCCTGGCGAATATTTGCAGATATTCAGCCGACCAGGGGTCAAATCCTACGAAGTACCTACCAAAAAAAAAATATTTTTGTAAAATCAATATCCAATTTTCAAACCACTCCAAAATGAACAGGCAAAAAAACGACATCTAGCGACTCCGAAGAATATAAAACAAATACTAATAAGATGACCAAATGTATAGAAAAAGGTGAACTGGAACTCGACGACAAAAATATCGAAAAAATCATCCTTCACATTGATAAAAAAGTACTTCGTAGTCTCCCAACTCTTGTCAACTTAAGTTTTCTGAAGGTTTCATTTCTACCGGTGTGAATTACTTTTTTATTGTGTTATTTTTTTCTTTTTTATGTGCGTTTTTCTAATGTTTTATCTTTTCTTCTTTTCAGGTAAGTCCAGTTCATAAATCAGTTCCCACGTCTTCGGTTGGAAGTCTTCCTTCAATCCTGTAAGTTAATTAATTTATTTCCTCATACATGAGGTAATTGGAAGATACACAACCACAAAATAAGTTTTATCAGCGGTAAAACGAAGCAAGTTTTAGATCATAAAATAGATGTAGGTAGGAAGTTAAAAAAGATAAATTAATTTTCAAGTATATAAATGCATAATCCAACATAATTGACTTTAGATATTGGAAAAAAATGGCATAATTTTAGCATCTTGTATTATTTCTTTAAGAAAATTCATATTTACATATCGAAGCTCCATAACTCATGATTGAAATGAGGTAGTTAAATTAAAATAGTTGCTATGATCTTGAAATATCAGGTAGTCAGATTGGTGTAAATTTCACGATGACAGAGCTCACTGTTCTAGAAATTTCGCCGATATAAATAAAACAATTTTTTTCTGCTTAGAAATCATAAAATTCACTCTATTTTGACAGAAAAATACATGATTTTAAATTTTCACTGAGATTTTATCTTGATTTATTGTTGGGGTTTTATGCCGTGTTGCGCTACCTCCTTCTTTAGACAATGTTTCGGACAGCAGTGCCTATCATAAAGACAGATGTGTAATGCATCTGCTCTGATGATAGACACTGCAATGTTGTCCGAAACGTAAAGGAAGTAAATAGTCGTCTAAATAGAAAAATACATATTTTAAAGCTCTTAAGCTCCCGACTGAAATGAAGTAGCGATCTAAAAACAGTCAATAAATCTAGAAAATCTGTATATTTTTCAAGACGTTACAGCTCAAAGTTTCAGAGTTGCCGTTGATACAAAAAAAAACAGATTTGCTCTTTTAGTTAAGATAATATTGAGATAGGCTCGACGTTGGGTCAAGTCTATCCCAACTCATGCCGAATCATGACTCATGACCAGTCACCAGTGGGACTGCTTACGCCTAGTGCCTGCTGTGACCCATGAGTAAGTTGAACCGGTTGACTCACTTGTTTCCTAGAACTCTATGACCCGTCGGTACTATCACTCTTATTGGTGTCGATTAATGGTGAGATTGGCGGAAAGATAAACAATTATTTGAACAGTCATTATCAATGTTGTGGGATTGGCGGAAAAAATTCGAACAGTAATTATCAAAGCCGTGTGATTGGCAGAAAAATTCGAACAGTCATAAATTTTTCCACATGTTTTTGTTTTCACGCCGCATTTCTTTCTGACCGCAGAACATGCCGGCTTTATGCAATTTTTAAAGGATAACGAATTAATCATAATAAAGGAAAAACATTCATTTAAAAATGAGGAAAAAGGAGATGTTAATTTGGTTTTTATGATGTCTTAAAAATCTGCGTGATTCAACGTTGTTTATTGTAATAAACTGCATAATTTCTTGTATGATTTTAATTGTTTTGCTATATATTTATCTAAACATAAAATGATACACACATCTCAACCTAGAGCCAAGTTCTAATGTTATTAATAATGAATTTTCTGTTCTGATCTCAATTTTATAATTATCGGACAAATGTACCGCCAATATATAAGTAAATAATAATTATATTAAACACTTATTGAACCAATTACGCTGTCGGGAAATTCCCGAAAACAATGCCCAACATTTGTTGTACATAGTGGATGTTTTGCCGGCCTCTGCGTTTCGTACCTCCTACAACACAGGTCTCTGCAAAACCAAGTTTTATTCCTTCCTTCTACAAAAAGACCCTCCACACAGTTTACCCGAAGATGTAGAGAGTTAATGTAAAAAAAACAACCATCATAGAGTGTATTGTAGGAATAAATCAGTGCACAAGCTAATATCGTTAAGGCGCGGTGAACCGGCTCAAAAAGAAGAAAATTGAGAGATAATTAAATACGAATTTTAGAGAGAGCGCGCTAATATTAAAACGATAATATTTAAGCGAAAATTGTGAAAATGTTTAATAAAACACGACTAGTTCAAAATAGAGCAAAACTCTCGTGGGGGTTGTCTAAAATAGCATTTAAAGAAACACTGATTTTCTCGTATATATAACTTGTAAAGTAACTGAAAAAATCGTGTGTACAATAATTTTCGGAGCATACTTTGTGATTTTTTTCTATAGAGGAAATTTCATGTAATTGCTGTTTTGGCGGGGGGAATGTAGATATAAATATTATCTTCAAACATAACATATTTTTTAAGAGCTTTAATACTTAAGGTATTTAATGAAAATATGTAATAAATCTGTAGAAATGCGGGAAGCCGGGCCTAAACTGTCGACAATGTCAAAGTTAAATTTCAAAGTCGATAGTCGAGTTTCAGTGATGCAATTGGTAATATTAACAAAAACCAAATATTTTTCATGATATAGTGACGTCACGAGCTAAATATAAGGATTTGTTAAATTGATTATTGAATAAAAACAGTCTCAAGTGGTAAAACAAGTTTTTTATACTAAGAAAACACGCGTGAGGCGCCTAGATATTACCGTATTACGAATGACGAGGCCCGAACGGAATGCTACACTGATGTAAGTGCATGAAAAAGATTAAGAAGGGGACGTTTAGATTATTTGGACATGTAGAGCGTGTATACAAAGACAAAGTGTCAGGAATTACTATATTATTTGACATTGAAGATAAAATAAGGTAACAATTATTATAAGTATTAATTATTAGCCTGAAACACTCATCTACATTGAAAAAATCTCCCGAAAAAAGATACATCCCTCCGACGGGACTCGAACCCGCGCCCTTCTGATTTCCAGTCAACTGCTCTTATCCACTGAGCTACGTCGGCTTATCTCCTGCCCGTCAAATAATTCAATATATACTAGCATTTCATTCAAAAGTTACTGTTATTATTAATTATTGAGTTATTTGGCGGGCAGGAGATAATCCGACGTAGCTCAGTGAATAAGAGCAGTTGACCGGAAATTAGAAGGACGGGGGTTCGAGTCCCGTTGACTGTCACTAAAATTGACCATTTTTAGTACCTACTCAAGTTGTTTTTCTAATCATTGATTCCGTAGTCACTTAAAGTATTACATTATAGACACTTGATAATATAATACTTATACAATCATACGGCTATGACTAATGCTTCGAAACGATAAAATTAAACTATAAATTATCTTGTTATTAGTGGAATATTACATTTAACGCATAGCTGATGGTACATTGTGACATAACTAGCTGGACTATCGCAGGGTAGGCAAAGAGGACGGACTGCCATGCTACTATTTTGATTCATAATCCTTTTTTATATTAATACCGCACCAGAGTTCCAGCTGCTCCCGTCTGGAGTTAGTGAGACTATGGCATCTGCATTTGGGGTATGTTTTGAGGCTGAAGATATTGGGGAGGAAAAAGGAAGGTGGGGAAGTACCTGGCTATTCAGATCTGGTCGCCAAGTACAGCTAAAGCCATTTCAAGCAACGTTTCAATTCTAAATGGTGGTCTTACACCAGAGAGATACTAAGAGTATCTTCCACTCTAGAACGTATCGCAAATCTGATATAGATTATTTTTACCGAATTAATTATGAAATAAACACAAGTTAATTTAAGTAATGAAATTTATGTGCCCAAATCCACGACCTGGAGAGCCTTTCTTTTTGACCACGGAGGCCGTCAACTTGATCGTGCGATGTCTTTCTTGGGCGTTTAGAATTTCTTCATTCATTCCTTTTTGTTATCGTTTATCATCTCTAAACGTCAAATGCTACGAGATTACATTGAAGAAATGATACGTAGGTATAATTTTATTGTAAAACAAACTCATTCCTTTGGTATCTAATTTCCGGAAAAGCACTTCCTGTCTTAAAGATGATTAATATAGTTTATAGCTTGACATACTTATCTCTTCAGGTGGCTCTAGTAGATATTTTTCATCAAGCCAAATCATTTCTCCAAAACCTGGAAAAGGTACTTTTAACCCAGTTTTTTTTACAAAGTAAAACTTGCTTAAAACAAATGCTTGTTATATGCCACCGAATACAAAAAAAACACCAAAATACAAACATTAACAATATACTTTTTTGTTTTACATTTAATTCACGAAGGTACAATCCTTAAACATCTTCACTAAATAATTTGTTTATTTTCACTATTGATGATGCATTTAGTTTAGGTACTTAGCGTGCCCTGTTTTAAATGCGATAAATTTGTTTTTTGTTTATAATTATTGACTGATTTTTTTAGATATTGGTGAGCACGACGTTGAATCCCAGTGCAAATAAATGATTCATATACAATTCTAGCTATTTTTTATAATATATCTTGCAAATATGCTCAATGATTCAATTATAGCCGGAAGTTATAAGTTACCCAGGTTTTAAGTACCTGCGTGTTTTACTGTTGACACAATTTGTAATTACAAATATCTTGTAAATTAATTACAAGTGTCTTTGGCAGCTGGGATCAATGGATAGATAGTAGATAGCCTACACACACACAACTTTAAATATAAGTGATTCCATGTAGATTTAACACAGTGAAAATATAGAGCTCTGTCACTCTCACTGCCTGACATCGTATATTCATTCAATTTGATTTTGAATTTGGATCACGAACACACCCACTTCGCATATTCTTGCGTTCTTCTTTATTATTTGGCTGAGATGTACAGCACCATCTATCGGTGAAAATGTCAACTAAGACTCTTGTATTACAAATCTCAACTTTTAGAAGAAAATCGAGAAAATCTGTTTGTTTTTTGCTAAATACTCAAGAACGGTGAACTATTCCACAGTGAAAATTGCAAAGATTTTTCTCATTGAAATTTCCATGTCAATGTAACAATTTTTAGCTCACAAAATCATTTGCATCACGAAGCTTTTAAAAATACATTATTTTATTTGTCAAAAACACATTTTTCACTCTCTAAAACCTTTGCTTACTAATTATAAATTTTAATGAAAATTTTTGAATTTTTGTACAGCTATTTTAGCAAATTTATTCAACGAGACAATAGTAGTTGATTTAATATCAGATTCGACGGGTTTGAACTTGACATTAGCGGATTAGCGTGCGAAATAACGAATTTTTAAAGGCATGTTCAAACAATTGTGCTAATTACGTGATGAACAAAAGAATTTTGCGGTCAATGTGATGAGGTCATAATTCAATGTTAAATATTTTTCATGATATATTTTACTCTGCCTATAAATTTGTTTGCGTGTTCCTTTTACGTTTTCGAAAATCTGCTGCATCCATTTTATTATTCATGCAAACCTTACTTTGACAAAGTGACTAACTTTGTCTATGGTTTAGTAAAGATTATTTTTTCAAACGTGAAATCGTCGGACTTTCTCATTCGCAATTTTTCTGTATAATAGTACCTACTTACCTGAAGAAAGTTTTATAAACGAAATTGTCTTCGATAGAGTGATTTTTCTATGGAAAAATTGTATAATTCCTTATATGTTTTTTTTTTTAAATGTACCTAATATCAAATTTGTGGTTAGATTGATATCAGCTGTCAAAATAAAACAAAATGCCGCTTAATATCCATTTGATGACAACGTCACATTTTAATTTCTGTAAAAGTTAACATTCATTATGAAAAGTAAATCAGAAATTGGATATATTTTCACACAATCTGAGTGCAATTATGTCAAGACGTACTTTATTTTTCTCAATAATTGCACCTTAGACTCACTTGGTAGGTACCTACGGTCGTTTATCAGGAAGTATATTAATTTACACTTATTATTTTAAAACATTCTGCAGTAATTTATTCGTTTATTATGGATTATCCTCACGCCATCTTGTCATCTTTACCGATATTCCGCAACTTAATCTCATTCCACGCCACTGTGCACCGAGGTCCTTCCCGACTTCCTGTCTGTGCTGACTGAATACAATGAGGCGTGTGCCAATGGTGGAGGAAGTCGACGATGCTCAAACGATTCGAGATTAATTCCTGATCGGAAGTCGGAACTGAATTTCTTCAATAAGAACGAGTTTCACAGCGTACTTTAACATTACTTGAACTCCTCCCAAGGAACTGACCAATCTAATATAAACTCCACACACGAAGCCATGATGGATAATGGATATATCTGCCATTGTGGCCTATTGTTATCTTTAGGGATGCTGTATGGAGGATCTTTTTGAGGGATGGAAGAAGTGAAAATGAGTCTTGAAGTGATAAATGTCGTAGGGATGAAAGATAGAGGCCGATAAATCCTTACATAATCATACTATGTTTTTACTACTTGCATTATTGATTTTTTTCACAGGGTGTCCGGAAACTAGAATAAGCGTTATGGAGAATCTATATCACATGAAGAACCCAAAAAAACTTTTGTTTTCGTTCTGAGCAATTAGATATATATATTTTTTCCTTTTTTGGTAACCAAAGGTTTTTTTTGTAAAAAAAGTCAATAAACAGCTGATAGTAATCCCTCTTTAGCTATGTTGAGAGACAAAATTTGAACAGCCTGGTATTTCCCATACAACTTCCTTAAATATGATATCATAATTCAGTTTTGACACATCTATTTCTTTTTAATTTCTACGCCTTTGTATCCACCATTTTATACACAGAAATGTGACCAATTCATAGAAATGAATATAAAACAACGAATCTACGGAACATGGCATATATATATACCTTCTACTTATTGCGTTAACCTCAACAGTAGCAAGTGCAGAGAGTAGTTCTTATTCTATTTATAACATCTTCTTAACCTTCATTCATAATAATTGATTTTCCATGACGTTTTACAGTATAACCAACGCACAATAATAAAATAAATGATAACGATAACAATGGTTGCTTCATTGTGCTTAAGATAAGATTGTCGCGATGATAACCTTATCAAAATAAAAATTATAATACTTCCACGCTGTAACGAAAAAAAATTACTTGATAATATTTGAGAGGTGTAAAAAGTAGGTAACTCGTGTGTCGTGCATCGTCCCAAAGTCATTCTACCGAATCGACAAAAATCGGAGACCCTGCACAGAAAAGTAAAGTTCACTATGGTATTGTGGGATTTTTCTACGCTAGATCTCCGGTTTTTGTAGATTCGGTACCGATGAGTCTGAAATAAAATTTATTATTAAAATATTTGGCTAATTAAGGTAGCACAGTTGAATTTTGGGTTAATATGTGATTTATAGCTCAGACCTTTGATTGAATCTTTGAAAACGCATTGTGAGTCAATAGTTTACACTCTGAAATAATATACCGCCTTTTCTTGTTTGGCAAGTAATTATCAACACACTTAGTGAATAATTAGTATTGTGTTTGCACACAACAAATAAGAGATGTCCACAATATAATCGAGGTAATATAACAAACGCGATGTGACTCATTAACTCACAACGAACCGTCAACTTGACCGCAGAAGGAAGGTGCCTACCTATTGAATACAGCAACGTTTTAACACATTAATCATTTGTCATTTTTTAACTCTGGTAACATTATCGTTCCATTATGAAAACACGGTTTCCGCAAAGGCATTATAGAGTCCCCAATCTGTCCATCTATTTTTATCTGTGGTTTTTTATAATGCGATGCCAGGAAGTGGTGATTCGAACACTGAACGTATTCGAAAATCGGTACAAATTTATAGCGGGAATCATTTTCCATGGTTAAAATTTTATACTACCTAATGCCGCTTTCACCAGTCAAATCTTTTCATTTCTGTTTTTTCACAGCACACGAAATCTGTTATAAATATATCTATGTATATTAAAATGAATCCCTGTTTCCCTTGGTCACGCCATAATTACAGAACGACTTCACCTATTTCATTCATCTTTTTTTAAAGTTTTCTAATACTTTGTAGAAGGTTCTTACAGAAATAAAAATTAAGAAAATTGCGCAGACTATTTTAACTTCGCACGTTTGGCAGTTCACGCGTTTGGTGTAATTGATTTTAAAAGGCAGCTGTTTTTTTTTATTAAAAGAATTGTCTATGGATTTTAAAAGTATAGATATTTTAAATAGGTACCTATGTTAGGTACCAAATTCGATTGATTGTTCTTATAATATACAATAATGAATATTTGTAATATACGAAAAATGTAATAGATGGCACGTGAGCTGTTTGAAAACTGAATGTACTGGGATATATGGAACGCGAGAGGGTAGGGGGAGGGAACGGGGACGCACGGGAAAGGACATGCAGAGAGAAACAATTTATTTCTTTGAATATGGCATTGCAAAGCATGCCGGGAACCAGCTAGTAAGTTATACACCACAGTTTTGAATTGCTTAATGTGAGTGAAAATTAATAAGTGTCGTCATTTTATTTAAAATTCAACTGTTGTTTTATTTAGGCCGTTTTCAGCAGGCTGTGGTGATTTCAAAATGCTGTGATATTTCACGAAAATGGCACTAAGGTATTATTATTATTCTTTTAAGGCTTTGTCGTCAAACTAATAGAGTTTTTCTGCATGCCCATCATTAATATTCCACATTGTCAGGGTCCCAATATTGATATCACGTCCCATACACGAACAGACAGATTGTTAGTCCCAAGATGGCCATTAAATAATAATAATAAAACCATCACGATCGTCTCGATGCTAATCTCAGATTTTATAGAATTTACGATCCTTCCGAGAAATTACGCCAATCAAATAAATAATGGTTTTGTTTATCGATTCACGATTGAAAAGCAAACAATCTAACCTCTCATTAAAATTCTTCTGCTCTTTCTTACTGTAGTAAAGAAATTTCAAGAAAAAATTAAAGTAATTTATTACAATAGAAGTGCAAAAACTTTGTTTTGGTTTTGTTTCAGAAAAACACAATATAAAACAAAACTATTTATTCATATTACAAAACTATTGTTTGTAAGTAGGTAATTTGAAGAATTGTTCACATTCTATGAAACAACCATTCCTGACTTTAATGATACAGTAATTTCTTGTTTGAAACATTTACAGAGTGTTAACAATTACTACAATAATGAAATTGCCATTCGGATGTGCAAAGATGTTAACACTTCAATTAAAAATGTTAACAGCATGGGTAAATCAAGGTTTAGTTGTTATTAGGTGGAGATTCTACTAATGAAATAACAGAAATTTAATAATAATAAGCAAAATAATATATTTATATAAAACAAAGTAAGTGTACAGTATCTACAGAGAAAGAAAAAACATACTAATAAAGCATATCTAAGCAATTATATAATTTTTAATTGAAATACTTCTATTTGACAGTTTCTAGTTTGTAGCTAATAAAATTAGCACATGTTTTTTATTTAATTTTACATATTAAGTATCAAAATATAAATTAAATTATTTAAGTACCTATGTACAATAAATGTTCTAAAATATCTACATAACCTCACTATGCTTTTACAATGAAATTTGCGAAAGTTATTGGTTAGTAACAAAATATTAATTGGTTCTGTAATGAATACGCAATATTTAGCATGCCAAGAAGGCAATATTGGTTTTACTTGCAGTTGTTAATAAATAATAACCTTCGTATACAGGAAAATTCTTCGTGAGAGATAAAAAAAAACTAAAGATCGCTTCGAGATAATAACCACAAAAAATAAACAAACACTGTTCGGCGGCAGTTCATCGGCCGACGAAAGCGAGACGGCTCGAAATTCGAAATATTTCAAAAAAGAAAACAGACAAAAGCGCGCCAAAACAATGAACGAGCGCCTCCTACGTGACGATGGGATCGCCAATGTCGATGGCGATTCTGTCGATTCATGTCGCTTACTTGAAAACGTCAGAAAGTATTTTTGCAGGTCCATATTTTCTGACATAATAATGAAAATGATAAAAATTTTGTTGTTAAAATGATTTAATACCTAGTATTTGATAAATGATTTTCACTATTGTGTTTTTATTATAATTTTGATAAAGCTGTAGAGAAATCTATTTGTTTCTCAACACTGCATTGGGATCCACTTTCTTTGTCTAGAATTTTAGGTTAACCTATGTAACTTTGTTAATGTTCTGATGTCGTTTTGTAATGATCTAAATGGGTTCACTGAGCTGATGTTGTAATATACGTATACCTAATAAAGAAAGGTTGAAATATATTTCCTGACAGAAATGCATTTGTTTAAATAAATATTGTTCTGAAGACGGACGGACCTGTCAAATAAGTCCATGTTATTTGTCCCAGGAGCATTCCTCCCCAGTCCAAACAATGGTCGATTTAACATTCACTCGGAAAATAAATAACTCGACAAGATGTTCGACGAAAAAAAGTGAAAAATGCATTTTAACAACAATGGCGCCCATGACCGAGGGATCTCTGTTTGTCCAAAAGCTTTACATAAAGCACAGAGGGCTTTGAATATTAAAAAGAAATTTCAAAGGATTCGCCCCCCCAAACTGCATATTATGATAACTTTTCTTGTCACGAATTACAGGAGTGGACTTCACAATGGAAATCCGATGAAATTTAACGATATTACGACATTTTTCAACATAATGGCCTGTTGAATTGCCAATTGAGTTATCACACCCGACGTTGATATTTTATAACATCGGCAGTAATTTCTGGTTTTTATGTCGATTGTAATGTCACAGACTTCCTTATTATTATTTCACACATCACTCCAAATTCAAAGCACAGCTCAGTCTCCCATAAATCACTCGTTCACATCATTATCGATATACGATTCGAAATATATTTTTTACGTGTTTAAAATTACCTAAATATATTTTTTGCTGTCTATTACCTATCTAGTTAATACAAATAATAATCAAATTCTATTACCTACATACAACCTGCTAGCTACGGTAAAAAATCACAATCTTTCTGTATTTTTATTGATTGTATTACTTCCCTTTTTAGGTGAATACCGCACAAGAGTTCCGATTGCTTCCAAATATCTGAGACTAGTGAGACTATGGCGTCCTCATTTGGGGCATGCTGTAGGTCTGAAGATAATGGGGAGGGAAAAGAAGAAGATGGGAAGTACCTGGCTATTCATATCTAGTCACAAAACGTAGCTAAAGCCATTTCAAGCAACGTTCCAATAATTGTGAATGGTGGTCTTACATCAGGGCGATACCGAGAGCATCTTCCACTCATGATTAAATAGGGAAATAACACAAATACATCAAATAAAATTTACTTGCGCACGACGGGATTTGAACCTGCGACCTTTGAATTGCTAGTCGAGAGCTTTACCTCTCGACCACGTAGCCGTTAAATTAGTTAAATACCGTCAATCCATATTATACAAAGAAGACTATAACGATGTGGGTTTTGTTTTTGTTTTAAACAAGCCTATACTTAGTAGTTTTATTCCTATATTGGTGAAATTTGGCACATATAACCTTCAAAACAGGAGGAGGGTCATTGTATATATGATTTCAATTTGAGAAACCATTCCCACCCTTTTTCTCACCCCTTAAGGCATAATTTTATATTTGTTAAAATATTGCACACTTGAAGTTCAAAACAAGTGGAAAATTACTGTTTAATAAAATCACTATACTTTGAAAAATTGAATAAATAAATGCTAAACGCCAAGTAATAATAATTCTGCTTACAAACATAATTAGTCATATCATAACCAATCACTATTACTCTGAACAATAGACTCGGTATTCTTATAATAATTATTGTTTATGGTAGAGTATCATCACTCCCTTTTGTCTTCCATACTCGTAATATGATAAAAGCTGTAAAAAACATCAACGCATTTCCATTACAATTTTCAAGAGAATAATGCTGATTCATAACTAAATAAACAAATTTATCTAACCAACTTTTATTGGATAACCAACACCTCTGCCGTAGGTCACTCTGAGTGGTTCGCTACGTTTGGTGATTTGTTTGGTGCACAGGTTCATGGGGTGAATTTTGTCCGTGTCTTGGCGGTGAATGCATCTGCCCTATTACTGAGTGGAAGATCAGAACGAGAGATACTTATTGAGGGAGACCTTTTGACCTCTCCAGCAGGACTCTCTCGGAATATCGGCTTACATTGCAATGGGAGGGATGGATTCATACGTCACTCCTCACTTGACCCCAGATTCTTACCCACCCCTCATACCTTTTTCCTTCTCAGACTTCACATCCTTCCTTTCCTTAAAAAACCCTCCACTCAGTATCCTCAAGGATGACAAACTCCCTGAGTGAAATTATTTTCCTCAGGGCCTCCTGTTAGAGCTAATATAAAAAAAACATAGCGCCTATGCCTATTAATTTACCTACTTTAATAGATGATAACCATTACTACCCGGTTTCGTCGTCATTACTAAGCGCTATTGCATAAGTACTATCTCTTCGAAACGTGTTCCATTATTATCACTTCAGTAGCAGTGCGCGGGGAACGGATTCAGTAGTTTCCGGTCATTCGCGTTAGAGGTCAAATTTCACTAATTGGAGGTAAAAAAGTGTAACCAATTTTTGTTCGCTTCTTGCTTAATTTAATATAATACCTACATCTACGGGATTAGATTAAGAACTCGATAAAAAAATTGATCTAAAACTAAAAACTCCCAATTTTTAAGATTACAATTAAAATAATCTTCTGGTATAAAAAATATAACATTATAGGTATGTACTATCGCTTGTCTTAATTCTCCTAACAAACACTTTCAAGTTTGAAAATATCACAAACGCAAAAAAAAGTTGTAGAGCTCATTGAACCGGAGTTACAGACAGACAATTATTTAGCTCTATTTGAAGAAATTTTATTGTCCAGTGGACTTTTCTCTCTTCGAACCACCCAGTTCAGATTGATTGAAAAACTCTACGCAATGCAAAACACGAATAAATTATAGAATTATTATCGTGAGATGGATTACAATCCATCAGAGGGACACGTGTCGGCAAAGCTTGTGTCCCATCACCACTTCCTAGTCCCTGACCAGAGGTCGGCTAACATCGGTTTTGAGCTGTGATGTACGCGGTATCCAAAAATTCATAGTACCAGCGGAAAACCGATAAATCTACATCATCTCATAAAAAATTACAACTTCGGACTCGATTTACTCGAAAACAAAACTCAAATCACAAAAAGTTATGCGCTTCCTACTTACACTACGGTTTTCCGGACACCGTGTAGTAAATAATAATAATATAATAGTGGTTAGAAATAAAATCTAATTTTAATATCGTACTACAATTAAAATTTCAATGGATCACTTGACGCACCTGACTTAACAAAACTAATAACATTCAGAGTACCAAATCGTGACACGAGACTTCCAGAGCTGTTCTTTGTTTATCCGTCTAAAACTATTTCATTAACTCCCCAATCCAAAGACTACTTAGGCCTGGAAATAAATTCAGTTCGGTTGATATTTTCATTAATTCCTTAATTTCTAAAATTCTGATGTAAATTTCATTATTATTCTTCTAATATTGTTTTTGTTGTTATTTCTTTTTAATTCTGCTAACTTTCTATTAGTGTAAAGGAAGATAAATAATACTATAAAATAATTGGTATTTTATTTTTTCTATTTTTATTATAACTATGTTACAAGATTGATGTAAATGCTCCAAAGGCGTAAATAAATAAAACCAAGAAAAGTTTTAATGTTAAGTATTTGGAAATGAAAAACTACTAAAGAAGATAACTATAATCATAATAAAAATAAGAAATTTCTTACAACCAAACTGAACAATACTCAGTTTTGGCAGATTTACTTAAAATATAATAGTGAAAAATCATTCAATTCTCAGCCGAAATCAAATCTGTTTTACTAGGTGGTTGTTTTTTCATAAATATAAGCAATCACGCCCCGAGAACAATTTATTGGATAACCAAAACTTCTGCCATAGGTCACTCAAAGTGATTCGCTACTTTAGGTCACTTAGCAAGGTTGCTCTGGTTCATGGGGTGAGGTTTGTCTAGGTCTTGGTTTCGGATACGTCTGTCCATTTACTTGCGGGCCAGTTTGGGAGAATGCTGATTGAGCTAGACTATTTGAACTACAGGACTTTCGTCCCATCGCCTTTTACCGCAATGGGAGGGATGAATTCATACTTTTTGACTCACTGACCTCCAGATTCTCTCCCTGAACTTCCTCTTCTTCCTTTCATCATGGCCTCCTGTTTATTATTTTTTTTACATTGACTCGAATGTAAATAAATCATAATATTAAAGTTATTTCGACTGGTTGTCGACCGCTGGTCACTAGTGACGTCGTGTGCGCAACAATAGAGATGTGATTAACATAATCGTTATATTGATAAGTTAATGCGTTACTCGGCATTGTCCAGACTGGCCGGTTACAACTTCCGCGTGATCGAGCAACAACGACGCATGACTGTGGATGATGCAAAACATTACTTTGTTTCTCACGATCCGCGGCACAATTAGCAAAGAAACTAAAAGAAATAATACGAATTTTTTTTTGCTATTTTACAATACAAAGCTTCTCATAAATATAAACGGAATTTAATTGGTGTATAATTAATTAAATTAAAGGATAATTTTCAATCCACGATTAGAATGACTGTCGGAAAACGTGATATTGCAGAGGAATTTATTGCATTTTATAAACTTTTCCACGTGTTGTTGCTTTATAAAAACTTTTTTCTCCCGTTCAAACAGTGTGTTTCTTTTTTTACGTTTATTATGGTTTTCTTTTCAATTCGATTATTATTAAATATAATACAAGTACCATATTTTTTACTATGGTGAGCATACGGAATTAACCCGATAGACGTGACCACAATATATGCTGGACAGCGTGCCTCGTACGTGACGGTCCGAATTCCAAATATGATCCGTGAAGTTTTTGTTCTGAATTTTACATAATCGATTTAATTTCGTAGTAGTATGAGGTTGATAAAACTCTATATCTATACAATATTGATTAAATGCGTCCTCTGTAGTCAATTATCAATATATACGAGCACGGTCAACAATTATTGATAACAGATTGATAAATTTTAGCGCGGCCTCCATAGTATCAGATAAGTGTCGGTTAACTGTCAATATACACATATCGTTATGCCAAATTACTAGCTTATTAATGAACCGATTGAATTAACGAAGCTTTTAGAATTGAAAGAAATCGTATTACGAGATTCGTAGACTTAAATAATTCATCTTAAACGCGATCAATTTATTCCGTTCGATCTCTGAGAAACGAAAGTGGTTGAAATACGACTAAAGATTTCAATAACTAATTAACCTCTGTTTAGTGTTAAAAAGTAAACGAGACTGCCAATGCTCATTGTATTTCAATTCAACATTGGAAATTTATTAATATTTTCAAAAATATTCCTATACACCAAATCCACTTTTCTATATTTTTCTCGGTTTTCTCTGAATGCTTCACAAGGGGCAAAAACTTGTTAATTAATTTCAAATTATATATTGTCGATATTATAATCACCTATATAATATAATTACCTGTGTATAAAACGCATTGTTTATAGGCTCCACGTGTTGAAATCGATATAATTGACCTACTTCACAACAAAACAGCGTCACAACACATTATGTAGGTGATCTACATTATTTGTGCTTTGAACTATTTGTTCTTAAATCCTGTTTTAATGGCGTGTAAAATAATCGTCAATTCTTAACAATTATTAGTCGTTATTATTATTATAAACAAAACAAAAATAGCAATTAATTATTGCTTAACATCATCGATACGATGAAATCAACGCACGACTATAAACCTGAATAAAATGATATTTTCCTGTATATCCATCAGTGGAATTTGCACAAATTCAATCATTATCTATTATTAATGATGTGCATACGTTGTGGAAAAACGTGATTTATTGCCTTTTCATAACATTACAAATCGATTTATCTAATTTTTTTGTTTAACATCTTTTTGTGATGCGGGTATGGATATAATTAATTTATCGGATAACGGACCAACCAACCCATGCCATAATTCACCCCAAGTGGTTCGTTATGTTTGTTAACTCGAT
The DNA here is from genome assembly GCA_917563855.2 of Limnephilus lunatus. NCBI lineage: Eukaryota > Metazoa > Arthropoda > Insecta > Trichoptera > Limnephilidae > Limnephilus > Limnephilus lunatus. The sequence continues at coordinate 4,673,642 of OU830593.1, read as the reverse complement.
TTCTTCCTCTTCGTGTGCCCTATCACCCCGACATTGGCGATCATATTGCGCTGCCCGGAATAGCTCCTCCACACTTCTAATACCGGTCCTCTCTTGTACACTTCGCAGCCAGGCCCTTTTTTTCTCCTACCAGGCCCTCGGCGACCCTCTATCTTGCCTTTTAATATTAATTGGAGCACCACTGATATTTTTCCTCTCGAAGTATGTGACTCAGGTATGAAATTTTCCCGACTTTTACTGTAAGCAGTTCTCTATCTGCTCTAGTCCGCCTGAGAATTTTTGTGTTGGTAATCATGTCGGTACGTGGAAATTTGAGCATTCTCCGGTGAAGCCATATTTCAAAAGCCTCTAACCTGTTCATGGTAACTCGCTTTACGATATATATTTTTAGTATTCATAATGTAAACCGATTCTCAGTAAAGTTTAATATAAAATAGTCATAACTAGATCATCCGAAAAACGAGCTAAGAAGCCACTTTTATTGGAGCTGACGTCCTCGTATTAGAGTTAAATCTAGAACTAAAGAAGCCGAGTTGGCAAAACTGGATATAATTCCTTATAATGGATAATTTAATATACGAACAGAAGAATAATAGATAATTTAATATATAAAAGGTTAAACGAACTCGTAATATATAACAAAACCATTTACCATTCCAATTCATTAATCGTCATCATTTCTTGCTGGCTGATTTATTGAGTGATTAATTTATCATTATCATCTGCATAAAATTGTAGGTATTTCTCGAATAACTAATCTGCCACGTACCAGTTTGAACTTGTCAACTTGCACGTGTGATAAACTACGCTATCACCTGGTTATTAGGTACATGTGTGCTATTTATTCTCAGTAGAGCACTCGGCACATGTGCTGGACCTGATTGTATCCTTACACACAGTGTGTAACAGTCTGGTACTAATAAATCACGAATCTGATTATCATGTTCTATTTTTATTGACTTAATTAATAATATTGATGCGATGTTTACATGCATATTTTAACATACTGCTAAAAGTACTACGTCGCATCGCTCTGTTGACGATGATGATGAACATGTTTCTGCTAATGGATCTAGTAAAAATATTGATATTGAAAGACATCAACAAAGAAATCGAAGGTTTGCAGTTTTGTTCGAGGACCTAACTAAATACGACAACAAATATCAAACAGAAAATATTTACAGAGGCGCAGCGATAGACCAGCGAGCCCCAGTCCAAAGCAAATACACTTCAAAATTATTCCATTCTCAGATCCAAATTTAATTTTTTAACTTTTTGAATTTTTTTTAACTTCAGTCGTGGTTGTCGCCACGACTTGTTTAAGATACCTATACCACATGACAGAACAGGTGTTCTAGCACAGCATAGAATGACAAGAGGAATAATTGTGCTATCGAATGAACTATCAAATACTGTGGATTATGTGTATTTACTATTTAAATAACGTTTTTTTGTGTGTTTTTCTTTCCAAATTTTAAGAATAATTTCAAAAACAAAATCATGTAGATAGGTAGGAACTAAAAATGTACAAATTAATAAATTTTACACTAAAAACACAACAGAAAAAATCGCCACTGGCGAAAATTTCGTGTTTCATCCGTATAGTTGCGTGATTTGGAAATTTGAGTTTTTTCAATTATTATATATACAAAATTTCTTATATGGCAAATTTCCCAAGCAATTTTATACCTCTTCAAGATTCACCCAAAGATGGCAAAGCTGGTCGTAAAATATAAAAAAATTGGTTGGCATCTTGCATTTATTTGCACGCATTTGGTATTCCGACAAATCAAAACACATTTCAGTCAAAACTTCGACGCAATAACCTTGCTTATAAAAATAACATTATCAAGAACAAATGCCGAATTATTCTAATTCCAATGCGTCAAGTGTTTGTGTTTATCCCATCGTGAATCATGAGGAAAACTTCGGTCACTTCTATTCGGAAACGAGCCCCAATATTAGTTCTTCTGCAGCGACATTGCAGCAGTCTGTTCTGTGCATGTCATTAATTTATTCGGCCATCTTCCGAGAATGGCGACCGCCGAATCGAACATGGGGGCAATACCTTACCTTGATCACGTCGCTGCCAAAGGCGATCTGACAGGTGCGAACTGGGAAATAAAACTACCTGTTACTAAACTATATAAATGAAAGCAAAAATACTGTACTGATAAAAATTAAAGCAAATGACTAATATCATCGGAGTCTTTAGTTGCGGAGGAGGAGCAGAAATCAAAGATGATTAATTTCATGAAATTCGTGTAAAATTTTATTAGCTGTACTTGAAAAGCTTAACAACATGATAGTTGTCCTCTTATGCTGATAACAGTTTGTTCCCAAGCTGAAACGTACTTAGAATCGGCATTTGACTGGAACCTTTTAACTGTAAAAAAAATGGGTGATAATTTGAAGATACTGTTATATTTGAAGTGCCGGAAATTTTCCTAATTTAACGGAGGTATTTGATCAAAGCCCTGGTGGACGCCAAAACGATTATGAAGGAGAAGTTGGTTTAATACTACACAAATAAAATATATTGGTAATAAGATCATCTATTTTACATGGAGAGAGATACTAAGGTTGACCTGAGATATGCTAATAATTTTAGCCTAATATCGTCACCAAATTGCCAATTACCGCAATTTTATTTTTATTGCAGGTTTCAGTTAAAAGTCGATTCCAAGTCCGTTTCAGCTTTTCAACTTGTTAAGCTTGTCAGTGTTATTAAACTTTGATAGCAAGCTGAAACGCACCTTGTATCGGCCTTTAATGGAGACGTTTCAAACGTCAAAAACAAATTTACGCTTACGAAACAACTGGACCATAATGTATTAAAAATGAAAAACGGTATAGTGCTTGCTCTATTGCAAAATTTGTCCTGAAAGACACTAACTCTCAGCTCTTAGTGCTGACGTGCTGACTTATTTAAAGATCTATGGAATCGCCTTAGATATTGTTAGTTATCTACTTATCTCACAGCATTCCTTTTCATCATCTACTTAACCTTAAATTTGGATGCTATACTCCCACTAGCTTCGGGCATAAAACATAAATAAATCACACCATAACTTTCTTTAAAACCAGATCTTTTTTCATCTCAGTAAAATTTCCTTCGCCATTTCGTGGTCGATTTATTACCAGAACAATTTACATCCAAATTGGCATCTAACTTATGTTTCGCGTTCGTAAAATATATATTATTGACGTTGAACATGAACATGCATAAAGTAAAGGTTACTGATCCTAATAAAGGGACCAAAACAAGGTGATTGTAATAAGCGGGTCCGCCCCTAAGGTTTCAGGGTTAATGGGATCCCATGTGAATGCATTTCCATTACCATGTAGGGTCAATGAATCAATCAATCATTCGTGCTTCGTTTTGTTTTATTGGAGCACATTATAAAAGAATCATTCAAACATGTAGAGCTTCAAATTTGGTTCTCTTTTATTTATTTTTTGACGTGACTTTTCTGCAACAAATCTTAAGTATTGATTTATTAAGGGGTTCGTTAAGGTACCTACTATTATCAAAAATGCAATATATATATAATTTTATTACGGATTTTAAAACGTAATAAGTGATATATAAAAAAATATTCGTGTAAATGAGGGTATATTCTTTTTAGATTCTAAAAGTTTTTCCTTTTTGAAGAATGTCCTTTAAATCGAACTTAACCTAATCACTAACTTTAATAATAAATACTCAAATGTTTTATTATTTTTCTTGTTTGTATCAAGTCGACATAATGACGTCCTTACTGGGATCTTGTGTGCCGGGGATTTTTAAAGAATTCACGTTTAAAAGTTAATTACAATGAAAGTTTGTTATTACAATTCCGGCAATAGCGAGTTCACGGCTATGAGCATTTTTTCAATTATGTTTTATTCAGGCTTATCTGCATACAATCGTTTGCTGTTATAACATACGAATGATATTGTCAACACAATTTCTAATTATGTTTATGTGCATAAATAAATCGTTGGGTTAAAAAAAACTGAATAATACTCAGTTTTGTAGGCCTTAAGCAAAGTTTTTCGAAATCAGATGTAAGCAGTGGCCTTTCTCTTGATTGAAGGTCCTGTGTGCAAAATTTGATCAATCTCGGAATTAAAGTATAGATTTACATAAAAATCAAACAAACGCTTATAGCTCGGTGTCCGCCCGCCTGCTGGCCGCCACAGATAGTCTTATTTATACAAATATACCAAGGTAGGCTGAAAAGTAATGCACACATGTTTGTACAGCACGAACAAAGTGACATTCAGAAGCGCACCAGGTGGAATATGGAAGTTACATTCTTACATTGATAGATAGATAGATGGAATACATTATTATTATTATTATTATTTATAGGTGAGGTTAAGATGGAAATTCGTAAAGCGATCGTTAGAGCATGTCAATTACAGCCACGCAAAAGCTAACAGTTAATTTTCGATTGAATTTTTCACACATTTGTGCTCCTCGTATTGTACTAAAACTTAATCCGGTTCTATGATTAATATTAAGTCTACTTAAAACACAGTATGCGCAGTGTGGCGACTATTGACGTCGCTCTGCGCATCCTAATGACAATAAGTACAGGTGTAATGACTGTACGCAGCCTTGCCTAGTATCTGCCTGCCCCGCACCGCCTTCTCGGTTTCCTGAACTCACCAGAGGTTGTGTCTTAATGAACCGGAAATAAATACGTCACAGATTTGATCGATCAGTAAACATGGCCGGAGATCAATGCGGAAGCGATTTGATCCGAGCGTGATAAGATTTTTATTATTTTATTGTTGTATATGAGGGTTTGTTTAATTAACATGTTTTTCTATGGTTTATGACATAACCATAACACGTACAGTAGTTTATTCATTTCCATAACAATGGATTTGTAGAATCCAACATAGAATAAACTATTTATTGGAAAACCAATGCTTCTGCCATAAGTCACCCCAAGTGATTGGCTGACTTATCAGGGGTGCCTGGGTTCATGGGGCGAGGTTTTATCTAGGTCTTGGCGGCGGATGATCTTGACATACTGAACCCCAGATTACTACCCACTCCTTATACATTTTTTCTTCCCAGAACTTCCTTTCCTATATTTCCTTAAAAATACCCTCCACACAGCATCCTCAAAGATGAAATAGGACCTAAAGGGAATTATTTTCCTCAGGGCCTCCTGTGTGGAGTTCAATTTTAAAAAAGCACAATTTTATATGGAATTACAGGCCCAAAATGGACCCACTATATTCAACGCTAAAAACCATTGAAAAATATACAAGAAACGATATTGTGGAAAACTTTACTTATTGTATCTCAATGTGTACTTCGAAGCTCAATAACTCATGATGGAAATAATATTGTAATCTGAAAGGAGATGCGTTGATAAAATAATTGCAGGCAGAAAAAAAGACGCAAGTTTCAAATCGCCAGACCTCACGATTTTAAAGTTATTATTGATACGAAGAAACAGATTTTCTGTAATATACTTAGTTATATTGGAGATTTTTCATATTTAGCGATTGAAACTAAAGCCCCCTTGAACACTAAAGAATATTTTAAGAATACTTTTTTTGCAATCGTGCTGAAATGAAGACATTATATTGGCGTACATTTGCAGTCTGTGTAATAAAAAAATGTCGATAAAACAGTCATTAAATGCTGTAAAAATGCATCCAAGTGCATCTGCCGGATTCAAACGATCGTAATAAAAAGTGAACAGGCTCGTGAATTGTCCAAGACTTTATTGAACAGTACACACATTGTTTGTTTACACAGTTGGTACTGTTTGCAAACCCTACAATAAGTCTTCATCATTAAATTGTACAGAGAAATCCCTGTTTATTGAGATTTGCAATAAACACAAAATTGATAATACCGGTTAATAAAAATTGATACCAGCGTGAAAAAATTTGAACACTTAATTTTCATTAGTAGGTGACAGATATTTTTTCTTACTGACCAATAATAAATAACAGATTTTAACAATAAATATGCTGTTTGAAATAACAGTTAATTATTAAGTCAAGCTCCATAGTTAATGATGGAAATGCCATTGTTATTTAAAAATAATATCGTTGGTATATACAATTTCAACACAAAATAAATAAATTTCATGTTGCTCGATTTAAACGTTTTAGAGATATTAGTGGGACACGGGCAAGAGATCTCCATTCAGAATCGATATCACCGGATTTAAACGTAGTGTTTTTTCAAGACTCTTGACTAGCAAACCGAAGGTCGCGGGTTCACATCCCGGCGTGCGCAAATAAATATCATTTGGGTTAATTGTGTTATATCACAATTTAATAATTAAAAATAATATAAGGTATATTTGCGGCACGATCCAGAGTGGAAGATATTCTCAGCATCGCTCTAGTGTAAGACCAACATTAAGAATTTAAACGTTGCTTGAAATGGCTTTAGCCGTGTTTGGTGACCAGACCTGAATAACCAGATATTTCCTCACCTATCTCTGCCCTACCTCCTTCCTTTCCCCACTACCTTTAGTCTCACATCATACTCTAAATGGGGATGCTATGATTGGTGTCTACTCTTGTGACATGAAAAAAAATCTTATTTACTCAATGTAAAGGGTTGATATTGATGGATACCTTCTTAATAATATTTTTGTTTTATTAAATGGTTACAAGTTGTCTCATTTAACAAGAATACGTCTGTGAAATGAATGGATAATGGGCGTGCTTTATTTCATTATAAGATGCATACGTCGGATTGGCAGCCATTGAACCTTTGTCGATGCATTTAGTCATAATACTGACAATGCATATTATGAATTGCCAGATCACTTGAATGCGTAATTCATATATTATTTGTGTAGAATTATACTGCAACAAAATTCGGGTAGGTACCTATCTACTTACTTATTAGATTTAAAAAATATTTTTATGTGTTCATAACAATTGAAAAATTATTGAAAGAAAATTTTTGTTTCAATGGGTTAGGTTAGGTTAGGTTGACCAATGGCAAACCTAAAATCGGCTTCAAAAATACCTATTGTTATGGATACCAAACGAATTTATTTTGTATTTGTACGCTGGTTTATACAGTATATATTAGGCAAGTAGTTTTTTTTCCTTGATGAATTTGAATGAAAATACGTTTTATACTTTTGTTATTCGGCGGTACGTCCTTTCTACATACCCCTTCGTGGACACTTAGTTATATTTTATGTAAGTAGGTATACCGTACTTTCCCTAAACCGACTTCTTCTTCGTGTTCCCCATCAGGTCCCCCTGACGTTGGCAATCACTCTGGTAAATGTATCTCTATTTTGCGCTGCCCGGAATAGCTCCTCCACACTTTTAATACCGGATCACTCTTATACATTTCGCAGCCAAGATATTTGTCTCATACCACGACCTTGGCGACCCTCTAATATTAATTAATATTAATTAGAGCAAGTGACATTTCTCCCCTCGAAGACTGTGACCCAGACATGAAATTTTCCTGAATTTTACTAATGTGTGCAGTTATGTATCTGCTCTAGCCCGTCTGAGAATTTCTGTGTTGGTGATCATCTCGGTCGGAGTATTCTCCGGTGAAACCTCATTTTAAAAGCCTCTAAACCGACTATTTAGTATGCCGGGAGGCCAACTGTCGGGATAGTAGGATAGTTTGAGGAGGTTAGTGTTTTGAAACGAAAAACACGTGGATTTTTCACATTGATCAAAGAAACCTAGTACTGTGAGCACGCAACGCTATAATGACTGTATAAAAATAATTATTACTTACTTACCTACAAAGCACACGAATAATTAAAACACGTTGCCTCGTGTAGTGAATATAATTGTTAAGTTTAAAACCCATCCAGGTATCGGGCATGTTCTGTCAAAAGATCAGAAAATTTCCGCTTTGTAATAAAATGCAAATAAATGTAATATTTGTGAATGTATTCGAAAACTAAAAACTGTTTTTGAAAGGTGATGGAATATGCTTTCAGATGTTATTATTAGAAATAAACATAATTTCAGAAATATTAAAAATTTTAATACAAACATAAAAAAGTTTTTAAAATAGCTGACCTTATGTATTTTTCTATTTAAAATAAGTGATAAAGAAAAAAAAAATAAAAACACATATTTTCTGGGTCAATAAACGTTATCACATTTTTTGTCAAATTAAAAATTTCTCGAAATTTTATCAATTTTTCTCAAATTGCCATTGGAAAATTTGGTTGCATTGAGGTGCACATTTAAATTTTGCTATGGTTAATTTTTTTTATTTTAATGTAAAGGGTGGAGGTTTCTCTTTCTAACACCGTTGAGATCATATTTCTCGGGGAGAGACAATGATTTATTTGAGACCTATGTGAGCTGTGACAAATTGGGTCTCCTGTGATTACATAACAATTATCTGCACTACTTTTAAAATGTTGCTACTGCAAGTAACATCGATAAAAAAGATTCCCTCAAATATTTATTGTCATTAATATATCGAAAATATCGTTAAAACAATATTATCTAACTCAAATTAATCTACAATTACATTTGAAAAAAGTTTAAATTACAATAAATCTAATTGCTCCACAATCTAAAAGGTTTTTTTGGATTCTATGTGATGTAGATAAATCCTGTTTCATTTTGTATTACAAGTTTCCTTTCACCGTGAAAATCTTATCAAAACTGGCATCCGGTACTTTAAAAAGTAATAAATGATATAAAAAATGTCGCAGGTAGCGTTTTTTTCTTTGAATAACCTGTGTTATCACAATAATTATCGTGTATGTATGACTCGATCATCCGATTGATTCGTCAGACATCTCCAAATACTATCTTAGTTTTAAGATAGTGAGGAATACATTATTCGAATTCTAACCATAAATCAAATATTATTTACACATGTCTGTGTTTTACATAATAATATTAAGTAAGCTATAAAATAACAGCGGAAAACATAACGCTCCTATGACGTTTTGAAATGTCCTAAAAATCACCCAGAAAACATCAACATTTCATGTTTTTCTGCATTGTAATTGTTTTGGTGGTATTTATGAGTAATCACTAATCAGGGTATAGTACCAGATATAGGATACATTTTTACATATAACTGCATACTCAACTCAAATATCGATTTTTCAGAGATGTCTGACTAATCTATCGACCAATAATTGATGATGTTGATGTTGACGATGTATTGTCAGATGAATCACGTAATTTTAGTCACGTTTGTTTATATTTTCGTTGGAGCGCCACAAGGTTTGATAAGCAGTATTATGTCATAAAAATTTTAGTCAGTTTTGTAAAAATTTTCATTTCGGCTGTCATCCGGAAGCATTTAAGTATTATGTGATATGAGAATTAGCTGGCGCTTGTATCTCTATGGATCATCGTTCAGTCATCAAGACCAGCCTATCGTGAATCACATCCGCTTTATCCAGATTCCTCAGTTTCTTCAACATCTGTTCTAATGCATGCTACATCCTTAACTTCTCATCTTTATTCTCAATAGCCAACATTCAGAATGCGTCATGTGTTATGATGAAGAAGGCGTAAGTAAAGAATAAAAAAAGCCGTTAGTTTGCTGACTCGCTTTGTACTCGTACGAGAAAATAGTGCAAATATACTCTCTGCAAAGATCATTAACGGTGCGTGGTTGAACTTTAAAATGGACTTCAAATACTAAAAATTGGAACGAGACGAAATGGTGTTTGCTGGATTTGGGTAATAAAATGTCTAGGAAAAACAATGGATGCAAGGAAAAGGATAACCAATCACTTTCCAATGTACACTGAAGGCGAACACAAAAACAAAATCACAATACAGTTCCTCCGCGATAGCTCAAGGTAATTATCGCCACAGCAACACGAATATGTACAAAACGGTATTGTTTACTTTTGAGATGGTCATTAATATCTTCGTTTTAGTTCAAAATCGAAATTATGAACACGAAAAACACCAACAACTTGCTTCCAAGATAGTCCCAATAATTCTTCTTCTGTTTTTTTTAAACAAATGCACTCGAATTTGCTATTTTTCTTGTCATTGATCCAAATTCAAAATTCTTTTCAAGCAAGGTGAAGTGGTTAGGGAGAGGCAGGTATTAAGCATATTCTCATTTCAATACCAAACAGTTTTATTTATTTGGTTATTTTAGTTGACAACACTGAAACCATTTCTCAGAAAATTATTAATGTACATTACACCAATAGAATATATTCGTACATCTGTTGTGCAAAGATTAAACGCTACCCATTTGTATATTAGATTGAATATGATAATAATTCAAAAATCTTTAATCTATCTACTGATATTTTTCAACAATGTGATTTCGTTCATATGATGTATAGAGAATAGCTCATTTTTAACACGACAAACGAGAATTACTGAATATCGTAAAACTTATTTTAAAAACTGTATAAATCTACGATGTGCTTCGTGTTATTAAAGTTTTTTTGTAGCAAGATAAATGATTTCATTTTGGGTGCGACCGATTCTTTAATAATTTAATTATTTATTCATTTTACGACAACATCTGAAACATGATGGCTTCATGAATGTATTTCCATAAAACATAGACAATCATTTGCACAATGTCTATGTCATTAATACCAATTATTGACCAATTGATGGAATAATTAGATGATTAAATGAATGAAATGACGGATATTTACTGCAGCTTGTTGTTTTTTCATCATTTTATCATCACGTAAATCGCACACACACATCAGCTTCTGGTGCCAGTGGTAACTCTGTCGGCTACATGATTGTTGCACTGATATTTCATTGGAAGGTGCTCCGAAGAGCTAGCGTAATCCTTTCGACCTCTGCACACAGACAGGAGACACGACAAACATTTTTTTATGATGTCATTCTAGTGTTTTTTTTTACTATGGCAATTCAATTTGAGAGGCGATATGGGTACCGCCGTCCAGGAGCCATTAATTGGATAATCGACACCTCTGTCAACCTACTGCGTGGCGGGCCAGAACAGGAGAGACTGGTTGAAGGAGATCTTTTGACCTCTTCTCTCCAGCAGATCTCTCTCGGAACATTGCCTTGCACTGCAGTGGGAGGGGTAGATTCATACGTCCGTCACTTCTGGACACACTGACCACCAGATTCCTTTCCACCCCTCATACCTATTTCCTTACCAGATCTTCCTCTCCTCCCTTTCCTAAAAATAACCAAAATGTTTCGGTACAAAAATTTTACGTCATTTTTGTTTTAAACAGTTCAGCTTTAGAAATAACTTTGTGAGCTTTTGTGTTTCCTCTCTACTACAGCCAAATTAAGCATGTCCTTTCCTTACACTTAATTTTCCACATCTAATTTGTATTATTGTTTGTCCACAGATATATCTATCTCAATTTGGATACCTCAACCCTCAAGCCAGTAAGACTAGTGGGCCAATCATCGATGAAGCCACCTGGACAAAAGCCATCTACGAGTTTCAGAGCTTTGCAGGAATCAACGCCACTGGTGAGTTACCCTTTACATAGTGCCTTCAAATTACATACCTAATATTGTCATATTCAATAAATCAATACGGTAATCATTACCAGCCCTTAAAATGATGGAATTATACTGAAAGTGATTTCATAAAGAAATCGTTAGAACGAATAAACCATCACTTGTTTAAACAATGTTATTCAATTAAAAAAAAAACATAACAAAATAACTAAATGGATTATCAAAAATTTTAAAATTAAAATCCAGCAAGTAAATATTTTGCAACTATAAATTGTACGATTTTTTTTCAAAATCTCCTCATTTTTAAGCTTGCCAAAAAATACCAACCAAAAAACATTGCCTGATAAAATACCAACCAGAATAGCCATTGCCTGATAAAATACCAACTAGAAAAACCATTTCCTTATAAAAAATTATTTTAACAATCCTAAAAGTAAACTCCTGATTTTTTCCTAGTATTTGTCTTGTGTAGTAAATTTCAGAATGTTTTCATTTAAATAGCATATATTTTTGAGCCAAAAATCACTTTAAACTAAAATAAATGTACGTAAATAAATTTTCATGAATCAAAATGCAGTTTGTGGGGTATAATTTTGACTATTTTTGTTTTTTTTTTTTAATGAAAGACATACATTCCCGGGTTACGAAATAATCTGACAAAATTTTAAAAACTCCTACTACCACCACATTAAGCGTAAAATTTCGCTTGTGTCGTGATAGAGAACTAAACCAGCCGAGAAATTGAACTCACAACACTTGAATAGGCCCCAAACGAGATGCCAATCCATCTAATGACAGGTCATTGATATAGTCATTACAAAAACAGAAGTTTCATTTAAAAAGATTTGAAAATATGCATGTCTTAAATCTGCAAGATTAATAGCCATCATTTAATGATAATATGCAACAGGCCACGAGATGTTATGAATCATGAATGACTCCGTTTGTTAAATGTTTAAAAGTAAAAGTAAACGAACCTTTGAACCTTCCTGCATTCACTTTTTAATTAGCTAAAAACAAAATCAAAAGAAATTTAAGCTTGTGTCTGTTCGCGTTCGTAAATCGTTCAGATTTTTCATTGCTAATTATGTGTTTTATGTTATTTGTCTTTAGGTTATTCAACCTTTCCAACAAGCAAACCATACCGCTCAACGACCATCTTTTAATAATTAATGAATGTTTGTCGGTCTTCCCGAGTCGCTTCAAGTCACATGCTTGCATTTGTGTTTGTATGTTTTGCATTGCAATATTTACTGAAAATTAAGTATGGTGGATTACAATATTATGTGTCATAACATTTGTACAGTAGTAATTATCGTTGATACAACATTATTTAGGAAATTTATTTGTCCGGAAACGAATAAAAATTTTACTCATAAAAGCATCATAGAGACAGCCAGTGTTCTTAGAGTGACGAGTGATGACATATATTTTAATGAAATTTGTTTAAAGATTAAAGCATAGTTGATAGAAAACTATAAGTTACTTCCCAGTTTCGCCGTTTTGTAATTTTTAGAAATTTAAATGGATGAATCAAGGATACGAAATTCATTATTTATATTAATGTAGGCCTACACGGGCATTTACAAAACTTAATAGGTGAACAGTAATCACGAGAAAAGTTATAAAGAACCCAAGCAGAAGAATAGTAGTTATTGTGCTAACATTGATTTGTTGAGGTATGTTATTATAGCCTATTTATTATATTCCATGCAGTTGAACACATCTACTACTTCTGCGAAAGAAGCATTTCTAACTGCATTCAATCTAGATACAAGTACATTCATGATGTAATTGATGTTGCGAGCAAACAATAGATGATTTGAACTATTGATAAAACGTAAAATCTGTACTAATTTCACGATGCCAGAGCTCATAGACATCCAGATTTTCACTGGGATTCAAGTACCTACGAATATAATAAAATTTAAATTTCACCTATTGCTACTTGAATAAAATACTTCTATTGCATATTTTCAGACAAAGAAATTGATTATTATTAAATCATCTCGTAATTGATTAAAACCTTAACTTTTCGTGAATATGTTGTATCTCGTGATTTTTTTACATTCCATTATTATCATAACAACAACTATTAACTCTTATTACGTTTTAAATGTTCGTCATCCCAAACCACGTGAATCACTGTCATTGTTTTGACGGACATTCTGCGGTTCACCCATTTCGAATTTGGTTGTTTTGTAATCTATTATTTACCTAATCACAAACATTCACTTAGCAAACCTCACTCGTAATTAGTGATTATGTTCTAGTTTTTTAGTAACCACAACACACCTGCTAATAATATATGAATATTAATTATTGTCATTTTTTTTCTTTCAGGTGAACTTGATCCTGAAACAACCATGCTGATGTCGCTGCCAAGATGTGGAGTAAAAGACAGAGTAGGATTCGGTTCAGACTCTAGGTCAAAACGTTACGCACTGCAAGGTAAGCATTTCTAGATGTATAATTTCATGAAATTGTGACGGTATCGCACTGAACAACGGTTAATATTTAATATTGTAATTATTATTTATTATAATAGTGTGGGCTTTACTCTGTGCAGAAACAGGCTATCCGTTTGATAGATTCCCCTCCAATCCCTAGAGCACTAGCGTCAGATGGAAATGCTGTCCTTAAAAACCAGCATTTTAATGTAAGATGCTTCGAGGAACTATCGTCATTGAATCGTCGAAACCTGTGCATTTTCGGGAAATACTGTGTTTTTCTTCTGATGTGACAGGCCATTAAGGGAATTATTTTCCTCAGGGCTTCCTATATGTAGGTAGTTAGTGTTTCAAAAATTATAATAAAAACTTGGGTGATACGTTTGCAGCTAGATATCGCTGTGAACTGCAGTGATTTACATAGACAGAGTTTGATGAAATTGTGGCAATATTGAAGTCAATTTCGTGATGTAGTTCGTTGAAATTGTGGCTACATCGTGATCAACTTGTGGATACCTCGTGATGAACTACAAAATACCAACAGTTCAATGAAAATGCTGGTGGCAAGTTCCTTGCGAACTCGAATTTAGATAATTTTCACTTTTACACATAAAAATAACGTTATAGAAGCTAATATATTTTAACATTTTTGATATTTTTCTGTAATTTCGGACCTTTTATAAGTATTGTCCATTTTAAAACTCACCGAAGTCATAGATAGTTAAACTTAACGCCATGTTTATTTGTCTTTCTTGGGATCGTTGCCACAAACATATAATTATCTACTGGCAATTTAAAACTTTTTTCTCCGATTGCTCGAGATTTTTTGGTGATTATTTTCTAATAGTTTCCGCCCACATTAAAAAAATCATACCTCCGAATTTTAATATGGAGACATACAAACTGATTATAGTTCTATATAGCCAATTAATTCACCTATCTTCTGTTGATAATTAATATATATATATAAAATCATAAACTTTCACATTAATTACAAATAAGGTAAAATTTGCCAAAATTGGCAGCAAAGCAATCCGAGGTATTTTAAATAGTGTCGTATTGTGGCAAAATGCGCTCCGTGGTAACTTTTTTAGCATTTAGCCCGTTTTTAAATTTATACCTAATCCTTTTGTTAAAACAAGTTGTATATTTATTCAAGCAACAATCTCATAAAAACCACGACATTTTAAACAATGTAACCAACAAGGTCTTAAAATTATTTATTTAAATTATTAATCACTGTTTAAAATGTCTCATAACCCGCGATATCATTGACAAAACTTCGCTTTATCGGTTAACCACACACATGAAGAATAGGTATATAAGTTAAGCCTTTAAGGTAAAGCCGAAGTCATACTGTGTAACTTTCTTCGATATTTCTGTTTAATTTTCGTTTGGAATCCCCTGATACTTGATAAGACAATATTAAATATATAATACGACTTACAAGTGCATTTTTATGCGTTCAATGTCAGTGATCGTTAAATTAAAATAAATATAACTGGAAACACAACACACCCGCGGCCAACACAAAAGCTGGCGCAAATATTTACTAAGTTAAGCTCTCAGGCAAATTTGTTGGCTTTTCCGAACAACTCATAGAAATCGTTGTACCTCCCTTACTACCATGCTTAGAAATATGATCTAAATGGTGTTAGAAAGAGAAAACATCACGCTTTATATTCAAATCTAAAAGTTAACCAAAAATAATTCACATGTACACCTTTATGAAACCAAAGGTTTCGACCGCAATTTGAAGAAAGTTTATGAAACACATAGGTACTATAGGATTTCGAAACAAATACTATGAAACACATCTATAGGATTTAACCTGCGAGAGAATGAGATACTTTAGTTTTCTGAAGATTTCACTTCTATCGCGTGTGTATTGCACATTTTTTTAAATTTATTTTCATTATCAGTAATTTTAGTTAGAAAAAACAAGGTGAGCAATAATTTTTTTTTAACTTTTTTTATGTTTGCATTCGAAATTCACATATTTTAAAAATGATATGTTCATTTCGAGTTATAAAATTTGAAAACATATTTCATCACCTTTCAAAAAAAGTTTTTAGTTTTCCGATGCGTTCAAAACCATTCCATTTATTTGGATTTTATTGTAAAGCGGAAATATTTTGAACTTCCGACAAAATAGACCCGAGGTCTGAGAAGTTAATATTAAAACATGACAGTTTGAAAAGTAAGAAAACACACAAAATTTAGTACCCATTTTGTTTCGCGTAAAAGGTAGGATTATATACTTTGTTAATTGAAGGTAAACCTTGAAGGTGTATTGAATAAATACAAGATAATGTTTGTTATTCATATTGGATACAGATAGTTAAATTCATCGAACCTTTTGTTCGACAAGAGTGTGTTTGTCTATAGGAGAGTCAACATCCGCCATATATGTAATCCTAATCAACTTTACATAGTTAGTCAATAAATAAATCATCGAACTAAATCAATACAATTATTGCTTATATTGTATGATTTTCATGTATTTTTTATTGTAGGTAGGTACTTTGGTAGGTATATTACACACCAAACTTTTAGACCGGCAAGAAAATGATACGATTCATTCTTCCGCAGTTACTAATTTTACAATGAACGTAAGCGAAAGAGAAAGATGCGTAAAACATAAGTGCGACAGAGAGGCGTAGGCGGGTGGCATTCCTCTTTTTTTACCCTTAACTCGCCTATTGCGACGATTTTTGATCAACGTTAGGCCGGTCTTAGGGTTTGGCGTGCACTATACTTTCATTCATTAATTCATATTTTTTTTACATTAGCTCCACACAGGAGGCCCTAAGGAAAATAATTACCCACAGTGTCATCTTTGGGGATGCTGTGTGGAGGGTATTTTTAAGGAAAGTAAGGAGAAGAAGTTTTGAAGGAAAAAGGTATGAGGGGTGGGTAAGAATCCGGGGTTAAGTGTGTCTAGTTCATCCGCCACCAAAACCTAGACAAACCTCACCCCAAAAACTCGGGCACCTCTGCTAAGTCATCAAACGTAGCAAACCACTTGAGGTGACCAATGGAAGAGGTGTTGGTTATCCAATATATGGTTCCCGGGGCGGCGGTACCAATACCCGCCTCCCAAATTGATTTAAAAAAGGGGGTCAGTGTGGTCAAGAGTGACGGACGTACGAATCTATCCCTCCCACTGCGATGCAAGGCGGTGTTTCGGGAGGGGCATGGCTGGAGAAGTCAAATGATATCATCGGCAGCCAAGACTTGAACAAACGTCACTCCATGAAGTCGGACATTTCTGCTGAATCACCAAATGCAGCGAACCTATCGGGGTGACCTATAACAGATGTGATGATTACCCAATGAATGATTCCCTGAACGGCAAAACCCATAGGTACCCGCCACCAAAATTAAAATAGTTTATTAATGTTTGTATTTTAATTTGTCTTCAGGATCCAGGTGGCGAGTCAAGGACCTCACCTACAAGATCACCAAGTACCCTCGCCTCCTGAACAAGGATGATGTTGACATCGAAGTGGCAAAAGCTTTCGATGTGTGGAGCGGATACACCGATCTGACATTCAAGCAGAAACCTCAATCCCAGGCCGTTCACATCGAAGTCAGGTAGGTCACAACGATGAGCACTCCATCAAAACTCGTTCGTTACCTATAACTTTATAAATGTATCGTAAAAAATCGGTTAATATTTTAATAACTTTAATCAACCAATAAAGTTTTTGATACGTGCGACCAAAATCTTAGAAATATTATGAATTCTGAGATTCAATTGCAAATCTACGCCTGAATTCATAAACAAAAACAAAACAAAAAACGAAATGCGTATTTAATGCGATGCTGGACATTTTACCTTTTTAAAAAATTTGAAATTCATGATTTGGTTGTCGCTAAAATGTTATTCATAAATTGCCTTTCTAGACAATCAATTTGATTTTTGTTAATATGCATATTTTTGAAACTGACAATTCATGTTGGAAGTCTATTATAATAATACGGGGTCCGCCAAATAACTTTTTTTTTTTGAAAATGCTATAAAAAAAAAACTACTGAATATTTTCTCAAATTTCTTTTTTTATTTATAAGTACAATCCTTCCGGTTAATAATGGAAAATAATTTCATTCAAATGGCTGCCTCGGCTGGCCATGCAGTAGCCTACACGATCGGTCCAATTTTTAAGCACATTATCGATTGTGTGCAGCTGTATTTCACCAATGGCTTCACGAATATTGTCCTTTAAAGCGTCAATTGTCTCTGGCTTGTCGGCGTAACATTTATCTTTGAGGGCACCCCACAAATAATAGTCCAACGGTGTCAAATCGCAGCTCCGAGGTGGCCAAACGACATCAGCTCTGCGGCTGATAATGCGATCTTCAAAAACAGGGCGCAAAACATCGAGTGTAGCTTCGGCTGTGTGGCACGTAGCGCCGTCCTGTTGAAACCAAATGTTGCTAATATCCTCCTCTTCAATTTTTGTGAACAAAAATTCGTTCAACATGGCCCGATAACGATCGCCATTGACTGTAACGGCCACTCTTTGCTCATTTTCAAAGAAAAATGGCCCAATTATGCCTCTGGACCAAAATCCGCACCAAACAGTGACTCGTTTTGGGTGTACCGGCTTTTCAATGTATGCGTGCGGGTTTTCTGTGCCCCAAATACGACAATTTTGCTTGTTTACATACCCGCCAAGATCAAAATGAGCTTCATCCGAAAAGATGATTTTTTTGGCAAAATCGGCATCTTCTGTAAGTCGATCGCAGGCCCACTCAGCGAATATTTCCCAGCGTTGTTCAAGCGTATACACAACCATATTCGCTTAGCGGAAGGATAAAACTAATTATCTGTCAAATCAGACATGAGCTAAGTGTTACCATTCACGAAATAAGCACTAGTTGAAAAAAAAAACTTTAGATGGCGGACCCTATATAATAAAACAATTATGAAACTTATTTACACTTTACTTTATTTGACCGTATTTGTGAGTTTCAGCTTGTTAAAGCCATCTTCAGACTGGTACAAAATATTCTTAGTCTACAGTTTATATATATAACATATGGGAGAGGGATGGTCTACAAGGATTTTATTCAATTATATGGATTTTCTTACATTTGTTACTAAGTCGTCTTTGACCATCGAATTTCTAATTATTTGGGTTATTCCCAGTAGGTTTAATTACCTCGGGTTTGTTGCTTACTTTGATATTGTGTTGGGAATACCTTACAAGTTACAAGTAATTTCAAATCAAGCGTTGAAAATCCACTCTCACAGAAATGTGTAAAAGCGAATGGTAGTAAGGCTCGAAAGCTTCTTGGTAACTTTTGGATATTGCTGATGGATTGTTCTGCAGATCCAAGAATTCACGCTGATAAAAAATTAATCTAATTACTTTCTATAAAATCATTTTTTTAAGTATAGCAACCCCTCAGAAAACTCTTGAAGACCCCAAATGGGGTCGAGACTCATTAGTTGCGTGCCAACGCTACAGGGAAAGGACTTTAAATAAATTTACTTGTTTTTAAAATCGATTTATTAATTTGTGTGTATTTTAAACAGGTTCGAGAAAGGAGAGCATGGAGACGGAGATCCATTCGACGGACCAGGAGGCACCTTAGCTCACGCCTATTTCCCCGTAAGTTACTACCTTTATACATCGTTTGGCGTCGGTACTAGCGAGCGTCTCGACGCGACGCCTCTTAATCTTTACATAGTAGGTATAAAGCATAGTCTCTCCCGCTGTCTATACGCGTAGATATTTTAAACTACGCAACGGATTTTCATGCGGTTTTCACCAATAGATAGGGTGATTCATGGGGAAGGTTGTCAGTAGATGACGTTGTGTTTCGTTAGCCACAGCGACTTGTGGCCTGGTAAGGTAGTTATTATAATATAAATCACAAATAGAATAGAAATTAATAATAATTAAACTACAACAAGGAAAGACATTGCGGCATAGGCTGAATTTAAACACTATTTTATCAATTATTGTATAAAATATAAACAAATAATTTGAATAGATATTTCATAGAATGGAACAATTTTGTATTATTTCTGAAATGACGTCATTTAATTTATGCGGCAAATTATTATTTTTATTCTGCTCTTTTTACATGTCTAAATTATGGTGTGTATGAGATAAAATTAATCCATAATATCATTCATAGTACGTACCTACTCAGGTAGGAAGTACTATCATTATTTTTCACATTCAAAACGATGTATTATATACTACCAATATAATAATAATGTGGAAATGTACACGGAATAACTCCATGTTAACGGAAATTGTTTATTGCTAAATTCAAACGGTTTTTAAAATTCAAATGATTGTAAAATCTTATTACGCCACTGAGTGCCACCTCCCCATGCTATGATACCATACTCAATGATAGATTGACAGACTGCAAAATAAATCATTTTTAAGTGCAGAAGAGTCCCAACTGCTCCCAACCGCCTGGAGCAGTAAGACTATGGCATCCCCAATTGGGGTATGTTGTGAGGTAGTGAGGAAGAAAAGGTGGGCAAGTACCTGACTATTCAGATCTGGTCCTCAAATGTGACTAAAGCCATTTTCAGCAACGTTTCAATTCTGAATCCTTGACTTACACCGGGGCGATACTGAGAGTATTTTCCACCCAGGAACTTGCCAGTTATATTATTTTAAATTGTCAAATTGAGAAAAAACACAATTAAATCGAATAAAATCTAGTCGAGAGTCTTACCCCTCTACCACGGAGGTCTTCAGCTGTAAAAATTAATTTTCAATTTTTTTTGCTAACACCCGGTGGTGATTTTCAAAATATAATATATTATTATATTTTAAAACATGAGCTTTAAAATTGTAATATTATGACTATTGGTAAATGGCCAATAATTGCTCTTCCAACACTCAAACTTTTCACGTACCGGGCTTCAACTTTATTTGCAAATCACATAACCACAAACAATAGATTTAATATCTGTATATGAATACCTACGAATTATTACTATAAATTAGTGATTTATTATTCATTTTGGTGTCAAATGTTTAACCATACTAAGTCCTCTGGGTGACCTGATTGCAAATTGTAAAATTCGACAAATTTTAACCAACTGTCGATGCATAAAAAATTAATAACAAAAGCTTTATTATATAAAGGATGCAGGGGTAAAAACTTAGTACATTGTAATAATTTATGTAAATTGGAAAGTTGGGAAAGTAAATAAACCGTTAGCAAAAAAAAATAAGTAACCAATGTACATGTGAAAAAAAATTCTTCAAAACAAAATAGATAGAATTTTAACAGGATTTTGATGGTAAATTGTATGGGCAGCATACAGCCATGGTTTGTCGGGTTCCATGACAGTTGAACCCTGGACAGTTGGCCCCAATATGCAGTCGGTTTAGGGAAAATACGGTACACCTATTAACACAAAATATAACTAAGTGTCCCCGAAGGGCTGTGCAAAGCGGATGTACCTACCGCCGAATAGCAAAAATATAAAACATATTTTCATTCAAAAAAAATTACTTGCCTATACCTATACTGTATTATACCAGCGTACATATAAGTACCTACCTACCTACAAAAATCGACACTGCAAATAAATTCGTTTGATATCCATAACAACTTTTTATTAGAGGTATTTTTTTAGTCGATTTTAGGTTTGAAATTGGTAATTAATTGCAAATTAATAATTATTTTTAATTAGTAAACTAATGTTTAAGACAAGATTTTTATGCATAGCACAAAGGGTAACAATTATTAAGCAATAATTATTAGCCTGAAACACTCCTCAACATTGAAAAAATCTCATGAGAAAAGATAAATGCCGCAGACGGGACTTGAACCCGCGTCCTTCTGATATCCGGTCAACTGCTCTACCAACTGAGCTACGTCGGCTTATCTCCCACCCGCCAAATAATTCAATATGTACTAGTGTTTCATTCAACAATTACTGCTTATTACATTTTTCACCTGAAAACAACCAACTTTATTTTTTGTGAGAAATGCATTATAAGTGCTAACTCTCCCACTAGATGGCGTAAATTAATAATTATAATTTCGCATCACCAGTTTGTAATTACACTTGGTCACTTGTAGTTCGATACTATTTATACGACATCTTGATTACTATGAAAAATCTAATGAAATACGTCGTTCGTATTGTGGACAAATGGCTCTCGTCGTTTTTTCACGTGTAATTATAAAGGTCGTGGCACGAATAACAATTATTGCCGACATTTTTTTGAGGTTATGCCACCAACAAGCAGTAGCCTCAAATCCGCCACAGCAGTTATCATTTCAAGACGTTTGTAGCTTTTTCACCCCAACAACAAAGCATCCAAAAATCTTAAAAATTGTGGTAAAAATATTAAATTTGCATCAAATTGTATCAAACAAGTTTCACTTCATTTATCAACATAACTTCGCTAAATTTATGTAGCTACCTAGATACACAAATGATTGTATTTTTTATACAATACAGCATAGAATCGGTACCCAATAATAACAGGAAGTACTCTTATGTACAGCGTTTCCAGTATTGCCACGTGTATTGGTGACTACCACAATTCCTAGCACTACCACAAGCCTAAATTACATACAGCATTATGTATAATACGGTAATGGCCTATTTCAAATCACTCCAATGTCACCCGCGAATGTTAGTTTTTAAACGGACCCATTATGGATTATGGAATACTTACAATGGACATATTTTTCTGTGTTTCAATGTTTTTTTTTTGTGTTTTCGTTAAAAATGTTTTCTGCTCAGAATCTTTTGGATATAATTAATAACTTTTAGAGCCAGGGCTACGCTTCGAGGCATTCTAAAATACATTTAACAGTAGATTAACTCTCCAGAAGCCGATTTTCTTTCAAAAATCCAACTTTCGACTTGGTTTACTCGAAAACGAAAGCTTAAATCAAAAAAAGTTATTCTTCAAAACCGACTCCAAATTTGATATACCTAGATTCACCAGTTTCCCGCTTTTAGGACACCTTGTATATTATGTTATCATAAAGAGCGTAAAAATATAATGCAAATGGGGGGGGGTCGATCCAGTGGAGGGGGGGGGGGTGGGGGAGAAGAGAGATTGGGGGGGGGGGGTTGAAAAATTTATTAGAAAGTTTTTTTGGATCTCTACTTACTTATATTTATGTTCCAAATAAACCATTAAAAAAATTTAACACTTTAATTACAAAATAATCCATAAAAATGATATATATATATATATATATATATCATTTTTATGGATATATATATGTTTATGATGTGTTTTTTTTTCCAAGGTGTACGGAGGTGACGCTCATTTCGACGACGCCGAGCAGTGGAGCATCAACTCGTACCGCGGCACCAACCTCTTCCAAGTAGCAGCTCACGAATTCGGTCACTCTCTCGGTCTCAGTCACAGCGATGTCAAGTCCGCCCTCATGGCTCCCTTCTACCGAGGCTACGATCCCAGCTTCCAACTGGATGGAGACGATGTTCAGGGCATCCAGGTAAACTGACTTTTATTTGTAGAATGTCGGTGCAAATCCAAAATAAACATCGCATCGGCGACATTTTGCATGTCCACCTTAGTCAGTCACAGCAACTTGAAATTTTAACTGATGGCTGCAACTATGAATCCGTCTTCAAGTTGAATGGTGACAGTGTCCGGGGCGTTCAGGTAAACTGACCCTAGAAAGTGTGATAGTTCGAGCTACAAAGCACAGATGGCTCTAGTAGCTCATTGGGGTATAGATAATAGAGTTATCCAAGAGATGTCTCTAGTATATACGTTGGTTTGCCCCATCAATTTCACATCCAAGATGACATGGCAGTTAAGTTTCTAGCAACAAAGAGATTTTAAGTCTGTCATACACAATACACACTCTTTCCTAAATATAAGAGTTTCGGGTTTAAATAAATATGTGTTTTGTAGTTTTTAAAGAGAAGACATTTTTAATAATAAGAACCATTCACAACAAACTGGCGCAGCCTGATTCCTGATTCATCGTAGGAAGGGAAGAAGGCCCTGGGGAAGGCAATAAAACTGATGGTAACATGCAAAATATGGGAATATTATTTCAAAGTTGACATGTTAGAATGTAATTGTGTATACTGATACTGATAGAATCGAAAGATTCAAAAAAGTTTTGTTGGACTAATTTGTAACACCCGCTGAACAATGCTCTCTTACTCCGCAAATACCCAAAGATACTGCTACTGGGTGAGTAGTGACGTTTATCTTGTCAGCAAACAACCGCCCTGCCGACAATACTTCTACTTAGTCATTGATAGAAGTTAGTCTTCGTTACTAATAATAATTATAAAATTTGTTCAATTTTCTCCAGGCACTGTACGGCAGGAAGACAGGAAATGTCCCAACAGCAGGAAGACCAGCTATCCCCGCCCCAGAAACAGGAGGATCTGACGAGAAGCTGTGTGTGGATTCCAAGGTGGACGCCATGTTCAACAGTGCAGAGGGAGACACTTATGCGTTCAAAGGTACAAACCACGATCAAAACCATCCTAACATAATCAGCTTTGTAATGGGGGATTTATTTATTTAATATCAGTGGTATAAATATTCCACAAACAATAATGTGATAAATAAGTCTGGCATTTGATTGTACGATGACATCAGAAAGTATAAAATGAATGAAAGCACTAGAAGGATATAAAATTAAGAGATACAAGTACTTAAAAAATGTTTGAGTAGAAACAGGCTAAATTAATATTGATTGAAAAGATTTGATAGTATAGCCTTCTTGAACCCACCTTCCATGAAATAGCCACATCTGCGTATCTATTACTAACTTCATGCAATCTAGGTTCAAGCGAAATGCTCAGTCCTAAAATTGTTACATTTAAAACTGATTTTAGAATAAGTACCTCTCGTAGGTAAATGGAATTCAACGAGGTTAAATAAATCAGAATTGTCAGTGCTACAATTTTCAATTTTGAATACATATATGAGGATGCCATTGTCTTAGTCCCAATGGTTACTGACTCTTCACAGTGATCACATAAAATATAAATTCAGCTAGTACTTAAGTACGGATTGAGTGTCTTATTGATCTGTTTGTAATTTCTAGGAGATTACTACTGGAAGTTGACCGCTGACGGTATCGCATCGAACTACCCTCGTCTAATCAAGAAGTCATGGCCCGAACTGCCTGGTAACATCGATGCTGCCTTCACATACAAGAACGGCAAAACCTACTTCTTCAAGGGATCCAAGTACTGGAGATATCAGGGCAAGAAACTGGATGGCACTTACCCCAAGGATATCAGTGATGGCAAGTTACTTTTTTAAAAGAATGTGAAAATAATCTATGGTGTATAGCTTACCTAAATTTTGCTGGAACACATAACTTCATAAACCTTCATAGCAAAGAGAAACATTAAAAGAAGTAACAATAAAAAAGATGAAAAAATGTATGTCTGTATCATTCTGGACATAATTTCATTATATATTAAATTTGATTTACAAATGTGTACGGTACTGTAAACAGTAAATTCACTGATTGTTATACTTTAGCAGTGACTTATAATGTAATCAATTAGAGCAGTGGTTTTCAACCTGTGGTACGCATACCCCTGGGGGTACGCAAAGCCAAATTGGGGGTACGCAATTACGTGACACGCATGTAGAATCACTGATTAAAAATGCCTGAAGTCGTGTTACACTCTGTATAAAATTGCGTAAATTGTGTTTGTGTGACTTGATTGTTAAAATCATGTACATAATAAAGAAATTATTAAAAATTACAAGTGAAACACCACTTTCATTACACGTGTACAAAAGATAGATAAAGGGTACGGGGAACAACAAATTTGTAGTAAGAGTCAAGGGGTACGCCGCTCGAAAAGGTTGAAGACCACTGAATTAGAGCAATAACATATTGTTGGGACACATTTTCAAGTCCCCTTTTTCTAAATCCCTTAGTCTTTACCTATAAATGAGGTCGAGGTAGTGCAATGTGACACATGTCGACATATTATATTGACATAACACAATATTATTAAATGATATAAATTGAATAAATTATTTTCATTTGTAGGTTTCACTGGAATCCCCGACAATGTGGACGCCGCTCTCGTCTGGTCCGGCAACGGCAAGATCTACTTCTTCAAGGGGGCCAAGTTCTGGCGCTTCGACCCCACCCAGCGTCCCCCTGTCAAGAACTCGTACCCCAAACCCTTGGCCAACTGGGAGGGCGTACCCAATAACATCGATGCCGCGCTGCAGTACACTAACGGTTACACGTACTTCTTCAAAGACGGAGCGTACTGGCGATTCAATGATAGAACATTCAGCGTGAGTATTCAGAATTCACCTAAATCCTTTTACAGTGACACCAGTATCTATGGTAATTTCACCAGGATTGTCATTGGATATTGGACTGCCTCCTGATTCCACAATGTGACTTCCGAGGTATCTGAGCCTTGTTTTCATCAAGGTTGGACATAAGCACCATAGGTGAACTGGAGACTCTTCATCCACTTCAGATTTCCTGCACCTTTTGGTGCTTTCCACTCCCAACGACTTCACGTGTCTCCTAAGATGGCATTGTCCCGTTAGTAGTCCTTTCAGTTCCCTCTGTGAGTTTCTATCCATATTGAGTCGTTGCCTGGTTCCTGTTGGATCTGGTCCATTTATGAGTACATACTTTTAATTGTCTCCTTCCAGGTGCACTCTCCCATTTTGTTCTTTCTCTCTATCTATGGATGATTTCTAATACTCTGAGTTATAAAATGTAATAGACACAGAAGAACAAACATCAATGAAGCAGACAAGAGAAGAATAAACCTAACCTATAACCTAATTCAAATGATTTTTTTTGTTCAGGTGGACGCGGCAGACCCCGCTTTCCCTCGCTCCACAGGTTACTGGTGGTTCGGCTGCAAGTCGGCGCCCCAAGGCACTATTGGAGGTAGGGCGCGACAGACGCTGAATAATGGCGGCTACGGAGAAGTCAGCGACATTGGTTTCGACGCAGGTGAGGTTTTTTGGGATGCAAGGGTCAAAGTAGCTTAACGCAATACTGACAACATACATAATACTATTCTCTTTTCTACGAAAACAAACTCAATTCATTTATTCTGATTTTAACTCTACAATTTCGAAATCTTTGTGAACTGACATATTTAATGAAAATTGGTTTTAAATTTCTTGATACGTACATATTTATGTAACACATAACGGTATTACATTAGTTTTAAATTCTATTTTGCATTCTTTTGATTTCTTGCAAAATTTCTTGTTTCAACGTGCCCTAAGCTTGGTAGGTTGGTACTCCATAGTCCATAATATCTTTTTTCACTTTGTCTTATTATGTTGTGTCAAAACTGTTTGCTTTCTGCAATATTATAATATTGTATCTGTTTTTTTTTTGTCCGTTTTAAACCTCAATTGTTCATATGCTTTATTTTGGTTCCGTTGATAAATTACTAATTTAAATGTTGTTGCGTTTATTGACTTTTATTCTGTGATGAGCTGTGTTATTTTTCTACCTTCTTCTTGAGTCTACATTTCAGACAGCCCTGCAGTGTCCATCATCAAGGCAGATGTTGGAGATTGTAAGGCTGTACGAAGCATTTGCTCAAGAACGAGAAAGTATGACACAATTTAACACTGCAAAATCAACCAACATTATACTTCTATCGACCTTGAAAATCTTAAAACTTTACCTACTTAAATAATTGATGTTGCTTCAGAGACATTTGCTTTGCTTTACAATGTTCCATGAATTTATTATTGATATTATAAAAACCTAAAATAACTTGTGCTTAAAATCTAACAAGGTATCATCCCTATTCGGTAGAAAATGTTATCTTGTAAAGGGTTTATGAGAGTTGACGTTTTTTGCCGTTACTGGGACAATGTGACAGATAAGTATAATATATAACATATGGACCGGACCACGCAGAATTAAAGTTTCTGATATTAACAAAAGTCTTCTAACACCTAAAATATTATACCTCAACTAAAATTAACTCATCAAAACCAACAACTACATAAAAATTAATACTTATTGCCTGCAAAGTTACATACAAAGAAACATTTATTTTGGTGTTTTGTTATACCAATCTCATACATGATTCTTTATGACATTCATACATAACCTCAAATAATAACAAACCAACTTTTTTCTTCGATGGGATAAAAAATTAACAGTTTTTGGGTGTAAAACCTTGCATCCAAAACAAGCCTCATATGTATCGAACATAGTTGGAGAGTTTTAAAGATGAAAAAAAACTACAAAAACAGTTTAGCATAATAATAATTACTTATAAAAATTATGATTTCTGCGAAACTCTCCAACCGCTGAGATATTAAAATAAATTAGTTTCTGCTTGAAAAAACTCTATTGGACAACTACATTTCATATATATCTTTTCATGCAGAAACTAATGAAATATTAAATTTTATTATAAAAATCACATATTTTTAACCTCTTTCACCTAAAATATAATAGGAATTTTGACAGAGAAACGATAAAATTTGCAACCAAAAATTTAAAAACTTTTTTTCATTCAAGATTCCTTTACTTATTAGATTTTTTTTTAAAGTCAATTTTTTCCCTGCTTTTGATGTTTTTATCTACACCTAACCACATAATGGTTGTTTCGTTATTGTCTTTGCCTTTTTTGTACTTACAAGTTAACCTCGTTTTAAAATATTAAAATATAAATTAAATTTTCTGGCAATTTATTTATGATCTAATTGAGTCTATACTAACAAATAAATAGATTGCCAAGTTTTCAAGTGAGGTCATCTTTGAATTTTGTTTTGTCCCAAACGTTTTGCAATCCTGACAGAAATAAGAAAGACGAAACATTTAATAATTACTAATTTTTAATTAATTTTCGGCAACTATATCATTTTTTTTTTCTTCCCTGCCATCTGTTGGAAATTTCCTGAACTGCTTTCACTATTTAAATTATCGCTAATTAACCCAACTAAAATCTGTCGATTGATATTTCTGTCAGGACGTGAAAGAGTTTGTTCGCTACTATAAGTTGTAACTGAGCTTAACAATTTCTTTCTAGATGCCAAATCGTCATCCAACTTTTGGTTTTCATCGAAACGATGAAATAGTTTTGCAGTTTAGGCAACTACTTTTGCCGATTCTATATTTGCTCCATTGTATGTGATGTCTTTTATTTTATATTATTATTTTATTTGTTGAATTTTGCTTGAAGCTTTGCACGTTTGTTATTATCATGTCACATGCTTTTGGTTGTGGAATTTTCTGTACACGTATAACATATATTTTAACATAATTATGATATAATATTGTATGTAGCTCTCAAAAAACTAACTTCCGTCGTTTAAATAGTTATAAAATTCCAATACATATATTATTTTTATATTAATATTAATGTTTCGTAGAATTGATGCTTTGTCTATGGTAGACTATAATGAGTAACGAGACATTGTTACCTATTACCATTGTTACCATTGTTGAAAATATGTATCGTAATAACAATTAGATTAAATGCATATGATAATATTATTTATATGAGACAATTTACAATAATTAAATAGTTTTAATAATGTTATGTTGAAGTATTCATCTTGATTAGATTGATAGTGAATCATTTATGCACATAACAGTAAATAATAACATTTGATTTCTCGCTAAGATTAATGATTATTATTTATACAATGTTTATTGTATTATTTGTGTTTCATGTAACCTTTATCGTGACATTTGACCTGAAAAAAGATATGACGAACTTTCAAAGAGTTCAACATGTTCCTTTAAACTGAAAATGTTTCGCATAACCACTAGATAGTTTTTTGTTTTGTGATTAACATGATGTGTGTAACTTAATGTTCGCACTATTATTTTGTGTATTTTTTACAGCTCGTAAAACCTAATAATATATATTATAACCAAAGCTATTTTGTTTTAACATTTATATGTAATGTTTGAATGTGTGTCTTCGTAGTTTGCATGTTTCATCTTTAAATAATACTTAATCGGAAATAATTTATTGTGTAGGTGCGAAATCTAATGGCAGTTAATATAAAACAAAATAATCCTCCTTAACGAATACCTAACCTTCAATATTAACTTCTTTGTTATCTACATGCATATTTAAGAAATCTGTCTTTTTGAATAGTTTATTGCGATTATCATACAAACAAGTTTATTCAACGTGGTTAACAATAACAATATCTTATCAAAGACAGATTTTCTATTTTATGTTACAAGTGTAAAATTGATTGCAAAACATCCACACAAAAAAGAAGATAAACATTACTTTAAGTGTACTAAGCGATACATTTTAAAATCAAATTTTTAAGTTTATTTGTGTTGTTTTGGTTGTACTGAAATGATTCAATAGAAATCCGGTGGTTGTTTTGCAATGTAAATTTAGCGACGTCTCTCTCTTTCTCTATTTTTCTCTTCCCTCCGGTTGAGTACATGACGCACCTCTCTTTACAGTTCCACGATAACTCTGAGGATACAAAGCCATAGGAAGCACCGCAAGACTGTCACCTGTCACCTGTCACCCACCACACATTCTACATTCTATCCTTCTCTCTTACATTTCAACCGACCACACTAAAGCAGCGTACAACTGCCAGTGTGAATCGGCCGGCCTAAGAATTTCCAATCATTGTGTACGTGTGTTTTGTCTTTTCTTTACTTTATGTTCATCATTTCATTTATTCACTGGAGCATTCTTTGGCCACTCTTTAGCCAATTTGCAAACATCGACGACCATCCACTGGTCAAAAAATGTGGCAAATTCAAATAGATATTTAAAAACATTTATTACCAATTAACTTGTTAGTTTCAAGAGATGTGTCGCATCTTTTCTGAAATATTTGTTGTTGACATTTTGCAAACTGAAATTATTGAAATATTTTTTCTTACAAGTCATTGATCGAGTGTTTATATATTAAAAAATGCGCGTTTGAATTAAAATTTATATCTGTGATTATCAACTACGCCATAGACAACACACAGAAGTCATAAAATTTAATATCGATCCAAGTAGATACCACAAACGGCATTTTAAAGTAAATTACACCCAGAATTTTAAATTTAAAGAATTTTTAATAATTTTTTTATGAATTCTAAAAATTTTGGATGAACACTCAAATATGGGTGCATTCAATGGCTCTCTACCACTATAATCTGTTTATAAGTCTCGGTATTAAAATTCAGTGGAGTATTTTTTTGAAAGAGAACGGGAAACTTCGAAACCGAATGCTTAAAAATTGATTTTAATATTGAATGCTAAAATTGATTGTATAGCGAAATGCTCCAGTGGTTATGTGATTATCATCTCAAATGACACGAGTGTTCAAAACTACATATTACATTTCACCAAATTAAGTTATAATGTCCATTGTTTGTCTTAATGTCATGGGGAGCCACATTGTGGAACCAGAAGACTTTGCTAAACACCTAATGACTGTCCTGATGATCTATGACCTGAGGGCTTATTGAAACTATGCAGACGGTCTACTTAATATTCTCGTCGCTCGGCTAGTAGTCTAGCGAATAGAGTTTGATTATAATAGTTTCAAAACAATACACGCTTTGTGAAAAGTTCTGCACTTTTATAAATCTTACGCCAAGCTCTTAATTGGCCATCTGACACTTTTGTCGTTGGTCGGTTGTCGGCTCATATAATATGGCGCAATACAAGTTGTTATGTCAATAATACCGACCAGCCGAGGGATTCTATATCTTTTGTGGGACTTTTGTGAGATCTCCTGTCAGATTGTGTGATTTTCTATGGCTGTTATTTGATTTTTCTATGGGCCGATGTCAGATTTCAACTGTGAGCTGTCACAGATCGGCGAAACTGGCCTGATACCCATAGTAAAAGCAATTGGCTGCCATAGAAAATCACACAAATCTGACAGGAGATCTCACAAAAGAGATCCCACAAAACCACAAGATCTCACAAAAGAGATTCCAGTCTCGGCTGACTGTAAGAGCGTGACAAAATTTAGGGAGATTTTCTTAAACAAAGAATGAAAAATAGTCTTGGGTGTTTTGATTGCATATTTAAGAATTTTGAGTGCTCGTGTCATCGTTTACTTATTTTTAAATATTATCTGTTTTTCCTTATTAATTTGGAAATCATCGAAAAAATGGTAAAACAAAATAGCTAATGTGGTTAAAATATAATGTTTTTGTAAATATGGGTTTAATAATATGCACAAAATGATTCTTTTAACAGATTGCACATTTAATTAAATATTTCGATACGGTTAATATTTATGTTTTTAAGTAGTATAATGTGAATTTATTGCCAAACACAAAAAATTGTTATTTTGTTGTTTTTGGGGTTGTTGTATATTATTTATTTGTTTGTGATTTGTTAATGTCTGTTTTTGATGATGGGGTTATTTTAATTAATTTTTTTTTAACAAAATCTACATACTTACCAAAAAAATGTTATTATTTTCTAGCTTGAAATCAGAAATTTCTATTAAATTATGACATAGCTTTTTTTGTATAATAGTTTTAAATTGCTTAGCACTGTGGTTTAATTTTCACATTGAATAGATTTTTGCACACATTGCATGACTTTTATTCAAACATTTTTATTTGACGTTATACTAATAAAATTTTATTTTGAAAAATAGCGAACTCAGACGAAAAAAATTCTGAGGATGCTCGCAACTCCGGCGCTTCCCGAGACTTCTCCAAGATGGCTGCCCTCCTCTCAACCTTCATCCTACTGTTCACTGGTCACAGAGTTCTGACGTAAAGAAGCCAAACAGATAAACATCCCGTGATTCAATCGACAGCTTGCAATTGCAATACTACGTGTGGTTCTTACTTAAATAATTCCTGATACATTTTAAAATAATGTAGTTAATTGAAAAAACGTGACGTGCCTGCCATCTATAAATTTAATTCGCAAACTCGATTAAGAATTTTTTCAGAAGAAAAGATTTTAGCGGGTGTTGTGTCGATAATCTTTATCAATGGCGGCTCACTTTAAAATGTGCGGATTTAACAATAATAAGACAGTAATAATATTGTGGTTGTGTTCTAAGGTTAATGTTGAACATTTGAAGAGAATAATCATTAAACTATTTATGCAATAAAATAAGTTAGTTAAACATTATAAGAAAATATTTTTGTATGTAATGTGTTATATTAAGATGCTGTGAGTTTTTGAGTGTTACAAGTTACAAACAAGTCATAGGCTAAAGTGAAACTGAACTTAATTAGGTGAATAATTCTGCATATTAAATATCTCAAGTATTCATCAACAATGTCATTTTTCTACTTTGTAAACTTTTACAAAAACAGGGTTCCGAGGAATGAGAATCGTAGAATATTTTTATACAAACTATAGAATAATAATACTTTGTTTTTAAAACTATGTATCCTATGGCGTTTTACATATCTAGAAGTGCCTAACCTCTATACTGTATTTTATAATATTTTTTTTTCTTCTTAAAAATTCATTAACATTTTCAAATAAAACTTAAAAAATAATTGTTTCGTCATTATTTGGCTTTGGAAAAGTTCCAGATTTTTAAAGATTACAAGACAAATTAAAGTACACAACATGTTGTGCCTTATGTATTTAAATGTGCCTATTGCTGATTCAATAATTATATAATATAAGAGGGGTACTTTTGCAAAACTGGCTTATTCCAATTAGTATCTAATTTGACCATGAATGCAATATTTTTGTAAATATATTTCTGAACATTATTTTAACTAAATGATGTTGCAAAGCTACTTATTCCCATAGTAAAATAACATTAAAACGACTTTCTTGCAATTTCGCCTTATTCATTCCAATGTTTACCATCCAAAAATTAGAAAAAGATATTGGTTCCACTTGGAACCAATATCTTTTTCTGATTTTTCTGTCTCCAAATTTTGATTGAGTTTCGCTAATATTGTCTTCATTTAATGAAATATTATAATTTGAGATTTTACTCATAAAGTTAAAAATAAAAAATAATTCCATTTCAGCCAATAGAAACACATCATTTGGTCATGTGACAAAATGGCCGCCTAGTTGTTTTGTATGAAAGTTGCTGTCAGTTGTGTTATATGGCATTTCATAATCAGCTGATTCCATGACATTTGGTTGCAAAACAGGATTATTCCAAGATTGTCTAGCAAAACAGACTTATTCTAAACATAATTGTAAATATCTTTTTACCTTTCAATATTTGTTTATATTTTTTTTATTCAAATCAAATTAGGTAATCTATTCCTGAAAAAAACCACAGATAAAAAAATCATATATCATTTGACACCTGTATCAATTGCATCTGTAGCGATTTCCCAATGAAACCTTCTGGTGGAAAATGGCAGTTTTTCAAAAATATCCCTCATATATCACTAAAATTAAATATTATGTTGTTTGTATTTTATAAATTAATATGGATCATTGCGTTTTATAGCAAAGATTTTAATATTGTAGTGTTTATTTGCTTTTAATGTATTTGCTTCTTTGGAAAAGACAAGGAAGAGAAATATAGAAGTAATTTCATAAAAATCACATATTGTTTAACACACAGTAGGCATTTGCAACTTCTAGAATTTTAACAAAGTTGTGACGTCTGTTAGTTACAACGGCTTTAAAAAATTATAGGAAATGATATTCCAAAAATTTTCTTAATATGTAAATTATGACTTTTGCTGGATGAAGACAGAAAAAAAAATTGCTGAAAATCTGTACGAAAAAATGGTAATAAAACCCAAATTATTCTCAATAAATCAGTAGGTGCTAATGGGTTAATACTGAAAATGTATGGTCAAAATATAATTGTTTGCGTTTAGAAATTACGCAGAGTTACCAAAAGCTAAAAAAATGTTTAAAAAAATTGCACATTTTGTTACATTATTATTTTCATATGTAAAAGATTCGTTTTATCATAATTTCTTTTCAAATATGATTTCTATGTAATGGCGGACAGTCTTCCACTTTTTTTAATATTTTTAAAATATATCTAATTATGCATTAGCAATCTAAAACTACTATCATTTTTATGTTTTTCTAACTATCTAAAATGTAACATTGTACTTATTTGCTACCAGTGATATTTAAATTAATTCTTTATAATAATTTCTCACAATATTCCAATCATAATTCTTTTTTTTTCATTTAATGATATTTTTATTATTTCCTGCCAAATACCAGGGCAATACTAACAGCTTCCAGTTGGTTTAATCAAAGGTTACCTACCTCTTGACTAATGTAACATTAAGATGTCTAACACAATCTAATGTAATAATCGAACTTATGAGTATTTCCAAAATGATTAATTTTGATATTTTCAATTTTAAGTAATTTATTATATTTTTCATTAAAATTTCTTGTTATATTTCCTGTATTTGTTTAACCACCGTGATTTTAAATAATAAATATTGTATTTTTACTTTTAGATCACTAATATTTTTATAAAATTTTACTTTG
Source organism: Limnephilus lunatus (assembly GCA_917563855.2). NCBI lineage: Eukaryota > Metazoa > Arthropoda > Insecta > Trichoptera > Limnephilidae > Limnephilus > Limnephilus lunatus. The sequence goes on along the minus strand of OU830593.1, from coordinate 4,638,377 downwards.
TAATAATTATTCCTTTTTTTAAAGTTTCTTATATTAGATGAAATTTTGTCTGTATTATATATGTTTCATTTAATGAGAGACTGAATTTCCTTCAAAATAAAGACAGATAAAATAAAACATGAAAATTAAAAATATTAAATGTTTTTTTATTATTTAATTGACCTTATAAATTTTCAACAACCAAATCTGTACTGGGCACTGGGCCTGAAAGTCACATTCTATTTAAAATGGAGTTATGAGTGTCATTTTGTTGATATATGTATTTACATTTTGTTAATACATTTACATTTTGTTAATATATTTACATTTTGTTAATATATTCACATTCATGAGGTGGGGTTTGTCTAGGTTTTAGTGGCAAATGCGTTTGCCCATCTACTGCGTGGCGGGTCGGATCGGGAGAGATTGGTTGACGAAGACCTAACCTAGACCTCTCCAGTCCAGCCGGTCTCTCAAACCGTCGCCTTGCACCGCAGTGGAGGAGATGCATTCATACATCCGTTATTCATTGACATTTTGACCTCCAGATCCCTACCAATCCCTCATACCTTTTTCCTTCCCAAAACTTCCTTTCCTTGCTTTCCCTAAAAAGACCCTCCACGCAGCATCCCCAAAGATGACAGGCCCTGAGGGTTTTTTCCTCGGGGCCCCTGTGTGGAGCTTATGCTAAGTTAAAAAAACGTTTTGCTAAAATATTCATATTTTGTTAATATATTCACATTTTGTTAATTTATCTACATTTTGTTAATTTATTCACTTTCTGTTAATAAATTCACACTTTGTTAATATGTTCACAAATTGTTAGTTTATTAACATTTTATCAATATATTCAAATTCTGTTAATGCTGAACACATTAGAGTCCTCCGATATACCATTACTGAAACAGCTTGTTCAAAAATACCTGTAGTCAGTGGCTTGCACAGTGCACAGTGCACAGTGCACAGTGCACAGGTTTTTCAATCATGGTAGGCAGAAGAAAATAAATCAAACAACAGGCTTGATACATTTTCTCTAAGAATGGCCAAACAGCTGACTTTAACCGACGTTTGATTGGGATTACGGCCACATAAAATTACCAAATAAACATTTCATTTTTGCATTCTGACCTACCGAAAAATGGCTGTAAAATATTATAAAAACCTTGTTTTCCATTCAATATTCTCGATTATTATTTTTAATGACGAAGTCGAACAAGGAAAAATTGTGTACCAGATAGGTTAGAGAAAAAGACACTGAAGTCCCATGTTATATATTACAGCTTTTATTTTAATAGATCGACATTTTCAAAAATGACGGTATATTCCATCGTGAAGTCTAACCACTGGAGCGCTTACGCGAAATAAATAAATTTGCCTCGATTGCTTGAGGTTTTTCAGAATGTCATTTTTAAAATTGTTTGCCAACATTAAAAAAATCATACCTTCGAATTTTAATACAAAAACACAAAAACTTATTATAGCTCCTTAAAGCCAATGAATTAACCTATATTTTACCGTTTATCTTATACTTGTAAGATTAATAAAAAAAATCGTAATATTTATAAATGCGCGAATTCTGTGTGTTTTTTACTTGAAACTGCTTTGAGGGATTCTTATTCGAGTCTACATAGAATATTTTAGATTTCTGTGTGTTGTCTGTGGTATACTTGATAATAAAAGGTGCATATCTATGAAACAATAATCAAAAATGAAAATATTTAAAAAAATTATTTTTAACATCGTTCTAAAATAGTCTACGAAGTTAGGATTTGCGACATCAATGGTCATAATGGATAAAGCATTTCAATAGCCTCGTTTTAAAGTAAATGGATGACCAAGGAAATGTTTTAAATAATTACAATAAATGTTTTACGAATGGTAGTAAAATGTGGTCCATTTTTGGACCGAAATCAATCGCAGAAAAAAAAATCGCTCCAGTGGCTGGGAAAACCTATTTCTGTCACTTCAAAACTATCTCTCCTTTTCAACTGAGAATTTAACGACTATCTGAAGAAAATAATTTCCTCCGGGCGTATATCATCATTGGGGGTGTTTTGAGAAGGTTTTTTTTAATGGAAATGAAAGATAGGAAGTTCTGAAAATGAAAAAGGTAAGAGGGTGGGTAGAAATCTGGGGGTCAATGTTTCCAGAAGTGGCGGACTTATGAATCTATCCCACCCACTACGGTGCAAGGCGATATTCTGAGAGAATCCTGGAGGTGTAAAGGTCGCCCTCAACCAGTCTCTCCGATCCGGCCTGCCACGCAAATAGTAGGCGCAGGATCCGGATAAACCTCAGTAACCTCACTTCACCTCACCCCAAGAACCAAGGCACCCCTGTTAAGTCACCATCTTAACTTAACGAACCACTTGGGGTAACCTATGGAGGGGTTTTGGTTATCCAATAAATTGTTCCCGGGACGGCAGTTCTCATACCCGACTCCCAAATTGATTGGCATTGGGAACTATTGAAGATTGGTATTCAATATTCATATAAAAAAGAAAATTGGCGAATCCATTAAGTAAATACAAAATTAAAAACGATGTTTATGAATGATCGTAAAATTATCACGGAGCGCGATCCTATAAACTACAGTATTGTATATAGACCGTATTAAAGCAAGACAATACACCTAGTAATGTATTGGACTTCTGCTTCTGTTTCCGCAAACGCGGAAGTTCTGCATACTTTTCATCGCCGTCATCCGCTTCTGCGCGCCCGTGTAGTGGCAATACACTATATATCCAAAAAGCTAGTTTTGAAATGATGACAATAAACATTTTTGGACGAAATATGATATATATTTGTATTTTTTTTCATTGATATTATCATATATTTTGAAATTCATGATAGATTTGTATTTTTTAACATTCCACATTATTTCTCAATCAAACCATTCACCAAAATTTAAATTGTAACTACTTACTGTTAGTTTGCGAGGAAAATTACAATATGTCAAAAAAATATTATGTCATTTATCTCATAACTAGTATTGTTGAAATACAGCATTTTGACACATTAGGCGACGCGCACGTGGCACGCATAGCTGACGATGAGTGAGGCCAATACGCTGTAACTCAAGCATCCTGTCTTCCGCAAGGCAACGTAGTTGTAATGGCAAAACAACGTATTTGTTTGGATGTCTTTGCAGAATGCTGTTTATGAATGTTAATTTGCAATATTTTGTCATTACAGAAGTGTTCTTTTTCGCATTTATAGCATTGTACCATCGTCGATTCCTTGGGAAGTAACAACAATAAACAAATAAAAGTAAGTTCATATGATGTAACCCGACAAAAGCAATTTATTTAGTACTGTAAGGCCAAGATTCCGTATATTTAGATACAGCTTATTGCCATAACACGAGCGCGGGGCGTCTGCAAAATTTAAAACACGTACATATTTTGTGGATGGTTAGATCGGGGCCACAATATTTTGGTTTTCCGTGGCTGATATAAAAGAAAAATAAAACGTTTTGGCCTTGCACTAATGTCAGGGGCGTAGCTATCGCCGTATCAGCTGTATCAATGATACGGCCTCCCTGGGCTACAGAGGCCCCTAATGTGTGTAAGCAAAAATTAGTAAAATTTTATCCACAATGTCACTTAGTCTCGTGCTTCCCGGGAAAAAAACATATAAAAAAACTGTCATACGTGTGTATAGAGTTTTCACTTCAGAAATGACAAAAGTCAAAAAAAGTAATCTCTTTTTTTCCCGGGTTACGCGTGCGCCCAAAAGTTGCCAACATTCTACATCGGTTATTGTTGGATTCCCCCGTTAAAGTCATTCGCTTAAACGGGAGAATCCCGCAATAACCGATGTACAATGACAAACCACGGAGAGCAACATGTACGCGGTTTCTTTCATTCCAGTTCAAACGTTATTTATTACATTGTAATACAATACAATCTTATTATTCTAATTATTTATTGGTTAATTAGTTTAAATTGTGAAAAGAATGAGTGAAAGCAAAAGAGATTATCCCAGTGGTGCTATGAAAAGAAAAAGTAACTAGAAAAGGGAGGAGGTTATAAAAAAATGCCAAAATGTCTTCATTTTTTCAGCAATCAGCTTTTGTGAGTGATTTAGATTGCAAAGATAAGCACTACCTATTTATCTACCGGTAGCGAAAGGTGAATTTTGTTTTTTGAAAAAACAATGGCAACCTTCAATACATGGAAATACCTGATCACGTATTGTACCGAGCAATAATAAGGGCTCCAACTAATTTTGATACAGGGCCCCTCCAAGGCACGCTACGCTACTGCCTAATGTTCTTAATGTTCTTATTTTTATCGGATGTTTTGTAAAATATTTTGTGGTGGCCTTTAAAATTTAATATTATATTGAAATTCAAATATATACTTATCCATTTATTTGTGTTTTTTTAAAACAGATTCATAGTCACCTAAATCCCAATACAATCCTTATATGTACATGAATTAATAATCTAGCCAGTCTGCTTGGTTCAATATATTCGCACATCACAATCTGGAAGCCTCGGTTTCGCGCAAAACCGATCAAAGAGAGGAAGAGAGATTTTTTTTTTTTTTTTTTTTTTTTTTTTTTTTTTTTTTTTTTTTTTTTTTTATTGAAAAATTTTTCTTTCGGTACAATACAATAGATACATAAATAAAATGAAAGTATATAAAAGCTTAATGCAATTATAATTATTACAATTATATAATATATATTTTTAAATTATTCTCCCATAATAAGCAAATGCTTGTGTGTACGGGAGGAAGTATTATTTGTTTGGTTATTTTTTTATTTTTTTTTATTGTTGTTTTTATTTATATTTAGTACTTTGAAATTTAGTTAATGTAAATAATAAGATAAATGTATGTTTATATAAATATATAAATTTTTATTATTATTATTATTATTTTTTTTAGTTAAGGTTTTCAGTATATTTTTTTAATTGTGTTTTGAAATTTTTGAAACTGTCACAATGGGATTTTATATTTTCTGGTAATTTATTAAAGAAATTTGTTCCCAAGTATTTGTAGTTTTGTTGGCCTAAAGTTTTTTTACAAATGGGAATTGGTAACATGTATTTTTGCCTGAGATTTGCTGTGTTTTTGAAAGGTATAGTTTTGTTTAGGATATCCTCTTTGTAGACTTGTAAGGTTGAGTGATACAGAAAAAGAGTATTTAATTTTCTGACTTTAAATTCTTTGAATATGAGTTCTGATGGATATAAAAATGATTTTTTTAATATTATTTTAATTATTAGTTTTTGCGCAATGTAAAGAGATTGTGTGTGAGTTTTATAGGCGCCACCCCATCCTATTATACCATATTGGATTATGGATTGACAGAAAGCGAAGTACGTCATTCTCAGTAGTTCTTTATTTAGAATGTGTCTCAAACAGCTAAAAATATAGGTCAATTTTCGTACTCTGTTTTTAAGATTGGTTATATGCGGTATCCATTTTAGACATTGGTCAATAGTAATTCCTAGATATTTGGTTGAAGTTTTCATTTCAATATGAGTACACAGTAAGTTACAGTGGTGTTGTTGAGTGTTTGGGGCAGAGTGGATCCTTATGTTAATTTCATGCGGCGTGTTTGGTTTTTTTATGAAAAATGGTATATAATGTGTTTTTTTAGAGTTTAACGTTAGTAGGTTATTGTCAAACCATGTTTTTAATTCGTTTATGTCCGTGTTAGCCTTTTTATTCAGTTCTAACCACGTGTTTGCTTTTAGAAGAAGCACTGTGTCATCTGCATATGATATTATTTCCCCGTATTTAGCAACTTCAAATATATCATTTACATATAATATGAACAAAAGTGGTCCTAGAACTGTGCCTTGTGGTATTGAGAAGTTACTACTTTGAGAATCACTTAGTTCATTTAATAATTTTACTTGTTGTGTTCTATTTTCCAAAAAGCTTACAATCCAGGATAACACCATTCCATTTATTCCAATTGATTTGATTTTTTTTATTAAGTTAGTATGAGATATACTATCAAATGCTTTTTTAAGGTCAATAAATATTTCAATGCATTTTTCATTTGAATCTAGGGCGGTGTATATATAATTTGTTATTTTCGCAATGGCATCTTGGGTGCTGGTGTTTTTTTTGAAACCATACTGTTTAGAATTTATAATTTGATGTTGTTCTAAGAAGGCCCAGATTTGGTTTTTTACAATTTTTTCGAATATTTTTGATATATTTGATAAAAGGGATATAGGGCGGTAATTTTGTGGGTCTTTAGGGCAGTCTGCTTTATATATCGGTGTTATTATTGTTCTTTTATAATTGTTTGGAAATACACCTTTTATAAGGCTTGTATTTATTATATGAGTTAATGGGCAAGTTAGATATTGTTTCATTGTTTTTAATATGTTTACATCTATGTTGTCGTAACCGGGAGCAGAGCCCCCCTTTAAATCGTCGATTATTTTTCCAACATCAGTTTCTGTTATTTTGTTGAAATTATTATATTGGTGTTGGGATTCTTGGGTAGTGCGGGGATTATTTTTATTATTGTTGGGACATGTTTTTATAGCGTTAGCCAGATTTTTTCCAACATTTACAAAATAGTTGTTTAAGATATTACAGCATTTTTTAGTTTCGAGTTGGACATTATACGTTTTTTTCCCATCTGAGATTTCGGATATACCATTTTTCTTTTTATTTTTATTTATTATTTCGTTTATTGTAGTCCAAATTTTTTTATTATTATTTTTGGCCTCTATAATTATTTGGGAGTAGTAGCTATTTTTCGTTTTTCGAATTAAAGTTGTTAAGATATTTTTATATTTTTTGTAATATGAAATAATTGATTTTTTAGCATTCGGTTGATGAGCTAGTTTGAAAAGTTTATTTTTTTTCCTAACTGCTTTTACTAATCCGTTAGTGATCCAGGGTTTAATTTTTTTTGTTTTTGTGTTTTGATGAAAGTTTTTAATTTCAGAGGCATTTAAAATGTGTTCTGATAATTTTTTTTCAAATAAATATGCACATTCATCAGCGCACATATTGTTTATTACTTCAGTCCATTTTTCTGTTGAGAGTGATTTTTCTAATAGTTGGTAGCTTAAAGTGGTTTTTGTAGTACTTAATTTATGTATGTTTTTTTTTTATTTTTAGTTTCATAGTTAAAAATGGTTGCGTGATGATCAGTTATGTTTATCTTCCAAATCATAGATTTGATATTTTTTATGTAATTCAGATTTACATTACACCAAATATGGTCTAGACAAGATGGCGTTTGATTTGGTACCTCTCGGGTATAGTTATTAATGCATGATTTGAAGTTGTGATGCGTCATCATGTTCAAGAAGTTATTTTTTTCCAATGAATTATTAGTATTTGAAATGTTTATGTTAAAGTCTCCACATATAATCGTAAAAATCTTTGTTAATTTATTCAGGTATAGATAAAGTTCATTTGTAAAATTCGTTATGTTTGATTTGTGTGTACGATATATTGTTATGATTCTATAAATAGAATTTTTAAATTTAATATCTATTTTTAAGCAGTTGACAAATTCAATATTAACTTCTTCTGTGTTTATCACTTCACAATCGTCGCGTACGAACATAATTATTCCACTATTTTTGTTTATAGATATTTTGGTTGCAATTCCTCGGTAGTTGGGTAGCGCACTTATGTATTGATCGCTGTTGGAGTGTGTTTCAGTTAACCCTATGCATACCGGTGATATGTTTAAATTATTTATGTTTATTAATAATTCATCTACATTTCTTGAAAGGCTTCTTATGTTCATGTTTAACACTATAAAAGCTGAATCAGTATTATGGCACCATTTGTTAATTTCGGTAACGTTTTCGCATATTTCTTCTGATATATTGTAGTTTTCGTCGATTTTTTTAGTAATGTAATCATCCATGTTTAGTTGTAGTCGAGATATTATAGCTTTTAAAATGTAAGGTCGCTCGGGACGTTTTTGGTCTTATGAAAGTATAACGCGATTACATGTTTTGGGATGTATTTATTCCTAAACAAGCAGACGGGTTAAGATCATTTTCTTATAAAGAATTAATATTTAACATTTTTCAGAAATTTGAGTTTTAATTTGTTCATATTTTCTTCTAATTTTATTACCTTTTGGTAATGCGCAAAATATCAATCGCTGCGTAGGTACATCAACATTTCCACTCATTTTTTTATAACGTTTTTCATCCAAATAAATGATTTTCTATTGTGCTCGTCCTCATTTAATTTTTAATACCAATTAGATGCACATCCGCTTCCAAAACAAATTAAAAAAATCCGCTTATGCTTCCGCTATAACTCTTCAGTTACATCTCTAAATACAACCCATTCCCTTGTCGATGAAATATCACGATCCTAGAATTCGATCCTGTAACTCCCTTTGTCCCGTCACGTGCGCTAACCACTCCACACTCGGTCAGGTACAACCAGGACACAGTACAGAAGACACGAGTAGAGATAAACGGGTCGGTACATTGGCGTATCTCACTACCTTTAATGACCTGTTTCATGGAAAGGTAAGGAACTTCATAAGACACGATAGACAATATAGACATGTATATCTTGTCAACATTTTTAATTTTTTGACCAAACATTTTTAATTTATTTTATGTTATAGAAACAAACAGTACAGAATGTACATGTTATAGAAAGAAACAAAAAACAGGTTACAGTGATAAAATAAGTTTACAGATATTAATATTGCACTGTGGGCACCTACAATATGTTTTTTTTTGTAATACCTTATTAATTTGTGGTTTGTATATTTAGTAATTATTGAGTGATGTAGTGTGTGTTTGTGTGTGTGTGTGTGTGTGTGTAGGTGGGCAAATGCATCCGACGCCAAGACCTACTCCATCAACCTCAACCTCACCCCATGAACCCGGGCACCCTTGCCAAGTCCCCAAGCGTAGCAAACCACTTGGGATTACCTATGGCAGGGATGTTGGTTATCCAATAAATTGTTCCCGGTGTGGCGGTACCCATGCCCGTCTCCTAAATTTATGGAAAAAAAATATTAACGATTTTATGAAAATATCAAAATGCACAAAAATTGCAACGTTTTTCTAAAAAGTGGCAGTTGTCCATGACTTTTCAGTGAGCTGTAAGACCGAAATATACATTGACATTATCGGTGTTGTTAAAGCTGAAAATGAATTTTACTTTATTTTTTCATAAATTAAAATTTTTAGGCTTAGGAATTTTTTTTTGTTGATAGATTGAAAAATTTTCGTACAATAATTTAAATTAAAAATATATAATTTTCAGCTATTATTCAATCTTAGCACTACAACTCACGAAAAGTCTTGAACTGCCTTGTTTTCAAAGCACTGATAATCATTTAAAAATACGTGTCGGAACACCGTTCCAAAATTTCCATTATAAAACGGAAAATATAAACTGAATAAAGAAAGAAATCAGGATATCATTTTATATTCTGATATCGACTTGATCCCTACGATTTTCTGCCCAAAACTACCCATAATTTGCTTAACGATAAATGTCAAAATGTAACATCCATTACTAAAATTAGAACTTTCCACTGTCACTTTAAATCTATTCCACATGTTACGAACAAAATCAACACTAATGGTATTTCAGATTTCTGCAAAATTAGTTTAGGAAAATTTCAACAGATGTCGCGAATTTTCCCGTCGTGCGCCATTACCAGCGAGCGGCGGAAAAACTGACTTGATAATTCTCAGTGAATGAGTAGGCATTCAGTGTGTATTTTGGAGTGGAGGGGTTTTTCAATAATGGCAACACTCAACGCAAACATATAGATATGTGTGACATGTGCTAAAATAATTATATTAGGATTTGAATCACTTTTTTAAAAGTATTTTGAGGTTAAAATAATGTAACATTATACTATCGGCGTATGAACATAATATTGCTTTCCAATTTGGTAGGGATGACAAACTATGAATAATTGATGCCCTAAGCAATTCACGCCTGTCGGCCCCCCTATCCATAAGTAAATAAGTATAGGTCTTTAAAAATAATTACGTATTTAATACAACGAGATAGATCATTATGTAACTTAAAAATTTAAGAAAGACGAAAGAGATACCTTTCATGTGCTAGCAAATATGTTTTGTTTGGTGCTGTTTCTGGTACCCCCCAAGACGTGATGCCCTAAGCAATTACTTAATTTGCTTATGGGCTAATCGGCACTGCGGAGTATCAAAATTCCTGGTTAAGTGGGTGACCTAGTGGAAGCAAGAACTAACCCAGAGGTAGTTTTAGGAAGAGGATGATAGAAGGAATTGTGGAAGATGATTGGAGATGTATGGGACGACCTGAGAACCATAGACGTTTCACAAAGGAAGCCAAATATCTTTAATTAAAATCATTAAGGACGGGTTGAGAACAATTCAAAAAATTTCAAATAGACATTTTTTAAGTTCTGTGAAGGTGCTATTTATTCCTTTTCAAGTTATGTTAATATTTCAGTTCTATTGACTTAAAACTGACCCATAATGAAATAAAAACAGAAGTTGAATAGAAGTTAAGAGAATTATTTAAGGTTGTGGGCACTGGAGGGGACCCGACCTCTTTCCCAACAACGTTATAAGGAAACATATTGTTTCCTCCTCCACCTCACACGTCAAGACTCTATTTCTTTTATTGAACGAAGCTACATTTATTTTAACGACTGTAGACCCTTCAAAGTCCATGCATACGGGGCAAGTAAGCAGTATGTAAGTACTTACATTAACATAATACAAAAGATAAATAGAAGAAGCAGACCGTTGAATAAGTATTCTGAAATCGGTAATATAAAAAATGGAGATAAAAGTCTTAGCAAAATAAAAAGAAAAATAAGAGCTGTATCCAGTTGAAGATGCCTTCTAGAATAAGAGAAATAAGGAGAAAAAAACAGTAATAATATAATGCAAGTATTTACAATAATAACAGAGAAAAAATCTATCTGGCGAGGAACGACTACAACAATTTCATTTTACAACACTGGAAAAAAGAAGAAAATCATGAATCCACAAAATTATTCATGATAAGCTTCAAACCACTCATTATCTGGGAAATATTTATAAATAGACGTAATTAAAGGAGTCATAATATATTCCATCTTGAATTATTTAATTACAATATTGCATATTTCAATCCACTGCCTCGAATGTGTCGTCTGTATAATACCATTGAATGTGACCCTATAGATATCTATGCAAACGGTCTGACATATTTAAAAAAAAAACAAATTGACAACCTTCTACCATGACACTTCGTGGAGAACAGTTATGTATTGTAATTGCCTTATTATCATGTATTTTCTTTATTTTTATCTTTCTCTGCAGGTTATGTTTTATGTTTGACACTACTATGTATTATATTTCATTTTGATTATCGTTATTTCTGTTAGTAACGTCTGTCATTATTTCTGTTAGTTTCGTCTGGTAACAACTAAACATTGATTACGCATGCTGAAACATTTTAAATTGGAGCGTTAATATATTATATGCACATCCCAACTGCAATTTTATAACTGTAACAATTGTTAACACTCTGTAAATGTTTCAAACAATAAATAAAAAATAATAGGGAATAAGAAAACTAGTCAGAGAAGGTATTCCACAAACCGGTGAATATGGCAACACCGGGGGTGGGGTGCCCCTGGGGTGGGATGGAGGCAGGAGGTCGTGCGGGTGCGCGTGCGCAGGCCGCCATCTTGGGGCAGGTTACATAACGGCCCTTGGCCGAGCCGGAGCAGTCGCCCCGCCGCGTCCGCCGCCCCCGCCTCAGGGGAGTGCCCTCGCCAGCATGAGCGCTGGCCATGCGCCGCCTGCTGCTGACGCTGCTGGCTGCCGCCGTGGCCGCCCCCCAGGAGCTGCGCCGGACCAACCCGTGGCTGAGCGCGTGCGACGTGACCGCCGAGCCCCCCGCGCCCCCCGCGCCCTCCGCGCCCGTCCTTCCCCGGGCCCTGTGCGCGCTGCCGCCCGCCGAGCGCGAGCGCGCCCTGCGAGACACCCGCCTAAGGCACTGCCGCGAGCGCGCCCTCGGAGAGGCGCTGGAGCCCGCGGCCCTGGGGCACGCGCTGGGCGGCGGCGTGCGCTGCGAGCGAGCCCTCTCAGACCTCACCGCCGTGGACGACATGGCTGCCAGGGCCTCCCGGGACCTGGCCTCCATCCTGGCGCGCTACGACTGCGCTCAGCCTTTCTCCGTCATCCACACCTGCGAGGACTGTCAGGTTAGTGCCAGTGATACTATATTACTGATACTGATTCTGATACTGATCCCACCCGCCAAACTGTCAAACAAACTGTGACATGTTAGTCAACCGTCAGTGCCCCCGTCAACAACACACGACAGCCATTGTGCTATTCTGCATTATCGTCCCGCGGACCCAACAACTCCCTGAATCGCGGATCCCAGCGCAGTTCCCGCGAAAAACTCTATAAACTACACATAACGCAAAGAAGAGTTAATGAATAATTTGCTAACAACCCAGGAAATGCCCCCACAACGGCTATTTCTACGTTACCGAAGAATTTTATTATTCGATTTTCCGATATTCATCTCGTACGTGAAGTGTCAATTTGTGTCGCTAAGTTTTGGAATGGATTTTCTGAGCTATTTAATGAAATACCTGGGGTATTTTTGAGTGATTTTTAAACCCCGTTATTCAACTGAAAACCTAACGAAAAACGGTTTATTTCTCAATCTGACTTCTATCTAACGAATCTATAACAAGCCTCGTGAACGATTGCCTAACGCCTCGGATGTTTAATACGAGAAAAACCAATAATTGTTTTACATCAATAACAATAATGATTGTTTTAACTATATAGAAAACGACGATTTTCAAAAATTCATCCATGATTTGAAGAATGGCATATTTTATTTTTTCATTGCAAAATCTCTGCGTTTTGCTCTAATCTGTGCCACTATTGAAATGTATCTAAAGAAATATAAAAATTAAATATTTATCAATCAACGTGGATCCGTTTAAATTTGATAACGATCTTAAAATGAACACGTTCATGAAGCATATAACATTGCAAATCCTTTACAAGTGCTAATGATGTTTTTGCTTTTGATCTAATAGGTGGGTTTAGGATATTTCTAGATATTTGTTATATTCTGACCTTTCTTTAACAATAGCAAAACATTATCTTATAATGTATGTATACCATAATAGTAGTCTAACCTTTCAACTCAATTCATTCATAAAAATATTATCATAACTTAACAATTTCATACGGGTATAATCACAAGTAGAAATCCCATCATTTAAAACACAAGGGTTCAAAGTAATTAATACCAATAACCTAACATTTATTTAAAAAAAAACGTTTAGACAACCATAAACATATTTTTTATGTAGGCGTAATCTAACCAAAACTTTTTTTCTCTACCCAAAACTATCAAAGGTATAATAGGAATATGGAATTTTACATTGATAGCTAATAAATCCAAGATCACACAAAATCAACTGCAATCATTTTTCGGTGACTGGACAACTCAAAACACCTCCCTTGAAAAGTCATTAAAAGTGATTAAAAATTAATATAAAAAAATAGTTATATATAGGTTACCTACGTTAGTTTAGGTTATATATATATTTTTTAATTTTTTTTTCATAGCATTTAATGACTTTTCGAAGAGGTGTTGAGTTGTGTTGATTCAGAGTTTTCATGGAACCCATTTATCTTCCATACAATTTATATGGTGCTTTCCAATCATTCAAAAAGATATTAGGTATTGCACTATAATTCTCATTCCCTAAAAATATTTACATTAAATATCTTAACTTTAGTGTTAATAAATATTGCATTAATTTCCAAGAATTAATTTTATTTGAAATTCTTCATCAGATATTTAATTTTTCTTTAAAAATTAGCGTTTGATTGCTTTTAATTATGAACGATATTTATACTAGAGAATAATCATACTACGCTATCTCCCTGAGATCTCAAGAAATCAATTCATCGTAAAATCGTTAAATGAATAACAATACTCCATTTTTATTATAATTGATTTGTTATACGATTAATAATTTGCTATTATAGAACAGAATGTAAAACAAAAGATATATTTTATTTACATATATTGGTTTATCATTGTTTTTAGCGGTGAATTACTTAAATTACTCCCAATATAAACAACCATTTTTGATAAAGTTTATACAAGTATTTGTGTGCTAACTCTTGTTTAATAAACTTTCGATAATGACCATTGCGAATTAATAATAATTGCCTCTTAATCGTGGAGGATATTTAATGATATATTTTTTATAATAATAATAATTGCTGTATTACTGTTTGAGTGAAAATTATTTGTGTGAATTGTGTGTCGTTCCGACAAAGTGCCGTAAATCTTTGGATCATTCCATAACGTGAAAGTTTGATTATTTCATTCGATAACCCTTTAGTGAATTTTCTCAAAGTGAAATAGTACTCAGTACAGTCGTCTTTTCGTCTGAAATGGGGCCCTAGGCGGGAGTGTGCCCTCCCCTATCCCCCTACAGAGATCTATATTCTGCCCGGGGAGATCAGAGAACGGTAGAGCCACGAAAAGCAGCCTCAAGACTAGACGTCAGTTTGAGCGTGAGAGCCTCCGCAAATATCCTGAAAATATCACGAATTCTACCTAAAAACCATCCCAACCACACCGTAAAACAACTAACTTATTAAAGCGTCAACCTAAGTGTTTTTAAGCACGGAAATAAACTTATCATTACGTAATTTATTACTTCTAATATTGTATTGAGCTGACATCGTTGAAAACTGTCAAAATTTGTTTATTTTCCAAGTGATTTCATTCAAAGCGATATCGAAAAGTATGCAATACAGTATTATCAAGATGTATTAAAATTTTGTGATTTTTAGCATGATAGTAATCATACGTATATAAAACGTCAGATTCAACGTAATCTTTCATAAACTAGTGGTAAAATCGTGTTGAAATTTATTTTAAAAATTAAGGTTTTGTTTTGTGGGTTGTCTTTTAATGTATTTTAGGGAGTTTTTTGTTGTTTGAATGAGCTGGAAGTTAAGCTCGTCCGTAAAATCTACCCATAATATCGCCGCGTCTGCTACGCGATCGATTGCTCTATAGGTTGGCTCTCTCTAGTTGTTCAGCCCGCCCACACCGCCCCCGGGGAGGGCGGGGGCGGGCGGGCAGGGCGGCTCCGGGGGCAGGGGGCGGTGGAGGTTCTACACAATATTCGTGTTGTGCGAGGATTTGTACGAAGAGGAATAGAGCGTGGAAGGAATTACGTGTGCATCGCGTTCCGAACTGAATCTGAACTGATTTCTGAATTAATTACTATTTTTAGTTAACATTGATGAAGTCTCAGATAAATTGACTGTGAATTAATGGACTGTATTAAACAAACCAAAGTGTGCAATTCACACGCGGTAAACTTGAATCCTTCATAAAAGTAAAGTAGCAAGAGTAGACTACGAAGCACTTTTTTATATCAATGTGAAGGATGATTTTTTCCATATTTTTGTCGTCGAATTCCAGTGCACCTTTTCGTATATATTTGATCATCTTCTTAATATTTGTGTTTTCTTCTTCGGAGTCGCATTCTTTTGTATTTTCTTTGCCTGTTCATTTTGGAGTGGTTTGAAAATTGAATATTAATTTTACAAAAATGTTTATTAATTTTTGGATTTCATAGGATTCGATCCCTGGTCCGCTGAATGTCTGGCCGAATGATTTAAGAGAGGGTTAAAATCATGGGGGGAAAGGAAGAGGGTTGTTGAAAACTATATGTTTATTTACATCATAGACATAGATAAAACCGGTAGATTCAAACAATATTTATATTCTGAATGGAGATCTCTTACTAGTGTGACACAATGATACTATCTACCATTCTGAGGAAGGTGCAAATACGAGTAAGCAAATATGTCGACTTTTCAATAAAATCAAAAATAAATGTAATAGTTCTGAAAATATCCAATAACTAAAAACTGTTTTTAAAAGGTGATAAAATACGCAATAAAGTGTTATTATTAGAAATATAAATATAATTTTTGAAATATTAAAATTTTTAGTACAAAAATAAAAAAGTTTTAAAAATGGCTCCCATTTTCACTCACTCATTTTATGACTAAAATGATAAACGAAGCAAAAGAATACAAACACATACACATTTTATTAAACAAATGTATTATAAACGCAACTATTAATTAATTTTTTTGTCATTCCATGTAAAAATGATTAATTAAAAAAATCCCAAAGTATCATTTTTTTTTCAAATTGCCATCTAAAACTTTGGTTTCACAGAGGTGCACATTTAAATAGGCCAGTTGCATCACAATTTTTCTCCGGTTTAGGCAAATATTCTAAGACATTCCCTATTTTTAATTTTTTTAATCGTATTTTTGAAACCCTAACGATTTTTTTAAAATTTCAATCCGAAAAATCAGACCATTTTTTATAAACCGGAAATACGGGACATAATTTTATCAGTGCGAAAAAACGATAATTACATAGCCGAAAATCATTTACAAAAAAAAACTTTTTCCACACGAATAGCAATAAATTGTACGGGGTTCTTATCGTAACATCTGTAAAAACACCGCCATCTTTATCAAAAAATCAAACCAAAGGATAAGTTCGCATAAAACAAACAATAAATCTAGTGAACGTTAAACGAAAAATTCAAAACTGCGCCGGAAATCAAAGTGTTGCCATATAAAAAAAATATAATCAGCGTGGAATTTTACAAAATTAAGGGAACATAATCGGAGACGGGACATTTTCATGTAGTGACGCTCATGTAGTGTATGCTCAAATAATGGATTTATTTATTGAAAAAAAAAAAAAAAAACTATACATTTCTTAAAATTGTTACTAACATTTACGTAATCTTGGTAAAAAAAATCTATCCACACGATTTTTTCCAAGTCGTTATGAAATCTATGCAAGTGGCCTATTGCCTTTATGGGTTTTGCACCGAACGTTTGTCGTAGTATTTATACAAAAAAATCAGAAATTAGGTTTACCCACTTTTAAAACTAAGGGTCACGAAAAATTAAAAAACTTTAAAGAATAATATTGCGGTTTTTCTTGGACGTATTTCAAAATATACTTTTGAGTGCAATTTAACAGTTTTTTCTATCTCAACCACTGGAGATATCACGCAAAATAAATATTTTTTTCTCGATTGCTCGCGATTTCCCAGAAGATAATTTTTAAAATTACCATACCATACCTTCAAATTTTCACACGGAAACAAAAAAACTTATTTTAGTGCTATATAGCCAATGAATTAACCTGTATTTGACCGTTTATCTGATATTTGTAGGATTTTTTTTTTTAAATAGTAAAATTTATAACCGCGCGAATCCTGCATGTTGTTACTTTGTTGAGGGGTACCTACTCGAGTCAACATAGAATATTTTAGATTTGTGTATGTTGTCTGTGGTATACTTGATAATTAAAGGTGCATATCAATGGAAAAAGGACTTAATTTTAACCGTAAAAGGATGATAAAAAATCCAGCGTTAACAAAATATTTAAAAAATGATTTTTAACATCGTTCTAAAATAGTCTACGAAGTTCGGAATTGAGACATCTATGGTTATAATAGATAAAGCATTTTAATAGCTTTGTTTCGTATAACATTTATTGTAATTGTTTAAAACATTTCCCCGGCCATCCAATTATTTCATATAATTACAATAAATGTTATACGAATGGTAGGAAAATATGGTCCAATTTTGGACCGCTATCAATAGCAGAAAAATTAAAGTGGTCTATTTTTCGACCATAATCGCTCCAGTGGTTGACTTATGTAAATGAGCAACTTTTGTGGCAATCTCTTGCCGGCAATACATTGCCATTGTTTCTCGTTGCCACAAAAGCCTTCAGATGTATGAAACATCACAGGTGCGAAATCAAAGTATTACTTACCTTAATTTTTATGTATTTCACCCTTGAAATATTTTTCCTAAAAACGTATTGATATATCGATGAACGATGGGTGTTGATATCTTAAATACCAATAACAGTGATTGGAATGGTGAATACTGGATTTGACGACCTCCGTGGTTGGGTGCTTACGATTGTCGATTACGAATTCGGAGGTCACGGTTACAAATACCGTGCGTGCGCAAGTAAATTTTATTTTATTTTGAGGTGAAATGTAATAGATTTAGTCATGTTTGGTGATCATATGTGAATAGATGGATTCCAAATATTTTCGATTTCTACTACCTTCAGCCTCACAACTCAACAATGTGCAACTTCCAATGGGAAAAAAATAAATTTGGTTTTTTTTCATCACTTTTAATATATTACCAAAGGTTTCAAGGGGTGAGGTTTGTCTAGGTCTTGAAGGCGGATGACCAGGACACACTGAACTCCAGATTCCTACCCACCTAAACCCTTTTCCTTCCCAGAACTCTCCTCTCCACACAGCATCCCAAAAGATGACATAGGCCATAAACAAATTTAAAAAAGGAGGTGTTTATAAATACTTATATATGGAAATGTACCTTGAAATGGCTTTTTCCGTGTTTATGATCTACCAGACTCACTGACCTTCCGTCTGTAACTTCAATATACAAATATTCAATGTTTGTTTTTGTTATAAATACCCATATTTCATTCCGTTTTATGCTATATCACAATTTTTATCAAATGTCCAAACTTTCCCCATACAAATACATTTCTGCTTATCATCATTAGTGTACTTCCTCGAGTGCGCCTGACTTCAGGCAATCTCGTTAGCACCAATTGACTTTCATCGCTTTTTTATTATAATTGTTTTCTGATGGTTTCGGATTTCACACTCCAGTATCACACCATAGCTTCCGATTAAATATTTTATATTTATTTTTAACATAACGCGTAAAACCTCAAATTGTAATATTTTAATTTAAATGATGATTATATTAGCGAAACTTAATTTTTATTTTCAGATTTTCGATCGTCTTAATCTAATTAAAATATTACAATTGAGGTTTTAAGCATTAAGTTAAAAAATAAATATTCATCCTAGACTTGCAACAAACTTTATAGATGCATATAAAAAAATAAAAATGTATCCAAGATACCATCTAGATAGCATTTAGTTCGGTTTTGAATCTTGCAATCATGCGTAAAATAAATAAAAAGCAGCCAAAAAATATGCTTTAAAAAAATGAAAATAATGTTAATAGTTCTTAGTCGAAGTATGATACATTTAAATATGACCGATTCCAATCGATTAAATATTCCCACTTCAGCACAATCTATCTTATTACTTTATAGTAGGTCAGAGGGCTAAAATAGTCAATATTATTATTGATTTATATAATACTAGCTGTTTCCCGGCATGCGTTGCAATGCCATATTCAAATAAATAAAATGTTACTCCTTGCATGTCCTTTCCCGTGCGTTACCCTCCAGCGTTCCACTTCCACCTTCCCCGCCACCGCTCTCCCGCTCCCCCGTCCCGCCAACCCCCCTGGCACTTCATTTCTTGACTCCTCTCCCACCCGGCCCGTAACCGAAACTTTTTTCTAATACTAACATTTTTTAACTCGTGATATCTTTCTAATTAAACATCCGAATTGAAAAATTCAAAAAGTTAAATAAAGGTATTGAAGCTGTCTTGAATATGAAGTAATTTATTTTAATAAGAATTAAAACCAAGATACAAATAAAGAGCCTTTTCAAGCGGCGACATTTTAATTAAATTTTTAAAATAAAAGAATACTTATTGTGGCATAACCATAATAGTTAGACATATGCTCTTGCGATCTTTTTTGTAAATAATGATGTTTTATATAAAGTCGTAGTACATTATTTTATTCTATCATCAATAGTTTTCGCAGTGCACGCGATGTAAAGAATATTTTAAGTAATTTTTTTACACATTGGGTTACATTATTGAAGTTTTAGTAAAGATGCCAACTTTTTTTGAAAATATAATATATGTCACCCAGGGATAGTGTAGCTTCCCAACAGCGAAAGAATTTTTCAAATCAGTTCAGTAGTTTCGGAGCCTATTCAATGCAAACAAACAAACAAACAAATCTTACCTCTTTATATAGTGCACTAGATAGTAGATATCGATCGTCCATTTGATTATCAAACATTATTTACACATGTCTTTGTTTTACATATTATGCTATAAAATAACACCGGAAAGCCTAACGGTCCGGTACTTTAGAATGACATTTTAAAATTACATACTAGTAATCCAGAAAACAATATGTTTTGCTTATTTCGCTACAAATTGTTCTGTATTATAATTAATTTTACTAGTAATCTTGTGCCAGATAGAGGGTAGGTACACTTTTATGTATAACTGCATACTTAACTAAAGTTTAGATTTTCCTGAGATGTTTGCTAATCAATCGGTATCGATAGATATAGGGCATAAATGTTGTTATAAATCAAGTCAAATTTTGGTAAAAATTATAATATTATTATTTTTTATAAGATTAGAACGTTTTAATTAAAAAGTATTACACCCGCATTGCGGTCATGCTAGTCAGAAAAGAGTATAGTAGAGATATTAAGCCGTGGGGTAAAATTTTGCGTATTTTTTAAACAAAATAAGTATATTTTATTCAGTTCAATGCCCCGGGGCGGGCCCAGCGAGGCAGACCCCTTTGGGCGCCCGTTACTCCACTGGAACCATTTCATAAATATATTAGCGCTTCCGAAATGGCGCAAAACGGTGCCTAAACGGTACATTTCTGAGAAAGAATTAATAATTATACGATGAAGTAAAACTTTTTTGAATACGTGTGTATCTTGTGTCTTTATTGCTTTAAGTGAGATTAGTAATAGAAAAATATAGCTGTGTTGTGTTGATAATTAATAAATACTCGTAATTACTCCCGGCTTTGCCCGAGATTCAACTGACTGAGTTGAAAATAGTTGTGTTAACTTCGAAATTACGTCAGAAAACGCTGTTATCTCAAAATTCGAGAGCTTTCTTGGTTCATCCTACATCATGATTTTTTTTATATAAGCTTCACACAGGAAATGAAAAAAAAACTGCCTTCCTCGTATTCAGGGATGCTGTGTGGAGGGTCATTTTACATACAGGAAAGTGAGGAAATTGTGCGTAGAAATGAGGCGTAGGTAAAAATCAGGAGGTCAGTGGGTCCTGGAGTGATGTACGTATGAATCCATCCCTGTCACCACGATGCAAGGCAATGGGTCGAGAGAGTCCTACTGGATTATCTCAACTATATTATTTGTCCAATTATCTCCCTCAACCAGTCTCTTCCTGTTCGGCCCGTCAAACAGTAAGTGGGCAGACGCATCCGCAGCTAAAACCTACACAAACCTCACCACATGAATTCCGGCATTTATCAAGATACATGGGTACATTTTTCTTACGGAATTTGGTCTTAGCAATCATATTATTTCCTCACCGTTAAATCTAATAAAATCTGAGACAATTAATTATTTTTTAAATAAATTTGAGTTGAGTATGCAGTTGTTTGTAAAAGTGTATCCTCTATCTGGTACAATACTCAGATTACTCTTAAACAACACTAAATCATTATAATGCAGAAGTGGTGAAATAAACAAAAAAAAAATATGATTTCTGGGTTACCAGTAGACAATTTCAGAACTTCATACTAATTTACCTTAATGCCTCCCAGTGTTATTTTATATCATATTTAATATGTAAATAATACTTGATTTATAGCAAGCACACAAATTTTGCTTTCTTCATTTTCTCTTAACTTCGTATTTGGAGATTTCTAACTAATCAACTGGTGTGTTTGATTCCTATATACATTACAGTAAATTCACTACAGATTAACTTCATAACCTTTATCTTTCCCATCTCCTTTACTTCCTCATCCACACCTCTTCAGCATCACAACCACATGATAAAAAAGAACACAAGAAATGCCTTGTGGACGTATTTTGTGATCCAAATATTTGATCAGTCGTACCTTAAATTTCCAACATAAAACTGCGTTGGAATGGGGTGGATATCTACAAGGTGACGCAAAAGTTGTCAGTCGATGTTCTTTGGCTGTAATTTTTTTTTATGTATTAATAATTTTAGTTCTAATTTTGGATAGTGTTTATTTGATGTCTTAACTAAATCGAGAAAATCATATCGGCCGAGTGGCCAGAATTGATTACCATACGGGTCCGATTTATGACATTTTCATCACTCTTTCCAGAACTTCCGCCGATAGGTTCTTGCATTCTTGACAGATATTCTCTGTGAGGGCTATGTTATTTCGACCACCACAACACGGGCATGTACCTAGCATGGTGGTCGAAAAATACCCAATTTAAGTAATAAAAAATTCAATGAATAAAGAAAACTTTAAAAAAAGGGCTTCAAGAGTCTGAGGCTTGTTGACATAGATTTGTGACTGCAAGAAACTCCACAAAAGGAAGTCTGGAATGGTGAAATCGGGCGATCTTGCGGCCAGTGCAAATCACTAAAGACCGTTTTTTCCGCGTTATTAAGGAGTATAACGATTCATGTCTTATTGACGTTTATTTTGTTTTTTTTTTTAAAGAAAGTCTACCACTTACCTAAAAACTACCACCACAGAAAGTCAAAAATGTTGCTTGTGTTGTGATGGAGGACTTAGCCAGCCGAGGAATCGAACACGTGACACCCGGGTGGGACCCAAGCGCTATGTCCACTCAACCATTGGCCGGTATCTGTTTACTTCACAAATGTCAAAGCAAAACTGACATTTGCCTTCATTTGCAAAAATATGGCATTTTCCAATTGGGTGATGACTGATGACTTTTGAGCCATCTTGTACAATGTGAGACAAGTGTTAACTTTTCAACATGCGCCGGTTGTTTCACGCTGCTTGGATAATAAAAGAACTTGAACAGGACTTTCACGGAACTTGGATATTAACTTTGAAAGTTGATGAATTGTTCAAATTCTGACACACAGCGCGAGCTAAATGGAACATTTTTTTTCTATTCAAATTTGTATAGAAGACACTTTTAGTTTTCTTCTTTATTCAATGGTCACATATATCCTTCAAATCTGTTCACAGCTACACCATATGGCTGAAGCTAGTTCAAGCAACATTTAGATTCTGAATAGTGGTTCAGGGTGATACTGTTAGTATCTAAAATCTAAATGATTAATTAATTTTTAAAAATAAAACAATAACTTTGTAAACACAACTTTTATTCAATGTATATTCAATAAAAGTTGTGTTTACAAAGTTATTGTTTTATTTTAAATTATAATGTCACATCACAAAGTAACTGCTTCATACGAACAAAGATTAATTAATTACTTTACACAAGAATTAGTGTCTTATTTATAATATATAAAGGTGGGTCACGACTGCATGAGATTTTTTCTTATTTTGATTTGTCTAATAGTGATAAAAGGGAGTTGAATGAAGATATAAAATCACGTATTTTTTTAAATAATATTTTGATATCATCTTAGACTTTGAAATTTCACGTAATAGAGAAAAACCCACCCTGGTTAAATCTTTAAAACATGTTAGATAAAACAATAAAAATGAATTATTTTTTTAATTAAACACGGAATAAAGGGAATATTTTGATTTATTTCTTTAAAAATATAAATATATATATTTTTTTTTTATTCAGAGAAAGATATATAAATTACAATAAATCCAATATAATAATTAATTACATAATATGTGTACATATTTGATTTATCCCCATAAAAAAGCAGGGCTTGTGTGTATGGGGGTGTTATTATGTTGGTTTAATTGTTTTTTTTTTTTATATTCAGTTCAAATTTTCGGTATAATTTTTAAATTTTTTGATATTACGGTTCATGTATCTGATTTTTTCAGGAAGTGAATGAAAAAAATTTACTCCGAGATATTTATGACTTAACTGTCCTATTGTTTTTTTTTACATTTTGGAGTAGGAAGAATTGATGTTTGTCTAAGATTTCTGTTGTTTTTAAATGGTGCAATTTTATTTTGAATATTATCTTTATAAATTTGTAATGTTGCATGATAAAAATATATTGCACTTAATGTTCTAACTTTAAATTGTTGTAATAAAAGTTCTGACGAATACGAGTAGGGTTTTTTTTAATTGTTTTTATTATTATTTTTTGTGATATGTAAATTGTTTGTGTTTGATTTGTATATGTACCGCCCCATCCTATAATGCCGTATTGTATAATTGATTGACAGAAAGCGAAGTATGTGGTTCTAAGTAATTTTTCGTTTAAAATATCTCTTAATCTAAATATATATGTTAGTTTCCTTATTCTGTTGTTCAGAATATTTATGTGTGGGGACCATTTTAAACGCTGGTCTATTGTTGTGCCCAGATATAATTCAAATTATATCAAGGCAGTGTATTCAAATACCAGCAAAATCCTTCATATTCTCAAATTTCGGCATTACTTTGCGAGACTCAATCTTGGGACTTTTTGTAAATGATTTCGTATATACTGCATTTGCTATGGAAGATTACAAAAAATATGGTTAAAAGGATTCATTGTAACTTTTAGATACACAAGAAATAACCACTTAAAATGAAAATTTTCAAAACTTTGAAGTGAATCCGGAGGAAAAAGATCGTAACATAAATTTGAAAAATTTTTAAACACGTTGTTTTGAACCCATTTGGCACCCTTTTTTCGCTCTTAGAATTTAAAAATTATATATTTTTTAAATGACCCGCCTTAATACTATATATTGAAGAACTTTTCTCTATGCGCACTTTTTATACAGTTTCCAGAAGGTTTTTTTATGTGAATACCTCACAAGAATCCCAGCTTCTCCCTGCAGCTGAGCCAAAGAGATTATAGCATCCCCATGTGGGATATGTTGTGAGACTGAAGGTAGTGAGGAGGGGAAGGATGTCTGGAAGAGGAATGTGGGGAAGTACCTGGCTATCCAGATCTGATCACCAAACACGGCTAAAGCCACATCAAGCAACGTTTCAATTCTGAGTGGAGGTTTACACAACGGTTTACGATACTTAGAGTATCTTCCACTGCGGAACGTGCCGCAAATACAGTTTATATTATTTTTAATGAATTAATCGAGAAATAACACAAATTAATAAAATAAAATTTAAATGCACACACCAGGATTCGATCCCGCGACCTTCGGATTGCGAATCAAGAGCCTTACCCCTTACCGGAGGCCTTGCATAGCTCTCACAGGCTAAATCCTATAGATGTATGAGTGTGTCTCTTTTTAGTGTCGCTATTTTTCATTTCATCGAGTTTCAAATCTCAACGGCGCTAAATAAGTTTTCACTTAAAAAAATCAGAGTGTTTCACACGTGATAAAAGTGAAACCTTCAGAAAACTAAAGTAGACAAAAATGGGGGAGAGTAGGCTAGGTAGGGGAAGTAACGAAGCACCGCCCAAAGAGGATTCCTTTTATACTATCTCATTCTCCCGCAGGTTAAACTTATATGTGTATGTGTTTGTCTCTTTTTAGTGTCCCTATTTTTCGTTTTATCGAGTTTCAAATCACAACGGTGCTAAGGAAGTTTCCACTTATATATCATCAAAATCTATAATAGCGACGCCTCAAACTGCATATAAAAGTTCGTGGAGCTGTGCGTGAACAGATTTTAGTTATACATACTGCCAATATTACCATGGCAACGTTTACAAGCCTTGTTTGTCATAATGTTATGGTATTTTTATGTAAAATATTTCGAATAATCTGCGTGGAAATTGTACATTTACTGGAAAAATTTACGTAGGAAAGGTTTCGACCGGAGAAAGCTGGCGATAATTTCAAATGAGAAGTTGGCGATTATTTTTATGAAAGACAGTGACATTTTTAGGTTACTTCCGTAAAAAAACTTCGTATTGGAATATAAGGTAATAACTGAATAGATTATTTTTAATTTCAGTAACTCTAATAACAAAAAAAATACGCTTTTATACCAAGAACAAGTCCAAGTTGTATTCAAAATAAAATTTTGAATAATCTTAAAATAATATAAATTAATCTAAAAAAATTATGTTTATTTTGTAGAATACCGCAAAACTACCAATTTAAATTTTTTATTTTCATTACGAATTAAAACATTCCGAATTTCTACCGATTCATAACAAACTTCAATAAGTTTTTCACTTTTTTTTCACTTTCACTTCACGCTGTTTTAGGCTTTTAGAATGTGTTTTATTTTTTACTATAATTTAGAAAAAGAATATGTAAATGATTAAGTTAACATTTATTAACATAAGTATTCATAATTGTTTAATAATGTCTAAGCGAAATTAGTGTGAAAGAGCCTGAAATATATTGGCTTATAAGACCATAACTAAATAGACAAACTGAAGTATTTGTCGTGAGGATTTTTTTTAAATGATTTCATTTTAATTAAAATTTTAATTCTGAAAAGGAGCTTTCGTAGATAATTTAATCATTTACTTTATTGTATAATTTTATGGAAATTGAACAAATCCGCTAATTACCAACGTTATAGCCTTATTGTAATAAAAATAAACATATTTAAAAAAAATTTAAAACAGCTTTACTAGATAAAATAACAATCTTCGAAATCATTTTATATTTTTTTTGTAGAAAAGAGTCGATTATCTAGAATGTGATTTAATTTGGTTTTATCTGGTTATTCTAATATTTATAGTGCTTCAAACAACGCACTTTTAAGATTATTGGATTATGCAATATTTATTTATTTAATATCAACGATATACATACTATAACATATTCACTGATTACATGCCACAAAATCATAGGAAAATATTAGAAATGACACCAGAGATACAATTACATACAAAATTCTACAGTAGAAATAAAATTAACATAGATTAAAAAAGATTCGATAGCATAGCCCTCTTGTACCCACCCTCTGTGCAGTTAAATAGATCTGCCACATCTGTGTAGGTACCTATATATTACTAACTTCATGCAACCTAGGTGCAAAGCGAGTGTTGGAACACAAGATTTTGGAACGAGTAGCCCTGGTAGGGGTATGAAATTCAATGAGGTTAATTAAATCAAAACTGTATATTCTACCATTTACAATTTTGTACATAAATATAATTCTTCTTAATAAATTTAATTCTTTCATCAAGTATTTATAGTTTATGTTTCAATGGGAAAACCGAGTTTGAAAATTAATAAGTCTTTTCGATTAATCGGAATGTATTTAAAAATGTGGGGACCAGATCGAGGAGTTATATTCGACTTGACTACGTACTAAGGATGTATACAAAATTTTAATGTCTGATACGAACCACTTGAATACGTCTGAAAAGTATTCATACCATTCCATACAGCTTCGAACAATGAAGTCTTCGCTTCTATGAATTCTTTCCATGTACGAGTTTTAACTAGGAGTTTCCACGGAATCATTAGTCATTACGTTTCACTCTACAGAACAATGGGAACACGTTAAGTTAGCTGCAAACCACAGAACTAAGCACAAAAACATACGTTTTCATGCTTTAAGCTGGGAAAATATGCAATTCAAATTCAATATATTTACCAAATCAAAAAAAAAATTACGATTTCTCGCATTCGATGTGGTCTGACCGTCTGACTACAGTGATAATGAGCGCTTTTATTATTATCGCGACGGTTCACGATTACGGTACCGTGACGGCAAAAAGGCAATAAACATACGTTCCATATCACTATAATGCTGCAGCTCTTTCAAAAGATGAGATATACAATGTAAGTAGGTCTATTTTCTCCAAAGGAAAAAGTTATAATTTTCTTGCATCTTTCTCACACACCGCACAGTGATGTCTCCGTAGACCTCTACAATACTTCTAACCGTGACGATAATTTTGAAAGTATGGAATGTAGTTGCAAAGATAATACTGAAGTATTAGTGAATTCCAAAAATTAAAAAACGTCATTTGTCAATGCGCTGATAGTTTTGTTTTTGTTCTTAAACATATAATTCTGCAGTTCTTTCTTACACGCTAAATAAGAACAGTGGAAAATTAAACAAACTGTTTACGTCTGCACCACACGAAGGAAACAAACAATAATTTTCATACATCTCCCTCAAACGTATAAAGAAAATGAAACGCAATTCCCGTCGCAAAAAAGTAGTACTTTGGAGGAAACAGTCACATGTATTTTGTGTGTCTCACCATTATTTAATGTATAAGAAAGAGCTGCAGCATTATGGCGATAAGTTTATTTCCTTGTTTGCTGCCAAACGCGTTACCGTGAATCGTCACAGTAAGTATTTAAGCGTCCACTTTCTTCAAAAGTAACATAATTTTTGAGATCTTAAAAATTTAAATATATGCAGTTTGTCAAATAAGAGTAGAAAACATAGGAGGGCGCCACTGTTGTCCAAATGGCAACACTAAAAATATAATCATGGTGGTAATCTAAAGCTGTGTACCTACATTTTTATTAAAAAGTAATAAAAGTGAAAAAAATATTTTTTCATTGCAATATAGATAACCACTGATCTCAAAATTAGAATTGCATAATATAGGTATATTATACCTTGGCAATTTTCTGTTAACATAATGAAGAATAACGATACTGTATATATAAAATATAAAGCACACTTTAGAAATTGCCCACATTTATTTGATATTAGCTTAAGTACCCAGCGTTGCCCGGGCCTTACATTATGTCTTTAATTTTAGATCTGAATAAATTTAATTCCTAAAAGAAGTGTAATTAAACTCACCATTAATGGTTCTTCCTTTCTACCTACTGTTAAATTCAAATTGACGTTAAGGCTTCGTTACTGGCCCCAAAAAGAAGAAGATGGTGAGATATGAAATTACGAATGTTAGAAGAGCGCGCTAACATTTACAGCGATAAAATTGATGCAAAAATCACGAAAATCTTTAATAAAACACGACTCGTTAAAAATAGAGCAAAAATCTTGCGATAATTGTCTTAAGTTTTATTTTAAAAAACGCTGTGAATTTTTTCATACATATAACTTTTAAAATAACTGAAACAAACGTGTTTATAAAAATGTTTGGAGCATACTTTGCGATTTTTTTCTATCGAGGGAATTTTATATAATTTGCGTTTCGGCGCGACGAATTTCTAGATATTATCTTCAAGAATAACATTTATTTTTTTAAGAGCTTAAAAACTTCAAATGTTTAAGGGAGGTTTGCAAGAAATCGGTAGAAATTCGGATAGCGGCCTCTTAAATTAAATGAAAGCAAATCACCTTGTAAAACACAATTTCATCAAATTTATGTCATTAAGTGGGTACCTTAACAGCAGTGCTTCTTTGATTTAATTTTTTGTTCAAAATGTTTTTTTAAATGTGTAGATATACAGTGTTCTGTAATTTAACTGTCAATTTATGTGTCATTGCGCTTTAAAATAATATTTGACAGATAAATTGGTGTTGGCAGCCTATAAATATTGTAGTTCCCTTTTTTATATTTTCTACTCTTATTTGACAGACTATAAAACGTCACGATAGAAATTCGGAAAAAATAAAAATATTTGATAGTACCTACATACGCTTTATTCGGAATCAATACCACAACTAAAATAGTTTGCATTCGAAATACATTGCGGTTTATCAAATGAAACGAGTTCACCAAACATGTAGTAATGTTTCACACAGGCATCGCCATCGTAATTCAAGCTACTAAATACAGGGTTGGTTTTGTATGTACGATTTGGTCGTTTAACTGTTGCGACAGGAAGTAACCCTCCCCTTAAGAACAACATAACCTAACCTAACTTGGCGTAACGTGACCTAAATGGGCAGGACACTGCATAGCGGTTATAACTTATTATACAAACAGGTCAGTGGTTGAGTGGGCATAGCGCTTGGGTCCCACCCGGGCGTCGCATGTTCGATTCCTGTGCTGGCTAAGTCCTCCATCACAACACAAGCAACATTTTCGGCTTTCTGTGGTGGTAGTAGGAGATTTTCAAACATTGTTGGGTTTTTCGTAACCCGGGAATGTTTGTCTTTCTTTTTAAAAAAAATAAAAAAAAAGGTTATTCGGGAATACCAATATGGTAGAGTATGCAGGATGTAACGGCTGATGCACCCGAAGGATTTTAACTAGCGATCCCTGAGCGTATTTGAAGTAAAATATGTGAATGTCATTTTGCGGTGCGATGATATATTTTTTTCAATTAAAAGCAATAAAAATATTTTTTTCAATTTTTATAAGAAAAAATTATTTTATACTTTTTTTGAAGGTTATTCCCATCAGTGAAATATATCATATTAGAATAAGTTAACAATAATAATCTAAACGAAAATATGAAAGAGAACCAGACACAGAAAAACAGAAAAAGACAATGGTCTGACAATTGATTGTTTCCAATAAAAAGGTTAGCTGCCCGTAATACGGAGAAAAATAATTAGTTGATAATAATGTAATTCTGAAATTTGAAAAAATGAGATTGACAAATATGACGGCTTTGACAGAAGGTGGCAATATCGAAATTGGTTAATGCGCTCGTCCCGGTTAGACGGAGAGGTCTGGGTTCGAGTCCCAGTTGCGACCATTGTCTTTTTCTGTTTTTCTGTGTCTTGTTCTCTTTCATATTTTCGTTTAGATTATTATTGTTAACTTATTCTAATATGATATGTTTTTTCTTTCACGCGTCGCAACTCTCGTTCCAGCAGCACGATAACACATGAAGAAGGACGCGTATCACGTAATCACGTAGCGAAATCGTGGAATAATTTTTAAACTTGGCAACAATATTATAATAAATAAACCCTACAATTATCCTACTCCTGATACTTCGCATTCATCTCGTTCTCTCGAAGTTTAGTTTTCTGAAGGTTTTACTTACTCTGCGTATGAACTGAATACATCATTTTTTAAAAAGTGAATGCTCACAAGATGTAATAAAAACAGTTCATTTTACAAAAAAAAATAAAAAGACAGTTACTTTCCTCAACAGATTGAAATTTTTGATCTGTACGAAAATGTTAATTTGTTAGTTGAACAATTTTATGATATGGTAATGCAATTGATTTATGTGTTTCCATTTCAAAAGGTTATTTTAATGAGTATCCCAAACTGGCTAAGGGCCATTTGTTTCATAGAATTTGAACAGTTTATCAAATTTCAAAGTTAGTTTTCAAGTTCTATTTAAGTTCTAAGTTAAGGCAATTTTTTTATTCAAGTATTGTCTGGTTATTCGTAATCTTGAAATGTTTGTCTAAAAAGTGTACTCGTACGACATTGTGTTTTTACCAATATACAGAAAACAAATCCTTCCAAAAGAGCCACCGTAAAAATCTTTTTTTATACCCTGACCTCGGTTCAGCCATATTACATGAACCCGCTTTGATTTCGACAACTCCGTGAGGCAATACTACCAAAATTTCAGGCTTTCCTAGTCACAGTACAGTAGACACTCGAAATCGCACAGGGTTCGGCTTTACCGGGAAGCGGCTTTGGAAGGACATTTCGCGAGCCCAAAGTTATTTTTAATAGAAAGACTTGCATTCCCAGGAAATGAATAACATAATAAAATTTTAAATCCTCTAATTTTAATACTAGTAACTCAAGTACTGAGAATGTACCAAAGATAGCCTATATTTTGGTTGAAATACATTTGACATTGCGTCGCCCTAGTTCTTAATTGTCCAAACGGCCGTTTAAGTTTTTGTTAAATCTCCACTTTAAAATTAAAAATGAAGTATGGAGCGATTGGTGTTCAGTTTTTGATTTGGCTATTCGATTTAATTAATATCATTCCTCAAAATATTGATATGGAAACGTATAAACTGCTTACTGCGGTTAATGAATTCACCTAGATTTCACCGTTTATCTCAGGGTTCGATAAATGTGGTCCAATTTTGGACCGATATCAACCGCTGAAAAATAAAAGCGGTCTAAATTTGGACCTAAATCGCCCCTGTGGATAAAAAATGATAGTTAAGCACTTAAATTAGAATTATTTGAACCAATGAGACCTTTAACTTTACGGAAATAGCTTTATCTTAAACTCCTATCATAAAGTTTCATTGAAATAATGAAAGAAAACCATCTCCTCCTGTAAAATTTTCTAATGGTCGTTTGGACGATTAAGAACTCTAAGGCGACGATTGGTTGAATTATTTTTGATATATGACATTGGAAAGAGTTGCTTACGTAGAGATATTTGACAATCCTACCAACTTGACAACATAACCGAACGTTGCAGGTACAATCCTCTCCCAATTAAGTCCTTCATCTTTGTCAAAGCTATATTTTCCGCTTATAATAATGGTAATACCTAGATGAAATGATTTTTTTTATGATTTATCATTTTTATTGAAAAAAAAATAAAAGTCCAAATATATTGTTTTGTAGTTATTTAAACTACAAACTTTTTTAAATGTGAATACCGCACAAGATTTCAAAGTTCTTATCATCTGGAGCCAGTGAGACTATGGCATCCCTATTTGGGTATATTGCGAGGCTGAAGATAGTGGAGAGGGGAAGGAGTTTGGGAAGAGGGTTGTGGGATGTGGGAAAGAGTCTGGCTATAAAGATCTGGTCACCAAACACGACTAAAGCCATTTCAAGCAATGTTTCAATTTTGAATGGGGTATTACAACAAAGCGATACTGAGAGTATCTTTCACAGTGCGACGTGTTGCAAATATATTATACATTGTGAAATAACACAAATTAATCAAATAATTTCTACCCTCAGATTCCTACCCACCCCTCCTACCATTTTTCCTTCCCAGATCTTCCTATCCTTTCTTTCCCAAAAAGAGCCTCCACACGTTATCCCCAAAAATTAAATAGGTTTTCAGAGGAATTAATTATATCAGTAAAAATCTGTTCATATTTTGAAAATGAAGCTTAAGTTCAATTTGAGTTCATTGAATCCTATTTCACCCAGGACTAACGGACAGATTACAATACAGTGGTTTTCTAACAAGCATTTTTGAAGTGAAAACTTCTTTAGCATAGTTGTGATTTGAAACTCGATGAAACGAAAAATAGCGATACTAAAAAGAGATACACATACATCTATAGGATTTAGCCTACGAGAGAATGAGATAGTGTAATCGGTCTCCTCTTTGTGCAGTGCTTCGTAGCCTTTTCACTCATGTCAACTTTAGTTTTCTGAAGGTTTCGCTTCTACAGCGTGTGATTTTTCATTGACCAGATATATTTTTATGCATACAGGAGTGGTTTATATATTTGGATTAACCGGGAAATCTTCTGTACCGAGTTTTTTCACCATTTTTCCCTGTAAATAGCGGGTCTACTGTATCTATGGTTATGTCACATAATATTGGGTCTTACTGACAAAAAACGTAACAACGCGTGTTGTGTTTTACTGTCAAGAGTAAAAATAGATCTCGTATTTCCCCGTCAACGTAACACGGCCCCTGTGGAGTAGTGGTTACAGACAGTGGCTGTCCGTGGTCATTCTCAAAGCAAGGTTCAACCTGGGCTTAGAAAGGAAAAAAAAAATTAATTGAAATCTCCGTTCACATAAATGCATCCAAAATATTTGTAAAAATGTACGTCCATTATTTTTTATTGTGTTTCGTTGTCAACCGAGAGGTAAACAAATAATGGTGATCCGACAATTGTTCCCCCGAAATGATATCTATCCATCTTTTTTTTAATAATAATAATAATAAAAATTTATTTCACATAAAATTATACATCAAACATATGTGGAAACTTTGACTAGCCAACTAGGAATGGATCCTGTTTTAGGCCAGTCAAATTGACAAATTTAAAATTCATAACATAATTTCATATTACATTTTTACTTACATAACATATTATTTATAGAAGGAAAAGGGTGTTAATTACGTATTCCTCATAGAAGCTTGAGTACAATATATAATTTTAATAATTCTAAATAATATCTTAAAATACAAATTCTGTATCGAATGCTTATATTTGACAAAAGATGAATGTTTGGTTATTTAAATTGCTTGCAAAAATCGAGAATAAAGACATTCTTCAAGCGTGATTACAAAATATTATAATTAACATGGACGTTTAAATCGCTTTCAAAAATATAGAATCAAGACATTCTCCAGCATGAACACAAAATATTATAATTATTATAATAAAAGTATGCTTATGTTTAACAATATTCGAATATCTATCTATCTACCTTCTTCTTCTATATATATATAAATTAAAATGAATCGCCGAAATGTATGAACGCGCATAACTTCCGAACTACTGCACCAAATTGGAAAATTCTTTTTTTTGTGTTCGCTATTGTCAGGACAAGGTTTGTTTAAAACTACTGGTGATCTCTGCCATTACGAAATTTGTGTTAAAAAATCGCAATAGGTGGCACGCGAGCTGTTTGAAAACTGAATGTACCGGGAATGGGGGTTAGGGGAACTCGGGTAGGGGGTTCGCGGGAGGGGGGGAGGGGAACCCAGGAGAGGGAAGGGGAACCTGGGAGGGGAGAGGGGAACTCGGGAGGGGAGGAATGGAGTGGGGAGAAGGAAGGTTGAGAAGGCGGAGTGGGAACGCGAGAGGGAAGGGGACGCGAGAGAGGAAAAGGAGGCGGAAGGGGAATGGGACGAATAGAAAGGACACAGAGGGAGAAACGATTTATTAAATGGCACAGCAACGCATGCCGGGTACCAGCTAGTTTACTATAAATTAATAATGTTTGTGCATTATTTACAATTTTCAAACGTAAAAGATATTCAGTACGACTCCAAAAATACCCTTTAATAATAAGTTGGTATGAATATCATAGAAATTTATACACAGTGTCGTATTTTTTGTACTCATGCACTGGTACATACAGTATATAGAGAAGCTGATTTTTCTTTGGTGCATTTCATTGAAAATATGTTTTATCCTTTTGTTGTTCTGCGCTATAACCTCTCTGCACATCCCTACGGGGTCATTTTTTGTGTAATTAAGTAAAAAATATTTTTCTTAAAGCGAGTGCACATTGTATGCCGGGGGGCTAATGTCCGGCCCGCCACGCAATAGGTGGGCAAGCGAATAGACCTTAACAAACCTCACCCCATGAACCTGGGCATACCTGCTAAGTAACCAACGAAGCGAACCACTTGAGATGAACTCTGATAGTGGTGTTGGTTATCCAATAAATGGTTCTCGGGCGGCGGTACCCACACCCGCCTCCCAAACTTCTTTATTAATTTAATAAAACTTTTAAATTCAATATAAAAGTCTGACAAAACGGAGCAGCCAGTTTACTAAAATGGGGAACAATGGTAAAAAAATCATCTTAACCAGTAAGTGGCCGAGTGGACAAAAAAATTCGCATTGCCATTCAGGCGTCGTGAGTTCATTTCTCTGCTGGCCAAATTCCCCATCACTGCACAAACAACATTTTACTCTTATAATGATGAAAGTAGGAGGAATTCTATTTTTTATCAGATTATTCGTATGTAATTGGGGAATTTTTGTCGTTCAGTTGATAAAGTTAGGGAAGAAAAGACGCACCGCCGGTAAAGTTGTATTAATCCGCTTCACTTGGCCAATCATGGCGTTGAACACTTCGCGTAAGTGAATTAACTTTGATAAAATTAAAAGATATAAAATGCATATTTTTTCGTCTCTCCCGATGTAAATATTCATTTATCGTAATAATAAAGCTAAAACAAACTATTTAAATAAGAAATATTCCGTTTTAACCGTGAGACGGAAGAAAATTTAACCGGACCTTCCTTGCCTCATTTACATTCATTCATCGTCTCGCAAATGCTCTTCTATTATTTTGACTCTTGACATGACCTGACTCAAGGTTCTGATTCACTCGATCGTGCTATGTCTACCTCGGGCGTCCCTGACTTCTTCTATCACATTCACATTTGCCTCATAATTCTCCTTGCACTCCTTTTTTTGTCGATTCGCTCTATATGCCCAAACCATCTGAGCGTCCCTTTTACGCTTATGTCAGCCTAGCATCCTTTGCGAATCTCCACATTTCTCACACGATCTTACGGGTTTACCATACGTACGCCTCGGTGATCTCTTTTCTACAGCGTTCAGTCTACTTTCATCCTTCCTCTTCCAGTTCCATGTCTCACTGCCGTACATCAAGGTAGGTACCAACACTCCATTTTGGACTGTTAGCTTCCTTGGGCAGTTTTTTTGCAAGCGCTAACCGCCTTCACTCCTCCATTAATGGGGTTACCTGCATTTACCCTTCTTTCAATATTTCTATCAACCTTCCCATCTCAGAAATTTCTGATATTTCTTTACCTGAGGGAATATGGCTACTATCCGTGGCTCTACCCTACCGATTTTCTCTTAGGCATGCTCGGTATGAACCATCTACGGGTCAGAAGGGATGTGCTCATTGTTACACATTTCTTCAGACTGATTCGAGGATGCTTCGAAAACTCAGCTATAATGGAGAGCATTAATTTCTATGATCCCGGTAGTTATCAACGTAGACTGTATAGACTGTTTTATCTCCCGTCTTGCAGAAATAACTTGCCAATGATTATGCGATTAATCACTTCGGATATCGATATGTTTAACATCAATGAAGCAAAATTTAAACAGCAAGCTTTGTTGCTGTTAGTGTCAATCTGTTTATCTCATCTAAAATATTTTCTCTTTTAAAAACGCCTTGAAATTATAATTTTGTAATGTTTTGAAAGTGAATAAATTAAATTGAATTGCATTGCATTGAATTGAATCGAAAACGTCAATTTTTCATCCCTAATTTCACCCAAATGAAAACTGAACAAAAAATCATCGTATGAAACGCCCATTATCGGCGTACTCAAAAAAATATAGCTGAAAACCAACAAATCGACCTCTTCTGAAAATGACGTATTGTGTTTGATTCTGAGAATTAGTCCTCGATTTGGCGCCAGTTGTTGTCAAAATTCCCGCCGTTTTTTGTTTGCCAGATGACAAAATTAAAGGCGTGAGTGTTTACTGGTCTGGCCGCCAGGGTCGCCCAACGCCACTCGCACTTTTATAGGGGTCGTAAAAGCACACGTGGAAGGGTTGGCACCAGGGACCTAGATACTGAGGATAAAGCCTTATTTCGAAGGCTTTCACCATCTGAAACGCCAGGCAGAGATATGGGAAATGTTTATAACTAACAGACTAAATGATAGTTTTTACTTTATTCCACTTTTATTTATTCTCGACCGTACATGTTTCAAACACTCACGTCCATCTTCTAAGGCCCAGTGTCTACATCAGCTGATTGATTTTAAGCTCGGCTTGGTTGGAATGTCAAGTTTAGCACAGCTTGCAACATTATCCACATATAGATTTCACCAGTACTACATGTATTGTCCATGACTTTGATAGAGGAATGTGTTTCTTTTTTCTTTGAAAATCAAAACTACTGTCTACATGAGTAGTATATCTATGCTCTCTACTGGCATCGTCATTGGGTAATACCGGTCAGACCCAGGAAACATTAAAAAAATGATGTTTTCTAGGTCTCTTGTAGGAAATTTCAAAATGTT
Source organism: Limnephilus lunatus (assembly GCA_917563855.2). Taxonomy (NCBI): domain Eukaryota; kingdom Metazoa; phylum Arthropoda; class Insecta; order Trichoptera; family Limnephilidae; genus Limnephilus; species Limnephilus lunatus. The sequence goes on along the minus strand of OU830593.1, from coordinate 4,601,134 downwards.
ATACTAATGTACCGAACCGTTAACGTTAACCGAAAATAACGTGATAACGTATAGAGAATAACTTAGTAATGTAATAACACATAGAGATTATAATAATAACGTATATGAAATAACATAGTAACGTAATCACGTAAATATAATAACGTGATAACGTAGGTATAGAAAATAACGTTGTAACGTAATAACGTATGGAGAAACGTATTCATGTAATAAAGCATTAAAGAAAAAACAATCTGCAATTCACACGCGGTAGAAGTGAAACCTTCAGAAAACTAAAGTAGACAAGAGTGGGAAGATTACGAACAATTAAACAAAGAGGAGACCGATAGGCTACGAAGTACTGCACAAAAAGGAGACCGATTATTCTATCTCATTAACTCCACTAGATCCACAAAGGAGGCCCTGAGGAAAATCATTTCCCTTAGGGCCTATCATCTTTGGGGATGCTGTGTGGAGGTTTTTTTAAAGGAAAGGAAGGACAAGAAGTTCTGAGAAGGAAAAAGTTATTAGCAGTGGGTAGGAATCTGGGGGTAAATGTGTCCAGGAGTAATGGACGTTTGAATTCATCTCTCCCACTGCAATTCAGGGCGATGGGTCGAGAGAGTCCGCCTAGAGAGATCTAGATTAGGTCTCCTTCAACTAAACTCTCCCGATCCGACCCGCCATGCAGTAGGTGGGCAAACGCATTAGCCGCCAAGATCTAGACAAACCTTACTCCATGAACCCGGGCACCCATGCTAAGCCACCAAATGTAGTGAACCACTTGTGATGACCTACGGCAGGGGTATTGGTTATCCAATAAGTGGTTCCTGGGCGGCGGCGCCTATTGAGCCACATCCTTCACCTCCTATAGATGAATGTATTTGTATGTTTTTAGTGTCACAAATCACAACGGTGCTAACGAAGTTATCACTTCAATAAAAAATGATCGTAATTTTGTTAGTTTTTACAAACAAATCGGTCATATGTATTACTTTGTAATAATACATTAAGAGCGCGCAGGAGCGCCGAGAAATTTTAACGATAGGTATTTGTAAAAATTATTTCTATTTCGTTCATCTCAGCGGGGACAGCAAAAGCGCTATCGGTGTATTGGTGAACCCCAATGCGTGTGTGTGCGTGGCTGCAGGTGTTGGAAGCACGAATCGCCGCGCCGCGCCCGCCAGCGACTTCGCGTTCTTATTATTTCATTTACTGTTATTCATTTATTCCAAAAATTAAGTAGGTGCCTAGGTACATATTCGTAATAAAATAGCGAGGTCTACATTATTTAATATTGTATTGTACTTAACTTTATTATTATTATTACTTACTACAAATACATGTGACTGCCTGCTCCGAGCTCATCTTCTGCACACGCACAAGTCAATGAGACTTGTGGGTGCGTGTATACAGGTTGCTGCCTGCTGCAACAGATAAGTCAATACGCGTCGCGACTTGAGCGTGCGTATTCCTATATAATAGATATCTTCTGCGCTCATAGTTCATTCATCTTGTTACTATTAGTAAAGTAAGATGCACGCTGTTTTGGTTTAGTAATATCGGGAGATTCATACCATCTTTTTTTATAAAACGGCAGCATAGGCGCAGTAGGTACATCACGTACTTTGTGATTGTATAGTGTTTTTATTTTTCGCTGGCTGCATCACTCTACTGTTTTTGACTAGCCTTTTTACTGGAAACTATTCTACGTCAAATACAGACCTTCGAATTTTGACCCTGAAACCCCCTTGAATATTGAAATCTGTTTGGTCATTTCTCACGATTTACACATATAGGACATATGGTGAGTAGATACCTACTAAACTATTCATAAATTATTCATAAACTATTATTATAAACATAAACTATTCATTCATAAAAACTCAATATTACAACACAATTTCCTTTTTTAATTAAACATATAAATATCGCTAAAAATGTTGTTGTTTTTTGGCTCTCCCTGAATAACGTAAATTCATCAGTTTTGACTGTATGCATAAAGTGCATTAGTGCAAGTCGGTACATTTGTTAACATATCTAGTAACCTATAATAAATATTATTCTACGTCTTAGGCTGCGTATACACACGCCAGCCGAACAACGGATTATGGGAAAGGAACGAAGCAAAAGCAAACTGCCCGAAACGCTGCGCCGCTTGCGGTTGCTTCGTACCTTTACCATAATTCGTGGTTCGGCTCGCGTCTCTGTCCGCAAAGAGTGGCGTGCACTGATTTTTCAGTGGGCTAGAATCCTAAGATTGAAAATACGACATTAATGATGTTGTCGAAGCTGAAAATTATTTTTTTTCCGAAATTTCAATTTTCAAATTCTGTGCACGCCACTATTCGCAAATATATACGTAGCATAAGATATGTGTATTTAGAAATTGAGTTACATAAAATCGACTACTATATTACCTACCTTCAACTCAAAAAATTTTTTCTTACAGATAAATAATGGGTAAAAGAAATGGAAACAAAGCGCGTTTGTTTTTATCTGCTAGACGAAAAAAACCGATTATTAGTATTAAACGACAGATTCATGTTGCACCACGTTCGACATCTAGGTAAGTCGAAATATCGCTTTCCTGTCACTCTTACTACTGAACCTTCCTAAGGTTACCTTTACGTACGTAAAGTTTTTTTTCCCGTAAGTTGCTCACATAAGAGAGTTATGGCAAAATTACCAATGGGTATCGTTTACATTGATAATTTTGCCATAACTCTCTTACGTGAGCGACTTACGAGAAAAACCTAAAGATTTATGCTATGAGAGCCGTGTATTATGTAGCATGTATAACGGGAAAATGGGATGGACAAATTTAAATAAATAAATCATTTGCATTTACAGGGATATGGATGTCATCGATACTACTTTTGGAAACTTAACTACATCTTCACTAATGCATGAAACTTCCATGGATGAATCATTTGCTCCAAATATAGACGAAAACGCAAGTTCATCATCATCAACAACGCTTGATGATTTGGTGATAGAACCAGACCATATTGATGAAACCGATAATTTCGAAGGTCGCAGAATTGTGGATATAAAATATTTGTTTTCGGAGATATCAAATATAAAGCACGAACACACCAACTGCACATTTTCCGATTTAAAATTTATGAAGGAACGACGAAATGGTCTTCTAAGCCAGTATGTTTTCGAGTGCAAAATGTGCAAGAAAATAGAATACATTCACTCCGAAGACCCGAAACGGAAAATGTCTATAAATACTGCTGTCGTCGAAGGAGTGATGTGTACACGAAATGTGTATTCACAATGGAATGAAATTTGTGGGGTTTTAAATATGCCAAATATGGATTGTAAGACTTACACGAACATAGAACAATGTTTAGCGCCAACAATTGAAGAATGTGCCTTAGAAGAAATGATCGCAGCTGGTGAAGAAGAAAAAAGGCTAGCCATTTTAAACGGTGACGTAGACGAGGGTGGCTATCCTTTGGTAACGGTGGTTGCAGATGGCTCCTGGGCAAAGAGGTCGTACAAAAGTGGATTTAGCTCCTCATCTGGCGCAGGGTGCATAGTTGGACTACGAACTAAAAAGGTTTTATTTCTGGGAGTGCGAAACTCATACTGCTGCATATGTGCTAGAGCTACTAAACTACACATAGTTGCTTCTGAGCACAGGTGCTTCATAAACTGGCGTGACAGTGCTAATGCCATGGAAGCCCACATTATAGCAGAAGGGTTCTCGAGAAGCATGGAAATGCATGGATTGAAATTTAACAAACTAATTGGTGATGGCGACTCCAGCATCATGAAAAAAATAATGCAACAAATGCCATATGGTCCTAACCTTATAGTACAAAAAATAGAGTGCAAAAATCACTTACTCCGCAATTTTTGCAACAAAATGAAAGCACTTGGAAAAAAAACCAACAACGCTAAAGGCTTTGTACCAGTTCATATAAGGAAAAAGGTTGAAGCAAACGTTTTACGCATGAGAAGAGCTGTAGTTGGAGCAATAAATTACAGGAAAGAGCAAGAAAACACAGTACAAAGTGATAAAATAAAAAATTTGAAAATGGACATAAAAAATACCGCAAATCATGTGTTTGGTGATCATAAAAATTGTGCATCGTACTATTGCAAGCCGGAGAAGTATACTGATGATCCAAATTTAGTAAGCGATCTTCGAGATTGTGGAATATGGACTGATATCCAACAATTCTTATTGTCTCTAATAGCAAATGCAGAAAGTCTTATTATTGACGTGACAAATAACACTGTGGAGCAATTCAACAACGTTATCGCCAAATTTATAGGTGGAAAAAGGGTAAATTTTACTACAAGAGGATCTTACCAAGCAAGATGTTTTGGAGCAGTAACTTCGTGGAATAGTGAATTGGCAACCCATTCAAGAATACAAAAGAAAATCCAAGGCCACAGTCCCGGCAAATACACGAAGCACTTTATAGAGAGAAAACGACGTTCGAAGGAGAATAAACAAATGTGTCGAAAAAAAAAACTAAAGTATAATGAAAATACGACAGAAAAAAGAAAAAAAGTTACAGGGCCCGATGAAAATTATGGTCAATTGGAATTAGAACCAGATATGCCACCTGAAATATTTGAAACGAAAAAAGAGGAATTTCTCAAAGAATTATCTTCAACCAATAAGGAAGAGCTCGAACGGAATACGGTAGGCCAAAGCAATAACAATCTGTGGGCAATTGAAAGACGTAAGCGGATAACGGCGTCTAACTTTGGAAAAATATATAAGCTTCGGCAAAAAACTTCAGTTACGGGAGTACTAAACTCTTTACTGTACTCACAATTCAAATGAACTATGGCCACAAATTATGGAAAAGAAAATGAAAGCCTAGCAATAGAGCAATTTTCAAAAAAAACAAGTTTTCAGGTATCCGCTTGTGGGCTATTTATCGATAAAACCAAAAACTTTTTAGCGGCAAGTCCGGATGGCCTTATCGGTGAGGATTCTATAATTGAAATTAAATGCCCTTATAGTATAGCAAATATGTCACCAGAAGAGGGAATTGCACAAAAGATAATTGATTACTGTAAATTGGAAGACCATTCTTTAACATTAAAACGGAATCATAATTACTTCTACCAAGTACAAGGCCAGTTACATATTACTCGTCGTAATTATTGTTATTTTGTTGTGTGGAGTCCAAAAGGTTTGCTGTATGAAAAAATTGAGAGGGACGATGAAATCTGGCAAAAAATCGTTCCACTGTTAGAAAATTTCTACCACCAATGCCTTTTACCAGAAATAATTGACGGTCGCATACCAAGAAATTTACCGGCGAGGGAAAGGTCTGGACCATAAATTGTTTTAATTTCATTGTGTAGATGTTAAACAGTAATTTTTTTTACAATAAAGCGTTTAAAAACAAAAAATATTAGATCATTGAAGAAGATTGAAAATGTCAAGTGATGTAGGAGGTATTCCCAAAAGTGCATTTTTCTGTAATAATATAACGTATTAAAAAAGTTAAATAAAAACTAAACTAGTTATGTGTATGTACCTAATATGTAGCACAATAAACAATATGGTGCCTCTTATACATAGATTTCAATATTCATTTGTATAATATGATATTATAATAACATAATCGATTCAACAACATGTGGTAGATGCATGTACCACTGAACATACGCTGTACCAGCATTCCATCAAACGATCAGTGGTGTATGTACTTACCATCACACATTTTCTTGTAAAATATAATTTTTTGAAAAAAAAATCTAGAACAATATATTTAGTCAAATATAAAAGTTTTTTTTTGGTTCGGTAGTTGTATCTTAAAAAAAGTGTCCTATAAAGGGATAATATTATGTTGAGTACAACCTTCAAAAGTTATCAAAAAATATTTTAATTAATTTTTGTGTTCCATATCCAACTCGGCAATACGGAACGGAATCATCTCGGGGTCTGTCTGTAACAGGTGTTTTTTTTTTCAATTTTTTTCCATTAATTTATTTGACGTAAACAAATTAAATTTGTCACAATAACTTTAGTAAATAAGCTCGGTAAGTATTGGCACACTCAAAATAAGTCACCAAACAGAAAAATAATTTTAAAAAAAACATCGATAACTCGGGACATGACAACACTAGTGGACTAGTGTATCGATATAATTATTGAGAATGTCACATCACTTCGTTGACTGTATACGTATTCAACAAAACCCTCTCCGCCCCCCCTCACCCCCGAATACTGAGAGAAAGGAACACATGCACCTCAGCCTGATAATACCCAAATAAAATTGTCAAAATCGAGGTTTTGTAGTCCTCATTTTTCTACTCCAAAACTGAACCAATTTCCAAGATTTTTTTACCAAATGTATTGGAAGAAAACATTCTATGTCTGTACCTTTTGCTTTTTTTAAAAATACATCGTCTAATTTGTATACTGAACGTTTGTTGATGGCGTTAAAAAAAGTCAATTTTAACAATTTTTGAAGGGTTATAACTCCTATAAAAAGTAACTTATCAAAAAAATCAAAACGTACCGACACGCTTGCGGTCAATATTCATATTATGTAAAAAAAATATTTTCTCTAGTGTCAAAATTCAGAGAGGGAAATGAGGAATACGTTTGTATGGAAAAAACACCACCCGGTTTCCTCTTAAGAAGCAGCATTCAGATAATATTGCTGACTGCATTTGAGGATGCATTTCCTTTAAACGTCTGAAAGTGCATTAATATCATCCTGTCTGGGATGCAGTCGATGAAGCCACATCAATACTGGTCCAATCGATCATCTGCCACTAGCGGAAACTGCATTGAATGGATGTGTTATTGTTGTATTGTAGAATGCAGCGCATTCGGACATTTATTTGCATATTATTCCAGTACCATACAGACTACATTCTTTGCCTGTCATAGGGTGGTTTTGCTTTAAAAATTCGAACATTTATATGAAAGTTTTGTTATATAAGATTGATTATTTATGTCTTTATTTATTTATTTATTAACGCCCTTTTTTGGGACTTTTACATATGAATAGTAAGAAATATACAGTATTTATTTTACATAACTGAACTGCCTCGGAAACAAAATTTTATACATGTTTAAAGATAGATTGAAGATGTCCACTGACCTGGTAAAAATGTTTCCCTCCATTAGTATTCTGGGGAAAGAGGGATACATGTGGTAGTTAGGCCTAGAATTTCTGCGCTGAAATAAATCCTGACCTGTAGTGTTATCTAGTAGAATAACTAAATTACATCATTTAGAATATTATACAGAAATTCCAAGTCAGTGAAAATTTATCCGTCTGACAATTTGAGAATATTCATATCATTTAAAATAGTGTTATAGTTCAACATAATTACTGGAATACCCATTTTATCATTTATAAAACTTAAGAACTTGTTTTGTATTCTTTCTACAGCTTGTAGATGTTTATTATAATGTGGGTTCCAAACGGGAGAATTGTACTCAAGTTGACTTCTAACATATAACAGTTTAATACACTTTATATTGTTAAAATATCATAGTTTTGTTATATAAGATTGAATAGAAATCATGTTTTTATTTCTCGCTGAAAAATATACGTATTACAAATCAAGCAAGATATATTTTTTCGAATACCATTTACACTACTTGATGCAATTTGCTCATGATGAGCGAATTAAATCTTTTTATTTTTATTTTTTATGAAAATACTAGTGTTTTTAACATTAAGGAAAAAAATTACTCAGGGCCTATGTCATCTTTGGGTATGCTGTGTAAAAGGACTTATATAATTCTTATATAAGTCTAATATTCATACTAATCGAACAAAAAATGTAGAACCGCTTATGAAAATGACATCCATTCAAAGAATGAAGTTGTATGATTGAATTAACTATAAAAACGGCCGTGTTTTTGTTATGTGAATGCCGCACAACAGTCCTAACTACCCCCAACCGCCTGTATCGAGTGAGACTATGGCATGCCCTATTGGGGTATGTTGTGAGGCTGAAGGTTGTAGGAAAGGGAAAAAGATGGAGAAGAGGAATGTTGGGAAGTGCCTGGCTATTCAGATCTGGTCATCAAACACGGCTAAAGCCATTTGAAGCAACTTTTCAATTTTAAATGGTGGTCTAAGACCAAGGTGATATTGAGAGTTTTCTCCAATCTTGATGTGATCTGGGATTTGATAATATAATAATGATAATATAATAATTATATATTTCAATCAATGTACACAAAACCTTAGCTTATTATATACCTAAACCTTCCTCATGAATCACTCTATCTATTGGGGAAAACCGCGTGAAAATCCGTTCAGTAGATTTTGAGTTTATCGCGAATAGACAGACAGGAATGTAATATGTAGAGATAACAGAGAGGAATGTGAATGAAGCAAGAGTTAGAATAAAACATACGATTATACCTTCCTACTGGATAATAATAAAGTGAAAAGCTATTGTAGCGAAGCTAAACGCCTCCACCCTTTTGCTAACAATGTCAATATTGTTAGTTTATATTCTACCAACTACTGAACACTTTCACTACCGTTATTGTACTCTAAACTGGTAGCCGTGGGTGTTCTCAAAAGCTACCAGCGATAAGCTCAACCCCTAGTTCGCGTGGGAGCGATGGTGTTACCGGGAGAGTAAAAGATGTTCATAACTTTATAGAAATAAACATTTTGACTAGCATGCAACATTGGATAAACAACATTTTACATTTATAATAATTGCAAAGGATGCAATCGTATAATATAATTCAGATTATTCATAAACTAGATTAAAAAAAAAAAGTGTCTAATTTACATGCGGTAGAAGTGAAATCTTCAGAAAACTAAAGTAGAGAAGCGTGGATAGATTACGAAGCACTTTTTTTTATCAATGTGAAGGATAATTTTTTCCATATTTTTGTCATAGAACTCCAGTGCATCTTTTCCTATATATTTGGTCATCTAATTAGTATTTATGTTTTCTTCTTCGGAGTCGCTAGATGTCGCTTTCGTTAGTTTTTTTGCCTGTTCATTTTGGAGTGCTTTAAAGATATTGATTTTACAATTTTAATTTTTATATAATGAATAATAGATCACTTTGTATAAACCACTAGATATATTATAAAAAATATCTACATGTTTCGATAACAATGTTATCTTCATCAGGATATGTTAATTTAAAGAAAATAAATGACAAACACGTATAGACAAATTAGAATAAATTAGAACAAAGACAAAATATTAAAAAGTAGAGGTGATTAATTGCTAAAAAATAGTTATACAAAATAAAATATAAAAATTATTTAAGGAAATATAAAATTGCATTTAGATAATAAAAAACTTTTAAGAATTATTATTTTTTTTTTTTTGTATTTCGTAAGATTTAATCCTTGGTCCGCTGAACGTCTGGCCACTAAGGTTCGTCAGGTGCATTATACCACTAGATTAAAGGAGACTTGCGTGGAACCTTGGATTTATCGTATTATATTGGAATCAAGTATTATATCTATCTCATTCTTTCGGAGGCTAAATCCTATAGATAGTATAGATGCATGTGTTCGTCTCATTTAATGTCGCTAGCTTCCGTTTCAAATCACAACGGTGCCAAAGGAGTTTTCACTTTAAAAAAAGGATATTATTTATTAGTAACATTTTGCGTTTAATTATTAACTACGGTAGAGTGTTATTATCAAACTGATTGATCAGTTTCGTAAGATTTGTAAAATAAAATATTGTAAAATTAAAACTGAATAAACATATTTAAAAAAAAAAAAAAAAAAAAATTTGAACGTTCCCTAAGCTTCGGTTTAACTTTTTCAAATAATTTGAAACATTTCCCCTCTATCTTTCAGGAATTAAGTTAAACCTTCTGAAGTACAGTTCCTTGGTACGTGTCTTTCGCTTTTCCGCCCACAGTATTTATCCGCACTTAAAACGACCTTCACCCATCTATTTAATGGGTGAAATTTATTTTATATCTAATTTAATATATTAGAAAATATATCTCAAGTGGGTTGTCCAAAAAATTTCTGGAAAGTCTATGATTAATTTTAAAAATATTAATTGAAAGAGATGACAGAGAAGAATAGCGATACATTAGAAAATACTTTAATTTCATATTTGTAAAAAGCATTTACTTCGTGGCTCGCCATAATTTACAATAAAAACACATATAGATTTGTCATAAGTTAGTTATAATATTCTCCTGACGAAGGAAGGGTGCTTCTGAAACCAGTAGAGTGTTTATAAAATAAAAGTGGTCTACAACAAATTTATATGTTTTCTTCTTCTAAAACAGCAAACTTATTTTGTGGCACCAATTTAATTCAAATTAATAAATTACTTTGTTTTTACCACTATTATAAAAAAAACACTGATGAAGTAAGCTTGGCTTACGAAACATGTCGGTTTTTATAATCAATTATAGTGGTAAATACATAGTAATTTATTAATTTAAAATTTATATGTGTTTTAATTGTAATACATCCATTAAACAGATGGGTGAAGTTTCTAGTTTGGATCTTAGACAGTAGCCAAATGTCACAATAAAGGTTTAAATGTAACAATCATTGAAGTGACAATTAGTTTTTAATAATGTTCTCTGCTAGAAAAGTTGCCGGTTCAAAATTTATTAGTGTTTTTATATTTGCAATACAAATACGATTTTCTTTAGTATGATTGCATTCCGAGTATTTACTAATTTACGAGTACTAAAGCCCACGACCTACGACTACAGCGAGTATTCGAATGTTATTTCTTATTTTTTAATCATTAAAATATGTTATTATTTGTTTTGTTTTTTGTTTTTGTTTTTGTTTATTAGGGAAACAAACAGTTGTACATATTATAAGGTAATTACATATTACATGGGTGCATTAACCAGTGAAGTTTTCGCAAAAAAATTATAATATATAAACACAGATTAAAACTTTAAAGAAAAAATAAAGTGTTAGAAAAAAGAAAAACAAATACAACAGAAATGAAAAAACACAAATTAAAGCATGTGGGAAAGAAAAGATGAAGTTAAACAGCGAACATATATAAAATTAACACATTTTCACATCATCAGAAAACGTTTAAGGATAAATGATTAGTCATTTGCCAGCGCCCTTGAGGGGGTTTTTCACAACAACAACAAAAAATAGCGCTATATAAATCATCCAAATATTACTATTTTTATAATAAGAAGGAAAAACAACATAATGAGAATGAAAAACAACAGACAGCAGGGATGGAGGGTTCGCAATTAACAATTGGTTTTAATTTTTTCAGTTATAAATTTAATAAATTGGCCTGAGGACAAATAGAAAATATCAGCTTCGTAAAACATATCGTTGTATTTTGTGCACGTCCTTCGGAAAAATGAATGTTGTGTGTAATTTGTTTTTGAGTGTGGGATGTGGAATAGTTGGTTTGACCTTGTATTTCTTGTTGGACAGTGGAAATTAATGTGTTCTAGAAGATAGTTGTTGTCAACCACGTTGTTAATAATTTTGAATAAAAATTTCTGGTCGGATATATTTCTTCTATCTTCTAAGGTTGATAAATTATGGAATGTTAATGAGTCTTGTAAGTTTTCTGATGTTCGAAAGGATCATTATCTTTTTTTGAATTCTTTCTAACCTTAAAATATTAACTTTGTATTGGGGATTCCATATGACTGATCCGAATTCTAATATTGAGTGGACAAAAGAGACATACAGTATTTTGATTACATGTGGTGACCTGAATTATTATTACTGTGTAAAAGAAAAGGAAGAAAATAAAAGGTAAAGAGGGAAAATATACTTAAAATGTAACCAATACACGGCTGTATTATGATATTACATTACATATTCATGTTTTTTTTTTCAAGAAATGAATAAATTTAAAAAATATACATATTGAATATTTATCCTAGACTTGTAAAAAGTTAATATAAATATTTTTTACATTAGCTGCAAACAGGAGGCCTTGAGGCAAATAATTTCCCTCAGGGCCTATGTCACTTCAGGGGATGCTATGTGGAGGGTCTTTTTAAAGAAGTTCCGGAAGGAAGAAGGTATGAAGAGTAGGTAGGAATCTAGGAGTCGGTGTGTCCAAGAGTGACAAACGAATGAATCAAGTATACTCCCCTCCCGCTTCGATACATGGCGATTTATCGAGATAGTCCTACTGTAGAGGTCCAGGCTAGGTCTTCCTCGGCCAGTATTTCCTGACCCGACCCGCCATGCATTATTTTGACCAACACATTCGCCGCCAAGACCTAAACGAATGTGACCCCGTGAACCCGGGCACCCTTGCTTAGTCACCAGACGTAGCGAAACACTTGGCAGAAATTTTATTATATATATATATATATATGACAGAAAGGTTATCTATCAAATGGTTCCTGCGACGGCGATACCTATAACCGCCTGCCAAATTGATATATTTCAAAAATGCGAACTTATAATTTAGATTCATAAACATTCAAGAAAGTTGATAATCAATATAAACCTATTAAATCCACTGAAATCATTTCCTCGTTTATAGACATAATAATATTATGAATTATTACGTGTTTGTTGTATGAAGGTAGTGGGAACAGGCTCTACCTACAGAGTAAAGCCTTCTCATCCGTCGCAGGTAATTCAGCGGGCAGTGTGGCGGACAGGTAACGGAGGCCGTGTACGCAGGAAGCCAAGGACTATAACCAGAAATTGATTAAATAAGACACTGTTTAATGCATATTATTACCTTGAAAGTCTCTTATAAATTAACAGCCTTACTAAAACACGTTGTAAAAATTTTATTCAATTGATAAAGGACCGCGTATGTGAAAACTTTACTAATTAATAACTGACAGAAATTATTCATGGAGAAATCAGCCAAATATGATAGTTTATCTGTTGTATATGTATATTTATAATTTCTAACGAATTTCGGAATGTTTCAAGGTTTTTTTTATGTATTTTTTTACTTGAATACCGCACAAGAGTCAACTGCTCCCGTCTGGAGCCAGTGAGACTATGGTGGTATGGTATCCCCAATTGGGGTATGTTGTGAGACTGAAGGTAGTGGGGAGGGGAAGTAGATAAGGAAAACACGGCTAAAGCCATTTCAAGCAACGTTTCAATTTTGAATGGTGGTCTTACACCAGGGCGATACTAAGAGTATCTTCCACTCTGGAACGTGTCGCAAATATACTATATATTATTTTAAATGAGTAAATTGTGAATAACAAAAAATTAATCAAATAAAACTTATTTTCCACGCCAGGATTTGATCCCGCGACCTTTTGATTACGATTCAAGAGTCTTACCGCTGGACTTCGCCAGCCGTTATTTTATATGTCCTATATATATATTTCTTATTTTTGAAGATGTCGTAAAAACAATTTTCATTTAGAAACTAGATAAAATTACTTTTTAGATTTTCGTGTTGAAATATACTTTAGTTTTTTTTAGGTATGTTAAACTTCAACTATGAAAAAGGTTGAAAAAATAGCAGCGCAGGTGCAGATCTACCGAAATTCAGTGTTACAAACATAATAAAAACATTTTTGTATTAGTAGATAATAATAAGAAACACAAAATGTATAGTCTTTATACAATGTGCAAACAAAAACACATTAACATCCTTTTCCTTCCCAGAACTTCCTCTCCTTCCTTTCCTAAAAATACTCTCTACCCGGCAACTTCATAGATGACTGAATTTTTTTCCTCAAGGTGTAATCGTAAAAAAAAACACACACACTCAAAATACTCACGGAATTCTACACTTCTGCCCTGATGGTGGAAACTGTAAGGCTATTCGAAACATTGACTAAAGAAGGAAAAGCGCAAAACGGCATAAAAACCCAAAATGAATCAAGATCTCAAATCATGTCTTCAAGCAGCTTGCTAAAAATCGTACATATTTGTGTGTTTAGTGCCTGTGTCGTAATTCTAAGTGTGGTCCTCATTGAGGGTGGAGAGGTGAGATTTTCATGTGTACATGAGGCGACTGACACCTTGAATTGCTACACCCTCATCACCGTGTGGGGGGGGGGTATGTAGGGGAGGGAGAAAGAGGGAGTTGGGGGATGACGGCCCCGGAGGTTCTTTTTTCAAGGACAACGGATGAACGGTCACTCGACAAAAACCCTCACAGCCTACTATTCCACAAGGGCCGCAAAAGGGCCTCACCGTTTAATTAATGACCAACTACCTCGAGAAATATTATAATCAAAATTATCAAAAGAAAAGAAAAATGTTGAGATGTTCATTTGGTATTGGTTTTTCTTTTATTTTGTTACATTACCTCCATGGAGGAGGGCCTGAAGACAAAATGACAAAATTCTCTCAGTGACTGTCATCTTTGGGGATGCTGTGTAGTTGGTTTTTTGAGAGGTAATAACCAGACAAAACCGGAAAAATGTCATTTTTAAATCAAATTTTAGATTATTGACTCTTGTCCACAAAAAATTATAAATTGATTTCGACTTTTACCGTAGGTCTTTGGCAGATTTGTTAAATTTTCAAATAAATTTTTGTATTATTCAACACACAATTCAAATCATAAATATAATCATGCAGTAAAATAAATCAATAAATTATCTGGGAAAGTTATGTTCCAGAATTTTAATTTTAGTTTAAATAAAATCATTTAAAAAAAGATCCGCACACGTGTTTTGTGACGAAAATACTTCAGTTTGTCTATTTACGGTCTTACAAACTAATATATTTAAGTTTTTTTTACATTCTTACTTTGATTAGACATTATTGAAAAATTATAAATACTTATGATCAAAAATTAATTACAAAAAGTACATAATTTTAATAGTTTTATCATCACGCCTTTCAGCATTTTTGAATGTAAGTATAAATTAAAGCAAATTTTCAATGAAATAAGATCGATATTGAGTTATTATTTTAAAAAGCTGGTATGGGGAATAATTAATCTTTCTCATTGAAACCGCCCTGTACAATCGTTAGAACATCTTTCGACGAAATATGAATTCTCGGCCGTTGGCTGGTTAATGGCCATTAAGGGAAGTAGAACGTTTAGGAATCAAAAAGGGCGATTGATTATGATTGGTGGGCCGGATATCTAGAGGTTGATGTGTACAGGTGTGACGAACGTCTGAATCCATCCCTCCCACTGCGGTGCAAGACGATGGAGAGGTCAAAGTTTTCTTCAACTTGTCTCTACTAATCCAGTCTGCCGCGCAGTTGGTGGGCAGATGCATCTGTCGCAAAGACCCGGGCAAACCTCACCCCATTGTGTCATGCACTCTTGCTAAGTCACCTAACATAGTGAAGCACTTGGGGTGACATATGGCAAAGCTGATGGTTATCCAATAAATGGTTCCCGGTACGGCGGTACCCAAAGGGTCTCCCTCAACCAGTCTCTCCCGATCCAGCCAGCCCGTTATCCGCTGTCAAGGCATAGACAAACCTCACCCTATGAATCCGGGCATCCCTGCTTAGTCATCAAACGTATAGAATCACTTGGAGTGACCTATGGCAGGGGTGTTGGTTATCCAATAAATGGTTTCCGGGAAGGCGGTACCCAGACCCACCGCCCAAATTGAAGATATATTATAGTGATATTCTATTGAGTTATTATGATGTGTTACTATTCTTCCTTCTTTAACCAACGTTGGGGACAGCTTTACGGTATTCATCATCAAGTCAGATGTGATAATAATGTGGACAATAGTAATAATTGGATAATTTCCATCGCGCCGTTTTAGTGCTATAATATAGCTGTCACTCATAACTTGATTATACTATCGATTGCAAACGTGTAACTGCAACCCCTTAGAAAATGTAGAAAACATAAAATACCAACATAAAATAAATACATTTTTGATATGGAACGATTATGTCGAAATTTTGGTAAATAATACTAGGAGACTTATATGGATTGTGATAGGAACAATTCACATAGGTCTTAAAAAAATCGTCGTACCTCTTTTACTGTCATAGTAAGAAATATAATCTAAATGATGTTAGAAAGAAAAAATACCAAGTTTTATATTCAAATCAAAAGTTAACCACAGAAGAAATAAAATGAACACATTCAGGGTGTTAAAGGACGTGTTTGACTTACTTTAACCAGTGTTTCCTGACGTAAGTTGGAGTAAAGAATGTTAATAAAATTTTGGTCCCCGGTGACATTTTTGATATATATATATTTTTGTTCTACAAAAACATAAAAAAAATTGTAGATGTTGGACATTTAGTGGCGGAGTTAGGGTTTGGTCGGTTACTCGGCTGAGTGACCAGTGACAACGTGTGGAAGAATTTTTTTTTACTTCTTCAAACTTCGCAAAATAGTTTATAATATAGTGGTTTATACAAAGTAATCTGTTATTCATTATATAATTTTTTTTTGTTTGTTTTTGAAGAAAAACAAATTATGAAAAAAGTTACCGGAAACTAAAATTTAATTTACATTTTTTTACTCTAAATAATGTCAAGTACGTCCCTTAACACCCTTATATGATTCCAAAGTCTGCGAATACAGTTTGAGTAAAATTTATAATACTTCGTGATTTTTTTAAAATTATTTTTAAATGAAATGACCAAAACATGATGTGATAGTAACATTTATTTGATTTGATTTTTCTCAAACTGCATGCGGAAACCAGATTTCGACCAACCCCTCATATCTTTTTCCTTCTCAGAACTTCCTATCCCTTATAAAGACCATCCACATAGGATTTCCTAAGATGACATAGGCCAAAAAGAAATGTATGATTGTTGAATGTTTAAAATTGCAATATTTTTAAAGTGTCTCTCATTGACTGCTTTACTCTAATTCTTACCGGTGTGCCATGTTCCAAACCAATATTGATGTAGATGGGTTGATTTTGATTATTTCCATATTGGATATCCATTAGGGGTACCGTAGTCCCACTGGTTTCGGGCAGTTGGTAGTCTTATGTGGTATCTTTAGGTAACATCGAATATATTAATATCGTACCAACTGAATCAGGTCAATACAACCCAGTAGTGACTAGTTTAATTCGCTGTTTTTTTTATATTGACTCCATACAGGAGGCCCTGAGGAAAATAATATCCTTCATGGCCTATTTTATCTGAGATGCCGTATGGAGGGAATGTTTGTAGGGCGATACGATCTTAAGTTTTTGAGGAGCGATATTAACATGGTTTTAGGCGACTGGCATAGTTTGTGCACTTACCTTGTTAAAAATACTGCAAATAATTTCGCGCTTTTATTAGATCTTTGTTTGATGCAATTTAAATGTTCCATTTAAGAAAATTTCAAAAAGATATTGGTCACAATGTCACAAGAACTCTTATTACGAAGTATCTTCTTTGTAATCTGACTTTTTTGCGAACGATGAGAATCAACAGCATTTTCTGACTGATTTATCCTTGGGTTTAGTAAAGTTTAACTAATTTATTATGATCTCATCTGAACGGTTCCATGACAACTCAACAAAGTGGCATCTCAACACCTCTTTGAAAAGTCAAACCTAACGTAACTGAACATAATCGACCTAACCTAACGTAATCTATTTAATCTAGTTTTTTTACATCAGTTATTGTTGTCTGTACGTATTTTATCCCATTTTACTAATATTGAACAATAATTTATTGTCTTTACAGGATATCTGTATTATTTTGGTCCCTTTTTTGTTAGGTTAGGTTAGGTTTTAGTAGGTATTTTGTTGGGAATGTTTTTTCCGTAGGATATGTTGTCGGAGGATATTTTATCAGTGATATTTTGTCATGGGATGAAAACGTGCATTCTCGTTTAATTACGCACATAAAAAGGTCCATATCTGCCCTACTAATTTCTTAAAAATGTTAAATTCAGCTTAGAATATGTACCGCTTGAAAATAACAAAACGCGTCCCGCTTTCCTGACTTGCTGTAAATTGCTAAATTTCACTGTCATTTCCTTAGACTCTTATAAGTGGCGTGAAATTGGAGCAAAGGGAATTTCTGCATTGCCACTTCGCGGGCTCCGAATGTATGAATCACATTTAGCGAAAAAAATTATGCCTGAGATTAATTTCACCCGATTCCACATTTCAACGCCCTCTTTTGGCCGTAAAAATAAACTGTTGGCCGTATCCTTCGCGACGAAAAAAAGAGCCCTCAAGTCTTTGGGCGTTCTGCTCCGATACATTTTATCTAACGCCGTAAGTAGCTACCCTCCCCCCTCTCACCCAGCACCCCCAACCAGCTACCCTCATAATCAGATGTTCGGATATTATACAGCCGCGGCGTGGGCGTACAGCCTGCGCCGCTATGCGCAGAACCTTCTGCACATCGCTCCGAGCTTCGCACAAGATGAATCTCCACTCAAAACCATCAAAGCTGCCAAATATCGCGCCAAAGTAAAAAAGAATCAACCCTTTTTTCATTGAACAATCGTTTCTCTTGCAATGCTTTACGTTTTTGATGAATTTTCTCATTCTGCGCCCTTGTTTGTTCCAGACCGGTCATATGTTTGCGTCGGTAGAAAGATCTCATCTAGCAATTCTAAAATCACTAGCGTAAATTTGGCTAGCTAGTTCATAAATCTTTCGGATGTATCGATTCCTTTTTGGTATTTATTTTCGCTTTAAAACATATAACGATTGATTGCAAGATGTTTTACATGAAATTAAACAAAGATTTAGATTTATAAAACATATCTTTAATTAAAATAAAATCCTTTTGCGATAGTCCTTAATTTTAGCAGAGAGTTTCAGGTGTTACGTCATCTCATTGTGGTGTTTATAAATAGATGTATAGCGATAAGGTTTACATAACTTATCAGTAGGGTCATTGCCCTATATCACTAAACTTATCACTTTATTTCCTATCGTATACACTACTCAAGTGTTGAACTGGCCACAGCTACACAATCTATGACACTGTTGACGTTGTTTGATCTAACATGCATAAATGGGTGTGAAAGAATCTTAGTTTTTTTTTTTAAATATATCTGACGTCTGTAATAGATAAGGTAAATTTTATAATAATTTTCGGTTTCTTAAATTTAACCGCCGCCGCATATAAACGGGTTCGATTCTCAACGAATTAAGCGCCCTTGAGGTGATTTTTCACAAAAACGGCGCTCTATAAATTGTCCAATTATTATTATTATTATAAAAACAAAATTTTAGTTTTTTTCCACGGAATAATATTATTGTGGTTCTGAGAATAGATTCCCGGCTAAAAAGGCTGAAGAACGTCGGAAGGGGAAGGCGAAGGAAGAGGGGAAGGTGGGGAAGGAAGTACCTGGCTATTCAGGTCTTGTTGCCAAAAAAGGCTTAAGTCATTTAAAGCATCTTTTATAATCAGTATATTCAACTGTAGTAGGGCAGATTTAGGTAGAAACATCGGGTCAGTGTAATAAAAAATTCCATACGTGAAGTCAAAGGGTTTAGGTTTTTTTATATTTTTATTTATGTGTGAAAATCTCCGATGTCTTAAATTTTGACTTATTGCTTAAAGCACCATCCGACATCTCTATTTTTCATCTAATCTCATAACACTTCATCTATTTAGCACATCTTTGATGACCTCTGTGGACAGGAATGAACTGCATGCTCAGTTTTTACTCGCCCAGTCTTCTTGTATCTATTTATCCAGCTATTTACTATCTATTTCCCTAGCTAAGTCTGGAGTAAACCACTGGACGTCTTTCTAGAATTTTATATTATAATAGTCGTTTTGCTGGTATTCTAGACACATATGCCTAAAAGCTCCTAACCTGCGATAATTCAATACAAAACATTCTTCCTTATCAGCATTAGCGTTCTTGGGGGGCGCCTGAATATAGGCAATCTCGTTAACACCAATTGACTTACATTGTATTTTTTTTAACTTTAATAAAAATATTTTGGTTATAATCGAAGAAGCTTTTTTACCTTGACTTCCAAGAGGGCATGAAGAAAATAAGTAACCTCAGGACTGTCATCGTTGGGGTGCGGAATGATGGGTTTTTTAGGGGAATGAAGTACAGGAAGTTATAGAACAGTAAAATTATGAGTGGTAGGTAGGAATCTTGGGGGGCCAGGAGTAACAAAACCAGTAGTTAGTAAGTTCTGCTGGCGATGTCAAAAGGTCTTCCTTAACCAGTGTCTCCCGATCGGGAGTGCCACGCAGTAGGTGGGTAAACGCATCCGCCGCCAAGAGCTAGACGAACCCCGGCCACTACCGGTGATAACACTCGTAACTGTAAACCCGAAAATCTGTTATCTAAACAATAAAAACGGTGTCGAACGGTGAACTCAAGTGTTAACTAGGCATTTTTTTAAATATTAGCTCCACATTGGAGACCCTGAGGGAAAAAATCCCTCAGGGCCTACTTCATCTTTGGGGAAGATGGGTGGAGGATCCTTTAAAGTAAAGTTAGGAGATGTTCTGGGAAGGAAAAAGATTTAAGGAGTAGGTAGGAATCTGAGTATCAATGTGTTCAGGATTGACGGACAAATGAATTCATCCCTTCCACTGCGATGCAAAGCAATGGGTCGCGAAAGTCGTGCTGGTTATATAAACCTCACCCCACGAACCCGGGCACCCCAGCTAAGTCACCAATATATGACTTATAAAAGGGGTATTTTTTATCCAATCAATGGTTCCTGGGGCGGCGGTACCCATACCCACCTCCCAAATTACCTAGCCTTTATCTGAAGCTTCCGTTAATCAAATAAGAGCAAAAATCTTTCAGAGAACCCAACAATTCTTGCGTGATAAAATCAATAAATATTAAGAGGGCATTACCAGCGGCCGAAAATTCAAATTTCATCAAAAGACGGCCTCGCGATCGGAAGTTTTTTAGAACGAGATAGAAATACCACATTCGCTCCGCCGCAAGCAGCATATCCCACTCAACTGGCGATATCTATAGGATGGTTCAGACGACATCGATATTGAATTCTCGGTTCCAGCTTTTTCCGAATAAGTAGTAATTTGTAATTTGTTTACCGAAGTGCATAAACATAAATAGATACAAGTGAAATGCGTAAAAATAGTGGGTATAAAATAGGTACTTACGTAATATACAAATTTCTTGATTTTTGAAATGTTTTTATGAGTATTCTGTTGTTTTTTAATTGTATTTCTACTGAGTGATATTCAGTTTGATTGTAAGAAATATCTCATTTTTACATATTTATTCTTCTCACAATAGGTATTATCAGTAATTTGGGAGGCGGGTATGGGTACTACCGCCCGGGAACCAGGGAGATTATTGTTGGTAATCTAAATTAAATTGAATTTCAAAAACCTCACCCTATGTACCTGGGTTCATTTATTTGTCCTGATCTTGGCGGCGGATGCACCTGCCCACCAACTGCATGGCAGGCCGGATCAGGAGAGACTGGTTGGACCTGGGAGATCTTTTACCTACCCAGCAGCACTCTCCGAAACATCTCCTTACAGTGGGAGGGATAGATTTTTTCATGTCCGTCACTCTTGGACTGACCCCAGATTCCTACATGCCCCTGATACCTTTTTTCTTCCCAGAATCCCGAACCCAATTTGGGAAACGGAACTCAATTTGGACCCCTAGATTCCTACCACTCCTGGTACCTTTTTCCTTCCCAGAATCCAGAACCCAATTTGGGAGGCGGGTATGGGTACCGCCGCCCAGGAAACCATTTATTGGATAACCAACACCTCTGCCATAGGTCACCCCAAGGGGTTCGTTTCGTTTGGTGTCTTACTTGCCCGGGTTCAAGGGATAAGGTTGGTTTGAATCTTGGCGGCGGATGCGTCTGCCCACCAACTGTGTGGCAGGCCGGATCGGAAGAGACTGGTTAGGGAGATCTTTTGACCTCTCCTGCAGGATTCTCGGAAGCCTTGCACTGCAGTGGTGAGGATAGACTCATACATCCTCTTGGATACACCGATCCCAGATTCCTACCCACCCCTCATACCTTTTTTCCTTCCAAGAACTTCCTCTCCTTCCTTTTTCTAAAAAGACCTTCGATACAACATCCCCAAAGATGACATATTTATTCTTATTATGAAATATTTTCCTGTATGGAGCTAATGTCAAAAAAAGTAAAATGTATTTTTAACGTTTATATTTTTACCAAAATTATGTAATTCAACTATAAATAAAGATAACCAAAAAAACAGCAGCATTATAATAAAAAAAATATGTAATATATAGCAACAAGCATATATTTTAGTAACGTCTACATAATATATGTACAGAACTTGAAAATATAAAAACAGTAGGACTGTTAGTAGTTGTACAGTGAAAACAGACCGCAATACAATAATGTGAAGGTTGTCCAAGAATTAACTACCTTTGCTCGTTGTTTCTCAAAATATGGTGGCACTAGCGTTAGCTCAGACTTTCCCAAAAAACCGAGCGGTGATCCGGCTTGGTAGCTGCTTCAGTGCGATCTTTGCGTTCGTTTGAGAAAGACGCTCCGTTGTCGAATCCCGCCCCCTGCGAGGTGCGCTCAATTATTCGCTTTTTCAATTTAGAGGGAGTTAGCCCTGTTGAAGTTCATAAGCTTGCAATTTTAATCCCAGATGTCAGTAAGTCTACCACACAAATGATTTTGAGGGAAAAATGGAGTATGCAAATTAATGCTCGTTGCGCAAATGCGCTCGGATCTCTTCGAACTGTTTTTCCAACCAAGGCGAAACTTTTTTGGATTAAAAAATGGGTTCACCACCTAACCCTACCAAAAAGGCAATGAATGACATGAATTACACCTCTTTCTTCACCTGAAGCAACACATGGACGAAAAATCTTTGGAGACCGACCAGGATGCGGAGGGAGAGTTGATTGCAAGGGCGGATCCAGGATTTTTTTCTGGGGGGGGCACAAGGGGCGAAGGGGCGGATGGGGGGGGGGGGGGGGGGAGGGGCGGCCGATGGGGGGGGGGGGGTGCTGCTCAAGAGCACAATTCTTTCCCCCCTTTTACCCTTTTTTTTTTAGTCGAATTTAATGGGGTGGGGGGTTTTCCGATTTCGTCGGTCTAGTGGCAAAGTCCACTAAGTCACGTTTTTTCATGAAATAAATTAAGTATGAGGCAAAGACATACAAATAACTAGACGAGAACTTACAGATGAGGGGTAAAAACCAACTATGGCGGGGCGAAGAGAGGAAAGAGACTTGTGATTCGCCAAGTCTTCTTCATTGTCTAAGTATGTGTTTCATAGACATACAGCGTCCGCGCGTAAAATGTACGACGAGAGCACGACATTGGTCCGGACACGCCCAGCCGGTTCCGAAAAATGGTTCCAATGGGAGGGGGAAATAACACGTTTTTTAACACGTTAGGGCATGTCCATATATTTTGTACGTCCATGGTATGAGGTCTTATGTAAAAATCGTCCTCTTCCGTCTGGCATACTCCATTAAGTCGAACATTCAATCGTTTTCGATTTAAACGTGTTTTTAAATTCACCGTAAGTCATAAACCCGATATTATTGTCAAGCAAAACACATTAAGTCAAACATTATACGAGGGTGGGTTTTAACCTTTTCCACTCCGTAGGCCAGACATACTGGCCCAAACAATTTTGGTAGGCAGCTCCGTCGGCCAGAGGTCCTGGCCCGACGCAGGTATAAGTTTAATCACCAATTTCTATCTTCCTAAGTACATTCTACGAACTATTATTTCCGATAATTACAAAGAATCGTCGCAAAATATTGTATAAACCAACATTTCTTCATTTAAATTTGCCGTTAATTTGTAGCGATTCGGCTCCCCATCCCTACAGTTTGTTGTATGCACATCACTAGGTCACAACAAACCATGTGACCAGCGAGCGTTTCCTAGTGGCGTTGGCGACTACACCGGCCAGTTTGGATTTGGGAACGAGTGAAGAAACACCCACCTTGCGAACGGAGGATCGCGTCTGGTTGCCGGACCTTCAGAATTCTCCTGCGGAAGAGTCATGCTGTAGCCTTATCATCGCAATTCTACACGTAACGTTAATTAGCTTTAATATAATTTACCATGGTTTATCTTTAACTGATTCTGATTGTTTTCTTATTCGCAACAAAATAAGATGGCGCTCAACCTTTACCACGTTCAATTCCTTAAACTATTAACTACCTACTTTGTTTTAAACATTCAGAAATTCATAATCATTGACTCTTCGAGTGAATGACACGCCCTGTAGATTCTATTAAATATTTTATGTTGGACTTTGATTTAATAGTGTTAATTAAATTTTATATCTCATGCTCTGGGTTTTGATTTTCAACATATTTCCTTGGTACCTACATTATCTTACATAGCATCACTTCATAAGCATGCTATTTAAAAAGTAGATTATCTCTTTTATTTCTCCGCTACAAAATGGCGCGCAACGTGGTTTAACCTCAGTAATTTCTGTTTCGTTTATTTTTTTTTCATTGGGTAGGAATTTTTTTTTTTTTGGTATGACTCCGATGTTGAGATTCTGTGGGTTCCATGCGCATCTTCTGTTCGTGGGGTGAGTGTGTTTTATATTTTATTTATTATAATGTCCTTATAACTTTTATATTCATTGTTTCCCACATCCAAACTCATTTTTTTGTATTCGTTTCGTCATAAGTGTAACCGCTCACGAAGATACTTTAATCATTATATTAATTTTATATCATGTGTTCCCCTTTCAAAAAAAAAAAAATAATACTTCAACGGTTCTTTCATTTTCACAGGTTTCAATATATAATAGCGGTTATTTTTGATTCGCATAATAATGTTGGTTGGTTTCCTTTTGTAATAATGTTGCAGGTTTATATATAATTAGCTATCACCGGTAGCTCCGTACATTATTAACGATGTACTTTATTGATTGCGATCGGAACAAATATGTACCTACGGTCATAATGGCACGCGCTGTACTACGTAAGTGTATTTCAATTTTATATTCTTTCTTTTGAGTGAATTTTCATTATTTAATAATGCTATGGTGTTCCAATATCCTTCATAATTTTTATTGCAACATCTGGTTGATAAAATTTGCTTTTGAACGCTATGCTGCTTAACATTTTATTATGAGGGACGGTCGATCTATGTCAGTATTAAACCTTTCTTTCAGATTATATTAATGGATTTCCAAGTTGATTAATTTTTGTTATCGATGTGATTGATAATTACTTTCATATTAATTTTGAGTTTATCTTGCAACGAATTTTAAGGAATTTTTAAATTTAACCTTCATATGTAGTATTGTTACAGTTTGATGGGTACTAATTTCAATGGAGTTGTAAATTTTATTGTCTACGCGTTAATAATTGCGCAAAAAATTGTTACACTGAAATTATTTACATCGTAATTTAAAAATTATTTTCCTGTATTTCGGAATTTTAATTTACTTTATTTTCAAATGCGTCAAATCATGCGTTTCAGAGTTGCTGGTTTTCTTCACATGACTATTGGATATGAGAGACGTCTATTATTCAATGGAAATTGCCGAGTCCAGTTTAACATTGCTTCATGGATAAAAGGTTTTTCAAGTAACTTATTTTTAATTTTCGGTTGAGTTGTTGATTGATTTTACAGAAATATTTTGTAAATAGTTTGTGTTAATTTTTTTGGAATTCTTCAATAACTTTAATTGTTGATTATTTATGAGGAATTTTTTGGCATTTTGTCACAGTCAAATCATGTCGAATTATTGTCGATTCTATTCAATATGCTTGAGCTCAAGTATGTTGTTTAAAATTGCGTTAATTTTAATTTAATTTTTAAAATTAATTTTATTAATCCTGAGTTAAAAAATTTTGAATTGAATAATACGCGTGTTAATTGGGTTGATTTTTTCTATAGTTTGGTTCCTGGCAGTATTAAATTTATCGACTTTACCCACTTGATAATTTTAATAGCTTCTTTGGAATTATATTGTGGGAATTATTTAACTTATTAATGGATCATTCACATATAACAATTTTCTCTCTTTTCTAAAACATTAAGCTCAATTTTAAGGTTTTCTAAAACTTTATAGTAGAATTTTTTTTTTTGATATTGTTACATTAGAACAATACTTAAATTTTTAGTTTGAAATTCAGTGTTTTTTGGGAATTTTTATTAAATTTGAATATATCATCTTTTTTCTCAATATTTCACCGCTCTCCTTTAGTAATTTCAAGCTTAGCGGTTCCAAATAAATATAAATAACATTAATATTTAAATTAGTAGGAAGCTACTTTATTTTTTCAGATATTATGGCAGTTTTAGCAATCGATTCTTTGTTCACCTTATGGGATTTTATTGTCAATCAATTGTATGTTTGAATCGTTATTTTGTCTTAGTAAATTTATAATGTTTAAAATTTAATTTTAATTTCAGTTTATTTGAATATTATGAATTTAACTTAAATACATTTGTTTTGTTCATTCTCAGCTTTAGGTTTGTGCAATTGCTAAGTAATTATTATAATTATTATCGCATTTAACGACATCTGTACGTCGCGCGTCAGGTTAAAATATTCATACACCTTAATGATTCCTCGTTCGTATTGCAGTTTTGGTTCGAGGCTTTGCTTACTTATGAGAACTTAATAACTTTATAAATTATTTACGGCGCTTTTCAAATAATAAATATATGAAATGGTTACAGATACTTTTTTGGGATTCAACATTTAATTTATTTTAAACCAGATACATCATTTCTAAATAAAATAAATAATGCTTCGTTTCGGAAACACAATATACCAACCTTGGAAGTGATTTATACTCAAATCTTCTTTTACAATTATTTTTTTCTTTTAGAAAAATTTTCAGATAATTGAGAGATTTATAATAAGTTAACATACTAATCTCTTTAATTATTTTTCTTTGGCAACTCAAGTTTTGCTATTATTAAGCATTCATCAACGGTTATGTTGGATTTATTATGGAAGTTTGATACAGCATTGTTGGTTGCTATAATTTTTTTTCAAAAGTTTTATACAAATATTAACAGAAGCTTAAGAATTGTTATATTACCGTTTTGTCTTCGAACAAACTTCGGTTAATAATGGCATAATTAAATTTATTTTTCGGAATTTTTTTCATTTTGCGGGAACACATAATTTTTTTGTTGTTGTAGGATCAACGTTATGATATCAACTGTTATGTTGGATTTGTATGGAAGTTATGCAACGTTAAGTTGTTCATAAAAGATTTTAGTCGAATTCTATAATGGCTATTAGGTCTGATTTTGGTGTTAGATATACATCATATTTCGGGAGTATTTTATTCCTTACTTTGACTTTCAATTTTTTTTTGAGCGGTTTCAACTTATTTGCGGTTAGGTGGTACTGGAAGGAGCAGCGTTTCACTTTGTCCGGCACGAAGAGGGATGTTATTCTTTCTAAAGAACACACATTCGACGTTCATATATGAACACGAGTATGAGCTTCGAATGGTTGTTTTGTTTTTGTCTGTCCTTTCGTGGCGTCCATGTGATGTTCCTTTTGTTTTCTAATTTTGGGGTCATTATTTTCATAACTTTCATTTCGGTGGGAATGTATCGGCATTTTGGGAAGCGATATGCGAATAATTACGAGCTTTCCATGTTTAATACCTCTGAGTTCGTGAGTAGTTAGTCTCGGGTTCTATGTTCTTGACCTCTGAGTTCTCGGACGCGATTTTTTTTTAAATCGTTTCGCGGAAATGGATTTGGGTTTTCCTTTCCTTTTCAATCGCAGGAAGACAGGGGACCTACTGATACAGATGTTTATTCCTGTAGTGGTGGGAGGCCTGTTGTCCTTTTCTATTTGCTATTTTATTACATTAATCTTGAAGACGGTTTTAACGGTTCGTTATGTTTGGAAGTTTTCCGGGTTTTCCATCTCATTATGAGGATTTATATGGGAAGTTTGTTCAATTGATATTTGAACAACGTTGTTTCATTCGTTAATGAGACACTTTGGGGTTTTTATAACATTTATGTTATTCTTGGGAAATGATTTTGCAGATATTGGCACTCGGGGATTTTTCCGGTGTTTCGGCATTTTGGAAGCGATATGCGAATAACTACGAGCTTTCCATGTTTAATACCTCTGAGTTCGTGAGTAGTTAGTCTCGGGTTCTATGTTCTTAACCTCTGAGTTCTCGGACGCGATTTTTTAAAAAATCGTTTCGCGGAAATGGATTTGGGTTTTCCTTTCCTTTTCAATCGCAGGAAGACAGGGGACCTACTGATACAGATGTTTATTCCTGTAGTGGTGGGAGGCCTGTTGTCCTTTTCTATTTGCTATTTTATTACGTTAATATTGAAGACGTTTTAACGGTTCGTTATGTTTGGAAGTTTTCCGGGTTTTCCATCTCATTATGAGGATTTATATGGGAAGTTTGTTCAAATGGTATTTAAATAACACTTGTTCACACTTTGGGGTTTTTATACAACATTCACGTTATTCTTGGGAAATGATTTTCCAGGTATTGGTGTTCAGGGATTTTCCGGTTTTCCATCTCATTCTGAGGATTTAAATGGAAATGTTGGGCAAATTGTGTTGTTCAACAGTCGTTTTACTTTGTTCAGATAATTAATTTTGATTAAAAGATTATATGGGAATGTAGTTTTTGCGTAATGCATTATCGTTCGGGATGATATTTTAGTACAGTTCTTGACGTCATATTTTATGAACGTTTATTTGGGTGATTATCTGAACAATCTTTATTTTATGTTTTCGTGTTCATCTTCTTAAGCACTTCCCCTATCTTAGGGAAATTGCTTGACGAGTTTTTTTTTTATATATGAATTAAAAAATCAATAATAAAACAATTTCTTCTTACGTCAGATATAATTTATCTTTGATTGTTGATTTCAATCATTACTTGCATATACCGTTGGTATTAATTTTGAATTTTCTTACAAAGGATATAATACATATATTTCAGTGGATTACACACTGTATTTTTAATGTTTTGGCAGATTACAATTTTCAGTAAAATTTTTGTTTTCAATATTTGAATTAAATTTAATTCTTTGCTAAAATTTATATTTAAACATAATATCGGTAATTTGATAACTCGGGTTTTAATTTTGTTGTAATATTCCTTGAGAATTCTTCTCTCACATATTCGGTATGATTAGGCTTTGTATGCCTGAATTTGTTTATTAGGCTTTGTATGCCTGAGTTTGTTTAATTAATTGTTTGATTTTGTTGTGATAACTTTTTGGTCATTATGTATAGGCTTGGATAGGCTTGTCACTGTGAATTTTATTGGTAAAATTCTATTTTCAATTTTGCAGTTTTAATCGCTTGCTAGCATTTCACATTTGTTGAGGTCAAATGTTTTATAGTTTTTCCTGTATTTTGGGAGACTTTTTATTTAGATTGGTATAAAGCGCTTTAAATTTTTTTTAATTGTTGGTTAAACGATTGTTGTATTTTTAATTGTTTCAATTTCCTTCCTGATAAACCATAAGTTAGGCAGTCTTAGCTGTAGAGAACATCAAGAAGATTGGACTCGTTACACAGCTTCTCATCATTCTGGTGTTTCATCCTGTTACATTTTGGTTTCCTTCATCAAGAAATTGGACCATTCACACTTCTTTCAAATACTGGCTCCACCTCCTGTCATGTCATGGGCTCTTAACAAAGAAGATATGAACTATTTTGGCAACATTGCATCCTGCTTGGACCTTCATTTATTATGTCAACCTACTTAAAGTTGCTCTTGAAAAGGCAGAAGTTTTAACTCCTACATTTGGACTTCAGCACTATTGGGTTCGTCAAATTTCCTGGACCTTCATTTATTATGTCAACCTACTTAAGTTGCTCTTGAAAAGGCAGAAGTTTTAACCCTAACAATTGGCTTTCTTCCTGCTTGAATCAGTACCTTGGATGCAGCCTTCAGGATGGATACCTCATTAACCTGGTCTCAAGGGTTGTTGATGGCTTCTCCTCCTGATCATCTGAAAAAATGGAACTTCAACAATGTTCCTGTTGCTGTTGCTGTAATAGGCGCCTGGAGGGCCTACATTTCCTGCTGGAAATGTTCTCTTTGGGAAGGGGGTAATGTAGCGATTCGGCTCCCCATCCCTACAGTTTGTTGTATGCACATCACTAGGTCACAACAAACCATGTGACCAGCGAGCGTTTCCTAGTGGCGTTGGCGACTACACCGGCCAGTTTGGATTTGGGAACGAGTGAAGAAACACCCACCTTGCGAACGGAGGATCGCGTCTGGTTGCCGGACCTTCAGAATTCTCCTGCGGAAGAGTCATGCTGTAGCCTTATCATCGCAATTCTACACGTAACGTTAATTAGCTTTAATATAATTTACCATGGTTTATCTTTAACTGATTCTGATTGTTTTCTTATTCGCAACAAAATAAGATGGCGCTCAACCTTTACCACGTTCAATTCCTTAAACTATTAACTACCTACTTTGTTTTAAACATTCAGAAATTCATAATCATTGACTCTTCGAGTGAATGACACGCCCTGTAGATTCTATTAAATATTTTATGTTGGACTTTGATTTAATAGTGTTAATTAAATTTTATATCTCATGCTCTGGGTTTTGATTTTCAACATATTTCCTTGGTACCTACATTATCTTACATAGCATCACTTCATAAGCATGCTATTTAAAAAGGAGATATTCTCTTTCATTTCTCCGCTACAAATTAGATATATTCATTTAAAAACAGATGCATCATTTTAACACACGAAATATTTGTTTTCTTCCAATATTTTCGGAACAGTCAGTCGTTATCCTGCGTTTATGACGGTTCTCCGGAGCTACTCCCACTTTTACTAACCATATTTTTTCATTTTGTGGAACTATTGATATTGATATTAGTAATTGAAAGTAAAAGAATTACTAATTTACGTATTCTATAATTAGGTATAGTTAATTAACCGTCATAGAAAATAATGATAGTTTTACTTCAAATCCAACACCGTCAAGCTTTTCTGATTCAGAAAAAATATTGGAATTGAATGTATACTAATACACCGAATACACCACAACAACAAATATTTTTTTCTATTGTAAATACCAATGAGTCATCTTCAATTTGTGGATAGGCTAATTATTCGGCTGGTTGGAAATTATAGAGAAGGTGTAAAAACTAGAAAAGGAAGCCATTCGGTAAATCCAGAACAGCGGTTAAATCATATCAATTTACATGTAATAATGCCTAATATGCATAAAAAGTATTAGGGATTGCATCGTTTTCAATTTGGGAGGCAGGAATGGGTACCGCCGCCTCGGGAACCATTTATTGAATAACCAACACCTCTGCTGCAGGTCACCCCAAGTGGTTCGCTACGTTTGGTGACTTAGCAGGGGTGCCCGGGTTCATGGGGATGCGTCTGCCCATTTACTGCGTGGTGGGCCGAATCGGGAAAGACTGGTTGAGGGAGATCTTTTGATCTCTCCAGCCGGACTCTATCGAACCATTGCCTTACAACGCAGTAAGAGGGATGAATTCACGCATCACCTCTCTTGGATACACTAACCCCCAGATTCCTACCCACTTCTCATACCAATTTCCTTCCCATCCTTTTTTTCCTTTCCTTCAAAAGACCCTCCACAAAGCAACCCCAAAGAAGACAAAGGCCCTTTAGAATTTATTTCTCTCAGGGCCTCCTGTGAGGAGCTAATGTAAAAAAATCGTTAGTGGTTCTGATTATGATAGAGAAGGAGGGCAAATTAAATGAACAATATATCACTGTAAAAGTTGTGAAAACAAACTTGCACTTCATGTGGGATAACATTGGACCGAATCGTTTTTTTTGTAATATTAAATGTGAGATAAATGTACTCAAAATGTGACAGTATTATATTATGTATATATAATACGTACGATACTCTAACTTGTAAACACCGTGTAGAATGTTTGCCAAACTTATTATCTATTTTATGTGTTGTGGGCTGGTCTATCTTTTGTTTCCTGAAAGAGGGTCGAAACCTAAAATAACGTAACCAATGCAAAATAAGAAACCATACACTACCAATAAAACCTAAACCAATCAGGTTCAGGTAGTCGCTGGTCAGCCGCTGTGCGGTACAGGACAACTAGAAAGGAATTTCTCCAAGAATTTACATTGGATTGTCTGCATATTTTACCCGCATTATACAAATTATTGCTATTCAATAAAAGATATAATGCAAATAAAACACGTTGAAATCAAATGTATTATCTTTTAGTTACAAAATGTGAGATTTAACAAGTATTTTATACAAAATATACCAAACAACTAATGGTCACACGAATTATCCGATAGGGTGCCGCAAAAGTAACTAACCAAAAATTTCATTTCAAATATAAAATATGACACACATTTTTGGTCGGAGTAGCTAAACAGTTTTGAGAAAAAATGGTTGGAGTGGAAAAGGTTAAGATCGCAGAATGGGGGGTAAAGGGTAGAAATAAAAATCCAAATTTATATTTCCTTTTCAATATATTCACCTGCTACCCTAATACATTTTTCGGATCTATCAATTATCTTATGTTTACCCTCTAAAAAAATTATTTGTCTTTGTCTACGAAATTCTTTTTTCAAGTGTGGAAATAAGTAATAACCACTGGGAGCCAGGTCAGTACTGCAGGGTGGGTGTAGCAAAATTTCGAAGCACACCTTCTGCAAGACAGACATCGCAACACGGCTCTGGTGAACAGGCGCGCTGTCGCGCAGAAGGACACCTTTGGTCAATTTTCCCCTTCTTTTCTCCTTGATGGCTTCCTTTAATTGCTCTAGGATTGAAGCGTAGTAATCTCCGGTTATGGAGACATCTTTATCTTTGTAATCGATCAACAGGATTCCTTCTGAGTCCCAGAAGACTGTCGCTATGATTTTCCCAGTCGATTGTGACACTTTAAACTTCTTGCGCAGTGGTGTGCCTTTCCGTGCCACTGTGTTGCGTCCTTTTTAGACTCAGATTCATAATGATGAGCCCAAGTTTTATCACCAGTAACAATTTGAGCCAACACTCCATCTTTGTCTTCCCTACCAAAAATGCACTAGAACACTCCACGCGCTGTTGTTTTTGAGGCAGCGTCAGCATTCCCAGCACCCATCTTGCGCTGACTTTAGTCATGCCAAGATGGTCGTGAAGAATTTTGAAACTGGGCGTACTATACAAGGCCCGCAGATAATTTAATAGTACACAACTGCTAACCCTGTACAAATCGCAAGTGCGCCCCATGGTTGAATTTGGCAGCCACCTCTGGTCTGGAGCTCCAAAATACCTCAAAAATACTCATTAATCCCTTCGGCACCGGCAGGACATCCTATACTAAAATGTGTACTTTTTGATTTTCGTTTCGGGGGGGGGGGGGGGGGGGTTGCTGGATAATTTTACTGTGGTAAAGGGGGCGATTCTTTCAATAGGGTTAAAAAAACACTGATTTAGACCATTAAAACACAAGCAAAATCCACAAATTCTGCTTTAAAATAATCTTAAACCATTTTGCGGCATTAATGTCAACAATTTAACAGTAAACTTAACAAGCAAAGAACACTAAGTCATTATTGACTGGTAAAACCCACTAATTCAGGCTCATTTTTTTTGTAAATCTTTGATTGAAGGTTGCTGTTATTGACTTCAACTAATATTGCATATTGATAAGGTACTTAACGGTTCATTCTAAATTATAAATATTTAAAAATATATATTTTGGAGATATTCATCCACTAAAAGCCTTTCCAAAATTGCTAAATATTGAAATGCGATTATCTCAGGATTGTATTTTAGTGACTTAGTGGACTTTGCCAGTAGACCGATGATTTGCAAGTGCATAATGGGACGCAACGAACAAAATTCGCAATTCCAGCCAGAAATAGACAAGAGTTTCACTCATGTTCTTTCCGTTATTTTATTCATATATTTTAACAACTCTGATAATTTGATTTGCTGCTAAGTATGTACTGTGATGGACTCTCCACAGTACACAAAAATACCGTTCTGGGGGGGCACGTGCCCCCGTGCCCCCCCCCTAAATCCGCGCTTGGTTGATTGCATTTTTGACGGCGGAGTTGAACGATAAGGGAATGAAGACCTGGTTCCACGGCTCACCTACTGCATTGATCTTAACAGGGACTATGTCTCTATGGCATTATTAATAGAATAAAACTGAAAATAATATAAAATATACTGAATATACAAATATATTAGAGACTTGGTCATTATAACAGAAATTATTAACAAAAACACGATTTGAATTACACAATCACAAATTAAAACCATAATTTTTACGGGAAATTCACGCGCATGGTGCATGCATATGTCTAGCCTCTCTTTCGCAGCCAGTTAAAGACATTTTTTATTAGTAATAGTTCAAAACAGAAATTGTACAGTATTTATTAAATGTGTTACTAAAACACTGTTTAACAGAAAGTAACTTCTAACCAGAGAAAGTTTAAGTTCTTTTAACAGAAAGTAACTTCTAAAGAGCGTTTCAATTTTTTTTAAATATTGATTTGGATTCACCAGTCGTTCTTAATATAAAACACGATCCATAACCATTCAAAAACACAGTATCAAATTTCTTTATAATATATTTTTTGGACAAATTAGAGAGGCGTCAGAAATTTACATTTCGAATGAACGTCGTTAGTAAGCTCAAAAATCATCTGTCAAAAAATTAAATAAAGCGAGTACACATTTCTAATATATAATTATTACCGAAATTAGTGTGTTAAATTAATCTAAGGGTAAAAAAAGAAACAACCTACCGGAGAGCTAAAGAAAAATAGAAAATGACAAATGAATGCTTGCTAAAAGCAAATAAAGATCTTATAAAAATAAAATGTGAATGGATGTGGGTAAACTTTCGAAATCACTGGAAAACGATAATAGGAATATTTGTCTCATTTTCCACGCTGTTGTGCACCTTTAGTCCAGTCAAGGAAGGAGGTGTAGAGTGCGTGAGCAGGACCCTAAGCGATTCCTCCAGAAACTTGTTTAGGGTGCTTAGGGTCTGAACATATTAAAAGTACTGACGTCTAGGTGTGAGCTAGCGGGGGGAGGGGGATAAGGTCCCAATGTTCGGATTCCGCTTATATCTCGAAAACGGTGCGTCACAGAGAAATTTTTTCTTAAAATAAGTAAAAGCTTGTAAAATTATCTACAACTTTTTTTTTATACGTAATTCTCGAAATTTCAGCCGTTTTTAAGTTACACGCTCCACAAATGTAGACATTTTCGAAAAAATCATTTAACCTTACATTTTTCATCAAACATTCCTTCATATCGTCTAAAATATTCATCAAAGAAATACATTTATTTTAAGGAAGTTATAAAGAATTTAATTCCCTTTTAGAATATATATATATATATATATGTATATATAATTATATTATAAAAGTAAATTAAATCTTAATTAAATTAATTAAATTAATTTAATCTTCTTATACATTTGCAGCCTCGAGCGGAGTACCACAGGGATCTCACTTAGGCCCGATATTATTTTGCTTATTCATTAATGATATAGTTAATATTTTTAGTAATGTTAAAGTTCTGTTATTTGCTGATGATCTGAAGATATATAGAATAATCAAAAACGATGATGATCGCGCCATTCTGCAGTTGAACCTGAAAAAACTATTTACGTGGTGTTCTGTCAATGATTTACAACTAAACATTGGTAAATGTCAGATTATTAGTTTTTACAAAGGTAAAAATCCTCTTAAGTTTTCCTATGATATGAATGGTGTTAATCTTCTTCGTGTATCACAGATTCGTGATCTTGGTATCATATTTTATGAGAGTCTACAGTTCAATGTTCACATCGATGAAATAACAAGTGATGCAATAAGAATTCTTGGTTTTATTTTGAGAATGGGTGCAAATTTTAAAAATGTATCAACATTAAAAAATCTTTATTGCTCGTTAGTACGAAGCAAATTAGAGTACAATTCCACCATTTGGTCACCATATTACAAAATCCATTCTCAATTATTGGAAAATGTACAAAACAAATTCCTTCGGTATATTAATTTTAAAATGAAAATTCCAATTGAACTTATAAATTATAATAACTTACGCGCAGAAACCAGACTCCTTAAATTATCAGATAGAAGAATATTAATTGATTTGTTATTTTTATTCAAAATTATCAAATCTTTAGTTGACTGCCCTAATTTATTAGAATTAATCTGTATTAATGTACCTGCTAGACTAACTCGCAATAAAGATATTTTCAATTTTAACAATACCCTCAATACTAACTATTCTATTAATTCACCAATCCCTAGAATGCATAGCCTTGCAAATAAACATTGTGAATCTATAGATATATTTGGTGTTGACAGTTTTGCAATTTTCAAGAGACAACTCATCTCTATTTTATCGGTTAATAATTAACTTTTCTTATTTTTGTTCTTTTCATAAAACCTCCTCTCATTTAAAATCTTACCAGTAATTTATAACCTTATTTTATTTTATTTTGCTGTTCTATTAAGTTCTGTTTTATCATCGTACATTATTATACACATATAATTGTTTGTTTATACCTACTAACTAGCTTTTACACATTGCACTTTATTGTATTTCTGGTCTTATTACTGATTTTTTCTTATTACTTATAGTATTTCATTTCTTTTATGATGTTTAATTTTTTATGTTTTTAATTTCTGTTGTAAAAGCCCACTAGGGCGTAAATAAATAAATAAATAAATAAATTCTTTACAACTTCTTTAATATAAATTTATTTTCTTTGTTGAATATTTTAGACGACATGAAGGAATGTTTGATAAAAAATGTGAGGTAAAATGTTTTTTTTTTCAAAAATATCTACGTTTGTAGAACGTGTAACTCAAAAACGGCTGGGATTTCGAAAATTACATAAAGAATAAAAGTTGGAGATGATTTTATGAGCTTTTACTTAATTTCAGAAAATTTTCCTCTGCAACGCACCGTTTTCGAGATATAAGCGGAAACCTGAAAATTGGGACCTCCCCCCCACCCCTTAACTCACCACCTAGACGTCAGGACTTTTAGTATGTTTACACCCTAAGCACCCTTAACATTTTTTTGAAGGAATAGCTTAGGTTCCTGCTCACGCACCCTAAAACCTTTTGGATCATTCATTGACTGGACGAACTTGTCTTAAGCAAAGTAGATTCAGAATCAAATTGAATTTGAGGACGATTTACGCAGATTATTGTTTATAAATTAATATGTTCGTAAAAAGAAAAATAAATAAGTTAAAAATAGAAGAAAAAGTATGGTAAAAAGCTTCTGTTCCCGTGGTGAAATTTGAGTCCTCAGTTTTCCGCTTCTACCACGAATTTCCTGACACCGTGTGTACAAGGTAATGTTGCATGTCTATAATTTGCGCAACGTTGGGTATTAATGCTAGTAAATTATTGTTC
This sequence comes from Limnephilus lunatus, assembly GCA_917563855.2. Classification (NCBI taxonomy): domain Eukaryota; kingdom Metazoa; phylum Arthropoda; class Insecta; order Trichoptera; family Limnephilidae; genus Limnephilus; species Limnephilus lunatus. The sequence continues at coordinate 4,564,014 of OU830593.1, read as the reverse complement.
ATAATTAGGTCACCGTAATGTACCACGGGTTTCCCGCCACCGTGTATATGTCGCAGGCAAACCGTAAAATCAGGCCGTTCTTGATGCGTCTGAGGCACTTCACGATCTGCTGCCAGGCACTTCACGAAGTAACTAGGCGAACCATGATCTGCCTGATTTTACGATCGACCGCCGACATATACAAGGCAATGAAGTATGCGTGTAACTCGCGCAACGCCGGCTATGCAAGTAAATTATTGTTTATAATTACCACGGTAATAACAATGAACCTTTCACCGTAATGTACCACGTATTTTTCGACACCTTGTATATGTGGCAGGCCAATCGTAAAAACAGGCAGATCACGATGCGCCTCAGGCACATCACGATCTGCCGCCATTTCACGATGCATCAGATCATGATGTGGCTAGGCGCAACATGATCTGCCTGATTTTACGATCGGCCTACGACATACATATGCAAGGTAATGTTGCGAGCGTATAATTCGCACAACGCCGGGTATTAGTGTTAGTGAATTATTGTTTATAATTACGTCACCGGAATGTACCACGGGTTTCCCGCCACCGTGTATATAAGGCAATGTTGCTTGCGTGTATTAATAATTAATTAATTTAATTTCAGTGCCGGCAACCCGGGCGTTTATTTATAATTAGTTATGTACATCAGTTTTTTTTCCTTACCCTCCTCACTAGACAGAGTCTGTTCTGAGGCTGGTAACTAACAATTTTTAATTACATAAAAACAAGTAAGTGGTAAAAATAAAATAAAAAAAGAAATATATATAAAATAGTAAAAATAATAATAATAAAATAAGAGGATATCAGAATTTAAAAACAGAGTAGAATAAAAGAAAATATATAATATTAGATATTAAGAATATTACTTATCTCTCTTCTTTCTTTGACATTCAACCAGTTTAAAAATCTTTTGAAAACCCAATTCAAATTATTAGATGCGACGTAGGTCTTTGTTTGGGCTACAAACTTATTGAATATATATGGTGCCAAGTAAGATTCATGTTTTTTTGCAAAATTTGATTTGATATGTGGTACTTGTAATTGATTGTGTGTGTTTGCTCTTGTGTTTTGCGAGTGAGTTATGAAGTGTGGTGATATTTTTATGCAGTTTTTGTAGATGATCTTCTTTATGTATAGTTTATTTATGTCTAATAGGTTATTGTTGATCATTAGCTGTTCTGTCGGATGTTGATAAGGCTAGTAAATTATCGTTTATAACTACCATAATACGGGCATGTGCCTAGCGTGGTAGTCGAATCACCTGTAAAACTGTACACACATTATACATATAATGAATAAAGAAAGTTAAAAAAAAAAAAAAAAATTACCGCGGTAATTACAATTGAATCGGTCACCGTAATGTACCACGTATTTCCCGACACCGTGTACCTATACACGGTAAGGCTGGGTAGTATTGCTAGTTTATAATTTCCGCGGTATAAACGGATAAATCGGTCACCGTAATATCCATGAATCACAATGTATTGAAGTTATTACCCATTTTCATTGATCAAATATACTTTGTCGAAGCCCATTTACGCGTACATAATAATATATATATAATAAAAATTTGAATTGCACATACTTTACAGTCATTATTTACTTTAGAATGTTGATTCTTTTCTCTAAAAATTAAACAACATGTTATAAAAAATACACAATAAATCTGACAGATTCGTTCCAACGACCCTGTAGCATATAAGGTATGTACAATGTAAATTGATAATTAAATATTACTAATCTTTGTTTTTTCTCGTTATATTTCTCCCAGTTATGTTATGGTGTGGTAATTTTGATTTTTTTATGAAAGTTCTCTTTTTATTGATTTTTCTCCCCATTTTAAGCGGACGAATAAATTTAAAATGTTATGAACTGGACCGGCGCGGACAACACGACCGCTCGCTGCCGTGAATCGACAGATACTAAGAGTTTTGTTTAGCGCCGTGCGCGTCAAAATACAGAATAAAATATTCACAAAAGCGTGTCGCAAATTCAACAGAATTATATACTCGAGAAAATATTTTTGGTTAAAAATTATTTCTAATATTTCAATAACGTCTTAAGTTAAATTTCTGTGTTAAAAAATTCCGAGAGAAATCAATTTGTAAGTGTGTAATAAATAAGTCAAGTTGTAGTATTTTCGGCACAAAACGGGTGCTTGGATTTTTATTTTAATGATTTTATTTGAAATTAAATTAAAATTCTAAATTATATTTTGCCTAGATAATGAACAGTTTTATAATACTGTATTACTATTTGGTATGATATATGTATTGTATAATAACTTTACTCGTTTGAAAATTAACAAATATTGCCATCGACCAACAGTAAAACTATTTTTTTATTAAAAAAATGTTAACTTTTTCAAAATTTAAAATATAAGTTTACCACATAAAATAACAATCTTTCGAAATCAATTTATCGTTTTTCTGTAAAAAGCTTCGACACGTCTATGAGCTCATTCAAAAATGTCATTTTTCAGCTTTGTCTGGTTATTAACTCTTAACAGTTGTAAAAACGGTACATTTCTATACCAAGGACAGAGTTTTTCTTAATTCGTCTATTTCTTCCCATTTGTCCTCGTCAATTTTTATCTAGTGCGATATCGTCTGGCTGGTTGATTGAACGGATGATAGATCAATCAAAAAGTCGTCTGGGAATTTAAGATGGGAACCTTACGCTCTGTGGTCACCATCATTTTATAAGCTGTCATATCGACAAACTTGTTATTGAATTATTCCCAAACCCAGTCCTGATTTTGATAGTCAGGCGGACAAAAGACAGGTTCCCACCAAACCATCACGGGTTCAATTCGTATCTGTCCATCCTTCATCATTGCTAAATGACAAAATTCTACTAACTAACTAACCATCACGCCGTTTCCCCGCAGGGGTAGGCAGAGAGGACAGACCGCCAAACAACTCGGTCTTGGCACACACTCTTTACTTCACTCACATTCATACATCGTCACATCACATTATTCTGACTTTTTACATGGCCCGACTCAATTATCTGATTCACTTGATCGTGCCATGTCTTCCTCGAGCATCCCCGACTTCTTCTAACATTCACATTTGCGTCATATATTTTTCTTACACTATTTTCTTCGTTCATTCGCTCTACATGTCCAAATCATCTGAGGGTCCTTTTCTTAATCTTACTCATTATGCTTATATCCACATTTCTCACAAGATCATATATTGTTTTACCACAAATACGCCTCAGGGATCTAATTTCAAAAGCATTCAGTTTACTTTCATCCTTCCTCTGCCAGTCCCATGCCTCACTGCCATAAATCAGGGTAGATACCAGGACTCCATTGTGGACTGCTAGCTTTGCTTCTTTTGACAGTTTTTTTTATTAGCGCCAACGGCATTCAGTCCTCTATTAATGGAGTTACCTGCATTTACCCTTATTTCAATATCTCTATCAGCCTTCCCAGTATTAATACGATAAATTTAAATATTGTTTGTTATTATCAGTTTCACACAGGAGGCCAGAGTGGAAGATACTCTCAGTATCGCCCTGGTTTAAGAAAATCATTCGGAATTGAAAGGTTGCTTAAAATGGCAATAGCCATGTTTGCTGACAGATCTGAATAGCCAGATATTTCTCCCCTTTACCTTCAGCCTCGCAACATATCCCAAATGGCGATGCCATTGTCTCACTGTCTCTAATCGGTTGAGAGAAGTTGGAAATCTTGCGCGATATTCACATAAAAAATAGAAAAATAAATGCCTTTGTCATTTTTGGGGATTCCGGGGTCTTTTGGGGTCTTCGGGGTCGGGTCTTTTCAAGTAAAGAAAGGAGAGATGTTCTGTGAAGGAAAAAGTTATGAAGAGTGGGTAAGAACCTAGGAGTTAGTGTGTAAGGATGACGGACGTATGTGGCACTATTGTGCAAGGCGATGGGTCGAGAGTGTCCGATTGCGAAGGCCGAAAATCCTCCAACAACCACTCTCTCTCTCGCCACCGCCATGCAGTAGGTGGGCAGACGCATGCACCGACAAGACCTAGACAAAACTCACACCATGAACCCTGGCCACCCCAGTTAAGTCGCCAAACGAAGCGAACCACTCGTGGTGACCTATGACAGAGGTGTTGGTTATCCAATTAATGGTTCCCGGGGCGGCGGTACCTACATATACCCGCCTCCCAAATTGAAAAGATTATTCAAAACCTGCAACTTTTCGTATTTCTTTTGAATAAGCATATCTTCACATTGCTGACATCTTATTAGTTGCCGATCATATTATTTTGTTCTTCAGCTGATCACGAATTGTTCAAAAACTCAAGCGGACCTAGAATCGGGAAAAAACCGTTCAAATATCTTAAATTTAAAATGGCGCTAATCGTCGATTTAATGGTGATTAAATTTGACGAGAACACCCTAACCTAACAGTGATCTACTAGACCCGACAAATAACATATCCCAAGTGAAATATACTTCCCTGCTATTGATTCCACATCCAAGGCTTTTTACATCCCCAGGGTCACAAATGGATACAAACTTTAATAAAAACATCGTTATATACGAAAGCAATAAAAAATATTCTATCTCCTGCGTTGCTCCTTGTTTAATGGAATGTTGTTTTGTTTGATCGGAAATGCATGAAATGTCGATTGATTTGATTTTTGTAACTTTAGTTTCACACAGGAGACCCCGAGGTAAATAATTTCTCTGGAGGCTTTTGTCATCTTTGGGAATGTGGTGTGGAGGCTGTTTTGTAGGAAAGAATGTGAACATGTTGTAGGAAAGAGAAAACATGAACAAACGATCGTAGGAACTAGTCGTAAACGCGACCCGTTGACGTATTATCGTATTTGAATTGTATAATGTAGTCATTTGCCGAATTAGATATTAGGGAGGGTGCTTCTTGTCCCAGATCTCGCAAGAAACAATATAATTTCGGTTGGGGGTCTGTCTGTCTGTGAGTCTGTGTAACTCCGGTTCAATGAACTCAATTGACTCAATGACTACCACAGCACGGGCAATAGCCTAGTATGGTAGTTTAAAAAATTGGCTGTATTATGTAACTTGTAAAAATTTATGAAATAATAAAAAAAAATAATAAAAAAATTCTTTTAAAATTGCTACATATTATAATATTACTGGTCTTCCATTAAAAGCTTTAGCTTGTGAATGGAAAAAGAGTTTACATTTCATATATTCATACAAATACAGTCACGTGTACAGTTAATACAATGCAGTTAATTGTAATTTTAGAAAATGGATCTGATGTGTCAAGAAGTCGCTGAGGTATTATTAAAAATTTATAATGGCACCATTTTTTTTTTAATTTAAAAATTTCTTCTTTTAAAATGCCTACTTAGGGCACCCGCAGACGAGAGATTTGGTTGCGGAGACAGTTGCGTTGCAATAGTTAAGGACATACAAATCCATTACGGTGTATGGAGATGCACATGAGAGACATTTTTTGAATTTGTGTGAATTTTGGAATAGTTTTACAATTATTGTCCCCACTTTTAGAGTCTCTTATCTACGGGTAGGTACTATCTGCATATACTCGTAGGTCCCACCACAGAAATCGTTGCGTCTCCCTTAAATTAAAATATAAAACTAATTTTTCCGACCGATTAAAGTTTCCGAAACGATTAAAAGTTAGTTGACGATAACGTTTATAAAGTGTACGCAATATTTTTGTATTATATTTCAAAAAATATATGTGTATTTCGAATAGGCCACTTGCATTACATTTTTTTTTTTAAAATTCCGGTTAAGGCAAATATTCTAAGACATTCTGTATTTTTATTTTTTTATTCGTATTTTTGAAACCCTGACAATTTTTTGAAAATTTCAATCCGAAAAATCAGACCATTTTTTATAAACCGAAAAGACGGGACATAATTTTATGTGTGCGAAAAAACGATAATTACATAGCCGAAAATCATTTAAAAAAAATAACGTTTTCCACACGAATAGCAATAAATCGTACGGGGTTCTATTTGTAACATCTGTAAAAACACCGCCATCTTTATCAAAAAATCAAACCAAAGAATAAGTTCGCATAGAACAAACAATATATCTAGTGAACGTTAAACGCAGTGTTGCCATATAAAAAAAATAATCAGTGTGGAATTTTACAAAATTAAGGGAACATAATCGGAGACGGGAAATTTTCAAGTAGTGACATCACGAGCTCAAATAATGGATTTATTTATTTAAAAATAAAAATCCATACATTTCTAAAATTTTTTACTAACATTTTCGTAATCTTAGTAAAAAAATCTATCCACACGATTTTTTCCAAGTCGTTATGAAATCCATGCGAGTGGCCTATTATACTCGTAAATTTTGAAAGCGTATTTCATTACCTTTCAAAAACAGTTTTTTAGTTTTCGGATGCATTTAGAAATATTCCATTTATTTCAATTTTATGGCAAAACGGAAATATTTCGACCTTCCGACAAAATAGGCCCGGGGCCTGAGGTGTTAAAAATATATGAAAAACGTCATTTTCCAATTATGAAAACAGCTTTTCATTGAGCCTACAAATAATGGATGTACGAGTACTAAAGAATAACAAACTTCAGCAATTAATAATACGTTGGATACAAGACTGAATGCCGTTGGCGCTAATAAAAACTGTCAAAAGAAGCAAAGCTAGCAGTCCACAATGGATCCCTGATACCTACCCTGATTTATGGTAGTGAGGCATGGAACTGGCAGAGGAAGGATTAAAGTAAACTGAATGCTGTTGAAATGAGATCCCTGAGGCGTATTTGTGGTAAAACCATGTATGATCGTGTGAGAAATATGGATATCCACAAAGAATGTAAGGCTGATGTAAACATAATGAGTTAGATTAAGAAAGGGACCCTCAGATGGTTTGGACATGTAGAGCGAATGAACGAAGAAAATAGTGTAAGAATAATATATAACGCAAATGTGAATGTTAGAAGAAGTCAGGGACGCCCGAAGAAGATATGGCACGATCAAGTGAATCAGATACTTGAGTCGGGCCATGTCAGAATGATAGAAGAGTATGTATGAGACGGTGTATGAATGTGAGTGAGGCAAAGAGTGTGTATCAAGATCGAGTTGTTTGGCAGACCGTCCTCTCTGAATACCCCTACGGGGAAACGGCATGATGGTTAGTTAGTTAGTATGTTTTTAGGAAAGCTTTTCGCTATGGGGTTAATGGGTTTAGTAGCTTTTACCAAATACATCAATCATCATTGGAGATGTCAATATCACAGACGATAAAAGAGTTGATGCGAAAAATAGGAAACTTCTGTCAAAAATCAGACGATTCATTACAGGAATAACCGAACAATACAAATAAATATGCGATTCCTATATTATACTAGCTGAAGTTCCCGGCGATGCCCGGGCTTTATACAGACTTTTAGAAATCAAATGTAGACTGTGACCTTTCTCCTGTTTTGAAGGTCAAATGTGCAAAATTTCATCAACCTCGGTATACAACTGTAGATTTGCATACAAATCAAATCCACACCGCTCGCTTGCCTGCCCGCTCGTCCACCACATTTGGATATTCTACTTTATTTTCAACCAATTTACACAAAACCTTGATAACTTATACACCTAAACCTTTTTCATGAATCACTCTATCTATTGGTGAAAACCGCATTAAAATCCGTTCAGTAGTGTTTGAACAGACAGACAGACAGACGCGGTGGAGGACTTAAATTTATAATATGGAGAGATATATTTCAACCAATTTACACAAAACCTTCATAAATAATATACCTAAACCTTTCTCATCTATTCGTGAAAATCGCATGAAAATCTGTTCTGTGGGTTTTGAGTTTATCGCGAACAGACAAACAGACGCGGCGGAGGACTTTAATTTATAATATGTAGAGTTATATTTAAACCAATTTACACAAAACCTTGATAAATAATATACCTAAACCTTTCTCATGAATCACTCTATCTATTGGTGAAAACCGCACGAAAACCCGTTCGGTAATTTTTGAGTTTACCGCGGAGAGATAGACAGACGCGACGGAGGACTTTAATTTATAGCATGTAGAGATTAATAATTATTAATAATAATTATTAGGAGCTCCTCACAAAGCTATAAAATAATAATATACTAGAGTTAAAATTAGATTTGTTCATTTAAAATTCTCGTTGTATTTGAAGATTATCTAATCGTCGATTGACGCCCAAATTTTTGAAATAACATTTTGTTTAAATTTAATTCGTACAAGAAACAACTATTAATGTCGGGGGAAATGCAAAAAAAACATGCATAAAATATTTTAAATCTTTGCTTTTGGGAACAGCATATATAGGTCTCATAGAAAACGTTGTGTCTCCCTTACTTTCATGATGAGAAATATAATCTTAACCGTATTAGAAAGAAAAAACACCATACTTTATGTTAAAATATCAAAGATAACCACAGACAAAAATAAAATTCACACCTCTATGAAACCAAATTTCCGATCGCAAATTGAAAAAATGAATGAAACTTTTTGTTAATTATTTATATATGAAACTATAAAAAAGTGAGGTGAAAATAACATTTATAATAAATTCGTCTATTAAAATATATGAAGGATTTTTTGTTGGAAAGACCGTAAAGTGAGCCATTTTTCAAACTTTTTTTATCTTCAAAAATTTTAATATTTCTAAGCGTATTTTATCATCTTTCACAAACAGCTTTCAGTTTTCGGATACATTCTGAAGTATTCAATTTATTTGAATTATATTGCAAAGCGGATAATCTCTGACTTTCTGACAGAAAATTCCCGAGGCCTGAGGGGTTAATAGACTCTCATTCAGATTGACGGTGAACCTTCCGGTAATATCACATCAAACTAAGAAAATTAAAAATGGTCAAAACAAACAAGGAAAATTTTGATCTTTGTTTGGAAAAAAATAAATTTGATGCATCTTTTACCATCTCTCCGGCGTAAATAGTAAATTCCTTATAAATTAAGTTGAAAAGAAGTGTTATTTAAATAATGTGTGCGTAACTATTACGTTAAAAGTAAATGAAGTACGGAAACTTCACCATCGCCATTTTGACATTTCAATGGTCTTTGCATACCACCGATTCTCTTTCCATTTCAGCTTATCATCAAAATTGTGATCAGCTGATGGGCGCATGGATATGATTTCGAAAGAGACGAATTTTACGTTTCTCCCTGAATTCTGACGAATGTTTAGTCACACTTAGATCATGGGGCAGTTCATTCAATGTCTTACTCTCCGAGATGTCATAAAATGTAATTATTGCAAATATTTATTGCGAGTATTATGAAATTCGCGCCTTTTTATCTGTCACATCGATTTAGAATTCTAAAGTCAGTGTTGCCAGGACGTTACTTTAAAATTCCCGACCATAGATTGATGGTACCCGCCCGCCCACCGCGTCGCCTGGACTATCGGGGTCGGTTGTTACGATCCACCGAGGGTTATACATTTCTGTGCTATAGGTTCCTGTACCCCGCACCTATAAAGGGGAATGGGGGTTGGTGGTACATCGCTCCAGACTCCAGAGACGGGCCGGGTTCTCGGCGCACGCGCAGACTTGTTCAATGGACGCCCCTCACGCGTGTGTGTAGTATTATATGTAGGTAGTAGGAGTGAATAGTAGGTAGGTGCCGAGGTGTTTGTTTGCCGTGCGGATGTCGCGGAGGGTGAGGGGGAAGGGGGTGGTCACGTTTAGTGGCATTCGCCGCCGCGAGACAATGAAATTAAAATTGCTGCTATAAATTAATTAAAATTACGAAACAATATTAACAATATTACTCGGCATTGAAGGTCTTTCGCGTAACGAGAATGTAATATTGTGAAAAATTTAAATTTTTTCTACATGCCTGCATGAATACATAATGCTTATGTCTGCATGAATACATAATAAAACATTATTTTTTTATCTAAAATAGGAATTCATATTTTCATGACATTATCGTATTATGTTTTTTTTTTTAAATTTTAGACTACAATTAGTGATTTGCTATGCCTGTCTTACTAGGAATTCCTGTATTGAGGGCGGTTCCACGACGATTCAAATTAGTTTTTTTTTTAAATAGCCCATAACCTAACCTAACGTAATCTATACCGATTTTTTTCATAACTTCTGACTTTTAAAAAGAGGTGTTGAGTTAATTCTGAGTTGTCCGGTTGTTGTTTAATTTCTTCACTTTTAATGACTTTTCAAAGGAGTGATGAAGTTGTACATTGTTGAGTTGTTCGGTTACCGTTAAGAGCAGGGGCAGTTTAAAAATAGCAGTTTAAAATAAAAATCAAAACAATATCACATTTAAGGGGGTTTTCACCATCCTCCTCATATATTATCCATGCGGTAAAGTATATCTTCGTTTAATTAAACACGATTTATTTATTTAAAAAGTCTAAGATTACTTTACGATTCATGAACCTGTGGCTATGTATAGGATAAGTTAGCTGAGTTTTTTTCTTGTTGCGAGTATTTATTTGTTTATTTATTAATATTAGTTACCGTATGGATAAGTTAGTGAAATAGGCCCTTGAAATAATTAACAAATTGGTTTTGATAAAATACTCGATGTTAGACTTGTCTACGCTGACGATCCAAGACTTGATGTCTGATTATATTTAAAAAAAAATGTGTTTTGTTTAATAACCAGTAGAAATACATTGTATAGCTTTATTGCAAAGTATATAAAATTTCTTTGGCCAAAACTTTTAGCAAAATTAAGAGATTATTCACTTTAGTTCTAGTATCTCGAGCAATTTGAAAATTAACTAGCCATTTATAAATGTATTTGTGAAATTTTTATGTAACCAAATTTTTTAAAAATATTAATATCTTTTTTGTTTTGTACAAATTCGGACTAAATCACAATCTACTATAAAAAAATTAAAAAAACTATACATTTCTAAAAAAATTTAGTAACATCTTGGTAATCTTAGTTAAAAAAATCTATCCACACGATTTTTTGCAAGTCGTTATGAAATCCATGCAAGTGGTTTATTGTATTCCTGCACATTGCGTAAAATTATTCAATTTGGGAGGCGAGTATCGGTACCTTCCCCCAGGGAATCCTTCATTGGATAGCCAACACCTCTGCCATAGGTCACCTGAAGTGGGTTTGCTACATTTGGTGACTTAGCAGAGGTTTCACCCACCATACCTTCTTTCAGCCAGACTCTCTCGAGCACTGCAGTTCGAGGGATGATTCAAATGTCTGTCATTCTTGAACCCACTGACCCCCAGATTTCTACCCACCCCTCTTACGGTTTCCTCCCCAGACACGTCTCTACTTCTTTTCCTTAAAAAACCCTTCTCACGGCATCCCCAAAGAGGATAATATTTTCCTCAGTGCCTCCTGTGTGGAGTTATTTAAAAAAAAATATAACTCGTTGACATTCATGACATAGCTATGTTCAGTACTTTAACTTTGACCGGTGTTTGACCTTGACTGACAACGTGAGAAATTCTTTACGGGAATATGATCTAGCCGGGTATCTTTGACACTTAAATACGTGACTTGTGCCACGTCTACCTTCTATTGGTATTCTCCTGGTTGTCCTGGTTATAAATAAAAATATTCAAACATCTCTAAAATAGGAACAGATTCATATAAATACATCAGTCTCTAGACTACACCCCGTCAAATCATTTCAGAGATCTCTAGAAGCAAGAATCTTTCAAAAGAAGACTTTTTTACATTAGCTCCACACGCCTTAAATAAACAATTCCCAACGGGGCCTTTCCCTCATCTTTGAGGATGCTGTGTGGAGGGTATTTTTAGAGAAATGAAGGAGAGGAAGTTTTGGGAAGGAAAAAGGTGCGAGGGTTGGGTAGGAATCGTGGGGTCAATGTGTCTAGGAGTGACGGACATATGAATCCATTCCTCCAACTGCGGTGCAAGGTGATGGGTAGAAAAAGTCCAGTTGGAGAGGTGGGAAGGTAACCCTCAACCAATCTCTCCCAATCCACGCGGTAGGTGGACAAAAATATCTGCCGCCAAGACCTAAATAAACCTCACCCCCATGAACCTGGGCACCTCTGCTAAGTCACCATACGTATCGGACCACTTGGGGTGACCTATAATAGGGGTGTTGGTTATCCAAAAAAATGGTTTCTGGGGTGGCTGTACCCATTCCCCCCAATCAAATTATATTAATTATATGACGTGTAATAAATGTAAAAGTTCTGTTTACCGTCGCCGGTATTTAAACCAGCAACCTCCTTCATGTTTCGGAGTTTCGCAAATCATTCCCTCACTCTACATTTGACAACCTAAAGTGGAATATCAGTAAATTACTTTTGTAGAAACTACTCGTAGTTTGATTTTAAATATTAGCAATCTTCGTTTAATTGCCACACTGAAACGAATATTGCCGGCAAGACAAGGTATGAATAGACAAACCTATCTAAATCGGCTTTTAAAAAAATTATGTGAATATCGCACAAGAGTCCCAACTGCTCCAATCCGCCGAGAGCTAGTGAGACTATGGCAACCCTAATTGGGGCATGTTGTGAGGCTGAAGACAGTGGTGAGGGGAAGGATATGGGTAAAAGAAAGTGATGAAGTTCCTAACTATTCCGGTCAATGGTCACGTTTAAAGCCATTTCAAGCCACTTCAATTCTGAATTCTTACATCAACGCGATACTGAGAGTATCTTCCACTCTAGAACGTGCCTAAATATATCTTATATTATTTTTAACGATTAATTTGTGAAATAACACAAATCAATCCAATCAAATTTACTTGCGCTCCCTGGGATTTGAACCCGCGACCTTTGGAATACTAGTCGAAAGCCTTACCCCTCAACCTCAGAAGCCGCTTCCTTTAGCTTTTCAATATTCTCCAAATGGAGAAATGATTCAAGGTTGGCAAATCATTTTAAAATAATCGGTCCCGAAACTATATGGGCTTAATAAAAGAAATCATTTTTCGCTTGGTATTAATATCAAAAACCCTTAATAATAAGTTGGTATTAATATCAAACGAATTTACACACGATGTCAATTTGTTTGTACTTATGGTATACACAGTATATAGAAAATAAGATTTTTCCTTGGTTCATGAATGAAAATATATGTTTTATACTTTGTTATTGCGCGGTACATCCTCTCTGTACATTCGTTCGGGATCACTTAGTTAAGTGTTGTGTAATTAGTTTTACCGTATTTTCCCTAAACCGACTGCACATTGTATACAATTATGCCGGGTGAACCCTTCTTAATACCCAAAACTATAAGAAGATAATATTGGAATTAAATTCGCTCAATGCCTCAAGATTTCTAATTGGTTCAACTACAACCGCGTTTCTTTTTTGATGATTTATACCATCATAGTATTCAATTCCAAACGTCCTAATAATCCCAACTATGTAATTCTGCGTCGTAATGCATAATCCGTGTTCAAATGACGCCATTGGAGTCCTATTTCTTCTTTATTCTTGTCGTATTGCCAACCTTATGGACGAATAGCTGATGAAAATTCCAACGTTCAGGCATCAAAACCCTAATAAAACAGCCATAAAAGATATAAGAGAATGCAGCCTTTGTTTTCCCTAAATGTTTGCATTATTCCTCCACTTTTGTTTGCACTTTCCCCACATCTGGGGATTTCATTTCTTCCACTAACTAGTTGCTGTGTGTATTGCGTAATAATGGGAACTGATAAAAACCTATTAACGAACATACGCGTGTTTTATAGGCGCGAAATTTATCGTTTTGCGAATGGGGCTTTAGTGAGACGGTTTTTTTTATTGTGTGCTTAAATTTATTCCTCTGTTTCGTCATTCTTAGATAATCGAGAGATTTAAAATCCCTGTTGATAGGGTAAAGGACGGTTAAGTAAATACTATAAGAAAATTATTGAAAAGACCAATCACAATAAAATGAATCGGCTTTTATAAGTTTTCTTTTATTAAAAAACTTGCGAGTTCCCGGCATGCGTTGTTGTGTCACTTAATAAAGAAACTGTTCCTCCCTGCGTGTCTTTTCCTATTCGTCCCGTTCCCTTTCGCATTCCCACTCCGCTTTCCCTCTCCCCACCCTCGTTTCCCCCCGCCCTTCCGCGTTCCCCTCCCCCTCCCGCGTTCCATGCATTCAGACCCGGTGCATTCAGTTTTCACACAGCTCGCGTGCAACAACTCACCGAAAACATTGAAATTAGTCCTTATGCCTAGTGACACTTAAACTCAAGAGTTCGTTACAGTCGAATCTCAAGTGAACGTATTTTTAAGATATTTAATAAAAAAGGGTAGTTAATTTCTTCTTTAACTTAAAATTAATAAATCGTGGAAACTTTCGCGGAATTCTTTCAACATTTTTAATATGAATTTTATGGCAAGGTGACCTAATGATGGAATAATACTCTAATAAGCTACGAACTAATGAGACAAATAAAATTTTCATGACAGGAAGTGAATTAAAGTTTTAAATGGTTCTTAGTGAAAATCCTAATGTTTTCATACTACCGAACGTTATTAATCCCCTGCGTCTGCGTGGTTGAATTTCAGAACCCAGTTTCGAGTGCATGTTGACGCCACGCCACGCGTTGCGCCACAAATAACATGTGTAAACGTGGAATTTCAAACAAAACTACCCTTGTAATTCGGTTTTTAATTCAAGAATTCGTCACAAGATGTCACCACTTACGTCAGCAGCTCGCATGTGGACGATTTTTCCATAGTACTACGGATTTATAGAATTTAAGTATTTTTCACATGGTCACGGTTACTTTAACTCGGTGACTAGCTGCCACTGGATCGTAGTGGATCCGAGGAATTGGCTGTTTTTGGAATCAGTACTTATCGAATTTATAAAATGCCGAAATAAAAGCCGCCCTCAGGGCCTAGCAACAAACACCTGCGGATAGGGTTTTTAACTGCTAGTTTGTTTAATGACACAGATGCAATGACAGTCATGAGAAGTAAACTTAGCTAAAATATCATTACGTTCCTGAAGAAGGTAGTTAAAACCGAAACTAGATGACTATTTGTAATATTGTACAATAAAGTGGTTTAATACAAAGTAATTTTTCATTCAAATTATAATATCAAGCCACACAGATATTGTTATCTTCTAAAAGTATTTTCTATTTACAGTTTCCTAAAGGGGTGATTTAGAATCCCGGAGGTCCAAGAATAGAAATGGCCTCCATTTAGTTTGGCTATGATTTACTATGCAGCCGTCGGAGTACCAAATCGGCACTTAAGTTTAAATTAAACTTTTGATAAAACACAGCT
This sequence comes from Limnephilus lunatus, assembly GCA_917563855.2. Taxonomy (NCBI): domain Eukaryota; kingdom Metazoa; phylum Arthropoda; class Insecta; order Trichoptera; family Limnephilidae; genus Limnephilus; species Limnephilus lunatus. Next base: position 4,548,804 of record OU830593.1, on the reverse strand, counting down.
TTGCTAATATTTTACCATTTATATAGTGAATGAAAGTTTTTTTATAATTTAAAAAAAATATATTATTAGTCTAAAAAAGTTAACGAGCGTTTTCATTCCGCAACAAAATATCCCCGACAAAATACCAATATCCTCCAACAAAATATCTACTAAAAACTAACTTTTTTTAACATGAATACCGCACAAGAGTCCCAACTGCTCCAGTCTGGAGCCAGTTGGACTAGCCTCACAATATAGATTGGAAAGAGGAAGGTGCGGAAGTACCTGGCTATTCAGATCTGGTCACCAAACACGGCTAAAGCCATTTCAAGCAATGTTTCAATTCTGAATAGTGGTCTTACACAAAGGCGATACTAAGAGTATCTTCCACTCTGGAACGTGGCGCAAAAAATATACTGTACATTATTTGAAATGTATTAATCGTGAAATAACTAACACATATTAATCAAATTTATTTGCCCACGCCGGGATTCGATCCAGCGGCCTTCGGATTGCAAGTCAAAAGCCTTACCGCTAGACTACGCCAGCTATCAACCTACCTAACCTAACCTAACCTTATTTTCCATTTTACTATTTTTGAACCATAATTCATTGTCTTTACGGGATGTCTGTTCTATTTAATTCATTTTTTGTTAGGTTAGGTTAGGCTAGGCTTGACGGCCGGCGTAGCGCAGCGGAAAGACGCTTGACTCGCGCACCGAAGGTCGCGGGATCGAATCCCGGCGTGGCAAATAAATTTGTGTTATTTCACAATTTATTATAGTATATTTGCGGCACGTTCCATAGTGGAAGATACTCTCTGTATCGCCCTGGTGTAAGACCACCATTCAGAATTGAAACGTTGCTTAAAACGGCACTAGCCGTGTTTGGTGACCATATCTGAATAGCCAGGTACTTCTCCACCTTCCTCTTCCCTATCTCCTTCCCCTCCCCACTACCCTCAGCCTCACAACATACCCCAATTGGGGATGCCATAGTCTCACTGGCTTCAGACGGGAGCAGTTGGGACTCTTGTGAGGTATTCATGTTAAAAAAAGGCTAGGTTAGGTTAGGTTAGGTTTAAGTAGATATTTTGTTGAATTATGTTTTGTCCGTAGGATATTTTGTCGAAGAATATTTTGCCGGGGATAAATTGTTGCGGGTTGAATGTCTATTATTTTTGTCCATTTTTTATTAGGTTAGGTTAGGCTAGGTTACGTTTTTTTAGAATAGGTTTAAGTAGATATTTTGTTGGGTTAAGTTTTGTCCGTAGGATATTTTGTCGGAGGATATTTTGCTTGGGATAATTTGTTGCGGATTGAAAAGTCACGGAACCCTTAAAGAAGCCTTATCAGTTACTACGAAACTTTAGCAAGTATTTTTAAAATGCGATTTAATTGATCTATTATTTGATCTATTTCATAGAATCTTAAAATAGATGCCGCGAGAATAGGCTTTTCTATGGAATGTTTGAATGGACAACTTAAGTTCTATAAATCACTGACTTTGGAAACTCACAGAATAGTTCAGGGGAGAATGCACCATTAGCGAAGACCAAAACATTACTAACAAAACAGATCTCCGTGGTTGAGGAGTTAGGCTCTCGACTAACGTTCCAGAGGTCAAGTGTTCAAATCCCAAGAAGTGTGCGCAAGAAAATGTTATTAAATTGGTTTGTGATATTTCACAATTTAATCATTTAAAAACGATACAAGGTATATTTGCGGCACGTTCCAGTTTAGAAGATGCTCTCAGTATCGGCCTGGTGTAAGGCCACCATTCAGAATTAAAACGTTGCATAAAATGGCTTTAGCTTTGTTTCGTTGGAAGACCTGAATAGCCAGGTCCTTCACCACCTTCCTCCCCCGCCTTCCTCTTTCCCATCTCATTCCCCTCCTCAATACCTTCAGCCCCACAACATCCTACTGCATGGAGGGCCGGATTGAAAGAGACTGGTTGATGGAGACCTTTTGTCCTCTCCAGCCGGATTCTTTCGACCCATAACTTCGCATCGCAGAGAGAGGGAGGAATAGATTAATATGTACGTCACTCATGGACACACTAACCTCCAGATTTCTACCAACCCATCATGCCTTTTTTCTTCCCCTCCATCATGAACTTCTTCTCCTTCATTTTCCTAAAAAGACCATTCACACAGCATCCCCAAAGATTACAAAGACCCCACGGAAAATTGTTTTCTTCAGGTCAACCTGTTGGGGGTTAATTTTAAAAAATCCATACATAATAATAGTTTCATTAGAGTTGCAACAAACAAAAAAACTACGTTTTAATTAAACTTTTAATTTTCGCCGCCAGGATCGAACCGATTCAAATTAATATTCAATTTCGCTGCAGAGATTCCAGTGTTGCCAGCTATGAGACTGTAATAGACTAGAACATAATATATAGCTCGCCCGTTTGAAGACAGTACCTACCCGCCCATTCCGAACAGGATCACGCTTAACTTTACCTTCCCGATAATTGCTTCATAATTTTTAATCATTCCAGGCAACTTTAATATTCCGTCACCTCGTTCATTGTGCTGAATTCAAACAGCCATTTACGTGATGGGGAGGCGAAGGCGATTATATAATTTTAGCGGTTTATTAGAGGCTTTTAGTGGGGAATTATTATTTGGGTACTTACCCGGTCTGATCCGCCATACTTCCCCTTTATTTGTCCCGGAAAGGTGTACCCATTTAAGATGTTGAATCTTTTGATTTAGTTTTTTAACTACTTATTATTAAAAGTTAAGTATTTAAGAAAAAAAAACGGAGACATGAATGTATATTTACCTGTTTTTCAATAGTTCTTGGTATGCGCGCTGCATTGCTAGAATAACAGAAAAAAATCCATTTTTACTTTAAAAAACTATTTACCATTTTTGCGAGTAACTAATTCCGGTTTAATCTCGACCATTTTGCATTTCATCTGTCTTTAAATTAATACGTACGTTCCGTTTCCATTTTAAGATGGTGTCCGTTGATGGTTCAATAAAGATCCAATTTTCAAATGTGAAGTCCTCTTATTGATTTAAACTTTCTTATACACATTTTTTTCTGTATTATTGTACCTATCTGTCTGAAAAAAGTTTGTAAAAAAAGATTATCGTTGATTAATTGACGTTTTTTTTTTTTTAAATTTTATAATTCCTCAATAGAAATTAGAACTTTTTTCTACTTATTAATACTTTTTTCTAATTCCTAAACTATTGTCCGAGTTCATGGGTTGAGGTACGTCCAGGTCTTGGAAGTGGATACGTCTGTCCAACAACTGCTAGGCACGCCGGATTGGAAGAAGTTGCAGGAGACTCCTTAACCTTTTCAACCGGACTCTCTCGACCCATTACCTAAAACCGCAGTGTGAGGGATGAGGCATAAGTGTGTCACTCCTGACACACGTATGCCTCACATACACACACTGACCCCCAGATTCCTACTCACCATACATACCCTTTTCCTTTCCAAATTTTCCACTTCTTTTTTTCCTTAAATAAACCCACCACATGGCATCACTAAATATGACATATCGCTCAGCGAAAATATTTTCGTCATTTATTTGCCTCTTATGTGAAGTAAATATTTAAAAAAAAAACAGTGTATAATTCACACACAGTAGAAGTGAAACTAGAAAGTCGCTAGATGTCGCTTTCTTTTCTTTTGTCTTTATTTTAAAATGGTTTGATGATTGGATATTGATTTACAAAAATAAAAATGTTTATTTTTTTTTGATTTTGTAGGATTCGAACCTCCGTTCGCTGGATTTCTCTGGCCGCTGAGATTTGCGACGCGCTTTACCGCTGCGCTACCGGACGCTCGTATGGAGTTGTGAATTTACCGCATTATATTAGAACCGAGGACCCATCATTTAATAAATTGTAGTGACGCATTTCAGTTTCATCCAATTTTCAAATCACTAACCGGGCTAAAGAAGTTTCACTCCAAAAACGTTTGTTATATATTTTCTATATCTTTATTAAAAGTGGGAGGTAGGCATTTCGCATCATGGTTCTCCCAACCTATCTTTATCTTTCTTCTTCTTCTGACCTCTCCTTCGTCCAATTATTTCGGCCCGACCTCAATCCCAAATATAGTACGGGATGTCCTACGGTATTCGGATACCGGACATTAAAAGTAACATTGGTGTTTGGATGGGTGACCGCTTTAAGAGTGACACAAGTCAAAAATGAATGTATCCTTACATTGCTCAAATTTTGTTTGTAGGCATCAAAATCGCTTGGCAAACGGAGTCTACGGGTCACGAAATCAAGAGCAAAAGTTTTTTTTTTAAATTTTTTTTTTTGAATAATTTCAAAAGGAAGAAAATTAGTTTATCCATGATATATTTTTTTTAATAAATTACAATTTTGAATTGATATACTAACTTTGTATTCATTGGAGCTTTGCGTGTACTTTTTGAGACTAAACGGGAGTTAGTTAAGTCTTTAGTCATGTTTCAACCGCTTTCATTTCTTCAAGATCGAACGGAATAAATTGATCGCGTCTTAGAAGAATTATTTAACTCCTATATATTGCGTATACGAGTTCTTTCGATTCCAAGAGCTTCGCGAATTTACCTCCATTCATTAATAAGCCAGTTATTTGGCATAACGAACGTCTCACTGGCTCCAGAAGGGAGCAAAGAAGACTCTTGTGAGGTATTACTGTAAAATTTAAAAAATGAAACATACTGGCCATCGAGATCTTTGGACGTTAGTGTTTAGTGACAGCCTGATAGCCAGATATGTCTCCACCTTCTTCTTCTCTATATCCCCCCACTCCCTGCGAAGTGTTCTGACACAAATGCTTCAAGACAAAAAATAAAACAGAAAACCATATAATTATACGGATTTTAATTCTCTAAGCTCTCCCACCAACAACCTCGAACCGAACAACAAACTTCACGATAAAGCGGAGATGACTCGTATCGAAAAATTCCTTCGGTGTCCATTAAAATGTGTCTCCCTTCTAGTGGATACTTTGAATCGAGTGCCCCCGCCCCCTACGTCGCCCCCTCTACCGCCCTCGGGCCATTGTGCTCGCCCCCTCCCAACCCCCGGCGGACTGTCTTAAAGTTCGCTCCGAGACACGCCACTGATCCGAGATAGTCCGGGGCAGATTTCTCTGTATTTATCGACGAGCAATCGCGTCTTGTATTATTAATGAGGACGGCTAGAGGTAGAGGGGAAATAGTATTAAAAATGTTCAATTATATTCACTTAAGTATTTTGTTGGGTTAAAAAGTTTAATTAAATGCACTTAAGTAATTTGTTGGGTTAAAATGTTTAAATAAATGCTCTTAAGTAATTTTCAGGGTTAAGATGTTTGCATAAGTAATATGTTAAGGAAAATGTTTAATTATATTCACCTTTGGGGGGAAATGTTTAATTTTGTTCACTTAAGTAAAAAATATATTTAATTATATTAAGTAATATCTTGGGGAAAATGTTTAATTATATTTATTAATTACTACGGCGGGGGAAATGTTTTTAGTGTATATATTTAAGTAACATGTTGGGGAAATATGTTTAGTAATATTTATTTAGTAAGATAGGGGAATCTTTTTAATTATATTTATTTAAGTAATATGTTGGGGGACAGTGTAATTATGAACACTTAAGTCATATGTTGGGGTAAAATGTTTAATTACATTCACTTGATTAATATGATGGGGAAAATGTTGAATTACATTCACTTGAGTAATATATTGGGGGATTTTTTAAAATTATATTAACTTGTAATATGATGTGTGAAAATGTTTTATTTTATTAACTTCAATGGGGGGAAACATGTTTAATTACGTTCACTTAAGTAATGTATTTGGTTATCCAATAAATGGTTCCCGAAAAGCCTTTTTAATTGAACATAAAAAAAACTTGCCAATTAAAAATATAAGCATTATCATGGAACCACGCAGAGAGCTAACCAAAATTTGGTGACCGGACAACTCGGAATGATTTCAATTCAACACCTCCTTTGAAAAATCATTAAAAGTGATGAAAAAATGGTTAAATAGGTTATGTTAGGTTAGATTATGGGCTATTTTAAAAAAACATATATTTTTAATTACTTTTCAAAGAGGTTGAGTTGATTCTGAGGGAAGCGTCTACTAATATCTCCAGTTCAATTATATATTTATCACTTTATATGTATTATGTAAAAGCTGTTTGTTTCTTACAAATAAATAAATAAATAAATAAATTCCAAAAACTGAACAAATCGGACTAATATCTATGAGAACCAAAGTGAGGACGAATATCTACAGCTCAAACTGCTGACTAATATCTATGAAAACTAAAGTGAGGACGAATATCTACAGCTCAAACTGCTGACTAATATCTACGGAACAGGTGATGTTGACGAATATATACAGCACTGGCAGAGGTTGGATTTGCAATTTTGTATAGCATATTGGCATAACGTAATATTGCGAATGCAGTTTAAAAAACTTAATTTATGTTAAGTTAGGTTAGGTTAGGTAAAGTTAGGTTAGGTTAGGTTAGGTAAGGTTAGGTTAGGTTATATATAACGGAATATTACGTTATGCCAATATGCTATACATAATTGCAAATCCAACCTCTGCCAGTGCTGTAGATATTCGTCGACATCACCTGTTCCATAGATATTAGTCAGCTGTTTGAGCTGTAGATATTCGTCCTCACTTTGGTTCTCTTAGATATTAGTCAGCAGTTTGAGCTGTAGATATTCGTCCAACATACAGGCTGTAGATATTAGTATCTGGAGTCGATTCTGAGTTGTCATGAAACCCCAAAATTTAATCCGCCGGACCACAAAGTCGTTATGATTTCCAACATAAATATTCTAAGCATCCCTCCTATCAACACAACGCAATGAATATTTGACGTATTTAAACCCTTCGACATTAGCGGTTCCGGTTCCGTTAAGGCTTTGCGGCTGCTACTGTGGCCATATTGCGTGCGGAACTGCGGAGAGATATCAATTTGCATCAAAAATGTAGGCCTTTGACCCCCCCAAGCCGCAAATCGCATTTAAGAACTTGGTAAGAGGGACTAAATGGTGTGAGTTTATTTATATCAAGTTAACTCTTCGCCGCAGTCAATTACCGCGTATATAACTAACTAGAAGGATTTCCCAGCGTTTCTTGAGTCTCATTCTATTAATTGTTTTTGCGTTTAAATTTTAGCTTTTTTTAAATTTTATATAACTCAAATTTAATAATATTATTACTTTGGAGGTGGTATTTGTACCGCTGCCACGAGAACCATTTGTTGGATAACCAAAATCTTTGCCACAGGTTAACCAAAGTGGTTTTGGTGATTTAGCGGGGTGTCCGGGTTCATGGGGTGAGGTTTGTCCTAATGAAAGAAAATGCGTCTGCCCACCAATTGCGTGGCAGACCAGATCGGGAGAGACTGGTTGAAGAACACTTTTTGATTTCTCCAGGACTCTCTGGGAACATCGCCTTGCACCGCAGTAGGTGGGATAGATTGATATATTCGTCTCTTCTGGGCATAGTGACCCCCAGATTTCTACCTACCCCTCATACCTTTTTCCTTCCCAGTACTTCCTCTCTCAAAAAGATCCTCCACACAGTATCCTTAAAGATGACTTGGGGCCTGATGGGAATTATTTTCCTTAGGTCCTCCTGTGTGGAGCTTATGTAAAAAAAAAAAAAGTTCTTAAAGTTCAATTTAAATTTTAATGCTAAATCAAATTTAATAATGTTTCGTTAAGTTCTGCAAGTATTTTAGTTTTTTTATTGTTGCGATAGCTGTTTCGGCTTACAAGGCCATTTTTAAACTGTTATTAGGTTACTTTGATTCTTATTCTTATGATTCTATTTACCCCAATTTTAGTTTTTAAGGTGCCTAAAGTGATTTATTACCGGTTGAACAGATTTAGTGGGAAAATAATTGTAACAATAGATTATATATTTTTAAATTTTACTCTTTAAAAAGAAAGACGAACATTCCCGTGTTACAAATAACCCGACAATATTTGAAACTTACTACTCCAACACGCCCAACAGTAAGCGAAAAATGTTGCCTGTGTCGTGATGGAGGACTTAGCCAGTCGAGGAATCGAACACGGGACGCCCGGGTGGGACCCAAACACGATGCAAACTGAGCCAATGTGGTGAGAGATTTATTACACATTTATCAAGTTATAATATTTATGCGACAAATAGATTGATTGACGGATAAAAAATAAAAGCACCTAATGAAGCAGAAACTGCATAGCTTAAGAGTGCATTTTGAAGGTTTTCTTTAAAAAAAAGCTTTTTTATTGTCTTTGCCCCACCCCCCACCCCGCTAAACGTCAATTCCCCAATGTTACCCTTAAGCTAACCACCCTCTTCCGAATAACTCCAACACCCCAAATGGGCGATTTCACCTGCTTTGAGAATTACCGATTTAATAGTTCTAACCGCATTCTACCGCGAAAATATGTGAAATTGTAGAAACCATTTGAAACAGTTTGTAAGTATGTTGGATTAACCTTCAGCAAAACTTTGAACGAGTTTTTCTCGAAACTGCGTTTTTCAACCTGGTTGACAACACATTAAAAAAACTCTACCTACATCCAATTTGCATGCATCAAGTCTTAAGCTGTTTCAAAATCCAGTCTCTATGGCACACAGGGATTTTTTTTACAATATAATATACTATCATTTTTTTTATGAACGATGAAAATTTTACACGAAATAAAACTCTTAGTATATAAAACAAAGTCGGGTTAGTTACACTATTTATAACTCGAGAACGGCTGAATAGCAGAATAGCTATTAAAACATCGGAAAAATTCACGAAAAAAAAATTATGAAGAGAATTATTTCCTCATACATTTTGTATGGAACGAATTCTCATCTTTTGAAAGAAAGAGCTGCAGCAGTATTGTGATTATTTTATTTTTATTTTTTTTTTATTTATTTATTTATTTATTTCAAGACTTGTTTTTACATTAAAAAATGATAACATTTGCAAGGTTAAACAACATTTTTTTTTTTTATTCTACTACTCCATAAGTTGAGCTCTGGGAGCTCGTGTTTATGGGAGGAGTATTTATTCACACGCAAAAAATAAAATAATAATAATGTTCTAATTAAATGTTTAAATAATATTCAAAGAACTTATGAGATAAATACAAATATTAATTGACATAGATTCGTAATTTAGGAAAAAAATTGTTATACAAGGTCAATACTTTTTTTTTTTAATATTAAATATTACATTTAAAGTAAGGATAAATTAAATTAAATTAAATTAAGGGTACAATATATCATTATCCAATTTCAGTGACTTAATTTGTTGTTTGAATTGTTCATATTTCAATGTTTCAGTTACATTAATTTTGTTTTTAGATAATAATATATTGTACCATCTTACACCTAGATACAGATAGTGGTGCTGAGCCGTGGTAGTTCTAAGCATAGGGATGGCTATTAAGCCATTCGTTTTAAATCTATTGCTTATGCTATCAGAGGGGTGAATTTTTTTAATAAAATACTCTTTATAAATTTGATATAAGGCGTTTCTCTTATACAATTCTGTGATGGATGGTACATTAAATTCTCTAAATATCTCTAGAGTAGGGAAGTCGTATGGTTTCCTAAGGATGATTTTTATAATTATTCTTTGAATTATGATTATAGGTTGTAAGGAAGCTTTAAAGGCCCCTCCCCACCCAATAATGCCGTACTGTAATAAGGACTGAATTAATGCAAAATATACAATTTTTATGGTTTTCTTGTTTAAAATATTTCGTATGTTATAGAATACATAGATAAGTTTTCTTATTCTTTCCACAGTGAGATTGATATGATCTTTCCATTTAACATTTTTATCTATTAAGATTCCAAGATATTTTATACTAGATTTATGATTTAGCTTAGCGCAGTCCGTATTACATGTACCGTCATTTGCACAATTTTTAGAATGAATTGTTATGTTAATTACATTATTTGGCACATCTTCTTGTAGAGAGAATGGAATATAATATGTTTTTTCTGTGTTGAGTGATAATAGATTATTATCGAACCATTTTTTTATAACCTTCATGTCTTGATTGGCTGCATTGGTAATATCATTCCACGTCTTTTTTTCGATAATTATTACAGTGTCGTCAGCAAAAGATATAAGTTTTCCATTTAGTGATAATTTAAACATTTGGTTTACGTATATTATGAATAAAATTGGTCCAATAACAGTCCCTTGGGGAATCCCAAATTCTAATGTTTCATCTATACTTAGTGAGTTATTTAATTTCACTTTTTGACTTCTTTGAGTTAGATAGCTTTGTAGCCAATACCTAACCTTACCAATAATACCGATATCGTTTAATTTATTAATTAGTTTTTTATGGGAAATACTATCAAAAGCCTTGCGTAAATCAATAAAAATGCCAAGGCATTTGTTTTTTTTATCTAATGCATTATATATAGTTGAGGTTAGTTCAGCAATGGCATCATGAGTGCCTAGTTTCTCTCTAAATCCAAATTGGCTAGGACTAAGTATTTTATTTTTATCAATGTAGTACATGAGTTGCTTTTTTACGATCTTTTCAAAAATTTTTGCAATGTTTGAGACTAGAGATATAGGTCGATAATTTGATATTTCCTCAGGGCTGCCTGATTTAAAAATGGGTGTTACGATTGATTTTTTATAAATGGAAGGGAATATTCCACTATTCAAACTAATATTTATAATGTGTGTAATTGGAATGCTTAAAAAATTGATGTATTTTTTCAATATTTCTACTGTGACTCCATCAAATCCTGGTGCAGATCCACCTTTTAATTCATTTATTATATTTTTTATGTCATTTGTTGTTACTGGTTGGAAAACTGACAGATTATTTTGTTTAAGGCAATCCTTCTCGATATCATCTATTTTATAATTTTCATCGATCCGTTTAGCTAAATTTTGACCGACGTTAGCGAAATATTTGTTGAAGGTATTAGCATATTTTGTCGGTTCCCTTATGGCATCAACAGAGTTTTTTCCGGTATAAATTTTTTTAATTAGATTTTTTTTGTTTTTTCGACTATTTATTTCATTTATCGTTTTCCAAATGTGTTTTACATTTTGTTTAGCCAGGTCAATTTCATTTTTGTAATAGTTTTCTTTAGTTGTTTTTATTAAAGAGGTTAATTTGTTCCTATATTTTTTGTAATATGTAAATATTTTTTTATCTAAAGGAAATTTCTTTGTCAGGTGATATAACTTTTCTTTTTTTCTAATAGATACGACTAAGCCATGTGAAATCCATGGTTTTATTTTTTTGAATTTTGCTTTAATATAAATAGTTTTAATATCAGTCGATGCAGTAATATAATTGCAGAGAATATTATCAAAAATATTTGCGCTTGTTTCAGAACATGTAGATTCTAATACGGGTCGCCACGTTTCCGTACTTATTTTTATACTTAATTTATTAAGGTTTAATGACTTTTTTGTAAAAATATTACTTTCTGAAATTTTGTGTTTATTATTAAGTTGTTGTATAGAGATACAAGTGTGATGATCAGTAATATTATTTTTTAATATTATCGTAAGTAATTTGTCGGTATGTTTAGTGTTGCACCATATATGATCAATACATGAAGGACGTTGACCCGTAATTTCTCTAGTATAATTTTTTATACATAATTTAAAATTCATTTCTGACATAAGATTGATAAATTCAGTTTTTATTTTGTTATTATTTTCGTTAGAAACATCTAAATTAAAATCACCAATTATCGTTATGTTCTGATTATTTTTTTTTTGATAAAATAATGCTTCTTAATTCATCCATGAATATATACTCATTAGATCCGTGCGTTCGGTAAATTGCGATAATATTAAAGCATACTTTATTTATAGTTACATTAATATCTAAGCAATTAACTCGCTGCATAGGTACTTCTTTCACTGTGATGTTTGAATAACAGGATTTAACAAATACAACAATACCACTATTTCGGTTAATAGCAAGCTGTGTCATAAAGTAACTATAACTAGGTATACAAAATTTATTGTAATCGCTGGTGAATGCTTCAGTTAACACAATAACGTCCGGTTTATGATTTAGTAAATTAATTGAAAGTAAGAATTCATTAAAATTTCGTTTCATTGATCTAATATTTAAATGTAATATTGAGAATGAATTCGGTATTTTATCTACAATGTTATTACAATCATTTAAAGTGTCACAAATATGTTCCGCAATATTAAGAGAATCATCTAATTGTTTAGTGTAAAAATTATTCATATTTAAGGGGATAAAAAAATAAGTATGCAAAATGCAAACTTACTCGTATTCGATTCGCATTTGTGCATTTTTTAACATTTTCTTGCGGAATTCACATAGGTAACTGTTACCTGGATGTTCATTTTGGTAACCCTTTCTGTTAGTGCAGTTGTGGCATTTGGCAGGCTCTTGTTTTTTGGGGCAGTCTTGTATTTTGTGCTCTCCTGCACAGTGGAGGCATCTGGGACTCTTCATGTTTTCAAGGCATCTTAGTGATGTATGTCCATATCCAAGACAATGATAACATTGCATGAGTGGAAAGCAGTCTTCTACGTGTGCTTTTGAGTATCCAATGTTGATCCTTTCTTTCGATATTATAATTTTTCTTAGTTTTGCTGTAGTTTCGATAATGAAATTTGATAATTTTTCCGATTTTTTGTTCTTGAGCTTTTTCTTGACAATAATGGGTTCATTTTCAGTGTCTGAGGTCATGGCGTTTTTTATATCTTCATTTTGATTTATCAAATCTATAAGTAGTTCTTCTTCCTTGTAGCAAGCATCAACTCCCTTAATGATAATGCAAGGTTTTTTTTTCTTTATTTCATTAGCGTGTATTTCAATATCTGGGTTTTTGTTGATTTCATTTATTATTTTTTCGGTATCAGTTTGTTTCTCACATGTTAGTATTATTTTGTTTTGATAAGTTTTTTTTAGTCCAGAAATTCCTATTCCTAATTTGGATACTTTTATTTTTTCGATTTCATCTGCAGGCTTGTCTTTTTTTGAGGAGATTAGTAGCGCAAAATTTGCTTTGGGTATTGGGTGCGATTTCTCCCTTACCACCATTGCGTAACTTTTTTCTTCATATTTTTTTTCTTCACTTGAAGCTTTTTTTATCAATGTTTCCAATTTGTCTATGTAACCCTCTTGATTTAGAATTACTTTATTTTGTAGACTAATTATTGTGTTTTGTAGTGATGTTATTTCAAGCTTCCATGAGTCTTCGATATTGATTAATATTGATTCAATTTCGGTTTTAGCTTCTTTGGCAGCTTTTGTACTGCCAATTTTATTAAGTTCCGTAAGTATTTTTTCAATATTTATTTTGAGTTCCATTTTGGAACATGGTCCCGAAGGTGTTAAATTTATGTTTGTAAGCAGTTTATTTTTGCAGTGTCAGTCACGTTAAACGACCGTTCGTCGCGAGACATGCGACAATACAATATTATAATATTGATTAGTGAGTGAATTCCAAAAATTCAAAAAAGTCAAATGTCAGTGCGCTGATTGTTTTGCTGTTATTCTTAAGCTGTCTATATAATGCTGTCACTCTTTCTTACGCACTAAATGTATGGGACAAACAGTGAACGTATGTCTGCACCCCTCCAAAGGAAAAATACAATAATTATAATAAATCTCCCTCACATGTATAAAGAAAATGAAACGCAATTCCCGTAAATGGAAAATTAAGAAAATCACAAAAATTATTAATGTGTACACAACGCCATCTCTGATACTGACAAAAACAAAACACGGACATTTGCGCATCGATAATTGCTTCATTGTGTAATTCTTAACTTATTAAGAAAACTGAATTTAATTCAACTAATTAGTTAACACAACAATTATTGATTCTGAGGTGGTACGAAGTTCACCGGGTCAGAATTCCCCTACGTGATACTGTAAGTGCCCATCAGACAAACAAGACAAAACCACGCATTATACATTCCTCAATGCAACACTAACTCTAAACAAAATACATTCATTCACCGCGCTTCACTCATCTTTAACATGACATACAGTGAATTCGAGTTATTTAACACAGCACCTAACATTTTCAAATCTAAAATGAATAAATAACATTTACACATACATACCACTATTTACACAGAATAGATCCATCCCTTTCCCCTCCCTTCCACCATCCTATCCGCATAACCTAATTTAACTATTTTTCTTTATACCTACGCACTTAATAATAATAATAATAATAATAATAATCCAGAATGTATGCAGGGGTAGTGCAATGCAATACATTCCATATTTTGAAACAAAAAATGGGTTAATTAAATAATTTAATATACATCAGTGAAAACCTGTTATTGGTTAAATTTTTATACATATGTATTTCATCAAACATTATTGTTAAAAACTGTTGGTTTTCCAAATAAAATAAAATAAAATAAAAATAAAATACTGTAAACCTTTGCATGCAGTAAAAAAATTTATACAGTCTTCTATATGTTTACATTGACAATTAGTGTTAATAAAAAAAATTGCATTCATCGTTTGCTTGAAAATAATTACAAAAAATGCACCCTTTTACCTCGCACGAACCGTGTCGTGGTGTCTTAAATTTATAATAAAGGTTGTGTAAAATTTAATGACTTTAAATATAATGGTTTATTTACAACCGCATCGTTTTAATTAATTCTAAAATAACAGCTTAGTTTTTTTTTAAATCCGGCTCGACGGACCATCTCCATTAGTACAAGCTGTCACCACTCTGTAAGCAGGTACTTACCCGATTCTTACCAACTCGACAACATTAATGGCCGGCGCGAGACTTTTAAATTAAAACCATTACATAACTCTTATAATTTGTTCCGCCAGGGCGAATGTAAAGAATTTTTATGTTTCGAAAATGAATGCGCCATCTTACGAAATAATACTAAACTGTTATTTGTGTTTTTCCCGCCCTAAAACGTTTTCGTCTTCGCGGAGTGAGGAATGCTCTCCACGCCGTTAACCACTCAGGCCTCCAGCCTATTTTATCGGTAGGTCAAAATATTTCGGCTTTTTCACAAAATCTAAATAAATGGGATTTGTATGAAGGCATTCGAAAACTAAAAACTGTTTTTGAAAGGTGGTTATATACACTTAAATTTTTTATAATTATAAATAAATATATCATTTTTGTAATATAAAAAAACTTACGTTTTTTCTAGCTAAAATTACTGATAACATAAAAAAATCAGAGTTTGCAATTAACACGCAGTGGAAGTGAAACCTTCAGAAAACTAAAGTAGACAACAGGGCTACGAAGTACCGCACAAAGAGGAGACCGATAGGCTACGAAGCACAGCACAAAGGGGAGACCGATTATACTATCTAATTCTCTTGCAGGCTAAATCCTATAGATGTATGTGTCTGTCTCTTTTAGTGTCGCTATTTTTCGTTTCATCGAGTTTCAAATCACAACGGTGCTAAAGAAGATTTCACTCCAAAAATAAAAACGTGTACAATTTTTACTAGGCAAATGTATTATAAGCGTTAACGTCAACCCACTTTTTCATCTTTACATGTATAAATAATTAACAAAAAAATCCCAAAGTTTCCTAAATTATTATCGAACCGCGACATGAATCTTTGGATTGATAAAGGTGTACATTTTAATTATTTAAGGTTAATTTTTAGATTTTAATATAAAGCTTGGTGTTTTCTCTTTCTAACGCCGTTTAGATCTTATTTCCAACCATGCTAGTAAAGGAGACGCAACGATTTCTATGACTGAGGGGTTAAACTCTAAAAAATATGACAGCTATAAAAAAGCCGGTAAATTAACGCAGTTCTTGATTCAGCTTTTATTTGAGGAAATTTAAATTTATTCTGTTTTTGCGGTAGGTTCGGTAGGCCCGGTATTATACAGCCATAAAGAAAATGATGGTCTGTACGGGTAGTTACCTAGTACCTACTCGGAGTACTGCCGTAATCTTAACGGCAACGCAGCGCAGAGTCGGCAGGCCCGAGCGAGCCGGCATCGCCGCATTTTCAGGTGAATCTGGGTTTGTGGGTCAAGCGGCAAACATTCGAACCATACGCTCGTCTCGCTCGCACCAGTTTTCAACAAATCCCGAATCGAGAATCTGTCCCGCTCCCCCGTTCTTTGCAAAAGCTTCAGTAAAATAACAATAAGCAAAAAGGGAAACTTTCCTTTTATTGCTGCCGGGAAAAGTTCTGCGGAAAATTAGTTTTTTTTACTCGTTGGGGTAGTTTGCTTGGCGTTTTTTTTTCGTTTCAGCACTGCAGAGGCTCAACCCTAGGCCACATGTCGCATTCCACTCTCAATCGCGTGTCGCTAGCTTCTTCTCGCCGGGTGGTAGAGGTGCGTCCCTCTTGCACAGGTCCCTGACAATTTGCCCGCGTTTTTGTCTAAGAAAATGATTGCTCTCAAAAATATGTTATTCCAATTTCAATACTGAATTATGACTGGAAAATAGATCGCGAGTCGTTCCATAGATGTTCGCGCCTTTATTGTTTTAATTGAAAAATGTTATATTGAAATCACACGACTTTATCGAACTGATTGTAAATATCATTAAAAAAAATCCAAAATTAATATTTTATTTAAGTAAAGTTTCAATATATTTACGCTAAACAAAAATATTAGATTTCATTTTTGGATAGTTTTTTGTTTTAGGTTTTCAAAGTGAAAACTTCTTTAGCAAAGTTGTGATTTGAAATTCTATGAAACGAAAAATAGCGACACTAAAAAGAGACAAATGAATACATTTATAGGATTTAGCCTGCCAGAGAATGAGATAGTATAAAAGGTATCCTCTTTGTGCGGTACTTTGTAGTCCCCCTACTCTTGTCTACTTTAATTTTCTGAAGGTTTCACTTCCACCGCGTGTTAATTGCGCACTCTGTTACCTTAAATCAGCTCTACTTAGGAGGCCCTGCGGAAAATAAATTCCCTCAGGATCTGTATCATCTTTAGGCATGCTGGGTTAAGGGTTTTTTTAGGGAAAAAAAAGATAGGAAATATTGGGAAGAAAAAGTGCGAGAATTGGGTAGGAATCTGGAGGAGCATCCATCCCTCCGGCTGGAGAGATCAAAAGGTTTCCCCTGTCCAATATTTTCCGATCCAGCCCGTCACGCTATAGGTGGGCAAATGCATCCGCCGCCATGAGCTAGACAAACGATAAATACCTAGACCTACATAAATGGTGCCCGGGGCGGCGTTAGCCATTCCCACCTCCCAAATTTAAAATGGTTGACAGAATCTTTCACCATTCTATTTTATTTTTATTTATTTTCTCGTACGTACATTTTACAAACATGATTACAGTTTACAGTAATCAGTAACTGTATGTAAATAGGTTAATAAAAATAGTGTTTTGAGAACACCTCACTAGGAAAACCTGTGCTGAGGTGTTCGCAAATTTTTGAAAAAGGATTATTCTACACTCATAATTAGAAACACAGTATCCTCTTTGAAACTCTAAAGCAGAAGATTGTGGTTCTACACGTGGCGGCAGAATTGTATTTTAGATTCGAAATAAATTATATTTGTATAAATGAAGAACCTGTACGGCTCGTTTATTATTTTGCAATGTGTAGGATATATATAAAGACTTAAAGTTATATTATCAAGCGGAGATAGTAATAAGAAAGTAATGGAGAAAATGCATGTATGGGTGTGTGTTTTCTTTTTCGTTTCTTGGGGTGCGTGCACAACTTTGCAGCCTCTATCTGTAGTCTATGGACGGCACGCCCCTCCCTCATACTTGAACCATAGATAATTGTGCGAGGGATTTTGTTTTGACGTTTTGATTATGTTGGCTTCTCTGTTGGGTTCTCTGTTGTATTTTTGGTATTAAAGCATTAAGAAAAATAATGTAGGTCTATCTCATAGCAAGACAAAGGATGGGTGTATTTAGTAGATGTAATTATTGGGCATTTACGCCGTACTTTGTACTTTGCTTTTTGTCATGTCCTAAGATTTTTATAGGTTTTGCATAGTTACGTATTATAGAATATGGGAATGTTACATATTTTTAATAGCAAATTTATTGAATTACTTTATTTAGTTAGTTAAATACAATTGTCGAACCCTTATATATGTTTTTTTTATTACTTTACCGCAAATTTCGACTTAGTAGTCAAATGTGTAGAAAAATGGTCCGTCCTGGGGGGGGGGGGGTGATTTCTCCATAAATATAGGTTACTTTTGCCTATAAAGAGACCGTCAGACACAAAATTGTCCCCTTTCGGGGCATTCCACGGGGAACCATAGAGCTACGAAAATATAAATAACAGATCGTGTTCAATATTTTTATACTTCATAATTTTTTCCACGGTCGGGTATCACCCCCCAACGAGTGACAGATCGCCCCCCCCCCCCCCCCCCCTATCTACGCCCCTGCTTATACCAGAGCAATACTGAGAGTATTTCCCCCTCTGGAACGTGTTGAAAATATACTCTATATTATTTTCAATGAATTAATTGTAAATAACACAAATTCATCAAATAAAATAATAACTTTATCGTTTGGAAACTATTCAATTATAGAAAAATAATTATTGAGATATTATACATAGGTGTATATGAATATGAATAACAAAATAATCTAAGATAGGAACAAATAAACAAATACATTATTTACAAACAATTTCATATTTAAAGAGTAACCCAAAATGACTTTTTACATGCGCGTTAGTGTAAGTACTGCAAACTGAATCTTGACGAATGTCTGCAGACGGCGAGCAGTCTTCCGAAGAGACTACGAAGTAATTCAGAAGACTGCGGATTCGTGTACCGTCTTCAAAATTCGTTCACTGAGACACGTTTTGCATCGACTTATTGAGATTTGAATTTGTCCCAATTAAACGGAATAGTGTCCCAGATAATAGCGGAATCGAGTGTAATATTAACTTGTAGAAGGTTTTATTGGGACGTGATAACCACGTAACTATTAAAAAACCAAACATAAAAATACTTCCTAAAAACGTATAAAAGCAATAGGTCTATGGCATCCTGACCTGGGGAGTAAGTTGTGAGATTGGGGGGTATGGGGAAGGGAAGGAGATGGGGAATAGGAAAAGAAAGGATGGAAGTATATCGGTTAGTGGGCAGAGATGTATCCTTAGCTGGTTATTTCTCGGCGTAATAAATCGTGTTTAGCCCGTGACGTCACTCATTCCCAATCTGGGAATTTAGCCCGGCAACTTTTTGCGTTGGAGACCTATTAGTTTCAATCCGCCGCATAAATACTATATCAGACCCGCTTACCCGCATTTACCCGCATTCCTCGAGGGTAGGCACTGGGTAACTGGACAGTCCATCACTATACTAACGCCTGGATACTTTCAGATTCGCGTTCGTGAAAAGATCTTTACTATGAAAACAAAAATTCAGGAACGTTGAGCTCTGACGTCATGAAATCTTTACGGTTGCATGAAACTTCAAGGTTACTGCAACAATTTTTATTTCTGTAAAGAGCTCGGTGCAATTTACTTTATTTTTATGAGAATACCTTACAATAGTCCTAACTGCTCCCGTCTGGAGCCAGTGAGACCATAGCAGTCTCAATTGGGGTATGTTGTGAGGCTGAAGGTAGTGAGGATGGGAAGGAGATGGAAAAAAGTAAGGAGGGAAGTACTTGGCTATTCAGATCTATTAAATTCATTTCTAGCAACGTTTCAATTCTGAATGGTGGTCTCACACAAGGGAGAAACTGGGGTTATCTTCCACTCTGGAACAATATCATATTATCTTCCAATCTGGAAATATACTTTACATTATTTTAAATGATTCAATTGTGAAAACGTAAATGAATCAAATGAAATTTATCTGCGGATGCTGGGATTAGAACCTGCAACCTTCGGATCGCTAGTCGAAAGCCATGCCCCTCGACCACGGAGGCCGTCTGGAGATAATGATGTTTACGGTTAAAAAAAATTGTAGCTGTGTTATCAATATTTGCTCACTAATAATGCAGCTATTTATCAATAGATGTCTCTGTAGTCATTTTGATTTATCAATAGGTACTCGTAGGTACCTGTTTTACCAACTAGCATAATATTCTTTCGTTTATGGTGCAGAATAAATATTTCTTCTTATTAATTTTTGAACTCGAGTGAACAATAACTTAAGACCAAGACGAATATTATTATAAAAGAAATGTTTGGATAATAAAAAATTGATCGACCCATTACAAGTGTCTTTATATTAGTAGTTTTAACCTCTGAATTTATTTTTTAAAAAAATAAGACCATACGTCGTGTTCTAATCAATAATAAATCGTTAATGAATTATTTCAATAATATTTTATAATACGATAAATTAAAGAACAAAGTAAACGTTTCCATTTACGTTTCTATTCTTGATTACTGTTTTTAAAAAATCAGTCCCGGTACGAGAAAGAAAATACTAAGATCTAAAGAGCTCAGAATAATCTTTCGAAATATGCAGAAAAAATCACAACAAACACTCGATATCTTATTCACAATAAGAAAATAACATATTTCTCTAGCGAGGTAACTATAATTTGCTATGTATGTACGCTTTTAAAAAAACTATAATAAAAACTCTAGTTCTAATTTTCTCCGCAAAGTTCGCTGCATCCTATTATTTTCATTGTAGTGTTAGATAATTAATATCCGTTGGCGACGCCCCAACCAAACTTAATATCAATTTCTCAGAATGGCTGCTAATGGCCTAATTTTATTTATTTATTTTATTTCTATATATTTCAGTTTTAACCTTATTTTTACATAATATATTTTGAAAATATTTTTACATATTAATATTACATTTTATTACGTTGGGTGTAAGGTGGGTTTGCGAAGGTGAAACTGTTGGTTGATAATGTTGTATGTTTCGTGAACACCTCACTAGGAGAACCTGTGCTGAGGTGTTTACGTGTTTATGATTCAGTGTGACAAGTACAGGTATTTATGTGTTGTAGTAGAAAATTAGTTTTTTTTTTTCCTTTTTTTAACATTTTAATGGTTATTGTACATGGTTAAATTAGGTTATTATACTTATCTTTTACAATTGCCTAGAATCGTATTGATTCCAACATATTAGTTTTGGCTACATGAAATTGATGCTTTTGAATTATTGATAGTTGTGTACTATTTGACACCAAATGATCACTTCGTATCTGAAATTCAGCTGGAAAACAATATAATTTGAATATTATTTTACACACATTTGAAGTTTTAGTATGTACGAAGTTGTTATAGAAAACTAGCGTAGACCCGTGAAAATTCGTGAAAATTCTTGATTCTTGACAAATCAGTTCCAATTTTTGAAAATGACGATTAGTTCATAGCAAAATTGATTTCAATGAATTACATTTCACAGGGAAATATTTAACCGGGACATTGAATTGAAATAACCAATTTTCGAGTTAGTATGTTTCTTCTTCGTGTACCTACTGTATAAGGTCTCTTCGGCGACGTTGGCCATCACTCTGGAAAATGTTTCTCTATCTTACATTGCCCGGATTAGCTCGCCTCGATTAAACTTTTCGCAGCCGCCTGGAGTCAGTGAGACTACGGCATCTACAATCGGGGTATGTTTTGAGGCTGAAGGTAGCGGGGAGGGGATGAAAAAAGGAAAAAGGGAGGTCGGAAAGTACCGCTATTCCGAGCTAAAGCCATTTCGGGCAACGATTTAATTCTGAAGGGTTGTCTTACACCGGAGCTGCACTGAGAGTATATTTTATTCTGAAATGTACCGCAAATACACAGGACATTATTTTTAAATGTTTAATTTTTTAATTAACACAATTAATGAAATAAAATTTACTTAAGCACGCAGGGATTTGATCCCCCGACCTTTGGACTGCTAGTCGAGAGCATTACCAATTAACCATGGAAGCCGTTAAATAAATGCAAATATAAATTTAAAAACGCATGTTATTTTTGAATGGAGCTCTTTTATTTTAACAACGATTTACGAACGGTTGAAATAATCAATCTGCTATTTACAATTTATTCAATTGTGATGGATCTCTCAACAGTTGTACTTTACTTTTAATATACTACTATTAATATCAATACTTGGTTGTTAAATTGCGCTATTTGCAAGAACACAGGAAACAGAAGACTCTTATTTGTCTAGAATTCCTGTTGGTTACCTTATACCACATGCATTGTGTTGGACACGCGAGGGTCGGTGGGCCCCCTAGCGGCTCTGGGGGTGGTATGAAAGCCACCCACTGCCCCCCTTCCATTCCCCCCACTAGATACGGTTGTATCGCATTGGATTTCAGGTCAAGAGCCCTTTGAAGCGGCGCATCGGTAAATCGGGAAGATTGTCTATGGTTGATCCGGGAATTATTCGATAATTTTTTCTTCATTCTTCAAACCCTTAGAGGGTTTAAACACCACTTATCCATTGGAAATTATCCACCAAATATTGGTGACATTTTTGCATATTAAAATCTTTGATTTTCGTAAATGCTTCGAGTGATTTATTTTTTGATATGATATCGAACAGATCCATAAAATGGAAAAGTAATATTATCAGCATGTAATGAAGCACCTAATACTCTTCAATGTAGGTTTTTGGCGTCTAACAGTTTACATTTTATATTTTTCTGAAAATTTTAGTTGAACGCAACTATTTTTAGCTCTTAATTTTATTCAAAAAAATTTCATACGACATAATAAATAGAAAAATACTGTATGAAATTTATTTTTAAGTGAAAACTTCTTTGACACCGTTGTGATTGTTTAAAAAGAGATAAACATATAATCTATGGGATTCAGCCTGCAATAGAATGAGATTGAATAATTGGTCTCCTCTTTGTGCGGTGCTTCGAAGCCTCAGCTTTTTTAATCTAGTTTAGTTTTCTGAAGGTTTAACTTCTACCGCGTGTGAACTGCACACTTGTAATTTTGAAATATATTAACTTTTTGCGTATGTATATGTGTTTGATACCGGGCTGGTTTCAATCTGCTACGGGCTTCTTCAGACTGGTGAAAATGTCCTTAGCAGTTTGAATCCGGTCTCGTGATAATAAGAAAAGTGGAATGTACATGGTTAGTAACATTTAATTTTATCAATACGGTGATAAAATTCAGTTAATATATTTTAAGAACAAACTGTCAACGTTTAGATAAAATAGTAAATCGGTGATGTTGAGGTGATTTTATCACAAAACAAACATTTATTGAAGAGGAATATAACACTAATAACGATCTGAATGAATATTTGAAAGATAACTAGACACAGAAAAATGAAAAAGATATAATGGTCGCAACTGGAACTCGAACCCAGAACCTCTCGTTTAACCGAGACAGGCGCCTCTACCAATTCAGCGATTGCCCATCTTCCATCAAACCGTCGTATTTGTCAATCTCACATTTCAAATTTAAAAATTAAAAATATTATCGTCCACTAAAAAATACTTCGGTTCTAAAATCTTTTTGTTTGGTTGGCACTTTCGGTTTGGTTGGCGTCTCTGGAACTCCGTTAAAACTGTCCTTGCTAACAATACCGTGCAAACCTCTACAGACATTACACCGCAGGCGTTTTCTAAGTTTTTCTATGAAAAAATTGAATCCATTCGCGCCTCCACATCTTCTGCCCCCCCACCAATATTTACACCCAATCCCAAATGTTCCCTGTCATCATTTAAACCTACAACGCTAGAAGAAGTAGGAAAGTTAATTTTAAGTTCGCCTAATAAACAATGTGTTCTTGACCCTATCCCAACTTGGCTTCTTAAGAAATGTAGCAACGTGTTGGCTCCCTTCCTGGTTCACGTTTTTAATAAGTCCTTAAGTACAGGTGACTTTCCAGAGCCACTTAAGTCTGCAGTAGTCACCCCAATCATTAAAAAACCGCAGCTTGATGCCGACAATTTGAGTAACTACCGACCTGTGTCAAATCTGCCTTTCGTAGCGAAACTACTTGAAAAAATTGTTGCGTCTCAAATAACTTCCCACTTAAACGTGAACAAATTATTTACTGATCATCAATCCGCATATAGAAAGTTCCACTCAACAGAAACCGGATTACTTCGTGTCCTCTCAGATATAACCCTTGCCATAGAATCAGGTAAGTTAGCCCTTCTTTCACTTTTAGATATGAGCGCCGCATTTGACACCATTGACCACGACTTCCTTATTAAGAGACTAGAAGTAACATTTGGTTTACACTCTAACATAAAAAAATGGCTACAATCTTATCTATCCAATCGCTCTCAAGCAGTGAAAGTCGGAAACAAACAGTCCAACTTCACAAAACTCTCTTCAGGGGTACCTCAGGGATCCGTTTTGGGTCCACTTCTTTTCATTATCTTCACAAATGATGTCGCAAAAATTATCAAGTCATTTGGTCTATTATCTCACTGTTATGCTGACGATCAGCAAGTATATTTTTACTGCACACCAAATGAGATCAACGGCCTTAAAATTCGCACAACTGAGTGTCTAGAAGCGATCAGTCTTTGGATGTCCTCGAACAAACTTAAGTTAAATCCCACAAAGACCGAGTTTCTCTGGGCAGCCACGAATAGACGCCAACATTTAATAGACAACTCACCAATTTCTATTTCCGGTAGCGACGTAATTGCAAAAACAACCGTCAAACTTCTAGGTGTTTATCTGGATTCAGACCTTTCGCTAAAAAGTCAAGTAAATAGGACCGTCAGTACTGGGTTTTTCTATCTAAGACAACTTAAATCAGTTCGTAGGAACCTCTCAACGGAGGCAACTAAGCTTCTTGTGAACTCATACATAGTTTCACGTCTTGATTATTGTAATGGCATTTATGCAAAACTTCCTAAATGCCAAACTGATAAACTGCAATCAGTGTTCAACGCCGCAGCACGGCTAATTACTGGGGTACCCAAGTTTTCGCACATTTCGGAACACCTTCGAAATCTTCACTGGCTGAAGTGTCCTGAAAGGATCCAATACAAGTTATGCTGGATGGTGTTTAAAGCTCTCAATGAAATGGCTCCACCCTATATCTCTGAATTATGCATTCCGGAAAATATTGGTCTAAGGCAGTCAACTCTTAGATCAGCGACATCATCTGCAATCGGAAGGTTGAAAGAACTTAAGCGAAATCCGAACACTAATTTTGGTGATCGTGCATTCGGAGTATCCGGCCCTGAGGCTTGGAATAAACTTCCTATGGAATTAAGATGCATAACCAGCCCAACAGAATTTAGATCCAAACTTAAAACTCACCTATTTAAACACTCATTTCCATAAATTCGCTATTCCATTCAAATATTGCTATCCAATCTGTTGTTGAGCGATGAATTATCTTATTGCGGTTGAGATCGACGATTAAATTCATTCATTCATTTAAGATACCTATGCTTTCCTTTAAATACAGTTAACCCATTAAAATCATTTTCAAAACCGTGTTATAAAATATTGTAATATTATGTACGAACTTCCTTCTTCTTCTGGCGCTAACAATATTAATATTAAAAAAGGGTATAAAATATTTTGTAAAACGTGTAGAATAAAATATGTATGTATGTATATATAAAATCATCAAACTGCTTCGACTTGCAGCAATAACTTTCTTCTCTGTCTGTACCTATATCGGTAGAGTTTTGTTGATCACTTGGTAATATTAGACACCTCGCAAAACTAAAAAATATTTATTGTTATATGTAAACAACTATTTTAATTGTAAATCTCTAATTTTAGGTCACATTTGTAAATATATATGTATGCCACTAGTTTTCAGTCAGTAGTAATAAGTCTTAGTCGTAAGTCACTAGCTATGTACATAATATATAAGTCTTAAATGTAAGTACCTAGTTATAATTTTGAATCTTAGTTGTAAGTCTATCGTATTAATTTTATTTTATTGTATGCTTATATGTACAGCGCCCTTGAGGTGATTTTTCACAAAAACGGCGCTTTATAAATCAGCCAAGTATTATTATTATTATTATTTCCAACAATTGATAAAAGTTTCGGTAATGTGGATGTGTATGTGATTTTGCCTATATCTAGGAGCCGAGATTTTTTTTTAATATCATCGCAGAAGAGGCCTAACTGTTTGGAGTCAGTGAAACTATGGAATCCCCAATCGGGGAATGTTATGAAACTTAAAGAAATTCAAGTATATGGAAAAGAAAAAGGTGGGAAAGTACTGGGCTATTTAGATCTGTTCAACAAACACGGCAAGAGCCATTTCGCAAGGCAGATACTGAATCTACAACTCTGGAGCGTGCACAAATGTACAATACTCGTACATTTAAAAAAATATTAATTACGCATTAAATCGGTATGTTGCATATATATCTATAAAGAAGAGTGTCTGTGGGTGGATTTTTTTTATACGTATCGATCGTGCAGTTGATTAATCTGATCCATCTTTGAAAATTTGAAATTTGTTTTGAGCATGCAGTTATGTAAAAGCGCAGTTATATGTAATACCTGGTATAAAACTCAGATTATCCAACAGGTTATCCAACAAATCTAACCATAGGATATCCAACAAATAGTTCCTGGAGCGGCGGTACCCATACCCACCTCCCTAACTGTAATAGCCTAAACTGATCACTTCATCTAAAAAAGCTTCCTTTGACCGCGTAACTAGCAACCTTCGTATCTTTATCTCATAAAATAATGAATCCCAACGCTGATCGAACCCAAAACTCTGTAACAAAAATTTGTGATCAATTCCACTTTTCTCCGTGATTCCACCTTTACCACACAATCTCAACCAATAAGAGCCTTAAAAAGTGATCGCATAATCAAAGCGGTCATTCTGTATCATCCTCACGTAGACTAAATCCAATAGATCAGTGGCGGTTCGTGAGTTTTCAGTGAGTGAGCTGATTTTCAGGATTCTTTCAGTTTGTGGATAAGCCGCATTCACATTTCAGTATAGCTTCATACAAAAAGTTGAAATTTTGAAAAAAAATTAAATTCATTTTCAGCTACAACAACATCAATAACGTCTTATTTTCCAATCTTAGCACTCTAGCTCACTGAAAACTCATCGACCACCTCTGCTATAGATGTATGTATTTGTGTATTTTAGTGTCGTTTCCTTTTCATATTGTTTCAAATGACAATGGTGCTAAAGAAGTTTCACTTCAAAATATGTGATCAATTCCTACTTGTAATAGAAAAACAATATGTGATCAATTCCACTTTTCTACGTGGTATTACTTGTAATATAATATCAATATGTGATCAATTTCACCTTTCTACATGGTATACCTTGTAATAGAATGGCACCGAATAGAATAGTAACATTATGAATATAGACAGCGCTCTAATTACAGTCGGTATTGGCCGGCCCCAGGGCAAGTTGGCGCGCGTCCCCCAGCCATGGGACGAGCTGCAGTTGCACATTAAAAGTGATTTACGACTGATGAAAAATGCATTTTTAAATATACCTACTACTACAAATAGACACTATCCGGGTTAACGAAGACACGGAATCTATTTATGAGTTAAAATGCTGGAGTATTATGATATAATTACTAAAGCAAACCGGTGATAAATCACATGATTTTACAATTATATCGGAAAGAAGAAGATCAAATTTAATTTAATTTAATTTAAAAAAAACTACGTAGCTCCGCTACAACTTGTCTTACCAATGTATTGTACTTTTCCTAGTATACCATTTTTCCATCTTGCATGATGGAGTATTTTGTTTTTATTTTATTGCGTTTTTGATTTTGTTTTTGTTTTAGATTTGGTTTATGATTTTGTATTTTGATTTTTTTTTTGTTTTTGATTTGGTTTTGATCTTGTTTTGATTTTGTTTTTTGATTAAGATGTTCTTTGTAATAAAAAAAAAAAAACATAAAATGTAAAAGCCCAGCCGGGGTTGAAATTAAAAATAAATGTTTGTAGGAATTTTGAAGCTTTTCTAATTAGGAAAGCGGGTACGGCAAGTGGTTCGCTATTTTGTTCGTGACTTAGTAGGGGTGCCATGATTCTTAGGGTGAGGTTTTGTCTGGATCTTGGCGGTGGATGCTCTGCCCATCAACTGCGTGGCAGGCCAGATCGGGGAGACTGGTTAAGGGAGACCTTTTGATCTCTCTAGCAGGGTTCATTCGGAACATTACCTCACACTGCAGTGGAAGGGGTAGATTCATATGTTCGTTTCTTCTGGACACACTGGCCCACAGATTCCTACCCACCCCTCATACCTAGTGGTTCGCTACTTTGTTCGTGATTTAGTAGGGATGCCAGGGTTTTTGGGGTAAGATTTTGTCTAGGTATTTGCAGTGGTTACGTCTGCCTACTAAGAGAGAATTTTTTATCTCTCTAGCAGGACTCTTTCGGAACATCGTCTTGCACCGCAATGGAAGGATGGATTCATACGTTAGTCACTCTTAAACACATTGACCCCCTGATATCTTTTCAATACCCATCACTCATACCTTTTCATTCCCAGAACTTCTTGTCCTTCCTTTCCACACAGCATCCCCGAAGGTAACATCGGCTCTTATAACCATCATTATAAATGAGAAAATGTGCTTGTGCAATGGTGGAGGAGCTTTCAGAATATTAGACCTGGGATACCTGGATGGGAACCCGACGCATTTTCCCACTCGGCTTCTAACTGGTCATTAGTGTTAATGTGTCACTAAAATTTCTCGGATGGTGAGCTATGAATTAACGAAATTTTCGCAGCTTTTCATTTTGATTTTTTTAAATATGAACTCCACACAGGAGGCCCTTAGTAAAATAATTTCCCTCGGGGTCTATGTCATCTTAAATTAATGTGTGAAAGGTTATTGACTTCTTTAATCGTCTGTTTCGCATTTCGTCTATCTGTAAATTTGTTTGTACGTTCCGTTTCCGTTCCAAGAGGTGGTCGTTTTAATGACCGTTTAGCCAGTTAATCGTTCAGTACAGATTCTTTTTTTTTTTTTCAAATGTCGATGTGTTTATTTTTGTACTTTCTTGGATGGATTTTTTTTTTCAATATTATGATAGGAAGCTACGTGACTACTATCTGCGTACTTGAAAAATGTTTTAAAAAATATGAAATATCAAATTTTGTCAAATTGTGTAAACCTTTCTTTGAAATTTATAAAAATGTGATTTGAAATATTATAATGAAATAGTTAAGAATTCTAGTAGGTACATTACAATTCTTACGATTTTGGAGGATATTTTGTTTTTTTTTTTATTAAATAAGAGAAAGGTTGATTTAACATGTATTTGTCGCTCCTAAGAACTCCTAGAACGGGAAGTTAGAGGTGAGGTCTAAAGCGCCCGGTTCCTTCCAGGCGCTGCGGGTCTAATCCTCGGGTACCAGTCCTCCATTTTTGTTGGAGAAATTTACAAAGGTTCGCTCCTACTTATTCTGAAAAAGATCCATCACACATCATTCCAAAAGATGACGTAAGACTAGAAGAGAATTTTTTTCCATCAAAACGTCTTGTTTGGAGCTAATTTCAAAAATTGTGCATCAAAAAAGACGAAAAAAAAGTTAATGGATTCAACGAGAATAGATTATAAAAACACATCACCCGAGTGGTTATTTAGGTTACGCTAGTTTTCTCTCGGGGCAACGCTCTCAGCGCCATCTCCCGGCAAGAAATAACTCGCTTTTCTTAATATGCAAATAACAACATTAACATTCAAGTGTTAATCACAAATCAAATAATTGTAAAGCGCTGACAATTTGCATTAATCTGCCAAACATTATACAGAATGTAAGAATAATTTCTGTTGTACATAATGTTTTATTAAATGTTGAAACAATATTAATTATCATCACAACGTGGTTTAGAAAAGCATCGGAAAAATGTTGTTTTCGTGATAGGAATTCGAGTCAAAAAACTTCAGTTTCTACTCTAATGAATGCTTTTATTATTACTGTGACGATTCACGGTTACGGTACCGTGATGGCAAAAATGCAATGCACGTACGTTCCTTATCGCTATAATGCTGCAGTTATTTCAAAAGATGCGACACAATGTACGTAGTGTTTCCTCCAAAAGAAAAAGTGATCATTTACTAGCATCTAAATAACATTCTTGGATAGTGAAGCCGACATTAATGTACAACTTAATATTTTTTATTCTATAATTTATTCTGCAATTGATAAATTTGTTCCTTTGACGACGTACAAGGAAACTCAGTACCCAAAATGGTTTTCAAAAGATCTGATAGACTTAGTTTACCTCAAAAAATTATCTCATAAGAGATTCAAACAAAGTCGCCGGGCTATCGACTATATTGCATTTAAAAAAATGAGGGAAGACTGCAAAAAGCTTTCTGCTGAATGTTACAAAAAATACATAAGTGATGTCGAAGGCTCTATCATGAACGACTCAAATTTCTTTTGGAAATATGTCAAATCTCAAAAAGATCACGGTACTTATATACCTACTTGTATGTCATTCGATTCTAAAGTATCTCAAAATCTCCAGGAAACTGTCAATCTGTTTGCGGATTTTTTTAGCGGTGCATATGTTAATGCAAATGTAGATAGCAATATCACATGCTCTGATTTGGTTGAGACTCTTGATATATCTGACTGTACTGTAACTATTGGTGATATTATATCCAAGTTAAAGAGTCTTGATTCCCGTAAATCTGCAGGACCTGACAAAGTTCCACCCATGTTCTTAGTTAATTGTATGCATACATTGTCATATCCTATACATAAGTTATTTACAAAGTCACTCTCATCAGGTGTGTTCCCGGATCTTTGGAAGTTTAGTCTTTTGACGCCCATTTTCAAAAAAGGTAATAAGAGGGACGTAAAAAACTACAGGCCAATATGCACCATGTCTACATTACCCAAACTTTTTGAAAGTCTAGTACTAGACAAGTTGATATCCCGAATTAATCCCACCATCTCACCGCTTCAACATGGATTTATTAAAGGAAGATCAACCCTTTCCAATTTAATATTGTATACGAATGATATTGTTAATGCCTTGATTGCATCACATCAAACTGATTCCATATATACTGACTTCAGTAAGGCATTTGATAAAGTAAACCACAAAATCTTATTAAGAAAACTGAAATTGTTGGGATTTAGAGGGAATATTTTGGAATGGTTTAAGAGTTATCTATTGGGAAGGTACTTAGCGGTTAAGGTTGATTCGTTTACTTCTTATACATTTGCAGCCTCGAGCGGAGTACCACAGGGATCTCACTTAGGCCCGATATTATTTTGCTTATTCATTAATGATATAGTTAATATTTTTAGTAATGTTAAAGTTCTGTTATTTGCTGATGATCTGAAGATATATAGAACAATCAAAAACGATGATGATCGCGCCATTCTGCAGTTGAACCTGAACAAACTATTTACGTGGTGTTCTGTCAATGATTTACAACTAAACATTGGTAAATGTCAGATTATTAGTTTTTACAAAGGTAAAAATCCTCTTAAGTTTTCCTATGATATGAATGGTGTTAATCTTCTTCGTGTATCACAGATTCGTGATCTTGGTATCATATTCCATGAGAGTCTACAGTTCAATGTTCACATCGATGAAATAACAAGTGATGCAATGAGAATTCTTGGTTTTATTTTGAGAATGGGTGCAAATTTTAAAAATGTATCAACATTAAAAAATCTGTATTGCTCGTTAGTACGAAGCAAATTAGAGTGCAATTCCACCATTTTACAAAATCCATTCTCAATTATTGGAAAAGGTACAAAACAAATTCCTTCGGTATATTAATTTTAAAATGAAAATTCCAATTGAACTTATAAATTATAATAACTTACGCGCAGAAACCAGACTCCTTAAATTATCAGATAGAAGAGTGTTAATTAATTTGTTATTTTTATTCAAAATTATCAAATCTTTAGTTGACTGCCCTAATTTATTAGAATTAATCTGTATTAATGTTCCTGCTAGACTAACTCGCAATAAAGATATTTTCAATTTTAACAATACCCTCAATACTAACTATTCTATTAATTCACCAATCCCTAGAATGCATAGCCTTGCAAATAAACATTGTGAATCTATAGATATATTTGGTGTTGACAGTTTTGCAATTTTCAAGAGACAACTCATCTCTATTTTATCTGTTAATAATTAACTTTTCTTATTTTTGTTCTTTTCATAAAACCTCCTCTCATTTTAAATCTTACCAGTAATTTATAACCTTATTTTATTTTATTTTACTGTTCTATTTATTTCTGTTTTATCATCATACATTATTATACACATATAATTGTTTGTTTATACCTACTAACTAGCTTTTACACTTTGCACTTTATTGTTTTTCTGGTCTTATTACTGATTTTTTCTTATTACTCATAGTATTTCATTTCTTTTATGATGTTTAATTTTTTTATGTTTTTAATTTCTGTTGTAAAAGCCCACTAGGGCGTAAATAAATAAATAAATAAATCTCTCTCATATTCTGTACTGTGACGTCTTCGCAGACCACTTCTATACTACTACTAGCCGTGACGATAATTTTGAAAGTATGGAATATATGTACAAGGATAAAATTGTGAGTGATAAAGTGCGAGAGAATTCTGGTTGGTTGGTTTTGTTTTTTTACATGAGCATATAATACTGCAGTTCTTTCTTACACACAACAACAATAAAAAATAACACCAATCAAATATGAGACAAACGGTGAACGTATGTCTGCACCCCCCCTAAAGGAAGCATACAATCATTATCATACAACTCACACATAAATTTTACTGGTCTAAAACGTTATGATCTTCTGTGATGTAGGTACTGTTGTTTCCTCTGCTGAACAATATACCTAACTCGAATGATTGGTAGTTTTAATATTACTTCGGTTCATCAGGTTAAGAGTCGTGTTTATTATCGCTTATTTACTACGAATATTTAACTGAACTTAACGTCCATTCTAATTGATTCTCAGTGTTGATCTGTGGCAGGAGAAATGGTCTCTGAAGAATCCTACCTGTCGATCGGATATCATCGGCTATCTTCGTTGTCAAGTAATCGTTCTTTTACTTGACAATTTTAACTACTATATGTATATAATTTGGGAGGCGGTTATAGATACCGCCTTTTATTGGATAACCAACACCTCTGGCATAGGTCAACCCAAGTGGTTAGCTACGTTTGGTGACTTAGCAGGGATGCCCGGGTTCATTGGGTGAGGTATGTCCAGGTCTTAACAGTGGATGCGTCTGCTCACTTGTTGCATAGCGGGCCGGATCAAAAGAAACCGGTTGAGGGAGACCTATTGACCTATCCAGCCAGACTTTAGACCCATCACTTTGCACTGCAGTTGAAGGGATGGATTGATACGTCTGTCACTCCTGGATACAGTGACCCCCAGATTCCTACCCACCCCTCATACCTTTTTCCTTCCCAGAACTTTCTATCCTTTCTTCTTAAAAAGACCCTCCATACAGCATCCCCTAAGATGACATAGAGGGAAATTATTTTCCTCAGGGCCTCCTGTGTGGAGCTAATGCAAAAAAAACTACCTACACTAACGACAACTGTTGAGAGAAATTGATGCTACGTACATATTCACATACATTAAATATTTAAATTTCGACGATTAAAACATTATTTCAGAAAAATTTCCGCTTAGCAGCTGAACAGTCCAAAGCATTGAGTTTGCACCCAGGCGTCTTGGGTTATATCCTCTGAAGATTAAGTTCTCCATTATTACACAGGCAACATTTTCTGCTTGTATCGAATTGAGTGATTAAGAAAAAACAAATCTTGTGAGATTATTCGTATTATTTATTATTATATCTATCTGAACGTAATACGGTAGAAAAATAAACGGTTTTAACTACAAGGTCAACCCAGTGGCCTTAAATTTCATGTAGGTCAGTGATTCTCAACCTAGGTCAATAATACTGCTAAACGGACGATTTAACCCCTGGTATGCCAAGAAATCCATAGTGGATTTCCTAGTAGGTCACCGTACGCCTAAATTTTATGGTATTTTGATCCTTAAGGCTCCGCATCCGCGCTTAAAAAGAAGAAGATGGGGAGATATGTAATTACGAATGTTAGAGGAGCGCGCTAATATTTAAAGCGATAAAATCGATGCGAAAATTGTGAAAATGTTTAATAAAACACCACTCGTTTAAAATAGAGCAAAAATCTTATGGAAAGCGTCTTAAGTATCGTTTAGAGAAACGTTGTAATTTTTTTCACAACAATAACTTATAAAATAACTGAAACGAACGTGTTTATGTTAATTTTCGGAGCTTACTTTGCGATTTTTTTCTTTCGAGGAATTTAATATAATTTGCGTTTCGGCATGGAATGCCTCTAGATATTATCTTCAAGAATAACATATATTTTTTTAAGAGCTTTAAAAACTTCAAACGTTTAAGGGAGATATGTTAGAAATCGGTGGAAATTCGGGTAGCGGCGGCTTAAATTTAGCACCTAGCATACTAAAATATATTTTAATCATTGGCAAGAAAATAATGTATATTTATATTATTCTAGCTTTTTGTTTCGTCGCTTGCAAATATGTTTATTTTATTTGTTAAAAAGCGCATGGCAAAGTTTCACACAAAAATGTTCTACGAGTTCCGATTCTCAAAAACCAGAGTGCTGTATTAATGTGGATTATTTATACTATACGCCATTACATGCTTTTAAAATATGTGATATACTCGTACATAATAAATCAATCATAAATAATCTTCCAAGGTAGTCCCAATACATCTTCTGTTTTTCAAAAACAATCACACTCGAATTTGCTATTTTTCTTGTCATTTTCCCAAATTTAAAAATGCTTTTCCAGCAAAGTGGTCTGATTCGGTAATGGATAAATGACACCCCGTATGAACTATGCGTATTCTCGTTGTTAGTTTTTGCCCTGATGATGGACACTGCAACGCTGTCTGAAACGTGGGCTATAGAAGGAGGTAGCGCAACACGGCATAACACCCCAAAAACTAACAACAAAAATTCTTTTGGCCCTGAAAATCTAAAATATAATCTATGCGTATTCTCATTTCAAAAACAAACAGTTGTATTTGGTAGGCAGGTATGGGTATCAATATGGGTATGGCTACCCATAAACATTCCATCTTTCAACATTTTTCCTTCCCAGAACTTCCTTTCCCCAAAAACACCCTCCACACACCATTTCCAAAGTTGACATAGGCCCTGTGGGATTTTTTCATCAGGGCGTCCTGTGTGGAGCTAATTAATGAAAAAAAAAATAATAATGCACAAAAAAATCAACTGTCGGGTCACCATTTATGGGTTTGTCTTTGGGCCTAGTAAAATATTTGCCAATGGGTTACGTATTATATATTGGGGGTGGACGTTAAAAAAAATAATTAAAAGTTTGGGAACCGCTGGTGTAGGCTATTTATTCGTATCGTAACAGTCCGGTCCGGTCAATTGACAGCTCAAATGGAGATCGCAACCCTCAATCCAGAAGGATCCGATAACAAAGTGATACTACTCTGCCATCTACCACCAAGCATGCCATAAACCCTTCAAAGTGGAATGAGATGATAGAATCTCATTCGATCATTGACGTTAACCCCTCGAGGAAAACAATGCGCTCAAATAAAACAAGAGGAATTTTAAAAACCCAGACATTCAAAGAACTTTCGCTTTTTATGTGCAGGTAGGTAGGTACAGTCTGGCAATAAAATGTTTAATAAAAATTATCTGAACTTTTAATAAAATGTATATGAAAATTGGATTGCTTTGAAATATTTTAGATGCTTTTATTAAATAATGCGATTGGAACACATATTTATTTTATTTATATTTATTTTTATAAACCCAGAAAAAATAAATTATCAGGCATCTAAAAACTGAGTTTTTGTTCAAAAACTTCTACTTATTAACCCCTTTTCGGTTATGTTTTAATTGTATAATGTTGAAAATCAAATTCTCAAGAAAATGATGGTAAAATATTTAAATATTTATACCTGAACTTCTCAAAATAAAATAAAACACATCTTTTGCGATGATTTTTGATCTGAAATAAATTAAAATAGGCGGCTGGTATCAAACGGGAATTTAAACTTTATCGCCATCTACATAAGAGTGTTATTGTTATTGATGGTTAGTTAGTTAGTTAGAATCACACAAACCTCAAACATATTTGGAAGTTACCCAACACATCTTTTTTTATTTTATTTATTTGAATACCGCACAAGAGTCCCAAGTGCTCCCGTCTGAAGCCAGTGAGACTATGGCATTCCCGATTGGGGTATGTTGTGAGGCTGAAGGTAGTGAGGAGGAATATTATTAATTGAGGGGTGGGTATGGGTTCCGCCGCCCCGGGAACCATTTATTAAATAACCAACACCTCTCCCATAGGTCACCCTAAGGGGTTTGTTACGTTTGGTAATTTAGCGAGAGTGTCCGAATTTATGGGGTGAGGTTTGTCCGGATCTTGTTTGGGGTGGGGAAGGAGATGGTTAAGAGGAAGGTAGAAAAGTAGCCGGCTATTCGGATCTGGTCACCAAACACAGCTAATGCCACTTCAAGCAACGTTTCAATTCTGAATGGTGGTCTTACACTAGGGCATCTTCCACTCCGGAACGTGCCGCAAATATACAATATATAATAGTAAATGAATAAATTGTGAAATAACACAAATTAATCAAATAAAGTTTATTTGTCACACCGGGATTCGATCCCGCGACCTTCGGTGTGCGGGTCAAGACCCTTACCGCTGGACTATGCCGGCAGTCAAGTTTTAGTAATCATTGGAAAAACAATAAAACATATTCAGATGAATTCTCAAGTTATTTTTTTATACTGTGTTTTCTCCAAATTAAAACCATAAATAAATATGTTGCCACTTGAAACAATTACAGCGCACTCCTTATTGTGGATATATTTGACAGACTGTGCTTAGCCACGTTTATACTTTGACTACCCTTTTAAAAACGGGGCATGTTGTTCGCATTGCGAAGATCGTTGAACGGAACGGGATGGGTAGAATATTGATGCATTTATTTCTTATGCATGGGTCCCTCGACTCGGAGTTGCCATTATCAACATTGAAAAGTTTTCTCCCGCCAATTTTAGCGCGGTTCCTCGCCTTTAGGGATGGCAACTCTTTCTAGCAGTTTCATTTTCCCCATTACGCCGCCCCGAGCCTAAATATATTATGAAGCCATTCGTATCGGCGCTGAAGATCGTTCACCGACAATAAGAGGACCCTTGTTGGGCGGGATTTATTTTATTGAAAGAAAAAAGCGCGGGAATTTTTGGTGTTGCCACATTAAAAAATATTGAGATATGTGGGTAGGTACCTGTTTTCTTGTATTTGAAGCGGAGGCAGACTTATTCTAGCGATTTTTGTGTGTTTCATCCAAAGTTGCTCTGCCTTCGCCAATAGCACCAAATCTGATGAAAATAATTTCCCTCAGAGATTTTTTCTTATTTGGAGATGCTGTGTGAAGAGTTTTATTAAGGACGGGTATGAGGGATGGGTAGGAATCTGGGGTACAATATGCCCAGGACCTAGACACTGTTATTCTATGGAAAATAGTCTTATAATTACTAATTTGAAGTTTTGCTATATCCCAACAGATGGCAGATATGAATTATATCAAAAGAGAATAATCTATCGTCATTTGTGTATTATGTATGAACTGCTACGATGATTGCATTGATGACCTAGACAAGACAAACCTAGACAAGCCACCAAGACCTAGACAAACCTCACCCCATGAACCACGTGGGATGACCTATGGCAGAGGTGTTGGTTATCCAATCATGGTTCCTGGAATGGCGGTACCCATTGACGCCCCCAAATAGCCTGTATGAATAAAGAAAAACTACAGTTTTAATTCCTTAAATTTTAATTTTACGTGAATACATTATTATGCCAATATTTTTCTGCTAAATATCTGTGCACCAAAAACTAGCTCTTACCAGAACGCGCCTACCAAAAAAGGAGCATGACATACTTAACTTTGCAGATTGCCAAAAAAGAAACTAGCGAATGATTCCTCTTTCTCAAAATCATTCATTTTGTCCTGTCCACAAATTCGACTAAGCCGACGCCCCTTAAAAGCATGCTTAAGAATCAATTTGAATTTGCTGAACAATTGAAATGATTAGTTTTTAGTTGCGAATACCACACGATAGTCCCTATTAAATGGATCCACTACGACTATGGCAGCCCCAATTGTGGCATATTATGAGCACGAAGGGGGAGGAGATAGGTAAGAGGATAGTTGGAAAGTACATAGCTATTCATATCTGGTAAATAAACATGCATGAAGCCATTTGAAGCTATCTCTTGCTTCAATGATTATTTTTTTAACTTTAGCTCCACACAGGATGCCCTCAGTAAAATGATTTACCTCGGGGCCTGTATCATCTTTGGGTTTGCTGTGTGGAAGATCTTTTTTAAGAAAAGGGGGGAAAGAAAGAGGAGAGTTTAGATGTTTTAGGCTATTCAAATAAAAAAAAAAAATTACTTTATTGTTTTCAAGATACAATCCCGTTAAACCGCAATAAAGCAGTTGGTCAACAGGATGTTAATGTTCAATTACAATTTAAACATACATACATATTATTATTACTATAACTTTACAAATTGTCACAATTAACACAAATTAATTAATATAAACAAGCTCTATTTATTAACCATTGTTTCAGCATATATCTTAATCTATTTGTATTTGTAGAGTCGCAATTTTTTATATTAATTGGTAACATGTTAAATATTTTTGGCACGTTAAATTCCAGGGTTCGCCGTCCGTAGTTATTATTATATTTTGGAACAAGCATTCCTTCATTCTTTGTGAACCTCGTATTATGCTCATGTTCCACTTTCTTCTTATAATCAGACTCAGATACATGCTGAATCAATATTTTATACCATAATAAGGCCTGCACCGGTAATATTGTTAAATTCCGAGACAACAATGAAATGTTTCGTCTCTGTGAAAAAATATTTTTTTCACAGAGACGAAACATTTTGTACTGATTGAAGGGGGTTTAAATTAGTTTTGCAAGAGTGTCTCCAAGTATTTAATCCAGATCGTAAAGTTGATTCTGCGAGTGATAAGTAAATGATTTTTAAAATATTCACCGGAACGAAACATTTCAGTTTGTACAGCCTACCCAGTATCGCCCTCAGGCGTTTACAAATTTTGTTTATTTGTATATCCCATTTGAAATTACAATCAAATAAAAATATTCATTTACAAGTTCAATACTATCGCACATGCAGGGCTGCAAAATGTCTTGATGAATACATATAAAGTCATGAGATATTATTTTAGGCGTTTTCTGAAATGAAGCATGTGGAGATCGTTTGTGCATCAATTTAGTTTTTTTTGTATTAATGATTAGACCTGCGTCATGTGACCATTTTATCAGGGACGTAAAGTCATGTTGCATACATTTAATCGCAATGGATAATTGTTCATCAGATATGACAAGAGTAGTGTCGTCAGCATATACAAAGTGTTTTATATATTTAAAGAGTTTTTTCATTATTGATACAAATATAATATATAGGGTTGGTCCCAAAATTGACCCCTGCCAGACTCCAGCACACATTTTTTTCCTCCTACTCATTTTTTCTAATATTTTTACACAGATATGTCTATTAAATAAATAATTTTTAAACAAATTAAGTAGGTTTCCTCTAATTCCAATTGCTTCTAAGATTTTTAATAATTTTTGTGCGTCAATTGTATCAAATACTTTGGAGTTATCGATAAATAGTACTAAAACATGTCTTTTATGGTTTAATTCATTATTGATATAATTTGAAAAATCCTGTAATAAATTCTCTGTACTTTTTTTCTTTTGAAAGCCATATTGTTTTTTGTCTATAATGCCAAATTTTTCTAAGTAATTATTTTATTTTAAGGAAATATATTTTTCAAATTTTTTTTCCAGTGCAGTCAAGATACTTATAAGTCGATAGTTTCCTATTTCTGAGTGCTTTCCTCCTTTGTATATAGGTCTAATAAGAGCACATTTAAGATCATTAGGCAATTTAGCTTCTATAACAAGTCTATTAACAAAGTGCGTTATAATGGGTCCTAAAATACCTATATGTCTTTTTATATCGTACATTCTTATGTTGTCCATTCCCAAGGATTTTGAATTTTTCATTTTTTTAACAATATTTTTTTATCTCAGTAAGAGTTGCCTTTGGTAAATACATACTGTGAGGGAATTCTATTTGATTAACATTGGATGCTTTAAAATCACATCTGTGCAACATTTGGCTTATACTATCTGAGAAATAATTTACATATTGGTTTGTTATACTTTCCACCATTTGTTCCTTTAACACATATCGTGAGATGACTTCTTCACAATTACTTTTAGTTTTTCTTCCCAATATTTTATTTATTTCATCCCAGGTTTGCTTAGTATTATTAAAACTACATTTGAATTTATCTTTAAAAAACAATTTTTTCTTTTAGTTATTAATTTGTTGACATTATTTCGCATGGACCTTTATTCATTTTTATAATTTTCATTAAGAGGAGAATTTTTCCACCTTCGAAACAATAAATCCCTTTTTTTATTATCTCTAAAATATCAGTAATTATCCATTTTTTGATTGCAGGGGGTCTTTTATTTGGTTTTTCAAAAAATGACAGAGTGCTTTTTTCATATAAATTAATGAAATTATTTTTTATTTGTTGATACAAAACAGTACTTTCTAGTTCAATATGTTATGGATAAAATAGTTACCTTCTTTATGTTTTTAATGGTTCTTTTTGCACATCATATTTAATGTTAACGGCTGTCATTTAATGATCTGCTATGGAAATCTCGCATACACATGCTGATAGCGAGTCCACTTGTTTAAGCCCGTTACTGTACCTAACGTATATATATGATCCATGCATGATTGAGTTATGCGCCCGCTAACAATTACTTTCCGCGTCACACCGTCTATACATTTGATCAAATAATTGCTTGCAATAATATTTTCATAGTAATTTACTATAGGATCATGAAAATTCATCAGGTTTATATTAGTGTCCCCAAAGAACAAAACATTGTCTCGAGGGCCTATGAAATCCGTCAGAATAGATTCAATTTCCCTAATAAACGATAGTTTGTTAAAATTCGGCGGTCGATATATCGCTAATATACTCAAACTTTGTTTTTTGGAAGCGTAATAACACCAAAAACATTTTCAAAAGAATTTGATTCTAGTGGTGATTGTTTAAATACCAGATTGTTCCTTATATATAGCGATATGCCCCCACCTGATTTGTTATTACGACAATAGTTGTAATTTGAAAAGCCCGGAATCTCATACATATTAATTAGGTCAGCTTGTATATTTGTTTCGCTAATCATTAAAATGTCTATGCGCTCCCAACAACTTCTTAAATAAACATGCAAAACATCCCAATTCTCATTTACATGAATACAAATCAATTCCCCTATATCGCTTTTTTTAATTTTTAACCACTGATGGAGATTGTTAGTTCTTAAAAAATCTACTTCATTATCTTCTTCCAGATAATTACTTAAAGCCATATTTTATACACAATTAGTTCACATTCGTTACGTGTCCTATTAATTTGATAATTTAATACAACTTCTCTGAGTAACCAGGTTAGTAACCTAAGTATTTATTTGAATAATGATTGATAAGTAGGTTTACATATGTCATTATTTCAATTTGAATGCTGTTTGTAACACATAATAAGAGACAGCCCAATTTAAAATTAGTAAGTTTTGTAGCATACAGAAAATTAAAAACACAAAAGAAAAAAATAAATTTGCGTAAATTTCTAAGTAAATACAATAAAGATAAATGTAAATTATATAATATTTCGTTTTGTAGCAAGTTTTAAAGCATGAATTAGTGATATGTTTTTTAACTGCATTAATTAATAATAGAGAGGGTTTTAAGTGAATTAATGGTCAATATTCCATTTTTTCTTTTGCTAAGAAATACATTTTTAGTTACTAAATACGGCTGTTGAAATTTCAAACTACGTTTCAATTCAGGATGATAGTCTTTCACAAGGACGATACTTTTTCTTACATAAGCTCCACACAGGAGGCCCTAAGGAAAATAATTCCACTCAGGTCCTCAGTGTGTCCAGGAGCGATGGACGAATGAATCCATCCTTTTTACTGCGGTGCAAGGCAATGTTCTTAGAGAGTTCTGATGGAGAGGTCATAAGATCTCCCTCATCCAGTCTCTCCCGATTTTCCCGACATATCCGCCGCCAAGACCCGGTCAAACCTCACCCCGTGAACCCGGGCACCTCTGCTAAGTCACCAAATGTAGCGAACCACTTGGGTCAACCATTGCAGAGGTATTGGTTATCAAATAAATGGGTCCCAGGGCGGTGGTACCCATACCCGCCTCCCAAATTGAATTGTACTGAAAGTATCTACCCATTTGGAAAGTAATACCATTACTGCTCACGACGCGGGTTCCGAACCCGGAATTTAATCATTTCAGAATTAAAACGCGAATAACTGATCCGATACCGTACGAAACCTAAAAATAATAACAGTTTTTAAAGTGTTAATTAGAACGAAAACGGGGCTAAATGTGCCACATTAAACTGCATGTATGCTTTCAACGATCGTCCAAAGACATTAGTGCCGACGGAGGTAGGTACCCCGACGAATGTAAAATGAAGATAATGTTTCTGACCCGTGGCAACACTGGAAACTCGGCCGGCTTCGCGCCAAAAAGGCCGCCGTATTGGCAGGCCTGTACAGAATAGGACGCAACCCTGGAATATAATTACATTATTAATGGAGGAATTTATATTATCAATTCATAGACACTTGCAAAAAGGTAGACATTGTCGGTATCGCCCTGTTAAAATACCAATATTCAGATTCGAAACTTAGCTTGAACTTTTTCTCAGCCGTGTTTGGTAAGCAGCTTTTCATAGCTCGAAATTTCCAAATCTTCGTATAATATGACCTTCCTCTCTCCACTCTCTTTCGCACAACATACCCCGACGGGGTTATTCACAAACTATAAATACCGTTAAAAATGTGTGGAAGATTTAAAGTTTATTTTTCTGATTCTGTTTTAATGTTTTCATTCATAATTATTGATTCGAAAAACCGCAAATTCTGAATGGCTACAACGTGTATTATGACATAGAAAATGCCATTGGCTGGTATAAGGTATAAGTACACGCCAAACTTTAAGACCGGCCTGAATATTGTACGGTGCATTATCTTTACAATGACTTTACAATGAACGTAAGCGAAAGAGAAAGATGCGTGATAATATACGTGCGACAGACAAAGACGTGGTCGGGGGGCATGCCACTTTTCTGTCCTTAAACGATGATTAACGTCAGGCCGGTCATAAAGTTTGGCGTGTACTATAAGACGGCTGTCACCAACTTTGCCCAGCGTGACGTCAACGCTGCCGAATAAACGTATAAAAACGAATATTGCGTTTTGGCGGCATATCAAATATGACACATTT
The DNA here is from genome assembly GCA_917563855.2 of Limnephilus lunatus. Lineage (NCBI taxonomy): Eukaryota > Metazoa > Arthropoda > Insecta > Trichoptera > Limnephilidae > Limnephilus > Limnephilus lunatus. Next base: position 4,505,530 of record OU830593.1, on the reverse strand, counting down.
TTAATCGTTATAGGAGATTTACTCGTTAACATAAGAATAAGCCATTGACAAAAGTCTATCTGCCGAGTTTCAGCTCGATAGGATGTCGTAAAGTGTAGTAATTTCCACTTCAAAAAATCCATTTCATTCATTCATTCATTTATTTAATCATTCAAGAAAACAAAATCGAGCTTAAAATATATGCATTTAAAAATATATAAACATAAAAACTAGTTAGTTGGTTCCTCATTTGACCACCTGCAAAGTTATCTATGTCAAGCTGTATTCATATTAATTTTCTGTTGTAAATTTGAATGTGAATTATTGTGGTGAAGTTTGTTTGGAAGTGTCAAAGAACAAGAGGTTTAACCTCCTTCAATGAGAAGAATCAGATGTCTGGTGGGAGGGGGACTCCAATAAATCGCTCACTGACGACAATTTCGTTGTTCCTTTGTATTAATAACAGCCGCCTTATTGGCGAGTGCTATATTTAATAAATTTTCAGTAAGGTATTCCGTCTCCAAGTTTATTGCAGTAAAAGTAAGGTTTATAATATTGTATTTCTTTGTTTACCATTGCATAAATCTAACACTTTTTCTATTAGTTCTGTCGGAGAATTACCCAGAGAATGTAAAGATTTATTTTATTTATTATAACCTATAAACTAGCTTACCCGATAAACTTCGTACCGTCTCAGAATCAATAACTGTTGTTTTAACTTATTAGCTGAATTAAAGAAATTCCCTTTTTTATTAAGTTAAAAATTACAGAATGAAGCAATTATCGATGCGCAACTCTCCGTGTTTTGTTTTTGTCAGTACCAGAGATGGCGTTGTGTACGAATTTATACTTTTTGATTTTCCTACTTTTCCACTTACTTACGGGAAATGCGTTTCATTTTCTTTATACATGTGAGGGAGATTTATTAATTATTGTATTTTTCTTTTGGAGGGGTGCAGACATACGTTCACCGTTTGTCCCATTTTCGAGTGTTGACATTTAGTGTGTAGGAAAGAGGGACAGCATTATATGTTTAAGAACAAAAGTCAAACAATCAGCGCATTGACATTTGACGTTTTTGAATTTTTGGAACTCACTCTCTACTCAATATTATACTTATCACAATATTCCTGCAGCTCTTTCAAAAGATGAGAATTCGTTCCATACAAAATATATGAAGAAAAGAATTTTCTTCATAATTTGTTTTTCGTGAATTTTTCCAATGTTTTAATAGCTATTCTGCTATTAGGGGTGGAGGCAAACCCAAAAAATCAAAGATCATAAAAATCGGTTCAGCCGTTCTCAAGTTATAAATGTTGTAACTAACCCGATTTTGTTTTAAATATGAATCTAAAAAAAATGTAGATAATCATGTTACTAACTAACTAAACATCAAGCCGTTTCCCCGCAGGAGTAGGCAGAGAGGACGGACCGCTAAACAACTCGGCCTTGGCACACAATTCTCGTCTCGTTTACATTCATACATCGTCTCATACGTGCTCTTTTATTATTCTGACTCTTGACATGGCCCGACTCAAGTATCTGATGATTACTTTATGGTCGTGTCATGTCTTCCTCGGGCGTCCCCGACTTCTAAAATATACATTTGCGTCATATATTCTATTTACACTAATTTCTTCATATTATTGTAGAAAGCAATCACTTTGTGGTTTGACATATTTAATAAAATAAAATACTGTTTTGTTTAAAACCACGAGTTTTATTAATTTTTTGAACCGACCGGTTTCGCTTTACTCAAGCATCATCAGGGTACAAATTAATACTAAACAATAAGTCATAATGTGTGCTTATATAAAACAAAATATAGAGGGAGACAAAATTTAGAGAGAGACAAAATATAGAGGGAGACAACATGATACAAATATAACAAACACATCGACGGCCATAAAATACATTAACCTAAGTTCGCAAGTAATGGAAAAAACCGAAAGATAATTATGTGACTAATGGGTTACAGTAATACATTTGGAGGAACAAAGCATTGATGCTTTGTTCCTCCAAATGTATTACTGTAACCCATTAGTCACATAATTATCTTTCGGTTTTTTCCATTACTTGCGAACTTAGGTTAATGTATTTTATGGCCGTCGATGTGTTTGTTATATTTGTATCATGTTGTCTCCCTCTATATTTTGTCTCTCTCTAAATTTTGTCTCCCTCTATATTTTGTTTTATATAAGCACACATTATGACTTATTGTTTAGTATTAATTTGTACCCTGATGATGCTTGAGTAAAGCGAAACCGGTCGGTTCAAAAAATTAATAAAACTCGTGGTTTTAAACAAAACAGTATTTTATTTTATTAACTAATTTCTTCGTTCATTTGCTCTAAATGCCCAAACCATCGGAGCGTCCTCTTCTTAATCTTACTCATATCAGCCTTGCATTCTTTGCGGATTTCCACATTTCTCACACGATCGTACATGCTTATCGTACAACACATTTGCCTCAGGGATCTCATCTCTACAGCATTCAGTCTACTTTCATTCTGCCAGTTCCATCCCTCACTGCCATACATCAGGGTAGGTACCAGTACTCTATTATGGACCTCTAGCTTCGCTTCTTTGGACAGAATGTTGGCGCCAACGGCGTTTAGTCCTCCATTAATGGAGTTACCTGCATTTACCCTTCTTTCAATATCTCTATCAGCCTTCCCATCTCACATAAACATACTTTCCAAATACACAAACTCATCCACTTTCTTCAAGTATTCATCATTCACAACTATGTTGCACATTGTTTTCGTACTATACCATGACTTACAGAAATCCTCTTTTACTTTTACATTGGCTCCACACAGGAGGCCCTGAGGAAAAAATATCCCTCAGGGCCCATGTCGTCTTTGGGGATACTGTGTGGAGAGTCTGTTTAGGGAAACGAAGGGAAGGAAGTTCTGGGAATGAAAAGATAAGAGATGTGGGTAGCAATCTGAGGTCAGTGTGTTCAGGAAAACATACGAGCCCATCCCTCCCATTGCGGATGGAAAGGAAAAGGTATAAAGGGTGAGTAGGAATCTGGGGGTCAGTGTGTTTTGGAGTGATGAACATACAAACCCATCTCTCCTACTGGTCTATGTAGTCTCTTCCCAATTGCAGTAAGTGGGCAAAACCATCCGCCGCCAAGACCTACACAAACCTTACCCCATAAACCCGTCACTCCTGCTAAATCACCAAAAACCTACGCACCTTGGAACATAGAGCGCTTTCCCCAAAAACCTACATAGAGTATTGCCAACCCTGCCTTGCTACCCTAGGAGAACAGTACCCCCCCCCACCCTTTGCCCCCTTGCCTTACACCCCATTCACCGTTCGCCCTAACCACTACAGCCGATGATGGCTCAAGTGTTTATTTGCTAGAGTATGACTTCACACCAGTCAGTGCCTTGATTGCAGATTACCATCCTGACGCAATGTATTGCTATAACATAACATTACTTCACACTATATAACAAAACATAACAAAACATAATATTACATAACAAAAAATTACATTACATCGCAGAATATAACAAAACATTACATCACACTATATAACATCACATTCCACCACACTATTTATTCAAAAAATAACATTACGTCACACTATATAACATAACATAATAATACATCATACAATATAGCATTACATCACACTATACGTGTATAACATAACATTAAATCACACCATATAACATTACATCACACTATATAACATTACATTACATACCACTATATAACAAAACATAATATCACACTTCACTAAATAAAAATTTCAATTAAATTTCCGTGACCGAAAACGGATGTTTATTTTATTTGGTTTTCTATTACTAGACTATTATGTTCCGATGCACGCAATTAACATAATGTCATATAAGTTGTTTTTTTTAAATATGTAAATATGTTACAGTCAATCCTCCAAGCTACGGCGCTCCTAGGTTTGACCAATCAATCCTCAGGTCTGACTTAACCTAACCCAACCTAACCTAACCTAACCTAACCTAGGATAAACCAGTCATTCCGCGAAGAGAATGCATATCGACCATTGACTATGACATATATAATAAGTTTTCTGTTTAAAAGATAGCTTATAACCCAATGCAACATATCCCATCAACTCAATATATTATATGGAACATTTTATAATTTTTTTAGAAATTGTATGAATTATGAAAGTCCCTATTTTTGTTTTGTTTTTCTCATTGTCGATAACATCTGTTGAATTGAGATCAAAGCACTCTAATTCGGAGTAAAAGTTCCCAATTTTGATTTCTTATTAAAAAAAATCTTTACATAACTGAATTATGTCGATCGGGGGTCAAGCACAGATAAATCGATATCTTAACAATATCAGATCGATAGAGGCGTAACTTCCGAGCACGGTTTCCCTGTTGACAGCTGAACCGATATTGACAAGGAATAAAAAAGAAATCGAAATACGCTCACAACACTGGAGATGTTTTCTGTGAATTGCGGAGAACCATCAAACGACGAACAATAACGTAACAATATTAATCAATTGACAATGTTGAATTGAAATACTAACCTAAATATCCATTAGCAGTCTACATTTACTTTTTGAAACTAAATGGGAGTTAATTAGTTTGTAGTTAGAGGTCTTCAGTCATATTTCAACCGCTTTCATTTCTCAAAGATCAAACGGAATAAATTGATCGCGTCTTAGATGCATTATTTAAGTGCATGGATCGCGTATACGACTTATTTCAATTCTAAGAACTTAGTTAGTTCAATCCGTTCATTAAATAAACTAGTAATTTTTCATAACAAAGACATTATTCAAAAATATTTGTATATTGACGGTTAACTGAGACTTATTTGATACCATGGAGGCCGCGTTAAAATTTATCAATAGTCGGTCGGAATATCTGTTATCAATCGTTGACCGTACTCGCAAATATTGATAGCTGACCATGGATGAGGTATGCAGTCGATATTTTTTATTTATTTATTTATTTATTTATTTATTTAATTATATTGGTATAGGGTTTTATCGATCTACCGTGCTGGGCGTCTAGAAGTTAATACATTATATTATCTGTTAGGATTTGGTAGGGTGACTTCTTCTAAAATTAACACTCCAAAAGATTTATTCAGAGCTATTTATTTATAGTTTTTTAGTTTAACATGACTGGAACCAGCCTTTTCATCAATAAACCACCTCGTAACAACCTGACAGTTGCCACAAGCGCCATCTGGACACTCAATAGAAACCTGCATTATCGACATATAGCCGATAGGTAAATAAAACAGATAGAGGGCAGTAACTATACATTCAATAATAAAAATAAACATTATCTTAAGACGAAGTGTATTAAGAAATGACTTTGAAATTCAGGAGTGACAGCGTCCCTACTTACCAAATAGGTCGCGATTCTCGATAAGCATTAATCTTGAAAAACGACAAAATAAATGTGTCGAATAGAAAACTAAATTATTTGTTGCACCGAAGTGTTCTTTCACAAAAAGAAAAGAAAACTGAAAACAGAAATGAATTAATATTTATGTCCCAAATCTTCTAAAGATTAAATACAATTTGCTTCCTCTGGGTTCTATTCTTTAAAATGTTATTAAAAGTTTTCCAGTTTGTTTCCCTACTTTAAACTCGAACCAAATGCCGGAAAAGCTCGAGCACAATATTCACAGCCATTTTCAAATACCATTCATTTTCTTTGTAGAGATTAAAGAAAATATACACTCTTAAGTGTGATAAAAATTGTTTTGGAATTATATCATATTTTTCTGTTGTCTGTCTGTACTCTCCGTAGTCAGTGAGGCTATTTTTTTTGCATTGGGAAGATAACACTCATAATCTTGTTATCTTTCTTTTTCTTTTAGATTATTAGTGACATCTTCTTCTTCAATGATTTATTACACTAATGGGAATAACCTTTAAAAGTTTTAAAAAGGGATTTGTACTAATTAAAAACTGAACATTCATTTAGACTTTAACAAAAAGGTCAATATGTGTTCCATAAAAAATAAAATCGGACTTATTTATCCAAGAAGCAATCTAGTTTTCAAACCAGTTGAACGATTATTTCTAATGAAAAAGGTAGTTGCCTACAATATGGAAAAAATAGTCGAAGATAATATTGTTAATTCAAAAATTTTAAATATGAGATTGACAAACATTACGGTTTGATAAAATAACGGTTGTGGTGGCAGCTGAATTGGTAGAGGCGTTCGTCCCGGTAAGACGAGAGGTTCTGGGATCGAGTCCAGTTTCAACTTTATCTTTTTATTTTTCTGTGTATTGTTTAGATTATTTGTGTTATCTTCTTCTTCAATTGAATATTATTCGCCAGCTGCACAAAGAGCAGAGTTATTCAATAATAATTGGCGGCAAAGTGATATCGGGCATCAGCCGTAATGAGCAGTGTGCTCCACTTTCAGCTTTGTCCCAATTTCAGCTGATTTCAGCATTCAGCTGTCACGGCTCTCTGCAGCTGTGATCCCGGCCCCATACCTCCTTTCTATTACAAATACAAATACATGCAATGTAACATCGTTGTCACAAATGCTCTTTTCCCAAATGGATCACAATTTATTTGTCTGAGTTTCAAAATTCTTTTTTCTTACACTTATTAGTATCTTTACTTATTCTTTATACGTAAAACCCGCAGAGTTAAATATAATGTAAGCCGCTGGGGACTTCCACAACCACCTAAAAATTTAAATTTTAAAGAATTCATAGTCGTATCTTCACAGATGGCGCTAAATTATTTACTTTAGGGTAAAACATTTGTTGCAAGTTATGCTTTAAATAAAATGTATTAATTGTCTGCGCCCGTACACACGCGATATGAATAAATAGTTTTGTCCATAAACAAACTCAAATCTATCAAGAAAGGTTTACAAAAACAATATTGTATTTAATCACCGATACTTTTTGGGTAAAGTAAAGTTGTAAAGCCATAATGATTTCACTATTTTCGATTAATCTTTACTGTGAATCGGGTTTACATGATTTTTTATTTATAAATACCAAAACTATGCTTTGAATGGTTGGTTTCACGATTTTACGTTGGCTCTACACAGGGGGCTCTGAGGAAAAAATCCCTACAGGGGATGTGTCATGTCATATTTCCTATGTCATCTTTCTCATTAGAGATGCTATGTTGATGGTATTTTTAGGAAAAGAAGGAGAGGAAGTTCTGGGAAGAAAAAAGGTATGAGGGGTGGGTAAAGTTCATAATATCCAGGACATACGAATCTATCCTCCCACTGCGGTAAGGTGACGTTCCGAAAGAGTCCTGCTGGAGAGATTAAAATGTCTCCCTAAACCAGTCTCTCCCGATCCGGCCTACCATGTAGTTGGTGGACAGAGACAAGCTTCACACAGGGAACCTTGAGGAAAATAATTTCCCTCAGGGTCTATGCCATCTTTGGGGATGCTGTGTTTTTAAGGATTTTAAGGAGAGAAGGAAGAGGAGAGTTCTGGGAAGGAAAAGCGTTTAAGGGGTGGGAAGGAATCTGGGATTCAGTGTGTCACAGTCATTCACCTCAAAGACCTAGATAAACCTCACCCTATGAACCCGGGCACCCCACTATGCTAAGTCATCAAACGTAGCGAACTACTTGGAGTGACCTATTCAATAAATGGTTACCGGGCGGCGGTACTCATTTCCGTCACCCAAATTGAGCTTGAGTAGAATTCTTATAAAATTGTTAATTACTTTGTAAAAAACTATAAGCGTAGTAGCGTAAAGTACTACATAATGTATTTTGTTTTATTTGAAACTAGCTGACCCGGTGAACTTCGTACAGCCTCGGAATCAATAACTGTTGTGTTAAATTATTAGCTGAATTAAATTCAGGTTTTTTTTATTCAACATTACACAATGAAACAATTATCGATGCGCAACTGTCCTTTTTTGTTTTTGTCAGTATCAGAGATGGCGTTATGTACGGATTTAAATTTATGTGATTTTCTTACTTTTCCACTTACTTACGGGAATTGCGTTTCATTTTTTTTATACGAGTGAGGGAGATTTATTATAATTTTTCTATTTTTACTTTGGAGGGCTGCATACATACATACGTTCACCGTCTGTCTCATTTTCGACTGTTGACATTTAGTGTGTAAGAAAGAGGGGCAGCATTACATGTTTAAGAACAAAAGCAAATTTCATAAGATAAAAATTTAGTTCCATATAAAATGTATGTAAAAAATAATTTTCTTCATTCCTTTTTTTTTAGTTAACTTTTCCGATGTTTTAATAGTTATTCTGCTATTCGGGGCGGAGACAAATCTAACAAATCAAAGATCATAAAAAACCCTGACTTTGTTTTATATATTAAGATTTATGGAGGCATGTAATAAACGACTTTTAAAAAATACTGACGTATGGCTAAGATTATTTGTGATAGTTTCATTTGATTTGAAGTTTTTTTCTTTCTTATAGAATTGTGGACTAAATATTATCCACAGTTCTGCACAGTTTTCACTCACTTTCTCACTTCACAATCGAGCATTTCTAGACTCCGTTTGCAAAGCGATTTTTATGCCTATTGCCTACATTCGTGGTGATATAAAATCCTCTAAGAATGGACACATTGTTGGCTCGTGTATTCTTCGTGTTATAGAAACCTCCTTGAAAGTAGTAAGCGGGGTGCAGCGAATAGAACTGCGGTATAAAGGGTGTGTATGGATTGTAAACACGCCACGTCTGTGGAAAGCAATTCCACTGCAGTAGCTACTTCCACAGAACGGGTACTTAAATGCCAATATTAGTAGCATGTATGTGCTGGCAATTTACAAGTCTTTGTGTTTCACTCCTCTGAATTAAAAAAAAAACTTGGCGTAAATACGCAAATGTATTGCTTTCAACTTGTGGACGGTGCGCTTTATGGTTTTTTCCGTAGTGCATGTCATCATTGGTTCATGGGGTGAGGATTGTATAGGCTTTGGCAGCAAATTCGTTTGCTCAGCTACTGCGTGGCGGGCCGCATCGGGAGAGACTGATTGAGGGATAACTAACCTAGATCTCTCCAGCCGGACTCTCTCGATCCATCGGCTTACACCGCAATGGGAGGGATGGATTTATACGATCGTCACTCTTGGACAAATTGACCCACGGATTCCTACCCACCCCTCATACTTTTTTTCCCTAAAACACCCTTCATACAGCATACCCAAAGATGACATAGGCCTCGAAGTAAATTGTTTTCCTCAGGATCTCCTGTATGGAGCTAATGTAAAGAAAATCAATATTCTCATTTGACGTTCAATTTCAAATAGATTTGCAATGTTTGAACTTATCCCAAAATGAAATACTGTTTTTGAAAGCAGATGAACCACCTTGTATATTTTAGTATTATAAAAGAACGCTATAAAAATTGCTGATTTTTTTAACGAGCTAAAAAAATATTAAGTCGCTTACCGATGTTTTTTTAACAATCTGTTTTTATCTGCGGTTCGTTTGATAGATTTCACTATCTTAACAAACGGATTGCCTTCTTTAGAGCACATGCGCCAGGTAAATATGCTGTCAATGCTCTACCGATATTTCAATGGAAGATGCTCCGAATAACTAGCCTCATTAATCCCGTCGGTACTGGTTGACATTTGTCACATGAGAAAGTCAGTTTTACGACGTGTTCTTGAGTTTAACAACTCAGCTGTAGAAATTTGCCGGCCTCTGTCTTTCCTCCCTCCTATAACATGGGTCTCTTCAAGACCCATATTTACTGCTTCCTCTCCTTGAAAAATACCCTCCACACAGTATCCCCAAAGATGACATACGAATATATATAGTTATTATAAGCAATAATTATTAGCCTGAAACACTCATCAACATTGAAAAAATCTCCCGAGAAAAGATAAATGCCGCCGACGGGACTTGAACCCGCGTCCTTCTGATATACGGTCAACTGCTCTACCAACTGAGCTACGTCGGCTTATCTCCCACCCGCCAAATAATTCCATATATACTAATATTTCATTCAACAATTACTGCTTATTACTTATTAGAATGTATATGGACATACAAAAAAATTGTCAGCTTATTTACACTCAGGAGGCCGGGCTAAAATTTGCCAATCGTCGGTCGGAATATCTCTTATCAATTGTTGACCGTGCTCGCTAATATTGATAACTGACGGTTTTATCAATCGTCCGTGATAATAATAAAAATATTTAGATGACTAGTATAGCGCCGTATTTGTGAAAAATCAACTCAAGAGCGCTATACAAACTTATAATACATTTCTACAATCTTACTTCTAACTACAAACTAGACAAACCACTATGACAACTTATGGCTAAAAATTGCATCCACCGGTTCATCGATCACCGATACGAAACTATATGTACAATGATTTGACCAATGAACGCGATGCTGCGTAAAAACGTAGGTACTGTACAGGCAAAAAATATACAGGATCATACTTACCTCGGAGGTCACTTGAGATTAACACTAATATTATGATAAATGATTATTATTTATTGCGGTATTTTAAATAGGTACATAGTTATCTACGTCCTAATACAATTTTATATAAACATTCACTTAAAATAACACATCTACACCAAATCAATAAAATATCTTCGCAATTTGATTTTAAATGCCTTTATGCTCTCTTCCAATTTTATTTCTTCTGGTAATTCTCCAAATATCTTTAATGCTCCGTACATATATGACTTTTTTTTCCTGAAGGGGAGTCTTAGTTCATTTCTTTTCCTCGTCTCACGTGTATGTTTGCTTTGCAGTTCATCATTTTTTCGTAGGAATTCAATAGACGTATGGCTATTGATTATTTTGTAGAACAATGTAGTATTGAAGTGAATATTTTGTTTAAATGACAAGATATTTATTTAACTCTTTCAACATTTTCTTGACTGAAGTGTACCTATTTTTCTTCAATATAGTTCTCATAGCTCTGTTTTGTAGAATTGTCATTTGTTTCATTAATCCTTCGTTGGCTAAGAATAGAATGCTGCTACAGTAATTTATGTATGCTACAATGATTGCGTTGTACACATTTTTACTGGAGACTGTGTCAAGGAATCTTCATATTCTTCCCAACAGCGAAATTTTTTTGGCAATCTTTTTTAAAATTTGTTTTGTATTTTGAGCGAAAGTCAATTTGGATTCAATTATTACTCCCAAATATTTAATTTCAAATACTTCTTTCAAAAGTTCACCGTCTATCAATATGTCTTTTTTTATCATTTTTATAATTTTTATCATATTTTTAACTTTATTTTTAACATTAACCCATTTTTTGTTTCAAAATATGGAATGTATTGCATTGCACTACCCTTGCATACATTCTGGAATAAACTTTTATTATTAGTATTATTATTATTATTATTATTTGCGTTGCTCGTTTTCCAATGTCCAAAAATTTAGTTTTGTTTACATTCAATTATAGTTTATTTTATTATGATGTCCTAATGAACTTTCCCTTACACCACAGAGTATATCGATCACAACTTCCCCGCGTGTCATCCCTGCAGTTTGTCAATTATTTCTTACAACCCTTTAAAACACCGCGTAAATATTTGTGTGGAGTAATTTCGCGTGTCATTGCGGGATCATTTCCCTTTATCGACCGCATCGCCCCGTACGCGTATCGCGGCCGCCACTCAACAAGGTATTTACTGCCAATTTATTATGCACCTCGCGTTTACACTATTAATTCACAAACTGACTTTATTAACTTATTGTTTGATTTATTTAGCTGAATGAGATATGCCTGTGAATTACATGTTGACAATAAAATTGGCGATGTATTCATTTGTCGTGTTGAACAATACAAATATTTTCACAAATAAATTGACAGATCTCCATTTTATCACAGTGGTATTATGCTGTGTGATCAAAATATTTGTTTTTTTTTTTAAATTAAATGAAGGCAATATTAACAAAACTTAATCGAAGATCTGGAGATAGAAAAATCAGAAAAAGATATTGGCACCTCTGGGACTCGAACCCTTTGCTTACATGCAAGTTAATTAAATATTATAATTTGAGATTATACTCATAAAGCTAAAAATAAAAATAAATGAAAATATTTTTGTAGACTTAAAAATTTGTGCTACTTTTTGAAGTGAAAACTTCTTTCACACCGTTGTGATTTAATACTCGATGAAACGAAAAATAGCGACACTAAAAAAAGACAAACACATACTGTAGGATTTAGCCTCCGAGAGAATGAGATAGTATAATCGGTCTCCTCTTTGTGCGGTTCTTCGTAGCCTATCGGTCTCGTTTTGTGTGGTGCTTCGTAGCCTCGCCACTTTTGTCTACTTTAGTTTTCTGAGGGTTTCACTTCAACCGCGTGTGAATTGCACACTGTATTTTTGTTTTGTTTTTAGCGGAATATTAAATTATATTTTGTTTTTTTTACCTATTTATGACTAATTCAGACGCGTGAAAAATCACAGGTAACAGGTATTTAACTAAGTAACTCACGCCGTTTCTCCAAACAAATCGGTCTTTCCACACACTCCTTGCCTCAATCATATTTATACATACTCTTCTATTATTCTGACTCTTGACATGGCCTGACTCAAGTATCTGATTCACTTGGTCGTACGATGTCTCCTCAGGCGTCCACGACTTCTTCTACCATTCACATTTGCGTCATATATTCTCCTTACACTCCTTTCCTCGTTCATTCGATTTACATGCCCAAACCATCTGAGCGTCCCTTTCTTAATCTTACTCATTACGCTTTCATCAATCAGCCTTGCATTATTTGCGGATATCCACGTTTCGCACACGATCGTACACTGTTTTACCGCTCATATGCCTCAGGGATCTCATTTCTACAGCATTCAGTCTATAATTTTATTATTGATTGATAATTGTACGTTAGCTAAAAAGCGTAGGCCCTTGTCAACTCATACATAAATACATAAATCTTCTTCCCCTTGTCCTATTCGGGTCGGGGACCCATTGCATCGACAAGGCTCCTCCATAAGTCCCTGTCTTGTGCTGATTGTTTGGCCTCTGTCCATGGTAGACCCATCCTCTCCTCACACAGTTTCAGGAGTTGCCTCGCCCAACTGTGTCTGGAGCGGCCCACTGGACGTCTTCCCTCTGGAATCGCACTCAGTATTTTCCTCGGAATTCGGTCATCAGACATTCTTAGTACATGCCCAAGCCACCTCAATTGTGATTTTTCTATGAAGAGTAGCAGTGGTTCAATGTTTAGATCATCTCGGATCGTCGAGTTTCTTATATGATCCCATTTCGTAACTCCTGCCACTCCTCTCAAGTATCTCATTTCGGCAGCTTGGACTCTGGAGCGTGTTCGTTCATTTAGCATCCATGTCTGGTGGCCGTAAGTGAGCGTTGGGCGGTATACCGTTTTAAACACTGCCATCTTTGTCTTGGTGCTAAGCTCGGCTTTTCTTATTACTGAGCTGTAGAGAGGACGCAATACACTGCTTGCCGCACATATTCTTCTATCAATTTCTCCGTCCTGCCGACCATCGCTGAAGAACTCGACCCCAAGGTATTTGAACCTGTCCACCTGTTTCAACTGAGTCCCATTAGCGAGTATTTTGCACTGAGTTTGGTCCCTTCCTATAACCATCACCTCCGTTTTTGAGGTACTCATCTTCATTCCCGCCGCCGTGCAATCTTCGTTGAAACGGTTAATCCACTCTTGTAGTCCCTCCTGTGATGTCGTTAACCTCGCGATGTCGTCAGCAAATAGTAGGGAGCTGATTCTAGTACTGCCTACCAGGGCTGCATCCGGTGTTTGACTTTTTCGGCTGATTCGGTCCATGAATATAGTGAAGAGGATTGGCGACATAGAGCACCCTTATCTGAGGCCGATTTCCACTTCAAATTCTTCCGAAACTTGACTGTTTATGCGGACCCTGCTGCTACTATTTTCATACAGAGATGCTATGCCTTTTAGCAAGTTGCCTTCAACTCCGTATTATTTAAGCACCTCCTGCCTTGTAAACTCACGAAACCTATTTTTAATTGTTAAGATTAACGTTAAGAACTTTAAACAAAAGAAATACCCATATTAAATATCTAAAATAAAACCATTTTCAGATTTTTAAAAAAAGTACATTATATATAGTCCATTTATCACTTGTCGGCTTTCTAGACACTTCAGTTTTAATTTTGAATTAGATTATTAAAATACAATTAAAATGGTTTATTTTACCATGAACTGTTTTAAAAATGTACACAATTTTCAGTCAAATGGAAACGTAAAAGAATATAAAAGGCTTCACTATTGTTCCAACTCAACGATGATGAATTTACGAGTATATTCATTTGTGTCCAGGGACTTAAAAGTTTAAAGTTAAAGTTGAAATCTTTTTTGCGGTTTGCGGTGCATCCCTCTCCGGTTATTCGCAACAGTGGCGTGCGGTTCATAACAATGAATTCCTATTTCCTACTTTAAACTTTTTTTTCTACAATATTAGTTTTACTCATTAGTTTCGTTCATATGGGACACAAAAGCACGTAAGCCGCATTCTGTTGTTTTTTTTTAAATGGTGAGCAGCGGTTTTTAAAATTAATTATCATGAAAATAGAGCTAAATAAACACAGTGGTCGCCTTCAGCATAAGTGTGGATTGAAGTTAACCAACCACTTTAAATAAATAAAAAAATCTATGAAAAAAAACGAGTCTGCTTTAGACCACACGACTGAAGTAAAACTTCATTAACTTATATCTCCTTCTCAACTTCCGTTCGCCTCGCCTGACCGTTCACTTCACCCGATCACACTTTTCATAACGCTTTCGTCACGCATTCATTCAAGCGTGCGTAAAGGCCCGACCGTTCGCCTCGCCCGATTATGTTCACCTCGCCCGATCACCGTTCGCATCACACTTTTCGTAACGTATTCACCAGCTTACTCCCCAAGTAAAGCGTGCGTGAAGAAGTTTTACTTCAAAAATGTTTTGAGAATCAAATCTAATCAAATGTAACATGCTTCCTTTGGACGCCGTAAGTTTTTAAGCTCTTAAAAATATATGACATTTATTTAATAATTTCTATACTTTGGAAACATTTGCAAAGTTATTTAGTATTCATATGAAATTTCCTAGATTGAAAAAAAATCTAGAAATAGAAGGAAAAATATATGAGGTGTGGGTACGAATCTGGGGGCAATGTGTCCAGGAGTGAAGAACGTATGAATTCATTCCTCCCACTGAGGTGCAAGGCGATGGGTCTAGAGATTCCGTCTCGAAAGTTTTATGTTAGGTGTCCCTCAACCAGTCCCTCCCGTTCCGATCCGTCACGCAGTAGGTAGACAAACACACTTGCCGCCAAGACCTAGACAAACCTCACCCGAACAAAAAAAAGTTGTGTTTATTTAAATGCTTACAAAATTTTTTTAGCGAGAGATTTTTGCTCTTTTTAAAAACCTAAGACATTATTTTATTAAATACTAGCTGGGGTACCCGGCTTCGCTCAGGATAACATTCTAGAGTGTTCTGGAATGTTCCACGATGATGTTTCCGATTCCCTATTCCCGAATAATACTCCGTCACTTCTTCCAGATCTTTCTAGAGCTCTATGGAACCTTCTAGAACTTTCCCGAAGACTGTTCTAGAAATTTCAAGAGGGCGAAACTTTCAGCCCTTATATCTTAAAAAGCATGCTCTTTAGGTAAAAAACGGTTACCCTTATTCCCTAGGGGGGATAGAGATCTACCACACCATATAACTCCCTTGATCGTATCGGGACTCGTTTCTAAGTTTTGCAAGCCGCACGTTTTTTGGACTTACTTTTATAATATATATTAATTATTATATTAATAATACAACCGTTTTTTTTTTATATTAGTGCGCTCCCTCTAATATTCCCTTTCATACCATCTTTTTCTAACGCTTACTACGGAGCCTCAAATAGGAAATTACTTAGAGCCATTAATTGGTCCGAAAATGCGAGTATTGATGTTGCACAGGTATCCTCAATATCTATCTCGGAATCTCTATTCAGTGAATGCGGAGCTAACATCTACAGAGTTAAGCTTGTCGATCTGAATAATCGTCAGTTGTTTTTAGTTTTCCTTGTGAATGCGTCTCTTTTACAATGCATCTATTGGCTTGGCCTACATAGATTTTTACCCGCACGCCTCTGGTTCATACATTCTCTGTGTATGGCCGCCAAGTAAAGAGTTACACAAAGTTGAGATCGTGTTGTCTTTTTTTACTGGAATATTGATAAAAACTTTTCCCGCCTCCAGTCCTCTCAGCTGGGGTCAAAATCGTCGTTGAAAAAATAAACTTTATTTTTTTTAATTAAAACACTGTAAAAAGACGTCGGGTAGGTAATTAACTGACTTTGCTTTTTATATGAAACACAGTATGTATTATTAATTCAGTTACCTGTATTTCAATCGAAAGTACTCCTAGAACTGATATTGGTTTATTTGATCCCTTTATCACCTTAACACAACCGGGAGATTGGTCAAAGGTATGCATTTTAATTATATGAAAACAAATCACTTTGTAAAACACAACTGCTTTGCGACAATTGAAGAAAGAATTCATTATATGTTAAAATCTTTTAAAAAAAGGAGTTTACACTGTTCAGTTTTATTATTTATTGATATTATTGTGTTCATGTTTGACCATAAGCGCTTTATATTATAGAAACAGTTTTCAGATATAAAATAAAAAATTATAATTTTCAAGACAAGAGCGGGGAGGCTACGAAGCACTCCACAAAAAGGAGATCGATTATTATATCTCATTCTCTCGCAGACTTAATCCTATAGATGTTATTTGTTTCTTTTTTTCGTTTCATCGAGTTTCAAAGCTAAAGAAGTTTATTTATATTTCGTAGTGGCAACCTATTATCTGTACATTGTAATGTTTTATTTGTGGTGAGTATATTTTGTTTTGCCGAATGATGTGCGCAGTGTATAAGTGTGGGTATTTGTGTGAGTACGTTTTTTATTTTATTTATTTTAGAGAAAGTTGTCAGAAAATCAGAGATTACAAAATAATACAATAATAAGATGTTAATTATGACAATTATGAACTTTCCACTGATGATAGTTAATGATAAAGTGTGACATTGTAAGGGTGTTTTCTTAATTAATTTATTTTTAGTTACAATATATGAAAAAAGGGGGGGAGGAAGGAACAAAGGAATAGGATTAAGAGGCAACGGACGGGAATATATTGAACTTCCTAGTTTGAGTCATGTTGCTTAGTGAGATTTCATTTTATGTCACGTAACGTCGAGTTAAAAATGTCAATGTAGTAATAATAATAATGATAAAATGTTTTTTTCCGGTATGTGGGGAGAATAGTGCAATCCCACACATTCCATAAGGGTTATAATACGTACACAAAATATTTTTAAATATTGTAATAATTTAAGTTAAATAAATATGTGGATCTATAGATAAATGAGTTATGTTTGGAGTCTTGCAAAGTAAGCGACTGTCTACTTAACTGTTGCGAATTGGAACATGGAATGATAGGCGTTGAAGAAGATCCGGACTATCGATTAAGTTATGTGTAATTTTATATAACATTACCGAATCTGCTATATTTCTTCGACAAGTTAACGTCTGAATTTGGAAGAATTTTGCGGAGTCTTCATTACTAACATGACATTGAAAAGAGCGGAAATAGAGGTACCTTAAAAATCTATTGTGAACACTTTCAATTCTATTTTTGTGTACTGTGTAGCCTGGGTTTGTAGGTGTGAGAAGTAGGTGATCTGTAAAGGGATATGTACGCGCATACGAACAGTTTAAAGTTTATACTATTGATATGATGCTCCTTTTGAATTTGGGCAGTGAATCCAAGAAAATGTCGATGTTAGAGTTTAGGCAAATATTATTGAACGTATGAAGAGCACGGTTAATTGGCGAATTGTATAATATGTTTTGTAATTAAGAATGTGGAATAGTGTTGTATGGTGTGTACGACATGTATGTTAAAATAAATTAGGGATAGAAGTTCGGTACAGGATTGAATTATTTAAAATTCTATTTATAAATCTTAAATCGGCTACTGCTCGCCTTTGTTGCGAGGTTTGAAATGTACATTCGAAGTTATTGTTTTTGAAGGTATGGTATTTTATTCATTTAATATGTTCTATGCCTTAATGTGTATACAATGCCTTACGATATGTAGACATTTTCAACCATGATTTGAAATCATATAAAATGCAGCTTAATATATTAATAACTTAAAATACTTTTTTTTTTCTTTTTTGTGAAAATTTATAATATTATTATTGTCCGTAGCAAATAGTATAACTTTGTTTGTTAATAACATTACTTTTTTTCTTTATTACTTTATATGTTTTTCTTTTTTATATTTTTCCTTATTATGTTTATTTTTTTGTCACATAAGTTGAATATGTAAAAATACTATATCAAATTTTATCTTAATGGAACTTAATTGGTCTACAACACATGAATGTTCTTTGTTATATTATCATTTTGTATGACTGTTTGTTTCCTAAATAAAAAAATAAAAAATAAATTAAAAATAAATATAATAAAAAAATTAAAATAAAAACAAAATAAATAAGGTATAATAGTGCACTAATTTACCAACTTTTGTGTTTACGTGTTTGAGTCGTGAATTAATTTATTTGTCTGAATTTTAGACTAGCAACGTAATTTCCATCATAAGTTATGGAGCTTTCAAAACCATCTAAAAGAAATAATTCAAAACGCAACACTGGTTGTACCATTATTGTTGTTTAGTAGAGAAATGGTCCTGTGTAGCGAAGCCCTGTTTTAACTAGACCATTTTGCTTTACGTATGTCTGTAAAAAAAAATTTACTTTCAGTTGTTATGTCCGTTTCAAGATCCTTTATCAAATGCCCACTTTTGGTAAAGATTCTATTTTAAAATATTTAATGCGTTAAAGATTATTTTTTCACATGTTAAATGTATTAAAGATTATTTTTTCAAATGTTAAATGTGTTAAAGATTATGTTTTCAAATATAAAATGTGTTCTATTAAACGCATTTTCTAATAACTTTGTTTCTGTGTCATAATGGCGGTATTTGCGATTTTTCAAATCAATAAAAATGAATTAAAATATTAAAATTATACATTTTTAGTGCAACGATTAGAATTAGAAAAATAAACTTTAAATCTTCCACAATTTTTAATGGTATTCACAGTTTGTAAAAATACCCTGTTATTGTGAACAAGTCTAAGGATCTAATTTTCATACTTACTGCACAGCACCCGTGTTGAGCAGATTGCCTGAACTCCTTATTTTGGCGCAAACACATTTTTCCCTTTTTTCTGACAATTCATTCAATCCTAGGAGAAAGCTTTTCAAAACACGTCTCAATACAAAATGGTCATTAGCAATGAAATATTATTACACCACTTCATGACTTTCTTAACCGACTTCATGATAGGGAGAGTAAAATATATATTTATACCTAGTAAATTCTCAATTATTAAAATGAATTGCTTAGAATAAACCAAAGAGTATGTGCCAATACAGTATTGTGTGTCGGTCCATCCTCTCTGCCCACCCTTGAGAGAAGTGGTGTGATGTTTAGTTGGTTAATTAGCTATTTATCATTAGTATTTCATTCCCTAATTCTCCCAACTCTCTGGAGCCAGTGAGACTATGGCATCTCTAATTGGATATGTTTTGAGGCTGGAGGTAGTGGGGGAGGAATCAGATAGAGAGAATGAAGGTGAAAAAGTACCTGGCTATTCAGATCTAGTCACCAAACACGACTAAACCATTGCAAGCAAAGTGTTTTTTTTCAAACAATTTTGTAATTTTTAAGCAATGTAGCTAGCAGCTGTTATTGGAAATCAAACAAAAATCGGTTTTAAAGAGAGAATGATATCCAACATTTTTTTATCTATAAAGTTGACTATCTAACTCACTAACACGTAAAATATTTTTTAATATCTTATTGTCAATCATTTTTACTCTGAAGTACATGCGGCCAGATACGTGGTATGGCCATGTAATGTTGCCTGTCGAAATGTCCCAGTTAAAATGTTACCTACCAAATTGTTCACGGTCAAAAGGTTCCCTGCCAAAATTTCCCGGTTAAAATGTTCCCTATAAAATTGTTTGCGGTCAAAATGTTCCCTGCCAACATGTTCCTAGTTAAACACAGTGAAGAAGCTGAAAAATAAATTATGGCTCAATTTAATGAATATTTTTGGTGAAATTGGAAAGGAACATTATTACTGGGAAAATTTTGAGCGGGAACATTTAAACTGGGGACATTTTTATTGGGAACATTCTGACACGGAACATAGTACAAGGAACATCATTACCTAGAACCGTGATAAGGCTCAATTTAATGAATATTTTTGGTCAAATTGGAAAGGAACATTATTACTGCGAACATTTTGACCGGGAACATTTCAACTAGAGGCATTTTTACTGGAAACATTCTGACTCGGAACATTATTAGATAGAACCGTGATATGGCTCAAATTTAATGAATATTTTTGGTGAAATTGGATTTTATTTATTACTGGGAACGTTTTGACCGGGATAATTTCAACTGGGGACATTTTTACAGAGAACATTCTGACACGGAATTTAATGAATATTTTTGGTGAAATCCCAGTGCCACCACTTAGCGTTAGAGCCCCATGCGATGAAGAGGCAGTTTCCCAAGGAATAGGCCTTTATATCTCGTTATATGCCATCATACCAGCGGAGCTCACAGCGCCGACTATTATATCCTCGGATTATATAACTGTGGGACGAATCTCAACGATGAAAATAAGCCACCCTCTGATAGTATTAATACGTTAGCATCTGCGTGGTTCCCGGCTTCGAGTGCATGTCTGACGCCGCGCCGTACTTGCCGCGCCTTATACATTATTTTGTATAATTATTCGGTTCCACGACAAATCAGATTATTTAAGTACGGGTACTGCCACCCAGGAACCATTTATTGGACAGCCAACACCCTTGGCGTATATCACCCCAAGTGGTTCGCTATGTTTGGTGATTTAGTAGAGGTGCCAGGGTTCATGGGGTGATTTTTTCAGGTTCGGTATATTTGGTGACCTACCGGGGGGCCCTAAGGTTTGGGGTGAGGTTTGTCTAGGTCTTGGCGGCCAATCCACCTATTGCGTGGTGGACCGGATGGGGAGATACTGGTTGAGGGAGACCTAACCTAGACCACACCGCAGTGGGAGTGATGGATTCATACGTCCTTCACTCCTAGACACATTGATCCCCCCAGATTCTTTCCCACCCCTCATACGTTTTTCCTTCTCAGAACTTTCTCTCCTTCTTTTTCCTAAAAAGACCCTCCACACAGCTTCCCTAAAGATGACATAGGAATTAAGGGTTTTTTTTCCTCATGGCCTCCTTTGTAAGAGAGCTAAATGTAATGTAAAGAACAAATAAACCAATCCAAACCGGTCAGTTGGCATCGTGTCTGGATCCCACCCAGGCGTCGTGAATTCAATTCTTCGGCTAGATCTGGCTAAATCCTCCATCACAACACAAGCAACATTTTCGACTTATTGTTTTGGTAGTAGGAGATTTTAAAATATTGTCAGATTATTCGTTACCCAGGAAAGTTTGACTTTCTTATAAAATTAAAAAATAAAATTACTTCTAAACTTCTTCAATCTTTGCAAATCATCTAAACCATAGGTTCTCAACCATTTTGCCCACCGACCTCTTTGAGAATACCTACTTTTTTTCTAGAGCCCCCTATTTTTTTACTTATGGGGGGGCGGGGGTAATAGAATCTTTCAGTTCAATTTTTATCCACTTCCCGAACTACCGAAACGTGTGAATTTTCGCACACGTAATAAAAAATATTAAAATACATACAATAACAAACATTAAGGTTTATATTGCTTTATTAGTACGTGATTAGCATTTTTTGCCTGCCCCCACCCTCACTGTGCCATCTAACGCCCCCTAATTTTCTTTGGGTCTACTATTGCCGCCCTGAAAGTCTCAAATGCCCACAAGGGGGCGTTATCGCCCACGTTGGGAACTTATGATCTAATCTAAACTAACCGAACCTAGCCCTAACAATTCTGTTCCATCACTGTTTATCAGCTGGTTATTTGTATTTTTTAAAGCCTTCTACAAATTAATTGTGTAAACCATGAATAATTTCCCTATTGTTTCGAACAAATTCAATTGTAACATTGTCACCAAATTGCCATTTCATTCAGCGCCATTTTGTTTCTTTTTTGACATTTGACTGATTCTAGGTGCGTTTTAACTTTCTAGCACATTGTAATAAGCTGATAAGCTTAACAACATGATAGTTGACCTCTTTTGCTTATCAACATTTGTTCAAAAGCTGAAATGGACTTATAATCGGCTATTTTCAACTACCAAAAAACAAAATGACACAGAATGGACATTTTATGACTTTGCAAAATTGAATTTCTGTGAAACAACTGGGTATTGTATGTAGTAAAGTATAATACCCAGTTTTAATGAATTCAATACTTGCGTGGTAGTAAATACATACAAGTATTGAATTCATTAAAAAAACGATTTTCGTGAAATTTCGAACCAAATGTTTGCACACACAAAAACCGACGATATAACATGTTTAGAAGTGTGAGTTACCAACGGTACTTGTTGATAACCTTTTATTTTAATCGTCATATTGTGTTATACTTACTGTGAGGGCCTCCGTAGTTAAAAGGTAAGGCCCTCAACTAGCAATCCGAATGTCGCGAGTTCAAATCCCGTCGCGGGCAAATAAATTTTATGTGATTACGTTGTGTTTTTTTCACAATTAATTAATCTAAAATAATACATAGTGTATTCGCAGTACGTTCGAGAGTGGAAGATACTCTCAGAATTGCCCTGGTGTAAGACTGCCACTTAGAACTGAAAGGTTTCATTGAAATTATTTTAGCCGTGTTTGGTGACCAGATCTGAACAACCAGGTACTTCCCTACCTTCTTCTTCTCACCCCCTTTCCCTCCCCACTACTTTCAGGCTCGTAACATACCTCAATTGAGATATTTACCAATGTTTACACTTTACATTTATATTTTTTTTAGTGTTGCCTATCAGGTCCCCCCGACGTTGGCGATCACTCTGGAAAATGTCTCTCTGTCTTGCTCTACACGGAATAGCTTCTCCACACTTCTAATGCCGGTCTACTCTCGTACATTTTGCAGTCAAGACATTTGTCTCCTACCAGGCCCTCGGCGACTCTCTATCTTGCCTTTCAATATTAATTGGAGCAAGTGATACTTCTTCCCTCGTAGTATATGACCCAGATATGAAATTTTCCCGACTTTTATTAATGTGATCAGTTCTCTATCTTCTCCAGCCCGCCTGAGAATTTCTATGTTGGTGATCATGTCGGTCCATGGGACCTTGAGCATTCTCCGGTTAAGCCACATTTCAAAAGCCTCACCTCAACCTGTTCATGGTATTTACTCTCAAGGTACATGTCTCACATCCATACAGCAAGACCGACCACACATAACATTTTAACATTCTCTGACTTAGTTTCAAATTGATATTGTCACTGCAGAAGAAGGATTTCATTTTGCTGAATGCAGTGCTTGCTGCTTCATTTCTTCACCTAACCCCATATATAATAATAAGTACCAGTAAAATAAAATAAAAATTACCAGAAAAAAGTAACTGTATGTAAATGTATGTTGGTAGAAGTATTTTGTGAAAACCTCACTACGAGAACCTGTGTTGAGGTTTTCGCATATTTTAGATAAAGTATTATTTTGCCATCACAAGTAAAAACACGCATAAAAATATGTTACAAATTGAAAATATGAAAATAAAAAAGTATTGCTGTATATTTTTTAATAAGCACACATTTTAAAAATCATGACACAATCTTGGGCGAACCCTTTTGCTATGATCACCACAATCTCTGAAGTTTTTTCTTCACGCCTATAATATCTTGTCAGAGTGTTGGCTCATCAATCAGGAGTAAGACAGTCCCCGGCCTTGCGGGTGGGGCGGGACGGTGAGGGGGGTAAGGGAAGAGGCTCGCCACTATTTTTCCCGTCTGAAGTTTACACGAGTGATTTTTACGTAAATTGATTCAATTTGGTTTTTATTTGACCTAGTTTGTCGAAAATGATATTTAATACTTTAACCACGCTTAATACATCGATGAAGCTATCAATTAGTTAATCGATTAAAATGGTAATGTAAGTTTTTTTCCCCGACAAAATATCCCTCGACATAATATCTCAAGGACAAAATGTATCTCCACTGCGCTGAATTCTTTCTTATAACTATTTTTGAACTAACTAACTAACTAACTAACCATCACGCCGTTTCCCCGCAGGGGTAGGCAGAGAGGACGGACCGCCAAAGAACTCGGTCTTGGCACACACTCTTTGCCTCACTCACATTCATACATCGTCTCATACATTCTCTTCTATTATTCTGACTTTTGACATGGCCCGATTCAAGTATCTGATTCACTTGATCGTCCCATGTCTTCCTCGGGCGTCCCCGACTTCTTCTACCATTTACATTTGCGTCGTATATTCTTCTTACACTACTTTCTTCGTTCTCTCTATTTTTGAAAAATAATTTTATGTCTACTGCATTATTTTTGTCCCATTTTACTATTTTTGAACAATAATTTTATGTCTTTACAGGATGTCTGCATTATTTTTGTCCCATTTTACTATTTTTGAACAATAATTTAATGTCTTTACAGGATGTCTGCATTATTTTTGTCCCATTTTACTATTTTTGAACAATAATTTATTTTCTTTACAGGATGTCTGTATTCTTTAAGTCCCATTTTTATGTTTGGTTAGGTTAAGTTTTAGTGGGATGAAGATGCGCGGAACCAATTAAGTAACATCTTAAAATGATTTAAAAAAGTAATGATAATAACATAATAAAATAAAAATAAAAGCGTAGATGCAAGCAAATTATTAATCAAAATATTATTTTAAGAATAAAATTTTCAATTTTTAATCGTTGAAGACAATAATATTAGCGACTTTCAAAAGAAAATTTGAAACAGAAAAAGATTCGGTCGGATCTAGGAATTGAACCTAGAACCTCAGCCTTGTTGGGGCTGTGCTCTAACCACTGTGTTAATTCGACCCCTTCGGTCATATTTGACTGCAATTACTTACACGACGCACGTTTCATAGGCTGCATTTATGTAGGTATGATTGCAACATTCTTCCCGAACTAAATGCAATCGAGATAGTGTCTTGGATAATTAATTTAATCCATTATAATTTTTAATATGCGAATACATATTTTTTTGTAACAATTATTTTTGTAGAATTAAATTAAGGTTTTACTCATTAATTTACTCCACGTTAAGTTAGTTAAGTTAGTTAAGTTATTAAGACCCCCATTCCGAATTTCTACCGTTTTATAACATATTTCTCTTGAACACTTTAAGTTTTTAAGTTTCTTAACAAATACATATTATTTTTGAAGATAATATCCATACATTTGCCACGCCGAAATGGTAATTATATGAAATTCCCTCGATAGAAAAAATCGCAAAGCAAAGGTACTCCAAAAATTATTATAAGCACGATTTTTTTTTTGTTATTTTACAAGTTTATTATGTACGAAAAATGTGTGAAAAATTCACAGTGTTTCTTAAACGTCATTTAAGCATTTCCTACGAGATTTTTGCTCTATTTTAAACGAGTCGTGTTTTATCACACATTTTCACAATCAACTTTAATATTATCGTTTTTAGTTTTAACGCGCTCCCTCTAATATTCATATTAACATATATGGGCTGTAGGCAATTTTATTATATATTTTCGGTCAAATTTTCAAACAAATTTGTGTTTATATTGTTTTAAGAAGATCACATAATATTCAATCAACTCAAAATGAAGAATGAGAGATTGTACACGATGTCATCATTCTAGTATCTTCTGTCTTTTTCGTTTTCAAACAAGACACGTGAGCATCAAGAGGACGATGTCCGTACGAGCTCTCGCTGGGACTAGTTTACGCCACTCTTTACATTATTTAAACCTACCGAACAAAAAGGCTTGAAAACGTGCCGGACAAAAGGTTCGAAAAAAAAACACAGCCTTATAAAAAAGGCTTCTAATACCTTAACAGTAAAACATTCCAACATACCATATCCGCATCCAGATGACCGTAACAGTTTAGGCCGCTGAGATTCCGCTGAATAATACAGCCGCCTGATACCTGCCTTCCCGCCCTGACTCCCGCCCTAACACCCGCCCTAACACCCGCCCCCGCCCATCAAGTATTCAGACGGGGGGGCGGGCGCTGATCGCTGCCGGGATACTCATGAACTATGCACCACCGCGAGGGATTATTTAATAAGGGGGGAAAGAACTAAACTGGTTTGCAGCTGTTTTTAAAATGTCAGAAATCCATATTTGTGTTCGAGAGTAATACACTGCTTAAAGTCAAAAATTTAAATTTTAACACTAACTAAACAAAATAATATCGTATCTTCAAATATTTCCGCTTGACATTCAATTGTGAATAGATTTACTGTTTTTAAACGTATCCCAAAATTAAATACTGAATTTGAAAGCAGATGAAAAATTATTTTGATTTTCAACATATGTTTAAAATAGTTAACTGACTGACGTTTTTTTTTATTAAAATGCAATAGCGTAAATAAAGGGGGAGGTTTTTGGGGTTTCGCCTCTCCCCCCCCCCCCCCCCCCTCATTCCTGGAAAATACAGATCCAAATAGATTTTTGTTATATGACCACACACACGAGGCCCTGAGGAAAATTATTATTATTAACAACCTGAGTAACCCTTCTAAGCCACCGAACGTAGCGAACCATTAGGGTTGACCTATGTCAAAGGTGTTGGTTATCCAATGGATGGTTTCTCAAATTTAAAATAGAATAAAGAATTTATGTTGGTTACTGATACAGTATTTATTGTTATCAGGTATCATTCGTAGAACTTAGTTCTTAATTTAATTTTTAATAATAATTAAATAATTCTTTAACCGCCTTTTGAAAAGCGATTAAATATGCTGAAAAAAAATGTCCATAACCTAACCTAACTTATTTAACTTATTTCGCTTTATTTAGTTGTCCGGTCATCCTATAAAACATTACTGACTACAAAGGAAACAAAATATCGAGCTGTAAAGAAAATAGTTGAAATTGTGAAGTAGATTCCTTTCGTTTATGATTTGTATTACCAATAAAATAATTTAAAACGTATCACGGGCAAGTGAAAGTGTTTTTTTATAAACACAATTATTCACATCAGATTTCCAGAAACACTCGGAAACCAGCTGGATGATTATGTCAATGATTTTGATGTCTGGTAACAGTTTATTTGAATGCTGCGTAAAAAATACCATAAACAAATGATAAAAAATAAAATAGATTATTTTTTTCAATCTGGGTTACGGGGATGGGTGCCGCCGTCCCGGGAATCATTAATTGGCTAATCAACACCTCGGGCATAGGTCACCCCAAGTGGTTCGCTAAGTTTGGTGACTTTGCAGGGATGCTCGGGATCATTGGGTGAGAATTGTTTAGGTCTTACCTACTACATAGATGGCGGGCCAGATTTTGAGAGATATAAAGAATTCAATTCCTTAATGCCCTATAGTTTATAATTTAAAACACAAATAAATTAAATAGCTAACACCGCACTAAATATTTGCTCTACTTTATGATATAAAAAAAAATGTTGTGTTAGGTAAAGCATATTTCGCTTGAACCATACACATATTTGCATGTCCATGGCTTGAACACTTGTTTTTAAGTTCTTAAAAAAATAAATGTTACTTTTAACGCATACATTTGTAGAGTTGAAAAGGTAATTTGTAAAATCGCTCCGAAAATGATTAAAAAAAACACATTTTGTTCTGTTGGCGGCCAGTATCTTTTCTCGGAAGATTTTTTCAATTTAGATGAGTGTTTCAGGCTGATAATTATTGATTATAATATTTGTTATTTAACATGTTATGAAAAAACAAGGTATGAAAAAATTCACAAAATGTCTTTAATTGCAACTTGGCATATGTCGAGAGATTTTAGCTATATTTTAAAGAAATCGCGTTTCATTAAATATTTTCATAATTTTCGCTAAATTATTATCATTTTTTAGTATAAGCGCGCTCTCTCTAACATTTGTATTTATATTTCTCCCTTTCAGATCATCTTCTTCTTAATTTATAACACTTATAAAGCAGCCTTAAGGGCCATTAACCTGCCAGCGGCCGAGAATTCAAATTTTCTCCAAAAGATGTTCTTACGATCGTACAGTTATTAATCTTTATTGGATAACCAACACCTCTGCCATAGGTCACCCCAAGTGGTTCGCTACGTTTGGTGATATTGCAGGGGTGCCCGGATTCATGGGACGAGGTTTGTCTAGGTCTTGGAGGCGAATGACTGTAACACACTGAATCCCAGATTCCTACCCACCCCTTATACCCTTTTCCTTCCCAGAACTCTCCTCTCCTTTCTTTCCTTTAAAAAACGCTCCACACAGCATCCCCAAAGATTACATAGGCCCTGAGTGAAATTATTTTCCTCAGTGTCTCCTGTGTGAAGCTCATGTAAAAAAAATAGGGCGGTTCCAATGAGAAAGATTAATTATTCTCCGTACCCGCTTTTTTAAATAATATCTCAAAATCTATTTTATTTCATTTAAAAGTTGCTTTAATTTATACCTACATACAAAAATGCTGAATGGCGTGACGATAAAACTATTAAAATTATGTACTTTTTGATCATAAGTATTTATAATTTTTCTATAATGTCTAAGCAAAATAAGAATGTAAAAAAAACTTAATTAAACCGTAAAGAAATAGACAAACTGACGTATTTTCGTCCAAAACACGTGCGGGGATCTTTTTAAACGACTTCGAAAAGGAGGAGGTTATCAATTCGACGGTATTTAAAAAATAAAAAATTATGTTTGTTAACTCAGAACTTTTGATTGGGTGAACCGATATTGATGATTCTTTTTATATAAGAAAGCTGGTACTTTCCGTGTGGTCCCATTTTAATTTGTTCCAGTTCTGACAATGGGATCTATGAGAAAACCATATATGTCTTAAATTTGCAATAAGTATGTGCGCGACAAATGGACGAATAACTCAATATTACGCCAAAAGATTTCGATGATTCTTTTTTTGAAGTAAAACTTCTTTAAGCACGCTCGTCACTAAAAATCAAAGAAATAAACAAAAATTTTAACAAAACAAAAAACGACTTAAAAAATTAAAAAATTAATTTCGTACGATTGTTATTTTTGGAGTCGTTGTCAGCCAAGATCTCCACATCTCACCTATAACTACCTATGTATGTAGTTACCTTGGATGACACCGACTCCAAAAATAACAATCGTACGATATTATTTTTTTTACTTTTTAGTGCATTTTTTTAAGTCGTTTTTTGTTTTGTAAAAAATTTTGTTTTTTTAAATGATTTTATTTAAAGTTAAATTAAAATTCAGAAACATAGCTTTCCCAGATAATTTATCGATTTATTTTACCGCGTGATTATATGATTTGAAAGTGTTGTATAATACAAAATTTTGTTCAAAATTTAATTAACCTGCCACCGACCTACGGTATAACCTTATTATGCTAAAAATAAACATAACTTTACCAGATAAAAGAACAATCTTTCGAAATCAATTTATACTTTTTTTTTTAAAAGAGTCAACACGGCTAAACTTTTATTTAAAAATTACATATTTCCGGTTTTGTCTGGTTATTTATTCCCTCTTAAAGGTATTTTTTTCGTAAATAAATAACTAAATTTTGAATATCCACGCATAGAGTCCACTTTGACAAATTTCACTTTCACCGCCGACCCTACCTATTTACCTGTATTATTTAATGTCTATTAAGATGATCCACTTAACTTCCACTTAGCCCCTGTTTGATATTGCATGAGTTCTGTTACCGAAATTCCATTGCGGGACCAGATATTATAATATCAATTCATCAACAGTCCACAGGCCGCTTTACGGCCTAGATTAGACCCGCCACAGACCATAGACAACAGCCTCTAGACGAGACCGTTAAATGGTCGGTGTCTATGCATTAGTAATGCTCTATGGTCAGGTCAGTACGGGGATTCCCCGACTGACGGCAGCACTTAAATATGACTTATATAACTTGTAGGAGTGGCCACACTGACTGCCCGAAATGTCAAGTACAGTAGTGTACAATCGATGTGAAATTGAATCTTGTTATAACAAGGTTAAGGCACTCCGGTGTAACTGACTTATATAGATATGTCTTAGTTTAAAGTGTCATTCTTAAGGCCAAAAACAAATAACGAAAATATCATTAAATATTTTTTAAATAAAAGTATCTACGTCTGTCATTATTTATTATTATTTCAATTCGGGAGACCGGCGTGGGTACAGTCGCTCCGGGAACCATTTATTGGATTACCAACACTCGTGCAATAGGTCACCCCAAGTGGTTCACCATGTTTGGTGATATAGCAGGGGTGCCCTGGTTCATGGTTTGGTATTTGTATAGTTCTTAACGGCGAATACGTTTGCCCAGCTACTGTGTGGCGGGTAGGATCGGGAGAGATTATTTGAAGGGACCTAACCTAGAACTCTCCAGTTTCTACTCTAGTTTATAAAAAAATGCTTAGGTATTCTTATTAATTATATCTGCATTGATGTCAACATGTTTTCTTATTTTCAAATGAATAATCTGCCCAATGCCTTACAACTTACAACCTGTATGACATATTTTTAACCCCACATTTCCGTAAAAAGTAATACCATTTTCAAAAATAATCAGAGAAATTATTTAGATCTCTCAGTTGACATTGTAATATGCAATTCTAATAAACTACCCCCCCCCCCCCCCCAGTCTTACTCCGTCCCTCTACTTACCCTTCCAAATGTTATGTTTTATGTGTGAATACCACATCGCTCCAAACCACCGTCAGTGAGACTGTGGCATTCCCAATTTGTGTAGGTTTGATGCTGAGATAGTGGGGAGGGGAATGAGATGGGGCAGATGAAGATGGGAAGTATTTGGCTAGTCAGATCTGATCACCAAATACGGATAAAGCCATTTAATGCAACGTTTCAATTCTGAACAGTAGTCTTACACCTGAGTATTAAAATTCTGAGAGTATCTTTCACTCTGGAACGTGCCGCAAATACCTTATATTATTTTTAAAGATTGAATTGAATTAGATTCTCCTGTCTATTTTTGGTATTTCAAAGGAATATTATCATAGGAACTAACTTCATTGATTCCTTCAGAAACAGTCACAGTCGACACAGTTGACTTTGTCAAATAAGAACGTGTCATTGAGTTCGATTGCTCGACTATGGAACGATTTGCCGGCCTCTGGGTCGCCTTCTTCTCCAAAAAGATCCTCTACACAACATCCCAAAGGAAACAAAAAAACCCGTCTTTAGTCTACATTCTTAGACAAATTTCCTTTGACCATTCCATAGAGCTACCATAAATCTAGGTCATCATTGAAACTCAAATTAATATCCGAATACCTACGCAAAAACACACCTGAGATTACCTCTTCCATAGATCTGTCATAGACGATATTTTAGTAGAGATGTGCGATGTGTTTTCTCCATATATAAGACACAAGGCCGGGGTATTATAATGTATATGTGGGGTGAATTCATCAGTCTATATCGGCGGGCATCTTTTCCAGTTCATCGGGCGGCAGTGGGCTGTGAAATCGTCGCAGAGATATAGTAGCATCTAGCGGGGACCAATTAGTCACACGTGCCGACTTTACCCGCAAATATATCTAAAGAGAGCTACGACGTAAGCCATAGCGTATGTCGCAGATTGATTCGTTTAACATTTATAATGTCTAAAACTAAACCGTTCATAAATCGAGCCATTTTGTTTGACTTGATAAAAGATTCAGAAAATCATCCAGGTTTGGGAGACGAGTATGGGTACCGCCGCTTCTGGTAACATTTATTGGATATCCAACGTCTCTGCCGTAGGTCACCCCAAGTAGTTCACTACGTTTAGTTACTTTGCACGGGTGCCCGGGTTCACGGGGTGAAATTTGTCAAGGTCTTGGCGGCCGTGTGTCTGCCCACCAGCTGTATGGTAGGCAGGATCGGGAGAGACTGGTTGAGGAGGTCTTTTGACCTCTCCAGCTAGAACTTCTCGACCCATTGCCTCGCACCGCAGTTGAAGGGATGGATTCATACGTCTGTCACTCCTGAACACACTGACCCCAAGATTCCTGCCCACCCCTCATACCTATTTCCTTCGCAGAACTTCCTCTTCTATCTTTCCTTAAAAAAAACTCTCCACACAGCATCCCCTAAAATTACATAGGCCCGAAGGGAAATTATTTTCCTCAGGGCCCTCTATGTGGAGCTAATGTAAAAAAATATTTAGAAAGAATGTCCAGGAAAATCATTGTAAGGATGGCATGTTTGAATGCAAGGGCGTAGCTATAGCATTCATATTGAGGGGGTTCAACCCTTAGAGAGGGGGAGGGGTTCGATATGGGGGGGAGGGGGGAAGTTTATTAGAAAGTTTTGTGAGCCCCCTACTATCTACATCTTATTAATTATTTATTTTTTAACTTAACTATTGAAACCTCAAATTTTAATATTTAATTCATGAAGACAATATTAGCGACACTCAATCGAATATCTGAAACGGAAAAATCAGAAAAAGTTACGGTCACATCTAAGAATCGAACCAAGGATCTTTGCCTTGCGTGGCGGAGCTCTTCCACTGAGCTAAAGTGACCCTGTTAGATTCGGTCACATTTAACTGTATCATACTTCGATTAAGAACTGTCAACATTATCTTCATTTTCTTAACGCATATTTTATTGACTACTATATTTTTCAATGATTGCAAGATTCAACTTGAACTAAATGCTACCTAAATGGTGTCTTGAATAAATTTAGCCATTTTTAATGAATCCTATTGTAGAAGGTCAATAGATGTCGCATATTAAATAAAAATATTAAATTTTTCCATGACACTATCTAGGTAGTATTTGGTTCGAGTTGAATCTTGCAATCATACATAAAGATCAGCCAATCAGCTAATAAAATATGCGTCAAGAAATAGAAGATAATTAATTTATAAATGCAGATTTTAAGTCAGTTTCCGCTTTTGAACAATTTTAGAACAGCAGAAGAGGACAACTTGTCAGCTTAATACAATTTGATAGAAAGCTGAAACACACCATCGGCGTTTAACGAAGACCTTTCTAAGAAATAGCTGGTAAAATAAATAATAAATTAATAGTAATAAATAATAATAAATTAATAGTTCATTGAACGTGATAATTATCAAATCGATCACTTGGAAACAAATTCACCTCAAATATCGACGTATTTAATATAAGTTTACACTGTTTAAGAAATACCTGAATGATATATTTATGTAGCATATTTTGATATTTAAAGAACATCGCAAAGGAGCTATTGCATATATCTGTGAATTATTTATATTTATTCTGTAAATGTTGTATTATTAACCTGCACTGATTATTATTTCCATGCCATCTGCAACTTAAAAACTTTCCCTTTTCTTCTAATACATTCTGTTTACTTAAATGTATCTTTATACCTACTATTTATATGATGTTTATTTTATCAAGTTTAGCTTTATTACTTAAAAACTGTGTTTCTGTATTATACAATATTCATGTAAAGGCCCATCAGGGCGGTTAAATTAAAAATAAATTAATGAATAAATAATTAAATAATAATTAGTTAATATACACTAAATTAATTGATAATAAATTCACCAATAATAAATTAATTTAAATAATATTCTATAATAAATAAATTAATAATAAATTAATTAATAGTAAATTAATTCTTTATAAATTAATGAATAGTAAATTAACTGTCAATAAATTAATTTATAATATATTAAGTTATAATACATAAATTAATTGATAATAAATTAAATATTAATAAATTAATTAATAATGAACTAATTTATAATTAATTAATTATTAGTAAATTAATTAATAATTAATTAATTATTAGTAAATTAATTAATAATTAATTAATGAATATCACAAATAACCAACAGTAGTATTGTTTTATAATATTTTATAATCGCATTCATAAAACATGTGTAAATAATAAATTTCATTATGTTATAACGTTAATTTAATTCGTTTGTCAAGCCACTTAGCCTCTAACGAGAACACAAGTAGTGTAATTCGCGCGGCCCCTCGAAAAATGCTACTTGCCTTAAATTCCATAAATTATACAGATATACCGAATCCCGGCCCGCGTTCCTTTCACGCTCGTTTTCTTAAATTTCCGCCACAAAGGAGCGCCTTATTTTTCAAGCACCGCAAACGGCATAGCTAAATGGCCAAGCGCCGCCTTTTGATCCGGCGTTTGACCCTGTCCGGAGTATTGTTAGGTATAGGGTGAATCGTAAACATCTGCACTTTTGTAATCGTGCTAGCAGGGGATTCCGAACGGGGGAGGAGCTTTGGATCGTTTTACGGGAGAGCAACGCGCTTTCTGGGTAAAACATTTTTTTACAAAAACAACGATTTTGTTATTTTCTATTCAACAATGATACTATTCTGTTTTACAAAACAATGGTGCATGCCACCTATTTTATTCGCATCACCAATTACAGAGTAATAATCAATGCCAAAGTGTTAATTTAATAAAATAATTGTTCGAAGAGACCGGCTGGAAAATAAACAGGGTGGCCATAGAGCAAAAGAAATTGGTCTCGCGCAGAGGAGATATTCCATGACCTCCCCACCCAGCTGATTTTTTTAATGGGATATATTTATGTACACATATATTATGTTACAGTTAAAACCCGTTCTTAGTAGCAACACGTTTTCTCTAGTATAAAATTAAATAAAATGCTTAAAATTATCAGTGAAAACTAGTTCTAACTAGACAAAACGCGTTTTCTCGAAATGATTTAGTTAAAACTGTTTCAAACGATGTAAAAGTTCATCGTGTTTCATTCTGATTGGTCGAGTGACATCAGGTTAGGTTAGGTTAGGTCAGATCAAGTCAGGTCAGGTCAGGTAAGGTTAGGTTTGGTTTTTAATTAACATTTATAAAATATTTTAATAAACAGTATCTGTATTTTCAATCCCAATTACAGTTTTAACAAAGGTAGTTAGTAAAAAAACTAGTTTTAACTAGAGAATACGCATTAAAACTAAAAACGAGTTTTAACTGTAACAGAAATATTTTATCTTACAAGTCGAGTCTACGCAAATAAACCAGCAGCTATACTACAATTAAATGAAAACATCCATCAAGAAATGGTCAACATACCCCGAGATTTGTTTTTAGTTTTAGTTAATTAAATACAATCTGTATTGTTTTATTCATGATTATTTCAAAAGTGCAAACGTTTATGGCCCACCCTATACATTATATAGGAGTTAGCAGTTAGCAGCTTCTTCTTCTTTCTTTTCCTCTTCGTTCCTCTCCCTAACCCACTGAAAAAACATCCTCGGGCGCTCTGCGATGGCTAAAAGAACAATGTGTTATTTTCACTTGAAGCCTAGCGTGGAAGTCCTTTTTTTTGTCTCTGTCTATGGACTCGGTTTGAATTAAAAAATGCTAAGCTTACAAATAATTTATGACCGGATGTCGTGAGTTCCATTATACAATATTTATTTATTTAACACGCTGTGAAAAATCAAGGGATATTTCCTACTGATCTAATTTTTAAAAAGCCATTAAAATTATTTCCTGTTAATTATAGTTGGGTAGGTACCTACTTTATCACTTTTTGTCCGAATACTTCACACGTTGAGTTCCAATTTTGATGATGACACTTAAATTCAAATCAAATTTGAGTTCATTGGCATCAGAGTTACACGAGACAGACACACAAGCGTAATTAGTATGACTGATGATTACTTATGCAGATCTATCAAAAATCACTGGATCAGTTCCAATTTTGAAAATTACAATTAAAGTAGTTTTCCTTTAAAAGTACTACTTTAATTGTAATTTTAAAAAATTGGAACTGATCTAGTGATTTTTGACGGATCTCTATGTATTATAGGCAGGTACTTTATCGCTCGCGATAATGTTTACGAAATCAGTTCCAATTTTGAAAATGACCCTTAAATTAAATCCATGTTCCAGGATTCATTGAACTATAGTTACGCAAGACTATAATGATATCAAAGTTTGTTTAGGTTAGGTTTATTGAAGTGAAAACTTCTACAGCACTGTTGTGATTTGAAACTCGATGAAACGAAAAAAAGCGACACTAAAAAGAGACAAACATAGGATTTAGCCTGCGAGATAATAAGATAGTATAATCAGTCTCTTCTTTGTGCGGTGCTTCGTAGCCTTTCCACTCTTGTCTACTTTGGTTCTCTGAAGGTTTAACTTCTACTTCTACTCCTAGTTTTTTTTAAGAAGCCTTAATTACCTGACAATATTCGAAGTCCTTCGAATATCGTCGTTATTAGTCAAAAAAAATTTTTTTACATGAGCTCCACACAGGAGGCTCTGAGGAAAATGATTTCCCTCAGGGCCTATGTCATCTTTGGGGATGCTGTGTGGAGGGTGTTTTTAAGGGAAGAAGAGGAGAGTTCTGGTAAAGAAAAGGGTTTAAAGGGTGGGTAGGAATCTAGGGTTAAGTGTGTCCTGGTCATCCGCCTCCAAGACCTAGACAAACCTCACCCCGTGAACCCGGACACCCCTGCAAAATCACTAAACGTAGCGAACCACTTGGGGTGACCTATGGCAGTGGTGTTGGTTATCCAATAATGGTTCCCAGGGCGCCGGTACCCATTTCCGCCTCCCAAATTGAAAAATATTGCGTTTGCTATGAGCAGAGGCTTGAAACCGCGATACCAGAGTGGTAACCGGTCGCTTCATCTCTTCAGCCAATTCACCGAGCAACGAATTCCACAAGTAAATCGCTTTTGCGCTGAATGCTTGAATACTCATACCATACTACTTGTAGATACACGGAATATCGGAAGTTCCCATCTACATTGTTGTGGAAGAAAGGCAGTGGGTAATTCCGCTTTCTGCAACGGAGCCTGAATCAATAAATTGCAGGAAAGTGAACGGAAACTGTTGACAAACCGTCCGACACCAATACCACCTGTGCCAATCATGAAGCCCTGAACTTTTGCCCATTTTACTGTTAACTTTGCTGTATTTTGTCCTGTTAACTTGGTTACATTGTAAGCGATTTTTTTTTAAGTTATAACTTCACGATCGTTGTGATTTGAAACTTGATGAAATAATAGCGACAGTAAAGAGTCAAACATATATATCTGTAGGATTTAGCCTGCGAGAGAATTAGATATTATAATTGGTCTCTTCTTTGTGCGGTGCATCGTGGCCTCCCCACTCTTGTTTCCTTTAGTCTTCTGAAGGTTTAACTTCAACTGCGTGTGAATTGAAGACTCAGTTTTAGCACCGTTGTGATTTGAAACTCTATAAACGAAAAAGCGACATTAAAAAGAAACAAACGCGTACATCTATAGGATTCAGCCCGCGAGAGAATGAGATAATATAATCGGTCTCCTCTTTGTGCGTTGCTTCATAGCCTTCCCAGTCTTGTCAACTTTAGTTTTCTGAAGGTTTCACTTCTACCGTGTGTGAATTAGATTTCAATACCCTTTGAATAAGGTGATTTTTGTAAATTTTAATACTTACACTATTTTTTTCGATTTTGTTTTCTTTAATGAATGTATGAACTAAGTGGAGTCTTGGAAGTGGAAATTAGCCCGCTTCTCGACACCCGATCAATCTGAAAATCGGCATCTTTGTCGATTAAATAAATGCCTTCTGTTAACTTTGATTGGTGGCAATCACGAACCCACGGCCCGGAAAGCTGAAGGTCCTGGGTTCGAGTCCCAGATGAGCCAATATATTTTTCTGTTTCTAGATTTTCGATTGAGTTTCGATGACATTATTAAATATTAAAATTTGAGGTTTTACTCATTAAATTAAAAATAAAATATAAATAAGATTATGCTGTTTAAACATAAATAAAAAGTAAGTACCTATATAAATAGTTAAAGGTGGTCATAAGGTGGAGATAAAGATGAAATATCAGCTCTGTAAGCTGCACTGTCCACTGATGGCGGGGAAGTGGGAAGTGATTGTCAACAAGGATTCGACGTCTAGTTTTATCTCGTGAACAATTGCGAAGGTCGTAACGTCGCGCGTCGTTTATCTCATTCGGAGCCTTAAATAAGTCGCCCGTTAAAATGCTGAAGGAAATCGAAAAGATAGCAACTTACATATAGGTATACATTCATTTACGTGAATTTATTTGTATTGGTTAAGAAATATGTTTAAAAAGGGATATATGCGTGTTAACTACGCTAGCATGAATATATCACTTTGACGGCCTCCGTAGTCTAGGGGTAAGGCTCTTGACTCATAATCCGAAGTTCGCGGGATGAAATTCCGGCGGGCACAAAAATAAAATTTAATAGATTAATTTGTGTTATTTCACAATTAATTCATTTATAGTATATTTGCGGCACGTTCCAGAGTGGAAGACACTCTCAATATCGCCCTGGTGTAAGATCACCATTAGAATTTAAACGTAGCTTTAAATGGCTTTAGTCGTATTTGGTGACCAGATCTGAACAGCCAGATATATTCCCACCTTCCTCTTCTCGTCTCTTTCCCCTTCTCACTACCTTCAGCCTCACAACATACCCCAATTGGGGATGCCATAGTCTCACTAGCTGCAGGCGGGAGCAACTGGGACTCTTGTGAGGTATTCGCATAAAAAATATGTATAATAGATCGCGCAGTTCGAATTAATGCGAATATTATACAAACTTAGGTATGATTTGAGATATTCACTGCCATAAGTATTATCGTTATTCATTTTTGGGATATTATGCCGTGTTGTACTACCTGCGTCTTTAGCCAACGTTTCGGACAGTGTTTCAGTGTCCATAGTCAGGGCAGATGTGTAATTACGTGATGATGGACACTTTAATGCTGTTTAAAACGTTGGCTAAAGAAGGAGGTAGCGCAACAAGGCATGATTCCCAAAAATAAATCACGATAAATGCGAACTTAGGATTGTATTAACATTATAAAAACATTAAAAAGCAGCTGGATAATCAATACAATAATATAACAAATCATCACGTACAAAGTTTTTTTTAAACTTTCTTACATCCGGCGTTTCTGAGTTACTTTTAGTACCACTCTGGTTTAAGATGATCATTCAGAATCGAAACGTTTCTTGAGGTGGCTATTGCCGAGTTTGGTGATCAGATCTGAATAACCAGTTTATTTCATACCTTCATATACCATACCCCATCGCGTTCCACACCCCACTTCCTTCAGATGCCATAGTTTCATTGGTTTCAGAAGGTTGCGAGCAATTGGTACTCTTAGGCAGTATTCACATAACTGCTTTCAACCGTCTAGAGCCAAATATTATAAGTAATAATTATTAGCCTGAAACACTCATCTACATTGAAAAAATCTCCTGAGGAAAGATACATGCCGCCGACGGGACTCGAAACCGCCTCCTTCTGATTTTTGGTCAAATGGTCTGTCCACTGAGCTATGTCGGCTTATCTCCTGCCCATCAAATAATTCAATATATACTAGTGTTTTATTCAACAATTACTGCTTATTAATTTTTTTCCAACTGAAAACAACCAACGTTATTTTTTATATGAGAAAGGCATTGCAAGTGATAAATCTCCCACAAGGTGGTGTCGAGACAAATTATGTCTACATTTTTTGGTGAAATACTTTTAATTCGTCAAATATTATTATTTTTTTTTCATTGATAAACTCATGTTTAAGACGAGATTTTTATGCATAACACAAAGGGTAATATAATTAATAATTATTAGCCTGAAACACTCTAGAGCCAGTGAAACTATGACATTACCCAATTGGAGTATTTTGTGAAGCTGAAGGTGGAAAGATCTGGTCATAAACGATTCAAGAAACGTTTGGATTCTGAATGGTCGTCTTTTACCAGGGCGACACTGAATGTATCTACCTCTCTGAAATATGAGTCTAGTATTAATGATACGACAATAAAGAGCGAGATAGATAATTTATGACACGATAAAAGCGTGAATTTGATTGTCCACAGACTGTCTCATTTTCATTACCATCTGTAATCCTAAATACATTGTGTTAATCCCAGTCAAATGGACTATTATTCCGCCATACTAATTGATACTAAACCTTTAATGTAAGAACATAAAATTGATCATAATTAGAGACCGGAAAACATGCAGTGTGCATTTTTTGCATTTTTTCACCGTTCAAACGAGCATTTTTTATTAAGCGAAACATTTACATTTTTCCGCTTAAAAATCGCATTTTCTGATTGTAAATGACCGATTAATTGTGTAGGAACTACTCATAATTTGATTTAAAAAACTGTAAATTTTTATTTAGTTTCCACACTGTAACGCATGTGCATTGGACCGCGCTTCTGAATGATAGCGATTTTGAAAAAACAGTTATTCTGTCTCAAGTGTCGGTCGTAATAACATCATACTTCTTGCATACACATCCGATCGAGCTGAAATTCAGCTAAAATACGCTATAAATGTCGGTCTTGACGTATCGCGATTTGGCCAAGTTGGTGGCGTTGTTGATTCTAATCCCTTGGGAGGAAGGTTTAATGAGGCAAGAGCCCGTGACGATAAGACCTTCATTATTTTATTAAACCTGAAAGTTTCTCTGTGTATGTCCCTAATGCAGGTAAAGACGATCCCCGACTATGAAGTTTTGATCACGGTGGCCTTGAAAGATAGCAGGTTGCAAAGGTATATAAAATTGCACCTCAATTTCAAGAGCATTTTGCTGTCACTTTTACAAGGTAGTAAGTAGTCCGCTAGCGTCTAAATTTCGCACTATTTCACTCCCACCCGCTTGTATGTATATATCGCGCTCGCACCTACGCTTTAATGTTTCTGACAAGGTGAAGGAACCATCGAAACTGTCTGATAACTAAGAAAACATATGTTGACAGTTCCTCAAGTAACATATATAAAATTCAGCTTCATATAATTAATATATTTATTATTTTTGAAGAAATTAAAGTATTAAAATTTAATGATCTAGTTCGAAAAAATATAATAATTTAAATAATAAATGAAAAACAAAATCATAGCTTTTTAACTGAAAGTCGTACTCGTCAAAAACATATATTTTCAACACAAAAATGTAACACCTCATTTGCACAACATCATTACACATATCTAGGAAAAAAATACTTCAATAGCCTACCTGAAAAGATAAGAAC
Organism: Limnephilus lunatus; assembly: GCA_917563855.2. NCBI lineage: Eukaryota > Metazoa > Arthropoda > Insecta > Trichoptera > Limnephilidae > Limnephilus > Limnephilus lunatus. The sequence goes on along the minus strand of OU830593.1, from coordinate 4,464,412 downwards.
AATCGAAGACGATAAATGCCTACTAAAAGCAATTCAAAGTAAAAATAACAAATTGATAAAATTATCTTTATAAATTATATAACTTTTAAATTTTTTTTTTTTTTAAATATCTACCGTAATTAAATTATAAGACACAAAATATATTTTGTAAATATACTATTTTAAATATATTTCCATCCCGATACTCGTCCCTCTTCTAATCACAAGCGTCTGCTTCTATAGAAGAGAAATATCATTAAAAAAAATTTGTGAAAATTTATTATGCAACTTATTTTGTATTAAAATAAAAGTTATATTGAAATATAAATATTATTTTAGCTGTATAAATAATGTATCTTATGTAATAAATAAAATAAAAATATATTTCGAAGCCACCGTGATCCAAACTTCATAGTCGGGGATCGTCTTTACCTGTATTAGAGTAATTACACAGAGAAACTTTCAGGTTTTATAAAAAAACGAAGGTCTGATTGTCACGGGCTCTTGGACTATCAGTCGAACCAAAAAAAATAAGATAAGTTTTTAGATTTTCACGGCCAAAAGCATTTTTGTTGTTAGTTTTTGGGGTGTTATGCCGTGTTGCGCTACCTCCTTCTATAGCCGACGTTTTGGACAGCGTTACAGTGTCCATCATCAGGGCAGATCCGGTAGATCCGACGACGTGTAATTGTTAGTGTAGAGTAGACGTGGGTCGTTACAACACTTTGATGAAACGTAACGAAACTAGTTTCTTGGTCGGCGTAACCTGTTTCAAAACAGGTTATTTTTGTAACTAGTTATTATCATTCAGCTACTGTGATTGTTTGGGTAAATACCTACACCAACTATACAGTTACACACGAAACGAAAATAAATTAAATGACTATCTAGTATCTAAGTTAAGTGTTTGTAGCTATACAGTGAAATCAATAATATTACTTTAACAATAGGATTACTTCGGATTTCGTGTCATGCACTATACTCCCGCTTACTCGGAAATTTTCGATCTGCCATCTCGCTAGCTCGGCCGGCCGGTAGGCGCGATGCGAACTACTCACGTCACACCAACACCAACAATCAACAATCACAGTTTCAGGAATAACGCATTTACAAAAATCGCTACTTGTAATTTTATTGTAATGTAACTAATTATTTCCGTTTCATTAACGAAACTAGTTATTGTATCTAGTTACGTTAAATAACGCGCACGCCTAGTGTAGAGTGTGTGATTATTTACTTGGAAGCGATACCGTGTCCCCAGCTTCAATCCACTACGAGCCGGTAGGTATTACAGTAAAAAGGGAACTGCGATTTAAGTGAAAGCACAGTATTTACGTTAGCCTGGGGCCCGTCCATGTGAGAATTGCCGACGAAAGTGGCGCCATCGTTATTCTAGAATTAGAAAACAGAGTTCAAGTGGTTAAAGCGAAAGTAGCCAATATAAGTAAAAATGGTTTTATACCTTTATATTGTATTATTATATGGTATTACAGTATTATAGACGGAGGTAGCGCAACACGGCATAACACCCCAAAAACTGACAAAAAAAAAAAAGTTTTAAAAGAAAATTTAAAAATTATTGCTAACCAACTTTGTTAGTTTCCAGGTTGATTTCCTTGCAATTTTCCTTGCATTTTCTCGTTTTTTTAATTACAATAAATTTTGTTTTCACTACAATCGTAGCAACATTTGAATTGAATTGAATAGTCAGTTTTCCGTGTTTGACACCATCGTCTTTCGTCCAAATCCAGGGGTGTAAGCGTCTCCTTCCGCCACACGTGCAGGGGTCGTAAACGCCTTTAGTATTGTCGTCGCAGTAAAGCGGATTGCAATGGCCGCTGCAGAAAGATCCCCCTCCCCCCCCCCCCCCCCCCCCCCCACCACCCTCCTGCAGCCACCCACTTCCGGCGCTGTCACTTAGCCCCGCCGGATGTCCGGTACTCTGCCAGCTTCGCTAACTACAGTATCGTCTTCAAATATCAATGTCGTATGAACTAATATTGTCTCGAGTGTTTTTATGATTTTCTACGAAAGCTGGAATTTAAAAATAGCATGACTTGCTATGTGTAAATTCTTATTTTAGAAGTTACATTTATATATGTCCTAATGACTTCCGTGATTAAGTGTTTAAAATTCATAGCTACAAACCCGGAAGTCATGGGTAAATCTTATTTGATTCGTATGTGTAATTTTATAATTAATTCATTAAAAAAATTCACACGCGATAAACGTGAAACCTTCAGAAAACTAAAGTAGACAAGAGAGGGGAGAATACGAAACACTTTTATATCAATGTGAAGGATGATTTTTTCCATATTTTTTCGTCGAATTCCAGTGCACCTTTTCTTATACATTTGGTCGTCTTATTAGTATTTGTGTTTTCTTCTTCGGAGTCGCTAGATTTCACTTATTGTGTTTTCTTTGCCTGTTACCTGACCCATAATCCACTGAATGTCTGGCCGCTAAGGTTCGACAGGCGCTTCGTACCACTAGACCAAAGGAGGCGTACGTGAGACCGTGGATTTATCGTATTATATTGGAACCGAGTACCCTGAACTAAATAAATATTTTATTGATATCTCGTTCTCTCGCGGGTTAAATCCCATAGATGGATGTGTTTGTCTTTTTTTAGTGTCGCTCGCTTTCGTTTCATCTATATCTATATATTATATTTTCAGCACGTCCCAGGAATTCGATTTTCCAATAGCGATCAAGAGTTATTCGTTATGGCCATTTGTGATCGAAAAATTATCCGTCGTCTCGACAAACTTTGTCGAATTTTTCATTTTTACGTATTCTTGGATGTCGAAGGGTTGAAAAGATGATTATATAGGCAGCCTTGTGAATATTGTCTATGTTTCTGACGTTTTATCGTTTCTGTGGTGTGAATTTGAAATTAAAACCAACCAAAAACAGATTAATCAGGAAGTTAATTTTCATATGAAAACTACTATTCTCCGGTGAAACGTTCTTATTGGTCTCAAAGCAACTGATTCAGTTTGATCTACATTATGTATTGCAGCCAATATATCCGGTAAATCAGCCCTTATATGGAACCTTAAAACAACTTTGTATAAATATGCAATACCTGTTCTTCGAAGAGCGCGCGGGAAACAATCTTAAGTTAGGATACAATGTATTAGGTTTTTTTTGGTGTCGACTGGTTCGAACCACTCGTTGTACAAGTGGAATGACTTTTGACGTTTGGCGTCTTAGTAGGTATGTACCTTCGACGAGATCCGTGAATAATAAAGTCGACTAATGTTTCGACGGCGATAATGAGCGGCCTTGATTGGAGAATTGAGCCCCAGAGGGTTAAATACTTTTAGTATCACCTTGGCTACTATTCAGATTCGAAAAGTTGCTTTAAATGGTTTTAGCTGAGTTTCATGACCAGATCTGAACAGCCAACAGCTTCCCCGTCTTCCTCTAACATCTTATTCTCCTCTCCACTCCCTTCAGCCTCACAACATACCCCAATTGGGGATGCCAGAGTCTTACTGGCTCCAGGCGGTTGGAAGCAATTGGGACTCTTGTTAGCACTAACATGAAAATAAAAATAAATTCTTTAGTTTTATCATTAGTTTTCCGGCATCTGGTGTTTAAAGCATATTATAAGGGGGCATACATTAATTACGTGAGCTCAAAAAGGGGGGGGGGGGGTCCAGCAAAATCTCAAGTTATTTGAAAAGAATAGACGAAGTGGCCCAAATTTATCTCACCACTGTTCGTCATAGTCATAAATGAACTAATACCGTCATAGTCCTACAAGTCTGTTCAATTCTCAACCCCAATCTCTGTTTCACTTATTCAATGAATCAAAACATTTGTGACGTCGTCGTACCAAATCACAAATCCCACGGATCGAGTCGATCATCGGATCGAGTTCAATTCTAATCTGTTGAAGATATCGAGTCATTATTAGGTCCGCGGAATGCAAGTTATTCAAGTCACAGCAAGACAAAAGACACTTATTAGTCAGAAGTTCCTAATTCATTCCTTGATGCCCGCAGAGAATCGGTTCGTCGTTAGTTCCCGCGCGGCCAAGCCGTCATCTTGCACGGGACCCGGAACTTTTGCTAAAAGCGAAAGTTAATCCTATATTTTTTCTCCCTCACACGTGCGTAAATTATGCAATGCGTTTAGAAACAACGATTTTTATTTATATTACTCTTTATATGGTATCTGTCTACCTAGCCGTAAACAAAACACCAGTCGCTGTCGGACCGTGATACGTCATGATGATCGAGTGGTTTATTCCTTTATTTTTGTAATAAATTGTATGACGCATATCGCTCAGACTTTTAATTAGTTTTTATTCGGCGCATCGGTTTAACTTCACCATTGAGGTAAGTGCATTTAAAAATATGTATTTGAGTGAAACTTATTCGCGATAATACTATGTTTTTTATGTGAATACAGCAACTCCCAACTGCTCCCGTCTGGAGCTAATGAGACTATGGCATTCCCAATTGGGATATTTTGTGAGGCTGAAGGTAGTGGGAAGTTTAGATCACGTGAAGTAGACCAATTTTAAGTTTAATAAATAAAATAAAATTAGTGAAACTTAAGGGTGAACCACAAAAACTGTTCCATTTTAAGATTTAATTGATAGCCTAATATAAATACATTTTTCTTGTCAAAATTAGTTTTTTTTGCAAAATAAATACACATTAAAATAAATATTTCATTAACTTCGTTTTTAGTACCTTCAATTTTTCAGAACGACATAATTCACCCTAAGAAGAGTGCTTTGCTTTTCTTTTTTTTTTTTGAATTAAAGGAACGAATAAAAGGAATCAATTCAAAAGGCCGGGGGAATCAGACTGAATCGATTCACTCCTGGGAATGAATCTGCCCATGTCTAGTGCACACCACATACATGAAAAATTTAAACTTTTTTTTTTTTAATTTTTTAATTTTAAATTTCTTATTTTTGTGTGATATTTATAATATTTTGTACTACTTCCCACTCGCTAAGCTATTCTACAATATTTAAGATTTGAAACGTAGCGAACAGTTGGAGTGACCTATGGCAGAGGTGTTTGTTATCCAATAAATGTTTCCCGGGTGGCATCCATACCCCCCCCCCCCCCTTAAATTGAAAGCCATGTAAAGAAACATTAAATAAAATTAAATACTCACTCTATAACAAAAGAGATGACAAGATTTTGAAGCGCATAGTATTGATGATATTAAAAAGCACCATCGAAAAAATCATTGCATCTGTAGATTATATATTTATTTATTAATAATATTAATGCCTTTCGGCATTAACATAATATAACATAGTATCAGGTAAAACTACAACATGAAAAAGACAGCTGTAGTGAACTTATAAAACAGCAAGAATTAGAAAACAGAAGTTGAGAAAGACATGTGTAGAGAACAAATCAAACAATAAATACTGCAATATGAAAATATTACAATATTGCAACAATGAAAAATCATATGTAGGTAAATAACTTATCATAAAGATGTGGCACGTTGAAAATGTTGATTGGTACATAAATAATAAGTAAAATAGATTTCAAGTTGAGAAGATGTTTACATATTACAGGAAATATATCTAATTTTCTAGTGAAACAATAAAATTTAGAAAATTATGTACATGTTTTGTATATGAGCGGAATAGATTTTAAAATTTAACGCGTCAGTTAAACATACCCAAAACATCGCAAATCATATCTACCGCCCCGTTCATAATTTATTCCCCGAAATTCCGCGGAAACCCACGTACATATTTCCCCCGCCCTCCGCGTTTGAAGACCACCGCCCGCCCTATTCTCTCGTGCGGTGGTCGCTACCCGATACCTGCTGCCTACTGCCTCCTACCTGCTGCCTGGATATTTTGTGTTGCCGAATTCTGAAACAAGCCATTATGTAGGACGTAGGTACTGGCACTGTACAGTTTTCGGGTGTCGTTGCTTCAAAAACACAAGGTGAACTTTTCTGAAAATAAAGTAACCCTTGCAATCGTGGCACTAAAACTAAAGTGGACCTTATTGTGATCCTTCGGGAGCGCCGGATTTAATTTAAAAATAAGATATAAAGATTGCAACCAATAATATGTGCATTAAAAAAATGAAAATAATGTTGATAGTTCTTAGTCGAGGTATGATACAGTTAAAAGTGACCGAATTAAATATAGACACCTTAGCTCAGTTCCATGTAAGCAAACGGTCCTGGGTTCAAGTCTCAGAGGTGCCAATATCTTTTTCTGATTTTCCTGTCTCCCGATTTTTGATTGAGTTTCGATAATATTATCTTTATTTAATTACATATTAAAAATAAGTCATGAAACGCAGCTTTTGTTTATTCTTTATTGTGGGTGACTTATTATAGGAAGAACTGTTTTGTATAGTGTATTATAACTTATAACACTAGGCTGTTTTATAACACTTAACTAGTGTTCGGTTGCCATTGCTTCAAAAACACAAGGCGAGGTTTTCTGAAAGTAAAGTGACCCGTGCAATCGTGGGACTAAAACTAAAGTGGACCATAGGGTGATCCATCGGGAATGCCGGATTTAATTTAAAAATAAGAGATTAAACACAGTGTTTAGTTTATGCTTTATTGTGGGTGACTTATAATTTTTTTTTTATTTTGGATACCAACAGAATAATATTGAAACGAAGCATGATAATATCTGGGTCACATTAATTTTACCAATTACAAGTTTCCGCATGATTTTTATAAATAGGTGAATTTACTGACATGAAAAAGTTAAGTAACCTTTAACTGCTGACGTGGGGGCCGTTCCGTCATAGCAACAATAATAATATCGAAATATTCCCCTCCCCCGCGCGCGACGCATACGCCGCTTCCAGTAGCTTTGAATTTAATGACGTCAGAGCCGAAAGTTTTAAATTTTTAATTTTTAAAGTAAGTACATTCATTTCAATTTTTTCGCGAACCTCTTTGACCCATCGTCAGTACTTACGTGACTTTTTTAAGGTTGATTTTACTATATAAAAATAAACAAAAACAACTTTACTAAAGTTGTAGAAACTGTGTTTGTGTAGTTTATTCGAGACACTATTGAAATATTATAAAAAAAGAGAATTCATTGTTTTTATTTAGTTCAATAGATAAATACAGACTGATTTCTGATCTTAAGTGAATTTTGCCAAAAATTATTATACGTATAATATCCAAATTGTCAAATATAAGTAATTAAACAATAAAATAAGTATTTTATTTTATTTAAATATATTTAAACTGTCCAATAAATGATAATTTGCACCTCAACATTTAAAGTAACAGGCCGCCCAAGGCCCAAGTCCCCTTGTCAGAGTATCCGTAAAAAAATCACGTCAGTAGCTAAAGATTACATAATAAATTGTTTAAGTGGGAATACGGAGGAGTAAGAATGGGGAGAGGTTCTGTCTAGTTAAAGTACAGTACGTATTATAATAATAAAAAGCATAACCCAGAAATTAAGTTTATTGAATGGTGGTAGTATTCGATCAGTATCTACATATGTACGTTATTCGTAACCCTGGAATGTTTATCTTTAAACAATTAGCACAACATGTCTCCTTTTTATATCAATAAAAATTGCTCTTCCCACTTATTCTAATGAGAATTTGACATTGTTACATTCCTCCTCACATTTTTAAAATTCACGTCCTTGACTCCCCAGATTTGCATTTTGTGGTCTAGAAGTAGGAACTTTAGATCACATATTTTTTGGGTTGTCCATCTCTAAACAAATATCCTTTCTTCTCTCAAGCGTTATTTAAAATTGCCTTCCTCCATTCAACATCTCATTACTTCTTAGTCTGAACTCGACTCCAATCTTCCATATAATTCTGATATTAACCCATTTAAAGAAAACTGGTATACAAATTCACCTTTCCTTTCTCCATAATTTGAAATGATGGCCTAGAACATTCTTGAAGCCAGAAACATTACAAGAAAATGGTGTTTTGATGTCGGTGTTAATTAATTAATTACTCTGGTGAAGTTGACAAAAAATTTTAAATACTGCATTTTTTCTTGAACATTGTAATCCGTTTCATCGCCCTATCTGGGGAGTAGAGGTCGAAGAGTGTTTTGTAAATTGGCGATAAGACACTTCTAAAAAGTGTTCAGCTGTCTCTTTAGAGCCAAAAACATCCCATTTTCGACTCTTGCTAAATTTGACCAGTTGATAAATGTTTGTAAATGTATATATAATATTAGAAATAATAATGTATTCTATACCCCCCAAACACACACAAAACAAATGCAAACTCACAGTAGTTTTATTGGACCTCGTACCTTCAATAGTTTACCAAAACATATTCAAGTTGCAACAAAACTTCCGCATTTCGTAAAAGAGTTAAAATTATGGCTAAACCATACAGATGTAAAAACTCTATTTATTTAGTTTTATTTCACTTTATGTTTCTAAAAACTCTATTTATTTAGTTTTATATCACTTTTCTCACAAACTTTACACCTATTATTACAATGTATATCATTAATTACACTTACACTTATTTAACCGTACACTATTGTATACACTTTTTGTACAAAATGTTTTAAACAATTTTTGTTTTTGCTTTATATACCCCTGTTTGTTTTTTTCTAGGTACAAAAAAAAACTTTTTTTAAATATATTACCCACGCACAGGCTGCGCCTTAGTGGGTTCCCACATTATTGTTATGATTTTCAAATATGTAAATATAAATTGTAAAATATGGGAAAAATAAAGGAAATTAAAAAAAAAAAAAAAAAAAAATATAGAGGGTGAGTGGGATTGCACTCACTTTCTGCATACCGGAGTATATAAAATTAATTTTATATTCCTGTAAATAATAGTAGAATTTACTCAAAATGTGATACTTTTTTTCATTAGCTCCACACAGACTCCTGGTCGAGCAGTAAGGTACTCGCAATCCGAAGGTCGCGGGATCTAATCACAGCATGGGCAAATAAATTTTATTTCATTAATTTGTGGTATTTCACAATTAATTCGTTTACAATTACATATGGTATATTTACCGCACGTACCAGATTGGAAGATACTCTCAGTATCGCCCTGGTGTAAGACCACCATTCAGAATTGAAACCTATTTTAAATGGCTTTAGCCGTATTTGGTGACCAGATCTGAATAGCCAGGTACTTCCCTACCTTCCTCGTCCCCAACTCCTTCCCCTCCCCTCTACCTTCAGCCCCACAATATACCCCAATTGGGGATGCCATAGTCTCACTGGCTCCAGACGGGAGCAGCTGGGACTCTTGTTAGGTATTCACATAAAAAAATAAAAAATAATCATAGGAGGCTCTGAGGGAAAAAAATCCCTCAGGGCCTATGTCATCTTTGGGAATGCTGTATAGAGGATATTGTTAGTGAAATGAGAAGGAGGAAGTTCTAGAAAGGATACGGTATGAGGAGTGGGTAGCAATCTGGGGGAAATGTGTCCAGAAGTGACAGACGTATGAATCCATCCCTCCCACTGCAGTGCAAGGCGATGGATGGGTCGAAAGAGCCCAATCGGAGAGATCAAAGGGTCTCTCTCAACATTGTATGTATATAAAGCCTGTAGCAGATAATTTATGTAGGAATACCAAGTGATTGGAAGAAAAAGTTGACAAAATTCAACGCATACGCGGGTAGGGTAAATAGTAAAGTATGTAGATATATATATATATATATATGAATGGTTTGGGACGAAGTACCGGATGAGTGTCAAGACAGATTGGTGTGGTATTACATTCTGTATGCCTACCATTACGGGGAAATAGGGTGATGGTTCCTTAGTTATTAATCTGTAACTGGGCGCAGATGCCTCTTGTTTTTATGTCAATGCATTTTTGTTTAAATGTTTAAAGGTTTTTGTCTGGTGGTGTCGGTCTTTTTACGCCTGTAGTGATGTTTATTTTGATGCGGCCCTCTGCTATGGGAGATTTTGTCACGGTATAGGACGTCGCGCGTCGGGACGTCAGTTCGGCGGTCAGTGCCCGTGAGCGCGGTGACGACCGGAGAGATACCCTTAAACTGTTTTTTTCCTTTGATAATGATATCTGACATCTGCGTTTCATATATATTGATTTATTTTTTAATATTCTGTTGTATTATTATTGTCGTACCTAAACAATGGCGGAGATGGTATGATACTAACTGCGAATGCCCTACTTAAAAAAGTAACACCGTTAAGCAATCTAGGTAACCAAGAATAAATAAACTTTTCAACAACAAGTAAATGACTGAATAAAAGAAATATAGTCTTCAAATTGAAACAATGCGTTGAGCACTCTAAACTTCACAATTAATTATGGTATTATTGTTTCGCGGAGAGCAATAAACCCAATACAACAGAGGTAATTGAAATGGAATAAAAATCTCTAATAAAGACGATTCAAAAATTAAAATAAGGATATCTTCCTGTTAATACGAAAACAAAACATTAGTTTAAATTTAAAAAACTTTCTGGTATTAATTTCTTTTTTGAAAAAAAAAACATATTGTAGGTATTCATTTGTTTTTTTTCACGACTTCGCTTGTCCCAGTCATTTTTTAAAATGAAAATATTTAGGCTAGGTTGGGTTATGTAAGGTTATTACATTCAATTGTTTGAACATTCTTAAATTGATTTTTTTTTTCAAATAAAAAAATATATATCATTTTTTTACCCTGTTTCTCCTATCCCAGACACATTTAATAATAAAACCATTGGCTAGGTTAGGCTCTTACTTTCAATTATGTAAACGTTCTTGTATATATGTTTTAAATGAAAAAGCTCGTCTGATTCTACTGTTTATCCTGTCCCAGACATATTTAAAAATGAAACTATTAAGGATAGGTTAGGTTCTTAATTTGAATTGTTCTTATATTGATTTTTTAAAATAAAATACATTGTTTTTAATTCTTTTTTTATTGTTTTTCTTGCCTCAGTCACATTTACGAATGAAAATATTTAGGTTAGGTTAGGTTCTTACTTTGAATTGTGCAAACGTGTAGACTTTTTAAATGAACAAAAGTTGTATTTCATTTGTTTGTTTTTACTGTTTCTCTTGTCCCATTCATATTTAATAACGAAACTACATATATAGGATAGGTTGGGTTAGCTTAGGCTCTTACTTTCATTTGTTCAAACGTTTTTACATTGAATTTAAAAATTTAAAAATAAACGTGTTTACTTCTTTTTCCACTGTTTCTCTTGCCCCAGTTACATTTGTGAATGAAACTATTTAGGTTATGTTGGGTTAGGCTAGGTTAATAAATTATGTGTTCATATGATAAAAAATAGGAAGTACCAAAAAGATAAAATAATGAATTTAAAGTCAATTTTGCAAATCTTTTATTGGAGCCAAGTCACACTTTTGACTTTATTAGTGGAATTAATTGAGTTCCTGCAATTTAATTTTAATGATGTTCATTTGAACAAATTGGAAATCTTAGAAATAGAAAGAACGAAAATACGGATTTAAATATTATAAATAAGTGAAAAATGTTTATAAATTAACCATTACTAAACTTGTTCCCTTTGTAAATAATGCCCTATTACCCCCTCCCCACTTCCCACTCCCACATTTCCATTGACACCGTTAAGTCCAAAGATGTTGAAATATGTCAAGTTTATGTCTATTAAACGAGTATTTAATTAGTTTTGAGTAAACCCTGACGAAGTAAGCATTGCTTACGAAATATGTCAGCTTTTTATAAACGATACATATAATAATAATAATAATAACGTAATATTTGTATAGCGCAGTTTTGTGTCATTTCACTTCAAGTGCACTTAACTATAATAAATTTAAAAATAATCCTACAGTGTTTCTTACGAGATCATTACAAAATATTTATAAAATAATACCTATGAAATAAAGAATATACAGTATTTACAAAACAATGACAAGAAAACAAAGATGAACAAAACAGTGCTGTTATAGCACAGAGGAAAATAATAATATACAAAAACAGTGTTATTGTAGCACAGGCCAAAACAAGAACTTTTAAACTAAAATATAATACACTAACTTCTTACAAAAAATTCAGATATTAAACATAAAAGTACAATTAGGATGAAACCGAAACCAAACGATTACCGGATACTTGAGAACATGACTTATTACTTGTATTGAAAAGATGTTAAAACTAAGTAATCTATTCTTTTTTAAAGATTATATCGTTTGAGTAAAGATTAGGCCCCTTAGTAGAAACACTAAGAATTTTTTAAAAAGTAGCTTTGACTGTGTTTATTAACGAAATCGTAATATCAACGAATTTCGAATTAGTCAAAAAGATAAATCTTGCAACTATATACTAGTCCTAGCGAGAATTTGTAGTTATATCATCGACGATCGTTATCTTCCATCTCACACGTAAAAACTCTCGCTGGGACAAGTATAAGTCAAATTATGCCTTACTCGACGTCTGTGACACAGCTTCACAAGATCGTGAATCTTATTAAATCTAAATAATTTAATTCAATAAAATGAAAAACAAATGGTTCAACTTTTTACCTCGTGTGATATATTCACCGATTTCAATCTGCTCGGAAACCGTATTGTCTGCAATCAATCATTGATTCAATCCATCCCACATCGGCTTGTCTCTGAAATTAATAACACTCTCCCTACACCACCGCGGGTTGCGGGGCTGCGATCCGCAACATGCAAACATACATACATTCAAACATACATACCTTCAAGCATACATCCGCAATACATAAACATACATACACGTCCATGTGTAATCCTGCTGCTGTTAAAATATTACCACTGCTACATACATATTACATTTAGGTACAGCCATTGTTGCCGGATGCATGGTTTTTACCATGTTTTCATGGATTTTTGGGACATTTCTCTCCATGGTTTTTTGAAAAAACATTATTCGGATTTCTAACAGTTCTTCTCGATGGTGAGTTCAAAGATTAACATTTCTTGGATTTCTGACAGTTCCTTTCGATGATTAATGAAAGATTAACATTTCTTGGATTTCTGACAGTTCCTCTCGATTCAGAGTTCAAAGATTAATATTGCGTTGATTTCTGACAGTTCCTCTCGATGATTAATGAAAGATTAATATTTCTTTTATTTCTGAGAGTTACTCTCGATGCAGAGTTCAAAGATTAACATTTTTTGGATTTCTGACAGTTCCTCTCGATTCAGAGTTCAAAAATTAACATTGCGTAGATTTCTGACAGGTCTTCTCGATGATTAATGAAAGATTAACATTAATTATAAATGAAAGATTAACAATTCTTCGATTTCTGATATTTCCTCTTTGTGTAGAGTTCAAATATTAACATTTCTTGAATATCTGACAGTTCCTCTCGATGCGCAGTTCAATGATTAACATTTCTTGGATTTCTAACAGTTTCTTTCGATGCAGAGTTCAAGGATTAACATTTATTGGGTTTCTGACGGTTCCTCTCGATGCAGAGTTCAAAGATTAACATTTCTTGGATTTCTGACGGTTCCTCTCGATGCAGAATTCAAAGATTAACATTTCTTTTATTTCTGAGAATTACTCTCGATGCAGAGTTAAAGGATTAACATTTCTTAGATTTCTGAGAGTTCCACTAAATGCGAAGTTCATTGATTAACATTTCTTGAATTTCTGAGAGTTCCTCTCGATGCCGAGTTCAAAAATTAACTATTCTTACATTTCTGACAGTTCCTCTCGATGCAGAGTTCAAAGATTAACATTTATTAGATTTCTGATAGTTTTTTTCGATGCAAAGTTGAAAGATAAACATTTCGCAAGACTTCTTTCCGCCGTGGTGGCTAAAGATTCACTGGTCGCATTCCACACAGTTCCGTAACAATTCCACCAATGTTTTTCCCTCGAAATTGCATTAATTTTTGGATCAGGAAAGTAAAATAACGTAGGTGCTGTGTTAGATATTTTAGATACAGATTCTTCTTCGTGTGGCGAAAGAGCTGGTGGAGTTCAAAATGGAATGCTAAGGTCATCCAGCCAGTCGATAGCATCGCCAGTCACTTGTAAAACCTAACCTAACCTAACCTCACATAACTTAACCTAACCTAACAAAATAATACAGAAATGTGACAAAAATAATACAGACATCCTGTAAAGACGATAAATTATTGTTGTCTGTATTTTTGTTACCATTTTACTATTTTTTTACAATAATTTTTTGTCTTTACAGGATGTTTGTATTATTTTTGTCACATTTTTTGCTGAGTTAGGCTAGGTTAGGTTAAGGTGTTAGGTTAGGTTTTAGTAGATATTTTTTTGGAGGATGTTTTGTTGTTGGATATTTTGTCGGGGATATTTTATCGCGAGGTGAAAACGCACATTACCCAGAAATATTGTAATAGTTTGGAAAAGTAATTAAATAAAACAATGAGGAACACTTCACAGTGTAAGGGTTCATTTTTCCCATCTTATTTAGCCATCACTCTCCCGCGCGGTGCAACCTCAATTTATTGAGTGCAATTTGCCCCGTCCCTAGCCACCCCTATAGCACCACAACCCCCTTGTAGCAAATTTCAAATTCGCCGGGACTCTTTTTTTATGGCTGTCAAGCGCTTAATCTGGATATAAACTGTTGTTGTCATGTTTTGGCATATTGGCACCTATTTAAATCGTGTTTCCACGTGTTGATAAGTTCGTGGGAACTTTATAATTGTTTGGTGATTTCAATTTTTGCCGTTCAGTAATTTCACGATCAGGATCAGGGTTTATAAAATGATAAATTGCGCCTGTGAAGGTTAAAACATTTTGACACAGATTTAAGAAATATTTTTTAATCATTTATAAATGCAGTCATACTCTAGTTTGTCTTATTGCGAGCTGAATGCTGCAGTGATCCAGAAAGATAAATCTGTTCCAATGTCGCTCACGACGCCAGAACTCGCCGTTCAATGGTTATAACTACTTAACCACTAAGATTTGAGCTTTATAGCTATGAATATTTGACTTATACACTTCGATGATATTCTTTATAGATCGATTATAGTGGGCATACAAACAATAAATAATCTACCATTAAAAAACATCGATTTCCACTACATTACATTACACAAACTAACCTACAAATCACACATAAATAAAAATAATTTCTCTCAGTTATGTCATCTATGTCATCTTTGGGATGCTGCTTTGTCTATCTTTTAAGGAAAGGAAGGAGAGGAAGTTCTGGGAAGGAAAGGGTATGAGGGGTGGGCAGGAATCTGGGGCTCAGTCTTTCCAGGCGTGATAAATCCATCCCTTCGACTAGACTGCAAGGGATAGATCCGTCACTCCTGGAAACGCTGACCAAAAGTTCCGAGAGAGTCCTGCTGGAGAGGTCAAAATGTCTCCCTCAACCAGTCCCTCCCGTTCCGATCTAGACCCGGGCAAAACCTCACCCCATGAACTTGCGTCACCAAACGTAGCGCAACACTCGGGATGTCCTACAGCAGAGGTGTTGGTTATCCAAAAAAATAACAAAGTATCTATTTTGTTTCTTCGTTTGGTGGAGAAGAGTTGGTAAAGGTCATAATGGGATTCTGGAGTTATTCAGTTAGACGATGGCATCCGGAGTCACTTGGTTCGGCACATACAGACTTGGTGCCATAGGTAAACTGGTAAAGGGATCGTTCTTTTACCATGCAGTTTACATTTGCCTACTCGAAATTCACACGCCCACGAATCCTTCAGATCATATTTCTGCATCATATACGCATGTATGGCTGTGGCTGTTCTGGACGCGGTTTAGTAAGAGAATCCTGACAGTTTTATAATTGGGTTCACAACAAAGTTCTTGTTTTTCACGTCCGAAGTCTGCCACTGAGATCCTCACCACTCGTCGGGAGAATCTCGTGACAGAAACAGCCGTTTAACATAACTCTATCATGATATTTACACTACTGCCGGGCCTTTTTCATATAAAACTTGAATTTTAGGCCAAAATACTTAACCAATGGAAAATTTTTGTTTTTATCATAAGATAGCAATAATTTTTTTTAATAAAGGATATACCGCGTAGAGTCGCAACCCGACAAGGCGAAAGTCCTGGGTTAGAGTCCCAGATGTGAACGTTCGTTTTTCTGATATTTCTGTTTACAGATTTTCGATTGAGTTTCGCTAATATTGTCTTCATTTAATTAAATATTTTAAGTCAAAATAAAAATTGAAAATATGTATTTTTTCATTACAAATTTATATGAGAAACAACTTTTTAAAAACACGGTATTATGAAGATTATCTACGACAGTTTTCCTTGATTAACTTTTTTTTTCTTATAAAAATATTCACAAATAAATAAAAACAAATTTTGCGATTTAAATCAAGCGGTTTCTAGACTGTTTGCCAGGCGATTTTTATGCCTATTACCTACTTGTATTCGTGACACACTAAGAATACGTACATTTTTGCCTCATGGCTTCTTTTTAAGTTTACTTAGCGACAGCACTGACTAGTCGGTCTTACACCCACCTATCAATAATAATAATATCATACTAGCAGTCAAAAACCCGCTCCGCAGGTTTTGTTGCTAGGCCCTGCCGGTGGCTTTTAATTCGGCTTCGCCCAGTTTTGAGTATTGGTGACCATTTTGTAAATCTGTTAGGAACTGGTTCCAAAAATATCCGGTTTCTCGGATCCTCTGGGATCCAGTGACAGCTAGTCACCGGGACGAAGTAACCGCGACAGGCAATGACATCATATATAATATAAAGATGCATGATATTATTATTAACAACTGCCAGTTACAATAATAATCATATTATCATCAGTCTCTCCATATCCGGAGAGTTTCACGAAATCACAAATGCATTACGCCTGCTAGAGGATGCTCTTCACGCTAGTTGTTAACGTAAGTGGCGCCATCTTTTGACATTGCTTTAATTCGGTTCTATTACATAAGTAGATTTGTGTACAAACTCCACCTACGAAAACGGTTTTGCGTAAGGCGCAGCGTCAGAGTTGCATTTTTAGCCGGATTCTTAAGCCGCCCCTACCCGAATTTCTACCGATTTCTTACATATCTCCCTTAAACATTTGAAGTTTTTAAGCTTTTAAAAAATATATGTAATTTTTGAAGATACTATTTAGACTACTTCTACGCCGAAGTACAAATTATATGAAATTCCCTCGATAGAAAAAAATCGCAAAGTATACTCCGAAAATTATTATAAAGACGTTAATTTTACTTATTTTAGAAGTTATATGTATGAAAAAATTTACACTGTTTCTTTAAATGCTCTTTTGATGTTCCCCACGAGATTTTGGTTCTGTTTTAAACGATCCACTTTAAATTAAACATTTTCACAATTTTCGCTACAATTTTATCGTTTTAAATATTAGCGCGCTCTCTCCAACATTCATAATTACATATCTCTCCATCTTCTTCTTTTTGAACGGGGATACGGTGCCTTAAATTTCAACCGTTCAGTCTCTGGGCTATTAATACTGTTTGATGATGATTATAATTAAATAAATTCAGTTTCAAAAACAATTTGTTCCATCTTCACTGAGGGAAAGGTTCCAATAAAACAGCAATAATTACGCCACTTGCAGTAGTGTATTGGCTAATACTAATGCTGTATATCCTGAACAATCAGGATCCATTCACCTCATCTGCTCCTGGCACCGCGTTCCAACATGGGGGGCGTTCAATCTGATTTAGCGAGACACCTTCTGCCTTCCACCTCCCCCCCCCCCCCCCCCCCCCTGCCTTCACCCTCTACCTCTACCACTACCCACCCTCCGAGTAGGAGGGAGGTAGCTGCAAGGGTTGTTGCAACCCTCAACACCCTGACAGATAGGGCCTGCTTAACATTCCAACAGTTTACCTTGGTTTGTCTACACTTTAAACCCCAGTTCCGAATTTCTACCGTTTTATAACATATTTCTCTTGAATACTTTAAATTTTAAAGTTTCTAAAAAAATATATGATATTTTTTAAGATAATATCTATACGTTTTTCACGCCGAAACGGTAATTATAAAAAATCGCAAAGTATGCTTCGAAAATTATTTTAAACACAAGTTATATGTATGAAAAAAATCACAGTGTTTCTTTAAATGGTACTTAAGACATTTCCCATGAGATTTTTGCTCCATTTTAAACATGTCGTGTTTTATTAAATATTTTCACTATTTTCGTTTAATGTTTTTGAAGTGAAAACTTCTTCAGCACCGTTGTGATTGAAACTCGATGAAACGAAAAATAGCAACACTAAAAAGAGACAAACACTACATCTATAGGATTTAGGCTACGACAGAATGAGATAATATAATCGGTCTCCTCTTTGTGCGATACTTCGTAGTCTCCCACTCTTGTCTACTTTAGTTTTCTGAACGTTTCACTTCTACCACGTGTGAATTGCACACTCTGTTATTTTTAATATTAGCGCGCTCCCTCTTACATTCATTTTCACATATCTCCCTTTCTTCTTCTTTTTGAACGCTTATTACCGGGCCTTAACATTTGACCAGTTTATCTGGGTTGCGCCTGCTTGTTATGTAAATAGTTAAAATGTATAGTGTTTTTCAGATGGCGTTTGTTAACGAATGTCAAGCATCATATTTGTTTTTTTTATGCGACTACCGCACATGCATTCCAACTGCTCCCGTCTAGAGCCAGTGAGACTATAGCATCCCCAATTGAGGTATGTTGTGAGGCTAAAGGTAGTGGGGAGGGGAAGAAGAGGAAGAGGAAGGTGGGGAAGTACCTGGTTATTCAGATCTGGTCACCAAATACGTTAAACCTATTTATAGCAACGTTTCATTTCTGAATTGTGGTCAGCAATAATGAGAGTATCTTCCACTCTGGAACGTGCCGCAAATATAGCATGTATTATTATTGTGGAATTACCCCGAAACATTTTTTTTTTATATTGCGCACGCCGGGATTTGAACCCGCGACCTTCGGATTGGTAGTCGAGACCCTGACCTCTCGACCACGAAAGCTTTTTTAAAACTATGTATAATCGTAATTTTGAAAGAAATAAATAATGATAGAAGTAATAAAATATAAGTAAGTTTTCGAAATTCATTGGAAATTAGCAATTTCCCGTTTGAAAGTGAGATTCACGCCTCGAAACAAAACGACAAATTGCCTCCTCGACGAATAACAGATAATATCCAATAATAATACCTACGCTATTGCACCCCGCGAGCGACGAGGAAACGGGAAACTGCCTATTATATTCAAATTATTGCAAGTAGCTACCCGACGCCATTGACTGCCGTTACATTTTCTTTCTAATGGCAATCATTATTATAATAGAGAATCAAAATGCCGCTAAATAGAACGCTGAATTTAAAGGGATGAAACACGTCGTTTTGATTGTTTATGGTTGTTTTATTTATGGTTTTTGTTTTGCATTATTTGTTTAGATGTCGTAGGTAAATATCGTAGTAGGAGTTGACACTATCGCCGTACATACTCACAGATATACATTTGTCGCATATAATATGTTTCTAAATTGTTGAGATATTAATTAAATGTAATTTGTTAGTAATTCTGTGAACAATATACTTGTCGTTCAAAAATAAGTCTCTAATTTTCTCTTTTTTAACCAAAATTTCCTCTGAAATCATAAGATTTTTGAGTAGATACTTAAGAATATACCTCCCTTTTATGTGAATACCTCAGAAGAGTCCCAACTGCTCCCGTCTGGAGCCAGTGAGACTATGGCATCCCCAATTGAGGAATGTTGTGAGGCTGGAGGAAAAGGAGAGGGGAAGAAGATGTGGGAGTGGAAGGTGGGGAAGTACCTGGCTATTCAGATCTGGTCACCAAACATGGTTAAAGCCATTTCAAGCAACGTTTCAATTCTGAATGGTGTTCTTACACCAGACATACTTCTTTCTTCCTTTTTATTGCTATAAACAATCACAGTACTATAAACAATTACAGAGATGCATTGCTCGCACGTAGCATGTTTCTAAGTTGTTGAAATATTGATTAAATGTAAGCTACTAATAATTCTATGAACAGTAAACTACGCGTCCAAAAAAGTAAAGTCCAAATTTTCTCTTCTTTAATACCTACTTCAAAACCAAAATTTCCTCTGAAATCATAAGATTTAATATCTACCAACTTAATAATAAATGTATTATTAAAACCTTGTATTATTTTATGCAACTTTTTTCCAAAAAAGGAATGATGCAGTTTATCCAAAAAAACGTCACAATCTCAACGACTTCTGGACAAGGCAGGAACCATAATACTGATAAAATACGAACAAGAAAGTCCTAATAAACACGAGGATTTCACATTTGAAAAAATCATTTTTAGAAAGCAAGACACCAAGTTAAAGAATTGATTACTTTAAAGTTGCATTTTGGGGCTCCATCCCAGAGGTGGCTCACAAATTCAATAATTGTTCGAAGTACTTGAGATGTATGTATAGGGGTTCGCAGATGGTCACTACTGAAGAATCTGATAACCCTACACAAGTCGCCAAGATTGCCAATAAGATTGTTAGTTAAAAGATTTGCTAATTTAGATCTCGGAGGTAATTTATAAAAGATTGGCCGCTTGAAATAACGTTAAAAAAATTTGCTCTTAAAGTTCAGTGCAAGTTTTATGGGTCGTGCAATCTCTTCATTGTTGGAGAACCCTTTGTCCGAACTTTTAATATACCCATCCAGAGCTTGCGGCCGCGGCGTGTGCAGCGCTATTACTATTGACTCCTCTAGGACAGCCTAATACACCCAGATGCAGGGTCGGATGGTCGGATCCACCCTGAGCGCGAATAGATCGTGCAATCAGGGTGAAAATCGATTTTAATTTTTTAAAAAACCCTAGGTTGAGTTGTTTCACAGAAACACACAAAGATATTGAAATATAAGGAGATGTGCTATACGCAGTTTTTACTAGGTGAGACTGCGCTTCCGGGTGTCGCAGATATTGTTTACCAATTAACGAATAAACTAAATGAACGAATAATTAACAAATAAACTAAACGAATGCTAAAGTAAACGAACGATTTTTTTCCGTATTCAAACCAATGACGTTATATATTATAAATAGACTCGTTATAGTCTCACATACTCACAATATAATGTGGAAAGCAAGCAACACTCTTTTGTTTTCAGCGGTTTTCAGTATTATTTCTAAATTCAAAAGTTTATTCATGGGTGATAAAGATAGACAATCAAAGAATGTAAGTATGTGAATGTGATAGATATATGGTCGGGCGGCTTATTAATTTCTTCGCCGAAAACTGATTGTGACCTATGGGTGTGACTGAGATAACAAGATACTCTTACTCGATTACCCAATGGACAGGGAAGGTAAAGGCGGGTAAAACGAGACACACGGGAAAATATTTTTATATTTATTATATGAGTTATTATTAGTAATACAATATTGGTACTATTAAAGGAGTATTGTTAAGTACATATTTTATTATAAAGTACAGGTTATAGGTTTAAATGATTATACAAATCTATACACCTATAACACCTAGGACCGTTACTATTTACAATTTTCATCAACGACATTATTAAATTAATGAACGCTTTACCCTTTGTACGTTTTACCCCATCTTTCCCAATGGAATAAAACAAATGCAGGACGCTGTATGAACCGACCTACTGTTAGTAGGTTGTCCTTGTTATGCTTATGTCACTTTGTGATGCAATGTTCGCTGTCTCCTTTTCGACTATTTGCCGTGTAATTGAAGCATTTTCTCATCACACAGGAGCGCATTTTGGTGCTTTGCAATACAATTTACTTAGTGGTAAGACACGACCTTACTCGATGCGTAGCAGTTTAGTACTAAAGTACTAGAAATAGAGACAGCTACAATCGTATTGTGTTTTGCTTCCCATTTTGAGATTTCTACCCCGCGTCCAGTATTAATGTAATGTCATTGATTCAAACTATATTGTTAACCAATTCTAATGCACACCTTCAAAAAATCAAGGAAATGAACAAATTCTTTTCGTATGCAAACTACCCTGATTAGGTACAAACTACCCTGTATTAGTTCGGCGACAGTCGCGCGGACATCATAGCATATCTCTTTTGTATTTGAATATCTTTGTAAACACATCTAACAGAGTCATAAAATGGCCATTTAGCGCCATCTTGTTTTGAAAAGTTATGTAGCACCGTTGTGGTTTGAAACTCGATGAAATGAAAAATAGCGACATTAGATAGAATGAGATAGTATAACCAGTCTCCTCTTTGTGTGGTGCTTCGTAGCACATCGGTCTCCTCTTTGGGCTTGGCAGATGGGCTTGTAGGTGGGTAAACGCATTAACCGCCAAGACAGACAAACCTCACCCCTCAACCCAGGCACCCCTGTTAAGTCACCAAACGTGAGGTGTTCTATGCAGGGGTGTTGGTTATCCAATAAATGGTTTAATTGAAACAGCTCGCTTCAATCACATTCATACACCGTCTCATACATACAAATCAATACCTACTATTTAATTAATGGCAACCATCAGGACGCCCTTCCGCAGAGGTAGAGGCATGGAAGATGGACCGCCAAGCATCTCGGTCACAACCTACAAAATTTTAGAAGACCATTTCAGGGCGTTTAACCAGCCAGCTGCCGAAAATCCACATTTCGTCGAAAGATGTTCTTGCGATAGTACAGGGCGGTTCCAATGAGAAAGATTAATTATTCTCCGTCCAGCTTTTTAAAATTTTATCTCAATATCGATTTTATTTCAATCCAAATTTGCTTTAATTAATACATACATCCAAAAATGCTGAAAGTCGTGATGCTAAAAAAAACTCAAATATATTAGTTTGTAAGTTAAGTCCGCAAATAAATACACAAACGGACCAATTTTCGTCAAGAAACACATATACGTACATACATTTTACGGTGCTCCAGATTTTATGTCCGGGTTGAATCTTTCCCAAATGAAAGATTAAACCCTTCCACACACTTTTCCACAAATGAACAATACAAGAACAATACGTCAATCCACCAGAAACATAATGGGAAAATATTTCACCGACTCCAGATATTTTCATATCAGAGGGTTCGGCTCTGATGAAATCCTAACTGGTCCGATAAATCCTACTGATCCCTCAATATAAATATTTAAAAAATCTTTCGTAATCCTACATGTATTTAAAATGACCGACTTTTGCATTTTTATATACAAATTTTTTGAAAATCTAATACGCCTAAATTTTGAATGAGAGAGCTAGGTATAATGCCAGTAGCCGAAATAACAAATGGTAATATTTTTATAGTCTGAGAATGCCAAATTCTTTTAATCTCATTTCCTAAATCTGTATATTTTCTTATTTTTTCAGAAACAGTTTTCTGAATATTACAAGAATTTGGAATAGCGACATCAATGATATAAGTTATTTTCTTAATTTTGTCATGTAAAACTATATCGGGTCTATTATGACTAATTGTTCTGTCTGTTAGAATAGTTTTATCATAATAAATTTTATAAAATTCATTTTCTAAAAATGAATTTGGTTCATATTCATAATATGGTACATTACGGCAGTCAATCAAGTTATGTTTAATTACCAAACTTTGGTGAATTATTTTTAAAACTTGATTGTGCCTAAATGTATACTCGGACGGCGCTAATACAGAACATCCCGATATAATATGTTCTATAGTTTCCGGAAAAGCCAAACATTTTCTACATAAATCATCAATTTGATTTGCATCTTTGATGATATGCTTCCTATAATTTTTAGTATTAATGACTCTATCTTGAATGGCAAGCATAAAGCCTTCTATCTCTGCGCTCAACTCTCCAATACTCAACCATTTGTTTGACGAAAATTTGTGATTGAAAAAAAAATGATTTTATTTAAACTAAAATTAAAATTCTGAAACATACGTTTATCAGATAATGTACTTATTTATTTTATTGCATGATTATTTGATTTGAAATGGGTGTTGTATAATACAAAATCTTTTTAAAAAAATTAACAAATCTGCCAACGACCTATTGTATAACCTTATTAAACTAGAAATTAACATTTTTTCTCAAAATTCAAAACATACGTTTACTAGATAAAAGAACAATCTTTCCAAATCATTTTTTTTTTAATTCTGGAAAAGTGTCAATGCGTCTTTGCTTTCTCTGGTTATACCCTCTTCATGGGGGCTGGTGTTTATTGTTTAAAAAACATAATCTGTCCGATATAAGTCCGGTCCTGCCTGAGGAGGTTAGGGGAGGGGTGGGGGGTACACAGAGGGGGTCACGGGAATCCCAGCGCTTCTCGTGGTTCTTGAAAGCCTGCCAACATAATATTAGGTTAAGTCACACAATCTCACGGATTATGATATGACGGCTAAGGATGATGCACTGAATTAACTTAAACCGTACTTGTTAAAACTAAACCACTCATACAATTTTATGCTTTCGGATTTCCTTTTTATTTGTGAAATTTGTTTTTTTTTTTGTTTTGTTGAAACACGAATTTTTAATTTGTATTTCCTCTTTGTTTGCTATGTACTTGATGATGTTTCTTTATTATGTTATTCGTGGTTTGTTTTTTTTTCTTTCTCTTTTCATATATATTATTTTCACTAAAATCCACATTTATACTTACCATATATGTAAAATGTCATTTCTCTAAGTTTTTATTTTTTATTTGAACGTTGTGACTCTGTATCGTACAATAAATCATGTAAAAGCCCACCAGGGCGTTGAAAATGAATAAATAAATAAATTTATGCAATCATATATTTCTAATGAAAAATGCATTTTTGGCAGTTTATGCTTATATTTTTTTTTAAGTAATTAACAATTTTATTTTAATTCTGTTCAAGCGAAATGATAGGAAAAGTTTTAATTTATCTAAAGAATATTTTTAATTTTTCATAATGTGAACCGATTTATAGTAAAGATGAATTTAAAAACTAAAATAATGTTTTTTTGAAAGAGGATTTTTAATTGATATCTTCTCTTTTTTGCTATTTACTTCCTAATGTGTTTTTATTATGCGTTCATTTATCGATTATTCAGTTGATTAGTCATACATCTACGAAAAATCTAAATTTGAGTTGGGTACGCAGTATCATTGTGTTTCCTCTATCTGGTACAATACTAGGATTACTCATAAACAAAACAAAAAAATGATGTAGGATATTAGTCATACTAATTTACCGGACCGTTAAACGTCCCAATGAGATTTTCTAGCGTATCTGTCAAACACAGATACGTGTAAATCACACTTGATTTGTGGTGAGCATTCGAATATTGCTTCTCAAAACATAGTATTTGGAGATATCTAACTAATCAATTGGATCGACATTTCTGATGAAAATGTTCATTTTTAGGTAGTTAACGTTTTCATTTTTTTATAAAGTAATAAATATTTTTTTTTTTTTTTACAGTGAATACCGCACAAGAATCTCAACTGCTCCCGTCTGGAGCCAGTGAGACTATGTCATCCCCAATTGGGGTATGTTGTGAGGCTGAAAGGTAGTGGGGAGGGGAAGGAGGTGGGGAAGAGGAAGGTTGGGAAGTACCTGGCTATTCAGATCTGGTCACCAAACACGGCTAAAGCCATTTTCAAGCAACGTTTCAATTCTGAATGGTGGTCTTACACCAGGGCGATTCTGATAGTATCTTCCACTCTGGAACGTGCCGCAAATATACGATATATTATTTCAAATGAATCAATTGTGAAATAACACAAATTAATCAAATAAAATTTATTTGCGCACGCCGGGTTCGAACCCGCGACCTCCGGATTGTGAGTCAAGAATCTTAGCCACTGGACTACGGAGGTCGTTTAATTCTATTCAAGCGAAACGATAGACAAGGTTTCAATTTATATAATAAATATATTTTGGTATTCTTAACTTGAACCAGTTTGTATTAAATATGAATCTAAAATATGAATTTAAGTAACAATGGTGGTAATGTGTGTTGTGTATCTGTTTGCAGGAAGCCTACCGACGCTGGGTTTGCAGCTCGCTGCTACCCTTGTTTGTCTCCGCGGCCTCGCTGGAGTTCAGTCAGGGTGGTGCAGCGCCCGGGCCCCACAGGGCCTCACCAGAGACGGGGTGGAGTGGGGCGCGGGGCCCGGGGGCCACGTGGGCCACGTGGGAGGGCCGCCCCCCTGCCCCGCCACCCCGCAAGCGTTCCACCTCCAGAGACAATTACAAACTGTACGCATCAAATAACAAGAACACAAAGTTAAAAAATGACAATTTAAATTACGAATTAGGTGATAAGGACGACTTTGGAGCGGACTACTTCGAGACTTTTTATTATAGTGCTAGTAGGAATATAACGCGGGGGTTGTTATCGAATGAGAGTGAGGGGGGAGTTGTGTGGGGGGAAGGGTTCGTGACGGGGAGACCGTGGAACGAGAAGGTGCACGGCCGGCCCGAGCAGCGCGTGGTTGAGACCAAGAAGGACCTGGACAACCGGTTAGGGGTGCGACGACACCGCAGAGCCACCACTGCCACCACAAGTGCCCCGAGGCTGCGCGTCAAGCCCTGTCTGGCTGTTTGCCAGCGCGTGGAACAGGACTGTCCCTACTTCCTGCCCGGGGACCGCGCGCCCTCTTACCCCACGCAGTACGCCGGGGAGCCGACCTTTCTCTGTCTAGGTGAGTCACACTAACTGTTCCCTATTGTGTCCACTGACCAGTACCCCTAGAGGTGGACAAACTTCTTCATAAGCTCGTCCAACTAACCACTAATCCATTTACTTCTGTCGCCTTGGTTTCCTCACTTTTATATTACATTTCTACAAATTTTCATTGTTTTCAGAAGATTTAATTTCTTTTTTGAAAACCATTGCATCGACTACTTTTAAATATTAATACCTAAATGTTTATTTTGTTTAATTCGTAGAACTCCATTTACTTTTTTTAAATTTAGGTAATTAAAATTAAATTTGATAAATGTTATCATCAAGTTCTGCAAGTATTTTAGTATGTATTTTTATTACAGCTATTCCGGTTTTCAAGACCATTTTCAAACTGTGGTTGAACCACTTTGAGACAACGTATTTATACGAATCTGTTGAAATGTCAACTGTTGAAGGTATCTAAATTGATTTATTACCGGTTAAACCAATTTTCTGAGAAACTAGGTAGAGCCAATAAACACTCCACAGTGTGGGGGATTTGTTTTCCCGCACTAAATGTTAAGGTTTCCTTAATTGTAACAGCTGTAACAAAAATACATACTAAAGTACTTGCAGAACTTGATAATAACCATAGAGATATACTATAGAGGCGCTATCCCGTACATAATTTTCCGAGATTCGTGTTCAAATCATGCACGAACAAGTAAATTCTAACTGAAGCCACCGGGTCGAAAGGCTCGGCCGTCAGACCGTCCTTTCCTTTTACTTAAGCCCAAGGTTTCATCCTTTTCCATCCCACTTTGATATGTCACACAGAAATGGAGGTACTAACCAACGATTCCGTTGAACCAATTTATTCGCTTAATGTCTCATCTATGCATAATGTATACATCAATGATAATAAACTATCAAATATAATTTTAATTCAATTTTTTTAAATATTTTTAAATACATCTAAGCATTTTGAATTTCACTTGTTTACTTTATTGAATAAATGTATGGATAACGTGGAATCTTGGCAGTGGAAATGAACCCACTTCCCGACATCCGAGCTGAAACTCGGCAGATAAACTCGTCGTCGATGACAATAGATTCTTTCAACATTTTATTACGTAACATTTTACAAATATACGCATTTTTATGAAATTCCGAGTATCTATAGCGCAACTAATTCCGATGACTAGGTAAAAAGATTCGGAACTCGGTTAAATAAATAAAAAAAAAATTCAAAAAAATCAGTTTTAAGACGTTTGCAAAATAATGAATTTTCACAAATCTATTTGCCGAGTTGCAACTCAATCGGGTGTCGGGAAGTGGGTTAAATTCCACTTCCAAGATTTGCATTCATTAAAAATCGAAATTCATATAAATATATTTAAAAAAATAACATAATTCATTAAAAAAGAAGAGTAGTCATAAGGATAATTTATGTTTGAACGTCATGTTCAAATAATATAAATAATTCACCGGAGCGTCAAGACATTTACAAAAATATGCTGGAGATTTTTGGATTCGCTCGCGCTAATTCAAAAAATCATATCTCCGAATAAAACAAGACAGATAAACTGTCAACTGTCCTTTAAAGCCAATGAATTTACCAAAGATATTGAACTATAAGAGATGTGCTATCCACAGTTTTTAATAGTGGAACTGTGTCTCCTGGCGTCGCGTTACCGATATTGTTAACCAATACTACTGCACACCTTCAAAAAATCAACAGCTTTCCGTATTCAAACTACGCCCATTAGGAAATAGTCCTCCGACAGTCAGGCGGCCATCATATCATATCTCTTCTTATTTCAATATCTTTGGTATTAACGATATGCATGGAATTTACCCATATTTCATCATATATGTCTTAAGTTTGTAGGTTTTATAGAAAATAAATTAATTCATTAAATTCACAAACGCATGAAATTTGCATATTAGATCTCCAGCGAAATAAGACATCAAAAAACAATATTCACATGATTTAGCAAAAACGACAGTTAACGTGGTCTACATCCGAGCAACTCAATTAACCGCAGTAGTCCCTATTAACGGGGTTAGAATACAGTGCTACGATAAGACTGCTGCACAAATGGACAATCTGCGTATTTGCCCTGATGATGTACACTGTAATACTGTCATAAACGTTAGCTCAAGAGGATAAGAAAGCGCAACACGATCCAATACCCCAAAAGTCAAACAACGTGAAATAGAGCTGTGTTTGGAAATTTGGAATATGGTGGCCGACAGTTTATCCACCAATAATTGGGCCCCTGAAATATATATAAAATAATATATCAATATCAAAATATGCTTATATATGAGTATCTATGTATATTTTTTATATGAATACCGCAAAAGAGTCCCAACTGCTCCCGTCTAAAGCCAGTGAGACTATGGCATTCCTAATTGGGGTATGTTGTGAGGCTGAGGGCAGTGGGGAGGGGCAGGAGAAAGAGAAGAGGAAGGTGGGGAAGTACCAGGCTATTCAGATCTGGTCACCAAACACGGCTAATGCCATTTCAAACAACGTTTCAATTCTGAATGGTGGTCTTACACCAGGGCGATACAGGGAGTATCTTCCACTCTGGAACGTGCCGCAAATATACTATATATTATTTTAAATGAATAAATTGTGAAATAACACAAGTGCGAGTCAAGCGCCTTACCGCTGCGCTACGCTGGCCGTAAATGAGATGTCTATTCGTTGCTAAACCATTCATCCGATTGCGATGAAACTTTGGGGTGTGCATGTCCGCGATGGTTTCTATATGTACTGGTAAACTATGGCATTAATAAATTTGTATAAAAAAATTGCGATAGGTAGCACGCGAGCTGTTTGAAAACTGGATGTACCGGGACTGAATATATGGAATGCGAGAGGAGGAAGGGGAGCTCGGGAGGGGATTCGGGGAAGCCGGAGAGGGGAGTTGGGAGAGGGAAGGCAGAGAAAGCGGAGTGGGAACGCATAACGGGAAGGGGACGCGGGAGAGGAGGGGAAGGTGGAAGGGGAACGGGACGAATGGGAAAGGACACGCGGGAGAAACAATTTCTTTATTAAGTGGCAAAGCAACGCATGCCGGGAACTCGCTAGTTTACAATAAAATTATATTTTTTTGTGCATTATTTGCCAATTTCAAACGTAAAATCGACTTCTAAAATACGTTTCATAATACAAAAGTTATTACGAATATGAAACGCTGTACTTATGAGTACTTATACGCTGGTAATATACATATATAGTTTTATCCTTGATGCATTTGAATATTTACATATGTTTTACACTTTCGTTATTCGG
Source organism: Limnephilus lunatus (assembly GCA_917563855.2). Taxonomy (NCBI): domain Eukaryota; kingdom Metazoa; phylum Arthropoda; class Insecta; order Trichoptera; family Limnephilidae; genus Limnephilus; species Limnephilus lunatus. The sequence continues at coordinate 4,434,694 of OU830593.1, read as the reverse complement.
CGGTACTTACTCTCTGGACATCCCGTCGGGTCACTTAGTTATATTTTGTGTAAGTGGATATACCGTATGTTCCCTAAACCGACTGCATACTGTATATAAGTAAGCCGGAGGCCAACTGTTGGCGGATTAACTGTCATGGAACCAGCTCAAAGAGGATGAGAAAACGCAACACGATCCAATACCCCAAAAGTCAAACAACATGAAATAGAGCTGTGATTGGCAACTTGAAATATAAACAAAACATCGAGCAGGTAAATAGCAGTTGTACGTGAATCACCAACAAACATACATACATATTACGTACACATAATCAAGGGCAAACGAATAAGGAAAACAGCAAACAGCCAGTGGGAAGAAAGGCCAATAATGGGACGACATTGAATGAAAAGGACTCGAATAAAATTTCCCAAAGGAATCGAACCGTGATATTAATTGAGTTCCTCTTCTCGCCTTCATGGCCTCGCTTTGTATTATTATTTGCATAAGTATGTATTTGTATTTAGGTCCTTTACTGGAAGGAAGAGGGGGTCTAATGAGTGAGATCCGAGGACTTCTGTGAAATATATTAATTTACACTTGAGATGTGATCACTCGGGAACATCACTACATTATTATTCATTTTTGTTGATTTTATTTACCTACTCGGCCCAAAAGGGAAGACATTTTTTTAACATTTACTTTTTAACCCCCGACGCAAGGAGCGGTGTTATAAGTTTGACTTTCTGTGTGTCTGTCTGTGGCATCGTAGCTCCTTAACAGATGGAACGATTATGATGCGGTTTTTATTTATTTGAAAGCTGACTGATCGAGATGGTTCTTAGTTACATTTCATGATAATCTGTTCAGGCGTTTCAAGGTCATCAGCTCTTTTTCGTGTTGGAGGTTGCTTAAAATTTTGAAAATTATACTTATTTCTATTGTTATTTAAATGACACACATAATGATATGTTAAAAATGCTGATAGTTTAACGCTAATTACAGAAGGTTTTTTTTAAATAAAACTGCCCAACTCAATTGAGAAATGATTTCTCGCGTTTTCTAGTTTATAGGTAGAAAAAAAAACGTTATTTAAAGTAGGTATTTAAATATTCAACTTAATGCATAATAATATTAACCTCATTTATAAACTCAAACATAAAAATTGTTACTAAATTATTCAAAACCGATGGATAATAAGTTATTAAAAACAAATTAAAATAACACAATAGTTAATATATGTACTATTAAAAACAAAATCGAAAGATAATAACAAACTTACATAAGACAATAGTTACTATACCTACTATTAAAAACCGAAAGTTAATAATAACGAACTTAAATAACATATTAGCTACATAACTATTCAAAACCGAGAGATAATAACAAGCTTAACTCTCACTACCATAAGGACTTAATTGATCGATGATCACTACCTATTATTTATTTTTATTTATTTATTTATTTATATAATTTTTACATATATTTATAACAAATTACAAGCAATATAGCCTAAGACGTTATAATTGTACGATTTAAGTAGGTAAGTACTAAGCTATTCAAAACTGAAATATCGTAAAATACTTTAATTACGAAATGGTTACTAAACTATTCAAAACCGAGAAATAATAACAAACTTAAATAAACTAATAGTTACTAAACCATAATAATATGTGCGTTAAGAAAATGAAGATAATATTGGTAGTTTTTAGTTAAAAATGACCGAATTAGATATAGACACCTTAGCTCAGTTGGTAGAGCTGTTGCCATAAAAGCAGAAGGTTCCTGGGTTCGAGTCCCAGAGGTGCCAATATATTTTTCTGATTTTTCTGTCTCCAGATTTTCGATTTAGTTTCGCTAATATTGTCTTCATTTAATTAAAAGTCACTAAACTATTCAAAACCAAAAGATTACAATAAATAACAAACTTAAATAACATATTAGCTACATAACTATTCAAAACCGAAAGATAATAATAAATTTAAATAACATATTAGCTACATAACTATTCAAAACCGAAAGATAATAATAAACTTAAATAACATATTAGCTACATAACTATTCAAAACCGAAAGATAATAATAAACTTAAATAACATAAAAGTTATCAACTATATATATTACAGAAAGATAGTTACAAATATAAAATAATAATAAATTTTACTGCTGACATTTGAAGATTACACCCATCAACGTATAATAAAATAATAATAATAAATCTAAATGAAACATGAAACAGAAAAATACATTGAAAATAAAAAGGTAACAGTCGCAACTAGGAATCGAACCCAGGATCTCGTCTTACTGTGGGACAACGATTTATTTATGTCATTTCGGTCGATCTCGTATTTCAAATTCAGATTGAACAATATTATCATCCACTATTTTTTTCCCGTTAAATTAAATGAAATATGAAATTAATTTAATATGCTCTCACCAGATGTTTTAAAGAAATTCGAAAAATGGGCGGAAGAGGCCGCCTCTGGTCTAAACGCCTCAATGTTATATGAACAAACATAATATTAAACAAACTATACATTCGGTTTGCGTTCACCAAGTCTTAAACTGATAAGTTTTTAGATTTTCACGGCCAAAAGCATTTTCGTTGTTAGTTTTTGGGGTGTTATGCCGTGTTGCGCTACCTCCTACTATAGCCGACGTTTCGGACAGCGTTGCAGTGTCCATCATCAGGGCAGATCCGGTAGATCCGACGATGTGTCGGATCTACCGGATCTGCCCTGATGATGGACACTGCAACGCTGTCCGAAACGTCGGCTATAGTAGGAGGTAGCGCAACACGGCATAACACCCCAAAAACTAACAACGAAAAAAGTCTTAAACTGTTCGAAAATCCAGTGTCTATAGTCTATGGCACCACGTAGGGGAATTTTGATATCTTAAAAAAATAAAAAAATGGCGCACCAGCGAATTTTATTTTCGATTTTTTATGGAATTTTTTCAGAGGGGGGGCCTTTATAAAAAAATCCCTACGTGGTGCCATAGTGACTGGATTTTCTAACAGTTTAAGACTTAGTGCATGCAAATCGGATGTATATTTTTTTCAAATATGTTGTCAACCAGGTTGAAAAATGTCGTTTCGAGAAAAACGCGTTCAATGTTTTGCTAAAGGATAACTCAACAAAAAAGGTTTCATATTAACTGCTGTATTTGTCCTGGTGCCAAGTCTTGTTTAGGATTTGATCAATCATCAAGGGAACAAGGAGGCGTTTGGAGGCCCCCCAGGACCAGAGGCCCGTGTCAGCTGAATAAAAAGCTTGTAAAAAGCTTGTAAAATTACATCAACTTCTTAAACTAGGGAGGGGCTCATTCAATTTTGCCGCACCTCTGAAGGGCTTAGTCCGCTACTGAGGTAATGATAATTTGTTGGTAGGAATAGAGTTAAAACTAAATTTGTGAACAGCAATAATAGAGCTGGCAATATTAGAAGTAAGTACAATCATTAAACGCATAAGTAGGTACCTACTAATAACAGAGCTGGCAATATTAGAAGTAAGTACAATCATTAAACGCATAAGTAGGTACTTTCTAATAATAGAGCTGGCCATATTAGAAGTAAGTACAATCAATAAACGCATAAGTAGGTACCTACTAATAACGCCATAACATAAAAGTTTGTAATATTTCCTTCCTCAAATGTCGTTTTTGACGGTTGTAAAAAAATGATATCACCGAATGAGTTCTTATATAAATAATTCCAAACGAAAAATGTCAAGCCTCGGTATTCTGTCAGTAGGTCAGAATATTTCCGCGTTGCATTAAAATCCAAATAAATGGAATATTTATGCACGTATCCCAAAACTAAAAACTGTTTTTGAAAAGTGATAAAATACGCTTTCATTTAATTATTAGAAAGAACCATATCTATCTAACACAGTATATAAAGAGGTAATATTTAATTTTTCGAAGAAAACTTCTTCGGAAAGGTTTTCACTTTGTGATGGCATTATTTATTTTAATAAAAAGACAAATAACTTTGTTTACATCACTTTTATTGGTACACAATCAACATGTTTCGTAAACAATGTTTACTTCATCAGGATCGATGAAGTATACATTGTTTACGAAACATGTTGATTGTGTACCAATAAAAGTGATGTAAACAAAGTTATTTGTCTTTTTATTAAAAGGTAATATTTGTTTGTTTGTTTGTTTGTGTGTTTGTTTGCATCGAATAGGCTCCGAAACTACTGAATCGATTTGAAAAATTCTTTCGCTGTTGGGAAGCTACACTATCCCTGGGTGACATAGGCTATATTATATTTTTAAAAAAATAGGCATCCTTACTAAAACTTCAATAATGTAACCCAGGGTGTAAAAAAATTACCTAAAATATTCTTTAAATCGCGTGCGCTGCGAAAACTATTGATGATAGAATAAAATAATGTACTACGACTTTATAGAATATATCATTATTTGCAAAAAAGGTCGTGACAGCATATGTCTAACTATTATGGTTATGCCACAATAAGTATTCTTTTATTTTAAAATTTTAATTAATATGTCGCCGCTTGAAAAGGCTCTTTATTTGTATCTTGGTTTTAATCCTTATCAAAATAAATTACTTCATATTCAAGATAGCTTCAATACCTTTATTTAACTTTTTGAATTTTTCAATTCGGATATTTAATTAGAAAGATATCACGAGTTTAAAAATGTTAGTATTAGAAAAAAGTTTCGGCTACGGGCCGCGCGGGAGAGGAGTCAAGAAATGCAGTGCCAGTGGGGTTTGCGGGACGGGGGAGCGGGAGAGCGGTGGCGGGGAAGGTGGAAGTGGAACGCTGGAGGGGAACGCACGGGAAAGGACATGTAAGGAGTAACATTTTATTTATTTGAATATGGCATGTATTATAAAAGAAAGTCCAAAAAAACGTGCAGCTCGCAAAAACTCAGAAACGAGTCCCGGTTCGATCAAGGGAGTTATATGGTGTGGTAGATCTCTATCCCCCTAGGGAATAAGGGTATCCGTTTTTACCTAAAGGCCGTGCTTTTAAAGATATAAGGGCTGAAAATTTCGCCCTCTTGAAATTTCTAGAACAGTCTTCCGGAAAGTTCTAGAAGGTTCCATAGAGCTGTAGAAAGTTGTGGAAGGAGTGGCGGAGTATGTCGTGGAATTATCAGGAATAGGAAATCGGGAACATCATTGTGCAACATTCCAAAACACTATCTTATTGTCCTGAGCGAAGCCGGGTAACCCAGCTAGTCATTTTATAAATAGAAAAATTTAGAATGCAAACTTTAAAAAGTTTTGAAAAATGGCACATTTTACGTTTTTTCTAACTAAGTTACGTGTAAAATAAAAACACACGCATATTTTATTACAAAAATGTATTATAAACATTATCGTCAACTTACTTTTTGGTCGTTTCATTTAAAAATAATTCAGTTTTTAGATTTTCACGGCCAAAAGCATTTTAGTTATTTATTTTTGGGGTGTTATGCCGTGTTGCGCTACCTCCTTCTTTAGCCGACGCTTCGGACAGCGTTGCAGTGTCCATCATCAGGGCAGATCCGGCAGTCGGATCTGTCGGATCTGCCCTGATGATGGACACTGCAAAGCTTTCCGAAACGTCAGCTAAAGGAGGTAGGGGAACACGGCATAACACCCCAAAAACAAATAACTAAAACCGTTTCATAATTATTTTTTTTATTGCAATCGGAAACTTTGGTTTCATAAAGGTGTACTTTTTTATTATTTTGCGGTTAATTTTTAGTTTTGAGTACATGGTGTGGTGTTTTCTCATTCCAGTACCATTTAGATTATATTCTTCACTATGTTATTAAGAGAGATACAACGATTTCTGTGCGAGACCTATATGAGTTGTTCCGAAAAGCGAACAAATTAGCCTTAGGGTTAAGGGCCATTAACCAGCCAGCGGCTGAGAATTCACATTTCATCGAAAAATGTTCTGTTCTTACGAGCGTACAGGGCGGTTCCAATGAGAAAGATTAATTATTATCTATCCGTGACAGATTTTTTAAATAATAACTCAATATCGATTGTATTACATTCAAAATTTGCTTTAATTTATACCTACATTCAAAAATGCTGAAAGGCGTGATGATAAAACTATTAAAATTATGTACTTTTTATAATTATTTTATTATCATAAGTATTTATAATTTTTCAATATGTCTAAGCAAAATAAGAATGTAAAATTTTTTTAAATATATTAGTTTGCAAGACCGTAAATAAATAGACAAACTGAAATATTTTCGTCACAAAACAAATGTGCGGATCTTTTTTTAAATGATTTTATTTAAACTAAAATTAAAATTCTGAAGCATTGCTTTCCCAGATAATTGGTTGATTTATTTTACTGCATGATTATATGATTTGAAATGTGTGTTGTGTAATACAAAATTTTGTTTGAAAATTTAACAAATCTGCCAACGACCTACGGTATAACCTTATTATGCTAAAAATAAACATATTTTCTCATGATTTAAAACATAACTTTACCAGATAAAAGAACAATCTTTCGAAATAAATTTATACTTTTTTGTGGAAGAGAGTCAATACGGCTAAATTTTTATTTAAAAATGACAAATTTCCGGTTTTGTCTGGTTATACCCTCTTAAAGTTTTTTTAATTTGTATTTGTCCCATTGCGTCTATCACCTAAATTACAAAGTTTCTGATATTTTTAAGTTTTGGGTTACCTAGATACCTTTTAGTAAATCTGAATGATGAATTTTACAATAATTACTGATCCAATCACTGAGAGAATGCCTAAACGTACATATATATAGGAGAATAACTGACAAACCGAGACAATGGTAAATTCATTCCTATACGAAGATCAACCTTTTTTATCCGAACTAATAACTGGTGGGGCGATAGCCCAATTCGACAAAGAAATTATGAAATGAATTTAGCATGAATACTAAAATCTTCAAGTGTTTTTACACAGCCAGAGCTTGTAATGTTTATGACTGCACCAAAACCCAGTCGGTAAAGAAGCTAGCTTCTTCTGCTGAAAATCTCGGGGGAAATTTGCTGCTTTCCTTGAGGAGCCATAAATTCACTTGACATTTTTCTTTCCCGTGTTAAATAAGAGATTCACAAATGCCCCCCAGGTAAAAATTCTGTTTCTTTATAAAAATATAACAATTACATAATATTATTATCAACCCTAAAAATACAATATTAAAAAAATCATGTGCTTGGGTATTTTAAGGTAACAGTGATGGGCATGTTCTCAAACGACGTGGGTGGTTTGGAATATTTATGCAAACGACCTTGAAATTTGCTGGAGGCCAGTTATGTAACTTAATAAAAGTATCAAAGACTTTGTAATCTAGTCAGTTGCCTTAAATATTTGTAATAGATTCAATGGGGACATAATACATTGGTATTTTACACATTAAAAAAACTTTAACCCTCGGGCCAAATTGTCGGAATAACTCATATAGGTCTAATAGAAAACGTTGTATCTCCGTTACCAGCTTAGTTAGAAACGCACCCACGTTAGAAATATAATCTAAACACATTAAATATGTAGTACACAATAAAATATGTAGTAGTAGGTATGTGTTTTTATTTTTTTTCATTACAAGTTAATTTAGTTCGAAAAAACGTATGGTGTGCCATTTTTAAAACTTTTTAAAGTTTGCATTCTAAATTTTTATATTTAAAAAATTATATGATTATTTGTAATAATAAAATTGCATTGGTAGCGATAATCATCATAAAGCGTATTTTATTACTTAAACCATTTTTTTAAGTTCCGACCAAAAATAAATAAAACAGGAAAAAAATTAAATCCGGTAGTACTCTGTGCAATTTTAACAGTAACGATAATATTAACTTAAACAAAGAAAACTTAGAAGACTTATATACTTCCTTTCTTATGTTGTGGAGACGCTCTCGAGATTTTGTTCTGGAAAAGGATGCTCAGGACACCATTTAAGGGAAATTTTCTATCTTCAACGTATCCTGAGACACTATGGGCTCGTCTCTCTCCAAACCACTCGAACTTGCGAAAACTCGTGGTCAGTCGAGGGCACCCACCACTTTCCTGAACCATTTTAAGGACGATAGGTCCCTCTATCGGTGATTCTACTTTGTTTTTAAAATTAAGCTACTGTTAAATGATTCTAAAAGTCCCCATTAAGTCTCTACATAGACATCTATACATATCAAAAACTTGCAAGTGTTCTCATCCGAGGCAGTTTGTTTTCATTCTTGAAGCTAGTGGGAGACAACATTTATAAATAGGAACATACATTAGAAACTACCTATCTTGAAGATTCTTATCTGAAGAGAGCTGGCACAAAACCGAGATGAGTGAAGGAAGACTCTCGAAGGTCAAGACCCACCAGGGTTTGAAGAGCCAAGAACAAGGCCGTAGCCAGAGAAAAATTTCGGGGGGGGTTTGGTTTTGGTGGAACAGTGTTTATAGAAATACGTGAAATTTTTTACCCCCCCCCCCCCCCCCTTTATTCAGTTCACACGGGCCTCTGATCCTGGGAGTCCTCCATGTTCCCCTGATCAGATCCTAAGCAAGGCACCAGGAAATTTTTTGTCTTTTTTATTTCATTTTCTAAATGATGCATTTGTTTAATGCTCTCACCAATTTTTTTAGGAAATTCGTAAAGTTGGTGGAGAAAAAGCATTTTATAAGAAACTGTTTTAAACCATTTGTATTTTGAATTATCTTTCAGCAAAACTTTGAACGCGTTTTTTCGAAACTACGTTTTTCAACATGGTTGACAACATATTAGAAAAACTACACATCCGATTTGCATGCACCAAGTCTTAAAGACGACATTTTTCATCCGGCTATTGACTTTCATTTCAGCTTGATGAGAGTTTGGGCAAATGCGTTGGCACATTTGGGTGTGGCTTACGCATTTGCTGATCATTTCCAATCGGTCTATAGTAAAGACCCTCCACTCCTAGACATTAAAAAAGCGGCCTCATTTTTTACCAGAGGAGCTTCAAACGTTGATTTAGGGTTATTTACGGAACCCGACGTTTTGAGTGCCATAAGTCTCATGAAGAACTCACACTCCATCGGACAGACTTCGTTCCCGTATTTTTTGTTAAAGGGTGCGCCGAGTTCCTTAAAACACCATTATGCTTTATCTTTAACTTAGCTATCGGTACTTCTACTTTTCCTGAAGTATGAAAACTTCCAAAATAAATCATATTTTTATGAAAGGTTCACAAAAGTTAATCGAAAACCAGTTGTCGTTCTATCAGCTCTTGCTAAATTATTTGAAAAATTAATTTATAAATTCCTTATGCCTCAGATAGACGGTTTCAGGAAAGGAAGATCCACTGAAACCCATCTGGTGGTTTTCACCAACAATGTTGCTAGACAGTAGATGCCAAGTAGATTGTTCGTATAACGACTTCTCCAAAGCTTTTGATACCGTGAATCACGATATCTTACTCACAAAACTTGCCCTGATGGGTTTTTCTCTTCGGATGTTACAGTTTTTTATAAGTTACCTCATGAACAGAAAACAATTTGTCACACACGGAATCTTCCAATCTGCTGAATTTCTTGTTTTTTCAGGGGTTCCTCAAGGATCGATCCTAGGGCCCCTTCTTTTTTTCCATTTTCATTAACGGCATTGTTGAAGTCATTCGTTTTTCTCGCTTTTTGCTGTTCGCCGACGATTTAAAGCTGATGCTGATAACATATCAGAATGGTGTCAACGAAATCAGCTTCATTTCAATGTCTTGAAATGCGTAGTTCTAACTTTTACCTGAGCATTTAGTCTCATCTATTATAGGTTCACTATGCTCGGTCATAATCTCATACGCGTTTCTAGTATAAAGGATCTTGGGATTATGTATGAAAGTAAGTTGACATTTCGTCCTCATATCGAAGAAGTGTGCCAGTCTGCCAACATTTTAAGGTTTGTTCTCCGAACCGTCAGAGTTTTTCGGGATACCAGTGCTCTGAAGATTTTATACTTCTCCCTGGTCCGCAGTAGGCGGGATAGTGATAGTGGTTCGCTTATCTGGAATCCTCATGATTATGTATTGTGGGGTGATCCCTCGTGTTGGAGAGGGTTTCTAAGATTTCTCTACATGAAGGATTATGGCAACTATCCATGGCTCTACCCGACGAAATTTCTTCTGGGCATGCTGGGACTTCACCCCCTGCAGCTCAGAAGAGAGGGGTATTCCGTCACCCACTTATTCAGACTGCTGCGAGGCCATATTGAGAACTCAGCCATTTTGGAGTGCATGGGTCTCTATCTTCCAGATGACTTTCTTAGACAGCGTCATCGTAGATTATTCTATCTTCCTGCCTGTTGGACTAACGTGCCTATGGTTCTCCCGGTAGGGAGGAGTATATTGCTCCTGAACCAAATCTCCTCGGAGATTGATATATTTTGCGTCGGTGAGGAGAGATTCAAAAGGGAAATTCTTTTGATTCTTGTAGTAAATTCTTATAAGTAATAAATTCATTTATTCAGTTATTTCTTATATGTAATAAATTCAAATTTGTAAGGTGTAAGAAATTAATAAAAATATATTATTATTATTCTTATTTATTATTAAACGGTTTGAAAATCCAGTCACTATGGCACCACGTAGGGATTTTTTATAAAGGGCCCCCTTCTATTTTTTTTTGAACGATGAAATTTTTCAATGAAAAATCTAAAATAAAATTCGCTGGTCCGCTCTTTTTTTTTAGATATTGAAATTCCCCTATGTGGTGCCATAGACACTGGATTTTCGAACAGTTCAAGACTCGGTGCATGCAAATCGGATGTATAGTTTTTTAAATATGTTGTCAACCAGGCTGAAAAACGCATTAAAAACACATCTGTCGGATCTGCCCTGATGATGGACACTGCAACTCTGTCCGAAACGTTGGCTAAAGAAGGAGGTAGAGCAACACGGCATAACACCCCAAAAACAAGTAACTAAAATGCTTTTGGGCGTGAAAATCTAAAAACGTATCGTGTTTAAAAATTTTCGAGAAAAAAGAAAAAATGGCGCACCAGCGAATTTTTTTTTCGATTCCGTTTGAAACAGTTTGTATTTTAAATTATCCTTCAGTGAAACTTTGAACGCGTTTTTCTCGAAACTACTTTTTTCAACCTGGTTGACAACATGTTAGAAAAAATATACATCCGATTTGCATGCACCAATTCTTAAACTGTTCGAAAATCCAGTCACTATGGCCAGGGCCGTATTATCCATAAGGTAGTGTAGGCAACTGTCTAGAGGCTTCGACATGTTTAATCCGGCTCTGGCAGGGCCCTAGACCGTATTGGCCAGTGTAAGCAAAATTTTCATCGTTTATAAAAATAAAAATAAATAGAAGGGGGCCTTTACCATAGGGGCCTCTAGCCGACAGTAAAGGGCCCCTTCTATTTTTTTTTTATTAACGGTGAAAATTTTCCATAAAAAATCGAAAATAAAATTCGCTGGTCCGCCATTTTTACCTTTTTTTTAGATATCAAAACCCCCTTCATGGTGCCATAGACACTGGATTTTCGAACAGTTTAAGAATTGCAATTGGTGCATGCCAATCGGATGTATATTTTGTTTAATATGTAGTCAACCAGGTTAAAAAAGTTTCGAGTAAAACGCATTCAAAGTTTTGCTGAACGATAATTCAACGTACACACTGTTTCGAATGGTTTCACATTAAATGCTTTATCTCCGTCAATTTTTCGAGTTATAGTTAGTATCAAATAGATACATAAATTACAAATAAATTTTATACAGTAATTAATTACATGGTAGATATATTTGATGTACCCCCATAAGTAAGCATGGCTTGTGTGTATGGGGGGGGGGGGGTTGAGAGTATTTTTAACAAGCATCTTTCAGAAATTGAAATATTTTTTTTACAGTGTCCTGGTGCCTTAAAGCCTTGTTTAGCATTTGATTAAGGAAACATGGAGGGTTTGCCCCCCCCCCAGGATCAAGGTCCCGGGGCAGGCCGCCACCCCCCCCTTAGTCCGCCACTGGTCCTTCAGCCTTAGCCTCCAATACGCTCTTGGACTCATTTAGTTGTAATGTTTTGAACCACTCCCCGCATTCCCTGACTTAGCGCCTTCGGAATATCATCTTTTCACCTCTCTTAAGGCATATATAGATGAAATTAAATTTTCAACCGACGAGCAGATACGGAAAGCGATTCTGAAATGGGGGAAGGAGCTGGTGGGAGCATTCTTCGAGGAAGGCATAAAGAAACTTGTGCCACGGCTGAACACACGCATTGAACGGGTTGGCGATTATTTGAAAAAGGTCAAAAATTGTATCAACAATATCCTGTAATTTTTTTTTCAAATACACTTTAAAAAAATCATGCCTCGTATTTTCAGTGTGCTTTATTAGATTTCGGGGGGGGGATCAAACCCCCTCGATCCCCCCCCCCTGGCTACGGCCTTGGCCAAGAATGATGATTATGATGACATTAGAAAGTAAAAAAGGACGGTAAATCAAAATCAAACACGTTTCTATGGCAGCTTACAACACAAGAACAGAATCTTGCTTCTGGTAAACTACAGGAAGTCCCGACGAGAGACAGTTGTTGTGAGCAATGGGACGGGAAGTTGGTATTTCAATCCCTTCACACCGTCCCTAGCAGCAAAGTGGCCAGACGTGACAGTTTGAAGACAGTGTGATAGTGGAGAAGAGACTTCTGAAGAACCCTGGGGACTAAGTAACTCACTCCAGCCGACAGGACCACAGAGAACTGGAGATCAGGGTCTAAGGGAACCTCGTCGTCACTGATAAAGTGAAATACGGGAAAATCCGAGGAAGAACTGGATAGCAATACATGCACTCAGAACATCAAACTGTTTTGAGGAAAAGCGAGGCATAAAAACATGTTGTAAGATGTAAGCTCGGCATGCAGGCAGCTTTCTCTACGGGGCGCAACTCTAGCAAATTAGTGCATTAGCCGAGGCCTCACAATGGGGGGTATTGGGTCGGGGTCAACACACTATCCCATATTTATTTTATTAAAAGATAAATAACTTTGTTTACATCACTTTATTTTATACAAAATCATAAATCAATAAACAAAGTTGTTTGTCTTTTAATAAGATAAAAAAATGCCACTACAAAGTGAAAACCTTTCAAAAGAAGTTTTCTTCGAAAAAAAAACATATTTATTACTATGTTATTATCACATTCATACCAAGAGACATAAATTTATCATTTTTTTATTAGCATAACTCTCTTTATAATAACTTTTGAAGGTTATTCCCATCAATTTAATATATCATAGAAGAAAATAATATTAATAAATCTAAACGAAAATATGAAAAATCACGTGTATGTTTTTTAGTACAAAGTGTAGGACGTTCGCTTTTAGAAATCGTGTGTTCATCGAAAAATAAATACATGTGATATCTCATTTTACCCCCCCCCCCCCCCCCCCCCCCTTTTATTTTATCATTTTTGTCTCATCTCTTCTCATATTACAAATTCAGAATTACTTTTTTAAGAATATCTTTTACATGTGTTTTGTTCAGATATATTAGTGTTATATTCATCAATGAATGATATATTACATTGATGGGAATAACCTTCAAAAGTTATTTTAAATATAAAAAGAGGATTATTCTAATAAAAATTAAAGTTATCAATTTATTAGCCTACCGAACCTGTTATCAGTACAGGAAGGGATATTTCACCATCCTCTTGATAGCTTATCCACGGGATAACGTATTGAACAAACAAATAAATATTCGCAATACGTGGAAAACTCTGTTAAATTATCCGCGATGTACCATGTAGCCACTATTCACGTTCTTAATAAATTCATTTTCCTGTTTCAAATGACTTTTAGTCGGTTTTTTAAATTTCTTAATCCTTCGTTTACCAGTTTTATCGATCATTTCGAGATGAAAATCTTGATTAAACCAATGCCCATTCTATTTGAGAGGCGGGCAAGGGTACCGCCGCAATGGGAATCATTTATCGGATAACCAACACATGTGCCATAGGTCATCTCAAAACGAGTGCAAAAATCATCTAAGTGAACTATTAAATCAGTGGTATTATTTATTCGTATCGAATTTTCTTTATTTGTCGTGTTATAACAATTTTTCAAATAATTGTTCATTTTTGATAAAAAATAATATTCAAAATGGAACCAGTTCCTACGAGAAATAATATCGTTGGTTCCAGGTAACTGCGACAGGAACATTGGCCATCTCTAATAAATCGCTGTTTTGAATTTTGACAGTTGTTGACATAATGAATTTTGACTTTTGCATTTTACATGTGACATGTGACAGTGACAGCTGCGTTAATTTAATAATCGTGGTTGTGCCTACTCCTACTGTATAATTATTATTATTATGTAATTTGGTGCAACATCTATTTTAGGTACAAAATTTGGAAGGTTTGTATCATACATAGACATTGATTTTTTTCTATTAGCTTGCCTAGTTACTAAAAATATTTTGTAGGTAGGTACCTAACTATATTTTGAAAATAATCCATTCCAAGACAAGGTGTTGCTATCTATTTACATAATGTTGTGGTTTTTTTATAATTTTTTCTTCAAATGGTAAATTTATTGGGTAAATATCCAGATACTTGTCTCATCCATATGTACGAGCTATAAAAACACTTTGTATCGGTTTAATTACATGAGGAACAATTATTTCAGTCCACGAGAAGCGAAATAATGCATTTTCATTCATGATAAATATTTACCTTTTCCTAAAAAATTTAAGCCAAAGAACTTATTTAAGTGTTTATGCAAATTAGATGAGGTGTATATTTACCCTCTTTTTATGTTAGTTCTACACAGAAGGCCCTGAGGAAAAAAAAAACCCTAGGTCATATTTGGGGATTCTGTGTGGGGGTCTTTTTAGGGAAAAGAAGGAGAGAAAGTTCTGGGAAGGAATTGGGTGGGACGGGTGGGTAAGAATTTGGGGGTCAATATGTTCAGGAGTGATGGACGTACGAATCCATCTCTCCCACTGCGATGCAAAGCGATAGCTAGAGGGAGTCCAGCTGGAGAGGTGTAGTTTAGGTCTCTCTCAACCTGTCTATCTCGATCCGGCCCGCCAAGCAGTGAGTTAGCAGATGCATTCGCCGCCAAGACATAGAAAAACCTCACCCCTTAAACCCGGGCAACCCCTTTATTGTTTACACATCAGATAAACTTTTAGAATCACTGGACAAGCTCAATATAAATACATCAAATAAGAAAAAAAACATGACCGAACCGAAAAGCATGAAATTTTGAAATTTCATTAACAAAAATTATAAGTTTATTACAGTATTTTCCATTTTCCTGATGTAAATTGCCTTTCATAGTAATTAAGTTGAATTGAAGTGTTATTTAAAAAAATAAATAAAATGCATAAAGCGTGTCCAGCTATTCTAAAAGATTACCCGTTTTAATGCTTAACCTCACTAGAAATAAGCCTGTATTAAGGTTAACAATAATTTTATAAGCTATTAAAAATAACACAAAATTTTATGAAGGAACATAATGTTGTGACCAAAATGTTTCTTACAAATGTATACTAAAGCCCAAGGTATTATTTTGTCATCTTTTATATTCGCATTCCTTACATTTTTACAGTCAACTAGAGTTGCAGGTACAGCAGCAAAGTAGGAAGAAGGGGAAATCAGGAATGCCAACTTACCTAACCGGCACCAGCTCTATCACAATCACTGGTTCTTCGAGCCGGATCTGCCATTTAGCTTATTTAATCGAATGTTATTAATAGTCTTGCTTCTGCGTGGTTTATATTTAAGAATCCGGCTTCCAACGCATGTCTGCCTCCGTGCCATACCCGTCGCACCATATAAACATCCGTGTACGTGGATTTTCAGACAAAGCTACCGTTAACCACAAGATGGCGCTGCTTTCGTCGGCAAGACTCAAAGGGACATGCCCTTCCTAGATGTAAGTTCTACGAATTTATGAACATGGAGTATCTCCCGGATTTCGAAAGATTGACGGTAATACTCAGTTGTATCAAGCGGCTGTATATTACATATGACGTCATTGCCCATCCAGGTTACTTTTTCGTGATGACTAGCAGTGACTAGCCAGCACTGGTTGTAACGTTGACAGTGGATACGAAAAACAGGCTAATTTTGGAACCAGTTTACAAAATGATCACAAACACTAACTGGGCGAAGACGAAACAAAAGCCGCCCGCAGGGCCTAGAAGTAAAAACCTGCGGAGCGGGTTATAGTTATAGATTATTACCATTGTTATTGTTATTACCATATGCTAGTTATAGATTATTACCATAAACTATATCTTCATGTTGGCCCGTGAAGCCTTTAATTCACTATTTAGCGTTAATTTTGGAATGTGGCTGCCATAAAATGAAATCTTCGGCGTTTACCTCCATTAATGGCTGACCTACTTGAGTGCAACAGAGCAACAAGTCTTGAGTTTTTTTTTTTTACATTAGCTCCACACAGGAGGCCCTGAGGAAAATAATTTCAATTGGGATGCTGTGTAGAGGGTGTTTTTAAGGAAGGGAAGGATAGGAAGTTCTGGGAAGGAAAAGGGTATGAGGGGTGGGGAGGAATCTCAAAGTCAGCTTATCCAGGAGCGTCTGACGTAACAATCCATCCCTCCAACTGCGGTGCAAGGCGAGGGGTCGAGAGTCCGGCTGGAAAGGTCAAAAGGCCTCCCTCAACCAGTCTCTCTTGATCCGGCCCACCATGCAACAGGTGGGCAGACGCATCTGCTGTTAAAACCTGGACAGATCTCACCCCATGAACCCGGGCACCCCTGTTAAGTAACCAAACGTAGTGAACCCCTTGGGGTGACCTACGGCAGAGGTGTTGGTTATCCAATAAATGGTTCCCGGGGTGGGGGTACCCAAAATTGAGTGCAATTCGGCATTCCTGATTTCTCCTTCTTTCCGCTTTGCCATGGTACCTCGTGTATGTCCCCAACAACCAGTTTTATTTACTGGCTTCTCCTGAGATTTCAGTAAACAAAAATTGTATATCGTCTTGTTTTATTTTAGAAAGTTAAATGGATTTGCAGAAAGCTAATTATGAAAATAACATTGCGAGTTGCAAGCTTAAAGTAGTTGTTTTGATCTAGAAATTCCAGACAGAATAAGCGATGCAAATGTGAAATTAATGTATATGCATGTTGTTGCTGTCTGGTGTACTATATAAATTCCCTAGAATATTAATAATACTTCCAACTCCAGTAAAATATTGGCAGTATTTAATTGCGTTGGCTGGCAACTCTGGCAACTCTGGCCACTAGAGGCGCTAGTGTAGCGTACTGACATCAGAATGCATTGGAAATGTTAGAAGTTGAAGGTATTATTACTGTTCTACAGTATTTATAACGGTTCTACGTTAAGGTTTGACCGACCACCACACATTCCTGTTGGTACTGCCAGACGTCGAGAGAGGGAACCCTCCTGACTGCAGAGCCATTTTTTTTTTATCTAACCATATTTGTCTTTTCTCCTATCCCTTTCTTGTAGGTGCTTGTAGCATACGCAAGATACAATCCCCTGCGAGCTGCTGTCCTTCCTCTTGCTTTCTATCATCTTTCCATGTCATTATATATGTTTTACTAACACCATTGTATCAAGTTTATTATGTAAGCACTTGCATACTGCTTACTAACAACGTATGCAGGGACATTGGAGGTCTAGATTTGTTCTAAACTAGAGTCTTGCAAGTGCCTTGAAGGAGTAATCATCTGTTACTTATACCAGGGCGGGTAAGTGGTGGATAACCCCCAATGTTCTACTGTATTTGCTGACGGTCTAATGTGTACTAATTGAACGGAGACGTAGTAAAGGCTGGCCGTGTGCTTTCCAGATCCCAACATCGAGGAGACGGGCGAGCAGCTGCGCAAGTCCAACTACGGTGCCCCCGACTGCTGCTACGCGCACTGCGGGCCCTCGGGGGGCTCCCTGTGCGCGCAGTGCCGAGGCGCGCCCCCCGAGCAGGAGCAGCCCTACGCCGCGCCCTGCGGAGCGCAGCCGCTGCTGCCCCCGCCGCCCGCCGCCCCCGCTCAATCCTCCTCCCCTCGGACTGCCCCCCCCCTCGCCCTCCTGTCCCTGTCCCTGCCGCTGCTCCTCAGTGCATACAACAACCTAGTGTACAACACCCCGCGCAATAAAGACGCTCGTTACTCAATGACTCTTATCATTGTGGATTGGATTATGGGAATAGTAACGTGTACGAGGTTATAGCTCTTGCGTCTAAGTCTCCCGCACGGCCTTACCCCGGCCGCGCGGCCGATGCTTGGAAGTCTGACTTGTAAACAAATGTTCGTTAAACGGGTGAAATTAATTAATTGATAGTTTATTCATTAATTCCAAAATGATCCACGGTGCGTCTACGTCAACGTCATTTATTATATCCGACACTTGTTAACACTCTGAGTGGCAAATCATTCTTTCTATGTTCAGTGCCATCGATCTTTCTATCTCCCCTCTCTGATCTATCCGCAATACTATGTTTGTGAGGCATTACATACATTACTCCAGTATTTCATTCCACTTATATTATCGTCTATTTCCAATCAATTCTAAATATTACAAATCTTATTCAGTGGCTCTTGACACTTGACAACGATGTTAAAGAATACAGTCTCGACAAATATTAAATTTCCGACCCGACATTGCGATATTCTGATTGTCTTTTATTTAGAAACGGCACCACAACTACAACTGTAATTGAAGTCATTAAAGAATCCAGAAATTATTGAATAATATAGCTTACCATTGTCACGGTTGATCACTGTTCCTAAACTTGCTATTTCCTTAACGAGTGTATATAATGACAATCAGAGAGCAGTGTGGGTTGGACATTCATTTACTGATTTGTTTTCCATTGGAATAAGTTTTTGATTTGTTTGTACTTGATATTCCCTCGAGAGGACAAATATTTCTATAAAATATAATTGTAAATATCAAGTTATAATGTGCCAAAGACTGAGGAATAAAAGTTCACTACTTGTTAACACTTAAGTGATATTCTTGAATAATTTAACACTTACACGAATGTCGTCAAACGTTTGTAATGTTAGTGTGGACCCATTCCAGCGATTTGTTGTTCTTTTTGGGGCTGTGGACTATGAAATATCATTGGACTGTCATGATGCAAACTAAACATTGTTTAACCATTTATAAATACATAGATTTAACTATTCATAACACGGAGAACTCTTTAGACAGAGCGCAGGTTACCTTGCAAGGCTACCTCCTTACAGAGAATACGAGTATTAACATTTAGTAGGTACTCTCGTCAGTACAGTACAGAGATAGATTAATGTATAAGATGTAAATGCACTTGTTAGCGCTCCAGAATTACATATTTCCTTTCCATCTGATTCCAATACTAATACTAATAACCTACACTCCGTTTCAAGTTGGAGAATGAACACTGTTTGTTGAACTTGGGAAAGAGGCTAGGATAGTTTAGTTGGCTCCGAGTGGACTCAATTGTTCTGCTGTTAATGTTCCTGGAGAGATTATTCCGGTAGACCGTCTAAACATTATTTTTCAAGTCAGACTTTAGCTACGCAACCACGTCCGCTCACCATTTGTGTAAAATACTCAAATAAAAAATCTAACCTTCTTTTTATATGCAGTAAGAAAATGGAAAACACAATTAACACAGTGCGAGTGCGTTATCATTAAACGGTCAATTTATTTGTCAAATATTGTTTGTGTTACGGCAGATATTCCTCGGCTGCGGGGACCGGCACTGGCTCCTGGCTCCCGGATCCCGGATCCTGGATCCCGGATCCCGCCACCTGGCACCTGGCCCCGGCCAAACAACTCAGCGTTCTTTCATTCCAACCAAACTAACCTTCAGATGAAACTTGCTTCGGAAGAATTGAAAATTAAAATTATACTTATTCTGACAAAAAGTAATGTTGGTAATTAATATTATGTAAATACAATTGACTGTAAACGCATTGAAGTTATTAATTCTCGCGGATCTTTTTTCTTTTCTATTCTTCTCGAGTAACTTTCACGGTGTCGGAATTGAGCATTGGGAATAATATTCTTCATGTCAGACCTCTGTCACACTAATAGCTCATCTTCCACCTCTTCTTTGTTGGCAATCAGTCAGTTCCTTCAGAAACATGGAAGTATTCCATCATCACGTTCCCGTTGGCTTGTAAGACAAACCGGGGACAGAGTGGTTACTCCTGGTTTCTAGCCATCAGCCCTTGACGATGCAAGCAGACAAGAGACGGAAGCTCCTCGGGACTAATTTATCTCATTTGCTACATTACTACAAAGATATTTAATAAATATGTAAATATCTAATAAATATCCATAGTTTTGTGCTGTTAAATTAAATTATTATATAAAATCTATAGATGATGCTAGAACTCTGATAAAACACATTTGTATTACAATAAAGAGAGATGTGTTCATTCAAAAATATGTATGTATTAAATTTTACATTTCGATTAAATCAAATATGACAAAGAAATCATTAAATGCGACTTTTAGCAGTTGATTTGCTTCACAAGATAAAAGTAAAATGTCATTTGGGAGAGATTACACCGTGACAATGAAAACTTGAAACAAAATGTAAAACCTGCATTTAATAATATACTGTAGAGTTCAATTGTGTTTTCTGATATGATGACATGAAAATTCCTTTCAAAAAGTTACGCTGCCAATGCCTTAGCAAAAAATAACTCCTTAAATATGCAAAACCTTTTATAAATTGCTTTGACCATATGCCGAACCAATCTTTCAACAGATTCAATCAAATACACTATTATAAATTATTTACTTCACCCTTCCTTTATTGCACTCAAGTCACTTTGTTCATTCATTTCACTTAGCAATCAAAAGTTAACTTTCAAATAGAGTTGATAACATTTCTATGGAAAGACTTTTCTATGCAAATCAAGAAGAGTTGAACTATACAGGAAAATTCCATTCACAACATACTGTGCATAACGTTGACTGTAAGAGTAATGAAGCCTTAATAATCTAAAAGGGAGCATCCTCGGGAAGTAGTGCATTGTTTTAATTTGCATTGTTCCCGAGTGTTTTCCAATGTTTTGTGCAACATACGCAGTGCGTGGCATTTTCCTGCGTAGATGAACTTGTAGAATATGAATATACAAAGGTTGGTTGGACACTGGATAAGAATGGCGGAAGTTGTTGTTGGATCTGATGTATTGGGGAAATGCAGAAACAGATAAAGTTGGGTATAGCTGCTTATAGTTGTTGAATTTTATTAAAAATACAGCCGACGTATTTGATTATGATTTTTCATATTTAAAAACTGATATGAAAATACTGTTGAGTGAAAGTTATAAAATATTTAATTATGAGAAAGATGAATATAACTTAAAGAATATTTGTCATACAAATGAATTGATTTTTTAATACATATATATATATCTTTGTAATTATTGAATAATTGTAAAGAAAAAAAAAAGAAAAATTGTTATAAATAATAAGTGTGGTTGAAATATGATATTTATAGAATTTTAAAAGGACATTATTGTAGTTGTTTTAAATAAATGGTATCGTAGTTACTTAAAAATACCGTCTTATGAAGTCTAAAGCGGGGAGTGGTTAGGGAGTAATACCGGCCTGTAGCGGCAGTCACACTCATGGCTAGATCCAGTTTCAGACACTCGTGGCTAGATATGGTCTCAGACACTCATGGTTTGATACGGTCTAAGACATCCATGACTAGATACAGTTTCAAATACTCATGGCTAAATCCAGTCCCAGATACTCATAGTTCGATACTCAAGACACCCATGGCTAAATACAGTTTCAGACACTCATGGCTAGACACATTTCAGACAATCATGGCGAGATCTAGTCTCAGATATCCATGACTAGACAGTCTCAGATACCCATGGCTAGAAACAGTTTCAGACACACGCATGACTAGTTCCAGTCTCAGATACACACGGCTAGACACAGTCTCTGATATTGACTAGATAAGATCTCAGACATTCATGTCTAGATCCAGTCTCAGACGCACAGTTCAGACACTTATGACTAGATACTGTCTCAGACATACATCTAGACACAGTTAGACATACTAGACACAGTTTCAGACACTCATGACTAAATACAGTCTCCGACATCCACGGCTAGATACAGTCTCATACATCAATGACTCATACAATATCAGACGTTCATGGCTAGATCCAGTTTCAGACATACGACTAGATACAGTTTCAGACACAAATGCCTAGACACAGTTTCAGACACTCATGACTAGATACAGTCTCAGACATCCACTAGATACAATCTCAGTCAACCACGGCTAGATACAGTCTCATACATCCATGACTAGATACGGCCTCAGACGTTCATGGCTAGATCCAGTTTCAGACACATGCCCAGATACAGTTTCAGATACTCATGACTAGATACAGTCTCAGACATCCACGGCTAGATACAGTCTCAGCTCAGTCACTCGGTGGAACGGCTATTTTCCGCCTTATACTTTGCATAATGTACTAACACTATTTTTATAAAACAATGTTTCATTTCAATATGTATTATAAGATATTATTTACAAGAGTTGGAAATATGCATTACAATGAATATTATTACTATTATGGTGGGGGTTTGATAAATACTATAAGATTGGAGATATGCAATAAACTTAGTGATAAGTGTTCACGATAAACGATAATTAAACAGCACAAAATACAATATATAAGTATTTGGTTTTTATTAAGTACAAGTATGATATAATAATTCAGTTAATGGATTCTACGTTGGTAGTTCTACGACTAATACTTCAACTCACTACGACATTGTATTATTAGCCAGTAATAAATATGTATTACAATAGCCATCTAGTGCCAGAGAGTACTCGTATGTACCAATGTACAACTACATTAAAGCCACAGGCTCTTTGATTAAGGCCATTAAACTCAAAACATTGTGATTTTTGGACTGTATTATCATTAGATCTTAACAATTAGTTAATATCTTCCCAGCACTATTGTATATTGTATTATATTGACAGAGTTCACACAAGTTGTCCAACTCCATCCGTCGATAGGCAATACATATACATATGTTATAACCCCAGATATCTTCCACTCGTCGCACAAAAAGGCCCACAACACACGATGCTTGTTAGCCGTCTTTAGCTCTATTTAACGCTCCATTCGGTTTGGTTAACATTTAACATCACTACCCGTAACGAGCCCTTAATGTGACGACTATAGGATATAGATCTAAAGCCGAAACCATTACATCTACGAAGTTAAATATTTATGGGTATGTACAGTAACATCCGAAGACTTGAAAAAATAATTACTTACATGGAAAAAATGTATGTCTTCTTAGAATGTCATTTATAGTAAGAAAACATCAATATTATTTAAAAATAAAATAAAAAACATTTGTGTTGAAGTTGGGTGTGTCAGGTGTCCTACTTTTAATAAATATATTAAACAGTTAAATAGAAATCGATTTCAAAACTTTGCTCTATTGTAAAATTATACCAAAATGAGTTGTAGATATCCTTTTACCTACTTTTACTTTATTTGAAAAGGGTTTAGGTGCTATTGGGTATTTCTCGTCACAAGCAAGTGTTACGTATCACGTTTAGCAACAAATAATAATTCTTTCACTTTATCCCCATCTTCTCATTTCATGTGCATCTTGTACCCCTTATGATTCATTTGTTCCCTTGTCCAGTTGTCTGAATGATCCCAGTGGAGGCCGGTTTTTAGCAATAGTTAAAGTTTGGTATTGTTTTCACGTTAAAACTCCTACGACAAGAGGTCTCGCTTAGATAATCTTCGACAGAACTCCATTAGCTGTTAGAGAAGCCTGCATGTTAGTACAAAATTTTGAAAGTAAGATCTTTAATGATAGGTCTGTGTTACTGATTCGGTTAATATTAGAACTGTATTTACAAATATAAATAAACAATAATAGGAAATTGCAAAACTGCCATTAAATAAATAATTGTCTTCATTGGTTGTAGGAAT
Organism: Limnephilus lunatus; assembly: GCA_917563855.2. NCBI lineage: Eukaryota > Metazoa > Arthropoda > Insecta > Trichoptera > Limnephilidae > Limnephilus > Limnephilus lunatus. Next base: position 4,410,789 of record OU830593.1, on the reverse strand, counting down.
ATGTATAATAGGGCATTTAAAAATATTGTTTCTCATACAAGTTGATGGGATCGGTCTTGTTTCTCATCATTTATTTATTAGGTTGGGGACGAGGTTAGGTATCTTTTCGTAAGACAAATGAAACGGAGACATGCCCGCATGTAATATCAGTTTAGGTGCGGGACAGATGTTTTACAGCCCGGCGACTTCAGGCCCGTGTCCTTCGCTATCTCGGGTCGGCGACTTTCTTTACAGATGAAACAAACAATTATAATCATATTGTGTATCTTTCAGATGAATCTAAATGTGCCTCAGCTTTTTTGTGATATGAATAAACTATAGGTAATGATACATTTTTGGTTCATATTTTGCTCACAGAAGTTTCTAAGCATCTATCATGTGGTACAGAATTATAGCCTTATGATGTAAGAATATATTGAAGGTACTATGTTTGGGCAATTATTGGAGAATAATTGCAATCTCTGTACTGTAATATTGAGAATGCATATTTCCATCTCTCCACCGAGTATTTATCCGTGCAGCAAGCATGTACCGTGTACATCTCATTCATGGGTGTGTTTTGTTGTTATATTTTATAGAAGACATTTTGTACGCCTTATGCAATTTAAATCGGAGATAAATATTTCTTAATTCTTGTAGGTTCAGAGAATTTAGAAAAGTGGGTGTAACGACTTTGTCAATATAAACTTCCGCTAGCGAACTTGCGTTGTTTCTGTACCGTGTTGATATGATAAAGCCTTAGTATATTAACTGAAGTAATCTCGGCTGAAGTAACTTCCCCTTTCAGAGGTAATTGGCAATTGACAATGCGAGCGCAGCTGAAAGAGGCAAGTAGTGCAGCAGAACTCGAGACGAACATTCCCCCGGTGAGTGAGGGAGGTCAGTGATAAAGGAACACCACAGGTCTCCAAGTAGAATATTTTCACAAAGAATCTGGAATTTGTAGATCTTTTTCTCTATTATTCTGTGTGTTGTCTTTTCTATAACCAGAGTTACACGCATAATCAGGAAACGCAGAAGTTACATTTAATATATTAGTGGAAGTTGTTCATGTGTAAAAACAATATGATAAACAAGAAATAAAACAAAGGTTGGGGATCTTGACTTCGTTGTAAGAATGTTGAGAGCCACGACTATTTAGCCGCACAATGTATGTAAAATTTAAATTAATGAAATAGTTGTAATTACATAATGTTTGTATGGTTTATTGTTGGCCGATGTTGTTTACTGATGCCTGATGCCCGACGTCCGACGTCCCACCGACCCTTCCTTTATTATCTCTGTCACTCTCTCACATTATATTATATTACCTAAAAACTTTACTATTGTTTTGTTAGATGTCAAACTCTGTACTTACGTAGAATGGCCTTATGTACTACATTTTATAGCGAGCAACTACAATAAACCGACGGTCATTGTTATTATGTATTGCCATTAAACCAGACAAATTAATAATTGTTTAAGATAAGTTTTGATAGAAAATATAGACAGGAAAACCATAAGCATAGGTAACAAACATACAATTGTGAGATTTCCCAAACAAACAAATAGCTTATAAGTTTTATATGACATTTTGGTGGACTTGAGTTATCAATTTTGATGTGCCAGTTCTCTACAGACCGTTTTGACTTATTTTGTGATGAAATGATGCAAGGAAAGGTTTCAAACTAGAATAACACTGTACAGTTGTGATGGTCTGTTTGTAGAATATGCGGTGTATTTGGAGACTTCAACATGCCTATTACCTGCATTCTTTACAACTGCAATCTGCAACCTGCCAACCAAACCAAGAGAGGAGATAGCGTTTTGTACATCTACCAATTGGTAAGTTCATAGAAAAGTTCTGTCTACAAGAGCACAACGGATAAGGACATTTCTACAAGATAACAGAAAGCCTGTTTCCTTTGAATAATGACTAGTTATAAGATAAAGGCTTGTTTAATTAAACTAATAAGCCTAGCCTTACATTAACGCAATATTAGAGAATAATAGCTAAAATAGTTTTATTATATGTATTTTAAATATATACTTATGAAGCCGACAGTTGGTGGTCTTTCTGTTTATTACAAGTGTCGGGTCACTCACTAGTTTCCTTTAGATACCAGCTCCAACAGCAATAGATCATGTTGAACAAATCTTTTATTCCATTTATTATCCCATTCGATATTGTAAGGACGTCTTTTGCTTAATCTGGCTTCCTTCCCATTCATTTCCTTTGAAATAAAAGCACTTGTTAAAATTGTCACCATCTTGCAAATACCTCATTGCCATCTCTAATATGGAAGCGTCCTAGCTGAGACATTTCACATCACAGATTAAATCCTCTCTAATCACCTTGCAGATTACATTTAATCCTCTCTCGTCATGGATAATAGGTTAGGTACTGATACTCGTCTCCAAAAACACCTCATACTTAAACAATACAGTGAGTTGTCACAGTTTATAGTTTGGTTTGATCTGAATGCGTGAAGCGGACTCGAACCTGGTTGGGATGTTTGGTCAGTAACAGTTATAAGAGATATCCGACCCGTCTCGAGTCAGTTCTACGCGCCGAGAGGCACTTGAAAGGATGCAAGTGATTGTTGCGAAGTATGGCGGTGGTTGTTGGGTGATTTGTTACTTGGGAAAAGTTGAGCCGAAGAGCGAGCGTTGAGCGACACCAATACAAGATACATTTGAAGTAAACTAAGGATACAATGTTTTTAGTAAATTTATAAAGTTTCCACAACATGTTTAATATCATGTAAAGGTCTGGTGGAGTGGACTCCTGTCGCCTTCCATTTTGTCATTTATTTTGTCAGAATGCTTTCAAAGTTATTTTTATATGGTATATTCTATGGAATGATTGAATATTGTTGTTACATAAAGTTATTGTTTGTTTATTGATTTTTATCGCCGACAGATCCATCTATCGTTTAAACGAGAGTTGATATTATATACATAATAAGTTTATAGTAATTGCCATTTTTTAAGGATTTATACTTTTGTTTTGTAGCGGTTCATTTAAAGTGAATAGTGTTACTTATACAGTTGTTATACTTTATCCATTCTGCACAAATATATCTATAAATAAACAATAATTAAAGTCGGAGAACATAGTGACATTTGCAAGGAGTATTAACTAGTCCACATACCTAGAAATAACAAGAAGTTTAAGGTATTTTATTAACCATGAAGTTTCTACTAGTTTCTTTCTATGGAACCATTCTAATGTTAAATAGAAGTCTTAGAATTTCACATGTCCTTTGTTCATTCACAGGTGTTACTTATGGTTTGTGTTTATCTTCAGTTTTACTTAATAAAGGCATGGTTAAATAATGTTCGTCTTTTACTTTATACACCTTCCATTCGCGCCGCATTCCAGTGAAGATACCTGGGGCCAGTCCTGACGCCCACTTGCTAAGGCACCAAAAAGCCAAACTCACTTGAAATGGCTTCAGCAATTCTCACTGACAGATGAAGACCAACTGAAGAAACCACAGAGGACGCCAGATCATCCCCGAATACTCAATGACGTTTTATAAATAGACTTGCCATTGTCTCACAAACTCAAGATATAATGTGGCAAGTAAACAACACTCTTTTGTTTTCAGCTTAATTTCTTAAGAGGCGGTTCTCCAAATTTCAACCGATTTCTTGCAAACCTCCCTTAAACATTTGAAGTTTTTAAGCTCTTAAAAAAATATATGTTATTCTTGAAGATAATATCTAGAGATTTGTCGCGCCGAAACGCAAATTATATAAAATTCCCTCGATAGAAAAAAATCGCAAAGTATGCTCCAAAAATTATTAAAAACACGTTTGTTTCGGTTATTTTACAAGTTATATGTATGAAAAAATTCACAGCGTTTCTTTAAATAAAATTAAAGACAATTATCGCGAGATTTGTGCTTTTTTTTTAACGTGTCGTGTTTTATTAAAGATTTTAATGATTTTTGCACCAATTTTATCGCTGTAAATGTTAGCGCGCTCTTCTAACATTCGTAATTTCATATCTCTCCATCTTCTTCTTTTTGGGGCCGAGAACTGAGCCTTAATTCAAAAGTTATTCATAATTAAAGAGGTGTATAGGCCAAACGGTTTTGCATTCTATCCCCTAAAAGTCTTTTTAAGTTTAGTAATGGGTGGTTTGGTATATTTAATGGTTTAGTAAACAGAGTTTATGTAACGCAAAATCTGATTAAAAAACCACATACCATGTCAGAAATCGGATATATTCAAGGCCAGTCCGACTACCTACAAATCGTTGATTCTGACATGTTGATTTTATATTTAAAAGAGATAATACTGATCACATTAGTACTGAAATTTGTGAAGTTAAAGCTTCCAAGTAAATACATCAAATTATTAATTGTGTTCATTTGTATGTTACAATAAATATAATACATTTTTACAGTATTAAATAATAATCATTACGTATTCTACCCATCTGACATCTGATGTTTGGCGATAAACCTCACTAGTTTTGTGCAAGGATATTAAATTTATTGATTGCGCAGAAAAGTCTCACAGTGAACTGCGCTGTAAACCGTTATCTTACTTTCGGTCTTTACTTTTTTGCGCGGCGGCCTGTATTGGCGGGCGGCACTTCAACCAACGGCAATTGGCCAGCGCCGTGTTGTGAAGAATTTAGGCGCGAGAAACAAAAATTCTACCTTTAAATATTAATTTAACTATGAAATCTCGATCAATTTTCTTTTTTTAAAATAACATCAATTCTGATAGACGGTTAACATTGATAAAAAAAATTACTGGAATTCCTTATTGAAGAATTAAAAAAATCTCCATACAAAATGCCCAAGGGACGTGGTTTTCTCAGTTTAAATGACGTCACACCCACACCCCGCACAACCCGCTTCTTACCGCTCGGATTCCGCTCGTTTTGGCGGGGTTAATAAAATTTAAACTTTGAGAATTAATTTTACTATGAAAACGAACTTTAAAAAAAAAAAAAAAACCAGTATTTAAGTTTGAATGCGAACATTGATAAAAGATAAAAAAATAAAAAAAATAAAAAAAATGGACTCAACTTCCTTATTGTCCGAATGTTTGAAGTTGGAAGTTGGCCTCAGTGTGGCCTTACCATAAGACAATCAAAGAATGTGTGTCGATCAGACCTTCGTTATTTTATAAAACCTGAAAGTTTCTCTGTGTATGTCTCTAATACAGGTAAAGACGATCCCCGACTATGAAGTTTGGATCACGGTGGCTTTGAAAGATATTATGTATATTAATTATAATTGTACTTACGTTAAAGTATAAAAACTGAATTTTATATGTTACTTGAGGAACTATCAACGTATGTTTTCTGAGTAATCAGATAGTTTCGATGGTTCCTTCACCTTGTCAGACACATTAAAAGTCTTCCGTAGATGTGAGCTTGACATATACATGCAAGCTACTAATTGTAAAAGTGCAAGCAAAATGCTCTTGAAATTGTGCTGCAATTTTATATACCTTTGCAACCTGCTATCTTTCAAGGCCACCGTGATTCAAACTTCATAGTCGAGGATCGTCTTTACCTGTATTAGGGACATACACAGAGAAACTTTCAGGTTTTATAAAATAACGAAGGTCTGATCATCACGGGCTCTTGCTCTATAATGAAGTATAAAATCATAAGGAAATATGAAAATTAATTGTATTGTTTATAATAATCGATAATAATAAGTAATTTGCGTGTACTCATAAATTAAATGTTATTTCTTCTCTTTTACTACTGTTTGCCGTGTAATGGAAACATTTTTTCATCACACAGGAGGGCATTATGGCGCTTTCTAAATGCAAATTACCTACTGACCTTACTCGACGAGTGGCAGTTTAGTACTAAAGTACTAGAAATCGAGCCTAGTGCAATCGCCTTACTTTTGGCTTCCCACTTTGAGATTTCTACCACGCGTCTACAGTATATAACGTCATTGGCAATATGTACTATTAGATCCAGTCTAATAATGAATGGTATGTGGGACTTTTAGGAAGTGAGGTGGCACCTTAAATAATACAAATCGCAAACGATTATCATATTAATCATTTATACAGATCAAGTACATTGTTTTGTTAAAAAATATCAATTTTCTTTTACAAAATAAAAGCACATAAATTAGAAGATTCATGTAACCATACTAAGAAACTATGTATTTAAGTTAAAAACTTACACTTTAATAATTAACATAAATAATACTGATCTAAAACTAGCTTCCGAGCATTTTACTACTACATATGTATCATTCATTATTGAAGCTTTGGTGACATTGGTTTTATCAAGTGCCTTCTGTCCACTGGCCTGTGATTTATTTGCCGAGTAAGAATAAATAAATTAACAGATGGCCAGCAAATAATTGTACGAATATCATTATTAGCGCCATTTGCATCAACAATAATGTATTCAAACATGTGGTCTTAGGTCAAAATATGAATAATGCAAAATAGACTAAATCTGTTTGAAACTTTAAATAATTGTAAGTTCCAATCGAAAAATAACAACTTTCACCGGTTTCTTTGGTTTAGTGGGGGCTTGTATATTTGTTATAACAAAGGACATATTCATGATAATGCATATATTGACCTAACACCACAATGGTATTTGTCGTGCTGTATTATTTTAATATTCCAAAAAGATCATGTTGTTATTATATATTCAGCAGCAAACGATATCCAAATAGATGAAGATATGAACATCGGACAGAACAGATGTTGTTCAAATAAAACTTCTTGATTTTATGCTGGAAGCAAGAATACTCTAAGAGTGCATTCATATATTTATATAATATCTGGAGATTAATGCTAGAAGTGCCTATGTCAGTTTTTGAAATTTTGATTTAGGTACCAGGCCCCCTAGCATGGTCGATCGATATAGGTTTTATCGAAAACATCAGTAACTTTTCATTGCTCCTGAGCACGACTGCAGGCCACTAACGAACAAACAACGGTGCACGTCAATTAAATCAGGAATCTTTAGTCATTGTGAACTGTTGTTTGTTCGTTAGCGGCCTGCAGTCGTGCTCGGGAGCGATGAAAAGTTACCGACATTTTCGATAAAACCTGTATCGATCGACCATGCTAACACCCCAGAAAGTACTCTAAAGTGTCCTTTATTTGAATGACATTAATATTTTTTTCAGGTGTTCTAGGTTAATGAAATTATAGCCTTTCTGATGTAGAAAAAAAAATAGTGTTTCTGCGTTTTTTACACCAAGAATTGGATAGACAATCTTCAATCCTGAGAATTCCACAAATTTGACGTAGGTACTTCTAGCATTGAGCCCCAGATATGTATATAAAAGAACGTTCTTTCCTGATTTAACTTTTGGTTTGTTACACATTATTTCCTAAAGTAAACTAAAAATAAAAGAGCAATTTTCTAACATCGATAAAATAAATTAAGAGCTTATAACAAAGTAATTATTTTGAAGCTTGAGTATTCATTGAAGTACAAGTACTGACGAATAAAAATTATATCAATAATGAATGTATAAAAACTAATTATATATTAAAGTTAATTAAGTAATGTAATAAAATACAATGTTTAATAAGAATACTTACAACTTAATTTTTTTTGGTTGCTGCAATAAATAAACATAATAAATAAAAACTATTACTAAGCCAAAAGAAATAAATGAGATTTTAAATTTAGGAGTTTGAAAATTTGTAAAATAAGTACAAGAAACACATAAAAAAAATATTAACAGATCAATTTTATAACTAATGGAATGGTAAACTTTTAGGATTGCTGGCAACACTTAATAAATACTTTTTGAAAAAAAAAAAACTTTGATTCAAATTAATTACTATAAAAGACAACCATTTACATTCGGGGGGGAATGAAAAATACTGCATTTAACCTCTCATCTGTAGTTCACCAGCTGGCGGGCACAAAAAAAAATCTTTGCGATTTTAACCCTTATGTAAAAAGCAACTGTATGAACGACAAGGTCAGAATCGCTTGCACCAATATCAATCTGGGACCTATGTTATATTAGATTATTGTAGCTACTCTGAACGATTTTAGATAACAATTATGCGAAATGAAAATTTTCTTTTGTATTGGACGACTACATATCATATTGACGTTTTAACAATAATTTCTGTCCACACTATTATGTATAAGTAAAAAAATGGCCAGCGATCCTAAAAGATTACCAAAGGAATATCTGTTTGGTTATTTTTAAGTACTTTTTTTATCACCTGGGTAGTTTTAGAACTAAAGAACATACATTTATGAGTACATAATGGATGATTATTACGTTTGTATATATATGCATAGGTACTTAATAAGAAATATCAGAACTAAAATATAAAAGCACAAACTATAAACTAAAATACAATTCCTACAAATTAATGCTAAATATTATTACAATAGGTACATTATAACAAATTTAATTCCAGAGATAAACTTAAATCAATATTTTAATGACCAAGTAAATAGCCACTCGAGCGAAAGACTAATCCTCGGATTGCTTGTGATTTTTTGGTGATCATTTTTAATGTTTTCCACCCAAATTAATAAAATCGTACCTTAACTTAATAATTCAAATTAAGTACAAATGCATCTTGGGAAAATCTGCCTAAAGCTGGCAGCAAAGCAATCCAAGGTATTTTAAATAGTGCCATATTATGGCAAAAAGCGCTCCAGTGGTTATGTACTATGCGGAATAATCCCAGGGCCAATACAGCGCCCTTGAGGTTTTTACTAGCGCCAGGCGCCGTTTGGCTCAGGACCAGCCCTGAGTAAAAGTAATCAATTCAAAAAGACAAAGGTTTAAAAATTGAGCAATTGAGACAAATGCTCACGGAAAAACTGAAATGTCAGATTGCTGCCTCGTTTTAAAACGGCCAAAGAGTTTTTGAATTTTAACGGCTTATATTATTTGTTTATTATCAATGTTCCTTACACCATCTGTAAAGCCAGTCTTGTAAGGCCCATCAAACTTAACAGTCAACTTCATAACATTCAGACTAAACTGGCAATCTTCTAACTCCTGGTCAAAGGCGTACAGAGTAATACACTATTAACCCCTTGCACTGAAATTACAACACACATATTATTGTAGTTGTACACTTTCATCGTTAACATTTAATTTTCCCGAATAAATTAAGTTTTTCATATGGGTCCGGATATTGTTCCCATTTGAAGATTGGTATGAAGTTGGTATAAGCATCTTCTAAAATAAGAAATAAATATGGTTTACCATTGAAGAAGTTAATCGCAGTGCAAGGGATTGAAGCTGCATTATCTCAAAACTAGGTAAATTTCATAATCTTTAGTTTATCTCGTACGACAACTGAAGAGTGATTCTGTATCTTTTGCGACATAACTCGTGTCAAATTGGCATATACTAACGAGCTAAATACTGCGCTTGTGGTAAGACACCAACTAATGCCAGAGATGACGGCACGTTTGCCACATAATCCTCGTTAAGAAATGTCCGTCGCGGGAAAATTTGCAAATCTAATGTCATGCATAAAAACATCAAAATAATATGACACAAATAGATAGTCATTAGGCTTATATGTAAGTAATAATAATAGTAATTCGTGTTTCAAATAGGTAATTAATCCATTCAACACATGACAGGCATAGACAAGCCGTTGAAAGCCATAGAAAATCACAGAAATTTGTAAACACATGTCAAACGCCTTCCGGTATCCAACAGATTTTGCCTGTTTGTCTTAATTAGTTTGTCTCGTAACGCTGTCTTAATGGCAAAAGATACTGAATCATCTTTCTGCCGAGCTATTCCCTAATTTTTGTGAGATCGATAATGTGCGAGATCTCCTGTCAAATGAGTGTCAGATTTGGGTGGTAGAGTTGGCAACGCTGGCTGTCATAGCTGTCACATATTTTATGAATGCGTGATTATTTATTTTACGTTTTTAATTGCATACTGTGGTAATTTGCACGACAAAGTTATTAAATAAAAAAAGCAACAGGTGGAGATGTCGAATATTCGAATTTCATACAGACGTTTGGCTGTCATCTAGTTTACTGACATACGTTCAAGTAATACAAGTTTGAAGTTCTAAAGTCACTATTGCGACGATTGTACTTCGCCTGTGGTTAGATTTCTTCTAAATAAAGTGTTTTTCCGGCATTATCTGCCACTAACAATTATACATTCAGCAACTAAAGAGAATAAACAAACTTGATTATCATAAACAAATACGAGTGAAATGTAATTTGATTAATTTTGATAAACTAAGTAATTCATGCGAATTTGGGTTGAAATGAAATTTCGCAAATGTCAAATCCACGGTATACAACTTTAAGTGGATAAATAATCATGTATATTTACAGTATTTCGTGTTTAAAACTATTTAAAAACGGCGAAGCTGGATGATATCCACAGAAAAAGCAAATAACAGCCATGGAAAATCACCCATATCTGAGTTTATGACAGGCAGCGTTGCCAACTCTACCACCCAAATCTGATACTCATTTGACAGGAGATCTCGCACGTTATCTTATGCCAGTGTTCCGCAAAGTGTGCTCCGCGGCACACTGGTGTGCCGTGGCAATTTGTAAGTGTGCCGCGAGTCCCGCGTCACTTCTCACAAAGTGCTCTGTAAATCGGTCTTTACTTTTCTGTGCGGCGCGGCGGCCGGAGGTGGCGTGAAAAAGTGCACTGATGACGAAGTCTCTGCCTGATGAATTGTTGTCTGTCTTACAAGAAGTCGTCAAAATTGTCAATTACATCAAGTCGCGACCGCTGAACTCTCGTCTGTTTAATGCATTGTGTCAGGAAATGGGAGCAGATCATCAGTCACTTCTGTTTCATACAGAAGTACGATGGCTTTCTCGCTGAAAAGTGCTTTCTCGGATTTACGAGCTGAAAAATGAGACCCAGACATTTCTAGAAACCCAGGGTTCAGACTTTGCTTCTCTATTTAAAAAAGAAGAATAGGTAGCAAAACTTGCATATCTGGCGGACATATTCGCTCAATTAAATGAGCTGTACAAAAAAATGCAAGGAAGAAATTGTAACATTTTAACGTCTTTGGACAAGATTGAAAGCTTTCGCGCTAAGTTGGTGCTATGGATCAGCCACGCTACCATTGGTAGTAACGAAATGTTTCCAAATGTAATGGCTGCCGATTCAGAAAAAAAAGTGCAGGCTTTGATAGTGAAACACTTGGAGCTGTTAGCAGAAAAAATGAGCTCATATTTTCCTAAGTGTGACCTGCAACCTAAGGACTGGGTAAGAAATCCATTTTCGGAAAGCATTTCCCTTGGACATTTACCAATAAACGAGCAGGAAGAATTCATGTAGCTTAAAACTGATCGGACACTAAAATTAAAATTTCCTGAAACAGAGTTAGCACATTTTTGGCTCCACGTAAAAACTGAGTATCCACTGCGGTCAAAGCGAGCTATTGCAATTCTATTACCATTTGCCACGACCTATTTATGCGAATTGGGGTTTTCAACTCTCACTACGATAAAGTCAAAAAAAAAAGAGATCGCCTGAGGACGATCGACGAAGAGATGCGAGCAGCGTTATCAACGATTGTTCCATTTTGATCGTCTGTGTTCAGTTAAACAGGCTCACATTTCGCATTAAACATCTTTTCATGTTATATTGATTTTAATAATAAATATTAATAAAATATTGTTTTTGGTAAAATTTGGTTCGGAGTGGCCACGCTTAATACGAATAATTTTTAGAAAAAAACTTTAGATATGCCGTAATTACTATAAAAGGAAACTTTTTGGCTTGGTGGCGGCGGAAAAAGATGCATTTTAATTATCAATTGCGTAAAATTAAAATTCACTTCTCGAACCGATTCGGTGAGAGTTCGCGGTCATTCTGTCACTGTTATGTGATAAATATCAATCATAATTACACAAACCTGGCTAGACAAACCCTGCTTTGCCAAACAAAGTATTCAAAAACTGGGATGTTTTTTTAAATTATGATGACATGCAGCTTTCGTAGTTTTACCTCAAAGTTCGCCGTTATTCGTAATAAGCCTAGCCAATCCTATCCAAAATTAACCTTGTTTTTTTTTTTTTTATTTGGTGTACCGTTAAAATTTCTTGATTAGTTAGGTGTACCGTGAACATAAAAAGTTGCGGAACACTGTCTTATGCTACGGCCAGACCCTTGCGACAAGCAGCTTGTCGCAAGCTCACGCAAGCTCTGGCAAACGAATGGCTGGCGTCCCCACACTTGCAAGCGCGCCAGTACATTCGCTGCGCGCGCAGCGCCCAAAGATGGCGGACGTCGAAGCAGCTGCATCAGCTGTCATTTTTGTATTAACCTATTTCTATTTTAAAGCGAAAAAAAAAACGAAAGAAAGCGAAGAATTCGAAAGAGACGATAGTGGATGATTAAAATTTATAGAAATCGTACCAGTTAATTCATTTAGTATTCTAATATTTTGTTTATTGTCCGTAAGTTGGACCAACGTGTGGATGCCACGCCAGCGTTTGCCGCAAGCGCTTGCCGCTTGTGGCCAAAATATCCGACCTCGATCGGATCGGCGACAAGCTCTCGCAAGCTTACGCAAACCAAGCCACACGCGCGCTCCAGACGCTGGGACTTGTGGACGCTTGCGGAGGCTTGCCATGTGTTTGGAGCCGGTATTAAGATCTCACAAAAATTAGGGAATAGCTCGGCTGGTGGCCATCAAAACTTAAGTACCAAAAACATGTAGTTTCCATATTGATGTCATACAATTAATATTTCTGACAATAAGCCAATGACGTGAAGAATAATATTTCATTATCTCATATAAAACCTGTTTCAATTATTAATAGGCAGGAAGAAAGTTAAGTTTACAATCCAAACCAAATGGTAGTGACCATAATATATATTATGAATTTCAACATTATAACCTCACTTAAATATTAAATTTCTCAAAAAATATTTTAAATTTGACATACAAAAACACGGGCCCAAAGGAGGTTATTTGACGTAGAAGGCCCCACTGTAAGAACCTGTCTAACAAATCTTATTATATTACCAGCTTACAAAGATTGACTGATTCACATACATATACATATTTTTACATTCAATATAATATTAATCGTTATATTCCGTCAATATCATATTACGAAATCAATAGATCAAATCGAGGGCTTAAAGTCAAAATTTATTTGAAAAATTCTACAAGAAACATACAAATAATTCTATGCCTTAAAGTCAATAAATAATGTCAATAATTTATCGTAGGGCTTGAGGGAATCAAACAATGAAATCTACTAAAAGCTATACCAATAATAATAATTACTAGGCCCTGCAGCAGCTTTTGTAAATCATTTTATAAATCCAATAGGATCTCGTTCCAAAAATAGCCAGTTTCTCGGATCCAGTGACAGCTAGTCACCGGGACAGGCAATGCCATCATCCATACTAATATTATAAATGCGAAAGTGCGTGTGTTTGTTTGCTTTCACGCCTAAACCACAAAACCGATTTTAAAAATTCTTTCACCAATAGAAAGCAACATTATCATCGAGTAACATAGACTGTATATAATAGTAACTAAGCTCTGGCATTATGAAATTTGTATAAATGAAAATGTATGTATTTCATATATCTTAGCGGCAGGGAGGAAAGGCAGGGGAAGGGTGAGGTTCGCGGAGAGGGAAGAGTCGAGGGAGGGGGAAGGCGGGGAAGGTGAAAGAGAACGAGGACGCATGGGAAAGGACATGCAGGGAGAATCAATTTATTTCTTTGAATGGCATTGCAACGCATGCCGGGGACCGGCCAGTATATAATATATAGACGTGTGGTATTATTATTCACAACTTCCAGTTACAATAATAATCATATTATCATAAATCTCTCCATATCCGGAGAGGTTCACGAAATCATAAATTCAATAGTACTTACGCCTACCAGCCGACGCTCCTCACGCTAGCTGTTAACGTAAGTTGCGCCATCTGTATAAGGCGCGGCATCAGAGTTGTATTCTCAGTCAGAGTCTTAAATTTCAACCGTACAGTCGCTGGGCTATTAATACTGTCAGATTAATATTGGCATGTTTTTTGTAAGTGAAGTCAGAAGTTAGACATTAAAAGACCTAGAATTATTTGTAAGTTTCTTGTAGATAAAGTTGTTTGATTTTAAACCCACTAAGTAATGTTTAATTTTTAAGAGCACCAGCAATGTCCGAAAATTCTTGAATTAATTACTTTATAGTGAGTAAGTACTATCAATGTTAATTATTTATGTTGAAATTCTGCAACTTATTGGAACTTTGAAACATAATATGTATATAACGTCTTGTGACATGATTCAACATATTATGTAATCCAAACGCAGTGTTGGATATTTGAAATATAAAGTTAGGACAAAACATGGTATTTTAGGACACGAACAACATATCCACCCTCAGGAATGATGTATTTAATACAGATTCTATTTTTGAGTAGTTAAAACCACATAATGTGTAGTTTAAATAACAAAACATCCATTGTTGCAAATTATGTGAACAATAATTAGGAAAGATTATGAGTAAACTAATTCAGTTAACATAAATATCTTATTTTCCAAAAAATAACAAAGCAGGTTGCTTAGGAAAGAAAACTTCAATTCTTTGGTTTTTAAGGTCAAAATATGATGCGCAAAAATAAATAAAAATTTGTGAGTTCATTTATAACTTCCAAACACAGTCGATTCCACTTAATAGGGATACATCAGGCATAAACAGTTTCTCACAAATAAGCAAAGTTTGATACATAGATAAAAAATAAAAAAAATATTGGAATCGCTTTTGAAGTTTATACCTGTAAATACCTACTGGCAATTGCTAGTAGGTACCTACCTAATTATTTAACCTACTGGCAACAATCTAATTTCAGGAATTCAAAATTTTATTCAAATATTGGAACACAGAAACAAATGCTACACAAAAACATTTTTTATCCAGTAAAGACTTTTTCCTCACGATGACACTAATTGTAACTTAAATTTAGTCAAATAAATACGACCTTCAGAAGGCAATAGTAAAAAGGCCAAATGAGCCGTAGTACTAGTAGCTAGAAACATGAAAGGGTATTGCAAAGCCCTAGCTAGTTAGAGGATTATGAAAGAATCCGTAGAATCAAAAAAAAAAACATTTTTCCTTCCCTGCTGCTTGTTGAGCCAACATAATTTTAATGTGTTATCAATTATGTATCATCTATATTAAATAATAACTGTACATTTACAATAAATCAACTACACACAACAGTGGTGACCAACTTCTTTTTTTAAAGATTGAACCAACATTCCCTGGTCAGGAATAACCCAACAATGTTTGAAAATCTCCTACTACCACCACACTAAGCGGAAAAAGTTGCTTGTGTCATGATGGAGGACGTAAGGCCGTTATACACGAGCCCGATTTTCAGCCCGATTCCAATTAGAGACAAAAGTCAACATTTTTCGATTTGCGCGATCGCTATTTTCAACTCTATTTTCATATCTAGGATTTCAATTGTCATCACTGCAAATAACACATGAACCATACTGTGTGTTGTGATGCCTACTGAAATCGTAGGTATGAAAATAGAGTTGAAAACAGCGATCGCGTAAAGCGAAAAATGTTGACTTTTGTCTCCAATTGGAAACGGGCTGAAAATCGGGCTCGTGTATAACGGCCTTGATCCAGCCGAAGAATCGAACAGGGTGGGACCCAAACGCGATGCCCACTCAGCCCCTGACCAGTGATTATTTTTAATTTAATACAGATAACTCACAATAAATAAAAATTCAGCATGTAAGGAATAATGAAAAAATGTTCTTGTGTAGCTTTTGTTTCTGGGTTCCATTATTTGAATAAAATTTTGAATTCCTGAAATTAGATTGTTGCCAGTAGGTAAATATGTAATTGGATAGGTACCTACTAGCAATTGCCAGTAGGTGGCTACAGACCCATAACAAAACAAAGAGATCCTGGGTTTGAGTCTCAGTTGCAACCGTTACCCTTTTATCTTTCTGTGTTCATGTTTCGTTTAGATTTATTAGAATTATCTTCTTCTTCAATGATACAATTAGCATTATTTATTGAGTATCTTTTACATTTATTCATGTTACCACGAATGTGTCTTTAATCTTTATAAAATTTTTTAAAAATGTATTTAATTACTGAAAAATAATTATGTTCTGACTACAGGCACATATGAATACGAAAAAATAAAATAATCAAAGGGTACATATATACTATTATTAGTAACCCAAAAAACGACTTGTTGTTTGCACGATAGCATACTGTGAATCAAACAACTTTACGTTGGCGAATGACGGCGGATGACGAACGACGAAATCTAATAAACTCATGTAGCGCAGCGCATTCCCTCCCCTCACCCGCGCCGCACACAGCATACGAGTCCATTTCAACTAAAATTCGTTGAGAGAGATATTTTTTGCATCGGTATTTATCGGAATTTGAACCAATTAAACGGAATGGTGTCTCTGATGACCAAAGTAAATTAGTACTAGTTTCTTTATTTGATTTCGGTTCTTTGGGTTTTGGCCCAAATAATCGGGTGTCCCGATAAAGAGGTTTAGCAATTAAGTGGAATCGGCTGTATGTAGTTTGGTACGATGGACTTGGATATAAGATAGAATTATCACAGTTATAAAAAAAAGGGGAAGCAAAACCTAATGAAATTTCATCAAACAAAATACTAAGTTGTTTTGCAGAAATTCAAATGTGACATCGTCATCAAATGTCCATTCAGCGCCATTCTGTTTATTGAAATTTGAAAGGTCCCTGCAAAACGACAATTATAGGTGCATTTAGGCTTTCTATCAAATTGTAATAAGCTGTCAAGCTTAACAACACGACGATTGTCTTTTGATCACAATTTATTCAAATGCTGAAAAGGACTTAAAATCACCATTAGAATCTGTGACGCATTGAAAAAGCTTCTAAGTGATGCCGTCAGATGCCAGCAGGGAAAGTGCTTCTATCGATGGCCGACAGGGGTACCCGAGTAGGCGGATGCCGCCGGACCAAATTCAATTAAGAATCGGCCTTAGAACAGGAACCTTTCATATGTCAAAAAACCAAAATGGCGCTGAATGAACAATCTAATTTGATGACTTTGTCATAAGTGAATTTCTGCAAAATAACTGGACCTAACAATTTTTGCACATAATATTGATGTAAGACCACAGAATTCAATGAAATACAGAAAGAATATATAAAGAAGTATAGAAATAATGCAGTGTAAAATAAATAATTAAATAAAACTATTATCTAAGTAAGAAAAAATATGCAAATAACATAAAACTATTATGTACTTAGTATTTAAACCACTATTTAGCTAAGCTTTTCACCTAGGTACTGCTTCCTATGCAGATAAAACAATAACATTCCATTTAGACTTGTTTTACATACAAATACATAATATTATGTATTACTTTTACACTTTTCTTGCATCCTACAATAAGAATGAATACTTTCCTGTAATTGACACGAATATTATCAAAAAAAATTAATGATTTTGACTAAGCAAAAAAAAAAATTCTTTGGCAAATGTCCGTAATGTTATTGTACCACGTTGGAAGCCGTATTTTACAATATAAAACTAATAAAAACAATTTAATACACTTATTATTCCTGATATCTTAATTTAATTAAGTATCTGTAATTAAAAAAAAAAACTTACTAACCACTGGAGTGACAGCCCAATTTAAAACTTTTTTCGGTAATCATTTTCAATATTTTCCACCCACGTTAAAAAAATCATACTTCAGAATTTGAATATGGAGACATACAAACTGATAATAGTTCTATATAGCCAACGAATTCACCTATCTTTTGTCGATTATCACATATTCGTAGGATTTATAAAAAAAATATTATAAAATCGTAAACTTCCACTTAATTACTTACAAATAAGGGAAAATTTGACAAAATTGGTAGCAAAGCAATCCAAGGTATTTTGAATAGTGCCATATTGTGGCAAAAAGCACTACAATGGCTAATCTATTGACATTGCAGTAAGTAGCATAAACTCAAATGTTTATACTTATCTAACAGATTTAAGTACCTCACAGACACACCATGTGCCAACTTGCAAATTAAAACATATTGTAAAAAAACTGAAATAAAAATATTTCAAAAAACAATCACACAACATAATGAACTAATGACGCAATGAATTTTCAAATGTAATACTGTCTGCGATACGTGTTAATAAAAATATATTTGAATCTACGCCAAACTAAAGTGCAATTATTTAGAAGTTTATATTTTAAAAAGGCAGCCATCTTTTTATGTTTTGCCTTCACAACAATAACTTTCATAGGTATTTTTTTGTTTTTTGAAATCGAATAACAAGTTTGTTGCATGGTGTATGCAAGCAATGCATCTGTGTTTGCGTCAACTCTGTTCATTAGTTGAAATTCACTTGGCTAGATGGCGTTGATCAAAAACTGTTGGAAATTGTTATGGAAATTCAAAATAGTCATTATAGAGCATTTTTTGAAATAAGTACCTACCCATTGGCTGAAGGTGCTTTGACATACTTTTTAAAAATCTATTCATTTTATTTTCTGACAGTTGATAAATGATATATACATAAAAACTTCAATTTTTTCAATTTTAATGGAAAATCTCACCTAAAACCGTTCATAATGAAGCCTAATACAATCAGTTTCTTAATTGAGTAGGTATAGTACTGGCCAAAATTAAGACCGACCTGACGTTGACCAAAAATCGTCACAATAGGAGAGTTTAAGGTTAAAAAAAGTGGCATGCCTTTTCACCCACATCTTTCTCTGTCATACATAATGTTTTTAAGCATCTTTCTGTTTCACTTAGGTTCATTGTAAAGTCAGGAATGAATCGTACCTTGTTCGGGCCGGACTTGAAGTTTAGCGTGTACTATACTATACATATTAGGTATTCAGATCGAACAAAAATATATATTTATATCTAGAGTTCTACAGCCATTTTTAAGAAGTACATTATGATCCCTGACAGCAAGCCCGCTATGGGAACAGTCACCACCCACGCAAAGATTATATTCCTGAAAGAAAATAGAAACAAAGCGATTAAATAATGTACATAATGAAATGTAAACTCTTGCTGTGGATGGAACACAAGCAAATGCTTTTAATGGGAGTTCAGTATAAATTACAAGTTACAAAATTGTAATATTTAATATGTACCATTTTAGGAAAATAAATTTAAAAAAAAAATTAAATAGAAAAAATATGAAACATTCAAAACACAAAATTGACAAATCCTTAAGAGGGAATAACCGGACACAACCAGCCGAGTGATTCTATATCTTTTGTGGGATCACTTTTGTGGGATTTAGTCAGATTATGTGATTTTCTATGGCTGTTATTTGCTTTTTCTATGTGCCGATGTCAGATTTCAACTGTGAGTTGTCACAAATCAGCAAAGCTGGCCAGATACTTATAGAAAAAGCAATTGACAGTTGTAGAAAAACACACGAATGTATGTGACAGGAGATCTCACAAAAGAGATCCCACAAAAGATATAGAATCGCTCGGCTGAAATATGTCATTTTTAAATCGAATTCTAGACATATTGACTTAATTAGGTTTCATAGTTGGGTACTAGGAAAACATATCCGTTTACTATGATTCCGTTTTAAGCGACCTATTTTAATGATAATTCGTCCGTTTTTCAGAACGACGTGAAGTGTTTTGTTCACAAAACCTATGCACCAATACCGCGCCGCCCCGCGCCTCGCTTATTCCCTGCGCCCGGCTACTCCCCGCGCGCTAACACATATCCTTATTAGCATGTAAAAAACACAGTCAGTTATCATCTGTTGTGACTAGGTTAAAAGCTCCACACAATGAGTTCCGTGAAGCGAAAGTGTTTTTCAACTGAAGAAAAAAGTGCTTTATTACAACATTTAGAAGGCGGTGAATCAAATGCAACCCTCGCGAAGGAGTTCGGTATGACTCATGTAAAAACAAGCTTAGATTATCCGGCTGTTTTGTGTGTCGTCCGGTTAGTGTGACAAAGTATCGCCGGCCCCTTGAGGGTCATTATACCCGGATTCTACTGTAAATTGATTGTTAGTTATTTCAATGTAGTAATTTTTTTTTTTTAATTTTGAAAAAATGTTTATTTTTATTTTATTAAGGTTTATACTGTTGGTCGTTGGCAGATTTCTTAAATTTTCATATTTATTGTATTGTACACTATTATAGATGATATTGGATAAAGATCAATATTAATTCTGCTGTTGACACAAATGCACGGTACTGCCTTGATACAACCACGTTATTTGGCAGTGGGTTATTTTCAAGAAGCGAAGCTAGCAATCCACAATGGAGTGCTGTTACCTACCCTGATGTATGGGAGGCATGGAACTGGCAGAGGAAGGATGAAAGCAGACTGAATGCCGTTGAAATCAGATCCCTGAGGCGCATGTGTGGTAAAACCACATATGATCGTGTGAGAAATGTGGAGATCCGCAAAGAATGCCAGGCTGATGTAAGCATAATGAGTAAGATTAAGAAAGGGACCCTCAGATGGTTTGGGCATTTAGAGCAAATGAATGAAGAAAGTATTGTAAGAAGAATATATGAGGCAAATGTGAATGGTAGAAGTCAGGGACGCCTGAGGAAGACATGGCATGATTAAGTAAATCAGATAATTGAGATGAGCCATGTCAAGAGTCAGAATAACCAAAGAGTATGTATGAAACGATGTATGAATGTGAATGAGGCAAAGAGTGTGTGCTAAGACCGGGTTGTTTGGCGGTCCGTCCATTCTTCCTACCCCTGGGGAGAAACGGCGTGATGGTAAGTTAGTTAGTTTCTTAGACCCAAACTGATTGATCAGTTTCGTAAGATTTGTAAGATAAACTATTGTAAAATTAAAACTGAATAAATATAGATAAGTTTTAGATTTTCACGGCCAATTGTAATTGTTACACATCGTCGGATCTGCCAGATCTGCCCTAATGATGGACACTGCAACGCTGTCCGAAACGTCGGCTATAGAAGGAGGTAGCGCAACACGGCATAACATCCCAAAAACTAACAATGAAAATGAATAAATATACTTTAAAAAAAAAATTTTAAAAAGTTATTTTTTTTAATAAGAGTTAAGTAAAAGGAACCAACCTGAATATTTTCCAGTCCACGCCGTCTGACTTGCCCTTAGCATAACCAACGCATACGACCGAGCCAACTTTGCAATGCGTGGTTGAGATGGGAAGGCCGATCTTGGAGGCAATCAGCACAGTCAATGCCGCTCCAATCTCTATAGTGAAGCCACTGAAATGAACAAAACATCGCATCTTTTAATAAGCAGACATGACTGACATAATAAAGTAGCATATCATTTTGAAAAATTAACAATAACTTTAATGGATTTTAGGAGAAAACATTCAGAATGAGAATGAACTATAAAACTGCATAAATATGAAAAGAAATTTTGTAATATACACTAACCCTAGTGATTGATATTACTGAAATGTGTTTGAGAAAACTTCAAATTAAGATTGAGGTTTGTTGAGATTACAAGTTGCTTTATTTAGTTTATTGTAACATCGCCACATAACACCTCATGCTCTACCGACTGGCAAAATAAATTTTGCCAGTCGGTAGAGCATGAGACTCTTAATCTCAGGGTCGTGGGTTCGTGCCCCACGTTGGGCGCCATTTTGTAACATGCTTACTAGCCAGGTGGGTAGTACACAATATTTAAATAAAAAGTCTGCAATAGGAATTAACATTTATTGAGGTGCAACATAATAATGTATTATATGGTAGAGCAATGGATTCTATAGACAGGGCGTGACAGAAATAATGAAATTACTGTTAGTAACAATGTGGTATCATGTGCGTTGAAGACGCAATAATAATTCTTTAATATGCCGTCAAAACTATGATGCTTCTAATTAAAGTAAAGGGCGTCAGCCTAGGAAGCAATCCTGGCAAAATTTATCTAATAGTAAACCCATAATCTAAAATACAATCGTTTAATTCATTCGTCTCACAACGTGTTCCAAGTTCAGGTTCCACCCACCAGCGGCACAGCAGCAACTTCCACCCTCTCGAACGGTACTCTCACAACTGAAGATTGCGGGGCAAACTTGTATTCATGTTCTCCGCTGCTTGTGGCGTACCAACCTCAGGGTATCACAGTAGCGTAGTTGTCATTTTATAATGCAGCGGTAGCTGCTACAACATAACGATCACATCAGTTCTATCCAAGGCGATGGAACGTGTGATCAATGACAAACTGCTCACACACCTCAAGAAGAACAAAATTATTAACGACAGTCAATACGGATTCCAAGGCTCATGCGATGATCTCTTCTCACGTACGTGACGCATGTTTGGGGGCGGTGACCGGGTTTGGCACCGACTTCTCAAAATACTGCTTTCTTACAAATTCCTGGCATCTTTGTGGACATGGATTGGACAACTTTTCGAAGGAGAGGTCGATTCAGACAGTTGCTGATAGTTTCACCTCTTCCTCGCACTCGATAAATACTGGTGACCCACAGGGATCGGTTCTGTATCCGACTTTGATCATGTTGCACATCAATGACCTTTTGTCATGTGCACCAATTCATTGTTATGCAGATGACAGTACAGTCCATGATTGCTTTTTTTTGACAAGCCCCCAAAGGGCACACAAACTCCAATGGTTCGGGGGGCTTTAAAGCAAAGAATGGACAGTTACCTAGAGAATGTTTTCTCTTGGGGTTAGAATAATCTCGCCGAATCGTATCTAATCATGTCTGATTACGTCTAAAAGAGATCGAAATGAAAATCTAGTCCCCTTCAATGAAAGCAATCTTCTGAACAGGCCCTCCATTGATATGCTTGGTATAACTCTAAGTGACCAGCTCAGTACGGCAGTACGGGGGCTCCATGGAAAACAGAGTTAAGTTAACCTCTCAAAATCTGGGTGCACTGTACAGGGCCCGCAGATACTTTAATAGTACACAACTGCTAACCCTGTACAAATCGCAATTGCGCCCCACGGTAGAATTTGGCAGCCACCTCTGGTCTGGATCCACAAAATACATGAAAAAAAATACTCAACTCTGTGCAGAAACGGGAGTTCCGTTCGATTGATTTGCCCATCCTAACAAACGGATTGCAATCTTTAGAGCACAGGCGTCGGGTGGTAATGCAGTTCTTGTTCTACCGGTATTTCAATGGAAGATGCTCCGAGGAACTAGCGTCATCGATCTCATTGGTTATTTATTCATTTAATGTACGTTTACATTTCCCCTCCCGTGTCCCCTTCCCCTCCTGTGTTCCCCTTCCACCTTCCCCGCCTTCCCCTTCCCTCTTCACCCTTCCCGCGAATGAATAAATATAATCACGTATACTTACAGCATTTCGTATTTTAAACTAGTTGAAAAAGCAATTGCAAGCCATAGACAATCACCCAAATTTACGTATGGAATCGATTCCGTATCCACAAAAAATACAGAATTGCTCTTCAGGTGTACCTGTTTTGGCACACCAGACAGGTTTAACTGAGCATCTGGAGCTGATATGTATAAGTAGTCATGTTCTAGCGAGTAGTTACTTACGTAGAAGGCGTAATCTCGGTGAGGTCCTCCCCCACGGTCTGGATGACTCTGCGTCCCCACAGCCACAGCCCAACGGAGATGCCCACACCCCCGTACAGCAGGATCAGCAGGGGGGTCTCAGACTTCTGCTGCGAGCTGCCCTCCACGTACAGCAGCCATAGACCCACCACCGGACCGATGGCATTACTGTACACCAAATAACACAATAATTATAAATGTGAAAATTTCTACAAAGGAAGACTGAATAAGTTTGTGTTTTTCATTGGTTTTGTAATTTGTGTCAACTGAGGGCTAAAGGAAATACATAATAAACAATTCAAAGGCTAAAAAATAAGTTTTTTCTCTCAAATGTAAAAGCACTTTAGATCAAATGATTGATTTTGACTTGGTTTACCATTACCCGCATAATAGAAAAAAATTAAAAGCATTCAAATAAGACTATTTCTCTATCATTCAAATTTAGACATCTCAAAACTTGTGCATTAATGAGTGCGTAACTTTTGTCCGACGACCATATTATGTTAGAAAATTAAATACCAACCTGACATCATTGCCTCCGTGAGCAAAGCTACCAAAAGTAGCCGTGAGGACTTGCAGGAATGAAAACAGATGACCAACTCCGCTTTTAATCTCTTCTTCCGCTCCGTGAATGCCAATTCTCTGCCTCGGATCTTGGCCGTCTTTCTGCCTGCCCTTCATTCTGTCTGTGGCTAATATTAAAGGAGCTGCGCTAGAATTGGGAGTTAAAGATGTATTCATGTCCACGAGGTTTACTCCGCTGTCCAAGCTCTGCAACTTGACTATTGACTTGGTGATGACTTTGCTACCTGTGGACATTCGGCGGTGCTCGAAACGTTTTGGTATGGTTTGATTTCTGTCGTCTAATTGGTTCGGCAGAACAATCGTCACCCTGCTTGTTTCCGGCGTACTGTTACCAGACTCGACCCCTTTCGTTTCGTTGTTATTCTTCAAGGGTTGGAATAATTGTTTGAGATTGTTCGGCGCTTCCGTTTTCCAGTTGTTATCGTGGATGCCATCGGTGAAATTTCTTAAATAACTGCTGCGGTTTGAGTCGTAGCTGTTTGCAATCTCCGTTGTCTGGTTTGAGTCTACGCTTTTTGAAAAACTTAAGTTATCATCTATGTATTTCAGACTTGTGACTGTGAGGTCGACATTGTTGAGAGAAGTAGTATTGGAGTCGAGGATGTCCCGTCTGATAGGGCCGGCCTGAGGACTGAGACTGGAGGATAGAACGCTATTGCAATCTTCAATAGAAGCGAGCATCGCTCTGTTCTTGGTGTTGAGGGCGTTGATGGGTATCGCGGGAGATCTTTTATCATTAATGAAGGTGACTTTGGTGGGGTGATTGAGATCCAAGTTTTCTGCTGATGTTTCGGACTTTAACTGGTCATTCTCCATTCCTTCGGACACCGTGGCCAGGGGCGGGTGGTAGTCGCCACTGGGTGGGAACGAGATCGGCCTTTTTCCATTATTGTCATCTGTGTTGTAATTTGAATCGTGGAGGGGAGAATTTGTCGGGCTGATGTCTGTAAATAAATAACAATATTATTGAAAGCTTGTGGTTGAGTTGTTCAATAAATATGTATAACAAATTAACTTTTCATTAGGTTATTGTGATGACCACATATCATGAAACAGCATTTTTTACATTAGCTCCACACTAGAGGCCCTAAGGAAAATAATTTCAATTTAAAATGTCATCTTTGGGGATGCTGTGTGGAGGATTTTTTTTATGAAAGGAAGAAGAGGAGAGTTCTGAGGAGAAGGAAAAGATTTGAGAGGTATGGGTAGAAATCTGGAGTTCAGTGTGTCCTGGTCATCCACCACCAAGACCTAGACAAACCTCATCCCATGTCACCCCTGCTAAGTCACCAAACGTAGCGAACCACTCGGGGTGACCTATGGCAGAGTTATTGATTATCCAATAATTGGTTCCCGAGGCGACGGTGCCCATTCCCGCCTCCCAAATTGATAAGACTGATACAATATAACACGGGAAATTGTATTACAGCTCTCTTTCTGTTACAGTGTAATTGGTTTTGTCTTCCTCTTCATATGGGTGAGGGTATAGGAAAGTGAGGTTATTCAGTCAACTCTAGGTGTCTGGAGTAACTTGATTCAGAACAGATGTGTCTCCGACGAGCTGGTGAAATAGTGTAATTGTGTGAAAGAAGTCACCGTTGGATCCCATGGTGAAGTTGGCCCTGGACTTCTTGGAGCCGTGGGGCACAAGGAGTAGCCAGGCCAGCAGCATGGCGAGTAGACCGGTGCCCAGCCCCGCCAGCAGGGCTCCCCACATTGGAATGCGGTCCATGTAGAGAACTGGAACAATCAAAGCAAGATTAGATCCTCACACTCGTATGAGATCATTTATTTATTTTTCATGTTCTCCGTAAAACAGTTAAACACCAATATATATCATGGAGAAGATCATAAATTAAAAGGCATAGGGGCAGTTTTAATATTTTGCGACATTCCTCATCAAAAGATCGTTGCTGAACTGTTTGTAAGAGATATTGAAAATGTCGATGGTCAATGCAGAATCGTTAAGCGGTCAAGTCACTCTGTTGATTGGCGCGTTCTGATATGCAGAAGTCCTCGCTTTCGAAGCATAAAAAAGAGCATAGGATCTCCCACGAGTATACTTGTTAGGGACATCTATGTTAACCTCTTTCAACATGCAAAACTATATATATTGGCAAACTATACAATACACTACCAGCTACAATCAGACAAAATGCAAACAAGATATAAAAAAATGGATTATAAGTATTGGACGCCACACTATTACAAATATCTGTAAAATAAATCAAACATAGACAGAAATAACTATTCACATATGACCTAACCCATATAAAATAAATGAAAATAATAGAATCTTGTCAAATTTAACTCCATAAATAGATTAGACAGAATTTACGAGATCGCCTCCAACATTTATAAACTCTCTATAACCCTTCCAATCACCTTTCTGTTTTAATTCTATTCAAATTGATATGTATTTTACCTTAAATATTCTTGTAACTATGATATTCATTTATATACCTGTACGCCTGTCTCGACACAGGTATACCTAGTGAGTCAGGCATAAAAAAAAACCAACGAAAATATGCTTTTTATAGATAAATAAATTAAAAAAACATATGCGGATAAAATTTTTACCTAAAAATAATCATGTCTGTCTGTTATCTGTTACTCACGTTTAGGTCCATTGTGAACGATGCTGAACACGTTGATGAGGATGGTGAACCCGTAGAAGAAGGGCAGCGCCTTGTAGCCGTTGAGCAGCGGCCTCTCTGTATGCAGCACGCAGCGCCGGATGATGAAGTAGATGACCACGGAGACCAGCCCGCTCATTATCGGGGAGATGAACCAGGAAGCAACTGCAAGTACAAAATGTCAATTTATAATGCGTATATTTCCAATCTTCATCATTCAGCACGAACAATTAAAAAAAATTATTCCAGAATGTGGGAGTAATGGCAATGCAATAATCGTCGCAAGGAAGCAATATTGCTGTAAACCACCACTACCTACGAAAATTCTTTTGAGGATTTTGAGGTGTGTACATCAATTAAAAAACGTATGGTTGAAAAAGGACTAGTTTTTCCTATGTTGTAGAGTTCTTATTTATCTTTTTTTTCGAAGAAAACTTCTTCTAAGTTGTCATTTTGTGATGTCATTATTTATTTATTAAAAGAAAATAACTTAGTTAAGAAAAAATGTAAATTCCAAAGCTGACATAATTAATAAGCAAAAAAATTTTGTTAACCCTCTGTTTTAAATATCTTCCCACTTAACCGGTCTTTTACTTCTAATAGCATGGTAATCCCCAATTCTTCGAAACTCCCATCATTGTCAACCCTTACCCCTCCTTCAATTCCTTCTCTCCATATGTAATCTATAATTAATTTTTTAACTTTAGTATACTTTTATTCCTGAAGAAGTGAACATGGTTCATGAAACATGTTGATAGTGTACAAAAAATAAAGTGATGTAAACTAAGGTATTTTCTTTTAATAAATCTTATTTATCGTCGTAGAGCAGGGGTTGGCAGCCTTTTGGTAGGAAAGGGCCACAAGTTGGCAAAATAAACTAAAGGCTGGCCGCACTTGTGATATTAACCCTAGAAGCCAGATATACCTACGTATAATTGGTCATATCCCATAGAAAAAATAAAAATGCTATTAAAAATTGTTAAAACATATGGAATTTAATCGTACACATAATACTTATATTATGTTTATGAAAACTACAAAGTAATTAAATAGGTAACTGATTTTATACAAATTTCTGTTTGATGTCAGAGGTTGCATTTGGGAGGCTATTTCTTGTATGTTAGCTGTCATATTTGTAGTTGCAATTCGTAGAATGGCTCTCAAATGCTCATCTGTGAGATGAGAAGCATATCTATTTTGAGAACGTCATTAGATTGGAGATCAATCACGTTCATTTGTAAATGACTCTGTACATCCTCAATATCACACGAAAAAGGGTTTGTTAAAATTTTCACAAATTTGGGTTTTTGCTTGAAACTTTCTCAAAAATCACCAAATTTGTCGCAGAATTGAGTTTGCAGTTGTATTAAAATATCCTTCATTTTATCATTTTTCCAATGAAAATTAATTCCAGCTTCCTCGGCAGCCTTTTTACAATTCGGTAAATGATCAACTTTTTTTCACCAATATGTTTTATAAAGAGTTTGTTTTTCATTTGGAATGCCTTTACGTCTGTCTGCATATCAGAGATTAGTTTGTTTTTACATTGAAGCCGTACATTCAGCGTATTTAATTCTTGAGTTACATCTGTCAAAAATCCAAGGTCTATTAACCATTGAGTATCTGTTCTAGCTCTGGAATAGATTGGCCTTTTTCATTCATGAAATTGTTGATTTCTTTTCTGAGATCAAAAAATCTTTTCAGTACTGCACCTCTATTTAACCATCTCACTTCAGAATAAAAAGCAACATCTCCATGATCTGCTTCCGTATCTGACAGAAACTGCTGGAATTGACGATGAATCAACCCATTTTTTCTAAAGTAGTTTACAGTCGATACCACGATGTCCATTACATCTTTCCATGATACGACGTTTCACGACCATTCAAGGGCCGCAAGGAAGACGTCCGTGTGGCCCGCGGGCCGCGTGTTTCCGACCGCTGTCATAGAGTCACGGGACCCAGATAGATAGACGCTGAAAAATACACCCTGCAAAATGGTGTTTATAAAGTATTTTCGTAGGTAGTGGCGGTTACAGCAGTATTGCTTTCTTGCGACGATATAGATAAAAAAAAATTACATTATCTCCAAAAGGACGGAGTTCTGAAGAGACCCATGTTATAGGAGGGAGGAAACACAGAGGCCGGCAAATCGTTCTACAGCCGAGCTGTTAAACTCAAGAACGAGTCAAAGAAGCGGCCCGTTCTCATGTGACAAATGTCGAACGTGTTGTCATGATAATAATTATTAAATTTGAATAATTATTCTCGTGACCTATTTAACTTTCACCTGGCCGCTCGTGTTATTTGTTGAACCGCCTTTGATTTTTATTTTTGCGGGTGGCAACGTTAGTTTCTAGTTTCCGGCACTTTTTGAATATCCGCCGTTACGGCAGCCGACGGATATTCGACTCGTCAATTAGGTGTCAGTTTTTACAAGTTTTTAACATGGGATAATCCCTTATATTGATATTTTATTATTTAAAACCACGAGCCGGATCATTAAAGATGATTTTTGATAAACGCGACCCGGAGTAATTAAGCGGGCGTTACGGCTGTCGGTGGGTGAATTACTTGTGCCACGCGATGTTTGCATTTTGATAAATCCGCGTAATCGTTTGTCGAAGAGTGACATGAAACGCGACGGAACACCTTTGTGCCCTTGCCTGCCGTCTGCCTCGAGTAGTTGTGGCAAATTCCTGGCGGAAAGCCTTTGACGTGGCTCTTGCCTTGTGCTTGACAAATGCCCAGAGTCCCTTGATGACTTCAGCCGGAATCCTGGTCATCCGGTGGAACCTGCTGCCCGGCTGTCCGGATAGCCAGAGTCAGCGGGATATGCGCTGGCGATTTGCAGTTGGCGCAGTTGCGTCCCATGGATGCGCTCCCCGATTACTTTCCCACGTCTTCGCGGCGACAGTTCAAATAAGCGTTCTTGAGTGTTAGAATTATTTTTAGGAAACATGACTTGGTCCAACAGGTATGCGATTTGCTTCTTGTTTCATTGTTGATTTGGTCGCCCTTACCGGTGTTGTATTGGGGTAATTGAAACCCCCTGGCTATATGTTTTTTTGAAATACACAATTAATATTGTTATTTAGTAAAGAACTCTTTTATTTCAAACAAAAATGATAAACCTAATCATGCTGGGGAGAATCCCGTATTTCCATCCACAATCCTGAGGAGACTCGCTTGCTCTACCTATTTATGTATAATTCTAGTAAATGGTTCCCCGGAACTATTTACGTTACAGTGTACCATGAAGGAATAAATAACTCCTCTGAGCATCTTCAATTGAAATACCGGTAGAACAAGGACAGCATTCCCACCCGACGCCGGTGCTCTAAAGATTGCAATCCTTTCTATCAAACGGGCCACTCATTACTGCACAGCGTCGGGGTTTTTTTTCAGGTATTTTGGGGCTCCAAACACATGTGGCTGCCAAATTCACAGTAGGGCGCACTTGCGATTTGTACAGGATTAGCAGTTGCAGCAGGTAAAAGGAATATAATAATAAATATTCAAAGGCATTATAAGAATTAGTCCTGGTTTGATGATGAACTACTCAATTATAACGGACTCACAAACCACCAATGATCGATCGGTCCGTTCGGTCGTAATAAATTAATTAAATTTCATGATTATACACAAAGTAATAATAATATAATAACGTAATATTCGTACAACGCAGTTTTGTGTCATTTCACTTCAAGTGCGCTTAACTATAATAAATTTAAAAATAATCCTACAGTGCTCCTTACGAGTTCATTACAAAATATTGATAAAATAATACGTATGAAATAAAGAATATACAGTATTTACAAAACAATGACAAGATAACAAAGATTAACAAAGCAGTGCTGTTATAGCACACAGGACAATAATAATAGACAATAACAGTATTATTGTAGCACAGGATAAAACAAGAACTTTTAAACTAAAATATAATACACTAACTTCTTACAATAAATTCGGATATTAAAGTAATTGTTTTATTTAATTAAAATCAACAAAATGACTGCTTTCTACCAAAAAATAAAAATGGATAAATTGGCCTTCCGGCTAAAAAGATTTGACCATCACTGGTTTAGCTACTACCAACATTTTTTCTGTTTCCTCATCACAAATCAGAAATCTGTAGTAAGGGCTTAAAAATGTTGGGATTTACAACTAGGCTAACTAGAAATTTTAATAATATAAAGTGTATTAAACCGTTATATTTTGCCTATGTAAGAAGTCAACTTGAGTACAATTCTCCCGTCTGGAACCCACATTATAATATACATGTACAAGCTGTTGAAAGAATAAAAAATAAATTCTTATGTTTTCTAAATTTTCAAATGGGTATTCCAGCAATTATGTTAAACTACAACACTCTATTAAATAATATGAATATGCTCAAATTGTCAGAATGAAGAATTTTCTATGACTTGGTATTTCTACATAAAATTCTAAATGATTTAGTTGATAGTCCGGTATTGCTTGAATTTATAAACTTCCGGATACCACTACGTAATACTAGAAGTCAGAATTTATTTCAGTGCAGAAATTCTGGGACTAATAACTACCATATACATATTCCTCTTTGCCCAGAATACTAATGGAGGGAAACAATTATACCAAGTCCGTGAACATCTTCAATTTATCTTTAAACAAATATAATATATTGTTACTGAGGCAGTTCAGTCATGTAAATACTGTATATTTCTTACCAGTCATACGTAAAAGCCCCGAAAAAGGGCGTTAATAAATAAATAAATACAATATAAACTCAAAGATACTAGGAGAGAAGGTATTGGGGGTGGAGAGAGGTGGATGGTTTACAGTGATAAAAAATATTTGAGATGGACAGCTTGAAGAAGGTACGGAATACTAACTGATGGTGCCCAGGGTGGACCAGTGCAGTCCCTGTGGGCCCCGAGCCACCAGGCTGAAGCCGACGGTGGCGCCCACGATGCTGTGGGTACCGGAGATGGGCAGCTTGAGAAAGGTGGCGATGAGCATCCAGGCGGCGGAGGCCACCAGCGAGGACAAGCAGCCCAGCATCAGCTCCTTCTCGTGCCCCTCATACACCACCACGTCCAGGATGCCTTTGCGCATCGTGTCCGACACCTTGTAGCCTGAGAACAACAGAACACCAAACATTATAATTAAGCACCATGATGAAGTAACACGATTTAATACTATTACTTTTAAATGTTTATACAGGAATAATTTAATTACATGTCGTAACCACTGGAGCGATAGCTACCCAAATTTAGGTAGGTGATTTTTATAAACTAAAATTAATTATTTTGAAAAGTCATTAAAAATGATAAAAATATATTTAGAAAAATTGGAATAGGTTACGTTAGGTTAGGTTATGGGCTATTTTTCAACTTTTTTTTTTTCATAACTTTTAATGAGTGTTGAAATGCCACTTTGATGAGTTGTTGTAGAACAGAGCAGTTCATATGTTTCCGTATTAACCACTCAGCAACGTAAGCAGATATACACGATAATATGACAATAGCAGTCAAGTACAATAAGCGTGTTTTCACGTCAACGCGTATGTTTCCACAGAAATCGTTACAACTCCATTATTGTTCTAGTGACATCCCTAAAACAAAAACTAAAAGGTCAGTAATAAATCAAGCTGCACATCCCTGTTTGTCCAAAGAAATATATAAAAAGACCTATTCTGTCAGATACACGGTTGATACATATTTTACCCGTCAAATTGATTAATTTTTATTAAATATTCTTGTATGAATTGATAAAAAAGTCAGGTGACTAAATTGTTTATTATGCATTTATACGATAGAATAAGTAATGTTTTTTACATAATCCGTGATTTTAGTACCGTTTGAACATAAAAACATCATGTGAGTCATTTTTACATTTTTTTTATGTTTGCATTAAAAAAATGTAAAAAATTTTTATGTTAAATTTTAATATTTACAAATTTTAATATTTATTTGTAATATAACAATTTGAAAGCTTATTTCACAACCTTTCAAAAACAGTTTTTAGTATTCCGCTACGTTCAGAAATGTTTCATTTATAGAGCTTTAATTGTGAAGCGGAAATAACACAAAGTTTTGTAAAGATGACACTTCGTTAAGATGAAAAACTTGCATATTCGCAATAGATCGAAGTGGTTAAAACTATTACTTTTAAATGTTTATACAAGAATAATTTAATTATATGTCGTAACCACTGCAGCGATAGCAACCCAAATTTAGTTAGGTGATTTTTATAAAATAAAATTAATTGTTAATAAAATAAATGATTTTTTTATAAATGAATTTAGAACCTAAAAATATAGAAAACCAGTGAAATCCAGATGGATTCATTGGCTTTAAACCGCAGTAAGCAGTTCGGTGACCGGACAACTCAACAACATGCAATTTCATCACCTCCTTTTAAAAGTCATTAAAGGTGATGAAAATATAATATTTAGAAAAATTGGTCAAATAGGTTACTTTAGATTAGGTTATGGGCTATTTTTCAACATTTTTTTCGTAACTCTAATGAGTGTTGAAATGCCACTTTGTTGAGTTGTTGTGGAACCAAGCAGTTTACGTATTAATATATGATATTATTCATTGCCCCCCCTTTTGAGCTCACATAATTAATGTATGCCCCCCAAGTAGTAATGCATTGGGAGTCTTGGAGGTCAAATTGGACTAATTGGAAGTAAAAAGTTTGAATTTTTGACAAATAAGTTCCGATAGAAAATGGCAATGATTAAAATAATTTTATGTAAAAAATGATATATTATAGAAGGTAATTAGGTATTGAATTCTCCAAACAAATATGTCCAATTTTGAAAAAGAAACTAAAATTCAAAGCAATAGTTCTAGAATTTGTTGAACCGGAATTACAGACAGAGCCACAACTGAAATTTTTTTTTTTAATTAGTTTTTAAAAGATCATAACTCACCGATCAGCATCGCTCCAGCGATCTCGAAGACGGTGGCCAGGTAGCAGGCTTGCTTCACTGTCAGCACTTTGGCCCCCACACTGGTGCCAAACGAGTTGGCTACATCATTGGCTCCAATTCCAAACGCCAAGATAAAGGCAACGATGAAACCCACGATCACGATCCAAAGCACGGTATCCGAGTATGGCTCCATTGTGAGGCGTTAAAGTTAAATTAACTAAATAAACTAAAATAACTTAACTAATAATATGGATTAAGAATCCTTGAGCTCTAACGATGATTTTAAACAGATGTTAAAATTAATTGGGGTAGTTTGAAGAGATTTATTGCTCATTTTTATATATTGTAGATAGGGTTTTTTTTAATGAGTATCTTATACGGTTTGTTTTATTCGAACAGTCGAATAACGAGAGTATATTATTTGTGTACCGAATTGAGTATTGAATGTTTGAGAATTATTATGAAAAATTCATGATGTGTTTAGGTGGTCCTCAAGCTTGATTTTTGGTACGCCTATCAATCAAAGTAAAATGATTGTTTATTGAAAAATTAGAACTGCAAAGAATGGCCGGATGAATTGTTATTGTTTGGTAGTTTAGGCTCTAGGGCTTCAGGGCTCTATGGTGGCAGACTGCGGAGGCAGGCCCTTCTCTGGTCGACTATAAGCTATTCGACGGGGCACTCGGACGTCAGATGGCGGAGGGGGAAGCGCTGGGGCTCAGGGGGCTGCTGGAGGTTTTACGAGACTGCCACATCTGGAAGAAAAAGAAATAAATATTAATAAATAGAAAAAAAAACGAGTGTGCTTTAGACCACACGACTGAAGTAAAACTTCACTAACTTATGCCGTCCATTAACAATATAACAATGACAGGAATAAAAATATCCCCATCCCCTCAACATCCCCATCAACTCAACTCAACTCAAATCAACTCAGCTCAACTCATAACACCCCATAACAACTCATAACAACTCATAACAACTCATAAAAACTCATAACAACTCATGATAACTCATAACAACTTATGACAACTCATAACAACTCAAAACAACTCATATCAACTCATATCAACCCATAACAACTCATAACAACTCATCATAACTCACAATTACTCACAACAACTCACAACAACACATAACAACTCATAACAACTCACAACAACTCACAACAACTCACAACAACTCATAACAACAACTCATAACAACTCACAACAACTCACAACAAATCATAACCATTCATAACAACTCATAACAACTCACAACAAGCCATAACAACCCATAACAACCCGTAACAACTCACAATTACTCACAACAACTCATAACAACAAACTTCACTAACTTATGCCATCCAATAACAATAACAGGAATAAAAATATCCTCATCCCCTCAATATCCCCATCAACTCAACTCAACTCAACTCATAACAACTAATAACAACCCATAACAACCCATAACAACTCATAACAACTCATAAAAACTCATCAAAACTCATAACAACTCATCACAACTCACAACAACTCATATCAACTCATAGGCAAAGGTTTTTTTTAAGTATTTTGGGAATCCAGATCAGAAGTGGCTGCCATATTCGAAAGTGGGGAGCACCCTGTATCGCCCTGGTGTAAGACCACCATTCAGAATTGAAACGTTGCTTAAAATGGCAGTAGCCGTGTTTGGTGACCAGATCTGAATAGCCAGGTACTTCCCCACCTTCCTCTTCCCTATCTCCTTCCCCTCCCCACTACCCTCAGCCTCACAACGTACCCCAATTGGGGATGCCTAGTCTCACTGACTTCAGACGGGAGCAGTTGGGACTCTTGTGAGGTATTCACATAAAAAATAAAAAATAAAAACTTGCGACCTGCACATCTTCAGCAGTTGTTGTCTTTACTAATATTAAGAGTGTATAAGCAGAGAAACCAGAAATATGTCATTTTTAAATCAGTGGTTAGACGTATTGACTCTTTTCCACAAAAAACTATAAAAGGATTTCAAAAGATTGTTCTTTTATCTAGTAAACGTATCTTTTAGATTTTGAGAAAAAATGTTTATTTTTAGAATAATAAGGTTATACCATAGGTCGTTCGCAGATTTGTTCAATTTTCAAAAAAGTACATTTATTATACAACACCCATTTCAAATCATATAATCATGCAGTAAAATAAATCAATACATTAGCTGGTAAACCTATTTTTCAGAATTTTAATTTTAGTTTAAATAAAATTATTAAAAAATATATACGGACATGTGTTTCTTGACGAAAATTGGTCGGTTTGTGCATTTATTTGTGCACTTACAAACAAATATATTTCGGATTTTTTTACATACTTATTTTGCTAAGACGTTATTGACAAATCATAAATAATTTGATCGTAAAATAATTTCAGGAAGTATTTAATTTTAAATAATTTTGAACATCGCATTTCACCATTTTTATCGCAGCCCGTAAACACAAATTTCAGATTTCATTACGGGCCCAAACGCGGCCAGGAGAGCACGTCTTCGCGACGCTTTGAATAATAATATTTGGAAATGAAATTTGAAAACGAAATTTGAAATAAACACGAATTCCTTGATTCACGTTTGTTAAATCTACAGGGTTGCCCGAATGCAATTTTTCATGTTCATTGAATATTTTTATGCAAAAATTTTTATAATTTCGAATATTTTTTTTATTTTAAATTATTCTTGTGTGAATACCGCACAAGAGTCCCAACTGCTCCAAAATATTTTTTGGGGTAAATCTTTTTTACGCACGCTCGACACTTGAGGGTAAACTGGTGAATGGGTTACGAAAAGTGGTGATTGTTACGAAAAATGACATGCGAACGGTAATCAATGCGAACGGTGATCGATTGCTCGGCGGGTCGGGCCTTTACGCACGCTTGTTTTTCGTGTTATTGTTATATTGTTAATGGACTATTTGTCCATAAATAAATTATAAACAGCGGGTACCCGGCATGCGTTTAAAGGGCACTGTAACCTCGCGGTCAACTAAACTGTTATGGTTCCATCACAAGTCACGGGAATTATAATGCAAGCGCCTGCACTATATAACATTATATACAGCGGGTACCCGGCATGCGTTGAAAGGCCACTCAAAGAAAGAAAGGGTTTGTGCGCTTTAATTCTGTTTGTTGAAGTGCTTATTATTAATTATGCACACAAATAAATATTTTAAAATGCGACATTTTTTACAATCCAACTGAATACTACTCGTTCTCGTCTGGAGCCAGTGGGACTATTGCATCCCCAATTTGGGGTATGTTGTAAGACTGAAGGTAGTGGGGAGGGGAAGGATATAGGGAAGAAGAAGGTGGGGAAGTATCTGGCTATTCAGATCTGGCCAATAAACACGGCTAAAGCCATTTCAAGCAACGTTTCAATTCTTAATGGTGGTCTTACACCAGGGCGATACTGAGAGTATCTTCCACTCTAATGGCCGTAAAATACAATTAAAAAACAAAAAAACAAAATATTAAAAAGAATATAACAAATTGTTTATTCATGTAGGTATCTACTTAATACCTACTGTGTTTACGCATTTCACTTGAATCTATTTATATTTATGCACTTCGATATACAAATTACAAATAACTACTACTAATTAAAATTCTGGAAGCGAGAATAGTAATATAAAGTAGTAATAGTAGCGGGCAGCCCTAGCTCGCGTGAACAAAACCCTCAAAACTCGGATTGCCGCGGAACGAAATTTAGTTCTGAAAACGCCGGCTCGCGAGCCCTGATGTGTTAGCGCTAGTGTCGGAATCGAAGTTGTCATGTGCTGGTTATTCACTCTTAAAGTATCTGCAAGCCCTGGGGGCCTAGTCTCTATCTTTTTTTAACCTCAGTTAGCACGTTAATTACGTCACAAACACGTATTTTGACAGAACCAAAATTAGCGTAACTGTCAAAATACGTGTTTATAACGTAATTAACGCGCTAACTGAGGTTAATAAAAGATAGAGACTAGGCCCCCTGTACAGTTTGCCCAGATTCTGAGGACAATTATTGCATTAAATTTACATTACATTAATTTGGCAACATTTAAAATATTTCACTATTTACGGAAATAATAGCTAGGAAACACTACACAAAATAGTGATGACTAATTTTAATGTAAACTCGTTTACAAATATGGCGACCAGAAATGGAATTTGACACCGTTTGGGAATTTGTGAAACTTGGTGTCTATGCCAACAACCTAAAAACATTTTCTGAGCTCAAGAAGGAGATTTGACGTGCTATTTGGACAAAATTATGCGGAAATGTCATTGAAAATTTCTTCAAAAGAGGAAGAGTTTGCCAATGGAATTTTTTACACTTGTCTTGTGGTAAAATTGAATCGCACGGAGCCAGTGAGACTATGGCAGAGATAGGGAGGAAAATGTTTTAAAAGTACCCGAGTATTCAGATCTGGTCACTAAACACAATTAAAGCAATATTTCAAATTGTGTGTAGACACTCAATACTGAAATTAAAATGTCAGCAGTATTTTGAATAAATTATGAATTATGCAAACTAAATTAACTTATACATTTAACATTTCTAGCCCCATGTCCGTAAATATCTATAAGTAGAAAATATTTTTTTGGTTTGACTGAGAATTGAACCTTCTTACCAGGAGTGGAATCACGGACGTACAAAATATATGGACATGCCCTTACGTGTTAAAAAACGTGTTATTTCCCCCTCCCATTGGAACCATTTTTCGGAACCGGCTGGGCGTGTCCGGACCAATGTCGTGCTCTCGTCGTACATTTTACGCGCGGACGCTGTATGTCTATGAAACACATACTTAGACAATGAAGAAGACTTGGCGAATCACAAGTCTCTTTCCTCTCTTCGCCCCGCCATAGTTGGTTTTTACCCCTCATCTGTAAGTTCTCGTCTAGTTATTTGTATGTCTATGAGTGGAATCAACAACTCTACCAACGGAGCCAAATCCTGAATGGATAAAACGAACGTCCAGTTGATTAGTCAGACATCTCCGAAAGATCGAAATTTGAGTTGAGTATGAGTATTAGTTATATTGTACCCTCTACCTGGTACGATACTCAGATTACTCAAAAACACCTCCAAATCAATTATAATGCGGAAAAACTTGTAGTGAATTAAATAAAATGTTTTCTGAGTCAGTAGTGAATATTTCTAAATGTCATACTAATGTACCGGACCGTTATGCCTCCTGGTGTTATTTTATAGCATGTTTAATATAGTATAAAACACAGACACGTGTAAATAATATTTGATTTATGGTGAGCTACCGAATATTGCTTTGCTCATTATCTCAAACTTAGTATTTGGAAATGTTTGATTAATGAACTGGACTGATGGTAAAAATAAAATTAAAGATAACTAGTTGTTCTGTGAACAATAAACATTGCCCCCAAAAAAGTAGGCACGTCTCTAATTTTCTCTTATTTATCAAATCTAAACTAAAATTTCCCTGAAATAATTAAATTCTTAAGTAGGTACTTCAATACCTACCTAACTACTAAATTATAAACCACCTGTTACATAACTTTGTATATAATGAAATTATAATTTATTAGGAAATATATAATTTGCCCAAAGAAACATTACTATCTCAATGACAATTATTTTTTCAAATTTTCTTCAGGTACAGGTAGGTATAAATGCGAGTAAGAAGGTCCAAAAAAATACGAAGATTTCACATTTGACAAAAGAATCTTTACTGAACCATTAAAACCGCCACCTTCTTGAACCGGAAACGGAGAGTACAAACAAATTTATAGACAGACAAAATGCAAAACGGTACAGCTAAAATAGGATAATAAAGAGAAAATAATTCAGAAAATAATATAATAAACTGGGAAATTTTAACAAAACAAAATAAAGAACCAAAAAACTTATTAATTCTTTTCGTTATTTCCTTTATTTTCGTCAACCAAAGGGTTAAAAAACACTTTTGTAGTCGTCTCCACGTTTTGACGCATTTTAAAAGACAATAAAAAGCTTATAGCAACCCCCTCGAAATCGATTTATTTTTCAAATTTAACCTAAAAATTTACTCAAAAGCGAAAAACGCACAAATCAAAAAAGCTACAAAGTCAAAATCTACTCTAAATATGATGTACATTCACCAGTTTCCCGTGTATACCACGAGTTTCCGGAACCCATGTATAAAGTATCACGAATAGGGAAATTTAAGGTTAAACGTCACGTCGATGCCACCAAAATCACGAATAAAAAAATGTATTCGTCCACACAAAAATAAAATAAAAATAGCTTCATTGTCGTAATTTTTTTCTTGATTTTTTTTGGAAAATAAAAAAAAACAGGAAGGTCAAAATCTACTCTAAATATGTTGTACATTCACCAGTTTCCCGTGTATACGACGAATTTCCGGAACCCATGAATAAAGTATCACGAATAGGGAAATTTAAGGTTAAACATCACGTCGATGCCGCCAAAATCACGAATAAAAAAATGTATTCGTCCACACAAAAATTAAAAATAAATACCTTCACTATCGTAATTTTTTTCTTGATTTTTTTGGAAAATAACAAAAAAATACATTAAGATCAAAATCTATTCTAATTCTAAATATGATGAACATTCACCAGTTTCCCGTGTATACGACGAGTTTCCGGAACCCATGTTTAAAGTATCACGAATAAAAAAATGTATTCGTCCACACAGAAATAGAATAAAAATTACTATAATTTTTTTTTGGAAAACAACAAAAAAAATCAAGAAAAAAATTACGTTAATGAAAGTATTTTTTTTTTGTGTGGACGATTACATTTTTTTATTCGTGATTTTGGCGGCATCGAACGTCAGCCGTCTTACGAAGCAATGGCGTTTTCTATGTCATAATGACGTTATAGCCAGTTGGAACAGTTTCGGAATGTGCGGTTTTAAATCGTTTTTAAAATCAATAATTGTGAATGAAAATATTAAAATTACACATGCTTAGTGCAATGATTAGAATCAGAAAAATAAACTATAAATCTTCCATACATTTTATGGTATTTATATAGTTTGTGAAAATACCCCAGTCGAAGATATTATAAAACGCCTTTAAGGCGCGGTATACCTGCTCAAAAAGAAGAGAGATATGTAAATACGAATGTTAGAGCGAGCGCGCTAATCTTAAAATCGATAAAAAATGTGAAAATGTTTAAGGTTAAACGTCAGTTTTGTCCATAAACAAACCCAAACCTTTCAAGAAAGGCTGAAAAATACAATATTGGATTGAGTCACCGATACAAAATTGAATTTTTCAGCCTTTCTTGAAAGATTTGGGTTTGTTTAGGGACAAAAATATTTATTTATTTTCTAATTAAATATGTACGATCGCGAACAAATAATCTACCTTAATATTTTAAAGCGTAAAGTGCAAAAAGCATTAAAAACCTAAAATAATTTGATTGGCGCCATCTGTGAATGCGTAGATTATAACTTACGTGACGTTTAACCTTAATAAAACACGACTCGTTTAAAATAGAGCCAAAATCTTGCGGGGGTTGTCTAAAACAGCATTTTAAGAAACCCTGTGAATTTTTTCATACACATAACTTGTAAAATAACTGAGACAAACGTGTTTAAAATAATTTTTGGAGCATACTTTGCAATTTTTTTCTATCGAGGGAATTTCATATAATTTGCGTTTCGGCGCGGCGCGCGTGGGGTATGTATGTATGTATGGATATTATTATCTTAAAAAATAACAAACCAAAATAACTTGAATTATTGTCACCCGGATGACAATCGCCACTCAAATGATTAGGGGGATATTGTAAGAAATCGGTAGAAATTCGGGTAGCGGCAGCATGCAAAGATCAGAATCGGAAAAATAAACTGTAAATCTTCCACACATTTTTAACGGTATTCATAGTTTGTGAAAATATCCCAAAAAAACATATTAAAAAAAATTTGTTAGTACAGGCGCGGAGTGTTATTTTTTATTCTGTGACCTACTACACACACGGTGTGTGGGAAGTAAGTTGAA
The DNA here is from genome assembly GCA_917563855.2 of Limnephilus lunatus. NCBI lineage: Eukaryota > Metazoa > Arthropoda > Insecta > Trichoptera > Limnephilidae > Limnephilus > Limnephilus lunatus. Next base: position 4,369,163 of record OU830593.1, on the reverse strand, counting down.
TCGGAAGTGCGGGAAGGAGCTTAAATTAGGAAGTAACTTCCGTTTCCGTTCCGCTCGATTTCGCGACTTCTTCCGCTTCCCCTCCGCGTAACACGATTTATCAAAATAAACATGCGTGGAAATACGCGAGGCGCCTACTCTTTCTTGAACTTTCCCTCATCTATCTCAATTAGTAATCGAAGTATGTATTTTCAGCGAATTCATTCTGTCAAAGGGTTATAAAAACGGCTCCATGACAGTTGATCCCTAGACAGTTGGCCCCCGGGCTATTTATATACAATACTAGCTGACCCGTAAACGCGTTGGTGTGGCTAATGAAGCAAAACGCCATCTACTGGATGGTTACCCAACCTTTATAACCCCGCCATCTGTTAATTTGCATACAAATGCCAGCCCGCTCGTCCACCACATGCAGGCATTCTCCTTTATATTTCAACCAATTTACACAAAACCTTGACAAATTATCAAATTATATACCTAAACCTTCCTGAATCACTCTATCTATTGGTGGAAATCGCATGAAAATCCGTTCAGTAGATTTTGAGGTTATCGCGAACAGACAGACAGACGAGGTGGGGGACTTTAATTTATAATTTGTAGAGATGCAGCCGGTTTAGGGGAAATACTTTATACCCACTAACACAAAATATAACTAAGTGTTCCGGAAAGCGTGTGCAGTGAGGATGTACCGCCGAATAACACTAGTATATAACTTATTTTCATTCAAATGCATCCGAGATAAATCTACTTATCCTATATACTGTAGGTATACCAGCGTATAAGTACAAACAAAACGACACTGTAAATTAATTCGTTTGAAATTCATACCAACTTATTATTAAAGGTAGTTTTGAAGTCGATTTTAAGTTTGAAATTAGTAAAAAATGCACAAAAAATTATAAGTCTATAATAATTATTATTTCGGGGGGGAAACTGTCGGAGGATCAACTGTCTGGACACAATAAAACAACTATAAAGCAAACAATCTGTTTTCAGAAGAATCAACATAGGGAAGTATACGAAAACCTATTCAGATATGCGAACTTCTTCCTGCAGTGATACAGGGCATAGTAAAAACTAATATTTTTTTATGATTACTAGCTGAAGCACCCAGCGTTGCACGGACTTAATTCTGATCTAAGAGGAAACACGAATTTGAATAATAAGTATTTCTATCCCCGAGTTCTGAGCGAAAGGGACAACTGCATCTCAGGCTGATAATAAATACCTAAATAATATCGAAGTTTTGTATTCTCCAGTTTTCGCCTTATCTTATCTTCAAATTCAACAATAGATGCACATTTCAAACTTTGCAACAAAGGCGAGCAACAGCTGATTTGACATTTATACACAAAATTTTAAATAATAACATTGACTGTACCGAACTTCTTTCCCTAGTTAATTTTAACATACCATTAAGACGTACACGCCATACAGAACTATTCCACACTCTTAATTACAAGACAAATGCAGCAACTAATATGCCAATCAATCTTGCTCTTCATATAAAACTATACCTTTCAAAAACACAGCAAATCTCAGGCAAAAATACATGTTACCAATTCCCATTTGTAAAAAAACTTTAGGCCAACAAAACTACAAATACTTGGGAACAAATTTCTTTAATAAATTACCAGAAAATATAAAATCCCATTGTGACAGTTTCAAAAATTTCAAAACACAATTAAAAAAATATACTGAAAACCTTAACTAAAAAAAAAAAAAAATAATAATAATAAAAATTTATATATTTATATAAACATACATTTATCTTATTATTTACATAAACTAAATTTCAAAGTACTAAATATAAATAAAAACAACAATAAAAAAAAATAAAAAAATAACCAAACAAATAATACTTCCTCCCGTACACACAAGCATTTGCTTATTATGGGAGAATAATTTAAAAATATATATTATATAATTGTAATAATTATAATTGCATTAAGCTTTTATATACTTTCATTTTATTTATGTATCTATTGTATTGTACCGAAAGAAAAATTTTTCAATAAAAAAAAAAAAAAAAAATAAAAAAATAAAAAAAAATAAAAAAAAAAAAAAAAAATATGTTTAATAATATTAATCTAAATTCTAACACCGACATGTTTAAATAACGACAAATTTAAAAAGAAAATCATGTCAATAATATAAATTGTTCAATGCGCATTACATACATACTCACACACACACACACACACACACACACCCTTACCTACTACACACATCACCCGGTAATTACTATAAAATAGACACTACAATGAAACACATAATAGGTACCCACCATGAATTTTATTTATTAATTGTAATTTTTTTTCACCAATGAATAATATAATGTAGGTACTGTTTATTTCTGTGATTAAATATATAAATACATAAAACTGGACCGATTTTTAATATGTTGTATTAGAAGAAAATATTCACGCTTTGTACCTCACTTTCATACTTACGTACGCTTTGCTTTTTAAAAAAAATAGTTTGTCTAATTTGTATACTAAAAGTCTATTGTTGGCGTTCAAACCAGGCATTTTTAACGATTTTTGGAGGGTCCTAACCCCTACAAAAAGTAATTTATCAGAAAAATCAAAAGGTACCGACACGCCAGTGGTCGATTTATATATGAAAAAATATTTGGGATAGACAAAATCCTGAGAAGAAAATGTTTGTATGGACAAACGCCGCCCGGTTTCCTCTTAAGCCTCGGCAACCCGAATTTCTACCGATTTCTTACGTATCTCCCTTAAAAATTTGAAGTTTTTAAGCTCTTAAAAAAATATATGTTATTTTTTAAGCTAATGTCTATATGCTGCCCACACCGAATCGCAAATTATATGAAATTCCCTCGATAGAAAAAAATCGCAAATATGCTCCAAAAATTATTAAAAACAAGTCTGTTTCTATTATCTTATAAATTATATTTATGAAAAAATTCACAATGTTTCTTTAAATGATACTTAAGATGCTACCCAAGAGTGTGTTATTAAATATTTTCGCATCGATTTTGTCGCAGTAAATGTTAGCGCGCTCCTCTAACATTCGTAATTTCGTATCTCTCCATCTTCTTCTTTTCGAGCCCGATTGCAGGGTTGGGAAAATGAAATGGATATGATTTTTCGAAATCTCATGCAGACAGTGACCTACCTTCGGTTTTGAAGGTCAAATGGGCGAAGTCGGGTATTTAAGTTCCAAAAGGGAATATCAAAGGAATACACATATCCAAAAAATCCAATCACGGGCGAAGTTGGTTATTTATTTGGATTAATAATTCTATTCCAAAAGTTCCAAAGTTCAGGCTGGTTCAATGCCGAATGTTTGCGAAATGCCACTTTATTCTCGTTGAATGACGCCCACGTCACACCACTCCACTCCACTCCACGCCACGCCATGCCACGCCACTCCACGGCCACGGCCCACGCAAAGTACCTAAAGCTAATTTCAGACATTTTCTCTCTCATTTTCAGCTCTCAAGTTAGTACATATTTTCCCCCCTCAATGTTTAGCATCAAATCTACACCGAGAATAATAAAAGTGACATTTCAGTCGTATTGATTGCTCATTCGGAATGCTCATTTGAATCTGTATTTTTACTTAGTGGCTTCAAATTAATTGTATCATAATAATTTAAGCTTGAGCAAACAAAAGCCCTCTTTTCAGCACTACTGACACTGACAGATTTATGGGCCAGTATGTTTGAATCGAATATATTTAATTGCTTAGTAGGCTAGTTTTACGCTTTTCAACAAATTTCCCTAAACCTCGAATTGTAATATTTAATAATTGTAGAGAATCTTAGCGACTATCATATGAAATGAAATAAAATACTATGAAAATGACAACTTGCAACATAAAAATCAAAAAAAGATACGTCTAGTAATTGTAGCCAGGACCTTTGCGTTGCTGGGGTTCTGTTCTAACCATTGAGCTAATTCTACCATATCTCATTTGGTTGTATTTAACTAACTAACGTATACATTAAGACGAGGAAAGAAGTCAATTTTTTTTGCAGAGAATGTGATTTTGCAAAACCTCCTCTGCGCTGAGAGATTTCCCCTTTGGCGAGAGAGCCCGAATACTCCTCTCTGCACTCTCATATGACGCTGTTGTTGCTTGGATTAGTATTGGTTGTGTGGGGGCTAAGTTCACCCATGTCATTGAAAATACACGGTGAATGTCTTTTTGATTTTTTTGATTGATTGGCATACAGAGCTCCGGGCCAAAAAGGCCCCTTTCTCTTTCATCATGAGTTTATAATATATGGTTGTTGAAAAAATAGTTTATTTTGTTGTTTGTTAAAAAAATTGTGTAAGGGTTAATGGCTGCGATATGGGGAGGTTAATCTTTACGGAGGATTTGCTTAGGTTTTATATGTGTGGTACGTACGTTTTCGTAGTAACTGGCGGGAGTAGTCATTACCGCAGACGTGTTATTTTTCAATAATGGGATTTTATAACCTTTGTGGAGTTGGGATACCCTTATCCATTTGGGGGCACCCAGAGCTATGCTTATGGCTTTGTTCTGGAATGTTTTAAGTCTAAGCGTAGGCGGTGATTATCCGCCTTGCGTCCTTTGCCTGGGGCGCATAACGCTGACACAGAACAGTCGAAAGGGGTACCTTCGCAAGAAACTCAACTTGGCGAAAGGATCATCTACTACACAACACTACAATTTACTGAGATATACTGTATGGCCATGGTTGATATCCCAGAGTTCACAACGCAAACAAAATATCAAAAATAAACACATGATGCGGCGAGACCGTGGGCCGCCTGGAAAAACATCAATCCATCACTTTTGCATATTCCTTCTGCAGAGAGGACTTTTTGGTACATAGTGGGTGGAGAAATGATTTAAGATAATGTTAAATCGTTTATTCAGGAGCGAATTCGGAGGCAAAAAACATGGACATCAAATCAAGTTACCTAAAAATAAACACAACTCTAACGACCGTTGTTCCCAATCTCACTTATCAACAGTTGAGCCAAAATTTTGGTTCAATACTCCTCAAATGCACAAATACGATCTTCCTAAAGGCGCGTTCAGACCTTTCGATTTTTGTTGATCCACTTTTATTGAACGTTAAAAGTTGAATGAGATTATGTTCACACGTTTCAATTTAAGTAGAACCGAATTTGACATTCAAGATGGCGTCAACTGAAATTGTCAGTGCGTGCGTCTCTCTGATGTTCTGCGAGACGAGCTCGAGATTATGAAAAAGCATAAAAAACGTCATATTTGGGCGAGAAAATGGATCACAATTTTGAAAGAGATTGCCCTAGAAGACTCCGAAGGATATAGAAATCACTTGAGGATGACAGAAAAACAATTTGATGAGCTGCTTTCCAAAATTTATTTAATAATCCTAGTTCCTTCATGTACATCGTTCTAATAGTTTTTATTTTATTTTTTACATCGGTCGGCGTCAGTTCCACAATACCCATTTTAAAAATAATATTATTTATCGCAGTATCACGGGCATTTCTACTTTTGTATACTTCTTTCTTTTGATCCCAAATACAGGGATGGCTTTGGTACAGATCCAAAAACCTGGACATCAAATCATCCGACCATTTCAGATATTTTTTCGTTACGGATTCCATGACGGTAGAAACAAGGTAACACGTTTGACGGTCTACTTTTGCCCGCGAAAAAACCCAAAGCGAGTGGAAACATGTGTTCATACTCGTCGATTCTCTATGAAACTTGATCGATGAGTCATACCAAGATGGCGATGGTCATACTTAAACGTCAAAAGTAGACGGGCTTTCAACTTTAGCTAGTCAACAAAAAACTTGATCAACTTTGTTGAAAAAGTGTTCACACTTGTCAATTAGCTTTCAATTGTCGAGTTGATCAACAAATGTTGAACCGTGTGAACCGGCTATAACGCAACTCTACGATCAACAGGCGAATCTAACGTTACTAAACAAATCACTTAGCTGATCGGGGACTCAGATTGATCGATCGAAAAGTTGAAAACAACGGCTTTAAGGTTGAAGAAACGTAGTTACATCGTGACTTGCCATAATTATTTAGAACAAAGTAGGGTTATTGCATGGACCTAAAAGACCCTGTACAGAGCTATTCGAGAACAATTTGAAGCCTGAAGTTAGGGGGAAGATGTATGAAAAATGCCTTTACCTACTTAATTTTGTAATGACATGTTCCATCTCATTAACTGTCTCAATCTCATCAAATACCTGTCCCAAAAAATTAATAAGCATTTTAACAATATAAAAATAAAAATCTTTTCTTACCACTTTGCATATTGTGTAAAAATTATTTTTTCAAAAGTTTGTCACTGACGATGGCTGCCGCACAATTTCCCCTCACCCTAGAATTGGCTTCAATGTCATTCAAACAAAATCCAGGGCATTTTAGGTTCGTGAGTTATTGCATAAAATAAATAGGTTATTCTATTGGTTATTGTGATGCATAAAAAACTGCCGATAATTTAAATCAATTTTGTTTGTAAAGCAAAATATTTATTGAAATTGTTGTAACAAATTTGTGAACAGAATCTAATATTTACGACGTTAAGTAATTTGAAAACTTAAAATGAGAATGTAACTACACGAGTACTTAGAATTAGATCCACAGTATTATTTATTTTTTCAGGTTCTTCATAAAACAGTTATACACCAAATTATCACGGAGAAGATTACAAAATTTAAAAGAAGAAAAAAGTCCATGGGGGCAGTTTTACTATGCTGTGACGTATGTCAAAAGATAGTTACTGAACTCTTTATAGGTAACATTGAAGATGTCGATGCTCAATGCAGAATCCCTAAGCAGTTGAATTGCTCTGTTTAATGGCGCATTCTGAAAGGAAGAAGTTCTCGCTTTCGGAGCATAAAAAAGTGCGTGGGATCTCCCACGAGTATTCGCGTTAGGGACATATAGGTTAATCTCCTCCAACATAGGTGGATTCAGTACAGTACCAGAGATCAGCTTAAAAAAAATTTTCCCCAAAAATATTTTTCGGCGGGCTTCTAAGGTATCAAGATCGAGCATTCCTGTTAAGAACAACGATGGATACAGGAATGGATAGCATGTATATTCCCTCATATACTCTTTCTATTTCTAGGATATGGTTTTGTTCAGAGGGGGCCCAAATAATGGAGTTGTATTCCAGGATGCTGCGGACAAGTGCTTCATATCTTCGTATTGCAATTCCATTAGTAAATGATCTTGTATTACGAATCCGAGCATTTTGTTGGCGCGGGAGACAATGTCAGATATGTGGGATACATAGTATCTACATAACCTTGTTATTGTAAGAAAAAAACACTTCATTTCAGATTTGTAAAGATAATTATTTGAATAGCAGACAAAACGAAAAACAGTTGATCAAACAATAACAACCACTGTCTAACGTTAGTTAACCCCTCAGGCATCGACCGTATTTTGTCAGAGGATCAAAATATATACGTTTTACAACTAAATTCAAATAAATGGAATATTTCTGAATGTACCCTATGTAAAACTATGTTTTGAAAAGGTGGCGAAATACGCATTCAAATTTTGTAATTAATAAACACATAATTTTTTAAATATAAAAATTGCGCATGCAAACATAATTTTTTTTTAAAAACGGCTCACCTTACGGTTTTTTGAACTAATTTTTAATGATAACGAAAAAAAAACACACATAGTTTATTAGGCAAATCTATTTTAAGCGTTACCGTCAACTCACTTTTTTGTTATGTAAAGATAATTAATAAAAAATTCTCAAGGTCATAATTTTATTTTTCAAATTGCGGTCGGAAAATTTGGATTCATATAGGTGTACATTTGAATTATTTTGCGATTAACTTTTACATTTGAATATAAAGCGTGATATTGTCTCTTTCTAACACCTTTTAGATCATATTTCTTACCGTGATGGTAAAGGAGACGGAAAGATTTCGATGAGACGTATGAGTAGTTCCGAAAACCGAACAAATAGACTTAACTGTTAGTTACAGAGTCCACCGGGTGGGTGCGCAGTATAATCGTAAATAAGTCCCATTTAGGGAAATTCTGAATTTCTGTAATTTATCCTGCATGCTAAATTGGTAAATACATATACGGAAAATACGGACACGCTGAAGAAGAAACACAATCTCCGTGAAATTTAAGTAATAGTTATTTTACCAAACTGTTGCTGTCATTGTGGCTATCACTGTGACTGTTAATCGCAGGCTGATATTACCTAAATAAAATCGAGGTTTTGTTTTCCTTATTTTTCTCCTTCAAAACTGGACCGATTTTTAAGATTTTATTTACCATCTGTATTTATAAACGTCTGTACTTTTTGTTTTTTTTTGCCATCATATCGTCTAGTTTGTATACTGAACGTCTTTCGATGGCGTTATAACCAGGTAATTTTAACGTTTTTTGGAGGGTCGTAACTCCCATATACAGTACTGTTCGAATTAATGTGAACACAAGTGATCAATTGGAAAAAATAATAAATATTCTTTATCGAGGAAAAAAAAAGAGAAACAATTACAATTATATTTTTTTTAATACCAAGTGTGTCCTACCTTAACTTTTTTAACTTCTTGTGCACGGTTTGGCATAGAATTTTCTGATATTTGCGTGTCTATAAACCATATCTGGATTACTGTCTCAATCAGCTTGGTTTTTGTTGTGCTTGTCTGGCTTTAACTATAGCCCACCGATGTTCAATTGAATTAAGATCCGGAGAGTTACCTGGCTATTCAAGGTATGTATTTTTTTTGTCTCTGAAATATTTATTAACAATCTTAGTGCGTTTTTTAAGAGAAAAATCCATCTTCAAAATTAGAAACAAAAAAGCTTTAGTTAAGTTTACCTCTGCGAAAAAACTGTAATTCTAAAAAATTACAAAATTTAACGCATCTGTAGTTTGGTGTGTTTCGTAACTCATTTAATGATTGAACAAGAACACAAAATGGCCGCTATTACAATATGCTGCATACAACTGCGAAAAACAAGATTATTGTGCTAATTATCACGTTTTCACATTAATTCGCACAGTACTGTAATATAAGTTACTGCTTACTATGACAATGTGATGAACCATAGAATAAATGGGTAGAGAAATTGTGAGAAAAAGTCCTCAAAGATTTCAATACATTTCACGTGAAAGTTCTAAAAGAGCTGAGTTGGCAACACTGACCCCAGTCCCCTCTACCTAAGTCACACTTATGACTATGACTATTTAACACAAATAGTAAAGTCTGTGAATCCAGAATCCAGCCCTTGACAAGTTATTTGAGTGACGTAGGTCAGAATACAGAGTACGGAGCGAATTTTGCGCACTTGCCAAATCTGTTATGGTGAATACTTGTATGCTGTACCAACTAACTGTCTACAGTTCTAGACTCACTGAATTACAAAAATCTAAAATAACCCATGGCTGGACACACTGTGCACTGATCTCTTTTAACGGGACACCAGGACCGAATCTGCCGTGGATATGGCCATGGACTGTTGGGTATAAACAAGAGAAAAAATGCGCGAGCCGAACCACGAAATATGGGAAAATAATGAAGCAACCGCAAGCGGCGTTTCGCGTTCGTTTTTCAACAATCTGTTGTGAAACGATTTGCCGGCCTCTATGTTTCCTCCCTCCTATAACATGGGTCTTCGCCAAGATCCAGGTTCACTCCTTCCTTTCCACAAAAAGACTCTCCACACAGCATCCCCAACGATGACAAAGGTGCTGACGAAAATTATTTTCCTCAGGGCCACCTGTGTTAAGTTAATATTAAAAAATAATAATAATAAATCGAGTGCGGTTCACGTGCGGTAGAAGCGAAACTTTACCAAAAACAATCTCAACCAATACGAGCCTTTAAGTGTGGTCATAATTAAGCTGCCAAGAGCGCAGACCTAGCGTCATTTCCGTTTCATTGTACGGTCAGTGGTTGAGTGGGCATAGCGCTTGGGTCCCACCCGAGCGTCGCGCGTTCGATTCCTCGGCTGGCTAAGTCCTCCATCACAACACAAGCAACATTTTCGGCTTTCTGTGGTGGTAGTAGGAGATTTTCAAACATTGTTGGGTTATTCGTAACCTGGGAATATTTGTCTTTATATAAAAAAAATATCTCAACAAATATAATCAAAGCGGCCAATGAGCGCAGTTTGATCCTTCGCAGGTGCTGTGATGCGTCATTTCTGAATCATCCGAATTCCAAATCACAACGACGCTAAAGAAGTTTCACTTAAAAAAAAAAATATATATATATACTTAAAATTGTTCAATAGAAAAATTCGTGTATTATTTGCAACTAATATTTATTTATTTATATATTTAAACGCCTTATATTCGGCTTTTACATTCAAGTGATACATGATACAGTGGTGGTATACGGGAGGATATCAGTATAAAAATAATAAAAAAATAGTTAAACAACACGGACGTACAAAATATATGGACATGCCCTTACGTGTTAAAAAACGTGTTATTTCCCCCTCCCATTGGAACCATTTTTCGGAACCGGCTGGGCGTGTCCGGACTAGTGTCGTGCTCTCATCGTACATTTTACGCACGGACGCTGTATGTCTATGAAACACATACTACGACATCGAGATACATAGCGACGCGAAACACAAAGCCGCTGTTTACTGGGTTAGGTAAATCATGAAACATTTGTAAAAGTGTCTACGGCAACAAAATATTCCACTATGAAAATACTCAGGACCTTACTTTGCGAATTTGGATTTTACACATCTGTTCATACCGTGGCATACAATTCGCGCTCCCATATAAAAAGGTCTATTCATTCAAAAGCAGATTATAGTGATATTATTGTGCGAGGTGCCTATATACTGTAAGATTGATTTATTGGCGAATCACAAGTCTCTTTCCTCTCTTCGCCCCGCCATAGTTGGTTTTTACCCCTCATCTGTAAGTTCTCGTCTAGTTATTTGTATGTCTATGTTAAACAATATTTGAATATTATGTGAGGTTTATATGTACATATAAGACCTAACATAAAACAATGTGAAGTGTGTATGGATGTTTCAGGCCTGTAATCCGGGTCTGAATATCGCTGTTTAGTGGTGGACCAGCCGAACAGCACGTCACAAAACAAATTAAGGTTAAACCCACTTGTATTCGGAAATGTTCCAAGTTTTCCAATAAATCTCTGCATTCCACCGCACCGGGTTCAATACTCAATACTAAAGTGAAAGGTTTAAATTTAGAGAACTATGACACTATTAATATTTCTCACGACCTCCACAAAATAAAATTATTTTTAAATAAAATTACCAGCCAATTAAAACCGGATGCAAGTGGCTCATTGATCACTTTAATAATGTTTGTATACCAAACAGAAAAAGCCTCAGATTACGATATTTAATGAATTTCATTCCATCAATGCTTATGCATGTATACCATTTTACTAAAATGGGTTCTATTTTACCAAAATTGATATGAAAGATAATTGGCCTCTTTTTACCAAAAGTTGATCCAAATTCTAGCAAAATTGCTACCATTTTAACAGAATTGATTCTATTTTATCAAAACTGACTTCAACGACATTTGTGTCTTCTTTGCAAAATTTAATCCCATTCTACCTAAATTGGTTCTTTTTACGAAAATCGACTTACCAAAACTTGACACCATGAATTAAAGCAAAATCGATTCATTTCTTCCAAAATTAGTCCAATTTTAACAAAATTAGTTCAATTTTATTCAAATACTAACAATTTTAACAAAATTAGTTCCATTTTATCAAAAAGGTTCCAATCCATCAAAATTGCTTTTTTTCTACCAAAATTGTTTCCGTTCCAACAAAATTTACGTTTAATATTTATTATGTTTTTTTATTACCAAATTGTTTCCAATCTACCAAAATTGATCACATTTCACCAAAATTGTGCGCATTTCAAAGAAATTGGTCTCATTCCATCAAAATTGGTCCCATTTGACATTATTTACCAATACCAATATCCAAAGCAATTCTACCAACTCACAAAAGATCAATTGCTAAAAATTAATTAATTTTATTTACGTGTAAAGCTGCGGCCACAAACAATACTTGAACTTTGAAGCAATATATATATATATATATATATATATATATATATATATATATATATATATATCCTGCTACATTTGTTGCGTCCACCCCCTAAAATCTCCATAGCATTGCTGCGTCCACCGACTTACGGCGTCCGATATACGGACGCAACAATGTTTTGACTTCAAAATTGGCCAGATTGATGCTTACCCCATGTAGAATCGATTGGCAAAAATTGTCATGGAAGCAAAAAATCTATCAGAATGTCTGGAAGCGAATATTGAACGTTTGACGATTTGCCGCCAGGTTCGCGAAACGAAATATATTTCGATCAGTGTATATTTTTATACATAATGGCGGTCCTTCTGCGTCCCTGCAGAAATATATATATTTTTAAGACATAACGACGGTCGTGCTGCGTCTACACAGTTGGTCCTTCTTGCGTCCACGCTATTATCACGCAGCAATATTATTTTTAAGACATAACGACGGTCGTTCTGCGTCTACACAGTTGGTTCTTCTTGTGTCCACGCAGCAATATTATTTTTAAGACATTACAACGGTCGTGTTGCGTCTACACAGTTGGTCCTTCTTGCGTCCACACTATTATCACGCTATTATCATGCTATCATCACGCTTTTATCACGCTATTATCACGCAGCAATATTATTTTTAATACATAACGACGGTCATTCTGCATCTACACAATTGGTCTTTCTTGCGTCCATGCAGCAATATTATTTTTAAGACATGACGATGGTCTGCGTCTACACATTCATATTACTTTTAGTGCATAACAATGACAGTATTGCGTCCTCGTTGCCATTCACGAGTAGATAGTAAATATTGTTTGAGCTCTTGGTAAAGTAAATCTCTAGATTTGGCAACAGTGGTTTTATTTACAACGGTGCCGCGTGCCACTTACAACTAAGAAGCGACCCGCGCGGATGGACATTCTTATAAGATTTTTTCTACAGTGGACGATGAAATGATGTTCTGGCCTAAAAATGTCCAACCACACACTACGAGGGCGCAAAGCGGTGCGTTATGAAACAATACATTTTGAGTAAGGGCATCGCTGTAAAAAAACTGTTGCAGGCCTGCGCCCAGTAGGTACTTATTTTATACAAATGATTTATTTAGACTCTAACTATCAAAATACAGTTCGTTAGCATACATCGACATATTATCATTACTATTATTACCGGAAGATTATTATTACGAGTTATTCGTCTTCAACAATAATTACTTATACACATATAATACATACAAACTACATATATCGCACGGAAAAAAATAATTCAGCATGGGAGTTTTTTTTTCTGTACCTATCAGAAGATTAAGTAAGTTAGCAATATTCAAAAGACGTAAAATTTAAAAAGAGCGGAAGGAAAAGAAACTACATAAATATCTGTTTATAACATACAATGTATGTGCATTCGGACGTCAAAATAATATATTCGGTACGGACGCGAAAACTTCATTAAAACAGTTATCAATATACAGAAGACGTAAAAATTATATTAGAGTGAAAGGACGTGAAACCTATATTAGAAGAAACCTACAATATACAAAAAATATACACCCGGACGTGAGTATGTACGTGACGCAAGAAGTGTATGAAAGTATACTAAATATCAATTCCTGTATTTTTTACAATATTAAAAAAGTATGATATCAGCGATTAGTATGAGCAGTACATAACGCAATATTCACAAAAAAAATCTGAAAAAAAGAACTAGAACTGATGGACGCCCAAAGACGGATTTACGTACGGACGCAATAAGTGTAGTGGGACCTATATATATATATATATAAAAATATATGTACCTATGTATAAGTTTTATACAACAAAGTATTTGACCAAACTTAAATAGGACTTTTTCTCAGAATTTTAGCGGGACAATCCTAAACACGGTGAATATTGTGAATACGTGTACGTTTGCAAACGGTTCCAGTGTGTAAGATACTCTAAGTATCGACCTGGCTTATTAGTTCCACAAAAACAGATATCTTGGCGAGATATTAATAATGCACTTCCATGATAAAATTGCAATTTACAGCTCTTAATAAATCATCATATCATGACTGAAATGAAAATAGTGACGCTCGAGATGGCTGCAATCCAAAGCACAAATAACTTATAAATAATTCGCCGGTGACTAGATAATTTATTATTATGATTTAAGACACACATGATGCTCTCCTGACTTATCCAAATTTTTAATTACGTGTTTTGCGAGCGCCAAAATATTGGAATAGGTAAGTTGTGCTGATTTGACATTTAAATAGTTTATAAAACATGTAAATTCCTATTTAACCCATTGGCCACAGAATTAATGAGCTAAAAAATTGGTCTTCATCAATGAATTAATTTTGTACCAAAAATTGATACTTGCATTGGTTTACTAAATCTATTGTATCTTTTGAACCGTATATTCAAATGAATTATTTTTTTACATATTGGATTAAGGTAAAGAAATACATAAAAATTAAAAATTATTAAAATATGTGTACATAAGGATACAAATATAACCTTCTCTTTTTTCGTAAGTTATTTTTCCGCATTTTTATTCGAAAAGTTACAAAAAAACATAATATTCATAAATCAAATGATAATAATTTTTGTTTTTTTATATACTTGTATACTAATACCTAATAAAATAATTTGATATGATAGTCCTCAAAGCAATCAGGGACGTTCAGGGTCGCAACCGAAACCCTAGAACCGCTCGCAATTTTGAAGAAATTAAATGGCGGCTGGCTGCATATAAAACTTGGAACACAAATAACTTAAGAAACATATTATTGCCAATTCAATGAAATGAATGATTAATTACCTACAAAGCGTTCAGCATTCAAAATTTTATTAAAAAATGTCTCTGTCCGTTTTTTGGCGGATCTACTCTAGCCCGTCACCACGCCGGGGTTTGTGGTTAAGCAACTGAGTTGCACACCCGGCAGGCTGCCGGGGTTTGTGGCCAATGGGTTAAAAAAGCAAATTAATGAATTTTAATAGATTCTGCAATCATATCAATATAATCAATCTATTTATCATTGAAATAATATAAGATACATTGATGGGAATAACCTTCAAGAGTTATAAAAAGAGAGTCGTTCTTAAAAAAAAATTGAATCTATTTATATAAAAAAAAGATTGTCTGTGGGGAATGACCACGTAGCTGACAAACTCTGCGTAAAACCCGGGCGACGCCGGGGACTAAATTAAATTAAATCATATACATATATTCCGTAAATGCTTACTGCCGTCTAAAATCACAAATAATTACAAAACCAAACAAAACTAGAGAAATAGAGTTCTATGATCGGTTCTACTTCGGAAGTGTTCGTTTTTTTGAGGCGCGCCTCAAACTAAATAACGCGCAACTTTGTCGGCTACCGTACATTTCGATTCCATGTAACTTCCACACTCCCCTCCGCCTAGTTGAAATCAGCGACTCTCGGAGGCAGGCCCTATCTCTGCCTCACTAGGGTATTTATTGTAGGTACTTACAATAAATACCCTAGTGAGGTATGGTATTACAGGGTAGGTAATTATTAGATAGTTATTAAATACCAACTTTAAGACTAATACAAACTTATAAATTGATTATAAAAACGACAAATTAAATAAATTAAAGACTAATATAAATTACTTCGATTTATAAATTGAATCAAACATTTGAATTAAAGTTTTCCTATAAATTGGATGTATGGATTCTGGATGCGTGTATCATTTCCCTTTTTCTTCTCTATTTTGGGAGGCACAGTCTCCTCTGCCTCATAATACGAACTGCCACTGAAAAGTATAGTAGACAGTAGTTGTAAGCACGCGGTCTCCCTGACCTCGACGTTGCATCTCGCAACAAGACGGTAATAGAATGCACAACTAACCATGTACCTACCACTGTTTACTGGGGTGCATCACGGTGCGGTACAGAAGACGCTGCATGCGACACAACTCTGTAAACATGGACGTATTGGTGATATTTTGAAATCGAATAGGTTTACTGAACTCTGGAAGAATTTATTTATTTATTAAATAAAACATACAACGAAGTTGCTCTCCCATGAGTTATCGAAACTCAAAGGGTTCGCCAATTGGTAAACCCAACCCAACCCAACCCAATATGCAGACACAATACACGAAGAAAATTTTTACAAAACATTTCAAAGAAGCAACATACAGACACAACATATGAATAATCACTTTACAAATATTTCACAGAAACATGTCTTATAAGATTTTATGAATTATTATAACCACTCATTTGATTTATGCACTGTTGGTGTCAAAAAGCTAAAATAAAGTATCTCCATGATGGACTATAGAAATGCATAAAAAAAAACAAAATCAGGAAAATACAATAAAAGGTACGGGCTCAAAAATATACAGACCTAATACAAGATGTTTACATACAAATACATGACAAGGTTTAAAAAAGATATAAACTGCGCCCATCATAATATCTGGATGTACAAAGTTTGGTATTTGGAGATATCAGGACAGCTATCAGAACAGAGTTTGTACCTACTTATGACTGTTTTCCAAATAACATTTGAAATAAACAAAATTTTAACAAAACCAAAAACGACTTAAAAAAATGCACTAAAAAGAAAAAAAATAATTTCGTACGATTGTTATTTTTGGAGTCGGTGTCAGCCAAGGTAACTACATACATACAAAGGTGAGATGTGGAGATCTTGATCTGTTGGCGTAATATTGAGTTATTCGTCCATTTGTCGCGCACATACTTATTGCAGATTTAAGACATATATCGTTTTCTTACGGATCCCATTGTCAGAACTGGACCAAATTAAAATGGGACTACACGGGAAGCACCAGCTTTCTAATAAAAAAGAATCATCAATATCGGTTCACCCAATCAAAAGTTCTGAGGGGTAACAAACATTAAAAAACATAAAATAAAAATAAAATAAAAAATAAAAAAAAACCGTCGAATTGATAACCTCCTCCTTTTCGAAGTCGTTTAAAAATAGGATTTCAATATTTCGTTTCAAGGTTTGTTAGAATATATCTTAATTCTTCAGGCAATTTGTTATAGTTAGTGTAGAGTGTAGGCAATGTATTCTAATGATTTCAGTCCGAACTTTGTTGAGTGTATTTTTGATATATGTAGTTTGTTGTGTTGTCGGGTTATTATATTGGTGAACGTCGCTGTTATAGTTCAGTTTTATATTTGTGTGGGTGTTGCACTGAATAATATTTAAATAATGAGATAATCCTGAGTATGTCGTCCTGCGGGTCGGTGAGGAATCGACATAAACTGAGTGCTAAGGGTGCGGGAAATGTTCCGTGATGGCTACTGCATGATCTCTGCACGATCTCTGCATGATCTCTGCACGACCTCTGCGTGATCTCTGCATGATCTCTGCACACCTCTGTCAAGTAATAATTTTGTAGCTTGAGCCAAATAAATTATTGGAATTGCTATTTTCTGTTTTCCTATTTACCGCCTTTATAATAAATATGATCTTCGAATCAGTCAAATTAGCTCACAGGTACTATTAGAAGGTTACTTTTATAACTGGTAATTAAATATACTCAAATAAATTGTAATTAGACAGAAGACGGAAAACATGTAACATTTGTTATTTCGAAAAACCACCTTCATCCCTTTTTACCACACCAATGCAGAGTTTTGAAACATATTTGTGATATTTTGTATACTTTCTACGCTCAAAATAAGAAGAAAATTACTGTCAGCATCTAATTTCTGTTAATTCTGTGTAAAGTCCGAACAACGCCGAGGACTTCGGCTAGTGTACGATAAACACAATATACCAATTGAAAACAGATTCCCTGGACATTTTCATTCAATACAGGCTTCTAATATTAACCCAACCTTACCTTCACGGAGTTTAATGAATAATAAAAATCACAATATCCGCCTATTTATAAAACAAAGTGACCCTGGCTGGAACGTCATTACGTAAATCCCCCTAACAGTAAAATCCCGCCAAAGTACAAACTACACAGAGGTCAGCTGTGTCCCTGGTTTATATTATGGGTCCCACTAACAAAAATAATACTTTTTCGGTACAATGCATTTCATACATAATCACAATAAATTAGCCCTCTCGTATCTAATTTTAATCTAAAAATAACACCACCTGAGAAATTTCATAATACAATTCCCCATCGAATTCCGATGCTTCGCTTCGAAGGCCCAGATATAAATAAAATGCAAGTTTCCTACAATATACAACAGAACATAAAGTTTTTTTTACATGAGCTCCACACAGGAGGCCCTGAGGAAAATAATTTCCCTCAGGGCCAATGTCATCTAGGGTTGTGTGGAGGGTTTTGTCGCTCAAATGAGCTATGTTGTAGGAAGGAGGAAACACAGAGGCCGGCAAATCGTTCCACAGCCGAGCTGTTGAACACAAGAACGAGTCGAAGAAACGACCCGTTCTCATATGACAAATGTCAACCGTGTACATATATGTTGGGCACGCGTTTGGCGTGTTTTCCGACTATGCACCGGTGCCGAAGGGATCAATGACGCTAGTTCCTCGGAGCATCTTCCATTGTAATTTCGGTAGAATAAGGATAGCATTCCTACCCGACGCCTGTGCTTTAAAGATTGCAATGCGTCTGTTTGGATAAGAGGACTTAACAACCCAACTTGACGTAAACTTTTGGTATAAGCTTCTAAAAATGTACGCTAAACCAGTGAAGATCAATTTGGGAGGCGGGAATGGGTACCTCCGCCCCGCGAACCTTTATTGGATAACCAACACCTCTACCATAGGTCACCCCAAGTGGTTCGCTACGTTTGGTGATTTAGCAGGGGTGCCCGGGTTCATGGGGCTAGGTTTGTCTAGGTCTTGGAGGCGAATAACCAGGACACACTGAACGCCAGATTCCTACCCACCCCTTAAACCATTTTCCTTCCCAGAACCCTCCTCTCCTTCCTTTCCTAAAAAACCATCCACACAGCACCCCAAAAAATGACATAGGCCCTGAGGGAAATTATTTTCCTCAGGGCCTTCTGTGTGGAGCTCATGTAATTTTTTTTTTTAAATCATTCAATTTGTAGTAAAAATGTTGTCGTAATTGTTGCTAGCCGTAATTGTTCTGATAGAAATGAATGTAATATTTTTAACAATTGTTACTTTTGTCGATTCGACACCCGCCTCGAAGCTATCTATAAGGTATATAATATATTTGATTGCATTTTACTACATTCTTTCATACTCTGTTTTATTATTTTACATTCATTAACATTCCTTTATTTTTTTTTTTAATTTGATGTCATACTCTTTTATAGTATTTTACATTATTTTATGAACTTTTATATTTCATATGCACTGTATATAAAATCGACCACCACAACACGGGCACATGCCTAATATGGTGGTCAAAAAATCCTTAAACTATGCAATTACCAAGCAATGAATAAAGAAAAAAAATTAAAAAACCTTTTAGTGAAGTTTCTACCTACCTTGTTTTTAACAAGCATGACCTACTTTTGACAAAAATAATAATAAGTGATATTGTATAACTGTTACGGAATATGACGTATTAACTTGGCAGCATTTTTATTTAAAAATAATTTTATAATAACAGACGTTCTCCTGTCCGGCAAAGGAAACAGCTGTGAACATTATACGAAATAGAGAAGACGTTTTATGTTGACCATTAGCCAAATTTTGATGACTTATTGAACGAGATTTAATCGGGGGTCAAAATAGGAAGAAGATCAAATAAATGTTACAGAGTGGAAGATACTCTCAGTATAGCCTAAGATCTATGTTCACGAGAGATTGTAAGTCTGATAATTATATTAAAAGAAGGGTAAATGCAGGTAACACCATTAATTGAGGACTGAATGCCTTTGGCGCTAAGAAAAAAAACTGTCAAAAGAAGCGAAGCTAGCAGTCCACAACGATACCTAACCTGATGTACAGCAGTGAGGCATGGAACTGGCAGAGGAAGGATGAAGGTAGACTGAATAAGATCCCTGAAGCGTAAGTGTCGTAAACCATGTATGATCGTGTGAGAAATATGGATATCCGTAAAGAATGCAAGGCTATGTAAGCGTAATGAGTAAAATTAAAAAAAGGTACCCTCAAATGATTTGGGCACATAGAGCGAATGAACGATGAAAGGAGTGTGAGAATACATGACATGTGAATGGTAGAAGTCGGGGACGCTCCAGGAAGACATGTCACGATCACGTTAACAGATACTTGAGTCAGGCCACGTCAAGGGTCAGAATAATAGAAGAAGTGTACCACGACCGAATTGTTTAGCGGTCCGTCCTCTCTGCCTACCTCTGCAGAGAAATGGCGTGATGTTTAGTTGGTTAGTTATCGCGTAATATATGCAAACCGCTTAGAGATCCGTTGTTACCTCTCCCTTTTTTCTCAATAACGACATTTGTTAACAAAAAAGAGGTTACAACTGAGCCCTCGTAGGAATGTAATTATTTTTTCAATGTAGGTTCCCAGACTAACCTAACCTCACAAATACAACAACAGCCACAGTTGACAGCTATTCAAATCTGTCATTCGGCCAACCGTGAAATTGGTTGGAGAATAATGGAACAGGCCGCCCTTCCACGTGCTGATAAAAAACGTTTCGCAGACGGTACAAATTAGACAAAATCATTTCAAGTGACGGAGAGACAGAAAATATAAAACATGATTTATTTATGTAACAATGGACCTGTCGAGGAAACAGGTGTGGAGCTATTTTGGTTTGGTTAGGACTTGGAAAAATAAGGCTGAAATAACTCAATGAAACAGGCTAAAGTAAAAGTATGGTACGAGTACTAACAAAATAGAAAGCATAACAATCAGGGCTTTGAAGTAGAGTTCGTAACTGGAGCACAGACGCACAGAACGGCTGACGGATGGGTTTTTGTCTGAATCTGGAGCAGTGTAGGAAAGGGTTTTTGCACGAAGCTGAAGTGGAGGAATTAGCTTTTTCTTGAAGCTGTAGCAGTGGAGAAAAAGTTTTTCGCACGAACAAAAATAACAGTTTGCTTAACAAAGCTGTAGAAGTGGAGGAATTTTTTTTTTAACGAAGCTGGAGCAGGAAGGAATAGGTTTCGCACGAAACTGGAGTAAAGTAGGAAGGGGGTTTTGCGCGAAGCTGGAGAATTGGAGGAATGGGCTTTGCGTGAAGCTAGAACCGTGGTGGAATCGGGTTTTGAAAGAAAGCATAAGCAATTTTGGGGAATGAGTTTTGCACAAATCTGAAGCAGTGGAGGAATGGCTATTTTGAAGAAACTGGAGCAGTGGTGGAATGGGGTTTTGCAGTAAGCTTGAGCAGTGGAGGAATGGATTTTTCCACGAAGTTGGATAAGTGGAGGAATGGTTTTTTCACGAAGCAGGAGCAGAGGAGGAATGGGTTTTTCAAAAAGCTGGAGCAGTAGATGAATGACCTTGTGTACGTAGCTGGATCAGTGGAGAAATGGATATTTTCACAAAGCTGGAGCAGTAAAGGAATGACCTTTTGTACGAAGCTGGATCAGTGGAGAAATGGATAATTTCACAAAGCTGGAGCAGTGGAAGAATGAGATTTTTCCCGAATCTGGAGCTCAAAGCAGAGAAGGAACAAGTTTTTTATTTTTTTTTAATCTGCACCGATCAGTAAAGTGTTTATTTTGCCCGAAACTGGAGCAAGGAGCGTATAAAATCATAGCCGACAGAAGAGAAACGAAACAGTTCATGAGTTTGAGTTGCACGTCACTACATTCCGAAACCATACGTGACGTATTTTGACCTTTATCAATTCGACATTACTGTAAGAGGGTGACATATGTCTTATTGTTACAGATATATTATATCATATGACTATTAAAAAAATAATAATTCTCATACATTATGTAATGCTTTTTTTAATTGATATGTAATGGTTTTAATCGAATTCTTCGGGCTGTTAGATGCTAGGAACTTCAAACATTGCACCTTGGCACTGACCATTAAAATAATAGTATTATGAATCCTGTAATGGTTACGCCAGCACTCTTCATCCACCGATGAACACAATGAAGAGATAAACCGACAGAAGTATGTTGTGGACGTGTGCATGTGCCCGAACTAGGCTCAATTTCCCTTACTTCTGCTGAAAATGATCAAATATTTTCAATTACTGATTTTTTTTTTTAAAACAGATAATTGTACAGAATAAATAACCTGTCAACAGTGTCTACGAAACAGGAGCCTAAATGTCTTATGAACTGAATAGACAAAACACTTTAGAAATGGCTTCCATGTAGGTCGGCACTGACTTTTCGCCCATTTAGCACGTGCTCTGTCTCTCCCTCACACTTGTCTGACATCGTATATCGCCATCCCATTTGAATTTCATAATGATTTATTTATTTGTAAAAAACGTACAGCTTTCATAATACACAGCTGAAGTCCTCGGAGTTGCCCGGGCTTTACTCGGAGCTTTTCTAAATCTAATGTCGACACTGCTCTTCCGCCTGTTTTTAATCAAGTGTGCAAAATTTCATCTGCCTCAAAATAAAACTAGATATGTATACAAATTAAATCTTATTTATATACTCTTATTTATAAGTCAAAAGATATTTCTATATACGTACATATATATTGCGAGGTTAAATAAAATTTCTTATGTTAAAAAACTTACAAATAGGATTTTTAGTACCTAGCTGTACCTTAAAACTAATAAGTATACAAAAAGAAGAGGAAAATAGGGTAAGGATGAGAGATTCTCCTAAAAGATACCACCTACACTCAAACATTAATTTAAGATCATACGCGTTACTTTGGTTCGATATTTTTGAAGTTCTTGCTGAGAATGTCTACATTAAGAAATTTTGGGAATTTTTTATATGATAATGAAACACAATTTTGGGTTGGAAATTTAAGGCCCAATTGGCCAGACTTTTGGATCACGTCCACATCACATTTCTAGTGTTGCTCTTTGTTGTGTTCAGTGTTACGTTACGATTTATGATGACGGAATCTCTAGGCGTTATTATATCGTTCGGTCTAGTAATTATTAATGTTATTGGTTAGTGACCAATTAACAAGGTGCTAATGTTGTTTATGACATCCTAATTGGGGGCAAAAAACGGATGGTCTCTTTAAGCAGAATTTAACGCGCGTTACTTCTAACATACATATTTTTAAAAACATTCAACAAATTATTTCCTCTTAACAACTAGCTTTCCACTAGCCAAAAACGTAAGCATTCTTAGTGTGCCTTGTATCGCCACGAATATAGTTAATAGCCACAAAAATCGCTTGGCAAACGGAGTCTAGAGGTCACGATTTCGAGCGCAAAAGTGGTTTTTATTTATTTTGTGAATAATATAACCCTTAAAATCTATTGTTCGGTTTTTGGAACAACTCACAGAGGTCTCATAGAAATCGTTGTATAACCCTTTACTATCATTGTGAGAATTATGATATAAACGGCGTTAGAAAGAAAAAACACCACGCTTTATATTCAAATACAAAAACTAACCACAAAAAAAGTTTAATTTAAAAAAACCATTTTGAAACCAAAGTTTCGAATTGCAATTTGAAATAAATAAATTGTCCGGGTCTTGGCGGCGGATGCGTCTGCCCACAAACTGCGTGGCAGGCTGGATCGGGAGAGAATGGTTGAGGGAGTTCCTTTTACTTCTCGAGCCGTACTCTCTCGGAACATCGCCTTGCACCGTAGCGGAAGAGATGGCTCCATACGTCCGTCACTCCTGGACACACTGAACCCAAGATTTCTACCCATCTTTAATACCCTTTTTTTTATCCGAGAATTTTCTAACCCGGCTTTCCTAAAAAGACCATCCACACAGCATCCCCTACGATGACACAGGCCCTGAGGGGAATTATTTTCCTCAGGGCCTCCTGTGAAGAGCTAATGTAAAAAAAACAATAGTGATTTAGCATTAAGCTTTGCATTAATCTCTATTTCTACATTTTATATTTTTAAAGAAAGACAAACATTCCCGGCTTACAAATAACCCAACAATATTTGAAAATCTCCTACTACCACCACAGAAAGCCGAAAATGTTGCTCGTGTTGTGATGGAGAACTTAGCCAGCCGAGGAATCGAACATGCGACGCCCGGGTGGGACCCAAGCGCTATGCCCACTCAACCACTGACATATTATAAAACAAAGTCATCCGCCGGGACTGTCTGTTCCAGATAAACTTAAAAACTATTGAATGGATTTTCATGCGGTTTTCACCAATAGATTGAGTGATTCATGAGGAAGGTTTAGGTATATTATTTGTCAAGTTTTTGTGTAAATTGGTTGAAATATATAATATATAAAGGAGAATGTCTGTATGTGGTGGACGAGCGGACTGGCAAGCGGGCGGTGAGGATTTGATTTGTATGTAAATCTACAGTTTTAAGCCGAAGTTGATGAAATTTTACACATGTGACCTTCAAAACAAGAGGAAGGTCACTGTCTACATTTGATTTCGAAAATTCTTATGTGAAGCCCGGGCATCGCCGGGGACTTCAGCTAGTAATTTTATTAATTTATCAATGATTCAAATGTAAAAAAAAGGGATAACGCGCGTCGAAAGATGTAGACTTTGCGGCCGGGTTTTATAATATATATCATCCTAATGTTGAGGGTTAGCCAAAAATAAACATTTAGCTAAACTTCATTTACTTATGCGTAGGTTGAATTACGGTCGAGTTGTTTCAACCTCGGTTACATACTCGTAGATTTTGATGGACGATTAGCGCCAACTTGAAAATGTTACATTTGAAGGCTTGACATTATTTGGACTTATAAATTTTGGTGTCGGTGTCTTTTTTCAATATTTTTTTTCTTCGAGATCAAACACAAAAAAATTTCCTCGTGTCGTCCCGGAGCTCAATATTATTCATAGAAACCAACGCGGACACGCGAAATTTCTTCGTTTTACCAAATCCCCAAAGTTTCATCGCAATCGGATGAATGGTTTAGGAAAGCGGAAGGGACAAACAAAGAAACATTCATTTTTGAAGTAAAACTTCTTTACGCACGCTCGACACTTGGGGGTAAAATGATGAATACGTTACGAAAAAATATGAAACGTTACGAAAAAATGTCACGCTAATCAATATGAAACGTTATCAATGTAAAACGCTTTTCAATTATATGAGTTGAGTTGAGTTGAATTGAGTTGAGTTGAGTTGAGTTGAGTTGAGAGCTGAGAGCTGAGAGCTGTGAGTTGAATTGAGTTGAGAGCTGAGAGTTGAGAGTTGAGTTGAGTTGTTGGGGATGTTTAGGGGATGGGGATATTTTTATTCCTGTTATTGTTATATTGTTAATGGACGGCATAAGTTTTACTTCAGTCGTGTGGTCTAAAGCACACTCGTTTTATGTATATTGACATTATTTCATAAATAACTGTTTGATTCCTAAGAACAATAAAACATTCCCAATATTACTTATGTATAACTTGTTGTGTTTCATAATCATGACCAGATTATGGCGAAAAACGTGCACGAGTCTCCTACTAGTGTGATTGTGTATTTGTGTAGCTACGGGTCTGTGTGTTTTGGGTGTGTGTTGTCACGTGCTACAAACCATATCCCTTCCCAGTCTCCACAAACCCGACCTTCAAAACGTTGCATTGTTATTGCGTTGTTTTGATAAGTACACAAAAGGTCTTAATTAAGGTCAGGGTCAAAGGGAGAAGAGTACTATATGAGAAGGGATTGTTAATCCAGACCTTAGTAAAAGGCTGCATTTAAAACAAACAATTATGAAAAAAGCTATGATAAATATATATACTTCTTTAAAATACAGCCACCTAGCTAATGAAGCAAACATTTTTTTTCATTAGCTCCACACAGAAGGCCCTGAAGAAAATAATTCCCCTCGGGGCCTATGTCATCTTTGGGGATGGTGTGTAAAGGGTCTTCTTAGAAAAAGGAAGGAGAGGAAGTTCTGGGAAGGAAAATGGTATGAGGGGTGGGAATTTGGGAGTCCATGTGTCCAGGAGTTACGTCCGTATGAATCCAACCACTGCGGTGCAGGGCGATGTTCCGAGAGATTTCTGCTGAAAAAACCAAAAGGTCTCCCTCTACCAGTCTCCCCTGAACCGGTGGAGCCAGTGGGACTATGGCATCCCCAATTGGGGTATGTTGTGAGGCTGGAGGTAGTGGGGAGGGAAGAGGAAGGTGGGGAAGTACCTGGCTATTCAGATCTGGTCATCAAACAAGGCTAAAGCCATTTCAAGCAACGTTTCAATTCTGAATGGTGGTCTTACACCAGGGCGATACTAAGAGTATCTTCCACTCTTATGACACATCCGCCGCCAAGACCCGGAAAAACTTCAACCCATGCACTCCTTCTAAGTCATCAAACGTAGTGAACCACTAGGGACTACCTACGGTATGGGTGTTGGTTATCCAATAAATGGTTTCGGGGGGCGGCGGTACCCACACCCTCCTCCTAAATTGCTACTCGCTACATTAATTATCAAGTCTTACATTTTTCTTCTGCCGAT
Organism: Limnephilus lunatus; assembly: GCA_917563855.2. NCBI lineage: Eukaryota > Metazoa > Arthropoda > Insecta > Trichoptera > Limnephilidae > Limnephilus > Limnephilus lunatus. The sequence goes on along the minus strand of OU830593.1, from coordinate 4,342,697 downwards.
TCAATTCAGTTCGGTGATATGGGTATATACATATTATATTCAATAAGGTCCTCCCCCATGTTGGGCGCCAATTTGCAACGGGCACTTTACATTAACTAAATTTTTTAACCGAACGCAATTTGTCATAAATAGGTCCAGCCCTGATAATGGAAGCATTACGATCATTGTGTATTTTTAAATGAGGCATAATATTTATAGGTGTTTAAGCCATAAAAGAAGCAATATCTTATCGCCTTGCTTGTATAATAGTGCACATACTGTATCTGTGTATGCGGCGCGGCGGATGTGCGATGGACTGAACCATTACGTCCTTTACAGTATAGGGTGGTGGAAATTAATACCTACGCGCAAATTTAAGTTTTACCTTCAGTCAAATTTAAACAATTCCGTATTTGAAGAAACTTTAAAAGGATAATAACCATTAATAATTTCAGTTATTTTACTCAGAAATTTGTAAGGGCTTAGGTAATAAAAATAAAAGCAATAAAAAAAAATTATCGGAAATACCTATCAAGAAATAATATAAATACTTCGTCTATTAGTGGTATAACCACAGTTTTATACCTACTGCCTTCAGACAGCGAATCAGCTGTTACGCGTAATAATAAATGCGTAGAAAACTTGTTTATAAATAAACTGTTTTTATAAATTGAAAAATAATATTATTGAATGTATTTAAAAAATACAATATAAAAACACACAAATTTAAGGACGTAATAAAGGCAAAATTCACTGGCTTCATAATTACTCAGAGCATCCAATAGAATTAACGTTTGGTTCAGTTAAATATTAATTGTATACCACAAGATAACGTACATAAAGAAACTTGTAATGTGGAGCTTTATTGGAGATTCCTGGACTCATATGAAGTAAACCTAATCACTGGTATTGAAGAACACTACATATGAATTAGTAGTAGAATCAGAAGTAGATCATATCATACGAATTCCCAACGAATAGTTGAATAAAATTACGTCTTGGATACTAAGATATATTATGCAAGAACACCCGAAAGTTTGCTGTAGGTACATGCAGCCGACAGGGCAGCATACTCGCGGCTTCTATTAGGTCCTTACCATTGACGTATGATATCTAGACGCGCCCTGTGAAATGCAAAATGACCCCAGAAGCCAGCAAAAGCAGGCTCACGGCCCATTTATGAAAAAGTGCCTGCATTGTTTTGCACCGTTTAGATCGCATAGTGCTTTGTGTTGTACCTTTTATCGGTCTACAAGGTCTACACCGAAACCAATTTGTGTTCCAGCCGTCCGCACCGGAGTTAATTTTTTCAAACACAAAAATATCTAACTTCCGAATGTTGTACAAAGTACACACCACGGACTTTATTTTTGAAAATGTAGTCAGCTATCAGACTACAACAAAAAAATAGACCTTACATATGTCTTTTAGACAGCGTTTTCATAAACGTAATAATGTTACAGAATTACTTTTGTTGCCATCAAAGTTTCCTACGTCATCAAATCACCGCACTGCCTGTGTTCGACTACTAACTAATACATACAAGGAGGGCTAGTATCACAATTTGGAAGAGTTTTCAAACTTTTTTAAAGCGCAACCCGCTTTTAGTAATAAAATAAATTATATTATTTCCATAAATTATAATTATAATTACATAAATTCACCACCAGCTGTTTTTTAGGAATGATCAACCTTTTTAGTCGAAGTATTATTAATGTATCCATTATTATTATGTACTTATGCGGACCTTGGTGGGAGGGTATGTACAACATAACCTGGTTAACTTTTTTGTCGGTGGAGTCGCAAACCTGCTTTACATATTATAAAACAATATTTGTTTAATTAAACTATCAAAGAGGGTAAAAAAAAAGCCGCAGCTGAAAATTTTATATCCGCAATGCCAAAACAATGAATGATATCGATTTTTTTCATTTGGAAATGTTAAATTTTGGCGGTTGATTCAAAAAGGGCAAAAATTGCCAGACAAAATTTTTACTACGTTCAAGGGCAAACCAGTAAATGGTGTTAGTTTATTTTCGTTTGTAATTACAATATTTATAAGTACAATATTTCGTCAAGATAATTTTTATTATTTTGTAAAACGGAAACTTTTAAAATACATAAAACACAGATTTTAACAAAAAATCGTTGCAAAATTCTTTAATTAAGGTCGCAAGTTAAACAATTAACAATTACAATTAACACTTATAATTTAATTATATGAAATTTCCCCCGATAGATAAAAATCGTAAGATATACTCCAAAAAACATTATTAACACGTATTACAAGATATATAGGTATACGAAAAATTTCGTAATTCATTGTTTTTTTCAAATCCTTTTTGAGACATTTTCCATGAGATTTTTGTCCTATTTCAAACGAGTCATGTTTTTAAGAATAGCGCGCTCCCTCTAACACTCGTATTTACGTATCTCCCCTTCCTCTTCTTTTTGAGCGCTTACTACTGGGCTTTAAGTATCCACTAATTTCAGTATTTTTTTTTATTTATTATACGCAAAAAACTTAATGTTTTAAGTAGCTGATTCAAAACTTTAAAAAGAAATTATAGTTTTTGGCTAATACCTTTTGCAAAACGGAACAGAAGCCTTTGAATATTTTTAGCGCAATTTTTTGATATTTTTTTGTAGTCAGTCCGAAAAGCAGTATGTGGGCTTGCGGACCGCTGGTTGCTCATCACTGTGTTAATGATGAGCAACCAACTTGGGTAGCCCACGGTGCATGGGCGGTAAAAAGATTATTTTTTCGTAAATGTTTTCAAGCAAATGATGATTGGTTTTTTTAATAAACTCATTAAGCTTACGAACCAACAGAAAAAAATGCAGACGCATCTGCCGCCAAGACCTGGACAAACATCACTCCATTAACCCGGGCACCCCTGCTTAGTCACCAAACGTAGCGAATCACTTGGGGTGACCTATGGCAGAGGCGTTGGTTATCCAATAAATGGTTCCCGAGGCGGCGGTACCCATACTGGCCTCCGAAATTGAATCGCTTGTCAAAATAAAGTAAAAAAATATTTTTTTTCCAATTAAATTTATGAATGTCTCGTGACCCCCACTTTGAAAACCACTGTATACAGCACGGTTTGTGGATATTGTTCATGCGGCCAATCCGTGAACAACTATTGATGTATTAGTTTGACAGAATTACACAATAGGATTACTTGGCGGTCAGTTGTTTATTGCCGGGAACTCTGTATGAAAGACGGCGGAATTGGAAGGAGAGTTTTGTTGCGAAATTACTGTTACTGGCGTTATTTTATTATGATTTTTACTATGAGAGGGCTTGTCTAGGGTATACTTGGTCGAAGGTCCTTACATATGAAATTGGCGTTTTGTATGGGAGGAACTTTGTATGGGAGCTTATGGGAGTTTTGTAAAGCCCGCAGCTAACTCGGACGTGGTTTGCGATGGATTCGCTTCCATAATAGCCTTCAATTCTTCATTATCAACTTTGATCTCCGGCCGTCCACGAGGTTTGTTCTGCAGTTCGAAATTTCCAGAACGAAAACGTTGGAACCAAAAACGCACTGTGTTTTCTTTTGCGGCACCGTCGCCATACACATCATTAATCCTTCGAGCCGTTACTGCAGCACTGGTGCCACGGTGGAACTCGTGCTCGTAAATAACGCGATATTTCAGTGGTTGAGTGGGCATAGCGCTTGGGTCCCACCCGAGCGTCGCGTGTTCGATTCTTCGGCTGGCTAAGTCCTCCATCACAACACAAGCAATATTTTCGGCTTTCTGTGGTGGTAGTAGGAGATTTTCAAACATTGTTGGGTTATTCGTAACCCGGGAATGTTTGTCTTTCTTTAAAAAAAAAAAATTCAAGTTTTCCATTTTGTAAACTAAGTGACGCAAAGAAAAAAAAACAATTAAGGAAAAAACAAATTAATTATAATTTTTTAAACACAAATACATGAGTAAATAGCTGTATAAATTTGAATTTGGAATTCCTAACCAAAGAGAAGATATTTGATATCAAAGTTGCCAGTACGGCAAAACGCCAATTTCATATGTAAGGACCCAATATTATAACATATTGTTCAGGCGTTGATTTTCCCCATATTTCTATACGGTGTTGGAGCATGGACAATTAGAACTAGCGGAAGAAAGCAGATAGACGCCCTCGAAATGTGGTGATGGAGAAAAATGCTCAGGATTCCATGGACAGCCAAACGCCCAAACGTGTCCATTCTGGAAGAGCTAGGCATCCACAATAAGCTTTCAACTATTTAAGATACTTGGGACACGTTGCTCGCCTGAGGACTCCAACTTGAGGAGAAACTTATAGTCACTGGCAAAGTGTATGGCAGAAGAAACAGAGGAAGGTCACCAATGCGCTGAAGTGAACAAGCATCACTGACCTCCGGTACTAGGGTGTCCTTGGCTCTCCACGCAACGCAGAACCGCGAGGAGTATCTTGAGCCTTGTCCACCATGGAAATTGGAGTACGGTTCACGATCCTCAGCAATGAGGAACCGACTTTGAATATATCTCTAACAAACTTTTTTTTAATTTTGTTGATAGCTTCATTTTTACTTACTTTAAGTGGAATTCGGAAGAAAGCTTCCAAAATGGGGCTGACGTGGGTCAAATGAGGACTTATTATTGACTTGCAAATGAGAAGTTTATGTTTTATTTATTTTACACAGCATAGATTAGAGATTAGAGGGCCGAGAAGACAGACTTACCGGTCTGCCTGTACACGTACACTCTGTACAGTGTATAAAGTATAAAGGTAGCTGGTTGGCTTTGACTGAACAGAGCAAACAATGTAATTGTTTAGCGGCCGGTAAACGCGGGAGGCTTCTCCTAGCTAGAGGCTCTATACACCTCATATATATCTCTACTATATAGGCTTTGCGAGTGTAGGATTACACTTTAGAATAAAGAATAGCACAAGAAGTGACTTGTGAGCGTGTCTCGTGGCCCAATTATAGGCCCATTTCGGCTTATTTTCAAAATAGCTCCACGCAATTTGGGAGGCGGGTATATGTACCGTCGCCACGGGAACCATTTATTGGATAGCCAACACTTCTGCCATAGGTCTCTTCAAGTGGTTTCCTACGTTTGGTGACTAAACGGGGGTGCTCGGGTTCATGGGGTGAGGTTTGTTCAGGTCATGGCGGCGGATGCGTCTGCCCACCTGATGCGCGGCGGCCCGGATCGAAAGAGACTGGATGAAGGAGGCCTTTTGACCTTTACAGTCGGACTATCTCGACCCATCGCCTTGCAGCGCAGTTGGAGGCATGGATTCATACGTCGGTCATTCCTATACACCCTAACCCCCAGGTTCCTATCCACCCCTCAAACCTTTTTTCCTTCACAGAACTTCTCATTATCTTCCTTAAAAAGACCCTCCACACAGCATCCCCTAGGACGGCATAGACCCTAAGGGAAACTATTTTCCTCAGGGCCTCCTGTGTGGAGCTAATGTTAAAAAAAAAACAAGAGGTCCCAAGGAAAATAAATCCCCTCAGGGCCTATGTCTTCTTTGGGGATGCTGTTCGGAGGGTATTTTTAGGATAAGGAGAAAGAAAAAGATAAGAGGGGTGAGTAGGAATCTGGGAGTCAGTGTGTCCAAAAGTGACGGACGTATGAACCTATCCCTCCCATTGTGATGCAAGGCGATGTTCCGAGAGAGTACTGCTGGAGAGGTCAAAACGTTTCCCTCAACCAGTCTCTCTTGATCGTGCCTGCCACGCAGTTGGTGCATCCTCCACGTTGCAAACGCATCCGCTGCCAAAATCCGGATAAACATCACCCCGTGAATCCGGGAACCCCTACTGAGTCACCAAACGTAGCTAGCCATTTGGGGTGTCCTATGGCAGAGGTGTCGGTTATCCAATAATTGATTGCGGGGCGGCGGTTGTTAAATTATCTAGAACCAAAGGGGAAAAGTTAGTAAGTCCATCGCACATTTGTTTACGTAAAAAAATAGTACGGAAGGCATTTCTAGTGTTATATTCTTTATTCTATTGTACTTCTTACTAATGTGTAGGTATTCTTACTTCTCGGGAGAGAGACATAAATATAAGAGAATGATAAGTAATAGACAGAGACCTACAAATTTCGCTTTGATATCGTCGTTTTTACAAGAACAAAGCCAATTTCGCAATTTTCACTTCAAAAACTTGAAATTCGCAATTTTCGGACAAATAGAGCGAATTTTCGTATTTTTCACGCAATTTTCTGACATTTGTTTTAAAATTATAATGTAACTAGCCCTAAATTATAATGTATACCCGGCATACGTTGCAACGCAACTCAAAAGAGAGAAATGGTTTGTGTTTTAATTCTGTTTATTAAAGTGCGTTTGGATACAAAATATTTTTTGTTTATCCGTCTGAAATCGGAAGGCTATCCGTGTGAGTAGCATGGATTTTCCAAATTTTCCTCTGCTATTCCCTTCCTCTACTATGTCTCCTTATCAATTCCTTCCTTTGCCCTTTCCCTCGTCCCCCAACCCTCCGTCACGCCTCCACTGCGTGTCCTTTCCCAAGCTTCCCTAACCCCACCCCCACGTCCCCTTTCCACATATCTCTATTTCAGCTTTTTATGACGGGATTGGGAGGAATTAAAATTAATATTGCGAAGTTGTTTTTATTCGTACACCAGGAAAGATTTTTTAAAAAAGATACATCAGAAATGCTGTCATCAAGCAAACTACTTTTTCGTTTATTTACAAACGATTGCTCGCCAGCAATGTGTTTTTGTATTACTGGTATTGGATAATTTACGATGAATTAAACCCATCTCCAAATATTACTGGTACAGTTTGCATTTCAAAAAGCAGAAATCCATAATAACTAATATTCCTACACCCGGATTGCCAGAAATGAAATTGAAAATAGATTTGCCTTTGCTTTTTCTAATTTCATATCTTCACATGCCCGTAAACTATATAAACGTATATTGGAAGTTAGTTTTATTGGGACCCCGCAGTTACGGAAATTAATATCAAAATAAACATAAAAAACAATCAATTAAGACGTGAAATTAAGTTGGCCCTATGATAACTTGTTACGTCGATGACAACGGTTCAATAATAATATTTAATCGTATAAATGCGGCGGATGGGTATATAATGCACGCCGAATCAATCTTCGTCAACAGAACCAATAAAGAAACGAAACTCGCGGCCGAAGCAAACAGTTGCGACAGAAACTGAAAGTGGGCCAAATAAACGAGAAGCAAACGAAGGGAGGTTAATCGAGGGTTGATTTTGCCTTGAGATGATCTATTTCTATTGTGATACATACGACTTTGTCAATCTATAATAGAATATAAAATAATTACTTGGGGAGGAGCAACAAACTCATGTACTCATTACTGGAGCGACTGATACAGACCAAATATTCAACATGTTTGACATACTAGATATCCGCCAATTATACGTAAAAACACTAATAAATTACCTTTTGGAACAAAAAAACTAATTTCAACAAAAAAAAAACTATCACTATAGACTAGTTATACAAGCGTACAAAAACACAAGCTTTGGACAAAGTCACCACATGTACCAGTCAATAAAAGCATTCAACAATCTTTCACTTAATACAAAAAATGAGGGAATCAAAAAAAATCAGAAACAAAAATAAAGATGGATTAAAGAACAAAAAAGGCAATATTATCGTTAAAAAACTATAACATAAAATAATAAAACATATAGAGTAACACACAAAATACACATCTCTATACACAATCGTACCCCAAAATATATGCCGATTTTTTTTATTCAATCACTTGTATGTACTTGTACTTTATTATAGTGTTTTACTTCATATTTTATTACTAGCTTTTACCCCCGGCTTCGCTCGCATATTCGCAGTATAGCTGTTGGCTTAGGTCAAAATGTAGATAAGTACCTATTTTTATATTTGTATCTACCTATACTAAATATTCATATTAGAATACTAATATTTGAATTTTCGCTATCAAAGAAATAATATTGACAGCCCACGTCAAACATTTACTTAGTAACACGCTTTGCCAATAAACGTATAATAGATAATTTCATAACGCCACAGCTTATTCATAACGCCAGAGCTTACCAATATATATAGCCCATGTTACTCGCAAATAAAGTAGCTTTCGATTAGTGAAAGAATTTATAAATTCCATTCGATATTTTTTAGCGTGAAAGAGTAAAATCCAACCATCCATACAAACTTTCGCATTTATAAAATTAGTAAGATTAGTAAGATGTTTTAAATTTGTAAAATGATTACCTCAGCGCGGGTAAGAAGGCACCTAGTGAGACCCACATTATCAAATAATGTTTTAAAATAGACGTTATTGTACCAAATAAACACAAAGAAATAAAACTTCATAGGCTTAGTAGTATGGTGGTCGACAGAACTCTAAAATTTGTAATTCTACTTAGTAAAAAAACATTGATAAAAAAAAAATAAAAATCAAAAAAAAATCAAAAATCACAGAATTCCTGAAAATTTTAAATGTCCTTTTATAAAACTGAAAAAAAAAGATTTTTAAATTACTAATACGAATTTATAATGGCAAATAATACAATGACGACATCTGTGGTCGAGATAAAACACTCTAATTATGTCTGATCGTTTGGCTTTTATTTTAATATATTGTCAAATTTGTGTTGGCGGCGTTTAAACAAGGATTTTTTAAGGGTCCAACCCTACAAAAAATAACTTATCAAAAAAAAAAGCAAAACGTATCTAGACATCAGCAGTTGATAACTATATTAAATTGAAAAATATTTGCACCAATGTCAAAGCTGAATTTGAAATCAGGGAATACGTTCTTTTTATTTTATTTCATTATTTTTTATTATTTTTTTTTTTTGTATTACAGACTATGTGTCCATTTACAATACACATGTGACACACTTTAAATATTAACACTTAAATGCCTCTTGAATTAAATCGTTCTTTGTTTAGACAAAACGCCATCTGTGTTTCCTCTTAAAAAGAGATTTGGCATATTTACCTAAAAGTCCTGTATTGTTATGACCATTATATTTTTGCACTTGAGAAGTAAAAGTTTATATAAACTCAGTTCGATTTATTAGGTTTTCTACCACTGCACTACGGAGTAACAATAATTAATAACAACCATAATAAACACACTTTTAGACACAATGATAACAATAAATAATCACGCACGTAAACAAATCACAACAAGTTATGAAAACACGAGGCACGACGCACGACCACGGTTTGATGGAGTGCTGGTTACCTGTATAAATAGGTATCAAGATCAACGTTTAATTTGGGCGGCCGATGTCAATGCCGCGGGATGAACGCGATCAGAGAGCAATAGCAGCGACTAAAAGGTAGCGGCGAGCAGTAGCAGCGAGCAGCGGCCGGTTCCCGCAAGCCACTGGCCATCACTGCCAGGGTTGTCAAATGCTAATGCACGTGTTCTAAAAGGTTTCATGACAACTCAACAAAGTGGCATCTCAACATCCCTGTGAAAAGTCATTAAAAATAATATGATTAACCAAGTTTTTTTTCTTCAGAACTTTTAATGACTTTTCAAAATAGTGATGAAGCTGCGCATTCTTGAGTTGTCCGGTCACAGTTCTAAAATACCATCTCGTATTTTGAGTGTTTAGCGTATTTTTTATATTACTATTATTATTTATTTTATGAGCATAAACAGTCTTAATAATATCGATAGTGGAAATTTGAAATACTGTAAAGTTGTGAAGGATAAAATATCTAAAAATGAGTTAAAGAAGTAATTTTTCTCCGTTTTTTTTAATTTATTTTCCACCAAAAGATCATCTCCGCAAAGTATCCAATTCTTAAAAAATCTTAGAAATTCCCCGCATTTCGGGGAATTCCCCATGCATTGGCAACCTTGATCACTACTCGTGGTGCTGTCAAGGAACAGGGATGCTAATAATAACGATATATCTACATCAAATATCGGTCTCAAATTTGTACTATGACACAATACGTTATTTATTTTAAGTATTAAGATCTAAAAACGTTATAAATGAGGTTTCTCTCGTATTAACATATTGGGGATGCTGTTTGAGGTATCTCTTTTTCAGAAGAGGAAGTGGTGAACCTGGTTTTTTTTTAAAGATCTTTTTAAGAGGAAAGAGTGAATCTGGATCTTTTGAAGAAGAGGAACGAGGGAGAACTTAAAGGAATCTATATTTTAGGCGGAAGGAAACAAATTTCAGACGAGTTGTTGAGAAAAAGGACGATTCGCAAAACAACAAGTTCTCATATGATAAAAATGTCAAATGTGTACAAATGTTGGAATACGCTTTGGAGAGTCGTCTATTAATTGTGCAACGGTGCAAAAAGAATCAGTGACACTAGATCTTCGTGGAATGTTTCATGGAAAAACCGGTAATACCATTACAGCATTCCAATTTGATGTGCTTCAAAATTTAAAATACCGCAATGCATCAGTTAACATATCTAGACAAAGAGTTCTGTTTTGCTAGTCGAAAGTTCGAAAGGGTTGTTGAGGAAAAATGGCGAGGAAAAGGAAAAGTAAGGAAAAGAAAAGGAAAAGGAAAGGACAAGTAAGGAAAATGAAAATAAAAGGAAAGAGATGGTGCGCACATCAGATGTGCTCACCATCTGTGTATATATCACTTAAGCCTAAAACTGGCTTAGGATATAAAGTGAAAGTCGCAAAGAATTGACAAAACTGGTCACATTTGGGTGAAGTAGATATAAATACAAAATCATGCACAAAAATGGATAAATTTATTTATTTGCAATAGACGCAGACCACAAAAATGTATGGCACCAAAAACCATTTGTTATGGTGTTTTGTTTTACTTTCCGACACTAATGATTTTTCAAATATCCATATTATGATTATAATGGAAACAACGTTAAATTACGAATCGACGTAATAAATCGTTCACAAAACGCCTAGGCTAGGATTTTATTGCATATTGCAATGTGATTAACAAGTTCGATATCGATTCCAAAAATTCATCAATAATAAGGGTTTACTTAATTTAATAAATCATTGCAGAAGAAAATAACACTAATAAATCTAAACGAAAATATGAAAGAGAATAATACACAGTAAAATGGAAAAAGATAATAATAAGTTGCGACCATTATCTTCTCTATTTTTCTGTGCAAAATTGGTAAAATCGCACGTCCAGTTAGACGAGAGGTTCTGGGTTCGAGTCCCAGTTGCAACCATTATCTTTTTCTATTTTACTGTGTCTTGTTTTCTTTCATATTTTCGTTTGGATTATTATTGTTATCTTCTTCTTCAATAGAGAACTCCAGTCCAAATTTTTATTTATTTTTTAATGTATAATGACTTTCTAACTTAAATAACTGCATATTTTATTTTTATTTTTATTTTTAAAGTTAGTTTTAATAGTTAAAATAATTGTCAAAGTTTTAATTTTTCAAGATCCCCGAAAACCACCGTATCTATGGTGGGTCGTGTGACGTCATCCATCACGCCATCTACTATAAGATCGCGCAATCAGCTGTTCGACTCGCCGCCATTTTGAAATTCGTAGTTCGAAGGAATCTCCCTAGGAGTACCATTACTATTTTTTTTTACAGTAGTTTTTGAATATTTTCATTAATAGAGATAAACTAATAAGAGATACCCTTATTTTTTAAACTGAATTATTTAGGCCCAAATAATGTTTCAATAAACGCAACAACTAAATCTCTATAAACAGTATGTAAATAAACGAATAAGTTGAAATGTTGTTAATACGATGGCTTGTGTCATACCTACATTCCCGTACAATGACTTTACGGTGATCAGTAACGTCACAAGTAAACATTTTAGTAATACCAACTTGACATCGTATTTCAACGACAGTATTAAAAATTCACTTTTTAATTTTTTTTTTCAAAAACTCTACGTTTAATATTATTTAATAAAACTTATATATTCAGAATCAGCGTTTATTGGTCCATATGGACATATTTTTTTAAAGTCATAATATTTTTCACTGGAGTTCCTTATTATATATTACATTGATGGGAATAACCTTCAAAAAATATAAAATAAGAGTTGTTATTATAAAAAAATGTTTAGTTAATTATTTAACTGGTTGACAGCCCTGGATCGGAAGCGTCGACATATAATACACTGTACAGCACACTATAAGTGTATAGTGTCCTGTCAATCAGTCCATAATCGGGGCAATTACATTACGGGGAGTAATCAGTAATCAGTCAGGGGACAAAAGAAATGCTATAACCTTTAACCAATAAATATCCACCATCGCTCTTTCTGCTAACTGCGCTGTTCTTTTAATTGGACTGCCACTGCGGGGACATTTAAAGGAGTCTGTGGCGCCTCGTAACTGTTGGGAGTGCGAAAATGTTATAGGTGTTATATTAGTCATATAATATTTTACAATATTAGCACTCAACAGTTGTCACTGGAATGGATGGTATTTTCTTTTACCCGTTGGTCGTTTTAGAAAGAGGAAATGAAGCCAATCAACAAAACCTACAATAAAACAATGCATAGGACATAAAACCATGACGGTCGTCAAAAATTAATCAAACTCTGACAGGCCGAGAATCGATGAATGAGGTTCTGTAATAAGCGTTCAAGTAGGAGATCACGTATGATGATTTAAAAGGAAGGTAATATGTAAATACGATTGATAGAAAGAGCGCGCTAAATCGAATCGATCGATAAGTATTAATAGTTAGCGTCTGCGTGGTTGAATTTCAGAACCCGACTTCGAGTACACGGCGTACGCGCCGCGCCACAAACAACATCTGTGTACGTGAAATTTCAAACAAAGCTATCATTGTAATTCGGTTTCGAATTAAAGAATTAGTCAAAAATGTCTCTACTTCCGTTAGCAGTTCGCATGAGGACGTACTTATTATTATATATTCGCAGTACTACGAATTTGTGAATTTGAATAACTCTTCGGATATGGAAAAATTGACGGTAATACTTAGTTATGAATAATAGTATCAAGCTGCTATATATATCACATATGACGTCATAGCCTGTCCTGTCATTACCTGTCCCGGTGACTAGCTATCACTGGATGATAATTGATCGGAGGAACGGGCTACTTTTGGAACCAGCATCAACATTAACTGGGCGAAGCCGAACCAAAAGTAACAAAATGTAACTGTATCAATTGTATTTGTTTATATTTTCTTACTAGATGTATGAAAAAAATTTTGCATACATCTAAATAAATATTCAAAAACAAAAACCCGCAGGGCCTAGCAGCAAAAACCTGCGGATAGGGTTTTTAACTGCTAGTTACATTTAATACGCGGAAGTGACTGTTCTGAAAACATTTCCTTTGCAATTGTATCTATCACAATATTGACTTTTTAATCAACAATCTTTGGTTTACCTACGCTAAATTTAAGAGAATCGATACAAAATTGGGTTTTGACCTGGTTTAACCACGGGATGAATATTTGATACGGCCGTAAACGTAATCGGACGTACATTTCAAATTCAGAAATTCGTTCTAACAGTACAAATTCAAAATCAAACGGGATGGAAATATACGATGTCAGGCAGTGTTAGAGAAATAGAGAACGAAATGTTGATTGGCTGTCTCGATCTAATAATAGTCAAATGTTAATTAGTCACTAACCAATAACATTCATAATTACTAGACCGCACAATATAATATAACGCATCAAGATTCCGTCATCATAAATAGTACCGTAACACTAAACACAGCATAGATTAAAGAAGAGCACAAGAAATGCCATTTAAAGTAAAGTTTCAATTCTGAATGGTGGTCTTACTGATGGTATCTTCCTCTTACATAATTTAAAATTATTACACTTTTAAATGTAGTTATAACTTTGTGGTTATCCATTATAAATAAATGAAACAATATTTCTCTGTTAAGTATATTTTATTAACGCCGACCGGTTTCAGAGCGACCGTTCCTTCTCCAGGGTTAGACATACAAAATAGTGGATGAGTACAATATATTACGTTGTGGTAGGGAGGAGGGCATGGCTAGGGATTAAAGCAGAGTGAGGGGGGGGGGGGACAGAACGGACATTGAAAGGGAACATATCTAAGATAGGACTATTGTGATAAATGGATGTGTGTTTTTCTTGAAGAAAATTGGTCCGTTTGTGCACTTACAAACTAATATATTTCAGATTTTTTTACATTCTTATTTTGCTTAAACATTATTGAAAAATGATAAATACTTATGATGAATAAATAAATACAAAAAGTACATAAATTTAATTGTTTTGTCATCACGCCTTTCAGCATTTTTTGATGTAGCAAATGAAAGCAAATTTGGAATGAAATAAAAATCGATATTGAGTTGTAATTTTAAAAAGCTGGTACGGAGAATAATTAATCTTTCTCATTGGAACCGCCATGTACGATCGTAAGAACATCTTTCGACGAAATGTGGATTTTCGGCCGCTGGCTGTTTAAACGCCCTTAACCGTGAAATGCCCAAAAAAAAAATTTCGATTTTAAACATTCGGAAAGCCAGTTAGATTAGAGTTATTGAAGTGGAAACTTCTTTAGCACTGTTGTGATTTGAAACTCGATGAAACGAAAAATAGACAAACACAAACACCTTTGTGGGGTGTTTGCTAGCCCCTCCCCCCCACTCTTGTCTACTTAAGTTTTACTGAAGATTTCACTTATACCGTGTATGAACTGCATATTTTTAATTATTTTAAACGATAAAATTTAATTTAAAATATGTGTACGAAACTCACAAGCAAACGCAGGCGAAATGCTTTACTACACTTTAGATGAAACCACATATTGAAGCAGTTTAAATTATTTTAATTTTTTTATTTATTTTCCGAAAATTTTAAATAGGTACATTATTAGTACGCGGGCCGTCGTTTGCCGAGCCGCGTATTTCCTTTTCCGTGTTCAATACTAGGCAACCATGCCTCGAAATCAACACGGATTTGTAATGCCATTTTTTCTCCAAACCCGTGTCCAGTAGAAGGCAAGCGGCATTCTACTGAGCACGGGTTTGTAACGCCAATCCCTTCCCAAACCCGTGTTCAGTACGAGGCACGCACAATATAATGGATGGGCAATAAAACGCAAACAGCCTTACTAATAAAATAAATAAAAACACTTTATAATATAGTAGATACTTATTACACTTTATAGTACCAATCTTATAAAATAAATTCTCTAAAATAAACTCGGAAATCCCAGGTTTTGAATGGTTTGTTTAGCAAAGCAGGGTTTGTCTAGCGGGTATGTGTAATTATTCTAAACATTTATTTCCATGTTCTGCTGTTATGAATACAGGTACAAGATTGTCTATAATGCATTCACTTAACATGCCTCGTACTGAACACGGGTTTAGGAAGGTAATTGGAGTTACAAACCCGTGCACGGTAGGATGCCGCTTGCCTTCTATTGGACACGGGTTTGGAGAAAAAATGGCATTACAAATCCGTGTTGATTTCGAGGCATGGTTGCCTCGTATTGAACACGGAAAAGGAAATACGCTGCGGAGCCCCAGTTTAGAGCAGGCATAAAGATTAGGATCGATTTGGTAGAAATTAAAATAATATGTACTAGGTATCCAAATGTTATGAGCAGCTACTCTGGATAAAACTCTGACCAAATAATCTACCGTAATAAAGCTGTATGACGTAGATGTTCTGGGTTCTGTAAGGTAAAACTGTTCCATATAATATGTACTATGATAGCCGGTACTAGACGGAGTGCTTTTATTGATACAGATTAAACAAGATACAAGAGTAGCTTAAGAAGTAGGATGGCGAAGGAGAAGTTCCAGGGCCGGACTGACATTTTACTGACTGACAGGTTCCGTAGTAAGCGTTCAAAAAGAAGGTGAAGGAGGGAGCGCGCTAGTATTAAAAACGATAATATTTAAGCACGACTCGTTTAAAATAGAGCCATTCTTTTCGGTAAATGCCTAATTTTTTCATAGCTTTAACATGTTAAATAACGGAAAAAAATGTGTTTTTATTGATTTCTGATTGGTCCAGTATAGGGTAGCGGCGAGTAGCTTGATAAGCACTCCGTCTCGTTCTAACAGCACGGTAACACACGAAACAGCGCTTTTACATTAGCTCCACACAGGAGGCTCAGAGAAAAAAAATCCCCTCAGGGCCCATATCATTTTTGGATGTGCTGCGTGGAGGATATTTTAAGAAAAGGAAGTAGAAGAAGTTTTAGGAAGGAAAAGGTATGAAGGGTGGATAGAAATCAAGGAATGTATAGGTCAGTATGTCCAGAAGTGAAGGACATTAATTGAATCCGTAAGGCGAAATTATCTGCGGTAAGGCGATGTTCCGATAGTGTCCTGCTGGAGAGATTAAAATGTCTCCTTCAACCAGTCTCGCCCGATCCGGCCTACTCGCAGTTGGTGGTCAGAAACATCCGCCACCAAAATCCAGACAAACCTCACCCCATGAACCCTCACCTCACTGCCATATTAAAATTGAAACATATATTGAAATGGCTTTAAATCGTGTTTTGTGAGAAGATCTGAATAACGAGATACTTCTCAGCCCTCCTCTTTCCCATATCCTATCCTTCCATACTTTATTTTGCCTCACAACCCACAACATTGGAGTGAGGTTTGTCCCGGTCTTAATAGCGGTTGCGTCTGCCCACCAGCTGCATGACGGGCCAGATCGGGAGAGAATGGTTGAGAAATTCCCTTTGACTTCTCCAGCCGTACTTTCTCGGAACATCACCTTGCAACATAGTGGGAGGGGTGGATTTATACGTCCGTCACTCCTGGACACACTGATCCCCAGATTCCTACCCACCCTCAATACCCATTTCTTTTTCAGAACTCCCTCTCCTTCTTTTCCTAAAAAGACCCTCCACATCACACAGCATTCCCAAAGATGACATAGGCCCTGAGGGGAATTATTTTCCTCAGGGCATCCTGTGTAGAGCTAAGGTGTAAAAAAAAACATTCGCCAAATTGAGTAAAATTGTAAAGATTTCTGGTTTTACTAACAGCTGATAGGAACACGTGAGGGCTTTTGCCACTATCGTATAAAATATTTCACCGTTTGGATTTCATTTGGCAAAATAAAACATATATTAAATATGACATATTTATGATAATAATGTATTTAATGTGACATATATAATATGGTCTGAAAATTATCGAAAATAATCGTGAATTTCAGCTTAAATTGAAAAATTACCTGAATCTACTTTATGAGTTCATTTCTATTTTTATTATATATTTCAAATCTTGAAAACTGTTATTGATGAATCTTGAGTTTTTCTTACTTATCTCTTTGTTATTAATTGCAATATTTTATTATTTACAATATGCATGAATTCCCTCACCAAACACAAGAACCATGTCTCTTTATGGCGAGAAAGGTTATTTTTATATTCCTTTATAACACTATAATGTATAGGCACTTATTGTAAAGAAAACATACAAATATTAAAAAACAAAAAAAAATAATGCAGAGTTTCGAATTCGCGGACTAGACAGATCACGCATAAATTGGATGATAGAGGTTGTTAGGTGATCAGTCCCATAACCCATCAGACCATCACTCAATGACCTCTCACTTTCTTGGCAATCTGCCCCTAGACTTCAGACGTCTTTCAATGCTGCCGATTCTCCCCGATTCCGCTGACATCACCGAGTCATTAGTCATTTTTAAAAACTGGTCAAACATTGTGCCAAATGAATCCATCAAACTTTTACGTTTTACCCCTTAGGCTAATTTTATTCGCTTTTGGGAACAGCTCATATAGATCTCATATAAATTTATTATTTTTATTTCATTTATTTATTTAAACGCCCGTGGGCTTTTACTTAGAATGCAGTACATGTTTTTTTTTTAAATTACAGTGAAAATAGTTAGTTTACAAAATACAGGTAACATAATACATGTTAAAAACAAAATATAGGTTACATAAAACATAAGCGTTAACAAAATACAGGTAACATAAGATATGAGATCAACACAATATAGTCCATAAAATATAGGAGTTGACATAAAGTAGGAACCTAATGTTTAAAATTGTTGTTCACATTAGTTCAAAAAAAATTACTAAGAATGTTATCCTTCAAATGTGGACTACACGACCATCTCAGATCATACGATGTACGTCGTGATTACTTCAAGATTGATAAACTTAAAACTAGAAGGCAATTGACTGATCTAATATGTTTACATAAAATTATTCACGGCCATCTTGATACTACATTATGTCTTAACAGTATTGAAATTAATGTCCCCAATTCCCATTGTTTAAGACGCCATAACATTTTTCATATGAATACATTTAAAAATAATATCGCCTACTTTAGCCCTCTGACCCAGATGTGTCGACTGTATAACAAGATAGAGTGCACTGATGTGGATATTTTCGTTGACAATTTGTACGGATTTAAAAAAAAAGTTCTAGCGCTGTTAAAAAGTACTAACTAATAATTATGTTGTGTGAATTGTCTTTCTATGCATGCTCGCGTATTTCATATGTCTTTTACCACTAATTGCAATGTGTTACTTGAGTGACCTTGTATATAATTCTGTATTTTTATTTGTGATGTTTTTGTTTTTCTAATTGTATTTATTTGTATTTAATTGTATGAAATTGTAGATTTTTATAATTGTGTAATAACTGAGTTTTATAACTGGATTGTTCTCATGTAAGTGTAAACATCTGTAAAACCCAGTATAAATAAATAAATAAATAAATTAGTATGGGGTAGGTGTTTGAAATTTGCTAAGTTCAAATTATTGTCAAATACATCCAGATTGTTTAAATCGTTGAGTCTTCCTTAATATGACAAGGTGAAAAATATGATCTAAACGGTTTAGAAAGAGAAAATTTCACGCTTTATATTCGAATCTAGAGTTAAAGTTAGAGTTGAATCTAGAGTTAACCACAGAAAAAATTAGACGTGTCTATGAAACCAAAGTTTCCGACCGCAATTAGAGAAACGTCAAAAAAGTGAGGTGAATATAAATGTGAAGATTGTGTTTTTAATATTCGTACATCTGTCCTATAAAATATGTGTGTATTTTTCTTTGTCAGTAATTTTAGTTAGAAAGAAAGTAAGGAGAGCCATTTAAAAAAAAAAAGTGTGCTTTAGACCACACGACTGAAGTAAAACTTCACTGACTTATAAAAGAAGAGAGAAAGATAATGTGCGCGCGCACTGCTCTCTCTTGTCCTACAGTGTGATACAGACAATGGGCCTGAACTGTGTCTTAGATATACGAAACGTAACTGGCTATGAGAGAAAGAGAGAAAGAAAATGTGTGCTCGCACCTCTCTCTCTTGCCCCTACAGTAATATACGAAACGTAACTCTATCTTTTTCTATCTTCACTAACTTATATCTCCCTCTCAACTTCCGTTCGCCTCGCCCGATCACACTTTTCGTAACGCTCTCGTCACGCGTTCACCAGCTTACTCCCCAACTCAAGCGTGCGTAAAGAAGTTTTACTTCAAAAATTATGTTTTAGTTTCGGCTACGTTCAGAAGAATTCCATTTAGGTATTTGGATCTTACAGGAAAGCGATTTTTTTTAGAATATATGCTCGAGGCTTCAACCGGGCGGCGTTTTGACCATACAAACGCATTCCCCAATTACTTCTCTGGATTTTGACACTATTTCGAATATTTTTTAATATAATATAGATATCGAGCACTAGCGCGTCGGTACTTTTGGCTTTTTTTGATAAGTTACTTACTTCTTACAGGACCCTCTAAAAATCAACTTTATTTATTTATTTATTTATTTATTTATTTATATGCATACATATTACAATAAGTTAGAAAATTATACTTTGTCTGTCCAACTGGGAAGGATACCCGTTTCAGGACAGCCAAATTGTATATTCAGTTCATAATATTTTTAACATGTGAATGGTTTCTTTCAAGATATCATAGGATATCTTGAAAGAAACCATTTATATACTCAATATATTATGACAAATGATATATAAATACTTTTTTTATATACGTAACTTTTTTATATACGTCACTTTATTTGTTCTATTTTTTTTAAGAGAAAAAAAAACTAGAACAAATAAAGTTATGATGGAAATAAAAACATATACATGAAATAAAGATATGAGCAAAAAAAATATATAAATTTAAGTAGGTACAGTGAGATATGTGTTATCAATAAGTTACGATAAGAAAGAATACAAACATAATATAAAAATGTATACAACCAAAATTTAAAGTAAGGTGATCTTAGGTTTGCAAAATTGCAATAATAACTTTCAATAACACCTTAGTATGTTTCGAGTTCCAATGCGCCGCAGCGCGCTGTTTCGATGGTACGAGTACCTTCAGTACCTCCCACTGCAAGTTGCAGGAGTTCGGAACTGTGGATTTTTATATTTTAGATATAATATTTTAAATTTACTACATTTAATTACATCAATAATTGTCTTCAGAATAGGTAAATAGCTTCTTTCGGGCGATCACAATTTTGAAATTCTTTCGAGGTCTTTTTGGAGAACATTAACAATTGCATATTAGAATTTACACATTTATATTTATAATTTGCCAATATTTGACATATTAGTTCCCAATTTATTTTTGACTATTTAATTTTAATAAGTACCATAAGTAAGTAATAGAAATAATCCATTTAAACCAGAATATAATTATGACATGACATATGAATTTCCTATGTATTTATATAGATAATTTCAGGACTTATTTTTGAAACCCCTGGTCGTTATTTTACAAGAATCAAAGAACAGTCGTTATATTACAAGGATAAGAAAACAGAGCAAAAGAATTTTTTTTTTGAATAACATAAACTTTTTAGTACATATTAGGTATGTGAGATTGTGTTAGCATATGTTCGCTCTTGACTCTCCCCATATCTAGAAGCCAATTGCTAACCCATTTCCGTAAAGTGCTTGTATTTTTCGATTTCCATGCATCGGGTATGATGTTGAACAATTTAGGCCCTAAGTAGGAGTATTGTCTTTGGGCATGTGATGTGTTTGTAGTAGGTGGAACCACTGGATTCCTCCCTGCATGGCGGGTGTTGTGGAGATGATCAATGGATGAATATTGGTGTCGGTGTTTTTGTGTATGTAAAATAATTTTTCTTATGTATAGTTGCTCCATCTATCCTTCTATCCTATCCTTCCCATTGCGGTGTAACTCCATCTATCCTTCCCATTGCGGTGCAAGGCGATGTTAAATCGCCCTACGTAGTAGCGAACCACTTGGGGTAATCTGTGGCAGAGTTGTTGGCAACCCAATAAAGGTTCCCGGGGTGGCGGTACCCATAGCCGCCGCCCAACGACTACTCTTCTTTCCACTGCACGAAATCTCTACGACTTGTTTGCTCCACTGCACGACTTCTTGACTACTAAGTCTTCTCCACTACACGACTTCTCGACGTCCTGACTTTTCAACTTCTTCGTCTTCTCGACTACTCAACTCGGCTGTAAAACTACCCGCACGACTCCTCGACTATTAAACCACTCGGCTTCTAGAATAAACTTCTGGTATAGTAGGTCAGCTTCCTTACACCAGCAGTTATCGAAGCTTCGAATTGAACACCCAGAGCATGGGCCGCACTAGGAATACCTGCCTCTTATTATTTACTAAATACTCGGGTTGTTTCATTTCAAATCCAAAGTTTTGCCAACATTATATTTAGCCAAACTTCAGATATTTAAATCCGTTTTACTAGTAGTTGACCTCGCGTTAAAAAAATGTATGTTTCTAATTTGATATTATCTAATAAATCAAAACCAAAATTTCACATGAAATCCTAAGATTTGTAAGTAGGTACTTAAGGCGCCGTATCACCGCTCAAAATGAAGAAGATGGAGAGATATGTAATTACGAAGTGAGAATTAAGTTGGAGAGAGCGCGCTAATAAAATGTTTAATAAAACACGATTCGTTTAAAACAGAGAAAAAATCTCGTAGGGAACATCTAAAATATCATTTAATTAAAGAAACACTGTGAATTTTTCATACATATAACTTCTAAAATAAGTGAAATGAACGTGTTTATAATAATTTTCGGAGCATACTTTGCGGTTTTTTTCAATCGAGGGAATTTCATATACTAATTTGCGTTTCGGCGGGGGAACGTCTAGGTAGATAAAAAATAACATTTTTTTTAAGAGCTTAAAAACTTCAGATGCTCAAGGGAGATATGTAAGAAATCGGTAGAAATTCGGGTAACGGCGGCTTACAAACCAAGGTTCGTAGAAAATGCGTTTAACCTTTCAAAAATTTGGCATTTTTTTCAGATGGTCGAAATATTTTCGCTTCACAATAAAATGCAAATATTTGGAATATTTCTGAGCACATTCAAAAACTTAAAACTGTTTTAGAAAGGTAATAAAATACGCTTTCAAATTATATAATTGGAAATAAACATTTTTTTTCATTATAAAAATTTTGCATACAAACATAAAAAAGTTTTCAAAATGGCTCACCTTAGGTTTTAACTAAGTAAAGTTACTGATAATAAAAAAATAATAAAAACACATACATATTTTATTAGACGAATTTATAACAAACACATATTATAACCTCACTTTTTTGTCGCTCTATGTAAAAATAATTTATAAAAAAACTCCCGAAGTTTCATTTTTTTTTTTCAATTTGCGATTCAAAACTTTGTATACATAAAAGTGTACATTTTACTTTTTTGGTGGCTATTTTTTAAATTGGAATATAAAGCGTGGTGTTTTTCCTTTCTAACACCGTTTAGAACATATTTCTCATTATGATAATAAGGGAGTTACAGCGTTTTATATGAGACCTATGTGCGTTGGGACAAATATGGTCTCCTGTGATTAAACGGGTTAACAAGTTTAGCTCATACGAGCCTTTTACGAAAAAAAACTCTTCGGGCCGCTTGTATTGCAGTTAATTCAAATCTCCCAGTGGACTTCAAGCTACGTCACGAATCCACCCGTAACCACCCCATCCCCCTTTTCCACCCCACAAAGCAGAATAAAGCCCTGATATGGTGTGGAGTCTCAGTTTTCAGTTAGATTTTGCATACGTTTGGGGTAACATCGCCCGGAAACACTGTAGACTCTTTAAAGCAGTGGTTTCCGACCTTTTTTTTAGACCAGGGACCACTATGACATTTATTTGTTCTCACGGGGACTAAAATGTACAATAATGATAAACTGTTAATCGCGTAATTAAACGCGTCCTTGCAATTACTATCATTTTGCAATTCAATTTGCTCTTCTTGGACTTCTTCAGCTACCTCTCCATCAAATACCAAAAGGGCATAAATATACCAAAACACCCACCAAAAGGGTTACGAATCAGCTTTTGGATACCTTTCGATTTGGTTTTGTAGTAAATGAATAAATGTTTCATGGACCACATTTTAGATCTCGCGGACCACCTGAGGTCCACAGACCACCGGTTGGGAACCACTGCTTTAAAGCGAGGAAATGCATAAGAACATATATATAATGTAATATAAATTATAAAAGACAAACTTTAATAAATTTTACAACGTACGTAGTAGGTAGAACCTACATTCCACATAATACGAGAGTAGGTATTTATCGTTGTTTATCGAGAAATACGCCAATATTATGAATGAACCCAAAAAGCAAGAATGTATTAAACAGAAGCTGTTTTCGTAAAATCCGCGCACAGGATACGGAGAAATAATAGAAAATTGGTTCAAGGTCTAATTCCACCCTGGCCGAGACTATTGATCGAATTTTCCGCCATTTTCGTAGAACCTTTGGCGCCAAAATAACATCAGACAGATCGATTATTTTAGCACCGGAATATTGCGCTCCTTAATATTTTAACAGGACCTTTATCAACCGAATTAGACACAACAGATCCGCAATCATAAGAAGTTTAACTTAAAATCTGGATTCAATGATTGCTTACAAAATGACAACACACGTGGGGTCATTGAAAGTAGGTACATACATACGTTTATAAGGGTGAAATGAGTAATCGTACCACGGGAAATGTAAAGCTTTAAAGACGATGCCGATTGGTTTAAAATAAAGATTAAACATTGGAGTTTCACTAACCTTACGTATCTGAAGAGATATTGGGTAATTTTTCGAGTAATCTCGAAAAATTGAGTGTCGGCAACCAGTCGCTCCAGCTGGCACGTGAAGTTAGCCGCGGTTACTGAGGGTTGCGAGAATGATACCAAATTATGCAATATCCTGAAGCACTGAGTAGACCGTTCATTTATAACTAAATCGAAAGATTAAAATCACTACTTAATTTCAGATAAATTAACTTCCTAGTCAGCGCACTACTACACATTTTATTTTATTTTCTAATATCATTTTGACATTTGATTTTTTATAAATTTCGTGTTGGCAACATGGCAACACACGGATATAACTGTCATCTTAACATTTCTGCGACAGTTGTATTTATGTAATTTATAAACACTACGAATTAAACAACTATGCTTATTATTTTAATTTAGCATTAAATTATCATTTTCAAATGTATACCATCCTTCGAAATGTCCCCACGTTTGTGGAATTAACAATACAGTTAGTACATAAATGTTTTAGGTTATATTTTTAAACACCAATTTTTCAGCACGATTGCTAAATATGTCATCATAATATCTTTTATTTATTACATTTTGTTCTATTATCTTTCAGAAAATCTGGGTTTGTTCACCAGAAAGTAAGTCCACTCTTACTCAATGGCCCATTGTTTAGACACTCTATACAGGAGTCGACTCTGTTTAGACAGACGACTAAGCGAGGGTTCAAGCGGTCCTCGAGGCCCACAGATGTTGCTTTGGAGCAGGGCCTGGTGGGGGCGAGGCCCCATATCCCATTAAGCACTCTCCTGAAGCCTTTTGGATTTGCAGTGGCGGTAAGTGATTTCTCATCACTAACTACAATAATAATCTTGACAGTCTGATGTTCTAACATGTTGCAAACGATTATACAAATGTATAATGATATTATACATAAATTATATCAAATGTTAATTATCAGTTATAGCTATAGAGCCGGAGATTCACATTCGCTTTAGTAATCTCCTGAATCCTTTTTTCTTTGTAGCCACAGTGAGTAAGTTATTATTAATGAAATCAGCAAACAATAACACGTAAATATTGCAAACTATAATACATAGCGCTATAAGTAGGGATGTCTCAGTGTTAAGTTTGCATAAACTAATAATTTACCTGAATCAAAATAAATATTTCATTCAAAACCCAAACACTGGTAAATGTGCAAATTGTGCAAAGGCTTTGATTTCCATATTGTCGGGCAAGATTGTCGTGTATTAACTATTCTCGTCGACATATTGCCTTGACTTCCCGGTGAATTCGCTCGGCTACCGATATTATGAAAATATTGCCGGGCCAAACATATTTCCCTCTCACGCTGTTACATGTCTGCATCTATGTTCGCAACCTATCTGCTAGCAAAACTGTCATAATTTCGAACGCGATAATAATTAATAAATATTTTCGCAATTTTGCTGACTTACTGCAGAAGATAGTTTTTGGTGTTGTGAATTTCTCTTTTGCATAAAAACAAACTTGATGGGGCCCAGCAATATTGATGGCTAAACTAGGTTTTACACCATCTATTTTTTTCAGCCTGATTCCACTTAGAGACCAAAGTCAAAAATTTTCTCTTTTTGCGATCGCTATTTTCATATCTAGGTCTTATAATATAGATTCTTACTAGAATTGAATATTACAATCTTATTTGATTATTAGAAAATAGATGAATAGCTTCAGAGATTTATGCCAATGACGTTGTATACGATACATAGACCCGTGGTAGAAATCTCAAAGGTGCTAAGCCAAAGACAAGGCAGTTATATTTGTCTTTGATTTTGTAGTTTTAGCTCTCTTGTCCTACTAGTAATTAAATTGCATTAAAAAAGCGCCAAAAAACCCTCGTGTGTGATTATAAAATATTTCCATTACATGGCAAACACTGGTAAAAGCCAAGGAATAATTTCATTCATAAATACAAGCAAATTGAAATGCATGAAAATCTAGTCTCCTTCAACGGAAGCAATCTGCCGAACAGGCCCTCCATTGATATGCTTGGTGTAACCCTAAGTGACCAGCTCAGATATGGGGGCTCCATCGAAGCCAGAGTAAAGTTAGCCTCCCAAAAACTGGGCGTACTGTACAGGGCCCGCAGATACTTTAATAGTACACAACTGCTAACCCTGTACAAATCACAAGTGCGCCCCACGGTTGAATTTGGCAGCCACCTCTGGTCTGGAGCTCCTAAATACCTGAAAAATACCCTCGACTCTGTGCAAAACAGGCGGTCCGTTTGATAGATTCTCCAATCTTAACAGACGGATTGCAATCTTTAGAGCACAGGTGTCGGGTGGGAATGCTATCCTTATTCTACCGGTATTACAATGGAAGATGCTCCGAGGAACTAGCGTCATTGATCCGTTGGGCACCGGTGCATAGTCAGAAAACACGCCAAACGCGTGCCCAACATATGTACACGGTTGACATTTTTTGTCACATGAGAACGGGTCGTTTCTTTGACTCGTTCTTGTGTTCAACAGCTCAGCTGTGGAACGATTTGCCGGCCTCTGTGTTTCCTCCTTCCTACAACATGGGTCTCTTCAAGATCAATGTTCATTCCTTCCTCTCCTCAAAAAGACCCTCCACACAGCATCTCCGATGACATAGGCCCTGAGGGAAATTTTTACCTCAGGGCCTCCTGTGTGGAGTTAATGTAGAAAAAAAATAATTATTATTATAAAAAATACAATTATTTCCGGAAGATTTTTAGCGCCATTAGAGAAAGTGAGATAGCAAACAAATAAGTATAAGAAGGACAACCTATGACTGTAGGTTGTCTCATAAAGGATTCCGTATTCGTCTTAGTGTAAGCGAGTAAGCGCATTTTGTCATCTCAGTCACATCCGTGAAGTAGAATATACTTTTCGACATAAAAAAGTCACCTGGTCCAACATCTATTTCGTTCATACACCCTTTGAATGTCTATCTTTATCACACATGAATAGTTTTGAATTAAAAATTTACTCTAATCAAAATAGTGTTTCTTACTTGCCACATTGTATCTTGAGTTTGTGAGACAGTGGCGATTCTAGATGTAATATACATCGTCATTCATCTGTACATATTATTTTCAGTTTTCAACAGCCAGTATTGTGGGGGCTGCAATATGGCAGTATGAGAATATGAGGGCTCATGCCATATCCATGATGAAGAAACACAATAGTTGGCTGCAAGCACCTACTAAAAAAGCTGTGAGTTTTTTTTAAATTTCTTTTCCATTACATTATTATGTACTTGCGAGTACCTGATTTGCGTTGCAATGCCACTCAAAGAACTGTAAAAGTGCTTTTGGATACACAATATTTTTTATTTTTCTGTCTGGTGTTCCATTCTTCAATATGGCTGAAGGGGATAGGGTCGAATTAGCACAATGATTAGCTTAATGAGGCAAGGCTAAGGACCTGGTTTCAATTCCTAGATGCTACTGTACATTTTTCTGATTTTTCTGTTTCTAATTTTCATTTGAGAGTCGCTAATATTATAATTATATTATTTAATGAGCTGGCAGTATTCTGCTATTGTGCTTATATTTGATTTCACAAAAAGTTTAACAGTAAATTGAGTTGTTTTATATTTTAAAATAAGTTAGTCGTTCTCTCCAAATAAGAATCATATAAAGCTATAACCACTGAAGCGACCACGCGAAATAAATCAATTTTCCGCGATTGCTCAGGATTTCCAGAAGATTGTTTTTTTTTTTAATTTTGCGCAAACATTGAAAAAATCATTCCTTCGAATTTTAACATGGAGACATATTATTATAGTGCTATATAGCCAATGAATTTTACCTGTATTTTACCGTTTATAAAAATAAAATAAAATATTAAAAATTATATTAAAATATTAAAAATTTTATTCATAATAAAAAAATTGTAAAGTTTATAATCGCGCAAATCCTGCTTATTTGTTACTTTGAAACTGCCGTGAGAGGTAGGTACTTATTCGAGTCAACATAGAATATTTTCGATTTCTGTATGTTGTCTGTGGTATACTTGATAATGAAAGTTGCATATCTATGGAAAAACAAAACTTAAAATAACCGTAAACAGCTGATCAAATTCTGCGTGAAAAAAATATTTCAAAAAAAGTATTTTTAACATCGTTCTTTAAATAGTCTACGCAGTTCAGATTTGCGACATCTATGGTCATAATAGATAAAGCATTTCAATAGCTTCGTTTTAAGTCCAAAATAATAAACGAAGTGGGAGCTACAAATATTTCTTAAAATTTTTTTGCTGAATCAAGAGATAAATGGGCTTTTTTATCCGAAAAGCAATCGGAGACATTTAAAATGGTGCCAATATATGGCAAAAAATCGCTCTAGTCGTTAAATTGGTTTATAAAAGTAGCACCATTGATACGTTGTGGTTTGTTCCATGCTTCCATTACTCTACTAGCAAGGAAGTGTTTCCTAGGATTGGATACAAAAGGTGTTTTGACAAAGGGCATTAGTTCAAAAGGCATCTTCCAGACAATCCAATAATCCATCTTCTCTTTTGCATTTCAGGGCAGCTGGAGACAGGATATAAATACTTGGTGGAATTCCCTCCGTGATGGAGAAAGGGTTTTTATCCCTATATGCTTAGCCAATGTCCTGGTGTTTGCGGCGTGGCGTGTACCCAGACTTCAACCTGTAATGCTCAAGTACTTCTGCTCCAATCCTGCCGCAAGTAAATATTCCCCTTAGAATTTGCATTTTCAGTATTCTATTCTATTCTTAGTATTCTCTTACGGACATGTCCGGTCAAGCACGTCACAGGATTACACACTCCTAACCATAACATGTAACTGTAACATGATGATGGAGTTGTTGTTTACATAAAAGATAGTCTTAACGCCTCTGTCTCAGAAATCGCCTTAGAAAACACTAACTGCTTACAAATAATCGCCGACCCCGATACATGCATTCTCGCTATTTACAGATCTCCATCCAGACACAACATCGCGCCCTTTATATTAGCTCTCGATACTCATATAAAAAAAATTACCCACTTCAAAAACATCATCATAGCTGGGGATCTAAACATAAATATACTTATCGAACTCCCAAAATATCGAATACCAGCTGATGCTCCTGGAACATGGCATAATAAGCGCCATCAATACTCCAACCAGAGTTACCAGAGACTCAGAATCGTGTTTAGATCACTTAATGATCAAATCCAAAAGCAAATTTTGTAGCGTAGTATTTGAATCAACAATCACAGATCACTACACAACAATGATAGGCCTGACTCCACAGGCTTTGAACCCAACAATTCAAAATAATAGCATAAAATATGAAACTGACTACGTTAATCTAAAAAATTGTCTAGAAAAACAAACGTG
This sequence comes from Limnephilus lunatus, assembly GCA_917563855.2. Taxonomy (NCBI): domain Eukaryota; kingdom Metazoa; phylum Arthropoda; class Insecta; order Trichoptera; family Limnephilidae; genus Limnephilus; species Limnephilus lunatus. The sequence goes on along the minus strand of OU830593.1, from coordinate 4,313,376 downwards.
GGAACATCTAAAAAAAATTAACACGACAGAAGAAGCCTGGAATTACTTTATAGCATACCTTCAACTCATCACTCAAAACACCACAACAACATTCAACTCTATCACGCACCGTAAAAAAAGACTTAAAAAATGGATTACCCAAAGCATACTAAATAGCATAAAAAAACGGGACAAATTGCACAAACAAGTTAAACACAACCCAAATGATACTTTTCTTTACTCTTACTATAAAAGGTACAGAAATATTTGTTCGCTAATTATACGCAAAGCCAAAGAATTACATATATTACAGAAACAAACTGCAAACTTTGACCCGAAAAGTGTCTGGTCAATTCTGAGAGAAAGTACACATACACAAAAAAACAAAGATGATAAAATCAAAAAGTTAATTATCAATGACGAAGAAGTAGACTTCCACGAAAATCCTGCACTTATTCTTAACTACATAAACAGACATTACACAAATATCGGAGCCAGACTAGCCGAAAATATAAAAAAACTTACGACTGGAAGCGACAATCAAGAACCTCGAAATCATATGACTCAGTGCTCTATTATAAACAATGACAGACATTTCAAACTACAAAAAGTAACTCTGGAAGACACCAAACAAATAATACAAACCCTAAAGGATAACACAACATCAGGACCTGACGGAATAGACTCTAAAACAATAATAACACTAAGCCAACAACTGCTTATACCACTAACGTACGTAATTAATCTTAGTCTTAAAGAAGGAATTTTCCCGAGCATTCTAAAAAAAGGTCTGGTTATTCCTATTTATAAATCAGGAACAAAAAACAATGTAAACAACTACAGACCTATGTATTACATTATTAAACAATATGTCAAAAATTCTTGAAAAAGCAATAAAAGTACAGCTACAACATTATCTGGAAAACAAGCAACTACTTTCAATAAACCAACATGGCTTTAAAAAAAATAGGAACACAGAAAACGCAATTGCCACTGTAACTGAGTTTATTACACATAACCTAGATGCTAAAAAAAAAGTTATATCAATTTATTTAGACTTATGTAAAGCTTTTGACACAATTTCTCACAAAAAACTCTTCAATAAACTAAAAATCGTCGGAGTTAGTGGCATAGAACTAAACTTACTGAAAAGCTTCATGTCGGGTAGAATGCAACAGGTTAAAATCAACAACATGGTAAGCGAGCCACTTCTATCTAGATACGGAGTACCACAGGGAAGCGTTCTTGGTCCCCTAATGTTCCTTATTTACATAAACGACCTGTGTGACATTGATATCGACGGTAAAATCGTAACGTTTGCTGACGATACAGTACTTCTCTGCCAGGCAGAAACATGGAATGAGGTATATAGAAAGGCCGAAAAAAGTCTATCTGTGGTCAAAAATTGGCTAAACAACAACATTCTTACCCTAAATACAACAAAAACCAATTATATTACACACAGCATCACACAAAGAGGCCAACCTCCACCGCACATAGACCTTATCTTACACGACTGCTGACAAACTTCTCGCACATGTCAATGTGAGCTAATAGAATGGGTTGACCACACAAAATATCTAGGAGTTATAATAGATGCCAATTTACGCTGGACTGACCACATAACTTATATCACAAACAAACTGAAACGAGTCATGCATCTGATAAAGACAATAAAAAACATATTTCCAATAACAATCCTCAGAACCATATTCTTTGCACTTTGCCAATCCATTATTACATATGGCATACTTGCTTGGGGAAGTGCAACGAATATAGAAATAGATCCATTAGAAAAAATTCAAAAGGCAACAATTAAATTAATTCTCCAAGTTCCTCGCTACACATGCTCGAATGTAATTTACGAAACACTAGACGTCATGACAATAAGACAACTCTACGCCAAAGCTGTACTACTATACTTCTTCCAACATAAACTTCACATTCAAATACAACCTCAATTTGCAATTAAAACCAGGGCCTCTACAAAAAAAACACTCAACATACCGATAACTCATACCTCACACAGGCAAAGACACTTCAAGTATTACGCAATCAAACTATATAACCTCATGCCCACCACGCTGAAACAACTACTAACTACAAATCCATATACAATTCTTCACAAAAAACACATCAAAGAGTGGATCAAACAACAAGGTATTCAATTTACTCAAAAAATCCTAACACCTAACCAAACATAACCAAAAACAAATATTAAAAAGAAATAGTAGGCAATTATAACTTTGTTTTAAGACAAAACATTAAAATCACAATATTATTCATTCCATTGGTGTGTGGTCCCTAGAATAATATACCTACCTATTTATCAAAACTACTATCTATCTTGTAAATAAACTAGATGCTATGTATAATTGTATGTATAGATCCTAACTGCAACTAATCTTTTATTTTATGTATACGATACTGCCGCCATGGGTCGACTCACAGTCTCCTCCTTGACAATATCAAGGAGGATACGGTGTTTCTACTTTTGTCGTCTGAATTTCAATTATTCCAAAACATGGGAACACCTCAGCACAGGTTCGCCTAGTGAGGTGTTCACAAAATACTACTAGGTACTTACCTATATACAGTTACGGATCATTAACTTTTTTTTTTCGTGTAATTATCTGTAATATGTATGTATGTTAAAGAATAGAATAGAAATAAATAAAAAAAATAATTTAACTGTGATGGGAAGCTAGCAGTTCACAATGGTCTGCTGACCCCTATCCTGATGTATGGCAGCGAGGCATGGAAATGAAAGTAGACTGAATGCTGTAGAAATGAGATTCCTGATCGCATATATTGTAAAATAATGTATGATCGTGTGAGAAATGTGGAGAATCGCAAATAATGCAAGGCTGATGTAAGTGTAATGAGTAAGATTACGAAAGGGACGCGTCGGTGGTGGGCATGCAGTTATATAGTTGGCTTGCATAGTACTTCAATTTCTCTGCCCGTGTGACGTATGAGTTATCGGTATGTTTAGTGTATTTTTCGTAGAGGCCCTGGTTTTAATTGCTGTTTGGGGTTGCATTGGAATGTGGAGTTTATGTTGGAAGAAGTATAGTAGTACAAATTTGACATAAAGTTGTCTTATTGTCATGACGTCTAGTGTTTCGTAAATTTCATTCAAGTTGGTGTAGAGAGGTACTTGGAGGATGTTGTTGCCTTTTGAATTTTTTCTATTGAGTCTGTTGCTATATTCAATGCACTTCCCATGCCGTGCAAAGAATATGGTCCTGAGGATTTTGCTTGGAAATATATTTTTAATTGACTTTATGAGATGCATGACTCGTTTCAGTTCGCTTGTGATATAAGTTATGTGGTCGGTCCAACGTAAGTTGGCATCTATTATACCTCCTAGCTATTTTGTGTGCTTAACCCTTTCAATACGCTCGCTTTTTTTTAACATTAACTCCACACAGGAGGCCCTGAGGAAAATAATTTCCCTCAGGGCCTATGTCATCTGAGATGCTGTGTGGAGGGTCGCATTGACTTGTGGGAGAAGTTTGTCTGCACTTGTGTAAGATAAGGTCTGTGTGCGGTGAAGGTTGGCCTCTTTGTGTTATGCTGTGTGTAATGTAATTGGTTTTTATTGTGTTTAGGGTAAGAATATGGTAGGGTAACGATATGTAATAAACTTATGTTTTTTTTTCAGAGGTAATATGCTGGCCCATGATTCTCTCCACCTTCAGCCAGCATTCTGCCTTCCATCTATTTGCCAATATGTACGTCCTGCACAGCTTCAGTTCAGGTGAGTTATTTATTTATTTATTTATTTATTTATTTACGCCTATTTAGGCTTTTACATAAGTATATATAACAACATTTACAAAAATTCTACTCATAAATACAGTGCAGGAAACAACTGTTTAAAACACTTGCACAAAATAAATATAAAATAAAAATATTATTGAATTGATCCACACAGTATGTAGGTACAAAATATAAGAAATCCAAAATAGTTTATTACAAAATATAGAAATCCAAAAATACTGTTAATGTTTTAGACAATTTAAATAGATTTATAGAAATTTTCCCCTACTTGATGAAAAAAACTTCAATAGGGTATGCTTATATGTTGAAATTGATGTACTAAATATATCAACAACATCGGAGTATTTGTTTCCTAGCTGTTGAATCCGTCGCATAGGAGTGTAATATTGTGATATTGATGTGGAATTGCTACAATAATATGGTAGGTACTGTCTTGTTACTGACCTGCCTGGAGTATGAAAAGAGATTGCATATAATAAATCAGGGGTATCAAACATTGAATTATGAATGTGATTAAAGCGAGCTTTTAAACTCAATTCCTCTGCTCTTAGTAATTAAAATGATTTTTGAAATCCTAAATTTTCTTAACTACGGAATCAAAATATCTGTCCATTTGATGTTTGAAGTAGCGATAACTCTCCAGAGGTGTGATGATATTTGCATTACTTTTTCTCTTCAAAAAATATGACAGAAAAAATACCATGTTTTTCAAATTATTCAATAAGAAGACATTTTTAAAACCTTGGCAATTTCCAGTGAAAAATAAAGTTGTTTTTTTCTTTGTATACATGATGGAACTCGTAGTAATCGCGGGAAACTGGTAAATCTACATCACATTTAATAACATTCCCCAATTGGGGATGATGCCATAGTCCCACTGGCTCCAGACGGGAGCAGTTGGGACCCTTGTGCGGTATTCCCATTAAAAAATGAGGATAATAATCTACTCTTAAGTATTTTCCCCAGAATAGCTCAGAGAAATGATTTTTTGATTGATCCATTTGGATATGATGGCACTTGAGAGGTTAAGTCTTTAAAATGCGTTGAAGTGTTGACCCTGCTCCAAGATTTATTTTATCCCTTTAGTTGCCAAAAAAATTGAAAGTAAGTAAAAAAAAAAAATGAAAATGCTCGGATCGAAAAATATTTTTTTTATTTTTGGTTTTCTGTGTGATCTAGATTCACCAATTTCCCACCTGTACCATGAGTTACCAGATACCGGAACAATATTATCATGTATTTATTCTACTGTTCTAGCAAACTTTGATTCTTATGTGTTTTGTTTTTGGTTTTGTAGGAGTAATAGCGAATCTTGGCAAGGAGCAGTTCATGGGAATGTATTTGGCTGGGGGAGCCGTCAGCAGTCTGGCCAGTTATGTCTTCAAAGTAGTCACCCTGCAGCCTGGACTCAGTTTAGGAGCTGTAAATATGCCTCATTTAATTATTTATTAATAATATATTTTTTCAATTAATCATTACCAGGTTTCGTAACTAGAAGGCGGACATTGTTACAATAAGTTAATATTGTTAGTGTATTGAGTCCATTAGCTCACTAGATAAGCTTGTCTATATATGGCACATCCCTTAGAAAAGTGTTGTAAGTCAAAAAAGTTAGTTTTACAGGAGAGTGAAAACAAATGAATGAATGATGATCAAGCGGGGTCGAAAAGGGATACCAGCGACATCTTGGGGAAATGGAATGATCTAACTTAAATACTGTTTTCGTGGGGCATAGATAATCACAATTACTTTACTTTACGACGCTTTTCTATGGGATGTGCGATATCAATAAACATTATGGCTCAAAATGAACAGGGACAGATTTTAAAATGGTGTGACAGAGTTTCAAAAGTTTTTTGCGCTTAGAAAACCCTAAATAGTCAGATCCATAGGGAAATAACTTTTACGTTAATGAGTTCTGTGTGAGAAAGAGCTAAAATATCTGTAAAAAAGAGTTAACCCCTCAGGCTAATTTGTTCACTTTTGGGAACAACTCACACAGGTCCCTTAGGAATCGTTGTGTTTCCCTTATTTTCATGGTGAGAAATGTGAGCTATAGGTTTTAGAAAGAGAAAACACCACTCTTTATATTCAAATATAATAGTTAACCACAAAATAATTAAAATGTACTAGGTACTTTATGAAACCTTACTTTCCGACCGCAATTTGAAAAAAATTTATGAGACTGGGAAAAATTTATGTTTTCATGAAATGACAAAAAAGTGAGGTGACCATAACGTTTATAATACATACGATTTTCTAATGAAATATGTGAGAAATTTTTTTTTGATCAGAAAATTGAGTTAGAAAAATCGTAAGGTGAGCCATTTTTAAAACTTTTTAATGTTACATTAAAAAAATTGTATTTCAAAAATTATTTTTTTATTTCAAATACCTATTAACATTTTAAAGCGTAGTTTATCACCCTTCAAAAACAGTTTTTAGTTTTCGGATACATTCATAAATAGAATAAGTTAACAATAATAATCTAAACGAAAATATGAAAAAGAGCAAGACACAGAAAAAGACAATGGTCGCAACTGGGACTCAAACCCAGACCTCTCCGTCTAACCGGGACGAGCGCGTTAACCAATTTCGCTATTGCCACCTTCTGTCAAAGCCGTCATATTTGTCAATCTCATATTTTCAAATTTTAGAATTACATTATTGTCAACTAATTTTTTTTCTTCATAAATAAATGGGATTAACCTTCAAAAAAGTATAAAAAGAAAGTTTCTCTTATAAAAATTGAACATTCATAAATTTTTTTTTTTTTGTTTTTATTTAATATAAAACATGGGTTACATTTTAATTATACATATTTTACAAAATATCATATTCAAGGTCATGATTGGTCATGTATACCTTATCAGAAAAGAGGAGCTCTTGTGCCTGATAAGGGAGCCACAGTTCTTACTTAGGTTACATTTTAATATATTTTGTATAAAATATTTATTTTTTAATGTAAGTTTTTTTGAAAAATTGTTTAATTTTATTTATTTGTTCTGATTGGTTCGAAATACAGCGCAATTCAGAAGGAAGATTATTGTAGTTTTTTATAGCTTGGTAAATATAATGGTTGTGCATTTGTGTTGTTTTAAAATTTGGTGTAATAAATTGATTTCCATTTCTCATTAATGTGTAAAATTCTTCATATTCTTTATTATTTTTTTCTTTACACATTTTAATAATAGAAGCTTGCTTAAATATGTCATCGACATTTGGTACTGGAAATAATTTAAATAGTGATTCTGTTGAGAAGGTAGGTTTTTTTTTAAGGATTACTTTAATGATGGTTCTTTGTGAAACTTTTACTGAGTTTAGATTGTTTTTGTAAGAACCTCCCCAACCTAAAATTCCGTAGATAAGCAAAGAGTGAACAAGGGCATAGTACACATTTTTGATTATTTTTACATTCAATATATTTCGTAATCTAACAAATATATATATACATTTCCTTATTCTCTTTACTAGCTCTGCAATGTGACTATTCCACTTCAGGTTTTGATCAATAATTACACCGAGATATTTAATTTCAGTAGAAGAGTTAATTACAGTACAAAAAGGATCATTTGGTTTACAGCTTACATTGTCACATTTTTCATCGTGGATTTTAATATTAACTTTCTGGTTAGGTATTTTCTGTAAGGAGAATAAGACATATGTTGTTTTTTTAGCATTAAGTGTGAGAAGGTTATTATCAAACCATGATTTTAAGATATTAATATCTTCGTTTGCAATTTTGTTAACTAGTTCCCATGTTTGACTTTTTATTAATAATACAGTATCATCTGCATAAGAGATTAATTCGCCTTTAATTTTCTGTTGGAAAATGTCATTTACATATATAAGAAACAATAATGGTCCGAGGACGGTACCTTGAGGGATGCCAAATTTACTTGTTAATGATGTACTAAATGATTGGTTTAATTTTACAATTTGAGGTCTCTCTGTTAGGTAGCTTTTTATCCATTTAAGGGCTATATGGTCAATGCCATTTTCTTTTAATTTTAATATGAGTTTTTCATGAGAGATGCTGTCAAATGCTTTCTGTAAGTCGATAAAAATTCCTATACATTTATTCGATTTGTCTAGGGTACTCTGGATACTTGACGATATTTTTGCGATTGCATCTTGGGTACTTTTTCCCTCTGTAAATCCAAATTGATTTTTATTTATGGTTGAGTTATTTTTTATGAATGCAGTTAGTCTTTTTTTAGCTATTTTTTCAAAAATTTTGGATATATTAGATAAAAGCGAAATTGGTCGGTAATTAGAGACGTCCTCCGGATTACCGGATTTGAAAATTGGAGTTATTATTGCTTTTTTATATGTGCTCGGGAAAGTTCCTGTTTTAAAACTATTGTTTATGATATGAGAGATTGGTGTAGAAATAAGATTTTTAATATTTTTTAATATATTTACGGAAAGGCCGTCAAATCCCGGAGCAGAACCATCTCGCATTTTTGATATAATTTGTATAATTTCGGACGGATTAGTAGGTTCAAAAAGTTCTAGTTTATTTTCTGTATTCGGAGTATTTTCAATATAATTTTTTTTTTTTGTTGAAATTTTTTCTGCTAAATTCTTTCCAACATTTGCGAAGAAATCATTAAATACATTTGCTCCTTTTTTAGGTTCCTCAATACAGTTTATTATATTATTGTTTTGTATTATGCATTTTATGGGATTATTTTTATTTTTTTGTTTATTTTCCAGGATTTCATTTATTATAATCCAAACTCTTTTGCTGTCGTTTTCGGAGTCATCAAGTTTATGTTTATAATATTTTTCTTTAGTGTTTTTTATGAGAGAAGCTAATTTATTTTTGTATTCTTTAAAATGATTTTTTAAATTTATGTCCAGTGGTTTTTTTTTAGTTTCTTTGTAAAGCCATTCTTTGTGTCTTACGGACACAACGAGTCCATGTGTTATCCACGGTTTGATTTTACGAAATTTGGCTGAGTTTCCCTTATGAATAATTTTTTTTGAATCATTTATATAATTAGTTAATCTATTTTCAAAAATTTTACAGCACTCATTGACGTTATCGTTACGGAGTATATCCAACCATAATTCAGATGATAATTTATTTTTTAAAGTTTCAATATTAATAACAGTTATTTCATTATTATTATTAGCAGTTAGTCCGCAGTGTTGATTAATCGCCTGAGGTATTATTGAGTTGTAATGTAGTAAAGTCATGTAATGGTCGGTAATTGAAGTTTTTATAATTCCAGAATTTATATTATTTATATCTTTGATATTTGTGAAAATATGGTCAATACATGATGGACGTTGCCCATTGACGTTTCTAGTATAAGACTTTATACACGGTACATAATTCAATTCCGCCATCATGTTTAGGTAGTTATCTTTATTATTCGATGTAAAATCATGTGATATATTTAAATTTATGTCACCTAAAACTATTGTATTTGAATTTCTAAAGTTTACCAAGACTTGTCTTAATTCATCAATAAACAAACAGACACTGGATGAATGTGTTCTATACAAAGAGATAATATCAATTTTTTTGTTATAATACTTAATTTGTATATGTAGGCAGTTTGTTCCACTCATTTTAATTTCTTCCTCGCACAATATGTCACAATGATTTTGAATAAACATAGCGATCCCACTGTTTTTGTTTATTCGGTTTGCCGTTGATATATATTTATAACCCGGTATATTGTACGTCACTTCACAACATGAATGAGTTTCTGTTAACACAATGCATACCGGCTTTTTGAGATTATTATTAATTGTTGTTAAAAATTCATCTATGTTTCGTTTTATGCTTCTTACGTTCATGTGTAGAATTAAAGGGCTGCAATTGAGGTCGTCTTGGTGGATACAGTATTCTTGGAAGCTGTTATATATTTTCTCGTCAATATTATATTTTTCGTCTAGTATATTATATAAGAAGTCTGCCATTTTTATTCGTAGTCAATTCTGTCTTTAGCTACTTTAAGCATTTTATTTTTGTATGGACATATGTCGCTGAAAGCCTTATGGTCTGTATTGTTTTTTTCACCATATTTTTTGTTTTGTGACGTGCAGTTTGCACAAACAGGTGTTGTTTCTCTTGCCGGGCACTTGGCGAACATATGGTCACCTGTACAGTGAGGGCATACTGATGGATTCGTTCGTTGTAGACATCTCGAGGCTGTATGCATAAATTTACAGCAGTGGTAACATTGGGTTAATGGATCACAATCCTCTAATTTAACTCTTTGGTACTGGATGTTTAGTTTTCCCAATGCTAATAAACTTTTTCGCGTTGTACCGCTGGTTTCGACGATGTAGTTTGAGAATTTGTGCTGTTTGTCATCTTCTTGATCCGAAGCATCATGTTGATTTTCCTTAGGATGTTTATATTTTATTTCAGTTATAAAGTTTATTTTATTTTCTTCGTTTTTTGATATAATATCTTGAATTCCTTCATTTTGATTGATTATTCCGCTGATTATTTCCTCTGCCGATAGGTTTGATTTGAGTCCTTTAATTATTAATTTAGGTTTTTTCTTTTTGATTTCTTTGACTTCCAAGTTAGGGTCAAGTTTTTTTATTTCTTCCGTAAGCGTGGTCGTGTATTCTTTTTTTGGGCATGATATGATGATTTGTTCTTTATTTGTTTTTCGTAAACCGTTTATTCCTATCTTTAGATGGTTCAATTTGATATCTTTCTGGATCTTGTTACATATTTCTTCAGCTTTAGTTGTTTTTTTTGATGATGAGATTATTATAGAGAATCTCTCTTCTTGTGGACTTTCTTTTTTGTTTGCTTGTTTTGTTAGAACTTGCGCGTAAGACATGGTATTTTTATTATTTTTTTCTATAATTTTTTCTATTTTCTTAGTTAGTTCTTCTTGGTTTTCGATGATTTTTTTTTGTAGGTTTATTATTTCTTGTTGATGTTTGATTCTTTCACTTTTCCAAAGTTCTTCTAGAATGTTTACATTTTGTTCAAGGTTTGTTTTCGCTTTTGAGTCTTTTACGGTAGTTATTTTTTTTATTTCGGTTTTTATGTTTTCGATGGCCGTGTCCATAATGTGTTAACTGCGCGGCGCCTAGCGCCTCGGTGCGTTCCGTTCAGTTTTACGGTTGCGGTAATTTTGCGACAATAATAATGTAATGCACTGTGCGCGACCGTTCACGTTGACAATAGAATTGTAACTGATGAAATAAATATTCAATTTATTTGGATTTTATTGCAAAGCAGAAATATTTTGACCTTCTGACAAAATATGCCCGAGGCCTGAGAGGTTAAGAATCTATACATACACACAAAGCTAACTCTAGCTCTAAATGAGCTGTTATATGTGTATTGAGCTAAAATGTTAAGTCAGCTTCCGTGGATAGACATATATGAGCATTTTCGTTGTTAGTTTTTGGGGTGTTATGCCGTGTTACGCTACCTCCTACTATAGCCGACGTTTCGGACAGCGTTGCAGTGTCCATCATCAGGGCAGATCCGGTAGATCCGACGATGTGTAATTGTTAGTGTAGAGTGTGTGATTATTTACTTGGAAGCGATACCGTGTCGCCAGCTTCAATCCACTACGAGCTGGTAGGTATTTCAGTAAAAAGGGAACTGCGATTTTAGTGAAAGCGCAGTATTTACGTTAGCCTGGGGCCCGTCCATGTGAGGATTGCCGACGAAAGTGGCGCCATCGTTATTCTAGAATTAGACAACAGAGTTCAAGTGGTTAAAGCGAAAGTAGCCAATATAAGCAAAAAAGGTTTTATACCTTTATATTGTATTATTATGTTGTATTACAGTATGCTTAGACATGGTATTTTTTGCGTTTAGCTTTGGTGTAGCCGTCAATTACCGGATACCAAGAGCTGTTGAGCTTAGCTCCGTCGTCTCTATTAATATTAATTGGATTTTTGTAGATTTCGATTGCCTCCGTAATCAGGCGTGATCTGTAAGTTTTGGGTCTACCCAGGACCTCAGGAACAAATCCAAAGTAATGGCCGGTCTCAATTAAGTGCTCGGCGATTGCCGATTTATCAGGGTGGCCGAGTTTACAAGCACGAAAATGTTCAGCTATCCTTTTGGAAATCGTCCGCTCTGTTTGGCCTACATAAACTTTGTCACATCCGGAACAGCTGAGTTTATACATTCCATCTGCTTCCAGAGCAAACTTAGTCTTTGCAGACCTCAGTAGGTAAATACCTACCAGCTCGTAGTGGATTGAAGCTGGCGACACGGTATCGCTTCCAAGTAAATAATCACACACTCTAGACTAACAATTACACATCGTCGGATCTACCGGATCTGCCCTGATGATGGACACTGCAACGCTGTCCGAAACGTCGGCTATAGTAGGAGGTAGTCCAACACAACATAACACCCCAAAAACTAACAACGAAAATGCTTTTGGCCGTGAAAATCTAAAAACTTAGCCATATATGAGCATCATTAAAAAAATCTATTTCCAACTTTTTTTTTCAGTCTGGTGCAATAATGGCCGTCCTAGGATACGTGTGCAGTGAATTCCCTGATACGAGACTCAGTATTATATTCCTTCCCATGTACACCTTTTCAGCTGGAACTGTAAGTGCATTCACAAAACTTAACTTTATTCATTGATCAGTTATTTACTACTAGGGTTGCTAGCAATAATATTAATAACCAGTTACTTGCAGAAAATCAAATGTAACATTGCCGTCACTTGGCCATTCACAGCCATTTTCTTTTTTTTTGACATTTAAAAAAGTCCCCGTTAACCGCAGATTCGAGGTGCGTTTTAGCTTTCTATCAAATTGTAATAAGCCAACAAGCTTAACAACATGATAGTTATCCTCTTTCGTTGATCACAATTTGTTCAAATGCTAAAACGGACTTAGAATCAGCAGTTAACGGGAACCTTTCGTTGATCACAATTTGTTCAAATGCTAAAACGAACTTAGAATCAGCAGTTAACGGGAACCTTTCAACTGTAAAAAAAAGCAAAATGGCGCTGAATGGCCATTTTATGGCTTTGTCACGCTTGAATTTCTGCGAAACAAGTAGACCTAACTAACAATCGCATCATTTTTTTTTGTTCATAGAAGTGTGTTGAGAAGATTGGATTCCACACAACTCTATCTTCATACTTCAATAGTTTTCACCATACGTATGTGAATCCACCACACAATGCACGTCAACCAGTCCCAATTAGCAAATAAATAATTAAGCAATCAAAGTGCAAAATTATGAAATTGCATGTGTATGAAATCAATTGCAATTATAATGGAGAAACTGGATGCAATAACAACTTAAACGCGCACAAGCTGTTTTTATTCCCACCACCTTTTTGGTATCTACAATAAGGAACTGCAGTCCATTTTTTTTTTTTTTTTAATGAATAATAACCTCCTAACTTAAATAACTGCATTCTCTTTATATTTTTTTTTGGAGTTAGTTTTAATAGTTAAAATAATTGTCAAAGTTTTAATTTTTCAAGATCCCCCGAAAAAACAATGTAAGTGTGGTGAATAGTCATCACTAACTACATATAAATTATTTTTATTTTCAACAGGTGTGCATTTTGTATGACAGTTATATTTATGGAAGAAAGTATGATACTATTCGATAAGTTAAAACATTATCTAGGTGGAATTATTTATATTTATTATATTTTTCAATATTATTACGGGAGAGTGTTATAAAAATTGTTTGAAATTATTGTTTTTTTAGCTTTTAAAATCAATATTATCGAAAATGAAGCATCACCTGCACAATAAGGAACTCCAGTGAAAAATATTATGGCTTTAAAAAAATATGTTCATATAGACCAAGAAACGCTGATTCTGAATATATAAGTTTTATTTAATAATATTAAACGTACAGTTTTTAAAAAAATATTAAAAAGTGCATTTTTAATATTCTCGTTAAAACACAGCGTCAAGTTGGTAATCACGATGGTAATCACTGTACGTCATTTGTGTGGGAATTTAGGTACGACACAAACGAATGTTCTATATATTTCTTATTTTTGAAGATGTCGTTAAAGCATATACCTTTATAGAAACTAAATAGAATTGCCTTTTAGATTTTTGTATCTGACATATACGATCGTGTTTGAAAATTGCAGTATTTTAAGTTTCAAAATGAAAAAATTAATAAAAAACAGCTGACTGTAAACATAATCTATTAAATGGTCGAAAAATTTAGGAACATTCAAAATTTAAAAAATACAGTCCTCTTACTTTATGAACTTGGAATAAAACTGTCACTTCATTTTTTATCTCGTTCATACAATTAAAAAGGATAAAAAAATATTTTAATGATTCCGAGAAAATAACTGAAAAAATATGACATCTTGGATTAGGTGTTAATGCGTTGATTTCAGTATTTTGTATTTATTTACACATGCATTAGTCTTTTACATTATGTATTAAATAATATTACTTTTATGGAAGTTTTATTAAATTCACGCGGAAAATTCATTAAAAATTTTTTTCAGACGTAACCTTAAACCCATCGTACAACGAAAATAAATCACCAACAAAACACTATTTAAAGGACTAAAACTGAAAAAAAAAGTAACGCAGCATTGATACTTATGCTGAATTACACTAATGTCACTGAATTGATCATTTGAACGAAAATTATCTTCAAAAACATAAAACTGCAAGTAAAATTCATCATGTCATTTTTGCGAAGCTTCTGATCTCGCCGTCGCCATAGACGCCATTGCGCCATACACCATAAATAGACCAATCAATGCTTTAATAATAAGCAAGATGGCCGGCGGCGCCTGCGCAAATCTATGTGAGATTCAAGGAGACCAACATAAAAATCATAAAATACGTGTTTCGTTATTTAGTAGATGACTTGTTGATGACGTCACAAAATGCATAATAGATATGGTGTTTTTCGAGGGACCTTAAAAAATTAAAACTTTGACAATTATTTTAACTATTAAAACTAACTCTAAAAAATATATATATATGCAGTTATTTAAGTTAGAAGGTCATTATTCATTAAAAAAAATTAAAAAAATTGGACTGGACTTCTCTATTGTAGGCAAATAAGATACAGCGCCGATCAGCTGTTCGATGTCGGCCATTTTGGATTTCGAAGTTCGCAGATTTGGCCGTAGAGTAGGTAGCATTATGATATAGCATATTATACGATTTTTTTGTACAGTTTAAAGTTTTTCAATATTTTAAATAATAGAGGTAAACTAATAGAGATACCTCTATTTTCGATACTGAATTATTTAGGCCAATAAACACAACAACTAAATCTCTATAAACAGTATGAAATAACGAATAACATGAAATGTTGTTAATACCGATGGCTTGTGTCATACCTACATTTCAATATAATGACTGGTGAGGAGTGACTTCAGCACTAAACATTTTCGTAATACCAACTTGACGGTGTGTTTCAATGACACTATTAAAAATTGACTTTTTAATAATTTTTTAAAAACTCTGTGTTTAATAATATTTAATAAAACTTATATAATCAGAATCAGCGTTTATTGGTCTATATGACCATATTTTTTTAAAGCCATAATATTTTTCACTGGAGTTCCTTATTCTCCATTATCTCTTTAAAAGTGTCACATACGACCGATTTAACATGCGTTGCGCTGTCGCAAAAGATAGAGAACCACCCTTCCGATCATTTGCAATTTCTATGAAATACTGCATTGATAGTTTGACTATTTTCTGTTTGTTATTTCAGGCAATCAAAGTAATAATGGGAATTGATTTAGCTGGAATAATAATGGGATGGAAGTTCTTTGACCACGCAGCTCATCTTGGTGGTGCTCTCTTCGGAATGTAAGTACACATCTTTATCCACTGGAACGATCACGCCAAATAAATAAATTTGCCTCCATTGCTTGAGATTTCTCAGAAGACCATTTTTTAAATTTTTCTCCAACATTAAAAATATCAAACCTTTGAATTTTAACATGGAGACATAAAAACTTATTATAGCGCTGTATAGCCAATGAATTAACCTGTATTTTACCCTTTATCTCATATTTGTAGAATTTATAAAAAATATCGTAAAGTTTATAACCGCGCGAATCCTGTGTGTTTACTTAAAACTGCCGTGAGGGATACTTATCTGAGTCAACATAGAATATTTTAGATTTTTGTATGTTGTCTGTGGTATACTTGATAGTGAAAGGTGCATATCTATGAAAAAATGACTTAATTTTATCCGTAAACAGCTGATCACAAATTCGGCGGGAAAATATCATTTTTAACATTGTTTAGAATAAAAAGTAACTGGGTAAGCATACTTGATCTTATTAAATAACCCTAAGTCCTAAATTTGCATACAAACTTAATGGAACACCTTTAAAAGCGGTGACGTTACAACAAGAGTTACCACATCACATGACTTGAAATGGGAACCGCGTATCGCTAAGATCCTCAAAAAAGCCAATTTTAATTCTAAATGGTGGTCTTACACCAGGGCGATACCGAGAGTATGTTCCACTCTGGAACGTGCCGCAAATATACTATATATTACTTTAAATGAATTAATTGTGAACTAACACACGACGGTATTCGATCCCGCGACCTTCAAGAAACTTACCCCTCGACCATCAAAAGCTGTCCTCTGCCAGTTTCACACCTCGCTGTTTCATATATTTGAATTGATTATGATTGTGTTTTTTTTCTAGGTTCTGGTGCTACTTTGGCAACTCATACATTTGGCAACAGCGAGAACCCCTTCTTCAGGTCTGGCACCAGTTTAGGGGAAATCCAACTAAATAATATATTGTATATTATGTTATTACTATAGGTATCTCTGAAATAATTTTATATTGGTGTATTAATAATTACAAAGCAAACAAATGAATATTCACTAATCACTTTTAAAAAAATCAAACAATTTTATATCACTGGATGGCGTAATCTTCAAATAGTTTGTAAATATTCCACATTATGTTATTAAATAAATTGTGTTTTGTGTGTTGGTTATGGGAACCGACAACCATTCCAAAAATTGTTATAACAGAAAAAAGTCTATATTATAAAAATTTTCAATAAATTATTATTTACTTTATAAGTTCTTGAATCTTTGAATATTCCTTTTGTGGCGTCATTTTTAATTAAATGAAGACAAATTACTCTGTAAAACACCACTATTTTTGTATTTAATCAAAATTATCAACGTCTTTCATAACCTTAATAATTTTTAAATATCGCCATCTCTTAAATTTATGTTCATTTTAATATATTCATATTTATAATAATTTTTTTTGATTATTACATATTGTTTGTTTTAAAAGTTTTTGTTATATAAATGCAATTTCTACACATTCTAAAATAATTTCTACATTTCATTTTACATAATTGTTTTTTATGATATTTTTAAGTAATTAGGTAATCACCTCTCCCTATAATTTTATTGTCTATAGTTCTTATTGTCTGTACTTGTTTGCCTTTTGTTATTTTTATTAATATATATTTATCCTGATGAAGAAACGTTTGGTTTCGCAACATGTTTATAATTTTGATTGAATAGTGGTGTTTTACAAAGTTATTTGTATTCTTTAATTTTACTTTATAAGTATTTAACAATTATTTGATGGTAAAAATATTATACCTTGAACCTAAAAGGTCTTTTTTTTATTTAATGGACTACATAAAAAATTCTATAAGTATACAAAATATAATGGTTATTTTAGGCAAAGATATTGTATTTCTTAGTCCTCCTCACTAGGGGTTCCTGTGCCGAGGCGAACTAAAATTGTTTATTTATAGTTTATTTGTCTTCTGTGTCGTTTTTAGTGTTTTCATTAGGGTGTTTTCGTTGACCTCTTTCAGCCATGTTTTTATTCTTGATTTTTTACTCATTAAATTTTTTATTAGTTTTATGTCTTTGGGAAGAATATTATGGAGTTTAGTTGCAAAATAAGTGTAGTTTCTTTGTCCGAATGTGGTTTTATAACTTGGAATGTTTTTTATGTCATTTTAATTCGATCTAGTGTGATGGATATGCGGTCCAGTAGAGTTTTTTTATAATATATTTTTGGCATATATTCGTTGTACATTTGGTGCGTCAAAACTAGTGAAAATTTCAATCGAAGGCGTTCTAATAGGTACTTTCAGTATGGTCTTTATGATTCCTTTTTGAATTGTATTCAGGTTGTGTATGTATTTATGTGTAGTAGATCTTCATTCTATAATTCCATATTCTATTTGAGAATGACATAACGCGTAGTAAACCTTATTAGAGAACACCTTTTTTTTGGAGGGGAAGATGTCGATCGTCCAGTTGATTAGTCAGACATCTCCAAATCTAAGTTTTGAGATAATGAGGAAAGCAACCTAAAATAAATCAAGTATTATTTACACATGTGTTTTAGATATTAATTCAATATATATTATAAAAGAAAGTGTACAATGAGCATGCCTCTAAAACTCAGAAATGAGTCCCGGCACGATCAAGGGAGTTATATTTATTTTATTTTTTGTTTTAGATTTTCAGAGAAAAATGTGTCCTTACTGGGGTACCCCGTTCTAAGGACACATTGTACAAGTTTTTTTGTTTGAATATAAGTAAAAACCTGTGTTAAAATATTACAGATGAAAATTATAAAGTTGAATCTAAAAGTAAGTATAATACAAGCATTTTAAACTTTGTTAAGTTGTAAAATTGTATCTATATTCTTCCTTCCCATGTCCATAATCCATATTTTTATGTTTCTTTTGAAGTCGGTTATTTTTTTAATTGTTTTTATTGCAAGAGGGAGTAAATGAAATAATTTTATAGAGAAGTATTGCATATTTCATATGGTTTGGTAATCCTCTACCTCTAACCCTCTATCCATGAAGAAGATTTCCGTTTTTACCTGAAGGGCATGCTTTCGAAAATATAAGGCCTGGAAGTTTTGCCCTCTTGAAATTTCTAGAACAGTCAATTTTTATTCAATCGTTTTGAGAGCATTACACAACATTCTGGAATGTTCGGGAATAGTCTGGAACATTCGGGAACATCCCAGATCATTGTGGAACATTACAGAACACTCTTGAATGTTGTGAAATGTTCTGGAATATGGGGTATAGTCTTTCAAATAAGAGTAGAAAATATAAAAAATCGAACTACATAATTTTTAGGCTGGCAACACCAAATTAACTGTTAAATATTCTTTTAAAGTGCAATGACACTAAAAATATAAAACACTGTATACATATTTAAAAAAACTTTTTTTTTGTTCTTAAAGTAAAAAAAACTTAAAATCAAGAAGAAGCACTGTTTTTAAGGTACCCACTTAATGACATAAATTTGTTTAAATGGTGATTTACAAAGTGATTGGCTTTCATTTAATTTATCATAAATTTGAATTTAATAGTAAGTAGAAAGGAAGAATCACTAATGGTGAGTTTAGTAACACTACTTTTAGATCTGAATGAGTTAAATATATTCAGATCTAAAATTAGAGACATGATCTAAAGCCCGGGCAACGCTAGGTACTTAAGCTGGTATTAAATAAATGTGAGTAATTTCTAAACTGTTCTTTATATTTTATTTTAAAACAATATCGTTATTCTTCTTTATGTTAACACAAAATTGCAAAGGTATAATAATATACCTATAAGTAGGTATCTGTACTGCAATGAACAAATATTTTTTTCCCTTCCATTCCATTTTATTTTTTTTATAAAAATGTAGGTTACACAGCTTTGCATTTTCACCATGAATTTTTTTTTAGTATTGCCATTTGAACAAAAGTGGCGCCCTCCTATGTTTTCTACTCTTATTTGATAAACTATATATGAAATTTCAATTTGATTTATTCGAAAACATAAGATCAAATCAAAAAAGTTATGCTGCAAAATTAACTCCAAATGTGATGAGGTTCACCAATTTTCCCCTTGTACTATGAGTTTCCGGATGTTGTGTATTTTACCATAGATTTAATAAATAATAATAATTTAACCAATTTCGGTGGCAGGTGTGGGTACTGCCGCCCCGGGAACAATTTATTGGATTACCAACACCTCTGCCATAGGTCACCCCAAGTGGTTCGCTATGTTTGGTGTCATAGCAGAGGTGCCCGGGTTCATGTGATGAAGTTTTTTTAGGTCTTGGCGGCGGATGCGTCTGCTCACTTACTGCGTAGTAGGCCAGATTGGTAGAAACTGGTTGAGGGAGATCATTTTGCCTTTCCAGCAGGACCCTCAACACATCACCTTGCATTGCAGCGGAAGGAATGGATTCATACATCCGTCACTCTTGGACCTATTGACTCTCAGAATCCTACCCACCTCATACTTACCTGCCCAGAACTTCCACTCCTTTCTTTCTTTTAAAAGACCCTCCAGACAGCATCCCCAAAGATGACATAGGCACGAGATATATTCGTAAAAAAAAAATCGTAAAATATTTGCAAGTTTTTGTGTTAGATTTCTGTAAATGATTTTATTGGATTTTATTTACAAGCATTAATATTTATATGGTGAACTTCTTATGTAACTTCAATCAGCTACGGACAACTCCATCTTATGATCCGTTGATGATGTCAATCAGGTCGGCTAGGGTCATGCCGTCGAGCAAGTTGTTGACCCATGCGAGCACGCGTTCGTCGATGGCCTCGGCGATGGTGTCGGAGTAGGAGTTGAAGAAATCCACGGCGAGGTCGCCAATGATAGCGTTGATCACGTCGTCAATATCGCCGCCGCCCAGCATTCCGGTGATCTCAGACTGGAAATTGATATAACAAGTTAAACCTTTTCTGCCATACAAAGCTAAAGGGTGCCATATAGGTTGTGAGACCATGGATATAACAAACTAAGCTAAAGGGTGCTATATACTGCCATACAAAATGATAGACAATGCATATAACTACTTCTATTTTTTTGTTACTGACAATTAGTGGTGGAATTCTGTTATAATAATATAATAAAACACGTATAAAAGTTTAATCCTCTCAAAATAGTTCAAAGATTAATAATTAAGGTTATATTGAAAAAAACCATCTACTTTTTCTACCGAAAAAATCTTTTCAATATTCAAAGTAACTACAATAGATAATTTATATAAAAAAATATTCAATACTACAAACTTTCAAAGAAATACAGCTAAAAAAATTACATTTCAATATCTCAGCAAGATATCAAAACAACATTAAAATCCCAAAATTTAATACCAAGCACATCCAAAATTCCTATCTGTATCATGGTATAAATTATTTCAACAAACTCCCATTAGAAGTAAAAATTATTGAAAATAAAAGTAAATTCCAAACTAAATTAAAAAATTACCTGAAACAACTGTAAGAGTTACATTACTATTTCACTTCATTTAAATCTGTTAATCGACACATCTCAAGTTTCTCTTTAGTTGCAATATTATTATTCACTTACTCAAATGATAACATAATTGAGTATGAATTCACTCACCAAACACAAGAGCCTTGTCTCTTTATGGTGAGGAAAGGCTTTTATTACATTAATATCACAAATCTGTTTAATATGTAAAAAAAAAAAGTATAATTACTGTAAAAACATACAAATATTATAAAAAAATTAAATGAAAAATCATACTCAATCGAAAATCTGGAAACAGAAAAATCAGAAAAAGATATAGGCGCCTCTTGGACTTAAACCCAGGAATTTCGGCTTTCCGGGCCACTGCGCCAAGGTGTCGATATCCGATTCGGTCATTTTTAACTGTATCATACTTCCACTAGGAACCACCAACATTTTCTTAAGGAATATTTTATTGGCTGCTATCTTTATGTGTGATTGCAAGATTTAAACCCAAACTGAATGCTATCTAGATAGTGTCTGGACTAATTTTATCCATTTTATTTTTAACTAGCTGACCCGGCGAACTTCATAATCAATAAATTAAATTCAGTTTTTTTATAAGTTAAAAATCACACAATGAAGCAATTTTATTGATGCGCAACTGTCCATGTTTTGTTTTTGTCAGTATTAGAGATGTCGTTGTATACGGATTTATATTTTTTGCGATTTTTTTACTTTACATTTTCTTTAAACATGTGAGGGAGATTTATTGTAATCATTGTATTTTTCCTTTGGAGGGGTGCCAAAATAGGTTCACCGTTTGTCTCATTTTCGACTGTTGAAATTTAATGTGTAAGAAAGAGAGGCAGCATTAAATAGTTATGAACAAAATATTTAAAAAATATTAAAATATAAAAAAAAATTATAGTTAGAAGTAAGATTGTATAAACGTATTATAAATTTGTACAGCGCCCTTGAGGTGATTTTTCACAAAAACAGCGCTATACAAGTCATCCAAATATTATTATTATAAAAGCAAAACAATCAGCGCCTTGACATTATTTGACGTTTGAGTTTTTGGAATGTACTCAGTATTTAATATTATATTTATCACAATATTGCTTCAAAGATGAAAATTCGATCCATACAAAATGTATGAAAAATGAATTTTCTTCATAACTTTTTTTTTCGTTAATTTTTCCAATGTTTTAATAGTTTATATGCTAATCGGGGCGGAAACAAATCCAACAAATCAAAGATCATAAAAATCGATCCAGCCGCTCTCGATTTATGAATGGTGTAACTAACCCGACTTTGTTTTATAAATTAATATATGCAAAATAATAAAAATAAATATTCATCCTAGACTTGCTGAAATTAAACTATTCTCTATGGCACCAGAAGAAAACTAAAAATATGTTATTAGGAACTGCCAGCAATATGAATAAATTTTACCTTCAAAGATCCAATTCCGATGGCGAGGTTCAAATCCTTGACGGAAATGTATCCATTCTTCAGTTGAAGAGCAGCAAATCCGTTGAACCTCAGTTTTCCAATTTCAAAGCTGAAACAGACAATGGTTAATATTGCAATCATTTTGTTAAATTTGATGTACATACTTACTTTCATTAGATGTCTTTTCTTTTACTTACATCAGTGAATCAGAATCGCCTCTTTTACCACATTAAAATTATTCAGCGCCCGCCCCCCTCTCTCGTTAAATACTACTGATCTTGCTCCGTATCAACGAATAACACTTACATAAGAAGTGTCGAGCCTCGGATGGTACAAAACTTTCATTCATAGGTGATATTTTGAACCTTTTTGAATGCGTCTTTATTTTATATGAATCACAATGACCTAGTTTATGCCTCAGTTTAAAGTTTTGTGCATGAAAGTGTAATTTATTTAACAGAACTTAAGAAATGTTAGCGCCTAAGGAAAGTGTAAAATTGAATCAATGTGCATAGCTCGTGAATGAGCTTATTTTCTATATTGACACTCGCAACAACTTCTGCAGTGCGCCATAAATACAAAAAAATTAAAAAATACCCTGCCAGACCTCGAAAATGCCCACAAAGGGGTGCTGGCACGGTTAAGAATCACTGACCTAGATTTTATGTAATTTTGATTTACTAAGTCATCTTATGCTACCTCCTTCTTGACTCACACATCATCTGCCCTGATGATAGAGAGTATACACACTGAAAGACTGTTTAAAAGTTTTGTGTTTTATTTTAACCCTTCAGCACTGAAAGGGGGTAATATACTTCCCCCAAACAAGAGTTTTGTGCGATATTCAAGTTGTTTTTTACATCAAACGGTCTATAATTTAGGTAATCCTAGAAAAATTATAACATAAAATATAATAACATATTGTTAAATTAAAAGCAGATTATAACTTGACACTACACACCACATCTACGTTTGACGTTTTTCACTATATTTTCTGGAACGCATAGAAACAAATAAACTTTTTTACATTTATTACAAACTAGGGGGAAGGTATGTAGAGAATGACAGCGAGCTCACTTTATATCCACATAAATTATTTTTTATAATGGTATCACTAGGTACATCGCAGCGCCCGGTGACTTTGATCGACCGGCATGAAAGATCATTAGCTTTCTCGTGTCCTGCTGTGCTGCTCGCTTGCATTCTAGCCATCTTTCTAAATTCCTTCTGATAATTTGTGTTGTGCCGCGTTTGAGTATTCAAATCGTAAATCTTTATTTAATAAACTTAAAGTAATTTTAATAAACTTTAACTTAAAGTCTGTGATCTTAACCTGTTTTTATTATAATACTCACCAACACACCTTTAGCTCACATAACCCATTGGTAAATTGGTAAGTTTAATAAGGCAAAATGCCTAAATGCAAAAGTGTGCATTTAAAAAAAACTTATCTTGTTACTATTTTTTAAGATATTAATGGTGACCCGACAACTCAGCAATGTGCAACTTCATCACTCTTTTTAAAAGTCATTAAAAGTGAATGAAAAAAATAAACTCGGTTAAATAGTTTACGTTAGGTTATCGACTTTTTTTTGTTGTTTTTACATATTTCTTTTTAATGACTTTTTAACGGGGTGTTAAAATGCCACTTTGTTGAGTTGTCATGGAACCTAATAATATCCATCAAATTTGGACAAAATTTCTCTCCCCCAGATAGCCATTACTTTTTGAATACATTCTCCGCAGCAAACAAGCTGCGAGTGTGGTCGTAAAAGGCGCATTTTACTGGAAAGGGGAATTACATGTTTGAGTTACTCTCGATTTTGCATTACATGATGACTGCTGAGCGAATTTGGACGGAATATATATATTACAACGGTAAGTGGTAACTAAAATTTGAGTTTAACTGGAAGGGGAAAAATAATATCAAGAGACACGATTGCTCCTCGATATATGGGGGACCCTAGTAACCCCTTTGTGTGATACGTGATTTTTACCATAAAATATATAAAGGTTAAAAAAGCCTTAAAACCAAAGATTTTAAAGTGCATAAAGATCTTTTCATTAAGCATACCTTGCATTGAAAAGGGAGTTATGAGCGTAATACACGAGCCCGATTCCAATTAGAGACAAAAGTCAAATTTTTTCGATTTGCGCGATCGCTATTTTCACCTCTATTTTCATATCTAGGATTTCAATTGCCATCACTGCAAACAACACATGAACCATCCTGTTTGTTGTGATGCCTACTGAAATCGTAGGTATGAAAATAGAGTTGAAAACAGCGATCGCGTAAAGTGAAAAATGTTGACTTTTGTCTTTAATTGGAATCGGGCTCCTGTATTACGCTCTTAAGTCTGTACTTGCTGTATTAAACTAGATCCTTGCGATTGCTAGAAGTTGAGCACGCTACCCTCCAGGCCAGTGTTTCTTAACCTGTGGTCCGCGGACCCCCAAGGGTCTGCGAATATATGTATGGGGTCTGCAGTCTCATCTCTGGACCATTTTAGATACCGAAAACAGATTATTTTCCAGTACCCGACAAAACTAAAAATTGGATATTAGATCCTTTCAACAAAGATGTGACTGTTATTACTGGTTTGATAACGGCACAGGAAAAATTGATATAAATATCTCGTGATTCAGTTTTGAAAAGTAATTTCAAAGAATCTTCTTAATCAAGTTTTTGGATGGGGAATGTAAAGAAAGATTATAAGGAAATATCAGAAGAGGCTTTTCTCAACCATGCCTGCTCTTGTAGATACTAAAACAAATACAGAAACAGATTACAAGTGAAATTTGATTTGAGATTACAACTTAGTAGAAACATGCCCGAATATCGCTAATTTATTTGCAAAAAGCATTGGTTTGGTGTTGCTTAGAGCCACTGAATAAATAATTTATATTTATGCATGTAGATATGTAACAATTTTTGTAAGAATACGTAAAAATGTTTGACAAATATATTGGTATTATCTATAAATCATAATTTTATCAAAATTACAAACATGGCTTAGAAAAAACTGAATAAAGTCGTACGGCTGCAAGTAAGCGGCAATACTCTATTTGGATCGTCTCAGTGCCGCCGCATACGTGCGGCGATACACCTCAAAGGGTTAAGGGGGTCTATGAAAATTGTGTTTGATTTCCAAGGGGTCCGTGGCTGAAAAAGGTTAGGAAATGCTGCTCGAGGCTATAGACCATTTTGGCCCATGGAGAAACACCCCAAAAATTAACTATCATACTATTTGTTGTGAGAAATTTATTAATATTTGTAGTAAACATCGATCGTCCAGTTGATCAGGCAGACATATTCGAAAATTAATTTGAGTATGCAGTTATATGTAAAAGTGTACCCTTTATCTGGAACAATAGATTAGTCATAAATATCACCAAAACAGTTATATTAATGAAAAAGATGTAGTGAAATAAGCAAAAAAAATTATGTTTTCTGGGTGGTAATGTACCAGACCGTTATGCCTCCCGGTGTTATTTTATAGCCTTTTTGATATGTAAAACATAGGCATGTGTAAAAAATATTTGATTTATGGCGAACACTCGAATATTGCTTTCCTCATTATCTCAAAACTTAGTATTTGGAGATATCTGAGTAATCAACTGGACAATTGATATATTTGTTGGTAACTCACTATGACTTTCCATCTCCGTAGATAGGGAGAGCACCGAACACCAAACCCTTAAGACTGTATGTCTCTGAAAAATAAAATAATTTGATTTGGTTAAAGGGTTTCACTTTTGATTTAGTTTTTTATTTTTATTTTATTTTTATTTTTATTATATATAATTATTTAAGTACATGTGTTCAAATATATTAATACCACTCTTCCATGGAAGCATTAGCTTGTGTCTGGAAGAGTAGTGTACATTTTTAACGCTATACATATTGTAAGTAAATTACACATGATGGTAAAAAAAAAACAATAATTTTTAAGTTTGGTGTTATGCAATTAAAGTCTCTACTATCAAACAATTTTACTCTGTATACGAATAATGTATCTAGAAATGTTGTTATTTTTAGTTATTAAAAACAAAACAAATTTTAACTTTTTTGAAGAATGGTGTATCACTTGAAAATTGAGTTATAATTAAGTTTTTAATTTTAATTTTTTTAAGTTGAAATGGGATTGTGACATATACTAGTCCCAGCAAGGAGTCGTGCGTCATCGTATTAATATCTGCTATCTTTTTCGTTTTTATATAAGGCGTATGAGAAGGAAGAGAATGATTGTCCATTACATACATACAAGCTCTCATTGGAACTATTATATATATATTTATTTTTTTACATTAGCTCCACACAGAATGCTGTTTAGAGGGTCTTTTTAAGTCTTTTTAAGGAATGAGAGGTACCTGTTTTCAAGATGCTCATGGGCAAGGTGATATCGTACGTCAGGCCAAGGGGAGCCATGCTGAAGTCCACAGCGTTCACCTCGAAGTCGCTCAGTCCAGTCATGTGGATTCCTCCAGCCACGATATTGATGCTAAAAGGAGACGGTAATACTTAGAGGGCATACATTAATTACGTGAGCAGTTTTTCTTCTAGACCCCTTCCCCCCTTTGTTGAGATAAATTTGGGCCACTTCGTATATTCTTTTCAAGTAACGTGAGATTTTGCTGGACCCCCCCCCTTTTTTTATAATAATAATTAATGTATGTAATACGTAATTAATATATGCCCCCTTATGAGATCCGAAGAAGTAACTTGAAGTAATAAAAATAGTAATGAATCTTCAAATATTCTCTGACGGTTGGGACTCTTCGGACTGCCTAAAGCTTTTTTAAATTTATACCGTACAAGAGTCCCAACTGCTCCCAACCGTCTAGGGCCAGTAAGACTATCACCTCCAGTTGGAGTATGTTGTGATGCTGACGATAGTGGGAAGGGGAAGCAAGGTGGGAAGAGGAAGGTGGGGAAGAACCTGGCTATTCAGATCTGGCCACCAAACACCGGTAGTTTTTCTTTTACATTAGCTCTACACAAGGAAAATAATTTCTCTCAGCACCTGTGTTACCTTTGAAGATGGTGTTTGGAGGGTCTTTTTTGGAATGGAAGTTGTGAACCAGAGATGCCGGCAAATCATTCCACAGCCCAGCTGAAACTCAAGAACGAGTCGTAAAAGTTAGTCGTTCTCATGTGACAAATGTCGCCCGTATACAAATTTTTGGCATATTTCCCAATTGTGCACCAGTGATGAGGGAATCATTGATGCTATTTCCTCAGAGCATCTTCCATTGAAATACCGGCAGCATTACCACCCAATGCCTGCTCTCTAAAGTTTGCAAACCTTTTGTTAAGATAGGAGAATCTATCAAACGGACAGTCCGTTTCTGCCCAGAGTCAAGTCGAGTTTATCAGGTATTTTGGGATTCCAGAAGTGGCTGCCAAATTCAACCGAGAGGTGCACTTGCGATTTGTTCAGGATTAGCAGTTAAATATACATTTTGGTATTCAGATTATTCAAATAAAAATAAATGCATGGTATTATCATGCTATGTACATATTATTAAACTTATCTACTGAAATAGATATCTAATTGATTAGAATCAAGAAAAATTTTGGGAAATGATAAGGAGACAATAGTCGATAATAAAATATTTAGCAATACAAAACAAAAACACATTTGCGCACCTGACGTAGTTACTCATATCATGACGGTAAGTTCTTACCAATCTACTAATTCGAATAACAAATCTCATCTGTAATCCATGATCGATTAATTCATAATGTATTATTTATCTTATTACTGTTTGACGTAGAATGCTTTACCTACTTATTATTTTTAGAACACTTATTAACTAAATCTGCCATGCGGTAAGTGGGAGTAGAAATTTATATATTTTTGTTACATCAAATCCCTCGTCTCCTCACAGGAGGCCCGGGGAAAATAATTAATAGATAACTTAGAAGACTTAGAAATAAAAAAAATCCCATAAAAATAATGAATCCATTATCAATAAACAAAAAATATTATCTTATAGCTAAATCTTAGATATGTTCCCATTCAATGTCCGTTCTGTTTCCCCCACCCACTCTTCATTAATTCCTAGCCGCGCCCCCACCCTTACCACAACACTTGTTAATAATACATTGTACTCCCACAATGTCTAGTCATTATATATTTGCCTTGGGGAAGGAACAATCGTTTCGAAACCGGTCACCGTTAATAAAATATAAGTACATATATAAGTGGTTCTAACAAAGTTATATTATTTCATTTATATTGAAAATAATTTCCTTCAGAGCTTCGATCAATTAAGTCTAGATAAGCCCTACCTAACTAACTTGCCTGTGAATAATGACACCATCATATTAATGTTAACAATACAACTCTTCATCGTATTCCACCACCTCGCTCAAAAAGCCTAGAGAAGCCAGTTCCTAAAACACAAAGTTCGTTCTCAAATCCCATTATGTAGTTTTGACATTCATCAACCAATCAGATGCCTTGAATATCACGCGACCCGTATTGTGGAGTTGAATTTATCACTCCTACTTGGTATAAACTAGCCGTACACGCTCGCTAAGTCGCTTGAAGAAATAACCCGAGGGCGTTCAGTGTGTGACAAGATGTGGTCTTTTAATTTTAAACAAGCCGTTATGTTTTGTTTTGAGCCTGTATGTCAATGTATTAGTGAACGAACCGGGCTACGTGGCATGACGTCAGAAATATTGCTCAACCAAAAGTAATTTCTTTAACATTATTACATTTATTGAAACGCTGCCTAAAAGACATCTGTAAGGTATATTTTTTTTGTTGTATTCAGATAGCTGACTACATTTTCAAAAATAAAGTCCGCGATGTGTACCTTGTACAATATTCGGAAGTGGTATATTTTTGTGTTTTAAAAAAATTAACTCGGTCCGGACGGCTGACACACAAATTAGTTTCAGTGTAGATCTTGTAGACCGATAAAAGATACAACACAAAGCACTATGTGATCTGAACGGTGCAAAAGAATGCAGGCACTTTTTCATAAATTGGCCTCGAGCCTGCTTTTGCTGGCTTCTTGCGTCATTTTGAATTTCACAGGGCTCGTCTAGATATCATACGTCAATGCTTCAGAGCCTACGTCATCATTGGGGATGCTATGTGAAAGAGCCTTTTTTAAAGGAAAGGAGGAAGTTATAGGAAGGAAAACGTATTTTTTACATTAACCCCACACAGAAGACCCTGAGGAAAATAATTTCTAACTTCCGAATAATTTGGTGTGCAGTTGTAATATTATGAAATTGTATCTTACGTCAACTTATTCTCTTGCCCCAACTCGAATGCAAAAGTCTCCATCTGAAGGGGGTCCAAAATTGGGAATCCAGTCTCCGGGTCTCCTTCCCTCATTGTTATGCGGAAGGCCTCCAAAATCTCCGTGAGCTGATCGCTCAGGATACGTCCGCCTGTTATCATTGCAACAATCTCATTCATAATTTTTCGTCAAACGTAAAACGTCATAAGTTTTTTTTTAATTGTTATTTTTTTTAAACGCTTTAAACGTTCTTGATTTGACACAAATTTGTAATGTTCTTATGATTTCACAGAAAAAAAAATGGGCATGGAATTTATAGTAGAGTAAAATGACTATCTTTGAAGGTACCTATCAATTTTATTTTTTAGTGTGAATACCACACAAGAGTTCCAACTGCTCCCAACCGCCTGGAGCCAGTGAGACTAAGGCATGCCCCATTGGGGTATGTTGTGAGATTGAAGGTAGAGGGGAGGGGAAGGAAAATGGGAAATGGGAAAGGAAGATGGGGAGTACCTGGCTATTGAGATCTGGTCACCAAACACAGCCTTTTTAGGGTATTTTTAGGGAAAGCAAGGAGAGGAAGTCATGGAAAGGAAAATGAGGGGTTGGTAGGAGCCATGGGTAGCACCCGGGGCGGATAGGGCGGATAACGTGGTTGGTGTCACCCCCCCCCCCCCCCCCCCCCCCCCCCCCCCCCCCCCCCCCCCTTAAAAGTTGATAAACACTAATTTCGACTCATAAAAAATTGGTCTGTCCTGGGGGGGGTCCCCATTGGTCCGCCCCCTCCTCGCTACGCCACTGGGTCAGTGTGTTCATAGAGGTGTTGTTAATCCAATAGATGGTTCCTGGGGTGGTGGTACCCATACCCGCCTCCCAAATCGTCAAAACTAAAAGCCATTTCAAGCAATGTTTCTTTCTTAGGGCGTTACTGAGACTATCTTCAGCTCTGGAAAGTGCCGCAAATTTACTAAGCATATAAATATAATTTTTAATTATTTAATTGTAAAATAACACAAATCAATCAAATAAAATTTGTTTGCGAATGCTGGGATTTGAACCTGCGACCTTCGGATCGCTGGTCAAGAGCCTTACACCTTGATCCAGGATGCCGTCAATGCATGTCTACATTCTGAAATTTTGTATTGTGCTGCACATAATTGGTTTCTAGTGTAGTCAAATGAAAGAAATTAGTTTGTCAGGTTGATCTTGACGGTAGATGAACCGGGAAATATTGATAAGTATAGATATAATCCAAAAGAAGTGGACTATAACAAGTAAACAATGGAAAATATGATTCATTAAGAACATACTCAGCTTGGTGCTTGGAGCGCCATAGGCGAAAGCAAACAGACAAAACAATACTAAGAACTTCATGTTTGCAAAATTAAAATAATTACTCCTTAACAATTTAACTCAGCGATGAACACTCTACAACTGAAAAGTAATAAAATATATTCTATAAAGATAGTTTTCAATCTGATATAATTACTCCTGAAAATATTAACGTTAATGATACGAAGATTGATAATTGTTTAAAGATGTTTATCAAAAATGATCTTTGTAATTGAAGTATCCATGTATTTTTTTAAAATTGTTGTTGTATCTACGTCATATATCACTTAGTTATCTTGCAAATTATTTTGGAATGTGTTTAATATAACATAATGTAATCATTTGATGAGATTTCACCGTGATTGCA
Source organism: Limnephilus lunatus (assembly GCA_917563855.2). Lineage (NCBI taxonomy): Eukaryota > Metazoa > Arthropoda > Insecta > Trichoptera > Limnephilidae > Limnephilus > Limnephilus lunatus. The sequence goes on along the minus strand of OU830593.1, from coordinate 4,281,968 downwards.
TACCAGTTAGATCACAGATTCTCAACCTTTTTTCACCGCCCACTTTGAGAATATTTTTATTTCTAGCGCCTCCTAACTTGTGAATCTAAAACAGCGATTTGCCACGACGAAGAGGGCATGATTGGATTCCACGACAGGGTTACATTTGCCATAAAAGAGGGGGCATAATTGGATTCTGGGATACCACGATGAGATTACATTTGCCACTTGGATAGGGAAAATATTTTTGTGGATGTATGGCTCCTAATGGTATGAGATGATGAGGCAAGACAGGATGGGGTGGGATAGGTTTCTCTGGGTCTCCTACCGCCCCCCTGAAGGTCTGAAATGCCCCCCAATTTTCTCTTGGTCTTCTACCGCCCCCCTGAAGGTCTGAAACGCCCCCAAGGGGGCGTTATCGCCCACGTTGAGAACCTATGAGTTAGATGCAGTTGGAGATAAATTATCGGTTAAATCTTAAGAAGCCCATTTGATAAACTGTATCATCATGCTACAACCCTCGTAGAAGACAGATTTGATAGATCAGTGTTTTTCAATCTTTTGAAATACGCGACTCCTTTACAGGTTGAAATATTCTGGCAACCTCCTTTGGCCATAGATATAGACAAAAAGTTATTAATTTAATTACGTTAATTATTCTTGCCTCTGTGTTTCCTCCCTCCTACAACATTGGTCTCTTCAAGACCCATGTTCACTCCTTCCTTTCCTCAAAAAGACCCTCCACACAGCATCCTCAAAGATGACATAGGCCCTGAGGGAAATTATTTTGCTCAGGGCCTCCTGTGTGGAGTTAATGCAACGATACTCAACCTTTTTTTCTCTTCGGGCCAAATACATGTATTTGTAAAGTTACGCGGGCCGCAACATCTTACTTCAACCCCCCCCCCCCCCCCCCCCATCCTCGACAAAGAAATATGAAATATTCTTCTTCCCATTTGTCTTGAATTTTTTTATACAAATTTTATAATGCCAGAGCTCACCAGTATATATATAGAAACCTTCGTTGATGTGCTCACAACAACTCACCGGATATATGGAAATCGGATTAATGGTTTAGCAATGCATAATTGCATGACGCCAGAGCTCACTATTGTATGCAGAAACCATCGCGGGCAAGCACACATCAATTACCCAAAGTTTCATCGCAATCGGATGAATGGTTTAGCATAAGCCCCTTACAAACCCAGAAACAAACATATACACGCTCAAAGTTCAAAGGTCAAAGCTCAAAGTTCAAAGCTCGAAGCTCAAAACTCAAAGTGCAAAGCTCAAAGCGCAAAGTTCAATGCTCAAAGCTTAAAGCTCAAAGCGCAAAGCTTAAAGCTCAAAGCTTAGATATTAAATACACATTAAACATACACGTTAAATACATTTTCATTTATGCAAATTTCATAATGCAAGGGCTTAACATCATATATAGCCTATAACCTTCGCGGGTGTGCGCACAACAAAATACCCAAGTTTCATCACAATCGGATGAACGGTATGGCAGCGCATAACAAACAAACAAACATGCAAACAAACAAACATACAAACAAACAAACAAATAAACAAACAAGTATTGATTTTTCTATTTAAGAAGATAATTGATGCAGTGGTTTCTAGAAGTGTTTTTTGGGAATAAATAATGCAAATAGCAACACTCTTACACATCTGCCCTGATGATGGACACTGTAACGCTGTCCGAAACGCTGGCTAAATAAGGAGGTAGAGCAACACGGGATAACACAAATAACGAAAATACTTTTAGCCGTGAAAATCTAAAAAAACGTATCTCACTCTTATACCAGATCATGTGGACCATAATGACAATCCTTTTCGGGTGTCACTATCTGCGCGTCAAAGTCGAAGCGAATCTCAAGATATACGAAATTTAGAATTTTTTGAAATTAAAAAAAAAGTCATGTTCCTGATAATAAAGTGTTAGGGCCGCACACAAAAGCTCGGCGGGCCGCAGGTTGAGTATGGTTGAGTTAATGTAAAAAAAAAAAAAAATTATTTATTTTGGTACTTATGTTCATTATTACGGCCTACACTCAAGCCGCCAGAGCTTTGAAAGTAAGTACGAGGTAAGTTGGTAAGGCTGCATGCGACTTTGACTTGGATGCCCCAACTTGAGCGGGCCTAATTTTGCAGCGTTGCCACACCGCATTCTCGTGGTGGGCGAGAGGCAAGCGTCCCGAGCCGCAAGCTGCTAGCACAGAACGTTCTTTTGTCTCAACTCTCACTCTCACTCAGTTGAGCAAGGACACCGATGAGTACGGACATACATTTTTGATTTTTCGCTCCACGAATAATAATTTCCCTCAGAGCCTATGTCATCTTAGGGGATGCTGTGTGGAGGGTTTTTTTTAAGGAAGAGAAGGGTAGAAAGTTCTGGGAAGGAAAAAGGTATGAGGGGTGGGTAAGAATCTGGGTGGTCAGGGTATCCAGGAGTGACGGACGTATCAATATTTCCTTCCAACTGCGGTGCAAGGCGATGGATCGATAGTCCGGCTGGAGAGGTCAAAAGCCCTCCCTCAACCAGTCTCTCCATTCAGCAGGAGTGCAGACGTATTCGCCACTAGGACCTGGACAAACCTCACCCCATGAACCCGGGCACCCCTGCTAATTCACCAAACGTAGCGAACCACTTGGGGTGACCCATGGTAGAGGTGTTGGTTATCCAATAAATGATTCCCGGGGCGGCGGTACCCATACCCGCCTTCCAAATTGAGCCTTACCCCTGATCGCAAGTATATCGGTTGGGAGTACGCACTTGCCCACGGTACAACGTTTTCCTGCTGGGAGCGCCATCTTTGTACCCAATCCGCTTAGTGATGGTTTTAAATGCCGGATGTACACGGTGCGACAATTCTTCCACTTCTCTTTGCATACTGATCCTAAAACCAAATATATATTTTTAATTAATTTTTTTGTTGTTTCAGGTTCTTAGCTATGGGTACTACATTTGTGGCTCGTGGGTTGTATTTTCCTTGAGGAGATAATACAGCTTTATAAATTGTAGCAGAAATTACAATTATGTATTATTTAATTAAATGAAGACGGTATTAGCAAAACTCAATCAAAATCTGGAAACAGAAAAATCAGAAAAATATATTGGTTCCACTGGGACTCGAACCCAGGTCCCTATGCTTACATGGGAAGTGCTCTATCGATTGAGCTATGGAACCCATTTCCAATTCGGTCACTTTTAACTGAATCATACTTCGACTAAGAACTACCAACACTATCTTCATTTTCTTAACGCACATATTATTGGCTGCTATCTTTATATATGATTGCAAGATTCAACCCAAACTAAATGCTATCTAGATAGTGTCCGGATAAATATTTATCCATTTTATTTTTAATACGCAACATCTATTGACTTTTTCTGGAAGTCTAGGATGAATATTTTTATTTTTAACTTTATGAGTTAAATCTCAAATTATAATATTTAATTAAATGAAGACAATATTAGTGAAACTCAATCAAAATCTGGAGACAGAAAAATCAGAAAAAGTTATTGATATACATGGGACATATTAAAAGACGCTTATATGCCAAATCCGAATATGAATCAATGGAAGAAGATAGCAATTTTAATTGCTACGGAATTTACCAAATTGCCTTGGCGCCATTGTTTGAAAACAAATAAGAATAGAAAAGTTTCCAAATTCAGGATCCAGTAACTTTAATTATAAGTCATACCATTCTGTTGTTTAGGGTGGGCCATAAACATTTGCACTTTTGTAGTTGTGCTAGCGGGGATTCCATATGGGGGAACGCGCTTTCTGGGTAAAACATTTTTACAAAAAAAACGAGTGTGCTTTAGACCACATGACTGAAGTAAAACTTCACTAACTTATATCTCCCTGTCAACTTCTGTTCGCCTCGCCCAATCACACTTTTCATAACGCTCTCGTCAGGCATTCACCAGCTTACTCCCCAAGTCAAGCCTGCGTAAAGGCCCGAATGCCCCGTTTACCTCGCCCGATCACTGTTCACCTCACCCGATCACCGTTCGACTCGCCCAATCACACTTTTCATAACGCATTCACCAGCTTACTCCCCAAGTCAAGCGTGCATAAAAAAGTTTTACTTCAAAACAATGATTTTGTTCTGTTTTACAAAACAATAATGCACGCCGCCTATTTCGTTTGCATCACCAATTACAGAGTATTAATCAGTACCCAGATGTTAATTTAATTTAATCAATCTTAAAAATCGACCCTCATTCTTGAAAGGCAAGATAGAGGGTCGCCGAGGGCCTGGTAGGATACAAATAAAAACAAATAAATGGTAAAAAACAGCGCCCTTGAGGTGATTTTTCACAAAAACGGCGCTATATAAATCGTCCAAATATTATTATTATTATTAAATGTCTTGGCTGCGAAATGTACGAGAGTGGACCGGCATTAGAAGTGTGGAGAAGCTATTCCGGGCAGCGCAAAACAGAGAGACAATTTCCAGAGTGATCGCCAATGTCGGGGGGACTTAATAGGGCACACAAAGAAGAAGAATCTTAAAAACTTCGAAGAAACTGGCGCAACTCTCAATCGAAAACAAACAGGGCCGCCATGGAGCTGGAGGGGCGAAGAGAACATGGCGCATGTAAACATGTCTGTACGAGAGGATCCTACTTAATAAGTTTACGCGCAAGCGTTCAGATTCTTTGGCAATAGAATTTTTTCTACCATAGTTGCAGCAGTTCGTTAGTTACAATAATAGACTTGGATGCAGCAAAATGGTGCAACCTGCCATACTTCCGAGACTATACCTATGGTTAAATATTTTTTTCCTTACAGATTAATCTCGCGCAGAGGAGATATTCATGCCTCAACAATTAAAAAGTGGATTAAAATTTAAACATTTGGTCTTCCGATGCTTTCAAGATTACCAAAGGACGATGGTAGCAATGATTTCTCATACTATTTTTTAGGGGATGAAGTGTTCCCACTATTACGCTATTTGATGAGGCTGTACCCACAAAGAGCTCTTGATAACGTAAAAAGGAACGGAAAATTGTACTCCAGACCGGGACACAAGATCTTTACCTAAAAATGCGATCTTCAGCGATTAATCTTAGAAGTTATTTAGCTAATTACTTTATTACAGGACGAGCAGCATTTCCATGGCAGTGGAATCACACTGTGCAATAATATAAAAAAATAAACATGGTTGATTTGTAATGACATAAAACTTCATTTTTTTTCTCCACTTCGCTCTGAGCTTTTGCTGTTACATCCTTTTTTGTATAAACAGGAAGCCTATAGTCGTAAATACACGAGAATTTTCAACCCTTTTAACAAAAATTATATTTTCCTGCTCCGACATTTCTCTGTGAGGCGTAAGCATGGCAACCTGGCAACTTAAATGCGCCGGTGACCAGCAAAGCATGATGTGAATGACTGGCTGCATTATTTAAATACACAGGATAGCGACTTTGTTGCAAACTGTTTTCTTTTCGGTTGCCCTGTGAGCGGATGCACCTATAGGTACAAGTTAATCAAATAAAAAACGTGGAAATAAAGCATAACTAAGTATGAGGGTTGGTCATTTTTCAACTATGTACTATTCAACATCACTCTCATAATACTACACACTTTTCTTCTTTCTTATCATTTCACTAAATTAGTTCACATACAGTGAAGAGTCTTCTGACAAAACAACTCCAAAAAAATTGCCAAACAAAAGTTTCTTGTTTAATATAATTAAAGTTCATTATGATCAATGATCAATCACTTCGAAATTCTTACCATCAAAAGTTTTCTGCACAATACATAGATTTAAATTTCAGCGCCACTTGCTTAGTGCTGCCAAGGGTAAAAATAGGGAAATCGCAAAATTTTATGGTGTTACAATAAACATATTTTTAATTACATACGCCGCAGATCGCTTGAGGGATTTGTTAATCGTTGTGATTTTCATGGTTAAATTTTATTTTAATGTCGACGCACGATGTGAAAAGATGTATGGTGCATAATAAAACATGTGAAAATAATATAATACTTGGTACCTTTCTAACAACACCGCAAAAATGTATCCTAATTTTTCTTACATTATAAGGTGCGGCATAGACATACGTGCAATATTAATTTATCAGCGAAATAATTTTATGAAATATGATCACATTTTTTTATTGTATTAATTAAGATATTCTCAACGATATCAGTTTGGATGATGTTCCGTAATTATTGTATGGTATATTATTGACGGGGCTTCAACTGGTTTTACCGCCTAATAATTGTATAAATCTTTCATTTAAAAATGAGAGCTTGTAAATTGAGGATCTACCTTTTCTTTTCCGCCTACGTAATATTCCAGTGATTTCCTTATTATTTCCTAATAAGTTATTTAAATTGTTAAAATATGCCTTTTTTTACATGAATACCGCACAAGAGTCCCAACTGCTCCCGTCTGAAGCCAGTGAGACTATGGCATCCCCAATTGGGGTATTTTGTGAGGCTGAGGGTAGTGGGAAGGGGAAGGAGGCGTGGAAAAGGAAGGTGGGGAAGTACCTGGCTATTCAGATCTGGTCACCAAACACGGCCAATGCCATTTCAAGCAAAGTTTCAATTCTGAATGGTGGTTTTACACCAGGGCGATACAGAGAGTATCTTCCACTCTGGAACGTGCCGCAAATAAACTATATATTATTTTAAATGTATAAATTGTGAAATAACACAAATTAATCAAATAAAATTTATTTTCCACGCCGAGATTCGATCCCGCGACCTTCGGTGTGCGAGTCAAGCGTCTTACCGCTGCGCTACGCCAGCCGTCAATGACTCAGGTACTAATATCTACAGCCTGGATGTCGGACGAATATCTACAGCTCATGTGTTGGACAAATATCTATGAACTTCAGAGTGAGGACTAATATCTACAGAGCTAAGGTCGGAATAATATCTATGACGGTCCCAGTAGTGACTAATATCTATGGAGCGTAGGTGGGACTAATATCTACATAGGGCAAATCCTTAATAATCAGTTAAATGTGTCCAATAGTCCGATATTAGGGATTTTTACATACATAAATTAAGTTTTTCAAACTGCATACGCAATATTACGTTATTCTAATATGCTACACATAATTGCAAATCCAACCTCTGCCAGTGCTGTAGATATTCGTTTTCACTTCGGTTCTCATAGATATTAGTCAGCATTTTGAGCTGTAGATATTCGTCCTCACTTTGGTTCTCACAGAAATTAGTCCGATTTGTTAATTTTTTGGAATTCCTGTAGTTATTAGCAGACGCCTCCTGCTGACATTGTCCAACGTCCTTTGAAGATTATTAGCTACATTTTGAATTAACCCATAGATTTAAAAAGTGCAATTATTTTATTGAAGTAAAACTAAAGCGTGACGCTTTACGAAAAGTGTGATGCGAACAGTAATCGATGCGAATGGTGATCGATGCGAACGGTGATCGGGCGAGGCGTACATACTGCACAACTGAGGTAAGGCGTACATACTAACCTAAGGTCTTGGGTCAACCGAAGGTTATAGGTAACCCCGAGGTCATAGGTCACCCCACGGTCGCAGGACACCCCACGGTCGTAAGTCACCCCAGGGTCATAGGTCACCCAATGGTCATATGTCACCCCAATGTAATATGTCACCCCAAGGTCTTAGGTCACCCCTAGGTCGTAGGTAACCCCGAGGTAATAGGTCACCCCACGGTCGTATGTCACTCCACGGTCGTAGGTCACCCCACGGTCGTAAGTCACCTTAGTTGTCATAGGTCAGGGTCATAGGTCACCCAATGGTCATATGTCACCCCAAGGTCTTAGGTCACCCCAAGGTCATAGTTCACCCCAAGATCATAGGTCACCCCAAGGTCGTAGGTAACCCCGAGGTTGTAGGTCACCCCATGGTCATATGTCACCCCAATGTCATATGTTCTTTTATAAGTTAGTGAAGTTTTACTTCAGTCGTGTGGCACACTCGTTCTTTTACCTTTTATAGACGGTTTCATAAAGATGTATAATAATTTTTTCAATCAAAATTTGAAAACAATATACAAATTATTATGTAAATCATAATAAAATGAGTGTATTTATATATTTATTTTGTAATGAGTGTCTGTGGGAACTTTTAGCAGTACAAGAAATGGGATAGGATTGGTGACTCGCCTATGAATGCTGCGTCCCCTTCTCGCACATGTATCCACCATAGAGTATGCGCCGTCTCGCTCTCGCACATGTATTCACCATAGACTAACCAGCACCGCCATCCAATCTGAAAAACATGGTGGTATCTAGCCAATTATTGTTGTGAGCTTTTAAAACTAAAACTAATGCCAGATGAGTAGTAATTCGTGTGTCAGTTTATATTTATAGTTGTTCTACAAAACATCGAAAATGTCTTCGATGCATTTTGTGGTCCATCCACTTCCAGGGACCGAAGATCAATTGATTGATAGGTAAAACATGCAATTCGTCTTACAAAAAACTGACTCCATTGCTTTCATATTACAGATTGTACGAATGCCCGAATTGACGATAGATGTAATCCCTCTATTTCTCGGCTATGTGGCGATGTTCTCTCATATTTTGTTGCACTTTTCACCCAGTTTTATGGTAATATAGTTAAATATTGGAAGGAAGGAAGTTCCCAAGAATGATCCAGAATGTGTATATCTGTCCTCCGCATGTAATCGAGCTCAACTGCCATAATGGAATCTCGATTTGGATATCTACACAAAGTCGGATATCGTATTTTAGTTGTATTATATTTTGTTTTGTGCCATTGCGACGATTTCTGTTAGGAATCTGCATGTGCTATCTCACCCAGTGGACATCTGATTAGTACAGTAGACTTGCTCATCATTATGACAAAAAAGTTCGCAAACCACTCGATTCGGAATTCCTTGCCATATCTCATTGTGCCCATTCAATTTGTCTTTCGATGCATTTTAATTCATAACCCATCATTTGCAGTGATATCAATTTCCAATGTTAAAAGTTTTAAGTTGAATGTAGTGTCATTGAAGGCTAGGTCAAATCGAGTTCTTCTTTTGACATTTGATGGCTGTATTCTCAAAATTGATTTCTTACAATATGCGAATATTCCGCAATGCCTGAAATTTCACCATTATGCAGTGCTATAATTTATGAATCATAGTTTCGTAAATTTTTTGTTAAAACATATTTTTACAAAAATGCAAACAGAAAATGGCCTCCTGTATAAACTTGTGACTTTGTCCTTGTAATGTATGACCAATATTGCTGATTTATGAATTGGTTCATTTTTGAACAGTTACTATACTATTCATGCAAAATTATACTAGCAGATTATCGAATAATAAATCAAAGACATAACCAGGTTAAAATGCAACTATATTAAAACACCATTAATTAATTGCAATGTTAATTTATTTGCTAGTTGTTGAAATATGTCTTGGAATGGTTCAGATGTACAGATATGGGAAAAGTTTGTTACGCGGCTAGTTTATTGAGTGCTTTCCGAGGATAAATGCAAAAACATTCACAAAGGTCAGCGGGGTTCCTTACCTTCCCTAACGATATTCTAATTAATGTGCCGGATCATTATTTAACATATCAATTGCAATATCATTTTAAAAAATTAAACTCTTCTAGTGCAAATATATTCATGCTAGTTTATTGTTTGTCGATTTTTCATCTAACAAAGATGGAGGAGTTTAAACCTGCACGATGCTTACTCAACATAATATATTAATTGTACCAACTATATAACATAAACACTGCGTAACTCTATTGTACTTTTAGAGAAATATTATTGTTTTAAAAAATTAACCTCAAAATTAATTGAGTCACCTACAAAATTACTCATTTACTTCTTGAATTTTCTGGTTTGTGTTCATTTATTGGTGCATAAATTGTTCGTATTCTGTTGAATTACAAGCATTTTTTTTTTAGTTAAATGGATAGATGCTTTTGTAGGATATTATGATTTTAGATTTTCATGGCCAAAATTATTATAGTGATTTATTATGCCGTGTTGCTCTACCTCCTTCTTTAGCCAACGTTTCGGACAGCATTACGGTGTCCATCATCAGGTCACATCATCACAAATCTGCTCTGATGATGGACACTATTGCTGTCTGAAACGTTGGCTAAAGAAGAAGGTAGCGCAACAAGACACAATAACTCAAAAATAAAGCACTGTAAGATGCATTGTATTTCCCATATAAGTTCCATAGTTTATCATCACTTTTGAAATAGATGTTCCATTTTTAAATTTGCAGTTAATCCCTATAAATTAATTAACCTTTCAACTGTCGCTGAAATTTTTTTAATTTTTTTAAAAGCGATTTTAACCCTTATGTATAAAGAAACTCTATGAAGGATAAGATCAGAATCGCTTGTGCCAACATCTTAACGTAACACTTCATTTGATTAGTCTAGCTTCTCGGAATGATTTTAAATGAATTTTCTATGACTTTGCGGGTCACTTTTAGGAGTCTTCAGAGGAAAAAATAACAATATTTTACTTTTCAATGTTATTATTTCTTTGAAAACTATCTTGAATTGTTTTTTTTTTCATGTTGGGTGTGTGTATTCAGGTTTGTGTAGAAATAATAAAATCAGTTATATTCGCATGAATATATTTTTTTGATATTTAGAAAACAATCACTTTGTTTTTATATCAATATTTGACCAGAACTCATCAAAATAATTTTCGTGTGGTTTTACGAAATATCATCCAACGTTCGTCAGGTTAATTGGAACATTGTAATAGAATTCTTGCCTAAAACCGAATACCTGTTTTATCTCTTGATTTTGTGCATGGAATGTTCTGGAATTATTTTTGGGTACAACTATATTCTTTAGAATTGAACTCGCATTATAAAATTATGATGTTTCATTGCATATAATATAATGCTAGGTAATTTCCTCCCCACCTTCTTCCCTTCCCCGCCCCTTGGGCCCATAGTCATGCAAATTGATAGACCAGTCAGTTTCTGTGATTTCTTAATAAATGTATCTGACGATATACAGGCAACTCGTTATTGTATACCGTCAGATACATGTATTGTAATAATCACTATTTAGTCCTTTTTATAATGACATGCAAATTTCTGGCTGTGTAAAAAACTTCACTACAAACGCCAAATTGGGTAAAAAAAAGTTTAGGCTTGCTTCCAAAACTGAATATTTTGTTAGATACTTTTACAAATGTGTTATAATTTACCCACTTCACTCATTTTAGTGTCACTACGTCAGACGGTTTAGTTAAAAACGATCATTCAAATCATGCGCAGAAAAGTTTCACAATGGACTGCGTTGCAAACCATTGCCTTGCTTGAGCGAATTTTACATTTCTGCGCAGGGTCTGGTTATTTCAATAGATGCTCTTTGGTGGTTAACTTACGACTGATTAGTCTTAGTTTATCCAATGCACTTTCGAACTACTCTATTCAGCGGCTGACTTCCAGTTTGTTACCTGAAGAAGCTGTGCTGCATCCCCTCTTACCTCGTCTTCCCATCCCAGTCTGGGTCTTCCCTGTTCTCTCCTTCCACCTGGGTGTCCAGTGAAAATTCTTTTTGGGAAGCGTGTGTCCGGCATATTCTGTACATGCCCAGCCCATCTCAACCTGAAGAGACTCATATGGGCTGAGATGCTAGGGGCCTGATATATATCATACAGTTCTTTGTTGTGCCGGATGCGCCACTGTTCCCCCCTATTTCACGGGTCCACATATTCTTCTCAATACTTTTCTTTCAAAAGTGCTTTGCCTTCGGTTCGTCGAAATGATTCCCAGATTTTATGTTAGGGCAAGTGTATCAATTTGAATGTCTACACTTCAGCATTACAACATACTCCATACTAAGGAGTTCGTAGTCCAAATGGCTTTAAACTTCAAACATCCTTGTGCAGTATTTACATAATTTTTTCAAAATAAATATTATTTGTTTGTGAGGCGGGTGTAGTTACCACTTCCGCGTGAACCATTTACTGAATGACCAACACCTCTGCCATAGGTCTCCCCAGGTGGTTTTCTACGTTTGGTGATTTAGTAGGGGTACCTGGCAGGTGCGGTCCCTCCATACATACTGTGGATGCGGCGCTTCCCTTCCTTTTGAGGCGTATAATAAATATAATAATAATAATTATATATTTATTCAGAATTAAAAAAAAGCTTTGAGCTTATTTTTTTCTAGCTATAAACAGCAATAAATGCTGCAATATAACGACACCGTCCCATCCTCAGCATTTTATAGATAACTAGCAAGTGCATTGCAATGTCACATGTAGAAAGAAATGGTTTCTCCCTGTGTGTCCTTTCTTATGCATCCCCGTTCCCCTCCCGCGTCCCCTTTTCCTTCTGGGTTCCCCTTCCACCTTTCACGTCTTCCACCCTCCTGCGAATCCCACCTCCACGCGTTTCCCTCCCCTCCCTCATTCCTTCCCTGTCGCTAAACTATATGAAATACACAAATTTTTCAATCAACTCTTGCGCCACTTTTTTTACACAAATTTCATAATGTCAGAGCTCACTATTATGTATAGAAACCTTCACGGGCATGTACACAACAACTCAGCAAAGGTTCATTGTAATCGGATGAATAATGTAGGAAATAATTTCATAATGCTAGAACTCACTATTATACGTAGAAACCATTGCAGACCAGCACATGAAAAATCACTAAAGTTACATTGCAATCGGATTAATGGTTTAGGTACCACATAAGGGACAAACAAAAAAGCATTCATTTTTATATATTAATATAATAATAAGTAATTTGCATGTATTTACAAATTAATGAAATGTTATTTCTTGGCTTTTACTAGTGTTTGCCAGTAATGAAAACATTTTGGTCCATCACACCTGAGGGCATTTTGACACTTTTTTAATGCAATTTAGGAATAGGACATGATCTCACACGATGCGTGGCAGTTTAGCCACTGGAGCGACCACGTGAAATAAATAAATTTGCCTCGATTGCTCGCGATTTCCCAGAAGATAGTTTTTTAAATTTTTCGCCAACATTAAAAAAATCATACCTTTGAATTTTAACACGTAAACATAAAAACTTATTATATTGCTATATAGCCAATAAATTAAGCTGTATTTTAAATTTTTGTAAATTAACATATTTGTAGGATTTATGAAAAAATATATAAAAAAATCGTAAAATTTATAACTGCGCGAATCCTGCGTGTTTGTTACTTTGAAACTTCGTGAGAGGTACTTACTCGAGTCAACATAGAATATTTTTGATTTATGTGTAATGTCTGTGGTGTACCTGATAATGAAAGGTGCATATCTATGGAAAAAAGACTTAATTTAAACCGTAAACAGCTGTTCAAAAATTCGACGTGAAAAAATATTTAAAAAAATATATTTTTAACAACGTTCTAAAATAGTCTACGAAGTTCATATTTGCGACATCTATGGTCATAATTAAAATAAACGGCTGGCCAAGGAAATGTTTTAAATAATTACAATAAATGTTTTACGAATGGTAGGAAAATGTAGTCCAATTTTGGACCGCTATCAATAGCAGAAAAATAAAAGTGGTCCATTTTTGACCATAATCGCTCCAGTGGTTAGCACTAAAACTATGAAATCGAAGACAATACAATTGCCTTGTTTTTGGTTTGCCATTTTGAGATTTCTAACTTGTGTTTATGTATATATATATATTGTAGCGTCATTGATAATTCAGCATTTTATTACCAAACTCATGATGCCACTCCTAGCTTTGGTTTTGCAATTGAACACAAGTGAATAAAATGATTGGTGCTCGCCCCTTGACAACTGTATTATAATTATTTATCTTGCTGGCACCCCCTCCCAATTTTATTTCCCTTGCCACCTACTCGAATTTTAGTTCTAACATTATCTAGACATGAGTTCTGTTGTATTATAATTAAAACGTTTGGTATTGTTCGCGTGTCTGCAAATTAATGATTTTTTCAATCAAATTCCTAACAGTAATGCAGGCAGCAGAAGAAAAATGTTGCCACCCTCAATTTTTCTGATTCTTGAATTTGATATCTTATTTCTCTTCACCAATCTGAACCCAGCAAAGTTTGTAGTGGAGATTGAGATATTTAAGTTGGCCATCTTTAATTAATAAATTAATTAAGCATTCAATGTACCGTAATTCAACTTCCAACGTGTATAATATGCTCACCAGGGTCCATCCATAAATTACGTCACGAGTTTCATGATTTTTAACTCCCCCCCTGTCACACATCGTCACATTTGTGAGACCCCCTCCCCCCAGCGTGACCAATGACATTATATAAATAGACTGGCCATAGTCTCATATACTCACAAAATAATGTGGCAAGTAAGCAACACTCTTTTGTTTTCAGCGGTTTTCAGTAATTTCTTAATTCAAAAGTTATTCATGGATCAAAAAGATATGCTACTTCCACACCGAAGCCAAACTTCGAACTCGAACTTCCAACGAACTACCCTTCTACACAATCATCCGAAAGTTTGAAGTTGGCCTCAGTGTGGCCGTACCATAAGACAATCAAAGAAAGTGTGTTTTTTCTCTAATGACGCATAAAATTGTCAGATGGGAAACATGAAAATTAATTGTATTGCTTATAATAATCGATAAATAATAAGTAATTTGTGTGTACATTTAAATTAAATGTTATTTCTTCACTTTTACAAATGTTTGCCGTGTAATGGAAACATTTTCTCATCACACAGGAGGGCATTTTGTGCACTTTTTAAATGCAATTTTCCTACTGGTAAAACACGACCTTACTCGACGAGTGACAGTTTAGTACTAAAGTACTAGAAATCGAGACTAGTGCAATTGTCTTGTTTTTGGCTTCCCACTTTGAGATTTCTACCCTACCTCTAAAGTATATAACGTCATTGAGCGTGACGTCACATATTTTGCAATTTTACATCTAAAAATAATAGTTGGTAATATTTCAAAGTTTTTCGTCAACATTTAATATTTTTGTGGCAGTCGCATGTGTCACAGTCGTTTTGTGCGTGTGACATCACAAGATGACAATGACACAATGACCCCCCCCCCATACCCCTTGTCACGCAACGTCACACTTCTCTACTCCCCTCCCCTCCTTAAGGTGTGACGTAATTTATGGATGGCCCACTACGGTCAAATGAAATATTAAGCACTCAAGCTTTAACTTTATATTTGATGATATTTTTTTAATATTTGGAGGTAAATGATATTTATTAAATTGAATGACCAAATCGGAAACCGAAAACCCAACGCCATCGCTCGAATGGTTAACAGTCCATATCTAAGAACACTCTTTTTCACATAATGCTGTTGTTCTGTATAAGGGCTCAATTAATTTATGAATTGTACTGCTTGTATAGGGGAGAACAAAATGACCTTTAAGGCATGAATTTGTTATAACTTTTTTTTTTTCAGAGTAAATTATAATTTATTTTTTGTTAACCTGTTGAATGATGGATGGTATTTTATATTGATATTGATATTGACATTGACGCAGGCGATTTTTTATTTTTTTCTTTCTCTTTCTCCATTAGCTCCACACAGGAGACCCTAAGGAAATTTTCCCTCGGGGCCTATGTCATCTTAGGGGATGCTGTGTGGAGGTTTTTTTTTTAAAGAAAGAAAAGAGAGGAAGTTCTGGGAAGGAAATAGATATGAGGGGTGGGCAGGACTCTAAGGACTCAGGAGGAGTAACGGATGTGTGAATCCATCCCTCCAATCGTGGAGCAAGGCCATTTTGGCTGGAGAGGATAAAAGACCTCCGTCAACCAATTTCTCTCGATCCTGCCCACCACACAGCAGGTGGGCAGACGCATCGGACAAGACCAGCAGACCTGGACAAACCTCACCCCATGAACCCGGGCATGTTTAACCCCTGTACTGCGGTTTAAATTTAGTAAATATCTTAAAGCCAAATATGATGTTGAAAATTATATTTGAAATAATAGACAACTTCTACAAAAGCAACATTTTTTACATTGGAATTTTCATTGACGGTAATGAAATACATTAAAAACTTCTAAAATCTAGCTCTATGCACTGTAAACTGCAGTGTACCTCAAGGTAGTCATTATTTCACTGGACTGCAAATGTAGCCAGCCGTGCTATAGGGGTAAAGGCACTAAGGCATTTATCCCAGTAAGACTAGAGATCCTGGATTCGAGTCTCATTTGCGACTGTTACATCTTATTTTTGTGTGTTTTGTTCTTTTTTTATACTTGTTTACATTTATTAGTATTATCTTCTTTAATATTAATAAGAATGTGTGCTCTCCTCTTTGTTTTCCTAGGTATATTATTTTGTTTGAATATTGAGTTTAGTTATATTGATTGTTTGTTTGTTTTCAGACTGAAGGAGGTGTCGGAGCGGCTGAACCGGTTCGGCCACAGCGGGGTGTCCCCGGCCCTGTCGGGGCTCCGCGGGGTGAAGCAGGTGGTGGTGGGGCCCACGCACGTGGCCTGTCTGCTGGAGGACGGCCAGGTGTGCCGCGTGGCCTTCTCAATCATCCCCGACAGACTCGACCTCACCAAGAATGACACGTCCAAAGGGTAAGTCACCCCAACGCCATCCTTTCTGAACCCCAAACAAGAATGTTCCACCACTAGAATGAATCATTCGCAGAATAAGGAATTCTTGACCTTCTACCTTCAATATCAGTATTTTTTTCTAATCGTCTTGAAAAACGACTTTGTTGTTGTTGTTTGTATAATAACATCATAACCTTTGTGAAGAGCAGTTTTGGGTAAACATGCATTGAGTCCACCTCACGGATAATACGGAATATTCCTTTTTTAACTAGTAGACAATCAAATATGACAATTTCGGAAGTACCAATCTTATGAAATAATTTCTCGACAAAATAAAAACTTAAAAGTACCTACTTCGAATTATTGTATTGAGGTTCATCATAATTTTAAAAAACATCCCAGGTTTTGAATGGTTTGTTTGGCAAAGCAGGGTTTGTCCAGCGGGTATGTGTAATTATTCTAATACATTTATTTCCATGTTCTGCTGTTATAAATACAGATACAAAATTCGTCAATAATGCATTCACTGAATAAATTATTATTTTACACGGCAATAATATTTTTTCTATGATTGGCAGCATTGATTGACTTGTCTATGAAATGTCAAATAAAAACGATGAATATAACGATGACGTTACCGCATAAGTGAATTAATTTTAACAAAAATAAAATATTAAATGCATATTTTTGTTTTTTTTGGTCTCCCCCGACATAAATCTAGCTGAATCCAACTGTTTTTATAAAAAATATTCCATATTAACGAGTAAGCGGTTCAAAGCATAAATAATCAGTTTTGTGTTATTTCACTTCACGTGCAAAACTGCGCACACAGAACCTACTTTGTGAGACTTTTTTTTATGAATATTTTTTTAATATAAATTAGAAAACTCAAAACACCGCCATCAAGTACTAAATAAATTGAATTTCCCTCCATTACAAGGAATCTCAATGTCAATTTGCTATACTAGCGCCTCTAGCAACCAGCGTTGTTGATCCTGCCAATATTTAATTGGAGTTGTATTTTGCAGTGTATTGATTATTTATGTAGTTTCAGCTTCTTCAATAGATGTCGATAGGTTAGTTTGTAATACGAAGTTCTGCTATATCCCAATAGATGGCAGCTGAGTTGGACATCAGAAGAGTATCATATATCATGTCTTAGGTACAAATGGTTACGATGATGGCTGAAGACTTCAAGGAGATTTGGCAAAGTCCCTAAATCTGCCCGCTGGAGTAACAGAACTATTTAGAGTCTATGGAGTCTGTCTTGTTCAATATTCATCATAACTAAATAAGCCAACTAGTAAGCATTTGAACTAGAGATGCCATGAGTAGTGATTTTGCCGAATACCGAATATTCGGCGGCCGAATATTCTGCTACACTTAGTACATTTCGCAAACAGTTTTCATGTAAAAATCAATTACATTTCGCAAATGAAACTGATTTTCACACAAAAACTGTTCGCCTAGATCGGATAGTACCTAAACCCTTACAAGAAGTGGTCAGAAAACGCAAAACAGTATTCAAGTCTAGCAGAATTTGCTTACCTTTATTTATCACCTCCCGCAAGCAGCGTATATAGTGAGCAGCTATTTTCGGAAGCAGGTATAATTTATAAGGAAAAGTGCAATTCTTTGCTATCAACAAATGCTGAAAAAATGTTTTCATTCATATAGATTACCACTGATAGATTTTAAATTTTAAGCATTAAATTTGCTGATTTTTTGTTAAAATAAAAAAAAATTGAAAATTGAAAAAATTTATTATTTGTTTTTTTTCATGATGTATTTTTTCATATGGTATTCGGTATTTGGCCGAATAGTAAGCAATATTCGGCCGAATACCGAATAGTGAAAAAAGTAGCCGAATAGGCCGAATACCGAATAGTAGCCGAATATTCGTGTCATCTCTAATTTGAACCTTTAACTTATTAATACCCAACACATCTTAGAGTTATTTTACTATTGGAAGTTATGAGACATATTAATAATATTATAGGGTGATTGGGCAAAGCCTCATCCGAAACTTTTCTATGAAGTGCTTTTTGTTTTTTGTTTTTGTTTATTAGGGAAACAAACAGCTGTACATATTGTAAGGTAATTACATATTACATGGGTGCATTAACCAGTGAAGTTTCCGCAAAAAAATTATAATATACAAACACAGATTAAAAAGATAAAGAAAAAGTAAAATGTTAGAAAAAAAGAAAAAAAATATAATATACGTATACAACAGAAATGAAAAAACACAAATTAAAGCATGTGGGAAAGAAAAGATGAAGTTAAACAGCGAACCTATATAAAACTTACACATAATTATACAGGAATTTATTATGAATCATTTATATTTACACCCACTTGATTAGTAGATTGTGTAATTTTATTACTAATAATAATAACTGCTTTTATAGGATATGTATTACCTTGAGGTCAAATATCCTTTTGAAGTGCAGCAGGATTTCAATGCTAAGCACATCCCAGATCATCCAACTTCTCACTCGATCCCATTTTGTGACTCCCGCCACTCTCAAAAATTTCATTTCAGCAAATAAACTTTTATTATGTTTTCTGTTTCAGTGGCGGAGGGGGCCCGGGAGGGGGGGGGCGGCAGCGGCGGGGGCAACAAGAGCGGCAGCGCTGCGGGGGGATCGGGGGGCGGCAGCTCCTCTCGCCAACAGCCTCGCACACGTGCGCGGATCATGCGCACCAACTCAATACGCACCGCTTCCAACTCACAGGGTTAGACATACAACACACGCACTTCTTAAGTTCTATGATGGTATTCGAGAAATGAATGGACACACAATATTACTCTACGATTGATTGAGAGATTGAATTATATATTATGAATGGATTTAGATATTCTTGATTTTCGCTTTTCTTAATATTTCAATGCCATGTCCATCTAGTGTGTATGAAAAATATGTGTATATGTGTATGTACGGAAATTTTAAAGACAAAAACACACTTTGGCACAGGAATATGTCGATCTTCCAGTTGATTAGTCAGACTTATCCGAAAAATCTAAATTTGAGCCGAGTATGCCGTTATATGTAAGTGTACCCTCTACCTGGTACAATACTCAGATTACTCATAAGCACCACCAAATCCATTATAATGCAGAAAAACTTGTAGTGAAATAAATGAAAAATTTGGTGTTTTCTGGGTTACTAGTAGGATATTTCAAAATGTCATCCTAATGTACCGGACTGTTACGTTTCCCGGTGTTATTTTATGGCATACAGCTGGATTGAACTGACGTTCGAACCCACGACGGATCTTGCTTTATATACCCCTACCAATGGGTAGCCCCAACCATACAAAAAAGGCTTTGAATGGTCCACAACATTCGAGTGTTCTGGAATGTTCCACAATGATTAGGGATGTTCCAGATTATTTCTGAACATTCAACAATAGTCCAGAATGTTCCGGGATGTTCTGGAATGCTCTCAAAATTTCCTTCTTCTTTACCTTCAGGTAAAAACGGGAACCTTCTTGGATGGGGGATAGAGGGCTTCCACACCATATAACTACCTTATACTGATCGTATCGCTTCTAAGTTTTAGCAGCACGTACATTTTAGTACACTTTCTGTTATAATACATGATTTAATATGTAAAATGAAATGTTTGACTTATTGACTGGACGATCGATGTGTAAGCAAAAGGGTCGAAGACTTGACACGAATTGGGTCACAATACCATATATGGCACGATGTCCCGCCTTGATTGGAAAAAGCCTCATATATTTGAGAAGTTGAATCCCATTTTGAGGTAACAGAACACATACAACGACAGCCCTAGTGAACTTTATTAGAAGAACTGGAATACTGTCGAATAAATGTGGATGACTGTCAAAATTCCAATACTGTTTAGAAAATGCCGCAAGCTCTATTCAACAAAGCATCATTAAATTTGATTTATTTAGTTTACTCATTTTGGAATTTCATTGTGATGTGTGTCTTATTTTGTATGTTTAATTTTATAAGGTTTCGATGTAGAAAAAATAACATTTAGTTGAAATGCTTTTTGTCTTTTCTCTTCTAGAAGCTTTATTATTTGTTAGTTTCCGCTTATTTTAAACCTCTGAGTATGTTTAATTTTTTCTCTCTTCTTTTCCCTAGGTTTTTTTTTAAATTTTCTCTCTTCTGATTTATGTTTTCTATCCCCTTTTTATATTATTTTTTTCTGTGTAATTTTTAACCAGTTTTCGTCACACATATTATAGCAATTGTTTGATGTTGCGTCAGCACTAAGAAAATGGCTGACAGTTTTATCAGAACACTAGACCCACTCTAATCCTCCTCTGATATGTTAATATGTTCCTCAAAGTATGCAGGTGTTACTAACATCTGTAAATCTTTAAAGAATCTCAGTAAATCCTGTTAATAATGCTATAAACATTTTTAAATTCACACAAAACAACTCATCAAAATTTACTACATTGTTACATATTCTTAAAAAGTATTGTTTTATTTTATTGACGATTAAACTAAGAGATTTAAATTTGCAGTCAAACCTCCGATTAATGAATCAAATTTGTATTCTGAATTTCCGTCTCTAATTAAAGCCATTTCTCTGACTGTTGACCTTGTAACATAACTTGATTGGCGACATTAATTGTTAGATATGATTTAAAATAGTTTTACTCTCATTACATTGCAACACACATATACTAGTACGCTATTAAATTGTTAGCTCCTGCAGCTAAATTCATAAATGATGTAGGATAGATGGGAATATTAGTGTTTTAGCAAAATTCTCGTGGACTAGTATACATGCTATTGGTGACAAGACGGAGCCAAAAAGCCAGTAAACCTTATGAAGTAGAATTAGTCTGTTTGAAATCACAGTTTATCTACAAGGTGATGCAAAAGTCATCACCCTATCGGAAGATGCCATAATTTTTGCAAATGGCGACAAATGTCGGTTCTTCTTAAACATTTGTGAAGTAAACAGATACAAAATACACGTAAACAAGACATGAATCGCTATTCTCCTCAAGAATGCGGATTTTTTTTTTTAAACACATTTCCGGGTCGCTAATCTCTCATTTAGGTGATTTGCACTGGCCGGCAAGATCGCCCGACTTAACCATTCCAGACTTTTTTTGGTGGGGTTTCTTTAAGTCACGAGGTTTTGTCAAGAAGCCTCGGACTCTTGAAGCCGTCAAAGAGAATATCCATCAAGAATGTGAGAACCTATCGCTGGAAGTTCTGGAAAGAGTGATGGAAAATGCCATAAATCGGCCCCGTAGTCATCAATTCTGGCGGCGGCCACTTGGCTGATATCATTTTCTCGACTTATGGAAAAAAAATTAAGACATCAAAACAATCGAAAATCAGAATCAAAAATTTTCATTAAAAAAAAAAATTACAGCCAAAGAACATCGGATGACAACTTTTGCGACACCTTGTGCAACACGTTTATCTGCAGGTTAGCGTTTTAAGAATTACGATGAGGGTTAACGGGTTAGCAACACGACTAGCTGGCTAGTGTGGGGATAGTTGGGGTTAGGTTACTAGGAGATGTAGGATTCATGATGAGGAGGTTTGATCGAGATGTAAATGCCCCACTACATTCTGGTATATTGTCTGCCCAAAAACTAGGTGACACGACGAAAAATCGTAATGTTTTCACAAATGCGCGGGACTTTGCTGAGCATCTTTCCAGATTTGCCGCCTCAGGTGAATGACAGTTTTGTAGATGTAAAGCGCATTTGCCCAACGCGTACAACGAGCAGGCGCTCCCACTATACCCGCTCCCCTTTCTCTTCCCCTTCTCCTCTCATTCTCTCCTGGTGGTGGAGCTACGGCCACAAACATTCTTATTATATTCTATCGTCTGCCACAGTATGCGTTTTACACTAACCATGATCAATTAATTATTTAAAAATAGTAAACTTTATACACGGCTTTTGGAAACTCATAGTACAAGGAAAACTGATGAATCTACATCACCCAAAAACTGAGCACTTTTACTTTCTACATTTAAAAAAATATAAAAAATTTCGGCAACTAAATGGTTATTGGAGCTGGGTAAACACTTTTGACGCATTAAAGACATTAAATAGTTGATATAAAAAAATACAACTTTGGACTCTTAATCCATCCACTCTCATGGGGCAACTGAAAAAAAAAACAAAGTTGGAAACTCAATCGCTACCCACAGGAAAGCAACTTACAAATTTCATTGGCGGTCCACACACAGGTAACTTGATATAGACCAGTTGTCAAGGGTGATGCTGCAACTCGCAGTGCTAGTCCCTGCGGCCGGCTCATTTCAGTTGCCAGGTTGACATGTTGCCATGGTTGCAACCCATGACATGTCAAGTTTTCGAGTAATTTGCGATATGTCAGGGCAGAAAAAATCAATTTTTGTTTAGGAGGTTGATAAATTACTATTATACAGGTTAATGATGATTAATTATTAATAAATAATATTTTTGTTAAACAACCTGATATAATTACTGAAATCGTAAAGTTGAGTTGTGTCGTGAATTGAGTCGCCAACCAGTTTTCGGTTTCCCCACGAGCGAAGGCCCTTACTCGAAAATGAAAGCTCAAATAAAAAAAATTATACCACAAAATCGACTCCAAATGTGATGTAGATGCACCAGTTTCCTGCTTGTACTGGGAGTTTCTATCATCTCAAGGGTGATGAGAAATTTATATTAGTAATCTACAAATTTATAAATATTTATTAGAAAAACTTTTACAGCTCCTTTTTCATCCTTTTTCATAGAAAGCAATCACTGTATAAAACCACTAATTTATTGAAATGTCTTTCATCTACCGGTTTACTAGTAGAGCTTAGACATACGCATTAAGCTGTGTTTCTCCAACACATAATTTGTTTTTTTTTTTTTTTAATTTTATTAAAATATCTACTGAAAAATGACTACTGTTTTGGTATTATCATCACACAAACAAATAAAACTTTTACATGTATGTATGTGAATTTATCCAACCATATTTTGAATTCAACATTTATTTTTTATTATTTGACTCACATAAAATATATGTAGTGTTTTTCTGGTGAAATTCACTAAGCGAGTAGAGCCCCATAAACAAACTTGTAAAAACTATATCAATACATACATTTATTTAACTCTTCTTTATGGTGTTGTGGTTTGTAAATTGAAAAGAAATATTGCTTTTAAATTGTTACCATCGGCTCTGGCATTCCTCTAATCCCGCATGCACAATTTTTTTTAAATATATTTTTTACTCCAGATGTATTTGTTATTCTGAGTTAGTATTTTGTTTTGCAATATTATGGAAAACTTTGTAATTATTATTGTATTTTAGTGTAAATATATAGTATGTATATTATTATTTTATCTTTGGGATGAAAAATGCTACGGTGTCTGTTATTTTTCTTTACAAACAATTCATTTTATAGATGTATGGCAGTGATGCACGCAATTAGCAGAGAAAGGGCGAAAGTAGACTGAATGCTGTAGATATGAGAACTCTGAGGTAAAATTGAGTTTCCAAAGGAGTGTAAGGTTGATGTAAGTACGTGTAATGAATAAGCTTAATGAAGGGAGGTTTGGTTGGTTTGGATACGTCTAGTTGATAAATTGGACATTTCCAAAAAATCGAAATTTGAGTCAAGTATGCAGTTATACGTAAAATTGCACCATCTTTCAGGGTACAATATTCAGATTACTTGTATACGCCACCAAATCAATTATAATGCAGACAAACATAGTGAAAGTAGGAAATTTAATAAGTAAAACGCAGACACGTGTAAATAATATTTGATTTGTGGTGAGCATTTGAATATTGCTTTCCTCATTATCTCAAAACTTATTATTTGGAGATGTCTGACTAATCAACTGGATGATCCATATGGAGTTATTGGAAAGGAGTATTGATTATGATTATACAAGTGTATGGAAGAAAAAAGTCATAGGTGCCCCAGGAAGACATGGCACAATCAAGTGAATCACATTTGAGCCGGATCGCTTTTCGAATCAGAATAACAAGATTATGTATGAATGTCGATAAAGTAAGCTCTTTGTTTTTCCCTGTGGACAAATGTTGTGATGATTTCTATTTTTACACTAAGTACACAAACCTTTATTCTGGTGGCATGTGGATTACAAATATCACTTTATAATCATTGTACATTGTATGTATTGTATAAAAAAAATGTCTCTTGTTCTCATTCCAACACAACAATATGCATTGTTTATTATGTACCAATTTTTTTTTTTTTTTTTTCAATGCTTCTCTTCATCTACTGATAGGTCCAGTCAATCTTCTTTCTCCTTTTCACTATTGGCTATTTAATTATTTCTATATCGCTCTGCTTCCACTCTTCCATTAATTTAAATAATATTACATACAGTGGGTGTCCAATTTACAGAGGATGTAAAACTCTGTTTGCCACGAGGATCTTGTATTAATTTCTTCAATGAAATTTATATTCCTTAGCTTTTTGGGGCTTGCATAGCATTACAACCTCTAGATGTCTGCATAGTCTTTGTAACTTCATTTTGCAAATGATAAATGACTTAGGCCTGATTGTTTCATTTTCTGAAGGTTTTTGCCGAAACTTTACATTTGTAACTCGGTTCAATTCAATTTATTGTTTTAAAATCATTGCAATAGTGCTATTTTAAATACATTTGTAAAATCAATTACATTAAAATAAACAATGGGTCTATCAAATATACTAGTAGTAATAGAGCTTGCCTTTTAAAGGCAGTTTCATTGTTGCTAAATATGTCCGTATCCAAATTGATTTTGTTCAATAACAAGATTGCTCTCCCCAATGGCATGACCATTGGTAAGTTAGTCCTGCAGGCCGGGAGATAGAACAGTCTATGCCCTTGGTGACGGAGATAACCATCGGATACATAGAAATTAATGAATGCTCTTCATAATAGCTGAGTTTTCAAACCAACCATAAATCAGTCTGAAGAAATGTGTAGCAATGTCCATATCCCTTCTGATCCATAGATGGTTCATTCCTAGCAAACCCAAAAGAAAGTCAGCAGGATAGAGCCAAGGGTATTAGCCATAGACGCATGTAGAGAAATATCAGAAATTTAATACAAATATTTTTGAATTGTTTAAATTTTTAACCTTTGGTTGATTTTTGTAATGTTGGGTATTATTTACATTCAAACACTATCAGTTCTGTGGGGAACTTCTCAATAACTTTCGATTCTTGATTAAAAAAACGTGGTTTATTACGAGTTTACATATTCACAATAATAATGCTGCAAGTCACATACGCATGTAGAGAAATATCAGAAATTTAATACAAATATTTTTGAATTGTTTAAATTTTTAACCTTTGGTTGATTTCTGTAATGTTGGGTATTATTTACATTCAAACACTATCAGTTCTGTGGGGAACTTCTCAATAACTTTCGATTCTTGATTAAAAAAACGTGGTTTATTACGAGTTTACATATTCACAATAATAATGCTGCAAGTCACATGACCTGTCTACACTCGTGGCTAATTGAATCTGCTGGACTCGCTCACTAGAGTCAGTCCCTGCGGCACCTGTCTACTCGGGTACCCCTGTCGGCTATCGATAGAAGCACTTTCCCTGCTGGCATCTGACGGCATCACTTCGAAGCTCTTTCAATACATTTTTTAAATCAGAAGTTTTGACCTTATCTCGGCTTGAGTATATTCCTGGTCTGAACCATGAAAGATGAATAATTGAACCTTCCTAGGATAAACAGTAATTAAGTAAAGTAGCTATCGTTAATTTTTATTTATAAATATAATTATTTCAGTCGTATGCAGACTGAAGGAGACTAAACAATTTCTACTGAACATAAAGTTAAAATAAAGTTTTAAATATAAAATGTGACTTGTTCAAGTGGAGCTAACGTTGTTTGCATCAATTTAAAGCGAGCTCGAGCAGTCGCGCTGCCGGTGTGATCATCGGTGCATCGGGCTCCAGCCGTGTGGTTTCCGTGCCGGCACAGTACGTGCCTGAAGACCTCATCACGCAGGCGCAGGTGGTGCTGCAGGGCAAGAGTAGGAGCCTCATCATCAGGGAGCTGCAGGTTTGTACATTCACCACACTCAATCTCAATTATTTAGTCGCCTTCCTTTGGGTATGACCTTATTGAGCAGACATGGGGCCAGACACAAAGCCAGGGTTAGGTTAATCTCTCGGAAGTTTGGCGTATTGTAGAGAGCCCGCAGATGCTGTAATATAATAACTTCTGGTCCTGTAACCATCACATGTGAGCCTCACCAGCCAGATCATGATGTCTAGCACAGTGAAATCGATAGCTTCACAATATCGGATCGATGGGCATAAACCGTTTTCCCAAGCACGGCACGCACTGTTGATAGCCAGACCAATATTGACAGCGAATAAATAAGAAATCGATATATGATAATATTAATAATTGGATAATTTATAGAGAGTCATTTTTGTGAAAAATCACCTCAAGGGCTGCACTGGCAGATCTGTCTATGGATTTACATTTGTGAATGTCAAACGACTTCGTAAAAATTAAAAATACTAATAAATTGAAAATTTGGAATTGAAATATGTATTAACTTTAATATGCGTGCTTCGCATGTACTTTTTGAGGCTATTAGAGGTAACAATTTTTTTTATTGTAGCAGACAACCTCATTAGTTAGTGTGTGGATTTCACCATTTAGATGAAAATTCCCGCAATATTCCTTGTTTTGGAAATATTCCCCAAAAATATACTCTGTAAATTTACTCATCACTAGGCTTAGGTGTACCACCTGAAGACACATTATTATCCAACATACAGTTGATGTTTTTGTGATTCATTCTTGTGATCAACAACTCAACTTTACTAGCCTTTGTGTTTCCCCCCTTCTGCATCATGGGTATCATCAAGAACCAGTTCTAATTCTGGTAATTTTTCGTTACTGGTGTCCACGCGTATTATTAATAATTTTTAGAAAAAACTTAAGATTCGCCTTAATTACTATAAAAAGGAAACTTTTTGCTTTTCGGGCGGCGGAAAATTATGCATTTTAATTTTCAATTGCATAAATTAAAATTCACTTCGCGAACCGATCGGCGACTGTCAGCGGCCATTAGGTACGTCACTGTTATGTTGGTATCCTTGATGCATTAACAAGAGCTAAATACGACCATAGCCATCTTCGTGGGATACAAGAAGACGCGCGTTATTATGAAAAACACTATTAATTCATAATTACACAAACCCGCTAGACAAACCCTGCTTTGCCAAACAAACCATTCAAAACCTGGGATGTTTTTTAAAATTATGATGACATGCTTTCGTAGTTTAACCGTGTTTTCATGTATCCGACGAAGTTGGCCACAGTAGTATTTAGTTCTTTGCAATGTATCGGGGATACCAACATAACAGTGACGTACCTAATGGCCGCTGACAGTCGCCGATCGCTTCGTGAAGTGAATTTTAATTTACGCAATTGAAAATTAAAATGCATAATTTTCCGACGCCCGAAATTCAAAATGTTTCCTTTTATAGTAATTAAGGCGAATCTAAAGTTTTTTTCTAAAAATTATTAATAATACGCGTGGACACCAGTAACGAAAATTTACCCTAATTCTTCCTTAAGTCCCTCCACACTGCATCTCCAAAGATGACTGATGAAGACTATAAATATGTCATAAGGGAAACCTTAGCTGACTTAGTTTAACATAAAGTATTAAATGAAATGTGTTAAATAAATCCTTATCATGACCCCTTTTTTATTGTTTTATATATTTTCCAGCGCACCAATTTGGACGTGAACCTCGCCGTCAACAACCTCCTGTCGCGCGATGACGAAGAGGCGGAGGAGGGTGAGGGTGGTGAGGCGGGGGACGGCTACGTGCCTGAGGACCTCATGTCACTGCTGGACGGGGGCTTCCACTCCACGCCTCCCGATCACTCCGTCATCATTGACGCCGACGCCATGTTCTCCGAGGATATGTTCGGGTATTCCGGAATAAGGAGGTTGGTAGACTTGAATCTGGTCATGCTGCAATTAACAGAAACCATTAGTCTGTGTTTACTTTAGCCAGTTCAGTCCATATTTATATTGTTCTTCTTTTTGAGAATCGGTGATTTACGTCAGTATCATTGACTTTATTTACGCGCGATCGCAAGTCTACTTATTTGGATTGTGCTGCTTTAAGGTATTTATGTTGGAAGCCAGTATTGTGTTCCCATTCAAGCGAGTGGCTAATGATGTAGGTATGAGTAATAATATACACAAATCCCCCAATTGGGGATGCCATTGTCTCACTGGCTTTGGGAGCAGTTGTGACTCGTGTGCGGTATTCACATAAAAAAAACCAAAGAAAGTGTGTGGAACGATGAGAATTTAAAAAAAATTAAGAATCAAGAAATTTAAAAAAAGTCCTAAATTTAAACAAATGCTCAGTTTTTAACCACTATTTTATGTACCAACCGGTTTCACTTGGCTCAAACTTTATCTGGGTAAAATAACATATTTGTGGTTAAAAATCAATGTATTTTTCTCATGTATGTAGCTTCCTAATAAATAACTACAATATTTTTTTTGTTTTGACCTAATGCAGGCTGTTTTCGCAAATTAAATTGAGCGACTAAAACTTTACATCTACTTTTGTGAGCCTTTTTTAGAATTACAACAGATAGATTGACTAATTAGGTGCATAAATATATGATCTACCTACATTAACAAAATTTTATTCCTCAGGAGTGGTGGAGGAAGTGGATCGAGGGGTGGGGCTGGTAGCAGCACCGCACAAAGAGAACCGGCGCCGACCGACAGAACTGGAGAATCCTTCTCCCGCTGGAGGGACCGCCAGTACTTCGGGCCCCGCCGCTGGTTGGAGTCCACCCTCAGGGGCACCGCCTGGGATAAAGATACAGGTATAACTTGCACACAAATTCAATTCACTATAATTCATCAAATCAACAACACACCAACAAACAGCACAAGAACACACCAACTCAATAATACACCAACACAATAGCACAGCGGTTGTCAACCTTTTTGAGCCTGCGTACCCCTTAAAGGGATGTACTAGCCACGGCCGAATTCGAAAACTGTCAAAATGTATTAATTATTACATCGCTAGATGTCGGTAGTAATGCCATCGCGAATTTTAAAACTTCAACATTCAACTTGTGTTATGTTATGACGTGCACAATATTTTTAAATATCGAAGTAAAAACCAAACCAATAACAAAGTGTGTTTAATTTATGGAACTTATTATTTTGTTAGAATATTTAGTATGATCCTTTTTACGAATGTTTCATTATTTGCTTGTTGATGGTTTTTTCCCATAGTTCACGTCATTCGTATACACTCGCGCAGCTCCCATTATAAACTACCGACGCGACGTTTGGAATCTCGTGGTGCATTTATTGTTATTAAGTTTATTTTGTAGAACTCCATTTTAATTTCTTATTTCTTTTATATGTTCAATAATATTATTATTTAATGTATAAAAACAGTTTATTATAAACAAGTTCTGCTTCGTAATTATGTATTTCGTATTTATGCATTGTATAAATAATTTTTTTTAAGTAAAACTTCTTTACGCACGCTCGACACTTGGGGTTAAACTGGTGAATGCGTTACGAAAAGTGTGATGCGAACGGTAATCGATGCGAACAGTGATCGATGCGAACGGTGATTAATGTTATTAAAAAAGGAAACGAAGCATGCAAAAGAAAACGGGGCAACTTTTGCCCAGCGAAAAAAAGACGCCGAGTGTGTACTACTGTGTGAAATGCAACAAACCAAATTGTCTGGAATGTCAACGTCTATGTCACCCCAATGTCATATGTTCTTTTATAAGATAAGTGAAATTTTATTTCAGTCGTGTGGTCTTGCACACTCGTTTTTTATTTTTTTTAAATGTTCAATAATATTATTATTTAATGTATAAAAAAAAGTTTATTATAAACAAGTTCTGTTTCGTGATTATGTATTTCGTAGTTATGTATTGAATAAAAACAGTTTATTATAAACATATTCTGCTTCGTAATTATTCTCGTGGTTCACATTTGGAGTCGATTTTATGGTGTTTTTATTTTTGAACTGCCAGGCTGCTGGTCGGCAGACCAAGGAAATCATGAATGGGATGATCTAGATTACAGTTTTTTGTTAGTTTCGATCTTGTGTTCGATGTAATCGATGCAGCAGGGCATGCGAAACCGATATGAAACGGACGAGGTTCGGAAATTTACGTCGTTTTACGGATGAACGCAGCTCTTACGGCGACGGTGCGTTGGTTGTTCGAACTTCCAACTAGTATGGACTATTTTGGCAATCTTAAAATGACTATTATTATTATAAATTTGTACAAAAATATGGACACGCGACAGCAGTGAGGGGCACCGCGGCAGGTTTTGGCTTATTTAAAAAAAATATGGCATTCTAATTTAAAACTATAATGAAATAAAAATAATAATTCAGAAAAAGAAAATTTTTTTTTTTTTTTTTAAAGTCGTACCCAAAAAGCTGCCAGGCTGCTGGTCGGCAGACCAAGAAATTCTTAAATGAAATGATCTGGACTTATAGTTATTCATTGGTTTAATTCGTGTACTCGATGACGTAAAATTTACTATTTTTTACCCCACTTTGACGCCGGCTGCCTGCGAACGTGCCAGGCTGTCGGTTGGCAGACCTGCTTTTTTCTCATTTTCTAATCGACTTTTATTATTCTCGTTGTTTTGATGTCGTAATTTTAAAAAAAAATCACTGACTATTTCCTTGACAGCGCGGCTCCTGCCAAAAGACGCACCGGCAGACCAGCTTTTTTAAGGTTTTATAAACGTCCATTATCACTACAAAGTAGTTTCATTCGTATACTCGATGACGTAGGGTTTACCTATCTTGTATCTTTGTCTATTATACTTAATACTAATACTAATCATATAAGGTAATTTTTGTATCTACTACCAAACACAGCGTACATAATGTACCTACGGAGAAATGTTCGACGAGTGAATGAATGTCCACGACACAAACAAATGAACTAATACTGATATTCCGAAATACGTCACGCTACATATATTATAGCTGTGTGTGTGTACGCAGCATTGAATTCTCACACATACTTGCAAAACGTGCCCGTCGCCACACGCATGGAACAATATGAACATCGCACAAACCATTTTCGGAAGTATAACGCACATGAAATGTTATATTTTAAACGATTTATACAATATGGCGGTTGAAAAAATACAATTCGACAAACTTACACTAAAAAAGAGAATTTTCGAGTACTTCCTGTTTTTGTAGCTTACTGAGTTTACTGCAGTGGTTCAAGTGAGTCGGTATTCTATGTTTAAAGCTATTAATAAAACATTTCGCCCGTATTTTCAAAATATATACGCTGTCAAACGAGGAGCGTACAGATTCCCTACCTGCCAACGGGAGATTCTAGCCCGGAATGAATAAAAGCTACGAAATGTGTTCGATTTTGGTGAAAAATGAAGTATTTATTTAATTATCAATATTCACAGATATCATAACGATAATAAGAGGCCGTACTTTTACAGATGTGTGTATTATGTATATATTTTAAATTTAAAATATTGTGTAAAATCATTATTTACGCGATAATCATAGACTAAAGTTTTAAAAGTGGGTTGAATGGTGTATCAATGTTTTTATTTTTCATGGTCAAATGCCTACATCGATTAAAAAAAAAAATAAACAGATTGAAAAATAAAAGTCCATTATTTGGTAACAAAAAATATCAAGTCTAAGAATGACACACGAAAGGTAGTATTAAGCCGTTTTTGAGAGCCGTTTTTCAGCAAATTACAATTCTGCCCCTATAATATACTCTTAACTCTTACTTCAAGTTTGTTGTACCTAATACCCCTCTATCTATCTTGTGTACACATGTAATAAAAGGTATGTAATTTTTTAATACTCTTATTATTACATGAATTTAACAATCAAGACACACAATTTTAATTAATGCAATTTTATACAGAATGTAACAGGACTTCTGGCATTTTTAACTAGTGATATTCGCATTCAAAATTTTAAAACGTTAGGCTAAGTTTTAAAAGCTACATTCTATATAGCTTATCCCCAATTTTTGCTTCGCGTACCCCAAGGCGTATGCCTAAACAGCCATACAGCATCACAATAACACACCATACAACATCACAATAACACACCAATATAACAGCACAATAACTTACCATTACATAAGCACAATAACACACCAATGCAACAGCACAATAACATACCATTACATGAGCACAATAACACCCCGATACAACAGCACAATAACATAAGCACAATAACACACCAATACAACAGCACAATTACATACCATTACATAAGCACAACAACACACCAATTCAACAGCACACCAACACGACTACACAAACACGCACATGTTTAAATGAGGATTTAACTGAATTCAAGCCTCATTAAAACTACCTAACCTAACCCAAGTTACACATCATATATGATGCACAATAAAGGTTATCCTGTTTACCCCTCGTTATCAATGTCTTCACATTGACATTCTTTCTAAAATCTGTAGTACACATCATTCATTCATTTCCACCGGTTAGTGGTTGAGTGGGCATCGCATTTGGATCCCACCCAAGCATTCCGTGTTCGATTCCTCAGCTGGCTAAGTCCTCCATCACGACTCAAGCAACATTTTCTGCTTACTGTGGTGGTAGTAGGAGATTTTAAAATATTGTCGGGTTATTCATAACCCGGGAATGTTTATATTAAAAAAAAAAAAAATTTAATTGGTCCTCCGTTGAAATTTTGTTCCACTCCTTAATTAAATTTCAGGTAATGCGAAAGCAAAGGGAATTCATTCCAGGATTAGTAACCTTTTTATTAACTGTACAGTTATTAATGACAACACTTTGGTTCAGGCTGTCAATGATACAACCCAACCCTACATCATACATGGAGTTTCCCTTGAGTTACCATGATACAAATGCTATATGTACTCAGTGGCGGCTCTCCCCTTAGGACAATGGGTGTTTGACCCCCCAAAATTATAAGACATAATAATACATTTTTACGTATAAAACTGCTCACAGCATCGAATTGTTTATTTGAAATGAATCGCGAAATAACGGCAGGCTAGCGGCGACATAGACGAGCAGTGACATCTATTGCAAAAAATGGAAGCTCCCATTCACACAGTATTCCCTGGGTCAATTTTGCCGATGCCCTTAGCGTTAAGATCTTCTCTCTCTATGCGAGCCATACAACAAATGGGATGGCACTATGTTCTTCGCCTGGAGTTGATATTCTCCCGCATAGGTAGTAAAGAAATCCTAACTACGCTTGGGTTATGTCCGTGAGGGAGACACCATTATGAATGTTATGTGTTGTTGAAAGAGATGGTGATATAAACATAGGTCGGTTTTGCTTTTTGCACATATGTCTCGCATGAAACAATGGTTGTTTTTGTATTGAACAGTTCGGGAGAGATTTGAAATAATTATTCACATTGTTATTGATGTAATTTGTGACATTTCAATTTTAATTTGGTAGTACATTGGGAAGTAGATCTTTTCAAAGATTATTTATTATATTATTATGATCAATTTTCAACGAACATAGAAAACAGCTTGATTTAAAACAATTTTTGTTTTTTTTTTTTATATAGGTATTAGGTACCGGTGTCTATTATTTCTATTAGAATAAGTTAACAATAATAATCCAAACGAAAATATGAAAGAGAACAAGGCACATAAAAACAAAAACATTATAAAATAATAAATTATAAAAAGAAAGTTTTTCTTATAAACATTGAATATTATTTCTAATCTAATTTTGTTTTTAAATTTTGGATACTTAGGTACTATTGGTGTGCACAACTATATGGAAAAGTGCCCTCTTTAAAATGATGTGCCTGCAAGTACATGTATGATGTAGCGACTTTGCAATTTACAAATAATACCTATGTAATTTGAGTTGCGGATTCATGACCCTACCTCTCTTTAAATTGATTGATAATAATGTATCGGCATTTTTCTCAATATCAAATAAAGATTAATCACTTTTTTTTTCAAATGACCTTCCACAGCTGGAGCCCTAGAGCCGCCTCTGTATGTACTCATTCGTATTTCAATGTTGTGGTTTGCAGCACTCCTGACTGCCGAGAGCAAGAAGAAAGAGGCGGGGTGCGCGGCCAGCCCACTGTGGACCTCGGACGACGTGGAGTACTGGGAGGGGGTCAAATTCAGCCACATCGCAGCACTGCACTCGGAGCTGGTGGGCGTGTCCTACTCGGGACACCTGCACCAGTGGAGGTGGCATGACAGTCAGCCCTACCGACATCCAGAGGTAACCACACCGGTTCCATGCCAACCCAGAATCAAGACAACTCAACACCTCTTTGAAATGTCATTAAAAGCTATGAAAAAAATAATTTTAAAATAGCCCATAACCCTGACCTAACGTGACCTATTTAACCAATTTTTGAAGTAAAACCTCTTTACAGACGCTTGACTTGGGCAGTAAGCTGGCGAATGCGTGATGAGAGCCTTATGAAAAGCGAGGCGAACGGTAGTTGAGAGGAAGATATAAGTTGATGAAGATAGAAAGAGAGAGAGTTAGGTTTCTTCTTTTCCGCCATACAAAATATTTTACGCCGCAAGATGCGTTTTATTCCACTAAAGCCGGCAGTTGTGTGCAGGAATTGGAGGCGAACGCACATTTATTTTGTTTCGATTTCATCCGCAGCCACGAAAATATTATCGGACAGTTAGTGAAGTTTTACTTCAGTCGTGTGGTCTAAATCACTCCTAAAAGGAGGTTCTGAGTCAATTTCATTTTTCGTTGTCTGGTCACCAACCACACCATAGACAGCGCGGATCATAGACGATATTAACCACTCTTACAAAAAAAATGTAAAACAGAAAAAGATTCTAACACATCTGGGAATTGAACCCAGGCCGGGGCATTCACGACCATTCATGACCACTGAATTAATTCGACTGTGTCAACATCCGTCATATTTAACTGCATGGTACTCGGACTAAGAATTACCAAACATAATCTTTATTTTCTTAATGCATTAGGCTCACTTTTCCTTTGGGAGTAATTAATTTTTTTTATGTGAATACCTCACAAGAGTCTCAACTGCTCGCAAACCACCTGGAGCCATTGACACATGGTATTCCCAATTGGGGTATGTTGTGAGGCTGAAGTTTGTGGGGATGGGAAGAAGATGGGGAAGAGTAAGGTGGGAAAGTACCTGGATATTTTGATCTGGTCACCAAACGTGACTTGAGCCATTTCAAGCAACATTTCAATTCTGTATGATGGTCTTACACCAAGAAAATGCTGTGAGTATCTTCCACTCTGGAACGTTCCGCAAATATACCTTATATTATTTTAAATGATTAAATTGTGAAAACACAAATCAAATAAAATTTACTTGCACGTGCCGGCCGGGAATTGAACCTGCAACTTTCGGATTACAATTTGTTATTTTAACGGCCTACATGTAGGCCGTTAAAATAACGTTTAAAATTAACAAACGATATCATTTTCAGAACAATCCATTTAAGTCACATAACCCCCAGAAGTTTTGTCCTTTCGAGAAAAAGGTTCGTTGTAGCAGTATCAAAACTGAGTGATAATTCTAATGTGTAATGTCTTCCTCAGAATGTGGGAGTCCACCATCCCCGCGCCCAGTGGCTGGGCATGGGCTACGCGGGCGCCGAGCGCATCTCGCACCTGTCGGCGGCCGGCGTGCGCTGCTCCGTGGCCGGCGACGGCGCGCGCGTGGCCACCTTCACCGACGAGACGCTGGCGCACGCCGCCGCGCGCCTCGAGCACCCGGCGCGTGATCTCGCGCAGGAGTTGGGCGGCGGTCGCGTGGCTTCACTACACGTCTGCGCACTTTACACTGTGGCCAGGATGGATAGTGGCTCCATCTATTGGTGGTGAGTGTTATAAATCCTATACTACTAATCAGTCCCATGGAAATTCTGATTTTGCACCGACTGTGTGTGAATTAATAGACAGAGGGACCTAAAACATATTTGTCAAAACAATTGTTGTAAGGTAAGCGCATGTTGACCCTACAGTGGGAACTAAATGTCACTCTCAGTATGGTGCTGCATAAACCAAATAGCAAGGTACGTCACAAAGGTACTCACGGTAGATTATATTTCTTGTTGTAAGTTCCCTCGGTCGGCACTTGCATATTTTAACCTCTTATTTGCCGGAAGCGCCATGTACGATCGGTGTGTGCGCATGGGCGCAGAAAAAATTTCAAAAAAAATATTTTCTTCTGTGTACACAATTTGTATGAAGGACAAGGTCAGAATCGCTTGCGCTAACATCATAGATGATATAGCCACTAGTTTCATTCACCTGGCAACACCAGAATATTTTTAAATGTTTTTATCTTTGGAATCGAAATGTCAAATTTTCCGCTATTATCCGATGTGTGATTCTTGACGAAAACATCGTGAAATCTATCAAATTAACGCAAGTAATGTTGTTTTGGTACATAGTTTATTGTTCTAGGAATGTGTTTCGGTCAATAAAATATATGATAGCCATTGACGTATGATATCTGGACGAGCCCTGTGAAATTCAAAATGACGCAAGAAGCCAGCAAAAGCAGGCTCAAGGCCAATTTATGAAAAAGTGCCTGCATTGTTTTGCACCGTTCAGATCGCATAGTGCTTTGTATTGTATCTTTTATCGGTCTACAAGATCTACACTGAAACTAATTTGTGTGTTAGCCGTCCGGACCGAGTTAATTTTTTTAAAACACAAAAATATACCACTTCCGAATATTGTACAAGGTACACACCGCGGACTTTATTTTTGAAAATGTAGTCAGCTATCTGAATACAACAAAAAAATATACCTTACATATGTCTTTTAGGCAGCGTTTCAATAAACGTAATAATGTTAAAGAAATTACTTTTGGTCGAGTAATATTTTTGACGTCATGCCACATAGCCCGGTTCGTTCACTAATACATTGACATACAGGCTCAAAACAAAACATAACGGCTTGTTTAAAATTAAAAGACCACATCTTGTCACACACTGAACGCCCTCGGGTTATTTCTTCAAGCGGCTTAGCGAGCGTGTACGGCTAGTTTATATCAAGTAGGAGTGATAAATTAAACTCCACAATACGTGTCGCGTGATATTCAAGGCATCTGATTGGTTGATGAATGTCAAAACTACATAATGGGATTTGAGAACGAACTTTGTGTTTTAGGAAATGGCTTCTCTAGGCTTTTTTAGCGAGGCGGTGGAATAGGATGAAGAGTTGTATTGTTAACATTAATATCATGGCGTCATTATTCACAGGCAAGTTAGTTAGGTAGGGCTTATCTAGACTTAATTGATCGAAGATGATAGCTCAAAATTAATCCACAAAACATTTAATTCAAAATTCAAAGTGGTGCTTTGTTAGGGAATTTATTGTTAGGAGACGGCCCTTGACAGGTTAATGAACGAATCACAGGCACTTGTAATAGTTTTTTTGTTATGATTTACTCATAAATGGCGATTTACTAGCATTTGCCTGTAGGTAGCTACAACTATATTTCAAGATGACAAAACTAATTTTACTCCTTGTAATGAATGTTCCAGGGGTGTACTGCCGCTGGCCCAACGCGCACGCCTGTGGGAAAAACACCGCGCGCGATCCCGTAAGCAGAGACCCGCGGGGGGTGCCGCCGCACAGGAGGTCACTATGGGGGCAACTGTCACCATGAAGAGCTCGCCCATGTACCAGCCCGGCGCCATAGGTAACAACCAAAGATATTCAAATACAAAAGAGATATGCTATGATGTCCGCGCGCCTGTCGCCGAACTATGGCCTAATGCGCGTAGTTTGCATACAAAAAGAATTTGTTCATTTTCTTGATTTTTTTAAGGTGTGCATTATTATTGATTAACAATATAATATACTTTGAATACGGAAAGAATTTGTTCATTTAGTTTAGCGTTCGTTTAGTTTATTCGTTAATTGGTAAACAACACCGGCGACACCCGGAAGCGCAGTCTCACCTTGTAAAAACGGCGGATAGCACATCTTATATTTCAATATCTTTGGTAACAACACATAACTTTACTTAACCCTACTTACGATTCGACTGCGTGTTCATTGTTTGTTT
This sequence comes from Limnephilus lunatus, assembly GCA_917563855.2. NCBI lineage: Eukaryota > Metazoa > Arthropoda > Insecta > Trichoptera > Limnephilidae > Limnephilus > Limnephilus lunatus. The sequence goes on along the minus strand of OU830593.1, from coordinate 4,243,408 downwards.
GTCAAAATGGCGCAAGCCGAATCTTACTACGTTCCACATGATATGAGCACATGTGATGTCAAAATAAATAATTTCATAATGACATTTATAAAATTTTAAAAAATATGTACTGGTATAAAGGTAAATAAATTATTTAGAAAATTGATTATTATTCTGTTATTTTTTATGTGCAGGTTTCACAATTTCATGCGGCGTTCCCAAGGTGGGAATCTTGCAATATGCCGCCTGGAACCTCTCCGACTCTGGAAGGTTCAAATTGCTGCCAGCTCCAGTCCAGGACAGGCAGGACTTCAAGGACAAGAGGGAACAACAGGTAAACCAACCACACCACCTTAAATATTCATTAGAGTCCGATTACATAAAAGAGCTTAAAAAAAATTCCAATTTGTAATCATACACTTGATAATTTTTAGGATTTATTCATGGAAGCAAGTGTAAATATTTGAGACACATTGAGAAGAATAATTATTTCTCTTTTTATCAATCAAATCAAATCACATATCACCACATTATCGTAGAAAAAGATAAAAATATTTTTATAAAGTATGGTGCCCCAGTCAGATCTGACTTTTTATTTTTATTTTTTTTACATAACTATAACTCCACACAGGAGGGGCACTGAGGAAAATAATTTCCCTCAGGGCCTATGTCATCTTTGAAGATTCTGTGTGGAGGGTCTTTTTGAGTAGAGGAAGGAGTGAACGTGGATCTTCAACCCATATTGTGGAAGGGAGGAAACAGAGCCGTTGAACTCAAGAACGAATCGTAGAAACAACCTGTCCTCATGTGATAAATGTCAACCGTGTACATATGTTGGGCGCAAGTTTGCCATGTTTCCCGACTATTCACCAGTGCTGAGGGGATCAATGACGCTAGTTCCTCGGAGCATCCTCCATTGTAAAACCGGCAGAACAAGGACATCATTTCCACCTGAAGCCTGTGCTCTAAAGATTGCAATCCATTTGTTAAGTTACGAGAATCTATCAAACGGACCGCCGTTTCTGCACAGAGTAAAGAGTTTTTTAAGGTATTTTGGGGCTCCAGACCAGAGATGGCTGCCAAATTCAACCGTGGGGCGTACTTGCGATTTGCACAGGGTTAGCAGTTGTGTACTATTAAATTTTCTGCGGGATCTGTAGAGTATGCCCAATTTCTGAGAGGCAAACTTTACTCTGGTTTCGATGGAGGCCCCGTACTTGAACTGGCTGCGATGGAATATGATGTTTGTGGCTAGTAATGTCTCTCCGAGGCTTGAAGGGATTAATTTGAGGATGTTTTCAGTGGTTCCGTGAAAAAAACATTATTTTATCATGTGCCACTTTTTGTGGTTACCGTATTCAGCAACATTATTATTCCTTTCAGAGCGTCTCGGCCGCTCTAGCAGCATGCAGCGGCGTGAAAAGCGGCAGCAGCGGTAGCTCGAGCGGCGCAGGCCCCAGCGGCTGCGGCAGTAGTGGTGCACCCGCCTCCAAGGAGACGGCCGACCGCCTCGACATGCCGCCCCCACCCAGCCCCGCCTCTTCCACCTGCAGTGATACCAGCACCTCACACAGTCAGTACATATACCGCTTGTATTCATACATGCCGCTAAAAATAGCCTCTGTATTTTTCAAAATGACACATATAGTGATGTGTATCCGAGAATGTCCCCTAATTTAAATTTTCCAATACTGGCTTTTTTTATCATTATTAAGAATGTTATTCTAAACCAATTCATTTTCGTATTTTGAAGAAAGCATACTATATTTATCCTGGTGAGCGTTGGGTTCAAATTTATAACATTCAGCGTAAGGTTGCGTAATTTTCACCCGAAGTTCTTACTTAGATCGTTCTTTTTATTCTCGACTATTTACTATATTTAATTTGATAGTATACTTATTTTACCTGTTTTCTAAGTGCTTGCTATTAGAAACTAGGAATAAAAGTGTTATAATTAGTAGTTTAATAATGTTTATACAAAAATAAATAAAATTTCGTATGTACAAATTATTGCCCCTAGTAAATTTTATCCAATCTTACTTATATGCTGGTACATAGACAAGTCTTCTTCTTTCATATGTTGGGGGGTCAGAGGGGGACATGTAGGTCTGCGAGCCAGTCTAGGGCCTCGGGCGTTGCCCTGTGGCATGCATTTGAATGAAAATATGTGTTATACTTTTGTTATTTGGCCGTACATCCTCTCTGGATTGGTTGTGTTTAGTGTAAGTGTACCGTATTTTCCATAGACTGCATATTGAATATAGGCACACCAGGGGGCCTACTGTCAGACGGATCAACTCTCGGGAATCAAATGCCATGGAACCGATAGATTGTTTGACAATTTTTTTTATTAATAAACACATTATAATTTGTTTTGTAGAGAGACAGCGGCGAATGACGGTGCGCGGTGAAGAAGGCGGAAGCGGAGAGGGCGGCAAGAGGGATGAGGAGGAATGGCCGCTGAAGGATGTGGTCTTCGTGGAAGACGTTAAGAGCGTACTAGGTAATGTTATGTCCTTATTATTTTCTGCAAATATCTAGTCTAACTAAAATATGTGTCAAATTTGGCCTATTTTGTCGGAAGGTCAAAATATTTCGCCTTTACAATAAAATCCAAATAAATTGAATATTTCTGAACGCATCCGAAAACTAAAAACTGTTTTTGAAAGGTGATGAAATACACTTTCCAATTTTATAATTCAAAATAAACAAATATTTTTTGAAATAGAAAAATTTGACACGCAAACACGTTTTAAAAAAAGGCTCACCTTACATTTTTTCTACCTAAAATTACTGATAATGACAAACATATTTTATTAGGCAAATGTATTATCAACGTTATCGTCAACTTACTTTTTTGATGTTACATGTATAAATAATTTTTAAAAAATCCCAAAGTTTCATAATTTTTTTTCAAATTACGGCTGGGAACGTTGGTTTCATAAGATCTTATTTCTAACCATGGGAGATACAGTGATTTCTGTAAGAGATGTTTCGAAATCTCAACAAATTATCCTGAGAGGTTATAGAGATTAGTGTGTACTCATGTTGGTTTGGTCTTTAACAATAATATAAAGGAGATGTGGCAGGTCGCGTACTGAAGGTGGACGGAGCGTACGCGGTGGTCCGCTTCCCCACCGCCAAGGACAAGGAGCTGGCAGCCGTCAACGCTGCCAACCCCGCCGTCCCCAAGGACCCCGCCGCGCCCCCGCAGCCTGAGGACTGGTCCACCTTGCTGCAGGAGTGTCGCCTGCTCAGGAGGGACGAGCTGCAGGTGAGGAGGATACACATCTATATAATTAAGCAACCAGAGAGCTTTCATGTGACCTAAGATATATTTATATCAGTATCTTTTTTTTTTACATTAGCTCCACACAGGAAACCCTGAGGAAAATAATTCCCCTCAGGGCATATGTCATCTTTGGTGATGCTGTGTAGAGAGTCTTTTTAGGGGAAGGAAGAGGAGGAAGTAGTTGGAAAGAAAAAGGTATGAGGGGTGGGTAGGAAGCTGGGGGTCAGTGTGTCCAGGAGTGACGTACAAATGGATCAATCCCTTCCACCGCGGGTAAGGCGATGTTCTGAGAGTTCTGCTGGAGAGGTCTTCCTCAACCGGTCTCTCCCGATCCGGCCTGCCACGCAGTTGGTGGGCAGACCCATTCGCCGCCAAGATCCGGACAAACCTTACCCTATGAACCCGGGCACCCCTGTTAAGTCACAAAAAGTAGCGAACCACTTAGGGTGATCTATGGCGGAGGTGTTGGTAATCCAATAAATGGTTCCCGGAGCGGTGGTACCCATACCCACCTCCCAAATCTTACTAATATTATAATGCGAAAGTTTGGATGTACGTATGTTTGTTACTCTTTCATGCAAAAACTACTGAATGGATTTGAATAAAACTTTACAATAATATAGCTCATACATCAGAATAACATATAGGCTATAATTTATAAAGCTAACTAGGAAGGGAACGCGGGAGGCTAACGGGGACGCATGGGAAAGGTGATTCAGGGAGAAACAATGTATTTCTTTGGATATGGCATTGCAACGCATGCTGGGAATCAGCTAGTAATTTAAGATATTCAGTTAATATATATATGGGTTAATATAGTTAATATAAGTTAATCCACCAGCTGAAAAATCCTCACCTCTTTTTGTGACTCCCACGGATATGTATTTGCTTAATTTTTTATAAAAAAAAATTTTTTGACATCATAGTTAAAAATTATCAAATTTTAGAAAAAAATTGTGTTTTTTAACCCTAAGAAATTTTTGCTGAACAACTTTACATCTTCATAATTAGTGTTGTTATTTTTTATTGTTTATTATTATTATTTGTGATTTTAATCAATATTTTTATCATCAACAGGTCATGAAATGGAGTACCAGTAACAAGGGTCCTGATTGCTTCCAGAAGACACCCAGGAAGTTATCAGTCCCGGCTGATGTCACTATTATGTCTATTGCCGTAAGTTCCACAACCATCAATTCAGACAAGAGACAAAGTACCTACCTATAATATAATATTTAAAAAAAAATTGTTTTAATTGCATTTTTCAAAATCGAGAATTTAGACTATCCTGTGATTTTTCACAACTCTTTGCTTTTGTTGTAGTAAGGATGGTGGATTGATAGGTTGTATTATAATTGTGTGTTGTGTTGCAGGTTGACGCACGCGGTGTTCACGCGTTGGTGCGCCGCGCCGGAGGCTCGCTGGGCTACATGGTGCTGCCGCTGAACGGGGCACGCCCGCTCACAGACGGAACCTTCCCCACCGACTCCACCGCATTTCTGGGCAACCATCCGCCCTCCATCTCCCTCACATGTGCAGCTGAGGTAGCTTACCATCTAACCAAATTACTGATACTTGCCATCTAGTTCTTCCCAAGTCAGTTTTTTTTTTTTTTTTACAATAACTCCACACAGGAGGCCCTGAGGAAAATAATTTCCCTCAGGGCCTATGTCATCTGGGATGCTGTATAGAGGGTCTTTTTGAGGAGAGGAAGGAATGAATGAACATTGGTCTTGAAGAGACCCATGTTGTAGGAAGAAGGAAACACAGAGCCTGGCAAATCATTCCACAGCCGAGCTGTTGAGCACGACCAGTTCTCATGTGACAAATGTCAACCGTGTACAAATGTTGGACCCGCGTTTGGTGTGTTTCCCGAATATGCACCGGTGCCGAAGGGATCAATGACGCTAGTTCCTCGGAGCATCTTCCATTGTAATACCGGTAGAACAAGGATAGCCGACGTGCTCTAAAGATTGCAATCCGTCTGTTAAGATCTATGGAGAATCTATCAAAAGGACCGCCCGTTTCTGCACAGAGTCGAGGGTATTTTTCAGGTGGCTGCCAAATTCAACCGTGGGGCGCACTTGTGATTTGTACAGGGTTAGCAGTTGTGTACTATTAAAGTATCTGCGGGCCCTGTACAGTACGCCCAGTTTTTGGGAGGCAAACTTTACTCTGGCTTCGATGGAGCCCCCATATCTGAGCTGTTTCCTTATTGCTGGGGATCGTGATCGCTACTTGCTCTTTCCTCGAGGTCCTGCTCTGTATAGCTGCGGACACCGATGTACCGGATGATACTTGGTCATTCCAGCACATTGGTGGCCTTCTACTATGAGTTTCTCAAGGTTGGAGCCTCCATTCCCTCCTCCCAAATTCCCTTGTCATATGCTGCGATAGGAATTATTGTAAACCATTAATTTCATAAGAATAATACGATGTTATTTGATTAATTTCAATGTATGTTTACTATTCCCAGGGGACTGAGAGTGTGGTTCTTCTACGCGATGGCAACGGTACCTTGTACCCTCTGGCACGGGACTGTCTAGGCTGCATCCGCGAGCCGCCGACCCTCGACCTGCCGCCCTTGCGCTGCGCCACAGCTCACTCTGTTCCGCTGCCGGCTGCCTCGTCGTCTGCATCCGGGCAGGGTGCCAAGTCACAGGTAACAATTACGTTCCTACCATCTTGATATTGCTGACATGAATCTTTACATAATCATAGTACTGTACAGGGCCCGCAGATACTTTAATAGTACTCAACTGCTAACCCTGTACAAATCGCAAGTGCGCCCCACGGTTGAATTTGGCAGCCACCTCTGGTCTGGAGCTCCAAAATACCTAAAAAAAACCCTTGACTCTGTGCAGAAACGGGCGGTCCGTTTGATAGATTCTCCCATCTTAACAGACGGATTGCAATCTTTAGAGCATAGGCGTCAGGTGGGAATGCTGTCCTTGTTCTACCGGTATTACAATGGAAGATGCTCCGAGGAACTAGCGTCATTGATCCCCTCGGCACCGGTGCATAGTCGGGAAACACGCCAAACACGCGCCCAACATTTGTACACAGTTGATATTAGTCACATGAGAACGGGTCGTTTTTACGATTCGTTCTTGAGTTCAACAGCTCGGCTGTGGAACGATTTACCGGCCTCTGTGTTTCCTCCCTCCTACAACATGAGTCTCTTCAAGACCCATGTTAACTCCTTCCTTTCCTCAAAAAGACCCTCCACACAGCATCCTCAAAGATGACATAGGCCCTGAGGGAAATTATTTTCCTCAGGGCCTCCTGTGTGGAGTTAATGTAAAAAAAAAAAAAAAAAAAAGTCATTTTCCTAGTGAGGTGTTCTTGTTTCAATAAGGTGTTGAGCACTTTTTTATCTCTAGATCCATTTATTCATCTTTTTGTTCGGCGCACTGGGTTTTTATTGAATACACCAGATGTGTCACTTTCAGATAATGTAATATTTGTAACACAGCAAATGTAGTTGTCGCTGTAAAAAACTTTCCGAAAGGGTAAGAAAAGGCAGCATAAAAACTCACTGATGGCAGGATAATGAGGTCTCTTGTCCAATAACACTTTCCACCGATTATAATTTTCATCACCAATTAATTGCTTGAAAGTTTTGTAAGTAACTCATAATTTTATCATTCGCAGTACTGAGAATATAACATTGTCTGTCAGGTTGAAGATTGTCAATGCACTGACATTGTGATTTCTTGGATTGAAGATTGTCAATGCACTGACATTGTGATTTCTTGTATGTAGGTAGGGGGACTAGGTGTGGATATGATTTAGGAAAAGGACAGGAATACTCCCTTACAGTCGCAGATGTAGTTCCGCTAATCAATTTGTGGACTGTAATCAATCATTTAAAATATGTTACAAGTTATCACAACTAAAAGAGTTGGTAAACATTGGAATTGTAAAGGACAGACTTACTTTTGTCTTCTGATTTTCTTATTGATAAAAATCATTCTTATGGAATTGTATTCACTGTACAATCACACATAATAAGAAATTTCTTAATTGTAAACACCGAGAGAGTAGGAGGAGGTCACTGCCCCAGATTTCGTAATTGAGTCTATATTAAATTCACCGAGAGATCACCATAGGAGTTGATCATTGCATGGGCTCCATTAATAGACTGGTTGTTCCATGATTTATTGTTGCAAATGTCATTCATAGGTAAATTAGCCACACACTGTCAGATAGGGTTAGATAAAGGAAGGAAGATGTATATATGTAGTTGTGTCAACAGCAAATAAGGTATTGTATTGAATGCATAAAACATTATTTCGTATTATCGTTTTTCTGTAAAGAAATATTCTGTTTTTTTTTATCCCTTCATTTTTCTGGTGTCCACTCCTCTTTTTAAGTGAACGCAGTTTAAGATTAATTTATTTTTCTTCTAACTCCCTTTGAGAAATGACCAATAAACACCTTCTGAATGGTAAATTGTTTTGTTTTACAGCAACAGGTGGCACTAGTGGTCCTGGTGGCGGAGCTCCAGCTGATGATGCCGTACGTCCTCCGATGTGACGTGGAAGGGGTGCGACATATTCTGCACCAACTAGACACAGAAATGAGTGAGTACTCTTTGAATCGATTATTTAGTTACTTTCGATGCCCTCTGAACAACAGAACTCAAACCTAACAACTTTATTTAATTGTTTTGTGACTGTGCTTTCAGAACACCAAATACTATCAGTGCTCGCCGAGAGATGCGACGGCAACAGGAACGTGTTGCACGCTTGCGTCAGTATGTGCACGCCGACCTCCAATAAGGAGCCCGACATCAACAATGGTGAGTGTAAATCATGCTCATATTTTTCTAAACTCCTCATTCCAGATATGAACTTGTTTTTAGTAACCATATCGTTGGGATTGTAAAAAAGCAAATTAAATAACATGCTAATCAAGAAAGCCTTCCTTAATCCAACACCGGACACAGTGTTAAAAATATATTTATTATTATATGTTACCTCTCCTGGAATATGCTCTCTTAAATATGGAGTCCGTAACCACTGGAGCGATAGCGCAATTTAAAACTTTTTCTCTGATTGCTCGAGATTTTTTGGTGCTCATTTTGAATATTTTCTGCCCACATAAAAAAAATCATACCTCCGAATTTTAATATGGAGACTGATCATAGTTCTATATAGCCAATGAATTCGCCTACCCTTTGTTGATTATCACATATTCGTAGGATTTATAAAAAAAATATTATAAAATCTTAACTTCTAGTTAATTACTTACAAATAAGGGAAAATTTGCCAATATTGGCTGCAAAGCAATCCAAGGTATTTTAAATAGTGCCATATTGTGGCAAAAAGCGCTCCAGTGGATATTTTGCAAAAGATAAATCCCCTCTACTAATAAACATGTTTTAATTCCACTCAACAACCGATGTATTTATTATATCTCTAGGTGACGCATCATCTTCCATGGTGGTGGGCGGAGTACAGGAGGAACCCATCCCCACCCTGTCCTGGCCGCCAGAGACCTTCGACCAGACGTCCGGAGACGAAGACAGCCTCATGGGCTTGACCAACAACAGCGGCTCTAAATCTGGGGGGAGCGGAATGGTGGCCGTCTGCGACCCCACGGAGCGTCGCACTAACGCCCTCGCCGCGCTCAAAGCCATGTGCGAGAGTGCCGTGCTCGCTCCGCATTTACCACACTTGCTCAGCACCAAGTCAGTTGATATTCTGTTATAATTTTTTTATTAGTGTGTTGATGGGTTCTATACTCATAATTTGAGAGAATAATTGGGTGATATTAACCCCTCAGACCTCAGTCATATTTTATCAGAGTCAAAATATTTCCGCTTTGCAATAGAATCCAAATAAATGGATTATGAACTGACAAAAAGTAAATTGACGATAACGTTTATAATACACTAGCAGACCCGGCCACACATTGCTGTGGCTAACGAAACAACACCATCTACTGACAACGCCATTACCCAATCTTTATTACCAATGTCATCTGTTAATTATGTCATCATGTCCCGCTTGACAGCCTGCTCCCTTTATAAATTATATATTTCAACCAATTTACACAAAACTTTGACAAATTATATGACTAAACCTTCCTAATGAATCACTATCTATTGGTGAAAACCGCATGAAAATCCGTTGCCTAGTTTAAAAGATCTAAGCGTACAGACAGCGGGAGCGACTTTGCTTTGTACTATGTAAAGATTTGTCTAATAATTTTTTTTTTCCTTATCAGTAATCATACTTAAAAACACCTAAGGTGAACTATTTAAAAAAAATATTATGTTTGCATTAAAAAATTTTATGTGTATTTAAAAAAAGATATAATATGTATATTTCGAATTATAAAATTTGAAAGCATATTTTATCACCTTTCAAAATCAGTTTTTAGCCTTCCGACACATTCATTTATTGCAAAGTGGATATTCTGACCTACTGACAGAAGGCCTGATGAGTTAAGAGGACATTACCAGAGAAACCAGAAATATGTCATTTTTAAATCAGTGTTTAGACTTATTGACTCGTTTCCACAAAAAAATATAAATTGATTTTGAAAGATTGTTCTTTTATCTAGTAAAGGTATGGATTAAATTTTGAGAAAAAAATGTTTATTTTAAGTATAATAAGGTTATACCATAGGTCGTTGGCAGATTTGTTATATTTTCAAAAAAGTACATGTATTATACAACACCAATTTCAAATCATATAATCATGCAGTAAAATAAATCAGTACATTATCTGGTAAAATTATGTGTCAGAATTAAAGTATTAGTAAAATTATTAAAAAATATATACGTACATGTGTTTCTTGACAAAAATTGGTCCGTTTGTTTATTTATTTGCACACTTACAACTAATATATTTCAGATTTTATTACATACTTATTTTACTAAGACATTATTGACAAATCATAAATAATTTTGATGGAAAAATAATAAACAAGAGAATCGGGTATGGGTACCACCGCCCCGGGAACAAATTATTAGATAACCAACACGTCTGTCATAGGTCATCCCAAGTGGTTCGTAACATTTGGTGACTAGCAGGGGTGTCTAGGTTCAAGGGGGTGAGGTTTGTTTAGGTCTTGGCGGCGGATGCGTCTGCCCACCAGCTGCATGGCAGGTCGCATCTGGAAAAGTTAAGGAAGTCCCTTTGACTTCTCCAGCCTTACTCTCTCGGAACATCGCCTTGCACCGCAGTGGGAGGGATGGATTCATACATCCGCACTCCTGGACGCGCTGACCCCCAGATTTCTACCCACCCCTAATACCCCTTTCCTTCTCCGAATTTCCTCTTGTTCCTTTCCCTAAAATGACCCTCCACACAGCATTCCCAAAGAAGAGATAAGCAGTGTGTCGAGCGAGTGTAAAAAAAACGGTCTCTCCCGATCCGGCCTTCCATGTAGTTGGTGGATGTACCTTCCAAATTACTGATACTACCTATTGACGGCCGGCGTGGTCAAGGTTTTTAGGCTCTTGACTCGCAATCCGAAGGTCGTGGGATCGAATCCCGGCATAGGCAAATAAATTTTATTTGTCTAATTTGGGTTATTTCACAAGTATTTAATTTAAAAATAATATATTTGCGTCACGTTTTTGAGTAAAAGATACTTTCAGTATCGCCCTGGTGTAAGACCACCATTCAGAATTGAAACGTTGTTTAGTGACCAGATCTGAATAGCCAGGTAATTCCTCGCCTTCCTCTTTCCCCACCACCTTCAGCTTCGCAATATACCCCATAGTCACGTCATAGTCTCACTGGCTCCAGTTCGAGCATTTGGGTCTCTTGTGCGGTATTCAGATAAATATAAACTAAAAAATTGTGCATACGAATAAATATTTCAAAATGAGACATTTTTTACAATCCAACTGAATATTACACTTTTTCATAAATATACCGCACAAGAGTCCCAACTGCTCCTGTCTGGAGCCAGTGGGACTATGGCATCCCCAATTGGGGTATGTTGTAAGACTGAAGGTAGTGGGGAGGGTAAAAATATAGGGAAGAGGAAGGTGGGGAAGTGCCTGGCTATTCAGATCTGGTCACCAAACACGGCTAAAGACATTTCAAGCAACGTTTCAAATCTTAATGGTGGTCTTACACCAGGGCGATACTGAGATATCTTTCGCTCTAATGGCCGTAAAATAAAATTAAAAAACAAAAAACCAACATATTAAAAAGAATATAACACATTGTTTATTCATGTAGGTATCTATTTAATACCTACTGTGTTTACGCATTTTACTTGTATCTATTTATGTTTATGCACTTCTATATACAAATTACAAATAACTACTACTAATTAAAATTCTGGAAGCGAGAATATAAGCATACCGTAGCCCTGTACCCAAAACCCGGTTTACAGCGGAACGTAATCTAATTCCAAAAACGTCCGCTAACAAGCTCTGATATGCGAGCGCTGGCGCAGGAATCAGAATAATGATTAGCTGGTAAGATACTCTTAAACTGAAGCCTATGAATGAATAACACATAAAGTAGTCGAGAATTGTTTCTTTAATTTTTATATAATTTTTTTTTTACCAGGGACGGGCAGGGCCAGACTCCCTTTATGCTGGCCGTGTCGTCACGCGCTTACCGCGCCGCCCTCGCTCTGCTGGACGCGGCGTCACGCTGCGCTACCTCGGAACAGCGCGCGGCAGCCATCTTCCCGCGCAATTCGCCCGCCGACGCGTCCCCGCTCCTCGTGCTGTGCTGTAACGACACCTGCAGCTTCACCTGGACGGGCCAGGAACACATCAACCAGGACATCTTCGAGTGCCGCACCTGTGGTCTGACTGGCTCACTGTGCTGCTGCACCGAGTGCGCCAAGGTTTGTCATCTTTACTGGGATAATAAATAGCCTTATGATTATTGATATCGCACATCCTACGGAAAAGGGTCGTAAGTCAAAAAAGTAAATTTTACATTAGAGCGAAAACAAATAATGATTGATGAAACAAGTGGTCCCGTAATTTTACATTAGAGCGAAAACAAATGATGATTGATGAAACAAGTGGTCCCGTAATTTTACATTAGAGCGAAAACAAATGATGATTGATGAAACAAGTGGTCCCGTAATTTTACATTAGAGCGAAAACAAATGATGATTGATGAAACAAGTGGTCCCGTAATTTTACATTAGAGCGAAAACAAATGATGATTGATGAAACAAGTAGTCCCGTAATTTTACATTAGAGCGAAAACAAATGATGATTGATGAAACAAGTGGTCCCGTAATTTTACATTAGAGCGAAAACAAATGATGATTGATGAAACAAGTAGTCCCGTAATTTTACATTAGAGCGAAAACAAATGATGATTGATGAAACAAGTAGTCCTGTAATTTTACATTAGAGCGAAAACAAATGACGATTGATGAAACAAGTGGTCCCGTAATTTTACATTAGAGCGAAACCAAATCATGATTGATGAAACAAGTGGTCCCATCGAAAAGAGCCACTAGCGACATTTCGCGGAGATAGAGACTGATTTAACTTAAATATGGTTTTCATGGGGTATAATCACAATCACTTTGCTATTCTGAGATAAAAATAAAATTTTATAAGACAATTTTGACATACGACCCTTTTCTATGGGATGTGTGATATGACTGCAGAAACAGGAGGTCTGTTTTATAGATTCCCCTATCTTAACACTCTTCAGTGGACGAAAACAAGGAACCTTTCGATAAAATGGAATTTGTTTTATACCAAATTATGTCTTTGAGAATAATACGTACATTTCATTTTTTTTTTTGTATAGTTTTCTTCACCCCAACTACAGTTTGTCAAATATGAGTAGAAAACATAGGAGGGCGCCACTGTTGATTAAATGGCAATACATACACACATAACTCATGGTGTTAAAGTAAAGCTGTGTAATCTACATTTTTATAAAACATTAAAAAGGCATAAAAGTGGATTTTTTTTTTCATTGCAGTATATGTAGATACCCACTGATCTCAAAATTAGAATTGCATATTAGGTAGGTATATTATTATTATACCTTTGCAATTTTGTGTTAACATTATGAAGAATAACGATAATGTAATAAAATATATAGCCCAGTTTATAAATTGCTTACATTTATTTAATACTATATTAAGTACCTAGCGTTGCCTGGGCTTTTGATCGTGTCTCTAATTTTAGATCTGAATATATTTAACTCGTTCAGATCTAAAAGTAGTGTAACTAAACTCATCATTAGTGAATCTTCCTTTCTATCTAATGTTAAATTAAAATTTTTGTTAAATTAAATTAAAGCAAATCGCACAGACTATGTATACCTAAATATTGTCTAAAATTATAGCCTATTTTGTAATAGGACTCCATAAACAGAAGTTAAAGTCAGTGTTGGGCCATTTACATATTAACAAGTGAAAATTGTATATAATATTACAAAAAAAAAAAGTTTTTTTTTTATTTTGGTCGAAAAAATTATTAAAAAAAAACAATTTGCGCATCACCAGTGCCAAGGTGTAAGTTTTCTTTTTGATAAAATTTTCTTCCACACAAAAGACAAGAAGATCAGAAGATGGGGAAGACTTGTATCATACATCCGTTCTATGGACCGACTGCATATAGATAGGTCAGTGACTGAGTTGGCATCGCGTTTGGGTCCTCCTATGCTAGATGTGGCTTTTCTAACCAAAGCAGTGAGCCGCTGACATATTCCTGCGCGTCCCCGCTCCTCATTAAGAGATAAGACAAACCCAAAGATATTTCCCTTATTCAGATTGTTGGACCATACTCATAATTTGTAATATTTGATTTTATAAGTTCCTGAACTATGTAATATATTTATATAACAAAATATTCACAGTGATAATATCGCTTTACAATAACATAATGTTGTAACATTCAGTTAAAATGTTGTCACCAGGTATGCCACAAGGGCCACGACTGCAAGTTGAAGCGTACCTCTCCGACGGCGTACTGCGACTGCTGGGAGAAGTGTCGCTGCAAGGCGTTGGTGGGTGGCAACTGGAACGCCCGCTGCGAACTGCTCGCCCGTCTCACCCGGGACACGCATCTTGCTACCCACTTCAACTCGCGGTGAGAGATTCTCCTTACCTTGGGACTAACAGCCTAATAATATTACTCTACTAGTTATTATAATATATAATATTAGCTGGTACCCGGCATGCGTTGCAATGTCATTCAAAGAAATAAATTGATTCTCCCTGGATGTGCTTTCCAGTGCATTCCCGTTCCCTTCCACCTTCCCTTCCACCTTCCCTGCCTTCCACCTTCCTTGCCTTCCCCCTCCCTCTCCGCGAACCCCACCTTCTCCCTGCCTTTCCTCCCTGCTGCTAAAATATATGAAATACACACATTTTCGTTTATGCAAATTTCATAACGCCAAAGCTTGCCATCATAAACAGCCTATGTTACTTGCTGATAATGTAGCTTTCTATTGGTGAAATAATTTTTTAAATCAGTTTTGTGATTTAGGCGTGAAAGCGTAACAAACAAACACACGCAGTTTCGCATTTATAATATTAATATATTTAATTAAATGAAAACAATATTAGCGAAACTCAATCGAAAATCGGGAGACAGAAAAATCAGAAAAAGATATTGGTTCCACTGAGACTCGAACCCAGGGTCCTTTGCTGACATGGCAAGAGCTCTACCAACTGAGCTATGGAACCCATTTCCAATTCGGTCACTTTTAACTGTATACTTCGACTAAGAACTACCAATATTATCTTCGTTTTCTTAACACACATATTATTGGCTACTATCTTTATATATGATTGCAAGATTCAACCCGAACTAAATGCTATCTAGATAATGTCTGGATAAATATTTATCCATTTTATTTTAATACCTGACATCTATCTATTGACTTTTTCTGCAAGTCTAGGATGAATATTTTTATTTTCAACTTAATGAGTAAAATCTCATATTATAACATTTAATAAAATGTCTCCAGATTTTCGATTGAGTTTCGCTAATATTGTCTTCATTTAATTAAATATAACAATTTGAGATTTAACTCGAAAGTTAAAAATAAAAATATTAATATAGATTATAGTCTTGACTATTTCATGGACTAATCCATCATTCTTATTTTAGCGGAGAGAGCATCCTCCTCTTCCTCGTCCAGACTGTCGGCCGCCAAGCCGTGGAGCACCGCCAGTACCGAGCCTCCTGGCGCGCGCCTCGCGGCAACCGTCCCGCCGGCGCCTCGTCCGGCTCCAGCCAACAGCAGAACTCTCAGGGGCAGCAGCAGAACAAGCCCCCGGCGCCTGTGCCTCCAGGCGGGGCCGCCTCGTCCTCGGCCGCAGGGGCCTCACAAGCGCCCCACCAAGTTGGGGCGCAGAGCCATGAGGAGAGGGAAGACGGAGATGCACCGGATCATGATTTGGAGCCACCTAGGTTTGCTAGGAAGGCGCTGATTCATTTGTTGGGTAAGCTATGCCTCATTTGATACCTCAGAAATAGAATCTTCAATCAGATAGGATAGACCGCCACCCGTGGCGTTGCTACCTATGGCTCTATCCTACCAAATTCCTTTTTGAGGTATGCACGGAATGAACCATCTGCGGATCAGAAGGGATGTAGACTTATTCATGGATGGTTGGAAAACTCTGCTATTATGGAGAGCATTCATTTCTATGCTTCCGATGGTTATCTCCGTCACCGACAGCTTATAACATCTCTGTCTCCGTCATAGACTGTTTTATCTCCCGGCCAGTAAGACTAACGTGGTGGAGAATCTTTTTGTTGAACATTACCAATTTGGATATCGACATATTTAGCATCCATCCACTGGAGCGCTTTTTGCCACAATATGGCACTATTTAAAATACCTCGGATTGCTTTGCTACCAATTTTGGCAAATTTTCCCTTATTTGTAAGTAAAGTTATAATATTTTTTTTATAAATCCTAGTAATATGTGATAATCGACAAAAGATAGATGAATTCATTGGCTATATAGAACTATAATCAGTTTGTAGGTCTCCATAATAAAATTCGGAGTTATGGTTTTTTAAACCTGTTATTGGCCGAAGCCACGCGGATGCGTTCGGTCTGTGCTCATGCGCGCGCAAAAAAATTCGAAAGAAATATTTTTGAATGCGATTTTGACCCTTCTATGTACAGAATATGTATAAAGAACAAGGTCAGAATAGCTTGCCCATATATCGTAGAAGATATAGGCAACTAGTTTCACTCACCTGGCAGCACCAGAATATTTTTAAATGATTTATATCTGTGGAGTCTAAGTGTCAAATTTTGCCGCAATTAAATCTGATGCTGAATTCTTTATGAAAACATCGTAAAACCTATCAATTTATCAAATTAAGGCACGTAATGCAGTTTTGGTACATAGTTTATTGTTCTAGGAATGTGTTTCAGTCAATAAAATATATAATAGCTCAAAATTAATCCACAAAACAATCAATTCAAAGTTCAAAGTGGTACTT
Source organism: Limnephilus lunatus (assembly GCA_917563855.2). Taxonomy (NCBI): domain Eukaryota; kingdom Metazoa; phylum Arthropoda; class Insecta; order Trichoptera; family Limnephilidae; genus Limnephilus; species Limnephilus lunatus. The sequence continues at coordinate 4,226,705 of OU830593.1, read as the reverse complement.
CAAAGTTCAAAATTTAGGAAAAAAGAAGAAGAGGGCCGGTGAATAGTGGCCAATAGGTTAATAATGTTGGGGGAAAATATTCAACCAAAATTCTCCAGTGGCTATGAAGCTGCTTTTAAAAGGCTAGCTCTATTACTACTTGTACCTTGAGGTGATATCTCACAAAAACGGTGCTCTACCAATCATCCAATTATTATTAGTATAATACCCACTGTTTTATGGTTGTGACTAATGTTTTTAAAGTTTTTAAAATAATTAACAGAGTTGAATTGCGACAGCACTCTTTGCTTCATTTTGTATCGTCTCATGCATACTTTTCTGTTATTCTGACTCTTGACATGATCTAACTCAACTTTTTGATTCACTTGATTGTGCTAAGTCCTACTGGTGTCCTCGACTTCTATCACTAACTTCCACATCATATTTTCTCCTTAAATACTTTTCTTCGTTCTTCCGCTCTACATTTTTGGAGGCAGGTATGGGTGCCGCTGCCCCAGGAACCGTTTAGTGGATAACCAACACCCCTGCCATATGTCACCCCAAGTGGTTCGGTACGTTTGGTGACTTAGCAGGGGTTCCCGGATTCATGGGGTGAGGTTTGTCTAGATCTTGGCGGTGGGTGCGTTTGCTAACCTACTGTGTGGCTGGCTGGATCTGGAGAGACTGGAACTTCTCCAGCCGGACTTTCGTGACCCATCGCCTTGCACTGCAGTGGGAGTGATGGATTCTTACTTCCGTCACCCCTGGACACACTGACCCTCAGATTCCCTCCCACCTCTCATACTTTTCCTTCCCAGAACTTCCTCTCCTTCCTTTCCCTGCAAAGACCCTCCTATGTAATTAAAAAGTCCCATTCTTAATCATCATCACATCAAACTTGAATTTTTTCAGGATCTCCACAATTTTAACATCTGAAATCTCATCCTTATTTATACTAATAATGTGTATGTAATGTGTAATGTGTTTGCAGCGGACTGGGCAGCTGTAGAGGCAGCCCTGATGTGTGGAGCTAGCGAGACAGAAGCCAGCGGCTCGGAGAGCCCTGCCCACAACCAGTCTGGCACAACCCTGCTGGACAAGTTTACCCATGCGCTCATAGTCAAGTGCACCAATGAGGTGAAAAAACTATATTTCTTATTTTTTAACGGGTAATCTACACTACGATATCTATGACACATACATAACTACCATTTCGGCAACCTAGAGGTAAAGTGATAACCTATTTTGGCACCGGTGGAGTTCGCACACTGAACATAATATGTCATCATTTGTATTTTTATAACTTATATAACTGCAAAAGGAAATGCAAGGATGCATGGATAGCAGTTTGGGTGGAGGAATGCCTATAATAACCTGTATGTTATAGTTATGCCAACACGCACACCATAAGACCACATAAATATGTATTTTTTGTCTTGTTTATTAATTGTTTAATTATTTTTTCCAGATGTTAGACACTCTCCTGATGACACTGATCAGAGAACAGCAGAATGACTCCCTGGCAGGGAGGGCAGAGAAGGCCAGGACGGTAGCCCGGCGCTTTGTTCGCTCAGTGGCACGTATCTTTGTCATATTCAGCATCGAGATGGCTCCGGGAGCTGCCAAGAAGCGAGGGTATGTTTTGAACCTTCTAAACCTAACAATTATATATTTCACAATAAGTTTAACCGTAAATCGAGTAGTTTTAAATTTAAAATTAAGTTAATCCTTTCTTCTTTCTTTTCAGACCATTATCAGTGTCTCAGTCGCTAGAACGATGTCGCCGAGTGTTCTGCTCGCTGGCACGTCTGGCTGCGGAGGAGTTGTGCGAGACAGCAGACGCGCTTGTGGCGCCCGTTCGCCTCGGTGTTGTGCGGCCCACGGCTCCCTTCACTCTCGCCTCCAGCTTTGTTGATGTCATCAACGGCACCGAGGACCTGTTCAGCGTTGAGCCGCTGCAGTCCAGGAGATACAAGTGAGTCCTTCTATCAATTAATCCATCCGACTCGATTGTGGAATTTCTTCATTATTGCGCATGAAGTCCACACTGTCCGTCAATAGGCTTACTTAAAACTATAACTTAAGCCATCAAACTAACCATTAGAAAAATGTTCATTTATCCCTCAGGTAAACTGAATTTTTTTCTGAAGATGTTTCCACATAAAGACCCTCCACACAGCATCCCCAAATATGACGTAGACCCTGACGGAAATTATTTTCCTCAGGGTCTTCTTTGTGGAGTTAATGTAAAAAAAATGGTACGAACAAGTGAATCAAATATTCTGGTCATGTCATGGCTTTTCTCATATAACCAAAGCTCACATTCATCTCGATTCCTCTGATTTCCCAACAATGAATATGTACTTGTTTATTCCAGTGACAACTCGCACCTAGTGTCCGCCCCTGAACTAGAAGAGGCTGGTTCCACGGAGGGAGCGGGGGCCGAGGAAGAAGGCTCTGACGGGGAGGGCGAGGGAGAGGGAGCGGGGCAAGCGCCCCCTCCGGCCCCCGCTGCCGCCCCCCAGGCACCTGCAGCCCCCCTACAAGACCACCCCGCTGCAGGGCAAGATGATGGAAATGACAGGAGGTAACTTTTATAGTTTGCAAATATCTTCCAATACAATGACTTTGATAACCTCGACAGCAGGGCTATTAGCGATTTTAGATTTTCACGCCAAAAAGTATTATCGTCTGTCTGTTCGTGACGACCCAAACCTTTCGATTTGGAAGCACCCAAGTGCTTTAAATATTATCAGATTAGATCATCATTACACCTCATTTTGCACAAAGACCTAAAGTTGTGCACCCCTACAAAATTCAGTTAGTGCAAGAATTAAAGAAGATTAAAAGAAAATATCCATCACGGAGCCTACCTGCCGAGCCGTCATAGGAAATTCGATTATTATGACTATTTGATTAAATGAATGCCACTAACGCGAGGGTTTACATTTGGACGATATTATTTTTAAGAAATAAATTCCCAAATCGTACATTTTAATATTTAATACTTTAACACTTTTTCGATAGAACCCTTACTTTAAAAAAAAATCAATTCACTAAATATGAACTTTCTTTTGAGACACCTTAATATAAAACATGGTAGGTCATACTAGAGTGTCATATAATTATCAATTGTATGTAAACGGTTAGAGTTGCATTTGATTAACACTTGTGTATTTCCTGGCAGTATGCACGAAGAGCTGACCCAAGAGATAGTGGGCGATGCAGAATCTGAGAGTGAACTCGACCTCCTCGCCGAAGCGGAGACAGAGTCGGATTCGGATGACCAGGACAACCCTGAGTCCACGCAGAGATCTGTTCAGACGGGCGCCACACAGGGCTCTGATACTGGTAACTTGAAAATAAATCATATTCTAATTGACGTGTCGAGAGTGCCTACCTCTGCTGACTCTCGGTAATTGCAAAGTGCTTCTACTCGGATGTACCTAGAACATTGTTTTCACCTTACATTGCTGCTATTACATGCAGCAGAACGATCTTACAATCCTCACATTGACCCATTTTTATTTGGGAGACTAATTATAGGTACTGCCGCCCCGGGAATCATTTATTGGATAACCAACTCCCCTGCCATAGATTAATCACCCCGATTGGTTCCCTGCGTTTGGTTACTTATCAGGGGTGACCGGGTTCATGGGATGAGGTTTGTGTAGGTCTTGGTGGTGGATGAGTTGCCAGATTGAGAGAGAATAGTTAAAGGGGGACCTTTTGATCTCCAGCCAGACTCTCAACCCATTGGCTTGCTCTGTAGTTGGAAGGATGGAATCATGCATCCGTCACTCCTAGGCGCGTTGACCGTCAGATTCCTGTCCACCCATCATACTTTTTCTTTCACTAGTAATACTATTATTTATTGAAGCGGAGATGGTTTACGGATCCGATAGCTCCCATGAGCACTCAAGCCGTTGTGCTATCTCCCATTTTACCTGATTCCTTAACAGTAACCCTTTGGTTCCTTCGATAAAGTTCACCAGGGTTGTCACCGGATATTTGATGGCTCCACAATGTAGCTAAACCTTGTTCCCATCACGGAGGGACTTGGAGTCTCTTCATCCACATCACATTTTCTGTATCTATTAGTGTTTTCCACTCCCGGCAACTGCATGTGTCTCCTGAGGTTGTGTCTCTTTAGTAGTCTTACCAGTTCCCTACTGCAACAATCTTAGTAATAAAACTAATAACTTTTCTTTCCATCAGGCATCGCCAACCTTCTGATATTCCCCGAAGAAGAGTCCGGCGACTCAACACAACCCGAAGACGAAGATTCAGAAGCGGGAGAGACAGACGAACACGAACGCGACGCTGACATGTCGCCAGCCGACGGTGGCAATGGCGGGACTGGTGGCGAGGGCGGCATCGAGCGGCGAGGCGGAGTGGCCAGCGGAGCACCACGCTCCAACCTGGCCCCGCAGAGCATGCAGTGGGCTATAAGGTAGGTCCTATTAGTAAATAAATACCATCAATTTTTTTTAAAGATTTTTTTGCACATTGCATTTGTTAAGAACTCTCTAAAAGGTGGGAAAATAAGGTAGCGTAAACTAAAAGTTGAAATTTTGAAAGAAAATATCTTTTTCAGCTACAACAACGTCACTAATGTCATATTTTTATCTTAGCGCTCTAGCTCACTGAAAACTCATGGACCGCCATTGATCCTCAGCCACAACAGCTGTACTAATTATTAACTTCCATTACAGGAACCACCGGGAGGCTACCAGATCTGGCGGAGTTCGATTGGCCGGTGGCTCCTCTCTGGTCTTCATCGACCCCACTTCCCTGCGCAGGACCGCCACGGCCGCGCACGAGCCGCACAGCACGGCCACCACGGCCAGCTGCCTGGCCAGAGCTTTCGGTAAGAAACCATAACCATCATTATTTTTACATAATGCTTTATTTCAAATGATTTGATGATTTCTTTGAATATGTATAATACTTGTTGTAATCATTGATATATTGGTTGCAAATCAATGAACATAGGATAAAGTGTCACGTTGAAAAAATATGGTTTTTCAAAGTGACAACTATGGGATTAGCTTGGTGAACAGTGGAATCTGACTTACCTTAATTTTTACACAGCCCGTTTTTGTGAGATTCGATATTATTTTTTTGTTTTTTTTTTTACGTTACCTCCACACAGGAGGCTCTGAGGAAAATAATTTCTCTCAGGGCCTAAGTCATCTTAGGGGATGCTGTGTGGAGGGTCTTTTTAAGGAAGGGAAGTATAGGAAGTTCTGGGAAGGAAATAGTGTAATGTAATGACTGCGGCAGAGCAGGGCTCAGCTCAGGATTATGGGCATATTCTCTGTCAAATGGGAGGGAATTGGGAAAATCATAAGAAGATGAACTTTGATAAACTTGTAATATAAGCCAAACATGAATGCACAATTAATACAACAAGGACATACCGGATGGACTCCTGGACATGCTAAACTAACTTATCGAAGCCTGAACGAGGAAAACTAACGCCGGATGACGACTGACATCTTGGTTCGTCTAGCGAACGGTCCTGGCGGGTCTTCCAGCGTCAACCGCCGAGGACGACGTGGAATCCAGGGAGCCTAGGTCCTCCTTCTATGTGATGCCTCCAAGGAGCGTCTACCGTCTCGGATTGACCCATCAATCTCCATCCGAAAACACGTGGCCCAACCAGTCTCCAAGACTTACGGTTTCCACTCACAGCAATCCGTGACTTCGCGACGCGGGGTCAACAAGGCATATCAATTTAGCCACAATACAGGAACCATCACTTTATAACCCTGAGTCAAAAACATTTCCACAAAATGGCCATCTGCCAACACGGAGAAAAAAAAAAAAAAGTGGGATTCATATAACCACCAAAAATCATAACGTACACGAACCACTCGTGTTACGTAAAAACACCCCGCGCCCTTTTTCAGAAAAAACAAACTTTGATTTACATGATTTAGGTGACTGAAACACCTCTATGGCGAGTGACTAATTCCGCCCACCGTTTGCCCAAAAAACGCTCGTGGAGGAAGTCACCATAAACAAACTCGCATATTTCTTCCCAAGAAAAATTGCCAGTCTCCAAAAAAATTACCATAGACGAAATAACCAAATAGGCAAGAACTGCACTAGTCACATAATATTTATGTGACAATAGGTATGAGGATTGGGTAGCAATCTGGGGGTCAGTGTGTCCAGGAGTGACGGACATATGAATCCATCCCTCCCACTGCGGTGCAAGGCGATGGGTCAAGAGAATCCGGCTGGAAAGATCAAAAGGCCTCCCTCAACCAGTATCTTTTGATCCGGCCCGCCACGCATCAGCCGTCAAGACCTGGACAAACCTCATCCCATGAACCCGGGCACCCCTGCAAAGTCTCCAAATGTAGCGAACCACTTGATGTGACCTATGGCAGAGGTATTGGTTATCCAAGAAAAAAAATAGTTGCCGGGGCGGTGGTACCCATACCCACCTCCCAAATTGAAATCGGTGATCTCAGTGGATGTTCATCAATCTACAGATCGACATAATTAACTTGGCACCCCTATCATAGATATTCTGGATAACAGATTTAATTTTATCTCTAGATAAGTATATCAAGCTTGTAACACTTCATTTTCATCATCAATCTCTACCGTTGCAGGCATCGTCCTCCGGCAGATCGCGGAGCTGCTGAACGGCAGCACGCGCAATGCCCAGCTCGGGGGCCCACGCCCCCTGGCCATGTCCCAGCGCGAGGCTGCAGCCCTGCAGCAGCGGCTAGAGGCGCGCCTCAAGCCCACTTGGGAATGGGTAGTCACCGTTATGGATGCCACCGAAGCTCAGTTGAGGTAAGTGAAACCGTCACCGACCACCACACTTTTATTCTATTACTGCTGTTACTGGGGCCATACACACTATGGTTCACCATACGGTGTACCGAAGAGGTCTCTGCCTGCTGCCTGTGAGAGTGTGTGGGAATAGATCTGGGCAGTTTTTTTAACCTGCGCAGGCGACAGGAGCAAAATCGAAAATCAATTCTTTCGAAACGAACCTGCATAGGCAGACCTGCACAGGTCGCCTCTCCGGTAGACTGGAGCGTGTATGGCCTACATTATAATGAAATAGAACACCTTGGGATGGAAATCTCGAAGGTTTACTATTTTTTTTTTAAATGTTTTTATTTCTTTTTTCGGTAGTTTGTCAATGGGTCCATGCAACGGTTCTTGTTAAATATAAAAAAATATCACATATCTTTAAAATTAACTGTCAAAAATATGGTACTTTTGTAAAAACAGCATTTGTCCACAATATTTGTTTGAAAACCTTAAATTATTGGTTGGATATCTACAATGTCAGGCGAGTTTAAGCTAGACATCGGTCCCGAAGAACAATGTCGGATCTGACAAAAATTGAAAATCTTTCTTTTGGCTTATTTATTGGCTTATTTTATTGATTTAAAAATCATTTTCGGATTTTTAATAAAGTGAGATAAAATATCAAAGATCAAAACAACACTACATTTCTTGATACCAAAAACAACGATACTTTAAAAAGCTCCACTGCAAATATTCAAAATCGCACATCCGACATTGTTCTTCGGGACCGTCGATTTGTTTCCATGTTAAATTTTTATCTTTTAACTATCCCAGTGGAGGTAATATCTGCAGACAAAGTAAGAATAAATAAGATCAACACTGCCATTGCAGTGCTTCGTACCTTGCTTACGATTCTTCAACACTGCAATTGCAAGGCTTCTGGTCCCTAGACGTGTTCACCCGTTTAATCACAAGAGACCATATTTGTCCCAGCTCACATAGGTCTCATATAAATAATTATGTCTCTCTTACCATCATAGTGAAAACTATGACCTAAACGGTATTGGAAAGAGAAAACAAAACGCTTTATATTCAAATCCAAAAGTCAACCACAAAATAATTAAAATGTACGCCTAGACCTAGATGAAACCAAAGTTTCCGACGGCAAATTGAGAAACTTTGTGAATATTTTAAGAACTTTTAAAAAACTTTTTTAAGCTTGCATTCAAAAATTTTATGTTTCAAAAATTACATAGCAATTTCTAATAATAATATTTTTCTACATATTTCATCACCTTTCAAAAACTGTTTATATTTTTCGGATACATTCACAAATTTTATTTTATTTGGATTTTAATGCAAAGCGGAAATATTTTTACCTACTGACAAACGTCCGATTTTTGAAGGGTTAAACAGGCGACACTGTTTCAGCTTTCTCAAAAGCCAACTAACGCGGGATATTATATCATGTCTGTGTAGCATCCCATATATTTGTATAGAACCTCTCTCACTTAACCAGTTATGGGGCTGGCATACGCAGGTTTGGCGCTTCGCTGAGCGCGGAGGGGGGCGACGGGGGCGGTCTGTCCGGGTCGTCGGGAGGCCGAGCGGCGGGCGGGGCGCGAGCCCGCGGGGCCCAGCAGCTGCCGCCGCCCGCTGGGGCCTTCGCCGGCGGCGTCACTGGACACTCCTCCTCCACCAGGATCGTGGGATTCACTTCCGCCGATCAGTCGCGGGGACGCGGCGAAAGGGATACGGGTAAGTCGACAACAGTTATTCGTTTGTCTTCAAATTAGGAATCAAAAGTCAAAGGCAATTTTTATATTTATTTAATGAGCAGGCAGCATATTTGAAAAAATATATATTGTTAATAGCATAAGGGGTCCCATCTGCTCTCAGCCGCCTGGAGCCAGTGAGACTATCTACGATTGGGATACTTTGGTGAGGGAAAGAATTTTTTTTTTTTTTAATGCCGGTAGCCAGGACGTTTACTAACATCAGTAGTATATACAAATCATGTGCGCTACCCGACTCACTAGACAATATCTGTTCTGAGCCGGGTAGCAGTATCTATCAATAAAAATAAAAGTAACTAAAAATACAAAAGAAAATGGGGAAGTGGAAGGTGGGAAAGTACCTAGTTATTAATTTAATTTTGAGAGATACCTGGGTTTTAACAGTACACAATCACAATACAATGCTTAGGTTAGGAGTAAGTAGACTTGAGAGTGGGTAGATGGTTTGGAGCCCACACCAAGTCAAGTATTCCCTCAGAAGGTTCAGAAGATATTTCTGAGATTTCTTTACCTGAGGAAGTATGGCTACTACCCGTGGCTCTACCCTACCCACTTTCTCTTGGGCGTGCTTGGTATGAACCATCTATGGGTCAGAAGGGATGTGCTCGTTGTAACACATTTCTTCAGACCGATTCGTGGAAGGTTCGAAAACTCGGCTAGCATGAAGATCATTAGTCCTGATGGTTATCTCCGCTACCGACAGCATAGACTCTTTTATCTCCCGGCTTGCAGAACTAATGGTTATGCCAGTCGGGAGAGCTTTCTTGTTGTTAAATAGAATTACTTCGAATATCGATATGTTTAACATCAATGAAGCACAATTCAGACGACAAGCTTTATTGCTGTTAGTATGATTGTGCTTCATTGATGTATAAATTGCTTAAATCTGTTTGAATCTTAATTTTTTTATCTCTTTTAAAATGCTTTGAAATTTTAATTATGTAATGTTTTAAAAATGAATAGATTGAATTGAATTAAGATCTGGCTAAGGCCATTTTAAACAAAGTTTCAATTCTGAATCAAAGCATCTTCTATTCTGGAGCCTTACCCCTCTACAATGGAGGCTGTCAAATATAGTCAATAAAACCTCAAAATATAATTTTTTTCACTAGTATTCATTTTTGTTGATCAATTCTGAGCTCTATCAGTAATTAACTTTTACAACTTTAGCTCCACACAGGAGGCCCTGAGGAAAAAACTTTCCTCAGGGCTTGTGTCATCTTGGGGGATACTGTGTGGAGGGTCTTTTTAAGGAAAGAAAGGAGAAAGTTATGAGGGATTTGCCTACCAATTGAAGAAATTAGACCGATGGAAAAGATAAGCGATTAGCTATTTCATGCTAGAATTAGTTGAGTCACATGCCTTTACAACGTGCGTTAATTTGTCAGGAGTGGAAGCGCACAGTGCACGCCGAGAGTTCCTGGCATACTGTCTGTCGCTGATGCGGGCTCACAACGCCGAACACCTGGACTCTCTCCCGGTGCTGGACGTCTCCGCCCTCAAGCACATCGCCTACGTGCTGGACGCCATGATATACTACATGCGGTAAGTGACAATAATGGTAAAATCTGTTTATTAAAGTGGCCCGTGCAATGATCAACTCCTATAGTAATCTCACAGTGCATTAATTTTTGTTTGCATAGTTTTTTTGATTCATGGGAATTGGTAGGTACATACATAATAACATAAAAATATAACAGAGTAACAAAAAAAATTATTAACTATGAAAAAGAAGCCTCTGTGCAATGATCATTTTTTTTAACGTTAACTCCACACAGGAGGCCCTGAGGAAAATCATTTCCTTCAGGGTATATGCCACCTTTGTGGATGCTGTATGGAGGTCTTGAAGAGACCCAACTTGTGGGAGGGAGGAAACACAGAGGCTGGCTAATCGTTCCACAGCCGAGCTGTTGAACTTATGAACGAGTCGTAAAAACGACCTGTTCCCATGTGACAAATGTCAACCGTGTACATATAACATGGCATATTTCCCGACTTTGCACCGGTGTTGAAGGGATCAATGATGCTAGTTCCTCAGAATATCTTCCACTGAAATTTGAAATGGCCAGATGTCATACAAAAATTGCTTTGCACAATAAGAACACAGAGACTCAGCAAAAATGCCGCAATTGATCATTCCTGAGAAGCTTATGCTTGATAATAATGCTATGTTCTTTTTGTATACAGATCCGGAACAGAGAACAGCACTTCATCTCTTGCAGCCAGTTTACAGAATGACACGTCATATGGTGGAGCATCTGCATGGAATGACCCGGTAACTATAACCACACTTTTTTGAAGTTTAATCAGTTTTCCCGTAACTGATATATCTACCAATTGTTGTCATATTGTATAACTCATATTGTTTATCCCTCCGCAGGACGAGAATGAGAACGAAGACACAGAAGAAGAGCTGGTGCTAACAAACAGTGGGGCGGTGGCCCTGGAGACAGAGGACAGCCTTCCCGGAGGGACGGCATCCTCAGGACGGAGACACACCTTCTTCCAGAGATCTGACTCCACACTATGTCTGGGGTGCCCACCGCCAGATCCATTCGCTAGTAAGTAGAGTCTGCATATTAGTGTTCTTTACGACAGCTGCAAAGCCATCACAGTGAGCAATCGACATCATGTCGCCTAGATCTGAGGGTACAACAAAGGGGTTCTAAGATCCTGTGTGTATTCACTAAGTAAGGCCTAATAAAATGTATGGAACCCTGGCTAAGGTTATTTTTCTCTCAAAAATATACAATTCCCTTTGCTGTTCTTTGTGAGGGCTTTGCCTACTTGTTGCATCCGAAACTGTTTCCAAATTTCAGCTTCAGATGCACTTGGAAATGGACTGTGAATTAGACAATATAACGAAACGAAAATGGTGCTGGAATTGGGTGATAAAATGTGTATTGGAAAAATAATGGATTACATAGAAGAGGGAAACCAATCACTTAACTCTGCAAACAGTTAAACTACACAATTATTACGAATATATGTAGTTTATTTTGTTTAACCGTAGTACCTCCATTTATTATAGCCACAACACAAATATGTAATATAAAACGATCTTAATACGGTCACAACACCTACTTTTAGTTCATAAACAAATATATAGAACACGAACAACCAACAAAAATGCTTTCCATCTAGTCCCAAATATTCTTCTGTTTTTTCAGAAACAAAAGCACTTGAATTAACTGTTGTCATTGTTCTATTTTCAAATGCTTTCTTCAGCAAGGTGATTATGGTTAGTGAAGGTAGGTACTGGATAAATGACATTCCAGTAGGAACTATGCATATTATCATTTCAAAACCAAACACTACTGATCCTTAATCTGATGGTCCGAGGGTTTTATATACATTGAATATGGTTCTTCTCAAGTGGAGTCTAAATTTGAAACATCATTGTGCGGGCGTCCTTTGGCCATGATTTCATCTGTTCATTTTGTGGCATTACGATAGTTGCAGAAAATTTGCTAATTCACTCAAATTATTCATTTCATTCATCATATTTTTTTTTCATAGGTTCAATTCACGAGGCTCTTCCTCTGGCAGACCAACCCCAACTTCTACAGCCGGGAGCGAGGAGGGAGGAATTATTTGGCATCCCTCGTCAACCCATCACAGTGCCGCTGTCAGGCAGTGGACCGCCAGGACTCAATAACCCCTTGGAAGGTACATATCCCTTTCAGCACTGGCTGATAATCATGCTAGTCTGTTTATAAAAATATTTCTCAAAAACCGTTTTTAATTTCTTCGGTATTTTTTGTCCACAATATTTTTATAAGCGGACCCGTACGATCGTATCAGCCAGTGCTGAAAGGAATATTCCACACCAAACTGGTCCATCCACTTCTCTTACTAAATAAAATAACATTTATATTGTAAAGTTTTTGCTTTTCTTGACTCATTGTTTAAATTTTATTTGCCATTTCCCAATTCTCGTTGCTAAGTCCCAGTTGTGACGATTATCTTTTTCTATGCCTTGTTCTCTTTCATATTTTTGTTTATATTATTAGTGTTATCTTCTTCTTCAATGTATTACATTGATGGGAATAACCTTCAAAAGTTATAAAAAGAGAGTTGTTCTTATAAAAAATGAAATATCTAATATATAATCATTTTATTTGTCCAGTGGTACCAACCCGCCTCGGCCTGTCTGTCCGCACCATGGACCAGCAGAGATCAGAGCCCGGACCCTCAGGACTAAACAAGCCGGTGGCCGAGACACAAACCAGCGAGGAGGACTTGGCATCAGGCTCCTTGCATCATCAGTTCGGCCTGCACCGACGAGTAAGACTATTATGTATTAAGCACCACTATCAAATTTTAAATTATCGAGCCTCGCTGAAGTGGGACTCATTGCAATTATAGTAAGGGATTTTTTAGAAAGACAACATGACTAGGGTAAAACTTTCTTAACAAAGATGTGAATTTTTATATTGAGTCCACTTGGAAATCGTGAGGTTTCCTTTGGAGCATGCATTCTATTAGGGGCATATTTATTTGAATACCGCACAAGAGTCTCGAGACTTTGGCATCCCTAATTCAGGTATGTAGTGAGGCTTAAGGTAAATGGGGAGGGGAAGGAGATAGAGAAGGGATTCAGATTCAATTTGGGAGGCGGGTATGGTACTGCCGCCCCGGGAACCATTTATTGAATAACCAACACCTCTGCCATGGGTCACCCCAAGTGGTTCGCTACGTTTGGTAACCTAACAGGGGTGCCCGGGTTCATGGGGTGAGGTTTGTCCGGGTCTTGGTGGCAGATGTGTCTGCCCATCGCAGGCCGGATTGGGAGAGAATGGTTAAGGGAGTCACTTTGACTTCTCCAGCCGCACTTTCTTGGAACATTGCCCTGCACGGCAGTGGGAGGGATGGATTCATACGTCCGTCACTCCTGGACTCACTGACCCTTAGATTCCTACCCACTTCCCAGATCTTTCTCTCCTTCCTTTCCTAAAAATACCCTACACACATTATCCCCAAAGATGACATAGGCCCTGAGGGGAATTATTTTCCTCAGGGCTTCCTGTGTGGAGCTAATGTAAAAAAAAAGATCTTGTCACAAAACACGGCTAAAGCCATTTCAAGCAATGTTTCAATTCTGAATGGTGGTCTTACACCGGGGCGGTACTGAGAGTATCTTCCATTCTGGAACATGCCGCAAATATACCTTATATTATTTTTTAAGTGATTAAATTGTGAAAACACAAATTACTCAATTAATATTTACTTCGCATGCCGGGATTTGATCCCGCATCGAACTTGCCCCTCGATCGTGGAAGCCGGCATGCTGTAAGAAGTTGTGAAGGGGCCCATGTTGTAGGAGGGAGAAAACACAAAAGCTCGCAAATCAAAGACCCATTCTCATGTGGCATATCTCCTGGCTGCACACGGTACCAAAGAGATCAATGTTGTCAGTTCTTCCGTAGAAATACAAACACTACACAGTGTCTGTTAGTTGTAACGCTTGCCCTCCGTCCGTTAAGACAGTCCGTTTGATTCCAGTCCTCGAGTCGGGACGAGTTATTCCGCCCCATCGAGCGAGCGCCGCTCACCTCGGCCATGGACTCGGGGGAGCAGCTCTCGGCCGTGCTGGCCGCCAGCGCAGTGCTGGGAGAAGAGCCTCAGGTAAAGGTATCATTGTCCTCACTTTCACTCAATCAACTCACCAATCATTCTGACTTGGCTGCTAACTTCCCATCTAAGTTCTAGTCATCATTGCCAACAACCTGCATTGCTTGATTTGCTCACAATCTCCTGTTCAGTCTCCTTCAATGGAAGTAATCTTCCTAGCAAGCCTGATCATTGAACTAAATCAGTGCTAAAAGTATTCTCTGGGTGCACATGGTACTGTAATCCCTCATGGCCTACGTCATTTTTGGGGATGCTCTGTGGATGGTCTTTAAAAAGTAAGGAGAGGAAGTTCTGGGAAGGAAAAAATATGAAAGGTGTGTAGAAATCTGTGTCCAGGAGTGAAGGACATATGAATCCATCCCTCCCGGAGAGTGTGGCTGAAGAGATCTTTTTAGGTCTCCCTCAACAGGTCTCTTCCGAACCGGCCCTCCATGCAATAGGTGGGCATATGCGTTTTTCGCAAAGATTTAGACGAACCTCACCCAATGAACCCGGGCACCCCTGCTTAGTCACCAAAGGTAGCGAACCACTTGGGGTGACCTATGGCAGAGGGGAATGCTGTGTTTGTTTCTTTGGTATGTCAGTGTAAAGTGCTCTGAGAAACTAGTGTAATTGATCTCTTCGACACCGCAGCTCAATCTGATTTAACGACAATTGTGTGTCCAGCATCACACTGTTGGCATTTTTACAACTCTTTCTTCCGCTCAACAACTCGGCTCTGAGCAATATCGGATTTCGGTATCACCAGTTCTACATTGTAAATATGTTTATTTTTTCTTCCATTTTTTATTTACAGTGCACGGTGCTGCCTGCTGGATCATTGTGTGGTCCTTCGCCGCCATGAGCTTCCCACTCATGACGGTTGTCGTTCATTTTGTTTTTTTCCTTATATTTTCTCTATTACCTAGTTTTGTTACTAACACCTTGTTTGACTGTCCATGGGGCTCACTGCTTTAGCAGTGATTACCTTCATGGGCTTTAGAATTGTAGAATTGACCATCACAGTACATTCCTGTAGGTGCGCCTGCATACCGCCCTCTAACAACGTATGCGGGGACATTGAAGTTCTAGAATCGTTACATATTTTAAATGTAGAGTCGTTCATTCAAAAAAATTAGATTCTTGCGAGAACTCCGAAGGGGCGACCATAAGTCGCCTATACCGGGGTGGGAATAGGTGGGTGAAAGCTTCAATGAGCAATAATCTGCTAGCTTTTGTGTTTTATCCCTCCTACAACATGAACCCTCACATTCACTCCTTCACCAATAATGCCATTTCCTTCAACTTTCTCGCAAGTTTAGAAGAATACAACAGAATCAAACAGTGTGAAATATCCTTCATAGTTGACATACATGAAGTGTGTTGATGAAATGAATGGGTGCTTTTATTATTCCTGCGGCTATGACGTGGGCACAAATAAAACATAAAATGTACCTTCTTTTTCATGATATCTTTTCTTATTTATTGATCATCATTTATGTTGTACTAATGTTCCTTTTTTTTCCATATTTTATATCATTAGTACTACAGCTGTCAATAACTGTAATATCTCTTATGTCCTCTCCAGAACATTCGTTATTCAGTAGTCGTTACCAGTATTCTCCAGTACTAAAAATGCTTATTAAAAGACTTAGGTTCTTGAGTTAACAGTCTGTTTATTGAAGTATCATAATTTATAAATAAAGTGTAGGAGGACTAAAGTCCTTACTGACTGGAAGCTAGGTTTTGCCTGCGGAGCATCTGGAATTATTATGACTCTGCATATTAGCCTTTGGTTACCTTCGGCGCATCTCGTAAACGAGACCATGTGACCTGAAGAGCCCATAGACAACTAAAGCAATGTGTGAACTAATTATGATACATTACAATAACTATCCTGTATGTAAATACAACAATAATAATTCTGCAGCTCTTTCTTACACACTAAATAATAGTGTGTAAGAAAGATCCGTTGAAAATCAGACAAATGATATCTGTATGTCTGTTCCTCTAAAGGCAAAATTCAATATTTATCATACATCTCCCTCGCACGTATTAAAGACATGAAACGCCTTCCCTGTGCTTGCTGTAGGAATTATAGATGCACTCAATGAACCCGGCTAACGTGAGATGTGTTTGTGTTTGCAGGATCTGTCTTGCAGCAAGGACGGCACGTGCGCATCCAGCCTGGGTTCGGCCAAGATGGACGTGGACACGGACGGGGAGTACATCTCCGACTCTGACTCCAATGACACCAGGCAGAACATGCCCAGGAAGAAACACCATAGGTCAGACACACACACCTCTCTAACACTTCTGGCTAATTGTTCGCATTTAGCTCATTATGGTTTCATAGAAATCGTTGTCTCCCTTACTGTTATAGAGAGGAATATGATCTAAACGGTGTTAGAAAGAGAAAACTTCATGCTTTATATTCAATTCTAGAGGTTAATCACAGAAGAATAAAAATGTTCACATCCACAAAACCAAAGGTCGCGACCACAATTTGAAAAAAAATTAATGAAACTTTGTGAATATTTTATTAATTATTATTTAGATGGTAGCCCAGAAAGAGTTAATGTGTGTATTTTTTTCCAGACAACCCCAAATGACCAACAATGACAGCAGAAACCATAACAACACTTATCAGATTCCGCTCCTTCCCGCCGCCAGCAATGGACTTCTGTCCAGTGGCGAGCACGCCCCCCACAGTCCCTCAGGTGAGTCCCTCCCCCCATCAACTGCTAATTCTGCTATTTGCTTAAACAATTTGTTAACCAACCTTTTAATTATTTGATATATTTCTGGAAGAGCGTAGAAAATGGTTTTTCGGTTCTCTTTCCTGGTGTCCCAGTGAAAGCTTTGGAAGTCCAGATAAGTAGAGATATTTGAGATCCAGCATAAGTAGTAGATATTATGACTAAATTTGTGCATTCATGAAACATTGGTCATACATTGTTCATCTTAACAGTATAAATGAAGATCTGCAGAGAACGCAACATTGCGCAATCTTCGGCCACTGACCCGTTCTAGGGAAAAAAATATCCGGTCATGATGGAAATTTCAACATATTTTTTTTTTTAAATGGTTTCAACTTATCCATAATACAAAATACGCATCCTTGAAGTGATTTTCTCACAAAAACGGCACTCTAGAAATGATAGAAACATTGTCATTATTTAGTAAAGAATCCAAGGAATGTTAACTGCAATGGGGGCAATAAATATTATCATTGTTCTTTGGGCCTAACCTAAAGTGTCCATTGTTTGGTTTCAGATTCTGGGCGGCCCCAGATAATAGTGACTCCGCGCAAAGTGGCCGCCGCTGTAGAAGCGGCCATGGCCGGAAGCAGTAGGAATAATTCTAGTCACCATATGCAACAGCTCGAGAGCTCCTTTCACTTTTCAGATCTCGTTTTACCAAGTGAGTCCCTTCCTTTGAGCATCTTGGCGATGCCATTTTAAATAATTGCACTACCCTCAATTTTTGTGTACACTATTTTGCCGACCTGTATACATAATATCATCTAACTCACACCAATTTGATTTGGAACATTAGCCGATTCACAGTTTACTGAATTGAAACGTTTTCAAATTTATTTTTATCAGAATGATGTGCGGCACTCGTTATTACATCTAAAATACAAGCCATGAAATGAAATTTGTACAGATTGATGATAATTTATATTAACCCACAGGCACAAGCAGTTCAGCAACTCCTATGGAAATTCATCGCAGCTCCTCAGCTTCTAGAAGTCCATCCAAAAGTGTAATTGTCAGAGCAGTAAGTACTATTATTTATTTCCATCAACTTCTGAAAGTACCAGATGTAAGACAAGTTATCTAATGGCTTTACCAGACGTAAAACAAGTGTTCTAATGGCTTTACCAGACGTATGAAAAGTGATCTAATGGCTTTACCAGACTTATGACAAGTGATCTAATGGCTTTATCAGATATACGAAAAGTGATCTAATGGCTTTACCAGATAAATGACAAGTGATCTAATGGCTTTACCATATATATGACACGTGATCTAATGGCTTTATTAGAAGTATGACAAATTATCTAATGGCCTTACCAGACGTATGACAAGTGATCTGATGGCTTTTCCAGACGAATAACAAGTGATCTAATGGCTTTACTAGAAGTATGACAAGTGATCTTATGGCTTTACCAGACCTATGACCTAATGGTTTTGCATTCTTCCAGGGCGACCTGATGGCTCACACAGATGCCTCCGAGGCCCAGGAGATATCAGCCCATGTGACGGTAGAGACCTCGGCTGGACCCAGTGGACCAGAGCGGCCCTCCGCAGTCCTCAGGGACATACATCCTATCCCAAGGTAAGGAGGCCCCATCAAATAAATCCTGAAAGAGCTAAAAACTTATTTGTTAAATATCATTACTCTTGGAAACAAAACTTTTCTTCCTAGGTATATCTGAGCCTTTTTCCCATCAAGAACATATATGTGATTTACTACAAGAACATAGGTCAATTACTATAAGACCACAAGAACAAGTGTAGGTGAATTACTACAAAACATAGGCGCATTAGAGTTTCTTAATTCTCTTCTCAACTGATACAGATTTTGACATTGTATGATTTTTTTTGTTTATTCCAGACCTCAACCATCACTGGGCCAGTACGTGTCCCACGACCTGATGCTGGGTCGCTGGCGCCTGTCATTTGATCTGTTTGGCCGCGTCTTCACCGAGGACGTGGGCCTGGAGCCTGGCTCCGTGGTGGCCGAGCTCGGTGGCTTCCCCATCAAGGAGGCCAAGTTCCGCCGCGACATGGAGAAACTGAGGAACGCCCAGCAGCGAGATCTGACACTTCACAAGGTAAACATTTAACGCATATTCTGGAGTGGCCACACACTCAATTTGGGAGGCGGATATGGGTACCGCTGCCCCGGGAACTATTTATTGGATAACCAACACCTCTACAAGTATATCACCCCAAGTGTTTCGCTATGTTTGGTGACTTAGCAGGTGTGCCCGGGTTCATGGGATGAGGATTCCGGATCTTGGCGGCTAATGCGTCTGCCCTCAACCTGAAGATAGGAGAGACTCGTTGAGGGAGACCTTTTGACCTCTCCAGCAGGACTCTCGGAATATCGCCTTGCACTGTAGTGGGAGGGATAGATTCATACCTCTGTCATTCCTACCCACCCCTCTTCCCTTTTTCCTTCCCAGAACTTTTCCTAAAAAGACACTCCACACAGCATCCCCAAAGATGACATATGTCCTTAGGGGAATTATTTTTCTCAAAGTCTCTGGAGTGTGTGGAGCTGTTAAATACATATACATATTAAAATTACATAAAAAAAGTAAAACTTTTTTTAAATTATTTCTGGCTTTCACCCTTAAAGGGTGTTCTAAGTCATCATTTAAAATTACAGAGAAAGGAAAGGTGAATTTATATATTAATTTTATCTAAATGTGCTATTTCAGAATTTTATGGAATATTCGAGTTGAGTTCAGACTTTGAAGAGTTGAGATGTTGAACAAAAAAACACTTTGTTGGTTGCAAAAAGATCGAAATTACCTGGTCGCTTCGACAATCTGTTTGAAAGCGCATTTGGTATTTTTTTAACTGAAATAATTTGTAATATAAGTGATGAATATAATTTCTGTGTCCAGATGGAAAGAGAGCGCAGCAAGCTTCTGACGCAGACCTTTGCGGAGCTGAACGCGGCGTACAGCGGCTACAACCGACGCGCGCACGGCGCACAGCCCCCGCTCGCCGTCAACCGTGTCAAGGTCACCTTCAAGGACGAACCCGGAGAGGGATCCGGAGTGGCGAGGTCCTTCTACACAAGCGTGGCCGAGGTAACATCATCACACAACATTCTAATTAACTAATCGTTGCAGTACATAATAAAAATATATGTAGTAGTATGGCTTTGAAAAGAAAAAACAAACACGTTCTTGTTAAAATCGTAGATAAAACGTATATGTACAGTTTGTCAAAAAAGAGTAGAAAATAAAGAAAACGGAACTAAAAAATTTGTAGGCTGGCAACACCAATATAACTGTCAACATGCTGTCAACTATCAATGGTATATTGCTGAAGTATTTTTTTAAGTGTCGTCGTACGAGTTTTCGTTTGGTTTGTATGTAATTCTTTTCGAGTTCTAAGTGAAAACTAAAAATAAAATTAATAAAACCATAAAAATTGGCGCAAGGGAGGTAATTTTTAAGGTTTTTCAACGTATTTTGCAAGAATCCAGAACTGATGATACAATCGAAGTTTTTAAGCGAACTTCTGAATTGATTGGTATGTAGTGAAGTTATATTTATTTATTTTTAAATTCTGTAACACATTTGACATGATAAGAACATATTTTGTTGAGAACTGTTGCTTGAATACACTTGAAAATTACCTTTTTTTGAAGGTTATGTTTACATATTATTTGACAGTTCTGTTAAAGTGCAACGACGCTGTATATGTAGAATACTGTAAGCAACATTTTTTTTAATAAGATATTTTCAGTTTTATTTTAATAATAACAATTTTAACATACTTTTTTCAATATTTGTAAAGTGTTTTATGTATGATTTTATTTTATTTACATAGATATACTATAATAGAGGCTATAACTTTTTTCGCAGGTAAATCAGAAAATACCATCAGGCGAATTGTTAAAGAAGGAGAATGATATTATGTTATGTTTTAGCAATATTGAAATAAATGTTCCCAATTCCTTGTAACTTGTTATTAAAGCCTATTACAAAATACTTTATTTATAGTTTGTTCTGGGATTTGGAATGAATACTGTATATAGGCATATAATGTAATGATTTTGTATGTATTATCAAATAAAACCTTGTAAAAAACAAAACAAGGTATTATTTATGTAATAAAAAATACTACTTTTATAACTGGTTTCGATCTAAAATTAGAGACATGATTTGAAAGTCCGGGCAATTAAGCTAGTATTAAATAAATGTGAGCAATTTCTAACTCTGCTTTTTTTCTACTATAAAATCGTTATTCTTCATTGTATTAACACAAAATTGCAAATATTCCGAAGTACAGTGAAACCCTCTTAAGAAGTTTTCCAAGGGACTGGAAAAAACAAACTTCTTAAGCAGGAAAACCTTATATGTGGGAAAAATTGGACCAATATTGAGTCGAGGGACCGAAAAAACCAAACTTCTTAAGCCACGAAACATCTTAAGAGAGAACTTCTTAAGAGGGTTTCACTGTATATGCAATTCTAATTTTGAGGTCAGTGGATGTCAAAATTGCAATTAAAAAATATATTTTTCCTACTTTTATGTGTTTTTGAATTTTTACAAAAAATGTAGGTTACACAGCTTTGAGTTACCACCATGTGTTATATTTTTAGTATTGCCATTTGAACTACAGTGGCGCCCTCATTTATTTTCTACTCTTTTTTGACAGACTCTATGTATAAGTTATGTAGGAACGTTTTGAAAGGGTAGGAAAAGGAAGCGTAAAAACTCACCTGAAGGCAGGATAATCATGTCTCTTGTCCAATAATACTTTCCAGTTTGCACTAATTATAATTTTGAAGGTTTTGTACGTAACTCGTAATTTTATCATTCGCACTCAAGATACTGAGCATTGAACATTGCTATCAGGTTGAAGATTGTCGATGCACTGACCTTGTAATTTCATATGCATGTGTAGGTTGGGGGACTAGGTGTGGGTATGAATCAGGAAAAATGACAGGAGTACTCCCTATCACACATGATATCAATGCTTAGTTATTAATAATGTGTATTACGCTTGCCTAATAAAATATGTGTTTTTTTCGTTATCAGTAATTTTAGGTAGAAAAAAATAAGGTGAGCCATTTTTGAACTTAAAATATTAATATTTAAAAAAATAATTTTTGTTTCTAATACATAATAACATTTGTAAACGTATTTCATCACCTTTCAAAAACAGTTTTTTTTTTTTTTAATGTATTCAGAAATATTCCATTTATTTGGATTTTGTTGCAAAGCGGAAATATTTTGGCCTTCTGACAAAATACGCCCGATTCATGCGAGGTCAAAATGTTCTGGAAAATATCAAACTTTGGAGTGTTCTGCTATTTTATCTGGTAATGTGTTTGGTCCAGTAATCAGAAAATTCCTTAAACTGAACAGGCTCGGTTTTTAATTGTTTGGATTATACAGACTTTGCTGTATGTGTAATTCATTTATCCAATGTTTATTCCCCAGGCAATCCTAGCAAATGAAAAGCTGCCCCTCATGGATGCCGGCACGCCCGCCCCCGTGGCAGGTTCCAGCGCCCCAGGCGGCAGCGGCAGTTCCAGCCGCTATGGTAGCGGAGGCGCCGGCACCTCGAGCGGCGGCGGGGCCCGGGCCCGCGGCAAGGAGGCAGCCCGGCGGGTGGCAGCCCGCCCTCTGGGACGTACACCAGCACGATCAGACAGGTACATATTATGCTCAGCGATATTAGTCTAGTAATTAAACTGATGGCAGATGTTGAAGCCTCTCGTCGTTGCTGCAGGTAGGTCACACATCACGTAGCCTGGCTTTGTAGTTAAATAGAATGTTGAACATATCGATCATCCATTTGATTAGTCAAACAACTCTTAAAAATCTAAATTTGAGGCGAGTGTGAATGTAAAAGTGTATTCTCTATCTGGTACAATACTCAGATTACTCTCGTAAAGTTACGGTGAGCATTTGAATATTGCTTCGACGACCTCCGTAGTCCAGTGGCTAAGACTCTTGACTCACAATCCGTGTGTCGCAGGTTCGAACCCGGCGTGCGCAAATAAATTTTATTTGATTAATTTGTGTTATTTCACAATTAATTCATTTAAACTAATATATAGTATATTTGCGGCACGTTCCAGAGTGGAAGATACTATCAGTATCGCCCTGGTGTAAGACCACCATTCAGAATTGAAACGTTGCTTGAAAATGGCTTTAGCCGTGTTTGGTGTCCAGATCTGAATAGCCAGGTACTTCCCAACCTTCCTCTTCCCCACCTCCTTCCCCTCCCCCCTACTTTCAGCCTCACAACATACCCCAATTGGGGATGCCATAGTCTCACTGGCTCCAGACAGGAGCAGTTGAGATTCTTGTGCGGTATTCACTGTAAAAAAAAAAAAATGGCTTTCTTCATTATCTCAAAACTTAGTATTTGGAGATTGATATGTATTAAGTAATAAATGTAAATTATTCTCTTTTTAAAAACTTTAAACTTACAAAATTCTGAATGTGTACCTTGCGTACCGAGTAAGACAGCTCCGGAGCTCCTAACACTACAATGGAAGGGTTATAGGTTAAAAGTGTGATGACCGTATGAAAGATCAATGTAACTTACACGTACATTAGAAACACTAGATCTCATGGTCAAAAACATATCCAACAAGTAACTACTAACACAACATTTGGGCAAAAAAGCTTCTTGTATTATGGTATTAAACTTTACAATAAAATACCACTCTCACTTAAAAACCTCAACAGTATAACATTTAAATCTCAAATAAAAAGCTGGATACTAAATATAGGGAGAACAGAAATAGAAAATATACTGATATCAAATACAGACTAAAACCGAATCTACTGAACTGAATTATAAAAAAAAAAACACAATTTTATTTAATTTTTAATTATTTAAAAAAATACTACATGATGATACCTATATGTTTATAACTAATTCACATTAATTTCTTATAATTAAATTATAATATGTAAATTCAATCCTCAGCACGGGAAATCCCAGTGAGGATATCATTATCTTTAGATGTTTGTAAAGAAAGGAAGATAATAAATCATTATTATTATTATTATATAACATCTCTCTGTTATGAGGACAATACCTGACTTGTTCAATACTGAGTAAATATAAGTAACTTGACTTCCAACTTCCTGCCTACATAATAGTGTGATGACCATGCAAAAGAGATGTAAATCGGCTGATAATTCTCTCTCTGCCATAAAGACAATTCAACTGACAATGTTACAAATTTCCAATGAATATTTAGCTGGATTTGACATCCTTACTCTATTAGGCTCCAATTCGCCAGACTGATGGTGTCTGTCCGACTACCAGATGCCTTTGGCTATCAGAACTATTCGTACATTAGACACAAACATCGATAGTCGATAGTAGTTGATACTGTTCTAATATAATACTAAACTGACATCTGTTGGCATACAACTAAACTTATAAATAACTTACTAATGACATCTATTTAAGGATGTTGGATGAACCTAACCTAACCTATACACCACACTGGGCAAATACAAACAAATAAGTTCATAATGAAGACCAATAGATTCCCCAATTATAAGGGTGCTTAAATATCAGAAAATAGTGAAAAAAGTTGTAGGGAAACAATTGTCATGAAATTCCTACTTCACCTAACTTCTGGTCTCCTCTCCCACACTCACTTACCCAGATATTGATTTTGTTTGTTATGTGTCGTATTGAGTATGGTTATTGTTTCTGGGTCTGATTATGCGATTTGATATACATTAACCTTTATGTGAGGCTAATTTCTGTCAGGCTGAATACCTGACAACTTGTTGCATCCGCATTGACTTATTGATTTGTGATTTCCAAGCGATGAAAGCATCTTTTGTTGCACCCCTGTGTTGACTTGTTGACGATGAGATTGATGCGGAGGAGGTGGGACTGACGTAATAATATACGAGTGTCTTTCTTGCAGCAGCCAACCGCGAAGTGACGAAGTAGGCAGGTCCACCCTGAGGGCCGCTTTTGTGACCGCATTAGAAAGGGCCAGTAGGTACAGAACAAGGTAATTCACTCTGTCTTCGCGGCAACTCATCAATTTACCCCTTCAGGAAGAACCCCAACCAACAAACCATACTGCTACAGATAGAATTGTTTCCAAAGGCATCTGCAGACAATATATCACGTATAACAACTCTCTTTATACTTATTAGAACTGATAAAACTGTTTATTTGGGACCAGACCGGCATCACTCTTTGATTGGTTTCTTCAGATGTAAACATTTTAAACGTCATGTACGTTATATTCTACGCATTCACAGATGGCGCCAATCAAATTATTTTAGGTTTTTAATGCTTTTTGCACGTTATGCTTTAAAATATTAAGGTAAATTCATTGTTCGCGCCCGTACATATCTAATATGTTTATAAATAAATAGTTTTGTCCATAAACAAACCAAAATCTTTCGAGAAAGGCAGAAAAATTCAATTTTGTATCGGTGACTCAATCCAATATTGTATTTTTCAGCCTTCCTTGAAAGATTTTGGTTTGTTTATGGACAAAACTATTTATTTATATTCTA
Source organism: Limnephilus lunatus (assembly GCA_917563855.2). Lineage (NCBI taxonomy): Eukaryota > Metazoa > Arthropoda > Insecta > Trichoptera > Limnephilidae > Limnephilus > Limnephilus lunatus. The sequence goes on along the minus strand of OU830593.1, from coordinate 4,201,259 downwards.
ATTAAATATGTACGGGCGCGAACGATTAATTTACCTTAATATTTTAAAGCGTAACATGCAAAAATCATTAAAAACCTAAAATAATTTGATTGGCGCCATCTGTGAATGAGTAGATTATAACGTATGTGACGTTTAACCTTAACCTTATGTTGAATATTAATAACGTTTGAAAGAAAATGTTATAAATATACTAGCATAAGTGTAGGCTGACTCTCTCCTGAGTCGGTAAGGAATGTATGATACTGAGAGAGCTCCATTCTATATATTTCTTTACGTTGATTCCGTACGGACCCGGGGTAAAATGTACCAAAGACGCACATGCCTTTAGTTACAATTCTATCTTAGCGCCAGTCCACCGGCCCCTTGCCGCCGTCCCCCCACTAATGGCCAAGGTACTCTGTTTGTAGACGGAGCCTCTCGGTGGACGCGCGGCCCTACTCTCCTCCGGGGCTGGGCGAGGCGCCCCCGGGAGCCCCGGCGCCACCGGCCCCCCCGACGCACAGCAACGAACACCTCACACTGCACCAGTCACAACTTGGCGAACGTCTCTACCCCAAGGTATTGTATTATTCTATCATCTTAACTTTTAAATGCTGGCCTCTTCAACACAATTTAGCCCAACACGCTGTGCGAGTTTTTAATCATGGTAGGCATTGGGAAAAACATCTAATCAATCGACATTAAAAAAAAACTAAACTAACTAATTTTTCGCTGAGAATGGCAACCTTCTATCTGTCGCCGTAATGTGATAATGGGATCTATAGTAAGCTACTTTAGAGTTCATTATCGCATGATGTTACCGCAACTAATATACTTGCAATATTTTTTATATTTTTATATGAGTTCCATTGGGATTGCTCTGTGTGCAATTTTGTTGAAGTTAAAACTTCTTAAGCACTGTTTTGTTTTGAAACTTGATGAAACGAAAAATAGTGACACTAAAAAGAGACAAACACATCCATCTATAGGATTTAGCCTGTGAGAGAATGAGATAGTATAATCGTTTCCTATTTTGCAGCGCTTCGTAGCCTCCCCACTTTTGTCTACTTTAGTTTTCTGAAGGTTTCACTTCTACTGCGTATGAATTGCCCGGTATGATTTTTTTGTTTATGTGAGGTGTTGTGTAAAATCTGTCATCAGACCCGAGTAAATGATGTAATTTTGATTTCCAGGTGCACACGATCCATCCCACATTTGCCGGCAAGATCACCGGCATGCTCCTGGAGCTGTCTCCCGCCCAGCTGCTGATGCTGCTGGCCTCGGAGGACGCCCTGCGCCAGAAGGTGCGCGAAGCCATGGACCTCATCGTCATGCACCCACAGGACGCCATATTAGGTAATCCATAACATTTCATTTGCATCACAAAATCTACCAAAGGAAGCAATAGATCCACTTTCTCAAAAACAATTAGATTGCATTGTGTGTGTTTTGCCAGCATTTCAGTTAGAGTCATAGATCTCTTGTGCGTTCTTTGGATGAGGTGTGTTCTTTGTGAGGTCTTGGTGGCAGGCCAGATCGGGAGAAGCCAGTTTGCGGAGACCCTTTGACCTCTCCGTCAGGTCTCTGTCGACCTATTGTCTCGCATCGCATCTCGTGGACACACTGACCACTAGATTCCTACCCACCCTTCATACCTTTTTCCTTCCCAGAACTTCCTCTCCTTTCTTTAACCCCTCAGGATAATTTGTTTGTTCATTTAGGTCTCATTCTCTCGGTTTATCTCCCCTACTATCATGGTGAGAGATATGATCTAAACGGTTTTCAAAAAAAAAAATTAACCAAAATAGTAAGGAAGACACAACTTTCGAGAATTATGAGTTGTTCCCAAACGTGAAAAAATTAGCCTGACGAGTTAAAGAATTAAATGTTTGATAGATGGGCACTGTGATAATTGTGGTATTATGTTAAATGTGTGTTGTTATTCCAGATTTGGATGTATTCACGTTATCAGAGCGGGGCGCCGGGCCGTCGGGTGTTCGCAAGGACGAGGTGGCGGCGGCCCCCCCGCCCGCGCCTGGCGACGAGGCAGCACCACTATTCTACGCGCCCGGCAAGCGCGGCTACTACAGCCCGCGCCAGGGTGTACCCACACTCGAGCGAGTCAACGCCTTTAGGAACGTGGGCAGGTAAGATTTCAACCGTTACATTATATTAAATTTAGTGAAACGGTATGGAAATGGCACACAAAAAGCATAATGTAGCAGTAAAGCAGTACGTTCTTTATCACAATAATGCTGCTATTCTTTCTTGCTCACCAAATAACGGTGTGTACTTCACGTGTGCCAAATGTCACACGGTGGCACGGCCGTATTTTCAAAAAAAAAAAATGGCATGCAATTTTGACCCTTATGTATAAAGAAACTGAACGAAAGATAAGGTCACAATCGCTTGAGCCAATATCTCGGTAGCTTCAAAGATTTCATTCATGTGGCAACACTACACTGTTTGTAATTGAATTATTTCTGACTTCCAAACGCTGTCAAAACCGAAAAGTCGGGAGTTTTAGCATTTTTGTTCCTTTTTCAATATATGTATATAAAGGTATTTATTAGCAATCACCTTTGAAATGTGTTTTTTCATGTAGGATGTCTATTCAGGTTTGTGTAAAAATAAAAACATCAGTTCATTTTCATTTTTATACGGATATTTAAGCAAAAGTCAGGAAGGTAATTTTCGCACGCTTTTTTTCAAAATTCGCTTGGCCATCCTGGCACGGAAAAGGTTAAAGAGCTGTTGAAAATGAGAATAATAATTAGTTGATAATAATGTAATTCTAAAATTTGAAAATATGAGATTGACAAATATGACGGCTTTGGCAGAAGGTGGCAATAGCGAAATTGGTTAACGCACTCGTCCCGGTTAGACGGAGAGGTCTGGGTTCGAGTCCCAGTTGCGACCATTGTCTTTTTCTGTGTCTTGTTCTCTTTCATATTTCCGTTTAGATTATTATTGTTAACTTATTCTAATATGAGAAAAATGATGTTTGTATATCTGCTTCCCTCAAAAAAAAAATGTAATTATTGTCATAATGTAACATAACAAATATGAAACTTATTTCCACTTTAATTTATTTGACTGTAACCGGTTTCAGCTTGTTAAAGCCATCTTCAGACTGTTACAAATTATTCTTAGTCTATGGTTTATGCACGTAACATAAGGTAGAGGAGTAGTCTACAAGAATTTTATTCAATTATATGAGTTTTCTTACTTTTATTACAAGTTAAAAAATAGATATAATAGTAATAATAACATTTAGAAATTCGACAATAAAAGACGGCTTAGTAACAAATGTAAGAAGTTGTGTAGACCTTCTATAAGACTCCATTATGTGTATGATTAAAGAATGTGTTATGTTTGCAGGGTGATAGGGCTGTGTCTGCTGCAGAACGAGCTGTGCCCCATGTTCATGAACCGCCACGTACTGAAGCTGCTGCTGGGCCGGCCCGTGCGCTTCCACGACATGGCCTTCTTCGACCCCGTGGTCTACGAGAGTCTGCGCCAGCTGGTGCTCGACGCCGAGAAGCCCCACGCCCAGCCCTACTTCCAGGAACTTGATCTCAACTTTAGGTGAGCATGTCTTTTTAAATCAATATCGTAATGTATTATTTGAATTGAACTATAGATATGTCAATAAATCGATTATATGACAGCACACCATCGATGAACATAGAGGAAACTCGAAAAAAAAGTCCTGACCATAGACAATATAATTCTGTTTAACCTCTCAGAAATAGTCTTTTGTTTATTATGTGTCCCTTAGAAAACTGTCAAAACGTGATAATATTTGTATTATTTACGATTTTTACTAAAAGCTTCATAAATGACGTTTTGGGAAACATAGCCTCATTCTAAAAACTGTTTTGGAAAGGTTATGAAATAAACTTTCAAATTGCATTATTGCAAATAAATAATAACATTTGTAAATATTAAAATTTAGAATGCAAACATAAAAAAATTGTAAAAATGACCCACGTGATTTTTTATGTGAAAACGGTACTAAAATCACAGATTATGTAAAAAAAAAAAATACTTATTCTATCGTATAAATGTATAATAAACAATTTTGTCACCTCACTTTTTTACCATTTCATACAAAAATATTTTAATAAAAAACTAATGTCTTGAACAAATGACAATCAAACAAGATGGAAGTTCCATTCAGCTCAGATAATTAATCTCTATGTTCCATAGATATTTTTGAATACAGACGCGTAGTGTTGTTCATTATCGATATTCCGATTTTTATTTCATGGTAATCCGTGTACTAGTGATGGAAATAAATCAATTTTTGTAAAATCTCGCGCGTTGACGTCAAAAGACGCTCTAATGTCTTGGCTATTATTATATTCGCGTCTTTTGACGCTCTAATGTTCCGAGTGGTTAAATAAAACCACCACAGAAATATTAGTCAGTTCTCAACAGTTTTTCCATGAACCTTAAAAGTTTTTTATGGAACGAGATTAATTGACGTCATATGGATATTGCCTGTCTTTTTATTCGGTTACAAATTTGGATCGCAGTTATACCGCCCTGATGTGTAGGTACCACCCATTATTTAGTCCTGGTGAGGTTAAAAATTGAAATGTAGACAATAATGCTTTGTGAATTAACTTTAGAATCATGAATTTAATTTCGTGTTTGTTTATTTGGTTCCAGTTTGGAGGTGTGTCCAGAGGAAGGAGGCGGCTGCGTGGAGCTGGTGAGCGGAGGCAGGGACCTGGAGGTCACGGCCATCAATGTATATGATTATGTTAGGAAATACGCACACTACAGAATGGTGCGCTCACAGGAAAAGGCCTTAGAAGTAAGTCAACCCACCTCCTCATTCCCTCTTATACCTTAACATAAACAAACTATTCTAGCTAGAGAATTATTTTAATACAATATGTAATATCATAGGTTACCTATTAATAATCTTGTATTATGATTTAAAATGTGATGGATATGAATCCACTTATATAATCTTAATTAAACTGTTAGCGGATCTTGCTACATAAATCAATATATTTTCTAAAATAGTTAGTTTCAATTTTAGTCGTGAATTCCCTTACATTGCATCCATTCTTACTTTGAGGAGGATTTTTTTATTTTTTATTTTTTAAAAGACAGGCAAACATTCCCGGATTACGAATAACCCGACAATATTTGAAAATCTCCTACTACCACCACAGTAAGCCGAAGATGTTGCTTGAGTCGTGATGGGGGACTTAGCCAGCCGAGGAATCGAACACGGAATGCCTGGGTGGGACCCAAATGCGATGCCCACTCAACCACTGACCGGTCAAACTCACGTTTTGTTCATACTCATGAAGAGGAGGTTAATAAGTAACGAAGGAAAATTTACATGAGCATGAACACTTATGGGAATTTTACGTCCCCTTGGTAACGTTGTATTGCGTTTTTCACCACAGGCAGACGTTATTTGATTATTTATAGTCTGATACACCACACACGATAATCATAATTCGCTAATGAGGAATTACATTCGACGGTGATAATTTTCGATATGAACAGTAATAAACGTGCTTGACATGAGCGATGCGAATATCACAAACGATAACTTAAAACTCACGTTAATTGTTGTCTGTCGCGGTAATCAAAGTAGGTACCCACAATGTGCGCATCCAATGGTTCTATTGGATACAGGCAGGCACTTGACGAGCAGAAAAAACCCATCGATAACCACTTGGCATTACAATACAAGTGGTACTACCAAGGCACCAATTGGTATACAGAAAACGCATAATTTGACTATAATTTTTTCACTCCACACTACTGGACATACAGTAAAAAACACAAAGTTTCCCACATGCGAAGTTTTTGTTGTTCAGTCCCTCGAGACCTGATTTCTGTATCATTTGTGTGATTATTTAAAATGAAAGTTCCAGTTTTATGTATATCATTAACTTTATTTACCATTGAAAATGAACACTCACATATTTAGCTAAGTAATAGACAAGAGAGCATAAACAGTAATGACAACAAAACAAAGTTTATAGCCAACCTTATAGCCAACCGAAGATTAATTGGATTTACATTGCCATATTCTAACAATTTGTTTGGTCATTTAATTATCACAATCCACTCTTGTAGGCAATGCGCCAAGGCGTGCTGGACGTGCTCCCCGAGGGCGCCCTGGACGGGCTGACGGCCGAAGACCTGCGGCTGCTGCTGAACGGCGTTGGGGACATCAACGTGGCCGTGCTCATCTCCTACACCTCCTTCACGGACGAGTCGGGCCAGCCCGGAGACCGTCTGGCGCGATTCAAGCGCTGGCTGTGGGCCATCGTGGACAAGATGACGCATCTGGAACGGCAGGACCTGGTAAATATATGCACCTACCTTATTACTCACCTTGCCGACTCCCTTCTGCCTCACAACATACCCACATATGAGATGTTATTGATAGGTCCAGCTCAGCTCCCGTAAGCACTTGGATTCTGTCTTCTATATTGCAGCTTATTCCTTTGACAATAGTATGCAAATATCATAGAAACAATCCTTGGAGTGTTGAAATGCTTCTGCTCCTGCCTGTCCCTTATAAGAAAGGCTGCATAATTTACCTCCACACCATACGGTCACCTTCCAAACAGCTTATTTCTTGGTTCCTTACATTCCTGGCCCAGTGGAGCCCTCCCAATTATATTCAATTAATTTATTAATTTAAAAAACATTACAAAATTAATATTTCAATTCGTTTTCAAAAGATACATAAGGAAAACAGTTAGTGCCTTACTGATAAATCCACTCCTAACCCTGCTCCTAACACAACTGACAAACATCCATCAATTGCCTATATCAGCAGTGCAAAATCCAAAATACACCCATCAGCGGAGGGGATAAATGTGTAAAAGCAAATTTTTCAGTTCAATGTTGCAAAAATTTCCCTTCTAATATTAAACCAGCTTTTTATACAAGAAATAATATCGGTAATTTTTTGAGGAACGCTAAAGATAAAGAACATAAATTGTCTAATTCCGGAATATATAAACTCAAATGTAATGACTGTTCCTCATTTTATATTGGAAAAACAACTCGTAATTTTGAAATAAGAATCAAAGAACATTTAAGGTTTCTTAATAATAATAATTTTTCCGAGTTCGGATAACCATAGTTTTGATAAAAATACGGGGATAAATGTTCTTCACATTAACACTAAGGGAAAACGGTTAGATAACTTAGAAGCCATAGAAATAAAAAAAATCTCTTAAAAATAATGAACCCATTATTAACAAACAAAAAAATATTATCATATAGCCCAATCATGGATATGTTCCCCCACCCACTCCTAATTAATCCCTAGCCACGCCTTCACCCCTACCACAACACTCTGTAATAATATATTGTACCCACCTACTATTTTATAATTGTCAAGTCAGTATACGTTTGCCCTGAGGAAGGAACGGTCGTTCCGAAACCGGTCGGCTTTAAACAAATATACAAGTGGTTCAAACAAAGTAACATTGTTTCATTTATCTATAATGGATAACCACAAAGTTATAGCTACATTCAAAAGTAGCAAATTTATACTATCAGCAACAAAGCTTGCCGTCTAAATTTTGATTCATTGATGTTAAATATATCAATATCCAAAGTGAATTTATTTAACAGAATAGCTCTCCCCACCGGCATGACTATAGGCAAGTTAGTCCTTATGGCTGGGAGGTAAAACAGTCTAGGCTGTTGGTGACCATCGAAAACATAGAAATTAATGTTCTCCATGATAGTCTAGTTTTCAAACTATCCACTAATCACTCTAAATAAATGTGATGCAATATGCACATCCCTTCTGATCCGTAGATGGTTCATTTTGAGCATGCCCAAGAGAAAGTCGGTAGGGTAAGTAGCCATCCTCCCTCAGGTATAGAAATTAAAAAATTTTGAATCCTTTGACATATTAGACCAGTCCCTTTAGTTGTCTTTCGGTGCTAGGCAAAGCCTCCTGGTTAGCTTACTGGGTAACTGAATCTTCTTTCCATCAAGGCGGAGATACCGGCACAAGAACTCATCATTAGAAGAGAACTGAAGTAGCCACTTCTGGTCACCGACAAAAATAGACATATCTTGCATACATATACAGCACACTTGATTGTTTGTTTGGTTCTGTGAACTACTACATATATCACTATCTGTTCTTATGTATTAACGTATAATTCTTGTCCAGGTATATTTCTGGACGGGTTCCCCTGCCCTGCCGGCCTCGGAGGAGGGCTTCCAGCCCATGCCGTCAGTTACCATCCGGCCAGCAGACGATGCGCACCTGCCCACTGCCAACACGTGCATCTCGCGCCTCTACGTGCCGCTCTACAGCTCGCGAGCTGTCCTGCGCCACAAACTGCTGCTAGCCATCAAAGCCAAGAATTTCGGCTTCGTCTAGGTAACTAATAAACATATGATTACTGACTGCGTATAACACTCCGATACATCTGATTACTGTCGCTCTAGCGGTGTTAGTTCTTGCAATTTAATTTTTTCAAACCTTCCCGTGATCTATAGATTGCTTTAATAGAAAGCTGAATTAATACTTCCCATTTTATCAATATATGTCTCAAATCCACTTACAAAATGACACTTACTTAAAATGTGGCCGATCCTATACACGTCTAAATTCCAATATTGTTTCTTCATTCTCCAAAAGTTTGTTCTCGGATGCGCGCTTGTTAAAATGGCAAAATTGCTTGGTTTATTTAATTTTTATTACATATTTATACATCAGCGTATTGAATTAATTATCTATTTAACTATTTTTAACTTATGTGAAATAAAAGATACATAGTATCTTATTTTTAATATGGAATAAATTGTAAAATGAAGGAGGATTCGTAAGCTATATAGCACGCACACTATAAGCAGTTTAAATGTCTCCATATTAAAATTTAGATGTATGATTTTTTAAAAGTGGGTGAGAAATTTCCAAATCGAAAGTTCAGAAATCGTCGCTTTACTCATTTTTCAATTATTTGCACGATCACTCAAGTGGTTAACCCTTTGTACGTTGACTTCATAACAGTTGATCTTTCAAGGTTACCTACCTAGCATTGAAACTTCACTTTTAAAAAGTTTAAAAAAACCATGCCAAGAATTTACGTTATATGTTTTTGGGGTGTTATGCCGTGTTGCGCTACCTCCTTTAGCCGACGTTTCGGACAGTGTTGCAGTGTCCATCATTCTGCCCTGATGATGGACACTGCAACGCCGTCCGAAACGTTGGCTAAAGAAGGAGGTAGCTTAACCTGGCATAAAACCCCAAAAACAAATAACGAAAATGCTCTTGGCCGTGAAAATCTAAAAACGTAATCATGCCAAGAATGTTCTTGCAGATGTTTCACTGACATTGAATTTGTTTATTTCAGATCACCTCAATGGAACCATCATAACAGATGTAAAACCACGACGCCCCGGACCCGATGAAGGCATCCGCGGTCCCAACGAAACTCACAATAATAACTCCTGGCTCGGAGGTGTCCACCCCCAAAGACGCCAGTGAAACGACCTTTAACTTGTACATTTTCCCTCTCATTGGACGCTTGTAAAGTGACCCGTGTTCCACGCTGGCTAAAGGGGGATATTACCAAAGGGTATCTCGGCCAGTGGCGCAGATACCACACAACGGTAAAAACAACTCCAAATCACTTAAACTTAGAGACTCTTTAATAAGTTTGTTTTTTATTTTTAGTGTTTTGCGATGACAATTTCTGTGAGCAACTTGACTAAAAAAAACTATTGTTACACCGAGGCGGCAGCACTGGGGAATAGCGAGACAATTAATCTGGTTATAATATTCGTTAATGCAATTAGACGGTGTCTATCTCTGTTTTGTTTGAGCATTTCAAGCTTTGGAAATCTTCGAACGGAACGACTGTGATATCTCGTCTCTAGTATGGATTCTCATACTAAACCACGATCGTGTTAATTATTCTTTATCTTCTGCTACAGCATATTTCCATATGCTCTTGGCTATGTCACTCGGTTGTTTAATATTCTAATATTAATTTATTTTCATATTAAATTATTGAGATTTAGAATGGTGGAGGAGTGTCTTTGTGTTGGACTGATAGAATAGATAGGAATAATGTGAGCATGAGCCGAGGCTCGCTGTTTGTAAAGAGAAGTAAGATTCGTTGTTGCGGATGGAACCTTCTGGAATGCATCTCGCTAGTCGGATAATTATTTATTTTTTGACTAAAATTGATTGAAAGACTTTGAATGATTTAAATATTTTTCGTACATCTCTAAATATTTATTTTTGATTTGACTGTAGATTTTATCTTTTTTTTTTTCCTAAAGACTTCTTCAAAAAGTACGTTGTGCATAATCGAGTGTAAATTAAGTCTTGATAGGAAGATAGTGGGTATTCAATAAACGTAGAATGTTTGATTGCTTTGGAGAAAATGGACGCTGGTTTTTTTTAGTGGTTGCGTATTGGTGTACGAATGTAAATGGTTTAATAATAACCGAGAGTTGCTAGTGATATTGAGAGCAATATTTGTGTTTACCTCCCGGAGTGACTTCGGTTAATTGATAAACTAGGATCCAGTGTTGCCATTGAATATAATAATGTAAAAATTTCCCGCTTCTGTTCTCATAATATTAAATATATTGTTTTTCTCTTTCAGTATCTAAATAATGTGTTTTTATTATTTCTTAAATTAATAATAACGTATTCCGGTTGTCGTCGTCGACAACGACGGTGACGGGAAAACTTTTTTTTTATTGTACGTTTTTGTATGAATATAAGATATGGATTTATAAAAAAAAATTATAAATATACCTTTATTAAAACACACAATTATAAATTGTATTAGATGAAGTAAGAAGACGGCGTGTCCAAGGTGCAACACGAACACGGCACACTTTTAAAGATGATTATTTATTTATTTACAATTGCATTAAAACGCCGGTGGACGAATTGATGAAACATTGAGTACACTTCTCTCGCCACTTTTCCTGGATATTAGACGATTTATTAATTTGCCGTGTTGTCGCGCCTCGGAGACGCCCGTCTACCGGCTAATTGTAACTCGCGTCATGTCATCTTTCTGCGGAGGATCTTGCATAAATTAGGTTTTAGTGACGCCGGGTGAATCGGGGACAATGGACAATGATATCGTGTACATGTAACTAGATTAAGTTTACCTCATGTCCAGTGTTGCCAACTACAGCCACATATATTATTACGCAATCACGGCACTTCACGGCTATTCCATTAGAGACGCGACTAATGCTAGAGAGGGCGGCACCTCTCTCTACCTAAAGTTGCCGTGGAATTAAGTCTTCAAATCAGATACCACACCGAGACTTTTCGGCCGCTTTTACTCTCCCCTTTCACTTTTACTCGTCCAACCTTTAACCTGCTGACCGATGAAGTCAATGGATGTGTACTGGCAGCAGTTAAAGATTGGAGGAGTGCTACATTCCGGCTAGACGGGGCTTACTTCATTTTGTTTTCGAGTGTAATCTCTTGTAAAATATTTCCCATTGTGAAATTTGATTGTAGTCGGGGGTTGGTTTATGTACTGTCTGCCGGACTGTAGCATGTTTTGTTTAGTATCCTATGCAGGAAGCTTCCTTGCCAACAACATGCCTATCATCATTATTGGCAGTCTTTTTATTTGTTAGGTAGGATAAGGCAATGAGATGTATATGATTAGATATATATTATTATTAAAACATTGTATCATTCATCGGACTTTCTTTTACAAATCCCTTCTCCCTAAACATTCATCCACAGTTCAGAAGAGGTATGCTCAGAATGAAGGGTCAGAAGGGATGTACACATTTCTTCAGACTGATTTGTAGATGGTTTGAAAACTCAGCTATCATGGAGAGTGTAGTCAGTAGTGTATTGAAAGAGCTTCAATCAGATGCCAGCAGGGATGCCCGAGGAACAGTGGCTGCCTAGAGCGGTCAACCGCCAGCTTACCGAGCAGACTCAATAAGCAGCCAGTATAGACAGGTTGTGTGCTCAGAAGCGTAAGTATTGTAAATATGTACGCACATAAACTCGATAAACCAGTTTGCAACAAGGACCTTATTATTACCACAAAGTATCCACCACACGACAAATAGTGTTTGACTGTAATTAACACAAACATTATAGAGAGCATTCATTACTATGTTCCCGATAATTGTGCTTGATTTCCTATGGGTTCGTGGCTGAAAACGGTTAGGAAACGTTGTTTTACATGACAGTACTACCTTTATTATTTAACTTTCTGATCATAATATTTGGCTGATTTATAAATCACCATTTTTGTGAATAATCACCTCAAAGGCTGGATAAACATCAAAAATTTGGATAAGGAACTCCAGTCCATTTTTTTAACCTTCTAACTTAAATAACTACATAAATTTTTTTTATTTTTGGAGTAAGTTTAAATAGTTAAAAAAATTATCAAAGTTTTATTTTTTCAAGATCCCCTGAAAACCACCGTAGGTATAGTGAATCGTGTGACGTCATCACTCACCAAAAGTTATTTTTTATTTTCAACAGGTGTTGTCATTTTGTATGACAGTTATATGGAAGAAGCTATGAAACTATTCAAAAGTAAAAACATTATTAAGGGAATTATTTATTTATTGTATTGATTAGTCATCCTTAAAATAATACATACCAGGATACGCAATAAGTGCGAGCAAGACTTGGATGACACTCAGTTTGGCTTCAGAAATGCGTTTGGGACGCGTGAAGCATTATTGTCTGACGTACTATTGCAAAAGTGTCGTGACCAAAGAAAGGAAGTCTTTGCCTGTTTTATTGACTACGAAAAGGCATTTGACAGGGTAAAACATGCGGACCTAATGAAAATGCTTGCGGATTGTAGCGTCGACGCCAAAGACCAGAATTTCATTAAAAACCTGTAATTGGTTCCAAAAAGCATAAATAAGACATGGGAATGAGAGATCTAATGTAATCGCCATTCAGCGTGGAGTACGGCAAGGCTGTATCCTGTGGCCACTCTTATTTAATCTCTATTCCAACTATGTCTTGAAAAAAGCCCTAAGTAATACCAAGAAGGGTCTTCAGATCGACGGAGTTGTCATTAATAACATTAGATATGTAGATGATACTGTATTACTAGCTGACAGTATCAGTGACCTCCAAGACCTATTAAATCTTGTTAATAATGCTGGTGAGCAATGGGCCTAACAATCAACGTCAATAAAACTAAACGGATGACATTTGGACTACTAGATCACTCTGGATCAATGATACAGTTAAGAGTGTATAAGCAGAGAAACCAGAAATATGTCATTTTTAAATCAGTGGTTAGACGTATTGACTCTTTTCCACAAAAAACTATAAATGGATTTCAAAAGATTGTTCTTTTATCTAGTAAACTTATGTTTTAGATTTTGAGAAAAAAAAAATATTTTTAGAATAATAAGGTTATACCATAGGTCGTTCGCAGATTTGTTCAATTTTCAAAAAAGTACATTTCTTATACAACACCCATTTCAAATCATATAATCATGCAGTAAAATAAATCAATACATTATCTGGTAAACGTATGTTTCAGAATTTTAATTTTAGTTTAAATAAAATTATTAAAAAATATATACGGACATGTGTTTCTTGACGAAAATTGGTCGGTTTGTGCATTTATTTGTGCACTTACAAACAAATATATTTCGGATTTTTTTACATACTTATTTTGCTAAGACGTTATTGACAAATCATAAATAATTTGATCGTAAAATAATTTCAGGAAGTATTTAATTTTAAATAATTTTGAACATCGCATTTTACCATTTTTATCGCAGCCCGTAAACACAAATTTCAGATTTCATTACGGGCCCAAACGCGGCCAGGAGAGCACGTCTTCGCGACGCTTTGAATAATAATATTTGGAAATGAAATTTGAAAACGAAATTTGAAATAAACACGAATTCCTTGATTCATGTTTGTTAAATCTACAGGGTTGCCCGAACGCAATTTTTCATGTTCATTGAATATTTTTTTGCAAAAATTTTTATAATTTCGAATATTTTTTTTATTTTAAATTTTTCTTGTGTGAATACCGCACAAGAGTCCCAACTGCTCCAAAATATTTTTTTGGGGTAAATCTTTTTTACGCACGCTCGACACTTGGGGGTAAACTGGTGAATGGGTTACGAAAAGTGGTGATAGTTACGAAAAATGACATGCGAACGGTAATCAATGCGAACGGTGATCGATTGCTCGGCGGGTCGGGCCTTTACGCACGCTTGTTTTTCGTGTTATTGTTATATTGTTAATGGACTATTTGTCCGTAAATAAATAAATAAATTATATACAGCGGGTACCCGGCATGCGTTTCATGGGCACTGTAACCTCGCGGTCAACTAAACTGTTATGGTTCCATCACAAGTCCCGGGAATTATAATGCAAGCGCCTGCACTATATAACATTATATACAGCGGGTACCCGGCATGCGTTGCAAGGCCCAAAGAAAGAAAGGGTTTGTGCGCTTTAATTCTGTTTGTTGAAGTGCTTATTATTAATTATGCACACGAATAAATATTTCAAAATGCGACATTTTTTACAATCCAACTTAATATTACTCGTTTTTTTTCGTGAATACCGCACAAGTCTGGAGCCAGTGGGACTATTGCATCCCCAATTTGGAGTATGTTGTAAGACTGAAGGTAGTGGGGAGGGGAAGGATATAGGGAAGAGGAAGGTGGGGAAGTACCTGGCTATTCAGATCTGACCACTAAACACGGCTAAAGCCATTTCAAGCAACGTTTCAATTCTTAATGGTGGTCTTACACCAGGGCGATACTGAGAGTATCTTCCACTCTAATGGCCGTAAAATACAATTGAAAAACAAAAAACCAAAATATTAAAAAGAATATAACAAATTGTTTATTCATGTAGCTATCTACTTAATACCTACTGTGTTTACGCATTTCACTTGTATCTATTTATGTTTATGCACTTCAATATACAAATAACTACTACTAATTAAAATTCTGGAAGCGAGAATAGTAATATAAAGTAGCAATAGTAGCGGGTAGCCCTAGCTCGAGTGAACAAAACCCTCAAAACTCGGATTGCCGCGGAACGAAATTTAGTTCTGAAAACGCCCGCTCGCGAGCCCTGATGTGTTAGCGCTAGTGTCGGAATCGAAGTTGTCATGTGCTGGTTATTCACTCTTAAATGGTTGTAATGTCGAAAAGCTGGAGAGATTTAGATACCTAAGTAGTATTCTCACGGAGACTCTTGACCCAGATATAGAGATTAGGTGCAGAATTGAAGCAGCAAGCACTGCGCTCAGTAAAATGAAATCCCTCTTCTGCAATGACAATATCAGCTTAAAACTAAGGCAGAGAATGCTAAAATGTTATGTGTGGTCGGTCTTGCTGTATGGATGTGAAACATGGACCTTGAAAATAAATACCATGAACAGGTTAGAGGCATTTGAAATGTGGCTTCACCGGAGAATGCTCAAGGTCCCATTGACCGACATGGTCATCAACACAGAAATTCTCAGGCAGGCTAGAGCAAATAGAGAACTGCTTACATTAATAAAAATCAAGAAAATTTCATATCTGGGTCATATACTTCGAGGGGAGAAGTATCTTGGCTGCGAAATGTACGAGAGTGGACCGGCATTAGATGTGTGGAGGAGCTATTCCGGGCAGCGCAAGACAGAGACATTTTCAAGAGTGATCGCCAACGTCGGGGGGACCTGATAGGGCACACAAAGAAGAAGATTTATTTATTACATTATATTATTAATATTAGATTATATTTTTCAATATTATTATGGGAGAGTGGTATAAAAATTGTTTGAAATTACAGTAGAATCTCACTAATTCGGCACTTCAATAGACCGATATGTCCAATAATCTGGCACCCTCCGCCCGCGCCTCCCTCGCCTCTTTACGCCTATGTGCTCCATCGCCGCGTCGTCGTCTAGCAGCCTAACCTCAAAACTTCTCTCATGTGCACGTGTGCAAAACCTGTCAAACAAGAACACAAATCTCTACATACATTATATTCTCTTTATGAAATGCTTTGTTTTATTTATTATGATTTTTTCTCTATAATCCAGTAATCCGAACATTCCAATAATACGGCGCCCTCTGGTTTTTAATAGTGCCGGATTTATGAGATTGTGCTGTATTATTTTTTTAACTTCACGAGTCGTAACCAATATATTACGTAAACCGATGTAGCATCTCCCACACGCACACTTCGGAGCGACCGAGTCCCGCGCCACTTCAGGCCACCTAAACAAGTCTCACAGTGAACTGCCCTGTAAACCTATCGGTCAGCGACCGCGGAAGTGGGGGGCAGAGGGGGCCAAATGCCCCCCTAAAATCAAATGGGAGGGGGCCGCGCCCCCTCCAATTTTACTACCTGGGTAAAGAAGGATTATCTGTATCCTTCACAGTGCTTTTTTATAAATGTATACAAGAAAAATTGTCAAGAGATAGCATTAGAGAGGACTTTTTTTATATTGAGGCGGAATAAGAGCATTATCTAGCAATACTGCACGTGCATAAGGCAGAAACATTTAGTTTAGATTTAAATGAAATTCTTAGGGAATTTGCTTCAAAGACGGCTGAGAGACGTTTTTGGTATCGTTCAATGAATGCAATAAAACAATATTTAAAAAAAAAAGTTTTTCATACATTGAACCTGTTATTGTTTGACCTAGTCATCTCCGTTTTGTCTTATTTATAACTAGTTGATTGACTTGAGAGGAGACTGAAGGAAGAGGGTGACTAAACAAGTTTGCCCCCCCCCCGTCATAGAGTACTTCCGCGGTCCCTACTATCGGTCTTTACTTTTCTGCGCGGCGGCCTGAAGTGGCACGGGACTCGGTCGCTCCGAAGTGTGCGTGTGAAAGATACGGCGTCAGATCAGCTATTCAACTCCCGCCATTTTGAAATTCGGAGTTCGAAGGATTGGCCCTGGAACTAGTATTACTATTTTTTTTGTACAGTAGTTTTTGAATATTTTCATTAACAGAGATAAACTAATAAGAGATACCTCTATTTTTGAAACTGAATTATTTAGGCCTGAATAACGTTTCAATAAACACAACAACTAAATCTCTATAAACTGGCTTGTGTTATGCATTCCCATAATGACTTGAAAATTACGGTAAGCGGTGACGTCACCACTAAACATTTTAATAATACCAACTTGACGATGTGTTTCAATGAAACAATTAAAAATTTAATATATTTTTTTAAAACTCTGCGTTTAATATTTTTTTTTTTTTTTTTTTTTTATTTAATATAAAACATGGGTTACATTTTAATTATACATATTTTACAAAATATCATATTCAAGGTCATGATTGGTCATGTATACCTTATCAGAAAAGAGGAGCTCTTGTGCCTGATAAGGGAGCCACAGTTCTTACTTAGGTTACATTTTATAATATATTTTGTATAAAATATTTATTTTTTAATGTAAGTTTTTTTGAAAAATTGTTTAATTTTATTTATTTGTTCTGATTGGTTCAAAATACAGCGCAATTCAGAAGGAAGATTATTGTAGTTTTTTATAGCTTGGTAAATATAATGGTTGTGCATTTGTGTTGTTTTAAAATTTGGTGTAATAAATTGATTTCCATTTCTCATTAATGTGTAAAATTCTTCATATTCTTTATTATTTTTTTCTTTACACATTTTAATAATAGAAGCTTGCTTAAATATGTCATCGACATTTGGTACTGGAAATAATTTAAATAGTGATTCTGTTGAGAAGGTAGGTTTTTTTTTAAGGATTACTTTAATGATGGTTCTTTGTGAAACTATATTATTTAATAAAACTTATATATTCAGAATCAGCGTTTATTAGTTTATTGTTGTTGCTCTGGAAAACCTGGAATTACCAGGGAATTTTGAAATCTGTTTCCTGCGGCCACCTGTAAGAGTCATGGCAGACCTCAATAAGAATAATGCAATAAAAAAGTAATAGCTTTGAGGGTTTAACGAAACGATTGTACGATCTTGTACACACAGTTAAGATAAATTATATATTTTTTAATTAGCTCCACTCAGAAGGCTCTGAGAAAAATAATTCCCATTTATGTGGGGTCTTTTTAGGAGAGGAAGTTCTGGAAAGGAAAAGGTATGAGGGATGGATAGGAATTTGGGGGTCGGTGTGTTCAGGAGTGATGGACATATGAATACATCCCTCCTAAGGCTATGTTCCGAGTTAGTCCTGCTGGAGAGGTGAAAAGGCCTCCCTCAAACGACTCCTGATGATCTGGCCTGCCATGCAGTATGGGGGCAGGCGCAAGTGCCGCCAAGACCCGGAAAAACCTTACCCAATAAACTCAGGCACCAAACCCAGCTTGCCACTTGGGTCGCCTATGACAGAAGTGTTATGGATCCTAATCCATCCACCGATGTTCCCAAAGCGGCGGTACCCATGCCCGCCTCCCAAATTGAAATAGTATGTTTAATAATGTCACTTAAAATTTTACATGGCCTATCAACGGCACATTTAAAAATTTAGTATATATTTAAATTTAAAAAAAAAACACATTTTTCTTTTTTTTACAGAATAAATTTTTGGCATTTTCATATATTTACTTCTTCAAACTTTGCAAAATTACTTTGTGGCATCATTAATTATATAATGAATAATAGATCACTTTGTTTAAACCACACTATATTTGTATCGAACGTGTCGACGAAAGCGTATGACAACCCTGAGAATTCAAGAATGGAATTTACGCTTCCACATAATACCGTGCCGCTGCGCGTTACCCCTTCCAATATCCTACGAAACAAAGGGAGTGCTCTCATTGGCCAACGAAACACTGTGCATTTGGAATGATGTCTACAATGCTATTACATTCTACAATTAACTTATCAATTGAAAACATAAACGCAATTGATAATAAATACATGCTGCAGCATCATTGGACTCGAAAACACATCTGAATAACCACGTAATACTTCCACCAGGGACCCCAGACAGCAATGATCAAAATCAAGGAAATGATTGAGTATTTACGTTATCCCCACCCTGCTACCAGACGCGGCGCCATTGGTCAATGCTGAACAAAGGAAATGTTTGAATCGTAAATATTTACGACAGCCAATTTACATTCCGAAAAACTCGGAGCTAAATTTCGGGAAATCGGGAATAATTTGAATCAAGAAATATATATCATCACCTAAAAATAGGTATATACTACAATAACACCTCAAAAAACTGTCGTCTACCAGTGATTATTGCACTTTAAGAAAATATTTACTTCTAGATATTGTATCTTGTATCACATTTGTAAACTTGTACCTTTTCTTGTTGAAACAATAAAAATTATGTGAGACTTCGGTTTATTGGAACAGGACTGTCTTGGCAAAGGTTATCACACAGATTTTTAACACATCTGCTCGAAAATCATAGCGATTGGGAAAAATACGTAAACGCAAGCACCCTTCAGAAACAGGGAGGTTCTGTGTTCCAAAAGTCCAACCCGGATTTGCCCTATAAAACAAACGGCAAACCGGTAGGAAATCAGTTCAAAAACTACCAGCCAAGAAGTCACAAGTCTCCAAGAAACTGAAGTCTCCAAGTTCTAACCTACTTTAAAAGTGTTTTTTAATCAGTTTAAATTCTGTTCTACCTTTCTCTCAGTATCCCATTATCCTGACCCCAACAGTCTCCAAAAGTCTCCAAAAGTCTGCAAGTCTTTTAAGTGTTTTTACAACAGTTATAGAGTCAGTTTTTGCTAATTTAACTTAGAATCATTAAATCCAGAAGTTAAGGACATTGGCGTGCCAAGTTGTGTCCAGCTCCCTATTTTTGCAATTTGTGTACAAAACGTCTAGTACAATATTATAAACTTTTCGATAACAATGTTATCTTCATCAGGATATGTTAATATAAATTAATATATTTAATTTAAATTAACATATCCTGATGAAGATAACATGGTTATCGAAACATGTAGATATTGTTTATAATATAGTGGTTTAAACAAAGTGATCTATTATTCATTTTATAATATACATTTCATTTTTAAAAAATCAACATTTGGTAACAGAATAAATTTTTGGCATTTTCATCAGCATTTGCCTAGCTAGGAACTAATATCGACCTACAAGACTTAAAAACACATTTTAATATCTATAGTTATTTTGTAATATTATTATTATGTTATTTTTGCTATATAAATAAATGTAATAAATAAAAATAAAAGTCACAACGACTTCAGTGGCGACAACCTCTACCTGCTGGTTGCCAGACTGGCATCACTGACGAATTTACAAAATGTTGGCAACGTGTACCTACGTACGCACCTCCGTTCAGAGGAATGGCAATAGTCGCCAAGATATTTGAATCGTCTACGACGGCCGGCGTAGCGGAGCGGTAAGGCGCTTGACTCGCACAACGAAGGTCGCGGGATCGAATCCCGGTGTGGCAAATAAATTTTATTTGATTAATTTGTGTTATTTCACAAGTTATTCATTTAAAATTATATATAGTATATTTTACGGCACGTTCCAGAGTGTAAGATACTCCCTGTATCGCCCTGGTGAAAGACCACCATTCAGAATTGAAACTTTGCTTAAAATGGCATCAGCCGTGTTTGGTGACCAGATCTGAATAGCCAGGTACTTCCCCACCTTCCTCTTCCCTATCTCCTTCCCCTCCCCACTACCCTCAGCCTCACAACATACCCCAATTGGGGATGCCATAGTCTCACTGGCTACAGACGGGAGCAGTTGGGACTCTTGTGCGGTATTCATGTAAAAAAAAAAAAAAATTGGCTACTTGCGTATCTATATGGACGAAGAACCTTAATCTTTTTGTGGATAAGACTTTCTGAAGAGACGAGATTTGACACCTCGAATCCTTCAACCATCTGATAGCTGCTGATCTAGGATTCATGAATTAGTGTTTTCAGGAATACAAGGTTCAGAAAATTAAGCTGGAGCCATTTCGCCAAGCAGAGCACCTGGATTCTTTTAAGTGGAAGATTTGAAATCTGTCAGTGATTTGACAGGTCATCACTTAGTGTCTTTCCCACATTAACATTATTTGATACAAAAAAATGTTAATCATCAGATAGTTTCATAGAGAGATCTAGTTTCATAAATTATTTTTGATCCACCTTTTTACCCGAAGTCGAATTCCACCATTCTCAATTTGTTTGCAGGGCGTAGGGTACATACTGCTTGAGATGATTACCTTTACAGTGGTGTCGTAAAACCTATTTGTATTTTCTAAAATGATCATTTTATAATAAAATAATCAAGGATTTTTTTTTACATTAGACTGGAGGTCTTGAGGAAAATGATTCCCCTCAGGGTCTATGTCATATTTGGGGATGCTGTGTGGAGGGTCTTTTTAGGAAAGGAAGGAGAGGAAGTTTACGAAGGAAAAATATACAAGGGATGGGTTTGTAATCTGGGGGTCAGTGTGTCCAGGAGTGACGGTTGTATGACTCCATACCTCCCACTGCGGTGCAAGGCGATATTCTGAGAAAGTCCTGCTGGAGAGGTTGAAAGGCCTTTCTCAACCAGTCTCCTGATTCAGCCTGCCACGCAGTATGTGTGACAATAGACGCAACTGCTGCCAAGACCGAGACAAATCTCACCGATGAACCTGGGCACCCCTGCTAAGTCTATTTTGCGGAACAGTACATGCTAGTGTGAAAATAATTTGTGACGCATTTTTCATAACGCTGATGGGTTTCATTCGTTTTTGTGTTCTGATCCGCCTATAGGATCGGAGGAATTCAGATTTTGGAATTCCGCACATTAAGTGTACCTACCTACACGGTAGACCGGAGTCAAGTACCGCAATATCGCCAGTCTGTC
This sequence comes from Limnephilus lunatus, assembly GCA_917563855.2. Taxonomy (NCBI): domain Eukaryota; kingdom Metazoa; phylum Arthropoda; class Insecta; order Trichoptera; family Limnephilidae; genus Limnephilus; species Limnephilus lunatus. The sequence goes on along the minus strand of OU830593.1, from coordinate 4,179,473 downwards.
AACAACCATCGTAACGTGACATTTCGCTCTACATATGTTGAAATGTTATTTATCAATCGGAAGTGTGTAATATGAAGCATAATTAACTTATATCGCCGTCATTCATCGTATGCTTTATGTGAACCGCTTATGTTAATCGTCTCATGACTCAAACTTTATTGTGGTTTTAATAACCAACCAGAAAAATCTGTATTGCACACTTTTGGATACATCTGTGACTCACCGAATGGAGATCAAGCCACAAGACACAACAGCAGTGAGTATTACTTAATTGTGTATACCGTATCTTGTTTGGTGATCGGGCATAATTCGTATTGAAGTCCATAAGCGTTTTAAATAGCAAGGAGTGGCCGCAAGGTTATTCTGACCCCCGTGCATTGTCACGAAACAACGCATGTAATTCAAGAACTGCTTGTAGAATAAAGAAAATTAAAATCAGTTCATCATTAATCAATCAGCCCCCCCCGTTACAGAAAAGGTAACGACATCGTGGTATCCCATTATGCCCCCTCGTCGTAGTTAGTATCCCGTTACGCCCCCTCCATTGTGGCTAATGTAACCGGTCGTGGTATCCCATTATGCCCCCTCCGTTCGGATTCACGAGTTAGGGGGCGCTAGAAATAAAAATATTCTCAAATAGGGAGGTGAGCCAAAAAAGGTTGAGAATCTATGCTTTAAAATCTTTGAACTTGGGCAGGAAATGCAATAATTGAACAACACTGACCATCGATTGGATTTTTAACAGGTTGGCCGCTGCAAAATTTTGAGGATGTAAACCAACTAAACAGGGACTGTGGTAGCAAACCAGTTAACAAAACATCTTCAGGACGGTAAATTGTTAAGATACTTTAACTTAGATGGCTGAATGGTATAGAGACTGGTATAGGGAACTGGAGGGAGACAAGAATGAAGGATTTTCCTGAAGGCACTCAGGACTCAGTAAGAGTTGTAGCGCCAGAGATGATTTTCTAAATTATTCACAGAAAAGGGTGCAGGATTTACTGATCATGCATTAGTAATAAAAAAAATTGAATACCTCTACTGCATTTATAGATATTATATTCCTTTATAAACATTACTACATAATATCACAGATAATAATTATCACAACAGGTGCAATTAAATGGTCAGAACATTTGAATTACTGATTGAATGAACCAATTTATTGTAGGTGCCCTGCACAGATCACAATTTATAAACCTTGGCAATAGCAGGTGACCTGCGCACATCACAGTTTATAAAACTGGGCAATTGCAGGTGACCTGCGCACATCACAGTTTATAAAACTGGGCAATAGTAGGTGACCTGCGTAAATCACAGTTTATAAAACTGGGCAATTGCAGGTGACCTGTGCACATCACACTTTATAAAACTGGGCAATTGCAGGTGACCTGCGCAAATCACAGTTGATAAACCTGGGTAACTGTAGGTGACCTGCGCACATCACAGTTTATAAACCTGGGCAATTGCAGGTGACCTGTGCACATCATACTTTATGAAAATGGGAAATTGCAGGTGACCTGCGCACATCACAGTTGATAAACCTAGGTAACTGTAGGTGAACTGCGCACATCAGTTTATAAACCTGGGTATTGCAGATGACCTGCGCACATCACAATTTATAAACCTGGGCAATTGCAGGTGACCTGCGCACATCACAGTTTATAAATCTGGGTAAATGCAGGTGACCTGCGCACATCACAATTTATAAACCTGGGTAATTACAGGTGACCTGCGCACATCACAACCAAAATGCCTTGCTTTTATACAGATCATTTGACCTCAATATGCGTGATTGTCTTCATACATACGTCTGCTCAAAATGATCTCCATTATGAATGTCTGTTACACGGAGTACTTTTCATCTTCCTCTAAAAATTTCCAATTGTCTTCCAAATTTCTTCAGTTTGCTCTCCACCCATTTTATTCATTCGGTCAATACTATTTGTAGTCTTCTATACTTACAGAAATGCCAATACAAAGTCTTCTTCTCACTCCTCCATAGCAGGATATTCGCATCACAATAAATTGAGACATAAATCATTCAGGTTTACCGTTTGAATATTATACTTGCAAATTTTTCAAGCAATCATCATTTGCACAAAGAATCAATATTCTTCCATGAATAATTACCATTTGTGTAGGTAAGCTAATCTCAGCTAGTCCAAGACATCCAAAGAACCATTTTTATAATTCATAAATTCTTACGCATCCTCGCAAATGATTTATATCTTAATATATTTTCACGGAGACCGGTGGAGGTCTAGAAAAATGAATCACGGTATAAATAAAACCATACAACTTTCGATACTTCTATATATCACATTCGACTTTATTTGGATTCTCTTGGTTCTTGTAAATCAAACAGTCATCATTTCCTGACTTACAAATATTATACTTCTAACTTAAATCTATAAACCAACACCTGATATTGCTTCGGTATCATCATCCAACTAAAGGAAGCCCCAATAAGATATTCAGATTTAAATAGCACACCATTGTCTTTCCGCTAGACAAATCAGCCATTGTTACAATCAGCAAATAAACAATGCATTATTATGTACTGAGAAAACTAATTACTCTTTTAATTTATAGGGAATTGGATCGTTAAATAAGTGGAACTTTTAGTCAACTGAATGCACCAGTTTTAGTCAAATGAGTTCATAATTCAAAGAGTGTTTAAGAAATTCAAGGAGACAAGCCTATCTCTTCACAACATTGACGAAGTGAGTGAAATTGTTACTGATTCATGACAGTTCAATATTTTGAGAAGTAACGGCAATCTTACAAGATTCAGCCAAATTATGTTAATTCCAGCACTCTAATCGGGACAACCATTATGTTACCAAAGTTGATAATGAATACTCTGACAAGCTCTATGAAAGAAAGCCAATCAGGCTGATGTATTATTTATTTTTTGGAGACATGAAAATGCAGAGTAGATTCCTTCTTTGCCTGATTTTGTGTCAAACTAAATCTTGATCAACAATTTATAAGGACACTTTCCCACAAGTTGAATATAATATGAAGAAGCAAATCTCGAGTATTTTAATATCAACGATTGTCAATGAAATCTTTAATTTTTTTTATCACAATCAAATCATATATAATATCCATATATATTATTCTTAAAGCAAAAAGAAAACAGTTCAACTTTTAAAATTGAAATTCAATCACATTATCTCTGTTCATACATTATTATGTCAAATTATTTCATTTTTCATGGCCACATTTATCAAATTAATTACAGTCAAATACAGTCTTCTTCATTTTCTATTTGGTTTTACCAAGTTCACTTTTATGTACATACTTTCAAAATATGCATTACTAACGACTTTCAACAACAAACAAGGACTGATACAATAGTGCAATATCATTTTAAGTAAATCAATAGCGCAGATCCTTTTATAAAGGGGAAAAAAATTATCGCTAATGGAGATGTAGGTAATGGTTTTCTTTTACACATCCTTTACTTACTGGGTTTAATTAAATTCATAAATACAGACACAGAACACATTATTGCTGTGTTTTTTAGGAAATCAAAAACTCAAAAGTATGTACCTAGTGCACTACAAAATTCTCAAACATTATTAGTACCATTAGATGTGTTAAGAAATATGTACTTGTGTGCAATGCAAAATTCCTTTACAGAATTTTCTTTGCATGGGAAAAATAGTCAAACAGAAAACCTTATTACGAGTCAAATTCTGATTTCATGTTAGTCTCATGTTAAGTGTTAAGTGCTCTAAGGTGAAGGGATAATGATGGAGTCAAACCCTGCCGTCATTCTGCCACTGGTTGGCAGAGCCCTGCTGCGGCCAGCTGCCCCCCTGGTACCCCCCGCCCCCGCCCTGGTGCCGACCTCCGCCGCCGTTCCAGCCCTGGTTCCAGCCTTGCTGGCCTCCACGCTGTGGCCGGCCCCCGTTCCCCCCCATCAGTTCCGCATTGAGGGCGGCAGCAACCAGTCTCATGGGCACTGTCACATTAGTGTCAGGCGTTATGTTATTAGCGTGGATCCCTAAGTTCTGCATGTTGAGCGAGTCAAAGTTGGCGTTGTTCCAGCTCTGGTTGCCCCCCCCTCGGCCCCCGCCCCCGCCGGCCCCGTACCCCGGCTTGGACCTCTGGCGGGGCTTGGGCTCGGCGCTAGACACGGACACCGACGCCCCCTTGATCACATGGTCCTCCCCGCACAGCCCCTGGGCCACCTCGGGATCTAGGAAAGTCACAAAAGCGAATGCTCTAAACGGACGAGGAACAAAAACGTCGATCACCTCGCCAAACTCTGAGAAGTATGTTCTCAAATCCTCGGCGGTAATGTCTTCCGTGCAGCGGCCCACAAACACCTTGGAGGAGACTTGCGGCACCACGCCCCCCTTGGAGTAGGGGATGCACACGTCTACCCACCGCCCGTCGATGTTGTGCCTCTGCCCGAGCGCTCTCATCTGAGAGGCGTAACTGTCGAAGCGAATGAAACCGAACCCTTTAAATTTCCCCGCGCTATCCCGCTTTAGCTGCATCATTACCACCTCCCCGAATTGCTCAAAGTGTTCTTTAACGGACGCCTCCGTGCACTTCCACGGAAGACCCAGACAGATCAGATCTGTGCAAGCCAACTTCTTCTCCAAGCGTTTTGTTTTAGCCGAGCCGCGCTCTTCTGGTTCTTCTTCCACTTCCATTTTACGCTTCAAAGGAAAAACGCATAGGTACACGGCGCTTCCATTCCACCCACCGGTGGGCGGATGAAGAGATCCATCGACAAGACGCACTCCCCTCAGAGTGTTCGTCTCCGGATTTCTAAATTTCATTCCACAGGCCCCGGGATAAACGCCTTTGACGGTCGTCAGGAGCATAGTCCCATCTTTCTCGAGGGGTAATTCTATCGGCTGTTCATTTTCTTCTTCTGCCACTTGTAAATAATCTATAGACATTTTGAAATCAACAACCAATGTAAAAAAATAAGCGCCTATTTTGACGCAACAAATTTCTTCAAAATGGCGATATGTCGAGAACTGTCAAAGTTGACAATGCCGTGTACCAACCAAACCACCGTTCACCGACCGCCAACCGGTACCTGCCTGTACCTAAACAAAATTGTTTTGTGCGGACTCCAGGTACTAATATCTACAGCCTGTATGTCGGACGAATATCTACAGCTCATAGGTTGGACAAATATCTATGAACTTCAGAGTGAGGACTAATATCTACAGAGCTAAGGTCGGACTAATATTTATGACGGTCCCAGTAGTGACTAATATCTATGGAGCGTAGGTGGGACTAATATCTACAGAGGGCAGCTGAGCGAGAGGTTGTACGGAAAATCATAAATTACTCCAATTGCGTAATACTAACCTAACCTAACCTTACTTAACATAAATTTAGTTTTTTAAACTGCATGCGCAATATTACGTTATTCTAATATGCTACACATAATTGCAAATCCAACCTCTGCCAGTGCTGTAAATATTCATCCTCACTTTGGTTCTCATAGATATTAGTCAGCAGTTTGAACTGTAGATATTCGTCCTCACTTTGGTTCTCATAGATATTAGTCACATTTGTTCAGTTTTTGGAATTCCTGTACATATTTAATTAGTAGACACCTCCTTTTTGCGTCCTAAAATTGTCATTTTTTTTTTTAAATACTATGTATATATATACATACGTACAGCTACTAGGGACAGAGGAGTTTGTGAAAAAAATTGTTCAACACCATAAATATGTTTAAAAAACGATTTTATTTTAAGGTTTTTTCAAAATATAATTAAATAATACGAAGAATATAGGTGGTTTACAGGAACAATATAAATAAGTCAATTAGATTTAAAAATATATGAAGTCTGTGTTAGACCATGCTATAACGTAGCAAAGATTTTTTGGGGTGACCTAACAGATTATATTTATGTTTTAGTGTAACACGACGCCGTGTTCTTTCCTTGTGGCAGGAGAGAGGCGCAATATTAGGAAACTACCGCGGAAAATAATGTATTTCTTCGAAATCTATCACCTTTACAGCCTCGTGATATTGGTAGCTTGGCAGAAGAGAGTGTCGGATAATTTTCAAAAACCGTCTGGCTAGCATATCACGGATTATCATCATCTCCACGCCCACACTTTTAATTGAAAACATCTGTCTGGTGTGACAGATCTGTATGATGACCGATGTTTTTTTTTATTTTTGAAAAGAAAGACAAGCAATCCCGGGTTACGAATAACCAGACAATATTTGAAAATCTACTACTACCACCACAGAAAGCCAAACATCTTGCTTGAGTCGTGATGAAGGATTAGCGACTTCACTTAAGAACGGCTATGGCCATGCCCAAACTACGTTTTGAGCGTATAGACTAGAGTAGTTTGCCAGTACCTCTTATAATACCTTCCACTCTTACGAACCACTGTACCGCTGGTGTATGTCATGGCTAGTTTTGTTTATGGTTGATACGGTTGAATTTTACTTTGTAAAAAAAAATAACCGTTTTCATATTTCCAGTTGAACAGTTGGTAAAACCGCAGTCAGTTTCCTCAGCTGTTTTGTAGTAAAAATGGCGGCCAGGTTCAAGAGGAAGCCGCCGGGAAATGACAATAAGTTATTAAAATTGGATAAACTGACGCTTTTAGATTTTATGTGTACAATTTGTCAATCAATATATATAGAACCAGTTACGTTACCGTGCTACCATGATTTTTGTTTCGCGTGTTTCAACGGGACGATAGAAAACAACGCTCTTTCGTGCCCGCTTTGTAGAACGCGAATCGGTTCCTGGCTGCGGAAGGCTTCCAAACAAAATAACTTAATTAATAGCAGATTATGGGAGTTTATCAAAGATAAATATCCAGAGGAAGTGAAAATCAAGTTGAATGGGGAAGATATCGCAATATCGGAAGGTTGGTTCATTATCTTTTATCATTTTGACATATCTGGCTTCGCCAATAACTTGTTTTTGTCGGAGTGATTTGTTTTTTTTTTCTGTCATGATCTCTAGGAATAACAATATTATTTTTCGTTGTTTATTTTGCAGAGAAAGATACCCGCATAATAAGTGCACCCGGTGAGATCAGATCAGAATATGAATCTGAAATTCTGAAGATAAGGAGAGAGCAGCAACTTCTGGAAGAGAAACATTCGAAGGAAACGGAAAAACTCATTCGGTAACCTGTTTTACTTTTTAACATTCGATTATTAATTATAACCCCACACGATCCTCTTCAGTTACCACGGTCGGTCAAGGGGTGCATAAATTAGCCAATTAACCATAGTGTAACATACTTCAAACAAAACCCTTATCTGTTTAAAATAGGAAGCCATTTGGTCACTGTACAGCTGTCCCGAACAACTCCTAATTTCTTTCATCAACCCTTCGTTAATCTCAAAGGCGTTTATTCACTAATTTTTAGTATAGTTTCTGATGAAAAAAACACAATCTTATTATTTGTCAACATAAACAGTAATCACTGTCAGTTGATCTCCCGCTAAGATGCGGGTCAAGTGTCAGGTAATGTTAGGTGTCCTCCTTTACAAAAAAATAAAACAATGTTTGACAGATGCATCTCGCTATTTATGTTTACCCAATGCTTCTAATAAAAAATATTCCATAAAATTGCTCCATTTAAATTGATTAGTGATTAGCATAAATGAACAACTTTTTTTTGCTCAATGACATCCGAATATTTGGTTGTATTTTCTGCACAAGGCCATCCTGTCACTATAAGTTAACGTTTTTGATTTCATGTATGTTTTTGTTTTGGTTACTTATGCTTGAGCAATTTTGTTGGTTTAAAGTTTTTTTTTTTAAATACATAATTTTTGTTTCTACCCCTTTCGTGAAAGTTATTTCTTTTTGGCTGAGCGTAGCGAAGTCCAATTTTTACTGACCCGTTTTTCATTTCGTATAAATTTGTTTGTACATTCCTTTTCGAGACGGTGACCGTTTTAATGCGCCAGTAAAGATTCTTTTTTCAAATGTGATATTGTCATGTTTTTAATAGCATTTTTTTCAATATATTTAGTTATAACTATAGCCTAGATTACATTGAGCGAGTTTACAAGTTACTAGCTGGTAAGTTTAAAAGCGGGAAAATCGGCGAGTGCCATTGTGATGATGACTCATAAAACGTTCCACTAGCTAGCGAAAAGCTGAGCTAAAATAATGACTCCCGCGCGAACTAATTCTGTCGACATTTTGTAGGCGACTGAGATATTCGCAGTTAGCTCACCGCAAGTAGCTATTTGCCGGTTACTTAACAGATTGTACAACGAATAATCCAGATCAGCAGTAATTTGACAGTTACGAAATCAGCTGTTCGAGGGCCGCCATCTTGCCTTCCGCCGTACTTTCCCTTTAAACTTTTTTCGTAGATGTTTCACAATCTGCTAGTTAGCTAGTAATACGATTACACTGAGCGAGTTTACTAGCAGATAGTGAATTCACCAGCCAATAGCTTGTAAACTCGCTCAATGTCATCGAGGCTTTACTAGCTAACTAGCAGATTGTGAACCATCTTCGAAAAAAGTTGAAAGGGGGGCTACTCGCTAGTGTGTACGGCGGATGGTAAGACGGTGGCACGCCAACAGCTGATTTCGTAACAGTCAAACTACTACTTGATCTGGATTATTCTTTTTACAGTGTGTTAAGTAACCGGCAAATAGCTACTAGCGGTGAGCTAACTGCGAATATCTCAGTTTCGAATAGTCTACAAAATGTCGACAGAATTAGTTTGCGCAGTAGTCGTTATTTTAGCTCGCTCAACTCGCTAGCTAATTCGCTGTTGAGCGTGTGGAAAGTTTAATGTGTAATCTTCACAATCGCACTCGCCGAGTCGCCCGCTTTTAAATTTGGCGGCTAGTAGCTTGTAAACTCGCTCAATGTAATCGATGCTTAAAATATTACGCAAACGCTATGTACATTTTTATTTATATTTACCTACCTGTCCGAAGAAAATTTAATAAAAGAATTGTCATTCAGATAGTGACGTTTCTTTGGAAAAATTGTGTAATTTCTTATTTAAAATAAAAAATGCTACGTATAATATATGGTTTGTAGTTACACAGGTAGGTACTTACGAATCTTGTGAAGAAATTTTGATTTATATTTATTAAATTCTTGAGCACCGAAAGTACCTAAGTCTAATAGGCCAGATATAGAGCATCCAACGCGCAGAAAACGACTTTAAAGCGCGTAGGTATAGTGCACAGAATAGCATAACAAAGCGCGTGTTTTGAGAGCTGTAATAATTGATAGCGTCAAGGTTTTATAGAGCTAATTTGACTTACTATTTTTGTCAGTAATCGCATCTTCGTAAGTCACTAGCTACATATAAGTCTTAAATGTAAGTCCTTAGTTATAATTTTGAATCTTAGTGTTAAGCCTATCGTATTAATTTTATTTTATTGTATGCTTATATGTACATCGCCCTTGAGGTGATTTTTCATGAAAACAGCGCTTTATAAATCAGCCAAATATTATTATTATTATTATTATCTTGTTTGTGTGCTAGTCTTTAGGTACAGTTTGGCAAGAAAGTGTAGAAAATAAATTATGGCGCTGCAATCGTTTTTTTATGTTTTAAATAGCAACTCCAAGATGGCTCTTAAGATGATGAATGTATGTTTTTAAAACACTTCGGCCAAAATGCATATTTCATAGCGTATTTGTACTTTCAAAAATTTTGCACAAAAAACTGAATTTAATAGAAGTGAAATAAAACAAAACAAGTTTAAATAGGCGTTTATTTAGATATAAAAACGTAGGTACTTAAAATTTTGAGTCTATTAATTCAACACCCGACATTATTGTCTTCGTCCTCATGTGATTCTTCTTCTTCATCCAAACTTATTATCAGTTCATCGATATCAACATATATAGTACTGATAATTTTTCCAATCTTCAGCACTTTTATGCTATTACATTATTATTATGCTATTTTCCGTTTTCCCGGTGTTTCAAATTTTCCATCTGCCTTTTCCCCTTCCTTGACGATTCATCTTACCGTTGATTCAGATTTACCTGTGTGTGGAAAACATTATTAAAATTATTATTCTATAGAAGGGAGTTTAAAAAAACACACTAGATAATATTCATTTAGAAAGAAAGAAAGAGAAAATTAAGAAAAAAGTAACTTTTCTATGAGTTTAAAGAAGTTGCATATTATTTTTTTGTTGTTAATTGAATTATTCCCTTTTTCTTGTGGCCTTGAATGAACTGTCAAATTCGGATTTTTAGCATAACCTCAAATCAGGTTGTAATGGTTATAATCGCTCGAAAATTGGCATAAATCTTGTAATACTAATGAAATTCATTAAAAAAACTATACTGCGTACCAGTAATTTCTGCAGTTCGTTTGTAAACATCTTCCAAATTACATAGGAGCTTCTTCGCGCGATAATCAGCTAGGCAGCGTTGAAAAACGCAGTATATAACTTCTCTTGCACCACTACGTATTGGTTTGTTCATTTTTATTCAATTCATACAATGCACAGGCAAAAAATGAAAAAATAATTACTAAACGAGCGATATCAGTGTGTTTTACACGATTTAAGTCAGTAAAGCCAATAGCCATACTAAACGTCATTGACAAAGAGAGTATTTCGGTGTTACCATAGTAATGAAAAAAATTTGTTCCAAATTAACAAATTTCTACACTTTCTTGCCAAACTATATTTATATTTGATATTAGGTAGGTATAAATAATAATAATATTTGGCTAATTTATAAAGCGCCGTTTTCGTGAAAAATCACCTAAAGGGCGCTGTACAATATACTTCAGCATCCCTTATACAAAAAGTCACCGACCGCCACTGCCTGGCACCTCCGCTAAATCACCAAACGTAGCAAACCACTTGTGGTGACCTATGGCAGGGTTGTTGGTTATCGAAAAAATTGTTCCCATTCTCGCCTCCCAAATTAATTATTAAAACTATGATATTATTTAAAGGATATGTAAATTTTTATTTATATTCACAATAATTATATCATACCTAGTAGCACAAGCTTATAATAATAATATTCTCTCTATGATTAGCTAGTCTTGTCTATGTACCACCTGCTACGGCTTTGATGTCGTCAACCCACCGTCTAAATCAGTGATGGGCAAAGTACGGCCCGCGGGCCAGCTCCGGCCAGCAAAAGTATTTAATCCGGCCTGCCGACGATCTTTCAAAATTATAAGTATACCTATTATATACTATTCATTTCGAAAGATCTTCGGCGTCAAAATATAATTATCGCAGGCACACGCACACACACTATAATAAATTAAAATAAAATATTGCAAGGAAGGGACCAATTTTTAGATGAGACTTGGGATTTTCTGAAATCATTTAAAAATCAACTTTTTCTATTTTATAATTTTTTTTTTTTTTTTTTTTTTTTTTTTTTTTCCCAATTTTTACATTTGGCATATACAATATTATAAAAAAACGTAAGAATAATGGGAACCCACTAAGGCGCAGCCTGTGCGTGGGTAATATGGTTCAATACATTATATTATATAAATCATGATTACATTTTGTCTGAACAGCTTGTGTAAAAAGTGTATACACTAATAATTATGTGCTATAGGTACATATTTACATTGAGGGAAGGCAAATTTTGGAATACTGTGATAAACATAATTTGAAAAATTATTTTTAAGTAAAATAATATAAACTTAATTTCGACAGATTCAAGAGCTAGAAAACAGTTGTAATAGTGAAGTCCTAATCAAACCAAACTTTATAAGCAAACTAAATACCAGAAAATATTAGTTTTTTTATATTATTTAAATTATAAAAGATAAAATTTTCCCAATATTTAAAATAGGAAACTTTTCAGTTATTGTTTTCATAAACAGATATTAAAAAATATATTTGAGTATCGTTGTTCTGCAATTGCATTGAGAAGAATGATTTAACTCACTTTCCGCGCTTATAATCTGTGGCACCAGTGAGTGAGAACAAACTGAAAGAATTCAGTCAGGCTTTGAAGAAACTTCACACAGAATTTGAAACTAGGTTTCAAGATTTTAAGAATATTCAGTCATCGCTTGATGTTTTTTCAATGCCTTTTAATGTGGACCTGGAAAATGTCCCTGCAGAATTGCAGTTAGAAATTGTTGTAATGCAGTGCAGCCCCCATTTAAAACAATTGTTCTTAAATTCCGAAAAATTAGATTTTTATACAACACTGCCTTAAACTGAATATCCAAAGATAATTGATCACGCCCAGAAAATGATAGCAATGTTTGGGTCGTCGTATGTATGCGAAAAGACATTTTCGACCAGAAATTGCGGAAAAACTCAGAAAATAGATTAACTGATGAGCATCTTTTCTCGCTGCTAGGGTTACTTCGTCGCAGCTCAAACCTGCATTTGAAGACATTATGGCCAATCAAAAACAATTTCATATGTCTCACACACCTACCATAGCAGGGCCTTCGAATAAAAGTTAAATAATTGTAATCTGTAACTTATATTAGCGTTTGTGTATAAAGTTTTATAATTAAAATATGGATTTTGAAACAAAATGCATTTTGGCTATACTCCTGGCCCTCCTCTGAAATTTCTTATAAGTTTCTGGCCCCCTATGAAGAAAGTTTGCCCACCACTGGTCTTAATGGTCTACCTCGTTTTCTTTTCTTGTCACTTGTGAACCAATTTATGACTAATTTTGACAATTTTCCACTCCCTCTGATTGTGTGGCCTGATCAATTCTACTTCTTTGTTTTTTTCTTAATGGTTTCAATTTTTATTCTATCGGACAGTCTTTTCCCTATCATACTTCTTTCCATAGAGTTTTGACAAGTTTCGAGCTTCTTATTGTGAATTTTTGTGAGTGCCCAAGTTTGGCAACCATAAGTAAGTACAGGAAGTATGCAGGTATCAAAAAGTTTCCTTTTGATAGTTAACCTAGTTTCACTGTTATGGTCACTGTGTTTTTATGCTGTCACTGTGTTATTATTACTGTCATTATTTCTTTCAAACCCCAATATTGTTTCCAAGCATTTCTAATATGTCTGTCTATTTCTTTTGTGGTTAACCTCTGCCCAGCCAGGATTTTTTGCCCATACATCGTATAAAATCTCGGAAAGAATACTTTTGAAGTAATATTTTGAACTATCGTTTATTTTATTCACCGAAACACATTCTTTGAACAATAAACTATCGATAAAAACAACATTACTTGTGTTTATTTGATGAATTCATAGGTTTTTTTAAAGTTTTGGTGACCCACCATCGACTGATTTTTGACAATTCGCTGCAAAATATGACGTTCGTACTCCACAGAAAATGCTTTTTAAAATATTCCAGTGCTGCCAGATGAATAAAATTTTTGGCGGTATCAACAGTACTGTTGGCGCAAGCGATTCTGAACTTGACTTTCATACAGTTTCTTTAAATATTAGGGTCAAAATCGCATATTATTTTTTTTAATTGCCGATCTCACCGGTGAACGCCTGGCGACTGAGCGGTTTTAAATCTACAGGAGTAATTATTTGACCAAGCTTAGTTGTACGTAAATAAATGAAGTTTGTAACATTGGTCCTCTGCTCCCTAGTGAATTACAAGAGCAAGAACAGCGGGAGAGAGAGGAGAGCAAAGCCAAGCTGCGGCAAGACGAACTGTTGGCTCGTCAGCTGGCCGAGACGTCGCGGCTGCGCGGAGGACTTCGCCGCCCCATCCACCCGCACCACGCGGCTCGCTCGCACACCCACACCAGTGCACACAACACTTCACTCAACTCCGGTCTAACGCAAACGCCCAACAGCACCTCTAAAGACTTTTACAAGCACCTGTCCAGTACCAACAAGGGGGGGACGTTGGACAGTTATCTCGTGAAAGGAGGAACTAATGGGTGAGTTAATTTATTTATGATGAAATTTAATTGTAATGTCGTTGTTTCCAATCGTGACGCTCCACGATTACGGTACCGTGACGGCACAAAAGGCAATAAACATACGTTCCTTATCACAATAATGCTGCAGCTCTTTCAAAAGATGAGATACACAATGTACGAAGGTCTGTTGCCTCCAAAAGAAGAAAGTAATCATTTTCTTGCATCTGAAGCCTTCGCAGACCCCTACAATATTACAAGCGGTGACAATAATTTTGAAAGTATGGAATATAGTTACAAGGGTAATATTGAAGTGTGAGTGAATTCCAAAAATCCAAAAATGTTAAACTTCAATGCGCTGATGGTTTTGATTTTGTTCTTAAACATTTAATGCTGCAGCTCTTTATTACACGCTGTATAACAACAGTCGAAAATGAGATAAACGGTGAACGTATGTCTGCACGCCCCCAAAGGAAACATACAATCATTATCATGCATCTCCCTCACACTTATAAAGAAAATGAAACGCCATTTACACCGTAATAAGATATATCTGTTTCCTCTAAAGTGTATTTAATATTTTGTGTGTCTCATCTTTTGTCTCACCATTATTTAATGTGTAAGAATGAGCTGCAGCAACTGCTTTAAATTTCAAAATCTCTTACTTACGAACCGCCTTGTCTATGTTTGTTATGTACGTTTTCAGATATCTGAAGACCAACATCGGGGTCACTCCGCCATCTCCGGAGCTGATGTCCACCACAGGGAGGTGCGGCAGGTTCTTGAAGAACTTCCTCAACGTGAAGCTGTGGGGGCAGGGGGACCAGCACCCTTCCACCTCCAAGGCCGAGCCCAAGGTACAGATCCAATTCCCTTCCTGCAGACCCTCACCAACCGGGTGGCAGTATAAATTCCCTGGTTGTAAATGGTATAGACAGTGGAAATTTTCTTTTATTAGAATCAAGTGCCAATACACATGTGAACATCATGTGCCATCCATAAAAATAAAATTAATTTGACCCTCTATCTGTCTTATGTGCCAAAAATAAAATAAACTGTGTCAAGTTTATTTATCTTTGGTTACTGCGGCAGTTTTGCACTTTATTCAACCATTCATTCTTATAATAAACAATAATTTAAATTTTTAATCATGGAAGGCAATATTAGTGACTCCTACAAAAATTTATATCAGAAAAAGATTCAATTGCATCTTTTTTTTTTATATTAGCTCCACACTCCCTGAGGAAAATAATTTCCCCAGGGCCTATGTTATCTTTAGGGGATGCTGTGTGGAGGGTTTTCTTAAGGAAAGGAAGGAGAGAAAGTTTTGGGAAGGAAATGAGTATGAGGGGTGGATAGTAATCTGGGGCTCAGTGTGTCCAGGAGTGACGGACATATGAGATGATGATGAGATGAATCCATCCCTCCGACTGCGGTGCAAGGCGTCGAGAGATTCTGGCTGGAGGATAAAAGATCTCCCTCAACCAATCTCTCTCGATCCTGCCCACCACGCAGCAGGTGGGCAGACGTATCAGCCGCCAAGATCTGGACAGACACCCCATGAACACGGGCACCCCCGCTAATAACAAAACGTAGTGAACCACTTGGGGTGACCTATGGCAGAGGTGTTGGTTATCCAATAAATGGTTCTCGGGGCGGCGGTACCCATACCAGCCTCCCTAATCTAGGAATTGAACCTAGAACCTTCCCGGGTCAATTCCTAGATACAACTGAGTCTTTTTCTGATTTTTCTCTTTCAAATTTTCGTTTGTGAGTCGCTTATATTGTCTTTAATGATTAAAAATAATATATGTTGCTAATTGTAGGTTTGGGAGCCCCAGCAGGCATGCGCCGGCCACTCTCGGGAGCTGTCTGTGCGTTCCGGCATGGTGCTCCACCACGACTCCATCGGGGGCGTACCGGGCCCCTCGCGCCTGCAGCCTCCCTCGCACCAGCTGCGGGGGCCCAGTGAGGGGGCGCAGGACCCCGACACCAGCAGCGAGGACTCGCTGGCGCAGGAGCTGTGCTACTTCAAGCCGCTGCATCCTGCGCCCATCAACAGGTCAGGATGCCTCTTCCTCTAAATATTTTTCTCTCATCTATGTCCGGAAGTATATTTACGAAATATGTTAAATTCTATTTTATTTTTAACAATAGAAGTATTCAAATCAAAGAAATTTTTGCTACAATTTTTTCCTATTTCTATGATTAATTGAATATTTGTGTGATGTTTTTTTTATGAAATTAGTGAATATTTTAAGTAGCCCTTCACTACCAGTCCAGACACATAAAACATCATCTCAATAATATCTTTTCCAGAAATTATATTTTAATAATATTAAAAAATCTAAAATCTATAGATAGAAAATGTATTAACTATGAACACAGAATTAATGTACATAATTTACTTAGTTCAACAGTGTTTCTGCTTACATCATTTTTGTGGGTTATAATTTGTGTGCTCTGTGAATATATAATATATTATGTACATACTAAGTTAGGTTTGTGAATGTTTGTTTTCAGATTTAGTGGAAGAACGATGAAATGCATTCCTGTCAAACCTCAAGCCAGAAGAACATCTCCTCAACTTACTCTCGGCAGGTCAGTACTATATATTTATAATTTATCTTATTTATCTAAAAAGCTATATGTGAACCCAGACAGACAGACCCAGTACAGACTTTTTCACCGAGCATAACATATTCTGAAAAGAGAGTAATTGGGTAACTGACGGGCGTCCTACAAATTCCACATCCTCTTCTATTCTTACAAACCCTTAAGCCTATTAATAAGCCTTAAACTACTTATGCTTCGTGCGCATAGCATATATGCCGCTTGTGAATACCCGCCACGACCTGTTTACCATGCGATGTGCGTAGCATCATGTACGAACACAAACAAAATAGTATGGCGGGTACTCACGAGCAGCGCGTGTGCTATGCTAAGTTCTGTTTTAATATTATGGGTCAGTTGCTTCACAAAACTGAAATAAAAAAAGAACTTTCACAGAACTGGAAAATTAACCTTAAAAATTTGATGAATTGTTCAAATTTTTTTAAACAACCCATCCTTAGTGATCAATGATTTGAAACGAAAATGTGTATCTGGCAATATAATTTGAACAGAATATTTGTTTTGAATTTCAGAACTCCTGAGATATCGCAGCTCATCAATGGGCTGGAGAAGCTGCGCAAATCTGATGCGTGGCCACACCGGCAGCAGTCCTCTTTCATCTGTCTGCTGAGTGTCCCTGCCTCCTATGTGAAGGTATGCTTCATCCATTAGAGACTATAACACCCACCTTCAGGTGTTCCCAATATTCATCCTGTTTACTAACTTTGTCTTTCTATTTGCAGGAACGCGAGGAAGCCGCTAAATTAGTAAATCCTAAATCTAATCACAAGTCCACCAGAAAGAAGCTGACCCCAGTCAAAAACCACACTCCCGCTAAAGTTACTCCTACCAAAATTAAAAATGTTCTCAAAAAATCTAGCAGTGGAAATGAAAGCGTCGATGGAAGTCGAAACAAATACTTGAGAAGCAACACCAAGAGGGAAATGGCTGTAGTTAATAATGAAGTCACCCCTAAAAAGACTAGTCCTAGAAAATCGTCACGGAGCAGCGTGAAGCTGGCATCCAACGTAATTCTTCCCGGAGACCATGTCCTCACCCGGTCAAAGCGAAGCATCTCCTTCGGAGACTTGACTTCCGCCTCCGACACTTCCACAACTAATTACAAGCATGCAGACAATCACATAGATTCAAACAAATTGAAAGACAAAAGTAAACTACCCAACGGTGATGCAATAAGCGGCAGTGATGATTTCAAGATTAGCATCCCCAACACCAGAGTGCTCAGACGTAATGGACAGCTACCCAAATGTAAAGATAATCTCCCAAGTGATAAAAGCAACCAAGCCGTCACCAGAAGGATGTCCAACCAACTGGCTGAAGAAGAAAAGAACGGAGACGATATCAAACACAACAACAACCACACCGATTACGTAATCAATGGAATTAAAGAAACCCCCCGACGGAACGGAATGAAACTCAACGGGTCTAACAGCCAGGTGAACGGCAATCTGGACGAGTTTGAAGACATAGAACCGTCCCTGCTGGAGGAGCAGAGGCGAATCGAGGAGCTCATAGCGCAGGAGAAGCGGGACTTTGCGCTCGCCAAGAAGCTCCAGAAGCAGCTCTGCAGAAGTGACTACATCTCCACGGGCTACACCATGCGCACCGCCACCAAGAGGCAAGCAACCCTCGGTGAGATGCTCCCCACACCTAAAAAGATGAAGGTTTGAAACCGTCCAAATATGTGGACAGTCATTTCATTATTGTGACACGAATCGGTTTTATCACAAATCACGTGCACGTACCTCCTATTCAGCTTTGCTAATGAAATTAATTAGTTGCTAGAACTGTGTCTAAATTTAACTTTAATCTTTCCTTAAAATAACGCCACTATTTTTTGTAAGAACTGTATGTTTTAGATATCACATATTATATTATAAAAAAATCAGGTAGAAGTTTGATGTTGGCAGATAGCATATAATCGGCTGATATAAAGAGCATTGATGAAATATTTTTGCATTTTTTTTTTACATTAACTCCATACGGAAGGCCCTGAAGTTTCCCTCAGAGCGTGTTATATTTGCGGAATCTGTCATAAGCATCTTTTTAATGAAAAGCCGAAGAAAATCTAAGTTTTATTTTAAGAGGAAACAATCAAAGTAACCAAGCATTCATTCTTTGCTTTAATATTCATCCAGAGAGATAATTTTTCATAAATTTATGAATATATAATACGGTAGTATAACTTCTACTATACCACCTCATAAGGAAACTGTTTTCTTTTCGTATACGATTAAGTTTGCTGCACTATTAAAATAATTAGCTTCACTTCTAAGTGAAAACTCTTGCGTAAATTTCAATGTTAGTGGATAGAAATCATCACGGTAACAATGGCTTACAAAATGTCGAGAAACTTAATTTCACCTTTATCTCTGGCATTTAGATGGTTCAGAAGTTACCACATAGAAATTAGTCGAGAATTTTTATCTGCATATACGTAATTACTGTAATAAAATACATAATTTTATTTATTCTCTGTAAGAAATTCTTGCTGGCAAAAGTGATTTTGAAGCCATTTTCTGTAATTTTTTTTAAAAAACATGTAGCGATTAGAACTAACCCATGAAACCGGTCTGCATCAAAATGCCAATATTAGCTCATTAATGATGTGTCTTGTGTGTTTGCAAATCTTTTTCTGGGTATCATCTTATGATAATTTCTTTCCGGAAAGTCCTTTTCAAGTTCTTTTATGGATCGGTTGCCTCACACAGTACCTACATAGATAATAACAGAACTTGAAATTTTATGAATTGTTCAAATTCTGTGAAACAACCACAAAATGCAACGGAGATCAACAAATGTATAGAGAGGCCCAGATACTGACAGACAAGATGGCTGCACATCTTGGTCAAACATAACTTCTTGCACGCCAGATAGTTATTTATTTTCTCAAATGGTTATCTTTTTCTAAATCACGCAATTATAATACATAATATTCAATCACTTAAAAATATGTAGCTTATAGTCGATGATAGTCTTCCGTCAGTTTATTGTGAAGGTAAACGGTTGTGACATTTGCAAAGCAAGGTATATATATATATTTTCTTCCTACTAGCTGTTAAATGTACATTGTCATTTATTTTGTTGTGTGTTATTGAAATAGTTTTATAGCTTTGTCGCACGAGACAGCCTTCTAACGCATGCCTCGCACCCCGTGAACATGTCTCGGCTAGGTGGTGTGTGCTCGAGACGTGCCTCACATGGTGTGGACAAACCCAATAATGCGAAATGAATTGCTTTCTCGTACAACTGTCTTTTTTACATAGCACCAGTAGTAGTACATACTGAAAATCGGCTGTCCAAAGTTAACTGTATATACCAGGGGTTCCCAAACTTTTCCAAGTCGTGGCACCCTTAGAAAATTTGAATTTTCTCACGGCACCCTGTCATACAACTTAAAATGAATAAGTGCATTTATTGATAGGAAAACTTACAAAGAAAATGCAAATATAATACAAGTACAAAAACCGTTTAGTGTGATGGGTGAGCCTGCGCCTGAGCCTGGCTGCACAATTTTTCAAACCGGGGAATAAGGCTTGATACAGCTACTCCTCATTTCTTTTTCCACATTTAGTTATGAGCGATATTTGCTCTCTATAACCGCAACCGCTGAAAATCGAGCTTCGCACAGATATGAAGTAGCAAAGGGAATGAGGACCTTTACAGCTTTTCCATTTAGAATCGGATACTGATTTCTGACGGATATCCGAAACTCCGTCAAATCCGAACAAGCGTATTTCATTTTTAGGCTGCTGTCGGTCGAGAGGTCAATTAAATCTTCTTCTTCCTACGTAGTAAAATCTTGGGGAGCTTGAGCACGGAATGGATCTTGGATCCATACAAACTTCACCACTTGGTCTTCTGCGAAGTACTTGGCAAACCAGTCAGTTAACTGTGATAGGTGCTCTGTGAAAAGGTTCAGCAAGTTATTTGAAACCTTAACCCCGCTATGGGCTATGTACTGTTGCAATATTGGAAAACAATCTTTGCCTCCATCATCACCCATTTATCTCTTCCACAGTTGTAGTTTTTTCCTGAATGATGAAATCTTGAATGAAAACTACAAGTGAATGCGGCACGCGGCCGCTGCAAGCGCAGCACCACAACCGTATCCCCGCTCCAGTGCCTCCCACCCAATCCATTCCCAGAGCGCGGACCGGCCACGCGGGTAATTTTCCATTCCATAAAATGTTTGTATTCGTTCATGTCAATTTTGATTTTTAGTAGAGACATCAGGGGCGCCTCGCGGCACCCCTGACCTCTGTACGCGGCACCCCAGGGTGCCGCGGCACCCACTTTGGGAACCTCTGGTATATACCAATTTCATGATTAAATTAAAACAAATAACTTTGTAAAAACCACTACATAATCAATATTATCAACATGTTTCTAAAACTATGTTTTCTTCATCAAGATAAGATTAATATAATTGTTTAAGAGTTGTCTATTTCAACAGAAAGCTAAATCGTGAGCTAAATTTAAATTTCCATTAGTTAAAATAAAGATGTTAAATAGGACCTTGTGCTGTTTGAAGTGTACAAGACATATTGGACGAGAAATTTATCATCGCTATCATCATCTTCTATAATAATCGATGTTGAAGTGTGCAATTTCGTACCTCATCTCCAAAAGAATTGTCAAAATGGCGGAGTAACCATCGGTTTTCGGAAGGTAAAAGCAAAAGTTAAAAGTAACGTAAAACAGGCGGTTAAATTTTGTGAAATTTATCTTTAGCAATTTCTTTTACTTTTAGACGCAAAATAATTAAATCAGTCGCTTAAAATTACAAGCTTTTTTATATCGTCACAGAAAAGCTATATTATGTGTTATACTCCTGTTGCCAAAATTATTATTTTTTTTTAATATATTCAATAATATTATTATTCAATTATAAACTAGTTCTGCCGTAAAAAGAACCCCCGAGTCATCCAAATTATTAATTTGGAAACACTTTACTTTAACTTGACCTTTAGTCAAATTTAAACTATTACAGTAAGTGGGCTAATTAATAATTATTAATAATTTTCGACATTTTTCTCAGAAACCAATTAAGTGCATAGATAATTTAAAAAATAAAATTATTATTTTTGAGAAATAGACAGTTCACATTTTATCAGTTTGTACATGTATAGTATGTATAGCCAAAATAAAACCAATTATGTGTATCCTTGTGACTTCACCTCTAATGTGCCGTTTCCACGCTTGCCAAACCTACGCAAACCTCCACAGACGCCAACGTGGAAACAGGTCGTTTGTCTTAGCTTGCGTAGGGTTTGCGTAGGCTTGCCGCCGATCCAGTCGGGGTTGGATCCAGCGGCAAGCTTCGGCATACGCTCAGTGTAATTTTCGAACTGACGGCGAATGCACGCCGTTTTTGCTCCATGCGGTATATCGATAATTAACATTACGAGACATATGTATGACGTAAGAGGCATGCCTGACTATTAAAATGTATAAGTACATAATTTGAATGCACTAATTTAATTTATTGGATTTACCTAAAAAGTCAATATAAATAAATAATCTTTTATTGATGATTTATTATTTGTTACAATAAAAAAACATATGATTTTTGTTGGAATAACTTTTTTTTTATAATACAAGACAATATTATATTGTTTTTTTATACTTTGCTTGTATTTCAAATAACAGTATGTTAAACCAAACGCAATAGCCGACACAAGTTCGGCGTCCGCCATGCTCGGGTGTTGGTAGCGTACTGACGCAGTCACAAGCGTGTAAACGGCTTCTAAATGCCAGGCGAGATTTGTGTACGCTTGGAGCTTGTGGAGGTTTGCGTAGGCTTGGCAAGCATGGAAATGCACCATCATAAAACAAAATAATGAAAAATAAGAAAATTATATAAAACAAAAAATTGTTTGTGATAGTAAGAAAAACATTTATTTTATTGAGCTTATTCTTGTGTAATTGAAGATGTCATTAAGCCAAGATATCATAAAAATAAGATAGGATACAATGTTTTTTCAGTATACGTATCAGGTCATTGGTATCAGGTCATTTTATTGGTAACCATAAGCAGTGCCGGATTAAGACTACTTGATGCCCTAAACCAGGCATGGACAACCTTCCCTAGGTCTGGGGCCAAATTATCATTCTGTCTTCGAGTCAAGGGCCGGACCAAATTATTAAACATCTCTCTCTGGTTTCAATCCTGGGATTGGTTTGCAGCAATTTCCTCTAATCTTCTCTTCCATTCTTCCCTGTCTTGTGCGGCTCTTTTGAATTCTGCAAATGATAAGCAGCGCACGTCCACCAGCAGGTCCTCCAGGTACTCTCGGCGTGGGCATCCCCTGGAGTTTGTCCCCTCGGTCATACCCTCCATTATGGCATGCAAGAGGCCTTCTTGTCGTCGTATAACATGGCCGATCCATCTTGCACGCCTTTCGGACAAGGTCCTGAGCAGGTGCCTTCCTCTTTCGATTCATTGGAGAACCTCCTCATTTATGATGTGGTCTCTCCAGACATCTCAAAAGCCTCTAGTCTCCGTTTATCTCTTTCGGATAGGCACCATATTTCGCAGCCGTACATCAAAATACTCGATACATAGGTCTTGATGAGGAGTATTCTTAGTTTTGGGTCTACATTATTATTTTCGACCTTTTATTGAATGCAAGCCTAACCTGACTGACGTTGCATGTTATTTTGCTCCAGAGGTAGACAAACTCCTTGGTGTTCTTTAGTGGAACTCCTGCCATCTCTACTCTCATCTGGTGTTGCGTTCGGCCTACAGTCAGCAGCTTTGTTTTGTCTTTATTTATCTTCATGTTGTAGTTGTTTTGAAGAATGCTTTGCATGGTTGTTAAGGCCTCTTGCAGTTCTTCTTCGCTTTCAGCAACCAAAGCAATATCGTCAGCAAACCTTATCATATCCACCTTTTGCCCGTGTATCTTTACACCTTTTCTGTGACTCATTCTCTCTCTCAAGTCGTCAATCGCACTCTGTATATAAGCGTTAAAAAGAACAGGTGACAGAGCATCCCTGTCTGACCCTGACTTATACTGGCTTCTTTTGTGTCATTGTCACTTCTAATTATAGCGGCCTCATTCTTGTATAGCGCCTGGATTATTCGTCTATCTCTATATTTGATATCAATTCTCTTCAGAATCTCGAAGAGTCTTTTCCATTCTACTTTGTCGAAAGCCTTCTCCAGGTCTATGAATGCGATAATGTGTTTTTGTTTCTTTTTATTCTTTTTTCTAGTAGTATTCGTAGTGACAATATTGCTTCTCTGGTTCCTACACCTCTTCTAAAGCCATACTGGTCTCCGGAAAGGATGTTCTCTACTTTTGGTTCGATTCTTTTTAGAATGATATGTGTCAATATTTTTGAGGCATGGGATATTAGGCTAAGAGTTCTGTGTTGTTCACATTTCATGGTGCCTGCCTTTTTTGTAATGTGACAATTAGGCATTTCTCAAAATCCTCTGGTATCTCTCCAGTCTTATACATTGTCTGTATCATTTTAAACAGGGCATCTGTAGTTCCTTTTCCTGCTGGCTTAATTAGTCAGCCGGAATGTCATCGATTCCGGGTGCTTTTCCGTTTTTGAGATTTTTCAGTGCGAGGTCACAAACTCTTCTCTAGTGATTGGATCTCCCAAATCATCTGCGTCTACCTCATTTTCTCTTTCTGTCAATGTTGTCACTATTTTCCTTTCCATTGTACAGCATTTCGAGATATCTTTTCCATCTCTCTCCTATTTGGTCATTTCGAAATGTAATTTGCTGTCTTCTCCTTCTATCGCATAACCCTTTCCAACTCTCATCCGAAAGAAGTCTTTCACCGCAGCGTGAGCTCTTTCTACATTTCCTCAGTTTATCTCATCGCATTTATTCTGGTAGAATGTTTCTTTGGCTCTTCTTGACTCTCTATTTATTTTGTTTCTCAGCACTTTGTATTTCTCTCTCCTATCCTTTATCATATTTAGGATTTCATCGGTTATCCATTCCTTCCTTGCTTGGGGTTCTTCCTTGCCTATTGTTTCCTGTGCCGTAGTTATAATCGTCGTCTTTATCACTTTCCTTTTTTTTATTTAATTTAATATTAAACATAGTCAATTAATATTAAATTAAATAAAACACGTTGCTACTTCTAATATATGTTTATTTATTTATATAATGAATGACAAAATATTAATATTATTAAATATTACTGATTATTTGATGACCTCCGTAGTCCAGTGGCTAAGACTCTTGACTCACAATCCGGAGGTCGCGGGTTCGAACCCGGCGTGCGCAAATAAATTTTATTTGATTAATTTGTGTTATTTCACAATTAATTCATTTAAAATAATATATAGTATATTTGGGGCTCGTTCCAGAGTGGAAGTTACTATCAGTATCGCCCTGGTGTAAGACCACCTTTCAGAATTGAAACGTTGCTTAAAAATGGCTTTAGCCGTGTTTGGTGACCAGATCTGAATAGCCAGGTACTTCCCAACCTTCCTCTTCCCCACCTCCTTCCCCTCCGCACTACCTTCAGCCTCACAACATACCCCAATTGGGGATGCCATAGTCTCACTGGCTCCAGACGGGAGCAGTTGAGATTCTTGTGCGGTACTCACTGTAAAAAAAAAAAAAAAATTAATGTGAAAAACCTCTCCCTGGAACTATTAATTTATTTCTCTATTACTTCGCCGAGATGAATCAGGGCCGGACAAAATAGCTTGGCGGGCCGGTGGTTGCCCATGTGTGCCCTAAACAATCCACGCCTATGGGTCCCCCTATCCATAAGTAAACTAGTATCGGTCTATAACGTATTTAATACAACAAGATAGATCATTACGTAACTTAAAATATGAAGGACGTATAAAGGACGAAAGAGATACACACGGCAAGTTAAATAAAAGCTTGTAAAAAAATGCAAAGAGTTAGTAACTTACATTACTCTCTGCCATAGAATTATCCAAAATAGAAGTAACAATTTAAGCACTTGCTAGAAACCTTCAGCTTTGGCTTTTTTGCGTAAATAAATAAGTAATTAAATGAAATACTGGAGATATTTTGACTTTGGATTTATCCAAAGTTTTTATTTTAATAAAAACTAAACAATATCAAATATATTTATGTACCTAAACGAACAGAATTTGAAATAATTGTCGACACACTCACACCGCACCGTAGATTTATAGTTTACTTAAAGTAATAATTATTTACTTAATTATTAATTGAATAACGAACGTAAATACATAGTGGCTAGCACATTGGTCAAAAAATAAAACATTCGACTGACACAGCACAGCGTCGGTGGGGCAAGGGTAGTGATTGGCTGATTAAATCGTGAGCATTCGAATTACCGAATGCTGCCGACGATGCATTAGCGAACGAGCAAGCGGGAGCGGAGTTATGACCCCGAACGTCAACGTTCTAGTCAATTTAAAACTCGCAGATTTTCAAACAGACCTTTCATGTGCTGGCAAATATATTTTTTTTGGTGCTATTTCTGCTGCCCCCCAAGACGTGATGCCCTAAGCAGTTGCTTAATTTGCTTATGGGCTAATCTGGCACTAACCATAAGATTGGACGCGTATATAAAACAAATTCAATTACATACATACTCATCGGAGAAATACTCTTTTATGGACTTTTTATATTTGTTTAGCTGGCAATTGAAAATGTCCTCTTCTGATATTATGTTATTGTAATTATTGCATAGTCCGTTCAAGCAAGAATTTTGTTTACACTTCATTTTGCATTGATCTATTTTGAACAGGACAGAAGAGCTTGTGGAGCGCGCAGGTACATTAAATTGAATCTCATTTAGGAACTCCGGGCATTGAATATTATTGTTAACGAATTTATACAAATAATGCATCCATATGATGCCTCTATACAATGAATGACTCAATTTTAAAGTATGAAGCTGACTGCAAAATTGTTAAATCTTACAAATGACCTGTAATGAAGATATTTTAGGAATTCGTTTTCAATCGCTTCGATTTTGTTAATGTAAAATTTATAAAATGGAGACCTTACAACTGATGCAAACTCCAGATGACTCCGTACTTAGCAAAGTAAAGTTGCTTAATATTATTGATGATATTAAAACGTTTTTTGTTTCTAATGATGAAACCTAACCTTTTAGCAGCTTTATTCAAGATTTTTGCATATGTAGGGGTTATCTGTTTCAACAGAAAGCTAAATCGTGAGCTAAATTAAAATTTTAACCAGCAGTTAAAGTGACAAGGATGTTAAATAGGACTATGCGCTGTTTCAAGTGTACTTTTGGCAGTAATAGTTATTAGTGTGGCCAGTCTAAAAGTAGAATATTCCTCGAAATTATGTGAAAAAACATTCCACATTATTTTTTGGTGCGACCACCCAGAAAATTAAATATGAAAAAACCACAAAAACTGTCAAAATATCCCACAGTATTTTGTTTCGCGTCATTGTAGGATCAGACAGCTATGTTCCTTTAAAAATATTTGTGTGAGTGTTAAAAAATAAATGACGACCTTTTGTAATATATATGATATACATGAAAAAAATATAATTTACCTTCCAGTGATTGTAATATCTTTCTGTACTTGATACGTCACAAATCTTTCGACATGCAATATCGTGCCAAAAATTCAGAATCATCCCAAATAACCATATTAGTAAGGGGCCATCTATAAATTATGTCACACCTTAAGTGGGGGAGGGAAGTAGAGAAGTGTGACAAAGAATATGTAAAAATCTAAACGTTAAACTTAGATCTAAACGAAAAACTTGAAATTAAAATTTTTAACTACTGTCTTGATTATTTTTAGATGTAAAATTGCAAAATATGTGACATCACACTAGGGGGGGAAGGGGTAAAAAAATCATGAAATTGGTGTGACGTAATTTATGAATGGCCTCTGACACGAAGTCAAAATTTTTTTGGTTTACCTTACCTTCAACACAACTGTCAAAATGGTGGAGTAACTCTAGAATAACTATCGGTTTTCTGAAAGTCAAAGCAAAAGTGACGTAAAAGAGGCGGCTAAATTAATTTGGAAAATGCATTTGGTAAAATTTAATTTTAGCAATTTCCTTTACTCTTACTTTTACTCTAGCAAGCGTTGAAACAGACGGCCCTAAGACTGTTGCAATGCTGTTGTTATTTAAAGAATAATTAAATATTATTTTGTTTTATTTCTGGAGAAGACTATGTGATGACATTTTGAAATATTAAGAAATAATTGGTTTTGTTGACAGTAGGTAGACATACATTGTTTAAATCATTTTGTAAATTGACCCAATCGTCGGACTTGCTATTGGCGTATATAGCTTAGCATCATCAGCAAATAATTTTATTTCAGTAGGTATATTAAAATAAAAACAATAGGTTTTTCATTATAAGGACTTATGTATACGGAAATAATATAAATATGTATTTCATATTTAAGTGACTCAACCACCATTTGATAATGCCTTCAGAAGGCGAAACAACTGTCACGACTAATAATTACACAGCAGAACTTGTTTAGAAATCAACTGTTTTTTTTTAAATTGAATAATATATTATTAAATATGTATATAATACGTCCATCACTCCTGCACACACTGACCCTCAAATTTCTACTCATCCCTCATGCCTTCTTCCTTCCCAGAGTTTCCTATCCTTTCTTTCCTAAAAATACCCTCCACACAGCATCCCCAAAGATGACAAGGGCCCTGAATTATTTTCCTAATGGCCTCCTGTGTGGAACTTATGTAAAAATATATATTTTTATTAAAGCAAAACCTATTAGAGTAAAACCTCAAATTATAATATTTGATTAATGAAAAATATTAGCCAAATTCAATCGACAATCTGCTACAGAAAAATCAGAAAAAGATACGGTCACATCTGGGACTCGAACCCAGAGAGTTGCGGCCTGGAAAGCCTAAGATCCTGGGTTCGAGTCCCAGATGTGACCGTATCTTTTTCTAATTTTTCTGCTTCAGATTGTCGATTGAGTTTTGCTAATATTGTCTTCATTAATTAAAAAAAAAAGTTATATTCAGTGATTTTGGACAGCCGATGTGTTCCCGAAATTGCGTCATAAAAATAGTCGGTACAAAAGATATAAATTTTAATTACTATTTTAACAGTACTGAATCTCGTACCTCTAACTGCATAGCAATACTTAAAACACATATTTTCATTTAGACTGAAATTAAATCGCATTTACCTCAACCATTAGACATTAGCTAAGAAATTATTTAAAAAGATAATAAAACTACATTAAGTTGAAAAGTTACGTAAGCTAACCATCTATTTGCAATAGAAAAAAAATTATATGTTGTATAATTTATACAGGTCGGTTTTGAGGAAAATCACCTCAAGCAGCAATTTGAAATAATTTTTTTTAAAGCTTTATTTGAATCCTGTTTCGGCAAGATTTTTGACTTCTGACGCTGAGAGCCCATTGAGCGCTTTTATATTACTGTGACGATCCACGATTATGGTACCGTGACGGCAAAAAAAGGCAATGAACATACGTTCCTTATCGCTATAACGCTGCAGCTCTTTCAAAAGATGAGATACACAATGCACGTAGTTTCCTCCAAAAGAAAAAAAGTAATCATTTTCTTGCATCTCTCTCACACACCGCACCGAGACGTCTCCATAGACCCCTACAATACTACTAGCCGTGACAATAATTTTGAAAGTATGGAATATAGTTATAAGAATAATATTGAAGAGTGAGTGAATTCCAAAAACGTCAAACTTCAATGCGCTGATGGTTTTGCTTTTGTTCTTAAACAAATAATGCTGTCACTCTTTCTTACACACTAAATAACAACAGTCGAAAATGAGACAATCGGTGAACGTATGTCTGCATCCCCCCCAAAGGAAACATACAGTCATTATCATACATCTCCCTCACACGTATAAAGAAAATGAAATTCAATTCCCGTCGCCGTAGCTGAGCCGAAATAAGATATATCTGTTTCCTCCAAAGGAAAAAAGTAGTACTTTGGAGGAAACAGCCACACATATATTGTGTGTCTCATCGTTTCTCTCACCATTATTTAATGTGTAAGAAAGAGCTGCAGAATTATTAGGATAAATATATGCTTTTATGCTTTTGTTTTATGCTTTTGTGTGCCGTCACCATACCGTACTCGTGGATCGTAACGGTAATAAGAAAAGCTCTCGATGCATCCCGATGTGGAAATAGTTTTACATGGTTATTTTTCATGGATTTTGACTTTTATAATTGATGCTTCCATTTTTTTGAAAATTCTACGTTTTACTGCCGACTTTATTTTGAAACGTGGAAGACATGGCAATTGGAATTCGTTATAAATTTGATTTTATATTGTCAAAAAAGTATGTTTCAAAATGGATTTGTTCAAAGTACAACTTATTTTCAATGTATTGCTTGACATAGCCATTTTTGCTTCTATACTTCTGGTAGTTTAGATTAGTCATGGGTCTATCGTGAACTACCTGATCATTGTAACCCGCTCACAAACAATGAGCGATTGGGCTACTTTATCAAAAAATATTGGATTTTCAGTACCTTTGTCCTGTTGTGGGTGCCGGTGTGGCAAATGACCATAGATGTATAAAATTTGTGGACTGGGCATCTCGAAAGATAAATCGAGATGGAAGATATCTGAAATCTAAAATAGGCTATCATTTACCTGATTACACAAAAGTACCTGATCAAAGGTCAAGTGACGGGTGCTCGGGTACTTTTGATTTACGGCGGCGGGTGGCTCATGCATCCTCTCTTCTCTACTGCATTTTTTCCATGTGTAAAAAGTATCCGATCAATGAGCGGGTACTTTTGACCCAATCACTGCGCCCGGTGTTATAAAATGATCGATCGACCCAGTTCTATCCTGAATAGTATAATCTTTACCAGATTTTAGGGTTAGAAGTAATATTTTTAACATACTTAGATAAAATGAATAAGTTCCTTGATTTTATTATATTTCACCCCTTATTTCGTGTGCATAACTCAAGTCTTTTGATTTTCACAATAAATATTTTATATATAAGTAAGAAAAAGTTGAAAATATTTTTGGCTCCAGGGGGTGTTCATATTCTGCAAAAACCACGGACTAAAATGTTTAAAATGTATTATTTTTCTATTTCATGAGTCTCTAGTAGCCTAGAGTTGTGAGACAACAATGTCTCAGTTCAGGTATAATACCGTCTTAAATCATTATTCAACTATGTATTATAAATAAATAATAGTGTAATCTTGCCAATCATAAATAAATGGGTTGCTAATAATATATACATATATATATATAATTATAATGTATCATGTTTAGGTATGATAAACCAGGTGCCGTCAATGTTACGATGGTTTCTTGGAAGAAAAAATAAATGTTTGGTTATTGGATGTGATATAGAGACTATTCTAATATTGTTAAATATTTCTACTGCGAGTCATTTCAAATGTGTGCCGATCTCATAGGATATGTTTGTGGAAACACTTGTTTTAGTAATTACGTAACCAACAAACACATTTCCTGTAATGCACCTTGGTGACCCCAAATTATTTTATGTTCTTGGACTTTTATTTTCAAATTACAAGAAGCTTTCAAATATTAGCTTTATAGAAGAGCACCGACTATGTAGTGAGAAAGCGGTCGGTACACGATGTGGGATTCGGATTACATCCTAACGCTATTTCAGCACTGTACCATTTGTGTGCTTCATCTATCGCTCCATATTGAGACAGTGTTACCTGTATATTTTAATAAATAAAAAGTAATTTTTAAAAACATAACTTTTATCAGTTATTATTGTTATTGTCACACTATACGTTAGGCATTTAGCGTATAATTTGTGTAGAGATTCCTTTTACCATGTACCCTAAGAGAGTGCATAAATAAATATTTTTTTAATAAAATAGATAAACTATGTATGTTTAAATGCACAAATTCATTGTACTATTTGTAAATACATGTTATATTTTATTATTATGCATTAATTATTAATTTAAGAGTTTCATGTTGAATCTTCACCTATTTTTGTTTCAAAATACAATACTCTCTCACTAATCTGCCACCTCAATGTGTTTTTTTTCACCTCAATTTGTAAAAAGTAAAAACAAACTTAACACTGCTATCTATCTATTGTAAGAATTGCATTTTTCAGTTCAAAGTTAAGGTGTCAGGTTTACGCTTGCGAGAAGACTCCATTTTGTAAACTTATTGAAATAAAAAAATGTAGCACATTGAACGAAAACATGCGACAGTTGCTAGAATACACAGAGGACCAAGGGAAATGTCCTTAAACGACAATAATTAACCTTGGTGACTCTAGAGAGCTGAATGGCCAATAGTAACCCCAACCGTCGGTATACAAAGTTTGGCGCTCGAGTCTAGGCACTCGGTGGACTACTGAATTCAACCTACAAATACCGGTTAATTTGTGTGGAAATGGACACTTAGAGCCAGCTAAAGAAAGCGCATAGACTCCCTCGAAATGATGGAGAAAAGTGCTCAGGATTCTATGGACAGCCAGACGCACAAATGTATACATTATGGAAGAGCTAGGTATCCACAATAGGTTTTCAACTATCTGCCTACAACATATTTTAAGATACTTTAGACACATTGCTCGCCAAACTGAGGACTCTAACTTGGAGAAACTCATAATCAATTGGAAGATGTTTGAGAGAAGAAGCAGAGGAAGGTCACTAATGCGCTGGAGTGATCAAGTATCACTGACATCCGGTGCGTAGGTGTCCGCAGCAGAAGAAAGAGCTTGATTTTGTGCTTTCAATGAGTAAAAATAACGGCAGATTATAGAAGTTGTCGAATAATCGAGCTGTGGATTACTGAGAGAGTACTGTTAGAGTATGTTCATATTACATTGTACCATCATCACGCTTGTTGGATGTTGATAAATACAAAATTTTGAAAAAAAGTTCACCTCTGTACCTATTTATAAGTTTCATAATATGCGTATTGTTAAATCATTTTCATTATGCATTCATAAAGCCGCGTCTCTAGTGACAATATTACCACACACATTGAACCAAATGTTTTTACAAACATGAATCAATGAGACACAATGTTTTGAAAAAAATTGGTCGCTGGAGACCCGACTTAACAATTGGCCACTTAAAATATTTGCCCACTAAATTCATTGCTGCAGAAATAAATTAAATTTACGTGTAAATTGGGAAAGCATAGAAATATATTTAGATCTAGAGGGTCAAACCAAAAATGTTTCTAGTTAAAGAATACTTTGTAAATAAAAATATATCAGTCATTTTTTGTTTTTGTTTTATAATCCTCGGGCAGCCAAATTATATTTGAACGAGAAATAAAGGATCTTGTTAATTAATCAATTAATATAAATCATATTAGTAAAAGCTTCATGGACGTATACATATTTTCAAAATTATTTTTTGTATTATTACATAATAAAGTTTATGCTTTTCTTCCCAAAGTGGCTCTAGATTGTATTGGAGCTGTTTCATCACATGGGGTGATGTGGGGCGATGTGTATAAATATTATTTTTCTTTGTAAATAGGGTACTACTCTTATCATGACAAAATATTAAAAAAATTATTCTGTTTATGAGATTTTGATATTTTTTGTCAATTTTATAGCATCCGCAACTAATTTCATATGGATATTGAATTGTATAATAATTAAAATTTCAGTCATTTCCGTAATATATAATAGTGTTCAAATAATATAAATAAACATATAAAATGTATATTTTTGTCTTTTATTGAAATGTAGCTCTAACCAATGCTAAGACACAATTATTTTTTATATTAACTCCACACGGGAGGCCCTGAGGAAAATAATTTCCCTCAAGGCCTATGTCATCTTTGTGGATGCTGTGTGGAGGGTATTTTTGAGAAGAGTAAGAAATTGGTCTTGTAGAGACTCATATTGTAAGAGGGAGGAAACACAGAGGCCGGCAAATCATTCCACAGCCAGGTTGTTGAACTCAAGAACGAGTCATAGTATACACCAATACTAAATGAATCAGCGACTCCAGTTCCTCGGAGCATCTTCCATTGAAGTACCGGCATGACAAGGACAGCATTCCCACCTGAGTCATGTGCTCTAAAGATTGCAATCCTTTTGTTAAGACAGGTAAATCTATCAAAAAGACTGCCTGTTTCTGCACAGAGTCAAGGGTTTTTCAGGTATTTTGGGGGTTCAAATCAGAGGTGACTACCAAATTCAACTGTAGGGCGCACTTACGATTTGTACAGGGTTAGCAGTTGTTTACTTTTAAAGTATCTGCGGGCCCTGTACAATACGCCCAGCTTCCGAGAGGCTGGGCTGATTTAAATCTGGCTTCGATGGAGCCTCCGTACCTGAGCTGGTCACTTAGAGTTACACCAAGTGCATCAATGGAAGATCTGTTGGGAAAATTGATTCCCTTAAGAGACTAGATTTTCATTTCGATATAGACTAGGTTGGGAGTAATAATAAACTTAATTCAATGTATTTTTTTTTAATAAAATAACAATGAGACACTCTATTCAACTTTCACAAATCACACTCTTAAAACTATACACTGGAGAATGTTGGAACTACTAAACTAACAATTCAAGTCTTTCAAAAAAAATAATCTTTTATCCTCCTAAATCTGAAGTACGTAAATAATTTATTGTTCATATTTAAAATTTTATTTACCATTAGCAAAGGAATTTTAATTCAACAAAGAAATGGATAGGACAAAACTGTTTATTGAAGAATAAATAATAAGAATTGTAACAGAAAACATAATACATAACACTAAATCCATTTGTAAAAAACCTACAGAAGGTATTTTAACCACAAAATGTATTGCCATCATGCAGGCAATATCTTTTAATCATTTAACTTACAATAATAAATATATTATATAACTTGCATATATAATACATACCAGAATTTCTTTTTGTCTATCAAAAACTTTTGTCATATATCGATCAACCAGTTGATTAGTCAGACATCTCCAAATACCAACTAAGTTTTGAGATAATTAGGAAAGCAAAATTCAATTGCTCACCATAAATCAAATATTATTTACACCTCTGTGTTTTACATATTAAATATGCTATAAAATAACACTGGGAGGCATAACAGTCCGGTACATTAGTATGACATTTTGAAATATCCTACTAGTGTCCCAACATTTAGTTTAATTCACTACAAGTTTTTCTGCATTTTAATTGATTTAGCGGTATTTACGAGTATTTCTACCAGTTAGACGGTACATTTTTACATATAAATGCATACACAACTCAAATTAAAATGACTTATCAACTGGATGATCGATATATTATGTATATCAGAAATTATTGAATGATAGATGCAAAGTTATCTACAATTTATTCCATCAAAACAGATTTCAAAAAATTGTTTCGGACAAAGATTTCCGGCGTATTATTTTCTATTATGCTATTGTTAAAAATTTGGTTCAGATAAACATTTTATTTCTAAAAATTTTGTAAAATATATTCAAAAACTGTTAGGTACATTATTTATTCATTAACCTTGAATAATTGAGACGGAAACACATTTGAGAACTAGGTAAGATGGTGTGATCCACACAATATATGTATACAATAAAGTCTTAAAAATCTGTAGTGAAATTTGTACATGTAATTCAATATACATGTAATCTATTTACAATATAACACTCGAAGGGTATAGAAACAAGCCTGCTACTTTACACTTTTACAATTTTTTTAGTAGATACGCAAAACATTTTTCACTTTTGTTTGTCTATAAAAGATTTGTTTTAGAATTAACTTATTTCCATCCTTTACTCTTACACACAACAAAAGAATTACAAATTTCTGCACTTTGGCCAAAATATTGGAGTGCATAAATAAAATGAAGAGTGAAATTTTTATTCTCAGATTTTTCAAATGGCAGTTTTGCATCTCATAGAAATGCATAGTTACGATTTTTCATCTAACTAAAATTCAAAATGCAAGAGAATAACAATAGCAGCCATTTTAGATAATTGTGAAAGGAGGATTCTAATTGGTTGAAATTTAAAAGTGGTGGTTTTGCATCTAATCCAATTTAAAAAGCGGACATTTCTGCTTTCAACCATTGAATGTAGTTGATGGGGCTTGCAATATAGCTTCAGTAGCAGGTTTGCCTCTATAATCCTCATTTTGTAGTGTAATTTGAAAGGTTTCTTAACTCCTAGTACTTCTGTATATTCCCCACAGCACGGCTATGTGACAGGCGTGCAGCAAGGAACTGGAGAAGACGGAGCTGGGATACGTGTTCCAGCTGAACTCTATCAGAGCCAGGATCAGGAACTTGATAATGGTGGAGTAGGGGGTGCACCATAACAGGTACGGCAGGGAGTGGAAGTACCACGAGTAGAACTGGTAATGCAGACTGCGTGCGCAAACCACTCCGATGAAATTAGCCAAAAACATGGGGAAAATAAACAGCTGGTTGGTACGGTCAAAGTTGATACTGTAAAAAGGATCTTCTTTCTTTTTAGGGGCTTCGATCTCTTCCTTTGGTTTCCCACCGGCGCTCTTCTGCAGGGTGCTTTCAAAGGACTGTAAAAAGTCCTTCTGTGCAACTGATAAATTCTCCGGCTCACTCTTAGCAGTCTCCACAATCTGTTGGCGGTGCTTCAGAGATCCTTTTTTAGAGTTAGGCTTGAGTTTTAATTTCTTTGTTTTAATCTCTTTGTTTTTGGCATCTATCTGTGGCTGCAGCTGTGCTTGGATGTATTTCAGCTTAACGTAACTATCAAAGTATTTTTTGGCAATCGGGAAGAACACAGCAAGAAGGACGAGATGTAAGACCAGTAGACCAATGTGGAAGAATTTATTTTCAAATAATTCCAAGTCCAGAAATCTGTAGTTGACTGTCCATTTATGGTCGAAAACTCTTCCTACATCAAAACTACCCTTCAAGTATGCCACGGGATTGGCCAACAAGAAGGGAGCCCCCAGGATGAGTTGGATGGCGGCACACAGAAAGAGCTGGTACGCTGTTCGGACGTAGCCAATATTGCTCAGATAGAAAAGCAGCAGCGGCGGAGCAAACAGCAGAATATTCATCTTCACGGAAACAGCCAAACTGAAGAATATACTTCCCGCTGTCCACTTGGAACTCAAAAAGAAGTTCAACGACACGTATAACAACAACACAGCGATAGGATCGTTGAAAAGTCTCAAAACATAAATAGAATGTATTCTGTAGGAAGTCAGGATGCTTATTACTAACACATACGGAGGAACCTTTCCAGTCTTGCAGTATATCCTCAACACTAACATGAGCTGCAGCAGATAGATGACTAGGAATATGTATTGAGCCACTCGCAGGTTTTCCCCGTAACTCGTGATGTAGTAAAACAGGGAGTAGATGTACACAAAGCCGGCGGGGTACACCAACGGCCCTGTGTCACCTCTCAGCAGGGAGTAATCCATAGTCCCGTTCAAGAAACCTTCGCACTCCTGCATGTAGGCCTTCCAGTCTATCTCCGTGTAAGGAACCCGCTGGATAACAAATATGTTGATAAGAAGCTCCCAAATGAGGACGTGGACCGCCACAAATGGCAGCTTCTCAGGATCCGTGCACAAACTTTTCACAAAGTCCATTGTGCCATATTTTTTCATAAATGTGTGGAAAATCTTCATCTTGCTTTTATTCCCCATATTATTCATGAACGACATGCTTACTCGTTTTCGTGATGGGGGATTGCCTTCATTGGCTTTTCTCATGCCAACTGCAAATAAAAAATAAACGAATAAATAAACAGCGGAATATTTGTATTATTTTTTAAGTATATTAGTGAAAAACTCACACTCATAACTCAGTCTTTTAGAAAACAGTAAATTTGAATACGCTCTAATTTCGAGTTCAGAATTCGTGTCAAAAGCCAGGTAAATCTATTTCCAGACTAACCTATCGTCTGCAAATATTTTCTGCCGGGTGGGGAATAATTTTGACGTTTCAAAAACGATTGCCAGTTGTCGGTGCGAAAGGTGTTGCCACAAGGTAAAGAAATGAGCCAGACTTAAAAATATTAACGGGGCTAGTATTTTGTAAAGAAAAAGCACCTACTTAATTTTCTGGCTATAAAAAATCCACCCCGAACAACCGTCAAAACTCTTTATTTTTAATGTTGGCAACAAATATGTTCATTAAAGTTCGACTACGGATATAGCAATAACTAACGAATGTTTTGAAATCTACCGAATAAATTTAATGATTTTTTAAACAAATGGAAAACATTAAATTACCATTATCAAAATAGAACATCTCTATTTTTCTATTAGAACGGCTATTTTTGGGTTTGATATTACCGGTGATTACCCACGCTTGACGTTTCATCTCGGAGCTCCGCCTTCCGCGACATCCGCAGTCGACGCAAAACTCGCAACAAATTTTGATATGAAATTTGTACAAATTCGTTCCTTCTTTTTCTTTGATGTCTAAAATGACGTCCGCCGTGCCTGTGTTAGCGGGTAAGTAAAGCGAATAAACGGTTTTAATTCACGATAATAGTTAAAATAGAGTTCTTCAGTTCGTGCAATCAGTATAAAATGTTAGTTAAATGTGAAATAGTAAACCTTTCGAGGTTATGTGAGTATTTCTTCACGTGGTTTCAGTGAGATCCAGCGGGGGTATCGTGACTCTCGAGGGTCCGGAGTCCTACAAGGAGAGGACGGGCCCGAAAGACACCAGCAAGGTATGCCGCGGGATGCAGTTCAGCCCCAAGGGGCAATACTTTGCCTGGATCAACGGCACGACGTGAGTATAAATCTATTTACCCCAGACAAGCATCCATCTGTCATTAGCCGGCATAACATAATGTCACCGGTCACCGGCGACGGTTTTATCATATAAATAAACTATTGTATAAATTGAGATTAACAATACACCTCAATAATATGGTTTGCAGCGGTAAATCGTGTTTTTTATTTATTTAATTCATCACACAGATTTATCTGTATAAAATGATTTTCCTTATCAAATTTATTTTTATAATCGGTTTTTAGAATCTTTCGTCAACAACAATATTCGGTAAATATCCAGAATTACTAGAAACGGTTAATACGCACAAATGAAAACAACTATTTCAGTCACTGGAAATGGAAAATAATGCTTTTAAATAGTTATTTATTTGTATCTCAACTATTTATGAAAAAAATTACATTTTTGTTACGATGTTTATATTGAAACTCAAACAAAATGTACGGACTTGCAAACTAATCCCCGATAACTGAACATTTTCTAAATACTTGCCGTTTCGAAGTCAGATATTAGGTGCGCTAAATTTATTTTATTTTTTTAGCATTAATAGGGATAACGGATTAGTTTAAAGCTTTGGGAGGTTATGAGTTCAATTTCCACGTAGCAAAATTATATATTAGATATTATGAATCATTGCACAAATAAGATTAGTTCTTTCTTTTGCTTTTTCTATCTGCGATGTACAATTTTGTTAAATTTATGTAATTTAATAAATGGCACATTCGTCTTCTATAATAATAATGGTAAATTTTCGTAAGTGGTGTCCACGCGTATTATTAATAATTTTTAGAAAAAAACTTTAGATTCGCCTTAATTACTATAAAAGGAAACTTTTTGCATTCCGGGAGGCGGAAAATTATGCATTTTAATTTTCAATTGCGTAAAACCAAAATTCACTTCGCGAAACGATCGCCGACTGTCAGCGGCCATTAGGTAAGTCACTGTTATGTTGGTATCCCTGATGCATTAACAAGAGCTAAATACGACCGTAGCCATCTTCGCGGGATAAATGAGAGTCGCGTAATTATGAGAAAACACGACAGAATTAATAATAAAATGTAAACTAACCTCTAATCAGAATCACTTCAGCGTCCAGCTGAGGCACTCGAATCATGTTGGATTTCATCGTCATTATAACTGAAGAATAGAAATAATAAACAAAAAATAGAAGATTTCAGCAATTTTGAAAAATGAATGGAGTGAGTCTTTGTTTTTGAGCACCGATCTTTTCCACAGGAATTCGCAGAGATATCCCTCATAATGGTATTCGTCGTCATTATAATTAAAGAATAGAAATAATAATAATAATGTTTTTTAAAATTTTTTTTCAATGTAAAATAATTTTTTATAGCTAAAAATCATGGTAAATGTGCATTTAGTCCACCTCACGGACAATACGGAACTTTGAGGTTAAACTACGAAAGCTGCATGTCATCATAATTTTAAAAAACATCCCAGGTTTTGAATGGTTTGTTTGGCAAAGCAGGGTTTGTCTAGCGGGTTTGTGTAATTATGATTGATTGTCTGTGAAATAAAAACGGTAAATATAAAATGGCGTTACCGCGTAAGCGAATCAAATTAAAATGTTAAATGCATATTTTTGCATGTATTTTTGCCTCCCGCGACATAAATACTCACTTTTCGTGATAATAAAGCTAAATCTAACTGTTTGAATAAAAATATTATTAATTCTGTTTTTCATAATTACGCGCGTCTTCGTATATCCCACTAAGATGGCTACGGTCGTATTTAGCTCTTGTGCATCAGGGAT
Organism: Limnephilus lunatus; assembly: GCA_917563855.2. Classification (NCBI taxonomy): domain Eukaryota; kingdom Metazoa; phylum Arthropoda; class Insecta; order Trichoptera; family Limnephilidae; genus Limnephilus; species Limnephilus lunatus. The sequence goes on along the minus strand of OU830593.1, from coordinate 4,139,565 downwards.
ACCAACATAACAGTGACTTACCTAATGGCCGCTGACAGTCGGCGATCGTTTCGCGAAGTGAATTTTGGTTTTACCCAATTGAAAATTAAAATGCATAATTTTCCGCCTCCCGGAATGCAAAAAGTTTCCTTTTATAGTAATTAAGGCGAATGTAAAGTTTTTTTCTAAAAATTATTAATAATACGCGTGGACACCACTTACGAAAATTTACCATAATAATAAAGCAACATTTGTACAGTGTAATGCAATGCAGAAGAACTTGTGGTGAATTAAACGAAATGTTGGATGTTTTCTTAGTCACCAGTAGGATATTTAAAAATGTCATACTAATATACGGAGAACAAAAAATTAACAATAATAGCTCTATTATAAAATAGCGTTGATAACACAGAACAATAACGGTGCTATTGTATCACAGGACAATAATAATAAACAATAACGGTGCTATTACTATATCACAGAACAATAATAATAAACAATAACGGTGCTATTATATCTCAGGACTATACTTAATAATAAACAATAACGGTGCTATTATTTCACGGGACAATAATAATAAACAATAACGGTGCTATTATTATATCACAGGACAATAATAATAAACAATAACGGTGCTATTATATCTCAGGACCATACTTAATAATAAACAATAACGGTGCTGTTATTTCACAGGACAATAATAATAAACAATAACGGTGCTATTATATCTCAGGACCATAATAATAAACAATAACGGTGCTATTATATCACAAGACAATAATAATGAACAATAACGGTGCTATTATATCACAGGACCGTAATAATAAACAATAACGGTACTATTATATCTCAGGACCATAATAATAAACAATAACGGTGCTATTATATCTCAGGACCATAATAATAAACAATAACGGTGCTATTATATCACAAGACAATAATAATGAACAATAACGGTGCTATTATATCACAGGACCGTAATAATAAACAATAACGGTGCTATTATATCTCAGGACCATAATAATAAACAATAACGGTGCTATTATATCACAGGACAATAATAATAAACAATAACGGTGCTATTATATCTCAGGACCATACTTAATAATAAACAATAACGGTGCTATTATATCACAGGACAATAATAATTGACAATAATAACACCGTAATTGAACAATTACGGTGCTATTATATCTCAGGACCATACTTAATAATAAACAATAACGGTGCTATTATATCACAGGACAGTAAAAATAAACAATAACGGTGCTATTATATCACAGGACCGTAATAATAAACAATAACGGTACTATTATATCTCAGGACCATAATAATAAACAATAACGGTGCTATTATATCTCAGGACCATAATAATAAACAATAACGGTGCTATTATATCACAAGACAATAATAATGAACAATAACGGTGCTATTATATCACAGGACCGTAATAATAAACAATAACGGTGCTATTATATCACAGGACAGTAAAAATAAACAATAACGGTGCTATTATATCACAGGACAGTAATAATAAACAATAACGGTGCTATTATATCTCAGGACCATAATAATTAATCAATAACGGTGCTATTATATCTCAGGACAATAATAATAAACAATAATGGTGCTATTATTTCACAGGATAATAATAAACGATAATGGTGTTACTATAGCACAGCAAACTTAACTAAAGAGCAACCATAGTAAACGGCTCGATTTGATTCTAGAACGTTTGATTGTACCCTACTTCTCCCTCTCCCTTTCGTGAACTTGCTTATCCATAGATAGTAGAAACAATGGAGATGGACCATAAACCGTGTTAGTTTGAAACCGCACCCATAACAGTGTTGCCTACATTTTTCACCCAAACTGCTGCAAAATCGCAGCTACAGACAGCGGTGTCCCGCCTTTGTTTCTACCAACAGTACACCAAACCTTTCACAACTTGCAGTTAATAACTTGAAATGCAATTTAATATTGATAAAACATTTATTTGTTAATAGATTATTGCATATTCCTTTATCATACTTGGCTTTACAACATTGACAACTCTCTTTGTTCCTATTTCCTATTATCTATGTGGACATCAATTGTGTACATCTGCCTGTACATAATAGAGATAAATAATAGTACGTGTACATTTTAACGCAACATCACATTCGTATAGTTTTTTTATTAGTGATTGACGAACCGGTGGATGCAATCTTTTAGCCATAAGTTGTTATAATATGTAATAGTTTGTCTAGTTAGTAACAAGATAGAGCATTACAGAAATATCTACTATCTACTACACTATATAAAGAGGTAATATTTGTTTGTTTGTGTGTTTGTTTGTATCGAATAGGCTCCGAAACTACTGAACCGATTTGAAAAATTCTTTCGCTGTTGGGAAGCTACACTATCCCTGGGTGACATAGGCTATATTATATTTAAAAAAAAAATAGGCATCCTGACTAAAACTTCAATAATGTAACCCAGGGTGTAAAAAAATTACCTAAAATATTCTTTAAATCGCGTGCGCTGCGAAAACTATTGATGATAGAATAAAATAATGTACTAAGACTTTATAGAACACATCATTATTTACAAAAAAGGTCGCGACAGCATATGTCCAACTATTATGGTTATGCCACAATAAGTATTCGTTTATTTTAAAAATTTAATTTAAATGTCGCCGCTTGAAAAGGCTCATTATTTGTATCTTGGTTTTAATCCTTATCAAAATAAATTACTTCATAAGACAGCTTCAATACCGTTATTTAACTTTTTGAATTTTTCAATTCGGATATTTAATTAGAAAGATATCACGAGTTTAAAATTGTTAGTATTAGAAAAAAGTTTCGGCTACGGGCCGGGCGGGAGAGGAGTCAAGAAATGCAGTGCCAGGGGGGTTGGCGGGACGGGGGAGCGGGAGAGCGGTGGTGGGAAAGGTAGAAGTGGAACGCTGGAGGGGAACGCACGGGAAAGGACATGTAAGGAGTAAAATTTTATTTATTTGAATATGGCATATATTATAAAAGAAAGTCCAAAAAAACGTGCAGCTCGCAAAAACTCAGAAACGAGTCCCGGTTCGATCAAGGGAGTTATATGGTGTGGTAGATCTCTATCCCCCCTAGGAAATAAGGGTATCCGTTTTTACCTAAAGGGCGTGCTTTTAAAGATATAAGGGCTGAAAGTTTCGCCCTCTTGAAATTTCTAGAACAGTCTTCCGGAAAGTTCTAGAAGGTTCCATAGAGCTGTAGAAAGTTGTGGAATGAGTGGCGGAGTATGTCGTGGAATGATCAGGAATAGGGAATCGGGAACATCATTGTGCAACATTCCAGAACACTATCTTATTGTCCTGAGCGAAGCCGGGTAACCCAGCTAGTATTATATATTTGTACAGCGACTTTGAGGTAATTTTTCACAAAGGCGCTGTAAAATCAACAACTATTATTATATTTAATTAAATTAAGACAATATTAGCAAAACTCAATCAAAAATCTGAAGACTAAAAAGAAGAATCTAAAAAAGATATTGGCACCTCTGGGACTGGAACCCAGGGTTCGAGTCCCAGTGGAGCCAATATATTTTTCTGTCTCCAGATTTTCGATCGAGTTTCGCTAATATTGTCTTCATTTAATTAAATATAATGGTAAATATTCGGAACAAACGTCAACGGTTAATACGCACTTTTTTTTTGATAAAACCTTTAGCTTCATGTCATCATAATTTTAAAAAACATCCCAGGTTTTGAATGGTTTGAGGGCAAGGCAGGGTTTATCCTAGCGGGTTTGTGTGATTATGATTGATTGTTATGAAATAAATATTCCGTATTAACCGTTGACGTTTGTTCCGAAGAATTGTCAATATAATTTGTGATTTTGCCCAGAAAAAAAAAAAAAAAAAAAAATATTATTATTGCATTGTGTCACATTGCGCACATGTTTGTTTATATTATATGATGTGTGTGTTGCAGTGTGGAGGTGGTGAAATGCGCAGACTGGTCGGCGGTATGCAGCCTGCCACGCCCCCGCGCCATGGACCTGCAGTTCTCCCCGCAGAGCAACTACCTCGTCATCTGGGAGCTCTACGCCACCAACAAGGACCACCCTGAGGTACACTACATCCAACCGAACATTTCATTCATTAGAACACCCATTCATGACAAAGTCGGCCTCACTCTTGTTTCTCCACTCATTCTTGTAAGATGGCAAGTTTCGAGAGTGGTAAATCCTAAAAAGATGTCTAAATTGTAAATTCTGAAAAGTGATTCAGTATATTTTGTGTTACAAGACAATTACGACAAAAAGGAAAAATCTGTCGGATGCGTTACCGGTCGTCAAATTTCTGTGATTTTCTATGTCTTGTTAAATGTATTATGTAATTACCTTCTTAAAAACTCAAATTACTATTTATGTATTAGTACTTACATAAATAAGCCTAATAGGCGTTCATAAATGACTATCAGTTTGTTGTATTATTTTGATGTTTGTACGCGATGACATTCTATTCGCAAATTTTCCCGCGACTGACATCTTTTAACGAGGATGACGCTGCAAAATGCGCTGTCATATCTGACGTTAGGGTAAGTTGGTGTCTTAACACAAGTGTAGTATGTAGCTCATTAGAAAACTGTCAAAATATCTCGATACAACCGATTTAACACGTGTTATACTGTTGTATATGTTACAGAATCACCCTTCTGGTGATGTGAAGATTCAGATGGAACCTTGTCATTCTAAAGGGTGTCTTGTAAGCAAGATGTTTAATTCAAATAGCCATATTCTTATTCTGTACCATCTGGTGAACAAGTCTAAACCGTTGTTTTTTTATTATTTTGTGCAGGGCTCCCCCAACATGCACGTGTTCAAGGTAGCTGACGGCACCCTTGTGCACTCTTTCCTCCAGAAGAAGCAGGTTGGATGGTAAGCTGAACATTTATACCCAAGCATGCTACCATTTTATGTTACCGTAATTAGTCATGGCAACCTAAGGAGCGATCCCAATACTATATTCCGAAATAAACCCGCAACATCTCTACACAAACATAAAATCAATAATTATTACGTAAAATGATGACTGCTGTCATATATATTGCGCCAAACTTGACGAAAATCGGTATCAAAAACAGAATAAGTCCTATTTTGCCGAATCCATACTGTAAATAATCCATACAAGACTCTAAAATGGAATCTATATTACAAAATAATATTGTGCAAAACGGTTCCATGACAACTCGGCATCGAGCAATTTCAGTACACTTTTGAAAAGTCATTAAAAGTTAAAAAAAAAATTTGAAAAATAACCCCTAATGTATCCTACCAAAGGAGATGTTGAAGTTGCATGATTCTGATTTATGCGATCACCGTGCAAATTATGCCGTTTAGCTAGTTTGTTGAAAATTTATCCTCTGATGTAATTGTGTAACTTTGTTCTTCAGGCAGCCATCCTGGTCATCAGATGAGAAGATCCTGGGTCGCCTGGTGAACAACGAGGTGGTGATGCTGGAAGAGGGCAAGTTTGACCAGGCCCCCGTGGCACGACTCAACTACGCCAAGGTGGCGGGATTCAGCATCTCGCCCTCGCCGGCGCACCGCTGTCACGTCATGTGCCACCTGCCAGGTCGGTAGTCAGACCCACCTCTATCTGCAATAAAACTAGTAGAACTAAAAGTCTATAGTAGAACTTCTATCAGTTTTCACGTCATAAAGTTAAACATTGCAACTCGCATTGTAATATCCTTATTTAGTCCTTGAAAATAAAATCTGCTTATGAATAATTACTACAGTAAAACGATGTTAATTCGTAATCCACGCGAAATCAAAAATCAATTTTACGATTTTAGGTAATTTTAAATTTTAAGATTTTTTTTTAAGTCAATGAAAATTGAGTAGGTTTTTCACGGTAAATTCGTAATAATTCGACTTATTTCCATGTAAATAGGAATTGAATTTTCAAATTAATTTTTGTATCCCGTTAACGCCGTGGTCGACCCCTCATATTCAGACATTCGAGGTAAATTTGTAAAAATACAACATATTCTCGCATAAATCGAAACTTGTTGCAGCCGCCTCTTGAGATTCAGAAATTCAAAGTAAATCGTAAAAATACAATGTTTCTGCATAAATTGAAATTTTGCGGTCGATGCTGGCCCTCTAAACTCAGATATTCGAAGTTCATCAAAATACAATTTTTTTTTGCAGTCGTTCCTTCAAATTCAGATATTCAAAAATTCGTAAAAATACAATATATATTTCCGCGTAAATTGAATTTGAACAAATACTTCATCAAATTTCATAGTTAATATTCAATTTCTTTTGTTATCGGAGTATTTTGAAATAACTTGCCCGTGTTGAAATAATAACAGAACTTGAATTTTAATTTCGAAATTTGATGAATTATTCAAATTCTGTGAAACAGCCCGTTCTTGATGAAATTGTGGATATATTATATCCTCCATAAGATAATTAATGTGATTTATATTTGCAGGTGCATCCGGCATGCCGTCTTTTGGAAAGCTGTTCCAGTACCCCAAGTTTGAATCAGCACAAGCTCTTGCCAGCAAGGGATTCTTCCAGGTTTGTATTCAACCGTTAATTTACCAGAACCTTCATAATTTTAACGCTTCCACTCCAGTTCAAGTGTTGGGCATATTTGAGATTTATACAGGGTTAGCAGATGGTCACGATTGAAGAATCTGCTAGTCCTATAGAACAACATACATATATTTAATTTTTTTTTTTTAATAAGAAAGACAAACATTCCCGGGTTACGAATAACCCAACAATGTTTGAAAATCTCCTACTACCACCACAGAAAGCCGAAAATGTTGCTTGTGTTGTGATGGAGGACTTAGCCAGCCAAGGAATCGAACATGTGACGCCCGGGTGGGACCCAAGCGCTATGCCCACTCAACCACTGACCGGTCAACCGGTTAATCTTACACTACTTGCGATTTACATTTACGATTTCATTATTTGTTGGTTATCAGTTGTGTAAAATTTAAAGCACATCTACAGTGAAACCCTCTTAAGAAGTTTTTCAAAGGACCAGAAAAAAACAACTTCTTAAACAGGAAAACCTTGATATCTGGGAAAAATTGGGCCAATATTGAGCCGAGGGACCGAAAAAACCAAACTTCTTAAGCCACGAAACGTCTTAAGAGAGAACTTCTTAAGAGGGTTTCACTGTATTTGTAATTAGTGTTGCTTATTGTTTTATTTCTTCCCAAAGTTACTGTAAGCCCCCAAGATGTTGTCTTAGAATCTTCCCCTCACAAATATTCAATACCCTCTACTGTTCTTCCTGGGGGCCCAGCACTCAAATATTGGATTTGGCTCTTTTCGAAGTGTAGATTTGAAATTTCAATGTGAAGTATTGAATGGTGAATTGTAATTGATTGCAGGGGGAGACTTGCCAGTTCTTCTGGAATGAGCGAGGGAGCAGCGTGCTGTTCATGACATGCACGGAAGTGGATAAGACAGGATCCAGCTACTACGGGCGGCAGACCCTGCACTACGCCAGCACCAAGGGGGACACCAGCATGGTGCAGCTCTGTATGACTCTTTACTTCTTTGCATTGCCTGTGTTGCATCCCAAACAGCTTACAAATTACAGTTGCAAATGCACTTTTAATAGATTGTAAATACTAAAAATGAAACAAAACGAAAGGGTTTGCTGAAATTGGGTGGCAATTAGTGTAAGGAAAAACATTGGATTTAAGGAAAAGGGATAACTAATCACTTACCACTGTATCTCTGCAAAGGAGCACACCACACAATCACAATAAAGTTATAATAATAATAATTGGATGACTTCTATAGCGCAATTTTCGTGAGAAAATCACCTCAAGGGCGCAATACATAGTTTCATCGCGATATATTACATAGTTTCATCGCGATACCTTGAGGTAATTATCGCCATAAGAGAAGAAATGAGTACATAATGATATTACATATGTATTTCCGAGATGGTAAAAATTCCTTCTTTTTATTTAAAACTAGACTGTACATGAAAAACGCCCACAACTTGCTTCCAAGGTAGTTCCAAATCTTCTGATTTTCAAGAAAAATGCACTCGAATTTGCCCTATATTTCAAATACTTTTTCAGCAATGTGATGCCTAGAGAGAGGTAGGAACTGGATAAATGACATCCCGTAGGAACTGAGCTTATTCAAAACAACCTGTTTATAGTTGGTATAAGTAATAAATAGCATAATATATTATTTCGGTTATCGGACAACTCAGAATCATGCAAGGTGTTGAGTTGAGTTGACCAACCTTAACACAGGCTTGTCCTAGTGAGGTTAAAAAAAAACGTAAACAATAATAGCATTTAAAGAAACGGTAAACAATGAGTAATGTAGTGATTGTATGTGTGTTGTTTGTGTGTTCAGCCAAGGAAGGCCCCATTTACGATGTGGCGTGGAGCCCAAAGGGTCTGGAGTTCTGCGTGGTGTATGGCACCATGCCCGCCAAGGCAACGCTCTTCAACCTCAAGTGCAACCCGGTGTTTGAGTTCGGCACAGGCGCCAGGAATTCCATCTACTACAGCCCCAATGGGAACCATATCCTTTACAATATGATTTAAAGTAATATAATTATAAAAAATAGATATTTTTTAATTTAACTCACAATTTAGCTTTCTGTTGAAAAAGTTGGCCCTAAATCACATAGGTTGTGTCAAAATTTGCTGTATGTGTAGATCATTTGAAAGGGCAGCATTTTAAAGATTATAAAGCATCTGTTACAACTGACAACGTATGTAATGATAAACACCTTAACTATTTGGCTATACGACTCCTGCTGGCGGGCTTCGGCAATGTACAGGGCCGCATCGAGGTGTGGGACGCGGAGACAAAGCGACAGCTGACCCTGGCCGATGCACCCGACTCCACCGGCCTGGCCTGGGATCCGCGCTCTGAGTGCTTCCTCAGCTACACCACTGCGCCTCGCTTGAGGACTGATAACGGGTAAATTATGAAATTAACAACCTAACCTAACTTCATACATAATACAATAAATACGGCATTTCAGTGTAGACCGATTCAAATTTACAAAATAATAATATGTATTGGGACAATTTTAACCGCATAAATCGACATTTTACCACGTTTTACCGCCACGACTGTCTGTCAGTTTCAGATTTACGAAATTATATGATTTTTTTTGCAAAAATTGTTTTTTTTTTTCGAATTTCACGAACAAACTTTTGTGTGCGTTCAAAAATAAATTGCGGGTAAAAATAAATTTCGAATTATGAATTAACGAATTTCGAATTAAAATATCATTTTGAATTAAAATATCGTTCGAATTGACTGTTGTAAGGTTTCCACATAAATAGTCATTTATCGATTGAATAAAATACTCATGGCGTTTTTTAGTGAAGCTTTTGTGTTTACCGTGTTCTGCTCTGTGCAGGGACACTCGAATCTTTACAATTATCTTCACTTTCTTATAGAGTCAACCGACCGAAGAACCGTACGGTTCTTTAAACAAATTTGGGAATATGATTTTATCTAGTTTTTATATTTGAGCATTGATTGTTGTTACAGGTTCAAGGTGTGGCACAGCACAGGCACGCTGATGCACGAGGTGCGGTGGCAAGCCGGCGTGGAGATGTACGAGGTCTGCTGGCAGCCCGGAACCTTCCCCGCTAGCGCCCTCGCCACCAAGAAGCCCAAGGCGGCCGAGCCCTCTCGCCCGGCCGCCGTCAAGGCTGCCTATAGGTACACCAACATATTCATAACATTCATTTTATTAAATAATTACTCAACGATTTTTAGTCTCACAGCGAACTAATTTGTATTTTAAACTTATGTAATCAAAAAGTGACATTACAATGGAATATCATAGTGATAGTGATGATTATTATAGTGATTTAATAGTTACATTTTTACAATTATATAAAATAAAATTTAAATTTTTACAGAAATATAGATAAAAAGAAATTTTTGAAAACATAAATAACATTTTTAAAGTCTTTAGAATAATATGTCATTGTAAGCTAATACAAATTAATTCTTTCCGTAAGCCAAGTCTTCAGTAAATTCATCAATTGTTTGTTTTGGGCACAGTTTTTAATTTCAGCAGGTAACATATTTAAACAACTGGGAATCATGTAATTTAACGTGCTTTGTCCATATTCATTTGTATGCTTAGGTACAATTAGCCCTTCATTAAAGTTTAAACTTATTTCTTATACTGCATGTTTTGGTGACAATCGATATTATAGCACTGAGAGATCACTACACAGCACACAAGCTTCCGTAACAGACTGATGCAAGCTCACTAACTAACACACTGTCAGTTAATGGACAACAGGTTGGGTGGGGGAATGAAGGAACATATCGTCTTACGTAATTTCAATACCACATATGAGCCGATAATTTCAAAATAATTTTTGTTGACGCTTATTGCATTTTTGTGCTGTATTGATTGGTGCTCTCAAATACATATTGAAATCGACCAATAAACTGTTTGTATTCGGATAAAGTCAATACTGTGAATGAACCATCCCCTGTACATCAGCAAACAAGAGCGTGTATATCCTTAGATAGGTTTTTTGTCCCTCATAAACATTTTTATAAATAATTCTTCCGTGGTATCGGATTTACACTGACGATATACAAATAGTTGCATCAACAGAATCTCTAACACACAAGCAGGCCTTTTATACTCTCCGTTCGCATCGCACATTCATCAGAGACATGCGTTTGCTATTATTGCATCATCTCCGGCCTACGTTCATTACACCAACTTGTTCCAGGCCTCCAAGCTCCCGGGGTGCAGAGAGCACCTTCAAGCTGCACGAGGTGGAGGCCCCGCACAAACCAGGACAGGCGGCTATCGGGGATGGTCCCTCCAAGGCGGCCCTGAAGCAGAAGAAGAAGCGCGAGGCCCGCAAGGCCAAGAAGGCAGAGGAGAGCATCTTGCCTACGGGCAAGGCCCCCGTTGCAGTGGATGGGGACGAGGGTAAAGGCGACAGCAGCGGTGAGGAGAGTGGAGGCCGCAAGGGGGGGCGCACCTGGGAGCAGCGCAAGCTCGCCGGCAAGCAGCAGGACGACCCCGAGAAGGATAAGAAGATCAAGAACATCATAAAGGTGAGGGCTGCTTTTATAGTTGCCCTAATTATTACTCTTTATTACATTATGTCTTAGGGTAGGGTTATACTCGTAAGTTTTTTCCTGTAAATCGCTTTTGTAAGCAATTTATGGCCAAATTACCAATGTAAACGACACCAAAAGTCACTTAACCTTTTAAGTGCCAGTAGGTAGAAGTGTAGCTGTGAACAGCAGGCCGTGAACTTTTAATCAAAATAAATCATTTTTACATCTTATTTAAAAAAAAAAATCAAAATCAAAAAAAAAAAAAAAAACCAAAATCATCCCAATGTCGTCTCCGTGTGATCCATATTTTAAATTAATAAAAAACGGGACATATGTATGATACAGAGGCTCAAAAAGAGCGAGTAAACTCGCTATTTTTCTATGGCCGGCCTGCTGGACACGACCAAGGATGCGAGATATCTCGCTCTTGGCACAGAAGCGGTTAACGTAATTTATAGCAAGTTACAGAACTTGTTCTTCCAGAAGTTTTTTGACAGATCTAATTGCGCCCGCGCGATCTTCCAGCCTTCTTACAGCTTATAAAATCATTTTGATAAGCCAAGACGTTTGCTGTAATATTTTAGGCACTATCGGTAAAACAGAAATCTGTAATATCGATGATTCGGCGTGCTGACAGCTACCGCACTTCGGTAAAACAGAAATCTGCAATACCGATGATTCGGCGTGCTGACACCTGTTGGCTTGTAGCGTGGCGTCATGGTGGCGTCAGTTCAGTTTACGGTTTACGCGGTAGTGGTTTGTTTGTTTGTGACATATTTAATCAAAATGCCCCCCAAACGAGCAGACGTCAAGATTTGGAGTAAAGAGGATACTAAACAATTAATTGAAGTCTTCGAAAGCAAGCCTATATTGTGGGACTACCAAAGGGCGGATTACAAGGATAGAAACGCACGAAGCAATGCACTCGCTACAATCGCGGAAGTGTTTGCAACAACGCCGGAGGAAATAAACCGGAAAGTACATAATTTGAAGGGGCAATTTCTTCAGGAGCTGAAGAAGGTTAAAACAAAGAAAAGTGGAAGCGGAATCGACGATTTATACACTTCTGCTTGGGTGTATTTCGACACGTTAAAGTTCCTGGACGTGGGCCTCGGTACGGAGACCACAGACACGTTGGTAAGAACATTTTTTTTATAAACAGTGTATATATTTATGTTGAAGTTTAATTAATCATGGATGAAATTAGATCGAATGCTATAGAAATGAGATACCTAGGAAAAAGCCGTGATGGTTAGTCAAGTATTTTCTTTAGATTAGGTACCTATGTCGATGCTGCCATGGCAACTCTCCTGGGAAATAATGTTAAAGTTCTCGGACCGTGGTATAGATATAGAAACAACTGACACATTGGTAAGAATATATTTTTATTTTATAAAGTGTAGGTGGTAAACATGTTCATGATCAAGTTTAATTATTAATCACCAAGGATGAAAGCAGACTGAATGCTCTAGAAATGAGATGCCTGCGGGGAAACGCCGTGATGGTTAGTTTTTCTAGGTTGATACTGCCATTGTAATTCCCCCTCAGGTGAAATGAAATATTCACTGAATTCATATCGAATTAGTTGTCCACTTGCAGGTAGATTGTGATTTCTATGCCTTTGTTCTAGAGGTAATAGGGTTTCACGAGGCAAGTCCTCCTGTCTTCCTCTATCACTAGACAAATCCCCACCATACCGTGGAGCATTATTGCCACACATCATAAAATTGTGTAGCACACATATCGTTGAAACAATTAATTCAACCATTTTAGGGGGAAGTTCGATACGGTTTCTTAAAAGTCTGTATCTGCTTGCCATTACACCAAATACACTTTCAACCATAGCCCTGGCCCTTGATAAACGATAGTTGTAAACTCATTTAGCAATAGGTTGCCTTTTGTATGGGTACGGCTTCATTAGATAACGCAAAGGCATCATCAGCCACCAATACATAAGGCATCGGCTTCTGCCTCCCCGCCAGAGGTGTGGGAGGGGGGAGTCTCAGTGTCCTTTGCTCTAGGCCATTAAATAGTGCTGTATTACGGAACACACCCCCATCAGAAACACGGCCAATGCAACCACTATTCATATATAGAATTTTATAATCTGGGTCCACGACGATCATTAAAACTATACTGTATGTTCCTTTGTAATTATAGTATATGCTTCCACTATTCTCTGGACATTTAATGACTGACTACATGTTTTCCGTCCAGTGCTCCAATACAATGAGGGAATTGCCATTTTTGGGCGTATCTGTCAGCAACATTAAGCCAATCTTTTTCTGTTGATGGCAACTCTAAAAAAAATACAAAAGGTTTTTATTTTTTATTTTTAGCAAGACAATTCCGGCACTGTGGGAGGGGACCCTTTGGTGGAGGAGACCCTTGTTCAACCTCGGCAGACGTCGGAGCGGCCAAACGTGCAGCGTGCAGCGAAGCGGAAGGAGTCAGATTTGCTGCAGAAATGTGGAAAGATTTTGGAGGCATCGTTGAATGACGATCAAATATTTGGGGACTACGTAGCTTCGTCACTACGTAGCCTTACTGATAAAAATGTTAAAAAAACATTGAAAATTAACATTCAAAAAAATATTATTAGTGCGATGGAGAAGGACACTTCCCCTATAAATGCAAGTGCATCTGAAGTGCCATAAACAAGTGCTTTCTTAAATCCAGTGCCATCAACAAGTGCTTCCGTAAATCCAGCGCCATCAACAAGTGCTTCAAATCCAATCTACTTAAGTGAAGTAGATGATAATTCAGCAGGACAATAGTATACGAGTATATTATATATAGTAAATTGTGTGGAAGCAGAGTTGTCGGAAGATGACATGTGCTAATTTTTCTTTTTTATCTTATTTTCTACTGGGCTTTTACTTAATTTATCCCTGTATTTGTATTTTCTGTTCCATACAAAAACTTAAAATAAAATGAAACATGCATATACCACCTCACTGTTTAATTAATGTTGTTCTAACAGGTTCCATGCCAACTCAGAATGAAACCAACTCAGAAACACCTCATAAAGGTCATTTAAAAGCTATGATAAAATAATTTTAAAATAGCCGGTAACCCTAACCTAACTTAACCTTTTTATATTTTTTAAACATCACTCTGACCTTTCTGAGTTGGTTTCATTCTGAGTTGTCTGGTCACCGTTCCAACGTACCTTCACAAAGTTGTCCTTTAATGTACCATAAATAGCAGCACATACCTCAGGTATAATTAGTGATATAGTAGACTTAGATATTCGAAACAAGTACATTAGGGATACATAATTATCTCCTGAAAATGGAAAAAATAATACTTTAGCTTGATAAACACACATAAGTAGCTGTTTTGGGTCGTCATACGACAGCTTTATTTAAATAATGCACTCCAATAATTCAATGACATTATTTGTCATTCTCTCTCTCTGGTTTCAATCCTGGGATTGGTTTGCAGCAATTTCCTCTAATTTTCTCTTCCAAAAACAAAACGAACAAAAGCCCCATCAACTGATCTTCTTTCAAGCCAACTCCTAATCCAACTTTTTCTGCGGGCCCTAACGGTCTTTTTTGTCAAAACTGTGTAAATTATCGCAGTGGCAACCCGTTGTGCGCGTGAAGCCATCTTCATATTAACCTTAAAATCTTGACTTTTACGAATTGACAGCTGTCAAAGTCAGCGGCAACGCAAGCCGTCTCACAGCTAATGAAATTACGTATGTAGCGGTCCCCATGAGAACTCATCAAGTTAAATTTCCGAACAGCTTCTGCGAGCATTAGTTACCAAAAGTTTGACACGTATGTAAACGCTCCCGTGTGATCTGTCAAAATCTTCCGTAATCCATAAATTCTAATTACGAGTATAACCCTTGCCTTACCAGTATTGAAATGAATGTTCCCAATTCCTGTTGTTTAAGACACCTTATCATGTTTGACCTGAATACTTTTAAAAATAATATCCCTATATACTGACCCAAAGGTGTCAACTATACAGGGTGTAACATCAAGTACCTGACGAGCTATTCTATATCTTTTGTGGGAAAAAGATAGTTCTCGGCCAAGATCTGCAGTCAGATTTGTGATTTATATATATTTGCTTTTTCTATGGCCGATGTCAGAATTTCAGCTGTGAGCAGTCACTTATTTTAATTTAGGTCGTTTTAAACACGAATTCATGCAAGTATACATGATTATTTATTCATTTAACAGCATTAGAAAGTCACACAAATCTGACAAGAGATCTCACCCGATATCCACACTGCCTCCAGTGCTCCGCACAATGGTTTGTTCCCGCTTCCCTGATTAACTGGTCTATTAATGTCTACAGCCCTGGATCTACGACTTTTTCAAACCGGTTGATAGTGGCGCCCCCTCGTGAAGTGATCGTCGCTTCACTTGACTTTTGACCTTTATTTGGGTTTATTCGGCTCAGCTCGTGTAGCCCCTAGTTCTAGATGCGACGGGGATTCCTCTGGCAGAGACATCACGTACACTATGCACGCGTTTAAAATTTACTTAGGATACATTCATAAATCAACCTAGGATGTTCAAAAACCAACTGGGCGTTTTAAAATCAAATGAATAATCGATGTGCGCTGCATGCCAGGTGCTTTGTGAATCAAGTTTTTTTTCAATCAAAAATATAAATTAAATTAATGGCACCCTGGCTTGTCCCCTCTCTAGATCCAGGGCTGAATGATGGTTTTTGTAGTTTTCTAATTTGGCAACATACCATAGAACTGCATTTTACAATGTCTACAGAATGTATAATCGTAACAGAATTATTCAGTGACAATTCTAAGACTATGTTTGTTTTGTCCCACAGAAACTGGAAGCGATCGCCAAACTGAAACAGGACAAGCTGGAGGGCAAGGCTCTGGACTTGAACCAAAACGCCAAGATCGCCAAGGAGGACGACCTGCTCAAAGAGCTGGGCGAGCTCAACTTATGATAACCTGGTCACGGCAGTCGGCCTGGCGGTCTGTCAGCCTGTCACTCTGTCAGCCAGTCTGACAAGCATGCAGTCTGACAGACTGACAGTATGACAAGCATACAGTCTGATAGACTGACAGTTTGTCAGACTGACAGTTTGTCAGACTGACAGTTTGTCAGACTAACAGTTTAACAGACTGACATTCTGACAAACATGCAATCTGACAGACTGTCAGTCTGACAGTATAGGTTAATACTTCCCGACCCCCGAATCCTCGGGGGCCGAGCTTGCTGCAAATACCGATGTCGACGTTTGAATCTCCAACAAATGGGCCCCAAAACTTCCACCGGGGTGTCTGCTGTACATTAAAAATAACGTTTGTGATAAATAACTGTAGTATTCTTTATATTAAAAAATATATAATTATATCCACCAACTGCACACGAGAGTTCCTAAACGTTGTTTCTCCTCCTCTTGAGTCATTCCGAGTGGCTGTTTGGACTGGTTCATTTGCAGGATTCGCTACGATATACCGTCTGACAGTCCGAGTGTTTGTGGCATTTACTAATTCTTAAATAAATTATAAACATGGCATTTAAGAATAATTAAACGAGTTGAATAAAATTATATCTATTAATTTCGTTTGTATATATGTACTACACCTCTTTGATAACTTTAGTTATGCTAGCGGTCCCATAGATTGTTTTTAAGAGCGCATAACCAGCCAGCGGACGAAAATCCACATTTCGTTGAAAGATGTTCTTACGATCTTACAGGACGGTTCCAATGAGAAAGATAAGGTATTCTCCATACCAGCTCTTTAAAATTATAACTCAATATCGATTTAACTTCATTCCAAAGTTGCTTTAATTTATACCTGCATCCAAAAATGCTGAAAGGCGTGAAGATAAAACTATTAAAATTTTGTGATTTTTGTAATTATTTTTTGATCATAAGTATTTATCATTTTTCAATAATGTCTTAGCAAAATTAGAATGTAAAAAAATCTGAAATATATTAGTCTGTAAGTGCGCAAATAAATGCACAAACGGACCAATTTTCGTCAAGAAACACATGTACTTATATATTTTTTAATAATTTTATTTTAAATAAAATTTAAATTCTGTTACATACGTTTACCAGATAATATATTGATTTATTTTACTGCATGATTATATGATTTGAAATGGGTGTTGTATAATACATGTACTTTTTTGAAAATTTAACAAATCCGCCAACGACCTATGGTATAACCTTATTATATTAAAAATAAGCATTTTTTCTGAAAATTTATTACATACGTTTACTAGATAAAATAACAATCTTTCGAAATCAATTTATAAATTTTTGTGGAAAAGAGTCAATACGTCTAAACACTAATTTAAAAATGACATATTTATGGTTTTCTCTGGTTAAACACTCTTAATTATGTTATACTTGTCCATTCGAGAGTGTCTGCATATTAATAATTATATGCGGAGTTTTGGAAAGACAGAAATGAAGTAAATTTTGATATTACTTAATTGAGCGCTTTTTAAATTACCGTGATGCCACAAAAAAGACAAACACACGTTACTCATCACAATAATGTTGCAACTCTTTCAAAAGATGAGATACACAATGTACTTAGGTCTGTCTCCTCCATAGGAAAAAAGTTATAATTTTCTTGCATCTCTCTCACACGTGGCACCGTGAATTCTCCATAAACCACTTCAATACTACTAGGAACGATAATTTTGAAAGTAGGAATATAGTTAGAAGGATAATATTGAAGTGTGAATGAATTCCAAAAATGTCAAATATCAATGCGCTGATAATTTTGCTTTTATTCTTAAACATATAATGCTGCAGCTCTTTCATACACACTAAATAACAATAGTCGGAAATGAGACAATCGGTGAAAGTATGTCTGCACCCCCCCAAAAAAAATACAATTATTATAATACATCTCCCTTAAACATATAAAAAAATGAAACAAAAAAATTCCCATCTCCGTGGCTGAGCTGTAATAAGATATATCTGTCTCCTCCAAAGGAAAAAGTAGTACTTTAGAGGTAACAGTCGCACATATTTTGTGTGTCTCATTTATCTTAATATGTTAGAAAGAGCTGCAGCATTATTGTGATAAGGAATGTATGTTTATTGTCACAATACCGTAACCGTGAATCGTCACGGTTATAAAAGCATCTATTGTCTGCTAACCCTCTCTAAAGACTGTTATCCAAAAATCTTTAATTTTAAACAATAAAAATAACATGTTAACATTTTGCCCGCTGTATTTAAAGCATTCAACCATGTTAGATCTGAAGTAGGGGGTGTTGTAGTCCCACTGACTCCCGACAGTTGAGACTCTTGTGCGGTATTTACGGTTATGTTGTTATGCGTGTCGGATGTTCACAATTTCATCAAAGCTAAATCTGAGCAGAAATCAGCGTTCAAGACAAACGACTGCATGGCCTTTTTCATACAAGCTTAAATTTGGATTTGAGACCAAAATACATACTTATTCAAACTAAAAATTATTTTTTGTAATCAAAAGGTATGACAAATATCTATTACAGATAAGTGCTACTTTATTTATTTTTGCTTTAAATTATAAAATATGGGCCATTAAAGAAGTAGATTTTTCATGATTAGAGGCAATCATCAAAAAGTCATTTTTCTCTACCTTTGCAAATTTAAAATAAAAAATTAAATTATTTTAAAAAAGCTATTTTGATGGGTTAAATTTAACTTACAAATGACTGATTTATAGAAACACAAATTTGTCAAATATAAATTAAGAATTTTGTCCATAGGAATTCCCCTTACAATGTTTTAATTTTTTTTTTAATATTTCCATTATATTAAGGTAGAAGCTTAGACAATATTATTTTTTTTAATCATTACTACTAACTCGTAAAAAAATTAGCTCTAATATCTTGAAAAATTTCATTCTTAAATGGACTGAATTTTATAATTTGAATAAAAATAAATAATGATATGGATATGTGCTACTATATCCGTACTAGATATTTGTTATACCTTTTGATTAAAAAAAACGAGTGTGCTTTAGACCACACGACTGAAGTAAAACTTCACTAACTTATGCCGTCCATTAACAATGTAACAATAACAGGAATAAAAATATCCCCATCCCCTCAACATCTCCATCAACTCAACTCAACTCAAATCGATTAGCGTTTCACTTTCATTATAGCGTATCATATCGATTAGCGTTTCACTTTCATTAGCGTTTCATATCGATTAGCGTTTCACTTTCATTAGCGTTCGCTTTAATTAGCGTTCGCATTGATTAGCGTTTTATGTCGATTAGCGTTTCACTTTCATTAGCGTTCGCTTTAATTAGCGTTTGCATCAATTAGCATTTCATATCGATTAGCGTTTCACTTTCATTAGCGTTCGCTTTAATTAGTGTTCGCATCGATTAGCGTTTCATATCGATTAGCGTTTCACATCGATAAGTGTTTCACATTGATTAGCGTTTCATATTTTTTCATAACGTTTCATATTTTTTCGTAACGTATTCATCATTTTACCCCCCAAGTGTCGAGCATGCGTAAGTAGTTTTACTTCAAAAATAATTTTTCAGCTTGGTTAAATATTTTGGACTCAAATCCAAATTTAAGTTGTGTATGAAAATGGCCACACACCTATTTATTCTTCTTAACGGGAACTGTTCAAATGTTTAAAATTCAAAATTGCGCTGATGGTAGATTTGATGGTGTTTGATGATCAAATGTGACTACAACCCAAACATAGTCCAATAACAAACCTAGTATTGTATTATTCCCAACTTTAGTCCAGTAACGACACTTGCTAACCTTGTATTATAATTATTATTTTTATATCAACGGATTGTCCCGATAAATTTATTTAAAAATTGTTTGGATGCTGAGAAGGAAGTAATTTAGTTACAAAATATTAAAATTGCAATAAATTTGGCTCAAAATATTGATTGTTTCTTTTAACATCGAAGCCAGAGTTAAGTTAGCCTCTCAGAAGCTGGACGTACTGTACAGGCAGACCAATTTTTTATGAAGTCGAAATTTGCGTTTGTCAACTTTAATGGGGGGGGGGAGGGGGTTACACCACGTTATCCGTCCCGGGTGCCACCCACTAGGTAGCTACGCCACTGTGTGCAGGACTCGCAGATATTTTAATAGTACACAACTGCTAATCTTTTACAAAGCAAGTGCGCCCCACGATTTAATTTGGCAGCCACCTTTATTCTGGAGAACCAAATTACCTGAAAAAACCCTTGACTGTGCAGAAACGGACGGAGAGCATCGCAAAATTCCATGCCGAATATCAATATTCAGATTTTCAAAAATCATAGAAATGAAATAAAATTTATTTACAAGAATTTCTCATGAGACTTATTTTTATTGTGAAGAACACTCATTTAGCTGGAAAATTCATTTTTTTTTTCTCTTATAACATTAGAGAGAATAATAAATATTTCTTTGAATATAAGTAACCATCCGTAGAAATTACATAGGATAGATATACATATGTACAGTACCTACAATCTCACTAATCCTGTACTATTAAAAACCAGAGGGCGCCGTATTATTGGAATGTTCGGATTACTGGATTATAGAGAAAAAATCATAATAAATAAAACTTTCTTGGTCCAGATTCGTATTTTTACGAATTTATTCCAAATAGGTATCTGGAATAGGGCCGGCCGCGAAAATTCGATTTATGTTAAATATATCGTATTTTTATGAATTTATTCCGAATAGATATCTGCATTAGGCGCAGGCGGAGGGTGCCGGATTATTGGACGTATCGGTCTAGTGAGATTGTACTGTACTGTATTTTTTTAAATTAATATGTGAACGAACACATTATAATCTAGTAAGATGGTAAAATTTGCAAAAACATAATTTTGTAAAAAACAAGTGAGGTTTTATGAAAATAGTGTAATAACAGGCGATTGGCATTCCAAGAGTTGAGTCATCAATAGAGAAGTATATTTTGATAAATATAGTATAGTTCTAAGTATTAGAAAAAACCAGGATTGCGAGTTCGAATCCCATCGGCCATGAGGAAATTATTGTACTTAAACACTCGGACCCATTACCTTGTTTATGTGACAATGTGACACTACTAGACATACATATGAGGCGTGCCTGAACTATTAATGAATTGTGTTATTTCACTTTTGTTTACAGTAGGTATCGCCTTAATGAAAGACCATTCAGAATAGAAATGTTACTTAAAATGACTCTAGTCATGTTGAGTGAGCAGAACTTCCTTATCTCCTTTACACAACATACCCCAAGCAGTCCCAGCAGTTGGGACTTTGGGACTGGATTCACGTTAACCATTCAGGCTAATTTATTAGCTTTTATGAACAACTCATTTAGGTCTCGTAGAAGTCATTGTGGCTCCCTTAATATTATGGTTAGAAAAATGATCTAAATGGTGTTAGAAAGAGAAAACACCAAGATTTGTATTCAAATTAAATTAAACCACGAAATAATTAAAATGTACACCTTTATGAAACCAAAATTTCCAACCGCAATTTGATGAAAAATTATGAAACTTGAAAGTGAGTTAGGCGATACCTAATAATATATGTGTTTTTATTTTTTTTTTCAGTAATTTTAGTTAGATAAAACATAATCATTAAAAAAAAATTATTAAATGCATTCAAAATTTAAAAAAATTGTATGATTATTAGCATATTTCATCACCTCTCAAAAACAGTTTTTAGTTTTTGGATATGTTCAGAAATATTCCATTGATTTGGGTTTTATTGCGAAGCGGGAATATTTCGACCTTTGACAAAATAGGCCTGAGGCCGGTGCCCTAAAAATATAAACCTATTGATTTTTTACTAAACCATTACCTTGAAAAGATAATCCTTTTTTACACCTATTACATTGTTACTTCGTAGTCGACTCCGCAGATGGCGCCACTGGCGGGGGAAATATTCATAGCTGACACTTCGTATAGACCCTGAGAATGAAAAGATTCCATATGACAAAAAAATGTTATGCGATAATGAACTCTTATACAACCTTCTCTAGACCCTATTATTGTATGACATTGCTGTATCAGATGAACCCTTGTTTTATAATGGTCGAAACCCAACAGCTGTTCACGTTCATAGCGCGGCGCTAGTGGTTGGTTAATTTTGATTACTAACGTTCACGGAGTCTACAGTCTAGTCTAGTTGTAATTGCGTCAAATAAAGATATCAATGATTTTTTCGGTTGCTTGGTCATTTTCCGTTGTGAAGCACGCTGTTTTGACGCCTCAGTGATTAAACGATTGATATTACAACACTCACAAATTAATAATACAATAATAATTTCGCAAAATCAACGTAATTCCGTTCCGCATTCGGTGGCAGCTAGATAATAGGACGTCGCGCGTCGCGACGGCGCATTAACTGCAAGTACAAACTGCATCGACGTAAAATAACAATGCACCGTTTTATTTATAGTTATTTGTGACAATCATACCGATATTTTAGTTCGTAGATGGGACTTGAGTGTTGTGTAATTTGTTACTTCTGTGCTATTTGAAAAGGTGATCGCCGGCTGTCATGCGTATAAGGTGAGTTATTTGTGCATTTTCTTTTTAAAAACTGCATAAAATGATGCATTTTCTTTGTGCGTACGTACGAGCGTCACATTTAACCGATATATGTGTTAAATTATGAAGAGTCTTCAAATTCGGTACCTAAAGTACCTACATACAGTAAATTAGGTAAGCACCTATCGTAAGTCAAATTATTATTTTTATTCGATATTTGAAATGCGTAATAGCAATTTTTAAAAACCGCGTAAAATGTGCGAAAAGCCGCGTGCAGATAAAAAAACACTATCGCAGTTATTATTTTTGCTTTCACAATAAGTCGATTATTCTTTGATTGAATCAGTCAATTTATAATCAATGTTTGCGACACGTTATCAAAATAAATCTTCAGCTTGAAAATATTTGTTTGACAGCCTATACGAATTAATACGATGATTATTTTTTTTTTGATTAAAATAGGTACTTAGGTGTTTTAATATTAACTAGGTATTTTATTGATTGTCATCTCATCAGCATCAGGTTGGGTGGGTTTTAAATTGAATATTAAATGATTGATTACTATCCTTAACTAAGCAGTTAGTTTTATCTCTGTACGTAAATCTATCACCTACTTAGTGGTAAATATTATTTAATAAATATTTGATGAAATTGCAACACCTGTCTGAAGAAGTTTTCCGGTCTTGATCCTAAACAATTTGAAAATTGGGTCGGAAGGGAAAATGAATAAACATTCGTTCGGATTATCGTTGGTAATTTTTCGTTGTCCAGACTTTCAATAGCCGACCGTTTAATAATAATAATAAAAAACGGGTGTGCTTTAGACAACACGACTGAAGTAAAACTTCACTAACTTTTAAAAGACGACTCTCTCTTGCTCCTACAGTGTGATACAGACAATAGGCCAGCACTGTGTCTTAGATATACGAAACGTAACTGGCTATGAGAGAAAGAGAGAAAGAAAATGTGTGCTCGCACCTCTCTCTCTTGCCCCTACAGTAATATACGAAACGTAACTCTCTCTCTTTCTATCTTCACTAACTTATATCTCCCTCTAAACTTACGTCCTTTCTTCAACGCCTCGCAACGCATCACACTTTTTGTAACGCTCTCGTCACGCATTAACCAGCTCACTCCCCAAGTCAAGCGTGCGTAAAGAAGTTTTACTTCAATAAAACTTTTATTCATTAATAGATTTTTTTACAATATTACGTATTTTGTTATTTTTTCATTGATTCTATTGACGAAAAGGTCACTGCTCAGCAACAATTCAGGATTTCTCCTAGAATGCAGTGTTTTCAGCAGTGCTTCTGAAAACACAGGTTCTCTCAAGCTTTAATGTTTAATAGTTGTAGCCGAATGGTCAAGTTGGGTTCTCACCTGTCATGGGTTCAATCCTTTACTAGCGAATTCCTCTCTTATTGCACAAGCAAATTTTAGAAAATTCAAATTATAACACCCATTCACAGTTGAAGTTGGCTTCATGAGAACGGGTCGTTTCTTCGACTCGTTTTTGTGTGAGTCGGCATCTGTTTTTTCTCCTTCAAGTAATCTGGGTCTCTTCAAGGCCCGCATTTATAAATCCCTTCTTTCAGTCTCTACCCTAACCCGTCTCACACCGCTGCCCAACCGGGTGGTGACATTGTTCCCCCGTCTTTACATCTGTACAGACAGGGACGCTCTTGTGAGGCTCACATAACAAAAAAATAACAAAAACTTTGTTAGGTATATACTTACATACCCGAGCTAGCCCGTTGGCGTCGCGGAGGTCTTGAGAAAAATAATTTACTCGTTCAAATGCCGTCTTTGGGGATGTCGTGTAGAGGAGATTTTTGAGGTAATGAAGGGTCAACAACGGAGCTGTTGAACTCAAGAACGAGTCGTATAAACAACTAGTTCTTATGTAACAAAATAATGCCAACCGTCTTCAAATAATGTTGGGCGCGCATTTAGCGTATTTCCCGACGAAACACCGTTGCCGAAGGGATCAACGACGCTAGTTCCTCGGAGCACCTTCCATTGAAATACATACAAAACTAAATTCTATCAGTGTTTTTATTGCACTATTATGCAATATGCCAAGGTCTTCAATTGTTATGGAAGTAGGTACTGCTTAGGTATTATAGGTCGTGCAATTATAGTTGACCCAAACAACGAAACGACACACACTTAGGACTATGTGTATTGGTGTGTATGTATACCTACTCTTCTAGTAGAGTGTCTTTGCGACACATCACTGAGAAAGAGAGGGTTGTCTTGCTTGCACCTATTTATTTTTTTTTTACGGAAAAAGGGACAAGTGGATGGCGTATATTATGTACCTACATTAGCTCGGAGCGACATTGCAAAAATCAAATGTCAGTAGAAAAAAGATGTCAAAAAGGGGACTTCAGCTAATGTGTAAATATAAAAAAGGGTTTCTGTTGCGGGGTGGCTTTGATTTTTTTATACAGTACCTAGTGACCGACCGAAGGTTCGGTTTCGGTTTCGGCAAGTTTCGGAAAAAATATCAAGTTTCGGCAGAAAATCTGTAGAACCTTCGGCCGCACCGAAACTCTGCGTTCGTGAATTACCGCGCGTCGTTCGGCTGACTTTAGGTGAGTTCGTGTCTCGTGTGTCACCCGTCATCGTCAGCTTACATATACTTAGTAATCTAATAATAACATTTCGTGTTTTATTAAAAACTGATTTATAAATTAAGTACCTAATTGTGGTACTAACTAATTATAGTAATCTTTGTTTGAGACGAGACTGATTAATTTATCATAAGAACGGTATTTGCCTTTCTTTTCTTTTTGAAACTGATAATTAATTACCAGTTATTAATTAGGTAATCATACATTACTAACTGCAATTAAAAGATCTCACTCAATGTTATCTGTGATTGTAAACGCAATAAAATTTAAAATACTCAATTAATTAGGTCCTTCCTTTATAAGTAAGTTTTGATTATTAACAATTGTTTGTCCCAAGAAGTAGTTAACACGTTTTGTTAATTTTTATAATTTTTGTTTTTTTTATAGCAGTAAAATAATAAATAAAAAGTATTATTTCACATACTTCAATTATTGTTTTTTATTTCATTTCATACATGTTAACGGTCAAATTCCAGTAAACAATAGATTTTTAACGTGTCTAAAAAAGTTTCGGTTTCGGCCGAAACTGAGACAGATACCGAAGATTCGGTTTCGGTTTCGAAAGTCCTGTTTCGGTTGGACACTAATATACAGTTTTTCAGAAATTTCGCTCACTTGACCTTCAAACAATAGGAAGGTTACTGTACTGTCTATATGAGATTTCGAAAAAGCAACCCTATCCCCTATTCCTTTTAAGCAGAATTTTTGTACTGAAATTTTGCACACTTGACGTTAAAAATAAGAGGAAAATCAATGCATCTGTTTTCGAAAAGCACCGTTACGGCTAGTGATAGGTAATATCGAGCGAAGTCCCATAGTGATGTTAACTCCATAATGCATTCAAAGTCCATCAATTTATCACTTTACAGTAACTATTGAATATGTTTTTTCGAGGGTCGGGTAAATAAATAATTGCTACCTTAAAGATCTATAGCTCACGATGAAATTATAGTTGCGACCTGAAAACAGACGCGTTGACGTTGACCACCAGGGCCGGATCTACGAAATCTGGCGCCCTGTGCAGTAGGTACTGATGGCGCCCCCCCCCCCCCCCTACATTTTTATTTTGATTAAAAATTCGTTCAACCCAATTTTTTTTAATTAATTTTTTTTTTTTACACTAATTTATCAAATAAAATCAAGACATATATTTTTTATCGGTGCTTGAGAAATTGGAATAAAAAAATTCCCAATGGAAACGAGTTTTTTTTATGTCATTCTGCTCTTTAATTCTACGTTTTAGATTCTGCGAGTCTGAAAGTTTTTTAAAAATTATTATTCTATTCATTGTAATCCACAGTACTTTTATAACCTCTAACAACCAATAGAAATTTAGTTATACATTTAAAAATCTAATAAGAATATAACCTCAAATTTGTACCTTGCATTTCCTCTGTGTTGAGCGAACAAACACCAAATTGAGCGAACAAACACTAGACACTGACGTATGGTATCAACGGCTTACGAAAGACGCCTACACTGACACCGTAAAATAACAAATCCAACTGCCAACAAATCTAATAGATATTAATTATATATTTAACGAACTTCGAATAACTGTCAACACGTTCAACCTGCACATCTTTTGCGATGCTTTTGTTAATGGAATTTACTGAAGATTTCATAAGAAAATGGTCTTTAACTACCTTCTCCTAGAGACTTAAATCGTACAAAATAAAACAATAGCAAGCGTACACACTAACTAAAATTGTCAACATTTTGAAAGGCGCAAGTCGGTTTGTTTGTTTCTCTAGAACAAATATACCGCGCTGTGATTGGTCATTGAATTTGGATCGCACCCATTCGTCGTAAAAGATATATGGAAAAATAGATCTTACGTTTAAACTAAATATATGGAATTTGTAAAAAAATTCTGTAACTGACTATAAATTCGTAAGCCGTTGATACCAACCTAATGCGTGCGCATTCTGTTTCTTTGGAAAGTGTTGCTAGAGCGTAATAATTATTTCGTACTATGGGTAATTTTTAAACGATTCAGGGAATATTATAACTAAATTTTAATACAATATTTATTTTCTCACGGCGCCCCTTCGGAGTTGGCGCCAGGTTTTTGCACGTTTTTGAACGTATGGCAGATCCGGAGCTGTTGACCACTGACGCCTTGTGCGCCTCTGTGTGCGCCTTGTTGACCTGAAAATTCCAGACGGAAATCGTTGTGCAATTTTTGTGACACTAAAACTTTTTTTTTATATTTGAGATTATTTTTATATATTGAATTGTTTGATATATTTTAGAGATTCGTACGTGCATGCATTTTTGCATAGGTAAGGCATAGATTCGCATTTACATAAGAGGAAAAGATATAAATGATATTATTATTGTGGAAGAAAGCCAAAAATCTTAGCCAAAAATAAAGGGTTCATTTTGAGCCGTTCCATTTTGCTTAGCTGGGTATAATATGTATCTACATATGTATATAAAAAACTAAGTATATTGAGATCTTTCATTATTCAATTGGACGATCGATGTGGTAGACTGTAGAGTATTGACCTTTACAAATTAATCGAAAGATATTTATTATCTCTACTTTTTTATCGCCGCACACTCCTTTTTATTTACCGATAATTATTATTTTCACACTGCCGATGTCAACTTTGAGGATACTGTGCGTGAGATTCATTATACATATATAAAAAATGACCAATGATTGTCAGTAGCTGAGTGGAAACAAGCGTCTGGTTCCCACCCAGGCGTCACTGGTTCAATCCTCCTACAGCTCTTCCCCCCCCCCCAATTCTCCACTATTGCATAAGGAACGTTTTCCGCTTCTTATGATGAAAGTAGGAAAAAATTAAATAATATTGTGTTGTACATAAGGTCACTCGTATTCTTACTTACACATTCAGATTTGAATGGAAACCAAACCCGGTAATGTTTTTTCTCATTGAATGATTTACACACACTAGAAATTCTTTCCATCCAGCTTTGAATGGAAACCAAACCCGGTAATTTTTTTCTCTTTGAATGGTTTGTACATAATAGAAATGCTTTCCATTCGATTTGAATGGAAACCAAACCCGGTTATGTTTTTCTAATTGAATGGTTTGTACACATTAGAAATGCTTTCCGTTTAGATTTGAATTAAAACCAAACTCGGTAATGTTTTTCTAATTGAATGGTTTGTACACACTAGAAATGCTTTCCATTTAGATTTGAATGAAAACCAAACCCGGTAATGTTTTTCTAATTGAATGGTGTGTACACACTAGAAATGCTTTCCATTTAGATTTGAATGAAAACCAAACCCGGTAATGTCTTTCTCATTGAATGGTTTGTACACACTAAAAGTGATTTCCATGTAGATTTGAATGGAAACCAAATATCCCCACTGACTTTAGAGCACATTTAGCACGAGCTCTGTCTCTCTTACATGACATGACATCGTATATCGCCATCCCATTTGATTGTGATAAAAAATAATAATGATTCATTTATTTATTAACGGACTATGTATGTCCAATTACATCACACAACGTACAAGGAGAAATGACACAATGTACGATAAAAAATTACAGCAATGACTAAAGTAGGGCACAAAAAGCAATATAGATAGTGTCAATTTAAGACAGGAACAAGGTTTTGATGGAGTTCACGACTACTGTCATATCAATACATAATATTACTTTCGTAATGACTGACAAAAATCATTACGAGGAAATCGGGCGGGGTTTTTTCCCTACAAACGTATTCCCCAATTTCCTCTCAATTTGCACACTTGACCTTTAATACAAGAGGAAGGTCCCTGTTTACATGATATTTCGAAAATCCACCCCTTCCCCTTAAGATGAAGCCATACTAAATAATGCAAAATCATACAGAATCACGCGTTTTGGTTTTGAAAATTTGATCGCTTAGAAGTATTATAGATGCTCTAATTAAATACTGCATGTAGAACATACCTTGGCCCTTAATAATATCATAATTTTCATTTTTTTACAAATCTTTTAATAAGCCTAGAAAAAATAAAGTATAAGGTCTATAAAAAAAACTTTCAAGTCCAAACTCTCCTATTTACAAACCCCGTTTCGGATGTAGTTTTATTGTTTAATGTGGCAAATTCAGTTTTTTTATAATAATCGCAATAAAAATTGATATTTACGCCCAAACTTCACAAAATGAAATAAAACATAAATTTTGGCCATGTATTTTCCCAGTGTATTAAAAGAGGCGTTACCCAACTGCGAATATAATCCCTACGCCATCTGCAGAAGGGCCCATAGCGCGTAGTATATTCACAGTTAGTTGTGGATTTCGGGCTGAAAAGACGTTGCTCTGTTCTCCGCGTCACTTCATTCTGTGAAATTGTACTTGCAAACCGTTGTTGGCTACTGATTATGGTTTTTATTGGTCAACAGTGTCAACGCCCTAAAGTCCTTAACTCTCCCCGATTCCGAATAAGTCCAGTACTAGGGGATCGCCTTAAGGCAGCATTTTGATACTTATTAATGAAAATTTGCATACTTGACTTTCAAACAAGGGGAAGGTCTACATGAGATTTCGAAAAACCAACCATATCACCACAATGTTGATGCGTCTTGATCTTCTTGATGAAATATGTTTTTTTTAATATATTTCTTCTTGCACATTTGGCCTTCAAACAAGAGGAAGGTGAACACTTCACGTTCAAAATAAGAGGAAAATTACTACTTATCTGATTTCAAAAAACTCTACGTAAAGTTGAAGAGGTGTAGATTACAAGCTATCAATGACGATATTCCTATACGTAACTAGATGTTCCTTTCAAAATGAATTTCTATTGAATTGAATGTGGAATTTTACTGGATTCAAATTCAAACTATCGAATTTCATAAGGAGTTTTGGTGTCTCGTGCCGCCTGGATTGTGTATTATTTATTTGTCTACGTGATGTCTGCTCAATTTGAGTACTTCAGTAGGTATAAATAGGAACAATACATTATACATATTATAAAAAAATAAATTATTATAAATATATCAGGGACCAGACTAGATGTTAAACCATTTTATAGATTCAGTGGTGATCTTATGTAAAGCAAGAAAATAAATGAATGCGTAAACGCGTCATGATGAATGTTCGATGTTGGAATGCAGGTTACAAAGCCAATTGTTTCTCAAAGTGAGTAGGTATTTTAGGTCCATTTTAGATACTTATAAAGTGACTAAACGGCCCTCCAAAGTGGCGGGAAAATTCACATGTATTATGAATACAAGTCGCCGAAAAATCTTAATTACAGCTCACCTCTATGATAATCTCTGGTCAATTTATAGAAACAAATTTGAAATCGATTCATCTTTGGGTTCTGTTCCATAGAAAAGTCTGTTCTCAGTGTTTTTATGAAACAGACTAGCTGGTTCCCCGGTTCCCTGCACGCGTAGCAATGCCATATTCAAATAAATAAATTGTTTCTCCCTGCATGTGTGAGGGGAAGGAGATGGGTCAGAGGAAGGTGGGAAGTACCTGGCTAATCAGATCTGGCTATAAAATACTGCTAAAACCATTAAGCAACATTTCAATTCTGAACGGTGGCAGGGCGGTATTGAGAGTATCTTCTACTCTGGAATGTGCCGCAAATATACGTTAAATTATTTCAAATGATTATATTGTAAAATAACAATTCAATTTGATTTGAATCCGCGGCCTTAGGTTTGCTAGTCGAGAGCCTTATCCCTCGACCACGGAGGCCTACATTGAACGGAAGTTAAAGTCACACATCTGAAATTAGTATGTTTCATAGGTTAACATGTTTTTTATTATTTTTTATCATTGATACGATAATATGTGTAACTACCTACAACTGGACCCTGCACTATTGAACTGGTTAGAATCATCTATTGCAGCAGTTTTCAACCTGTGGTACGTGAAGCAATAATTGGGGGTACGCAAAATCGTTACACGAATGTACGTTTGTTCAATTTCGCGTGTAAAATCACTGGTTAAAAAGCCCGTACTCTTATTACACTCTGTATATAATTGCATTAATTGTATTTGTGTGACTTTATTGTTAAATTCATGTAATAACGAAAGTATTAAAAAATAACAAATGAAACACGTCTTTCATTATACGTGTACACAAGATAGATAGAGGGTACGCGGTACAACAAATTTGTAGTTAGAGTCAAGGGGTATGCAGACTCAAAATGGTCGACAACCGCTGATCTATTGTGATACCTACCATAGCCGGCTATAAACTGGTAGTTTGTAGGGCTTCACTGGCTCTTCAACGGTTCAAGTGATACGGAATCAATTTCTTCGACATCACTCGTTACAATATTATTATTATTACACTTAACATTCCCATTTTAGTAATATAATCTAGTTCTTTATCTAGCCAGTTCCCACCCTCCCCTTCGTCGAGAAGGTCGCCAGTCGCTAGCTAAAATAATCGTTTTGTGTGGTTGTTTAGTGAAGTCCAACGAAATTCGGGCAAGTACTTTTAATTTATTTTTTTAAAGTGTTCTGTTGAGTAGATACTTTATTGAATCGTTTTATTTTTATACTGTTCTTTAGGTGGGTAGGTACTTTTTAAACGTTTGTTTGAAAGCTGGGAATGTTCTTTTCAAACGTTTGTTCGAAAACTGGTTAGGTACTTTTCAAACGATTTATTCTAAAGCTGTGTGGGTAGGCACCTACATCCCAAACATTTTTAATTTATTTTATGTTTATATATTTATTTCCAATGTTAGGTAGGTACTTTGTCAAACGAGTTACATTATTCCATTTCATTTTTGAAGAGTAGGTACTAAATCAGGATTCAGACTAAATAAGTAAAACACCGGGAGTCCTTTTCTTGACAATGACATAATTTCTAAAAAGGACACGACTACAATAATGACAGCTATCGCTTAGTGACATTTTTTGTTTTTCTTTTTTTAAATTAGTTGAAACACCCGGCGTTGCCCGGGCGCGTATTTCCAAAACTTATACCGGTTCAGTCGCGGTGGTGACATTTTACATTTTCCATATCAAAATTTAAAAATTTAGAAATAAAATTATTAACTTCTAATATAGGTACACATTGGAAAGATTATTTTATCTAGATTTTAGAAAAAAAAAATATTTTTTGCAAAATGATAAAAAATAACCAATATAATAGTGTATTTACAATCTTATTCCTTGCACTGTCCCAACTCATTGCCTAGGTAGGCTGTTGGGGTCGGCTCTTCTCGTTCCCAGGTTGTAGCTTCTTCGGTTCTGAGTATCGCCTTCATCCAGGCCGTTTCTCTGAAGTATTTTGGAGCATTGAGTCATCCAGGAGTTCTTTGGTCTTCCTCTGATGGTCTCCGTCTTATGTGCCCATACCATACCACACCAAGGCTACCATTTATTTATTTATTTACGCCCTTTTTCGGGGCTTTTACGCAATAAATTAACAAATTTACAAATTAAATAAAATATAAATACTTTATATTTATTTTACAAAGAAATATTAAGTATTTATTGTACATAACTGAACTGCCTCAGTAACAGTATTTGTTTAAAGATAAATTGAAGATGTCCACTGACTTGGTATAATTATTTCCTTCCATTAGTATTCTGGGTAAAGAGGAATACGTATGGTAGTTAGTTCCAGAATTTATGCACTGAAATAAATCCTGACTTCTAGTATTACGTAGTGGAATCCGGAAGCTTATCAATTCAAGCAATGCCAGACTATCAACTAAATTATTTAGAATTTTATACAGAACTACCAAGTCAGTGAAAATTCTTCTGTCTGACAATTTAAGCATATTCATAACATTTAAAATAGTGTTGCAGTTCATCATACTTGCGGGAATACCCATTTTAAAATTTAGAAAACGTAAAAATTTGTTTTGTATTCTTTCAACAGCTTGTACATGTATATTATAATATGGGTTCCAGACGGAAGAATTGTACTCAAGTTGTTTTCTAACATATGCAAAATATAACAGTTAGTAATAAATCCCAACATTTTATTTTTTATTTTTATTTTATTTATTATTATTAACGCCGATTAAAGCGGCTTTTACAAAAATATTACAATTATTTTACATATGAATACAGAATATACATAGATAAAAAATATAAAAAAATATATAAATATAAAATACATAAAAAAGAACAATATAAATTGTAGTATCAACATAAAAACAACAACGAGTAGGTTATTATAAATACAATACAACATATTATAAATCCCTGACAATATGTATTAAGAAAATAATACTTTAAAACTGTATTTGATTATAATCAAGCTGAAAAGCGCTGACAGACAGTTTTGATTAAGTAGTGTTTGTATGAGGTTAAACTAGCAATGTTTATAGATTCATCCAAAACATATTTATTTCCAAGTACATGCAGGCGATTCATTATAGAATTGAGTTCAGCGTTAGATCCTGTATTGTTGCAATGATAAGTTAATTTGAAACGAACTGATCGACTAGGTACATGGAAACATATTAACGAAAGAAGTTCAGGGGAGTTCAACAGGTTGGTAACGATTTTAAATAAATAAAATAGGTCTGAACAAATTCTTCTTTCTTTTAATGTATCGAGTCCCAATAATTGTAACAGAGAGGGGTAATTAATGTTTTCGATGAATATTCCCAATTTAAAATTAATATAACGTAAAAATTTATGTTGGACTCGCTCAAGGGAATTCTCATGCACACTGTAGTAAGGATTCCAAATGGTGGAGTTAAATTCTAGTTGGCTTCTAACAAGTGAAGTGTAAAGTAATTTGACAGTTTTTAAATTTTTAAAATCCTTTGAAATCCGTAAGACAAATCCTAACATTTGCATTGCTTTACTGGTTATATTATTAATATGTTTAATGAATGTTAATTTAGTGTCAAAGGTTATACCAAGGTCCCTTATTTCATCAACAGATAATAAGATGTGATTATTGAGAAAGTAGGTAAACAACAAAGGGTTTTTTTTTCTGTGGAATCTCATAAGTTGACATTTTTTTACATTGAGAGTTAATTTGTTTATAAGACACCAATCATAAAAGCTATTAATATTAGATTGAAGTGTCAGACAGTCCTCGATATTATCAATAATTCTATATATCTTCATATCATCAGCGAACATTAGAATGAGAACACGGGTGAATATGTTTGATACATCATTAATGAATAAATTAAAAAGTAAAGGACCAAGATGAGAACCCTGGGGCACGCCACTGGTAGCTTCGAACGTGTAGGATAAGTGACCATTAATACAGACAATTAACAGACGCCTTAGTAAATAACTCTTAAACCAAGATAAAAGGTTTCCATTAATGCCGAGTTTCAAAAGTTTATTAATGAGGATTTTAAGACAGACCTTATCAAACGCCTAACTGAAGTCGGTGTATATAGAATCGACTTGTTGTTTGTTGGCAAGTGCATTAGAAATGAAATTTTAAACCCTTAGGCACCAGAGATTTCTGGAAAGATTTGATTGAAAAGTGATGCCTAAGTCTTTAATTTGTGTTAATGTCTCGAGAGTATTGTTATCAATGTTGTAATTAAAGATCACTAGATTTTTTATTCGACACATTACTTGACATTTTGAGATATTTAAGTAGTCTATTTTCATTACACCAAATCAACAATTTGTTGATATTATCTTGAAGAATGTTGCAATGGTAAATATTTTTAATAATTCTAAACATTTTGAGGTCATCAGCAAAAAGAAAGAAAAATACATCATGAAATACTTTTGTTAGATCATTTATAAACAAGATAAATAAGACTGGGCCAAGGTGTGAACCCTGTGGAACTCCACTTGTTGCATACATTTTTTCGGACAGGGAGGATTTTATTCTAACAATTTGTTGTCTTTTAGTAAGATTGCTTTCAATACAGGTTAATAAATTGCCACTTATACCAAGTTTTTCTAATTTTCAAATGAGAATTTCTTGGGAAACTGAATCAAAAGCTTTACTAAAATCAGTATGGACAGAGTCTACTTGTTTTTTTTTCTTTAAAAGCATTGGTTATAAAATTTTCATAAATAATTAATTTATGGAATAGCTACCACGTATATCAAGGTATGCGTGAACTTTTAATATTATCTTTTAGTGATACTCCTGCCGACCATCTAAGTATTCGCATTTCTGCTGTTTCGAGTTGCGTAGAGTAGGAGTTGTACATAGTCCAGCATTCGGAGCCATACATTATCGCGGGTCCAACAATAGTCCGGTATATCTTTCCTTTAAGTTTTATAGGCATTTTGGAGTCACACAATATTCCTTTTACGGATCTGAATATTTAGTAGTGTATTAGCAATATATGGGAATATTAAAATTTAAATATTTAGAAGTAAAATTATAAACTTATAAAGTAGACACTGGAAAGATTATTATTATTTTTTTATCTAGATTTAAAAAAACATTGTTTTGTAAAGTATGGCATCGTAGCTCCTAAACGAATGCACCGATTTTGATGCGTTTTTTTTGTTTGAAAGCTGACATGATCGAGATGGTTCCTAAATACAATTCATGAAAATCTGTTCAGATTCAAACGTTTCAAGGTCATCAGCTCTATTTGTGTCAGGGGTTGCTTAAAATTTTGAAAATTTTACTTATTGAAATATTATATTATGTACAGTGACCTTCCTCTTGGTTTGAAGGTTAAGTACGCAGCATTTCATTTCATAAATCTAAATAAAACTGCAAATTTCTATAAAAAAAAACCATACCGGGATACTTCTTTATATGCGTAGATAGAGACAAGTAGACAGTGACCTTCCCATTGTTTTGAAAATCAAGCGTGCAAAATTTTATTATCCTCATATTAGAAGATTACCTACTTTTTTTTATAGACAACCATTATAAATTAATAATAGTTCTGTGAACAGTAGAACCCGCGTCCAAAAGTACGTTTATGTAAAAAACATGTAATTTTATCTTTTTTAATAAATCAAAACCAAAATTTCCTCTGAACTATAAAATATTTTTATTTATTTATTTAAAAAAATAAGAAATACATGAAAACATAAGCTGCACATCTCACTAGGGCATTCCTGTATCGAGATATGCAGTTTATAAGGAAGGATCAATATAAGGAACTCAAGTGAAAAAAAAACACACATATTTTATTAGGTATTATAAACATTATGGTAACTCACTTTTTGGAAATAATTAATAAAAAAATCTTATCAGTTTCATTTTTTTTTCAAATTGCGGTCGTAACACTTTGGCTTCGTAAAAAAGTGCACAATCATTGTGTTCAATTTAATTATTTTGTTTTTAACTTTTAGAATTGAATATAAAACGTGATGTTTTCTCTTTCCAACACCGTTTATATCATATTACCACTATAGTAAGGGAGACTACGATTTCTATGAGACCTATCTAATTTGTTCCGAAAATGAACAAATTAGACTGAGGGGTTAAAAGATTTCATAATGTTTTGATTTGATTTGATTTCATAATGTTGACGGAAGTTAAATATAATTGTTGTCCTCATTAATTAAAATCCGGACGGAAAATGACGGAAATCGGTTACAAACATTGACAGATGGACAATGTTTCTATCATTTTTAATTAGTTGAGCGGTGTCATAACACAATAATATTTATTTGGTAATCTGCTTACATAATTATGAATATGATATTATCATTGTTGATTATAATAATTCTAACATAATGATCGGTAGGTACCTACTACAAAGGAAAATTTATTGAAACTATTATGTAATGTGCCGTTTCCACGCTTGCCAAGCCTACGCAAACCTCCACAAACGCCAGCGTGGAAACAGGTCGTTTGTCTTGGCTTGCGTAGGGTTGCGTAGGGTTTGCGTAAGCTTGCAAGAGCTTGCCGCCGATCCAGTCGGGGTCGGATCCAGCGGCAAGCTTTGGCAAACGCTCAGTGTGGGTGGTTTGGTATATTTATGCACTCAGTGTAATTTCAGAACTGACGGCGAATGCACGCCGTTTTTGCTCCATGCGGTATATCGATAATTAACATTACGAGACATATGTATGACGAAAGAGGCATGCCTGACTTATTAAAATGTATAAGAACATAATTTGAATGCACTAATTTAATTTATTGGATTTACCTAAAAAGTCAATAAAAATAAATAATCTTTTATTGATGATTTATTATTTATTACAATAAAAAACATATGATTTTTGTTGGAATAACTTTTTTTTATAATACAAGACAATATTATATTGTTTTTTTATACTTTGCTTGTATTTCAAATAAAAGTATGTTAAACCAAACGCAATAGCCTACACAAATTCGGCGTCCGCCATGCTCGGGTGTTGGTAGCTCACTGACCATCACTGACGCAGTCACAAGCGTGTAAACGGCTTCCAAATGCCAGGCGAGATTTGCGTACGCTTGGAGCGTGTGGAGGTTTGCGTAGGCTTGGCAAGCATGGAAATGTACCATAATATTGTAAAAAAAAATGTATTTGACTCACCAAAGTGGCCCACCCTATATAAAAATCACTATTAAATTTGTTTGTTTTTATTATATGCGCTGCCACACCGTTCGTCCGATTGCGATGAAACTTTTGTGATTTTTTGTGCGCACGCCCGCGAAGGTCATGAATTGAAATTTGAATTGAAAAATTACTACAGATGCTGCGCGAGTGGTTTGAAAATGTGTGTATTTCATATATTTTAGTGGCAGGTAAAGAAGGAGGTGGGGTTCGCGGAAGGGGTGACGAGGGAGGAAAAGGCGGGGAAGGTGGAAGGGGAATGCGGGACAGGAAGGAGACGCGGGAGGGAAACGGGCAAGCATGCGAAAGGACGTGCAGGGAGAAAAAAAATTTCTTTGAATGGTATTGCAACGCATGCCGGGTACCCGCTAGTAGGAAATAAATTCTTTGGAGCATAATATGTCATATTTTGGGGATGCTGTGAAAAAGGTACATATTGAGGACACAAGACCCGGAAATAATATAAGTACCTAGTTTTCCATAGAATACACATTGAGCAGGTTCGCTACGTTTGGTGACTTAGGCTGGGTGCCCGGGTTCATAGTGTGAGGTTTGTCTGGGTCTTGGCGGCGGGTGTGTCTGCCCACTAGCTGCATGGCAGGCCGGATCGGGAGAGAATGGTTGAGGGAGTCACTTTGACTTTTCCAGCTGTATTCTTTCGGAACATCGCCGTGCACCTGGGAGGGATTCATACCCTACATCCGTCACTTCTGGGCACACTGACCCCCAGATTCCTACCCACCCCCGATACCCTTTTCCTTCTCAGAACTTCATCTCCTTCGGCAAACCACGTGGGGTACCTACGACAGGGGTATTGGTCATCCAATAATTGGTTCAAAAGGGGGGCGGTACCCATGCCCGCCTCCCAAATTTAAGGCCTGGAAGTCATTTTCCTAATTCCTCGATAGAAACAAACCATTGTTTTTTAATAATATGTGTCACGTTCATGATTATGCAATGTTGCGAAATATAAATCTGTTTTGTTTTTATCAAGGCAACAGATACAAAAGAATTTGATGATTGCATTATTGGAAATGACATTTTACTATATGTAAATTAA
Organism: Limnephilus lunatus; assembly: GCA_917563855.2. Classification (NCBI taxonomy): domain Eukaryota; kingdom Metazoa; phylum Arthropoda; class Insecta; order Trichoptera; family Limnephilidae; genus Limnephilus; species Limnephilus lunatus. The sequence goes on along the minus strand of OU830593.1, from coordinate 4,100,924 downwards.
CTGTAATCGGACATTCTTGTCAAAATGAGCGGCATACGACCTTCCTAATCGCAAAATTTTCCTGAATCGAAAAAAATTGCGATTGGTGGGTATCTCTATCGGAAAATATGGATTTTTACCTGAATCAAAAAGTAATGGAATTAATATCGTGACTCTGCCGATAAGCTAACTATCGTTTTATGCATATCATGCCCCTCATTTTTACAGACATTTCTTTATTTTTTCTTTGTAAAGTATCTTTCTTCACGGATGGGAAAATTGCGGCCCGCGAGATTTTTTGGTGTGTCCCGCAGGAAACACAACAAAAAAAACATTCAGCACATGATAACGGTTTTATTTTACCATATGTCAGATACATTTAAAGTTATATAAATAGAATAAAATATAACACCATAAATATTCTGCAAATTATAGGAAATTCATTCACGTATTTTAAATACATTTATTACAATTTGGTGGACTGGTCTGCAGATTTATTCTTGCGACACAAAAACAGTGTGGTCACACATATTATTAGGCGATCGAACAAGAGTTGTGTGTCAGTAATAAGATAAAAACAGCTTTTTCTGAAAATGAGGAATTTTACAAAAAAACTTAAAATTGCTGTAAATATATACTGGTTGGAGATTTATTTGCATACATCTTGTTTTTTCTTGTTATATTATTGAATTTGATTTTATTTAAATATTATTTGTTTTAATTTGAATTTTGATTTATACGATTGAATTATAATTTAATTTTACTTATTTTTTATGCATACGTATTTTACATCAGAAGCCCTGCTGAAAACCGACTGGATTCGGGGAGAAATCCTGAATGTTTTGTTGAGCAGTTTCCCATTTGTCAATAGAATCAATGTTGTAATAAAGATATATGAATTTGTAAAAATCTGTTGACAAATAACTGCTTTTATTTTTGTATTATTACTGTGTTCACCAATTGCTGTAAATTTCAGAGAAAACCATTTGCTTGTTCCTCGTATACCTAATAATTTTTAAACTTTTGGATTCTTAATGCAGAATTGCACTTCAATTAAAACCAGACTATTGTTCGGAATGTCTTTGAAAGAAGTCTTGAAATCCAAGGAGCTAAGTATGCAAATAAAAAGGAAAGTCTTCAACACATGTATACTTCCAGTCATCACCTATGGATGTGAAACTTGGGCACTCACCAAACGCCACAGAGAAAAGTTGGAACACTGCAAGAGAGTCATGAAGAGAAGTTTGACAGGAATAAGGAAACAGGACAAAGTGAGATGTAGCACAATAAGGGAGAAAACTAAAATTGCTGATTTAATTTCCAGAATAGACCAACAAAACTGGAGACGTACAGGTCACGTGATCCGCGATCCACAGGAGAAATGGTGTAAAAATGTCGCTGACTGGTATCCCAGATATGGCAAGAGAAGTAGACAACAAGGAATATGCAAATACTCTAACTGCCGAAATAAAAAAACTGAAAACCGAATTGGTGGTAAATGAAATTCAAAAGAAAAGACCAAAAATAATAATAAAAGGATTAAAATCAAATCTTACTGAAGACGAAATAGTTTGCGGAATAATTACCCAGAACGAAGGAATTGAAGATGTTTACAAGGAAAGTGAAGACAATAAAATCACACTAATAACGGAAATAAAAAATACAAACGTAAATGAACAACAGCGCCAATTCACTAGCTACATCTTGGAAACCAGTGGCAAAATGCGGAAAAGTCTTCTTGCACTCGGTAAACTAAATATACAGTTTCAACGAGTAAAAATTGAAGATTGCAGTCAATGTTTTCATTGCTGTATGTTCATGCATACAGCTAAAAAGTGCCTACACCGAACCGGCCCTCCAATTTGCCCACACTGCATGGGCGACCACATCCTTTCAAAATGTCCGGGAAGAGAAACAATACCAGCGTGTGTAAACTGCACCAGACAAAATTCTAAATATGGAGAAAAAAACACCACGGACCACACAGCCAACAGTATTAAGTGCAACTATAGAAACAAAATGCTGAAAATTGCGAGGGATCGCATCGATTACGACTAATTATGCATATTATTAATTACAACCTAAATAATATCTACAATATTTCAAAAAAATATTTCCAAAAGCCCGCCCGCAAAGTGTTAACACGCAGTGATAATATACACACATATAATACGTACTATAATTGCAAATGTGAAGTGTATTCCCAGCGCCAACATTATTGTTATAATTATTACTACCTCAAAATGAACGAATTTATAATAAACGCAATAGATAACTCATATAAAATAGACGAAAGGATTTTAAACACGGTAAATAAAACAAACGATTTTAATGATATAAAACCTACAGTCAGCCTAATAATAATACACATGAACGTTAGATCTTTGGAAAAAAAATTCGAAGAATTTCTAATAACTATTAAACAATTAAATAGAATTGACTCTATAATATTATCAAAAACGCATTCATCGAATGAAATTAATTATAATATGCCGAGTTACTTGTACTACGCAACAAAATATATAATTAACAGAAATAACGGCGTTGCCATATTTATATCAAATATTTACGCTGTCACAAGTGTAATTGAAATAATGGTGAATATTGTCAATTTATTAAACTTAGAGATAAATTTAATAAATTATTCATTTAATATAATTATTATTTATCGGACACATTCTTCTGCTTTAACCACATACATAGAAGAACTAAAAAAAATATTACAATATCATAAAAACAAAAAAAAAACAAACAACTATGGATGACTTCGTAAACACGCAACTGGACAACTGCTTCAAAATCAGTGAATTCAATAGTCAAAGTGCAAAAGAGTGCAACGAAATCATCACTGACAAATTCTCTGGTATACAAATACTCCATCTTAACATCCGCAGCCTTCAAAAAAACATAGAAGAATTTATACTCAATATAAATAATCTTAATGTAAAGCCGGATGTTATAGTATTAACTGAAACATACACAAACAGTGACTCACCACATTATAATTTAAGTGATTATATCTACATGCAAACAAACACAAACATAAATAAAAACAGTGGCATTGCGATATTCGTAAGTAAGAAATATAATATTGTTACACATTTAGAACACAACTTGGATTCATCAAACTGCATAGAAATCCATCTTAACCACAACAAAATCAATTATTATTTGTTAGCAATCTATAGAACGCATGAATCGAACGCTTATTTATTTATCGAACAAATACGAAATATAATATCAAATTTAAAAAACAAAACTTGCATAATAACAGGGGATTTTAATATCAATATTAACAAAAATATAGACAATAGAATTAAACATGAATATTTGAACTGTATGACTGAAAACAACTTTAAATCGTGTATAAATGAAAATACGCGCGAAATTCAAGGTCAGAAACCATCTTGCCTAGATCATTTTTGGACGAATATTAACATAAAAGATCTTCATAAAATAAAAACCATTGTCTGGAAAAATAACATCACCGATCATCATACGTGTATATTTTTGTACGAGGAAGAAAAAACAATACAAACAAAAAATAAATCACTAAAAAAATCATATACCAAAATAAATCTGCAAAAATTAATTGAAAACTTGAAAACGGAACATTGGCAACCTGTAATCAACTGCGAAGAAGTTGAAATATGCTCAAAGTACTTTGAAAATATTTTATCCAAACATGTAGAAAACTCAAAAACAGATATTCCATATCGTAAATTAGATAAAAATAAATACTTAAAACCATGGATCACACCGGGTTTATTAAATTCAATCAAAGAAAAAGGTAAGCTTTACAAAAAAACAATAAAATTCCCAAACGACAAAAAAATAGAATTTAATTATAAAAAATATAAAAATAAATTGACACGCTTAATAAAAATTAGTAAAGATGAATATTACAAACATAAAATAATAAGTTCTGAAAACAATCCAAAAATAATCTGGCAAGCAATTAACTGTGCAATAGATAACAATAAACAAAAACATTCAATCAAGGTAATTGTAGACGAAAATGACGTTAAAATAAATGCAGAGGAAAACCCTAAAAAATGCGCGGATATATTCAACTCCTTCTTCGCGAAAGTTGGACAAAACCTCGCTAAAAAAATTAATGTAACAAAGGGAGCGACAACTCAACAAATTATCGAAGATATACACAGTGTAAACTCACTGTCCCATTTTAAAATGATCAAGGAAGTAGATATTCTTAACATTATTGATAATATGAAAGGAGGGTCGTCACCAGGTTTTGACAACATAACTGTAAATATGTTAAAATCTATTAAAAGCCACGTGATAAAACCATTAACTCACCTAATTAATTTAAGTTTAAAAAATGGAATATTTCCGACTAATTATAAGAGGACAATTATCTCACCTATATTCAAAAGTGGAAACGCACAAAATGTAACTAACTATCGACCAATTTCCCTCATTTCAAATATTGGAAAAATATTTGAAAAAATCGTAAAATCTCAACTAATGGAATTTATTGAAAATAACAAAATACTTCACGACAATCAATACGGATTCCGAAAAGCGCGCAGCACACAAGACGCGATTGCAAATGTCACATCACGCATATATAAAAACCTTGATATGAGCAATAAATGTATAGGTATTTTTATAGATCTGAGAAAAGCGTTTGACAGCATATCCCATAAAAAACTTATGAAAAAATTAGATAATTTGAACATTAATGAAAACGTAGCAAATTGGATAAAAAGCTACCTAAAAAATCGCCCTCAATGTGTCAAAATAAATAACATTTATAGCGACGAAGAGACATCTGAATATGGAATTCCACAAGGTACTGTGCTAGGTCCTATATTATTCATCTTATATGTAAACGGTATATTCTCACAGCCACTTCATGGTAGTATAACCTCTTATGCCGACGATACAGTACTTATTGAAAGTGGAATCACATGGCAAGTTGTAAAACAAAAAGCAACAGAAGACATAAACATACTTAAACACTGGTTTGATATAAATCTACTATCTCTTAATAGTGAAAAAACTCACGTTATACCATTTGCAATAAAATCAAAGGACGTTCCGGTAAATTTTGATATAATTATACATGATAATTCTAAAGATCACAAAAAAAATAACTGTAAAATAAACTGTTCCACATTAAAAATTTCGAATAAAATCAAATACTTAGGAATAACAATAGACAAAAACCTGAACTGGAAAGATCAAATCAACCTTACCGTTAACAAAATAAGGAAATTAATTTACATATTTTTAAAAATCCGAAACTTTCTCTCATTAGAAAATCTAACATCAGTCTACCATGCTATAGTACAGTCAAATCTCCAATACTCTGTAGTAAGCTGGGGAGCTGCATACAAAACAAATCTACTCCCTGTTGAAATTGTGCAACGTCTAATTATAAAAATTATCTTGAAAAAACGAAGAGATTATCCAACTCACCTTATTTTTGAAGAATTTAAAGTATTAAAATTTAATGATCTAGTTCGAAAAAATATAATAATCCAAATAATAAAAGAAAAACAAAATCATAGCTTTTTAATTGAAAGTCGTACTCGTCAAAAGCATATATTTCCAACACAAAAATGTAACACCTCATTTGCACAACATCATTACACATATCTAGGAAAAAAATACTTCAATAGCCTACCTGAAAAAATAAGAACAATCGAAGACGATAAATGCCTATTAAAAGCAATTAAAGAGCAATTTAAAGTAAAAATAACAAATTGATAAAATTTATCATCATAAATTATATAACTTGTAAATTTGTTTTTTTTTTAAGTATCTACCACAATTAAATCAAAAGATTCAAAATATATTTTGTAAATATATTTTAAATATTTTTTCATCCCGATACTCGTCCCTCTTCTAATCACAAGCGTCTGCTTCTATAGAAGAGAAATATCATACAAAATAAAAAATAAAAAAATCAGTGAAAATTTATTATATAGTTTATTTGTATCAAAAAAAGATTATTTTGAAATATAAATATTATATTTTATATGTTATTTTTGCTGTATAAATAATGTATCTTCTGTAATAAATAAATGAAAAAAAAAAAAAAAAAAAAAAAAAAAATGTAGGCAACAAAGGAGAAGAGTTGCGCGTGACAGGTCCCAGTGGAAAATTTTAGAGGAGGCCTATGCCAAGAGGCAAACTGAGCTTCGGGATTTATTATAGCAAACAAGAACATGTTTAGTATCCTGACAGAAGTCAAGAATAAAAAGGCTTATTATTATTATTATTACTGTTCTGAATGTGCAACATAAAATTTGATTGGTTTAAATGATTCAAATGGTCCCCGATGGCAAAAAGGTTCCCCATCCCTGCTTTATGAAATGACACTCGCCTGTCAGTAACCTATTTGATAATCCAATAAAACCCACTATTTAATCTTGGAGTAGGTACTTTATAATATAATAATTAAATAAATGAAAGTAGGTACATGGCCATTCGGTTGATCCTTCGTTATAATGTTGTTTTATTAATTCGCAGCAATTCAAAGATAAGACACAAGTATATGTATATATATCAATCCATCACTACTTGTGCTAATTGAATATTACTAATAATATTATGTATTTATCTAATACTAGCTGACCCGACGAACTTCGTGCCGCCTCAGAATTAATAACTGTTATGTTCACTTATTAGCTGAATTAAATTCAGTTTTTTTTATTAAGTTAAAAATTACACAATGGAGCAATTATCGATAGGCAACTGTCCGTGTTTAATTTTTGTCAGTATCAGGGATATCGTTGTGTACGGATTTATATTTTTTGTGATTTTCTTACTTTTCCACTTACTTACGGGAATTGCATTTCATTTTCTTTATACGTGTGAGGGAGATTTATTATAATTATTGAATTTTTCCTAGAGAGGTGCAGACATACGTTCATCGTTTGTCTCATTTTCGACCATTGACATGTAGTGTGTAAGAAAGAGGGGTAGCATTATATGTTTAAGAACAAAAGCAAAAAATAAGCGCACGACATTTGAAGTTTTGGAATTCGCTCACTATTCAATATTATTATTATTTATCACAATATTGTGGCAGCTCTTTCTTTCAAAAGATGAGAATTCGTTCCATACGAAATGTGTGAGGAAAAGAATTTTCTTCATAATTTTTTTTCGGGAATTTTTTCGATGTTTTAATAGCTATTCAAAGGTGATAAACATCGGTCCAGCCGTTATTGAGTTATAAATGGTGTTAATAACCCGACTTTGTTTTATATGTGGAGAGAATTTTATGGCAACACTGCAGAGTCAAATTAAAGCAGAATAATTACAGAACTGGATAGAGTTACCCAATTTTAAACAAAACGCTATATTTAAGTTTGCTATAAGATTCGCTCCCCCACTCTTCTCAATATTTGTTTGTTCATATTTTATGCGCTGCCATACTGTTCATCCGATTGCGATTAAACCTTTGTGATTTGTTGTGCGCACGCCCGCGAAGGTTATAGGCTATATATAGTGGTAAGTTCTGGTGTTATGAAATTTGTATAAATAATAAATGTGTGTATTTCAAATATTTTAGCGGCAGGGAGGAAATGCAGAAGGGGAATGGGGGAGGTGGGGTTCGCGGGAGAGGATGACGAGGGAGGTGGAAGTCGTGAAAGGTGGAAGGGTAACGCGGGAGGGGAAGGGGACTCGGGAGGTGAACGGGGACGCACGAGAAAGGACATGCAGGGAGAATCAATTTATTACTTTGAATGGCATTACAACGCATCGTATACCCACTTTAAGGCGATGCACCATAAATTCGCGTTCAACACCAGCCGTCTGTTTTGATTTATTCAAGAAAAAAACATCACCAAAGGGCGTGTTTAATATTATTTTGCGAGGCATAAATATTAAAATGTATTGCGATCGTTTTCTAAAGAATTTATTTTTCCACATTGAACAATAAAAACATAACCGAAAATGGATTCGTAATTAGGAGATTTTGATACTTTATTTTTTTCTGGACTTTCTTTTCTGGACTTTCAACAAGAAAATTCTAATTAGGTAACCTGTTTTTTGTTTATCATTTTCCAACTCAAATACAAACATCAATGATATTGAAATTGGAAATATTCATTTGAAAAGTGGTACGTATTATTTACATAATTTTGTTATTTGATGGCAAAACTGGAAGCAAGTTCATACGGCAAATCTGAAATCGGTATAAACAAGGTCAAGTAATGGCGAGACAGTAATCTCCATACTGACACGGATAAAAGTGAATCAATTCGGTGCAACGCAAGAGGGAAGACAAGCTAAGGAAATGCATAAAATTATCATACAATGTTGCAATGGCCCAACTATATGTACTTTTATTAACGCGTCGATATATGCAAAGTATTTGGGAAATCATCATGGATATGGGATACGGGTACCGCCACCACGTGAATCTTATATTGGATAACCAATACCCCTACCTAGCTGGTTCCCGGCATGCATTGCAAAGCCATATTCAAAGAAATAAATTGTTTCTCCCTGCATGTCTTTTCACGTGCGTCCCCGTCCCCTCCCGCATCCCCTACCATCCCGCGTTCCCCTTCCACCTTCTCTGCACACCCACTCCCCTCTCCCACTCCCCCGTCCCGCCAACATCCCTCCCGCGTTCCATATATTCAGTCCCAGTAAATTCAGTTTTCAAACAGCTCGCGTGCCACCTATTACAATTTTATTCAATTTTTATTTTTTCGTAAGTAGGTATATAACAAATATTCATTTTTGTATATTATAAGAACAATCAATCAAAAATCACCTAACATAGGTTCCTATTTAAAATATCTATAATTTTAAAAATCTGTACCTAGACAATTATTTTAATACAAAAAAACAGCTGCTTGCTAATTTCAATTATATCAAACGCGCGAACTTTCACACGTGCGAAGTTAAAATAGTCGTTAAATTTTCTGAAATTATTCAATTTTCTTAATTTTTCTTTCCATAAGAACCTTCTGCAAAGTATTAGAAAACTTGAAAAAAAGATGAATGAAATAGGTAAAGTTGTTCTGAAGTTATGGCGTGACTAAGGGAAACAGAGATTATTTTTTATATAAATAGATTTAAATTAAATTAAATATAATAATGTTATTAGTTATTATCAAGTTCAGCAAGTATTTAAGTATTTATTTTTGTTTCAGCTGTTTCGGCTAACAAGGCCATTTTCAAACTGTCTTGTAAGCCGAAACAGCTGTAACAAAAATAAATACCAAAATACTTGTAAAACTTGATATTAGCATTATTAAATTTAATTTCAAAAAATTAAATAGACTTCTACGAATTAAACACAAAATAATTATTATCCATTTTGCATTTCCATTTTAAATCGATTTAATGAATATTTTAATAATTACACCTACATACCTATTTATATATGTATAAATATTTCATTGTTATTATTATCAGTTATGACATGACTATCACTTCACTTCATATGACGTGTGTTATATAGTATTCTAATTTATAAATTTATATTTTACTAGCGAGTTCCCGGCATGCTTTGCTATGTCACTAATAAAGAAATTGTTTCTCCCTGCGTGTCTTTTCCCATTCATCCCGTTCCCCCTCCGTCTCCCTTTCCCTTCCCATGTCCCCTTCCTCTCACGCGTTCCCCCTCCACCTTCCCCGCCTTCCTCTCCACTCTCCCGCAAACCACCCTGCCGCGATCCCCTCCCCTCTCCCGCGTTCAATATATTCAGTCCCGGTACATTCAGATTTTCAAACAACTCGCGTGCCACCTATTGCAATTTTTTTATATATCTTTTTATTTTTTACATGTTACAAACATTCATTTTTGTATATTATAAGAACAATCTATCTAATTTGATACCTAACATAGGTACCTATTTAAAATAATATAATTTTCAATTAGATTCAAAGTATTCGATTTTGATTAGTACCATAAGTTATACTAATTAATTTAAAAAGTTTATTCGAATATTGAATGTTGATTGAACAATCGATGTTTGAAAAATGTTATTTTCAAATTGTGACATTTTTGTAAGAGTTTTTGTAATGATTAAAAAAACTTTTCAGATGTACTGTCATGTGGTTGTAATAATCCAGAAACCTTCGCGAGGGTGGAAAAAAGGTATTTTTTTTAATGTCTGAAACATTTCCTATGCTTAATATAGCAACGCATTACGGACATACATAAAACATTTTCAGTTTTTTATATATATGTATTTTTTTTTCTTATATATATAGATTTGCATTTGTGATGTAATGCAAAGTAATGCAAAATCATTTGTTTTGGATTTGAAAATGTGATCGCTTGGAATTATATTCGATGCTTTAATTAAATACTGCGCGTACACAACTTGGTCTTTGAAACAATGGAATATTTTTGAAGTGTATACATTTATTTAGCACCGTTGTGATTTGAAACCCGATGAAACGATAAAGCGACACTAAAAAGAGACGAAATACATACATTTGTAGGATTTAGCCTGCGAGAGAATGAGACAGTATAATCGGTCTCCACTTTGTGCGGTGTTTCGTAGCCTATCGGTCTCCTTTTTGTGTGATGCTTCGTTGCCTTCATTAAAACATTTATCCATATGCCTAAAACCGTACACCAAAAGAGCTCTGCGCTGTAACCGAATGGGGTATTTCCACGTTTATTTTTTATTGCTTAAAAATTAAGCAAAAAATTACGATGATAATAGCATTTTCATTTTATTTTTATGTTGACGAATAAATTTTCCACAGCTAGTAAAAGGTTCCCATTTCTGAATTACCGCTAAAACGATATTTTTGGGCGTGGCTATCGTGTGACGTCATGAGCGAGGACGCTCATTGTGTTTATTTATGCTGGCCCAGCTGAGCGACGCTTGTGACGTCACAAAACCTTTTGCCAACCACTGGCCGTTTTAATTTTGTCAGTTTTAGATCGTTTGTAAAATCATAAGTATTGAATGAAAACATAAAAAATCAAACATTTTAGAAGGATTATTAAAATCAGACAAATGATCTTTAAATATTACGTAAATTTTCAACAGAATCCCTCGTTTGTGGAAATACCTCATTGCTACCCACATCCACGTGCGCCGTGCACCGAATAACCAGTCACGTGCGCCAAATGAGCCACAAACGTGCCCTCAAATAGTTAAACACGTGCTCCAAAAGAGCTGCACTGAGTACCTACCTAAAATAGTCATTGACGCGCAGAAAGAGCTAGACACGTGCGCCGAAGGAGCCACTCATAACGTGCACCGAAAGAGCCGTAAACGTGTTTATTGTGCGCATTTTCACAACAGAGTTGGTAATTTATTTTCAACGTAATAATCTGTACGTTTGTCACATCTCATAGAGACTCCAGATACTAATATCTACAGCCTGTATATCGGAAGAATATCTACAGCTAATATGCTGGAAAAATATCTATGAACTTCAGAGTGAAGACTAATATCTACAGAGCTAAGGTCGGATAAATATCTATGACGGTCCTAATGGTGATGAATATCTATGGAGCGTAGGTGGGACTAACATCTACAGAGGGCAGCTGAGCACGAGGTTGTACCGAAAAGCATAAATTACTTCAATTATGTAATACTTACCTAACCTAACCTAACCTTACTTAACATAAATACAGTTTTTTAAACTGCATACGCAATATTACGTTATGCCATAGACATCGTTATGCCAATATGCCATACATAATTGCAAATCCAACCTCTGCCAGTGCTGTAGATATTCGTCGTCATCACCTGTTTCATAGATATTAGTCAGCAGTTTGAGGTGTAGATATTCGTCCTCACTTTGGTTTTTATAGATATTAGTCAGCAGTTTGAGCTGAAGATATTCGTCCTCACTTTGGTTTTCATAGATATTATTCCGATTTGTTAAGTTTTTGGAATTCCTGTAGATATTAGTAGACGCCTCCGTTTATTGTGCACATTTTCACAACAGAGTTGGCAATTTATTTTCAACGTTATAATCTGTACGTTTATCACAACTCGTAGATACTAGGGGCAGTCAAAAAGTAATACCTCCTATTTTTTTGTACTTAAATAAAGTTAATTAAGTGAAAATTTTGAATTTGGTGCAATTCCTCAAACCTTCTTCTACAATCTGCTGCAGTAGTAACTTTTTGCGTCCACAGTCGCTTGCGAAATAACCGACATTGACGTTCGTATTAGACAGCGTTCTGTGATTGATTCTTCACTGTAGAAGATGAAACGCCCATTCGCATGAAAGACTGAAAAATGTGTGTCATGATGTAACAGTGAACTTCAGCACTGCTAGACGATGGGTTTGTCACTGTAACGAAGCTGAAGGACAAACGACAAACACCGCTGGCTGGCGAAAGCGAAGCGGTAGACCGTTGACTGCAGAGACTGCACGCAACATTGAGCGAGATGATGACATCATTCGTGGTTACTCCAGATAATTACAGATGTTGCATTCTCTCCCTCAGTAAAGGCAGTGTGATGACGATTATTCGACAAATTATTATTCATCAAAAGTTTGTTCAAGGTGAGTACCAAGAAAATTAACCGACCAGAATAAAGAAACAAGAAAAACAACACTTGCTTGGTTTCTGGAAAAATATTGTGACCGGAAACAAAATATGGGTTCATTTTTTAACCTGAATCAAAGAGGCAGTCAATGGAATGGCATCACACAAACTCACCAAGGACAAAAAAAATCAAAACTGTATTATCGGCTGGGAAAGTTACAGATATGGTGTTCTGGGCGTGATCGTGCTTTTTACAACACTGTTATACATGCTCTTGTTAAAAGATGGACCAAATCTGTGAAAATTGACGGATATTATATTGAAAAATAACAAATTAATCGTCAATAGTGTGGTTTTCAACACAAGTAATTGCATTTTTTTATATCTCGACAATTGGAGAAAATGCTACTACATCAAATAGTGTAACAGAAGCGGCCCCGCAGCCTGCAGTCTGCAGTCAAGTACAACAAAGATAACCGTATTTACTGATAGATAGCTATATCAGTAAACTATAGTTAGTAAGAGCCAAGTTAAAAACAATATTGTTTTATAAACCAATCACGTGTAGGTATATCGTATTTGTTGACATTGAATTAAATACTGTAATATCAATCGGCCTCTTTCAGTTAAGTGTATCAGCAAGTATAACTATCTCTCGGCGATAGGAGAATTATTGTAAATTAATTAATAATGATAAGTATCCACTAATCGCAAACTATTTATAAATGTTTCCAACTACATTGTCAAACTTTGTATTTGGCTGTTCGCTTCTCTATTTGTGTTCGAGTTATCTGTCGGCTGCGAGGTATTAATTCGTAAATTGAATAATTGTATTAATAATAATAATTATTATGTGATCATTTTTACAGTGCCGTTTTTTGTGATCGCCTCAAGGGTGCTGAGAGCGCTCACCGTTTCGTATCTTAGCTGAATTAAAATATTTTATACTAGCTGGTCCACGGCATGCTTTGCAATGCCAAATACACTGTTTCTCCCTGAATCACCTTTCCCGTGCGTCCCTGTTCCCCTCCCACATTCCCTTTTTAGCTAGCTTTATAAATTATAGCCTATGTCACCCGGGGATAGTGTAGCTTCCCATTAGTGAAAGAATTTTTCAAATCGATTCAGAAGTCGCGGAGCCTATTCAATGCAAACAAACAAACAAACAAACAATCAAATCCTTGCTCTTTATATATTAGCATAGATTATACTAGCTTGTATTCGGCATGCGTCGCAATGCCACTCAAAGAAAGAAAAGTGTTTGTGTTTTCATTATTTTTATTGAAGTGTTTTTTTTTCGTTTGGTGCGTACACGAATGAATCGGAAGGTTTTCCGACGCGTGAACAGGCAAAATACAGCTGTCCGAATGAGAAGCATGGATTTTCTGAATTTATCCCCTGCCAACCTCTACCGCTACTATGTCTTCTTTTGCAATCCCTCTCTCTGCCCATCCCTCGTCTCCCTCCCTTGTCACCTTCGCCCCCCCTTTCATGTTCTTTCCCATGTGTCCCCGCTCTTGCCCACGTTCCCCTCTCGCATTTCCCTTCCACCTTCCAATCTTCCCACCCTCCCGCGTTCCCCCGTCCCACGAACTCTTCACTCCCCTCCCGCGTTCCCTTCCCTTATCGCGTTCCCCTTCCACCTTCCCCGGTTTCCCCTCCATCGCCTCTCTACATACTCTCGGTATCATTCTAATGTAAGACCACCATTCAGAATTGAAGCGTTGCTTGCAATGGCTTTTGCCGTGTTTGGTGACCAGATCTGAATAGCCAGGTACTTCTCCTCGTTTCCCACCTCCCACCTCCCACCCTCGAATTCCCCTAACAAATGGAATGGATTTGGTCATCTTATTAGTATTTGAGTTCTCTTCTTCGGAGTTGCTTTCTTTTGTGTTTTCTTTGCCTGTTCATTTTGGGGTGGTTTAAAGATTGAATATTGATTTTACAAATGTTTAATTTTTTTTTGATTTCGTGGGATTTGACCCTTGTTCTGCTGAATGTCTGGCCGCTAAAGTTCGTCAGGCGCTTTATACCGCTAGATTAGTGGTTCCCGACCTTTTTTTGACCAGGGACTACTATGACATGTATTTTTTCTCACTGGGACTACAAGGTACAAAAATGTTAATCGCGTAATTAAACGCGTCCTTGCAATTACTACCATTTTGCAATTTAATGTGCTCTTCTTGGTCTTCTTTGGCTACCTCTCTAGACCTCTAATACCTAGACAAACCTCACCCCACGTACCCGGCACCCCTGCGAAGTCACCAAAAATAGCGAACCACTTGTGGTGACATATGCTATACATTGGTTATCGGTGGTACCCATATCCGCCTCCCATATTAGAAATTTCGATGTTTCCCATCAAATAATTACCCGCCATAGGACAGCCGTGAAAAATATGGGTTCTTTCGAATTGGACTATATTATTCTGATTGAATGGAAAAATAGAAACTATTTATTTATTAATAAAATGTACACGCGATGGCTTACAGCTTACAGCGGATCGGTCATGAGTTTCTTTTTTTAATTTCCCTACTTATGTGGTTAGTATGTTCGTGTTACCAATACCAGATATTATCTGAACACGATCAGAACATTTAATGTTGACAACGTCATCTCCAATCTTTATTTTTTATTTATTTATTTATTGGCTCGTCAACAGAATACATCACATAATCAATACAGTCATTTACATTTGTAATATGGTTATAATGATGATTCTTATGAGGTGAGCATTCCATTCATCTCAACATCCTTTTTGAAACAATAAGTCATAATAAGTAATAATAAATTAAATTACATACCTATGTATATAGTCTTCCATTATTATCTTTATATATGAATATATATTAATGGTTGCTTGAATGTCGACCGTTGACCCCCCGTAGTACTTAAATAATAATAATATTCTTTATTTAATGAAATTGGTAACATTATAACTAAAAAAGCACATGTTCAATGTAGTTTACAATAGATACATCAGTACAAAAAAATTAACAAACATGAAAGTAATGTAAGAACGGTTTTATAGAAATTGCATTTTTTAGTTGTGCGTAGCCTGCCTCACTAGGTGAACCTGTATTGAGGCAGATTTTTTGTGAATTGCTTCTCGCATTTTATCTATGGTTTTTTATAAACGTATAATGAAGGTTTCTATACTTACAGCAAAACTTTATTTTAGTTTCCATTATTGTTTGCATAACTATACACAATACAAAAACAGCAAGGTTATTACTGCAATGACAACTGTCAATGACAAGGCGTTTTGGTGAGGGCACCGGTATAGGCTCGATCATTAGAATATATCCAAATTTTAACATATTTTTTAAACCTAGAGGAAGTTTGAGAATAATTTTCATAATTGTTTTCTGCGCCTTTTCGACAGGATCTAGAGCTGATGAAGAGCCCCCTCCCCATGCAATGATACCATACTCAATGATAGATTGGGTGATTGCAAAATAAATATACAACTAGCTGGTTCCCGGCATGCGTTGCAATGCCATATTCAAATAAATAAATTGTTTCTCGTCTTGTGCGTCTCCGTTCCCCCCCCCCCCCCCTCCGCGTCCCCTACTCCTCACGCGTTCCCTTTTTACCTTCCCCGCCTTCCCTTTCCCTTCTCCCGCTCCCCCGTCCCACGTTCCATATATTCAGCAGCTTGCGTGCCACCTATTACAATTTTTTTAATTCAAATTTTCATTTTTCATATATTACAAACTAGCTTTTACCCACGGCTTCGCTCGCATAGTATTAGTGGGAAATTACTGGCATAATTATTGGCATAATTTTTATTATTCTTGCTATTTTGTCTAATAGAAAATAATTAATATTTAATAGAAAATTTCAAAATTTGAGAATGACATTTCGCAAATAAAAATTCTATTTTAGAAAATATTTAAATTATAGAAATATAAATTTATTTTAAGTACCTACTCCCTTTATTAGTATTTTATTCATATTTGAATCCAGAGTAACCTAAAAAAATAAGAAAATGACAGTCCACTTCAAACGCTATACTTTATAGCAACATTATGCTTTTTGTTCGGAGAATAAACATTTTTAGAGATATGTAGATATTAACTACGACGCCAAAAAAGTACTCTTTTTAATCACAACAAAGCACTCTTTTTGAGCCTAAAATTTAAAAAAAAAATTGTTTCCAAGGTAAAAATTTGTTTGATGCAATAACTCGATTTTGTCAGGGACAGAAAACGTATGATACATAATTTCATAACGTCACAGCTCATTCATAACGCCAGAGCTTACCAATATATAAAGTCGTTGTTACTCGCAAATAATGTAGCTTTCGATTAGTGAAAGAATTTTTAACAAATATTATAATCAATAATTATCAGCCTGAAACACTCATCTACATTGAAAAAATCTTCCGAGAAAAGATACTGGCCGCCAACGGGAATTGAACCCGTGACCTTCTGATTGCCGGTCAGGTGCTCTTGACCACTGAGCTATGACGGCTTATCTAATACCCGCCAAATAATTCAATATATACTAGTGTTTCATTCGACAATTACCCATTATTACATTTTTCCAACTGTTTTTAAATTCCATTCGATATTTATTGCGTGAAAGAGTAAGGACTATCCATACAAACTTTTGCATTTATAATATTAGTAAGATATTCATTTTTGTATATATAATTAGAACAATAAATCAAATTTGGTACCTAACACAGCTACCTATTTAAAATATCTATAATTCTTGATTCGATTCAACGTATTAGGCGAATACTTCAAATAAATTCATTAATAAGAGTTTAGAAAATTGAATTTTGATTTAAGAATCATCGTTTTGCAAAATGGCATTCTCAAATTTTGACAGTTTTACAAGAGTTTTTAAATGATTAAAACACTTTTCATATGTATTGCCATGTGTTTCTAATAATCCAGAAACCTTCGCGGGGGTTTAAAGAAGGTATTTTTAATTTCCTATGCTTAATATAGCAATACATAGACTACTCACTACTACTACAAGCAAAAATAGTAATACGCAGTAGGTTTAGGGAAAATACGATGTAGCTACTCACTTAAATGTACCCGAAGACACCGCCGAATAACAAAATTTTCATTCAAATGCACCAAGAATAAAACTACTTGTCTATATATTATATAATGTAAATACCAACCATGGTTGCTGACATGCTAACTCGATTTTTTAAATAAAACCAGAATCAAAAATTATTTTTTTTAACAAAATTACAGCACCCTGTAAATACCATTATTGATAATGTTCCCATGTTATGTTGACTCCTCCCACCGTCCCCCCCCCCCAAAACCACCTCACCCACAACCCCCACCTAATAAACTCTAATTATTTCTTGTATAAATTTTAAATTAGTTTTAAGTTTGCTAGTGAATGACACGGATTCGTCAGATAAATAAAAATGGAAAATAAAACTCTTCATCACAAAATTACATCTTTAAAGCTTGGAAATCAAAAGGTCTTGTGTAAATTGGCGATAAAGTGTTTTATTTTAACCCCTCAGGCTAATTTGTTCGCTTTTGGGAACAACTCATATAGGTCTCATAGAAATCGTTGTGTCTCCTTGTCATGGTGAGAAATATACAGTGTTTGAAAGATAAAAAAACACCACGCTTTATATTCAAATCTTAAAGTTAACCATAAAGTAATTAAAATTTACCCCTTTATGAAACCCAAGTTGTACACCGCAATTTGAAAAAAAAAACTTTGGGAATTTTTTATTGATCATTTTTTACGTGAAACGACTAAAAAGTGAGGTGATGATAACGTTTTTAATACATTTATCTAATAATGTGTGTGTTTTTATTTATTTTCTTTATCAGTAATTTTAGTTAGAAAAAACGTAAGGTGAGCCATTTTTAAAATTTTTTCATGTTTGTATTCAAAATTTGTTGTATTTAAAAAATTCTAAGTTTATTTCGATTTACAAAATTTTAAAACGCATTTTATCACCTTTAAAAACAGCTTTTAGTTTTCGGATATATTTAGTTTATTTGGATTTTTTCGCAAAGCGGAAATATGTTCACACTTTTAGGAAATGTCTGCTCAGTGGTTCACGTGCATCTAAAAATAATACATACATTTATTTAAAAAAAAAAATATGCAAGTATGTATTGTGTTTTTGACCTTCATGACCATTTTTATTGCTTTGATTAAAGTTTTTTTGTTGATTGTAATGTATTCATTATTTACATTCTGGATTATTTTGTTATTCATCCATATTATATTTATCATAAAGGTGCCCTGTAAACGAGCAAGATAAAATGCCTATTGCCGTACAACTCGGGCAAGGTGTTGTGTTGTTGCCGTGTACCGCAAGAGTACCTACCTGTAGCCATGTTATGAGAAATATATTTTTTTACATTACACAGGATGCCCTGAGGAAAATAATTTCCTTCAGGGCCTATGTCATCTCAGGGGATGTTGTGTGGAAGGGAAGGAAAAAGGGTATGAGGAGTGGGTGGGAATCTGGGGGTCAGTGTGTCCAGGAGTGACGGACTGAATGGGAGTGAATCCATCCCTCCAACTGCGGTGCAAGGCGATGGGTCGAGAGATTCCGGCTGGAAAGGTTAAAAAGTCTCCCTCAACCAATCTCTCCCGATCCGGCCCGTTAACCCGGGAACCCCTGCTAAGTCACCAAACATAGCGACCCACTTGGGATGACTTATGGCACAGGTCTTGAGATTATTGATAAAAGAACAAAATATCTAATATTGTAAAAAAAAACTATTGATAACCAAACGTTTTTATTATTATTATTATCCAATAAATGGTTCCCGGGGTGGCGGTACCCATACCCGCCTCCTATGATACCTACACGGGAATGAAGAAGTGGATTTGTTAGTAAACGAAGCACGTGTGAATGAAAACATAATATATACGAGACGCGCTAGATAACCTACCACCAAAAATATACATATATTTGTTATGCATAATTATGTCATGGGTCACCCCAAGTGGTTCGCTGGTCTGGTGTCTTAGCTGAGGTGCCCGGTTTCATGGAGTTTTATCTAGGAGCCTAGGTCTTGGCGGCGGATGAGTTTGTACACCTGCTACGTAGCGGGCCGTATCGAGAGAGACTGGTTGAGGAATACAATAATATAACAGTCAAGTGTGGCAGATTATCATTTGCTCCTTAAAAATTATAACATTTTAACAGTTCAAAACTACAGTTCATAACATTAAACTTTACGAAACTCTACAGTGAATTCATATGAAAGTGGGTGTCATATTTGCTTTTAAAAATTAATAGTGTGTCATTCTCAAAATCAATAATAACAAAAGTTAAAAGTGCAGGCCGAAGTTACCATTATTTCAGTGCTACCTACGAATACAGAGCGCTGCGTTACTGCACTAGGCGAAAGACAATACTTACCTCTATACCCATCAATCCAGAGGCAGCCAACCTTTTTCAATATGCATTGCTTCAAGTGCCAACTGGCTATTAGCGATGGAATCACATGTCACTTCTGCAATAAACAGTTCCACTACGAATGCGGAGGAACAACAGAAACCACGTTTCGCAAAGCAAATAATGAAAAAAGAAGAACGTGGCGCTGCCCAACCTGCAAGACCCCACCTCAATCAACCGCTTCAACAAACTCCATAGAAGACGTGATGATCGAAATTAGAAAAATTTCATCTGAACTCGCCTCCCTTAAAACTCTCAACAGTCAAGTGAAGGAAGACATGTCAGAATTTAAAAAATCGGTTGACTTCAACAATTCTAAATTGGACGAATTTACAAAGAAATTCCAAGCCTTCGAACAATCGATGAGCAAAGTAGACAATCTGGAAAAAGAAGTTTCCTCTCTTCAATCCACAATCAAATCAATGCAAGATGACACAAACAAAAGGGAACAATGGATGCGACTTCAGAATATCGAAATAAAAGGAATACCACAAGATAAAAACGAAAACATTCCAAACATCGTATCAGAAATAGCAAACATAATTGGTATTCACAATTTCAAAACTAATGAAATCGAGTTCGCCACCAGGGTCTCGGCGAAAGACCCACTTCACTCTAAACTAATTAAACCAATAATCGTAAAATTCACCAGCCGCTCACGTAAAAATGAATTCATCTCGGAAATTCGACGAAGAAAAGGAATAACCACGAAGGACCTAAATTACCCCGGTGACGAAAGAAAAATTTATGTCAACGACCATCTGACTAGCTTTAACAAAAACCTGCTTTTTCGTGCCAAGGGGTTTGCTCAGGAGAAGGGGTACAAATTCACGTGGCTGAAAAACAGCAGGATATTCGTGAGGAAAAACCCTACTTCGCCCCCCATATTAATTGCGAAGGAAGAGGACCTCAAGAAAATTTCCTAAGTCGATTTGCATGCTCTTCGCGTCGTAAAATATATTTTTTATCTACTCATGTATTTCCCCACACATTTTTCCCCTCTCATTATCCACTCCTATCACACTTACCCTCTCTCTCCCATTTTACCCTATCTCATAAACTTTCTAATTCATTTTTAAATCACCAACACTTTTCATGAACCAACGTGGAATACATGTTACCGCCAGTTGGCGATCCCTTACACGCCTGACAGTTAGAAACACTCGAGGAACAATAGCGGTCTCTCTCACTCTTATTATCTTTTGTTCCGTGGTAAGCAACTTACTTTATACTAATTTAATGTTAACAATAATTCTACTAATGTATGTACTGAATGATATTACTAACCGTTCTCACTTTAAATATGGATACCTACTTCTATCTGATTACATCCACATCAGAATAATAATATCATTAGCCGGACTTGAGGCGCACTTCACAAAACTTATACACCATTATTATTTTATTATGATTATAGATTTTATGATATTTTATTATGATGATAATTATACAGACTATTATGATTATATCAAGATCAGAATAATAATATCATTAGCCGGGCTTGAGATGCGTATTACAAGAGTTATACATTATTATTATTTTAAACTATATTATGCACCCACACCAATAAAATATTGTGTTAGCTGTACTTTCTACGCTAGATTGAATGACTATTATAACCGAATTCACTTATCGCAGCTATCATTTATATGTGTAACTTACTGCTTACTCACTAATAAATCGATAGTCCTGATCTTCTTCAACGCCTATCATTCTACGTTCCTAATCGCAACAGTAGACAGTCGCTTACTTTTAATCTCCCTCTTTGCAAGACTAACTCCAAACATAATTCATTTATCTACAGATCCACACATTCATTCAACTTAAATTATTACCACATTGACATTTTTAACTCGACGTTACATGACATAAAACAAAATCTCACTAAGGAACATGACTCAAACTCGGAAGTTTAATCTACCCCTCCCTCTATATATTCGCGTCCTTAGCCTTTTAATCTTTATCCTATATTTCTCCTCCCCCCCTCACACAATGTAACTAAAAATGAAGTAATTAAGTTAACACCTTTATAATGTCACACATTAATTTACTATTATTATCTGTGGAAAGTTTATAATTGGCATAATTAACCATTTTATAATTGTATTATTGTGTAATTTATGATTTGCTGTCAACTTTCCCAAATATAAATAAAATAAAAAAAATTAAAATAAAATACCATTTGGCTTCTCTGCGCTTTTCTTGTCGATATCACCAATCACCTTGCACACCATTTTCATTTCCAGAATTTTTAGAAAAAAAAGTGGAATGATCATTTTGAGACTCTAATAAGGGATTATGATATAGAAAGTTCCAAATGAAACTCGTTCAAACACCATGGTTCACTGAAGTTAATCTGAAGAGATCGGAAATGAGAATGTTCCGATTTAAATCCAGACAAATCCAGATGGGATGAATATTATTGTGTTTATATTATTTTATATTCCTAAGAGGAAAAATAAGAGCAATAGAGATTGCCTTGAAAATATATTCATAAGAAGAAGCTGTAGCACATTTAATATATTATGGGTACATTTAATAGATTATTTCGCGGTGCCTCGAGTAGAGAATATATTTAAGAAATATGCAATTATCCAACTTTACAAAGATAATATCATAAAAAAATTTGAAACCTACCAATCAAAAAGATATCAAGACAACAACAAAATACCAAAATGTAATACCTACCAAACTAATGCAAAACAATTATATCTATTTTGGAATAAAGTATTCCAACAACCGTCCGATTGAAATAAAAAAAATCAAAGACATCAATAAACTGAAACTCAAACTGAAGCTACACTTCATCAGGAATAATTAACTAAATAATTACCTGTTTTTCTTCTTCTTTTTATTTATTATCAATCTATATTCATCTCTATTTTATTTAGATTTTAGTATGCAACCGTATCCTATGTATGTACACCTACACATATAGATGATCCAGAAGTTTCAATTGTTCTTATTATATACTTACCTATTGCATAATGTTATTCTATTTCTGTTATAATTAGTGTAACTCGCTCATCAAGCACAAGAACTAACTTCTTCTTTGGTGAGATTGCAATTTTAAATAATTTCTGTACCGATATGTAATTTATATAACACAATTGTACACTTATATATCTACATTAAATAAAAAAAAAATAAAAAAATGTCCAAACATCGATGTGTTTAACACGATTCACAGCATTCGTAAAAAAATAACACTCGATCGAATGCCATATATCGTTAACCAAAAACTTAATATTTCATTAATTTTTTTTTATTAGTTCATCACATTTTCTTTTTTACTTTTAGCAGTTCGAATTTGATTAAAATCACAAAATCACTTCCTCAAAGATTTTATTGAAATCCTTTAAAATTTAAATTTAAACCTTGGGAGTATTTTAAAAACTTTTTGTAGATTTAAATAAGAAAATGCACTTTATCAAAATTGTTTAAATTAGGTATGTATATTGTTGTGTATTTTTCTATTATGGTCCTAAATTTCGATGTCGTTTTATTGGTGAATTACATAAATGTGAATTTATAAAGACTATTTATAACGCTAAAAAATAAAATAAAATAGGCCTCTCTGATTCTCCAATGTCGAATATGTGATCAAATTGACGACGTCGAGAATTCCGCAGGGCTCTCATCTTGAACGCTTGCTGTTTTTAATCTTTGCATAATATCGGTAGCCGAGCGAACTTGCTGCCTAGACTTGGCAATGAATACGTTGACGAGAAAAGGCAATAAACGACAATATCGGGCTGTATATCAATTTTTTTAAATCATGTAATAGTATGTACCCACCTACATATTGCCATGTAGATATATATCGTTTATCTCCCCACTTTTACCAGTAGATTTGTAAGTACCTACTTATCTAATGAAATTAATGGGTGTATAAATGAATAATATTGTATATTATTATATATTATCTATAAGTATTCTGCAACCTACAAGACGAGTGGTTTATTTATGCTTCAAGAGTAAATTTGTATAATTTAATTATTTATAATAATAATTAATGCATTTCGGCTTTTACACATTATAACAGTGGCGTAGCGTGCCTTGGAGGGGCCCTGTATCAAAATTAGTTGGGGCCCTTATTATTGCTCGGTACAATACGTGATCAGGTATTTTCATGTATTGAATATTCAAATTCACCCTTCGCTACTGGTAGATAAATAGGTCGTAGGTACTGCAATCTAAATCACTCACAGAAGCTGATTGCTGAAAAAATGAAGACATTTTGGGCATTTTTTTGTAACCTCCTCCCTTTTCTGTTTACTTTTTCATTTCATAGCTCCTCTGGGATAATCTTTTTTCCTTTCACTCATTATTTTCACAAATCAAACTAATTAACCAATAAATAATCAGAAGAACAAGATTGTATTGTATTACAATGTAATAAATAACGTTTGAACCGGAATGAAATACAACGCGTAAATATTGCTCTCCGTGGTTTGTCATTGTGCGTCGGTTATTGTGGGATTACCCCGTTTAAGGAATGACTTAACGGGGGAATCCCGCAATGACCGATATAGGATGCTGCCAACTTTTGGGCGCAAGCTTAACGCGGGAATTTTTTTTTTTTTTTTTTAACTTTTGTCATTTCCGAAGTGAAAACTCTATAGGCAAGTATGACAGTTTTTTAATATGTTTTTTTCCCAGGAAGCACGAAATTAAGTGACATTGTGAATAACATTTTACTAATTTTTCTTTACACACGTTAGGGGCCCCTGCAGCCCCGGGGCCCCGTATCATTGATACGGCGGTAGCTACGCCCCTGCATTACAATATAGTATCAGGTATAGTTACAACATGAAAAAGACAGCTCTAGTGAGCTTGTAAAACAGCAAGAAATGGAAAACAGAAGTTCAGAAAGACACGACACGTGTAGATAACAAAACAAACAATAATTACGATAATATTGCAACTATATAAAAATACATTTATATAATCTATGTAAATAACTTAACATAAAGATGAGGCACGTTGAAAATGTTTAATGGTTGGTAAATAGTAAGTAAAATATATTTTAAGTTGAGAAGATGTCTACATGTTGTAGGAGATAAACTTCATTCCCAATGAAACAATAATATTAAGAAAATCTTTAAAAAACTAACAAAACAAGAAGAGCCACTGTAGGTTGGTACCAATGTTTGCCCAAGTTTGAAAAGATGAAAAGAAAAAATAAGTTTTTAAAATCAATGTAATGTTCGAGTGTGAGGGGAGAATAAATACAGAGGTCGCTAAACGTTTTACAATAATTCTTACATATTATGTATTAACACTTTTTTTCTTTATTTACAGGGAAACGCCAGTGAAAATTAGGAATCAACTTGCATAATTTATAATAATAATGGTGAATAAAAAGAAATCAATTAAATACGTTTAAAACATCTGTGATTACATAATAATATTTATTGTGATTTAAGTGATATATAATTACAAAATGGCGGACAAAGAAAGGTCTAGAAACGCGTCGGAATCTAATGATAGCCAAATAAACAATGGTGATAACATTTCTTCAAAAACGCCCAGTGAATCAAAAGAAACACTGACTTCTACTGACGATACGTTGGACGGAGATAGTGAGAAATGTGATTCTGTGAGTTCTATGGGACAATCTTCTTTACGAGTGGAAAATGGCGGTTTTTCTAGAAAAAGTTGTTTATCTCCTTCTCAACCAAAAGGCAGCCATTTTGATGTGTCCATTCGTAGTAGAAGCGGTAAAGAAACGCGTTTTTCCGACTCAGACAAAGATTATATTCCATTTTCAAACGATAAAAGACGTAAAGACAGTGAAAACTCAGACGATTCTCCCGCCATTGAGGTTCGAAATCCTTCAATAAAACAAGATGGCGACTCGAAGTGCGCGAATTTCAGTGAGTTTCCCGTTGACGTAGTGGTGCGGGATTGCAAATCAGAGGGGGAAGACGCCGAAGATGATGGTGTTGGATGTGCCAATGGTGATGTGAGGGAGGGTGATGGGGCCCCCAAGTTGGCGAGCTCCCTGAACACGGCTTCTTCGGGGGGCGCGCGATCTAGGATAACCCGGAAGAGCGCCCGCAGCAGGAGTTGGTGCGCCAGATCGGGGGATGACGGACTATCTGTTGCTGACATACGATTACTGAGAGAGAGGTCAGTTTTTTCTCATTATAATATTAATTTAATTTTGCTTTTAATTGGGGAAACCAATAGTTTATAAGGTATGATAAACTATGTAGGTATGATAACTACTGTAATTATTGTAACAATAATAGGTTTTCACTGTTTCTTAATTATTAGTGAAATATAAAAGGGAAAGTGGGATGGTGGGAGGGAGGAAAAGGGTGGATCTAGATCAAAGATATTCCAATATCTTTGATCTAGAATCTGGAATCTAGACGGTGTAGAGCAGTGATGAGCAAATTGCAGACCGCGTGCCAAATGCGGTCCGCGAGTCCATTTAGTTTGGCCCGCGAGCATTTTCATACTGTCAACTTGACTAAATAAAATATCAAAAAATGTGTTAAAGAATATTCAACGGTTTGAGTTCTGCTTTGAAAAGGGGTTTAGCGGAAAACTACAGTATTTCTTCAAAGTTTTGAATCGGCCGCTCGAAATAATAAGATTTTTCTTAAGGGGGTATTCTGGTCTAAAAGCCCGAACTTCGGGCGTTTTTTGACGGTCGATAAAAAAAGCCATTAATATTTCAACCCTACATTTTATTATAATTTATTTATTATATCTCAAGAATTCGATTTTTTTTAAAATAAAATATATATACCTATACTAGCTGTATGGATGTTTGTTACTCTTTGACGCAATAAATACTGAATGGATTTTAATGAAACTTTACAGTAATATAGCTAATACATCAGAATAGGCTATAACTTAGAGCTCTGGCATTATGAAATTTGTATAAAATTATACGTTTATTGTCCAGGTTGTTGGGGCAGGGTGAGGGGGGGGGGTTAGTGTGGGCGTGGATGAGGGAAGGGGGGGGGGTGTTATGAGGGGGAGGGATTAAGGGGGGGGGGGGGCAGTGGCGCTTGCGAAGCCGGGGGCAAAAGCTAGTAATAAATAATTTCATAACGCCACAGCTTATTCATAGCGCCAGAGCTTTCAATATATATATAGCCTATTTTACTCGCACATGATGTAACTTTCGATTAGTGAAATAATTTTTAAATTCGAAAGAGTAACGAGCATACATCCATACAAACTTTCGCCTTTATAATATCTACTATAAGATTTCACGAAGTTACGCGGTGTTGGAATAGAGGGGGGAAAGATCGTGTCCATCTTGTCACGATTTCTACTCTTCTGCAATATAAAAGGTAGATTCTTTATCAGTACAAATATCATCATGGTATGAACCAATAAAAAAGAAAAAAAAATCGTGCAAAATGGCGGCTACTGGCGGCTATTTGGATTTTCAGTTTTTTTTAACTTTTCCGAATATTTAAAAATAGTAAAAATTATAAAGTAATTGGTTCATAGAGGGATATATAAAAAAAAATCATGCTAAATTTCAAGAAAAGCGATCAATTAGAACTTGAGAGTTTGCCACAAACGTTTCGAGAAAAAATGCGTTTAAAGATTTGTTCTATTTAGATCAAACCGATCGAATTGCCAGACTATAATTTTTAAATTAATTCTAATTTCGAAAAATCCTTTTAAGGGGATATTCTTGAATATCTAAACTATCGAAATATGAAGAAAAAAAATATTCCCTGTTGAAAATAAGGATAAATTGACCCTCCAATTAAAAAAGGTTGATTATCACTGGTGTAGAAAGTGTAGAATAATAATTGTGTATTGTGTGGATGTTATTATTATGAGGCTGAAGTACTGATTTGAATAAATCAATGAATTAAATAATAATTAATGGAATGTTAAAAATGTATGTAGCGCGGTTAATGAATGCGTTTTGTTTGAGTTTGTTTTGCATTGTCGACTCATACGTCATTACTAGACATCGGATTATATGCATTTGCATATTTGCATATGCAAATTCATATAACTCTCTAATTACGGCGTTAATGCATATTTTAGCCTTTTTTCCCAATCGTGCATATTTAGCGTTTGAAGACGCATCCATTATACAGAATATCGCCCTCATCTCAACACATTTCCACAAGTTACCAGATGCCATAGAAAAATTGGAAACAAAAAACCTTCCTCTATTTAAATCAATAAAAATACTGGAAACAATGATTGAACTCGCCAACGCCCTTCCCAATTCAATATCAGAAAAGATTCGTGAAAAGTTAGACGCTATTTTGTTTAAAAATCCGAGTTTTGAAGACATTAAGAACTTTAATGCCTACAGCAACGGCACAGGTCATACATACATACCCTGCCTCAACAGGTATCTCCAGAAATGGCGCCAAATTTTTTAAATTTGGTCCGATGACGTCAGTTGACGTAGAGAAGTCGTTTTCGGCATTTTAGGTGACAAACATCAAAAATTTTTGCCCGAAAATTTGGAAAAATACTTAATTATATATTGTCACAAAAACAATGCATAATTTTAAGAATATTTCGCTGTTTCTGTAATTAAGATATACAAAAATAAAAACAGTATTTTGATTTTGCATTGTGCATATTTTAGGCATATCAAGAGTTTTTAGTGCATATTTCGGCCTTTTTTAGTGCATATTTGCATGCATATTTTGGCACTTTGTTAGTGCATATAATCCGATGTCTAGTCATTACACATGTCTGGTAACATGGGCGTAACCAGGTTTTGATTTAGTGGGGGCAAAAATAAAAAGCTAGAGTAGGTACGGGAAAAAACGTAGGCTTTTACAACATATTCATCCTGAATACAAAGAATGTTGCGTCTGAAACTGTTTCCAAATTACAGCTTCAAATGCAACAGGATTTTTATTTATTTATTTATCTATAAACGTATATTTACATTGGGTTTTTTTTTATGCCTGTCTCACTAGGATATTCCTGTGTCGAGACAGGCGTACAGGTAGGTAAATGAATATTGTAGCTACAAGAATATTTAAGGTAAAATACATATCACGGAAGATAGAAGGGTGGGTAAATCTTTTAAAAAGAGTATAATTATAAATTTTGGAGATGAAGTAAAATTATAAATTCTGCATTTTTTTATATTTTTTTAAATGAATACCTCACAAGAGTCCCAACTGCTCCCGTCTGAAGCCAGTGAGACTATGGCATCCCCAATTGGGGTATGTTGTGAGGCTGAGGGTAGTGGGGAGGGGAAGGAGATAGGGAAGAGGAAGGTGGGGAAGTACCTGGCTATTCAGATCTGGTCACCAAACACGGCTAATGCCGTTTCAAGTAACGTTTCAATTCTGAATGGTGGTCTTACACCAGGGCGATACAGAGAGTATCTTCCACTCTGGAACGTGCCGCAAATATACTATTAATTATTTTAAATGAATAAATTGTGAAATAACACAAATTAATCAAATAAAATTTATTTGCCACGCCGGGATTCGATCCCGCGACCTTCGGTGCGCGAGTCAAGCGTCTTACCGCTGCGCTACGCCGGCCGTCAATCTAGTTGTTAATTTTGACAGGATTCTATTATTTTCATCTATATTATATGATGGGTTAGGTCGTATGTGAATAGTTATTTCTGTCTATGCGTGATTTGTTTTACAGATGTTTGAAATAGTGTGGCGTCCAATACTTGTAATCCATTCTTTTATATCTTGTTTGAATTTTGTCAAGGAGTCAATTTGTCTGATCGTAGCTAGTGGTGTATTGTATAGTTTGCAAGCTATGTATTTAGAGTGTCTTTTTCCAAAGGAGGTTTTGAAAAAAATGAGTTTGGAGAAGTTATTTGTTTTTGGCTCAGGTATTGTATATTCTTTGCATAGCTTTGTTTAATGTTTTGTTGTTTTTGTGTAAATTAACTAATATATCATTATTATTGTTTTTGTGTAAATTAACTAATGTATCAGTGCTGGTAGTAAGCGGCAGTTTGAGAATTATTTTTATGATTTGTTTTTGTGCTTTAATGAGGGGGTCAAGGGCACTGGAATATGTACTAGGTATCCCAAGCTAAAATTCCGTATTCGATGTGAGATTGGCACTGTGAGTGGCACTGTTTTTAAATGTTTTAGGTTAAGGAAATTGCTGGTTTGTTTGA
Source organism: Limnephilus lunatus (assembly GCA_917563855.2). Classification (NCBI taxonomy): domain Eukaryota; kingdom Metazoa; phylum Arthropoda; class Insecta; order Trichoptera; family Limnephilidae; genus Limnephilus; species Limnephilus lunatus. The sequence goes on along the minus strand of OU830593.1, from coordinate 4,070,957 downwards.
ATAATGAACTGTAAATTTAAACTAAACGAAAACGAAAATGATGTTTGCTAGAATTGGGTGATTATTATGTATGGTAAGATTATGGATTACAAAGGAAGTAGGGAAAACCAATCACTTACCACTGAGAAGTCGAACACAACACATAAAAACGAATGAAACCAACCAGTTCCTTCAAATGTTCTTCTGTTTTTCTTTCACAAAAGCACTTCAATTCAGTTGTTTTTATTGTCCTCTTTTCAAATGCTTTCTTCAGCGAGGTGAAATGGTTAGGGAGGGTAGGAACTGGATAAATGAAATTCCGGTAGGACCTACGCATATTATCATTTCAAAACCAAATGACCGAAAGAAGGAAAAACCCTCTTACGAAGTGCTGTAAATTTGAAAACGTGACTCGGTCGACAATCCCATCGGTGCATCGGCAAGCCAGGGTGGGGCAAACGCCCTACCTTGCCCTACCGTGCCTACGCCCATGTCTGGTAATGTTATAGCTAGATTAAAAACAAGCTTATGGATCTGAGGGATTAATGTGTTTTGTCTGGTTTGTCTGATGGAGACTCTTAAGGCGCTGTATCCCCGCTCAAAAAGAAGAAGATGGAGACATTTTTAATTACGAATGTTGGAAAGAATGTGCTTATATTTAAAACGGTAAAATTGAAAAGAAAATTGTGAAAATGTTTAATAAAACACGACTCGTTTAAAATAGAGCAAAAATCTGTTGGAGGCTGTCTAAAACAGCATTTAAAGAAACACTGTGAATGTTTTAGTACATATAACTTGTAAAATAACTGAAACAACCGTGAAAATAATAATTCTCGGAGCATCCTTTGCGATTTTTTTCTATCGAGGGAATTTCATATAATTTGCGTTTTGGCATGGGTAATGTATAGATACTATCTTCAAAAATTATACATATATTTTTTTAGGAGCTTAAAAACTTCAAATGTTTAAGGGGGATATGTAACACACCTATGTAACATGTGTGTACAACACACCTTATATAAATGGCGATGAGGTTTAAATTCTTGCTTAACACCAACCGCGTGTTTTGATTTACGCAAGAAAAAAACATCGCAAAAAAGTGTAACTATTTTATTTTATTCCGCGAAGTTCAAGCACAAATATTAAAATATTTTACAATCGCTTTCTAAGGAACTTAATTTGCCAAGTTATACAATAAAACCATTACCGAAAAGGGATTCGTTATTAGGATATTTTGATCTCTAAGACGGTTTTTAAGTCTAATACTTTTTTTTCTGGGCCTTTAAAAAAACCCTCGATTATTTCAAAGGGCAATATGTGTTATATTCGCAGTAATGAATTAGAATTAGAGCATCTCAAATATTTCTAAGAGATCAAATATTCAAACAAAAAAACATGATTTTGAATTAGTGCTTCATTCATTCCGCATTTCTACCAATTTATGACATATTTCTCTTGAACTTTTTCGGTTTTTAAGTTATTAATAAAATATATGTTATTTTTGAAGATACTATCTGTACATATGAAATTCACTCGATAGAAAAAAAATCGCCAAGTATGCTCCGAAAATATCATTAAAAACACATTTTGTTCTGTTATTTAACACTGTGAAATCATAGTGCATCTTTAAATGGAACTTTAGCATTTATTTATTTATTTTTATTATTTTTATTTTATTTATTTATTGTTTGTAAATATTACATAATACAATATAATGAACTTAAAATGTCCAACTAGGCAATTGCCCGTTTTAGGACATTCCAGTATGATAATGTTTTTACATGTAAATTATAGTAAATTATAGTGTTGACTTAAAAAGTGTTAGTGTTGATTTGTCGAGAGATTTTTGCTGTGTTTTAAATGAGTCGTGTTTTATTAAATATGTTCACTATTTTCGCTTAATTTTTCACTATTTTCGCTATTTTGGGAGGCGGGTGTGGGTACAACTGTCCCGGGAGTCATTTATTGGATAACCAACACCTTTGCCGTTGGTCACCCCGTTGGTTCGCTACGTTTGGTAACTAAACAAGGGTGCCCGGGTGAAGTTTGTCAAGGTCTTTGCAGCCGATGTGCCTGCCCACCTGTTAAGTGGCGGGCGAGATCGAGAGAGACTGGTTGAGAAGTTATTTTGACCTCTCCAGCCAGAATTCCTCGACCCATAGCATAGCCTTGCACCGCAGTCGAAGGGATGGATTCATTATATGTTTGTCATTCCTAGACAGACTGACCCCCAGATTCCTACCAACCCCTCGTACCTATTTCCTTCCCAGAACTTCCTCATCTTCCTTTCCTTGAAAAAACATCCTAAGATGACATAGGCGCCGAGGAAAATAATTTCCTTTGTGGAGCTAATGTAAAAAAATAAATTATAATCGGTTTTTAATATTAGCGCGCTTTTTCTTGTAGTTATTTTTTGTAATTTTTATTTTATTTTTACTCTGAACCAGTCCTCTACAAGTTAGCGTGCTAGAAGCCAGGGTCATCTTCTTTGCGCTGATTCAATGAGTGTTTTTATGGAGATTGGATCGGCTATTTCAGATTATTGCGGACGCAGTCACACCCGCAGCCCACAGCCATCCGCGGCTTCACCACCGCGCAGAAGCTGACCCTGGCCTCGCTGGCCCTGGTGGACTTCATGAGCTTCTGCTCCATGTCCATCATGGCGCCCTTCTTCCCGCGCGAGGCCAGCGAGAAGGGCATGACGGACTCCGTCTCCGGCTTCGTCTTCAGCTTCTACGCGCTCGTCATGTTCATCACCTCGCCGTTCTTCGGCAAAATCGTGAGTTTCTATTTTATTTCTTAAGAACTTCGGACAATATCGAGCGGCTTGTCACAAGCACGTAGTTTTTTTTCTATGGCTATCATTTTTACCGTCTCCAGAGGATGCGTGTGGCTTATCACAAGCATTGCGCAATAATTTACGTGATGCGAATATATATTTTTTTGGGCATATACAAACAAGCATAGACAAATAAGTGCCTATAGACAAAAAACATTACGATTTTAATTTTCTTTAATTTATTAATCAATATGATATTATAATTTATTATAACATAATAAATAATAATGCTTTATCTTAGTTAGATTCCGTTTCCCACAAAACTTTCTTCCAACTACCTGCGAAATTACACGAAGGCATAGACTAGACAAAGGCTTGCCACAACGGCTTGATGCGCGCATTAATCCTCCGCTATCCGAATTTCTACTGATTTCTTACATATCTCCCTTAAACATTTGAAGTTTTTAAGCTCTTAAAAAAATATATGTTATTTTTTAAGATAATATCCAGACGCGTTCCACGCCGAAACTTAAATTATATAAAATTCCCTCGATAGAAAAAAATCGCAAAGTATGCTCTTATATTATCAACACGTTTTTTTCAGTTATTTTATTTGTGAAAAAAATCACAATGTTTCTTTAAATAATTCCACGAGATTTTTGCTCTATTCTAATCGAGTCGTGTTTTATTAAACATTTTCATATCGGTTAATCGATTTTATAGCTCCAAATATTAGCGCGCTCCTCTAACATTGGTAATTTTATGTCTCTCCATCTTCTTCTTTTTGAGCTCGGATGCGGAGCCACCCAATACAACACCCAAGAAAAATTAAATTACGACCTCTGCTAGACTGTGTGTGTGTATGCGAAAATAGAAAATTCAACCCTTTCGCCTGAATTTGGTCAGAAACGATGTATATATAGATTTTGAATAAACCTTTATCATTTTTGGTTCCGTGACAGTTGATCCGCCGACAATTGGCTTCCCGGCATACTTACATATATCTTATATTATACAATGTGCATTCGGTTTAGGGAAAATACGGTTTACCTAATTACATAAAATATAACTAAATGACCCCCAAGGGATGGGTAGAGAGAATGTACATACCGCCAAATAACAAAAGTATAAAACATATTTTCATTCAAATGCATCAAGGAAAAAATTGCTTCTTTATTTACTGTATAATAGATACAAAAAATCGACACTGTGTATAAATTTGTTTGATAGTCATACCAATTATTAAGAGTATTTTTGAATTCGATTTTACGTATGAAATTGGTAAATAATGCACAAAAAATATAATTTTATAGTAAAAACCTTTCCTGGGGAGCCAACTGTCAGCGGATCATCTGTCGGCTGATCAACTGTCGGCGGATCAAGTGTCGGATCACTATTTTGAATCTACCTATAGGTAACATTTGTATAATATGTAGACATGTTGGGAAATATCTGAACAAAGCTCTTATGCCAAAAAATCAGTTTTCATTGACAGTAGGTATAAACCATCAATGGGTAAACATACAGAAAAGTGGGACACGATTAATAGCCACCATTTTATTTTAAAACCACCTTGAGTCAGATAAATAACAATAAGAAACAACAACAAATGGAAAATAAAACATTTTAATAGCCATTTCTTTTAAACTGATAATAATTTAACGTCATTCCTTCTCGTCACGTTTTGACCCGACAATATTATTATTATTTTTTTTTTATTATTTATTTTATCCAAACCAAGAACCTTTTGTTTTTATGTTGAATTGTCCTTCAGCAAAAATTTTAACGCGTTTTTCTCGAAACCATCTTTTTTTACGTAGACAACATATTAGGAACACTATACATGGGATTTGCATGCACCAAAAGTCGTTAATTAGTCTTAACGTTCGAAATTAAATGTAGACAACCTTCTTTTGCATACAAATCAAATTCACACCACCCGCTTGCCAGCCCGCTCCTCCACCACATACAGGCATTCTCCTTTATATATTATATATTTCAACAAATTTACACAAAACCTCGACAAATTATATACCTACCTAAACCTTCCTCATGAATCCCTCTATCTATTGATGAAAACCGCATGAAAATCCGTTCAGTAGTTTTGAGTTTATCGCGAACAGACAGACAGACGCGACGGAGGACTTTAATTTATAATTATGTAGAGATAAGTTATGAGTTATAGGTTTTGATACGTGGCCAATTGAGATATTGTAATAAAAACGGCGCCTCTGACTGATATCTTATTTATTAATCGTTATATGTATCTAAGTACGTGATAAAAACACTCGTCATTATTTAAGTTCGTGGTAAAGAATATTTTATTATGTAGTAACTATTATATATACATAAATATATTACCACATGACAGTGAATATTTAAATTTTAGTAGGAGTAGTCATATTATTATTGACTTATTTTGTATGATTCATAGTAAAATTAATCATAACACGTGGCTTGGCTTGCGATGCAATATAAATAATAGACAAATCCTCTTAAGTAATAAGTAATAAGATTAGTAATAACAAAAATTAAATGGATCTTAAACATTTTGTTGCTGTTGTAACATTTTAGTCAGGGATGGATTTGCAGTAGGTACTAAATGGTCTATCTGTAGACTAGACACATGAAATTACTGGTCGAAATCACTAGACAGACGAAATCACTGTATGAAATCACTAGGCACACGAAATCACTGGACACACGAAATCAAGGGCGGATTTATGGGGGGGGGGGCACGGGGGCACGTGGAGATTCCATCACGGTACATACTGAATCAAACATAGAAGCAAATCAAATAACCAGAGTTGTTAAAATATATGAATAAAATAACAGAAAGAACATGAGTCAAACTCTTGTCTATTTCTGGCTGGAATTTTGTTCGTCGCATCCCATTCATGCACTTGCAAATGAAAGATGATAATCAGCGTTTGCGAGAGCGTTACGGTCTCGGGGGAAAGCGCGGTCGGAAAAGCCCCCCCCCCCCCATTAAAGTTGACAAACACAAATTTCGACTTCATACAAAATTTATCCATCCTGGGGGGGGGGGGGGGGGGGGGGGGCGGTTGGGGGAGGGGGGCACCCCTTTCCCGCCCCTTGTGCCCCTCCCAGAAAAAAAATCCTGGATCCGCCCTTGCACGAAGAAATCACTAGACACGCAAAATCACTAGACACACGAAATCACTAGACACGCGAAATCACTGTATGAAATCACTAGGCACACGAAATCACTATACGAAATCACTAGGTACACGAAATCACTATACAAAATCACTAGGCACAATCACTAGATACGCGAAATCACTATACGAAATCAATAGACACACGAAATCAATTTTTTCATAGAAATTATTAATTTACAAAATTATTATGTTTACTAAATATCCTAAAACCTGCCAGGAATACATATTTTAGGGATTTAAAAAATGTGATATATGTATGCGGGCGTAGGGGGATTATTCCGGATTATTAATATTTTTTGTATCCTTTACTAACAAATTCTTATTTTATTCCAAATTTTCTTGTAATAGTCTTATTTAAAAAAAAATAATGTCTTGATTTAGCTATGTACATAAAACCTATTTATTGTAATCGTTGTAACTTGTTTAAAAAAAAAACAATAACAGTATTAAAAAGAAGAGCCTGTCTGTCCAATATTACCCGTCGTTGTCCGATAGTGTATGAAAATGTTGTTATATTTATGAGATTTATATTTATTTAAAATCATATGTTAATAAATCCTCAAAACATCTACATTTTCTACTGAAAAATCTTTTCAATATTCAAAGTATCTGCAATAGACAATATTATTATATTATATAAAAAAATATTCAATACATACTACAAACTTCCAAAGAAATACAGCTAAAAAATTACATTGCAAGATATAAAAACAATATTAAAATCCCAAAATTTAATACCAAGCACATACAAAATACCTATCTGTATCTAGGATAAATTATTTCAACAAACTCTCATTAAAATTTAAAAATTTCGAAAATAAACGTGAATTCCAAATTATATAAAAAACATTATCCGAAAAAACTGTAAGAGTACATTAATATTATTAATATTTCATTTCATTTCATTCAAATCTGTTTATTGATATAATATCTTAAGTTTCTCTCATATCTATTGTTATTAGTTGCAATATTATTATTCACTTACTCAAATGATAACATTGACAATATAATTGAGCATGAATTCACTCAACAAACACAAGAGCCTTGTCTCTTTATGGTGAGGAAAGGCTTTTATTTTATATATGCTTAGGTCAGGGCCACAATGTTTTTTTTTTCATTGGCTATACAAAATAAAAAAACATTGCGGCCCTGCTGAATATTTTGAAAAAGTTTTATCGCTGAAGTTGACTTTACTAAGTCGATGATGCTCGCGATTTCACTGAACATTCTCACAAACATGTCGATCATACAGTTGATTAGTCAGATATCTATGAAAAATCGAAATTTGAGTCGAGTATTCAGTTATATGTAAAATTGTACCCACTATACGATACCGTGCTCAGATTATTCGTAAACACAACCAAATCAATTATAATGCAGAAAAACTTTAGTAAAATAAACAAAAATTTACGATTTCTGGGTTACCTACTAGTAGAAAATTTCAAAATGTCGTAGATACTAATGTACCGGATCGGTATATTTTCCGGTTTTATTTCTTTTGTAAAATGTAAAACATGGATGCTTTCCGGTGTTACATATATATAGCTTATTTAATATGTAAAACACAGACACCCATTTTTCCAAAAAAGAAATTTCCTCACTTATTCGAATGAGAATCGGTCATTGTTCCGTTCCTTCTCACCTTTTTAAAATTCACATCCTTGACTCCCCAGATTGTACGTTCTGTGGTCTAGATGTGGGCTCTTTAGATCACATATTTTTTGGTTGTCCTTCTCTAAATAAATATCCTCTCTTCTATCAAGCGTTATCTAAAATTGCCTCCCCTCCATTCAACATTTCATCTCTTATAAGTCTGAACTCGACTCCAATCTTCCATATAATTCTGAAATTTGTACATTTAAATAAAATTAATATATATAAATTCACCTTTCCCTTTCTCTGTAATTTTAAATGATGGCCTAGAACACCCTTGAAGGGTGAAAGCCAGAAATAATTAAAAAAAAAAAAAAAAAAAAAAACACAGACACATATAAATAATATTTGATTTACGGTGAATATTAGAATATCGCTTTCTTCATTGTCTCAAAACTTAGTATTTGGATTTGTCTGACTAATATACTGGACAATCGATATTATATTATTTTAATGGCTAGCATTTTCATGAGCCGTGCTAAATTTTTTGTTCGATGACTATGAATATAAAATGTATCATATTTTTATGTAGGCATTGTCATTGAATCAAACTGACCTTTGACTTATGATTAACTCATAAATCATTTATGTTAGGAATAATAATAAAATAATTCTGAAAAACACTGCTTCCAATACTATCCACGGTTCTAAGAAATTTGATCCGCCGACAATTGCCGTCGGTTTAGGGAAAATAGTGTATACATAACTACACAAAATGTAACTAAGTGACTCCGAAGGGATGTGCAGAGAGGACATACCGCCGAATAACAAAATTATAAAACATATTTTCATTCAAACGCATCAAGAAAAAAATCTGCTTCTCTATATACTGTGTAGGTATACCAGCGCATAAATACAAAAAAATCGACACTATGTACAAATTCGTGTGATATTCATACCAACTTATTATTAAAGGTATTTTTGAAGACGATTTTACGTTTAAAATTGGTAAATAATGCACAAAAAATTATAATTTAAAATTAAATATCATTTCGTGGGGGCCAATTGTCGCCTGATCAACTGTCTCAATTTCTGAAAAAGAGACTCCGAATTGCAATAGTGAAAATTCATGAAATTATATTGCCTTATTAAAATTGATTATTTGCAATCACTGCATATTATAACTTACATATTTATGTTTAGTAATATTAATTACAGTCAGCGGAGATGATAATTATTATCTAAACATTGTAATAATTAATTTTTAATATTATCTTATAACTGTTTTTTTTTCAGTTGCCGACTGTTGGGGCAAAATTTCTACTGTTGTCCGGCATTTTTGTTGCTGGTTCCTGCAACTTACTGTTTGGGTAAGTCCTTGGGAAGTTTACTTTTTTTAGGCTAGTTAAATCTTGGAGATCTTGCACCTTCCTTGAGGGGCAAGACTCTCGACTACGTATCCGAAGTTCGCTGGTTCAAAACCCAGCCTGCACAGATAAATTTAATTTGATTGATTTGTGTTTTCACAATTTAATCATTACAAATAATATAAGTTATATTTGCGGCACATTCCATAGTGAAAGATACTCTCAGTATCGCCCTGATTTAACATCACCATTCAGAATTGAAACATTGCTTGAAACGAAAATGTGCCTAGCATGGTGGTCGAAAAATCCCCAGATTATGTAACCATCAAAGCACTGAATAAATAAAAATTATAAAAAATGGCTTTGGTAACTAGATCTGAATAGCCTTAGTTTTTCCCCATCTTCCTCTTCCACATCCCCTTTCCCTCCCAACTTACCTTCAGCCTCACAACTCACAACATACCCCAATTGGGGAAACCAAGACTCACTGGATTAAATCACTGATTAAAAATGACTTAGAAATCCTTCCTGCAATGAAATAGGCCACTTACATCACATTTATTAAAAAAAAATTCCGGTCTAGGCAAATATTCTAAGACATTCTGTTTTTTTTCTTTTTTTTTAAAACCTATTTTTGAAACCCTGGCGATTTTTTAAAAATTTCAATCCGAAAAATCAGACCATTTTTTATAAACCGGAAAGACGGGAAATAATTTTATGGGTGCGAAAAAACGATAATTACATAGCCGAAAATCATTTAAAAAAAAGAACGTTTTCCACACGAATAGCAATAAATTGTACGGGGTTCTCTTTGTAACATCTGTAAAAACACCGCCATCTTTATAAAAAAATCAAACCAAAGGATAAGTTCGCATAGAACAAACAATAAATCTAGTGAACGTTAAACACAAATTCAAAAATTCGCCGGAAATCAAAGTGTTGCCATATAAAAAAAAAATTAATCCGTGTGGAATTTTAAAAAATTAAGGTAACATAATCGGAGACGGGACATTTTCATGTAGTGACGTCACGAGCTCAAATAATGGATTTATTCATTTAAAAAAAAAAAAAAACTATACATTTCTAAAAAATTTTACTAACATTTTCGTAATCTTAGTAAAAAAATCTATCCACACGATTTTTTCCAAGTCGTTATGAAATCCATGCAAGTGGCCTATTGTGTAAAAATCTAACTTGTGCATTTTTTGTCATTGGTGCTATAATAGTTTTTGACTTCAATTGTGACTTTAAAAATATGTTTGCAGAGTTCTGGAATACATTTATGACTACAATACGTTCACCACATTCTGCTTCTTGATCCGGGGGCTGGAGGCGTTGGGGGCCAGTGCCTACTCCACGGCGAGCTATGTGTTCGTAGTAAACACCTTCCCCAATAACATCGGCTCTGTTCTCGGTATCCTGGAGACCTTCATCGGACTCGGCATGTCCGTGGGACCTGCCATCGGAGGTCTGCTCTATTCCGTAAGTCTCATTCTCCTCTACTTACTATCAGATGCATATTTGGAAAATAGTAATGGTCCCAGTTTGGATCCTTGAGGGACCCCTTAGAATTGAGTTGAAATCATCCAATCTTCTATAGAAGAGGTCACCAGATGAAGAAAATAATCATAATTAATCGGAACGGGGATTGTTCTATTCCGTAAGCCTCATTCTCCTCTAGTTACTAGTTTTATTTTTATTTTATTTTATTTGGAAAACCAACAGTTTATAACAATAATGTTTGATGAAATACATATGAATAAAAATTTAACCAATAACAGGTTTTCACTGATGTAGTTAGTATGTTTGGAAAAAAAGTAATGATCCCAGTATGGATCCTTGAGGGACTCCTTTGAATTAAGTTGATATCATATAATATTATGATGCCTCGCAAGATTGAGAACCAATTTCTTGTGTGAGAGTGCACCACATGCAGAAGATGGTCATAATTATTCAGAAAGTGGGTTTCTCCATTCTGTAAGACTCATTCATTAAAATATAGTTATGTTTAGGAAGGTAGGGGGCTTTGGACTGCCGTTCTACGTTCTGGGAGTCGCCATGGTGGTTACCATGCCCATCAACTATTTGCTGCTGCCTAACCAGGAGGGTGAGTCCACCAAACTACACACTTTATTTTTCTTACATCACCTCTGTTGGCGATCCCAGCCAATAAGGCTCTTGGAATCCATTTTGCTTTCGTTGGCATTCCTAAATTCTCACTCTTGATTTCCCTGATGTGATTCATAACCACAGACCAAAGAAAGAAATCACCATAATATCATAACCACTCGAGCGATAGCTACCCAAATTTTGGGCAGTGGCGGTTCTTCACAGGGGGACAGTGTGAAATATTTATCCAGACACTATCTAGACAGCATTTAATTCGAGTTGAATCTTGCAATCATATATAAAGATAGCAGCTAATAACATGTGCGTTAAGAAAATGAAGATAATGTTGGTAGTTCTTAGTCGAAGTATGATACAGTTAAAAGTGACCGAATTGGATATGGGTTCCGTAGCTCAGTTGATAGAGCACTTGCCATGTAAGCAAAGGGTCCTGGGTTCGAGTCCCAGTGGAGCCAATATCTTTTTCTGAATTTTCTGTCTCCAGATTATCGATTGAGTTTTGCTAATATTTTCTTCATTTAATTAAAATGTTAATAAATAAGTAACCCTCTGTTTGAAGACTACTCGGTGTCCACCCAGAGCGGTTCTCTGCTGGAGCTGGTGAAGGTGCCGGCTGTGGTGATCACGGGGCTGGTGATTGTCGTGGTTTCCAATACCTGGGCCTTCCTGGACCCCACGCTGGAGCCGCACTTGCGCCAGTTTGACCTCAGCCCCGAGCAAGTCGGCCTCATTTTCCTGCTGTTCTCCGGCCTCTACGGACTCTTCAGCCCCATCTGGGGCTACCTGTCAGACAGGTGAGACAACCTCCAAACAAACTTGGTTGATCTTCTTAAAACAATATTGGAATGATTGATGAAGTTAATTTTTTGTTTGCAGGATTGACCGGCATTGGTGCATGATGGTGTGGGGGCTTCTTCTGTGCACTGTAGGGCTCCTTCTGCTAGGGCCCTCTCCCCTGCTGCCATTCCTGGAAAGGTAAACGCTTGTGATACACCCCTCCTAAGTGATATATCATCCCTCCTGATGATACGTCCCTTGGAATATAAGAGGTTATCTAAGGGGGGTAATTAGGGATGAAGGGGGGTAATTACGATCCCCCATAAATTGCAGAGCGATTTTGTCTCGTACCCATAAGCTTGTTTTCAAGCTACCTACAACATTACCAGACAAATGCAATGACGTATGAGGAGTACCTGATTTATTAACACTCTTTTTGCCCTTCAGATATTCATTAAGTAGTCAATCATTAAGTAATGCATAACACATATTATTGAAGCTATTCAAAAATGCTGAATCCTTTACTAGACCGCGTATCCATTAGACTAGATCGAATAAAAATGACATAAAAAACATTCCAAGTTATAAAACCGCATTTAGACAAAGAAACTACTTTTATTTTGCAACAAAAGTCCATAACATTCCTCCCCAAGACATAGAACTTATAAAAAAAATTAATAAATACAAATTAAGAATAAAAATTTGTCTGAAAGAGGTCAACGAAAACACCCTAATAAAGATACTAAAAACGACATAGAAAACAAGTAAACTATAATTAAACAATTTTTGTCCGCTTCCGCACCGGAACTGCTAGTGAGGAGGACTGAGAAATACAATATCTTTACCTAACATAACCAATATATTTTGTTTAAATATAGAATTTAAAAAATAAAAAAAACTGGGGGAGGGGGGGAGACTAATTTCACCAGGATTGGATAGATATAATTTAAAAACTTAAAAAATAGTAACAGGATATTATTTTTTTAAATCCAGATCGATCACCGAAAAGTTTTTCTAAGATTACCCAAATAAAAAAAAAAACAAAGATAGTGCCTAAAACTCTCGTTTGGGGGATGTGTATTACCCCCCTCCGGTGCGGGAGTGTTAATTAACTTTGCGTCGCCTTAGTTCGTATTTGTCCAACAGACCATTAGAAAATTTTACAGGAGGAGAAGGTTTTCTTTCATTATTTCAATGAAACATTATGATAGGTGTTTAAGATAAAGCTATTTCCGTAAAGGTAAAGTTCTCATTAGTTTAAATAATTCTTTGTTAAGTGATTAACTATCATTTTTTAAGCTTTATTTTTAATTTCAAAGTGGAGATTGAACAAAAACTAAAATGGTCTGTTGGACAAATAAGAAATGAGGCAACGATTGGTGTGTCAGATGGAATCTTGTCCAAGGGATCGAACAGCAAAGTGTTATAAGAATATTATGGTGGTGACATTAACATGTTTGTGATTTTCAGTTCCCTCTGGCTCAACCTGGTGGGTCTGTCCATCATAGGGATCTCCGTGGCGCTCACTCTACTGCCCACCTTCCAAGGAGTGCTCACCAGTTCCATGTACGTACAGTGCTAAACGTTTAATTGAATTTTTACGGTAGCTCCACACAGGATGCCCTGAAAAAAAAAAATCTTTCAGGCCCAATATCATCTTTGGGGATGCTGTGTGGAGGGTCATTTTACTATATTTTTCCGAGAATGAAAAGGTATGAGGGGTTGGGTGGGAAACTGGGGGTCAATGTTTCCAGGAGTGACGGACGTATGAATCGACCCCTCCCGCTGCAGCGCAAGGCGATAGGTCAAGAGAGTCAGCTGGAGAGGTCTAGATTAGGTCTCCCTCTACCAGTCTCTCCTGATCCGGCCCACCGCGCAGTAGTTTCACCGACCCACTACTCACATGCACTACGCACTTGTATGTGTAAATCAGCCTAATTTTGTTATTGATTTTCATTTTTTAATAATAATACTTGGCTGATTTATAAAGCGCCGTTTTCGTGAAAAATCACCTCAAGGGCGCTGTATAATAAAGAAGTGTGTCTGGGATAGGCGGCATGACTTTGTTTTTTGTACAAATCGTCATTCTGAGATTGATGAAATTTTGCATACTTCACCTTCAAAACAAGGGGGCCAGCCACCCTATCCCCCTTTTCCACTCCTTAATAAACCAGAATTTTGTAAACTTCTTAACGAAATTTTGCACATTTGGCATTTGTAATAAGAGGAAAATTACTATAATCTGATTTCAAAAAATACTCGTGTAAAGCCTGGGCAACGCTGGGGACTTCAGCTGGTTTAAATAAGTGAAATGTATTATCTCGACTGTCTCTCTGAGACCTGTCTCGACACAGGTATATCCCATTGAGACAGGCATTGAAAAACCCAATGTAAACATACTTTATATAGATAAATAAATAAATAAATTATGTCACAGTGAGGAGGGCGGCTGCGGAGACAATCTTGGAACATACAGCATCGTGGCGGGAGTGTGGAGCTGCATGTACTCACTAGGGGAGGTGATCGGACCCTCGCTGGGCGGAGTGCTGCTCAAGAACTTTGGCTTCCCCATCTGTTCCACCGTCATGGCTGCTCTCACCTTCATCCTGGTAAACGTCACGTTTTATATATATTATTACTAGCAACAAACACTGTAGAATAGTTATAATACCTCCAACTTCTGACATTTCCCTCTTTTACTTCTTTTACTAACACTTTTATCTTTATATTTATGTTACCTATTTCAGAAAGATTATTCCACGGGTTTCTACGTCTATTTCTCTTTTGTATAGTGTTAATGTAAGTACTTGCATACTGCTTACTAACCCCATATGCATGGACATTGGAGGGTCTAGAGGCGTTCAAATAAATGTAGCTTCGTTCAATAAAAAAATAGAGTATTGACGTGTGCGGTGAAGGAAGAAACCATATGTTTCCTTATAACGCCGTTGAGAGAGTGGTGGGGTCCCCTCCAATGACATTTCCCTACATTCTGATGGCAGTATGCTCCTCTTCGCAGCATGAGTTGTGAGGCTTGGTTTTCTTTCGAATAAATGACGTGGAAGTGCATGGAAAAGAAGTCAGGACAACGCAGAAATACACGGTGCAATCAAGTGAATCATATACTTGAGTCGGGTCTTGTCAACAGTCAGAAGAAAATGTGCATGCATGAGACAATATAAATGTGAATAAGCAAGAAGACAGAGTTGTGTGACGGTTTATCTTCTCTCCGTCGAGAGTAAACAGCATGATGAGTAGTTAGTTAGTGGAACTTATATGGTTGGGATAATTCCAGGCCCTGGTGACACTCACCTTCTTCACACTGAAGGAGGCCACCAAGCTGTCCACCGAGAACTCCGACTCTCTCAGCGGTGAGTCCAGCTCTCCGCCTAGCTGGGGCACCGGGGGCTCCGGGGGAACTGCCCTGGAGCAGGCGCTGGACGAGGGACACCCGCTGCTCTCCTCGCAGGACAGCGGCACCGCCAGGAAAGGGCGCCAGAGCTATGGGGGCACAGGTAAGCAACCTACCAACACTCTCCACACTCCAATAATAGTGCCTACACACAACTGATTTGCTCAGTACACCGTATCAAAAGGCTTGGTCGTCCAACGGTCCCGTAAGTCAACTCCCCATTATTCAATCCCTTCACACATATCATGTATCTTAACCCTTATGCATCTGGTCAGATATTTGCTAATTGTTCCCTGGAAACAGTGCAAATTTTCAGCGTTACAACTTATTTAATGTACTATTTAATTACTCTGCAATCTGACAATTTAAATTTAAAAAACAGATTGCGCAACATGAGCAATTGTGTGACATATACGTTAAAAAAATAACATAAGCAAAATAACTAGTGGCTAATTTCAAAATAAATAAATGAACTTGAATTTACCTTCGAAATGCAGCTTTAAAAATTTGAGAATCGGCGGCTAACATATTTAGAAATGACAAATTAAAAAATATTCTCAACAGCGTTTGTTTCAACAATTGAACTCTATAAATCACACTTTATTCGCTACAATAAATTCAGAAAGAAAGTATGCACTTTTCTGGCATTTTCTGTCTTTTTCGTTTTCAAACAAGACGCACAAGAAGATCTGATTATAGAAAAAATGGTGATTGGTCATTCTTGGTCAATGTAACCAAGTCATCTGATATCCTATTCTTCTTAATTCCAGGCATATCAACGAAGAACGGAAAAGAACTCAATGAGAACCAGCAAAACATTGACAAAATCAACCAGGCCTCATCGGATAGCTTCAAGCTTAGAAACCTCTTTAAATCCAAGCCAAAAATTAGGCCTCCAAGCAACGAGGAATCAGACGACACGCATAGTGACGATCCCACTACGATGGAAGGTCTGCGGGCTCTCATTCAGAGTGAATTCTACCAGAAATACCTGAACGAGTCTTTCATGAAGATGGAAGCCAGCGACTGTAATAAGACGGACGTGTTTAAAGAGAATCCGTTTATCAGGGATCAGAATGTGACAGAGCAGTTCAAGAATAATGAGTCGGGGCTGGGAGAGACAGACCACAGTCGGAGAACCTCCTCGGACCTGCACAACTACAACCAAGACAAAGTCAGATATTACAAGGAGAGCCGGATGGATGATTGTGACGTAAGTCTACCATCCATTTTTCTTGAACACCAATTTATTTTTTTAGGTGTTTAAAGACTTTTTAAGTCACTGAATTTTAGAACTTGGACACATTCTGATGGTGGGGAAAGGAGGTTGGAGATTAATCAGCCGGTATACACATCAATCTAAGCTAATATGTGTAGGGGTTTGGGATGGATTAAGGGGGAGCTTTCTTGATTCTGATTTCCTGTTTGTGTTTCTCACACTGCTACTTGTTCTTTATGGACTTCTGGTTCTTCTTGCTTCTTGCTCCCTTCTCTTCTTACTCTTTGCACCTTTCTCTTCTTTCTTCTTATTATTTTATACGCTTTTGACTTCCCCTCTTTCTGCTCTTCTTGCTACTTGTTCTTTTTGCATTTCCGGGTCTTCTTGCTTTCTTGCTTCTTGCTCCCTTCTCTTTTTGTTTCTTGCACCTATCTCTTCTTTCTTCTTGTTTTTTTATGCATTTCTTGCTCATTGTTCTTCTTGCTACTTGTTATTTTTGGACTTCTTGCTTTCTTGCTTCCCTTTCTTCTTTTTTCTTGTTCTTTTATGCATTTTTGTTTCTTCAGTCTTCTTGCATTTCTGACTCTTCCTGCACCTTTCTCTTCTTGCTACTACATAGTTATTTTTACACTTTTAGCTTTCTTGCTCCCCTTTCTCCTTTCTTCTTGTTTTTTTATGCACTTCTTGCTAATTTGGTCTTTTTGCATTTCTGACTCTTCCTGCACCTTTCTCTTCTTGCTATTGTTCTTTTCTACACTTCTGACTTTCTTGCTCTTTTCTCTTTTTGTTCTTTTATGCACTTCTTACTCCTTTGTTCTTTTTGCACTTCTGGCTCTTCTTGTTCTTTTATGCACTCCTTACTTTCTACTTCTTGCTCTGTCTTCTAATATTATGAATCAAAGTGATGTAAAGAGATAATATGAAGTAGTCACTCTTGCTAGAATGTTGTGAATATTTTGAAAGTTCCATTTATAAATATCTAGGATGACCATATAAATATATGTGATCTAAAACACAGATACTGCACAAAACACTCTGGGTAAATTATTCTAATCACTAATGACTTTAATAATAATTGTTGCAGGATTTGACCCTGGATCGCCATCAGGTGACGGATGTGCGCGGGACTGTGAATATAACCTCCAGCGGAGCCTGTGAGGTCTAGTCCGCATCATCTCTTAGTTCAATTCTTAGTTCTTAGTCACTCAGTTCGTATTTACCAATAATAAGAATAACATTATGTTTAATAAATTATTAATATTTATGTTAATATTATCGTCGCCAAAACTTTGTAAGTAGTACCATGAATTTATTTAGTCTCTTAATAAATATGATTTGCATATTTAATTAAAAATTGTCAGTTTACAAAAACCCTGTAATGCAGTGATATGTGGAACTTGTTAAGAGGAAGGATGAAAGTAGACTGAATGCTGTAGAAATGCATGGTTACGTCTGATAGCGATTGTGTTTCAAGCGAAGAGAGAGATCGAGCGAAAGAAGTGTATAAGATATGCAAGAAAAGAGTAAGTGTTGGGGTGAAAGAACGAAAGAAACGCCTGGAAGAAGAAGAGGGAATCAAAATGACAAACCACTTCCAAGAAAACATAAAACTGTTTTGGAAGGAGGTCAAAAGATCCCGGAGTGGACCAGAGAATGGAGCATGAAAGTGATAAAATCGAAAGATGGACAAATGTTGACGAATGAGAATGAAATTAAAGAGAGATGGATGAAATATTTCGAGGAAGTCTTCGAAAGTAACCCGAGTGGTTGTGATCCCAGCGGTGAATCGGTTATGCACGATGATGGAGTGAATGTTACCAAAATCAGTATGGATGAAATAAAAAGATCAATTAAATGCATGAAGAGTGGCAAGGCTGTGGGTTTCGACAATATTGCTGCCGAATACTTTAAAGGAGATAGTCGTATTATTCTCACATGGCTGTGCAGACTTTTTAACCAATGTTTAAAGGAGGGTTACACGCCATTAGATTGGAGAAGGGCTGTAATCACGCCATTATACAAAGGTAAAGGGTCACGTATGGAATGTGGGAATCATAGGGCTATTAGCCTTCTTAGTTCAGTGGGCAAGCTGTATGGTAGAATATTGATCGAAAGGGTAAGAATGGAAACAAAGGATAAAATATGGGATGTGCAAGGTGCTTTTATGAGTGGAAGGGGGTGCATGGACCAGATTTTCTCATTGCGTATGCTCACTGAGAAGTTTCTTGCAAAAAACCAGAAACTCTTCTGTGCCTTTGTAGATCTACAAAAAGCGTACGACCGAGTTGACAGGAAAAAGCTATGGAAGGTGTTATCCAAGTACGGAGTGAATATGAAGCTCATTCAGGCAATTGCGTCGCTATATGAGGGAAGCGTTGCATGTGTCAGGGTGAACGGCGATTTTACGGAGTGGTTTGACATCACAAAAGGTGTTAAACAAGGCTGCGTAATGTCACCGTGGTTATTCAATCTATACATGGATAATTGTACGCAAGAATTGAAAGAGATGGGATTGGGCGCGAAATTGAGTTATCTGGAAGTATGTTGCCTATTGTATGCTGATGATGCGGTGCTAATTTCTAACAGTATGGAAGATCTACAGTCTCTCGTGTCTAGGATGAACGAAGTATGTATGAAGAATGAGTTAATGATGAATGTAAGTAAGTCTAAAGTCATGGTGTTTGAAAGAGAGAGTACGAAAACAGTATGCAATATAGTTGTGAATGATGAATACTTGGAGCAGATGGATGAGTTTGTGTATCTGGGTAGTATGTTTACGAAAGATGGGAAGGCTGATAGAGATATTGAAAGAAGGGTGAATGCCGGTAACTCCATTAATGGAGGACTGAATGCCGTTGGCGGTAATAAAAAACTGTCCAAAGACGCGAAACTAGCCGTCCATAATGGAATGCTGGTACCTACCCTGATGTATGGCAGTGAGGCATGGAACTGGCAGAGGAAGGATGAAAGCAGACTGAATGCTGTAGAAATGAGATCCCAAAGGCGAATGTGTGGTAAAACCATGTACGATCGTGAGAGAAACGTGGATATCCGCAAAGAATGCAAGGCTGATGTAAGCGTGATGTGTAAGATTAAGAAAGGGACTCTCCGATGGTTTGGGCATGTAGAGCGAATGAACGAGGAAAGGAGTGTAAGGAGAATATATGATGCAAATGTGAATGGTAGAAGAAGTCGGGGATTTTCTGGGCTACTTGCATGTTGCAATTCAAAACACTTTTTGTAATAATCAGATTAAATTGTTTTAATGACTTGTTCATAAATAGTAAGCATTAGCACAAAACTAGACTTAGCACGAAGTCAATGTGAAGATCTTGAAAGAATGATTAATAAAGGGTTAAGATGGTTTAAAAATGTGGAACAGATTGAACGAAGACAGGAATGCCAAATGAATGGTAAATGAAGTCGGGGATGCCCAAGGAAGACGTCGGATGACCACCACCAAGCGAATTAAATACTTGAGTGTAGGTCTAAAGTCAGCATAACAGATGTAAGTATGCATATGAGACAATATGTACAAATGTTTTAATTTATTTAATAAGTTTTATAAGTTACAGTTTTTTTGTGATTTTTTCAACTACCATGCTACGCCCGTATTATGGTAGTCATACATGAATTGAATTATAATGTAAGAACTAGAAAAATACATAAATAAAAATTAAAAATATTAAAAGTAAAGTTAGAAAACATGTAAAATTATATCAATTATTTTATATAAGATAAAGTAAATGATGAATGCTATTGGGACACATTGGGTCTAAATTTGTCCCAAGTAATTGGCTATCCCAAGCAAGCGATTAAGGTTGGTAAAATGTTATTATTTTATATTATAATCCTTCGAATGTGTTTTAAAACTTTATTAATAAAACTTAATTACAGAAAAATAATTACGTAACTGTAGAGTTACGTATGAATATGATTTTATAAAATAATCAAATATAGGGTATAAATAAATAAAAAAAATCATGAACAAAGAATATTATCCACTTATTATAATCACAGTACCCCAAAAAATGCACGCACAAACCTTACAAGCTTGGCAGTGTACTGCGAACTGAACAACTTTACGTTGACGAATATCGGCGGACTGACGAACAACCGGGGTGGGCGAAGTCTACCGAATTACAGCTGAATGAACTCGAAACCTGTCGAACTTGTGGGGCGTTTTTTTATACATAGATAATTGTACATATCAAACATTTACAAACATAATTTTTTAATCTATATAGTTCTACATTAGGTACTGACAAGATTCAGCGCAGCCGCTGCTATCACTTGGAAGTCTGCTATGATAATTAATTGGAGTTCGGAGTTGGAGTATTGGGCGATGATGTGGTGACTAGATAATATAGCCTTTATACAAATGCCCAACAGTCCAACTGCAAACATAGTTGGCTGATGTGCAGAGGTACCATAACACTGTAGAGGCAGTTTTAACACATTTATTTGGAGTACTTATAGATAAAATTGACTAACTAACTAACCATCACGCCGTTTCCTCATAGGGTTAGACAGAGAGGACGGACCGCGACCGCCGAGCTTGGTCTTGGCAAACACTCTTTGCCCCATTTCACATTCATACATATACTCTTCTATTATTCTGACTCTTGACATGGCCCGACTCAAGTATCTGATTCACTTGATCATGCCATGTTGTAACAGTTTTACTTGTTACCCAGAAGAAATGTGAATGTTGACTCGAGGCAACACCGCATATTGGATGTTGACTTGGCTAATAGCTTGAATCGCCGGCCGCGTCGGACTTCTAGCTACTCGCTAGTTTCTTACGAGAAAGGGTGACACCTGGAGATTGGATTTGAGAGACGTCACTCAACGGATTTTTCGAGAAGAAGCAAGAGGGTTCCTCGTGACTTCTTGAATCTCCGGCTGACTACGTGTGGCGTTAGTTTTACCTTACACTGGTTTTTAGATTACAATGGTTGTAACATTACGGTCATGTTCATCAGACTGACCTGGCGCCCGACAGATTTATATTATATCAGGTTAGTGCCCATGTTCCGATAATCTTGTCACATTGTGCTGATATACATCATGGTAGTTAAGTTTGCTAATTTCATCATCTCAAGTGATTCTTTCAAAGAACCACCCCCTGAGTTATATATTATTATGGTTATAAATTATAGTCACTAATTTTAAAAGAAAAGAATCATGCTTTCTCCTTGTTTGTAATAAATTGTTAAAGTTGAATAATTTGTTTTATTTATAAACATGCTAAAATATTAGTCACAATGTTTTCCTCGGGCATCCCCGGCTTCTTCTACCATTCTTCTGACACTCCTTTCTTCGTTCATTCACTCTACATGCCGAAAGCATCTGAGGGTTCCTTTCTTAATCTTACTCATTACGCTTACATCATCAGCCTTGCATTCTTTGCGGATCTCCACAAATCTCATACGATCATACATGTTTTTACTACACCAAACGCCTCAGGGATCTCATTTATGTAGCATTCAATCTAGTTTCATCCTTCCTCTGCCAGTTCAATGCCACACTGCCATCCAGGGTTGGTACCAGCACTGCATTGTTGACTGCTAGTTTCGCTTCTTTGGACAGTTTTTTGTTAGCGCCAACGCCATTCAGTCCTCCATTAATGGAGTTACCTGCATTTACCCTTCTTTCAATATCTCTGTCAGCCTTCCCATCTCTCGTAATATTAATGGAATGGAAAATTAATAGGTAAAACAAAATAAAAAAAACAAATTTGGAGTTTTCGATAATATATTTAATTTATTTATATGGCATAGTGATTTATTTTTATAAGAATAATTATAGTTCAAACATGAAATCAAAAAGCAAAATTAATAAAAATACAATTAACCACTGCATTTACAATATATCATTTTTAAAGGGTTATGTATTTTTTTTACATTGAGTAGGTCCGTAAACTGTTCATTGAATTTTAAGATTACAAATTAATATATTCAATAACCTCCATTTTATAATACTACATATATTTATGTACATATTAATAAAATCATTTTTGAATGATACAGGATGAACGTTCGTAATACATGAAAAGTCACTTTAGCCAAAGTAATGAATTAATTATTGATTGATAATTAATAAATTATTAATAATTCATTAATTAGTAATTAATTAATTATTATTATTGACTATTTGTTAAAACACTGACAGTTTTCTTTTCAATTAAATTTAATAACCGGTTAGCAATAATTATTGGCATTTTTTAAATGTTAATACCGCGCAAGACTTCCAATTGACTGGAGTCAGTGGGACCATGCATCCCCAATTGAGGTACGTTGTGAGGCTGAAGGGAGTGGAGAGCGGAAGGTTAAGAATACGTGACTTTCAGATCTAGTCACTAAACATGGCTATTACCATTTAAAGCAAAGTTTTGGTCTTTTATCAAGACGGTAATGAGAATATCTACATACCTGGGTGGATCAATAAGTACACCTTTAAATTCGTTGAACCAATGTCTCATGGTTGTCATAGATGGCGAAGGGTCCACAAAGACAGCATCCAACTTTGCTTTTATAACTTCGTATGTTTTTCCATCCAAAAATAAAAAGCGAACTACGGATCTATGTTGCTCTTTTTCCATTTTATTGAGATTGCTAAATAAAATCATGTATTAACATCTGAAATTTAGTATGGTGTCGTTTGGGTACACGATTGAAATGGCAGTACAAGATGATAATGTCAACTTCAGCAACGCCGCCGGTCTCCAAACAAGGATACTTATTGATCAACCCTCGTAGATATACAGATATTTTAGTTAGCCTCGAATCAAAATTTAAACAAGGTAAGTTTTGTATGAAAATTTTGCCGAATGTGGCCACATATGTTTGAAATATTGTCACCCGGATGACAATCGGCACTCAAATGATTAATAGAGTTAGCTGAAGTCTCGGATTCATTGACAGTTTGTTTACATCTCTTTTATTTCTTGTATTCATATAATAATATTACCTTTTATTATATAATACATAAATACAATACACCGTAACACAAGTGGTTTTGCCTTTTATAAATAACTCTTAAAATTTAACATTTAGTATCTTCAATCATAAGGTAATGATTTTCAATCAATCAATACATATTATGTATATTATTTTGGTTGATTACATACTTATATTCAAATAATGTTACGATATAATTAATAATGACCCACGGGAAATTCATTACAATAGTTTTACAATTAATGGTACGTGACTGTTATGCAAAATACAATTGAAAATAAAACTGCATTTTTTGAGTGGCTGTCTCGACACGTTTACCTACGCATTGTGAATATGTCCCTCTTAAGCTAACCTAATAGATTATTTGGGAATTGGCAAAAGGGGGCATTAAAAAATAAAAGAGTAACGCTGTTCGGTAAGATTAGGTTAGGTTAGGTTGAGAGAGGCATGCAAGCAATGCGATTGTAAGCGTTTTGATGCAAAGTCATGCAAAAATTTGCAATTTATAGAAATAAGTTTACACTGATTATGATCAAATTAATACAATTAATACAATAAAATACTTTTAACCCTTGGAATGCCAGCAAATCCTTAGCGGATTTGCTAGAAACGCACTTGCCTCGATTTTATGGTATTTTAAATCTTAAAAAATGCTCCTAGCATACTAAAATTAATTTTATTCGATTGGCAAGGAAATAATGTGTCTTAATATTATTGTAGCTTGTCGTTTCGTCATTTATAAACATTGATTTTTATCTATGAAAAAGCGCATCGAAAATTTTTGTCAAATGTCTTAAGTTTTCTTTTTCAAAAGTCATAGTACTGTATTTATTTACAGGAAAACCTCATATGATTTATTTTTATTGTAAAGAATGCTTAATTAGCTGGAAAATATAATAAAACTGAAGCAAATATTTTCGTATTTGTTCCTTATGTTACATATTTTTATAACTTTAGAGATATTAGAGAGAGAAAAAAACATTTCTCCTAATCTGTTTGAATTTGAAGTATCCTATCTTGAGGAAACTATTTAGGATCAATGATTAAATAAAATACCCTAAGAGAGGACTTGGCATACCAATAAAACATTCTGTCCAAACGGTTATAGAAAAATGGCGACAAAGATGAATGCTGACATATATCGTTTCCATGGTTACCAATAGATATTATCCAGTAGCTTTGGAAACGGTCCTGAATTGCGACAATCTTGGCCACCATTTTCTATAACCATTTGGACAGAATGTTCAGCATGAATTCGGATCGATGTGTCAAGCCCGTTCTCTGAGGTGTTTTGTTTAGTAATTGAACAGGATAGATATAAATGAGTTTTTAAAAATTATCAAACACATTATTCTGGTAAATAAGAAAGTACAATTTATAAAAGCATCGTTTTGCAAAAAAAAAAGTTATTATGAAAATAGTGTCACGGAATTTTAGCTGGCACACTAAAGGTTAAACTATTACATTTATTTCAACTTTCGACCAGTTTCGGATGAACCTTTCAAAACATTAATTACCAATAAATACAGAAATAAATATTATTAAGTTATCGTTAAGTTTTGGAGTGGAAATGAAGTGGGAACAAATTAAAAATTGATTTATGTATTTACAGTTAGTTAAGCTTTGGTTCGCCTAAAATCAGTTGAACTTAATTCAACAGTTTAAAACTAAATATTGATTAATTTAATATAATTATGGTAAGCCACAGTGCAACTGCTTTTTACTAACACGAAATATAAACACTTTTTCAATAATATTAGAAAAATGCTTTTAGGCTCTGATTAATACAACTAATTTTTGACATTTGAACGCCTCCTGTTAGCCCCTGATTTACGAACCCAGCTTATTGACAACCATTTATTCGAGATGGGTTATTCAACGGCCGATCAAACAATCCAGATTAAAATTGACAGCTGATCAAACAACCCAGATTAAAAATGACAATGAATCAGTGGCTGATCCAACAAACAACCCAGATTAAAAGTGACAGCTGATCAAATAACCCAGATTAAAATTGACTGCTGATCAAAAAACCCAGAATAAATATGACAATGAATCAACAGCTGATCAAACAACCCAGATTAAAAATGACAGCTGATCAAACCAACCCAAATTTAAAATGATAATGAGTCAATGGCTGATCCAACAAACAACCCAGATTAAAATTGACGGCTGATTAAATAATAATAATAATAATAATCTTTATTTGGAAAACAAACAGCTTTACAAAGATGCAGAAAACAAACAGCTTTACAAATAACCCAGATTAAAATTGACAATGAATCAACCCTGATCCAACAACATAGATTAAAATTGACAATAGCTGATCCAACAAACCCAGATTAAAATTGACAGCTGATCAAAAAACCCAGATTAAAAATGACAATGAATCAACGCCTGATCAAACAACCCAGATTAAAATGACAGCTGATCAAACCAACCCAGATTAAAAATGATAATGAATCAACCGCTTATCAAACAACCCAGATTAAAAATGACAGCTGATCAAATAACTCAGATTAAAAATGCAATGAATTAGCCAGCGATGGGGTGAGAATCGGCATTTAACGGAGTTATTTAAATGTCTAAAAATTTAAAAAAAGATACATAAATTAAAATACATTTTGTACAATAATTAATTACATAATATATGTATTTGATTTACCCCCATAAAAAAGCAGGGCTTGTGTGTACGGGGGGGGTGAAATGAATGGTGATGAATGCTAATTACAATAATTGCCATTTTCAAGCCGAATGTACGCCAATCCTTAAGGCCGGCCTGACGTTGATCAGAAATCATCGCAGTAGGCGAGTTTCGGGACAGAAACATGGCATGGCTCCCGCCCACTCCATTCTCTGTTGCACATATGTTTTACTTTCTATAACTTACTTTCATTGTAAAGTCAGTAACTGCGCGAGAATGGATGTACCATGTTCAGGCCGGTTTTAAAGTTTGGAACATGGTTCCATTCCAACGCATTATAATAATAATTCACACACTCGAAAATGAGCACAAAAATTGACAGAATCATCCTGAATGATAAGTACACAAGTTTTAAAACCTACCGAAAAGAATCTAATTTTATGTCCAAAAAATGGAAAAATTGCATTAAAAAATCTTGGAATTCCCTTTATACAAGACAAGAATGCTAATTTTTAGGTATAAATAAGTTCATTATTTTTCTGACGATTTCGAAAGATGTCGAAAACATCAACAGATGTCACTGGACAGTATTTGAACAGACGTTTGTAAAGTGAATTCTGGTAAATTTATGCATGCACTAAATTCTTCTCAAAGTATTTGAGTTCAAGCAATCATTTTTTCCACCTTTTCGCCATCCAGTCATTTTACTGTGAGTTTGGGTAAAATTACATCTCATAGCTATTATGTAACACTTGAAATTTCCACTATGGCCAAAATGTGAATTTATGCAATATCTGTTTTGCACTAGTTTGTGGCAGTCTATCCTCTCTAACCTTGCGAGAAATGCCATGATGGCTAGTTTTTAGGTTATGAAGAATATCATCATTTCATAAGAGCATCTCAGTACTCTGGAATTTCTGTCGATTGTCGGTTGATTGCCTTTTAGTAAATTCTAAAGTTGATCAAATGAATTCTCAATATTAAATTTATTTTTTATCTATTTTCTCATAGGAATCGGGAATTGGAGAAGTCTTATTACATTCGTTGTGTATATCCCGTTACATAGTTAATTATTTATGCTTTGAACCGCTTACTCGTTAATACGGAATATTTTTTATTCAAACAGTTAGATTTAGTTTTATTATCACGAAAAGTGAGTATTTATGTCGCGGGAGACAAAAAAACATGCAAAAAATATGCATTTAACATTTTAATTTTGTTTAAATTAGTTCACTTACGCGGTAAAGCCATTTTGTATTTACCATTTTTAATAGACAATCAATCATAATTACACAAACCCGCTAGGCAAACCCTGCTTTGCCAAACAAATCATTCAAAACCTGGGATGTTTTTTTAAATTATGATGACATGCTGCTTTCGTAGTTTAACCTCAACCTAAAAAAGGAATATTCCGTATTATCCGTGCATCAAACTTCGACAACACGAAAGTTCCGTATTATCCGTGAGGTGGACTTAATGCATATTTACCCAAAGTTTTATTACTTGATGGATATTTCGTTTGAGGACCACATTTAAATGATTGCAACGCTATCCGAACCTAAGAGAGAACTAGCATCTTTCTGCCGTACTAAGAAAGAGTCATACGTATGTATGTTATATAATATGCAATTTAGATATTTTATGACCAGGAGTCTGAGCAATAGACCTTTGCATCCAAAAAAGTATGTTTTTAATTTTCCCTCATTTAATAAATCTAAACCAAAATAAGGAATTATACAATTGGTCCAAATAAATGTCACATCTCAATGACAATAATTCTTTTTTCAAACTTTCTTCAGACAGATAAGGTACCATAATATGGAAAAACTCAGTCAAAGTTAGCCACCTAATCAAAGTTAGTCGCATAATCAAAGATAGTCACCTAGTCAAAGATAGTCACCTAGTCAAAGATAGTCACCTAGCCAAAGATAGCCAGTTAGTCAAAGTTAGCCACCTAGTCAACGATAGTCACCTAGTCAAAGATAGCCACCTAGTCAAAGTTAGCCATTTAGTCAAAGTTAGCCACCTAGTCAAAGATAGGCACCTAGTCAAAGATAGTCAATGATAGCCACCTAGTCAAATTTAGCCATTTAGTCAAAGTTAACCACCCAGGTAAGATAGTCACTTAGTCAAAGTTAGCCACCTAATCAAAGATAGTCACCTAGTCAAAGATAGCCACCTAGTCAAAGATAGCCATTTAGTCAAAGTTAGCCAGTTAGTCAAAGTTAGCCACCTAGTCAACGATAGTCACCTAGTCAAAGATAGTCAACGATAGCCACCTAGTCAAAGTTAGCCACCCAGCTAAGATAGCCACCTAGTCAAAG
This sequence comes from Limnephilus lunatus, assembly GCA_917563855.2. Classification (NCBI taxonomy): domain Eukaryota; kingdom Metazoa; phylum Arthropoda; class Insecta; order Trichoptera; family Limnephilidae; genus Limnephilus; species Limnephilus lunatus. Next base: position 4,042,592 of record OU830593.1, on the reverse strand, counting down.
TTAGCCATTTAGTCAAAGTTAGCCAGCTAGTCAAAGTTAGCCACCTAGTCAACGATAGCCACCTAGTCAAAGTTAGCCATTTAGTCAAAGTTATCCACCCAGCTAAGATAGCCACCTAGTCAGAGTTAGCCACCTAATCAAAGATAGTCACCTAGTCAAAGATAGTCACCTAGTCAATGATAGCCACCTAGTCAAAGTTAGCCATTTAGTCAAAGTTCGCCAGTTAGTCAAAGTTAGCCACCTAATCAACGATAGCCACCTAGTCAAAGATAGCCATTTAGTCAAAGTTAGCCACCCAGCTAAGAAAGCCACCTAGTCAATGTTAGCCATTTAGTCAAAGTTAGCCACCCAGCTAAGATAGCCACCTAGTCAAAGTTAGCCATTTAGTCAAAGTTAGCCAGTTGGTCAAAGTTAGCCACCTAGTCAACGATAGTCACTTAGTCAAAGATAGTCACCTAGTCAACGATAGCCACCTAGTCAAAGTTAGCCAGCTAGTCAATGATAGCCACCTAGTCAAAGTTAGCCAGCTAGTCAAAGTTAGCCACCTAGTCAAAGTTAGCCACCTAGTCAACTATAGCCACCTAGTAAAATTTAGCCATTTAGTCAAAGTTAGCCACCTAGTCAAAGTTAGCCATTTAGTCAAAGTTAGCCACATAATCAAAGTTATCCACATAGTCAAAGTTAGCCACGTAGTCAAAGTTAGCCACATAGTCATAGTTAGCCACCTGGTCAAAGATAGCCACTTAGTCGAAGTTAGCCACCTGGTCAAAGATAGCCACCTAGTCTTGCTTGATTAATAAAATGGATGCATCAGATTTTCTAAACCGGAACGTACAAATAAATTTACAGACAGATGAAATGTCAAAAATCGAATTAAAACAGGACTTCGGTACGTTCCTTCAACTACATAGTATTTTTCTACACATATTTCAATAGTTATCGTCGTTACGAATCAAAATTAATTGGTTTTTATTTTTTATGACTGAAGTGAGAGTTATTATATTTGATGTGAAAATGCAATGAAAACAATAATCTAAAAATACCTAAAATTGCACATTGATTACCGCAGCAAATGTGAATGTGTAGTGCAAGCGATTTTTGCACAAAGTGTAAACACTGTAGCAGTTAAGTTTAACATCAATTTGCGTACTTATCGGCCTTTAGTACGGCAGTGTGGATGTAATGATCAAAGTGCAAGTACCAGGAGCGCGATTCTGGTACTTTTTGCGTTAACTCTACTGCTATCGCTCACTAACAATGATGGCGCTTGTAAGGATCCGAATTAGTCGTCTCCTTACATCCATTTTCAACAGAGCGATTCTGTTTCTTCCATTGTCCTTACAGGAGCGGGTAAGGCGAGAGACCTAGTAAAAAAATCTAAACAAAGGTCGTTAAGACTGTTAAGAGATTCTTTGAAAACACTAATAAATTAAAAACAATCAAGAAACGCAAGTTTCTTGATCAAAACTTTTTAAAACAATTACTTTATGTCGTATTGCATTTTATGCACATCTCATTTTATTTTAAAATAACGTAAAAAGCCGTTTATCGAAGATTTTCGTTTTGTAAAAGGTACCTACCTCACTCTTGATGGTAATGACCTTTTTATTCATTCACTACTTCTAAAAGTGACAGATGTCGCCGAGCCAAGATGGCCAATGGATGTCACGATTTCAATACAATCATGTCGGTTCGGTTATTTAAACGATATTTTGCTGTACAAAGCAATAATGAGGTAAGTAAATGCTATAATATATGTATCTAAAAGCATATAAATATACTCATATTTGGCTCGAACCGAATTATCAACAAGATTATGTCTGTGATTTGAGGTTACGTTTTTCATGTAAAAATCGAGACAGTTCATTTAATATTTTACAGAATAATATTATTTTTACCGTATTGTTGTTTTAAGAAACATAAGAAAAATATATGTATAATGTGACGTTAATTGGCGTAAAATTATTTTTCAGCATTTTGATCATCAAACTGTTTATGGAATGTGTATCACGAATGGAGAACAAAGACGGTTGAAGGAATCAAATATGCAGGAAGACGTTCCCAATGATGTATGTATTTTTATATTTGTATGGTGCTATATTGTGTTTCATATGTACACAACTAATATTGATAAAATGTGATGAACTGTTTTTGGAATGCAGCACAGCGTATGTCACCTTCAGCAGACAGAATATGCACTGTCAAATTACCTGATTTTGAGATACAGAAATTTATTTGTTAGCAACAAGTAATATGTGTTATTTTAAACATAATGCTGTATGATACAATTTGATGTTTATTTCTTTTACAGACACTAATGCGGTGGCAGTAGGATTCGCTGCAGCTGATGATTGATGTTGACGTCCCGCAAACTTGCAGCACGAGGATAATTATCTGGACGTCAACTAGGGTAAACCTTTCATGAAGAGAGGCGGTCGAAAGGCTCAAATGTGCTGAAAGACCTTTCCCATTGATGAAGTATGTATTTAATATTTTTTATGGTATATTGTGTCAACTGATATTGATCATGTGTGTTGAATTGTTTTTGATGAAGGTTTAACGGAACCTACGTTATAATCTACGCATTTACAGATGGCGCCAATTTGATTATTTTAGGTTAAAACACTTATTGCAAGTTACGCTTTAAAATATTAAGATAAATGAATTGTTTGCGCTCGCTCGTATTCAATATGAATATGAATACATAGTTTTGTCCATAAACTATTTTCTGAGAAAGGCTTACAAGTCCAATTTTGTATAGGTGACTCAATCCAATATTGTATTTGTTAGCCTTTATGGAAAGATTTGAGTTTGTTTATAGAATAAACTATTCATATTCATACGGAATACATACAAGCTCAAACAATTAATTTACATTAATATTTCAAAGCATAACTTGCAAAAAAAGTGTTTTTACCAAAAATAAATAAATTGACGCTATCTGTGAATGCGTAGATTATAGCATAGGTTTCGTTTAACCTTAAATGCTGCATATTAAAGCGTATGTTACCTGTGAATGGTAGTAGAAGTCGAAGACGCCCAAGAATGACATGGCACGACCAAGTGAATCAGATACTTGAGTTGGGCCATGTCAAGAGTCAGAATAATGGAAGAGCATGTACGAATGTAAATGAAGGAGTGTGTGCCAAGACCGAGTTGTTTGGCAGTCCTTCCTCTCTGCCTACCCCTGTGGCGAAAAGGCGTGATGGTTAGTTAGTTAAATTTCATTTGATACAATTTGATACTTTTATTTCTTTTTCAGAGATTTCTTTCGAAACTGATGGAAGTGGCGTGGTCGCTGTATAGTACCTACTGTCGCTGATGACTGCTCTAGAGTAGTGAAGAAATGCTGGTGACTGAGGCGATGATATCCTCACTGGGATCTCCTGTTCTGGGGATTTCATTTGCATTTTAATATTTAATTATATAAATAATATGAAGTTACTGAAATAACTATAAGTATATGATGTGGTATTTTTTTAGCGAGGTCGAGTATTTGTATAGGAAGGAGTACACTTGAGAGTGGGTCGGTGGTTTAGAACCCACACCAAGTCAAGTATTCCCTCATGTTGGAGAAGGTTCAGAAGAAATTTCTGAGATTTGTCTACCTGAGGGAGTATGGCAACTACCATTGGCTCTACCCTACTGACTTTCTCTTTGGCATGCTCGGTATTAACCATCTACAGGTCAGAAGATATGTGCTCATTATAACACATTTCTTCAGACTGATTCGTGTACGGTTCGAAAACTCGGCTATCATGGAGAGCATTAGTTTCTATGTTCCCGATGGTTTTCTCTGTCACCGACAGCATAGACTGTTTTATATCCCCGCGTGCAGAACTATCTTGCCAATGGTTATGCCAGTCGGGAGAGCTGTTTTAATATCGATATGTTTAACATCAATGAAGCAAAATTCAAACGACAAACTTTGTTGCTGTTAGTCTAAATTTGTTTATCTTAAAATCTGTAGATATTTTCTCTTTTAAAAATGCTTTGAAATTGTAATTTTGTAATATTTTTAAAATGAATAAATTAAATTGAATTGTATGTTTTGAATCCAGCTTTTTTTTAGTTTTGAGTTATAATGTTGCTGTTGATTGTTAAATGAAAGTGGGGTTTAAAAGTAGTATTGTTTCACAGCAGAATTGTTTAATCGACACGACGCGACGTTAAGATATTGAAAATTTCTTCAGTGCTAGTTTTTTTAAGGTCTTTCAATATAATTTTCAAGACATCTTTTTGGGTTTTAATTAGAGAATTTATTAATAAGAATATTATAATAATGTATTATAGTATTAAAGTTAAGGTTTCCACATTTTTTTTGTATTTTCACAACGGGTTGAAGTTCCGGGAAGGACAAAGTTACTAGTAAACATAAGAAAGGCCCAAGTTTATGTAGGTAAACCTTATACAAAATAAAGTTATAAGTAATTATTTGATTTATTACCCTTATGTGTTTTGCAATTTGAGTATTTTTAATAAAATAATGTTTCCCTTCATGCCATATTTTATTTTTACCTATAAACCATGTTTTCCTATCTCCTTCAGCCAGATATATCACACATACTTTAAACATGTAGTTTATTGTTATTATCACTATTATTATCATTCTAATCAAACATTTTGCAAGTTATGTACCTACTTTAAAACCCCTCAGGCTAATTTATTTGGTTTTCGGAACAACTCACACAGGTCTCGTTGTCTCCCTTACCATCATGGTTAGAAATACATAAGAATATGGAAAGAGAAAATACTTCACTTTTTATTTAAATCTAAAAGTTTACCACAAAATAGTTAAAATGTACACCTATATGAAATCAAAGTTGCTGGTGGCAATTTGAAAAAAAAAAACAAGAAACTTTGTGAATTTTTAAAAAAATATTTTACATGAAACGACAAAAAAATGAGGTGGTGATAACCTTTATAATACATTCGTCTAATCAAATATGTGTGTTTTTATTTTTTTTTTCATAGCCAGTAATTTTAGTGGGAAAAAACGTAAGGTGAGACATTTTCATGTTGCATTCAAGATTTTTATATTTAGAAAATTACATGGTTACTTCTAATAATAAACTTTGAAAGCGTATTTCATCACCTTTCGAACAAAGTTTTTAGTTTTCGGATAGGTTCACAAATATTTCATTAATTTGGAATTTAATGCGAAGCAGAAACATTTTGACCTTCCGAAAAATAGGCCCGAGTTCCGACTAGTTAAAACATCGCAATTACGGTAATTCGGTACATTTAATAGCATTATTATGTGAAGAATAGTTCACTAATCATGTTTACATTCAAAACTTACGACAATATTAAGTTTTATTTTGTTAAAACACGCAAATATCGACAATGTCATACTTTAATGTCAGTCACTACCTCGCTAATGACAGCCCACACGGTCTCCTTTAGATCCTTTCCTTTGCGAAGTTCAAAGGAGAGGATTTAGCTGTCATTGTGAGAACGAGAATCGCAATTTGCAAAAAAATCGTTAAGTTGAAGGTAAGGAAAGGATTACTGTCGTTAAATAGAACCAGAATCGCGCTCCAGGTTACATAGCTAATCAACCAATGATAACACTCTAGTGAACTTTAATTAAAGGGACTTAACCGTCAAGGGAATAAGGTAAAACCAATGGGCCTATGGCCTGAGGGTTAACGGGAGCTATGTGTATGCGAACCGGAATAAAACATCAAACAGAGAATATTATTACATATAAGAACGGTTTATTCCACAACAAATTAACCGTAAGAAATTAATTAGCTAAGTGAGATGAAACCCTTCGAGATGAAACTAAGGACGCGTTGTATCACAGAATTTGAAAAATTCATCAAATTGCAATGTTCATTTTAAAAGCCTGTGAAAGTCCTATTCAAGTTCTGTTATTGTATCAATAGTTCCGAAAAACAATGTCAGATCTGCTAAAAATTGAAAATCGTTTTGTTGGCTTATTTGTTTGATTTTAAAGTCTGTATTTTCAGAATTTTTAATGAAAAAATATCAAAACAACACTATATATTTCTTATATGAAATACTGTAAAAAATGTAGAAACGAAACATTAAACAGCTCTACTGCAAAATGACAAAATCGCACTTCTGACATTATTCTTCAAGACGGTCGATATGATGCTTCACAGAACTTGAATATAACTTTTACAGAACTTGAAAATTAGCTTTAAAATTTGATGAAATATTCAAATTCAGTTAAACAACCCAACGTCCTAAGTACAGAAGAGTTATTTTAAAGAGATTCTTGCTTGTGTAGTGGTGATACTGTAATCATAGGACTAATACGGGATAAGAGTTGACTGTGGAGTGCGAGCGGGTGTTCCAAACCAATTTTTAATCAGTTTGAACGACTATCGGAATGCACAAATCGTTCAAACGATTTTTCCGTACATAATAATGTATAAAATTAAAATATGGCTGATGTGGCGGAGAAGAAATTTCTTACTCCTCATGTCTCTAATATTACATGAAGTTGATTACTTATTAATAACAATCTTCTAAATAAAGTATTGTCACCAAAACATTGATGAATGATATTAATAAATTATAACACATCAATGGCTGCTTTTACCAATCAAAACTGAGCGAACGTTAAGTTGAGTAAAAAATTGGTGATCCGACAGTTGATCCTCTGAGAATTGCCCCTCCAAAATTATAATAAATTATAATTTTTGGTGCAATTTCAAACCTAAAATTGACTTAAAAAATAACTAATAATAAGTTGGTATAAAGTGAATTTATTTACAGTTTAGATTTTTTGTACTTATATGCTGGTGTATATCGATCATCCAGTTGATTAGTCAGACATCTCCAAATACTAAGTTTTGATATAATGAGGAGAGCAATATTTGAATGCCCATCATAAATCAAATATTATTTACTTCTGTCCGTGTTTTATTTATTAAATGTGCTATAAAATAACACCGGGAGGCATAACGGTCCAGTACATAAGTTTAACATTTTGAAATATCCTACTAGAAATATCAGCATCGAACAGTATTAATAAGGTAGCGTCTGCGTGGGTGAATTTCAGAACCGAATTACGCGCCGCGCTACATAAACATCTGTGTATGTGAAATTTTAAACAAAATTACCATTGTAATTCGGTTTCGAATTCAAGAATTCATCAAAATATGTAGCCACTTCCGTCAGCAGGTCGGATGGAACATGCCCCCCCTGGGAACAAGTTCTACGAATTTGTTAATTTGTAGTGTCTCTCCGGATATGGAAAAATTGACAGTAATACTCAGTTGTATCAAGCGGCTATATATTACATATGACGTCATTGCCTGTCCCGGTTACCAGCTATCACTGGATGATAGGGGATTCGAGGAACGGGCTATTTTTGGAACCACTTCCTATTGGATTTATAAAATGGTCACCAACATTAACTGGGCGAAGCCGAAACAAAAGCTGCCCGCAGAGCCTAGCAGTAAAAACCTGTAGAGCGGGTTACACGTTTACATATAACTGGATACTCAACTCAAATTTCGATTTTTCAGAGTCTGGAATCAATATAAGTAGTTTTAACCGTGATGCATTTGAATGAAAATAATTTTCATATTTTTGTTATTCGGCGGTACATCCTCTCTGCACACCCCTTCGGCGATACTTAGTTATATTTTGTGTAACTAGATATACCGTATTTTCCCTAAACCAAATATAAGTATGCCGGGGGGGCAACTATAGGAGATCAACTGTTATGGAATCAAAAATTTACCCTCAGTAAAGGAATGCTTCAATTAATTTCATCAATATTTTGACTGAGCAAAATTTCTATATAAATCAATTATTTAATAAAAATAAAACTTTTTAATGATCAATTAACACAAATAACACTGTTATTATTGTTAATTTAGTGAAAGTAGGTAGGTACCTATGTTTATTTTACATGATATGAACAGCATAAACGAATAAATATTGTTTGATTATTTTAATCAAATTTCTAAATAAAGTTTCGATTTTGATCTGTAAACAACTTGGAGGACATTACTTTGAGAGTTCAACAGAGGGTAATAACTTTGTAAATATGCCCTATACCGTTGAGCAAAAATTGCGCTCAATCGCATTGGTTCACATGATTGTTCACTAAAATTTTTCATTTAGCTACATTTAAACTTAGCGGCCACTCAATTTGTTGGTGAAAAGGTTTGTAAGATTTTAAAAATATTGAACATAGTTTAATTATTATGAGTTCTATTTTATTTGAATACAAAAACTATCAACTCCTAAAGTTCCCATAGTTTATATGTCTAAATACATTAATTGAATGGTGAAACTAGATAATATAAAATACATTATTTATTAAAGGGCGATTTGAAGGAACAAGCAGACATAATATTATTAAATTCAATGCAAAAGTAAATTAACAAACCATTCTCTCGTGCGCCACTTTGGTTTCTTAAGATTACACCAGAAAACTATCAGTGTACTGTGAGTTTTGTAGTAGCAAAATACACATAAGGAGTCTGAAATAACTGTCAAAAACTAGGGTTAATTGTAATGGATCTTGGAATTTGAACAATTCATCAAATTTCAAAGTAAATTTTCAAGTTCTGTGAATGTTCTATTCAAGTTTTGTTGTTATATCATTATTGGCCATTTGCTTCATATAACTGAAATAATAACAGAACTTGAAAATTTACTTTTAAATTTGATGACGAATTCATCATGTTTCAAAATTAATATTCAAGTTTTGTTATTATCCAAGTACTGTGAAATACCCCGCCCATGATGAAATATTTTAACAGAACTTGAATTTTAGCCTTGAAATTAAATTATTAAAATTTTGTGAAACAACAACCTGTCCTTGATTAAGTTTGGCTTGTTTTATAACAATTGAAATGCTAGGCCAGGCAATTGAAGGCCAAGCAGTGCCATTTTGTTTTTTGACATTTTAAAGGTTTTTGAAACACACTAATTCTTGGCCCGTTTGGTCTAATTGCGACTAACTGTAAAGCAAAATGTGGCCATATTTGTGTCAGCTAATGACAATTTGATTATTAGCTGAATCAGGCTGACAAAAACGAGGAGTAATATCAAAAATTCAAAATGTCTCTGATTGTCGATATTTGATGGTCATCAAATGAATAATGAATGGGGTTTGAAACTGTCCTAGGCATGGGCGTAGGCACGGTGGGGCTGGCCGATGCATGACCTCTATGATTGACGACCGAGTGGCGTTTTCAAATTTACAGCACTTCATAGGATGGTTTTTGCATCTTCTTTTTGTTTTCTTTGTATTTATAAAGCATGAATATGTTATGCCCCACCCTAATTCAAAACCCGGCTACGCCCATGGTCCTAGGTCCCCATAATTGGGTTACACCTGAGAGAGATCATGATTATTCTTTCAAAGGGCATCGCAATTTGTCAATAATCTGAAGAGATATATAAACATTCAAAATTAATAGATTACTTCGTTTTAAACACATTTATTGTTTATAAAAAACCGAGATATTTCATAAGCAATGCTTTCTTACTCAGGGTTTACTTAAAACTAAAAATAAACCCGAGGAAGTGAGCATTGTCAGTTTTTTATAAACAATAAATGTGGTTAGTAATTTATCAATTTAGAATTAAAATGGTGCCACAAAATAAGTTTAAAAAAGGAAATGAACTTCTATTCCCAGTGTAAACACACAACTGAATATTATGATAAATTCAACTCCAGGGGACCTAGGATGATCGATTGATATAATTTTTATCGAAAATGTCGGTAACTTGTCATCTCCCGAGTATGACTGCAGGCTGCTAACGAACAAACAACAGTTCACGTCAAATAAATTAGGTACCCTTAGTCATTGTGGACTGTTGTTTATTCGTTAGCGGCCTGCAGTCGTGCTCGGGAGCGATGACAAGTTACCGAAATTTTCGATGAAGCCTATATCGATCGACCATGCTAGGACCCCTGAGACAGTGCAAGGAGAGGCCCGGGCTACTATGGACGGAGGATGCTGTAGTAGCAGGAAAGGGACGCCAGGAGGCGCTACGCCAAGGCGATGGGTACTCGAACCCCGAATAGAACAAGAGGAAGAAGAAACTGTTTAAATTTTTAAACAGCAAATCCATTTTTTTAATTGTTGGAATAATGTTGTCCGTGCTTGGTTTTTACTTACTAAGGATTACACATGTCAATCTTACTAGCACATGTTCGCATAACATCTTGAGGAAGGTGGCAGTAGCTTCTTTTTACTTTTGTCATCGAACTAAAAAATTACACATTCCCAGAACCGACGAGATATCACTCGAACGAAATTTTAAAAGAAAAAAAAAAACAAGCTTGTTCCTTAATTTTATTGTTAAAAATATACATAATTGCATAAAGACTAGAATAGAATAATTTAAATAATGAAAAAGTGACACATTTGTAAAAGTAAAACTAAAATTTTGAAAGAAATCCGTTGTTCACACCAAAATCGAACATGAAACGACGGCTATACAAAAAATATCAATAAAAATTCATGCATTTTCAATAAAATTAATAAATGTATAAAAAAAGCGATTTAGTGATTAAAAAACTCACTCGCAATAAATAATGGGCCTCTAGCAAAAAAACTTGAAACAATGTTTAAAAATATCAAAAACACCATCAGATAAAAAAACACAAAGCGAATATTTGTGTTTTTCTAAGGTATAATAATTGGGATGTTTATTGCAAATTTAACATTAAAAAAAAAGCATTTGGAATCAAAAAATTTCCAAATAATGTAATAATAATAAACCTTTAAAATTAGGTAACTGCGTTATTATCATTATTATTTATATATAATGGAAATACAATTGAATTTATTTTTGTAAATTAACCCGTGATTTTTGATTTTTCACAGGTACAAGCTAAATTTAAGTAGTAATAATAATTATAATATTAATTGTGATAATTTTAAACTTCAAACTGATTCTCTATGCGGGAATTTTTGGTATTCCGATTTAATATTTTTTACTTATCTTATGAGCTAAGTCAAACAGTTTTCATTGAATTTTCTTATCTAAGAATGTTGTTACGTGTATTTAAGACCTGCTCCTGAAAAGAAAGAGAAATAAATTATTAAAAGAGAAAATGGAAAAACAAACGGGGCTGTTTACATACCAAAGATATTGAAATACAAGAGATGTGCTATCGGCAGTTTTTACTCTGTGGAACTGGGCTTCCTGGTGTCGCCGATTTTTTTAACTAATACTACTACACCTTCAAAAAATCAACTATGTAAATGAACAAATTCTTTCCGTATTTAAACTATGCCCATTAGGTAGTAGTCCGCCGAGAGTTGGGCGGACATCATAGCATATCTCTTGTATTTCAATATCTTTTGTATATTCGGTATGCTTTATATCCAAATGGCAAAAACGGAAAAGGTTTGACAGATAATTAAAAGACACTATTTGTTTGGAAGGCGGATGGATATGGGTACCATTGCCCTTTGAACCATTTATTCGATAAACAACACTCCTGCCATAAGTCACCCCAAGTGGTTCGATGCGATTGGTATTGCTATGCATAATTCACCTTACAAACACTACCGCATTTTAGTCGCCTACGCGCTTTGTTGCTCTATCTGTTTCTGTGAGGGTGACGATCGTAATTATAGAGGGGTTAGCAGAGAGGATGAACCGCTTTTTTTTATACTTACAAAATTATTTTTTACATTGACAATTTATTTAAGTAAAAAAAAAACGCATGTGTTTTTATTTAAAAAATAAATTTTCAATGAAAAAAATAATTTTGTAAGTAAAAATAAATGCCATCCATCCTCTCTGCTTAACTTTCTATAATTACGGTCGTCACCCTCATAAAATACATAGAACAACGAAGCGTGGTAGTGTTTGTAAGGTGATTTATGCATAACAATCCCTACCGCGTTACAGTCGGTAGTGCGACTAAAACGCGGTAGGAATTGGAAATATTCATGAGGTGAGGTTTGACTTGGTCTTGGTGGTGGATGAGTTTGCCCTCCTACTGCGTGGCGGGCCGGATCGGGAGAGTTATGATCTTTCCAGCTGGACTCTCTCGACCCATTGCAGTATGAGGGATGGATTCATATGTCCCTCACACCTAGACACACTGAGCCACAGATTCCTACCCACTCCTTTATACTTTTTTCCTTCCCGGAACTTGCTCTCCTTCCTTTACCTAAAAAGACCCTTCATACAGCATCCCCAAAGATGACATGAGGCCCTGAGGGAATTTTTTTCCTCCTTCAAGGCCAAGGTCATCTTTGGAGATGCTGTGTGGATGGTCTTTTTAAGGAAAAGAAGGAGAGGAAGTTCCAGAAAGGAAAAAGGTGTAAGAGGTGGTTAGGAACTTGGGGGTTAATGTGTCCAGGAGTAACAAACGTATGAATTCATCCCTCCCATTGCAGTGCAAGGCGATGTGTCGAGAGAGTTCATCTGAAGGGATCTCCCTCAATCAACCTCACCCCGTGAACCCGGGCATGAAGTCACCAAACATAGCAAACCACTTAGGGTGATGATACTTAGGGGTGTTGGTTATCTAATAAGTGGTTCCCGGGGCGGCGGTATCCATACGCGGCTCCCGAAATGAGAATTTCTCTCTCATTGAAACATTACATTGTAGACTGAAAACAGGTTTATAACAAAAGCTATTATTAAATTAACCAAACAGAATGCAAGATATAGCATTTTCCAAGATTGCTTTCCACATAACTATAATTTCACAACATGTGTTTTATAATAAACAAAGCAATGTCATGTTGCATTCAGGAGAAAAAGAGCACAAGGTAAATAGGTCAATAATAAAAAATCAGATGCATCTAGTAAATAGTGCCGTTAATAAAATTTTAAAAGTTGTTTTGTTAAACAGGTTTCTAATCACGTGTCTTTGTAATTGCCTTCATTTCTACATGTGAAAAATTGATTTACAGTGTTTAATATTGTATATATTATAAGATGACGATATTCTAATAACATGATTTTACAATTTTTCATCTGAAACACAAGTCCGTAATTGATTTGGATACAAACCTTTGACTTATCTACTAGAAAAGTTAAAAAATATTATTATTAAATGTTTCTATTTAACCCATTGACTGCTGCAACTCAATGCGGGAGGTAACTTCATACCATCATTATTTTATAATAAATTATTAATGAATTCAGCCATCAAGGGGTTAAATAGCTACAAAAGAGATGCGATTATAAAAAGGGAATTTATTAACTAACTTTATAAACTACAAAAATTTTTTAAGTTTTTTAAAAATTGTTATGCAAAGGAATAGGAATAAAGGAATTTGGATTGTCATCATATGGATCATCCAGTTGATTACTCAGACATCTCCAAATACTAAGTTTTGAGATAATGAGGAAAGTAGTATTCAAATGCTCACCATAAATCAAATATCATTTACACGTATCTGTGTTTTACATGTTAAATATGCTATAAAATAACACTGGGAGGCATAACAGTCCGGTACATTAGTATGACATTTTGAAATATCCTACTAGTAACCCAGAAAACATTTTAATATTTCTATTTTTGATACTGACAATTTGCGGTGGAATTCCATTATAAAAATATATTAATAACTGGAGCGCTTTTTGCCACAATTTGGCATCATTTAAAATACCTCAGATTGCTTTGCTGCCAGTTTTAGGCAAATTTTCCCTAGATGTGTTATTTTTTTTTTCAATTTTTCCAAATTAAAATTCAGATGTATGATTTTTTTAATGTCGGCGGAAAATATTCAAAATGGTCACCAAAAATATCACGAGCAATCAGAGGAAAAAATTAAAAGTCGCGCTGTCGCTCGAGTGGTTAAAACAAATACAAAACTTATTTCCACTTAATTTATTTGTGACCGTAACCGGCTTTATTAGCCTGTTAAGTTTTATAAAGTTAACTCATTCAGACCAGTCTGAAGATGGCCTTAACAGGCTGAAACCGTTTACGGTCACAAATAAATTAAGTGGAGATAAGTTTTATATTTGTTTTAATATATTATTAACATTTTGTTTAATACACTGCAAGTTTTTGGGCATTATAATAGATTTGGGGGTGTTTATGAGTAATCTGAGTATTGTACGCATACTTAACTTAAATTTCGATTTTTAGGAGATATCTGACTAATCAACCAGACGATCGATGTGTGGAAACAGAACAAAGGAATTACAGGTATCCCAATGGGTCTTGGATTTAATGCACGCCAAATTAACGGAAAGACAATTGCGCGCAATTAAAATCTGGCACCATATTACTTGGGACACCCTTAGTAGAGGAGAGGTGAGGAGATCGGATGATAGGTCACATATTTGTAGTCGGCAAAGTAACAGAAAGCAAGTGGGACAGACAGACTTCACCAAAATAGATCACACTATAACTACAACCTTATAGCTAAGAGATTAAAATTCTACAGTCGATGATGTTTTACGTGTGTGAAAAAAATGAAAAATATTTGAGGCAATTGATTTTTGAAGAAATTCAGTACGATTTTGAAATTGTCCGAAATAATTATTAAATAAAATAGTAACTAATTCTTATAGATCACCCATAGACAGTCAAATTGATAGACCAGTCAATCAGGGACAGGTGAAAAAGGTGTTGCGCGGAGCAGGGAGGCGGCGTGACCGATAGTATACGTACAGGCAAATTGCATTGTAATAATCACTATTTAGTCCTCGAAAATAAAATCTGCTTACGAATTACTAATCCTTTTTACAATGACGTATAAATTGCTGGCTGCGTAAAAAAACTACAAATCCCAAATCGGGTAAAAAAAGTTTGGGCTTATTTCCAAAACGGATTAATTTGTTACATTATTTAGTTAGACACTTTTACGAATGTGTTATAATCTACCCGCCTCACTTAAATTTAGCGCCGCTACAAACGCAAAAACGCCGTTAAAAACGAACATTCAGATCCTGGGCAGAAAAGTCCCACAATGGAAGACGCTGCAAAAAGTTGCCTTACTTTAGCGAACTTTAGTTTTCTGCACAGGGTCTGGTTATTTCAATGAGCGCTCTTCGGCGGTCAACTTAAGACTGATGTTGTAGTTTATTTCAAGAATTCTCAAACTCTCCTGGTGCCAAAAAATATAGTTACGTGTTTCGCCTCAAACTTATAGAAATTATACCGAGATTTTATGTTAGGGCAAGTCTATCAATTTGGATGTCTACGTCGACCACATAATTTAAATGTCTTTTCACAAGTCTAAAAACCTCCTCACTTCAAATATTCGACGTCATCGGGAATAACTTGACTCTGGAGAACTGACTGATGGAGTGGACATAGTAATATCTGTTTCACTTTAATCCCCATTAGTGCTTTACATATTTAAAGCACATCGATTGTACTGTGACTGCGCCGGATGCGGTTTAGAGAGAATTAGGTCTCCTGAGAGAGAGTGAGCCGAGCTGTTTGTTGCCAGCAGTAGTACAAAAGCGGAATAAGGAGCCATATAGCATAGAAATACTAAAATATTTCAATGTAAATCAATCAGAAATTACTTTAGAAATTCAAATAATGTTAATCGGACCTTTGCCCATGCTCAAAAATTAAACACGAATTAAAAAATTGTGCATGCAAAAAACACTGAAATTATCCAAATATAACAATACTTATTTGATCAATCGAACACATGCACATAATTTAAATGTATTATTACTTCACACAAAACATCCTTTGCATAATTTTACCATGAAATGGAAATAAATAACAATACAAAAATGGGAATAAGTGAAACCACACACCAGATTATTAGGACAGGAAAAATAAATGGCGAAAAATATTTGAAATGTGTGGAAGTTGAGGGAAAAGTAATTTAAAATATTGTGAAAATTGAAAAAGAGAAAAGTAATTAAAAATATTACGAGTATTGAAAGAGGGAGAAGTAATTTAAAATATTGTGAAAGTTGAAATTAGGAAAAGTAATTTAAAATGTGTGAAAGCTGAAAGAGGGAAAAGTAATTTAAAATGTGTGAAAGCTGAAAGAGGGAAAAGTAATTTAAAATGTGTGAAAGCTGAAAGAGGGAAAAGTAATTTAAAACATTTTGAAATTTGAAATAGGGAAGAGCAATTTAAAATATTGTGAATGAAAGATGGAAAAGTAATTTAAAATATTGTGAAAGTTGAAAAAGAGAAAAGTAATTAAAAATATTACGAGTATTGAAAGAGGGAGAAGTAATTTAAAATATTGTGAAATTTGAAAGGGTGAAAAGTAATTTAAAATGTATGAAAGCTGAAAGAGGGAAAAGTAATTAAAAATATTGTGAAATTTGGAAGAGGGAAAAGTAATTTAAAATATTGTGAAAGCTGAAAGAGGGAAAAGTTATTTAAAATATTGTGAAATTTGAAAGAGGGAAAAGTAATTTAAAATATTGTGAAAGCTGAAAGAGGGAAAAGTAATTTAAAATATTGTGAAAACCGAAAGAGGGATAAGTAATTTAAAATGTGTGAAAGCTGAAAGAGGGAAAAGTAATTTAAAATGTGTGAAAGCTGAAAGAGGGAAAAGTAATTTAAAATGTGTGAAAGCTGAAAGAGGAAAAAGTAATTTAAAATGTGTGAAAGCTGAAAGAGGGAAAAGTAATTTAAAGTATCGTGAAAGCTGAAAGAGGGAAAAATAATTTAAAACTTTGTGATATTCGAAAGAGGGAAAAGTAATTTAAAATGTGTGAAAGCTGAAAGCGAGAAAAGCAGTTAAAAAAACAGAAAAGGTAATTTAAAATATTGTAATAGTTGGAACAGATTTGGGCTTTGAATACCAAATTATTTAAGTACTGCAAAATGCATTTCACAGGACAATACATTTACCATTGCTGACTACGAAATTATTACTACGGTTAGCTGGAAGAGATGGGGTCTACCCATAAGCAATACCTTTTGTATTTTTTATATGTACAATAAATATTTTTTGATTTGATTTATAAATTTGTCTGTTAGATGTTATAAAACGGTTTAAAAAAATGTTATCAAAAATTTTACCTAAGTATGTATAGGAATTAAAAATTTAAACAAACTTAGGGAAACTTTGCCGATCTGAAGGTTGCCATGATAGCTCAGTGGTTAGATTAAATTAAGTAATATGATTATTAATATCCTTTAAAAATATTTAATAATTAAATTTTACTTTTGACCCATTCACAAAATTGTCCTGCCTCACATGCTCTAATAATGAGTTGGGTTTAGTTGGAAGAAAATGTCACATAATATTATGACAATGAGTATTTATGGTATTATGCAGCCAACTGTGAATAAAGTTTTAATAGAAATAAAAAAAAAATGCAGTTTCAAGTATAGTAAAATATTAATTAAAATAATGAAAAGGATAGAAACATCGGATGTAGTAATTAGTAAATAAAAGTAAAATATTAATAATGATGTCTCACGTCGCCAATAGTAAAGAGTGGTAGTAAAATATTAATTAAAATAATGAAAAGGATAGAAACATCGGATGAAGTAATTAGTAAATAAAAGTAAAATATTAATAATGATGTCTCACGTTGCCAACAAGTGGATGTGATGAGAATAATGGCAAATGAATCCCTCACGCACGACCTACAACAGACAAACAGCAACAGAAGGCATGATTATTCAGCATTTAAATAATATGCAAGAAACAAACAGACAAACAAACAACTCTTTAGATAAGGGAATTTCAAGTCTATTCCATAGAGAAAGAAAAATTGGGTTCTTCTATAAATATTGCATTCTATAGTTATATGCAAGAAACAAACAAACTCTTTAGATAAGGGAATTTCAAATCTATTCCATAGAGAAAGAAAAATTGGGTTCTTCTATAAATATTGCATTCTATAGTTATGTGCAAGAAACAAACAAACTCTTTAGATAAGGGAATTTCAAATATATTCCATAGAGAAAGAAAAATTGGGTTGTTATATAAACATTGCATTCTGCAGTTATATGCAAGAAACAAACAAACTCTTTAGATAAGGGAATTTCAAATCTATTCCATAGAGAAAGAAAAATTGGGTTGTTATATAAACATTGCATTCTGCAGTTATATGCAAGAAACAAACAAACTCTTTAGATAAGGGAATTTCAAATCTATTCCATAGAGAAAGAAAAATTGGGTTGTTATATAAACATTGCATTCTGCAGTTATATGCAAGAAACAAACAAACTCTTTAGATAAGGGAATTTCAAATCTATTCCATAGAGAAAGAAAAATTGGGTCTCTCTATAAACGCTGCTTTCTGCAATAATAAAAGCAAAACTAAAAATTTTCAAAGCTATTCCACAAAGAAAAGAGGAAAAATGAAGATTGGGTTCTTTTTATAAATATTAGTTTTTATATGCAACAAATTCTTTAGATTAGGGAATTTCAAATATATTTCAAAGATAAAGAAAAATTGGGTCCTTTTATTTAAACATTGCATCAATAACAAAATAATTAAAAAAACAAACCCGTTGGATTAGAAAATTTCAAAGCCATTTCATAGAGAAAGGAGATAATACGAAGATTGGGTTCTTTTTATAAACATTAGTTTTTATATGCAACAAATTCTTTAGATTAGGGAATTTCAAATCTATTCCACAGAGAAAGAAAAAGTGGTTACTTTCATAAAAATTGCCTCCTATAATAATATAATCAAGAAACTTTTAGATCAAAATCAAGAATTCTTTAGATCAGAATATTTCAAAGCTCTTCCATAGAGAAAGTAGATAATATGAAGATTGGGTCATTTTTATAAATATTAGTTTGCATTCTACGCAACAAACAAACTCTTTCGATTAGGGAATTTCAAATCTATTCCATAGAGAAAGAAAAATTGGGTCCTTTTATAAACATTGCTTTCAATTACTTACAATATATTCTAAAAACAAACTCGTTAGATTAGAAAATTTAAAAGCTATTTCATAGAGAAAGTAAATAATATGAAGATTGGGTCCTTTTTACAAACATTAGTTTGCATTATGCGCAACAAACAATCTCTTTAGATTATAGAATTTCAAAGCTGTTTGATAGAGATAGGAGATATGAAGATTGGTTCATTTTCATAAAAAATAGTTTGTGTTGCATGAAACAAAAAAACTCTTTAGATTAGGGAATTTCAAAGCTGTTTGATAGAGAAAGGAGATATGAAGATTGGTTCATTTTCATAAACATTAGTTTGTGTTGCATGAAACAAACAAACTCTTTAGATTAGGGAATTTCAAAGCTGTTCGACAGAGAAAGGAGATATGAAGATTGGGTCATTTTCACAAAAATTAGTTTGTATGAAACAAACAAACTCTTTAGATAAGGGAATTTCAAAGCTGTTCCATAGAGAAAGGAGATATGAAGATCGGGTCCTTTTTTAAATATTACTTTTATGCAAGAAAAAACAAGAAAAGAATGAAAAGAAAGAAAAAATGAAAGAAAAAACTGTGTAACTCTTACAAAACTCCAAACTAATTCCATAGAGAATAATAATTATTAAAGATTGCTTCGTTTTACAAACATTGCTTTCTATAACTACTTGAGCAATGGCTGCCCAAATTTCGGTAGGTGGATTTTTGTAAATTATAAATTTAAATATTTTTTATAGAACCCAAAAATATGGGATGAACGGTGAAATCTAGGCGGATTCATTGGCTTCAAACTGCAGTAAAGAGTTCAAACGTTTCCATATTAATATTTGGAGGTATGATATTAATTAAATCGAAAACCGAACATCCATTGCTCGAATGGATAATATCCAAGATACAAACAAAAACTTTAGATTAAGGGAATTCAAATCCACTCCACAGATAAAGGGGAAAGATGTTAGAAGATAGGGTCTTTAAATAAACAACACCTTTTATAATTTATGGTCCGAGGACTGTTATATTTCAAAAAAAATTTTACACACGAGATGATGCGAATCTTTAGACAATTGAAAAGATATGGCGGGATCAAATGAGATTGAAAAATAATTATTTTCCTAGGGTATGTAAGTTGTGGAGAATGTGCATGTGCGAGTGGCAGTTGATTAATCATCGAGATCACACATCTGCCCTGATGATGGACAATGTAATGCTGTCCAAAACGTTGGCTAAAGAAGCAGGTAGCGCAAAATGGCATAATACCCCAAAAATAAATTACAAAAATACTTTTGGCCGTGAAAAGGAAGTTCACACAATGGCATTTGGAAAATAAAATGTTTATATTTTCACTTGTCCAATTAGAAAAAATACTTTGAAAAAAAAAAATGTTTTGACGTAAGCGGGGTATAGTTCGACACACTTAACTTTGCAGAAGACCAGAGGAGGATCTAACGTATAAGCAAACTATTTTTGAAATGCATAGGTTTTTGTACTACGCTAGCAACGCCATCGACTGCAGTGATAAATGTGTCATATTTTTATTCTATGTATTTAGAGATTTACTTATTTATTTATTTGTTATAAAAGTACATTCACAGTTTAGGGAGCTTTGACTGCCCAACTAGGAAGGTCTCCCGTTCTAGGACAGTCAAATTGACAGGTTTCGTTTATATTAATTAGGTAGTTAGGTATATGATCATTCATATATGTCGTATTAAGTAAAGTAAAGATTCACAATTTCCATTTACGTAATTATAATACATGTTTATATTTTTAGTGTTTTTATGTTAGTGTTAACCTAATGCGGGGTCCATTGCGACGGCAAACGCCAGAATTTTGCATACAACAATCAAGGTCACAATTTTTGCCAACACTCAAGGCCGCAGTGTTTGTGCTTCCCGTGTTCGGCGGAAAACAAAACTTAAACATCTCATCCCGGGTGAAGCGGGAAGGCAGGCGGGGTCCAGCGGCGGGGGAGAATTCATTTTTTGACAGAAGTCGCGCGGTGCGGTCCGTGTATGTAGAAAAATCGGAACGGATTTTTGTGGTTATGTGCTATGTATGAGCGAACATAATCACGAGTTTAAAATATTATATACCTAAATATAATATAATAATAGAAATATTTGATAATATAATATCAAATATTTATAATTATTCTGTTGTTGACGTAAATATTTACGTACTTTAGAGTAGAATTAGATTTTAGATAGATAATAGAATTTAGATTCTATAGTTCTAAATTAGGTCGTGCAATAAAATGACGTTATTATATAATGTCATTGGTGCAATAATCGATATTAGTCGGAAATCTTTCCTGATAAACCCTGATCTGTGTTTTCTTCCTGATGCATAAACGTCAAATTTTTTGGTACGCGGACCTAATAATTATGATTTTAAGTTGTAAATAAACACACTGTCGTAATGGATGATTATTTCTTTCGTGAACTCACTTGTAAATAAAGTCTATTAATTTATTAATCGGTTTCAGAGACACGGGAGAAATTGACCATTGTAAATCGATATTCTATTTTTGATGCTACGTAATTATTTACGTAGCAACAAAACGTATTCACTCTAAATTCTTAATAAATAGTAACTTTAAATCGTGCGTATTAGTCGGAAATCTTTCCTGATAAATAAATATCTATTAAAATATCTGTGTTTTCTCCCTGATGCATCTCTTTTGTCATCAGAACGCATTTTAATATTGATATAAACGTCAAACGTCAAGTGTGCGTGCCGTGGACACGTCCGTACCTCAGACCACTTGTCAAATTGTTTGGACCGCGCGAACTTCACCCCAAACGATGTTGGTGTAAAGTTTATGGCTTTGAGTGTTGGCAAAAATTATGACCTTGATTGTTGTGTTGGACTGTCAAAAGTCTGGCGTTTGCCCGCGCAATGGACAAAGCTTAACTAGGTCATTGTCAATTACTATACCTGTTCTAATCTTATCTTTCTTTATCTTCAGACTAATTGATTGTTAACAACAGAGATATGATTTTTTCCTTTGATAACAACAACCCGGTAAGTAAAAACTTCGATAAAAATGGTAAGTAATTGTTTTCGTTGAGCCCCTCAAGGAAGACACTATGTTTTTGCTTACCACAGCAGTGTACACTTTGTTATAGTTGCGCAAGAATCAAACAATGAGCCTAGAACATGTTTTTGAAGTCAAAACTTCTTTAGCACCGTTGTGATTTGAAACTCGATGAAACGAAAAAGTGACACTAAAAAGAGACAAACACATACATCTATGGGATTTAGCCTGCGAGAGAATGAGATAGAATAATCTGTCTCCTCTTTGTGTGATGCTTCGTAGCCTCCACACTCTTGTCTACTTTATTTTTCTGAAGGTTTCACTTCTACAGCGTGTGAACTGCACACATGTTGTTTTTTAATTGGCTTAGAACACGCATGCATAATCTTATTTTGACGGGGCTAATATTAACCTGTAAGAAATCAACAAGCATCTGGCTCATTCGTATGGGTGGGTGGGGTATTTGATTGAAAAAGATTGTACTTCTGGTATTGTCAACATCCTTTATTTCACGCAAGACCTGTGAGAAGGAGGACAGCCAGCAAGAATTTAGCAATATAAACATATTTGTCTATGATTCTGGATAACCCTCTGTGGTTGACTGTAAGCTTTTAACCCTTGGAGTGCCAAGCTGAATGCCGAGTGGACCGGTGATACTATTTTTGTAATAACTTACATGTTTTTCTCAAACATATGTTTTTGTAATTTGTACCGTCTTACCAGATAATGTGGTCATATAAATATTTGTAAAAATTGTATACACGAGTCGTGGTGATGCAAAACCCGCTCTAGAAATTTCTGCTAGTTTTTCACAAAAGTAAGTACATACTTGAATTGAAAATAAATAAATTATTCATATTTTTCGCTAAATATCATAAGAATAATGCTGATATGTAGCATAAAAAGTATATTCTTTTTATATTCATTGTGTTTCAAACAGTTTTTCATCAAAAAATTCCGTAACGTGTTTTACAAACTCCATCACTCATATATATCCTGTGTAATTTCACCAAGCCAGCTACTTACATTCAGAGATTTTTTTTCTGTTAAAAAACAATAAAATACAGTCGAACTTGGTTATAACGATCACGGCAACAGCGAGGTCACGGCTATAATGAGCAATTACTAAATGATATTTTAATTCAGACTTATTTTCATATAATTGTTGGCTGTTATAACGAGGACAATTCACTGATATAACGTGCAAATATTTTTTTCAACATAATTTCTAAATATGTAAATAGATTTTGGGTTTAAAAAAAAAACTAATATTATAATAACAATCAAATGTGGCGGCATAGAGCATCGACTAGCGGCAATTTCCTATCCCATTAGGGTCAGATTCATATTTTTATAACACTAACTGTGTAAGTAAAATATTTCCAAAGTTTTATAAATTTTTTTCAAATTGGAATCTGAAACTTTGGTTTCGTAAAGGTGTACATTTAACTTCTTTTGTGGTTTGAATATAAAGCGTGGTATTTTCTCTTTCTAACGCCATTTATATCATATTTATAACTATAGTAAGGGAGATACATACAACAATTTCTATTTAGGTTGTTTCGAAAAGCGAACAAATTAGCAGGAGGGTTTAAGCAAAGAAAAAGATAACGCTTTACTGTTAGATTTACTATTATCAGATTTATGTTTTATTTAACCACTCCCATCTATTGCGAATATGCAAGTTTTTCGTCTTAAAAATGTCATATCAACTTTGTGTTATTTCCACTTCACAATTAAAGCTCTATAAATGAAACATTTCTGAACGTAGCCGAATACTAAAAACTGTTTTTGAAAGGTTATGAAATAAGCTTTCAAATTGTTATATTACAAATAAATATTAACATTTGTAAATATTAAAATTTAGAATGCAAACATAAAAAAAAGTGTCAAAATGAATCGCGTGATGTTTTTATGTGAAAACGGTACTAAAATCACGAATTATGTAAAAAAACAATACTTATTCTATCGTATAAATGTATAATAAATGCATAATAAATGTATAGTAACCTCACTTTTTTATCATTTCATAAAATAATATTTAAAAAAAAAAATAACAATGTCTAACAGCGGGTAGGCGATTTGACGGTCTACCATGTATCGGACAGAATAGATCTTTTTATGTATTTTTATGGACAACTTGAATAGTGATGGGTAGCTTGATTTATTATGGAGCTTCTACTTTTTGTTTTAGGGATGGTACTAGAACAATAACGGAGTTATAACGATTTCTGTGGAAACACACGTTGACGTGAAAACACGCTTATTGTACTTATCGTGTATATCCGCTTATTTATCGGAGTGGTTAATTAGTATTTAATAAACATTCTAAATTAGTGATTATTGATACTAATCACCAATGCTAAATCACTTCAATATCTTGTTACAAATGATAACATTCATCAGATAATAACTTGAATCACTCACCAGTACTAAGTTTCGTTAGATTGGAAACAGTTTATGAATCAGCATTTAAATTTAAATTTAGCTTGGGAAGGAGTC
Organism: Limnephilus lunatus; assembly: GCA_917563855.2. Classification (NCBI taxonomy): domain Eukaryota; kingdom Metazoa; phylum Arthropoda; class Insecta; order Trichoptera; family Limnephilidae; genus Limnephilus; species Limnephilus lunatus. The sequence goes on along the minus strand of OU830593.1, from coordinate 4,018,287 downwards.
ACTTCTTGGAAAACATAAGTATTGCAACAATTAAGTTTTTTTTGCTTTGAAAATGTGCATTTTTTTTTTAAATTTAAGCGACTATATAAAATAAGGTGACCCGAAAATTCGTCCGGCGACAATTCATCCGGCGACAGTTCATCCGGCGACAGTTCATCCTGCCGACAGTTCATCCTGCCGACAGTTCATCCGGCCGACAATTCATCCGGTGACAATTCATCCGGCCTGATCATTTAGAAGATTTTTTCTTCAAGTAAGTATGCAAAGAGGATATACAGCGTACAACCAAAATCGATATACTTAATATTTTTACAAACAATAATTTCGACTCTCCGAAGAAGCATGCGTGAATAACAAAATACGACATACTTATACGTGCAGTCGGCTTAGAAACGGTAGATTCCTACTTGCATGTAATATAACTTTTTCATCTGAAATTAACACCATCTTTTTAGGGTGAATTGACTAATTTGTTAGGTTAGGTTAGGTTACAGCGGATTTCCACTCAAGATGCCTTCAGATATAAGTATATTGATTTTGGTTGTACGGCCGTATATCCTCTTTGCATACTTACTTGAAGAAAAAATCTTCTAAATGATCAGGCCAGATGAATTGTCGCCGGATGAATTGTCGGCCGGATGAACTGTCGGCAGGATGAATTGTCGGCCGGATGAACTGTCGGCAGGATGAACTGTCGGCCGGATGAAATGTCGCCGGATGAACTGTCATGGAACCATAAAATAATTCCATAAGTATGCGAAATATAATGGTTATGTAAGGTAAAGATATTGTATTTCTTAATCATCCTCACTAGGGGTTCCTGTGCCGAGGCGGACTAAAATTGTTTAATAACAGCTTATTTGTCTTCTATGTCGTTTTTAGTATCTTCATTGGGGTGTTTTCGTTGACCTCTTTCAACCATATTTTTATTCTTTTAAAGTGATGTCAGAAACTTGTAAAATAAATGGAAGATTTAAAAGTTTGATGATGGAATTTCATCATACCAGTATCTATGGAAATACAAAACAGATGGCTCTGAAAATTGTTGTGGTTATAGAAATGGGCAAAAGAAATGGTTAAGCTTTTAAAGGTAATTTTTGAAAAAAAATGTCAGTTAGAATCTTGACCAACCAAGGTGATGCAGCAGTTGGGAGTGGAAAACACCGATAGCTGAAGGAATGAAGAAACACCTATTCACTCCTAACTGATGGGGAGAATGCTCAGTTACCTGGAAAGCACCATTGTTAACAGGAAACCCAGTGATAATCCTGTTGAAATTTATTAAAGTGACTGGACATCGTCAAGGGGATAAGGTGTAACTTGGTCCGAGTGCTTTCAGGAGCTGTACCTAAAACGAATTCCCTGATGTATATAAAAATAAGATGTCTTTGGAAGTGACAGGAGTTAGAAAAATGGTATCAAGTGAGAAGCTAGACGATCCGAGATGTGCTTAGCATCAGAACCAGAGACGTGACTCCCATATAGGCACAGATAAGCACTCTCAACATCGACACGATAAAGGATTTTATCGACTGTAAATTTCTAATTAAATATTGTCGCAGGTATCAACCACAAAATGCAACACCACTTATGACACATTGACTGCCCTATCATAATGTGTCAAAAGCATGAACTAAGTATGCAAAGTGACAGACATCATATTCAAATGTTAACTCTATTCAAGGGATGACTCATTTGTGTTAGTGTCTATATAAATGCCAGCAAATGTGGTAATCAGTACCATCTGTTGACACTACTATTAATTTTTAGTACAATGTTACTAACGAAATATTGATAATATCATGTTGGTTTTCTTGCAAAACATTATCTGTGTTTATTTGTTGTAAAAAAACATAAGAAATTTTATAATGAATAATAGATCACTTTGTTTAAACCACTATATTATAAACAATATCTACATGTTTCGATAACAATGTTATCTTCATCAGGATATGTTAATTTAAAGAAAAATAAATGACAAACAAGTTTAGACAAATTAGAATAAATTAGAACAAAGACAAAATATTAAAAAGTAGAGGTGATTAATTGCTTAAAAATCTCATAAAAATAGTTAAACAAAATTAAATTAGATATTGTTTATAATACAGTGGTTTAAATAAAGTGATCTATTATTCAATATATAATTAATGATGCCATGCCACAAAGTAATTTTGCGAAGTTTGAAGAAATAAGAAATTTTATTTATCTATCTAGTAATTGACTTGTGGAAAGACCCAGTGGCCCAGTGAGTGACCCAGGTGGAAAGAGAAAAGTGGGAAGACCTAGACTGAGATGGGAAGACGAGGTAAGAGGTGATGCAGCACAGCTTCTCCAGGTAATAAACTGGAAGTCAGCCGCTGAGTACAGGAAGAGTTGGAGGCAAATGTTGCGGAAGGTTAAAGCTCAATATGGGCTGTAGTGCCATCGGAGAGAGTAATTGACTTGAAATACGCATTAAAAAACGTAAATATTTAACGTGGTTTAGGTAATCTTAACCAATATCAGATACAGCAAGCTAGCAAAAACTTGCACGAAGGGTGTTGTCCATGTGGGGGAAAGCAACTCCAGGATGAACGAAGGGTGCTGAAGTAACCAAGGACAGATTCGCCTGGAGGTGACTTGTCGAAGCGATGGGTCCCCAACCCGATAGGACAAATAGAAGAAGATGAAATGAGACTCTTTAGGGTGATAAGCCATATTGTACTTCCTCTTTCTTAAATTAACGTTTCGGACAGCCTTGCAGTGTCTGATGGGCAGATGCGATATGATGATGAACACTGCAGAGTTGTCCAAAACTTTGACTCAAGGAAGAGGAAGATCATTGAGCGCTTTTATAATGTGACGATTCACGTTTACGATACAGTGACGGCAAAAAAAATATGTTTCTTATCGCTATAATACTGCAGCTCTTTCTTAGACATTAAATAATGTTGAGAAACACAAAATACGTGTGACTGTTTCCTCCAAAGTACTACTTTTTCCTTGCATTTCACTTTCTTTATAGATGTGAGGGAGATGTATGATAATGATTGAATGTTTCCTTTGGGGGATGCCGACATATGTTCACCGTTTATCTCATTTTTTACTGTTGTTATTTAGTCTTTAAGAAAAAACTGCAGCATTATTATTTTTAAGCAGCACGTAGACATTTGACATTTTTGAATTTTGAACTATATTCCATACTTTCAAAATTATCATCACGGTTAGTATTGCAGTGGTCTATGGAGACGTCACGGTGCAGTGTGTGAAAGAGATTCAAGAAAATGATCACGTTTTTCCTTTGTAGGAAACAGACCTACGTACATTGTGTATCTCATCTTTTGAAAGAGCTGCAGCGTTATAGCGATAAGGAACTTATGTTTATTGCCTTTTTTGCCGTCATGGTACCACAACCGTGAATCGTCACGGTAATAATAAAAGCGTTCATTGGATATGGAAACTTTTTAATACTATATGAATTTGGAAACGCATGTTTTGAAAAAGGTGGAAATAAAAAAAAATGTATTTTGCAACAGTGTATTATAATTTCCATTTTGTCTACAATTATTATTTGAGATACATTTTACATTCAGGAAAAAGGGTTATAATATTATCATAATCTAATGCATAAGACATTGATTTCTTATGATTATTTTTAATTAAACATGATTATTTAGAATATTTGTAAATAATTGATTACTGAATTATTTAATAAATTTTTATTAACACATTGGCCATAAACGGTTAATCGGTTAGCGACATAAAATTAGCTAGAAATATAAATGATCCAAATAGGCAGTAAATAAACCTACAGAGTTATGTAAATATTGCGTTTATAATATTTAAACAATATTATTTTTAATTTAAAAAAATTGATTGCAAAATAATTTTTTTATTTGTTCACTCCCAAATTGCTGAAACAACTTAACCTTTATTACAGTGCTGGATTTTTTAATGCAATCTATTCCGTTTATCATGGATCTTATATGCGACGTCTCATATGAGCGTCGATGTATCAAATATGCAACAGCAGCGTAGATAAGGTTAAAGAGTTTCCATTAAGTATCGAAACAAAATTAATATAATCATCAAATCGCAACATGCATTAGAAAAACACGCTAGAAAAAAGGTTATTAGCTCTAACCTCCGAGCTATCACAGCAATCTTCAGACCCGCCGTGTTCCTCCAATACACATGGTGTTTGAATAAAATGCGATTATTAACATTGTTTCAAGTATTTTTTGAAATTTTGACATGCTAAGTAATATTACAAACTGAAACAGACCTATGAAAAAGCCCCAGTGCAGATTGGAGATGTTCTATTAAGAACTGGAGTATAATATCAAAGATGGAAAAGATCACCCTATTTTACAACAAGTAACCCAAACAACGTGGGGATTTTACCATCTCTGAGTAAACTGTCAATTAACTGTTCATCAAGTAACTTTAATCTTACGATTTACATGGCTGTAAAAACAGAAATTTAATTGATGGACAGGTTACTAATTGGTAGTGACTCATTCTGCAGATGAGTAACAAATCTTTGAGTAACTTTAACTTTTTTAGTAGATTAACAAGACTGTAAAAACTGACATTTATTATTATTTTTAATTGATAAACTAACGTTTAAGACAAGATTTTCATGCATAGCACAAAGGGTAACAATTATTAAAAGCAATAATTTTCAGCCTGAAACACTCATCTACATTGAAAAAAATCTTCCGAGAAAAGATACTGGTCGCCAACGGGACTCGAACCCGTGACCCTCTGATTGCCAGTCAGGAGCTCTACCACTGAGCTACCATAGAGCTCCTATGTTGGCGGCTCCTGTGGGGTCGAATCCCGTTGGCGGCCAGTATCTTTTCTCGGAAGATTTTTTCAATGCAGATGAGTGTTTCAGGCTGATAATTATTGCTTATAATAATTGTGACATTTATTTGATGGGTAGCATTGCCGAGCAATGGTGAAACAGAAAATATGCACTACTAAACAAGTAGCGCTAATATACAGTTTACTCAGAGATGGTAAAATATCCCATTTTAAAGTTTAAAAAACATTGTATGATGACTGATGACTATCATATTAAAAACATATTATCGAAAAGAAGATAATACTAAAAATTCAAATGAAAAATTTGAAAAAAAAAAGGTAACTTTTGCAATTGGGACTCAAACCCAGGATCTTGTCTTACTGGGATAAACGCCTTAACCAACTCTTATTGGTACCTCTTATTTTTACTTTAGTCATTTTGTCAATCCCATATTAAAAATTCAGAATTAACAATATTATCTTCCACTAATTTTTCCCTGCTACCTTTTAAAATGATTACAAAAAAGAATTGGTTTGTAACCTCGATAGTGTATCGGATAAACATATCGACTTTATTTGTATAAGACACCTACCTATTTGTTGAATATTATTTCTAGCATTTATTTAGCAGAAATTAGCAATACTGACAAATATTTTAATAAAACAACTGTAAAAACTAAAAACCATGCAAAAGAATAAAAAAAGTTTCAACCCAAAATGCGAAATTTGTTATCTTGGATATATATTATAATACACCTGATTATATTTTTGGGTCACGTCAAACGGATTAACAGAAGAATGTGTATGAATAATATGTATGCAGCATAGAGCATGCGGCAAGATGTGTGATGGATGGATACAATGTTTAATTTAATAATGTTGCATTAAAAAAGTTATTAATAATTTCCAAAACATTACATAATAAAGTATGTAGTTATAATTTTTGGCTTAACAAATAATAATAAAGAGTTTAACCTAAAATGCATTACAGACTAATATAAAAATTAATAAAATAATACAACACCTTCCGAATAATTGTAATTCCACAATGACACAATTATTTTTATCTAAGTACTAGAATTAATTTATTAATAAAAAAGCTACGTTTAACTTGAAACAACGAGACTAGACTAAAGCAGGACACTCGGTAAGAAGTGTTTGTTTATACTGGTTAGATAAAAAATACTAACGAATGAAGGAAGAAATATTTATATTAGAATATTTTCAACAAGAATAAGATATTTATTAATTTGAAAGAATTACAGCACAATCAAGGGACCTCCAGGTAAGAATGGTTCTGTATATTTTCTGCCTGTGCATAATCTAAATAAATTGTAATATATGTACACTTAACACAGCATCACATTCATTGGTCGTACGCATTGTACATATAGTTTTGTATTAGTGATCGATGAACCGGTGGATACAATCTGTTAGCCAAAAGTTGTTATAATAGTTTGTCTAGTCTGTAGTTAGTAGCAGAGGCGGCTCCAGGGCTCCAGGTATGGGAGGTCATTTGAAAAAAAATTGTGAAATTACCTTTTTTTGATATTATGAAACATGCCGACATATTATTATCTATATCAATTTGAAGAAAGGTAGGGTCATGAATCCGCAACTCAAATTACATGGGTATTATTTAGATATAAATTGCAAAATCACTAAATAATTCATGTACTTGCTGGCACATCATTTCAAAGAGGGCACTTTTCAATATAGTTATGCACACCGATAGTATGTACCTAAGTATCCAAAATTTAAAAATAAAATTAGGTAAGTAGATTAGAAAAAATAGAAACCGATAATATCAAAAATTTAAAAACAAAAATTGACTTTGAAACACACATTCGCAGTCCCCTTTTACCCCTTAAATGCCCAAAGATATTGGGTGAGAAAAGACATTTATCAATTTTATTTAAATTTAGACTTGCGTTTCAATTTGACGATGTTTTTTTTTTGCATTTTTCAGTTACCTAACAAAAACAGATTTATTATTAAATTATGTTAGATATTTTTTATATATCTAATACACCACTACACAAGCAAAGGTCCCATTCAAATGATTTACCTGTAACTAGATAATTAAATGTATGGAATCTGCTGTCACTTAGGTTAGGAACCTAAAAAACGAACATTGTTTTAAAAGCTGTTTTCCATGTCCATTGAAAAGTGATCATAATATAATAATTAATAATCTTTGAAAAGATCTACTTCTCGATGTGCCGCCAAACTAAATTTGAAACGTCGCGTCGCCGATAACAACGTAAATAATTATTATTCCAAATCTTTCCCGAACTGTCCAAATACAATGGACGAGGCATGGGTGCAAAATGCAAACCGACCTATGTTGTATCGCCATCTCTTTCAACAACGCATAAGAGACGTAATGCTGTCTCCCTTCCACGACATTCGGTCATGCCCAAAACGTCGCTAGGGTTTCTATGGTACCTATACGCGGGAATTTTTACTCCAGGATAAAAACATAGTGCCATCGCGTTTATTGTATGGCGCGCATAGAGACAGAAGATGGGGGCATGTCAAAAATTGACCCAGGGATCTAAAGGGGTCTGTAGTCAGTTCTGCGGCAGTTGGTACTGCGGCAGTACCGTGTGGAGACCCCTTTAATATTGTGAGAATTGGAGCTTCCATTTGACACGATAGATGTCACTGCTCGTCACCCGGCGAGTCGTCGCCGCTAACTGCTATTATTTTGCGGTTCATTTCAAGTATGATTTCAAGTAAAGAATTCAATGCGTTGAGCCGTTTATTCCGTAAAAAAATATTATTATTATGTCTTATAATTTTGGGGGGTCAAACACCCATTGTCCTAAGGGGAGAGCCGCCACTGGTTAGTAGTAAGAAAGAGCATTGTAGAAATATATTTAAAATTGGTACAGTGCCCTCGAGGTGATTTTTCATAAAAATGGCATTACACAAATCATCTGAATATTATTATTGTTATTACTATCTCAGTAATTTGCCACTCGATTATATGACAACTACCATTATAATCTGCAGTTATTTTTATTGCTGAAAGCATAAAATCAAGCTACCTAACCTGTCCGCTAACGCTCTGTGTATTCTAACAGCTGTTGTGGGAATACCCTACCAATGAAGACAACTCTTGCCATGCGCAGAAAGGGCGCGATTTATTATTAGTTTGCTAGATTTATTTTTATGAAAGTTTAAAAAATTTCACCTTCCAAAGGCATTCATGTCAAATTATGGTGAAGCCATTGACAGACAACCTATTAAAGTAGTTCCGGTGGGAGGTTGTACACACGTCATCGTTGATCGTCCTTTTCATTTTTAAGCATCTTGGGTAAACACGACAGAAGATACTAGAACGATGTCGTCAAGTACGACTCCTCTCTGGGACTAATATAATAATAAGATAATAATAATATAACAATAATAGATTTTAATTTTGTTATCATTTTTAATGAATTTTTTCCTGTTGTCCGATCACATTAATTTCCGAATAATTTGTCAAATATTAGAATCAGTGAAGTGATAACTACTTTCAAAGAATTTAGTGATAAACTAATAAGAAGTCATAAATCATTAGGTGACATTGGTATTTTCCCAAACATGATGTTTGGATAGGTCAAGTATATATATTTTTTGTGAATACTGCATAAGAGTCCCTACTGCCCGTAGCAGTTGTACTATGTTGCCCCCATTTTGTTCAGGGGTAATGTTGTAAAGATAAAAGAAGTGGTGATGATAAGAGATGGAAAAGAGGAAGATTAAGAAGAACATACTTGGCTATTAAGGTACGGTAAGACAGTATCTAATGTTATGAGATTTTTTTACATTAAATCCACACAGGATGCTCTTAGGAAAAAAAGTCATCTTTGGGGATGCTGTGTGGAGGGTTCTTTTAGGGAAAAGAAGGAGAGGAATGCGTCCAAGAATGAAGGACATATGAATCCATCCCTCCTACTGCGGTGTAAAGCGTTGGTTCGAGAGAGTCTGGCTGGAGAGGTCTAAGTTAGGTCTCCCTCAACCAGTCTCTCCTGATCCGGCCTGCCATGCAGTTGGTGGGCAAACGAATTTGCCGCCAAGACCTAGACAAACCTCACCGTTACCCGGGCACCACTGCTAAGTCACTAAAGCAAAAAACTGAAGTGTGGGAGTGGAAAGATAAGGTTATGAAGTACCCGGCTATTCAGATCTAGTCACTAAACATAGCCACGTAGCCAAAGCCATTTCAAGCTACATTAAGAATTTGAACGATAATCTTTCAAAATGGCGATACTGAACGTATCTTCCACGCTAAATTGGCGATACCATAGTTTCACTGGCTACGAGCATTTTAAATTCTTGTGCGATAATAACAGAAAATTAAAAAACATGTACACAATACTAGTTGTTACGCATGAAGTATCGTGGAATGGAATATAATTCGACTTGCCAAGACGAAAACTGAGAAATTTTGTTTCTACAGAATAAAAAAATATTACACATTTCAAATATAGAATAAAAATAAAATACATTATAGGTAGGTACATTATCACTAGTGAAGATTCTTTTATAAAACTGAGAAATTTTGTTCCCACAGTATAAAAAAATATTGCACATTTCAAATATAGAATAAAAAGGAATCATCTTGTAAAATACGTTATAGGTAGGTTCTTTATCGCTTGTGAAGATTCTTTTATAAAACTGATAAATTTTGTTCCCACAGAATAAAAAAATATTGCAAATTTCAAATATAGAATAAAAAGTACCTAATCATCTTGTAAAATACATTATAGGTACATCGCTTGTGAAGATTCTTTCATAAAACTGAGAAATTTTGTTTCCACAGAATAAAAAAAGTATTGCACATTTCAAATATAGAATAAAAAGGAATTGTATTGTAAAATACATTATAGGTAGGTACTTATGGCCTGTGAAGATTCTTTTTATACATAGATACATCAGAGTTTAAAATGTGTGAAGTTTAATTTCTATGGTTGCATTATACATTAGAAAATCCAAAATGACTCAATTTCCAACAAATCTATTAATATTTCTAATAAATTAGTAGAATGGCGGACAGCATGATAAATAATTAAAGGCCAGGTGGTGAGAAATACATTTCTAACGCAAACCGAAAACCATTCAAAGATAAAAATAGAGACAATTCATTCAATCCAAGAATCAATAAACATTCCAGAACCGAATTTACTTATTTGGTCAAGTACTGGTCAAGTAATTAAGTTAATGATGATCAAAAATTTGTGATAATAAATAATGTGTATTTTTAATGTTAATAGCGCACAAGAGTCCCAACTGTTCCGACTGAGAGCCAGTGGACTATGGCATCGGGACGAGGCCGAAAGGGGTGGCTTAGTGTAGATGAAGGTAGAGAAGTACCTGGTTATTCAGATCTGATCGCTAAACACGGCTAAAGCCACAATGAAGAGGTCTAGATGGAAATTTTCACTTTTGGAAGTTATCAACAAAAATGCAGAAAATCTGTTTGCGTGTGACTAAAACAACCTTCTCGAACAGTGGGATCTGATGTCATGAAATTTGCACAGATTTTACTATCTGAAATTTCTTGGTCAATGCAACTATTTTCAGTACACAGAGTCATTTCCACGTTGAGCAATGAAGCTTTGGAAAGCCGGGTAGTAATTGTTTAGGTCTCACTAAAAAAAAAACTCTTGAACGGACAGCTAAGACTTTATGAAATTTGCACAGTTTTTACTGTCTGGAATTTCTAGATAAACGCAAAGATTTTAAGCTCACAACTTTAATTTTATTTATAGCTATAAAGTTTTTCAAGATGGTTATTCAAAATTTTTCAATAATTTATTGTAGACGGGTAGAAATTACTAATATGGTTCATTCTTTTGGCAGCCTGAAAATTTAAGTGTGTTAAGCTGTGAATCTAATAGGCATACTAATTAATAGTCCATTGATAAGGAATTCCCTTATCAATTTGCGGTTTAAGATTATCTTGCTATCAGTATGAAAACTTCTATGCTAAAATTATTGTTGAATTTTTTTCCGTCCATTTCATGGGAAATCACAGATCAAATAAAGTCTTTCTAAAGAAATGCTGGGAAATCTTGGAATAAAGAGGAACACGAGAAATGACTGACCATCATTTGTTTAAATTTCAAAAGACGTTGTAGACTGCTAGCCTGTGACAAATTATATATTGTGATAAAGAAATTATATAATAATCACTTCACAGTAATCGAGCTGGCAATGAAATGAGTCATGCATATGTTTTAGAATATTATAAAATTTTAATGACTTTTTCATTATCCATTAGAAATTCCATAGGTACGCATTAAAAAAAAAGATTGGTCATTCATTGTGGCAGGGCAAATTCCATAGATAAATTCTTAAGATAACAGAGTACACAAACTTGATAGTGTGATATCCCATTATCTAAAGCCGCCTAAGATTTTTACTTGGAATATTATTTATTTACGTTTTTCTCAGATATCAACTCATTCCCAGATGCTGAGATATTGCAAATGAAACTAACTAAATATTTTTTTAAAGAAAGGAAGAATCACTCCTAATAATCTGACAATATTTTAATTCTCCCTACACTCATCAATAAAAGCAAAAACTGTTGATTGTATAATGAATGATGAAGTACTTAGATTGCGGAGGATTTAACCCGCAACAAAAACCAGGGAATATTGAAGAAGCCTTGATTGTACCTAAATGTGATTGTTTAACAGGATTTTCATTTAAAAGTGTGTGTAAATGTGATTGATTAAACGGATTTTCATTTAGAAGTATATGTAAATGTGATTGATTAACAGGATTTTCATTAAGAAGTATGTGTAAATGTGATTGATTAACAGGATTTTCATTTAGAAGTATATGTAAATGTGATTATTTAACAGGATTTTCATTTAGAAGTATGTTTAAATGTGATTGATTAACAGGATTTTCATTTAGAAGTACGTGTAAATGTGATTTTTTAACAGGATTTTCATTTAGAAGTATGTGCAAATGTGATTAATTAACAGGATTTTCATTTAGAAGTATGTTTAAATGTGATTGATTAACAGGATTTTCATTTAGAAGTATGTTTAACAGGGGAACATATTATTATCAACAAAAAGGATATTGCAATGACAAGGTTTCCCTGTCAATAAGAAATACTTAAATAAATTAAGTATTTATGTAAGTGATTAAAAAACAGTATAATTAAACAGGCACACAAAAACGTCATAAAAACAACAACTAGAGGTGCAATATACAACAATAAAGTTAAAAAGTGACAACTGGTGCATGGAACAATCAATAAAATGAACATGCAGGAATTAACTTAATAATAATACTAATAATTTTTGTATACCAAATAATAAAAAAAACTCCCCAAAAGGCAGAGATCAAATAGTGAAAAAAAATCATTGGTACAACATGACTGACGCAAAATACAATAGAAAATTACATGCAAAATTAACTTTTTTACAATCATTTTGACATACAATCCCATTGTGCACATCCCTCTTAAAGGTAGCTACACACATATATTCATGCTCGATGGTTTGGCTTGATCAAACATGTTGACTTGGAAGAATGCTCATCGTTGCGACAACACGCTCGAGCAGCTCAACACGTGACGCTCGGTCAAATCGTATGTTTGCTCGATATCGAATAAAGAAGCATTGAGCGAGTTGGTACATATGTTGAGACATGTTCAAGAGCGTAAAACCATCGAGCAAGAATAAGCGTACGCAGTTAGCTTCACCCAACGGGGCAACGAAACACGAGGAATGCGGTTAGGTTAAGAAATAGTAAGCATATTGATTCAGATTCAGAGAAAACAAATTAATTTTCGATTGTATTTTGAGTCTGTATACTAACAGTTGTGGACCAAATCATTTTACTTATCCAGTTAGTAAAGGTGGTAGCTTAAATAATCCAGTTACCTAAGCTTAGTATATTTCCTTCAAGTCGGTGTACAGAATCCATCTCTAGTAGATCGTAAGCCTAGCAGACTATTTGAAAATGAGAAATTCACGTGATTAATGTTATCAGCAAAGAATCTGCCTAGATGTTTTAAAACGTTACACGTAGGTTTATAGCTTGTGGCAACACTAGTGAACTAGTCTTGGTCAATTTACAGGAACTAGCTCAATTAAATGTACACAAACTTGTCTCGTTCGATTTACACAAACTAGTCTGACATACACAGACTAGTTTCGTTCAATTTACACAAACTAGTCTTGTTCAATTTACAAAAAGAGGCCCCGTTCAATTTACACGAACTAGTCTCATTCAATTTTTATTGTATTCTGATGAAAATAGATAGAAATTGTTTAAAACCCGCGAAGGATCAGACTTTGTATTAACATGCAGTGGTAATCCTTAATTTGCAGCACAATATTGAAAAAAAATATGACACTTCAACGCTAATTAAAAATACAACAAAATGAAATATTGCACTGTAACTTTGTTTTATACAGCTGTTTATCAACATGTTTTAAACCAACCAGATTTTGCTTTGATTTAAGGCTGGGAATACACAGGACTGCGAAAAGCAGTCAATATCGACAGCTGCAAACAGTGTGCATCAATTTGCAGCTCTCATATAGAAAATCTTTTCGAATTACGAGGACTGCCGTATATTTTGTAATAACTGCTTGAAGCTGTCGATATAGACTGCTTGAAGCAGTCTGTGTATGCCTAGCATAACCTTCATCGGGGCTTATTGAAGATAATATTACGGCCTAATGAAAAACTTGAGCAACGTATGGTAGGCATAAAAACGTGAATAAGTAGTGATCTAAAACAAAGATACTGTGTTTTATTTCATTTATAGTGTCACACCGCAGAGTGCTTGCTTTCTAATTTTTGGATTAATGTTTCATAATAATATGCATTTATCTCTATGGAGAGATTAATAAGGGGCCATTTGCACTAACAATCTTGTACTTTGCTCTTCTAGAAATTCAGATAAAGAAGGATAATTGAGAATTCCCATGGACGTGTGTTACTGTAAAATTAAAGCTGTAAGTAGTGAGTAGGCTTAATTCTTAATATAGTTTACGTGCAAGGGGAGTAATTATTATTATTATTGTAGGATATTGGGAGCGTTAACATTGCGGTACAAGGCAGGCAGCGTCCAGCGCAGTAAAAACATCTTAATTATTTGAATTAAACATCAATACTAAACAAGAAAGCTAAGCTGTTCAAAATCAACGAGTAACTCCTGCAGAAACTGTGCTTCTCGTTATGAAATTATTAAAGAACATTTCAACAGTGGAAGTAATTCTCATCAATAGATGGATCCGTGTGGAAATTAACAGGAGATTACCAATATAATATTATTGTTCTTAATTAGCGCAAGCAAAATATGGCATTTCACAACATTAACAAATACCAAATAGAACCATTACAACAATGAATCCCTAAATTGATTAAGCTCTTTAGCGTAAGAAGGATTGATTGAAAACGAACATTCGAACAATAACATTTGTCACTGTAAACAATGATGAAATGTGTGGTTTTCCATTACACATGTGTATTATAATATTTATGGAAGAGGGAAGATTTATCATTTAACGTGTTAAAAGGCCATCGATATAAAGACAATAAATATTAGAAATCCTACCAACCTTTTAACGGATACTACGGATCTACTCTCACGCAGTATGTAGGTATGTATTGTACACTTAACATTTCACTATGATATCACGGGATGTAGTTGGGGGTAGTTATTGGGGGATGCCGTAGTTGACCCCACCTGTGTTGAGACTGGTGCTCTCGGAGGCGGCGCCCGGGGGCGGCATGGCGATGGCGGCGCTGGAGGGGTGGTCCGCCGGGGGCGCGGGACGCGGGTTGCCGCCGGGCTGCGACGTCACCGCCACGCCGTCCGAGTCGTCCCTCTCCAGCGTGTGATAGTCGCCCGCCTCCTCGGGCGTGCGGGGCTTGCACTTGCCGCAGCAGCAGTTGAAGCAGCAGCACAGGCAGCAACAGAAGTAACAGCCCGTCAGGATACCGCAGCAGATGAACAGCGCCTTGCACCAGGTGGACGTGACCACGAAGTATGCGTTGACATTCTCCTCGCCGAACTGTTCCGCTATGTACAGCCCCAGAGAGCCGTAATTGTCGTAAATATTCCGCTTCGTGGGGTCGCTCAGGATTGTGTGAGCTCGGTTGATGTCTTTAAACTTCTCTGCGGCCTCCGGATTGTTTGGGTTCTTATCCGGGTGGTATTTCAAAGCGAGTTTCCTATACGTCTTCTTGACATCGTCTTGATTTGCCGTCTTCGGCAGTGACAGAATCACGTAAAGGCTGTCGCCAGCCGTCGATAACTTTCTTCTATCCATGTTCAGGTGTCGGGAGAAGGTTTAGTCGAAGGGTGACTAATTTGTTTTACAGGAAATATGGTAAAAACGGGCGTAACAATCAAAACCGACACAGAAAACTGCACCAACTCGGAAAAGACGATTGTGATTCTACGCACTGAAGTTCGTCACAATGTCGGTGTATTTGTTCCAACACAGAAAAATGCAAACCGATATTAATTAACTATTAGCAGAAAACTTATTTCGGAGCTGATTAAACTGAATTTATTTTACCACAAAACTTATTGATAGATTTACAGGATTTTATTAAATCACTTTGATATTTTTTAAGCTTGTGTAAAAAATATTTGAGTAAGACGTCATGACATTTGGGAGTTTGTGAACATGTTGTCATATATTGATTTTTGAGACATTAAACACGAGTTGCGTTGTTTTGGACCGCAATTTTTTGAACAGAATTTATCACTAGGAAAACATTGAAAATATTAAATATGGCAACTTTGCCTCACTATGAAATCTTGTAGGTAGTTATGGAAAACTTTACGAAATTATAATACGTTATTAGATAATCTAGATTTCTTAGAAACAGCCACCAAGAAGTGCGGTACATAAAGAGGGAAATTCCCATATTATTATTTAGCATGTAACTAAGGTAATATTATAATATATTTATTGTAAAATATTATCTCCCTGAATAATTAGCAAATAATATTTGCTTTTACTCACTTTTGATTCACGCAAAAATAATTATATTCACATAGATTTTACTTTTCCATTATGTGAAAGAGCTACCAGCATGCTACCAGAGTCCCTTTTTTTAATTTGATCCAACATTTTAAATTTCATAGTAGGTACAATCCAATAATGTTGACCTCACTGGGTGGTTTACCCGTGCTGAGTCCCTAAATATTTGTTGACAATAGGTAGGTACTAATTATTTATGCTATAAACCGCGTACTCGTTAATATGGAATATTTTTTCTTCAAACAGTTAGATTTAGCTTTATTATCATGAAAAGTGAGTATGTCGCGGGAGACAAAAAAAATGCAAAAAATATTCATTATTTGAAAATTAATTTTTTAGTCTTTTCATTTTAATTTTGTTTAAATTAATTCGCTTACGCGGTAACGCTATTTTGTTTTTACCGTTTTTATTTCATAGACAATCAATCATAATTACACAAACCCGCTAGACAACCCCTGCTTTGACAAACAAACCATTCAAAACCTGGAATGTTTTTTTAAATTATGATGACATGCAGCTTTCGTAGTTTAACCTCAACCTAAAAAAGGAATATTCCATATTATCCGTGCATCAAACTTCAACAACACGTACGTTCCGTATTATCCGTGAGGAGGACTAAATGCATATTTAGCAAACTTACTATTAAAAAACAATATTTACATAAATTTATTCAGGACAAAAACATATTTACTATACAATCGGTCCGTGGCTGAGTTGGCATCGCGTTTGGGTCCCACCCAGGCGTCACGTGTTCAATTCCTCGGCTGGCTAAGTCCTCCATCACGGCACAAGCAACATTTTCCGCTTACTGTGGTGGCAGTAGGAGATTTTCAAATATTGTTTGGTTATTCGTAACCTGGAAATGTTTGTCTTTCTTTAAAAAAAAAAAAAAAATAGAAAGTGTGATAACTGAAACAGCGAAAATTCTCGTACATTGAGCTCCAGGGTCATGAAATACGTATGGATTTTTCAGTTTTATTAACAAATTACCTACTATTTTCACTAGTTACTTACTCGAGGCTTACATCTTCATCTTCATTAGCCTTCTTGTGTCCAGCTTTGGACATAGACATTCCTCAACGTTGTTAGTTCACTTAAGGTTATCAAACCATATCATCTGTATCTCTGTTTTTTTTTCCAATCTTTATATATCCAGCGTAGTCCCACTTGCGATTACTTACATTAGTAATACTGGCTACCCTTGTCTCGCTCCTAATCCCCTCATTCGTCTTTCTATCTCACAAGAATGTTTGGGTGTAGGTATCCCCTGCCAGTGACTTAGTAGGGGTGCCCGGGTTCATGGTGGCAAATTCGCCAATGTTTGCCCCTCTATTGCATGGCAGGCCTGATTGGGAGAGATTGGTTGAGGGAGACCTAACCTAGACTTCTCCAGCTGGACTCTCTCGACCCATCACTTTGCACCGCAGTGGGAAGGGTGGATTCATACATCAGTCATTCCCGGACACGCTGACCCCCTGATTCCTACCCACCACTCATACCTTCATCCTTCCCAGAACTTTCTTTTCCTAAAAAGACCCTCTAGACAGCAACCCCAATGATGACATGGGCCCAGGCGGATTTTATTTCCTCAGGGCTCTGGAATGTGCCGAAAACACTCTGTATATATTATTTTTAATTCATTAATTGTGAAATAACACAAATCAATCAAATGTAATTTATTTGCGAAGCAAGTTGGGATTTGAACCCGCGACCATCAGGTTGCTAGTCGAGAGCTTTACCCCTCGACCATGGAGGCTGTGAGAAGGCAGCGTTGTGGGTTAAGGTATGGGCCGTAGACTTAAAGCAGATGCCAGTAAGCTTGCTCCACATACGAGCCGACTTACACAAAATCGAGCTGAAGAAATGATTGGCCCTCATGAAGCCAATATCACCGTGAACAGGTGTTAAGCTCGAATCCTTGGAGTTTCACATAAGTCTTCAATTTGGGAGGGTATGGGTACCACCACCGCGAGAATCATTTATTGGATAACTAACACCTCGTGTACTAACTCACCAAGTTGTTCGCTACATTTGGTGACTTAGGAGGGGTGCCCGGGTTCATGGGGTGAGGTTTATCCGGGTCTTGGCGGCGGATGTCTGTCCACCAGCTGCGTGGCAGGCCATATCGGGAGAGACCGGTTGAGCGAGACCTTGTGTCCTCTCAAACAGAACTCTTTTGGAACATCATCTTGCAGCGCAGTGGGAGGGTTGGATTCATGTCCGTCGTCGTTGTATAGCACCGTTTTTGTGAAAAATCATCTCAAGGGAATGCTCAGAGATTTTTAGAATTAGTGATAAATAAAACAAAATTTCAACTTCAATTATGTTTGTATAATAGTTTTAATTATAATATAATTTATAAGAACGTAATGATTTATAATAAATGGACAAACAGATTTTTACAAAGGATTATTAATCCAGAACAAACTCCATACCAGTGAGGTTCAACCAACAGGAAATAATGTACATAATAATATTATGTATGAATCCCAATACATTATTTATTCTTTCCGGAAAATTACCAACATAAATTCACATAGTGCAGATTCTTGGGCTGGGTTCTTACCGAGCTAGCTTACAAACAGCTCCCCGGAAATAGTTGTTTAGTCCTTTTACACTGGCATGTTCAGTCTAACTTCGTAAATAACATCAATCTGAAAATGAAATCGTGTTCATTTAGCCTTAGAACAGCAACGAATAGTTTTTTTTTATGTCATAACCGCCATTTGTTTTTTAAGTGAAAATTCATTTCAACAGCTACATATCGTGGGTAATTACGTATGAAATCGAAAAAAGAAAGTCATTTCACATTAATCTTCACCTTGAGTAGATTAATTAGGTTATGTTTGGTTAGGCTATTTCTTTTCATCGCTTTTAATGACTTTATATCATGAGTTGTCATAGCACCCTTTTTGGTACAAAGGTACAGATTTTTGTTAATAACTTTAGCTAGAAGCTTGAAAAATGTAATTGTAAATGACTTATTTTGAATCCAATTTAAAATAAGGAATTTAAGTTTGCAGTACACAATAAAAATATGTTGTTCATAGAATAATTGAAGAACTGGATGCAATAACGACTTTTAATGAAAATTATTGTAGTTTTGATATCCAAATAATGCATCCAAAGTTTTTTGTAATGCGTAAAATTCACTTGTGACTAGTGTTCAAACTTTTGCGTATAGCTCCATCTGTGTAAAACCTACAGAAGTAATATTTACAAAGCAGATAAAGAAGGGTTTTCAGATACCAAAAGGGCGATGGGAGCCAGATCCAATTATTAGTTCGAAACAGAAGCGGCTTGTGACTGAAATGTGGCTTTTAAAATGTACCTACTATGTAATATAGGTGCAGTAAATTAATGAATAGGGTTACTGTAATAATTCATTCACTCCACTAAGTTACATTTGTAAAATAATTGAATAAATAATACTGCCCCATCAGCTTTCGCACTTTCATCTCGAGAGGACAAGCAATTCATTACTGAAAATCTCACAAAACCGTTTGAATTCACGGCAGACGATTACCAATGTGTGAATGTTGCAGCGCAAAAGAGTGTACACGGATGACGTCGAGAGTGCACGGGATGAGTTATATATCTGCACTGCTCTAACACATATAATTTGCCGTTACGAGCTTAATCTGTCTCGCTCATGTCACCGTTTCAGCTGGCCAAGATATCTTGATACCGCTAGATGCTATCTCCATAGTATGGTAAAACAAAATTTTGTGCAAATAGGAATATGCACAACTCGTCTGCACAAGCATGGGAGTCTTTTATTAGAAGATAGTTTAAATTTCGGGAATTAACACGTGCTTAATAAATTAAACTATTTGTATCACAAAGTGGTGGTTTGGCGGTCTCCGTGTACTTTCGGGGATAGTAATTTTATTATGCTTGTGAACTGCGTAGACTTTCATACATCGATGACTGGGGCACAGATGTCGTTGTAAGTTATGTAAAGACCGAAGACAAGCAGAGCAAACAGTGCATTGCACAAATGCACATGCTAAGGAATCACCTCTGATTCCAACTATTGTGTGAAATGAAAAAGGTTTGAGTTGTGATTTTGTTTACCTTAAATATTAAAACATATTATTACTACAAGTGGGAATCAGATATTATGTAATTATGTTAGGACTGCCTAAACTCATAAGAAATCTAAAATACAAAAAACTTTAGAAACTATTTATTATTAATATTATAAAAAAATATGATCACTATGCATCTTCACTATTAAAATATCAAGTACGGAGGTACCACGGTAAATTTGATCATGGTTAAAAGATTGCAGAAATGGCTTAACTCTACGAACAAAGTTTGCACGTGTAAACTTTCTCCATTTTGGAAGCAGTTAACTCTTGGTGTAATTCAATTGCAAAAATAATATGATTTAAAAACTTTCACAACTGTGTTTCACTTGTTTATTTGAGACAGAAAATTTATTAACTGCTAGTGGGACTTTTTTTAATGTGAATATCGCACGTAGGTCCCAACTGCTATCTGGAGCAAGGGAACTTGAAGTATGTTGTGCAGCTGAAGTTAGTTGGGAAGGGAAGGAGATGGAGAAGAGGAAGGTGAGGAAGTACCTGGCTATTCAGATCTGGTCACCAAACTCGGCTAAAGCCATTTCAAGCAAAGTTTCAATTCTGAATGGTGGTCTTAAACCGGTCGATACTGAGAGTATATGTTGCATCTGGAACATGCCGCAAAAATACTTATATTATTTTTAAATGATTAAATTGTGAAACAACACAAATCAATCAAATAAAATTTACTTGCGCATGCTGGGATTTGAACCCGCGGCCTCTGGAACGCCAGTTGAAAGCCTTAGGTGATGCGAGGCTGGAAGAAAATGGAAAGAGGAAGGTACTATTCAGATCTGGTCACTGTGATCATGTTTTAAGAGTTATTTTAAGCAACTTTTCGATTCTGAAGGTGTTCAACAGATATACTGAGAGTATTTATCACTTACTTTGAAGATCTTCTGACAGGTACTTTTTAAAAAACTAAAATTATACTTTTATATTGTTTATTACCTTTCGACAGGTTACACAATAATGATAAGTTAAAGTTTGAAACATACCACCTGTCTGAAGATGTCCGTAGAAGGGTGAAACCGTTCCGGTCACAAATAAACAGGCGAAACAAAGCTATAAAGTTCTTTAAACCCAATAATCCCATAAAGTAACAGATTTACCACTTTACTTAGGACCTGTTGAAATATATATTCGGAAATGATATTTATATGCATGTTCTACTTTTTAACTTAGAATCAGTTGTTCAATACTATTCCAAAAAGACCTCTGACAGAACTCAACGTAGACTTTTTAATAGACCTTAATGTGGAGTTCTGATGAATCGTTTGTTGCCACTAATTTTCAATTTCTGAATCTCATAATTCATAATTAATGTCGGCCATCTTCAAAAATCTTTCATAAAAGTTCCATAGACAAACCGCTGGCATTAACATCTTTATCTATGGATTCCTCACATTTCTGCCCAAAGACAATATTATCAAAATAATTTTTAACCCCTAAGGCTAAATTCTTCAGTTTTGTGAACAAACAGCAATTACCGTAGTCATATTGTTCGCTTTTGTGAAGAGCTTGTATGGTCTCGTAGAGATTGTTGTCTCCCTTACTATCATGGTGAGAAATATAACCTAAACGGTGTTAGAAAGAGAAAATATCACACATTGTATTCAAATCTAGAATTTAACCACAGAATAATTAAAATGCATACCTCTATGAAACAAAAAGGGAGGTTACAACAATAGTTTTAACATATTTGTCTTATAATATGTGTGTATTTTTTTTTTTGGACGAAAAAACGTAAGGTGAGCCATTTAAAAACTTTTGTATTTTTGCATTCATAATTTTAATATTAAAAAATTATGTGTTCATTTCTAATAAAATTTGAAATTGTATTTCATCACCTTTCAAAAACAGTTTTTAGTTTTCGGATACATTCAGAAAAGTTCCATTTATTTGAAGTTTATTGCAAAGCGGAAATATACACAAATTCTCCGACCCTCTGACAGTGTCTTTAAGAAATATACAGTGAAAATGCCAAAGGCCCTAGTTAAGTATTAAATTTACATAATAATGAAGCATAATTTTGTTTCTCCGTCACATTTGCAAGGCTAGTGTTACGTATTTTCTATTTAAAAAAAGTTTATTTCAATTTGAGTACAAAAACACAATAAAATTTTATTTACAGAAGAAAAGAAAAACATAAATCATAAACATTGGTATGTTTGTATATGTATAGAATGGAGCAACTTCCACATACAACAGAATATTCTTAGAGAAAAACACGGATATATTTATTAAGGATACAACATAGCAAAACCTGCCATGCAATTCTGATCTTTCGTGGATACGGAATCGATTCCATACGTAATCTCCTGTCAAATTTGTATGATTGTCTATGGCTTGCAATTACTTTTTCTATGGGCTGATGTTAATTGTCAGTGCTCTCGCTGATTTTAACTAGTTTAAAACACGAAATGCTGTAAGTATACATGATTATTTATTCATTTATACGTTATTGTTATTGAAGTTATGAATTTGACATTTACGAAGTTTCGTTTCTTATTATACACGCACGAATTATAGTTTGCCCAAATTAAGAACCTAATAACCTTTTTTGTGCAAGTAAATGGTAGTTTCTTGTAGTAATTGTTGATATGAAGTGTACTTCACATAATCCGGTGTAAAATGCGGCGTAAAGTGCGGCGGTTGGTGGAATATTGATGTATTTTGTCCCCACATGTTCAATTATTCTGTACTTGTATACTTCCTCAATAGCTTTGCCTTAAATAGGTTCTTAATTTGTGCAAACTAAGTAATTCACGCGTGTACTTTAGTTTCTTTAGACTGAAACGAAACTTGCAAATGTCAAAACCATTGGTAAATGTACATTAAATGAATAAATAATCATGTATACTTACAGCATTTCGTGTTTTAAACTAGTTAAAGTCGGCGACAGCTGAAATACCAGCCCATAGAAAAAGCAATTGCAAGCTATAGACAATCACACAAATTTTACAAGCGATTACGTATGGGATCGATTTCGTATCCACAAAAGATACAGAACCGCTCTTCTGTATTTTGTCAAAAATGTTTTGCCCACAGACAGAATTACATAATCTTAAATCATCAGCAAAAACATGTTTACATCTATGGTCTCTTTTATATTAAGTCAGAGATTATGTCATTGTCTTATAATAATCCTAGCCTTATACCATAGATAAATAGTTGAATTTAACTTTGAAGTTTCGATTATGTGTGTTTTTCTGTTTGGTTTTAACATATTTTTTTTTGTGTATTACTTTTCGACAAGCAATATAGCATGATCGAGAATAGATGAGACCACACGTCAAATCTACGTGCAGGTTGAATAAGTTTCCTAGATGGACATTTATGTCAAAACCTTTTCGTGTGAATGTAGATCTGTTTCCAAATAAGTATGCAATAGGAAATATTATGCCTTTTAGTCATTCAGATGGATGGTGACTATTCACCAGCCTCGGATCTTGGAGGGGGGCAAACCGGGGCACCTGCCCCGGGCGGCAGTTTTAGGGGGCGCCAAAATCGTAACATATGTTTGAAAAAAAAACAACTTGATTCACAAAGCGCCTGGCAGCCAACGCACGTTGTTCTATCGATTATTAATTTGATTTTAAAACGCCCAGTTCGTTTTTGAACACATCGTATGTTGATTTATGAACGTATCCTAAGTCGATTTTGATAGTGCATGTGATGATAGATAGATAGTGTATGTGTTGTCGCTACCAGGGGAATCCCCGTCGCATCTAAAACTAGGGGCAACACAAGCTGAGCGGTTTGAGAGGGGGGCCACTATCAAGTTTCTACCTCGGTTTGTAATGTCGTAGTAGATCCGGGGCTGCTATTCACATAAGTTAATATTCACTAAGTCCATTGCATCCCAATGTGAAACAGTTCTAAAGACACAACAGGTTGATTAGTTTCATGTTTGCCGCATCCTTTCTGTGTGAATGTACCTCAGGATATGGGGAGAATGCAAAAGTATAAATAAAACACAACTAAAGTGGGCTCTCCGCGGACTCATCCCTCCTGACCGAAGTCCTCCTTGAACTTGTCCAGCTTCACCATGTCCTGGTCGTTGACTGTCGGCTTTGAGGTGGCCAGGGACCTCAGCATATCAGACTGAAACAGACAAAAAACATAAGTCAGAAGGCGGAGCAAGACAATATAGTCGATTCTGCTGTATCAACGGTTTGTCGGGACAAAATTCAAGGAACGAAAACCAAATAAAGTAACTAATATTAATTTACTTTGGTCATCTGGGAACCATTCCGTTTAATTGCACCTGAAATCGTAGATCTCCATCCCATTTGAATTTTAAAAGCATAGTTTTGTTTGGAATTATAGGCCTAAATTGGACCATTAATTGGATGACGAAACACGCCTACAAGACACTTCTTGTGTTATTATTTATTCTAAGATTGTACATATCGATCGTTCCGGATGATCAGTTAGATATCTCCAAATACTAAGTTATGAGATAATGACGTATGATGTTTGCAATATTCTAATGTGCACCATAAGTCAAATATTATTTATATAATATATAAATAAATAAATATATTGTTATGTATATAACATAAGTTAATTGTCGTTTTAAGTTAGTACTGGAATCTATGAGGCGGCACCTTAGCATTGTCTATTGTTTTTCATCCTGGCAACACCAGAGAGGAGCGGAAATGGGAAGGTGGCACTTCCCGGCGGGCTTCCGCCCGCCGGAGGTCGAGTCGGGGCATTGGAGATAATCGGGGAATATGAAGTGCATCGGTGCCAAATCATAGATTCAAGAAGTTCCCGTAAAGTTCGGGCGGTTATTATAGTGCCGTTACAAGTTTATTTGAGTTCCCGTTATGGATTCGACCCCGCTAGTCGCGCTCCCGGAAAAAGTGTTGTGTTCACACATGGCCGAATTGTATTTCGATTAGGAATAGGAAAGTTCAATCTGGACAGTAAACGCCCCTGCCTTTAGTCCCAGAAACACCGTGGGCTAGTATGATTCCCGGCCAATATAATGTTCTACCCGATCTCCGTCAGGAAATCTCCTGGTGTATCAATTCACCATACACGTGCGTGACTCATCATTTGCAACCAGCGCCAGCTTACTTCACCGTGGGACGTGGAGTAGCCTTATTTGCTCATGCTGCAGATGCCAGAGGGTTCCTGCCACCAATATAGCCAGCTTACTTCACCGTGGGACGTGGAGTAGCCTTATTTGCTCATGCTGCAGATGCCAGAGGGTTCCTGCCACCAATATAGTCAGCTTACTTCACCGTGGGACGTGGAGTAGCCTTATTTGCTCATGCTGCAGATGCCAGAGGGTTCCTGCCACCAATATAGTCAGCGCGCATCACCGTGGGACGTGGGCCGCTGCACCAACCTTAGTCACCGGGAAGATCCCTCATCGTCTAAACGATCGCGTTAATAGTCAGTTTACTTTAGCTTAGTTTTCGGTTATGGTCTGTGGGGGTAAGTTCTATCCTATCTGTACTATTACATGCAATATTTTAAATAAACCTATATGGTTAGTCCATTTATAATTAACCTTATTTTATTTACAAAACCTGGTAATTCCTGCCTATGCCTGACATCTTAGAACATAATTCCCCGCTCTGGGAGGGGGAACTCTGCTCTACCGCTGTGCTGGTCGATTTGGCGGGTCTGAGGCTGAGGATTCCTCGGGATCAGATCCTGGCGCGTCCGGTACTAACCGGCAAAGCCATTTCGACCACTCACTATAATTAAATCCCTTTAATAAATATGCTGCCTATTTTGGGCGACTTTGACCCTAACATGGCGCCTACAACTGTGTCCTGGGCTCGTATAATTCTTATTTGTCTAGGTTTTGGGTTGGAATTACTATAGTTTTGTCTTGCAATCGATCAATAATTGTTTTTGTTATTTCGAAGCATCTCACATAAAACATAACCTTTAAATGTCATTCCGGTATACACGTAAATATTGCGAAGTTATCAATCTGTCAACAATGCAGCCAACTTGATAATAACGCTGTACACATTATTATTTTATATTTTAATTTGTTTATGGGTTAAGTTATTCGGACTTACGGGCAACACGAATACTAAGTGTCAATTTGACAGACGGCTATGTCAATCGTAAACAAACATTGCATTTTGACAACAACTGTCATAATGTAATTACACCTTTAAGTTTTTAAGATTGTCGTGTACAATAAATACTATAAAGTGCTTATAAATACGGTATATTATATAATTGGTTTGCGGGTAAGCAATATATTCGTAGCTATCGTTACTAGCTAATTTATTGACTTTCTACATTTAATTATTGGAATTTTACAATTATACTTTTCAAAATGTCGACTACAATAGACAACATCAATGGTAGATCGAAAGATGAACTTTCTGCGGATCTTTTATCCAGGAATATAACACCAGACGGTACTTTAGAAGAAATGCGGATTCAAGCCAGAAGGCATAACAAAAATATTAAAATATCTGAAGCTATCGAGCATCATGAGGGAAGTGTTAACCCAGATAAAGACAACGAATTTGGCTCAAACTACATTAAATATACAAAAGTTATTTATAATGAATCAAACTCTTCTTCATCTTCATCCACAAGTACCATTAATAATTGGAATATTAAATTTGATGGTAATAGTTGCGTAAGAGACTTTATACTGGAAATAGAAGAGAAATGTAGAATTAGGAACGTTCGTCATGACGATTTAGTGAGATGTTTTCCTGAAATTTTAGATGGATTGGCATTATTATGGTTCAGATCAATTTATACACCTGATTTGACTTGGAATGAATTATCTATATTACTTATAAAACAATTCGAAACAAATAATAGACAGATTGAATTAAAATCACAACTTTTCTCTATGAAACAACCAGCTGGTATGTCAGCCTTTGAATTTACGTTAAGAATGCAGAAGCACAATAATATGCTTGATTCTAAATTACCACTCTCTGAACTTTTACAATTATGCATGAGGGCATTACTACCCATTTATATCAACCTTCTTGCATCCAGAGATTTCAACTCATTTTCAGAACTTACCGAAGCTACAAATAAACTGGAGTCTTATTCAACATCTAATTTGTTAGAAAATAATTCTTCTTCTTTTTCTGATGATAAAAAAAATTATTTCACCAATTCACGGGGCAGTAATAATAATAATTTCAATTCTAATCGTAACTCTTCTTATCGTGGTACCTACAATAATCGTTCTACGGATTATAATTATAAACAAAATAATAATAATAATAAACAATATAGTGGCAATTCTTCTAATAACAATAATACTCGTTTTTTCTATAATAATCAATCTAAAAAGAATACTTCTAATGATTATAGAGAAAAGGAGATGTGTCATCCTGATCCGAATTCTACCAAGAACAATATTTATTGTTCCTTTTGTAAATTAAAAGGTCATTTACTATCGGATTGTAGGAAGAGAAGACAAAACAATCCCAATCCGAGAGTTGCTTCTGTCAAACATGGGGATTCAGAAAACTAGATGAGAGTCGCTCTGTTCACGCGCCTTCCTTTGCGCAGAGGAAGTGCGAGTGGCAGAGTTGGCTCCGTCAAGTTAATCAGTTTCTTTCGGACTCGAGTTCTGAGGTGGAGGTACCGCCGCCGAAGGATCCCTATAATTTTCGTAGAAGAAACGTTACCTTCCAGGTAGGAGACGTAGTCTGGAGAAGGAATTTTGTATTATCTAATGCTTTGAACTATTTTTCACAAAAATTGGCACCTCGTTTTGTTCAAAACATTGTAGTACAGAAAAAGTCAGATTTAATTTATACCCTGTCTGACTTAAATGGCAAAGTAACAGGCGATTTTCATGTTAAGGATATACTTAAATCAGATAGCATACCAGCTTAGTCGGCTATCATAAAGCATCTTCACAGGCGCTATCTTTAATTTAAACCTCTTCAATACAGCTCATTTCAGTTCGGCCTGATCATCCGGATTGCTTTGACCAGTATTGGACATAAAATACATAAGTAAGTAATTAATTTTTAAGTGGTCTTTTGTAGAAAATTAAAATCTTACTCCAGTTGATTACTCGAGTATAATTTCACATTAAAATAATAATTAAGATTGGTTAGTTTATTTATGTACAATTGTGAGATGCCTCGAAGTACAAATACATATATATATATATGTGTGTGGGTGTGAACAATAAGTTCACTATGGCTTATATTTATCTTTAAGTTTATTTCCTTGTCAACTCAGAATGCATGACGATATGAACCCGCTTATCCTGTTGTATTCTGAGTCCATACAGTTTAACATACTCTGTATTTGTCCTAATAAGTTTTTTGTCAACTTGGAATATACGATAATATGAACCCGCATATCCTCGTGTATTCCAAGTTCAATCTCATATGATCTGTGTTCATATACTTTTATATTGTATAAACGTAATTAAGAACATTAAGAGGTATTCGCCCAAAATTTCAATATGTTCTCAATCTAATAATGTTTTAACTACATTTGTTAAAACAATAAAAATAACTTACTATAATTATTCAGAAATTTCATTAATTTGAAGAATTTAATCAATTCCCATATTATTGATTGTTGACTATTGATAGCACCATTTACTTACAATGGTCGCTAACTATTCTATTGTCACCATTTTTAACAATGGTTGAATAATAAATAAATTGGCATCATTCATGCGATGATTGTATGACTATCCTTAACACCATTCAGTTACAATGGTTGGTTATATCCTGTATTTCTTATACAAATGTTCTAATAAACTTATATTTTGTTTTCTATTATATAACTGTCAGAAAAACTTATCCCACGAGACCAGTTAGAGAGTTAGATAGGTAGGCTCTTCTAAAGAGGAATTCTTTTATCCATAATGGATTTAAAATCAGTGTTGAAGTGCAGATGGTACACCATCTAAGTGTATAGCCTACTTTGGCTTACTTAAAAGTGTTCTGAACAGTGATGCTTTACGCATATTTAATGTGTTGATATTTATTGATGTCATGTCTTGGTGATAATATCTATTCTTATATTAAGTTCTATTCTGTTATAGATGCTACGTCTACGGTAGTCCCAGACGAGAGTCAGAATACATCACCCAGCGTCTTATATGCTGTGGGTGATTACGGGCCCCGTTCACGTATCTTCTTATTACTACAAATTGTCTACTATTAAGGTCTTTAACTCTAAGTACTGATTTAATTATATATAATTTTCCAACTTCGAATGGATGCGTCGCAGACTCAACCATCATGTCTTCCGCATGATGGGCGCGACTGATTTTGTGACACACCCATTTGCAAGCATACTGTTGCTGGTAGTTTTGTTTTTTCTCTGATGTACAACTCATTTTTATGATATTATGTTTATGTATGTTTTTAGGAACCCATCAGACCAAGTTAGGGTATCTCTTAGCTCAGGCTTTTCTTTTGTTCTCCTTGTGTTTGGGGGCAAACACGTTGGGGGCGAGCGGGGTAATGTTATGTATATAACATAGGTTAATTGTCGTTTTAAGTTAGTACTGGAATCTATGAGGCGGCACCTTAGCATTGTCTATTGTTTTTCATCCTGGCAACACCAGAGAGGAGCGGAAATGGGAAGGTGGCACTTCCCGGCGGGCTTCCGCCCGCCGGAGGTCGAGTCGGGGCATTGGAGATAATCGGGGAATATGAAGTGCATCGGTGCCAAATCATAGATTCAAGAAGTTCCCGTAAAGTTCGGGCGGTTATTATAGTGCCGTTACAAGTTTATTTGAGTTCCCGTTATGGATTCGACCCCGCTAGTCGCGCTCCCGGAAAAAGTGTTGTGTTCACACATGGCCGAATTGTATTTCGATTAGGAATAGGAAAGTTCAATCTGGACAGTAAACGCCCCTGCCTTTAGTCCCAGAAACACCGTGGGCTAGTATGATTTCCGGCCAATATAATGTTCTACCCGATCTCCGTCAGGAAATCTCCTGGTGTATCAATTCACCATACACGTGCGTGACTCATCATTTGCAACCAGCGCCAGCTTACTTCACCGTGGGACGTGGAGTAGCCTTATTTGCTCATGCTGCAGATGCCAGAGGGTTCCTGCCACCAATATAGCCAGCTTACTTCACCGTGGGACGTGGAGTAGCCTTATTTGCTCATGCTGCAGATGCCAGAGGGTTCCTGCCACCAATATAGTCAGCTTACTTCACCGTGGGACGTGGAGTAGCCTTATTTGCTCATGCTGCAGATGCCAGAGGGTTCCTGCCACCAATATAGTCAGCGCGCATCACCGTGGGACGTGGGCCGCTGCACCAACCTTAGTCACCGGGAAGATCCCTCATCGTCTAAACGATCGCGTTAATAGTCAGTTTACTTTAGCTTAGTTTTCGGTTATGGTCTGTGGGGGTAAGTTCTATCCTATCTGTACTATTTTTTTTTTTTTTTTTTTTTTTTTTTTTAATACATGAAAAATCGAAAGTACATATATAGTTTTTTTATGATATTTCACCCTCCATGCTAGGGAAGACCCTGTGTTATGGCGGGTGAAGTTTACAGTTACAAGAAGATGAGGAAGTTAGAGAATTCTTAGAAAATGAAAAATTTGAGGAGTTGTTAGATATATATCACACTTATTTATTTATTAATTAAGTTAAGTTATTAGATAATCTTGTACATACAATGCCGCTAATTTAGAAAATGGAGATATATTATGTTATGTCTGAAAGGTGATTAAATTGATAGAGTGTAAAGTGAATGGGTATTAAAATTGTAATGTATTCCATGTGTAAGGATCCATTTCGTTATTTGTTTTTTAAAGGAATGGGGTTGGCTCAACGTTTTTAAGTTTTCAGGGATAAGGTTAAAGGTTTTAGGAGCTAGGAAGAAAAATTGTCTTTGAGCTGTCGTGGTGTGTAGTTTATTACATGCAATATTTTAAATAAACCTATATGGTTAGTCCATTTATAATTAACCTTATTTTATTTACAAAACCTGGTAATTCCTGCCTATGCCTGACATCTTAGAACATAATTCCCCGCTCTGGGAGGGGGAACTCTGCTCTACCGCTGTGCTGGTCGATTTGGCGGGTCTGAGGCTGAGGATTCCTCGGGATCAGATCCTGGCGCGTCCGGTACTAACCGGCAAAGCCATTTCGACCACTCACTATAATTAAATCCCTTTAATAAATATGCCGCCTATTTTGGGCGACTTTGACCCTAACAATATAAATATAATCATATTATGATATATTATAAAGGAAAGTGTACAATGTGCGTGCCGCTAAAACTCAGAAACGAGTTCCAGTACGATCAAGGGGGTTATATGGTGTGATAGCCCTCCACCCCCCATCAGGCTGGAAGTTGCGCCCTCTAGAAATTTCTACAACAGTCCAGAACATTCGAGAGTATTCGAGAACATTCCAGAGCATCCTGGAACATTATGGAATGTTCGGGAACGTCCCGGAATAACCCAGATCATTGTAAAACATTCCAGAAAACTCTCGAATGTTGTAGAATGTTCTGGAACATTGTGGACCATTCAAAGCTTTTTTTGTATGGACGGGGCTACCCATTGGTAGGGGTATATAAAGCAGGATCTGTCAACTCTCTCTCATATCAACTTCCTGAGCGAAGGCGGGTACCCCAGCTATATGCTATAAAATAATTCCTGGTAGCATAAAGGTTTGGTACATTATTATGATATTTTTAAATTTCCTACTAGTAACAAATTACGATTTTTCTGAGATGTCTGACTATCAATTGGACGTTTGACATGTACTATTTTAAGTAAAATAAACATGTAAATAAAAAAATGGTGATATCGGTATTGATACTGTCGAGTAGTACGGATTAACTCACCATAGTAACGGGTGGCTCATACAGCTTGTCCCCGGACACCTCCATCCAGGTCATCTCAAAGGCTCCAGGCTCTCCGGGCGAGCAGGGCGTAACCAGGTCGGTGGCAATGATGTCAGGGTTGGTGGGGCTCTTGCCCGTCACATTGCGGAAGTGAGTGGCCATCTGTACCTTGCGCACGGGCTGCATGAGCGCATCACGCACTATTATGCTGATGTCAGCGCCGGAGTAACTGTTAAATTAACCAATTGATTAAACCTAGAACGGGTCCTTTTTGACAAAGCGATCCATGATAAAATAAACAGTGACAAACAGAACATTGAAGAAAAAAAAAACCTATTATTTCATCATGACTAAACTGTTGTCCTCAATAGAATTGAAATTAAAAAACTTTTTCACTTTGTTCCACTTATTTATTATTACCAGGACCGGTTTCATCCTACTACGGACATTTTCAGACTGGTAGTTGAAACTCTTATGCTATTGATTTTATACAAACTTAGGCAGGGGTACACGACATTGTCTATATATAATGAATGATTCTATTTTGTTAATTTAAGGTATTATAAGTTATTTTGTTAATTTAGGGTACATTAGGTAATTATAAAGTGTATTTTTAAAAATTATGAATAATGTTATGTACATAGTAAGTAAATATTTTTAGTTCACATGAATATAAAAGAATTTATATAATTAAAAAGGTTTGTGATTTCTATTGATAAGTGGAACAAAGTGAAAAAGTTTTTTAATTTCAATTCTATTACAATGGAATTCCACCAAGAATTAACAGTGCAAAAACTAGACTCATGTTGTCCTCAAGTTAATTTTGTCGCTTTTGGGAACAGCTCGAATAGACCTCATAGAAATCGTTGTATTTATCTTACTGTTATGGTTAGAAATATGATCTAAACCAGTATTCCCAAAGTGGTCCAGGTGGATCCCCAGGGAGGCTCGATGGGGGTTTACGCTGGCGTGATAAAAAAATGGGGGTCCACGAGTTGTAATTGGGGGTCCATGAAAATTTATCTGGTTTCGATAGTAAAGAACAAAAAATTTGGCTTGGCTTTACCCATCAATGTAGGCAGATAATAGACTACTCAAAAAAATTAAGGAAGCAAAAAAAACAACTTTACGGTGATTTTTAACAGGCTGTATTGCGGTGAAAAGTGATGTATTGAGACTTTAAAAAAAGCATTTTGAAGCTTTAAAATTCAATTTTTTTAGAAGCTACGGTTCTCATGTAATCCTAACAGAAAAAATAATCAATTTTTATAAGAAAAACTTTCTTTTTATACTTTTTTGGAGGTTATTCCCATCAGTGAAATATATCATATTAGAATAAGTTAACAATAATAATCTAAACGAAAATATGAAAGAGAACAAGACACAGAAAAACAGAAAAAGACAAAGGTCGCAACTGGGACTCGAACCCAGACCTCTCCGTCTAACCGGGACAAGCGCGTTAACCAATTTCGCTATTGCCACCTTCTGTCAAAGCCGTCATATTTGTCAATCTCATATTTTCAAATTTTAGAATTACATTATTATCAACTAATTATTTTTCTCCATATTACGGGCAACAGCTTTGACAGAAGGTGGCAATAGCAAAATTGGTTAACGCGCTCGTCCCGGTTAGACGGAGAGGTCTGGGTTCGAGTGCCAGTTGCGACCATTGTCTTTTTCTGTGTGTTGTTCTCTTTCATATTTTCGTTTAGATTATTATTGTTAACTTATTCTAATATGATAGAAAAAATAATTTTGCAAATTTTTTGGTCCACGGGCTTGAACATATTTTTTTCAGTTAGGCCGGCTTACGTATCAGGTAGCCTGTTTATTTAGTATTAATTTATTTTAAAACCTCCCTTAATTTTTTGAGTAGTGTATTTTAAGAAGGTCAGCGACTGTTACTTGTAAAAACTTGCATATTTGATATTTAATTCCACTAAGTCTGTAATCATCCACTGTGAAAGAAACTGGTGTGGGCTCAAAGCCGTGGTTCAGTCGACAATGCTCTGAAGCAGTGCGACGAAAAAACTGGGCTTACCGAGCCTACAAAACATCTAGAACATCCGAAGACAGAACAACATACAACAAAATGGCAAAGGAAACCAAGAGAATCATACATTGGTCAAAATTCGAGCACGACCATGCATGGCAGCAGAGCATTCTGGTCGCTTGCGGGCTCAATAGGTCGCAATTTCTGAAAATCCAGTCTGCCACTTCTTACCAGACCTGACGGCTCGCTGGCAAACACCGCCACCGAAAAGGCTAACCTATTAGGAAAAATGTTTGCAGAAAACTCAACCCTCGATGACCAAGGTGCTCACTGCGGTTTTCATATGAAAAAGCAAAGGATCCGGCATCGAGAAGTACTCCATATTTTAAAAGGGCTGGATGTTAATAAAGCTAGTGGGCCTGACGGAATACCTGCCCTGGTACTGCAGAGGTGCGCTGCAGAAATAGCTCCAATTTTGACGAGCTTTCTAAAATGTCCCTGAAGTCTGGCTTTGTGCCCTCTGGTTTGAAAAAAGTGGTTATCTATCCTATTCCAAAGAAGGGTGACTGCTCCAACCCGGTCAACTACCGCCCCATAGCGATCACATCAGTTCTGTCCAAGGTGATGGAACGTGTGATCAACGACAAACTGCTCATATACCTCGAGAAGAACAAAATTATTAACGACCGTCAATACGCCTTCTGGCGGAACCGCTCGTGCGGTGATCTTCTCGCGTATGTGACGCATATTGTGTGGCGGTGCCTGGAACGTTTCGGTGAGACCCAAACGGTTGCACTGGACATTTCCAAGGCTTTTGACCGGGTTTGGCACCGAGGACTTGTCACTGCCATCTTACGGACTTCCCGCATCCTTGTGTACGTGGATTGCCGACTTTTTGAGGGAGAGGTTGATTCAGACGGTTGCTGATGGTTTCACCTCAGATAAATGGCATCCCACAGGGATCGGTTCTGTCTCCCACATTGTTTTTGTTGCACATCAATGACCTTTTGACATGTGCGCCAATTCATTGTTACACGGATGACAGTAAAGTCCAAGATAGCTTTTTTTGACAAGCCCCCAAAGGGCTCACAAATTCCAACAGCTCGGAAGGCTTTGAAGCAAAGAATGGACGGTTACCTCGAAAGTGTGTTCTCTTGGGGTAAAAATAATCTCAGCCCCAAAATACCTGAAAAAACCCCTCGACTCTGTGCAGAAACTCAATTTGGGAGGCGGATATGGGTACCGCCGCCCCGGGAACCGTTTATTGGATAACCAGCACCTCTGCCATAGGTCACACCAAGTGGTTCGCTACGTTTGGTGACTTAGCAGGGGTGCCCGGGTTCATAGGGTGAGGTTTGTTCAGGTCTTGGCGGCGGATGCGTCTGCCCACCTGCTGCATGGTGGGCCGGATCGAGAGAGACTGGTTGAGCTTTTGACCTTTCCATTGCTCAACCCATCGCCTTATACCGCAGTTGAAGGGATGGATTCATATGTCTGTAACTCCTGGGCACACTGACCCCCAGATTTCTGCCCACCCCTCATACCTTTTTCCTTCCCACCACTTACTTTCCCTTAAAAGACCCTCCACCCTCAAAAGACTCTTCAGAGCACCCCCAAAGATGACATAAGCCCTGAGTGGAATTATTTTACTCAAGGCCTCCGGTGTGGAGCTAATGTAAAAAAAAAAAGATTCTCCTAATTTAACAAATGGACTGAAATCTTTGGAGCACAGATATCAGGTGGGAATGCTATCTTTGTTTTACCATTATTTCAATGGAAGATGCTCCGAGGAACTAGCATCATTGATCCCTTCAGCACCGGTGCGTAGTCAGGAAACACGCCAAACGCATGCCCAACATATGTACACGGTTGACATTTGTCACATGAGAACGGGTCGTTTCTTCAACTCATTCTTGTGTTCCACAGCTCGACTGGGGAACGATTTGCCGGCCTTTGTGTTTCCTCTTTCCTACATACAATATGGGTCTCTTCAAGACCAATGTTCATTCCTTCCTCTCCTCAAAAGACCCTCCACACAGTATCTCAGATGACATAGGCCCTGAGGGAATTTATTTTCCTCAGGGCTTCAAGAAATACACAATTTTTCTTTTTATTTATACCACTCCGAATTTAGGGTTGGAACTCAGCCGCGATGCAAATATCCATCGTTAGATCTAATCTTCACATTTTTTGAAGAGTTTTGGGAATATGGTAGAAATGTAGCAGCAGGGGGTTCAAAGAAACCAGAACAAATTTGAAAGGGGTGGGTCTACGAGAAAAAAGAGTTTGGGAACCTCTGATCTAAACGGTGTTAGAAAGAGAAAACACCACGCTTTGTACTTGAAGCTAGAAGCTACCACAGAAAAATTAAAATGTGCACCTCTAAAAAAAAACCATAGTTTCCGACAGAAAAATTTAACTTTATGAATTTTTTTTTGATTATTTTTTTATGAAATGACAAAAAAATGAGGTGACAATAACTTTTATAATACATTTGTCCAAAATATGTGTGTGATTATCTTTTTTCATTATCAGTAATTTTAGTCAGAAAAAACGTAAGGTGAGCCATTTTTAAAACTTTTTTATGTTTGCATTCAAAATTAGTAACTTTTAATGGTAACATTTGAGAGCGTGTTTCATAACCTTTCAAAAACAGTTTTTAGTTTTCAGGTACATTCATAAATAATCTGTTTATTTGTATTTAATTGCAAAGTGGAAATTTTCTGGCTTTCTGACAGAATATATTTATACATATTTATATATTTTTTTTTTAAAAGAAAAACAAACATTCCCGGGTTATGAAAAACCTGCCAATATTTGAAAATCTCCTAATACCACTACAGTAAGCGGAAAATATTGCTTGTATTGTGAAGGAGGACTTAACCAGCCAAGGAATTGAAATGCGATGCGTGTGTGGGACCCAGACGCGATGCCAACCCAGCCACTGACAGGTTGTATATGCCCGAGGCCTGAGGGGTTAAAACCTTTTAACAAAAGGGTTATAACATAGACATATGAATATTAGTAGACCTGCCCTAAGCGATAAAAGCGTATTATTTCCCCCTCCCATTGGAACCATTCCATTGGAACCGGCTGGGATCGTGTATGGCTTCGCGTTAATCTAAAAAATGTTGTGACGTCATCATTCTTCTGCAAGCCAGCGTCGAGCACTCATCGGTGCATTTTACGAAATAAAACGGTAAACATAGTGGCTTGTGTTTTGAAAACGTGTAAAATAGAAGTGAAAAAGAGAATAAACAAAATTGTCGTATTACATTCCATAGGCAAGCATTATTTTAAACTATTTTAAGCCAATTCAGATCACATACATAATATGATCATTTTTGCAACATGCACTGTCACTCAAGATACATGACGTGTGCCCGTCCCTGTTTACTGGGGTAAGTAAATTATGAAACATTGATAAAAGTGTCTTCACTTAATACAGCAACAAAATATTGAACTCGACCTTATAGGCGACCTTACTTTGCATATTTGGACTTCGCAAATGTGTTCATTACGCGGCGAACAATTCGCGCTCCTACGTAAAAAGGTATATTCATTCAAAAGCAGAGTTTACTTTTAAGAACGAAAGTGTGATATTATAATGCGAGATGCCTATATACTGTCAGATTGAGTTTTGACGAATCACATATCACCAAAGCCGTCTTCCTGCCCTTCGTCCCGCTGTAGTTGGTTTCTACCCCTCACCTTTCTGTTCTGGTCTATTAATATTCATATGTCTATGAGTTATAAGTATTTACTCTGGGTTAGCGAAAATATCTCAGTCCTGCCAGAGATTTATCCTTGAAGATGCGCGGGTGGAACCGGAAGGCAACTTAAGTGTGGATCTGTGTTCTCTGGTTGGAACCTCTGGTCTAAGGAGAGGTCAAAGGATCTCTGTCAACCGGTCTCTCCCAATCCGGCCTGCCATGCAGCTGGTGATAAGTCGCAAAATGTACGGAACCACTTGGGATGTGTCAACCATTTCCAGACTTAGGATCCTACTGGACAAACTAATTTCCGCATTAGACCAACGAACCGACAAGTTGAATCCAATGTTAAATAAAATAAAAATCTTTACCCTTCAGTCTTGGCAGCCAGCTGCTTGAGGTCGTCCTCCGACAGTTCGTGCGCCGTGTTCCCGAGGTGGATCTTGAACATGACGAGACGGGCGTGCTCCTCGGGCAGCGGGATGTAGATCCTCTTCTCGAACCTCCTTCGGATGGCCGAGTCCAGCACCCATGGGATGTTGGTGGCGCCCAGCACCAGGATGCCATCGTTATCGTTGCCCACTCCTGCAAACATATTTAAATGAGAACCAAATTAAGAGTGAGTCTAACTAACTAACTAACCATCACGCCGTTTCTCAGCAGGGGTAGGCAGAGAGGACGGACCGCCAAATAACTCGGTCTTGGCACACACTCCTGGCCTTGTTAACATTCATACATGCTCTTCTATTATTCCGACTCTTGACATTGCCCAACTCAAGTATCTAATTCACTTGGTCGTGCCATTTCTTTCTCGGGCATCCCCGACATCTAAGAGTGAGTCCATGTCTAAATATTAGCCTTTTAACCACTTGGACCCATAAGCTTGTTTTCATGATAATCTAACATTACCAGACATATATATGATGTAAGACGCATACCTGATTTATTAATAATATTTTAACACTAAAATGTGGGAGCATTTCATGGTCTACGTGCATGTATATTACAACATTAAAATGAAGGAAACTGTAGTTTATATGAATGTGTATGTAGTTTGAATGTCTTTCAACAAATGTCATATAGGTAGTTATAACATTAGAAGTGTTTATCACCTTTCTAAAACGTTTTTAGTTTTCAGATGCATTCCATTTATTCAGAAATATACCATTTATTTAGATCTGATTGCAAAGTGGAAATGTTTTGACCCTCTGACAAAATAGGCCCGAGGCCAGAGGGTTAAAAAGAAAAAAATGAACAATAC
Source organism: Limnephilus lunatus (assembly GCA_917563855.2). NCBI lineage: Eukaryota > Metazoa > Arthropoda > Insecta > Trichoptera > Limnephilidae > Limnephilus > Limnephilus lunatus. The sequence goes on along the minus strand of OU830593.1, from coordinate 3,979,611 downwards.
AAAAATAAGTTTTGATTTAAGTACATGTAGGGTTAATTTGGTTTTAAACGTTTCAAGGGTACAGTAGAAAATGTCAATACATCTCAGGGTCTTAGGGAATTGTAAGATTTGCAAATATGCCCTAGCAAGGAGTTTAGGGAGTATTTCAATCTGAAATGTTGTATATGAAATAAGGTATTCGATCTGGTATTGCGTTCAGGGCAACGAAATGCAATACTATATAATAGGGCTGGGGAGTCAATAAGGCACTTAACAATTTTGTACAGAAACAGTATGTCAAATTTTTTTATAAAGTAATAAATGTTACCTTGCATTTGGACGAGGAATTCCGTTTTGATTCTCCTGGCCGATTCTGATTCATTATCTGATCGGGAAGAACACAGGGAGTCCACCTGCAGACAGATTACAAACAATTCAATTCCAAGACTTATCAAACATATCAATTTCGGTTGTGCCCCCGTCATTGACCGATTGTAACAGTGGTTAAATGAACTAGAATTTGTTTTGAATTTAAGTGTCATTTTCAAAATATGAACTCTTTGTGTCAAGGATTCAGACGAGCAATAAAGTACCTACCTATATGAATTTTAAAAGAACTGATTTGTCGAGAATTTAGACAAGCGAAAAAGTATCTGCCTGTAATGTAACATTTTAACCGGTCATTTGTTCGCTTTTTCGAACAACTCGTATAGGTCTCATAGAAATCGTTGATTTGATTGTGAATATTACCTCATCAATGAAGATGATGCTGGGTTTATGTTGTCGAGCCAGCTCAAACAGGTTCTTGACGAGCTTCTCTGACTCACCGAGCCACTTCGAGACCAAATCGGATGACGACACGGAGAAGAAGGTGGAGTTGTTGGCCTCGGTGGCCACAGCCTTGGCCAGGTAGGACTTACCCGTACCAGGGGGCTAGAAAAAAAAACAGAATTTTGAAATCAAAATTTGATTTTTCTTAACCACTCAGCAATGTAAGGGGACATCCATTAATTACGTGAGCACAAACGGGGGGCCCCAAATCTCACGTTATGAAAAAAATATACGATTTGGCCCAAATTTATCTCACCAAGGGGGAGATAAATTTGGCTCACGTAATTAATGGATGCCCCCTAAGCAGATACACACGTTAATATGACAACATCAGTCAAGTACAATAAGCGTGTTTCCACAGAAATCGTTATAACTCCGTTATTGTTCTAGTGACATCCCTACAACAAAAAGTAGAAGCTCCATAATAAATCAAGCTACCCATCACTATTTAATTTGTCCATAGAAATACATAAAAAACCTTTTCTGTCAGATACATGATAGACCACCAAATTGCCTACCTACTGTTAGACATTGTTATTTTTTAATTAAATATTCTTGTAAGAAATGATAAAAAAGTGAGTGATTATACATTTATACGATAGAATAAGTATTGTTTTTTATATAATCCGTGATTTTGGTACCGTTTTCGCATAAAAACATCGCGTGAGTCATTTTAACATTTTTTTTATGTTTGCATTCTAAATTTTAATATTTACAAATGTTAATATTTATTTGTAATATAACAATTTGAAAGCTTATTTTGTAAACTTTCAAAAACAGTTTTTAGTATTTGGCTACGTTTAGAAATGTTTCATTTATAGAGCTTTAATTGTGAAGCGGAAATAACAAAGTTTTCGTAAATCTGACATGTTGTTTAAGACGTAAAAAGTGTATATTCGCGATATATCGGAGTGGTTAAAAAGAAACATTCCTGGTTTACATTAAAGGCGGAAGATTTTCTTTGTGTAAGCCACAATTGTATTCACGATTGGAGGAAAAAAGCCCTTTAAGTTCTTAGAAGGTAAAAATCACATATCATCCGAAGGAGGTCACAAGGGACCCCCATAAATAGTGGAGTGATCATATCTCTTAATACTCCTTTTGCCCTTTCCAGTAACACAATTAATTAATAACAATTAACCGATATTAGTTACTATTTTTTTAATACCTTCAGTTTTAACTGGACAGTAAGTCAAATATCGTAACTCAAATACATATTATTGTAGCCCTTTCCAGTAAAATGCACTTTTTACATCCGCTCTCACGGTTTGATTGTAATGAGAATTTAAAAAAAAGTTATGGCAATCTGGAAGGGGATAAGTAATTTCGTCAGAATTGAATAGTTATTATTTGAAAAATTTATTTATTAAGTGAAAAAAACAACTTGGATATTGCACAAAACTCTCGTTTGGGGGATGTGCATTATCCCCCTCTGGTGCGAGGGAGTTAATATGAAAAACAATAAGTTTAGTGAATGGTGGTTTGAATTAGATAGAACTTACACCGAAGAGGCGGAGGAGACAAAATTCTCATTTGGGGGATGTGCATTACCCCCCTCTGGTGTGAGAAGGTTAATATGAAAAAAAAATAAGTTTAGTGAATGGTGGTTTGAATCAGATAGAACTTACACCGAAGAGGCGGAGGAGACAAAATTCTCATTTGGGGGATGTGCATTACCCCCCTCTGGTGCGGGAGGGTTATTATGAAAAATAATAAGTTTATTGAATGGTGGTTTGAATTAGATAGAACTTACACCGAAGAGTAGGATGCCCTTCCAGGGGATCCTCTTGCCGGTGAAGAGGTGCGGGAACTTGATGGGCAGAATGACGGCCTCCTTCAGGGCTTCCTTGGCCAGCTCCAGCCCTGCCACATCGCTCCACTTCACATGGGGCTTCTCAACAACTGGAACCATTCAATAACTCATTATAGACAACACCTCAAAATAAAGAAAGTCAAGTGACCGACCAAAGTTTCGGTTTCAGCCAATAAACGAGTATCGGCCGCAGTTTCGGTTACAACTGAAACCTGCATTCGTAATGAGTTGGATCATTCATTGTATTTAACTATTCAATTTAAATCTAATTTATCTTTCAAGATTAAGATATCAAAATTAGATTAAATTCCTGCCACCTCCATTATAATGGAGTGCTGGTACCCACCCTGAAATATGCAGTGAGGCTTGGAACTGGCAGAGGAAGGATGAAAGTAGACTGAATGCTGTATAAATGAGAACCCTGAGGCATATGTGTGGTAAAACCATGTATGATCGTGTAAGAAATGTGAAGATCCGCAAAGAATGCAAGGCTGTAAGAATGCAAGGATGTAAACATAATGAGTAAGATTAAGAAAGGGACACTCCGATGGTTTGGGCATGTAGAGCGAATGAACGAGGAAAGGAGTGAAAGAAGAATATATGATGCAAATGTGAATGGTAGAAGAAGTCGGGGACGCCCTAGGAAGACATGGCACGACCAAGTTCAATTTGGGAGGCGGGAATAGGTACCACCGCCCCGGGAACCTTTATTGGATAACCAACACCTCTGCCATAGGTCACCCCAAGTGGTTCGCTACGTTTGGTGATTTAGCAGGGATGCCCGGGTTCATGGGGTGAGGTTTGTCTAGATCTTGGAGGCGGATGACCAGGATACACTGAATCCCAGATTCCTACCCACCCCTTAAACCCTTTTCCTTCCCAGAACTCTCCTCTCCTTCCTTTCCTTAAAAAAACCCTCCACACAGCACCCCCAAAGATGACAGGAGGGAAATTAATTTCCTCAAAGTCTAGTGTGTGGAGCTCATGAAAAAAAAAAATTAATTAGATACTCGAGTCGGGCCATGTCAATATAATGGAAGAGTATGTATGAGACGATGCATGAACGTGAACGGAGAAACGGCGTGATGGTTAGTTAGTTAGTGAGTTAGTTAATTCCTACAAACCTTTTTGGTTTTGGAACTTAGCTGGGTACCTACTGAACTTGTCTAGGATAAAAATAACTATATATTATGACATTAATAACTTACGCGCAGAAACCAGACTCCTTAAATTATCAGATAGAAGAGTGTTAATTGATTTGTTATTTTTATTCAAAATTATCAAATCTTTAGTTGACTGCCCTAATTTGTTAGAATTAATGTGTATTAATGTACCTGCTAGACTAACTCGCAATAAAGATATTTTCAATTTAAACAATACCCTCAATACTAATAACTATTCTATTAATTCACCAATCCCTAGAATGCATAGCCTTGCAAATAAACATTGTGAATCTATAGATATATTTGGTGTTGACAGTTTTGCAATTTTCAAGAGACAACTCATCTCTATTTTATCTGCTAATAAATAACTTTTCTTATTTTTGTTCTTTTCATAAAACCTCCTCTCATTTAAAATCTTACCTGTAATTTATAACCTTATTTTATTTTATTTTGCTGTTCTATTTAGTTCTGTTTTATCATCCTACATTATTATACACATATAATTGTTTGTTTATACCTACTAACTAGCTTTTACACATTGCACTTTATTGTATTTCTGGTCTTATTACTGATTTTTTCTTATTACTCATACTATTTCATTTCTTTTATGATGTTTAATTTTTTTTTAATGTTTTTAATTTCTGTTATGATGTTCTATACCTTGTGATGATGATTTCTTTATTATTTATTCTGTTTTATTGGTTTAGTAACATATGAGTATATAATTATTATTGTTATAATATTTTTGCTTCTATGCTTGTAAAAGCCCACTAGGGCGTAAATAAATATAAATAAATAAATTACTTATAGCTCCTTCCAGTTGACTTTGAAGTTTTTTCTTCTCCGGGTCATCAGAATCACTATCACTGTCGTTCTTCTTATCATCGCTACTCCTGGAACAAACAAAAGTAATTAAAAATTAATCCATAAAAACCAAAGTATTTTTACTATAACACCTATATCTAATTTCAATTTTCAACATAGTTGTGCCACCTCTTTGGCCGGCTAGAAGCAAATTAATGAGTAAAACCTCATATTGTAATATTTAATTAGTGAAAACAATATTAGCGAAACTCAATCGAAAATCAGAAAAAGATACGTTAACATCTGGGTTAACGTCTTCATTAATTTATTTTTTTTGGTTGTTTGAGGATTGAATTTTAACTTGATGAAACGGAAACGAGCGACGCTAGAAAGAGACAAATACATTCATCTGTAGGATTTAGCCTGCGAGAGAATGAGATAGGAATAAAATATTTATTTATTTCACGGGTACTCGGTTCCGATATAATACGTAAATGCACGGTCCCACGCAAATCTCCTTTGGTCTTGTGGTATGAAGCGCCTGACGAACTTTAGCAGACAGACATTCAGCAGACCAAGGATCAAATCCCACAAAATCCAAAAAAAAAGAATAATATTTTTGTAAAATCAATCTTTTTGTAAAGTCAATCTTTCTTCAAAAATCTAAGAAATGTAGTAAATAAAAAGAATTTGAAAAAGGTTTACTACGCGTTATGTCATTCTCGAATTGAATATGGAATTATAGGATGGGGATCTACTACACATAAATACATACAAAACGTGAATACAGTTCAAAAAGGAATCATCAAGACCATACTGAAAGTACCAATGACGTACCAAATGTACAAAGAATATATGCCAAAAATATATTATTTAAACTATTCAAAAATACTGAATCCTCTACTAGACAGCGTATTCATCACACTAGATCAAATTTTTACAAATAAAAATGACATAAAAAACATTCCAAGTTATAAAACCACATTCGGACAAAGAAACTACACTTATTTTGCAACTAAACTCCATAACATACTTCCCCAAGACATAAAACTAATAAAAAAAATTAATGATTACAAATCAAGAATAAAAATTTGTCTGAAAGAGGTCAACGAAAACACCCTAATGAAGACACTAAAAACGACATAGAAGACAAATATACTGTAATTAAACAATTTTAGTCCGCCTCGGCACAGGAACCCCTAGTGAGGAGGACTAAGAAATACAATATCTTTACCTTACTTAACCATTATATTTTGTATACTTATGGAATTATTTTATATAGTCGCTTAAATAAAAAAAAATTAAAAAAATATCCAATCTTCAAACCACTCGAAAATGAACAGGAAATGAAAACACAAAAGAAAGCGACATCTAGCGACTCCGAAGAAGAAAACATAAATACTAATAATATGACCAAATGTGTAGGAAAAGGTGCACTGGAATTCGAAGACAAAAATATGGAAAAATCATCCTTCACATTGATAAAAAAAGTGCTTCGTTGTCTCCCCACTCTTGTCTACTTTAGTTTTCTGAAGGTTTCTCTTCTACCCCATGTGAATTACACATTCTAATTTTTTTATTCTATGTATGAATCAATACCACAATATGTTTTGTGCGTGTCATGTCCTGAACAGCTAACAACTCATTTATTAGTCATAAAATAAAAAAAGAGGCCAATATTTACATTGTTACAATCTTATCTTAGAGATCTATGCTGATGTGATGATAATATCTTAATTATAAATTATAGAATCAGCTGGTATAAGGGGAACGCCTGAATGTGGCATTTTCATACAAAAGTTAAATTTGGATTTGAGGCCAAAATACTCAACCAAACTGAAAGATTAATTTTTTTATTAAAAAGGTATAGCAAATATCTAGTATGGATAAGTGCGATTTTATTTATTGTCGTTTTAAATTATAAAATATACGTCAATAAGGCATGTTCATGCATAATATGATTTATTTTAGCTTATTTCTAGAAAACCATAGATGAAATTACTCAAATCTCTGATAATAATTACAAATAGAATTGAAATATTTTGCATCAAAATTTTGAAAACCCATAGACATATGAATATTAGTAGACCTGCCCTAAGTGATAAAAGCGTATTATTTCCCCCTTCCATTGGAACCATTCCATTGGAACCGGCTGTGATCGAGTGTGGGTTCGCGTTAATCTAAAAAATGTGACGTCATCATTCTTCTGCGAGCCAGCGTCGAGCACTCATCGGTACATTTTACGAAATAACACAGTAAAAACAGTGCTTTGTGTTTTGAAAACGTGTAAAATAGAAGTGAAAAAGAGAATAAACCCAATTGTCGTATTACATTCCATAGGCAAGCATTATTTTAGACAATGTTAAGCTAATTTAGATTGCATAATATGATCGTTTTTCAAAATCCACTATCACTCGAGATACATGGCGTGTGCCCGTCGTTTTTTACTGGGGTAAGTAAATTATGAAACATTTGTAAAAGTGTCTTAACTGAATACCTCAGCAAAATATTGAACTTGACCTTATAGGCGACCTTTCTTTGCTTATTTAGACTTCGCAAAATTGTTCATTGCGCGGCGTGCAATTCGCGCTCCCATGTAAAAAGGTCTATTCATTCAAAAGCAGAGTTTACTCTTAAGAACTAAATGGTGATATTATAGTGCGAGATGCTTGTATACTGTCAGATTGAGTTTTGACGAATCACATATCACCAAAGCCACCTTCCTGCTCTTCGTCCCGCTGCAGTTGGTTTCTACCCCTCACCTTTCTGTTCTGGTCTATTAATATTCATATGTCTATGTGAAAACCAAATAATAACTATTTTTTTATTATTGTTATATGCCCATAGGGGCAAAAGATTATAAATAAGTTTTACATTAGTAATCAAGTTAGAATTTGTACCAAAAGTTATAAAAGTGAAAAATTAAAAAAATAACAAGCAGTTTTTGAAGAATATGGCGTAAAGAAATATTTTAAACAATTTAATATTTGAGTTATCGAGTTAGAATTAATACCAAAAGTTATAAAAGTGAAAAATTAAAAAAAAATATACAAGTAGTTTTTGAAGAATATGGCGTAAAGAAATATTTTAAACAATATAATATTTGACAATAACATAATATAAAACATTACAATAACACATCAAATCGTTAAATATATTATACCCACATTACAATAAATTTAGGATTCCACAATGTGTTGGTTTAATTTGCATTTAAGATTATAAAGGGAATCAGCAAATATATCTATAATACCACCAGACTTGTTGCCCAAATCATGCATCCTATTGGTAAGCGAGTGTGATTGATAGTTGGTTGTCTATGTGTCGCAAAAGAATGTTGTACTTTGTCTAGTATTCCTTGTCGGTACATAGAGTTTTTTTTTTTAAAACTTTATTTATTCACATTTCTTTGTACATATAATGTGTAATAGCAAATATTATATAATAACATAATATATAACAACAATTAGTATGAACAAGAAATAAAAATTTAATTTAAAATTTGTTTAATAGCAGCAACGATGGCAGGGCTGTCAATAAGGTTGTTCATGACTCTGTATAATAAAATTAGATCTGAAATGGTTCTTCTGTCAGACAGCGTAATTAAATTAAGTCGATTCATCAAATTTACATAATTAATGTTTTCTATTGAAATTTTGAGTTTGAAATTTAAGTACCTAAGAAATTTGTGTTGAACCCGTTCTAATTTGTTAGAGTGTACTTTATAGAAAGGAGACCAAATAGGTGAATTATATTCCACTTGGCTTCTAACTAGTGAAATGTAGAGTGTTTTCATGCAATCCAAGGACTTAAAATCAGTTAGGGTTCTACAAAGGAAGCCAAAAATCTTTAAAGCCTTATTAGTTATATCATCTATATGTGCTGTGAATGTTAAGTTTGATTCGAATATAACTCCCAAGTCACGAATTTGTGATACTGGTGTTAATTTAACATTATTTAAATTATATTCATGTAAGATATGAGAATGAGTTCTGGAAAATCGTATTACTTGGCATTTTTCAATGTTCAAAAATAACATATTTTGTTCGCCCCATTTAAAAAATTCATCTAAGTTAGCTTGTAAAATTAGGCAATCATATATATTTCGTATTCTTTTAAACAATTTTAGATCATCTGCAAAAAGTAGGACTTGTACATCTTTAAATATGTTTACAATGTCATTAATGAATATTAAGAATAATATTGGGCCGAGGTGGGACCCTTGCGGGACACCACTTGTGGCCTCGAATACATAGGATTCTATAAAATTAATCCTGACACTAAGCACTCTATTACTGAGGTAACTGATAATCCATGTCAACATTTGATGCCTAACAGTCGGAGTTTGGATATAAGAATGTGATGTCGAACCTTATCAAATGCTTTACTGAAATCGGTGTATATAGAATCCACTTGTTGTATATATATTGTATATATACTTAAAAAAATTTAATTAGTTTTACAAATTTCTAATATTCATTTTTAATTTTGTGGCCTGAAAGATTTTACCAAACCACAGTATGTTCCCCATTTTGCAAAAATTATTCAACAAGGAAAAATAGTGTTGAAACGTGGAAGATTTAGATAAAATATATTTTTTAAAGTGTTTTTTGGCCAAATTATGTAAAACCACACATGTGATTTCCAAGCTCATTATACTAATAACATAATATATTACATTGGGTTGTAGTATTTTCACTCTCCTAAACAAGTATATTCATTGCCATATTGGCAGTATCGGATGTCTAACGACTATCTATATATATAAAAATTTAGGTTCCGTATGTTTGCGTCCGCAAAATTCGGAAAGTAATCGAAGGATTGACTCAAAATTTTTACAGAATATTGCCTTTTAGCAGAATAGTGTTTCCATATACAATGGTAAGCTCTAGCCTTATGAAATTTGCATTAAAAAAAAAATGTAGGTTCCGTTTTATTGGGTCCGCAAATCTCGAAAAGTAATCGATGGATTGACTCAAAATTTTTTACAGAACATTGCATTTTTACAATTTTTACAATCTATATAATAATAAGCTCTGGAGTTATGAAATTTGTACTAATTACGTTGGTTTGAAAATGTGTGTTTCATATATTTTAGCGGCAGGGAGGGAAGGCAGGAGGGGGAGGATAACGAGGAAGGGGGTGGGGTTCGCTGGGAAGGGTGACGAGGGAGGGGGAAGGCGGGGAAGGTGGAAGGGAAACGCATGAGGGGTGGGGGAGGCGGGAGGGGAACGGGGACGCATGAGAATGGGCATGCAGGGAGAAACAATTTATTTCTTTGAATGACCTAACAACGCATGCCGGGAACTGTTTCTAAAAAAGTATGCAATCAGCTTGGTGAGGAAGTATTGGTAATGCCTGACCCACACGAGTCTAGCATAACAAGATCTTACTCTCCTGGCTTGGCACAAGCTAGAGCGGTTTACACGATGCTATTAAATTTTAAGCCAGTATCATTGCAATGACTAAGGTAACAACACATTTTGGAAAGGTACTGCAAACAATCTATTTAAATTATGTTCTACAATAGCAATATTTTTACGCTGGTATCCCCCAGGGGCGTATATCTCCGCTCAAACTTTAAAACTGACGTAAAAGAGCCAAATTCTTATAGATAAAGTTGAATTGTAGATAGGTATCTAATTTAGATTTTCGCCATCTCTCGTTCTTTACGTATAACAGAAAGAGATAGTCATATACCTGTCACTATGTCACTTTAACAACGGAAATTATTGCGACGTACGTGTTATTATTTGCTTCATTCGCGAGTTTATCTACATATTTTCAATCGAAAAATCATTGAACATTGAATTCCAGAGGAGAAAAAATTATTAAAATGAGTCAACAATTCATCAGGGAACGTAATTATATAAAACATCAACATTCAGCTTAATTCATCCGTAAATCAATTTGAGGTTATCCTATAAAGACCTTAGTTATAAGTAAGAAATTTCAGTCGGTTCTGCGACCCAGTGTTTTATGCGTTATTATCGATTGTCTTCACTGAAAATAAAAAAAAATATTTAAAGATGAACCCTAAGTGTTTTATTTTTCTAATGTGAGCGGTAACACGTTTTCTGCTTCCAAGTTTTTAGTTTTTTAAATAATTTATTGGGCTAATGAATTAATGAAATAGGTCGAGTGCAATTATATTGTCTATAATAGTCAAATAAACTTCCTGTATCTTTGTTTTATGTTAGCCATTTCGGTTCATCTGTGGTTAAGTTGATGACAAAATTTGTTCCTAGAAAAAGCCAGAAGATATCGATCTAGGGATTGATTTATTTATGGTATCCCCACTAGCGCCACCACGGAGCAGGTAGATGTCAGAGCGGAACTTATCATTCTGTTCTGGGTTCTTTTTTCGACCGGCGACCAGGCATCGTGGTATCTTTTCTAAAACTTCTAACATATTTCTGATAATATTTGTCATGGGTATTAATTTATATCACAACTTGAAATAAAATATTCAATCTTCAAAGTGAGTGTTATCATTTATAATCAATACTGGGACCTTTATGGGGCTAATGAAAAGTAAGTATTCATAACTCCATAACATCTAGTATTAGCTTCGCTGGCCACACAAAGCAAGGATAATAACTTCGGTGGTGGGGGACGCTATTAGCTCAAATAATAGAATCCCATCCTATTGAGGCACCAGACCATTGTAATTTTTTAAATTTATTAATTTTTCTGAAAGATGCATTTGTTAATAATGCTCTGACCAAATGTTTTAAAGAAATTCGTAAAATTGACGGAGATACAGAATTTTATGTGAAATCATTTGCAACAGTTTGTATGTTTAATTATCCTTCAGCAAAACTTTGAATGCGTTTTTCTCAAAACTATGTTTTTCAACCTGGTTGACAACATATTACAAAAACTATACACCCGATTTGCATGAACCAAGTCTTAAACTGTTTGAAAATTCAGTCTATGGCAACGCATGGAGATTTTTTTATAAAGGGCCCCCTTCTATATTTTTTTGGTTCCATGCCAACTCAGAATGAAACCAACTCAGAAACACCTCAGAAAGGTCATTAAAAGCTATGAAAAAATAATTTTAAAATAGCCGATAACCCTAACCTAACTTAAACTTTTTAACCAATTTCTTAATATTTTTTTATCATCACTCTTAATGACCTTTCTGAGGTGCTTCTGAGTTGGTTTCATTCTGAGTTGGCCGGTCAACATTTTTTTTGTTATATAAATGATGAAAATTTTCCATAAAAACTCGAAATAAAATTTGGTGCCATAGAGACTGGATTTTCAAATAATTTAAAACTTGGCGCATGCAAACCGGATGTAAAGTTTTTTTAAAACGGTGTCAATCAGGTTGAAAAACATAGTTTCGAGAAAAACGCATTCAAAGTTTTGCTGAAAGATAATAATTCAATGTACAAACTGTTTCAAACGGTTTCATCTAAAATGCTGTATCTCTGTTAATTTTAAGAATTTTTGTAAAACATTTGGTGAGAGCATTCTTAACAAATGGATCTTTCAAAAATGAAATCATTTTGTTTCCCTAAACTATCCTGGCATGAGATACTAGCTTACTGGCTTCCTCACTAGATTACTAGATTAAAAATAAAACTAGATTTGTTTATTTGTAGCTAGATTACTGGCAATAGCGTTCCGTCCTAGTCAAAATTAGCATCCTGTGGTTCGGGCATTATAGTTAGTAAAATACTGAACACAATGAAAAAATTGAGGTTAAGTTTGAAATTTGACTAACTTTGATTCCCCTTCCTTGAGGGGCTTTTTCTTGTTTCCTTTCTTGAGGTATTCTTTTAACTTCTCGGCCCTGTCGAGGTATTGTAGGCACTTGGCTCTTATGGACTCCTTAGCACGGTCCCCCTGGGCTTCATCTAAAACAATTCAAAAATGAACAATATAAATATGAAATCATTTAAAATAAAACAATAACTTTGTAAACACCACTTTTATTTTACTTATATACTTTATGCCGACCGCGTTTCGCTACCACCGTAGCTTCTTCAGGGCAGTATAATACTCTACTAAAGAAACCCGATCGGCATAAAATATATAGGGGAGAGTAGGGTATATCGTACCGGTCGATAAATCGTACCACCTGATTATTTCCGCTACTGGTCACTTTTTATTAAGCCTGACAACACTCCGTGAACCCTTTGAAGTGTCATAGTTGTCCCATCATTTTTAATTAGTGTTGGATCGTGCGTCTGTTTGCAGTACAGTTTTTTTAGTTTTTCACAATCTTGATCTAATTTTTTTGGGTCCTACCTAAGGTGATATCGTGATCAAAGGTATGTTTGTTTTTTCTCAAATTATCTTCAGCTAACATGTTTATATTCTATAATTTGCTATTACAAAATCACATTTGTCAAGTGTATTGTTACATGTTCTGCAGTCGTTATTTCATAGAAACTCAGAGTTCGCTAAATCGTTCCGCCAGTGGTTTGATAAATCGTACCGGTACGATTTACCATACGTGTTTTCTTGTTTTCTAGTTTTTTTTTTTAAATTTTCGATGACGTCGAAAAGAAAGTATTATCAGGGTCTAATGCAGATTTGAAAGCAGCGATTTCGGCCATAAGAACAACGTATAATGGGACCAAGCGAGGCTTCACGAGTGTTCAAATTTTCTAAACCTACATTTAGAAGACATATGTAAAACAGGAATGTATTTGCAAATAACTTGGTTTTACAAAGGGGAAGACCAACGATTTTTCAAAATCATCTCGAAAGTATACTTGTAGATCATTTGTTAAAACTTGAGGCTCATTTGTTTGGTTTAACCATAAGTGATATTAGTGTCGATTAGCTTACCAAGTTGCTGAGAAGAATTGTATTCCACATACTTTTAGCAAAACCAAATAAAATGGCAGGTAAATCGTGGTTTTACAGTTTTATGAAACGCCACCAATGATTTAGAAGTTGCTGCTGGTAGACGCTCAACTGTCAAAATTCTCAAATTAAAAATTGAGAAAAGGACAAAAAAGATTATTAAAAAAGCTGAAAAAAACCCAATAAGGGTAAGAAGTGTAGTCGACGAAAGAAGCCTAGAAATTGCAGTAGTAGCGATAGTGAAGATGCTGATACTATTGTCGTTTCGGATGATTCGGACACGGATATTGATGATGATGAAGAAAACGTGTGCCATCTACGTTTTGGAAATTATTTTGACAAGGCCGGACCCAAAGGAGACTGGATCCAGTGTGTTCGATGCCATAAATGGGTGCATGAAGCTTGCACCAATAACCCAGACATTTGCGACGCACGCATGCCCTAAAAATCACCATATTTTCTTTAATGTAAATTGACATAATGTTCTAGGTACGATTTATGTACCGGTGGTACGATTTACCATACCGGTTGGCCAAATCGTACCGAAAATCATTTTTTATAAAACCTTTAATTTGAAAACTTGACAGATGCATGAAAAATATGATTTAAATATACATGGTACCCAATAAAACAGGCTTTCATTTAAACCTAATTTCACTTCTCTAATCCAATTCCATCATACTGTATTGAGAGTTAAGAGCAAAGTGGTATGATATACCCTACTCTCCCCTAAGTAAAATAAAAGTGGTGTTTACAAAGTTATTGTTTTAATTTAAATTATAATGTCACATCACAAAGTATCTGCTTTATAATGAACAAAAATGAAATCATTTATCCATAATTCAAGTAATCACTAAGGAAGTTCTTTGGTAAATTTAATAAACTATGTACATCGACGGATTTACAAAATTTCTGATAAAAACAAAACACGGGACAGTTGCGCATCGATAATTGCTTCATTGTGCAATTTTTAACTTAATAAAAAAACTGAATTTAATTCAGCTAATAAGTTAAAACAACAGTTATTGATTCTGCGGCGGTACAAAGTTTTCCGGGTCAGCTAGTTATAAATAAATAAATAATAAAAAAAATTGCACAATAGACAGAGATGCATAGTTCTCGGCTGGAGGAAAGGTTCAGTTTAATTTGAACACATTGATGGACTCTGGTCTGCAAACGATGTTCATGTTACGACACATGCTGTAATTTGTGTACATAAAAGGATTTTGTGTTTTGCGAATTTTTTCTGAAACTCAGTAGATGAAAATCAGTAATACAGTTTTTTAACTGCGTACCACAGACGTACAAATACATGGACCTGCCCTAAGTGATAAAAGGCGTATTATTTCCCCCTCCCATTGGAACCATTCCATCGGAACCGGCTGGGCTTGCAGAGCCTCGCGTAAATCTAAAAAATGTGACATCATCATTCTTGTCCGGACCAGTGTCGAGCTGTCGAAAACGGCAAAATTTGTGGCTTGTACTATAAAAACGTGTAAAAATAGAAGTGAAAGGGAGAATAAACCCAATTGTCGTATTACATTCCATAGATAAGCATTATTTTACTTTATTTTAAGTTTATTCATATCACATAATATGATATGACATCGAGATACATGGCGACGCGAAACACAAAGCTGCTGTTTACTGGGGTAAGTAAATTATGAAACATTTGTAAAAGTGTTTACGGCAACAAAATATTCGACTATGAACTTTATTATATTATATATTATTCTTTTATTTATTATCGTTTTAGGTATTAAAATAATTACATACGTAATTTGGCAAATCAGGTACTTTCGTAATAATATCGTCTATGTATCGCCTAGCTACTCGTTTCGTGAATGCTTTCTTTTATTTTTAGGTTGGCTCATTTGCAAATTGCATGTAAAACATGTTTCACATGGAACAGTTGTGGGTGGTTTGGTATATTTAAGGAACAGCTTCACATTTCATATAGGCTTGCGTCTCGCGTCATGCACGCGTAATAAGTGACGATTTTTTGAATTTACGAAACCTAACAAAATAATGATTAATACGCATTATTTATCATTTTCGAAGATTGAAATTCGTACTTATTATTGTGTAACTGACAGAGAGTGATTTTTCCTTTTAAAAGTGCATATTTCATCGTCGTAATTAATAACATGGCGGTCCTTGAAAAATGACATTTCGCATTTTTTAAGGTAACAAAATAATCATTAAAACGCAATATTTATAAATTCCGGTTACTGAATTACTTATTACTAACTATTATCTACCTAGTACAACTTATTTTAATTTTTTAAAGTGTGTTTTGAGCGTGGACTCAATAGCGGAACAATTACCGGAATATCAACGTCAATATGTTACTCTACCACCTCTAGTGGCCATTGTTGTTGATGCTGCCAAAATTTTACGCTTTATTAATATTTTAGGGTATTTGGATCTACTATAATGATGGATTGCTACTGGTAGGTACTTACATTTGATGGCATGGAGGAAATATTCCACTCCGTGTTCGTATAACCTCCTAGCCTCTTCGTAGTTCTTATTCCTGTCTTCTTCTGTGGCTTTGGTGACCAGGTCTATGGCCTTCTGTAGTGTTGTGCCAGCGGCCATGATTAACTACAAAAAAATAATCCAAAAACTAAATCACTTGTTTTTCCTTTGTGCTTTTCAGCAAACGATTATAGTAATCCGATATTACAATGCCATTGCCACTTATACAAATATAATTGATATTTTCCGCTGGATTTACATAAATGTGCAATTTCGAGGACGGATTATGCTGCCAAGGGTGTACCCCAGTCGAAACAACAATTATGTATATCAAGGTCTTGGGATGTTTAAAATTGATTAATAAGAAGAGAAAGAGTTTTAAGTTGTTTTTATTGCAATATTTACCCGAATATTATATAAATTAAATTATGATGAATCACCTCAAATGCTTATTTTGAAGGAAAGATCGACCTTATCCTGGTCACGAAATATTTCACAACTTGTAAAGATGTAAACCGAACTTAATAGAAAAATTAAAATTAAACATACTCAGGTAACTATTTTTTGTGTAAGGCTTTCTATATTCTATATTTAATATGTTAATTATGCATTTATAAAAGTCAGAAAATATTGACGGCTGAAACGTCAAAATATACGCAAACAGTCCCAAATGCAGATGAGATCACTACCACTACTGGCTATTCGGTGTCTGTTATTGAGCTATTACTAGCCAGGTCTATTTGACCGGTTCTTACTACGCTGCTCTGCACTAGCATCACTTTATTAATCATAATATAATAGATAATATACATACGTTACAAAAAAACGTACACATTTTAAACTTCCTAATATGTTATAAAAAGGGGTAGGGAAAGATCTAAAATACAAAGAGAAATATTGCACCATAGTTTGTAATCACGACTCGTAATAGGTACTTGTCCGCTACTCCACATTTGTAGCTAGCAACACTTTGACATATGTCAAAAGTCAAAACTTGGTTATGGCGCCCTCTACTACTTGCTAGGTTATATTGTTTTTATGGTACGAAAATTAACTGATTTCAAAAAAGTTGACCGCTATGGCGTTCCTTCTTAAATTTTACAAGAGGGCTCTGACGAACCACCCGTTTAAGGTACAATGCGTTCAGACAGGATTTTTAATGGGGCTTGGAGATGTAATCGCGCAGAAATGTATAGAAAAAAAGCCAAATGACACAATGGATTGGAAAAGAACTGCCCGATTTACGTCAGTCGGATTTTGCGTTGCGGTATGTGAGATTTTATACCAATTTTTCTAAATTAAATAAATATTGTAGTTCACTGTGTTGATATTGTATTTATTTTACAGGGACCCGGTTTAAGAATGTGGTATACAGTTCTAAACAAATACATCGGTACTTCTGGAAAAGCCGTTGCGATGAAAAAGGTTGTTGTGGATCAGTTAGTTTTCGCTCCTGCCTTTCTCCTCTTCCTCGTGGGCTCTCTGAGCTATATGCAGTGCAATGATGTCCAACTCGTAAGCGAAGATTTACGGAGAAACTACCCTGACATTTTGAAGACAAACTACTATCTCTGGCCGTGGGTTCAGATGGTGAACTTCTACATGGTTCCCTTCCAATACCAAGTTCTGGTTGTGCAAGTGGTAGCTGTATTCTGGAACACATATTTATCCTGGAAAACAAATAACACCGTTGAAACTACGTAATCTCCATTCAAGTATTTTTACTTCAATCTACAAAACAACTTAGGATATCATAAACTTATCTTAAACTTAATAAACTAACCGAACGAGTGTAGTGTAACTGTCATCGTTCTAGAGCACAAATGCAGATCGTTAATGTATAAACAACAGTTCACGTTGAATAAATTAAGGACACTTTAAAATATGTTGTTTCACAAAACTGATCAAATTGATCAAATTTTAAAGTTAATTTTCAGGTTCTGGTAAGGATTTTATGCAAGTACTGTTATTATATCATAATTTATCAGTTGTTTCAACGGCTATGGCGGTCCAGAGTTTGCGAGGCAATGAGAACCCAGGCTGTCTCTCAGTGGGGTCTTGAACGAGATTGGCGTTTTTGATGTTGGCCGATTGCCACTCAAGCTTCCACCTATCTTCTGGGGTGTAAGGTGTTCGAAGGAGTCTTTCTCCTTCCGTCCAGAAGGGTTTTCGAGGCTTCAAGTGGCATGCCGGGTGAGAAACGACATCATCGTGCAAAGATATTGCGCTTTTTTGCAGCCCCTTCTTGTATACCCTCAGTGTTGCAATCTCTATCGATGTGTGAATGCGGTGCGGTGCAGACCACAGAACATGTGGTTAACGAATGCCCTCTCCATTCATTCCCCGGCGGGATTGGTGAGGTCCACAGGACAACGCCTGAGGACTGGCCCTAGACTGGCTCTCCACCATACGAAAGAAGAAGTTGTTTCAACTGCAATGATAACATAACTTTCTTGAAGTTCTGTTTCTTTAACTGAAATTTGATGAATTGTTCAAATAACCCGTCTTTAGTCATTGTAAACTGTTGTTTGTTCGTTGACGATACGCTGTCATTCTCAGGAACGATGGAAAGTTACCGACGTTATTGATCGACCCTGGTTACATGTTTGTATTGTCATAATTGTTATTATAATAATATTTATGATTCAGATCATAATAATTATTTGTATTTTATATAACACTTGACATATATGAAGGTATACGTAATATTCATGTTTGTACGTATAATGGTTGGCTTATTGCCTATTGCCAATTTTGCCAACTCTGATATAAAATGATGTAATAGTTTTGGCTGAATGTTGTGAATATTTTAAACTATTTAAATATGAATTGTCTTCCAATGTGGTAGGGATGGTATCACAGAGTAAAAAATAGGATAGAGAAAGAAAATTAATTGAGTTTGGTGAAAGTCGAAAATCAAGCCAGTGGACTAATTTAGAGTGCCTTTTTAATGCCAAGTTTTTGTTTTGTTGCCAAAAAATTTGATTGGTACCCTGAGAGCTTTTTATACCATGATCTTATTATTTTTTAAGTTATGTTGTAGGTATTGTAAACAGAGTTGAGTTGAACACAGATGAATTGCTTTCATACAGCACATTATTGGACTTCAGAAAATATAATTTCCAAAATAAGATTAATTTTTTAATTAATAAAAGATCACACTTTAAAATTTTCCGATTTTCAAATTCAATGGTTATGCTTACTCTTGTTGTCCCTTTTTTGTTAATAACAATAATTAGGAGTAAGCAAGACAGGAGGCTGTCGGAAGTATGTATATATATATGTCGGAAGTATGTATGTATATATATTGGTGCATATGCACCAATACATACAATTGTAAGTATGTGTTGTTCACCTTATCTTTAATTGTGTGATCTATACTAGTAGCGCTTAATAAACTTATATAAATTGTGCCATTTTTTGGTAAAATTTTAGAATTGCTGGACATGCTAAACCATTCATTTTACTAGCCACAAATATCATATTCCATTAACTTCTCATCTGTCGCAAGCCCGCCAGCGGGCCCAAAAAAAACTTTGTATTTTTTTTTTAATGCGATTTTAATCCTTATGTATAAAGAAACTGTGCGAAGGACAAGGTCAGAATCTCTTCCGCCAATATCAATCTAGGACCTATGTAATATTTGATTATTGTAGCTACTATGAATTATTTTAAAAGAATTTTCTATGAAATTAGTTGCGGCCATTTTTTCCAAATACCATCCAACGTTCAACAGGTTTAAAAAGCCTCTGAAGTACAAATCTGACCGGGGCGTCCATACATTATAAAAATATTTTTATATTTTTTTGTATAATGCGTGGATATGTGATTTTTTTGTCGTTGGAATGACTAATAATTATTATTCTTCTCAGTTTATCTCACATAATTATACTTGACTCCATGAATAAAATCAAAAAAATTAAGTCAAAGTATATGATTAAAAATTGGTGCAATTTTTTCATTGGCATAAAAAGTGAAGTGACAGTTTTCATACCAATTTCCTGTGCAAAAGAAATGTGTTTTATAAATTTCGAATTCTTTTAAAATTATGGATTTTTTGAGTAAAAATGTTGCGATAAGTTTTTTTGTTAACATTTTTATGTTTGATGTTAAAATTGTTATTATTTATTAAAGTCAATGTTTATTTCAAATACAAACATATCAAATCTAGTTTCTAAAATAGTATTTATTTTTAAGACATCTTCAAAATTAAGGAATATACACATAGAACATTTAAAATACTTCAGAAGCATTTTGAAATTCTATAAAATTTCAACGTGTCGTTGAAAGTTGGTAGGTAAAAATATTTTAAAGATGAAAGGGTCAATACAAGAAAAAAAAACATGGCTGTAAATGTCTTAGCCACTGGACCGATCGCGCGAGATAAATAAATTTGCCAGGATTGCTTGATATTTCCCAGAAGGTAATTTTTGAAACTTTTCGCCAACATTGAAAAGATCATACCTTCGAATTTTAACATGGAGACATAAAAACTTATTATAGTGCTACATAGCTAATGAATTAACCTGTATTCAACCGTTTATCTCACATTTTTCGGATTTATAAAAAATATATTAAAAAATCGTAAAGTTTATAATCGTGTGAATCCTGGATATTTTTTTTACTTAAAACTGCCCTGAGGGATATTTATTTGGGTCATCATAAAATATTTTCGCTTTCTGTATGTTGTCAGTGGTATACTTGATAATGAAAGGTATGGAAAAAGGACTTAATTTTATCCTTAAACAGCTGTTCAAAAATTTGACGAGAAAAAAATATTTTTTAAATTTATTTAACATTGTTCTAAAATAGTCTACGAAGTTCAGATTTGCGACATCTATGGTTATAATAAAGAAATCATTTCAATAGCTTTGTATTAAAATAAACGGCTGGCCAAGAAAATGTTTTAAATAATTATAATAAATGTTTTACGAATGGTAAGAAAAAATGGTCTATTTTTGGACCGAAATCAATCGCAGAAAAATAAAAGTGGTCCATTTTTCAACCGAAATCGTTCCAGTGGATAACACATGAAATTTTGAAACTTTGACAAAAAATGGAACTTTAAAGCATCTGGTAAACCATCATGGTAAACCATCTCCGCCACGTAAATATTTGTTATTTTATAGTAATTAAGTTAAATCGTCATGTTTTTCCCAAAAAATATCCATATTAAGCATGTCCAGCGTCTCTGAAAGATTTTACCCATTTTAATTTAGAATTTACAAAAATTTTAATTTTATAGTTTCTTTATTATTTCACTTTTATTATATTCTAAGTCTTGTGATTGTATCGATAATTTTTTCAGGTACCTAAATATGATTTCTTTTGTATAATTTCATTATATTGTTTGTAATATATTTTTTTATTGAACAAAATCACAAGGAAATTATTTTGAAATTAGTAAAATAAAGTTATTACATATTTACCAACAAAAATTATTATTACCACAAAATTGTATATACGCCTTTCCCGTCATTGGGTAAATTTAGAATTATTCATAGATGGCACTAATTAAATTATTTCAAGAAAAAATGCTTTTTGCAAGGTATGCTTTAAAATATTTAAATTAACTGTTTGCGCTCGTACATATAATATATTAATAAATAGTTCTGTCTGTATAAAAACTCAATTCTTTCAAGAAAGTCATAAAAATACAATATTGGATTGAATCACCGATATTAATGTTGTATTTGTATGCCTTTCTTGAAAGAGCTGAAATTTGGGAGGCGGGTATGGGTACCACCATCCCGGAAACCATTCATTGAATAATCGTCTGCCCACCAACTGCATGGCAGGCCGGATCTAGGATTCTAGTTCCACAATGTCTCTTTCCAGGTCTCGTCTCTTCTCTCCGCTACTCCTTGGTTTCCTGAAGGTCTCACGAGGGAAGAGGGCCTCATCTCTCCTCTCCACTCCTTGTGGATTGTATGGTTATATGTACCCCATGGTTCCCTGAAGGCCCCACATTTGGGAGGAGGGTATGGGTAGTGCCGCCCTGGGAACCATTTATTGGATAACCAACACCTCTGCCATAGGTCACCCGAAGTGGTTCGCTATGTATGGTGACTTAGCAGGGGTGCCCGGGTTCATGGGGTCAGGTTTGTCCGGGTCTTGGCAGCGGATGCGTCTGCCCACCAGCTGCATCGGAGGCCGGATCCAGATAGAATGGTTGAGGCAGTCCCTTTGACTTCTTCAGCAGTACTCTTTCGGAACATTGCCTTGCACCACAGTGGGAGGGATGGATTCATTCATCTCATCACTCCCGGACACTGACCCCCAGATTCCTACCCACCCCTAATACCATTTTCCTTCCCAGAACCTCCTTTCCTAAAAAGACCTCCACCGAGCATCCCCAAATATGACATAGGCCCTGAGGGGAATTATTTTCCTCAGGGTCACATGTGTGAAGCTAATGTAAAAAAACAAGGGAAAAATTCATAGAGGTGGCCTCAGCTCTCCTCTCCATGGTTCCTCCCTGCAAGTCCCACGAAGGAAGAATCCACAGAGGTGGCCTCAGCTCTCCTAGGTTCCCCAAAGGTCCCTAGTTTTTAAATGATCCAATTTTTTGTCCCACGAGTGACCAGGGAAATAGAGGGTCCACTCCAGCAAAGCCCCGATTGCTGGGGTAAGGTCTAAATACGACGAGATGCGACCCTGTTTCTCGGAGGCACCGTTCATGACAGGGTTCCCCAGGTCATTCAGCCCTACAAGCTACTAGCTGGCGAATTCACTATCTGCTAGTAAACTGGCTCAGTGTAATCATATTTCAGTTTTCTACAAAATGTCGACAGAATTAGTTCGCACGGTAGTCATTATTTTAGCTCGTTCCACTCGCTAGCTAGTTCGCTACTGAGTTAGTGGAAAGTTTTGTGGGTCATCATCACAATCGCACTCACCGATTCGCCCGCTTTTAAACTTTCCGGCTAGTAGCTTGTAAACTCGCTCAATGTAATCGAAACTTGAGTGGTTTTGATTTTTATGCAAACCTCCAGTTTTGTTCTGAGATTGATGAAGTTTTGCACTCTTGACATTCAAAAGATTCATTACCTACTTATATTGTAAGTGAACGATTTTTCATGCGACTTTGCACAAAACACGTTTTTTTTGCTTTCGTTATTGTAATAGGTCTCCCTTGTTTAAACGGGTTAAAATTGTTATTATTTAGAAATGTCAATGTGTATTTCAAATTCAAACAAATCAAAAATAATTTTATCTAGTTTATAAAATAGTATTTCTTTTACGACATCTTCAAAATTAAGGAATATATAGCACATTTAAAATACCTCAGAAGCATTTCGAAATTCTATAAAATTTCAACGTGTCGTTGGAACTTGTAGGTAAAAATATTTTCAAGATGAAAGGGTCAATACAAGAAAAAAAAACATGGCTGTAAATGTCTATAACACATGAAATTTTAAAAACTTTATTTAGCTTTTTTTATGTGAATACCTCGCAGGAGTCCCAGCTCTTCCTGTCTGGAGCCAATTTTTTTTTATTTATTTATCTTAAAATTGTTACATATTATAATATTACTGGTCTTCCATTAAAAGCATTAGCTTGGATTGGGGGACAAAGGTAGTCGGGAGGGGAAGGGGAAGGTGGGGAAGTACCTGGCTTTTCAGATCTGGTCACCAAACCTGGCTAAAGCCATTTCAAACAACATTTCAATTTTGTATGGTGGTTTTATACGAGCGATGCTGAGATCTTTCACTCTGTAACGTGCTGCAAATTGCTGCAAATATACTATATATTACGAGGATTATGAATTAATTGTGAAATAACACAAATTAATCGAATAAAATTAATTTGCGCACGCCGTGATTCGATCTTATCCCGCGACCACGAAGGCCGACAAATCTCTCTCTCTTACTCTCAAACCAGATGATCCAGATGATAGTCGAACGATTCCCTCATAAATGAACTAATACCGATTTCCTCCACTAATTATGACCTGTTTTAAAAAAAAGGTATACTCGAAATATTTATTTATTCATGCCAGTACACATAATCAAATGTTAAATTACACGTAGGATGCAAATGTACTCGTTTTTTCGCACCCTTGTTTATTTGGTCAGTTTTTTTTTAGAGCAAGCGACAGCTGTGTAAGTGTAAAGTGTAAACCATTTCGAATGCGGCTGAAAACAAGTCCACTTTAAAAATATTTCGATTCGGATTACGCCATAGATATACTAAATCCCGATTATGTACATCACTAGTTGGAAATACGACCGCCATAGATTTATATACATGACAACCGCCGACTAGAGATGGTTGATACCCGCGAGGTCAACACCGAGGTAACAACTTACTGCGGTTCCAGTTATCGGAGACCGGTGTGGAACCGGTTCTTTATCCAGCTCTTTTGGAACAGGTTTCTCAAAAATAAATCCATGATTTGAGAAACTACGTGATTAGAGAATTTCATAGAAAAATTGCACTGGTTTCCTAAAAAATTCAAAATAATTAACACTTTTTTTAAAATTTTCAAACGTTTTTTAAATTTTATGAATTACTTTTTGAAAATAATTAAATAATGATACATTATTATTATTATTACGAAACCCATTAGAAAATTGGGACGATGCCAAGAGTCGTAAATAACTAACTAACCATCACGCCGTTTCCCCGTAGGAGTAGGCAGAGAGGACGGACCGCCAAACAACTCGGTCTTGGCACACACTCTTTACCTCACTCACATCCATACATCGTCTCATACATTCTCTTCTATTATTCTGACTCCTGACATGGCCCGACTCAAGTATCTGATTCACTTGATCGTGCCATGTCTTCCTCGGGCGTCCCCTACTTCTTCTTCCATTCACATTTGCGTCATATATTCTTCTCACATTATTTTCTTCTTTCATTCGCTCTACATGTCCAAACCATCTGAGGGTCCCTTTCTTAATCTTACTCATTATGCTTACATCAGCCTTGCATTCTTTGCGGATATCCACATTTCTCAAACGATCATACATGGTTTTGCCACACATTCGCCTCAGGGATCTCATTTCAACAGCATTCAGTTTACTTTCATCCTTCCTCTGCCAGTTCCATGCCTCACTGCCATAGATCAGGGTAGGTACCAGGACTCCATTGTGGACTGCTAGCTTCGCTTCTTTTGACAGTTTTTTATTAGCGCCAACGGCATTCAGTCCTCCATTAATGGAGTTACCGGCATTCACCCTTCTTTCAATATCTCTATCAGCCTTCCCATCTCTCGTAAACATACTACCCAGATACACAAACTCATCCACCTGCTCCAAGTATTCATCATTCACAACTATATTGCATACTGTTTTCGTACTCTCTCTTACAAACACCATGACTTTAGACTTACTTACATTCATCATTAACTCATTCTTCATACATACTTCGTTAATCCTAGATACGAGAGACTGTAGATCTTCCATAGTGTTAGAAATCAGCACCGCATCATCAGCGTACAACAGGCAACACACTTTCAGATTACTCAATTTCGCGCCCAATCCCACTTCTTTCAATTTTTGCATACAATTATCCATGTACAGATTGAATAACCATGGTGACATTACGCAGCCTTGCTTAACACCTTTTGTAATGTCAAACCACCCCGAAAAACCACCGTTCACTCTAACACATGCAACGCTTCCCTCGTACAGAGACGCAATTGCCTGTATGAGATTTGTATTCACTCCATACTTGGACAACACCTTCCATAGCTTTTTCCTGTTTACTCGGTCGTATGCTTTTTGTAGATCTACAAAGGCGCAGAAAAGTTTCTGGTTTTTCGCCAGAAACTTCTCAGTGAGCATACGCAAGGAGAAAATCTGGTCCATGCATCCCCTTCCACTCATAAAGGCACCTTGCACATCCCATATTTTATCCTTTGTTTCCATTTTTACCCTTTCAATTAATATTCTTCCGTACAGCTTGCCGACTGAACTTAGCAGGCTAATAGCCCTATGATTCCCACATTCCATACGTGACCCTTTACCTTTGTATAATGGCATGATTACAGTCCTTCTCCAATCTAATGGCGTGTAACCCTCTTCTAAACACTGGTTAAAAAGTTTGCACAACCATGTAAGAATAACATGGCTATCTCCTTTAAAGTATTTATTTATTTATTTTATTTATTTATTTATTTAAGGAACATAAACAGTCATAGTAATAAAATATACATAAGAGGATGGCAAAAAACAGACCAATTATTAATGTTCACAGATAGGTATTTAGAAACATAAAAGTAACTGAATGTAAACTAGAAAATTTAAGAAAAACAGAAAAAATAAAAACAGAACTAAGCAGCAATTTAAAAAAAATAATAATACAGATGTTAAGTCAACAAGTGATAAACATGTTATAAACAATAATAAAATAATTAAAACAATACTTAAATAGACTGCGAAATAGGTATTTGGGTTGGGACGGGTAAGGGGAGGAGAGGGATAAGGGAAAGTTGCCACGCAAGTAATATAATAATATTAGGTACAATGAATTTAGTCATGAATATGTGTTATTCGCACCTACATAGAATGTAATAAAGAAATTCTGTAACGACAGTAACTAGCAGTGAATATGTCAGCAAGTGTGTCTATATGTGCAAGTTTATTATTATAGTATTTACATGCCCTTTGTATAAATTCATTTTGGTTGGAATTAGTGTTGCATTTATCAATGTAGAAAAGGGTATTTTGTCTGCTGTATCGAGTCGGCGTGTGGAAATTTATTTTATTTAGCAGCTCCGGGCAGTCAACTTTTGAGTTAATAATTTTGTACAGGAGCATCTGATCAGCGACAAGCCTCCTATTGAGCAGTTTCGAGATTCGAAAATGTTTCTCGATTTCGTCGCAAGAATTGTATATGTTGAATGATTTAAAATTGAGAAATTTGAGAAATCGCTCCTGAACTCTTTTTAACCTGTTAACATAAACAATATAGCGCGGGTTCCAAACCTGTGAACAGTATTCCAGGTGAGGACGAACATGTGAATTGTACAGAATCAGATAAGTCTTAGTATTTTTGAAAAATTTGCATGTTCTCAGCAATATTGTCGAAACCAACAGCCTTACCATTCTTCATGCATTTTATCGATTTTTTAGTTTCATCCATGCTGATTTTAGTAACATTCACTCCGTCATCGTTCATACCTGATTTACCGCTGGCCTCACTATCACCCGGGTTGCTTTCGAAGACTTCCTCAAAATATTTCATCCATCTCTCTTTTATTTCTTCCTCATTCGTCAACATTCTTCCATCTCTCGATTTAATCACTTTCAGGCTTCCGTTCTCTGAACCACTCCGGGACCTTTTGACCTCCTTCCAAAACAGTTTAATGTTTTCTTGGAAGTGTTTTGTCATTTTTATTCCCTCTTCTTCTTCCAGGCGTTTCTTACGTTCTTTCACTCCAACACTTACTCTTTTCTTACATCCATTACATACTTCTTTCGCTCTATCCCTCTCTTCGCTAGAAGCAGTGCCAGCCGCTATCAGACATAACCATACTTTCTTCTTCTCTGAGACCAATGCTTTGATCTCGTCATCCCATCATGCATCACCTTTCTTCCTACCTTGCGTACTTATTCCACATACATCTTTAGCAGATTCACAAAGACTCACCTTAATGTGGTTCCATGTTTCATCAACTCATCACTCATTTCCTTCTCATTCAATCTCATCTCTGCACAATTCTCATACTCACTTCTGACATTTGCGTTTTACAGTTTTTCTACATTGACTCTTGTTGGAGTTGATATCGTTTTCACTTTAGAGCGCCAGCCGCGAAAGAGGTTTACTCTCGACACCACCAGAAAGTGGTCAGTTTCAACCTCCGCCCCTCTGGGTGGCTGCCATCCCTGCCCATACCTCGCTTCGCCCTTGCACGTTACCCCCGGACACCCTGTCCTGTATATGAAAGGATCTATGATTGTTAATTAATAGGCAACAATGGTTAATGTACAAGGAGTGTCTGCCAAGACTGCATTGATTTTCTCTGCCTTATTATTTATTTGAAAAACTTATTTATTTATTTAAATTAACGCCGGTTAACGGCTTTAACATAGGAATTACAATAATTTGAAACATGGATATAAAATATAAGAAAAATGTACGTTTAAAAAACATAAATGAGTAAAATACAAGTGGCGCTTGAGTGTTAGATGAAAAGTTCATATGACTAAAAATTCAAAAAGTAAATAATGTAGTTACAACATAAAGTACATAAGTACAAAGAATCTTTTATAAATATAAGTACGAAGAAAAAAAACGAAAAATACACCACGGTTACATAATATAGACATAAAATATATTACAAGTACTTTGAAAGCACAAAACTTAAAAGTACTTAATAAAACTTGAAAGTACATAATAAAAATAAATTTAAATAACGGGGTGACGGTAAGTTATTTTTCATTTCTATAAATTTTCCACAACGTCGCGTCGCGTCGTCGGTAATATGAATCGGTTCCAGTGATAGTAAAGGAATCGGCTCTATATAGTCGAGATATGAAGCTGTTTAAAGTCATTAATGATGTGCATGATTGCACAATCTTGCAAGAGAATCTTAACAACTTTTTCAAATGGTGTTCAAGTAATAAACTTCAGCTAAATATTAACAAATGCCAAGTTATGAGGTTCTACAAAATTAAACATCCAATAATATATAATTATGCACTCTCTAATGTTGACTTAATCTCTGTAGACGAAATACTTGACCTAGGCATCATTTTTGACCAGAAACTCTGTTTTGTATCTCATGTAACTTCTATAGCAAATAGGGCGATGAAAATGTTAGGTTTTATATTAAGGATTTCCAAAGATTTTAAAAATATTCACACATTAAAAATTCTGTTCACATCTCTCGTTAGAAGCATTCTAGAATATAATTCTACAATTTGGTCACCTGTCTTTAATAATCACATTAATATAATTGAAAGAGTCCAACGCAAATTTTTGAGGTGTATTAATTTTAGACTTGGAATTCCTTCAGAATCAATAAATTATGATTTTTTTATTAAATTCATTGAAATTGTTGAAGTTAAGCGACAGAAGAAAATTTTTTGATCTAATATTTTTATATAAAATTGTAAACTATCAGTTGGATAGCCCTGATATAATAAAGTTGATTCACTTTCATGTACCTTCCATTAGATCAAGTTTCCCTAGTATGTATTATTGTGACAATTATAAGTCGGTCTCAGGCTACAATTCTGTAATAAATAGATTACATACAATTGGTAATTTTTATGCCAATGTGGCTGATATTTTTAATATTTCCCAACTGAAATACAAGGCTGTACTGATCAAACATTTCAGCCAAACATATTTTAATGAGGTCACTACATGACATTTTTTGTTTATTTTATTGTGTTTCTTTTTGCTTTCATCAAGTTGTTCTATTAATATCCTTCTTTTTCTTTTGTTATGTGTAATTTAAAAAAAAAAATATGTACTACGACTGTTAAAAAATATTTAATAAAAACATATTTGTAAATGGCACTTTGTGCCGTAAATTTTAAATAAATAAATATGGTAAAAATCCATCCCTATCGCCGACCGCTGTTTTTAATTTTGTCTCTGGTTTCCCAACTGTCGTGAAACTTCAAATTCAATTTTTTGTCTAAATGTCCAAAGCGTAAAAACTCAAAACACTCGTTTGTTTGGTAAATTCTCTTTAATTTCTGTTAATAAACAAAGCTCTGATCAATATGTCCGTAACAAAAAGGACTAAAAACGAAGGTAAAGATATACCTGATGTGCTTTATTATGACATTACGATAAACTTGTTTTGTTATTTTTTAACGAAAATTTTGCATTTTACAGAATTCGTGGAACAATGGAATTCGATTATGCCGGATTATCAAATTACGTTAGAGGATATCCTGAAGCCGCGGTCGATGTTTTTGATTGAATCCATTATTCATATCTTCGACGCTCTTAGGCTTGCTGGGGACGACATTATCCAGGTTTGACATGAATCATATTTTAAACACAGTTTTTTGTATTGATTTTTTGGTAATTATCGGTTGGGACTGGACACGCTTATTACGAAGAATTTTTAGAAAAAAACTTCAGATTCGCCTTAATTACTATAAAAGGAAACTTTTTGGCTTGGGGGCGGCGGAAAATAATGCATTTTAATTTTCAATTGCGTAAAATAAAAACTCACTTCGCGAACCGATCGGTGACTGTCAGCGGCCATTAGGCACGTCGCTGTTATGTTGGTATCACTGATACATTGCAAAGAACTAACATTTGTTTTTATTTCACAGACAATCAATCATAATTACACAAACCCGCTAGACAAACCCTGCTTTGCCAAACAAACCATTCAAAACCTGGGATGTTTTTTTAAAGTTTGATGACATGCAGCTTTCGTAGTTTAACCGTATCTTTACGTATCCCACGAAGTTGGCCACAGTAGTATTTAGTTATTTGCAATGTATCAGGGATACCAACATAACAGTGACGTACCTGATAGCCGCGATTTGACATCGTGTAGATTCGCGAAGTGAATTTTAATTTACGCAATTGAAAATTAAAATACATTATTTTCCGCCGCCCCCAAGCCAAAAAGTTTCCTTTTATAGTAATTAAGGCGAATCTAAAGTTTTTTTCTAAAAAATTATTCGTAATAAGCGTGTCCAGTCCCAACCGATATTTACCGATTTTTTAAATATCAACTTCACACATGTGTGTACGCTTAGCTTACACACATGTGTGAGTAAGCTAGTTTATGTGAGCTAGTTTTTTTAATGCAGATAAATGTTCCGTCATATCTTATTCTCGAAAGAAAAACACTATACTATATCCGTACATAATTAAAAACAGTCTTTTAAATAGGGTAAATGTAATTAGAGATATTGGAGTTCTATTAGACAGTAAGCTTTTTTTTCAATCTCACGTCGAGCACATCACGTCTAAGGCTTTGAAAATGCTAGGATTTATACTTAGAGTAAGTTCTGTTTTCAAAAATCCACAAACATTTAAGATTCTCTACATATCATACGTCAGAAGCCACCTAGAGTATGCTTCAACAGTATGGAACCCTCATTGTTCTACATATAAATCAAATATAGAAAGAGTCCAGAAAAAGTTTTTGAAATATGTTTCGTTTCACATGCGAAATGATGTAAATTATGTCTCTATGAACCTCAAAACCCTTGATCAACGCAGAGACCTATTTTATATTCCTAAGAGCAATGCTAATTATCTTCAAAATGTGTTTATAAGAAGAAGCTGTAGCACCTTCAATAGATTATGCACAGACATTGACGTGTTTAACACGAACCTTGCTAACTTCATAAAATTCGTAAAAAGTAATATTCAACGAAAAACTTAATGTTTCATTAATTCCTAATCTTTCCTTTTCATTTTTCATTTTCATTTTTTTTTCATTTTCATTACATTTTCTTTTTTGATTTCATCAGTTTGCATTAAATAACCTCTTCAAAAATGTTATAGTATATATTACCCTTGAAAATACATTTTTTGTAGATTTAAGTGAGTAGATGCACTTTTTCAGAACTGTTTATATTACATACGTATATTGTTTTGTTTGTTTTTCTTTTTATTATGGTCTCAAATTTTTATGTCGTTATTTTATTGGTCAATGATATGATTATCTCTGACACTGTTATATATGAACTTGTAATTACTGTTTATAACGCTAACAAATAAAATAAAATAAATAGTAGAGAGAAAACGTAGTTGGAAAAATCATTCCACAACCGATGAACGTGAGGACCAGTCATAGAAGTGATTTGTTCTCTTCTGTTTCTGCACAGAGTTAATCAACAGGTGGTGCTGTATTTTTTGTGTGTTTAGTACACTTGAAGTGAAATGTAACAAAACTGCGCTGTACAAATGTTAACTCTACACAATGGCCGTCCATTGCAATGCGTCTGAACAATGGTGATGCTCATACAAAAAAGTTGGCCAGCAATGGTTGCAAAGCCTACACTGAAGCGACATTCAATTCTACTTTTGTCGTACTTCAAGGTGGATGTGGAAGTGATCGCCGCTGCGGCAATGTATATATATTTCAAACAACACAGTTATTTAACTCTAAAATCTTTAAAAAAACTCATTGTTACAAACTCACAAAGATCATTTTAATACAACAATACAATGACGTTATATAAATAGACTCGCCATTGTCTCATAAACTCAAGATATAATGTGGCAAGTAAACAACACTCTTTTGTTTTCAGCGGTTTTCAGTAATTTCTTAATTCAAAAGTTATTCATGTATTTATTTATTTATTTGGTATAATATCTTACGTTTCAAATACAATTCTCTCTCACTGGGTAGCTCACCTGTGCCGAGGCCTCCGTTTTATAAAATAAAAATTTATACATAATGCATTAAATGCAATAATGCATTGTCGACCACCACAACACGGGCATGTGCCTAGCATGGTGGTCGAAAAATCCCCAATGTATGTAATGAAAAATCTATTGAATAAAGAAAACTTAAAAAAAAAATTAAAAATAATATAAAAATACTGCTGCTTAAAAAAAAAGTAAGCTAAAATTAAACTAAAAATAAAAATTTATAATTAAGGTAAAATAATTATAGGCAAAATGAATTATTTTATTACTTAAATAAAATTAAAATCGGTATAATATTATGTGTTGTGTGTTTGTGAGTGATGTGTGTTTTATATTGGTTTTATTTGTTGGGTTTTATTCTTACTTTGTTCTAAAATTTTGGTAATATTGTCTTTTTTGTTCTTTAATCCATTTTGTAATTTTGAGTATGAATTTATTATTGTTTTCTTCTATTTTATTTTCAACGGTAAGACATTAGGGGTAATCATTTTCATGATATTTATAGTGTCTTTGTCCAAAGCTTGTAATTACCGTCGGAGTTTATATGTCATTTTTCATTCATTTTCTAACTGGTTTGTTTGTGATATTTTGAGATTGTTGAAAATTGTTTTTCTGGTCAAAAAAAAAGTATTTCTCACATCGACAATGATTTCTCACAATTTTTCTTAGTTTTAACAAAAAATCAGCATATTTAATATTTAAAATCTATCAGTGGTAAGTTATGATGAATGAAAACATTTTTTTCAGCATTTGTTGATAGCAAACTATTGCGCTTTTCCTCATAAATTATACCTGCTTCCGAAAATAGCAGCTCTTTATGTATATAAACTGCTACCGGGAGATGATAAATGAATCTTAGCAAATTCTGCTAGGCTTGGATACTGTTTTGCATTTTGACCACCACTTGTAAGGATCCGCTGTCCGATCTAGGCGAACAGTTTTCATGTAAGAAGCAATTTCATTTGCAAAATGTAATTGATTTTTACATGAAAACTGTTTGCGAAATGTACTAAGTATCGCCGAATGTTCGACTACGTGGCATCTCTAATAATAAGTGCTTATAAATTAAATGTTATTTCTTCGCTTTGACTACTGTTTGCCGTGAAATGGAAACATTTTCTTATCATACAAGAGGGCATTTTGGCGCTTTTTAAATGCAATTTACCTACTGGTAAGATTCAACCTTACTCGACGTGTGGCAGTTTGGTATTGTTTTTATTCCAGTAAAAAAGAAAATAACATTTTCACTTACTTAACTAGAATATTGAATTTATACATAGTTTTTACATTTCATAACCTTAAATTACATTAGATTGCAGTACTAACATTTACATAACATTATATTACCATACGATATTATTCACTTTCACTGCTTTGTTTTTTGTGAATAAACATGAATAATTTTTTTTTGAATTTGCACATACTTTTTTCGTTTTTGATATCATCTGGAAGGCAATTATATATGTTGGCCCCCTCCTGACTAATTGATTGCTTACCGTAGTTAGTATGAATGGTGTTTAAACGTATGTTATCGTGTTGTCGTGTAAAATGTTTGTGTACTTGGGACGTTTTAATGAATTCTGTGTTTGTATGTATGAGTTTATTATTTATTTTGTATATAAGGAGACATATATTGTACTCGTATAGTTTTCTTAATGTTAGCAGTTTTGTTTCCAAATATAATTTTTTTGTGGATGTTTTGGATTCGTAGTGAAATAGTTTTTTGATTAGCTTATTTTGAATTACCTGTAATTCATTGATGTATGTTTCATACGCATTTCCCCAGATTTCAATCAGGTAATTTAGGTGTGAGTGTACGAGACTATAATATAAACTTTTTTTAAATTTAATTGGTAATAGATATGATAATCGGCTAAAAACGCTAATTAAGGGTATGATTTTATCTTTTACAAATTGTATGTGTTGTTTAAAAGTTAAATGCTTGTCGATGCACAGCCCAAGATATTTTTCCTGTATCAGGATTTTCAAATCGTTATTTTCAATTTTTAAAGGTACATGAGGAGGAATTATTTTACGGTTTGAGCTTAAAATCATGTATCCTGTTTTTTTAATATTCATTGTTAGGATATTTGATTGGAGCCAACTGCAAATTCTTTCTAGGTCACATTGTGCATTTTCTAGTAGTATGTTTAGATCTTTACCCCAGTAGAATATTGCAGTATCATCTGCGTATAAAAAAATTTCACCGTTTAATTCTAATTGCGAAATATCATTGATATAAATTTGGAACAGTAGTGGCCCGGAACAGTAGTTGAATCCGGATATAACGACCCTCAAGGGACCGGGTAGTCGTACTAACGGCTAAATGTTACATATTAATGTTATTGTTATGAAATATGTAATAGTACAGATAGATATATTTCTTTTTAGGTAAATAAAACATTTGATACAAATTATAACTTTAATGATACTTAAACATTCCACATAAAAAACATACATAATGTACTGTACCTACATTCTATGCAAGTAAATATATATGTAGTTACTAACATAGAAAGTCTGTAATTTGAGTTTGTTTTTGGCCAATTTTTGTGCGATATTATGAACTTCGCACAACTTTAATAATACGCGACTAAACACTGACTATGATGCGCGCGGGGAGTAGCCGGGCGCGAGGGTAGCTGGGCGTGGGGAGAGTAGGTTTTGTAAACAAAACACTGCGCGTCGTTTTAACCGGACGAATTATCATTAAAATAGGTCGCTTTAAGCAGTTGGTCGCTTAAAACGGAGTTGTACTAAATGGATACATTTTCCTACCAAAATCTATGAAACCTAAGTTGAGTTTACATTATAGTCGCTAAAAACGGTAACCGAATTCTACCGTATATAACGTCATTACAACAATAACATTCACAAACATAATTTACCAACCAAGATCCAATTTAGAAATCCCTAAATTTAAAATGAGTGTTTCTCAACATCATTAGACCTGTGCCGCACTCAGCTATAAAAGATGTGGCTTGGCGTATTTCTGCATATCGCTATTATTATTGATTATTATTTTTTTTTATTATAAACGGTGCTCCAAATTTTATGTCCGGGTTAAATCTTTCCCAAATGAAAGACTAAACCTTCCACACACTTTTCCACAAATGATTATCTAGTTAATTCACGCAATGTAAGTGCACTATATAAGTATGATAAATACAAAACAATACAAAAACAATATGTCAATCCACCAGAGACCAAATAGGAAAAAAATTCACCGACTCCAGATATTTTCATATCAGAGGGTTCGGCTCGGTAGAACTCCTAATTGGACCGATAAATCCTACTGATCTCTCAATATAAATATTTAAAATCTTTCATAATCCTACATGTATATAAAATGACTGTTTTTTGCATATTTTTGTATGGATTATTATTATAATATGTTTATTATTATTATTTGCAGAGCCCCTTGGATTTTGTGGAGGTGGACAAAGACTTGGTAGAGACGTTCAGCAGGCTGGCCCCTTTGGTGATGCTGACGGAGGCGGTCAACGTGCTGCTCGTCGGCATTTTCGATGCCAGCCAGGGAGACGAGCAGCATGTCAAGATCACCCCCTTTGACCTCATCACCCCCAGCCAGACCACAGCCTTCACGCTGCTTAAGTATATCCTCAATCATACACATTCTCGATACTTCTTCACGTCTTCATTAACCTGTCATTCGGAAGCCCGCCCGTGGCCCGGATTTTTTTTGCTTTTTTTTTTTAATGCAATTTTAACCCTTATGTATAAAGAAACTGTATGAACGACAAGGTCAGAATCGTTTGCGCCAATATCATTCTTGACGTAACCGATGGTTTCTAGCTACTCTAGAATATTTTTAAATTAATTTTCCGTGACTTTGCGGGTCAATTTTTTTAAACTGTCAAAGTTAAAAAAATCGAAGTTTTACATTTTCAAATGCATATAAAGGTCTTTATTTTCAAGCTCCTTTGAATTGTATTTTAAGACATTGTTATTTTTTTATTAAATATTCTTGTATGAAATGAAAAAAAAGTGAGGTGACTAAGTTGTTTACGATAGAATAAGTATTTTTTTTTATATATTCCGTGATTTTAGTACTGTTTTCACATAAACATCGCGTGAGCCATTTTTACATTTTTTTATGTTTGAATTCTAAATTTGAATATTTACAAATGTTAATATTTATTTGTAATATAACAATCTGAAAGCTTATTTTGTAACCTTTAAAAAACAATTTTTAGTGTTCAGCCACGTTCAGAAATGTTTCATTTATAGAGCTTTAATTGTGAAGGAGAAATAACATAAAGTTTTCGTAAATCTGACATGTCGTTTAAGACGTAAAAAGTGCATATTCGTGATATATCGGAGTGGTTAAAACGTTTATAACCGATTGTTCCACAGATGCCTAGTGAACTATGTGGAATTTGTGGAGGGGCGAGAGCAGGAGGTCCAGGAGCAGGAGCGGGAGGTTCAGGAGATGGCTGCCAACTACGAGAGGTTGCTGAGTCAGAAGGACGCGCTGGAGGACGACTTGCACCAGATACACGTGGAAGAGGCCAACCGGGACCAAAGGATGAAGCAGGCAAGTTACACAGCAATATTCTTGTAGCGACCACTTTCGCTCTCAATTTTTACGAGACAGCCAACTACCTAGATATGTTTACCTACCTACACCGTACAAGGTGCTGCTAATTACTTACCTCTACCGGCTGGCTTTTTTGCCACTTACTGGAAAGGGAGGCGTCTACTACAGGAATTCCAAAAACTGAACAATTCGGACTATGTAATATCTATGAGAACCAAAGTGAGGATGAATATCTACAGCTCAAACTGCTGACTAATATCTATGGAACAGGTGATGTCGACGAATATCTGCAGCACTGGCAGAGGTTGGATTTGCAATTATGTATAGCATATTTATTGGCATAACGTAATATTGCGTATGCAGTTTAAAAAACTTAATTTATGTTAAGTTAGGTAAGGTTAGGTTAGTATTTATGCTTTTCCATACAACCTCTTGCTCAGCTGCCCTCTGTAGATATTAGTCCCACCTACGCTCCATAGATATTCGTCACCACCGGGACCGTCATAGATATTTATCCGACTTTAGCTCTGTAGATATTAGTCTTCGCTCTGAAGTTCATAGATATTTGTCCAACATATGAGCTGTAGATATTCGTCCGACATACAGGCTGTAGATATTAGTATCTGGAGTCCTGGAAAGGCGTAGTCTAACCCCCAATACTTAACTGTACCGCGCCGATCATTCGAGTACCTTCTCGTGTACATATTGCCGGCGATCGAGAAACTGTTAAACAAGTCAGCTACGCTATAAAAGGTTGTGTGATCCTGAGCGGAGCACAGTCCAGCAAGTCAGTCAGCAGTTTCACGTCAGTTCATTCACGTACAGTGCATCATGTGATTTACGCAATCCAGTGTGGCTATCAGGAATACAGAGAACTACGGCATTTTCTCGGACCCTCTGTATCGCTTTCGAGGCACTCATCATCTGATCTCGCAGTTCAGGTCCAGCCACCTATAACTCAACAGATGCATCCGCCTGCGACTACAAAGCCCGCCGCACTTTCTGTCCTGGGTGCAGCTGGGTGTCATCTACCGAAGCCCGTCGCGCTTTGCTGCCACTGAGACCAACTTCCTTCACCTCACAAGGTCCTTCCTCACGGCGTCGAGCGACCGCCTGGATCAGGTCATCCTCCGCCATACACGGTGTCGAGCAACACGCTGACAATCTGAAGACCCGTAGTCTTCATCGCCACAGCATCACGACCTTCATCACTCATCACGACCGTGCATCATCGACATCGCTTCTGTCTGCACTCTGTTACTCCAATCCACATTGACCATCGCTATTTTATTTTTTTTATTCAGTAAAAGATACATAAATTACAATTAATTTTATACCATAATTAATTACATAATATACATATTTGATTTACCCTCATAAATAAGCAGGGCTTGTGTGTATGGGGGGTGTTATTATATTGGTTTAATTTTTAAGCTGAGTTTTAAATTTTTTTGTTTTACCGTTCATGTTTCTGATACATTCAGGTAGTGAATTAAAAAAATTAACTCTGAGATATTTATGATTTAACTGTCCTATTGTTTTTTTTACATTTTGGAGTACGAAGTATTGATTTTTGTCTAAGATTTCTGTTATTTTTAAAGGGTGCAACTTTATTTTGAATATTATCTTTATAAATTTGTAATGTTGCATGATAAAAGTATAATGCACTTAATTTTCTGACATTAAATTGTTTGAATAAAAGTTCTGACAAATATGAGTAGGGTTTTTTTTAAATTGTTTTTATTATTAGTTTTTGTGATATGTAAATTGTTTGTGTTTGATTTGTATATGTACCGCCCCATCCTATAATACCGTATTGTATAATTGATTGACAGAAAGTGAAGTATGTGGTTCTAAGTAATTTTCCCTTTAAAATATCTCTTTAACATCTAAATATATATGTTAGTTTCCTTATTCTGTTGTTCAGAATATTTATGCGTGGGGAACATTTTAAACGCTGGTCTATTGTTATGCCCAGGTACTTAATATCGGTCTTGTTTTCTATGTTTGTACATAATATATTGCATTTGTGGTTTTCTGTATTTGTCACAGAGTGGATTATTATGTTTATTTCTTTAGGTGTTTCTTGTTTTTTTAATGAAAAACTGCTTGCCTCTTCCGTCTCTGCCGTTCACGGAGTCAGCTCCAAAGGCGTTTGTTTTTTTTAATTTTTTTTTTATTAGTGACTATTTAGTTACAGGTTTTATGAGAATTACAAGATATGATAAGGTATATAAATATTTCATCTGTTTGTTCTTAGTCCTCCTCACTAGGTGGTCCTGTGCTGAGGCGGACTGGTAGATTTCTTTGATTTTCCGTTATTTAGTTTCTATGATGTTTTTAATACATTCTCTAGTATGTCTGCATTAATTTCTTTCACCCATGTTTTGATTTTTTCCTTAAACTTATTTATCTTTTCTATCTTTTTCAGACTTGGAGGAAGGATGTTGTAAAGTTTAGTTGCCAGATATATGTGGTACTTTGGCCAAAACTTGTCTCGAATTTTGGAACATCTCGAATATCCTTTTTTGAGGCTCTTGTGTCATGTAACCAAGTTTCATTAGGAGATTTTCTGTTTTTAAAATGATGTACAAGAATATTCTTGGCATATATTTGTTTTAAATTTAGAATGTCAAAACACTTAAAAATATCTTTTGAGGGGGTTCTGATGGGTAATTTAAGTATGATTTTTATAATGCTCTTCTGAGCAATATCTAAGTGGTTAATATGATTTGCTGTAGCAGATCCCCATTCTAGAATTCCGTACTCAAGACGGGAATGACATAAGGCATAAAATACTTTAAATAAATGTCTTTCCTAGGTAGAATGTTTCTTAAGTTTTTGAAGAAATATACAAGTCTCGTAAGCTTTTTAGTGATTCCATTTATGTGTATGTCCCATCTAAGGTTTTCGTCTATTTCCACTCCTAGATATTTAATACTTTTTGCCTTTGTTATAATAGGGCAAGAGCAATGTGACTTATTGTTTTGACACTCGTGCAATTTGAGAGTGTATTCTTTACCCGGTTGACCTCTTGAGTTTATTGAAAAGGCTAGATATTTAGTTTTAATTACATTGAGCGTAAGAGAGTTCATCCGAAGCCAATTTTGAAGTACAGTTAGTCCATGTTCAGCCTCTTTATAAGTGTCCATCCAGTCCTTTTTGTAGAATAACATAACAGTATCATCGGCAAAATTAATTATGTTTTCATTGATGGGAAGTTAGGTGATTTCATTTATGTAGATGAGAAATAAGATTGGTCCCAAGACACTTCCTTGAGGGACGCCGTAGTTTATTGGAAGAGGATTGCTTTTTTGTTGGCCTATTTGTACTTGTTGTGTTCGTCCTGTCAAGTACGTCATCAGTAAATTTAGTGGAGTGCCAGATATGCCAATTTTTTAAAGTTTTGTGAGAAGAATTTTATGATCTATTGTGTCAAAGGCTTTTTTTAGGTCTATAAAAACAGCCAGACATTTTTTTCCATCGTCTAAACTTTTTATGGCTATTCTTGTAAAATGTTCAATGGCGTTCACGGTACTCAAACTTTCCCGAAATCCATATTGTGTCTGGGAAATTTTTTTATTAAATTCCAGAAAGTGAACGATTTGGCTTTTCAAAATTTTTTCTAGGATTTTTGAGAAAGTACTTAGGATACTTATAGGGTGATAATTATTTAAATCATTTTTGCTTCCATTTTTATAAATTGGTAAAACTGTAGCATTTTTTAGACAAGAAGGAAAAATCCCCTTTGATATAGAGAGATTTATAAGGTATGTCAGGGGGAGGATCAACTCATCTTGGAGATGTTTTATAGTTTTGATTGAGATAGGATCATTTCCTGAAGAAGTGTTGTTATCTAGTGAAGCATTCACTTTTCTTAGTTCGTTTATTACCGATGCCTGAATACTAGAAGAGTTTCACCATTATTAGATCCTCTCCTCATACTTTTACAGAGGCTGTATCTTAAACTCTTGCGTAAGTGTGTTAGTGTCCATTGGCCGAACGATTGCAGGCTGCAGTCAACATGTTCAAATCTTGTCTAAACTGCAACATTTTAACCAAAACTATAGGAAGCCCTCGAAGTTATATTTTTTTATTAATTATCATCATGCCAAAACTTGGATTTATTCGCAACAACAAACTAAATAAGTTATTACTATTGTAATGGAACATTTAAAAAACTTATACCTGGTGCTAAAGAAATTTTCACTTTAAAAATTATAATTTCAATAAAATTTCTGCTCAAATGAAGGTGTTTAGAAAATATTATTTTATAATTCGTACAACGTTTATGTCTTGCATGAGATGGGCATTTTTCACGTTGGCCGATTGCCACTCCAAGCGCCAAGCTTCCACCTATCTTCTGGGGTGAGAGGTGATCGGAGGAGTCTTTTTCCTTCTGTCTAGAAGGGTTTTCGGGACTTCAAGCGGCATTCTGGGTGAGAGATAACATCATCGTGCGAAGGTATTGCGCTTTTTTGCAGTGCCTTTTTGTATTCCCTCAGTGTTGCAATCTCTCGCCTGATGCATGGCTGGGTTATGTTTGCAAGCACCGGGAGCTAAGGGAGAGGAGTAGATTTTAAAGTTCCGCTGATGGTTCGCATTGTGGCATTAAGCTGAATGTCAACCATGGAAGTGTGGGCGCGAAGTTTCGCTAATATTGTCTTCATTTAATTAAATATTACAATTTGAGGTTTTATTAATAAAGTTAAAAATAAACAGAGTTTTGCGTTTGCCTGTGAATTACTAAGATGGAAAGCTGTCACAACTGTTTTCGACCCATTTGGCTTTGGTCGCCAATTGAGGAAATATTCTTCCTTAGCTTTGAGGTCAGAATTAAGGATCTCTTCTCCTGCATTGAGGGTTTTGGCTTCGACTGTGATGTATCTTGATTTCCCCGCTAAGCACTTGCGTACTGCTTACTAACAACGTATGCAGGGACTTAGATTAGACGTAGATTCATTCATTCAAAAAAATGAGAGTCCTTGCGAGAGCCTTGAAGAAGTAACCATCTGTTACTTATACCAGGGCGGGTAAGTGGTGGATAACCTCCAATGTACTGTGATGGCGATGTAATCTGCATAAGCAAATTTTCTGCCTTCAGTGTGAAAAAGATCTCGAGTACAGTTTGTCAAATAAGAGTAGAAGATCAAATGGCAATACTAAACACATAACTCATGGTGTTAAAGTAAAGCTGTGTAACCTACATTAAAAATTAAAAAGACATAAAAGTGGAAAAAATACTTTTTAACTGCAGTATAAATACCTACCGATCTCAAAATTAGAATTGCATATAGGTATATTATTATTATACCTTTGCAATTTTGTGTTGACATAATGAAGAATAACGATAATGTAATAAAATATAAAGCACAGTTTAGAAATTGTTCACATTTGTTTAATACTAGATTAAGTACCTAGTGTTGCCTGGGCTTTAGATCGTGTCTCTAATTTTAGATCTGAATATATTTAACTCATTCAGATCTAAAAGTAGTATAACTAAACGCACCATTAGTGATTCTTCCTTTCTATCTATTGTTAAATTCAAACTTATGTTAAGAGCGTATAACCAGCCAGCGGCCGAAAATCCACATTTCGTCGAAAGAGGTTCTTACGATCGTACAGGGCGATTCCAATGAGAAAGATTAATTACTTTCCGTACCAGCTTTTTAAAATTATAACTCAATATCAATTTTATTTCATTCCAAATTTGCTTTAATTTATATCTACATCCAAAAAATGCTGAAAGGCGTGTTGATAAAAATATTAAAATTAAGTACATTTTGTAATTATTGTTTGATCATAAGTATTTATCATTTTTCAATAATAAATATATTAGTCTGTAAGTGCGCAAATAAATACACAAGCGGACCAATTTTCGTCAAGAAACACATGTACTTATATATTTTTTTATGATTTTATTTAAACTAAAATTAAAATTCTGTTACATACGTTTACCAGATAATGTATTGATTTATTTTACTGCATGATTATATTATTTGAAATGGGTGTTGTATAATAAATGTACTTTTTAAAAAAAATTAACAAATCCGCCAAAGACCTATGGTATAACTTTATTATACTAAAAATTATAATTTTTTCTGAAAATTTAAAACATACTAAATACT
Source organism: Limnephilus lunatus (assembly GCA_917563855.2). Taxonomy (NCBI): domain Eukaryota; kingdom Metazoa; phylum Arthropoda; class Insecta; order Trichoptera; family Limnephilidae; genus Limnephilus; species Limnephilus lunatus. The sequence continues at coordinate 3,936,711 of OU830593.1, read as the reverse complement.
TATTTAATATTTATTTAACATATTTAATTTTAAAAAAATCTCTTAAAAATAATGAACCCATTATTAACAAACAAAAAATATTATCATATAGCCCAATCATGGATATGTTCCCCCACCCACTCCTAATTAATCCCTAGCCACGCCTTCACCCCTACCACAACACTCTGTAATAATATATTGTACCCACCTACTATTTTATAATTGTCAAGTCAGTATACGTTTGCCCTGAGGAAGGAACGGTCGTTCCGAAACCGGTCGGCTTTAAACAAATATACAAGTGGTTCAAACAAAGTAACATTGTTTCATTTATTTAAAACATACGTTTACTAGATAAAAGAACAATCTTGCGAAACCAATTTATAATTTTTTGTGGAAAAGAGTCAATACGTCTAAACACTGATTTAAAAATGACATATTTCTGGTGTTCTCTGGTTATACGCTCTTAAATTAAATTAAAGTAAATCGCTTTATAAAACATCTTTTAATCAAATTTAGGTATGTCATGAAGAAAAAATGTGGTTTACTGTGTCCTGTACATTCAGTGTCATTGCACTTCAAAAGAATATTTGACAGTTAAATTGGTGTTGCCAGTCTACAAATTTAGTAGTTCCATTTTTTATATTTTCTACTCTTATTTACATTTAATTTAAAGTGAAGAGTCATTTTAATTATAATATATTCCATTTATTTGGTGTTTATTGTAAAGCGGATATATTTTGACCCTCTAACATAATACGGTCGAGGATCGAGGGGTTAAAAGAAAAAGTTAAGAGTCCCAGGAGCAGAGTTGTATGTCAAAATGCAACTTGAGTTTCATTTATATATTTTATCATTCTCAATGTATGAATGGCATTCCAGCTGGAGGACAAGATAAAGCGGCTGACGGTGGAGCCGGTGGAGCACCAGGAGAAGATCGAGGAGCTGGATCAACAGCTGGAGAGTGTGCAGATGAAGAACCGACAGCTGCTGGCCATCCAAGAGACGCAGTTGATGCAGCAGACGGAGCTGCAGAATCAGCTCAGCAGGTCAGCTGAATTCTTCTTACAAACTAATATATTTAAGTTTTTTTTTACATTCTTTTTTTGCTTAGACATTATTGAAAAATTATAAATACTTTTGATCAAAACATAATTACAAAAAGTACATAATTTTAATAGTTTTATCATCACGCACTTCAGCATTTTTGAATGTAGATATACAATTAAAACAAGTTTTGAATGAAATAAAATCAATATTGAGTTATTATTTTAAAAATCTGGTATGGAGAATAATTAGCTTTCTCATTGGAACCACCCTGTATGATTATAAGAATATCTTTCGACGAAATATGAATTCTTGGCTGCTGGCTGGTTAATGACCCCGAGTATGTACTTGTATTATGGATAAAAGAAATTATTATTTTTAATTGGTAAACTAATGTTTAAGACAAGATTTTTATGCATAGCACAAAGGGTAACAATTATTATAAGCAATAATTATTAGCCTGAAACACTCATCAACATTGAAAAAATCTTCCGAGAAAAGATAAATGCCGCCGACGGGACTTGAACCCGCGTCCTTTTGATATCCGGTCAACTACTCTACCAACTGAGTTACGTCGGCTTGGTTGGTAGAGTAGTTGACCGGATATCAAAAGGACGCGGGTTCAAGTCCCGTCGGCGGCATTTATCTTTTCTCGGAAGATTTTTTCAATGTTGATGAGTGTTTCAGGCTAATAATTATTGCTTATAATAATTGTTATGGATAAAAGATTTCATTATTTCATATTTATATGGCATCAGCGACATTTTCCATACATCTATGTGTGCATACATATTACCCAAGTTTTGAATTCTGTGTAGTGGTATATTGGCCCTGATCGCGGTATTGCCACAATAAAACACTAGTGCTGACCTATAATTAACATTTTTGTATTCTAGGCTGCGAAGCTGCTTGGTGAGTGAGGAGGAGCGGCAGGAGGTGATGAAGTCCCTGGAGAAGGCGGAGGAGCGGCAGCAGGAGGCCCGCGTGGCGTGCAGCGAGGCGGACGCCAGCCTGTGGGCGCGCGACGCCAGCATCAAGACGCTGGGCGCCAACCTCGCGCACATCCGCCTTGTTCAGGCGCAACTGGATGCCAGTCAGCAGCTCTACGGCACCATCAGGTCAGATCTTTAGGACTTGTCACAAAATTCAACTGATTTATTTGATACAGAAAGAATGCGTGTTCTTCAAACTCTTTGTTTGTTTGAAAGGAAACATATAATTTTTGAAAAATAAAATTTTTGCATTGAAACATAAACGGCTCACATTACGGTTTTTCTAACTAAAATTACTAATACTGAAAAAAAAAAATATACCTAATTTATTCGGCAAATGCATTATAAATTTTTTCGCCAACTGATTTTTTTGTCATTTCATTTAAAAATAACTAATAAAAAATTCTCAAAGTTTCATCAAATCGAACAGTATTATTACCGTAATGTCTGCGTGGTTGAATTTCAGAACCCAGCTACGAGTGCATGTCGGACGCCACGCTTAATCAATCGCGCACATTTGTGTACGTGGAATTTAACACAAAGCTATCGTTATAATTCAGTTTCAAATTCAAGAATTCGACACAAGATTTATGTACTTCCGTCAGCAGGTCGAACGGGGACGTTTCCCCCCTAGGTATAACTGCTACGAATTTGTGAATATGTGGTATCTCTCCAGATATCATGGCTATATATTACATATGACGCCATTGCTCTGTCTCGGTTACTTTGCCCCGTTGACTAGCTACAGTGGATCTGAGGAACGGGCTGTTTTGGGAATCAGTTCGTGACTGGGCGAAGCCGAACCAAAAGCCGCCCGCAGGGCCTAGCAGTAAAATAATATTTTTCAAATTGCGGTCGGTAACTTTGGATTCATAAAGGTGTACTTTTGAATTATTTTTGGGTTAACTTTTAGATTTAAATATAAAGCATGATGTTTTCTCTTTCTAACACCGTTTATATCATATTTTTCACTATGGTTTTTTTTATATATGTATAAATTTTTTTTATTATACAAATATTTAACATTTTACAGTATAGTTTAATAATGTTGGCCTCACTGGGTGGCTTACCCGTGCTGATGCTCCCATATTCCCCAGGCCCCATATATGGTGACCGGCCAACTCAGAATGAAACCAACTCAGAACCACTTCAGAAAGGTCATTAACCACTCCGATACATCACGAATATGCACTTTTAACGTCTTAAACGACATGTCAGATTTTTTCAAAAACTATGTTATTTCCGCTTCACAATTAAAGCTCTATAAATGAAACATTTCCGAACGTAGCCGATTACTAAAAACTGTTTTTGAAATTTTATGAAATAAGCTTTCGAATTGTTATGTTACAAATAAATATTAACATTTGTAAACATTAAAATTTAGAATGCAAATATAAAAAAAATGAAAAAATGACTCACGTGATGTTTTTATGTGAAAACGGTACTAAAATCACGGATTATATAAAAGACAATATTTATTCTATCGTATAAATGTATAATAAACAATTTGGTCACCTCACTTTTTTATCATTTCATACAAGAATATGTAATAAAAAAATAACGATGTCTAACAGTGGGTAGGCAATTTGGCGGTCTATCATGTATCTGACAGATAAGATTTTTTTATGTATTTCTATGGACATCTTGAATAGTGATGGGTAGCTTGATTTATTATGGAGCTTCTCCTTTTTGTTTTAGGGATGTCACTAGAACAATGGGGTATTTCCATGTATTTTTTTTATTGCTTAAAAAAATTAAGCAAAAAATTACGATGATTATAGCATTTTTATTTTATTTTTATGTTGACGAATAAATTTTCTAGAGCGAGTTGAAGTTTACCATTTTTGAATCACCGTTAAAACGATATTTTGGGGCGTGGCTATCGTGTGACGTCGTGAGTGCGGACGCTCCCTGACAGTGCTTATTTGTGCTGGTTTAGCCGGACGTAGCCTGCGACGTCACAAACCCATTTGAAAGAACGGGCCGTTTTGATTTTGTCAGTTTTCGAGCGTTTTTAAAATCAATAATATTGAATGAAAACATAAAAAACAAACATTTATAGTAGGATGATTAAAATCAGAAAAATGGTCTTTAAATATTCCGTACATTTTCAACAGAATCCCTCGTTTGTGGAAATACCCCATTGCGGAGTTATGACGATTTCTGTATAAACATACGCGTTGACGTGTAAACACGCTTATTGTACTTGACTGATGCCGGCATATTAACGTGTATATCTGCTTATGTTACTGAGTAGTTAAGAGTGATGATAAAAAAATTGGTTAAATAGGTTAAGTTAGGTTAGGGTTACCGGCTATTTTAAAATTATTATTTCATAGCTTTTAATGACCTTTCTCAAGTGGTTCTGAGTTGGTTTCATTCTGAGTTGGCATGGAACCACCATATACGATGATAGTAAGGGAGATACAATGATTTCTACGAGACCTCTATGAGTTGTTCCGAAAACTGAACAAATAGACTTTAACAAGGCCGGACGTATTTCGAAAAACCGTGTGGATTTTACCTTGTTACCTTCTCATGTAAAAAAGGAATCGCTTTTTTCTCGATTGTTTTCAGTTTACCAGATATTCATGTATATTACGTGATAATATCGTAATAGGTTTTTCCAGAATAGCTAACTAAAAATATACATACTCAACATGAAAAAAACACAATTCAAAGTAGTTTGGAAATAAATAAAGACTTTTATACACATTTGAAAACATAAAACTTCGATTTTTCACTTTTGACAGTTGCAAAAAATGACCCGCCAAGTCATAAAACATTCATTTAAAAATTTTCTAGAGTAGCTACATTAATGAAACCATCAATTACTGATATTGGCGCAAGCGATTCTGACCTTGCCTTTATACCTAAGGGTTAAATTCGCATTTAAAAGAAAAAAAGCAAAAAAAAATTTGTGCCTTCCAGCAAATGACAGCTTAATGGTTAAGCGGGTTTCACTGTATATATTTTTGACAGTTGCCTCCCAAAAGGGTGAAGTTTCCCTTATATTAAATATACAATATACAAAATGTACAAATAAACGACTTGACATTTTTATTCAAAATACTTAACTCTAAATTCGACTGTTGCGAACTCCTACAACTCATAAACTTACGAATACCGACAGTAACCACATGACAAAATACACTATTCTACTGTAGCATTCATAAGCGGAACTACATTGCCCACTCTCCGATACAAAGATTTCACACTATGGGAAATCAGTACTTAAGTGATGTTGACATATTCAACATCAATTTTGTGGATCTTGTAAAAAACTTATTCCAAAACTATTCCTAAACATATATGTATTTTTGTAAACTTATCAAATCGCTGTATTTTTGTGACTTGTGTGCATTTTTATCTAATTTTATTCTTATCATTTCTCTATCTGTTTAAAAATCATCTGTCATAAACAAATTGTACTACTGTAAAAGCCCTCTGGGCGTTGAGTAAATAAATAAATAAACAAATAAATTATTAGGATCATTATTTATTATTTTTGTTTGTGTTTATCAATTTCGGCTTTTATAACAGTTTTTTAAATTTATCAACACCCATTACATACTATACTTTACTGAATGTATTTTGCTATAACTTTGTGTGTTGGTTGTCGGCAGTGAGGTGGAGCGGCCGAGGGAGGAGGGCGACCGGGGCGAGAGCGAGCTGCAGCGCCTGGGGGCGAGCAAGGGGGAGCTGCAGCGGCGCCTGGAGGAGCTGCGTGGGGAGCAGGCGGCCTGGCAGGCCGATGCGCAAAAGGCGGGGCGCGAGGCTAACGCACAGCTGCAGGCTTGTCTCAGGTAACTACTAACAACCATCGCACACTGTTTGCTTCAACCACATTCATACACCATATCATACATGCTCTTCTGGATGATGTGGATAGAAACTATTGGAATAAAATGCTTCCATGATAAAACAGATGGTTGAAGAAAAGTGAAGAAAAATATTTTTTATATTTTTTTATATGAATACCACACAAGAGACTGATTCCGCCTGGAGCCAGCGAGACTACGGCATCCCTAATTGGGGTATGTTGCGAGGCTAAAAGTAGTGGGGAGGGGGAGGAGACGGGGAAGTACCTGGCTATTCAGATCTGGTCAAATGGCAAAAGCCCATAAAGAACTTGAGACCATAAATAATCCAAAGTTTGGCAATATGTTTTGTTTGTTTTTGAATGTTTATTTAGATGTATGCAAAAATTTTTTCATACATCTAGTAAAAAAATATAAACAAATACAATTGATACAGTTACATTTTTACAAATACATTTTAAGTGGAAAAAAAAAGATTACAAAAATAAAAATAAATTTTGAGGAAACAGGTATGACAATAATATTCGAAAGATTGTTATGAATCAAAAAACATTCTTCACATATAATGCACACATCCTACGAAAAGTGCTAAGACTTGAGGCTTCCTTTACGGCATTTGGCAGGCTGTTAAAAAGTTTTTGTCCTTTATAAAACGCGCTATTTTGTGTGCACGAAAGTTTAGTTTTGGGAAGCCTAAAGTCTCCGCGTCTTCTCGTAGGATAGTTGTGAACATTTTCGTGAAACATAATGTTACTCTTCAGATAATTTGGTAGCATATTATTTTTCAGTTTGTAAATCATTGTTAATGCATTATATGTTATATGTTGTTTTGTCGTCATCATATTTAGATTTTGTAACATAATTTTGACTCTAGTAAACATATTGTATTTTAAAATCATCCTCATCCCTCTATTTTGTATAACCTGTAGTTTATTATTTTGGGCTTCGTTACATAGGAATAAAACACTAGAACAATAATTTAAATGCGGAGTTACAATAGAATTGTAAACAAGGCGCGTTGTCTTGAGATCCAAGTTATTTCTGATCCTTTTTAAGAATCCAACTTTTTTAGCAATTTTTTTTTTTATGTATTCTAAGTGTTCGTCGAATTTTAATTTATCATCCAATATTACACCCAGATATTTAATACTGCTAACCCTTTCTATGTTTTCGTTATCGATTGTTAGTATTGCCTGCTCCTTTCCACCTAGGCTATCCACAATTAAAAACTTTGTTTTCGTAACATTCAATTTTAATTTGTTTTGGTGAAGCCAAAGCGCTACATAATTTAAATCAGTTTGTATTTTTTCAATGGCGTCCTGTAAATTTTTACTGGCTATGTATAACAATGTATCATCAGCAAATAGTTTAATTGCACAATGCTTTAACACTTTGATAATATCATTCATGTATATAATGAACAACAATGGACCTAAGACGGATCCCTGCGGAACGCCTTTATTAGTACTATGTGGTTCAGATGTTTTACCACCATATTTTGTAATTTGTGTTCTTTCTGATAGGTAATCAACAAACCACTTATTTTCTTTACCATTAATTCCAATATTACTTAATTTTTTGATTAATCTATCTCTGTCGATTGTTTCAAATGCCCGCTTTAAGTCTAGAAATACTGCAATAATTTTATTTTTTTTATCTCTAAAATTTTTCCACTCATCTATTACATAGTTAATAGCGGTTTCACAAGAACATTTATTTCTAAAACCAGATTGTTGTGGAACTAATATCTGCTTGGCCTCAATATATTCTGTTAATTGTTCCTTTACAATGTATTCCAGTATTTGTTCATATTTGGGTAAACAATTGATCGGCCTATAGTCGTCAAAATTTTTTGGGTTATCAATTTTCGGGATAGGAGTTATTACAGACGTCTTCCAAGTTTTGGGGAATACTCCACTATTCAAAGATTCATTGATAATTTGGACCATCGATTCGCCAATAATATTTATAGAGTCTTTGATTATATTTATTGTAATACCATCTGCAGATTCCTTCGATTTCATATTACTCAACACCCTCTTTAAGTACGGTAAATCCACATTTTTAAACTTAAATTCTTTATCAGTGCGTATAGGCTCGTCTAGTTGGTTCTCAGGATGTTGTGGAATACTTTCGATTATAAGATCTATGCTCGAAATAAAATGCTTGTTAAATTTAGTCGCTATCTTCTCTACTTCTTCTTCAGTTCCATCTGGGAAATCAATTGACTTTACAATTTCTTTTTGTTTACCCTTTATGATTTCTTTTAGTGTTATCCAAAGTTTTCTTGGTTCATTCTTTTGTGTTTCTAATTTTTGCTTATAATAATCGCATTTATGTTGTTTAATTTGTTTGGAGTAAATATTACGAACTTTTTTATATGCATTCCATTTTTCTTCTGATGGTTCCAATTTTGCCGCTTTATATGCATTATCTCTTTGTTGCTGAAGGTTGTGTAATGGTTTCGAATACCATTTATTCGTATTTTTAAACTTAACCCTTTTCATTGGCATAATTTTATTGACCGCTGTAGTCAAAATATTGACGAAGTTTTCTGCTTTGTCGTTTAGGTTATTTGATTCGGTAACTTGAGAAATACTATTTTGTAAAGTTTCACAAAATTTTGTTTGATCATATTTACTTTTATCTCTATGTGTAATTTCCCTTGATTCATTTTTAATTATACTCGTTTCAAATATTGTTAATATATTTTCGTGGTCTGATATTTTTGGAGTATCCACAACATTAACATTCAAGTAAAAATTATTTGTAATAACTAAATCAATAATGGTTGCTGATGTATTTGATATCCTAGTTGGTTTGGTCACAAGTTGTTTCAGTCCTAGATTATTTACTAAACATTGAAGTCTATTACTGCAGGTATTTTTGACTTTCATGTCAATGTTAAAGTCACCGGTTACATAGAACATATCTTGATTTTTCATGTTTTTAGTACACCAACTTTCGAAGAAATCCAAAAATTTTGAATGGCTTTGGTTTGGTGAGTGATATAATACAGCGTATGTTCCTTTAATCAAGTTTTTTCTTATTTGTACTGCCAGTATCCATGTATTTTTTTCATCAAACACTTCATTTGATATTATTTTAAAAGATATATTATTTTTAATAATCATAACGACTCCTCCCGTATGCCGACTAAATGAATCGCATCTTACAGTTGAATATCCTATAAATGATACTTCAGAATCGTAAATATCACTAGTTATACACGTTTCACTTAACATTAAAATTTCTGGTTTGAGTTCTTGTAATAATACTTCAATTTCATTTAAATGAGCCAAAAGACTTGAAATGTTTAAGTAGTATATTGTTGCTTTTCTTTTTATCCTAAAAAATCAATTTTTTTTCTTCTCCGATTCTATATTTCTTTTGTAAATAGGACACTCTTTGCTCCATGCATGATGATTATCATTTAGGTGCAATGAAAGTTTATCATTTGTGAGTTTGCAATTCACACACTTGATTTTGTCAATTTCTTCCTTACAATCTGACGTATCGTGTGCATTAGAACATCTTCCGCATGCTTTTTTATTTTTACAATCACCTGCTTTATGTCTATATCCGTTGCAATTGAAACATCTCAAAACTGAGAGATGATCGTAGACAGCACATCTATTCCATCCAATATTAATCTTCGTTTCCTCTAACATTTTAGAGTGTGTTTTTCCATCTACTTCTATGAATACAGTAAAGTTATTATATCCACTACTTTTTTTATTTTCTTTTATAAATTTTACTGATATTTTCGAATTTTCCTTGTCTATGTATTCATTTTGCATCCTTATTTTATTTTCAATTTCTTCGGCGGTATATTTATCTGTAATTCCTATCACTTTTACTGTTGGATTCTTGGGTTTAGGAATATCAACATCATACCTATCCCCAAGCTTAGTGATGACTTCCTTTTGGATCTTTTTTGTTGCCTCTGTGTTCTTTAATTCCACTATAACTGATCCTTTTTTGAAATTCTTGATTCCGGCCACGCCCACATCAACTGGATCTATGTTGTTCTTTATGTCTTCTTGTGTTTTTGTGTTTTTTTGTTCTTGATTTTTAGGTTTAATTATAACAATTGGTTCATGTTTCTTTAATTTTTCTTTGAAATGTTGTTTATCATCGAATTCCAGAGATTTGCTTGCTTCATCAATTTTTTCTGTCATGTTTGTGAGATATTGACGGCTAAGGTCAACGCTTTTTTTCATTTCTAATAGATCAATTTCAAAATTTTTCCTTACGTTTAGTGTCTCCTCTTCAATTTTTTTGAATAGTTGTTGTTTTAGATCCTCCATTTTTATATCTACATACTTTATAAATTTGTCATAGAGTTCTGTACCGGCATCAATTTCGGTCTGTTTCGACCGTGTTTGGACTTTATTTGTAGTTGCCATTTTGCCTGGTTGTATATTTTGACTAACAGTGATGTTGACAATATTTAGTTCGTATTTCTTAAGACAGATGGTGTAGGATTATTATTTACTTAAATAAAAAAAAGAGCAATCTTTCGCCGGTGAAGGGATCGAACACCGGCCGGCGACGCGACAGGCGTGTATTTATCCACGTTGCTACGGCTCCCTTGTGGTGAGTGGCGAATTTCACTCTTATAAACTGTGAATTGCCCTACCACAGTGTATATATATAATATGGCCATTGCACAGTATTAATTCTTCACTGATAGAGTGCCACACACTGAAGCCATAAAATATAAAGATACATCTAAAGGAATCCACACACAAAAATTCCTTGTGTAACAGAAGAACTGTACTTTTATTGTGATTGTGCTGTTATTGTTTTTTTTTAAATTTTTTTTTTTTTTAACTACCATACTAGGCTAATGCCCGTGTTGTGTGGTAGTCATACATGAAATATTTCATACAAGAACTAGAATTTATTATTTTATAGAAACACAGACATTGTGTAACATATCTATTTCGTGAGCAGGTACTGCGCAAAGTAGGTACTGTTTATTGTCTATTGATTATTATTTTTTTTTCTGATTTTAACTTTGTTGGTTGGCAAAACTGGAAGGAGACCGGAAAGAGATTCATTCTTGGAATCATGGCGGAGGACGTAACTTAGTGCTTGTTGGCGGCGGGGTTTTTTGGGCGATTGGGTTGAAGAGTTTTTTTTATCCTAGTGCAATGTAGCCGGGAAATATTATTTTGTTATGTCACGAGAGTGTGTGACGACCCAAATGGCATTGAAGCCTTTTTATTTTTATTAATCCCTCGCCGGATGTCGTTGGATAAAATGATCCGCGTGCGGAAGTTAATTTGGACTGGAATCAACGGATGATGTTCTGCCCGCAAGGATTCTTTTGCTGTCTGTTTGGCCGGCGAGATTTGCCGGTTCTTCAGGCGTGACATGGACGCATGCATGCCGATGGCTAGTTCTGGACAAGACATCAGACCCCATGCGAATATTTCTATTCAAAATCTTGTCTTTTCGGGTCTTTTGGACAGTGGTGCGACTGTCAGTTGTTTTGGCGGTTCTCTTTACAACTTCTTTATTAGTTTAGGTTTTAGTTTAGATAAGTTAGAATCTTACGTTACCACCGCTGATGGGGTACGTCAAGATGTAATTGGTACTATGCGAGTACTAGTTACTTATAATAATGTTAAAAAATATGTTTTATTTTTATTTTAAATACATAAACGGCTATACTGCCTTTTATAAATAAACATATAATCGAGTACAAAAGTAAAAAAAAATAAAATCATTACATAATAGTAGTTTTAAACTTAAAAATAACATACAATCATTTTGTGTATCACAACAAAAAATGACAAAAAAAGAACAATGAGAAATATTATCATTTCATTTCAACATTTAATGAAAAATAATTTTTGAGTGCATGTTTATATTGCGCTAATTTTAAGAAATAAATGTCGCCGATGTTAGCATGTTCATGCAAGCATGTTCATGTTAATTTTTTTGTAATTCCGTCTCTTTCTCCTGTGATTGTTTTGGGAGTCGACTTTTGGAAGCAATTCGACATCGCTCCTCAATTGTTTTCAAAAGCCAACAGTGGTCGTGGTGTTGAGAATACTATAGGAGAAATTCGCAAGATCACGTCAGCTTCCCTACTGTCCCCTCAAGACAATCGTAGGCTTAATGATGTTATAGATAAATATAAGTCAATTTCTTTTGAAAAATGTGGATTGGGTCGAACTCATTTAGTTCAGCACAAAATTAAAACAACAGGAGATCCCATTAAGCAACGGTATTACCCTTTGTCTAAAACACGTCAGCAACAACTTGAATCTCAACTTAAGGAAATGCTAGATTTAGGTGTTATTCGCCGTTCGCGTTCGGCTTGGTCGAATCCGGTTTTGATCGTGCCTAAGAAGGATGGTTCTGCAAGGTTGTGCCTGGACTCCAGAAAGCTTAACAGCGTCACGACAAGGGATTCGTACCCGCTGCCATATATTTCGCGAATTTTAGACAACCTTCGTGGTGCACGCTTTATAACCTCTATTGATTTGTCGAAAAGTTTTTGGCAGATACCATTACATAAGGACTCTTGCTCCAAAACGGCTTTTGTAGTACCTGGACATGGCTTGTTTGAATTCGTTAGGATGCCGTTTGGGTTAAAAAAAGCACCTAGTGAACTTCAGCGTCTAGTAGATGCACTTTTTGGTCCGGAGTTCGACGAAAACGTTTTTTGTTATTTGGATGACCTTATTATAATTTCGGAAGATTTTGATTCACATTTAGAGCAATTAAATAGGGTTTTCTTACGTCTGAAAGAAGCAGGCTTAACAGTCAATTTAAAAAAGTGTGAGTTTTGTAAGGACGAATTGAAGTATCTAGGTTACATTGTAGATGCAAAAGGTCTTCGCACAGACCCAGTTAAGTTGGAATGCATTCGTACTTACCCCATTCCAAAGAATTCTAAACAGGTTAAAGCTTTCATTGGCCTGTGCGGGTATTATAGGCGATTTATAAAAGATTTTTCAACCATTGCTGCTCCATTAACAAAACTCACTGGTTCAAGGAGGGGAATTAGTAATTTTTCTTGGTCTGCTGAAGCGGAAGACTCTTTTAAGAAATTAAAAAAGGCGTTGACTTCTGCCCCTGTTATTAATTGTCCGGATTTTTCGCTTCCTTTCACCATCCATTGTGACGCGAGCAACGTTGGGATCGGAGGGGTGCTTACCCAAGTTTTTGATGGAGAGGAGCACCCTGTTTCTTATTTTTCTAGGTGTCTTAATGTACATGAACGAAACTACGGCGTGACGGAGCGCGAACTCCTAGCGGTGTTAGATTCGGTCAACCATTTTAGACCCTACATAGAAGGTGCCCACTTCACTGTGGTAACAGATCATTCTAGTCTTCAATGGTTGGTATCGTTATCAAATCCAACAGGTAGACTTGCTCGCTGGTCTACTCGTCTGTCACAGTACTCTTTTGACGTTATACACAGGAAAGGTAAATTAAATACGGTTCCGGACATTCTTTCACGAAAAGACGTTTCATTAATTTCTTCCATTGATTCCGTTCCCATAAGTACGGATACTTGGTATAATACCTTATTTTCCAATTGTAAATCAAATCCACAACGCTTTAACAATTTTCAAATTAGGGAAAATAAATTGTTTCGTCACACTAAATCTCGTTTCGCTCTGCAGGAGGACACAGCTTGGAAGCTTGTTGTTCCTTTTGAGGACCGTAACGCAATTATTATTATTGGATGATTTTTATAGCGCCATTTTCGTGAGAAAATCACCTCAAGGGCGCAATCCTTTCTAAAGAACATGAATCGGATATTTCTTGTCATCCAGGAGTTTTTAGAACCTACAAAAAGGTTCAACTTCATTATTTTTGGCCAGGGATGTATAATGACGTCAAAAATTTTGTTAAAAGATGTAAAACGTGTAAGGCACATAAAATTAATACTGCTGCGCCGGCAGGCATTTCTACCAACCCGAAAATAGTCACAAGACCAATGCAAATTTCAAAATTCAAGATTCAAAATTCAAGACAAGTTTTGGCCAAAGAAACCACATATATCTTGCAACTAAACTATACAACATCCTTCCTCCAAGTCTGAAAAAGATAGAAAAGATAAATAAGTTTAAGGAAAAAATCAAAACATGGGTGAAAGAAATTAATGCAGACATACTAGAGAATGTATTAAAAACATCATAGAAACTAAATAACGGAAAATCAAAGAAATCTACCAGTCCGCCTCAGCACAGGACCACCTAGTGAGGAGGACTAAGAACAAACGGATTAAATATTTATATATATCATCATATCTTGTAATTGTCATCAAACCTGTAACTAAATAGTCACTAATAAAAAAAAATAAAAAAATAAAAAAAAATGTTGTCTATTGACCTTGTCGGTCCTCTTCCGCGTAGCTATGCAGGATTTATGTATATTTTAACGGTTGTTGATGTATTTTCTAAATATACCTGGATTTTTCCGCTTAGAAATGCAACTTCTAAAAGCATTGTTAAAAACATTGAACAATACATATTCCTTGTACACGGGGTGCCGCAAACGTGCGTCTGCGACAACGGGAAACAATTTATTTCTAAAGACTTTAAACAATTGTTGGCAGAGTATAATGTACCTCCACCTTTTTATAATGCCTATTACACCCCCCAAAATAATGTTGTGGAACGTTATAACCAAACTATTGGAACTGCATTGTCTATCTTAACCGAGTCTGACCAGCGTAATTGGTCCAGATATCTGCCTCAAATTCAATCAGCTCTAAATAATACAGTTAATTTTGCAACCGGCTTCACGCCCTTCTTCCTTATGCATGGTAGGGAACAAATTATTGACGGAAACTTTCATAAAAATAATTTATCTTCAGGTGTCATAGACACTACGTTGCAGCAATCTAGGGATGATTTTGCTAAGAAGTTAGAAGACTTGGTTCCAATTTATGAACAAGTTTCAAATGCTTTGTTACAAGCTTTTAAGAAAAATGCCCAACACTACAATTTGCGCCGTAAGACGGTCAATTATGAAGTAGGAGATGTGGTTTGGAGGAAGAATTTTGTCCAGTCCAGTGGACCGAATTATTTTTCTCACAAATTGGCCCCTAGATTCGTTCGCAATGTTATTAAAGGTAAAGTCTCTAATTTGGTCTATACGCTAGCTGATATGAACGGTAAAATTGTAGGAAATTTTCATGTAAAAGATATTGTTCGCATTGATTAAATATTTCTTACTCTTTATAATTTGATGAAACCAACGTGATAGTATGCGGGGCTACCAACCTTGCATGCTGTTCCGTTTGTTTCGTCAGTGTTTTTTCTAGTAACTTGCTCTTGGGGCTTGGTACCCTCAAGAGGTTGTGACTAGAATTTTCACAAAATTTCCTCATTCTTACTATCATAACTTTTTTTTAAATTCTTCTGAATATTTTTTTTTTAGGAGACGATGTTTGTAATGAATGTCGTTTCCTCTGATCCATGTGATCAGTGGCGCCCATTATTTTGTGTAGGTCATGTTTTTGTAATTGACCTATTCTTTGACGAGATTTTTTTTTTTTCTCTGGTTTAAAACGAGACGTTTCGTCTTCCTTATTTATTTATTTATTTATTTATTTATTTAAGGAACATAAACAGTCATAGTAATAAAATATACATAAGAGGATGGCAAAAAAACAGACCAATTATTAATGTTCACAGATAGGTATTTAGAAACATAAAAGTAACTGAATGTAAACTAGAAAATTTAAGAAAAACAGAAAAAATAAAAACAGAACTAAGCAGCAATTAAAAAAAAATAAAATAATACAGATGTTAAGTCAACAAGTGATAAACATGTTATAAACAATAATAAAATAATTAAAACAATACTTAAATAGACTGCGAAATAGGTATTTGGGTTGGGACGGGTAAGGGGAGGAGAGGGATAAGGGAAAGTTGCCACGCAAGTAATATAATAATATTAGGTACAATGAATTTAGTCATGAATATGTGTTATTCGCACCTACATAGAATGTAATAAAGAAATTCTGTAACGACAGTAACTAGCAGTGAATATGTCAGCAAGTGTGTCTATATGTGCAAGTTTATTATTATAGTATTTACATGCCCTTTGTATAAATTCATTTTGGTTGGAATTAGTGTTGCATCTATCAATGTAGAAAAGGGTATTTTGTCTGCTGTATCGAGTCGGCGTGTGGAAATTTATTTTATTTAGCAGCTCCGGGCAGTCAACTTTTGAGTTAATAATTTTGTACAGGAGCATCTGATCAGCGACAAGCCTCCTATTGAGCAGTTTCGAGATTCGAAAATGTTTCTCGATTTCGTCGTAAGAATTGTATATGTTGAATGATTTAAAATTGAGAAATTTGAGAAATCGCTCCTGAACTCTTTCTAACCTGTTAACATAAACAATATAGCGCGGGTTCCAAACCTGTGAACAGTATTCCAGGTGAGGACGAACATGTGAATTGTACAGAATCAGATAAGTCTTAGTATTTTTGAAAAATTTGCATGTTCTCAGTACAAAGCCTAGACTCTTTGTTGCTTTGGTGACAATATTATCAATGTGTTTATCAAAAGTAAGTTTAGAGTCCAAAATAACTCCGAGGTCACGTATATAATCTTTATTTGTTAACAGAGATCCAGAAATGGTGTATTCATGCAGTATTTTTTTATGGTTACGTGTGAATGTGACTTTGCAACATTTGGAAATATTGATAAAAAGCTTATTTCTGAGACAGTAATCCGTCAGTCGGTCAAGATCTTCTTGTAAACGCACAGAACAGTCATGGGAGCTTATAGGAAGGTATATTTTCATATCGTCGGCAAATAGTAAAATTTGAGCGTTGTGAAAACATGTAGTAATATCATTTATATAGATAGAGAAAAGCAAAGGACCCAAAATGGACCCCTGAGGCACACCAGAAGTAATGATTTTCCAGATGGAAGAAAATCCACCTACTGTCACAGCCTGGGACCTGTTTGTTATGTATGAAGATAACCAACGAAGGAGATCTCCATGAATACCATGATTAGCAAGTTTTCTAAGCAGGATCCTGTGGTTGATCTTGTCAAAGGCTTTGCTATAATCAGTATAAATTGTATCAACTTGCACACGTTTATCCATAGAGGCAGACAAGAAATTTAAAAATGTTATAAGATTTGTAGCAACAGAGCGACCTGCAAAGAATCCATGCTGAAATTCGTTGATCGAATTCTTTACCACAGGGAATAACTGGTCATAGACTATGTTTTCGAACACCTTTGAAAAAATGCAGAGCTTGGAAATGGGTCTATAATTATCTGCTTCGCACTTAGTTCCCGATTTATGAATTGGTGTGATGTAGGCTCTTTTCCATATATCTGGAAATGTACCAGTCTTAAGCGATATATTATACAGTATTGATAGCGGAATTGACAAATGATTTGCACACTCCGTAATGAACAGTGGTGGGATACCATCTGGCCCAGCACCCTTGCTGGAATCGAGCCGTTTTAAATATTTAGATACAAGATCAGCATCGATAAAAACTGATCCTATCTCACAAACCTGATTAACAACGGAGTCGTGGCAGGAAGTCCCCAGAGGGTCAGCCGGTTCATAGACGGAATGAAAATATTCAGCAAATAAATCACAGACTGCCTGGCCACCCTCGGCTGTTAAATTCTTAAGATTTAATACGCTAGGAATAGATGTTGATAGTTTTTTTGATTTAACATATGACCAGAATGCCTTGGGATCTTTGGCGATATTCTCTTCAGCATTATTAATAAAGTCTTCATGACACTTCTTAGCCATTTTTTTCTGTCTGGTGCGTAGCCTAGAAAAAGTAATGTAATCGGAAGGGTTCTTATAAGTAGTATATAATCTGTGAAATTTCTGCTTTTCGCGAATAAGTTTTATTAATGATGAGCTATACCACGGGGGATAGGAATGTTTACCAGAACGCCTCAATGGAACCTTATCAGAGATCAAATTATTAATAATATTATAAAAATGTGATAGTGCAGGATTGACGGAATCGGTTAAGTTAAGTGTGTTCCAATCTACTTGCGCCAGGCTGTCTCTTATGTCATCGTAGTTAGCTTTGTGGAATGAAGGCCTTTTAATTGAGTTTTCCTTTATGACCGGGGGTTCAACAAACTCAGCAGTGATAATGATAGATTTATGGTGAGTATCCTCAGGAACCAACGGGTCGTTCGCGGGAGCAACGCGTACCGAGAAATTACAGAGAACGAGATCAAGAATTCTTCCTAACGTATTTTGAACACCATTATATTGGTGGAGGTTACAGTAATTAATATTATCGATAAATGTTGAACTTATTGTAGAAGTATAGTTGCAAGGAATCATGTTTACCTCATCCACAGGAAGAGACCAGGTAATATCAGAAAGGTTAAAATCTCCCATAATAAGAAACTTGTCGTTAGGTTGATTCAAAAGCTTAAAACCTAGATCATTCGAAAAGGCGGAGATTCGAGCATTGAAATTGAAGCTTTTGGACAGGTAGATACAACAAAGATGAAGGCTAGTAAATACATTGGCACGTGGGATGCGAAGAGTCACCCAAATGTCTTCATCCGTGGAACACCACGAGTAATTACAAATAGCATTGAGTTCCTTTTTGACAGCCAAGAGCACCCCACCACCCATTGTTACACCTTCGATACTTCTGTCGCGTCGGAAAACATTGTATCTTGAGTCAAAAAGCTCCCCATCTAAAATAGAATCAGTAAGCCAAGTCTCTGTTATACCAATCACGTCATAATCACCGCTCGTAACACTGCGAAGAAACGTGTCATTTTTTGTTCTCAGTCCACGTACGTTCTGATAAAAAATACTTAGAGGCAGGGACTCTTTTTCAGTTTAGTGTCAATAACAAAAATATGCAGAGAATGTGTGAACATAATATGAGGTGTAATATGTATAGACACTTGAAATATGGCCAAGTATGTTAAAAATAAAAAATTGAGTACAGAAAGTGAGAATATCTTGCAGTTGACAGGAGTTGAGAACAGGAAAATATAATAAGGTAATGTAGTGCGAATGTAATAAATAAATATAATAGTTATGCGATGGCAATGTGAGATGCGGGATAGGCGGGCGTGTGGAGGAAGAGGAAGGAGTATGCAATAATAATCGGATGAGCAGTAGGTATTTTCTTATGTTATTTTCTGGAGGTCGTCTTCCCTCGTGACTAAAAAAGCTGGTGAATTTTCATTTTTTCTCACCAAGATCTTGCAGTCCTTTACCCAAACAAATTTAAAACCTGCTTCCCGTGCTTTGCTTTTAACCTTTGAAAGCAGAATCTTATTATTAATTGTTAGGTGGTTGTTGACATAAATTGTAGTTTCTGGTCCAGAATATTTCAGGTCGGTGCTGCTTATCTTCCTGGCCTTTTTGGATAAAGCGAGAAATTCCTCTTTCCTCCGTCTACACGCAAACCGGATGATAATTGGCTTAACCTGGGTCGTCTTGGTAGCCACTCGCGTCACGATGTCTAGTATATCTTTGCTGCGATTATACTTACACACTGATGAGTTCGTAAAACAGTAGGTTATGTTGTACTATTCTTATGTTTAAGTCTGAATCCTTCTTCTCAAGTTCGTTGGAGCTTTCTCCTGATTAATGATTTTCCATGGACTTGGAAAGAACGATTCAAAACTTCTGTTTATGAGAGATTTGAGCGACTTTCTTATGCACAGATTGTTTCAATTTCACCAATTAGTGATTAAGTAAATTCTGCCATAAATATACCATAGCTGTGTTAAATATATTAAGTCTGGTTTAACTTTCCTTAAAGTCAGTTAGTTAAGTTTTTTCTTTGTTAAGAAAATTTGTCTTGTTACAAACAAAGGTGGTACTGCTCTGGCATGCCTACCTAGTAAAATAATTCGTATTTGAAATTTATCACCTTACCTCTAATACAGGAAAGTGTATTTTGTCTTTTAGTTTTAAGTTAACCTTAAGTAAGTATATACATCTATTGGTCTCTCACTGCTTAAACCAGTGTTGTACTGTTAATTTTGTCTACTAGTGTCGATTATCTAATAAGTATATTCGATCACCAAAATATTATTGTTTGTTCAAGAAATTTTGACTTTTAGCATTTTTGTAAATGTTATTTTTTTTAAGGAATGCCACCTGGGTTTATCCTTAGTCCTTTTCTTGCATAAGCAACGTCCTCTGAGGATGGTTTTTCATAGTTACATCTTGTATTTTTGTATAGAATCAAGAGTACTTTTGAGGTTCACTTTTATAATAGCTAGGTGTTTTGATTAATTGTAATCCCTAAGCTCTAAGCCTAACATTCTAGATCCTGTTTTGCTTCTGTGTTCCTAATGAATTTTTTTTTTCATAATTTTGATGGATAGGTAATTAAAATTGTAAAACCTAATCTAAAACCTTTTGACAGATAGGTATGTCTTTACATATAAACCCTACTCTGACCACTTTGTAATGGACAGTTTTTTTATAAAACTTGTTATACGATAGACAAGTAATAATTGTATTATACTTGATCTGATTTTTTGACAGATAGGTATGTCTTTACATATAAACCCTACTCTGACCACTTAGTAATTGACAGTTTTTTTTATAAAACTTGTTATACGATAGACAAGTAATAATTGTATTATACTTGATCTGACCTCCTGACATCAATTTTAAATTGAATGAGTTAATTCTGTATATTTGTTTATACCTTGGTCTAATTTTAGTTGATAATTTAAGACGCATTAAGTATAATCTGTGTAACATAACTTTTTCCAAATATTACTTTTGTTTAGAATATAAGGATAGAGAGAGAGAGTTATTTTTTTTATGTTAATAATAACTAAGTGTTGCTTTTTATATACATGAAAGTGGGAGCTTGAGTTCTCCATACTCACTAGTGTTTTTTTGAGAGATTATCTCTCGTCATGTGAGTAACGTGTTGGTAATCTTACAAGCGAGCTTGTAAAAGTGGAGGTATTACCTCATTTTCAATGTTTTCTTTTGTACTCCATTCTGTGAATGATTTTTGTTTTTTAATTTGCTACTTTAGTATGTTTATGTTTTTCTAATACTGTGATATGTTATTTTTTTTAACAGATATGGATAGAGAGAGTCATATTGAGCGGTGTCCTAATAATTTTACTTCACTTCGCGGCGTAAAATTTTCGGGGGTTGCGGGGAAATGTAACATATCTATTTCGTGAGCAGGTACTGCGCAAAGTAGGTACTGTTTATTGTCTATTGATTATTATTTTTTTTTCTGATTTTAACTTTGTTGGTTGGCAAAACTGGAAGGAGACCGGAAAGAGATTCATTCTTGGAATCATGGCGGAGGACGTAACTTAGTGCTTGTTGGCGGCGGGGTTTTTTGGGCGATTGGGTTGAAGAGTTTTTTTTATCCTAGTGCAATGTAGCCGGGAAATATTATTTTGTTATGTCACGAGAGTGTGTGACGACCCAAATGGCATTGAAGCCTTTTTATTTTTATTAATCCCTCGCCGGATGTCGTTGGATAAAATGATCCGCGTGCGGAAGTTAATTTGGACTGGAATCAACGGATGATGTTCTGCCCGCAAGGATTCTTTTGCTGTCTGTTTGTTTGGCCGGCGAGATTTGCCAACGCCGCCTGAGGGGTGGCAAATCGCCGTGCTTATTTTGTTGGGTGGATTCCCTTTAATGAAGCGGCTCTTCGACACGCGCAGGACCCGCAAGTATTCTTTTGCTGTCTGTTTGGCCGGCGAGATTTGCTCGCGCCGGTGAGAAACCGCCGTAGCTATTTTATTGGGGTGGATTCTTTTTAATCGAGCAGCCCCCCTGCGACGCGCTGGACGGCGTTTTGGGATGGCTGTTTGCGAACTTGAGGCTTTTCGCTCTGCAAGAGGAGAATCACGACGACGTGACGTTTGCGGTATTAAAAATTAACTGTGATTTTAATAACTCTCTCTCTCCAAATCTGTTGCTAAATGCTCAAAGGTATTTATGTCCTTTTGTTAAGCCTTCTTTGGTGTTTATTTTCCTTGCAAAGTGCAATAAAGTATTATTATAATTTCACTAGAAAAAATGGATGCTTCATTTATATGCATGACCTCAAATCCCTGACTCCACCATCCTGAGAAGGATGTTCTTTTGCTCTGGGATAAGCTGTCGGATGACAAAGGTGGGTTACCTACTTTCTCACTAGTATTACAATTGGGAGGTGGGTATGGGTACTGCCGCCCTGGGAACCATTTATTGGGTAACCAACACCTCTGCCACAGGTCACCCCAAGTGGTTCGCTACGTTTGGTGACTTAGCAGGGGTGCCCGGGTTCATGGGGTGAGGTTTGTTTAGGTCCCGGCGGCGGAACCGTCTGCCCACCTGCCAAGTGGCAGACCGAATCGAGAGAGACTGGTTGAGAGAGGCCTTTTGAACATTCCAACCGGACTCTCTCGACCCATCGCCTTGCACCGCAGTTTGAGAGATGGATTCATACGTCCTTCACTCCTGAGATATACTGACCCTCAGATTCCTATCCACCCATCATACCTTTTTCCTTCCCAGAACTGCCTATACTTCCCTTCCTTAAAAAGACCCTCCACACAGCATCCCCTAAGATGACATAGGCCCTGAGGGAAATTATTTTCCTCAGGGCCTCGTGTTTGGAGCTAATGCAAAAAAAAAATTGCAATTATTGTCATTATTGTGATTACACCGTTATTGTGATTGATTGCAGCGAGGACAAGAAGAGCGAGCAAGAGCTGGAGCAGGCCCGCGAGGAGGTAGAGCGTTGCGCGCGCCGGGCGGAGGAGTGCCGCGCCGCAACGTTGCGCTACGACAAGGAACGCGAGCAGTTGCTGCGCCGCTTCACCATCGAGATTCCCTCCGAGTTCGACGGCGGCGTGAGTACAGAACCACACGCTTAACTGTGCAGTCGGGAGCCTCGTTACTGCAAATTGTTAAATTCCCAATAACTTCCCTAAACTAAGGCTCTTGGTTTCTATTCACCTAATTTAATTAACCCGGCGTCAGCACAGTCAAAATATGTAACAACGATAGTAGGGTTGGGTCTAAGAGACCCGAATAAAAAACTCACTATGATTTCAATATTTCAAAGAAGTTTAGTAACGTATTGCAATAATTTGATAAAACAACTACATTGTTTGCTAGATTTTGGGTAAAACTTCTTTACGCACGCTCGTCACTAAAAATAAAAAAAAATAAAATTTTTTAACAAAACAAAAAATGACTTAAAAAAAATTCACTAAAAAGTAAAAAAAATGATTTAAATGAGTAACTTAATAATCAACTTACTTTTTCTACTCATCAATATGTAGGTATGATTGTTTTTTTTGGAGTCGGTGTCAGCCAAGGTAGGTTTGTAACTACATACATAGTTGTAGGTGAGATGTGCTTGTGTAGCACGCGCGACAAACCTACCATGGCTGACACCGACTCCAAAAATAACCATCGTACCTACATATTGATGAGTAGAAAAAGTAAGTTGATTATTAACTTGTAGAAGAATACGTAATTATTTTTTTTACTTAGTGCATTTTTTGAAGCCGTTTTTTGTTTTGTTAAAATTTTTGTTTACATATTTATTTCTTGACAATTAGAGGAGAAAAAAAAATTAGAGGCATTACGTTTTGTCTGACCCTAGTGTATTTTGTGAAATAAGAACTTTATTGTTATTGGACCTCGGACACTAAATGGTGTTTTTGATTTATATTTCGTCCACTGGTTTCTCGGCCGATTGCATCCCTCCTTGGAAACAGTTTCAACCATTTATAAGTCATACATAAAGAACATTATTATTGTTGATTTCAGATTGAGAAACGGATTCAAAACATAAAGGCAACCTTAAACTACACCCTGAGGAGGATATGCGATCACAATAATTGATCTCGTTGTCTATCAGATAAGGATTTGGTTTACTGGAGAACTTACCGAGCTGTAAAGGCATTCATGAACGAAGGGCTATTTTAAGAGAAACTTAAACCATCAGTCTCAAATACTGCTATGGTTTTTCAATTTATTGGTGGTTTCGATTTCAATATATGTAGATATAAATGCGTTATTTAATATTTGTACATAATTTAGTAAAATAAATAAAAAAATAAAAATGAGTTTTTTTATGTGAATAATGCAGAAAAGTCCCAACTGTCCGGAGCCAGTGAGACTATGGCATCTCCAATTCGGATTTGTGTGAAGCTGAAGAAAGTGAGAAAAGGAAGGATAGAGGAGGTCAAGGAGATCAATTTGGGAGACGGGTATGGGTACCGCCGGCTCGGAAACCATTTATTGGATAACCAACACCTCTGCCATAGGTCACCCCAAATGTTTCGCTAAGTTTAGTGACTTAATCGAGATGCCCGGGTTCATGGGGTGAGGTTTGTCCAGGTCTTGGCGGCGGATGCGTCTGCTTACCTGCTGGGTAGCAGGTCGAATCGAGGGAGACTGGTTGAGGGAGGCCTTTTGACCTTTCCAGTGGGAATGATGGATTCTTACGTCCGTAATTCCTGGACACATGACTCCCAGATTATGCCGTATCATCTTGTGTGATTTTCAAATGCCGATCCATCATGTTATGGGACATAACAAATTTTCTTGAAGAGAGGGGTGATGATTATCAGCAACTGTGTGATTTAGACTGGCAATGTGATTTAGCATTTTTAGCAGACTTTACCGGAAAACTGAGCACATTACAAGGCAAGAATAAATCACTAACAGAAATTATGAATACTGTTTCAGTTTTCCAAAGTCAAACAGCGTCTATGATAGTCGACATCGAAAAGAAACATAATCGAAAATTTGTAAAAAAATAAGGAAAAAAAAATTACCTACAATTTCATTCCTGACAAGTACACAGCAGAAATTAAAACAATAGTATCTGACTTCGAAAATCGCGTTAGTGATTTCGAAAAAATTGAGAAGTTCAAGGAATTCATCAGTTATCCGTTTAATAATTCCATTGATCATAGTGATATTTATGATATGGCTAAAAAAATTGCAGGTACTTTTCAAATGGACCACATGATATTCAGTGGCGTAGCGTAAGTGTCAGTCGCCCCGGGCGGATGAAAATTTCGCCGCCGCCCTATTTAGGTTCTTCAACAGAAGGTTTTCAAGGGCCAAAGGGGTTAGAAGTAGAAATCATTTTTTTATTACGACCTCATTTTATGTCGATTTTTATATCACATGTGATGAGTATTCTTCCAATAAAAGTTATGATATAAATTCTACTACAAATTTTTAATTGCTCTCGGAAATCGAGAATATTAAAAAAAAATGTATTAGGATTCCCCATCTCGAATTTTTACACCGTGTTTAGAATACAAGGCAGGTTTTATGCGTAAGAGTCCCGAAATAATAGTTACACACGAAACAGTCAATTTCTCAGAATTTTGCAGCATATAGCATGCACCTCAAATGTAAAGCTTCACTCGGTGCACGATAAATCTGCAACTTATTATTTAATTTATCGTTATATTCTGAACACAAAACTGGTTTAAATTAAATCTGTATGGGGTGAATTAAAACTACACTCAGAACATGAAAATTGTTTTACTTTGATTCTGGCAGCACACACATAGTCTGCAACTAGAATTTTATCACTGCACTTCGAGAAAGAGAATGTTTTTCTTCGAAATGTTAGCAGATGAATACACAACTGGAATTTTACATTCTGATTACAAAACTGGTTTAAATTAAATCTGTATGTGGCGAATTAAAACTACACTCAGAACATGAAAATGATTTTTCTTTGATTCTGTCGGCATATACATAGAGTCTGCAACTAGAATTTTATAACTACACTTCGAATAAGAGAATGTTTTCCTTTGAAATGTGTCAGCAGATGAATACACAACTGGAATTTTACATTCTGAGCACAAAACCGGTTTTAAATTGAGCTAAAAATCTGCTAGTGAGTTTTGATTATTTATCCCCAGCTTTGATTATTATTAGGTACTCTTATAATGTGCTTATGGTTTTACTTCGAATTACAGTTTTATTATAATTTTGAAGAATGGTTTGAAACAAAATATTTAACTCCACTCGAAATATTAGAACGATTTTCTTCAAAATACGTCAGTAGATTAAGGTGAAGTTATACGTGAAATCCTATTTAGATACTATTTAGATTAATCTTTACGACGAATTCGCTTACAGTATGAACATCAAAAAATATGCTACGGATAAATTGAAGCTTTTACTAGGTTTTCTATGTAACGGAATTACAATAAAATTATTATTTACATAACAAAAAAAATAAGCGTAAACCACTAAAAAAAATCTTTTTTCATGACTAACTATGAAGTAATACAAGAAACATTTTTATAAAAATACCCCTTTATGGCTAAGACCATTTTTGAGATTTTCTATGTTATAACTTTTTTTCACTCTTATAAAATTATGGACAAAATAAATAAAAACCACTTTTTCGCTTACTTGCCGCGCGCAAATAAGACGCTCGATTGCAAATTTTGCACGAGAATCGAAATATTTCTAGCGTTTATATTCCCCTTAATCCGCTACTGGAATTTTGACAGATCATTCGGAACATGAAACTGGTTTTAACCCAAGAATTAATCTGCATGCGAGCCCTCAGCTATAATTAATACACAGAACATGAAAATGGTTTTCATCCTATTTTTGTACTTTGAACACATGGATGGTTTGATGATCCATCGAAACACATCGATCCATGAAATTAAATGGATAATTTTGCGGACACTGTAAAAAACTTTTTGGTAATTTTATTTTTTTATTTCATTTTCTAAAAGACGCATTTGTTAAAAATGCTCTTATCAAATGTTTTTAAGATATTCGAAAAATTGACGGAGATACAGCATTTTATGTGAATTAATAACTTAGTAAACACCACTTTTATTATACATACTATATGCCGACCGGGTTTCGCTACAACCGTAGGTTCTTCAGGGCAGTTTGTATATTGAATTATCCTTCAGCAAAACTTTGAATGTGTTTTTCTCTAAACTTTGTTAACACATTTTTTAACCTCTATACATCCGATTTGCAGGTTTATACTGTGCGAAAATCTAGTGTCTATTTCACCACGTAGGTGAATTTTGTTTAAAAATAAAGAAAAATGGCGGACCAACGAATTTTAATTTCGATTTTTTATGGAAAATTTTCATTGTTCATAAAAAAAAATATAAGGGGGCCCATTATAAAAAAAGTGGTGCCATACTTTCTGGATTTACTAACAGTTTAAGATTTCATCTAGTACATGCAAGTCAACCGTGTTGAAAAAAGCAGTTTCGAGAAAAACGCGTTCAAAGTTTTGCTGAACGTTAATTCAACATACAAACTGTTTAAAATGGTTTCATATAAAATGCTGTAGGTATCTCCGTCAATTTAACGGATTTCCTTAAAACATTTGGTGAGAGCATTATTAACAAATTCATCTTCAGAAATTTTTTTAAAATGACAATTTTTTATTAAACGAACATGGAGGCATTTGGAGGCCCCCCAGATTCAGAGGCCCGTGTGAACTGAAGAAAAAGCTTGTAAAATTACATCAACTTCTTAAACTAGGGAGGGGGGGAGCGGTTTATCCAGCTTTTCCACCCCGGGCCTCTGACGGGCTTAGTCCGCCACTGCACTTTACCCTTTTCTTCCAAAAATTTTTTTTTCTACCACAACGTAATTTTATTCGTAATTAATCTGTTTTTTTACTACATTTCGAAGGTATGCCTTCACCCCCATTCAATAAAAAAATGAAACGAATACAATAGTACAATGAGCGGTCTTATCACTAAAGTGATCTCTTCCAGACAACCTTGGTATGAAGAGAAACAAAGAATTTTAACAAGCAGATATGTAGTGCACACTAAAGCTTGTACAACATTTATATTTTAAACATTAGAAATAAAAGCAAAAAAAAAATCAAAACAAATGCCAATATAAACCTCACACGGCACCTATAATCATATCTCCATTGATACAAAGGAAAGTAAAGTAAAATACAACTATGTTTAAATATTTGTTTTAATTATTGACTTTTTATTTATTATTTGTGCGTGATGTGAAGAGTTATTGGGTTATAACCTAATTATTATGTTTGTTGTTTTCTTTCATACATGTAATGTTATTAACCTATAAATGTTCGTAATAAAAAATTAAAATATGTAAAACATCTACTGAAAGCTGGCTTTTTCCAAAAGTGTGCCGGAGTTGCTCACTAATTGTGAGTCGAACCGTTGACGCTAGTTATTTTTTCTCGGGGCGCGGGGCCCCTAGCCGATGCGGGGCCCCTAGGCAGTTGCCTACTCTGCCTTAGGGATAATCCGGTACTGTATGTATTATCCCCCCATTACACGTATCAGTATTCGCATCAGTATTTACTGATGCGAATTACTGACGACAACCGTCAGTATTTGTGAGCCATTACACGTGTCAGTATTACTGACGTCAGTATCGTTGCGAATCCTTGCGGGATAGACGCGCAGACGCTTTTAAAGTGATGGATCCGAAAACAAAAGCCTGTTTTGCTTTAATTTTGGCGTTCGGTACAAAGAAACGAGTGAAGCGCTAACGATGGGTGAAGGACTGGCTTCTCAAAAAAGAAAAATTCTCACACTTGAATTTAATGGATGAAATTTTGCTGACTGATCCACACGACTATAAAAATCATCTTCCCGTTTATTTATTTTTAAGCCATCAACAAGGTGCAATATAAAGATCCATTTACATTTTAGCCACTGGAGCGATTACAGAAATTAAAAAAAAAAACATTCTCTCAGAAATTAAAAAAAAAAACACTCCTTGATTGCTCAACATTCCTGCACGATCATTTTTAAAAATTTTCCTCCGACATTGAAAAAAAATCATACTTCCGAATTTGAATATGGAGACATACAAAACTGATTATTGTGCTATACATATAACCAATATTTTACATTATCACGTATTTTAGGGTTTTTCTAAAAAAAAATTAAAAATCATAAACTTTATTATTTTTTTACGGAATTTAGGTAAATTTGGTTTCTCAAAGCCACAAAATCAATCTGAGACTTAACCACTGGATTGCTTTTTTGATTGATTTTATTTTTCTGCGATTGCTTTCGGTCCAAAATCGGACCACATTTTCCTACCATTCGTAAAACATTTATGGTACCTAATTATTTAAAACATAGTCATGGCATTGGCAGAGGAAGGATGAAAGTAGACTGAATGCTGTAGAAATGAGATCCCTAAGGCGTATGTGTGGTAAAACCATGTATGATCGTGTGAGAAACGCGGAGATCCGCAAAGAATGCAAGGCTGATGTAAGCGTAATGAGTAAGATCAAGAAAGGAACGCTCCGATGGTTTGGGCATGTAGAGTGAATGAACGAGGAAAGGAGTGTAAGGAGAATATATGACGCAAATGTGAATGGTAGAAGAAGTCGGGGACGCCCGAGAAAGACATGGTCATGACCAAGTGAATCAGATACTTGAGTCGGGCCATGTCAAGAGTCAGATAATAGAAGAGCATGTATGAGACGATGTATGAATGTGAACGAGGCAAGGAGTGTTTGCCAAGACCGAGTTGATGGCGGTCCGTCCCCTCTGCCTATCCCTGCGGGGAAAAGGCGTGATGGTTAGTTAGTTTTTATTCATGGCCAGCAATTTATTCTATCAAATAGTTGTTAAAATAGACTATAAGTCTATGACCTTAACGATTGTCTTTGAATTGTTCTAGAACAAATTTTGACAGTTTAACACTCAAATTCTACAAAATAATTATTAAACCAAACTTTTGATTTGCTGTTAACATATGAAAAAATGGATTTCTAATATATACCTATTTGCATCTGAGGTTATCAAACAGGCCATAGGGAACATAACAACGTAGAACATATTCAATATATATATTAAAAATATCCACTGGCGGCAATTTCTAAACACTAAAGCACGAATTTCGCGCATTTATAAAGTTGAAGATTTTTAAATAATTTTTCTCTCAATTTTGAAAACATAATATAATTAGTAAAATATAGGTGAATTCATTGGTAGTATAGCACTATAATTTGTTTATATGTTTACATACACAAATGTGGAGTAATCATGTTTTTAATGTGGTAGCTAGAGGCGATAAAACAGCACCGTCCTCTATGGCGTAAAAGAAATACTGACGTACTGATGCGGCGAGCCATTACACGCATCAGTACGGCATCAGTATCCCCCACCACTTTTCGGCCACGCCCCAATACTGATGAGGCCGATCCAAATATCTAGATGCGCGTCAGTAATTTTGTCGATGCGTCAGTATTAGCCATTACACGTATCAGTATTCGCATCAGTACTTAAATACTGATGCGAATACTGATACGTGTAATGGGGGGATTAGAGGAAAATATTCTACGTCTATATGTAGGTATTGCTTTAAATAAAATACATTGTCTAGTTTGTATACTGAACTTTGAAAGCTTTCAAACCAACATTTTTTGGATGGTCCTTGGTGATGGTTTATAAGAAGTAACTTATCAAAAAAAGCAAAACGTAGTCTATCTCATTCTCTCGCAGGCTAAATCCTATATGTCGCTCGTTTCTATTTTTTTTTTTACATTAACTCCAACAGGAGGCCCTGAGGAAAATAATTTCCCACAGGGCCTATGTCATCTTTGAGGATGCTGTGTGGAGGGTCTTTTTGA
The DNA here is from genome assembly GCA_917563855.2 of Limnephilus lunatus. NCBI lineage: Eukaryota > Metazoa > Arthropoda > Insecta > Trichoptera > Limnephilidae > Limnephilus > Limnephilus lunatus. The sequence goes on along the minus strand of OU830593.1, from coordinate 3,906,268 downwards.
GGAAAGGAAGGAGTGAACATGGGTCTTGAAGAGACCCATGTTTTAGGAGGGAGGAAACACAGAGGCCGGTAAATCGTTCCACAGCCGAGCTGTTGAACTCAAGAACGAAAAGTCGTGAAAACGACCCGTTCTCATATGTGACTAATGTCAACCGTGTAAAAATGTTGGGCGCGTGTTTGGCGTGTTTCCCGACTATGCACCGGTGCCGAGGGGATCAATGACGCTAGTTCCTCGGAGCATCTTCCATTGTAATACCGGTAGAACAAGGACAGCATTCCCACCTGACGCCTTGAAGATTGCAATCCGTCTGTTAAGATGGGAGAATCTATCAAACGGACCGCCCGTTTCATTTCATCGAGTTTCAAATCACAACGGTGCTAAAGAAGTTTTCACTTCAAAAAAACACACCCACATCTCTTTTTCCATAAGTTTATCTTTCCAGGGCCGCATATGGCATAAAAAGTGTTACAAGGTTTTATAAAATTATAAAAAGTAAATAAAGTGTTCGCGTAACAGTCACAGTGATCCTCACATTATAGCAAGTGAAGCAATTACATTAGAAACGACCCCAGTTGGCATCAAAAGAGCGCCAAAAATTCCATCAATCGCAATTATGCCAAATGGACGAAGGCTCGAGTCCAGTGTCGCTTTCGGACCGTTTTTAGACCGAGGGTGACCACATAACATTGATCATACATTGATTATGAAGCTATAAAATATATAAATAATAAGTTCGCACGGATATTAAATGAATTTCTTTACAGTGTCGATTTTTTTTAACAATACGCTGGTATATACAGTGTATATACAAGAAGTTTTATCTTTGATGCTTGTAATGAAAATATGTTTAAATTTTTTGTTATTCGGCGGTACATCGTCGTACGTAGCTTATACCATATTTTCCCTAAACCGACTATATATTGTATATAAGTATTCCGGGTGACCAACTATGGGTGGTTTGGTATATTTATGTGTGGGAGGATCAACTGTCATGGGACATGGGACTGTCATGGTTAATAATTAATAGTTAACGATTTTAAATACCTTCGTACAAATTTTATTCGAAAAATAAAGTCTTTTTTTCTTTGGCACGGCGCGGCGGTCCGATCAGTCCCAGCACACACTAATAGGTACTACGATGCAATCAATAAAACAAAAACGAAAAATTTATGGTATTTTTAAAATATTCAACTTGCTTTTAAAAGCTTGGGAAAATGTGGAAGTGGCAAGAAGTCGAAGTCCCACAAACCTGACGGATGAATGGTCATCCCAAATTCCATCATTCCACAGCAGGAACAATCATCAATCAGTGCCAGAGAGAAAAACAACGAGTTGCGGCGAATGGAGAGTCATGGTGAAGTAGTGATGTACACTTTGTGCTGAAAAAGTTTAAGCTTTCGAATTTGGCCTAGTGATGGCACTATGTCAATCGTTATATTTTTATCACAATAGGCCACTTGCATGGATTTCATAACGACTTGGAAAAAATCGTGTGGATAGATTTTTTTACTAAGATTACGAATGTAGAATTTTTTATTTTTAAATAAATAAATCCATTATTTGAGCTCGTGACGTCACTACATGAAAAAGTCCCGTCTCCGATTATGTTCCCTTAATTTTGTAAAATTCCACACTGATTATTTTTTTTTTTATATGGCAACACTTTGATTTCCGGCGAATTTTTGAATTTGCGTTTTACCTTCACTAGATTTATTGTTTGTTCTATGTGAACTTATCCTTTGGTTTGATTTTTTGATAAAGATGGCGGTATTTTTACAGATGTTTCGAAGAGAACCCCATACAATTTATTGCTATTCGTGTGAAAAACGTTCTTTTTTTAAAAATGATTTTCGGCTATGTAATTATCGTTTTTTCGCACCCATAAAATTATGTCCCGTCTTTCCGGTTTATAAAAAATGGTCTGATTTTTCGGATTTAAATTTTCAAAAAATCACCAGGGTTTCAAAAATACGATTAAAAAATATACAGAATGTCTTAGAATATTTGCCAAAACCGGAAAAAAAAATGTGATGCAAGTGGCCTATTAGAGTTGGACCCAAACAACGCATACCTACTTATAAAAAATGGGTGGTGCATATTATACAGGCGATAAGGGACGTACCTGGCTTACACCAGTGATTAGTGATATTATATGGAGTAAAAAAAATGATGTCTTCGGTGATATTTTAGTTTGTTTTTTCAACTAAAAACATTTAAAATTAGTAGGTATTGGGACAATTAGAGTCAGAGTGCGTGGTTGGACGGTTACGCGACTGAGTGACCAGTATTGGCATATAATTCAAAATTGTTTGGTTTTGAAAAAAAAAATAACAATGAAAAAATAAATCAAAAAGTCGCCGGAGACCTGAATTTCATTTACATTTTTTGCTCTAAATTATGGACTCCTAGTCTGGAATGATTGAAACGTTGCATCACATCCCCACACAAGTTGTTTCAAACATCCCCACGTGGCATTTTCTACTTCAAGGTAAAAAATAAGCCTTTTAAATAGATGCAATAGAAATATTCTAAAATACTCGTAGATAAAGAAGAGAATAGAATAAAAAGTTTCGTCAAGCTGCGAAAGTTAAATGAGTTACATATAAGTTATAATGTAAACCAAAATGTCTCCTATGTACGATTGTGCGCTAGATCGCCTTTGTAACCCGGTACCAACCTATCTGTTTCGAGTTTTGCGTCACACTTTTATGTATACATGGTTTTCGAATAAATTGAGATGTTTCAATCATGACGTGTTTCAATCATCCCCAGTCTACCCTACTTATACTTTTTTTTCATAAATACCGCTTAAGTGCAGTTAATCTACCCAACCACTGTCCGGGGTCAGTGGGACTATAGCATCCCCAATTGGGATGTGCTATTCAGATCTTGCCACCAAACACTGCCAAAGCTATTTCAAACAATGTTTCAACTGGGTTGCGTGGTCCCTAAAACTAAAACCTCATGCGCTCAACGTCAATTCTGGTATATCGCTCCTAAAATATATAATGCTTTGAGTGCCGATATAAAGTCACATAATTCTTAATCTCTTTTTAAAGTCCGTATAAAACATTGGATATTTGAAAAGGGAAGAGATTTCTTCAAACAACACATAAATTAGTAATAATATTAATTATTAAAAAAAAAATTTACTTACTCTAGCGCATATATTTTTCAATTTCTTTCGTAGAACGAACTTCGAAAGAGACCATAAACATGTACTCTCGCGTAGAAGAATAGTTGCCAAATTATACTTTTATTTTTATTTATTTTTTATTATTTATTGAGTTAGTTTATACTACATGAATATAAACTAATAAGCACAATGTAACATTTCATTTGATAAATTTAAATATTTTTACAGTAAGCATAACATTTCTTTTAAAATAATACATTCATTCTTTCTTCATTCTTCATACTTTCAGGCATTTCATCATACATCTTTAGTCCTCTATACATTAGGCAGATCTGTGATTTTGATTTCTTCATTTGTGGCAATCGAACTCTGTTTATATTTCTTGTTTCATAATTATGTACGTCTCTATTAAAAACAATTTCATCCTTAAAGTATTTTAGCATTTTGTTTTTAATAATTTTATGCACAAAAATTAACACATTAAATAATAGTAATTTTTATTGGAACCCAATTTAGCTCCTGTCTCATTTGATTAATCCTTGCGTATTTTCCTTTTCCCAGTATACATCTCATAGCTCTGTTCTGTATAACTTCTAGTTTGTTTAAATTTCCTTCATTGGCCAAATATAACATCGTAGAGCAGTAATCCAAATGTGGAGCAACAATAGTTTTATAAATGAGCTCTGTAGTGTTTCTATTTAATAATGTCTTAGTCTTCTAAGAAAATTTACCTTTTTTGACACCTTTTTTAGCACATATTCAAAGTTTGCTGTAAAAGTCAGTTTTGAATCGAGTATTACACCCAGGTATTTGATTTCATATACTTTTCCAATTTTTTCACCATTAATTGTCAAATTTAACCCTGTGTTATGCTTTTTATTGCCTATTTCCATATATATTGTTTTGTTTACGTTCAGTTTCAATTTGTTTAATTTTAGCCATTTTGATATATTTTGTAGGTCTTCGTTTATTTTGTTAATTGTCTTTGTAATCTTCACACGAAATATAGATTAAGGTATCGTCTGCAAATAGTCTAATTTTGCAATGTTTAATTTGAAGAAGAATAATACTTATCAATTTTTATTTTCATTTTTATTTCAATCTTCTTTAAAATATCTTATTATTCTTTATTAGTCAGCTTTCTGTTTATAATTTTATTTGTATTAGTATTTTTTTTAGTTTTATTTATACTTAAATATATTCTATTTTTCTCTCCTCTTCTTATATTTTATTATCTGTTTACATAAAATAATATTTCATGTACGTCTACCACAACACGGGCAATAGCCTAGTATGGTAGTTAAAAAAATTGGCTAAAATGTAGCATTTAAACATTTATGAATAATAAATATAAATTTAAATTAAGAAAATTCTGAATGGCGATCTTCCGATACTTTGAATAGGTTTTTAATAGGATTTCCAACTGCTCCCAAATGTATGATATCCTGGGAGGGGAAGATGCTGGGGAAGAGGAAGGTAGGGAAGAACCTAAGTAATCAGATCTGGTCTCCTCTAGCACAGTTTCAATTATGAATGGTGGTCTTACACCATGACGATGCCGCAAATCTATACTAATATTATAAATGCGAAAGTGCGTGTGTTTGTTTGTTATTCTTTCACGCATAAACCACAAAAGCGATTTAAAAAATTCTTTCACCAATAGAAACCTACATTATATGCGAATAAAATGGGCTGTATGCAATGGTAAGGTCTAGCGTTATGAAATTACAATATGAATATATTATATTTATTATACGTTTTCTGTCCCTAACAAGAACGGGTTATTGATAACGTCAGACGAAAAGTAAAACAAATCGTTGTCGTGGAAACGTGTTGGTATATTTGCGGGAAATTTTATTTCAGGCGTCGTAGTTAATATCTAATCGCCGAACTGTATGTACTCGCATAACTTCCGAACCACTATACTAAATTGGATAATTCTTTTTTTTGTGTTCGTTATTGTCAGGACAGGTTTGTATAAAACTACTGGTGAGCTCTGGCATTATGAAATAATGCACGCAAGCTGTTTGAAACCTGAGTGTACCGGGACTGAGTGTATGGAATGCGGGAGGGGGGAGGGGAACTCTGGTAGGGGGTTTGCGAGTGGGGGGGAGGGGGGAAGAGGAACCTGGCAGGGGGGAGAGGAACTCGAGAGGGGGTTTTTATCGGGGGTTCGCGGGACGGGGGAAGGGGGGGAGTGGAGTGAGGAGAGGGAACGTGGAGGAAGGGGAGGCGGAAGGGGAACGGGAGGAATGGGAAAAGACCCGCAGGGAGAAACAATTTCTTTATTAAATGGCATAGCAATGCATGCCGGGTATCATCTAGTATAATATATAAATTTTGAAATAACACAAATCTCACCCGGATTTGAACCCGGATTGCTATTCGAAAATCTCACACCTCGACCACGGAGGCCGAGCTCACAAGTAGATTGCGTGTTAATGTATGGTAAATGTATTGAAAAGGATTGTGTGTTATCATTCGCGTTGATTAAAGGCGACCGGTCAAAGTAAATCGGCACATTTCATCTCTCGTGGCCCCGAGGGGGAAATTGTTGGACTTTGGTGTTACTGCCAATACTGCGGAGTGTATGTTTATGCTAAACAGATACAAAACTCGCAAATTATGCCAGACAAATCTGTGGCTCGACTGAATTCAGATATTCTCTCTGTGGGAATTATTTAGATTTTCAGATATCTAGGTAGAGCACCCACAAACTAAACATAGATTTATATTAAATGAAGATAATATTAGCGAAACTCAATCGAAAATCTGGAGACAGAAAAATCAGAGAAAAGATATTTGCACCTCTGGGACTCGAGCCTAGGGCCTTCTGCTTACATGGCATATACTCTACTAACTGAGTATATAAAGATAGCAGCCAATAATATGTGCGTTAAGAAAATGAAGATAATATTGGTAGTTCTTAGTCGAAATATGATACAGTTAAAAGTGACCGAATTTGAAATATACACATTAGCTCAGTTGGTAGAGTATTTGCCATGTAAGCAGAAGGTACTGGGTTCGAGTCTCAGAGGTATCAATATCTTTTTCTGATTTTTCTGTCTCCAGATTTTCGATTGAGTTTTGGCTAATATTATCTTTATCTGATTAAATATGACAATTTGAGGTTTTACTCATAAAGTTAAAAATAAAAATAGATTTATGTTTTCGTTATTTATTTTTGGGGTGTGCCGTGTTGCGCTACCCCCTTCTTTATCTAACGTTTCGGACAGCGTTACAGTGTAGAGTGTGTAGACCAACGTTAGACCAGCTTTTGGAGCTTTTATTTCAGAATACTTTTGGCCGTGAAAATCTAAAATCTAAAGTCGAATTTGATGATGTTATTACTAAGTTCATAAAAAAAATATTTGGATGATTTGTAGAGCGCCGTTTTTGTGAAAATTCAACTCAAAGGCGCTGTACAAATATTTTTGGTCCTTTAAACGATTTATTTCCGGTTAAACCGATTTACTGAGAATATAATTGTGACAATAGTGAATAAATTATATCTATTTTGCGGTGCACTTTGAAATCTGTTTTCCCCACATTAATTGGAAATGTTTTCTTAAATGTTTAATAATTACTTATTTAAATGTATTAATTGTTTAGGTCTTGCAAACATACTGAAAGCTGGTATTAAATAATTTTCTTTACTTTATTAATTTATGTTATATTAGGATCATTCGTTCGTTTATTAAACTTTTTAACCGCTAAATTAAACCGTTTAACCATTGAATTGTTTAACCACTGAGCTAGATCGACTTTATCCACTTTGGTCATTTTTAACTGTGTCATCATACTTCGACTAAGATCTACCAACTTTATCTTCATTTTCTTAAATCATATTTTTATTGTCTGCTCTCTTTACGTATGATTGCAGATTCTTTTAGAACTAAATGCAATCTAGATAGTGTCTTTGATAAATGTATCCATTTTTACTTTAATGTGCGATATCTATTGACTTTTATACAAATCTTAAATGAATATTTATAAATAAATTGTTTTCGGAATAAATAAGTAAAACCTTGTTTTATCATTAGCGAATCTCAAAAGAAAATTTGAAACACTAAAGTCAGAGATAATGATCTTACGATCATATATAAAGATATCAGCCAAAAAAAATTACGTTAATAAAATTAAGATAATGTTGGTTTTTTCTTAGTCGAAGTAGACCGTAGTTGATAGTGTCGAATTAGATCTGGGATTAGAGCAGGGTCCCAGAAATGCTAAGATTCTGTGTTCCATTTCTAGATGCAACCATATATTTTTCTATTTAAAATTTTTGTTTGAGAGTCGCTAATATTGTCTTCAATGATTATGTAATTCTTTATTTTCAGACAAAATATAATTTTTTCAAGTTTTAAATGTACAAATACTTTATTAAAAAAGTTTTATTTTAACTTAAAAAAAACATATCTGAATACTCCACAGCCCAATATACATATTCAACCAGGGCCATAATTATGCAAAGATAGCCATGTAATATATATCTACATAATATACACTTGTTACTCTCAGTTTTAATACATCTTTTGGGCGAATACTACGAAATTATAAATGCTCCACCAATCAGCCTTGCAGAGCTTTGCTCTAGAACAGGTGTCGGCGATTGCTATTATTGTGAAATTGCAACCTTCAATGTAAGATAGCATAAATTGACTATACACTGCCTATGTGTGTCCTTTGCACTCATCCTTCACTTATTAAAATCAGGTCAGTTGCATTCGATCTTCACTTTTTAAAGTATGAATTCAAAACCGCCATCGAAAGTCTGAGGTCTAATAACAAAAAGTTCTAATATCTAGATATATAGCATTCGCTATATCTTCTCCAGCGGTAGCAGTCCAAGAAAATCTTCTTTTGGACCTTTTGCCGACATATATTGCACAAAGAGGGTTACTTATGCTGTATCATTAATATCACATGACTCAGAAGATGCAATTGATATTGCGGAAGCCAGATTAATATCTTCGACTCGCTGCTCTGTTACATTCGAAGACATTTTAGAAAAAGTTATTCGGAAAAGGCTTTCAGTTGAGTCGCAAGCGTATTTGGATATACCTATAGTATATTTTGGATATACCGACCCCTGACCTAGAGCAGGGGATGGCATTTGCGGCTCTTTGTATAGGCATCTGCGGCTCTTCAGACATCGGAACATGAAAATGGTTTCTCTCGAAATACGTCAGCAGATGAATCCGCAACTGGAATAATTTTTTTTCATTCCGAACGCAGAACTGGTTTAATTTAAATAATCTATGCGCGAGTCTGTTTATATTAGGTCCTTACAACATATGAAATTGGCGTTTTGTATGGGAAAAACTTTGTATGGGAGCTTATGGGAGTTTTGTATGGGAAGCTTTTTCACCTTCCCAATTTGCTTCAAGTGGATTAAAACAGTTTTATCACTAACACCGCAGCCTGCAGCTAACTCGGACGTGGTTTGCGATGGATCCGCTTCCACAATAGCCTTCAATTCTTCATTATCAACTTTGGTCTCCGGCCGTCTACGGAGCTTGTTCTGCAGGTCGAAATTTCCAGAACGAAAACGTTGAAACCAAAAACGCACTGCGTTTTCTTTTGCGGCACCGTCGCCATACACATCATTAAGAGTGTATAAGCAGAGAAACCAGAAATATGTCATTTTTAAATCAGTGGTTAGACGTATTGACTCTTTTCCACAAAAAACTATAAAAGGATTTCAAAAGATTGTTCTTTTATCTAGTAAACGTATGTTTTAGATTTTGAGAAAAAATGTTTATTTTTAGAATAATAAGGTTATACCATAGGTCGTTCGCAGATTTGTTCAATTTTCAAAAAAGTACATTTATTATACAACACCCATTTCAAATCATATAATCATGCAGTAAAATAAATCAATACATTAGCTGGTAAACCTATGTTTCAGAATTTTAATTTTAGTTTAAATAAAATTATTAAAAAATATATACGGACATGTGTTTCTTGACGAAAATTGGTCGGTTTGTGCATTTATTTGTGCACTTACAAACAAATATATTTCGGATTTTTTTACATACTTATTTTGCTAAGACGTTATTGACAAATCATAAATAATTTGATCGTAAAATAATTTCAGGAAGTATTTAATTTTAAATAATTTTGAACATCGCATTTCACCATTTTTATCGCAGCCCGTAAACACAAATTTCAGATTTCATTACGGGCCCAAACGCGGCCAGGAGAGCACGTCTTCGCGACGCTTTGAATAATAATATTTGGAAATGAAATTTGAAAACGAAATTTGAAATAAACACGAATTCCTTGATTCACGTTTGTTAAATCTACAGGGTTGCCCGAATGCAATTTTTCATGTTCATTGAATATTTTTATGCAAAAAATTTTATAATTTCGAATATTTTTTTTATTTTAAATTATTCTTGTGTGAATACCGCACAAGAGTCCCAACTGCTCCAAAATATTTTTTGGGGTAAATCTTTTTTACGCACGCTCGACACTTGGGGGTAAACTGGTGAATGGGTTACGAAAAGTGGTGATTGTTACGAAAAATGACATGCGAACGGTAATCAATGCGAACGGTGATCGATTGCTCGGCGGGTCGGGCCTTTACGCACGCTTGTTTTTCGTGTTATTGTTATATTGTTAATGGACTATTTGTCCATAAATAAATTATAAACAGCGGGTACCCGGCATGCGTTTCAAGGGCACTGTAACCTCGCGGTCAACTAAACTGTTATGGTTCCATCACAAGTCACGGGAATTATAATGCAAGCGCCTGCACTATATAACATTATATACAGCGGGTACCCGGCATGCGTTGAAAGGCCACTCAAAGAAAGAAAGGGTTTGTGCGCTTTAATTCTGTTTGTTGAAGTGCTTATTATTAATTATGCACACAAATAAATATTTTAAAATGCGACATTTTTTACAATCCAACTGAATACTACTCTTTTTTTTCATGAATACCGCACAAGAGTCCCAACTGTTCTCGTCTGGAGCCAGTGGGACTATTGCATCCCCAATTTGGGGTATGTTGTAAGACTGAAGGTAGTGGGGAGGGGAAGGATATAGGGAAGAGGAAGGTGGGGAAGTATCTGGCTATTCAGATCTGGCCAATAAACACGGCTAAAGCCATTTCAAGCAACGTTTCAATTCTTAATGGTGGTCTTACACCAGGGCGATACTGAGAGTATCTTCCACTCTAATGGCCGTAAAATACAATTAAAAAACAAAAAACCAAAATATTAAAAAGAATATAACAAATTGTTTATTCATGTAGGTATCTACTTAATACCTACTGTGTTTACGCATTTCACTTGAATCTATTTATGTTTATGCACTTCGATATACAAATTACAAATAACTACTACTAATTAAAATTCTGGAAGCGAGAATAGTAATATAAAGTAGTAATAGTAGCGGGCAGCCCTAGTTCGCTTGAACAAAACCCTCAAAACTCGGATTGCCGCGGAACGAAATTTAGTTCTGAAAACGCCGGCTCGCGAGCCCTGATGTGTTAGCGCTAGTGTCGGAATCGAAGTTGTCATGTGCTGGTTATTCACTCTTAATCCTTCGAGCCGTTTCTGCAGCACTGGTGCCACGGTGGAACTCGTACTCGTAAATAACGCGATATTTCAAGTTTTCCATTTTGTAAACTAAGTGACGCAAAGAAAAAAAACAATTAAGGAAAAAACAAATGAATTATAATTTTCGAAACAAAAATACATGAGTAAATAGCTGTATAAATTTGAATTTGGAATTCCTAACCAAAGAGAAGATATTTGAGATCAAAGTTGCCAGTACGGCAAAACGCCAATTTCATATGTAAGGACCCAATAGAAACACTTAAATGGGCAGAAGTGTGATATTAGAGTAAGAATGTAGATAACACAAAGAAAATCGTAATGCATTTATTTATTTATACGGCACAACATGTGCCATTAGCATAAATGACATACTTATAAATAGTACAACAAACTGAAGAATGTAAGTGAAATTTAAGAAAAAAGGTAAAAAGTAAGGTAATAAGCAGTGAATAAAATGTAAAATGTATAAAAATAAATTATAAAGCGTAAAGTATAAAATGTAAAGTATAAAGTACGAACTATAAATTATTAGGTAAAAAATAAAAATATTTTTTTTTTAGTGAGAAATAAAACAATAAAAAGTAAAATGTAGAAATATAAGACATCTCCAAGAGGTACCTGCAAAGATTTAAATATAAAATATAGAAAGTAAAAAATCCTGGATTATGTTATCCGATATGATAAATTTTTTCAAGTACCTATGATCTCTAGTACATTAGTAGTTTTAGTACGAAGTACTGGTAGGCATATTATGTTTACATGATGTTTTATAATATTTACGTGGTACTAGCAAACAAATTTAGTTTAATGCAACTTTTGTATGAGGCCAGATTACCGGCGGCGTGATCGATATTAGCATATTCATCGCCTAAAATATGCAAGTGATTTATGATTGAGTTTTGTTCTGCGTTTGTCAAAGTATTGTCACAATGAAAAGGTGTTTTGAGTCGAGTCGGTCTGCAAGGTATATGATAGTTTATTAGCGAAACCAATTCAGGGAGCCAAACCAGATACTGTTTATTTTAAATAAAAAAATGAGATCATTGAGTATTCTTCTATCTTTTAACGATAAGAGTCGCATTTTTTGTGATAGAGAATCATTTTATGTCAACCGCGGGAATTTCTAATTTAAAATTAATTATCGTTTCACCACATTTACCACAGTACGATTACAGGCTCTCTGATTTATTTGTTATCCTATTTCTTTGACAAATTGGCTCTTCTCACTTGAAAGTTTGCCGACCTCTGCTCTAGAGCAAAGCCTGTCAGAAAGATACGTTACAACGCAACGGAGTTTTCAGCACATTCCGAGTAATCTAATCTGTAACGAATGAATTATTGATGAAATTCTGGCTTATTCTTTGATCTGAGAAATGTAGGACTTCTTCAAATCTTCCATAAAATAATGGAAAGATAGGTTATGATAGCTGTGATGAATTCTATTCCAAAAGTCTGATATTATTATGGTTTTTCTCAAGGTTTTCCACACTTAATAAGGAATATATTTATATAGAAATTTAGAGTAACAACCACCGTTTTTAATAATATAAAACAAGTTAATTTATTTGGTTATATTATTTTTTAATTTATAAATATAAATATCAGAATGTGCAATCCACACGCGGTAAAAGTGAAATCTTCAGAAAACTAAAGTAGACAAGAGTGGGGAGGCTACAAAGCACAAAGAGGAGACCGATTATACTATCTCATTCTCTCGCAAGCTAAATCCTATAGATGTATCTGTTTGTCTCTGTTTATTGTTGCTATTTTTCATTTTATAGAGTTTCAAATCACAACGGTGCAATAGAAGTTTTCACTTCCAAAAGCAGACATTTTCAGAGTGGTAGAAATCACCATGTTTCAATGTCGCCCAGGTGAAAAACCACCATTTAAAACTGTAACGTTGTTTTGTACTTCCCAACCTTCCACTTCCCCGTCTCCTTCCCCTCCCCACTACATTCAGCCTCACAACATATCCCAATTAAGGATGCCATAGTCTCCCGGACTCCAGACGGTTGGGAGCAGTTATGAACTCTTGTGCGATAGGTACCTACTAAAATATTAAAAATAACACATTAAGGGGAAACTGGGTGGCATTTTGTCCACACAAACGTTTTCCCCAACTGAATTTTGATACTTTTTAAATATAATGTAGATATCGACACTTTTTAAATGTAATGTGGATATTGACAAATTTTAAATATAATGTAGAAATCGACCAGTAGCATGTCGGTATGTTTTATTTTTATAGTTAATTTACTTTTTTTAGATGTTAGGACTCACGAAAAATCGTTAAAATTGCCTGGTTTGAACGCCATCAAAAGATGTTCAATATGCAAACTAGACGATATTTTTTTAAAAAAAGCAAAACGTACTGACGTAGAATATTTTCTTCTAAAACAGTTGGTAAAAAAATACTAACATATGTTCCAGTTTTGATGGAAAAAAATGGGAATACAAAACATCTATTTTGACGATTTTATTTAGATACTAGCTTTTACCCCCGGCTTCGCTCGCATATTCGTGTCCCCCCCCCTCTCCCGCAATACCATTCCTCCTCCCCTAATCAATCAACAATCAAATACGCTTCTTTTCACATTCATAATATTAGTATAGCTGTTGGCTTAGGTCAAAATGTAGATAAATACCTATTTTATATTTGTATCTACCTACACTAAATATTCATATTAGAATACTAATATTTGAATTTTCGCTATCAAAGAAATAATATTGACAGACCACGTCAAATATTTACTTAGTAACACGCTTTGCCAATAAACGTATAATAGATAATTTCATAACGCCACAGCTTATTCATAACGCCAGAGCTTACCAATATATATAGCCCATGTTCCTCGCAAATAAAGTAGCTTTCGATTAGTGAAAGAATTTATAAATTCCATTCGATATTTATTGTGTGAAATAGTAAAATCCAACCATCCAACCAACCATCCAACCATCCGACCATCCATACAAACTTTCCCATTTATAATATTAGTAAGATTATCGGCCTGAGGTGCAATTGTCCCTTTCGAGAGACAGTTTGGTAAAAAACCATTATTCAAATTTCTTGTCGACTGTGTTTCCTCTTAACTGGAAAATATTTGGTTTACTCCTATTAACATCATTATAAGCCGAAAATTTTGCTTTTGCAATGATGGAGGTCTTTGCTTGGTGGGAACTGAGTAATAATTTATAATCATTACTATGAAAGAAAGTAAAAAAAAAACGTGCGGCTCACAAAAACTCTGAAACGAGTCCTGGTACGAAAAACGTAGCTATGTGGTGTGGTAAATCTCTACCCCCCTCCAGGATGACGGTTCCCGTTTTTACCTAAAGGGCGTGCTTTTAAAGATATAAGGTCTGGAAGTTTCGCCCTCTTGAAATTTCTAGAACAGTCTTCCGGAAAGTTCTAGAAGGTTCCATTGAGCTCTAGAAAGTTCTGGAATGGCGGAGAATGTCGCGGAATATTGGGAAAAAGGAATCTGGAACATCACTGTGGAACATTCTAGAACACTTTCGAATGTTGTCTCGAGGAAGCCGGGTAACCCAGCTAGTAATGAATATATTGTCAAGTTATTCATTTTATTCCTGGGAATGTTTGTCTTTCTTTGTAGAAGAACTTTGTCTTATTTATTTATTTTATTCCTAGAAGCATTCGTCTTTACTTAAAAAATAATCTTCAGAAAGAAAATCATACAATTAACTGAAGGAAGAAAAGTTTGTGTCTTGTCGTACCTACTTTTAAAACAATCTACAAGCTAGTCAAAAGTAATGTTCCAAGAAATCTGAACAAAACAATATAATTATTATTTTACTTGTTGGCTTCTTGCGTTTAGTCTTCCCGCGACATCGTGACATCAGGATTTTTGAAAATAGTTGAGGCCACTTATATGATAGCAGGGTCTCATCTAATCTATTGAGCGTTTTTATAATTACCGTGACGATTTACGGTAACGGTACCGTGACGGCAAAATTGCAATAAACAGACCTTCCTTATCGCTTTAGGGCGCCGCATCCCCGCTCAAAAATAAGAAGATGGTGAGATATGTAATTACGAATGTTGGACAGAACGCGCTAACATTTTTAATGATAAAATTGAAGCGAACACTGTGAAAATGTTTAATAAAAACGACTCGTTTAAAATAGAGCAAAAATCTCGTGGAAGGTGTCTTAGAAACATTGTGAATTATTTCTCAACTTTATTTATTTACTTATTTATTTATTCAACGCCCAGAGGGCTTTTACATGTTTGGTAGTACAATTAATTCATGACAGAAGATTTTTAAACAGATAAAGAAATAATAAAAAAAATAATAAAAATGCACACAAGTCACAAAAATACATATATGTTTAGGAATAATTTTGGAATAAGTTTTTTACAAGATTCACAAAATTCGCCAAGTTGATGTTGAATATGTCAACATCACGTAAGTACTGATTTCCCATAGTGTGAAATCGTTGTATCGGAGAGTGGGCAATGTAGTTCCGCTTATGAATGCTGCAGTAGAATAGTTTATTTTGTCGTGTGGTTACTGTCGGTATTCGTAAGTTTGTGAGTTGTAGGAGTTCGCAACAGTCAAATTTAGAGTTATGTGTTTTGAATAAAAATTATAATTCGTTATATTTTACGTCTGTCTTCTAGTGTGTGTATTTTTAGAATATTTAGTAATAGATTATATTTTAAGTTTTCTAATGGGATATTTAATTTAAAATTTATAAAACGCAGATTTTTTTTATGTATTTGCTCAATATTATTAACATGAATTTTGTAAGATGGAGACCAAACTACCGAGTTACATTCCTGTAGGCATCTAACTAGAGATACATATAATAGTTTATTGGCTTCTATGGAATTAAAGTTTTCGTTGTTCTTAATACGAAGCCTACCTTTGTTCATAATTTGGTGGATTTGATTGGCGAACTTAATTTTTCATCCAAAAAATTATAATAACTATAACTTATATTATAACTGAAACAAACGTGTTTTAAATAATTTTCGGAGCATAATTTGCGATTTTTTTCTATCGAGGGAATTTCATATAATTTGCGTTTCGGCATGGAACGCGTCTAGACATTATCTTTAAAAATAACACATATTTTTTTGAGAACTTAAAAATTTCAAATGTTTAAGGGAGATATATGTAAAAAATCAATAGAAATTCGGGTACCGGCGGCTTGTAGCTTTTTCTTACACTTTAAATAATGGTGAGATACCTAAATTCGTGGGACTGAATCTTTTTCTGATTTTTCTGTTTCATATTTTCGATCGAGAGTCGCCAATATTGTTTCAATGATAAAATATTAAGATTTTAGGTCTCACTCATTAAGTTATTTCAAATATATATCATATTATTGAATTGTAAGATATTTTTCTATGAATGATGTAACATTACTTTAAAAAAATATGTATTTGAAAAAAAGCGTCCTCCTTAGAATTAAATATAGCCTCGTGTTGTACTCGTACTTAATGCCGAGTGTAATTGCTTTGATAAATAGGGCATAATAATAATAATTAGCAAACTTTTGTGGACTAATTATTCATACAGAGAGAACGGCTTCACAGGAGAAACTTTTAAATAACTTGAATTATTAAACGTGCACTTGCTTTTTGGAACTCCTAACTTTTGACGCCGTCAAATTAATCATTGGAGAAAAGTTTCAGATAAAGTTTTTAGGTAACAAATATGACTTGAATCATGGATTCAACCATGTTTGGTGACCGTATCTAAATAACCAAGTTTTTTCCAACATTCTTCTACTTCGCTTTCCCACTCCCTTCAGCCTCGCAACATACCTTTATACCTTGGGATAACGAGCCGAGGATCTTACTACACCTCTGCCACGTTATAAGCGTTAATAACAAAGTCAATAATAAGAAATTGATGACAAAGAACAAGTTGTATAAAGTCTTAAAACAGAGCCGATTTTATTGGGGCTACTTCGTACGTTATATTTTTATACCGCGGGTTTACGATTAAATTAGCATCTGGATATGAAAATCTGTTCCCAGCAAGCAACGCTACTGAAAGAATATGAAATTTTAAACTGATTACGATGTTGTAAGTAAACAAAAACCGAGCGCGGTTTAATTTCGTTAATTTTTTCTCTAGCATGAGGAGATTCTAAGATGGCATTCAAGGAGCCCCTATGGATACCCTATTTTAACGTTGAAGATACGTTGTTGGCTTTTATGGAACTGCACTATTTTAAAATAGGGAGATTCTAAGATGGCATTCAAGGAGCTACCCTATTTTAACGCGGGAGATACGTTGTTGGCTTTTATGGAACTGCACTATTTTAAAATAGGAAGATTCTAAGATGGCATTCAAGGAGCTACCCTATTTTAACGCGGGAGATACGTTGTTGGCTTTTATGGAACTGTACTATTTTAAAATATGCAGATTCAAAGATGGCATTCAAGGAGCTACCCTATTTTAACGTTGGAGATACGATGTTGACTTTTATGGAACTGCACTATTTTAAAATAGGGAGATTCGAAGAAGGCATTCAAGGAGCTACAATATTTTTAGGTGGGAGATACGATGTTGGCATTCATGGAACTTCACCATTTTAACAAGGGGAATTTAAAATTGAAGATGTAGGAGGAAAGACGCAGCACCCCATAAATTAAACCATGTGTGCTGGAGTATGCAAGATGACAATTTTCTTGACTTTATTAAAAATATTTTTAGGAATATTTGATGTTGACATGCACGGAGCTTCGTTTCGCTTTTAACATGGAATTACGCAATTTTAAAATGGGAGATTCGATCTTGGTATTCATGGACAATGCTATTTTAACATTGGAAGAATAGATGTTGACATTCATGGAACTATTCTATTCTATCGTGTGGAGATACGATGTTGGCATAAGTGGAACTATGCTATTTTGCCGTGGGGAGATACGATGATGGAATTCGAGGAACTGCGATTTTTTAGCACGGAGAGATTCGATGTTGGTTTCATTGAACTGTGCTATTTTAACAAGGGGATTTTAAAATAGATGATATAGGAGGAAGACGCAGCACCTCATAAATTAAACCATGCGTGCTGGAGTATGCAATATGACAATTTTCTCGACTTTCCTACTGAAGCGAATTTTTCCTTCAAAGTCACTGTCCGATAAAATTACCCTTTCCCCGATGATGTAATTATTTTATATTTCAACTTTATGACAATATAAAAAAAACAAAGAATTTGAAGTTTTAAATAAATCTTTTATTCAATTTATTGGATAACCTACACCTCTGTCATAGGTCACCCCTAGTGGTTCACTACGTTTGGTGACATAGCAGGGGTGTACGGGTTGGGTTCCATGGAAACTTAGAATCAAGTCAACCTCAATACCTCTTTGAAAAGTCATTAAAAGTCTAAAAAGTCACGAAAAAAAAATGATTGAAAAATAGCCCTTTACCTAAACTAACGTAACCATTTAAACCATTGAACCATTTAAAAAAAAAATTACATCACTTTTAATGACTTTTCAAAGGCGGTGTTGAGTTGATTTCATTCTGAGTTGTTCGGTTTCCCTCGGATTCATAGGGTGAGGTTTGTCCTGGTCTTGGTGGTGGGTGTATCTACCCACCAGCTGCGTGGCTGGCCGGATTGATTGAATCTGGTTGAGGGAGACCCTTTGACCTCTTCTGCAGGACTCTCTCCGAACATTACCTTGCCAATGTGGGATGGATTCATACGTCCGTCACTCCTGGAGACTCTGACCTACAGATTCCTACACACCCCTCGTACTTTTTCTTTCCCAGAACTACGTCTCTTTCCATTCCTCAAAAGACTGTCCACAGTATCCCCAAAGATGACACAGGCCCTGAGGGGGATTATTTTCCTGAAGGCCTGCTTTCAAAAAAATCTATTTCGAATTTTTTTTCAGTAATCAAAAATTTTACTTTATATAAGGACAGGTTGTTTAAAATTTTTTTACAATTCATCAAATTTTATAAGTTAATTTTCACGTTCTAATTCTTTGATTATTTCAGTTTTATGAGGCAACTGGACTATAATGACGTAATAACAGAACTTGAATAGAACTTACATTAGTCTTACAAAATTTGGCATCCGTGGTTTGATTTTAAGAAATTTCAGAGGTATATGGCCATCATAAATTCACACCTATGGTTATAATTTAAAAAAACAATTTGATGTTCCGTTAAAAAATCATACTTCAGAAAACCGTGATGATGCAAATAAAATAAATAAACATTGCTTGAAATGGCTTTAGCCGTATTTGGCTGCCAGATCAATAGCCGAGTACTTCCCCACCTTCCTCTTCGTCCCCTCCCCACTGCCTTCAGCCTCCCAATATACCAAATTGGGGATGCCTTTGTCTCACTCTCTAGACAGTTGGAAGCGATTGGGACTCGTGTGCGGTACTTACAAATTAACAAATTGATACATTAAAAGTATTAGGTCCTTACATATGAAATTGGCGTTTTGTGTGGGAGGAACTTTGTATGGGAGCTTATGGGAGTTTTGTATGGGAGCTTTTTCACTTTTCCAATTTGCTTCAAGTGGATTAAAACAGTTTATCACTAACACCGCAGCCTGCAGCTAACTCGGACGTGGTTTGAGATGGATCCGCTTCCACAATAGCCTTCAATTTTTCATTATCAACTTTGGTCTCCAGCCGTCCACGGGGCTTGTTCTGTAGGTCGTAATTTCCCGAACGAAAACGTTGGACGCACTGTGTTTTCTTTTGTGGCACCGTCGCCATACACATCATTAATCCTTCGAGCCGTTTCTGAAGCAGTGGTGCCACGGTGGAACTCGTACTCGTAAATAACGCGATATTTTAAGTTTTCCATTTTATAAACTAAGTGACGCAAAGAAAAAAAAACAATTTAGGAAAAAAACAAATGAATTATAATTTTCGAAACACAAATACATGAGTAAATAGCTGTATAAATTTGAATTTGGAATTCCTAACCAAAGAGAAGATATTTGAGATCAAAGTTGCCAGTACGGCAAAACGCCAATTTCATATGTAAGGTCCCAATATTTGTAATAGATAAAACCAGAAAATAATTGCCGAAATTATGAAAACATGTGAAATTTTTAAGCTTTGATAATAAAATAAATATTTAGAGGCCTTTTCCACATAAAATTTTAATTGGATGTAAGGTCAAATATTAAAACCAAAATTAAGCTGAAAAATTTTTTTTTATCGAAAAGCATAGTACTCATACCTAAACATCTCTTACGTGCTACTTCATTTATTCGTGTTTTAAATTATAAAATATAGGGCATAAAAAAATATTTTTTAATGATTTTAATGACAACATTGGCAATTAATTATTTGTGATTTAATGTTAATTATTAAAAAAATGATGTTGTATTATCCACTGTATCAATATAATAAAAATAAAATTAAAAAAAATCACCTAACTAAAAAGCATTTTTAAAAATAATAAATGGATGTATATTATAATAAAAAATCAATCAAAAGGTTTCTAAAAAATCGCACCTATTATCTTACTAATACTATGGTGATTCAGGGAGGAACAATGTATTTCTTTGAATACGGTATTGCAATGCATGCCGGAAACCAGTTAGTTATAAATCGTGACTCTTTCCAAAATTTCTACAGCGGCGAGCCCCTGAATACATAGCCTGTCCTTCTGTAAGATTTTCTTGTCAGCCCCAAAATATAGCCATTACAAAGTGACTGCAAAATGGTATCTGCACTCCAAAATTCAATTTTCCCTTACAAAATTCGCAGCAATAAACAATAATAAAACTGCATCGTTACAAAAATAAAAGTTGTTCGTCGACTTTTTGGTGGCAAACTAGTTTTCCCAGGCGCTTCGATGCATCCAGACGGTGTTCTGAATGGCGTCTATACTCCTCCCTCTCCCAAGCATCATTTTCCATATTTACATCTCCTTCCCCCTTTCCCGAGCGCGCGAAATTCGTACCTAACCAACCTACATATAAAATGAATAGGTACCTACCCGACTAGTGAAAATCTCGTGGCTGGGAACAGTTGGTCGCGAATAGCCGTGCGAAGCGTTCGCGGAACGGTTTCCCCCATTTTCACGATCTGACAGTTGAACGCGCGAGTTTTTACTTGACATCAGTTTTTCCGCGAGTTTATCGCAAACTTTTTATGCAATTGTCATAATTCGAATGTGTGACTGTTTAATTAAAATTCAGATTTTACAGTGCAATAAATAATCTTCAAGTTGAGATTTTACAGTTGAAATGTGAGATAGATAAGCAATACTTAATAACTAATAAATATTATTAACTTGAAAGTTTTTGTAAGTAAAGAGTAAAGTTTTTTGTGATTTTTGAAGTGACGGTAAATATGAACGTAAGTTATTTTGCGATCAGAAAAGAATACGATGTGTAACTTCTATTAAACTATTGGTAAGTTGATTTTTTTATTAGTTTTTTAGGAGTTTATCATAGTTCTGTTAATTTTTAAAAATTTTGTTAAATGTGGTTAATTTTTTATTAATTTTTGCTAACGTTTATAATTGTAAATTTCATGATACGCACAAAACACTTTAAAAACAATTCGTATAAGTTTAATAAAATGAGGAAAATATGTTTAATCCTAATAATGAATTTTGATAGCTTTTGTGCTCAAAATTAAGATAATTTAAGATGATACCTAAAAGAATTCACAATCTTCTCTTTCATAGATGGCGCGATTTCAATTATTTTACGGAAAAACCCTTTTTACAAGTTATGATTTAAAATATTAGGATAATTAAATATTTGTGTCCGTACATATGTACTCGTAATATGAATAAGAGTACATTATTTTTGGTCCGTCAACAAACTGAAATCTTTGAAGAAAGGCTAACAATTCCGATAATACTGTAATTGTTAGCTTTTCTTGAAACATTTGAGTTTGTTTATGGAAAAAAACTATTTTAACATATTCATATTGCGTGTATACGGGCACGAACAATTAATTCGTAGTAATATTTTAAAACATAACAAAAATTTAAAATAATTAAACCTGCGTCATCTATGAAAGAGTAGTTTATGAGTTCTTTTCAGTATCACCTTAATGTATTTTATTCACGCCATCCATGTTTTGACATAAATTAAAGGTTTTTAGGCTAGATTTTTTCTTTTATCTAAACCTTACTATGAACCCATTTAGGTTCTTAGTTTGGGTTAAGAGGGTATAACCAGACATGACAAGAAATATACCTTTAGATCAAATTCTAAGCTTATCGTCTCTTTGACTCTTTTCTACAAAAAAAAATAATATATAAATTGATTTCGAATGTTTTTGGGCACCCCGGTTAAGCCACCAAACGTAGCGAACCACTTGGGGTGACCTATGGCAGTGGTGTTGGTTATCCAATAAATGGTTTCCGGGTTGGCGGTACCCATATCCGCCTCCCAAATTGATAATTGGCAGTTTATATAGTATTATACGACACAAATTTCAAATCATATAATCATACAGTAATATAAATCAATAAATTATCCAAGAAAGCTACTTTTCAGAAATTTAATTTTAGTTCACATAAAATCATTAAAAAAATCCGAATAGGGACGTGTTTTGTGATGAAAACACTTCAAGTTTTATATTTATTTACGCTCTTACAAACTAATGTAAATCAGATTTTTTAACACATTTATTTTGCTTAGACCATATGGAAAAAATTATAAATACTTATGATCAAAAAATAATTACAAGAAGTTCACAATTTTAAAAACTTTGTTATCAAGTGTTTGAGAATTTTCATTGCTAACTTGAACGTAGGTATATGTTAAAGCAAATTTTTGAATTAAATAAAATTCATATTTGTAAAAAATGCTGGTACGGAGAATAATGAATCTTTCTCATCAGAATCGCCCTGTACAGTTGCAAGGGTATGACAGCAAGACCTTCTTTTGACGAAATTTGAATTCTCAGCCGCTGGTTAATGTGCATTAAATTAAAGGATAATCAACACCTCTGCCATAGGTTACCCCGTTCGCGCTACGTTTGGTGACTTAGCAAGGTTGGCTTGGATTACCATTAGACCTCTCCAGCTCTATCGGAACATTGTCTAGAACCGCAGTGGAAAGAATGGATTCATTCGTCCGTCACTCCTGGACACACTGACCCCTAGATTCCTACCCACTCCTCATGCCTTTTTCCTTCCCAGAACTTCCTATCCTTTCTTCTTTCCCCTAAAAAGACCCTCCACACAACATCTCCAAAGATGACATAGAGTCTGAGTGGAATTTTTATTTTCCTTAGGGCCTCCTGTGTGGAGCTAATGTAAAAAAGAATAAAAAATAACCAAAAAATTTTCACATCAATAATGATGGACTTCATGTGATGGGATCACCAATTTTAATTTAAACGAAATAGCTATTAAAAATACATTATTTTGCTTTTCAGTCAACTGAAATTACGATCATTAATACATATTCGAACGTCTCGATTACAAAATCTTTAATTCAAATTTGAATATTGATCAGGGTTGATCATAAAGCTCGTATTAAATCCAAAACTGAAGTATTTTTATGAGTTATAAAAACGCCATAAAAATTATTATATTTGAATCGACCGAAATAACAATCTAATGGAATTTCATTCCGTCTATGAATGCCAAAAACTTCAAAATTATATTCCTTGATTCAATGTGGGCTAATGTGCTGATTTTATTAGCTACTAGCGAGTTCCCGACATGAATTGCTAGGCCACTTAAAAAATAAATTGTTTCTACCTACGTGTCCTTTCCCATTCGTCCCGCCTCCACTTCCCCTCAAGCGTTCCCACTACGCCTTCTCTGCCTTACCTCTCCCTGTCCTGAGAGCTGTAGCGTTATTGTGATAAGGAACGTATGCTTATTGTGTATTATCGCTTTAAATATAAAAGCGTCCAATGTTGTCTTTGGGGAGCTGTGTTGAAATTTGCAAAGTTCTCGTTATTAATTGGTTTTATTTCACGCACTGAATTTCATCCATAAAAAAGCATGTAGTTAATTATCAAGCTTCTAAAAAAATGAACAGTTTTATCCCTCAGGTGGTTCCGTATCGACCAGAAATCAAAATGTACATAATTGATGGCCTAGATTGACCATTTTTATTAATGTAGTCCCTCGCCTAACAAAGGATGTATTAAAAAATACGTACGGGAACGTATTAGAACTACTCACTCAAAAACTAAAACATAAAAAAAACACAAAATTTTTTTTTTTTTGAAATAGGCAATTCACCCCAAAGAGAGTAGTGCTTTGTACCGATAAAGTTAAGAAAGGTACCTAGTTTGAGGATTATGAACTTTAACGCCATTGTGTTTTGAAACTCGATGAAACGAAAAAAAAGGAGACAAACACGTACATCTATAAAATTTAGCCTGCGAGAGAATGAGATAGTATTATCGGTCTCCTGTTTGTGCGGTGCTTCGTAGCCTCCCCACTCTTGTCTACTTTAGTTTTCTGAATATTTCACTTCTACCGTGTGTGAATTGCACTCTGATTTTTTTTGTTACTACGGCGGGGTTATTTTATTGTTTTTTTTTTTAACATTAGCTCCACATAGGAATCCCTGAGGATTTTTTTTCCCTCAGGGCTTATCATATTTGGGGATGCTGTGTAGTGGGTCTCTTTAGGGAATGGAAAAATACGAAGTTCTGGGAAAGAAAAAGTTATGAGGGGTGAGTAAGAATCTGTGGGCTAATGTATCCATGAGTAACAGACGTATGAATCCATCCCTCCCAATACGGTGAAAGGTGATGGATCGAGAGAGTCCGGCTGGAGAGGTCAAACGGCCTCCCTCAACCAGTCTCTCTCGATCTAGCCTGCCACGCAGTAGGTGGGCAAACGCATATGTCTCCAAGACTTACACAAATCTCACCCCGTGAACCCGGGTACCTCTGCTAAGTCACCAAACATAGCGAACCACTTGGGGTGACCTTTGATAGAGGTGGTATACAAGGATTTTCCCATATTTTTTGCTAAATCGTTTTGTAATTCGTAGGCAATTGTTGCTACAAAAGCACTGCCCAGCGTAATTTTAATTTGAGAGGTTTATATTTTTAATATTGTGTTAAGTTAATATGTATTTTTTTTAATTTCTGTAATTATTGTAAAGCTGCCCATCTCTTCACAGGAATGACTAGTGATATGAGCGATTTATAATTTTTATTGTATTACACCATTATATTTTAATAAGTAAATAAAAAGTTCAGATTGTTCTGTTTGTTTTTAATCAATAAAATTAACAGCCCTGAAGTTCTGAAGTCAGTACTGCCGTTTTATCATGGCAATACTACGACCATGTCCTATTTCAATATACCACTACACAGAATTCAAAACATAGGCAATATGTTTTCACACATAGATGTATGGAATGTGTCGCTTATAAAATATAAGCATGAAATAATAAATCATTTATCCTCTTTAAGTTAAGTTATTTGCATGTATTACATATAAAACATATATTTTTTCATTAATTATTGTAATATTTAAATATCTTAGCATTTATTTTCGTTTTGTAATCTGAATATCTACTATGTCTTTCTCAACTATTTTCTTTCTGTTTTACAAACTCACTAGAGCTGTATTTTTCATGTTGTTGCTATATACTATGTTATATTATGTAAAAGCCGAAAGGCGTTAATATTATAAATTAATAAATTAATATTCTCTTATATTATTAAAAAAGGTGTGCAAAAATGTGCGTTCCGCTAAAACTCAGAAAGGAGTCCCGGTAGGATCAAAGGAGTTATATGGTGTAGTAGCCCTCTACCCCCATCCATGCAGAAGGTTCCCGTTATAAGGGCAGGAAGTTTCGCCCTCTAGAAATTTCTAGAACGGTTCAGAGCATTCGAGAGTATTGGAGAGCATTTCACAACATTCCAGAACATTCCGGAACATTCTGGAATGTTCGGGAATAGTCTGGAATGTTCAGGAACATCCCGGAACATCCTATATCATTGTGGAACATTCCAGAAGACTCTCGAAAGTTGTGAAATGTTCTGGAACATTGTGGACCATTCGAAGCCTTTTTTGTATGGGTAGGGCTACGAGCGAAGTCGGGTGCCCTAGCTAGATACGATAAAATGTGAAAGTTCGCTCCTGTTTGCTTACAGATTTGCATCAGATATAAAATACATATTTTACGTAGGGCTCGTCGATCTAACATGATAAAACAATGTTATCTCAAGTGGTGTTTGACAGCCGTGCGTAAATATCCAACTAAATGAAGTTTTACTAATAATATCCCCGTAAATACATAATCCAAATTATGTATATTGAACGTTAAACACCCGAATCCCAGTTTACAGAGCTCGCGTATATTCATTGTAAATGTTTACACGAGGCTTGCGTAGTGTATTCGGCAAATGTTTACAGAATAATTATGCAATGAG
This sequence comes from Limnephilus lunatus, assembly GCA_917563855.2. NCBI lineage: Eukaryota > Metazoa > Arthropoda > Insecta > Trichoptera > Limnephilidae > Limnephilus > Limnephilus lunatus. Next base: position 3,880,218 of record OU830593.1, on the reverse strand, counting down.
ATTGAGTTTGGTATCTAAGAAGCTATAAACTAAATTGATTTGTGATCATTTTAATGAGAGGAATCTTTTTGGCAGTGTTTTAAGTGGTTGGATATACGAGTACTTTGTTTAATTATTATCATTTTTTTAACGTTAACTACGTACGGGAGGCCCTCAGGTCTATCGACAAAACCCTAAATCATTACGATATTGACTAAATAAGTAATGTACGTACAGGCAGTTATCAATATTTGCGAGCACGGTCAACAAGAGATATTCCAAACGGCGCACACACGGTTGAATTATCAATTTACGACGCCAAAAATATTTTTATCAAAAGTGAATTTTATTTAATTTTTATCAGAAATGCGTATGAGAAGATTGTATCAGAAAATCTCTCAAAAATTACCTTATTAGGGTTAGTTGAGGTCAGTTGTCGTAGTATTCTAATTAAAAATATAAATTATTTCGTATTGAATTATTTATCTATTTTGAATTAGTGATATAGATAGATTAAACATATAAATATGATTAAACTATAACATTTGATAACTTGAAAAAATAATAATTTTTTAACATTATATGTGTAAGTAGTTATTTTCTGTTAATCCTCATTTCCTTTAGAGCGGGGTCGCCAAGACTACCTGAAAAGAATGCCATCGATTTAAGAAAGGTGGAAAATGGTAGATATACATTTAATGTTTTTATATTCCTTATAAGGTGTTTTTCGAACCACTAAAATAATGGCGTGGAACTCGGTGGAATTGTTTTCTAAACTCTAGTTGAAGTAAAGACTTCAATTTATTTTTTAAACAAAGTGAGTGTTTCAAAACATATATTATATCTATTTTAAGTTAAAACTGTTGTGTTAAAAATAATTTCAAATTATAGTACATATCTGAAGCTTCAATATCCATGTTGAAAATTTTTTGATTTTTAAATAGGGAAAACAGGACGAGCGTAGCCACTCCATCAACGAATCAGGCGCAACTGAGCGAACGCAAACATACGACACCTACATTTCTATATATATAGATAGCTGTAATTATAAAAATGACTGTCCCAGGTTGAATCGAGCAATATATTTTTTTAAACAATTTTTTCGTGTAATGAAATTTTCATTGTCCCGAAATAATACTACAATAATAAAGTCGAGCTAGATACCTCAAATTACTAACTGTGCGTAGCAGGCTATTGGGTCACGTTCACAAAAAAAAATTACGGATCATTGTGAACTGGTTAATGAAAAATATTTCAAAAATATTTATAATTAATTTGAAGACAATACTTTTACCTATTTTTGGCGCAGTAATTTCCTTTAGCAGTCCATAAGTGCGACGCAAATACTAATGCCCAGTTTCTAAAGCTTTGCAAAGTTTATCCGAGAGAGTAACCAGTCTGTTTGACGTAACAAACTTAAGATTGTCTCTCACGCAGAGATCAGTCAAGTATACAAGAGTTTCCCAAATGCAAGTAAAAAAATAGCAATTAGATTCGTATCAGAAAAAACGTTTCTATAAATTCTTTTTTTGTTGTTGATCATCACAAGTTGTTTCGGTGGTAATAAATGGACACGTTAACATAGAGAATCCAGATCACCCGTTGAGATTCAAAAACACCTTATTTTTAACTTTCTTTTACATTTTCTCTCAACTGTTCCATTACCAACTAATTTGGACATTATTAAAAGCGGGTGAATTGCGATAAGCGCGTCAGAAGAAGAACGTGGAAGTTAATTGAATAGAAAACCGAGAAGAAAATAAAGCGGGTTATGTCAATTGCTTCATCCCATCTGCTTACCTCCGCAGAGAATGGCATGATGGCTAGTTATTGTAATTTGTGCGTGTTTTAAAAACATTTTGTTGGGAACTGCAAGGTTATTTATAAAGACGCAGAAGCTGGGCATGCTGTTCACTGGGAATCGATTTTCCGCTCGCAATCGAAGTCGAAAGTACATTGATCGACTTTGTTATTCTCGAGTCTCGTCGAAGATATATACAATATATACATAGACGCCAAACGTCATTTCACTTGAACAATAAGTGGGTCACACCAGTCGACACCGACAAAACTGTGAATATCTAGTTCAGTGTCCAAACCAAAGCCAGGTTCCTGCGTGCTCTTCGAAGGACAGGCAACGTATTTTTAACAAAGTTGTTTTAGAGTAACGATGAGCAAGTTAAAGCAGATGCTTTGATACCAACACGAACGTAGATAGATTTCACATAAAAATGAACATCCTAATTAGTTTTGAAGGTGTAAGCAGCCATTAAATTTCTTTTTCGCCAGCTGTTTTTGGTTTTGAATATTATCCCCACCGGCGATTTCTAAAGAGAGCGGTCGTATTTTCAAATTCCAAATTCACACCATAGAAACGTCAAAAATATCAGAAATATAGACAATGTTTACAGGGCTGGCAATATAATTATATCTTTAACCCTTCCACGTTCAAGAATATGTATAAATAAAACATTCGATAGAGTTCGTCGAGACGACAACGACAACTTGAAATGGCTTTAGCCATGTTTGGTGACCAGGTCTGAATAGCTAGGAACTTTCCCACCTTCCTCTTTCCCATCACCTTCCCCTTCCCATTACCTTCAGCCCCACAACATACCTCAATTGGGGATGCAATAGTCTCACTGGCTCCAGACGGGAGCAACAGTTGGGGACTCTTGTGCGGTTATCATATAAAAAAAATTTAAAAAAAACTTATTTTGTGACACTATTTTTTTTCAAAATTAATAAATATTAACTTTTGTTTAAAATATACTTAGTTATAACCACCTTTATTGTTATTTAAATGTGTCTCATGGTGATCCTCTGATTAAATTTGAAAAAAAAAAACGATTGAATTAAAACGCGGACAAAACAATGAATAAAAATTGTGTTACTATGTACAAATTATTGCCAGTGTAAAAAGTATTTATTAAAAATAATTAATTGAACTTGGGTTGAAACTCATGTTGGAGATATTATGCTTTAGCTCCCACTTTATCCATCGGACCCAGGGCCGTATTTAGGACCTGTAAACCTGAGGTGTTTGCCCACCGCGATATCTGGGGATAATATATAACCTCCAGTAAAACGGGATGTCAGCCCCGGAATTTTTTAAAATAAATAATTAACCTGCAAAAATTTTGGGTACTTTTCTAATTAAAAAGAAACAATTACAGTTTGTTAAAAATTTTATGCACTGATTTTAGAACGCGATGATAAGATAATGATTTGAAAATCATTACGGTATGTCATATATTGTTATTCAACACGTTATAAATGTTACTATGAACAAGTAGATATATATTAAAAATAACACAAAGTTTAGATTATTATTTTTGATTTTTAAATGATTTGAAATAAAATTCATTTATAGGAAATTTTACTTTATAACCCTCAGGTCTCGGGCACATCGCGTTAGAAGGTCAGAAAATTTCCTAAATAAATATAATAAAATCCAAAATAAATATGAACGTATCTGAAAACTAAAAACTGTTTTTGAAATATGTTGAAATACTCTGTAAATATGTTTCTTAGAAATTAACACATCATTTTTGAAATAATAAAATTATGAATGCATTCCTAAAAAGTTTTTAAAATGACTCACCTTACTTTTTCTATCCAAAATTACTGATAATGAAGAAAAAGAAAATGACACACATATTTTATTAGACAAATGCATTACAAACTTTATAGTCATCTAACTTTTTCGTCGTTTTATGTGGTTTTAGGTGTAAATTTTAATCGTTTTATGTTTAATTTCTAGTTAAGAATATAAAGCGTGGTGTTTTCTCTTTCTAAAATCGTTTAAAATCATATTTCTCACTATGAAAGTAGGGAGATACAGCGATTCTTACGAGACCTACGTGAGATGTTCCCGAAGCGAATAAATTAGCAAATATTATCTTGGAAAAAGTTTAATGTTTAATTGGTTTGCATTCATACTTCATACTAATGAAGCTACCGATAAATTGCTCACAGCACTTTAAAGAATTAGTGATGCGGGCCAATAGGCTGCAGCCCTTTGCTGCGTCGAGCCCCACAAAGAGGCGCCCGTGCCATGCCACGCCAGAGCGCCAGGGCTGCGCGCTGGCCCTTGCACAAGTGCCGGGGGCGATAGTGCAATGTTACACGACAGGCTGAATTACATTAGGTACTACGAGAACAAATGAAAGGGAGGTTACACTACCCTTGGGGCTAAGGACTAGCACTTGGTCCCTTTATCTTTCCCTCGCTGTTGCTAGATCACCATGCGGCAGAGGAGTCTGTATTCTCTTGGGTCAATGAACCGGCTAAAGCCTCATTTCGTCAGCGTTACACAACAGGTAAATGTCTCGGGTCATATTTAAAATAAAAGCGAGGGTTAATAAAAACAGGTAAGTTTATTACTAGCAAAACATATCTCGAACATCATACAATAAGGGTTCCCTACGGGTAAATTCACAACATAATCTGGACAGGAATTGTTCTCTCTTCCTGGACCTAGCATCGTTTCTCCATTCTTCGTTAATCGGTTAATTTAAAACAGCACAGAGGGAGCAAGGCTTACATGTTGCAGGTAGCGACGGGGACCATGTCGGCGTCTTCCATCGGACCTCGGTTCTTGCCGATGGGCGGCTCTTTTGGGTAGGGCTCCGCGAAAGCAGTCCATCATAGGTCTCCCCCCGTTTACCACGGGTAGGCACAGGCACAAAACATGAACACGTAATTCAAATTAATGACCACGAGGCTCAAAATGGCTGGCGAGCCGAGAGCAGCGGCGTGTGTCAATCCGAACGGTCTCCGAGCGTCGAGCGGTTGGTTTGTCGATGCCATTGACAAAGGGCCTAAGTTGTCACTTATAAATGACGCGGTAAAATTCAAACAATATGTCGAAAAATGTGTACCGTAACACCTTGTTAGCCAGCGCCTAAATACGGACCTGGTCGGATCTCCTGAATTTGCCCATTTCAACGACACCTGCTACCTTCGTAAGCTGATGGATCGATTGGGTTTTTCATGTTTTAGCTATGAAATATTTACCAACATTTTTTTCCATTTCACTGTATCCATGCAAAGCACTGAAGAGACAAACCTACAGAAGCGTATTTAAATCCGATGTGAAAGAAAACTGATGCGTTATACATTCTGTAAATTTATGATAGAGGTTATGAATACTTACTTTTCATTGCCCCCATAAAGGTCGCGGGATTATTTGAAAATGAAAATACTCAGTTTGGAGATATCATTATTTTATTTCAGATTTGTAATATAAATGTGTAAATACCCACGAAAAATATTAGTCTTAGAAAAGAATCACAATTGGTGACTGGTCGAGACAAGGATTCTGACATCTTAGCGTTAGGAGCTTCTAGCGTTAGGAGCTGGTGATACCAGCGTTAAAATATCGTAGAAAACTATTTGAATAGATTCGCAGTACCTTTCCACAATCTGTTCGTGCTATATTGTGGCATAAAATTTATTTTAAGTCAGCACGAATCTTTTTTTTTAACATTAACCCCACACAGGAGGCCCATGATAAAATATTTTTTCTCAATGTCTATGTACAGTGTATTTTTAATGAAAGAAAGAATAGGAAGTTCTCGGAAGGTAAAATGTATGAGAGGTGAGTAGGTGAGTAGGGTTAGTGTATCCAGAAGTAACTGACATATAAATACATCCCTCTTGCTGCGGAGCAAGACTATGGGTCAAGAGAGACCAGATGGAGTGTCAGAGAGTCTTCCCAAACCGGCTTCTCCCGCCACGCAGCTGATTACCGCCAAGATATGAACACACCTACCCAGATGAACCACCCTTACCTCTGCTAAGTCACCAAATCTAGCAAACCACTTGGGGTTAACCTGTGCCAGTCGGCTATCCAATAAATGTTTCTCGAGGCGATCGTAGCCATAACCGCTTCCCAAATTGATTGGGGTATGTTGTGAGGCTAAAGGTAGTGAGATGGGAAAGAGAAAGGTTGAAAAGCACCTGGCTATTAAGATCTAGTCACTCAACATAGCCAATATTCATAGTGCAACTATAGAAACGTTTTTTATTCTGAATTCTGTGGTTTCGATTCTCAGTTTCCAACCGAGCGGAGCTTAAATTTTCTGTTTTATTTTTGCAAATAATGGTTGTATATTGACTGTGATACAGCCAGTTAGCGGTACGTTTCCTGGTAAATATTTAACGGGAACCCCTAAAACGGACTGGGGTTGGAAAATGTAAAGGTTACAGGTGTAAATTGCTGGAAACCGTCAACATCCCCCCCCCTTCCCAACCCTTCGTCAATCTGCAAGGGAATTCCGGGAATCCCAGCGGGTCCATTCCGGATTACCGATTCGAATTCGAAATATTCTCAATACTCGAATTACGACATAAATTTCGAATGTGTTTTCTGAAAGAAAACTACAATGCAATACAAATTGTCGTTGACTCACAAAATTATCTAAAAAAGGCAAGCAGAAACACTTTTTTATGTTTCCAGTGAATTTTTACTTCAAACTTTGTTCACAATATGATATGATATGTTATGACAATAATTATAACAGACATTATAGATTTGTATAAAAACAAATTCCGCCCGCCATAGACAGTTTTATTTTTATCATAAAAATTGATAGACCAAAAAAATAGCATAAACTTTTGAATTGAAAACTTCTTTAGCACCAATGGGATTTGAAACTCGATAAGACGAAAAATAGAGACAATAAAAATAGACAAAAACATAAGTACATCTATAGGATTTAGCCTACGAGAGAATGAGACAGTATAATCGATCTCTTCTTTGTACGGTGCTTCGTAGCCTATCGGTCTTCTCTTTGTGCGGTACTTCGTAGCCTCCCCACTCTTGTCTACTTTAGTTATCTGAAAGTTTCACTTCTACTGCGAGCGAACTGCATATCATTTTTTTTACAAATATTACATAAATAAACTTAAAAAAAAAATCAATAACACAATAACAAGATTTTATATATATATCTAAAGATACATAAATAGAATATTTTTTTACAAATATTCAGAAAAAGTTTTATTTCAAATTAAGTAGTAATGCCCAGCAGTTTCTACATATGAAAAGTCATCAAATGGCCATTCCACGCATTTTTTGACAGTTGTTGAAAGGTTCCCGTTAAATGACGATTCTAAGTCTGTTTCAGCTTTTGAACAGAAGAGCAGAAGTTGACAACTATCATGTTGTTAAGCTTGTCAGATTGACAACTTGATAGAAAGCTGAAACGCACCTAACGTCGGGGTTTAACGGAAAGCTTTCATATGTCAAAAATGTCCATTTGACGAATATGTCACACGTGAATTTCTGCGAAACAAAAATAACATAGATTAAAAAAAATCAGAGTGTGTTATTCACGAGCGGTAGAAGTAAAACCTTCAGAAAACTAATGTAGAAAAGAGTGGGGAGGCTACGAAGCACCGCACAAAGAGGAGACCGATTATTCTATCTCATTCTCTCGCAGGCTAAATCCTGTACATATATGTGTTTGTCTCTTTATCGTTTCATCGAGTTTTAAATCACAAATAGGTTTCGATTTGGGAGGCGGGTATGGGTACTGCCGCCCCGGGAACGATTTATTGCATAACCAACACCTCTGCCATAGGTCACCCCAAATGGTTCGCTACGTTTGGTGACTTATCAGGGGTGCCCGGGTTGATGGGGTGAGTTTTGTCCAGGTCTGATGGTCTTGTCCGAAGCATCTGCCCACCTCGTGGGCAGGATGGAGTGAGACTGGTTGACGGAGGTCTTCCTCGCCAGCCAGAATCTCTCGACAAACCGCCTTGCATCGCAGTTGGAGGGATGGATTCTTACGTCCGTCACTCCGGGCACCCTGACCCCCAGATTCTTACCCAACTCTCATACCTTTTTCTTTCCCAGAATTTCCTATCCTTCCCTTCCTTACCATTCACACAGCATCCCCTAAGATGACAAAGGCCCTGAGGGACATTATTTTTCTGAGGGCCTCCTGTGTGGAAATAATGTAAAAAAGAATAAAAAAATAACCAAAAAAATTTTACATCAGTAATGATGGAAGCTTATCTACGTCAATCAACGCTGCAATCTAGTTTAAAATACTGATATCGAATATTCGCTATTATTACCTGATAAATATAAAGTTGATTGCAGATTTATTAAAAACGGATTTAAAATTCTGTTCCTCATTGTATATTTTAATTGGAGGTTGTAATGAAAAAAAATACAATTATTGGTTTCAAATTTTTTGATGATATTATCTTTGTAAATTTGGATAATTGCATTTTTTTTTTAAGATATTCTCTACTCGAGGCACCGTAAAATCTGCGAAAAGCGTTTCTGTTGGATATGTGGAGGGTTTCTTTAGGATTACTTTAATGATTAGCTTCTGGATCACTTTGATCGGGTTTAGAATATTGTTGTAAGACCCCCCACATGGTTCACATACAGATGCGCTACTTGCATACAGCAGTTTAAGGCGAAGCTTAATGCTAAATCTTAACTCTTGTAGATAGATACTAAATAATAAATAATAACCATAATAAAAAAAATATGCTTTGGATAAATTGAAGTTTTTCCTACCGTTTCCGTTGATCAAAATTAAAATAAAATCGTTAATTACAAACGAATGGGAAAAGACAAGCAGGGAGAACTTTTTCTTTATTAGTGGCATCGCAACGCATGCCGGGAACTCGCTAGTTACAAATAAAAATAAATATCTAGTTCACAGCATAATAATATTAGATTCGCGTTGAGATCATTGCTCTGCCAAGTTTTTTTTCAGTTGATAAATTGAGGAAGAAATTATTCCAAAGTGAGAAAATCTGCGTTGTTTACGACCTAAGTCAGGGGCGTGTGGTGCAATATAGGAAGTATTAGAAAAAAAATCGATGAAAATTTTTTGCACCACACACAGACTACTGTTATATTGTACATCTATCTATCTCAATAATGTAGATAGCTTAAAAAACTCGAAATATTCTAGATTATAGCGATGAGATAAATTTTGAAGTGTAATAAATTAATAAACATAAAAAGGTACAGAAAATACACTTTTATTAAATCAGCTCCACACTGGAGAACGCGAGGAAAAAAATGCCTCAGGGCCTATGTCATCTTAGTGGATGCTGTGTGAATGGTTTTTTTAAGGAAAGAGAGAAGAGGACGTACTGGGAAGGAAAAATGTATCTGGGGTGTGTCGGAATCTGGGGTAAATGTGTCCAGGAGTAACGGACGACGTTTGAAATAAAAGTATTAAACAAAATAGGTATGAATCCATCCCTCCAACTGCATTGTAAAGGGATGGGTCAAGGGAGTCCGGCTGGAGTGGTAAAAAGACTCTCTCGGTCCGGCCCGCCATGCAGAAGGTGTGCAGACAAATCTCACCCCATAAACCGGGGCACCCCCGCTAAGTCACCAAACGTACAAAGCGAACCACTTGGGGTGACCTATGGTTATCCAATAAATGATTCCGGGGCGGCAGTATCCATACCCGCATCGCAAATCAGGAATCCTCAAAGTACCAGAAAATGTCTTTGTTTATCAATAGTTAAACAAATAATATTCTATAATGTTTTAAGTTTTATCTCCAAATTTTTTACAATTTACCACCATCTTTCTTTAGAGATAGAGTACATTAAGTACATAAAGACTTCCACATACATGTCACAAGATAAAAAGTAAATAATAGACTAAAAATAATGAATAAATCAAAATCAAAAACTAAAATTGTTTACTGCATAAACGTACAAAGGGATTCATATTTATAACTTAGACTTCAGTGTATTTGAAATTGAACCTAGATTTACCGTATTATTTAAAGAAGAATGTATACATTATTTATGTAATAAATAATATCAGAATTAAGCAAAATGTTAGTTAAAATCTTACGTTAGACCACACGCAGCGTCATTTTTTAAATTTTTATTTAATAAAGATAAATATATAAGTATATAATGGTGTTATATAAATTACATATCGGTACAGAAATGATTTAAAATTGCAATCTCACCAAAGAAGAAGCTAGTTCTTGTGCTTGATGAGCGAGTTACACTAATTATAACAGAAATAGAATAACATTATGCAATAGGTAAGTATATAAAAGGAACAATTGAAACTTCTGGACCATCTATATGTGTAGGTGTACATACATAGGATACGGTGACATACTAAAATATTGAGCACTTAAGAGAAATTCGAAAAATCTAAATAAAATAGAGATGAATATAGATTGATAATAAATAGAAAGACAAAAAAACAGGTAATTATTTAGTTAATTACTTCTGATGAAGTGAACTTCAGTTCGAGTTTCAGTTTATTGATGTCTTTGGTTTTTTCATTTCAATCGGAAGGTTGTTGAAATACTTTATTCCAAAATAGATACAATTGTTTTGCATTAGTTTGGTATTAAATTTTGGTATTTTGATGTTGTCTTGATATCTTTTTGATTGGTGGGTTTCATATTTTTTGATATTATCTTTGTAAAGTTGGATAATTGCATTTTTCTTGAAGATATTCTCTACTCGAGGCACCGTGAAATCTGCGAAAAGCGTTTCTGTTGAATATGTGGAGGGTTTCTTTAGGATTACTTTAATGATTAGCTTCTGGATCACTTTGATCGGGGTTAGAATATTGTTGTATGACCCCCCCATCCAATAATTCCATATTGAATTAAATACTGGATTAGTGCATAGTATACTCTTTTTAGATTGTTGAGTTTTAAAATATTTCTTAATCTTATTAATATATATATACACTTTCTGGTACGCTTAACCAATTCACAGATGGCTCTTCCGTTTCATGTGTGGTTCTATTATCAGTCCGAGATATTTAATTTCTGATACCGATTTCAATATTGAACAGCCAATCATACACGTGATTTTATTACATTTGTTATTGTGGATAATTAATATTATTTAATGACTAATAAATAATATGGTAGCGACTAATGGGCAATAATGTTTTCTTGTTTATATCTTTGGAAATAACGTTGTTAAGAGGAAACCCGGTCGCTAAGAAATTTGAACAATTCGTATTTTATCAAATTGTTGCTGTCACTGTCGCTCTTACTCCCCCAAATAGTGAGAGAAAGGGACAACTGCACCTCAAGCTGATAATATCTAAAGAAAATCATAAAAATCGATGTTTTGTTTCCCTATTTTTCTCCGTCAGAACTGAACCGATTTTAAAGATTATTTTATCAACTGTTTTAGAAGAAAATATATTTATATCTGTATGTTTTGCTTTTAAAAAAATACCTCATCTAGTTTGTATACTGAACTTCTTAATGGCGTTAAAACCAGGCAATTTTAACGATTTTTGGAGGGTCCTAACTCCTAAAAGAAGTAACTTATCAAAAAAGCAAAACATTCCAACACGCTAGTGATTAATTTATATGTAATATTAAAAAAAATATTTGCACGAGTGCTGAAATTCTGAAAGTAAATTGAGGAATATGTTTGCATGGAAAAGAAAAACACCGCCTGGTTTCCTCCTAATGTATTACATCAACGGGATTCCCTTCATAAACAACACGTTATTATTTGAAATTCATTCACTTGTTCATGCTTGGAAAAACGATTCAGATTTTTTTGCATTATTTCTACACAGGAGGCCTTGAGGGAAAAAAATACCCTTTTAGGCCTATGTCATCTTTGAGGATACTGTGTAGAGGGAATTTTTAGGGAAAGGAAGGAGAAGAGTTTCTGGGAAGGAAAATGTTATGAAATAGGAATCTGGGGGTCAGTGTGTTCAGGAGTAACGATAGAATGAATCTATCCTCCCACTGCGAGGTAACGGGTCGAGAACGTCTGGCTGGAGAGGTCAAAAGGTCTCCCTCAACCAGTCTCTCCCGATCCGGCCCGCTAAATGGTAAGTGTGTATGGGGACGGTGCCCGGAAACCCTTAATTTGATAACTAACACATCTGCCATAGGTCATCTCATTTTTTTGGCTACGTTTGATAAGTTAGCGGGGTTCATGGGGTGAGGATTGTTTAGGTCTTGATGGCGGATACGTCACCCACCTACTGTGTGGCAGCCGGATTCGGAGTGACTGGTTGAGGGATACCTTTTAACCTCTCCAGAAGGACTCTCGACAGATCGCCTTGCACCGCAAAAGGAGGGATGAATTCAAACGTCCGTCACTTCTTGACCAAAATGAATCTAATTCACAGCATCAAGAAAACTGAAATAGGCGATGAGGGAAATTATTTTCCTCAAGAGATCCTGGGTTCGATTCCCAGTTGCGACCGTCACCTTTTTAATGTGTTCTTCTGTTTTAAGTTATGTTTAGTTTTAATAGTGATATCTTCTTCTTCAAAGTTTGTTTATTTATTATTGTTGATCAATGAAATTTTCCCATCCCCGCCTCTGACGCTAATATTGGCTCAAGTAATGACACCCACTAAACTATTCAACGAATTCAGAATTATTGCCAAACGTTTTCAATCAAAACAATGCTTATAATGATTACAATGATTATTTATCTTTCCGCTAAACCTACTAGTATAACTGGAGTTACCATTGAATAAACAAACATTGTCTATTATTTACTTTATTGAATAATGTTGAATTAAATGCAATGATCATATCTGTTTTTTGTTTGAACAATATTGCACAACTAGCCGTTAAAAATCCGATAGAAACTGGTTCCAAAAATTGCTGGTTCCTCAGATCCACTGTAATCCAGTGATACCTAGTTACTGGGACAAAGTATCCGCGACAGGCAATGACGTCATTTCACAACAAGTATTACCGTAAATCTTTCCATATCCGGAGAGATACTCAAATTCTACAATTCCATAGTACTTATATCTAGGGAGGGGAACGTCCTCATGCGACCTGCTAACGTAATTGGCGCCATCCTTTGACGAATTCTTGAATTCGAAACCGAATTACAAAAGTAGATATTTTAGCATATTAATATAGATGGCAGCACTTCCGTTTGTATCTCTTTGCGAATCGAGTGTGTACGACAAACGCAAGCCTATTAATACTGTTTGATAATACTCATACTATTTCATTTACAGATGCTTTTTTCTACATTACAGATGCTTTTTTTCTATATTACAGATGCTTTTTTCTACATTACAGATGCTTTTTTTTATATTTTTGCCATCGTAACTAAAAACGCAATAATTAACAACTTTACCAAAAATGAGTTGAGTATGGGAAGTAATTATGAAGGAACCAGAGGGCGTTTTTTTTCCACGCAAATAATTTCCAATTTCCTCTCTGGATTTTGACACTAGTGCAAATGTTTTTTTGAAGTATAGAGCACCGTTGTGATTTGAAACTCGATGATAAGGAAGTAAGCGACACTAAAAAGAGGCAAAAACATACATCTATGGATTATTTTCGTTATTTGTTTTTGGGGTGATATGCCGTGTTGCGCTATCTCCTTCTTTTTAAAATATTGTCATAGAAATTGCTGAAAACCCTCTGCCCAAAACCTAGTTGACCTTATCACAGAATTTCCTAGTGAGGAAGACAAAGAAAACATTCTGCTTCTGCTTAATATTTATATATTATATCTGCTTTAAATGTCAAAATTATAATATAGATAGTGATTAAAAAAATAAATTAAAAACACTTTTCTTTCTGTCTACCAAAATGCCAGGGAAATGGCGCCACTGTTAGTTGGATAGTTAAATTTCTCGTTTTTACTTCTGAGAATCTAATTTGGCAAACGGAATTTTGTAGCAATCTTTGATAGGATAGTACGGAATAATACAGTAGTAATTTTTGATGAGATGTTAGGAATAATAACAAAAAATACATCAAAGGCGCGCAGCGGTTGGATAGCTTACTGTAGGACTTTTGGGATCTAAGCAATTAGATAAAAGAATTTCTTCGCCATTCATCTATGATTTCTTGTTGAATATTTTAGGTATTTATGCAAGATCAATACAAAAAAATATGCCTTTGACTTCCTCTTGTTAGAATAAATTTATAAATACTTTCTTTTATACCTTGTTCACAGAGAAAGAATCATTTTTAAAACAAAAATTTCAGAAAATTCGTTAAAAGAATTACGACATTATTAAACGGTGAACCGATAATTAATCTCCCGAAATTCTAATTATAGTAAAATTATAATACTTTGTGCATTATTCATCAATTTTAAATCTAAAGTCGACTAAATCAATAAAAAATATCTTTAATAATACGTTGGTATGAATATCAAACGAATGTATTCGTATTTAGTGTCAACTAGCGAGTTCCCGGCATGCTTTGCTAGGCCACTTAATAAAGAAATTGTTTCTCCCTGCGTGTCCTTTCCCATTCGTCCCGATCCCCTTCCGCCTCCCCTTCCTCTCCCTCATCCTCTTCCTCTCTCGCCTTCTCTCTCCCCACTCCCCTCACCCGCTTCCCCCGTCCAGCGAACCCCTCTTAAAAGTTCCCCTCCCCCCTCCCGAGTTCCCCTCCCCCTTCCAGGTTCCCCTCCCCCAAACACTCTTCCACATTCCATACATTCAGTTCCGGTACATTCAGTTTTCAAACAGTTCGCGTGCCATCTATTGCAATTTTTGCAACAACTCACCAAAGTTTCCTCGCAATCGTATGAATGGTTAAGCAACGCATTTTCATGACGCCAGAGCTCACTTTTACATACAGAAACCATCGCGGGCATGCACCCATAAAATCCCCAAAGTTTCATCGCAATCGGGTGAACGGTTAGCAATGCATAATTTCATGATGCCAGACTACCTATATTTAGAAACCATGCACACATCAAATCCCCATAGTTTCATCGCAATCGGATGAATGATTTAGCAATGCATAGACATGTCATATACTTACATGTATACATAGACAGAAGCATCTTTTGATTTTTATACATGTTGATTTGTTGAGCTGAGTTTTAAAACCTACATTCGTGCCACGATATTGCGTACCTGCAATGTTTACTTCACGCACCCCAAGGGGCACGCGTACCACAGGTTGAAAACCACTGGTGTAGGGCGTTTAAGGCTCTTGGATCCTATTCTATGGATCCTTCCGTTATCTCCAGTACCTACTTCTCCACTGCAGTAGATACCTTAATATCCAGTTTATCCTAATATCTCAGTCGATTTAACAATTTTAGCACGGCGCAATTTCGCCTTCCAAATGCATTCAATATGCTCGAATCTAGGCATGCTTCATTTAACATGAGCAATGGATTTGCTTATATTATATTGTATACACTTACGGCCGCTGTTCCCAATTCTACTAAGCCGAAACTAAGGTTCAAAACTGCTTAAGCATCACTTAATCTATACTCAGTGATGATTAAGTGATGCTTAAGCAGTTTTGAACCTTAGTTTCGGCTTGGTAGAATTGGGAACAGCGGCCGTTATCCATGGTTATCGCTTAGTAAGAAGATAAGCAATGGAAGTGTTCTGTGGGTGTGTCCAGTGTGCTTGATTTTTTATTTGAATTATTGTATTCCAATGTGAACATTTTAGAAGATGTGTTTGAAGTATAAATATCAAAGAGTTGTAGAATATTTACTAGTTTTCCTCACTAGGAGATCCTGTGTTGAGGGGGCAAAGTTTTGTATAGAGGATTTTGAGTGACTTCTACTTCTACGAGGATGGTCCAAATTCTTTTTTTATACTGTGCTGGGATGCTGTGTGGAGGGCCTTTTTGAGGAAAATAACTAGTGGACCAGGGTTTTGAAGAGACTCGTGTTGTAGGAGGGAGGAATTACAGACACCGGCAAATCGTTCAACAGCCAAGCTGTAAAGATTCGTAGAGACGACCCGTTCTCACGTGACAAATTTCAACTGTATACAAATGTTGGACAGGCGTTTGGCATGTTTCCCGACTGTGCACCAGTGCCGAAATAATCAATGAAGCCCGTCTCTGCACAGAATCGAGGTTTTATTCAGGTATTTTGGGATCCAGACCAGAGAAGGCTGTCAAATTCAACTGTGGGGCGCACTTGCGATTTGGACATGGTTAGTAGTTGTATACTATTATGTCCGGTCAGTGGCTGAGTTGGCATCGCATTTGGGTCCCACGCAGGCGTACTGTGTTCGATTCCTCGGCAGACTAAGTCCTCCACTTAAGCAACATTTTAGGCTTACTGTAAGAAGATTGTAAAATATTGTCGGATGATTCGTAATCCGGCAATGTTAGTCTTTTTTTTATTTATGTTACTAACCTACATGATTCCTTAATTTATAATGATTTTTTAATTTATATTATGATTTTTTAAACTAATCATGATTTTTATTTTTAAATTTATACATGATTTTCTAACCTTACTTATTATTCACAATAGCCGTTATTACTAACTTACACGATATTTTAATGTACTAATTGAGCTAGATTTCCCTCACCAAACTCAGGAGCATTCTTTCTTTATGGTGAGGAAATGCAACATTTTTTCTTTTATTTTTATTTTTAAAAACTTATGTAACCGATGTAATTTTATTTGTATTCTAAATCATTATTGCCAAATAAAAAACAAAATTAAAATTAAAAAAAATCTGCGGGCCCTGTACAGTGTACAGTACGCCCTTACATGTGATGTTCATAATGAATTTCTGAGTTATCTTTGAGTTGGTTTTACGCGATTTGAATTAAGAGCGATTGCCCTTATTTCGGGAGAAATTAATTAATTTTTCTAATATCGAATTTTTCTAATATACTTTCTTGTACAACCAGTACCAGATTTGCAAAGAAAATTCAAATGTACATAAGAACTTTCGACTCCTGGGCCACGGCAGGTCTGTAAAATTGATTTTCTGCTTGAACTTAAAAAGTTTTGATCGTTTTCACAAGTAAGGAAATCAATAATGATAATTGCCGGCAACCCGGGAGTTTATTGTTCTAATTCGGACATTTCGAGCATGTTATCCGCCCCACTAGCCGATGTCTGTTCTGAGATAGGTAATGTACAAAAAATTAAAAGTTATATAAAAAAAAATAAAAAGGCTTACGTCAAATTTACACAAAATAAACAGGAAAAAATAAATTATGTGAATCAAGAGTAAAAAAAAACAAAATTAAATAAAATATCTCCTTAAGGTGTAGATATGTAGGTAAATATATAGCTATTTAAATTTACATAATTCTTTATTATATACACATACACATGTAAATTAAAATCAATTATTAGAAATGGTTTTTAAAAACTACACAAAATCATAGTAAATACTTAATTTCATAAAAAGAAAAAAAAGTAAGTACTTTAAAAATTCATCAGGTACACATATAAATGCTAGCATCTAAAGTCTAAAGCTTAATTGAGTTTAATTAGCTTATTTTTGGCAACCGACACGCCCACAACTAACTTCTTTCAGCATTTATATTCAGTGCTTTTAAAACATTCTGAGAGAACGTTACACTAGTTAGGTTAGGTCTAATGTGGTAAAGTACTTTCGAGTACGAATTTGATTGCAATAATAATAATAATGATTAATTAATTATGATCACTGAATAATTATTCACATTCATAATCATTAATTTCTCGATGACGTAATACCGTTTCTGTGTTCAGTAGAGGACTGTTCGCTAATGGCGATAGGAATGTGCAAAAACAAATTCAACTGAAATCATCACGGGTTTGAAATACGATATTGTTTGTCTTCGAAACAGTTTTCGAAATGTTAATAGGGCTGGAAATTGATTACTTTCATATACGTCATTATTACGTACATATTGATCGATTCAGTCATTCTTTTAATTTCATCTCTTAATGTCGTGAAACAAACAGCCTCGTCTTTTATATACATCTTGTGAAGGATATTTAATTTTATATACATCTCATGGTGTTTATTTTTTCTGCTAGGTTGCAACCTTTATTTCATCGACAAAAACCGTAAATATAATAACAGATTGTGTTTCAGCTGTTTTTCTTGGACTGGGATCCATTATTATTTTTATGTTTTATATATTTATTAGTTACTAGCTGGGTTACCCGGCTTCGCTCAGGACAGTTCGATAGCGTTCTGGAATGTTCCTCAATGATGTTTCCTATTCCCTATTCCCGAACATTCTACGACATACTCCGCCACTCCTTCCAGAACTTCCTAGAGTTCCATGAAACCTTCTAGAACGTTTCGGAAGACTGTTCTAGAAATTTCAAGAGGGCGAAACTTCCAGCCCTTATATCTTCAAAAGTATGCCCTTTAGGTAAAAACGGATACCCTTATTCCCTAGGGGGGATAGAGATCTACCACCATATAACTCCCTTGATCGTACCGGGACTTGTTTCAGAGTTTTTGCGGGCCGCACGTTTTTTAGGACTTTCTTTTGTAATATATATTGATTATTATTCACATAATGAAAGAAATTGTATCTCCCTGCGTGTCTTTCTCCAAGCGTCCTCGTTCCCGCCCGTTTTCTTCGCCCGCGTCCCTTTTCCTCCCGCGTTTCCCTTCCACCTTCCCCGTCTTTCAGGCATCCTTATCTCCCCCCCGCGAATTACCCAATTTCATTCCCCTCTCCCTCTCTCATACCTATTTCCTTCCCAGAACTTCTTCTCTTTCCTTTCCTTAAAAATATCCTCCACACAGCGACCCTAGAGATGTTATAGATCCTGATGGAAATTTTCCTGAGGTCCTTCAGTATGGAGCTAAAAATAAAATTACCTGCATTTTTTTAATTATTGTTTAATTTTTAATTTCTTTTTATTATTTATTTATATTTAAATAAAAATATATTTCATCTGGAAACTTCGCTTTTGTACGCAACCCAGTAAATATTTAATTTTATATAAAATATGAATATGGACCTGTTTGTTTAGCAAATAAAGTAAAAAGTAAAACTGCAAAAGTAGCACATTTTAACGCATTTCCACAAATGCACACAAATCATCAATTTCAATCGGTTTCAATTTATTTGGACAGTGCTTTCAGAAATGCGCACCGAAAATATTAAAATATCTCTACTGATAATTTAAATGGTTTCTAGCACCTACCTATTTTATTAATAAAGTATTACAATGTAATGATATATTTGTGCGTTATTAAATATGACAAACGGGTTGTTCTTCTTTTCAACCTACAAAAATTGTCTCCACCAGAGATTGGAGAAAAATTCAACAGAATAGAAAATATTATTATTTTATAATTGATTTAAAACCTACTGTACTAAAGACGTAACGATTGTATGCATTTAAAAAAAAAATATGTGTTCATATGTTTGTAGAAAAAAATACATGACAGAGTTGTAACTCCTCGTGATAGAAGTGTATTTCATACAAATCATAGTTGTCTCCTGCTACCATGACTTGCGTATATTCTATAATGTTACAAAAAAAATGATATGACGACATAAAATAATATAAAACTATTTTTAAACTTCAAAAGGCATAACCTGTCAAGTAACAGCGATTATTATTTTTATATGATGTTTAATAAAATATTTTTAAAAATATCAAAAACTTGTCTCATTCATCTTTTATGTTGTACGTCAACTCTGTCACGTGGGTTGTCATTCGAAATAGGTGTACACGCAGCTCATGTTTGTCACCCCCGACAGGCATTTTAGGCCACCCTCCCCCCTTGCTATAATTTCCCCTCTGAGATCCAGGATCCAGAGAGAATTAATTTTATAGTAAAAACAAATGTGACGGAGGGGTAGAAATGTGACAGAGTGGTAAAAAATATGTAGGTTAAAAAGAAGAACAATCCAAATTTGATGTATTTATCCCGAGAATTTTATTTAATTCAGAAATGTAAAAATAGGTTACTAAATAATATTATATTTTTTGTACGAGAACTTGGCCTAGAGCCTAGTATTTTTCCGTTCTGCCGATATCTTACTCGTAAAAATCATCAGATCGTAAAAAAATACTTTTCTAGTCGAAGGAAATGGTGTTCATCGCTGTTTTTATGGATATTTTTATTTACTTCCCACTGAGGTCAATGATTCTGAAGTCACTTTAATAGTTGTTAACCTAAAGTATCGAATCCTACTATTTTGTTATTTTTGTTTGTCACAAAAAGAGATTTTGGAAAATCGTAAGAGGTACGTGTTATTTTTCAAAAGGCGGTGTATTTGGTGATTAATTCATCTTTAATATGTTATACAAATACCGCACAAGAATCCCAAATGTCCAGATCCAGTGTGACTATTGTATCGAAAATTAGGGAATGTATTGTTTTTCAGCCCCAGTGCTGGGATTACTTCTTCTTCTTTGTTTGCCCTATCAGGTCCCCCCGACGTTGGCGATCACTCTCGAAAAGGTCTCTCTGTCTTGTGCTGCCCGGAATAGCTCATCCACACTTCTAATGCCGGTCCACTCTCGTACATATCGCAGCCAAGACATTTGTCTCCTACCAGGCCCTCGGCGACCCTCTATCTTGCCTTTCAATATTAAATTTATTTATTTTTATTTATTTATTTATTTATTTATTTCTATATATTACAGTTTTACCTTATATATTTAATATTTTAACATAATATATTTTAGAAAACATTTTTACATAGTAATTTAAATAACATTTTATTATGTTGGGTGTAAGGTAGGTTTGAGAAGGTGAAACTGTTGGTTTATAATGTTGTATGTTTCGTGAACACCTCACTAGGAGAACCTGTGCTGAGGTGTTTACGTGTTTATGATTCAGTGTGACAAGTACAGGTATTTATGTGTTGGTTTTTTTTTTTTTTTTTTTTTACATTTTAATGGTAATGGATAATTTAGAAGAGAAAAAAAAAATATCTATAAAGTATATATAAATATATAAATATATATGTATATATGAATAGTTGTTAAATTCTTGCAAATATGTTTATTTATTTTACTTTTTTAGAGTTTTGTTATGTTTGGTTAGGGATTAGGAGATTTTGTATAAAGTGAATATCTTGATTTTTGATCCAGGATGTGATATGTTTTTTGTGTATGTTTGTGTATGTATGTGTAGTTAGTAGTTGTTTTAGAGTTATGGGCATATAATTAAAAAGTTTGGTTGCGTAATACTGAAAATGTCTTTGTCCGTGTGTGGTGTGTGTTATCGGTATGTTCAGGGTTACATTTGTTAAGGATAAATGGAGCAAGTGATACTTCTCCTCTCGAAGTATATGACCCAGATATGAAATTTTATTGATTTTTATTAATGTAAGCAGTTCTCTATCTGCTCTAGCCCGCCTGAGAAATTCTGTGTTGGTGATCATGTCGGTCCATGGGACCTTGAGCATTCTCCGGTGAAGCCACATTTCGAAAGCCTCTAACCTGTTCATGGTATTTATTTTCAAGGTCCATGTTTCACAACCATACAGCAAGACCGACCACACATAGCATTTTAGCATTCTCTGCCTTAGTTTTAAGAGATTACTTGATATATTTATATATGGTTTGCTTCACCGCCATAAAATTTAGCTCCAAGTTGCAATAATATAATGTGCTATATGACGTGGTGTGCATTGTGATGTCACAGTAAGTTATTGACAAGTCGGATGACATGACAAAGTGTGCAGTAATATGGTGACGTTTCGGTGAAGGTACAGTGTGTTATAGAAGTGTAGACCTAAGGAAAAATGTTTTTATACAAGTGTTAACGTAACCTATTTTACTAGCTGGTACCCGACATGCGTTACTTTGCCATTTAATAAAGAAATTTTTTCTCCCTGCATGTCCTTTCCCATTCGTCTCGTTCCCTTTCAGGCTTCCCCTTCCTCTCCCGCGTCCCCTTCCCTCTCGCGTTCCCACTCCGCCTTCTCCTCCTTCCCTCTCTCCACTCCATTCCCCCCCTTACCCCGTCCCGCGAACCCCCTCCCAAGTTCTCCTCCCCCTCACAGGTTCCCCTCCCCCCTCCCGGGTTCCCCTCCCCCCTCCCGCGAACCCCTTACTAAAGTTCCCCCCCCCAGTTTATTATGTTTAGGGAGCAAACAATTATAAACAATTTTAAATAACTATTATAAGCAATAATTATCAGCCTGAAACACTCATATACATTGAATAAATCTTCCGAGAAATAAGATACTGGCCGCCAACGGGACACGAACCCTCTGATTGCCAGTATCTTTTCTTGGAAGATTTTTTCAATGCGTGTTTTTCAGTGTTTCATGCTGATAATTATTGCTTATAATAATTGTTACCCTTTGTGCTATGCATAAAAATCTTGTCTTAAACGTTAGTTTATCAATTAAAAATAATAATTATAAATAATTGTTTGCTCCGTAAACACAATAAAATAAGCTAAGAAAGAAGCAAAAAAAATATGCTAAGAAAACTATATTAGTATATAATATATTAGTATGAGGAATACTTCTATTGGTGGACTAACTGTACCACCCGTACGAACCACAACAGCACAGAATCACTATGTGTATAAAATAATAAAATTATTTAATCAATTACCCGCTGATATGCGAACAGAAAAAAATTACGACAAATATTTAAAAAATAATTAAATATTATTTTGGTAGTAACATCATATAATTTTAACTTTCTTATATATATATTTTTGACTGTTTGTTATTACTAATGTTTTATTTACATCCTATATACATTTCTTGTTTAATTACCCTTATAATATTTAAAAAATATTTTAAGTCTAAATCTCATCTTAAGTTAAATTCTTAAGTTTGTTACAAGGATTTTTTAAAATGATTCTCAAGTTATTAACAAGTTTTCCTCTCCTAAACCCAAGCATTTGCTTTATTAGAAGAGTGTATAAAATATGTAAGCTATATTATGTTATATTGTATAAATGTAAAATAAATAAATATATTAAAAAAATGTGGGATAGAAAAATAAGTAGGTTGCATTTAAAGATACACCAAGAATTTTTCTGTTCTTACTATTTTGAAAACAAATTTTGCCTTACTCACAGTACATATATAAACCCTGCTTTTCCAATTGTTTTATTTTGCAGATATTCAATTTTGCAATGGAAACGTCTCTATTTTACTCCTTGTTCGCAACACCTTTATTGTTTGAGCTGTACATTTAGTTCCGTTCTCAATATATCACATTCGCAAGACAAAACATTCAATAACATCCTATGCCTCGATTACTACAACTACAGTCTTGCGATGTTCAGTCGGTCGAAAATATCGGCGCAACTGAATATGCATCGATGACGGAAAATACCGTATGCAAATATGCAGCCGCGTTAATGCAGTCCTATGCGTACAGGGTCGCTAGAAAGGTCGTGGGAATAACAATGTAAGTTAATTTCGCGTTGATAATTATTTTATTCATGCGAAACGTCGGACTTGGTATTGATGAATTGTTTTGTGGTCTAACGGTCAATGTATAGGACAGTTATTATGTTTATGTTGATTTCTAGTTCTAGAGATGAGCTGATCACCAAGTAAATTAATATTTTTCATAAATTATACTTTCTTATACAAAATAAAATCAGAGTGTGCAATTCACACGCAGTAGAAGTGAAACGTTCAGAAAACTAAAGTAGACAAGAGTAGGGAGACGAAGTACTTTTTTTATCAATATGAAGGATGATTTTATTTGTCGAATTCCACAACTGGAATACATGTGCACCTTTTCCTATACAGGGTGTCCGGGGGTAAGGTGCATTTACTTCGGGAGGTGATTCTACATGATATTATAAGTAAGAAAGATAAATAACTTTTTCGAAATTCCAACTTTTAAGGGCAGTTTTATGGTAAAAAGATAAAATTAGACCGGCGTGTGCCGCTAACTTTATTATTTTCCGCTGTTACGATATGGGCAAAGTACAACCATGCATCGTTGCGACAACCGTGCCCGGCAGGCGCTCAGCAAGTAAGATCGTACCTCACACTAAGGATTTTTAGTAGGTAGGTCTTTTTGTATGGGAAAAAAAAAAGTTGGAATTTCTGAAAAAGTTGTACCCCCGGACACCCTGTATATTTGGTCATCTTATTAGTATTTGTGTTATCTTCTTCGGCGTCGCTAGATGTCGCTTTATTTTGTGTTTCCTTTGCTGTTAATTTCGGAGTGAATTGAAGATTGAATATTGATTTAAAAAAAAAAATTTTTTTTTTTTGGATTTCGTAGGATTTGATCCTTGGTCCTCCAAATGTCTGGCCGCTGAGGTTCGTCAAGCTTTTATACCACTAGACCAAAGGAGACTTGCGTGGAACTGTGCATTTATCGTATCATATTGGAACCGAGTACCTGTGAAATAAATAAATATTTTATTGCATCTCATTTTCTCGAAGCCTAAATCCTGTAGATGTAGGTATGTGTTTCAGTAGCGGTCCGTGAGTTTTCAGTCAACTAGAGTGCTAAGATTGAAAAATATGACGTTATCGATGTTGTTGTAGCTGAAAATGATTTTATTTTAAAATTTTAAAATTTCGTATTAAGATTTTCAGGATTCTTTCAGTTTGGTGATGCGCCGCGTCCACATTTCAGTATATCTTCATACCAATAGTTGATATTTAGAAAAAAAAATCGTTTTCAGCTACAACAGCATCAATGACGTCGTATTTTTCAATCTTAGCACTCTAGTTCACTGAAAACGTTCACGGACCGCCACTGATGTGTTTGTCTCTTTTTTGTGCCGTTATTTTTGGTTTCATCGAGTTTCAAATCGCAACGGTGCTAAAGAAGTTTTCATTTCAATTATGTAATAAAATGGCGCTTATGGCCATTCGAAGACAATGTTACCATAGAATTTCTGTGAAACAACAGGCCCTTAGTATTATGGACAAGCCACTTATCCACAGAGAAGTTTCGTGGGATTTCTAATTTGCAATCTACATAAAATTATATTTATTTTTGGAGAGAACATCTCGAGTTTATTTTGGTTTGAAAAGGTCCTGTAGGTACTCCGTGTCAGAGTATAATATATATATAAATAGGCTGCCTGTTGAGAGGCCTCATTGAAATTATTGGGAACACGGAAAGACAAAGAAAGGTAATTTTGAATTCATGAAAGATGTAAAGTGATTTCTCTTCAATTTCGATCAATTAAACGAGATGTCGTATTGTTTATTATACAAGTAAAATTATTAATGTTTATTACAAAGAAATTTAACTAAAAAAAATAATAATTCGTCAAGTTAACTTATCAAAGGAATATTATATAAGTACATTATTAAAAGAAATAAACAACTGATTTAAATCTTGTTGTTTGAACAGTATACCTAAGGTCCGCATAATAATTTTTTCCTGTATAATAAATCAAAACTAGAATTTCCTCTAAAATCATTAAATAAATTTGTTTATTTTATTTTTCAAAGAATCGTAAGAAAAAGCTTTACCATTATTTTTTAAAACTTTCTTCGGGAACCACGATCATGCGAAACCGGGATTAATAGATGGCCACCATCTTGAACCGGAACCGGGACGTAACAAATAAATTTTCAGACAGGTTAAATGTCAAATGACAGCGAAAATTGGCCTGAATTAAAAGAAATATTTCTACGTCTACGTTTTGCTTTTTTTAAAATACATTGACAAGTTTGTATTCTGAATATCTGTTGATGGTGCTCAATAACGATTTGTGAATGGTCCTAACTCCTATAAGAAGTAACATATCAAAAAAGCAAAAGGTATCGACACGCTAGTGGTCGATATCTATATAACATTAAAACAATATTTTTATCAGTGTCAAAATACAGAATGCCTACCGGTTTTCTCACGACCCGTTTCATACATATCTTAATTTTCGATTAGAGGCCAAAATACTAAACCAAACTAAAAAAATATTTATTTATTTATTTACGCCCTTTTTTGGGGCTTTTACATTTACAATTTAAAAATCACACTTTGATTAAATAAAATTTAAATACTATATATTTCTTTTACCAACAAATATAATAGGTAATATTTCTTTTACTAAGAAATATACAGTATTTATTTATTGATTTATTATGCTTATAATCAACATTTATATCAAATATCTTGTACGTTAATGTGCTACTTTATTTATTTGTCTTTTAAATTATAATATACAAACATTATAGACCCCTAAAGATTTTAATATGTCGTGGTTTTAGAGTCATCTTGGATAATTTAGTGCGTGTATGTACAAAAATTAAAATTTAAAAAAAATTATATTTATTATACAAATATGATGAGATATAAAACAAATAAATAAAAATTAAATTACAAATGACCTATTTACCTCGGAACACAAATTTTTCGCATGTTAATTAAAATTACCAAACCATATTACAAAAAACGTAATTTTTTCGTTGTTTTATTTTATTTTTCATTATATTAACATAAGATAAGGTAAGACATTTTTTGAAAAAAAATTATAATGAACTCCTAAATTCCAAGTTGCTTCCAAAATGAAGCACTTGCTTTAAATTATTTAATCACCTAAATATCATTATTTAAACCTCTTGGAGCAATTAGCTTGTTTCTAAGCCACCTACAACACGGCCAGACATATGTTATGACTATGACGTATGAGGCGTAAATGAGTTAAAAATCAAATTACAAGTGAATAGTTCACACGCGGTAGACGTGAAACCTTCAGAAAACAAAAGTAGACAAGGGGAGGCTACGAAGCACCGCACAAAGAGAAGACTGATTATTCTTTCTCATTCTCTCGCAGGCAATCTTATAGATGTGTGTGTTTGTCTCTTTTTAGTGTCGCTCTTTCGTTTAGTCGAGTTTCAAATAACAATTGTGCAAAATAAATTTCACTTCAAAAAGAAAAAATTACACATTTACCTCATTTCTCGATTTTTTGTCGTGTAGCATTTAAGTTTCCATGATCGATATAAAAAAGCAACAAGTACCAAAATGCCAGAAGTAGATTTTTTTGGGGAATACGTTTTTATAGACAAAACGCCTCGCGATTTCCTAATAACCATTGAACTACATTATAAATGATTCATCAATTAGTATCAGTCGATTAAAGATGAAATTCAAATTAGTTGTACCACAACTCAAACATTAGATTACGAAAAGCATTCATCAATACCTACGTCGCTTCGCGTGTAATTCCCTTTGAAATTATATTACATGGTTAATCACTAAATTCATAACTGCACTCAGCAAGTTTGGAGATTAAATGGGAACTATCTCTGTTGCGTGGGTGTAGTGACATTTGCGTCATCCTTTTGTAATAGGCAAAAAGGTGCTTACTGCTATAATTATACATTAAATGGAACTTTAACAACGCTAGAGAATATGTCTATCTTCTATTTAAATACGAAATTCATGTCCTAATGTTTGCTGACTATCCAAAGTTATTCAAAGCAATTAGAAATATGTATGTCTGCCATACATTATTAAACAACTTGTTCAAGTTTTTATATCGTTATAACAGTTTGAAATAATACAGCTAAGTAAGCAAAGCACCCAGTAATTAAGTCGGTTGCTTCACATTGATTAGAATTGATTTTTAATTTCTAATTGGAAAGATAAATTAGAAAAAATGGAATTCTGCATTCTTCTGTTGCATAAAACATACAATGGGCAAGCTAATTTTTCAAACAGTTCCAAATAGGAAGTCAGAGGGTCTGGAAGTTTGTTTCGACGAGGATAGACACGTACTTCGGTGGATCTCTGTTGACCTGTGAGCTAATACTTCGTATAGTTATGAGTTTAATATACTAATATTGATTTATCATTTAACATTCTGTTAAATTTGAACTGGCGCCCCTTGTAGTAATCTTCACATCGTGATGATCTTTTTAAAATACATTTGATTTTATTTTAAAATGCGACAAGCTATCAATTGATTTTATTAGTTTCTTGTAGGCTAAACACGACTCTGAGTTTAAAATATTAGAATAATATTATTTTGTTTATGAATTAGAGTTCATGTTGTGGTTTTGTTATTATTGAATATTATAATTTAATTGTTTTGCCACAATTCTTTTTATTTTAACCATTAATGTCTTATTAAAGTATTCTACCATTTAAAGCATTACAATGGCCACCAAAGTGTATAGTTCTTTATTTTCTAAGCTTTAAATTTATTAAGCATTACATGGTGTCAAGATAATAATATAACTCCATACAAGCAAATGTCAAATTATGAGGTTTTAGTGAATAATGAATCCAATAAATTATGCATTAAATGAAAATTCTTGTATTTGGATTTTACAGACAGATTCCTACCTTATTTATTTACGTAAATACCGCACAAGAATTTCAACGGTTCCCTATTACTGAATCAAGAGGGACTATGGTATCCCCAATAGGGATTTGCTGTGAGGCTGAAGGTTGTGAGAAGGGGAAGGAGATGGGAACAAGAAGGTGGGGAGTACATTTGGGAGGCGGGAATGGGTACCGCCGCCCGGGAACCTTTATAAGATAACAAAAGCCTCTACCAAAGGTCACCCCAAGTGGTTCGCTACGTTTGGTGATTTAGCAGGGGTGCCCGGGTTCATGGGGTGAGTTTTGTCTAGGCATTGGAGGCGGATGACTGGGACACACTGAACCCCAGATACAGCATCTCCAAAGATGAAATAGGCCCTCAGGGAAATTATTTTCCTCAGGGTCTCCTGTGTGGAGCTCAAGTAAAAAAAGGTTATTCAGATCTGCTCTCGAAATACGGGAAATGCTATTTTAAGCAAAATTTATTAATACCCCTACTTTTGATACTGATAATTCGTGTGGGAATTCTATTATAATAATAAAAAAAACACATAGAAACAACTTATTTTCACTTAATTTATTTGCGACCGTAACCGGTTTCAGCCTGTTCAAGCCATCTTCAGACTGGTATAAATGTTTCTTAATCTACAGTTTATATAGATAACATATGAAGGAGAGGGAGGAGGCTAGTCGACAAGGATGTTATTCATTTTGAATGATTTTTTTCATCTTTGTTGCCATGTTGTCTTTGACAATTGGATTTTTAGTTCCCATGTTATCTTTGACAATTAGATATTTGGCTATTAGCAGTAGACATAATTATCTTGGGTTTATAGATTACTTTAACCTTTAACTATGGACGTTATATTTTTGTTACACTGCTATGGACGTGCGGTCTCACAGACCGCTATCTTTAAGGGCCGGAATCTATCTAGTTAATTAAGTATTGCACCTAATTTTTATTTATTTATTTACGGACTTTACCAAATGTAAATAAAACAAGACATTTTAGATAAAATGTTTTTATTTTAAACTAAAATCTAACCATTTAACAATCAAAGGCACTTTTCAGTCATTTTTACTCGAGATCACTTTGTAGGAACATTCTCCAAAGAAAATGTCTTTTTCAGTAAGTTTTACTAATTTTACAATAATAAAGAAAAAAAATAAAAAAATTAATGTTAACTTCTTAAAACAGAATATCAAAATTTTGACAATGGCCCAATGTGCATATTTATCGGCAATCTTTGGATAATGGCTTAGAACATTGTGGGCATATTGGCTGTTTACAGCCTTCACAAGTGTAAATCGTCTTTCTTTTTATCTTTGGTGGGCATAGTTTGCTTGCAGATATACTAGGTTGATCATTTTATGACATTTTTAATTAATAAATCTAGAACAAAGAAAATCACCATGAGTTAAATTTATTACACAAACGTGGGAGCGTAGTCCCACAGACCGCAATCAAAATATAAAGCGAAATTACTCACGCAAAATACAGCCGGCGAAGTAACCCTCACTCTCGACAGTCGTTTTGCCACTAAAACCGAAGCTACTGAGGTGGACAGACGCGTAAGGTACGCGGGAGGAGAGGGGCACGCGATTCACGAACTGCAAGCGGCCTGTGAGACCGCACGTCCATAGTTAAAGGTTAATGATGTCTAACTTATAAATAATATGAATTATTAACAACCCAAAATATGGTTGCTATGTCTATTGCCTATTAAGATTTTATTATTCTTATGATATCATTCATAATCATATTATTTGCACCAGTCTGAAGATGGCTTTAATATACTGAAATTATTAACGGTCACAAATAAATGAATCGGAAATAAGTTTTATGTGTATGTTTATTCTATAATAACAGTAAATTACATTTCGATTCTGAATAGTGGTCTTTTATGATGGTCGAAAATGAAAGTAGGACCTAATTGATAAAATCGTGTCATTAATTTTTATGGATTTTTATAGGATAACCAACCTCCCGAATCAAAGTGTAGATCGTAAGCCAGTTTTCGAAAGCTTTGGTCCCAATTTACATTCATTTATCTATCCAAGAAAGTATTTTCCATGCATTCCAAAAAACATTTTCTGTATAAATCTGACCAATTTTTGAGCCTAAAAATAATTGAATTACACTAAAATGTTCAAAATTTAAACCGCACAGATTTATGAAAGAAAATGGCCGATCATCTCAATAGTATGCCTTTCAACCATTGAAATGTATTGCACTGGATAAAACGCGTTGAACATAATGTTTGCTTTTATGAGTATTTTTATTAGACTTGGTGCTATTTAAACATCAGTTAACTCTAAACTACAGTTTTTTCGAGTTTTCATAATTGATAAAAAAATTAATAAGACTAGAATAGTTCTAATTCTGCATCTCATAATATTAAGACTTTTGATAATAGATTGATTTTAATAGGTGACCGGACAACCCAGAATCAAAAAACTTCAACACCTCCTTTGAAAAGTCATTAAAAGTGGTGAAAAAAAATTGGTTAAGTAGGTTTCGTTAGGTTATGAGCGATTTTTCAATTTTTTTTCATAACTTTTAATGGCTTTTTCCCTTAGTGTTGAAATTGCATGATGCTGAGTTGACATGGAACCTTAAAATGTTTACCAATCTGTAGGGAGGCAAAACTTTGAGCAGCCTCAGATTTCTTTTTTAATGACATGTTTGGTGTTTTTAGACGACATTGACAAAAATTAAGATTATTAAACGGTTCTGTGCTCCAGATTTTATGACCGGGTTAAATCTTCCCCACAGGAAAAACTAAACCCTTTCACACACTTTTCCACAAATATTTATCTAGTCAATCCACGCTATGTAAGTGCACTATATAAGTATAATAAATACAAAACAATACAAGAACAATGCGTCAATCTACCAGAGAACAAATGGGAAAAAATATTCACCGACTCCAGATATGTTCATATCAGAGGGTTCGGCTCGATGGAACTCATACCTGGACCGATAAATCCTACTGATCCCTCAATATAAATCTTTCGTAATCCTACGTGTATTTAAAATGACTGACTTTTGCATTTTTTATGTATAAATTCTTTGACAAATCTAATACGCCTAAATTTTGAATGAGAGAGCTAGGTATAATGCCAGTAGCCGAAATAACAAATGGTAATATTTTTAGTCTAGATCAGTAATTCCCGCATAAATTCGTATTTTCTTATGTATTAATTTGAACTCCTTCATCGCTTCGTTATATTGATCGTTATCTTAAATTATTTATATATTAGTAGACCTAACATGGGCCCTTGTGGTACACCCATTAAAAAAATAATGACATATTTTATTGTTTAATCCTTACGAAAAAACAAAAAGTTGTGTGCACTGTATACGGGTACACAAATTTATTCGAGTTCATAAGTAATTTTTCTCTTAAAAAATATTTTTTTGACGAATAAGCAGATTTGTTTCTTGTCAGTAGGATATTTTATTACAATGCTCCCATTTCTTTGAGAGAGATTTGGAGTGGCAAACTTCTCAAGAAGTCATCACGCATAATGGTTATGGGGGTTCAGAATAATTATAGTAATTGCAGAATGGAAGGTTGAAGAACAAAGAGAATGAGGTGAGGGATGGAAGAAGTATAAGTACTTGGACTGGCTTCCGCGAATAGACCGCCATTGGAACAATCTACCAGGATTATAAGATGAGGAAAGAGATCGTTGTTTTTATAGCGAACATCGTCGGAAGAATGGTCACGAGTGAGATATGTATTTCTAAAAAATGTTATTTAACAAATTTAAAATACATTTTAAAATCTATACTTTTTTATTTTATTTATTTATTTCTATTCTTGAACATACACTTTACAAATTATAACATTGGTTTACATGGATGATAAATTTAGTAATAAGAAGAAAAAAAAAATTAATGATCCGTGACTACTGACTGTATGTAAATAGGCTAGTAGAAGTATTTTGTGAACACCTCACTAGGCGAACCTGTGCTGAGGTGTTCCCATGTTTGGGATTAAGTGCTATTCTGTCAACATAAGTAGAAACACCGAATCCTCCTCAAGAAGGGCACAAAACAATGAGATTTTTGTAAAACACTCATGCCGTGTTTGGTGACCAGATCTGAATAGCCAGGAACTTTCACATCTTCCTCTTCCCTATCTCCTTCCCGTCAAACAATTTCTCTATTAAATAGCATAGCAACGGATACCGTCAACTAGCTAGTTTTGTATAAATTGCCATTTTCTGCAGGATTTTTATTTTATGGACTTTTTGGTTTACGAATGCAATTTGATGTTCAACCTTTCAGGACGGATATTTGGTTATTCCGTCCAAACGCTGTCAATTTATCGCCTCGCTGCAGCATGATATTTTTACCCATTCAGAGTGTTAGGGGACGTACTTGTGTACGTGAAGTGATTTCTTACTTTTATAATGATTTCTGAAATTTTTGGAGTAAAAAAATGTCAATGAAATTTTGTTCTCCGGTGACTTGTGTGTGAAAAAAAAACAATTATTAAAAAGCGCCAACCCCTCACCCTAACCCCAACTGCCCAAAACCTAGTGATTTTTTTAATATTGTAAGTTGAATGAAAAAAAAAATTGTAGATAAATGTCGACGGAGAAAAAATTTCATTTAAATATTTTACTACAAACCTGATTTTTTAAACCTCAAATAAAACAAAAATTTTATATTTTATTTAATGAAGACAATATTAGCGAAACTCAATCGAAAATCTGAAACAGATAGATCAGAAAAAGATACGGTCACATCTTATTAACCCACACAGGAGGCCCTGAGGAAAATAATTTCTCTAAGGTCATCTTTGAAGGTACGGTGTGGAGGGTCTTTTTGAATAGAGGAAAGAAACATTGGTCTTGAAGTCAGCCATGCTGTTGAGCTCAAGAACGAGTCGTAGAAATGTTATATTAGAACGAGTCATAGAAATGTTATTACTGTTCTCTTCTGAAAAATGTTAACTATGTACATATTATGTTTGACGTGTTTTCCGACGATGAATCAGTGGCGAAAGGATCAATGACGTTAGTTCCTCGGAGTATTTCCATTGTAATTTTTTTTTACATTAGCCTTGAGGAAAATAATTCCTCTTAGGACCTATGTTATCCTAGGGGATGCTGTGTGGAGGGTCTTTTAAAGTAAATGAAGGAGAGGATCAGGAAGGTATCAGGGATAGGTAGGAAACTGGGGATCAGTGTCTCCAGGAGTGACAGACGTATGAATCCATCCCTCCAACTGCGGTGCAAGGCGATTTAGAGAGTCCTACTGGAGAGGTTCAGAGGTCTCCTTTAACCAGACCCTCCCGATCTGGCCTGCCACGCAGCTGGTGGGCAGATACATCCGCCACCAAGACCCGAAAAAACCTCACCTCAAGAACCCGGGAACCCCTGCTAAGTCACCAAATGTAGCGAAACACTTAGGGTTACCTGTGGCAGAGGTGTTGGTTATCCAATAAATGTTTCCCGGGTGGCGCTAACCATACCAGTCTCCAAAATAAGGAACTCTAATCCAATTTTTTTTAATGAATAAATTACCCTCTAACTTAAATAATTGCATATTTATTTTTATTTTTAGAGTTAGTTTTGAAAGTTAAAATAATTGTCAAAGTTTTAATTTTTCAAGATTCCCCGAAAACCACTGTATGTATGGTGAATCGTGTGACGTCATCACTCACCAAAAGTTTATTTTTATTTTCAACAGGTGTTGTCATTTTGTTGACAGTTATATGGAAGAAGCTATGAAATTATTTAATAAGTAAAAACAAAATTTAGGTGGAATTATTTATTTATTGTATTATATTTATGATATTATTATATTTTTCAATATTATTACGGGAGAGTTGTATAAAAAATGTTTGAAATTATTATTTTTTTGGCTTCACGAATCGAAATCAATTTATTATGGAAACCGAAGAATCGGTAGGCAACTGATAAGATACGGCCCGGATCAGCTGTTCGACGTCCGCCATTTTGGAGTTCGTAGTTTGGAGGGTTGGCCGTGGAAGTAGTATTACGTTTTTTTGTACAGTTTAACGTTTTTGAATATTTTAAATAATAGAGATAAACTATATAATAATATAGAGATACCTTTATTTTTGAAACTTAATTTTTTATGCCTAAATAATTTTTCAATAAACACATCAACTAGATCTCTATAAACAGTATGTAAATAAATGAATAACATCAAATGATGGTTGCAGTGACCTCAGCACTAAACATTCAATAATACCAACTTGACAGTGTGTTTTAATGACACGATTAAAGATGAACTTTTTAATAATTTTTTTAAAACTTTACGTTTAATATTATTAAATAAAACTTATATATCCAGAATCAGCGTTTATTGGTCTATATGAACATATTTTTTTAAAGCTGTATTATTTTTCACTGGAATTCCTTAATTCTTAAATGTTATATATCAAACACAACGAGAGTTTGACTCACACCAATCTTCGTATTAGCAATAACAATATGGCAGACAAGTGAGGTTGGTAAATTCATTAGTACAATCTAAGAAAAATATGAAAATAACCTAACGAGACGTAAATTCGATTATCCACATTTTCGCCCATTCATCCCGCATAATCGGGAATTAGCTACAAATTTAAATAAATTACCCAGCCTAACAATATTCGTTGGCTGCCATTTCGGCAGACGGGAAAGTAAGCCTGAAATAAACAGTTCTTTAAGCTTTCTCATTAACTACATTTTTCAATACCTGTCTAAAGAAATTGTATGAACCTGGTTCACCGCTGTTTCTACATAACGACTCGTTTGTTGGATCTTAAATCTAACCCGTATTTTTTTAATAGAAACAAACTATTTAAATTGGGTAATTTTTAACGAATTTTTTAAGAGGAGCCACTGCCTGGCCTTTATTATATAACATTTAATTTTAGATTTGACGCCAAAATACCCAACCATAATGATGATATATTTTTTTTTAAATCAAAAGTTATTGGTATAAGTATAAGGAGATATGTATCTAGTACTGTTCAAGATTATTTTGTTATATATTTTTATATTAGCTCCACACAGGAAGGGGGAACACAAAATTCCCCTCAGGGCCTATATCATTTTTGGGGATGCTGTGTGGATGGTATTTTTAAGGAAAGGAAGGAGAGGAGAGTTCTGGGAAGGAATAAGGCATGAGGAGTGGGTAGGAATCTGGAGTTGTCCAGGAATGGCGGATGCATGAATCCATCCCACTGCGGGGCCAGGCGATGGGTCGAGAGAGTCTGGCTGGAGAGGTCAAAAAGTCACCCTCAACGGCCTCAACCAGTCTCTCAAGATCTACGCAGCAGGTGGACAAACACATCCGTCTCCAAGATATGGACAAATCTCACCCCATGAACCCGGGCACCCCTGCTAAGTCACCAAACTTAGCGAGTCACTTGGGGTGACCTCTGGCAGAGGTGTAGGATATCCAATAAATGGTTCCCTGGGCGGCGGTACCTCTCCCTCCTCTCCAAACAAACCCCCCTCCCAAAAAAAAATTGTTTTACATTATTAAATACATGCCATTAAAGAGTCTTTATTTTTAATTAAGAGGAAATTCGGTAATTTTTTAAATTTGTGAATTAACCCTTCGGGTCTTGCTCTTAATTACACAGTTCACCGACAATAGTAGACTATTCTTGTGTACTTTACGGAATGAAGTGATACGGACTCGGGAGAATGTATCGACGAATAACAAAACTATGAAACATGTTTTCATTCAAATGCATCAAATATAAAACTATTTTCTGTATCTGGGTATAAGTACAAAAAATTGACACTGAATATAATAAAAAAATCGGAAATTGTAAAGATGTTTACTAAAACACGACTCGTTTAAAGTAGAGCAAAAATATCATTAAGATTGTCTAAAATAACATTTGACGAAACACTGTGAATTTTTTTAATACATTGTTATGTTACAACACAAGCGATTAGTTCCTACCCGAAGCCGCTTCTAAAATCACGTCACCGCAAGTCACCGGTACTCCGGTGCACCGCGAGTCGCGGTTCCGCTAGGGTAGGGAAGCACGCCCGCCCCGCTCCCTCCTTTTTCTTACTACCACTGAGCTAATAGAAGCCGAGGACAGCATGGCGTCACCACAAGGTGAGTCTCAGCCCCCCAAGCCCACGAAGTAGCACTGCAACATATATGTATATGACTTGTAAAATAACTAAAAAAAAAGGTTTTTAATTTCATATAATATATATTTATCATATCAATCTCACTGTGGAAAGAATAAGAAAACTTATCTATATATTCTATAACATACGAAATATTTTAAACAAAAAAACTATAAAAATGGTCTATTATGCATTAATTCAGTCCTTATTACAGTACGGCATTATTGGGTGGGGAGGGGCCTTTAAATCTTCATTAGAGCCCATAATTATAATTCTAAGAATAATTATAAAAATCATCCTTAGGAAACCATACGACTTCCCTACTCTAGAATTATTTCGGGAATTTAATGTACCATCAATCATAGAATTGTATAAGAGAAACGCCTTATATCAAATATATAAAGAATATTTTATTAAAAAAATTCACCCCTCTGATAGCATAAGCAATAGATTTAAAACTAATGGCTTAATAGCCATCCCTGTGCTTAGAACAACCACGGCTCAGCATCACTATTTGTATTTAGGTGTAAAATGGTACAATATATTATTGTCCAAAAACATAATTAATATAACGGGAACATTGAAATATGAACAATTTAAAAAGCAAATTAAGTCCATGAAATTGGATAATGATATATTGTACCCTTAATTTAAT
The DNA here is from genome assembly GCA_917563855.2 of Limnephilus lunatus. Classification (NCBI taxonomy): domain Eukaryota; kingdom Metazoa; phylum Arthropoda; class Insecta; order Trichoptera; family Limnephilidae; genus Limnephilus; species Limnephilus lunatus. The sequence continues at coordinate 3,843,545 of OU830593.1, read as the reverse complement.
TTAATTTACCCTTACTTGAACTGTAATATCTAATATTAAAAGTATATGTATATACTGTTATTGTCCTTACTTGAAATGTTATATCTAATATTAAAACTATTATTTTTAAATTATGTACCTTTGTCAAGTAATATTTGTATTTATTTTCATAAGTTCTTTGATGATTGTTTAAACATCTCACTAAAACACTATTAATTTTTTTTTTGCATGATAATACTCCTCCCATAAACACGAGCTCTTGAGCTCAATTTATGGAGTAGTAGTAATATAAAATGAATTATTGTATAACCTTGCACATGTAATCATTTGTATTGTAAAAACATAAATCTTGAAATAAATAAATAAATAAATATATTAAAAAAAAAAAAAAAATTTTCGGAGCATACTTTGCGATTTTTTTCTATCGAGGGAACTTCATATAATTGCCGTTTCGGTGTGGGGAATGTATAGATGTTATCTCCAAGAATTACATATATATTTTTAAGTGCTTTAAAAAAGGAAAATATGTAATAAATCGGTAGAATTGCGGGAAGCCGGGCCTTAATAAAACCCGTGAAAAGTGATTTTGAACTTTTTTTATCAAAGGTAAAAATATTCTTTTATCAATATTAAGCTTCGATTCTTATTAAGTTAATTCCGGTATTGGCAAACAACGGTTTTCATACAAACGTTATGAAATTTCAGTACAAAGCGGGTTTTGCGTTTAGCCTGTCCGACCCACTGACCGGGTTAGCCCCAGAACGCTAGAATAACACCTGTTAGAAATTTTACGTTTGGATGCATTCGGTAAAAATCCACCGAATAGATCGTATAAACTAGAAATGCCTGTCATGTAGTTTTAATTTTTAGAAGTGAAAACTTCTTTAGCACCGTTGTGATCTGAAACTAGAAAAAGAGACACTAAAAATAGACAAACACATACATCTATAGGATTTAGCTTGCAATGCGATAGAATAATTGGTTTCCTCCTTGTGCGGTGCTTCGTACTTCTTGCCTACTTTAGTTGGTTTCAGTTCTACTGCGGGTGGATTGCACACTTTTTTTAAATGTGAATTCCGTAGAAAAGTTGCAACTTCTCTCAACCGTCTGGAGCCAGTGAAACTATAGCATCCCCAATTGGGGTATATTGTAAGGCTGAAGGTAGTGGGGAGGAAAGGAAGTGTGAAAGAGGAAGGACTGTCATTTGAGATATTTTACTTATTTAGTAACTTTTTATTTTAATTTTTTTACAATTTTATATGATACGTGTTAGGTATATGGTTAACTGGTAACCAAACACGGCTAAAGCCATTTCAAGCAACGCTTCAATTTCTGAGCGATGGTTTTACTTACACCAGAGCGATACTGAGGGAATATTCGAATAAACTATATTTTATTCATAAATGAATAAATTGTAAAATGACACAAATTAATCAAATAAAAATCACTAGTGCTCGATGGGATTTGAATCCCCGATCTCTGCTAGTTGATTAAGCCACTCCACTCCATTGTAAATTGTTCGCGTAGTAGTGTTGTGCAAAACTGGTATGCGTTAATGGCATACATAAGCGACCCACTGTGTTTTGCCTATTGCTCTCAACGCGTACCATGGTATGGTGATATGTGTTTATATTACCTACATGTGAAATTTTTGAAAATAACTCCAAGGAGCAATACATCTATTGAAGTAACCCGTGCAATTGTCACCTCCTATAATATCTAGGTGACTTTAATATAGATTCTTACGGAAACTTGTACATTGATCAACCCAGTGATTCTTGCATTCTCCCAGTGATGCTGCATAAAATTAAGGTAAGTTAGATACCTTCCAGTGTCCACTGTTCACCAAGCTATTCCCATAATTGTGTCACGTTAAAAACCATATAAGTATTTTATTACAGTCCATTGATTCGTAGTCAATTCATCTGTGACTGAGACAAACAAGCACTTCCATCGTCGTCGGCCCGTCCTATATTAATTAAACTCATAGGTCTGTGAAACAACGCGCCCGCTTCATTTTGTTCCCTGGTTTGTTCTGGGAGCTCGATGACTCAGTGGAGAGGAACATTCTAAAAAGGATAACCCAATTGAGAATATCGGGAAAGCAGAAATTTTGGTTTTAACGGCTATTCAAGTGAAAAATCTTATGTGTTTGCATTTCTGATTTAACTAAAGTTTTTAAATGTAGTAACTAGTAAATTGGGACACGGATATGCGAACCATTTATTGGATAACCAACACCTTTGTCACAGGTCACCCCAAGTGGTTCGTTACGTTTGCTGACTTAGCAGGGGTGGCGGGTTCATCCGGCAAGGGTTGTTTAGGTCTTGGCAGCAGATGCTTTTGTCCATCTACTGTGTGGCGGGCAGGATCAGGACTAGTTGAGGGGGGCCTTTTGATCTCTCCAGCCGGACTCTCTCGAATTGCACCGCAGTTGGAGGGATGGATTCATACTTCCGTCACTCCTGGACACACTGATTAGATCCCAGATTCCTACCCGCCCCTAATACTATTTTCCTTCTCAAAACTTATTCTCCTTCCTTTCCTTAAAAAGAGCATCTACACAGCATCCCCTAAGATGACACAGGCCCTGAGGGGAATTATTTTCATCAGGGCCTCCTGTGAGGAGCTAATGTATAAAAAAAATCACCAAATATATAATTGTAGGATTTGTGAAGAAGTTAGTATTTATAAAAAAAATATGTAAAAAAAAACACATTATATTCTTACTTATCGAACAAAAAAGGCAGCACAGATTATGTGGAATTATATTTATCGATGAAGACATGGCACGACCAAGTGCCAGAATAAGAGAAGATTAGTTTGAGACGATGTATGAATATGAATGAAACCTGCGCGCCGAGTTAGATAGTTGTATGGCGGTCTATCCTCTCTGTATAACCCTGCGGAAAAACGGCATGACAGTTAATAGGCTATCTATAATGATGTTTCCGATTGTCCATCGATTAGTAACTATTATCACTCTGCGGGTCTGGAAACAGTGAGACTATGGCACCCTCAATTGGGGTATGATTTAAGGCCGAAGGTTGTGGTGAGGGGAAGGAGATGGGAAAGAGGAAGATAGTGAAGTATCTGGCTATTTTAAGATCTAGTCACCAAATACGGCTAAAGCCATTTGAAGCAACATTTTAATTCTAAATAGTGGTCTTACACCAGGGTGATAATGAGAGTATCTTCTACTCTGGAAGATCCCTTAAGTATACGAGTATAGTATGTCATTTAAAATGAATGATTTAAGAAATAATACAAATTAATTAAATAAAATTTATAATGCACCCGCGATTTGATCCCGCAATCCACTTCCAAGGACTTCCATGGGACACCCATATCAGAGACATCTATTCAGTTTCCGGTATTCTTCCAATCACAGTCCTTCCTAAACATGTAATCACAAGCACCATCCTAGATATTACTCAACAATCAACTCACACTAACATCAAGCCACTTTACCATCAAGACATTCACATTCACAATACTCAAAATAGCAATAAAATCCGCTTACCTCAAACACACACTACAAAATATGGGATAAAATCTCTGAACTATGTTGCTTATACACTATATAATTCGCTTCCAGATATGTACAAGGAAATCCAGCAAAATAAAAAAGTTCAGAATAATGCTTTAAAAGAATATTTTTAAAATAAGTTTAAGGATGAAACTATTTAATTTTTCTGGTCATGTTTCAATTGTCTTGTTTCCTTTTCTCTTCTTTTCTTTTTCATTTATTTGTAATCATAATCATCCACATTTGTATAACCTTGTTTCTTGTTTCCTTAATTATTTTCTATTGTTGTTTGCTCACTTAACCTGTTTTTTTATTTTTCGCCTATGTTGTATGTGAAACTTATATTTTTAATATCCAATTTCCAAGTAAAACTGTAACTATTTCCTCACACCCATGAATTTTCCTCCTGTCCTAAAATGAGTTCTGTAACACATCGGGATTGCTCTAGCAAGTAATAAAAACAACAAAAAAAAAAATCCGGATTACTACCGGAGCCTTATCCCTCGACCACGGAGGCCTTCATTAGGGAGTTATACAAAGCAAAAAATAACGTCAGCTTTTGAATAGAAAACTTTTTCTTTTACAGAAATAAAATATTAAATAGTCTTATAGAAAATCGATAGGAGTGATGAAATGCCATTTTATTGAGTTGTCCGATCACAAAATAAAATATTATACTATTTCTGAAATGTCAGGGAAACTGAAATTATTCTTTTACTTCGTCGTATGGCAGGGGATATAGTTGGAGGTCAAAGTACTTGGTTCAGCACAGATGTACCTCCAGGGAACTGAAGAAGGGACATTATTCAACAACGTCTGCAGTTGCTTGAATTTGTCCACTTTCACAAAATTCAGAATCCTTTAGGTCGAATTTATGCATCATATACGCACAGCGGCTGTTACGAAAGTAATTTATTCGAGAAGATATATCAGTAACGTGCGATGCCGGGTACTAAAAGTTGTTTCATATAAATACGTAAACTCTACTAGGATCACTTTAAAAAAAAATCTTCCAGTCTTTTTTTTTTCATAATTCCCGAAGCGCGGCGATGTCAAGGGTGTCAAAAAAGTGTCAGCAAAATATTTCATAATTTTTTTGTTTTTAAGATATTTTTTGCGAATTTTGCGGCTCTAATAATGATCCAATTGAACAGTTTCTAAAGGTAACCTCTTTACTTTTGTCCTTTACATCTTCTTATCGGCTTTCTCTTACTTTCCTCTCAAAGGCGTTGAGGATTATTATGTATTTTCACTTGAGTTGCATTCATTCGGGAACCCACTTGAGATATTATAATGACGAAAAATAATTTTAAGAATCTTAAAGGTTTAACCTTTGACTGCCCGCGGGGGTCCCTGAGATACTCCTATTTGACTCATCCCTCTCGGTATGTTTAAAATAATAATTTTTTAGTAAATATCATTTCTTAACTGTCGGCGGATCAACTGTCGAGTCACCGTGTTTGCATATCTCCCCTGTTTCTTATTTTTGAGCGCTTACCACTGGGTCTTAAAAATGGTACGTTTTCACTAATAACTGGATATTGAATACGAAGTAATAATTTTTTTTTTCACGGAATGCTCAAAACTAGTTTTTAATAAGTGGAACATGATAATTAATTGAACGTCATTACGCATTTGGTGTTCGGAAAGTTGGATTTAGTTTTGATCTGAACCGGTCTGAGATTATTAGACCTGCTGAGAGAATTATTTTACGAATTTCGTGATATCAATTCGAAGAAATTCCATTAAAAAGTCGGAATAAATTTGTTACGTGAACAAAATTCTCATTTTACCATGTAATTTAACTTTTGATGAGCTTTCAAAAATTAGTTAGAGGGTATAGGCAAATATTAACAAAAAATCTTGCACAGAGAGAGAGTGCATGAATGAATGTATTTAAGAAACTTAAATTAAATTAAATTAAGTAAATTAAACTGGAAATATTTGAAAATCTCCTACTACAAACATTATTACTAAAAAAATGGTTGTGTATTGATGAAGGACTTAGCTAGGATAGAAATGAACACATGAAGCGACACCCGACGCGTTTATCTACTCAGCTCACTACGTCCCATAGTTTTTAATAGTTTTTTTTATAACGGACTAGCGCAGATCTGTGAAAAAGCACGGGATATTATAATGTAGGATTTGTGAAGCTGAAAGAATTTATAAAAAATATTTGCCCCTGGATCATCCTATAAAAATAAGACATTTATTATATTTTTTTTTTGTATTCATTGCTTTAAATGGTTACATCATTTGTGGATTTTTCGACCACCATGCTAGGCTCATGCCCGTGTTATGGTGGTCAAAGTGTTAGTTAACTTGAAAAATTACGACATCTATCCAATGACACCATAAAAATACAAGACATGTTACATTCATACAATTTTTTTTTATCTAGTTTATCGCTTGTCTGATAATATGACTTCTGCACGCATTACTAACTAAACGTCACAAAATTTATAAAATTGGGAAGACTTCAGTGGCTGGGTCATGTGTAGAGAATGACCGAGCATCAAGCACCAAAGTCCCTGCTGAACTCAAGACCGATAGGGCGAAGGAGCCTGGGAAGACCAAGATGAAAATGGAGCGACAATGTCCTCAAAGATATATCTACCTTGGAGCTTCTAAACTGGAGAGAGCTGGCACAAAACCGAGATGAGTGTAGGAAGACTTTTGAGGAGTCCAAGACCCACCAGGGGCTCTACAGCCAAGAGTGATGATGATGTATTACTAATTATCAGTTCCAAATTTGAAAATTAAAGGTGCATCGAACTTTAATAATTTTACGCATTACGCAGGAATATCATTACATACCCACGCACTGACAACCGAAATAACTATGTTTAATAATACATGACTTTTTATCAGACTACTATTTAATCTCTTACGCATTACGGAGCATGGTAAATAATGATAAAACCCATTAAACTTAGTTCCTAGGAACGTTCATAATCCACTTTATTGTCACGCATAATAAATGATAAGCCAATATTATTACACCTCTTTTATCTTCATCTATGAAGCGTCGCTATAAATAATCATTTTCACACATGTAGATATTCTCAGTATCACCCTGGTGAAAGCGCCATTCGTAAATGAAACATTGAGTCTAGAGTCTTTTTGGGAGATATTTCACCCAGCACGACTCGAGTAGTCTGAAAAGTGAGGGTTCCATGCCAACTCAGAATCAACTGAATTCAACACCTCTTTGAAAAGTCATTAAAGACTATGAAAAAATATTGAAATTCAGCACGTAACCTAACCTAATATAACCTATTTAACCAGGAGGTGTTGAGTTGATATGAGTTCATTCTTCATGCCCGGTCACCAAAAATGAGATAAGTATATGATTTTTTTTACATAAATCCACAAAGGAGGTCATGAGGAAAATATTTTCCCTTGTCATCTTTGGGGATGCTGTGTGGAGGGTATTTTGGTAGGACTTGAAGAGAACAATGTTGCAGGAGGGAGGAAACAGCCGAGCTGTTGCACTCCAGATCAAGACTTGAAGCGACCACATTCTCATGTGACATATATATCGGGTACGAGTGTTGGGCGCGCAGGTTGGCGTGTTTCCCGACTGTGCATTGGTGCCCAACCAATCAATGACGCTACTTCCGAGCATCTTCCATTGAAATATCGGAAGAAAAAGGACAGCATTACGATGGCCGTGCTCTAAAGATTGCAATCCAATTGTTAATATAGGACAGTCTATCAAATACCCATATCCTTCGCATTATTACCCCCTTCAAGACAATGAAAGATTTATAGTACTGTGTCTTTTTGTGTAAAAAGTAGGAGTGTAGGGAGGCTCCGGATGATGTTGTGGTCAACTCGTGGTGAAACTTCCTGGTCTTCTAGTGAGATTATCGACACCGTGGTTGGTGGAGATGATGTGGTGAATTACTCTAGAGTTCTAGACCGGTGTTTAACACCGTGAATAGCGGAGATAAACGATGGTGGAGAGCGGTCGTAGCAATTTAGTCGTATGGAAGTCGTATTCGGTCCTTGACGCCATGCGGGCGCGGGCAGAGACTGGACGGTGCGCTAGATCTCAGACGGCGGATGGGAAGCGAGTAAGTGCTAGTAGATCGGGGCCTGAGACACGAGTGGATCTCCAACGGTGGGCGTAGGGCAACGCGAGTGTCGCCAATCAGTTGTTGACTGAAAACGAGTGAATACTAGGCTGATTGTGAGCGCAGCGGCGGCGTTTATAAAGTCGCTGGAGCCTTGTGGAGCCGGGAAAGTTCCAGAAGACATGGGTAGACAGGCGCGCTGTCTCGATGCTTCTAGTCTGAAATCTCGCAGGTTCTAGGTTGCGCTGCAAATTATTCATATTATTTTGATAGCGAGAATAGGTTTTTAGAGCGTAATATTATGATATTTTAAATTAAAGCATGCATTAAACTAGTCTAAACCTTCAACGAATTATTCGTACATTGGTGTTTTTATAGTGTCTATAATCACAGTGATGTTAAGAATTTAAATTTGACTAAAACCATGGAAAGCATATTAAATTTTAAATAAACATTGAAACATTACTATGTCTATCTGTATCTAAGATTCCACGTATAAATCTACATACATATTATTCTTGAACAATGTAAAAGAATCAAAGAATGAAATAACTATAATGGTGTATACGATGGTATTTTTTGCATTAACATTTTCAGTAAAAAAATTCTGATATAAAAAGTTATAATATTACAAAATATTTGTAAGTAAAAAAGAATAAAAGTAAGAAATAAATAATAAAGACATACATTTTGATTTTAGTATTTTGTAAGTTTTATTTTTACAATCTTGAAAATTATTTTTTTCCATAATGTAAAAAAATTATTCGCGTTGCACCGCAGTACGAGGGATGGATTCACACTTCCTTGACTCCTGGACACATTGACAACTTGATTTCTACGCACGCCTTATACCTTTCTCCTTCTCAGAACTTCCTCTCCTTCATTTCCCTTAAAAATACCATCCATACAGCTTCCCCAAAGACGACATAGACCCCGAGGGAAATTATTTTCCCCAGGACCTCCTGTGTGGAGACAATAAAAAAAACAATGCTTTTCTATGCAATATTTATTAATTCTATAGTAAATAAGTTGCATATAATTGTAATTTAAAAAAATATATTCGTATTAAATATGTTCAGAGATTACTAACAGATATACTGTATAAGATTATGAAACTAGCTACTAGCTACTAGATATTGTATTTACTCACGATTTTTCTTCAATTTGCATAAAGCTTTTCTCGCGTGTATTTTTAGCAGAATATATAATATTTGTACAGCAGATCCATTTTTCCACCAGATAAGCTGAAGTACTGAAATCCGATATCAAATTCTTTACAATGATTGCCGCTCTGTATAGTGAAAACTAATAAAATAATATTTCGCGATAAGGTTTTGGAAACTATCAACTGATGACAATGGTTCTGCGATTTTTCATCCCACGACAAAATATCCCCGACAAAATATCCTCCGACAAAATATCCTTCTGCAATATATCCTCGGATAAAATATCCTTCGACAAAATATCCTCCGACAAAATATCCTTCTGCAATATATCCTCGGATAAAATATCCTTCGACAAAATATCCTCCGACAAAATATCCTTCGGCAATATATCCTCGGATAAAATATCCTTCGACAAAATATCCTCCGACAAAATATCCTTCTGCAATATATCCTCGGATAAAATATCCTTCGACAAAATATCCTTCGACAAAATATACTTTGACTAAATATCCTCCGACAAAATATACTTAGATAAAATATCCTCCGACAAAATAAACTTCCACAAAATATCCTCCGAGAAAATATCATCTGACAAAATATCCTCGACAAAATAACCTCGACAAAATATCCTATGGACAAAACACCCCCAACAAAATATCTACTAAAACATAAACTAACCTAACATTTCCTAAGAAAATTAGGGACAAAAATAATACAGACATCCTGTAAAGACATTAAATTATTGTTCAAAAATAGTAAATTGGGTCAAAAATAATACAGACATCTTGCAAAGACAACAAACTATTGTTCAAACATAGAAAAAATGTAAAATAAGGTTAGGTAAGGTTTTAGTAGATACGAATTTTTAAGAATCGTATTTTGTCCATACAGGAGGCCCTGAGGAAAAAAGAATTCCCTAAGGGCCTATGTAATCTTTGGGGATGCTGTATGGAGGTTCTTTTTATGGAAAGTAAAAAGTGGAAGTTCTGGGAAGGAAGAGTGTCAGGGGTGAATATGAATCTTTTGGATCAGTGTGATCAGGAACGACGGACGTATGAAACCGGATCCCCACTGCGGTGCGAGGCGATGTTCCGAGAGAGTACGGGAGGAGAAGTCAAAGGGACTCCCTCAACCATTCCCTCCCAATCTGGCCAGCCAAGCAGTAGGTGGGCAAACATATTCGCCGCCGAGACCTAGACAAACCTCACCCCATGAACCCGGGCACCCCTGCTTAGTCACCAAATGTAGCGAACCACTTCCAGTGACCTATGGCAGAGGTGTTGGTTATCCAATAAATGATTCCCGGGCGGCGGTACCCATACCGGCCTCCCAATTAAAATAAAAATGAAGTTTTGTCCGTAGGATATTTTGTCGGAGGATATTTTGTCCGGTTCTTTTTTGTTTGGATTGGTGAAATCGCGCATTACCAATGACAATGGCCTGTTGGAAATGACTTCGCGTATCGCGATAAGCTCAAAAGACCTTGCTCCAGGAGGTCTAGCACGATCAATAAAACTCTGTCAATACCATATTAACTGTCAATATACACATATTTTTTATATTGTCGTTCGATATGCAAAATTACTGGGTTATTTAATGAACGTATTGATCTACCGAAGTTCTTAGAATTGAAAGAAGACGTTTACGCAATACATAGACTTAAATAATGCAACTAAGAAATAATGTTGTTCGTTATACAAAATTACTGGCTTACTTTATGAATGGATTGAACTAGCGAAGCTCTTAGAATTGAAAGAAGTCGTATTCGCGATCCATAGACTTAAATAATGCATCTAAAACGTGATAATAATATTTGGATGACTTGTATAGCGCCGTTTTGTGAAAAATCACCTCAAAGGCGCTGTACAAACTTATAATACATTTCAACAATCTTATTTCCAACTACAAACTAGACAAACGCATGCGCATTTCAAACTTTAAAACAAAGACGAGTAAAAGCTGATTTGACATTTATACACAAAATTTTAAATAATAACATTGACTGTACTGAACTTCTTTCCCTAGTTAATTTTAACACATCATTATGACGTACACGCCATACAGAACTATTCCACAAAAAAAATGCAGCAACTAATTCGCCAATCAATCGTGCTCTTCATATACCTATTCAATAATATTAATCTAAATTCTAACATCGACATTTTCTCCGATTCCCTGCACAAATTTAAAAAGAGCAACATGTCAATCATATAAATTGTTTAATGCGCATACTTAGATACATACATACACACAAATTCACACACACGCACACACACCCTCCCTCACCCTCGCACAGACAGACACACACACCTTACCACACAATATTACTAAAAACACATTTCAAAAAAACGTAATAGATAGTTTAAATGGCAACCCGAGGAAACTCTGGAACGAAATAAATGACCTAATAGGAAAACCTAAACAAAATCTAGATAAAATAATCCTTCAACATATGGGAAGTCAAGGAGACACAAAATTTTTATGCGATAAATTTGCTACAACATTCGTAAATGAAATAAAAGACATAAGACATAACTGTACTACAAAATTCCTAGATCGTAACACGTATACAACTCCTGCTTGGATGTCAATTAGATTTAGACCTGTATCACAAGATGTTAAAAAAATTATTAATGATATGGATGTTAACAAATCAGAAGGCAATGATCAAATAAAAATTAATTAATGAAAAATATTATGTTGGTATAATTTTTAAAGACTTTAAAAAGGCCTTTGACACATTGGACCACGAAACGTTATTAAGGGAAATAGATGAATGTGGTATTAGAGGTCCTTTAAAAAAATTGATTAAAAATTATCTATTAAATAGAAAAATTAAAGTTAAAATTGACGGAATTTTTAGTGATGAAATGTTAACAAATACCGGAGTAGCAACAAGGTCGATATCGGGCTTACATGTTATATAATGCAAGTAAACAGTCTACCAAACGCAATAAAACGTTGTAAATGTTACATGTTTGCAGACGATACTTGCATTATATGTGCTGACAAAGATCCACTAAAAATTGAGGAAATTTTACAAGCAGACCTAAATAACATAATTAAATGGTCCCACGACAATGGCATCATTATTAACGCAAAAAACCAAATATATGCATATACACTCACCATACGCAAATTGTCAGGAAAAGGAATTGCAAATAAAAAGTCATTCATATGATTTTTTGCACACAAAAAAACAATTCCAGCAGTGTAATTGCCCGAATATAGAAAAAGTGTACCAATATACATACCTTGGTCTTACAATAGATGTCAACTTTAACTGGTCAAATCATATTGAAAATGTATGTAATAGATTAAGATCCATATTAGGAAAATTTTACCACATATAAAAAATTGTTAATAAAAAAATATTATACTGTATATACAACGCATTAGCAGAATCAATTATAGGATAGGGAATAAATAGTTACGGATTAACGTACAAAACATACTTAAATAAAATAGAACAATTAGAAATCCGTTTCCAAAAAATTGATATCAGGCAAAAAAAGAGTCCAGTTATGTGAAGGTGATTATAAAAAAAAAATTTCCTTGTGTAATGTCCTCTCTATATACAGTAAGGTAAATTACCAATTAACGCTAGATGAATTCTGGAATACAGAATTCAAAAAACCTGTAAACCACAACTACCCTACTAGGCATAGAGAAGCAAAAAAGGTTTATTATCAATAAATCTCAAAATGTGTACGGAGATAGAACAAAAAGGCATAAAATTCCGGAAATATTTAACGCATTACCTGAAAATATCAAAAATGAGACATTTTATTCAAAAATCAAAACAAAAGTTAAATCTTTCTACCTCCGTAGAACATGAAATTAAATAATATAGTTCCTCTCTATTTTTTTTTCTCACCGTATGTTTGTACTGTGTAAAATATTTTTACTACAACGCAATTCATAAATATTATAATAATTAGTTTGTCGTAATAATTAGTATTTTAATATTAAGTATTATTTATTATTTTTGATTGATAAACTAACGTTTTAAACAAGATTTTTATGCATAGCACAAAGGGTAGATAACAAATATTATAATCAATAATTATCAGCCTGAAACACTCATCTACATTGAAAAAATCTTCCGAGAAAAGATACTGGCCGCCAACGGGAATTGAACCCGTGACCTTCTGATTTAAACAAGATTTTTATGTTATTTTATTAAACGTTAGTTTATCAATTAAAAATAATAATTAATATTTGACAAGTTAAAGTATTTCAGCAAAAAATGCAGACATAATTAGTCTCGACGCCACCTAGCGGGAGATTTAGTATTAACAATACCTCTCTCACAAAAATAAAGTTGGTTGTTTTCAGTTGGAAAAATGTAATAATAAGTAATTGTCGAATGAAACACTAGTATATATTGAATTATTTGGCGGGTATTAGATAAGCCGCCATAGCTCAGTGGTCAGAGCTGCTGACCGGCAATCAGAAGGTCACGGGTTCAATTCCCGTTGGCGGCCAGTATCTTTTCTCGGAAGATTTTTTCAATGTAGATGAGTGTTTCAGGCTGATAATTATTGATTATAATATTTGTTATTAAGTATTATATTTAGTATTTACTATGTAAAACTGAAAAGTATATTGTATTAAATAATTAGAAAAAAATAAGAGATTTCTTACAATCAAACTGATTTATCAGTTTCGTAAGATTTGTAAAATAAAATAAAATATTGTAAAATTAAAACTGAATAAACATATTATTTAAAAAAAAAAAAAAAAAACCCGGTAATTACTTAATATGTACACCATAAATAAGACACTACAATGAAACACATAATAGGTACCCACCATGAATTATATTTATTAATTGTAAATTTTTTCTCGTCAATAGATAATATAATGCACTGTTTGTTTCTGTTTATAAATAAATAAATAAATAACAATTTATGGTGCAAAACTGCATCCACCGGTTCATCGATACGAAACTATATGTACAATGAATTCTGCTGGGCGATGCTGCGTTAAAATGTACTGTACAGGCAGAAAATATATACAGGACCATACTTAACTGTTAGGTCCTAGAGATTAACACTGTTATTGTTTATTTAGAGAAATTTAGGTTTACTGAGATTTAATTCCGCTAAATTATTTTTTTATTTAAGAAATTATTTTTTATTTAGTTTTAAAGAAAGACAAACATTCCCGGGTTAAGAATAATGTGACGGAGGATACGATGCCAACTCAGCCACTGGCTAGTCATCTGATTTGATTTATTGTGTTTTTATTTCGAACAACATTCCATGGCTAATACAACTAATGTATCTTTTGAAAGCACTGTCAGTAAATGCAATATTTATTGGCACTGTTGAAATGCATTGAAAGTAGCAATTTGTTACACTGAATCGAAAATCTGTAGAAGTGTGATCTGTACCGAAACTGATCGCCAATTTATATGAAACTTTTAAACTCTTAGTCTGACTGGGCAATTAAAATAAAAACCCGTGAAAATGAAAAAAATCTAATTAAAAAGAAAAATTTGAAGTGTACATTCACAAAAATATTTGCATTTGAAAGGGATTATTTTTTTTTTACATGAGATCCACACGGGAGACCCTAAGGAACATAATTTACCTCATGGCCTATATCATCTTTGGGGTTGATGTGTGGAAGATTTTTTAAGGAAAGGAAGGAGAAGAGAGTTATGGGAAGGAAAAGGGTATAAGGGGTGGGTAGGAATCTGGGGTTCAGTGTGTCCCAGTCATCCGCCTCCAAGACCTAGACAAACCTCACCCAATGAACCCGGACACCCCTGCTAAATCACCAAACGTAGCGAACCACTTGGGGTGTCCTATGGCAGTGGTGTTGGTTATCCAATAAAGGTTCTCGGGGAGGCCGTACCCGTTCCCGCCTCCCAAATTTGAAATTGAGGTCTGTTTCCTCCAAAGAAAAAAGTGACAATTTTCTTGCATCTCGATAATTTTGAAAGTATGGAATATAGTTACGAGGATAATATTGAAGTGTGAATGAATTCCAAACAACATACATATAATGCTGCCGCTCTTTTTTACACACTAAATGACAACAGTAAAAAATGAGACAAACGGTGAACGTATGTCTGCACCCCCCCAAAGGAAACATACAATCATTTTCATACATCTCCCTCACACATTAAAATAAAATTAAACGCCATTCCCGTTGAAAAAAAGTAGTGCTTTGGAGAAAACAGTCACACGTATTTTGTGTATTACACCATTATTTAATGTGTAAGAAAGAGCTGCAGCATTATAGCGATAAGGAACGTATGTTTATTGTCTCTTTTTGCCTGCATGGCACTGTAGCAAGCAACGAACAACCATAAAATACTATATTTATCCGATTTTGTATAATGGTATCACCGGCTCCACTTTCTGGCTGGGTGCATGATGTTGCAGATACAATCCGATTCGCGCATTTGTCTTTCTACCTGCTTTTACTCTAAGCAAGATAATTATTAAATCTGTGTCAATTATTGTAACATAACGTTTTTATTGTAAATATATTTGACCCGCGTTAAATAAAGAATTATCATTGAAAACCTCCACAATATACGCATCCAGTTTACAGACGTGGCAAGGTTTGTAAACTGCAAGACCCACTGGATAAAATATTTATTTATTTATAATATTAACGCCTTTCGGCTTTTACATAATATGACATAGTGTATAGCAAGTGAGTTTGTGAAACAGAAAGAATATAGTAGAGAAAGACATAGTAGATATTCAGCTCTCAAAACCAAAATAAATGCTAAGATATTTAAATATTACAATATTCTAAGAATGAAAATATATATTTGTATGTAATACATGACAATAACTTAACTTACAGAGGATAATTGAATTATTATTTCATGCTTATATTTAAAAAGCGACACATTCCATACATCCATGTGTGAAAACATATTGCCCAAGTTTTTAATACTGTGTACTGGTATATTGAAATGGGACATGGTCGTATTATTGCTACAATAAAACGGTAGTACTGACCTTTCTATCAAAATATACCAATATTGCCAAAGCACCGTTACCGTGAATCGTCACGGTAAATATAAAAGCTTCTAACCTTTAGTGCAAGCTTTTTTCTAGCTGGTTAAAATTCATAAATTTAAATTTGCCAAACTTCAAATGGACAAAATTCAAATTCGATACAAAGTTGCGAAGAAAGTCTTTAGTTGGTGCGAGCAAAGCGATTGGTTCGACACTATTAATTGAATTTGTTTTGGACTTTTTTCCCATTTCCCGCAATGCGGATTTTTCATTTGAAAATCTTGTCCGATTGAGCTGCTCTTCCCCTAATTGACGAAAACTCGCCACGGATTTGAAGAGGGGAGAGGCGGCCCGGAGCGGAACTCTAATAATTTGTCACTTTGGATTAACGGCTGCCCGGTGGAATAGGGGAAATATTGAACGAAACGTTCGAGTTGCAGGCGTAATAAGCAAAAAAAACGAGCGTGCTTTTGACCACACGACTGAAGTAAAACTTCACTAATTTATAAAAGAACATATGACATTGGGGTGATATATGACATTGGGATGACATATGACATTGGGGTGATATATGACCAGTGGCGTACACAGAGTTTTTAGTAAGCTAGAGTACTAAGATTGAAAAATTCGACGTAAATTATGTTGTAGCTGAAAATTATAATTATTTTTTTCGAAATTTCAGTATTTTGTATGAAGATTTTTTATTCAGGGTAGGCATACCTATAGGTATGCTCACTAAAATTTCTGTGCACGCCCCTGTATATGACCACTGGGTGACCTATGACCCTGACGTGACCTATGACTGTGGGGTGACCCACGACCCTGGGATGACCAATGACCCTAGGGTGACCTACGACCTTGGGGTGACCTATGACCTTGGGGTGACCTATGACCTTGGGGTGACCTATGGCATGGTTATTCAATAAATGATTCATTCCTTGTGCTCACACCTCTCTCTCTTGCCCCTACAGTAATATACGAAACGTAACTCTCTCTCTTTCTATCTTCACTAACTTATATCTCCCTCTCAACTTCCGTTTGCCTTGCCCGATCACACTTTTCGTAATGCTCTCGTCACGCATTCACCAGCTTACTCCCCACGTCAAGCGTGCGTAAAGAAGTTATACTTCAAAAAAAGTTTGTGCAATTTACATGCGGTAGAAGTGAAATCTTCATAAAACTAAATTAGGCAAGGGTGGGGAGACTACGAAACACTTTTTTATAATGTACAGATTGATTTTTTCCATTATTTTTTGTTGTCGAATTCCAGTGCATCTTTTCCTATATATTATTATTTGTGTTTTCTTCTTCAAAGTCGCTAGATGTCGCTTTCTTTTGTGCTTTTTTTAAATAGTTTTAAATATACATGATTAATTATCCACTTAAAGTATGTTTAAAGTTGTATACCGTGGATTTGACATTTGCGAAATTTCGTTTCAACCCAAATTCGCATGAATTACTTAGTTTATCAAAACTAATCAAATTATATTTCACTCGTATTTGTTTGAGAGAATCAAGTTTTTTTATTCTCTTTAGTTGCTGAATGTATAATTGTTAGTGGCAGATAATGCCGGAAAAACACTTTATTTAGAAGAAATCTAACCACAGGCGAAGTACAATCGTCGCAATAGTGACTTTAGATCTTCAAACTTGTATTACTTGAACGTGTGTCAGTAAACTAGATGACAGCCAAGCGTCAGTACGAAATTCAAATATTCGACATCTCCACCCGTTGCTTTTTTTATTTAATAACTTTGTCGTGCAAATTACCACAGTATGCAATTAAAAACGTTAAATAAATAATCACGCATTCATAAAATATGTGACAGCTATGAGAGCCAGCGTTGCCAACTCTACAATCTGACACTCATTTGACAGGAGATCTCGGACGTTATCGATCTCACAAAAATTAGGGAATAGCTCGGCTGGTATATCTTTCCTTTGAGTTCTATAGGCATTTTGGAGTGGCACGATATTCCCGTTACGAATATGAATTTAATCTTTTTTTATTAATTCATCTTTTTTATCTTAATATAATTTAGTTAGAATATATTTTGTATTTTTCCAATAACTTGTACATGAATATTTTAATGTGGGTTACATACGGAATCAATGAAAATATTTTTTTTTGTGCGATGATCGGAATCAGAAACGTAAACTTTAAGTGTGGAGTTGATTTAACAGATAGCGTTGGTCATAAAGGTATCGTTAGCCACAGAAGCGTGTGGCCGGGTCTGCTAGTTTTAACTTATAAAAATGAATGTTTCTTTGTTTGTTCTTTGTGCTTTCCTTAACTATTCATCCGAATTGACAAAACTTTGGTTATTTGTTGTGCGCATTCCCGCGATGGTTTCTATACATAATGGTGAGCTCTGGCGTTATGAAATTGTTTCCTTTACCATTCATCCGATTGTGATAAAACTTTGGTGAGTTGTTGTGCGCATAGCCATGAAGGTTTCTATATATAATTGTGAGCTCTGGTTTTATAATATTTGTTTAAAAAAATTACAATAGATGGCGCGCAAGTTACTTAAAAAATGTGTGTATTTCATATAGTTAAGCGGCAGGGAGGGATGACGGGAAGGGGGGAGGGGAACGCGGGAGAGGGAAAATTGTCGTTCTTTGAGTGCCATTGCAATGCATGTCGTCTACTAGCAAGTTACTTTATAAAAAAATATAAGTGTGTAATTACAAAAAAATGTTTTTCTTTTCATTAGAAATGTATTGGCGCGTTTAAGAAACCATTTTTGAAAACTATAATTTTATAGCTAAAATTTTCTGTGACCGTTTCCATTGATTACCTTTTTTCTTTCTTATAAAATTATTCACTAAATCAATAAAAACTATTATTGCGCTTAAAATCGTGAGCTTTATCTAGACTCAGTTTACCAAGCAATTTACCTAGATTTGATTTTTACCTATATTCCTGACGATGTAGGGGCTGTAGGGCTCACTAAGAATACACACATTTTTGGCTTGTGCTTCTCTTAATTAAAAACAGATTCTTTAGGAATAACACAGACTCAGCACAAAATGTTTACAAACTCAAACGTTGAAGAAAAAGCGCAACAACAAATTGAAATAAGTTTTGAATTGAGTTTTCGTTCGATTCCCGCGAATTTTTTATAAGAATGCTGGCGTATACTTTTCGGGGGTTGTCAACACATAATTAAAAATATTTCATTTTATTTTTTTATTTATTTGGGAAACAAACAATTATACATATTTTATAAGACATTCATTTTTACTGGGTTGCATAAACCAAGTGAAATTTCGGCATAAGATTTATATTATATGTCTACTAAAAATCTTAATTATCTAGCAATAGCGAGTATTCGGCATGCGTTGTAATGTCACTCATAGAAAGAAAGTGTTTGGGTTTTAAAGTGCTTTTGGATACTTAACACGAATAAATCTAAACGTTTACCGACACGTGCCCACGTGTGGGTAGTTCACATACAGCTGTTCGTGTGAGAAGCGTGGATTTTGCAAATTTGCCCCTGACGATGGAAACTTTTAAGTTTTACTACAGTTTTTTAGTTTTTTTTTACATCAATTTATTTATTACATTCTTCATGTTTGTTTTTAATAACGTATTGTAAGTAATGCTCATATTGAAAACTATGTGCATTTTGTAAAAAAAAAAAAAATAATAAAAAAACAATGGGTTATGTCGGGTCTCCAGCAACGAAAAAAACAAAAACATTGGGTCATAGCCACAATGTTTTTTGTTTTTGTTTTCCGTTGCCGATGGAAAACAAAAAACATTGTAGCCCTGTCCTAATATATTATATTTGCACAAACATTTGGTTCAATGTTTATGGGAATTTCGTCGATGGAGACCGGCATTACGGATACAAATAATTAAACACAAACAACGAATTTAATTTATCTTTGGACAGCTAGCTTGCCTGTTATTTCTAGTTAGGTAAACATCATCATTAAACGCAATTAAAACAATCATTGGTTTACATCAAAGAACTGTAAGTACCTACTTGTTGTCCGGTAAAAATCTACTGACGTGATCTTTTAATGCAAATGATCTTATTAATTTTGTATTCGTATTTAATTCGTAGAACTAGATTTTTTAAAATTTAATGCAAATCAACTGCATTTGCACGTTCAATGTCATTTTCACACTGTGGCTACGCCACGTTGAGACGTTTATAATATTCTTCTTACACCCCCCCCCCATTTTAATTTTTATGGTGCCTAAAATGATTTTTTACCGGTTAAACCGATTTAATGAGAAAATAATTATGACAATACATTTTCTACTCTGTGGGGTACCTTAAAATCTATTTTACCCCCAAATTAACATGTTAATGTTTTGCTAATTGTTCAATAATAACGTGATTGATAATAAATATTGAAATATATATAATATAACATATTAAAATAAATCATTAGCAGTTTGGCGGGAATGGATACCGACGCCCTGGGAACCTTCCTTGGATTACCAAAACCTCTGCCATAGGTCACCTATGGCAATAGCACACATTAGGTGACCTATGGTATGCTACGTTTGGTGATTTAGCAGGGGTGCCCGGATTCATGGGGTGAAGTTTGTCTAAGTCTTGGAGGCGGATGACCGGGACACACTGAACCCCAGATTCCTACCCACCCCTTAAACCCTTTTCCTTCCCAGAACTCTCCTCTCCTTTCTTTCCCTAAAAAAACCTCCACCCAGCATCCTCGAAGATGACATAGGCCCTGAGGTAAATTATTTTCCTCGGGGCCTCCTGTGTGGAGCTCATGTAAAAAAAGAGCTACGTCATTAACAAAAAAAATAAGAAAACATTAACATTTAATGTGGAAAAATTCTGCTCCAAAAAGATTTTCTATACTTGAAAAAGTTTATGTGATGGCATAGATGGCATACGCCCTCAGGGCCTCCTGTGTGGAGCTAATGTAAAAAAATGTGGTAAGAGCAAACAGATCTTATATAGGCATATAAGACACGTTCACAACACATTTCTATCAGTTTTTCTCTTCAGCGGTTATAACTTCGTTACTTAAGAAAAAAAAAATCATTTTGTGTTTGTAATATTGAACACCTCTGGTGCAGGTGATACCAGAATGAAAAACTTTTCTCTCAATGTTACCAGCACTAAGTATCAAGTGCTAATGTTGCCATGTGTTGTTTCTTTCGCGAATTTTCCCACACTCATCCGGGGAAAACGCTTTGTAATAACACGCAACCCTTGCCGATTTTAACCTCATCGCCGGTCAACATATCAGAATTGCTACATCATTATTAGTAGTGCTTAGAATAGAAGCGGAAAGGGAATAGACGCTTTTATAATTACTGTGATCGGTTACGGTAACGTGGCGGTAAAAAGGCAACAAAATTCGTTCCTCTTCGTTATAATGTTGCAGCTCTTTCTAACATATTAAATAATGTTGAGTCAAAAGATGAGAAACACAAAATACGTGTGTCTGTTTTTTCCAAAGTGCTACTATTGAAGTGAAAACTTCTTTAGCACCTTTGTGATTTTAAATTCTATGAAACGGAAGCGAGCGACACTAAAAAGAGGCAAACATATATAGGTATTATAGTATGTAGCCTGCTACCTACTCTTTTCTACTTTCGTTTTCTGAAGGTTCACTTCTACCACGTGAATAACAGACTGTTTTTTCTTATTTATTTTTGTAAAATAAATATTTATTTCCCGTACACAATTCTCCGAGCTTCGTGTTCAAATCATGCACGAACAAGTGAATTCTAACTGAAGCCACCGCGTCGAAAGGCTCGGCCCTCAGACCGTCCTTTCCTTTTACTCAAGCCCATGGTTTCATCCTACTTTCATACGTCACACAGAAATGGAGGTACTAACCTACGATTTCGTTGAACCAATTTATTCGCTAAATGTCTCATCTATGTATATATATCAATGTCTTCAAACCACTCCAAAATGAATAGGCAAAATAAAACACAAACGAAAACGACATCTAGCGACTCTGAAGAAGAAAACGTAAATACAAATGTATCGAAAAAGGTACACTGGAATTCGACGGCAAAAATATGGAAAAAAATTATTCTCCATATTGACAAAAAAGTGCTTCGTAGTCTCCCCACTCTTGTCTACTTTAGTTTTCTGAAGGATTCACTTCTACCGCGTGTGAATTGCGCACTCTGATTTTTTTTCCTTTGGAGGAAGCAAATATATCTTATTATTACGGCTTGGCCATGGCGACATGAATTGCGTTTCATTTTCTTTATACGTGTGAGGGAGATGTATGATAATGATTGTTGGTTTCCTTTGGGGAGGGGTGGGGGTTGCAGGCATACTTTTTGTAGGTTGTTTGTCCCATTTTCAACTAATGTTATTTAATGTGTAAGAAAGAACTGCGGCATTATAGGTTTAAGAAAAAAAAGCAAAACCATCAGCGCATTGACATTTGACGTTTTTGAATTTTTGGAATTCACCCACACTTTAATATTATCATTGTAACTATATTCCATACTTTCAAAAGTATCGTCACGGCTAGTAGTATTGTAGGGGTTATTATGTCCGCTGTCTCCTTCTTTAGCCATCGTTTCGGACAGCGTTATAGTTGCCAAATCAGGGCAGATGCGTAATGATGGCCTTGTATAATGCTGTCTGAAACGTTGGCTAAAGAAGGAGATAGCGCAACACGGCATTATACCAAAAATAAATCAGCATAATCACTCGCTTGTACCTAGGTTACATGATGTTAGTAATAGATGTGGCAGATCTATTTAACTGCACGAAAGGTAGGTACAAGAGGGCTATGCTATCAAATCTTTTCAATCAATATTAATTCTATTTGTACCATAATTTTTTGTATGTAATTGTCTCTCTGGTGTCATTTCTCATTCAAATGCCACAATTATCTGTTATACTATTATAATTCTTAATAACTTATCAATTGAAATAAAGTCTATAGCCAAATATCTCACTTTCAGAAAGGCGCTTACTGACCTTCTGATGAGTGACTATGACAGTGTTTACAACTTGTTTCATATACTCAGATAAAGATAGAAATTTTCAACATCATTACATACTAGTACCATATGTTTACAGATTTATTTTATTTACATGTTTGTTTTACGCACTTCTTTTTCTCTTTTCTATTTTTTATTATAACTTTGCCAATTTAACCATGTGTTTACACTAGACTACACTCAAAGTTAATATCTTTAATTAATCACCATGAAACAGGCATTCGCCTAGTATGGTGATTTAATAAATCTTATCTATGGAAATGTCAAATATATGTAACATGTATTATATAAATATATAAATAAATATAAATACTCTTTTTTTATATTATTTCTCCTATTATTTTGTGACATTTAATCAGTACTTATGGTATATGTATAATGTATACCGTGGATATCAAAAATAAATTAATATTTAATTAAATTATTAAAACACTTTGTTTTTACCACAATAATCTTTATTTAAAAAGTCGACATGTTTCGAGAACGATGTTCTCTTCATCAGGACATTATATGTACTAAAACTAAATTATCAAGCATAGAAAGGCAGGCGTGGGTGGAAATGGAATTAGTTGGAGGGGGGGGGGGGGGGGGGGGAGAGGGGCGGAAAGAGGAGGAGTTTAGAAGATAGACAGGGGGGAGGGGGTTGCTTAGAAAATCATAGACAAAATAACAATGGAAATATGTTTAAAATAGGGTTATTCACAAAATTAATTTGGTTATTAATAATATTTAAACTTTTATTGACATTTTTCCTAATTTCTAATATTTCTAAAAGATCTAATTGAAAACCACTAACGTTAGTATGTAAAATTTTTAACGTTAGTGGTTTTCAATTAGATCTTTTAGAAATATTAGAAATTAGGAAAAATGTCAATAAAAATTTAAATATTATTAATAACCAAATTAATTTTGTGAATAACCCTATTTTAAACATATTTCCATTGTAATTTTGTCTATGATTTTCTAAGCAACCCCCTCCCCCCTGTCTATCTTCTAAACTCCTCCTCTTTCCGCCCCTCTCCCCCCCCCCCCTCCAACTAATTCCATTTCCACCCACGCCTGCCTTTCTATGCTTGATAATTTAGTTTTAGTACATATAATGTCCTGATGAAGAGAACATCGTTCTCGAAACATGTCGACTTTTTAAATAAAGATTATTGTGGTAAAAACAAAGTGTTTTAATAATTTAATTAATAAAATGGTGCCACAAAGTGAATTTGCAAAATTTGAAGAAATTAATATTTAATTAAATGATTACGATATTAGCGAAACTCAATCAAAATCTGAAGACAGAAAAATCAGAAAAAGATATTGGTTCCACTGGGACTCGAACCCAGATACCTTAGCATACCTTAGCATTTGCTAAGGTCTGGGTTCGAGTCCCAGTGGAACCAATATCTTTTTCTGATTTTTCTGTCTTCAGATTTTCATTGAGTTTCGCTAATATTGTCTTCATTCAATTAAATATTATAATTTGAGTTTTACTCATAAAGTAAAAAAAAAAAAAAAAATTAATAAATAAATAATTAAAGCATGACGCCTACGCACGGTAAGAGTTTTTTTCAATAGAAACAGGACCCTCATACCTTTTTCATTCCTTTCCTTTTGCCTACGTATACCCTCCACACAACATCCCCAAAGATGACATATGAATGGGAAGAATTATTTTCTTGGGGACTCCTGTATAGAGTTTATGTAAAAAAAATATAATTCTGAATTTAAATGCTGCTTGAAATGAGGTGACCAGACCTGAATAGCCAGTTACTTCCCCATCTTCCTCTTCTCCATTTTCTCCCCTTCATACTACCTTCAGCCTCACAACATACAGTCCCAATGGATTCAGACTAATTGGAACATCGTGTCGAATTCACACAAAAAATAATCAATTGTCAAAAGCCGGAATAACATAAGAGTGTGAATGTGAATGAAGCAAGGAATATGCGGGCCATGGTTGTATGGCGGTTTTTCCTACAGCTGTGGAGGGGAAGGAGATTGGAGAGAGGAAGGTGGGAAAGCACCAGATTATTCAGATTTGATCATCGAACACGGCTAAAGTCATTTAAAGCAACGTTTCAATTTTAGTCGGAGACGCCCGAGGAAGACATGGCACGATCAAGTGAATCAGATACTTGAGTCGGGCCATGTCAAAAGTCAGATTAATAGAAGAGTATGTATGAGACGACGTATGAATGTGAGTGAGGCAAAGAGTGTGTGCCAAGACCGAGTTGTTTGGCGGTCCGTCCTCTCTGCCTATCCCTGCGGGGAAACGGCGTGATGGTTAGTAGTTAGTTACATGTATAACGTATGAGGCGTAAGTACTTGATTTATTAATATGACGAGACACCACTGAATCTTTTAACAATATTAGGTAATTTCATAATGGAAATCCGTAAGCCTGTTTCCGAGTGGCCACCGACCTAAGTGAGCAATGGCCACTGGCCACTGGCTCCCATTTAAAGGGCAGCGGCCCTTTGATTCGAAATGTATAAATATTCCTGCTAGCGGGCCGGAACTTGAGAGTGCCTGATCGCGGATTGCGGTGAAAGCTATAACACGTTGAGGCCTTACAAAAATTTATAGAAATTTTTATTTTATTTTTAAACTAAAAAGAAAAACTAACATTCCCGGGTTGCGAATAATCCAACAATGTTTGAAAATCTCCTACTACCACCACACTAAGCGGAAATGTTGCTTGTGTCATGATGGAGGGACCCAAACGTGATGCCCACTCAGCCACTGACCGGTCTGTATATACAATATGAAATAAAAAAATAAATAAGAAACTGCTTGGTTGTCGTAGCCAGTGTTAACAAGAATACAGTACTTACACGGATGTATTGCTGGGATACATCCTGTTTCAATGGTGTTATTCGACTTCAGGAATGAAAAATCCAATGAGATTTTAATGTTTTCCTTCGTTAATGTAATTAAGAGAACGGTGTGTTCACTGTAATAAGTTTTTAAGTTTCCATGTTAAAATTCGAAGACATGATTTTTTAATGTTGGCGTTAAATTTTAAAAATTATCTTCTGGGAAATCGCGAGCAATCGAGACGAATTTATTTATTTCGCGTGATCGCTCCAGTGATTAAAATTTTATATCAAATCAGTAAAAATTCTTATGTCTTGAAAATTTAAACTTATTCAGATCTTGTAAAAGAGAGTTAAAGGTTTATAGTTTATCAAAATTTCTGGAAATTAGAGTACCTACGCATTACGAAAATCAGAGGGACGCTCTTTTCAGAGAAGTGATGCTTGAACTGTGAAATAATGTAAAGTTGTGAACGGTGATTTAAATGGTTCGCCTATGGCTTAAGCGAAGAGAGAGCTCAAGTAAAGTAAGATAGTGAAAATTAACAATCAGATATTATAATAAATGTAAACATTCTCACTATAAATAGTGTTTAGGACAGTTTAGGTGGTTCATGGCCACCTGGTTCTTGGCGGCTTTTCCTACGAGGCGCTCCGTGTCTGTGAATGCTACGCACGAGGGTGCGGTGCGACTGCCCATGTCGTTGGCAATGACCTCCACCTTGCCGAACCGGTAGACCGCCACACATGAGTTGGTGGTGCCGAGGTCCTTGGTAGCCATCTAAAAACATATTTGGTTTTTAGAAAGCTAAAAACTTGGGAATAGTGGGTAATCACCCACCAGCATTAATTCCGGCTGGAATATAAAGTCCCTAGTGAATGTGAGGGAAGGGAACAGTGGCTACAGGGTGGCAGGGCTGGCAAAATGCCACTGAAACCAATACTGAACTGTAATAACTTTAAAAACCTTTCGAATATTATATTCGAACATAATATTCTAAATGTTTTTAAAGTTATTACATAAGTTTTAAAGTTAGTGCATAACCGTGAAAAATGTCGCTTTATTATAATTACAATTTAGAAAAAGATAATTATTGTAATTTTTTGTAAAATTATAATTAGATTTTTTTAGATTAAATATTTTCCCTCAGGGCCTATGTCATTTTTGGAGATGTTATGTGGGGGGTCTTATTAAGGAAAGGAAGGAGAGTAAGTTCTGATAAGAATCCATCCCTCCCACTGGGGTGTAAGGCGATGGGCCGAGAGTTCGGCTGGAGAGATCAAAAGGTCTCCCTCAACCAGTCTCTCCAGATCCCACCTCCCACGAAGTAAGTGGGAAAGCGCATCCGCCACTAAGGCCTAGACAAACCCCATCCCATGCACTTGGACACCCCTGCTAAGTCACCAAACGTAGCGAACCACTTGGGGTGACCAATAGCAGGGTTGTTGTTTATTCAACAAATGGTTCCAAGGGCGAACTAATTCTGTAGTAAGCTTGATAAACGAGCTTGAAAAGGTTTTAAACCCGCGATTTCAGGGCTACAAAAAAAATCAGTAATTTATAAGGAACTGTCTAAGTATATTTTCAAAAAAGAAATATCGGTCCAAGTAATATATATTACAGAAGTAGAAGGGGTCGAAGGTGTAGAATGAGCTCGATGGACTACCAATGTGAGGAACGTGACGTGAATGGGTTGAAGTTACTTAAACCATTCGGCTCCTGAAGTATAATGAAATCGCCCGAGTAGACGGAGAGACGGAAGAGTGGCGGAATCGGCTACAGAACAAGAGCGGATAAGTGTTCTAAGTACAGGGTGTTTGGATAATGAATCAACAAACCTCTAGTAATCATTTCATTGTTTTATTCATATATACATATTTCTCGATAGTCAACTCTTAGGTCGGCAGCATTATCAGATATCGGAAGGTTAAAGGAACCAAATCGCACACCCAAAACTAAGTTTGGTGAGCGTGCCTTCGGAGCGTCAGGACCTAAAGCCTGGGATGGACTGCCACATGATTTAAGAATGATCCCAAACTCAGCGGAATTTATAGTTTATAGCTAAACTTAAGGCGCGGTGTACCCGCTCAAAAAGAAGAAGATGGGGAGATATGTAAATACGAATGTTAGAGAGAGCGCGCTAATATTTAAGCAAAAATGGTGAAAATGTTTAATAAAACACGAATCGTTTAAAATAGAGCAAAAATCTCGTTGGAATGTCTAAAATAGCATTTAAAGAAAAAAAGAATTTCATACGTAGGTGTAACTTGTAAAATAACTAAAAAAACGTGTTTATAATAATTTTCGGAGCATACTTAGCAATTTTTTTATCGAGGGAATATCATATACTTAATTGCCATTTCGGCATGGGGAATGTATTGATATTATCTTCAAGAAAAACCTATATTTTTTAAGAGCTTTAAAACTTAAAGCATTTAAGGAAACTATGTAATAAATCGTTAGAAATGCGGAAAGCCGGGCCTTAAAACTCACCTTTTCAGACAGTCGTATCCATAAGTAAAAAACTTTCATCGTCACCTTACTACCCGCGAAATTGTAAATAACTAATTGTTTAAAAACATAAGCAAATTCTTATTTGCATGTTTTTGTAAAGGTCATTTCGTAAAAAAATCTTCAGTCCAAAAGAGTCCAAAATTCTCAAGTCTTTCAAAATAAATATTCACTCAAATTTGGCATTAATCTTCTCATAAATGTAATACCAATAGTGATGGGGGTAGCAAGTAATGGAAAATCATGCAATGATCCGTGTTTTAAATATAATGTCCTCCGCGTGCAAAGTCGTATCTTCTCCAAGCATAAACTTTCTAATAAAGTGTGTTTATCGGAATTGACGTGCCAGGTAAGTATATTTCTGTATCCATTTGAAAATAATAAAGTTAGATAGCCTAAGAATTCGTAATAAATTGTACAGCGCCCTTGAGGTGATTTTTCACAAAAACGGGGCTCTACAAATTATTATTATTATTACTTTATTGAAGTGGAATGAAATAATTTCTGTCTTCAACCATTATTGGTGACTTAGAAGGGTGCTCGGGTTCATCAGGTGAGGTTTGTCTAGATCTTGTAGGCGAATGCGTTTGCCCACGTATTGCATTACAGGCCGGATCGGGTGAGACTTGTTGAGGTAGACCTAACCTGAACCTCTCCAGCTGGACTCTCTCGACATATCGTCTTGCACCGCAGTGGAAGGGATGGATTCACACGTACGTCACTACTGAACACATAGACCCCGTGATTCCTATCCACCCCTACACCTATTTCATTCTCAAAATTTCCTTTCCTTCTTTCCTTAAAATACCCTCAAAAACATTCCCAAAGAAGACATAAGCCCTAAGGGATTTTTTTCCACCAGTTCTCCTGTGTTAAGATAATGCAATAAAAATAGTTCTTCTAAGTTTGGGAATATCACAAAAATATGTCCAATAGCATTCTTAAAATTAAAATTTAAGTAAAATTAGGTCACTCTAGAAGTTTGTCGATGATCGATAAATTTTAAAATTTTTTTGTATTACAAAAAAAAAGAGTAACAAATGTATATGAAAAGTAAAATTCTTCAATACAAAAACAATTTTACATATAGGACTATAACATGCAATGCATACACAAGTTACATACATGTTTTAATCCTCTTGGTTATCTATATGTTATTTAGTACATATATACCTTTTATTTAATTAATATTATTTTAATAACTATGCTAAGCAAATAACAGTTACTATGGTCTCAACTTTTTTATTTTATTTTGTATTCTTTTGATTTCCTTAATTTTCCTTCTTTTTTTGTACAAATCATGTTTCATATGTTCATACCCATCCTAATTTGACTGTCCTCAAACAGGAATCCTTCTAGTTGAACAGTCAAAACATTTCATAAATTATGTATACAAATGTATAATCTTGTACTAAATAAATGAAAATAAATAAAAATGTGTCAATATAAAAAAATAGATAAATTCGATCAGCAAAAAATAATTAAATTATATTTATGTTTCATTTACCAAACACCCTGTATTCCGGCGTGCGTTGTACTGGTTCACTCAGTATTCGATCTATTGCTATTTTTGTACCAAGTTAATATTTCACTTTGAGGTATAGTTCTGCCAACGTGAAAATGGCTTGACAATATATAAAATTCATCAGCATGGTAGGATAGACATTTTCTTTCTGTGTTTTATTTATTTGGACCTCCGTGGTAAAGTGGTTAGAATGAAATGAATTTGAAAAGAATTTTTATATATACTTACAAAGGATGTTTCAGTTTACAGGATGTTTAAGAACATCCCAGAAATATTTTAACCAGCCATTCCTGAGCGTATTTGGAGTAAAAATAAAGATATCATTTTTGGGTCCAGTAAGATTTTTTTCAACTTTAAACAAATATACATTTTTTTATTAGACTTCACCACTGGTCATTTTTTTTCCTAAATACCGCACAAGAATCCCGCAGAAGAATTATTTTATTTTTATTTATATGAATACCGCACAAGAGTCACAACTGCTCCCGTCGGGAGCCAGTGAGACTATGGTATCCCCAATTGGGTATTGTGGTCTTACACCAGAGCGATACTGAGAGTGTCTTCCACCCTGGAACGTGCCGCAAATATACTTAAAATTATTTTTAATTAATTGTTTGTTAAATATTACAAATTAATCAAATAAAACTTATTTGCGCACGCCAGGTTTCGAACCCGTGACCTTGGGATTGTTAGTCGTGAGCCTTATCCGTCGACTGTATAAAATGTTTTACCACAAATTATGTGAATACCGCACAATAGTCCGAACCACTTAGAAACATCCTGGCTTCAGTGAGATCATGGCATCAACGATAATGATTGGGGTATGTTGTGATCTTGAAGTGAGTAAAGAAGGGAAGGATATGGGAAGATGGTTAAGTACTTGGCTTTTTAGAGCTGGTCATCAATACAGCTAAAGCTATTTCAAGCAACGTTTCGATCCCGAATGATGGCCGTCCACCAGGGCGGTCTCGAGTATTTACCACTTTGTCTACGATTTTAAGAATTTAAATTTAGAAATTTATCTTTTTTTTAAATAACTCAATTTAACGATTTAAAAATATATGTATGTACATCGCCTTCCTTTTCTCGGCCCAAATCGATAGCCAGAAATATCTTTGAAGGGTGAAAGTCAAATACAATTAAATGCCTTTCAGATTAATTAACAGCTTTTTTAACGCGACCGTAATTAAATTTTGAAGATCATAAAATTGAATTATTTTTATTTGAAATATTTTTCCATTTCACAGTTAATCAATATATAAAAAAAATCAATAATAAACCTGTCTTGTTTTACATAAAATTTAAGACTCCATTGGGTAATATTTTAAGAGGAACGGCTGCGCCTTTTTTTATTAAAAACTTAATTTGGATTTGATGCCAAAATACTTGGCAAAACTGAATATTTCTTTTTTTAAACTTAAGTCTTACTTCTGCTATTTATATCTATTCATTATATTTTAAATTAATTAACCGCAGGACATGTCTTCTTTGGGGATGCTGCGCGGAGGATAGGAGTTCTTTACTAAGCATCTAATTATTTTTTTTGTTTCTTTTGTTTCAGGTGAGTTATTCAAGTAATCAAAACATCTTATTACTGTGGGGATCAGGATCTATTTCCTGAAATGAATTTTGGCATGTGGTAAGTGAGAGTCGTTGACAAAAAATGGATCCGACAAACGACCGTGGCCGGTTATCCCATAATAATCTGGACTCCCTTTGATGGATCCAGATTCCTCTGTATATGATGATCTCAGTACAGGGTTTCAATACAATAAGAAGACGTAGGTAGTCTAGTGATGTTTATCCCGGGATAAGGTACAATGGTAATTCTTAGGAAGTCTGATGGTAAGGGGACGAATGGACAACAATCACACTCTTTTATACGTTCCTCATATTGTCTCACTCACACACGCATGTCTCTTTCATACCGCAAGACATACGTTCACCACAATATCCACCAACAAAATATCTACTAAAATCTAACCTAAACTAACAAAAATGATTAAAAAAATAAAGACAATAAATTGTTGTTCAAAAATAGTAAAATGGGACAAAAATAATACACACATCCTGTAAAGACAATGAATTATTCTTAAAAAATGGGACAAAAATAGTAAAATGGGACAAAAATAATACAGACATCAAACTAGGGAATTCGGCACTGAAGGTGCCCGGCTTCGATCGGATATCATCGGCTAATTCCGTAACTGTTCGGGTCTAATTTGACTTTCGGGCATTGGTTGACTCTCTCATATAGTTCAATTTTACTGACCTCTGTTGAGACACCTCAAAATTACATGTAACTTCTTATGCTAACGATATTTGTTGAAAACAGGGCAAAATTGATCTGCATTCACGATACAAACAATACTATAATATCTGCATTCACGATACTATAATACAAAAAATCACATCACATCTTAATTGGTAGGTACTCGCTTCGAAAAGTTCTCAATATGCTATTTAGATCTACACTGATTGATACCAGTGCCGTGCATTACTATGTGATCAACGATTGGTTTTATGAGGATTCAAAAAATTCGAAGTGCCCCAATTTTTAAAAACTTAGGGACAAAGTATTAATATAAGTTTTTTTTTAATTAGGCCTATTAACCCTAAAAAAATAGTTGTAATGGGTATTTATTGTAATCGAAATTCTACCGCTGTTAGGTAGTAGTAGGATATATCTCTACATGTTATAAATTAAAGTCCTCCACCGCCTCTGTCTGTCTGCTCGAGATAAACTCAAAAACTACTAAACGGATTTTCATGCGGTTTTCACCAATAGATAGAGTGATTCACGAGAAAATTTTGGGTATATAATTAGTCAAGGTTTTATGTAAATTGGTTGAAATATAAAGTAGAATGTTTGTACGTGTTGGACGAGTGGGCTGGCAAGCGGGCGGGATGGATTTGCTTTGTTTGCAAATTGACAGTTTAATGCCGAGGTTGATGAAATGTTGCACATGTGACCTTCAAAACAAGAGAAAAGTTACTCTCTACATTTGATTTTGAAAACTATGTGTAAAGCCCGAGCATCGCCGGGGACTTCAGTTAGTTATTATATATAAAACACAATCAATAATAGTAAACGATAGCAAAAATACTTTCTACAACAAAGTTTTTAGTGTAAACGTTATGTGGGACACGTGGAAGTCGAAAGTATTGCCATAAATCAGATTGCAATTAAAAGTATAAGAGACCTAATTTTTATTTATTGATATCAAGTTTTATTTGTAGAAATCCATTTAAATTTTATTTCTTTAATATATTCAATAATATTATTATTCAACTAATAAAAATAGTTTATTTATGAAGAAGTTCTGCTATGTAATTATTATTACGCGTGACAGCTATTTTGTCTTCTGAAGGGTAATTAATAATGCCTTCAGAAAGCGATAGAGCTGTCACGCGTAATAATAACTACACATCAGAAATTGTTTATAAATAAACTGTTTTTATTAATTGAATAATAATATTATTGAATATATAAAAGAAATAAAATAATAATTTTATCAAAGAGAAAGAATTTATAAGTCTAGAAGAAATGTGACATAAAATATTCACAAATTTATTGAAAAAATAGTTTTTTTTCTCTTAAATTTTATGATTAGTTTTTCTTATGTTACGCACAACTTTTCAGTCTTTATGCACTGCACGCCACTGAATGATTGTGGGTTAAATACAATAGAAAAACAAAAAAAACGTTAACGCGAACTTAAGGGCACGACACCGTTCGACACTCCGTGGCACCCTTTGTTCCTTGGCACTATATTCAGCGACGCGACGTGACAAGGCACACTAAGGACTTAATTAATGAAACCTAATTTATTAAGAATCCGCCGGTTTATAAACTAGATGGATGCAGAACAGGCCTGAGAATGAAGTGAAAAATATTGTTGGATGGACGCAGAACAAGCTTAAGAATGAAGTGACAAATATTGATGAAGGGAAGCTGATCATGGGGAACGTTAAGCAACTATCGACATATTCTACATGGATGTATTTATTATTGGAGCCTTCTTCAAGTAAATAATGATAAAATGTGAGGACGGTATTTTCGTCCCTTTAGCTGTGAGGGAGATTATCAAATTATTGATCTTCTTCTTCTTTCGTATGGTGGGGGTCAGAGGGGGATATATAGGTCTGCAAGCCGGTTTAAGGCCTCAGGCTCTTGAAAACAAGAACGAGTCGAAGAAGCGACCCATTTTCATGTGACAAATGTCAACGTGTACATATGTTGGGTACACGTTTGGCGTGTTTTTAAATATATTTTTTTAAATTAGCTCCACACAGGTGGCCCTGCGGAAAATAATTCCCTGAAGGACCTATGTCATCTTTGGTGATGATGATGTGTGGAGGGTCTTTTTAGGATAGGAAGGAGAAGACGTTCTGGGAAGGAAACGGGTATTATAAGGGGTGGGTAGAAATCTGAGGGTCAGTGTGTCCAGGAATGACGGACGTATAAATCCATCCCTCCCACTGCGGTACAAGGCGATGTTCCGAGAGAGTACGACTGGAGAAGTCAAACGTATTTCCTCAACCACTCTCTTCCAATCGGGGCTTCCATGCAGCTGGTCTGCAGACACATCCACCGCCAAGACCCAGACAAACCTCACTCCATGAACCCAGGCACCCTTGCTAAGTCACCAAACGTGGCAAACCACTTGGGGTGACCTATAGGAGAGGTGTTGGTTATCCAATAAATGATTCCCGGGGCGGCGATATCCATACCCGTCTCCCAAATAGAATTTCACGACTGTGCACCGGTGCCGAGGGGATCAATGACGCTAGTTCCTCGGAGCATCTTCCATTGAAATACCGATAGAACAATGGTAGCGTTCCTACCCGACGCCTGTGCTTTAAAGTTTGCAATCCGCTTGTGAAAATATAAGAATCTGTAAATGGATCGTCCGTTTCTGCACAAGTCAAGGATTTTTTTGTTGGTATTTTGGTGCTCCAGACCAGAGGTGGTTGCCAAATTCAACCGTGGGGAGCACTTGCGACAGGGTTAGCAATTGTGTGCTATTAAAGTATCTGCGGGCCCTGTACACTGTACAGTACGCCCAAGCTGGTCACTTAGAATTACACCAAGCATATCAATGGAGGGCCTGTTCGGAAGATTGCTTCCGTTTGATTCTAGCCCATTGTAATTATTTTATTACTATTATTTTTCTATAATTTCAGTTTCGTTAATCCAACCACTAATAATAATAACATGAAGGCTGATTTATATAGCACCGTTTTGGTGAAAAATTACCTCCAAGGCACTGCACAAATAAATATATAATAAATTTATATAACCGGCTTACCAATATGATTCAATATGCCATAATTTGTCACAAGCCTGAGTTAGTTACATCATGATAAAACTGTGTTGATCCATTAATGAATTTCATATTTTCAAATTTTAATTTATCTGGTTATAAATCAATTCGATTATTTTTTTAAATTATACCGTTTTGCCATCACCACATTAGACAATCACTCATCCTTTGCCGAAGATCTGCGTCAACACCTTCGCACTTTCGTAGCATCTGCTCTCCTGGCAATGTACCAATAATTCCCCCAGTCCCTCCAGTCTCTGGTCTGTAGTCTTTAGTCGGCCGGACAACTTGGGAGTGGATTCCCATGTTAGCGCCGTTGATCTGTTGTTTTTGCTACTATTATATACTACATGGGTTCAATTCTCAAATCGAGAACACTCGCAATCTTCGTCGAAAATATTTAAATGTACATTGTGCATTTTTATAATTACCGCGATGATTCACGGGAAAAGGCAATAAATATAAGTTCCTTATCGCTATAATGCTGCAATTCTTTCTTAAAACTTAAATTATAGTGAACTTACAAATACGTGTGACTTTTTCCTCCAAAGTACAACTTTTTGCGACGGAAAATACATTTCATTTTCTTTATACGTGTGATTGTATGTTTCCTTTATGGGGGTGCAGACATACGTTCACCGTTTGTCACATTTTTGACTGTTGTTGTCTAGTGCTGCAGCATTATATGTTTAAGAACAAGTGCAATTTAACGATTTTGAATTTTTGGAATTCACTCACTCTTCAATATTATCCTTGTAACTATATGCTATACTTTCAAAACTATCGTCACGGCAAGTAGTATAGGTAGGGATCTACGGAGAGGTCATGTTGCGATGTGTGAGAAAGATGCATGAAAATGATGACGCTTTCCTTTGGAGGAAACAGACCTGCGTACATAGTGTATCTCATCTTTTGAAAGAGCTGCAGCGTCATTGTGTTAACGACTGTATGTTCATTGCCTTTTTTTTATGACGTCATGGTACCGTAACCGTGAATCATCAAGGTAATAATAAAAAAGTCTTTTGGAAGACTTTCTTATTCTCGAGTCTCGTCGAAGGTACATACTTAGACGCCAAAGTCAAAAAATCAGTTAAATCGAACAACGAGTGGGTCGAACCACTCGTTAACACTGACAAAACCGTCAAAATCTAGTACATACATGTGTCCTAACCTAAGATTATTCCCACGAGCTTATCGAAGGACAGGCATCATATATTTTCACAAAGTTATTTTAAGATTCCATATCGATCACAGAAATTTGAAATACTGTAAAGGACAAAATATTAATTGTTAAGGAGAACGAAAAGAAAGAAAAATTTTATTTTCAAAAAATCATGTCTCTTGTTTTTATACACCTACAATTATTACTCATTTTTAATATGTAATTTTATTGAAGAGATGTTTCGGAATACCTACTTGACATTTTTATCTAATTTATTTTAAATTTCAGAAAAAAACGTCTTAAAATTACATATTTAACTCACTTTTTGATTTATTGTCCTTTACAGCATTTCAAATTTCTGCTATCGATGTAATGGCTGATTTAACGGCAATATTAGCTGCATAGCATAATGTAGAGCAAACCGAAGTAGTTGCTTTGAGACCAACAAGAACGTTTCGTCATAAGGTAAATAGTTTTCACATGAACATTATCTTCCTAATTAATCTGCTGCAATGTCGCTTTGCAGGTGTTAGCACTTATATATTACATCATTATTTTTTTCTTGGTTACCAGTTGCTTTAGGTTTTGTCCCGCCTGCCATTTTTCGAAGATAGTGTGGTCGTAATTTCAAAGTTGCACCATAGATACCTACGTCAAAAACAACGAAAATCAGGACGTTATTCACGAGACTGTCAATTTACTCATATCTTCAACCCTTTGACACATTCCACAAAGTTCATAGAGACGACGCGACGGGTAATTTTTGGTTGATCGCTATTGGAGAATTGAACCCCAGACAAAAACACTTTGTTCTTAGTTGGGGCAGTCTCAGACACAGCATGATTGTTAATTAAATGGGTTCACTGGCAGTTGGTATTGAGTTTTTTTATTATTATTTTCACCTACACCGTGTTCCACGCTCACACCGCGAAACTTTCGGGGGGTGATTATTATA
The DNA here is from genome assembly GCA_917563855.2 of Limnephilus lunatus. Classification (NCBI taxonomy): domain Eukaryota; kingdom Metazoa; phylum Arthropoda; class Insecta; order Trichoptera; family Limnephilidae; genus Limnephilus; species Limnephilus lunatus. The sequence continues at coordinate 3,806,539 of OU830593.1, read as the reverse complement.
TGTACCTAGTCATAATACACCAATCTGCATTCCGCAAGACGTAACTATTAAGAAATATGCTATTAACTCGAGATCATCCGGACATAGACTCTACAAAAATGTATTGATTTTACTTTATTAAAAATTTTGATTATTATAATGAACTGTCTACACCTATAATTTACACGCGAAGAGGAATGTCCCAGAGTGGGTTTGTTTTTCAAACAAATCTATATTTATATCTAGAGTTTGATGATATTTTGCACACTTATACTATTTCGGGGTGTAATAAAAATAAAATGGCAGTCAGAAAAGAATTCTAATCCAACCCTAATAAACTACAACAATTTTAATATACATATAGTATGTTCCTAAATGTCACACACATACATAAACTTACTTACCCTGACTGACCTTATTAACATTATTTATTCTTAGTGGTATCAATAATATTTTTTCTAATAACACGGATACCTGATTTTCTTTTCGGGTCTTTTCTAGGTTTGTGTATGTATGTTTTATAACGGTATTTTGGGTAACGTTATGTTACGCGGTATACGTTATGTCCTTTTATGTTATAAAATTTTTGTAATAAGGGTTTTTTGTTGTTTAATCCATCTTTTAATTTTGTATTTGAATTTATTTATTTTTTCCTAATTTTTTGTACCAAATGAAAGATTGTTGAATGCTTTTATTGCCTTTGACTAAAGTTTGTGCCTGCCTTCAGAGTTTTTATGTGATTAAAAACTTCAAATCATTTCCTGTCATGAAAATGTATTTATCTGATAAGTTATTAGCTAAATAGAGTATAATTCCGTCATTTGGTCACCTCACCATAAAATCATATTAAAAATATCGAAAGAATTCAGCCAAAACTCCAATCGCCAATTTTTCGCATACACAGTTCAGAAAAACGAATATACCAATGAAATCGACATTTTGAAAGCAAAAACCTCGATGTTTAAAAAGTATTTACAATTTTTTATGTCAATATGTTATATCTGATAATTTTATCCAATTGTAAACCACTGTAATGTAAGAAATTATTTTTTGTTTGCAACCTGTATAAAAAAAAGTTAGTATTGTATACCCAAGAAAAAGGTGTATACGAGCTATCGATTCAAAGTGAAGAAGTCAAATGAAATATGAATTTATATTCCAATGTTCTTTGAATATGAATATAGACATTCAATTGAGACAAAGAATTGAAGTTTTATTGAAAGGAGCCATTTTTACCTCGACGTAAAAAATGGATTTACGATTTTGTTAGATTTTTTTTTCAAGATTATATAAAGGTTAGTCAACCTCTCCACTCCAGACAGACATCGTCACTATATTAAATATGACCTATGTAGCGTATTTATTTAAGAGGAACGGCTGAGCTCCCCTTTTCACAAAAAAAATTAATGTAAGTAGTTTTTAGACCAAAATGACCAACAAAAAAGATTTTTTTATAATCAAAAGATATAGCAATTAATTTTTTTGTAAGGTAATTATAATTATTAAAAACATAATCTAGCATTTCTTACTGTGAAAATACAATGAAAAATAAATTCTAAATTATATACCATTACAAAGTCCTTCTTGTTAGTATAAATTTTAATTTATATATCTACGACAAATTTGTGTTGCAACATAAATCAGTCGTTTTGTAGATACGTTTTTAGATATTCACGGCCAAAAGCATTTTCGTTGTTTGTTTTTGGGGTGTTATGCCGTGTTGCGCTACCTCCTTCTTTAGCCGACGTTTCGGACAGCGTTGCAGTGTCCATCATCAGGGCAGATCCGGCGGATCCGACGATGTGTAATTTTATTGTATGTTTAATCTTATTTTTATAGAAGCATTTTTTTCAAAATAATAATCCAACGATAATAATTAATATTTATTAATTATTGTTACATCGCTAACGTTGCCTCTAAAATCATGAATTTTTTTATGACCTATACTATATATTTTTTAAATAAATAAATAAAATAGCACAGTTTTGTACTACATTGGCTTAAAATAATAACTTTTGGACTCTTTTCAGTTTGGTTGGGTATTTTGGCCCCAAAGCCAAATGTAAGTTTTGCGTGTTCCCCTTAAGGGCATTTAACCAGCCAGCGGCCGAAAATCCGCATTTCGTCGAAAGATGTTCTTACGATCGTACAGGGCGGTAACAATGAGGAACATTAATTATTCTCCGTACCAGCTTTTTAAAATTATAACTCAATATCGATTTTATTTCATTCCAAATTTGCTTTAATTTATACCTACATCCAAAAATGCTGAAAGGCGTGATGATAAAACTATAAAAATTTATGTACTATTTGTAATTATTTTTTTTATTGTAAGTATACATAATTTTTCAATAATGTCTAAGCAATATAAAATGTGCTTAATGGAATTAATTTGTAAGACCGTAAACAGATAGACAAAACAGAGAAATTTTCTTAATAAATACATGTTCGAAAATATTTTTTAATGATTTTAATTAAACTAAAATTAAAAATTTTGAAACATGCGTTTACTAGATAACGTATTGGTATAAAGTTTAAAGTAATGTTTGATTACATGACATGAAATATGTCTTGTAAAATAAGATTTTTAGTTTGAAAATTTAACAAATCTGCCAACGACTTATGGTGTAACCTTATTATAGTAAAAATGATTATTTTTTCTCAAAATTTGAAAAATGCCTTTACTAGATAAAAGAACAATCTTTCGAAATCAATTCATAATTTTCTGTGGAAAAGAGTCAATACGTCTAAAATTTGATTTAATAATGACATATTTTCGGTTTTCTCCGGTTATACTTAATATTTATTTTATTTATTTATTTATTTATTGATTTTCAACGCCCTGGTGGGCTTTTACATAACATGTTTATAATACAGAGACAGGTTTTTAAAAACAAAAGATAAACTATAAAAAATAACTAGTACACGTCCTAAAGAGTATACATATAAATTAAGGAAAGATACAATAAAAGAGAAAGTTTCCAAGTTGTAAGTTGTAAACATATGACAAAATGCAAGATACATAAAAATAAAACGGTAACAAGTTTTTACATTGTGGATTAATATAGAAATATACGAATAAATGCATTAGCCCCTATGTGATGCTCCTTAAATATCAAAATAATCTACATAAAAGTATTGTTCAGGTATTTCTTAAATAATGGTAAACTTGTGTTAAATACATCGAAATTAGAAGTAAATTTGTTTCCTAATGTGTGAAGTCGAGAAATAGGTGCATGTATGTGGTAGTTCGTCCCAGAATTATTGTTGCAGAATAATACGTTTTGCCTTGTTGCTCGATTGGGTACCCTGAAATCGATGAGATGCAGGAGTTCGCAACAATCTAATTCAGAATGAATAATTTTAAACAAAAAAGTTAGGTCATATATTTTTCTTCTGTTTTCTAGGGAATGCAATTTAAGTGTATTTAGTAAGGATGTGTAGTTAATGTGTTGAATAGGTATGTGTAACTTGAAGTTAATAAATCTTAAAAATTTGTGCTGCACTCTTTCGATATTTTTTATATGGATTTGATAATATGGGGACCAAACTATGGAATTGTATTCCAACAAGCTGCGTACGAGTGACAAATATACGATTTTTATAACTTCCAACGAGTTAAAGTCTTTGATGGTTCTAATTATAAATCCTAGTGTTTTCATGCCTTTGTTGGTTATTTGTTGTATGTGATTTATAAAATTTAATTGCATGTCAAACACAACTCCAAGATCTCTAATTTCATTGACTTTTTCTAAGATTTTGTTATCTATTGTGTATTTGAAAGATAGTGGGGTCTTTGTTCGACAAAACGTTAGTGTCTTACATTTATCAATATTGAGGAACAAGTTATTTGTGACACACCAATTTTGTAATTTGTCGATGTTTGACTGTAGGATTAGGCAGTCACCAATATTGGATATTTCTTTGTATAATTTGATGTCATCGGCGAAAAGCAGAACTTCTACATCGTTGAAACAGCTTATGATATCATTTATGAATATTAAGAAAAGGATATGAATACCAAACAAGATTTCTAACTGCTCGGAGCCTGTGCCTGAAAGGAATGGGGAGGGGAATAAGATGGACAAGAGGAAGTTTCGAAAGTACCTGGTTATTAATGAATCTGGTCACAAACACGATGAATGGCATTTTAATCAACATTTCTGTGGGACCATAAAAGTTATGAATATGACTCCCCGACTACAGATAAAGAGACGATAGACTAATTCTCACGGTAATAATAATTTAGAAAATCAAATAGAATTGTCAAAGAATTTATATATAAAAATGCAAAAATCAGTCAATTTTAAATACATGTTCGATTACGAAAGATTTTTTAAATATTTATATTGAGGGATCAGTAGGATTTATCAGTCCAGTTAGGAGTTCTACCGAGCCGAACCCTCTGATATGAAAATATCTGGAATCGGTGAAATATTTTTCCATCTGGTCTCTGGTAGATTGACATGTTGTTCTTGTATTGTTTTGTATTTATTATACTTATATATGTAGTGCACTTAGGTACATAGCGTGGACTGACTAGATGATAATTTGTGAAAAAGTGTGTGGAAGGACTTAGTTTTTCCTGTGGGGAAGATTTAACCCGGAAAAAATCGGAAGCATATAAAAATGTTATATTTGTATATGCAAACGGATTTAAAAATAATAATTTCGTACTAGCAGTTAAAAACCCGCTCCGCAGGTTTTTGTTGCAGGGCCCTGCGGACGGTTTTTGGTTCGGCATCGCCTAGTTTGAGGGTTGGTGACCATTTTATAAATCCGATAGGAACTGGTTTAAAAAATAGCCGGCTCCTCGGATGCACTGTGATCCAGTGACAGCTAGTCCCCGGTACACAGTAACCGCGACAGGCAATGACGTCATATGTAATATATAGTTACAATAATAATCATATTATCGTCAATCTCTCCATGTCCGGAGTAATTATTACAAGTCAATCTCTCCATGTCAGTGAAAACCTGTTATTGGTAAAATTTTTATACATATGTATTTCATCAAACATTATTGTTAAAAAATGTTGGTTTTCCAAATAAAATAAAATAAAAATAAAAATCCGTAGTACTTATTTATACCTGCCAGAGGATGCTAATCACGCAAGTTGTCAACGTAAGTCGCGCCATCTTTTGGCATTGCTTTAATTCAGTTCTATTACAAATATACAAACTCCACGTACCAAAACGGTTTTGTGTAAGGCGTGGCGTCAGAGTTGTGGTGGTAGTAGGCTTCTTAAATTTCGACCCTACAGATGTTAGCGCAATAATAGTGTCAGATTCAGTACTACATTGCACCTTATGAGTTCTTACAAAATATTGATAAAACATTGCGAAACAAATAATATATACTCATACGAAGCAATAACAAGAGAACAAACATTAACAATAACAGTGCTGTTTTAGCACAGGACAATAATAATAAACAATAACGGCGCTATTGTGGTGCACAGGATAAAACAAGAACATTAAAACCAAAATATAATATAAAACAGGAGGCAGTTTATGTTCTGAAATGGGAACAATCTGAGTGGACATTAAACATAAAAGTACAATAAGGAGGAAACTGAAACCAAACAATTACTGGAATCTTGATAATATGGCTTCTTTATATTGAAAAGAATTTAAGATTTATGAATTGTAGGAGTTCTTAATACCTCACAAGAGTCCCAGCCGCTCCCGTCTGTAGTCAGTGAGATTATGGGATCCCAAATTGGGGTAGGTTATGAGGCTTATGGTAGTGAGAAGAGGGAGGAGATGGGGAAGAGAAAGGTGGGGAAGTACCTAGCTATTCAGATGTGGTCACCAAACACGGCTAAAGCCATTTCCAGCAACGTTTCAATTTTGATTGGTGGTCTTACGCCAGAGCGATTCTGACAATATCTATTACTTGGAAAGTAAACAATCAAAAGCACAAACCTTTCAATAATATCACAGTGTCCATCATCAGGATAGATGAATCGATAATAGTGTGCTTATGTGCATAGATACACACGTAATCATGCACTTTACCACTATCGATTACACTTATATCCTGCTGATGGACATTGTGACGCCGTCCGAAACGTTAGCTGAAGAAGGAGGAAGCGCAACACGGCATAACGCCCTAAATATAAATAACGATAATACTTTTGGCCATGAAAATCTAAAATCATATCGAAAATTGTGTCATTTCACGTAGGTACCTAGTAACTATGCAATGTAAAATCCCTATGGGCGTACAAAAGGAATAACTAAAAAACAAAACTAAATAAAAATACAGCGAAATTATTTACTCAAAGCTAAAAGAAGATCTACGTAATATTGACTAAATAAAAATAGATTAAGAAGAGACTAAAAAATTTTTTTTATTTGAAAATGCCTAATATAAAATTACTGGAGTAAATAAAAATGTTATTCCTTTTCTCCCCTGGATATTTCTATTGAAATTTTCTTTATTGTCATGTTGTATCTTGTGGGTTCAGTCGCTTAGGAAATTCCGACACAAATGAAGTAATGATAAAGGTTACAATTCTTTGAAGCAGATATTTTTAAAGAAAGCTGGGAAAAATTTAGAGGAAACTTTTACAACACTGACTAACATCCAATATCATATAGCAAGGCAATATTGTCATCATCATCATCATCTCATTCCCCATGTCCTATTCAGGTCGGGGAACCATTGCATCGACAAGGCTCCTCCATACGTCCCTGTCTTGTGCTGATTGTTCGGCCTCCGTCCATGGTAGACCCATCCTCTCCTCACACAGTTTCTGGTGTTGCCCAACTGTGTCTGGGGCGGCCCACTGGACGTCTACCCTCTGGAATCGCACTCAGTATCTTCCTCGGAATTCGGTCATCAGACATTCTTTGTAGGTACATGCCCAAGCCACCTCAGTTGCGATTTTTCTACGAAGAATAGCAGTGGTTCAATGTTTAGATCATCTCGGATCGTCGAGTTTCTTATATGATCCCATTTCGTAACCCCTGCCACTCCTCTCAAGTTCCGCATTTCGGCAGCTTGGACTCTAGAGCGTATTAATAGCGTACTCTAGGCAATATTGTTATTAAAAAAAACATATATATTTAAAAAAAAAAAAAAAATAACTCCAAATTTTCCCAAGCTGCGCAGGACGGATGTTCTAATCCGACAGTTTATCCCCCGAAAGTTGAGCCCCCGAAACTATAATTATGAAAAAAGTTATAATTTTTTGTACTTTTTTTTACCAATTTCAGACCTAAAACTGACTTCGAAAATACCTTTAATAATAAGTTGGTATAGATATTAAATGAATTTATTTATAATTTCTATTTTTTGTACCTACTTATATATGTTAGTTTAAAGAGGTGAGGTTAGTTGATTGTTTATGAATGGTTAGATTAATAAAGTGAATTTCCGCGAATCAACTAATATTTTTGAAGTGAAATCTTCTTTAGCACCGTTGTGATTTGAAACTAGATGAAACTAAAAATAGAAACAATAAAAAGAGACAAAAACAAACGTTTATAGGATTTAGCCTGCGAGAGAATTAGACACCATAATCGGTCTCCACTTTGTGTTATGCTTCGTAGCCTATCAGTCACCTCTTTGTGCGGTGCTTCGTAGCCTCCCCACTCTTGTCTACTTTAGTTTTCTGAAGGTTTCACTTGTAACGCGTGTGAATTACACACAATTTTTTGTTTCATAGTACTTTTCAATGAAGCCACTTATTTTAACATCAGTCGTTTACATTCTCTCAAATGTTGTAAACAGATTTCATTCAAGTATAAAAATGACGCAATATTTGTGGTATGAATGGGTATTTTTTCCTGACGTCTCATAAATAATTCCGTATCTTATTATTTCCTATCCCATATCTTCATCACTGTCCGCATCTCTCAACAGCCGGCTGTTTGGCAGGGAGTCAACATATTAAATTTATTTTCGCCACCAAAGTCGTAATTTTAATGTATTTTAATAGAAAAACGTGATTTATCTTAAAGGAACTATGCACAGATTTAACGTTATTTAAATGTATTTGGCTACGTATAAATGAATTATTTGAGGAAATGTATTTACTTACTGAAAAATTAGATAAAATAAAAATTCGTCAATTTTATTCTATGATTCTTGTTTATGACACCTGTAATTTATGTTTTCTTACAAAATCAAAGAGATATATAATTTCGTAGGTACAAATGACTTATGCAACAGTTATAAATCTTTCCTCTTAATATGATACGCAAATAAATTTTATTTTATTAATTTGTGTTCTTTCACGATTAATTCATTTAAAATAATATACAGTTGCAGAGTGGAAGGTACTCTCAGTATTTCCCTGGTGTAAGACCACTATTCAAAAATGAATCGTTGCTTGAAATAGCTTTAACAATATAAAGCAACAATAAATCGTAAAAACTTTCACTGAATTCTCTCGATATTTTTTAAATGAATTTTATCGAGGTGACCAAATGACGTAATTATATTCTAATTGGCTGCGAACCAAAGAAAGCCAAAAAAATTGAGCCAATCGAGCCAAATGAAATTTTCACGACAAGAAGGAAAATAAAGTTTTTAATGGTTCTCTAGCAAATACCCTAATGCTTTCGCACTACTTTTGCACGTATATAATGCACAAATTCTAGTTTTTCCTCAAATATATAACTCTGAGGTTTCTTCTTTTAGTTAGTATCTCAAATTGTATATATATATCGTTTGCAACTGTACAGAGTATATAGTATACGTTGCCATAGCAAATTAAATGACTTGTAACGTTTTTGCTCCACAACAAACCCTTGGAATGAAATATTGTATTAATATTTTACTCTATTTGTTGGACGTTGAAATGAATTTTGCTAATGGATGCATAATGTTGTTGGTGCATATTTTGAAACAAAAAAACCTTTTTGTATGCATATCGCATTCCCTGAATCCGTAATGCTCTGGATTTTATGGATAGCCGAGACCACTTATCTATCCATTAAGAGCAAACCACCTTATTTTTTCTTTTTTTTTGTAAACGGTGTTTACAGATTTATGTAATCCGATTAGAATACACATGAAACAATTTGCGTAACTTTAACTTTTAACTTGCGTGAAAAATATGGAGATCCGCAAAGAATGCAAGGCTGATGTAAGCGTAGTGAGTAAGATTAAGAAAAGGACGCTCAGATGGTTTGAGCATGTAGGTAGAATGAACGAAGGAAGGAGTGCAAGGAGAATATATGACGAAAATGTGAATGCTGGAAGAAGTCGGAGTGCCCGAGGAAGACATTGCACGACCAAATGAACCAGCGAAGAGTCAGAATAAAAGAAGAGTATGTATGTAACGATGTATGAATGTGACTGAGGTAAGGAGTGTGTGTCAAGACCTAGTTGTTTAGCGATCCGTCCTTTCCGCCTTACGCTGCGGGGTAATGGCGTAATGGTCAGTTGGTTTAGACTGGAATTCCTTATTCAGAATCGTTGAGGTACCATTGTTGCATCCTATACGCATTGCAACTGTAACAAAATTGATTAAAGGTCTGTTTTTGCTATGTTAACCTCTTTCGAGGGACAGAACCCTGATTTTTTTGCATTAGCTCCGCAGAGGAAGCCTTTAGGAAAGTAATTTCACTCAGTGTTTATGTCAGCTTGGGGATGCTGTGCGGAGGCTCATTTTAAGGGATGGAAGAAGAGGACGTTGTGGGAAGGAAAAAGGCACGAGTGCTGGTCAGGAATCTAGGGGTGAGTGTTTTCAGGAGTGACGGAAGTATTAATCCATCCGGTCCATCCCTCCCGCTGCGGAGCAAGATGGTGGGTCAAAGAGTCTCTCCAAACGGCCTCTCTCGATCCGACCTGCCACGCAGCGTGGGTAGGCAAGACCTGAAGACACCTCACCCTATGAACCCAGGCATCCCTGAAAAGTCACCAAACGTAGCAAACCACTTGGGGTGACCTATAGCAGAGGTGTCGGTTATCCAATAAATGGTTCCAAACTGGATTAAATTATAGTTGGATCCACAAATAAGTTTTTTATTGTTTTTATTTCTTGCTAGAGCAATCCCAATGAGTTACAGAACTCATTTTAGGATAGGAGGAAAATTCATGGGTGGGAGGAAATAGTTACAGTTTTACTTGGAATTTGGATATTCAAAATATAAGTTTCACATACAACATAGACGAAATATAAAATACAGGTTGAGTAGAGCAAACAATAATAGAAAACAAATAAAGAAAAAATGAACAAGGTTATACAAATGTGGATGATTACAATTAAATGGAAAAGAAAAGGAAACAAGACAATTGAAACATGACAAGAAAAATTAAATAGTTTCATCCTTAAACGTATTTAAAAAATATTCTTTTAAAGCATTACTCTGATTTTTTTATTTTGCTGGATTCCCTTAGGCGGAATTATATAGTGTATAGGTAACATAGTTCAGAGATTTTATCCCATATTTTGTAGTGTGTGTTTGATATATTCGAATTTTATTGCTATTTCGAGTATTGTGAGTGTGGATGTCTTGATTGTAAAGTGGCTTAATGTTAGTTAGTTAGTTCATTTTTTTCTCATCTGAAGTCTGCCATTGAGATTGCCACGATTCTGCAGGAGAGATTCGTCTATTTATTTGTTTGTTTTGTTTAAAAAAATCTTGCTGTTTAGTAAATGCTTTATGACACGTTCGCCATATTTTTGTACAACTGTCACAGTAAAATGTGTAAAGCACTATTCTTTCACAATGTATCCTGTCCCGTCGTTAAATCGGAAATGAACCACATAAAGCAACAATGAATTCACTAAACCTTGGACGATAGAAGGAATATGGTTGTCTTTAATAATACCTGTTAAAAATATCGGGTAAAGCTTCGTCATTCCGCTTTCTGCTAAATACGCCGAAATTATTGAAATAACTCTGCGTTTCAGCTTAACTCCCTCAGACCTCGATAATATTTTTTTAATCCTCGATTCGTCGATCTTTAAAATCTTTAGAAGCCCAGGTTTTACAGGGATGCTAATTATGTAGGTACATTTTAAATGTTCCCACTGATTCCTTACTTCAGGTAGCGTCCTAAAAGGGACTATACTTGACTCTTGCGCTGCCAACATTCAGTATGCGCAAGTGCGATGTGAGATACAAACTTGAGTTTCGGCGTGAGGCTCAAAAAAATCAACAAAATACAATGAAAAACCAAGTTAATATGTTTTTTCATTGTATTTTGTTGATTTTTTTTATAATAGTTATAAGTTTGATAGAAATTGGTTAGATTATTTGAAAAGTTTTATATTAAAAACGTATGAATCAAAATTATAAAAAAATGTTCCGTGTTGATTTTTGAGCTTTTACATTGACAATAAATATCTAATTTTTAATATTTAAATGCGGTCATTATCACCTAACTATAAATAACACATAAAATGTAAGCTATAACAAAAATTTTATCATATTTATTTTTGGGTTCCTCAGCGACCCCGTGCGCCACCTCGCGTTATAAAAAAGACACGACGGGCGGAGGGTTAAGGGGTAAATATATTTCCGCTTTATATCAGTGATTGTGAACTAAGCCATATACAACATAATATATTAATCATAATATTTAATAATCTAAAAGTAGGTACTGTGTACGCCAATTTTAAAGTGAATAATACATGTCAATTTTAAAATGAATAATAAAAATGCAGAATTCATTCGTTTAAAAATTTAATGATTTTTTTTATTGAATCCTGAAAATGTGGGATAAACTATTAAATACACTTGTATGATAAGTAGCTTTGTGTCCATGTTAAAATTCGGAGGTATGATATTTTTTAAATGAGGGCGGGAAAATTTCAAATCGGACGCCCAGAAATCCAGGATTTGTGGGCAAGCTCGGTTGAATAATGGTAAAACAAATAAAAAATTTGTAATGTATTGACGATTTGATCAAAGTATTTATGATTTTCAAATGCGTTCAAATTAGCGGACGCTCAGTTTGATTGGTGAAACGGTTACCACCTTCGTAGCTTAGCTCCTCAGCTCTGTTGGGAGGTTTATTGTATCCACCTATGGCATAAGTTTAGTGTCACAACAGTGTTGTTGTTGGGAGTACTGTTAAAAACTGCGCACCATTAAATTCAACCCTGGATTTCGTATGCGCAACGATACTTTAAAACACTACAATATTGTTTTCTATCAATGTATCGACGGGATTTTTTAGATATACCTATGGCAAATTGATTGGTTAGTGGCTGAGTTGGCATTGCAGTTGGGTCCCACTCGGGCGTCGCGTTCGATTCCTCGGCTGGTTAAGTCCTTCATCACGACCTAAGCAACATTTTTCCCCTTACGTTGGTGGTAGTAGGAGATTTTCTAATATCGTCAAGTTATTCGTAACCCAGGAACGTTTGTCTTTCTTTTTTTTAAATAATTTTTTTGATGTTTAACAATAATTTGTTATGTACTATGTGATGGTTCGTGAGCTGGTCATTTATCCGCTGGTCAGCCTGGGTTGTCGCGGGGTTGCATTAAAATCATACGGAATAATGTTTAGTATTTTATTTCTGCAAATGCTAATTTCTTTTTTGTTTAAAGAAATCATTCATTTTGGTGAAGACAAAGGCATCGACTATTATTTCCTCTAGTAGGTTTCATGTGTAAATGGTGGGGACTGTCTCCACTGTCCCTCTATGTGTGGTTTGGTATATTTATGGTCCCTCTGTAAAGAACCGCCACTGCAATGAAATAATTGGACCAGACGTCCATACTATTGGAGGCTTTAAGTTATTATGATGCTAGGACCACTCCTGGAGCCCAGCGATCTATCACAAACCATCAGTTATTTTCGTAACCGTTTGTGCTTTAGACACGAACGATGACATATGATACTTGCCTAAGGTACTGCTTAATTGACATCTGTTGAGACACCTATAAATTATGTAACTATCTACACTACGACATCTGGTGAAGAATGTTGAAACTACGTGTCTAACCCTACTTACGAGTACAAAACATAATAAAGGATTCATCAAGCTATAAATCACTTAAAAAGTAATTGCAAAAACTGTATTGTGGTTTACTTTTAGGTTATTATGCCTTATTACGCTACCTCCTTCTTCAGCCAACGTTTCGACACCATTACAGTGTCCATGATAAGGGCAGATAACACGGCAAAATAACCCAAACATAAATCATGATATTAGGTCATTTTGGCCGCAATAATTTCTAATCATATCCGAATACAAACCTTAAAAAATTTGGCTTTTTATTTCATATGGTCAAAATATTTTCGCTTTACAATAAAATGTCAATATTTGGAATATTTCTGAGCACATGCAAAAACGAAAAACTGTTTAAAATAGGTGATGAAGTACGCTTTCAAACGATATAATTCAAAATAAACATTTTTTTAATTATTCACATTTTTTTAATTATAAAAATTTTGCATAAAAACATAAAAAAATTTCAAAATGGCTCACTTTACGTGTTTTATAACTTAAGTTACTGATAATAAAAAAGAGAAAAAACACATACATATTTTATTAGAAAAATGTATAACAAACACATAATGTAACCTCACCTTTTTGTCGCAATTTTATGTAAAAATAATGTATAAAAAATTCCCGAAGTTTCAATTTTTTTTTTTTTTTTGCGATTCAAAACTTTGTACACATAAAAGTGTTCATTTTACCTTTTTGGTGGCTATTTTTTAGATTTGAATATAAAGCGTGGTGTTTTTCCTTTTTAACACCGATTAGAACATATTTCTCACTATGATAGTAAGGGAGTTACAGCGTTTTATATGGGACCTATGTGTGTTGGGACAAATATATGATTAAACGAGTTAAAACATTACAATTGTTTTAGTATTTGTTGGGATAATACATATTTTTATTTTATGGGAAAACTACCACATGACGGCTTTTAATAACTGTCCGGAGCTAATGGGACTATGACACACCAAAATGGTTTATTTTGTCAGCCTAATTGAAGTAGGGAGGGGAAATTACAAGTGCTAACCTTTTGAAAATGATTTTTTATGCCTGAAGGGATATTCGTAAAAACAAATATTGCATGTTCGCCTTCTTTCATCTCGTGATATTTGCTAACTGTATACATTCATTAGGTACTTATAAAGAAGGCTCAAATACAAAATTTTGTGCAGGGTGTCTAAAAAATTCCGAAAAACTGAACGATTTTATGGTTTTTAGAAATTTAAAAATGCTCCCGAAATAATATGGCATTTTCCTCCACTTCTGCATACTCAAAAAAAGATAAACACAATCATGAACATGAGAGGTTGGATAGAACCTGAAAAAAACATCATGTAGGTATTTATAAAATGAGTGTTAAAAAAATAACATTATCTCCTAAATAACTTAAGATTAATAAAAAACTTACTTAACTAAAAACTAATAAACTTACGAATACCGACAATAGCTACACGACAAAACACACTATTCTACTTCAGCATTCATAAGCGGAACTACATTGCTTACTCTCCGATACAATGATTTCACATTATGGGAAATCAGTACTTAGGTGATGTTGACATATTTAACATAAATTTGGTGAATTTTGTGGATCTTGTAAAAAATTTATTCCAAAACTATTCCTTAACATTTCTGTATTTTTGTAAACCTATTAAATTGCTGTTTTTATGACTTGTGTGCATTTTTTATCTAATTTTATTTCTATTATTTTTTATCTGTTTTAAAATCATCTGTCATGAATTAATTGTTCAATCAAACATGTAAAAGCCCTCTGGGCGTTAAATTAATATCTAATTCATAAAAAATATGTGTGTTTTATCATGAATAGATTTTCAATAAAAAAATCATTTCTTTTTAAACACTCGTTATCATGGATACTCGGAAAAAAATTGAAAGAGATGGTTTCATATTATACAAATAAGACTTTTCATCAACAAATTGATAATGTTTATCTTTTTTTAAGTATGTTGAATTGGAAGGAAATGCCATATTATTTCCGGAGTTGTTCGCTTGTCGGTATTTAAAAATATTACTCGTTAACATCAGTTGGTTTTTGGTTTTCTTTGCGTTTCATTAGGCAGAATAATTCAATGTGGATTTTGTGGGAGTCATGTGGAATTTTTGAAATCTGTTTCATCCACTGGACACATAAATAAATCAACGGAAATGTGATATTAGCGTGTACCGAAGTAAGCACAGTTTTGTCTTACTTTGAGAGAATTTAATAAAATATGTTCCCTCTACAAAATATTTATTGGAAAGATAAATTAAAAAAAAAAAATAAGCTCGTTTATATAAACATTTTTAATAAAAAAAATATCAATATGTCGTCATCTTACTTAGAAAATGTGCTAACTAGCTTTTTTTCTTAATAATGATATCTGAATGCAATTAATACCATGTTTTTTGCTAATTAATATCTATAAACGAAATAATTTTCAAAGCCATCTGTATTGTATTTCCGTAGATACTTGCACGACGAAGTTCTAACATCAAGTTCTAAAATCACTTTTATCGTTTTGCAATTGCCATTTTATTTGTGTCTGACAGTTGATACGTGATTTTTACGAGGCGTAGTCTAGTTCTTAACATTAGTTGGATAGAGTTCTAACTTCGCCTTACCATGTTTTGAGATGTTATAGTTTGCAAAGACGAATTCTCACAATCTGTATAAAAATTTCTGATTTCTAGGTTAAATATTATGTAAAGCATTTTAGATTAACATATTTTAAAGGAAAATACTTAATTAGAACGTGGCCCTAACTTGCAATAGCATCAGGGAAATATAGTTAGAACCTTATGAAATGAATTATGTACCCTAGCTGGTTGCATATAGTTCTAACTGCACGTTTAGGCATGTTCTAAAATAGTAAATGTTTATCCTATTTAAACACTTTCCTATAAAAAATGTTAAACTTAAATAGTTCAGACAAGATTCAATCTCAAAATCAGAAATCAGTAAATGATTGTGATAAACCGTCTTTGCAAACTTTGACATCTCAAATTTCAGTACTTGGTAGAGTAAAGTTAGAACCATGTCCAAACAAAGTGACGATGCATGTTTCCAAACCAAAGGTTTCTAAACCAAAGGTATTGAAGAACTTGATCAATTATTTGGCTTGTGCCGTGATAAGTTTTTTTTTATTGTTTTTCAAAGTACAATTCCTTAAAACCGCAATTAAGCAGTTTGTTAACAGGATGTTACTTGGTAACATCTTACTATTATTATAAACGCGATAGTTTGTATGGATGTATGTATGTTTATTACTCTTTCACGTAAAAACTATTGAATGGATTTTAATGAAACTTCACAACAATATAGCTCATACATCAGAATAACATATAGGATATAATTTATAACTAGCTAGGAAGGGGACGCGGGAGGGGAGCGGGGACACACGGGAAAAGTGGTTCAGGGAGAAACAATGTATTTCATTGCAACGCGTGCCGGGAACCAGCTAGTGTTCCTCTTATATTCAGACTCAGATATACATATTATGGTGAATCAATATTTTGTACCATTATAAGGCCTGCACAGGTAAGATAGTTAAATTCCTATACAACAATGGTATTTTTCGTCTCTGTGAAAAGATATGTTTTTGAAATAGTAATTTAACCAGAATTTTGTACTGATTGTAAGTGGCTAAACGTTGGATAAAGAAGGAGGTAGCGCAATACGGCACAACACCCCAAAACCAAATAACGAAAATACTTTTGGTCAGGAAAATCTAAAAACATATCTGATTGTAAGTGGTTTAAATTAATTTTGCATAGCACGTAAAAAATACGTTTACACAATACGTTTTGTAAACCGCACAAAAATAAGAAAAGAGTCTTTAAAAATACGCTTATTAATAAGTTTGTATGGATATCAAACGAATTATGTACTGTATACAGACAAGTAGTTTTATCCTTGATACATATGAATGAAAATTGGTTTTCTACTTTCGTTATTCGGCGGTACATCCTCTCTGCACACCTCTTCGGCATCACTAAGTTATATTTTGTGTAAGTATGTACCATGCATTTCCCTAAACCAACTGCATATTGTATATAAGTATGCCGAGGGGCTAACTCTCGCGGGATAAACTGTCATGGAATCATATAATGAATTTCACTGAGAGTGCTTTAAAAGACCTAGAGTGGAATATTATCATTGAACTGCATTTAATATCCTTGAATTCAAATTACGTTTACAATGTTTTGGATAAGGCATCTTGACGAATAAAATTTATAGACACTGAGGATTTTATGGACAATACAATAATGCATTATTCAGTAGACAATACAAACAATGTAAGCACATTTTATAAAGCTCTTCGAACTTCAATCTATTGAATGTTTGAAAGCGAAGAATAGTTTTTCGTTTAATGATTTCTTATTCGTGATTTGCCAAAGGCGAAGATTAATTCTAAATAACGATTTTCGATTAATCTTTAGTCCGAATTTTCTTAAATTATAAATACAAAAAAAAAAGTTGTAGATAAATTGAAGCCTTTTCTATCGTTTCCGTTGATTAGAATTAAAATTAAATCTTTAATTACTTAATAAAAAATATAAGCGGAAACTACTAAAAAAAAATTATTTTTTCATTATAAATGTTTTTTTTTCATTAGCTCCACACAGGAGGCCCTGATAAAAATAATTTCCGTCTGGGCCTATATCATCTTTGAGGATGCTGTGTGGTGGGTCTTTTTAGGAAAAGGAAGGAGAGGAAGTTCTGGAACGGAATTTTTTTTATTAGAAGTGGGTAGGAATCTGGGGGTCAATGAGTCTAGATTTGAGGACGTATGCGTCCAACTGCGGTGCAAGGCGATGGGTCGAGAGAGACCAGCTGGAGAAGTCTGGGTTAGGTCTCCCACAACCAATCTCTCTCGATCCGGCCCGCCATGCAGAAGGTGGGCAAACGCAACGGCCGCCAAGACCTAGACAAACCTCACCCATGAACCCGGGCACCCCTGTTAAGTCATCAAACGTAGCAAATAACTGGGAGTGACCTACGGCAGAGGTGTTGGTTATCCAATAAATTGTTCCTGGAGCGGCGGTACCTATACCCGCCTAGAGAAGCATATAATATAACAAAGATTTTTAAAATTTTAAGCAACCCTCGTCACAAAATAGAGCTGATGACCTTGAAACGCCTGAAAAGATTTTCTTGAATTGTAGCTTAGAACCATCTCGATCACGTCAGCTTTCTAACATAAAAAACGCATCATAATCGGTTCATTCGTTTAGGGGCTATGATGCCACAGACAGATGCACATACAGACAGATACACACACAGAAAGTCACACTTTTAACACCGCTGATGGTGGTCTCTCAAATGTGTTGTATTTTCTGCGTACATTTTTTCTAAAATTTATGCTGTTTTAATATAAATTGTTTAATTGAGTTTATCCAATTTTATCAGAATCATCTTATCTCTTTTTCCACCTTCTTGCTGCCCTTCAATGTACATCTTGTTGCTCGTAAGGCCACCACCGCCCCCCTAGACCTCTCCAGCGCCCTTAGGGGGCGATATTGTCCACTTTGAGAATCAGTGCTCTGGCCTTTCCGAGCATCTCCCAACCCGCTCTCCACTAGAGAATGCCAGCAAATGTCAGGGGCGGACGGGTAAACATAAAAAAATATGATTATATAATATGATTTAAAAAAAAAATGTCTTCATTCTTTGCATTATTTGTGGATTTTTTTTTGTTTACATTTTTCATTGTTTACATTATTTGTGGATTTTTCGACCACCATGCTAGGCTGATGCCCGTGTTATCTACTGAAACTATAATTCTGTTTTTAAATACTAAGTAACCGGTCAGTGGCTGAGTTGACATCGCATCTGGTTCCCACTCAGACATTGAGAGTTCAATTTCTCGGCTTACTAAGTCCTCCATCATGACACATGCAACATTTCCGGTCACTGTGATAGCAAATGTATGAAAAGTGTGAGATTTTCAAGGTTTTTCAGGTTATTTGTTACCGTTCCATTACGTTAAAAAGTTAATTTATATTAATAATTTTTAAAAAACACGTTTTAAAAAACTGTACCTTTTTCTCCTTCCTAAAATCAATACCAAACAAAAACACGAGGGGGATAACAACATAACATATAATTAAGATATCCCTTACACTTTTAACTTTTTTGTACAATTTAGAATTTAAATTTATTGTTTTTATTTCTTGCTTGATATGTCTATTTACAAAAATCATGTTAGAAAGTAAGAAATTTACATTTTACAAGTGATTGCCACTTGTGTAAACCACAAAGTGATTGCTTTCTACAATAAAAAAATATAAGTTTCACATACATCATAAAAAAGACATGTTTAGTAGAACAAACAACAAGATTAAAAAAAAGAAAAAACAGACAAAGATATATAAATACGGATGATTACGAATACAGAGAAAAGGAAGGAGAGAAAAAAGGAATAAAATATGAGAAGAAACCTACATATTTTCATTTTTGAGGAGGTCTTTTGACCTCTCCAACCAGAATCCCTCGATCCATCACCTTGCACCGCAGTTGAATGGATGGATTAATTCGTCCGTCACTCCTGGACACAATGTCCCTCAGATTTCCACCAACCCCTCATACCTATTTCCTTCCCAGAACTTCCTCGTCTTCCTTTCCTTAAAAAAACTCTCCGCACAGCATCTTCAAAGATAACATAGGCCCTGAGGGTAATTATTTTTCTCATGACCTCCTGTGTGCAGCTAATGTATTAAAAAAAATCGTTCAATCTTGACGTGTAGAAAATTAATGTTTCTTGTCAAGCTCAAAAAGTCTGCGCCGCCCCTGAAAAACGTCCTCCGCTCAGAGGCGATGAGATCAGACACACCAGCCTACATGAATAATTAAGTCAAAATTAAGAAGAACCGCGTTGGCATTTTTCAGACCTCAAGCCAAAAAAAAGACTATTCGTACTAGCTTCGGAGAAAACCGCCTTCTCAGAATGTGCCCGCATAATGTATGGTCGAACCACCGAAGAAGTAAACCAATGGAAGTGTGTTTTTATTTTATCATAATTCAGGTAAATATGATCAGACTTTTAAATATTTTAAAAATTATTCAAATTTCTACTGATCTCAGTTATTATTTTTCCTAATATTTCTCAAGGTGTGGCGCACTGCCCATCCCGGGGGAAATGGAGTGTTTTCGAGGATTTTTTAAAAAACTTTAGCCACTTGCAATAAATTCCTTCGTGGCCTATGTCATCTTTATTTTTAAGAAATCAAGGGTACAGTGTGTTCAGGAGCGACGGTAGTATGAATCTAGCCCTCCGAATGCGGTGCAAGGCGATGTTCCTAGAGAGTCCTGCAGAGAACAAAAGGTCTTCCTCGAGTAATACGGTAAACACACCACTGCCATGATCCTGACAAAACTCACCCCACGAATCCTGGCACTCCTGCTAAGTCACCAATCGTAGCGAATCACTTGGGGATCTAACAACATCCAAATGAAGATTTTCGTCAAAGTTAGGCTTGACATACGAGTACTTAATATTTCTATTCTTGATACTGACAATTCGTGGTGGAATTCCATTATAATAATATAATAAAATACACATAAAACTAATTTCCATAATTTTTTTTTTTTACTGTAACTGGTTTAAGCTTGTTAAATCCATCATATTGATACAACCCCCCTCCCTACTCTCCTCCTTCCCACCATGTGTTATGTATATAAACTGTAGATTAAGAATGATTTGTATCTGTCTGGTGATGGCTTTAACAGGCTGAAACCGGTTGCGGTCAAAATTAAATTAAATGGAAATAAGTGTTTTATTATATTATGATATACATAAGGTTGAGAAACACTGCAGTAGAAATATGGCAACACCAATATTTGGGTTGTGTTGTGAGATTGAAAGAGTGACGAGGTGAAGGAGTTGGGGAAAGGAAAAGGTAGAGTAATTGTAAAGTACCTACCTGACTATAGATCTGATAAAAACACGATAAAAGCCATTCTAATCAAAGCGTTGCGTTGTTTCGAATCTAAATGGTAGTGGACCGTCAGTAGGGCTTACATAAAATATCTACACCTCTTGATAAGACAACCATTTTCGTTGGTCTGTCTGTGGCACAGGAGTTGCATTTTTTCAAATTTGCCTTTGATCACATTCTAGGATTTTTTTGTTCGGTGGACCAAATGGATTTTCTGTTCTTCGAAGAAACTTTTATCACATTTTCTACTTATTTTACCTAGAAGTTAAAGTAAAGATAGTAGTAAGAAGATAAGAAGATGTAGGAAAATTATACCTATATTATTTCTATTTCACTACTAGTTACATTACTATTTCACTTAATTTAAATCTGTTAATCGACACATCTCAAGTTTCTCTTACTATATCTATTGTTTTACTCAAATGATAACATAATTGAGTATGAATTCACTCACCAAACACAAGAGCCTTGTCTCTTTATGGTGAGGAAAGGCTTTTATTACATTAATATTACAAATCTGTTTAATATGTAAAAAAAATTATAATTATTGTAAAAACATACAAATATTAAATAAATAAAAATAAAAAAATTATCTAGAGAAGTTGATTCTCTCAAGAGTATCGAGCTGGTGAAAGACTTTTTTATAAATTTTAAAATTAATAAAATGTTTGTTACACACATAATTTATTTATATATTATAAAAAATAACCTTCTGTACAAACGGCAAGAAATGACAAGAAAACTTAATATAGTGAATAAAAGAAAAATAGAAAAGTAATGTCAACCCGTAAAAAACAAAGCTTTTTTTCTAATAACTTTTAAAACTAAAAGAAGAGTGTGCTTTAGACAACACAACTGAAGTAAAACTTCACTAACTTATAAAAGAACATGTGACATTGGGGTGACATATGACCATGGGGTGACCTATGACCAAGGGGTGACCTACGACCCTGGAGTGACCTATGACCTTGGGGTGACCTATGATCTTGGGGTGACCCATGACCTTGGGGTGACCTATAACCTTAGGGTGACCTATGGCATCATTTGCCTCACCTTTGAATTTTGAATTCACCAGCTTACTCCCCAAGTCAAGCGTGCGTAAAGAAGTTTTACTTCAAAAAGTTTGACTGATGTTTCTTATATCCCAGTGATCGGAGTCAATCGGACTACAAAACTTCCCAAATTCCGATTTTAAAAACGACATGTACCTATTTTCGAATTTAAGAAAAATGTCCGTGCGTTTGTGCGTGATTGCTACCAAAAGTTTAAAGAATGCATTATCATCAACAACAAATCTATCTACCGAGTTTCAGCTTGATCGGATGGCGGCAGTAGATTAATTTCCATTTCCAAGATTCCACGTCAGAAAAACAAAGGTGAAATTTAAATAGGTGTATTTAAAAAAAATGACATTAACAAAAAACAATATGCAAATTATGATCATATTTACCTATGTTTAATATCTGCACAAAAAAGCAGAAATGAAATATTGCTTGAAATGGTCGTGTTTGGTGATTAGGTCTAGATCTGAATAGCCAGGTACTTTCCCAACTTCCTCTAACCAATCTCCTCCCCATCCCCACTTAACTTCAGCCTCACAACATACTCCAATTGGGAATGCCATAGTCTCATTGGCTGCAGGCGGTTGGGACTCTTGTGCGGTATTCACAATTAAAAAATCAGAGTGTGCAGTTCACACGCAGTAGAAGTGAAACCTTCAGAAAAATAAAGTAGGCAAGAATGGAGAGGCTACGAAGCACCGCACAAAGAGGAGACCGATTATTCTATCTCATTCCCTCGCAGGCTTAATCCTATAGATGTATGATTTTGTCTCTTTTTAATGTCACTATTTCGTTTCATCGAGTTTCAAATCACAACGGTGCTAAAGATATTTTCACTTCAAAAATATGTTTGATTCACTTAATCGTGATGTTTCTTTCTATTACCACAAAAAATACAAGAATGTAAGTTGCAGTGTGAAGTGAAACCTTCAGAAAACTAAATTAAACAAAAGTGGGGAGGCTACGAAGCACCGCACAAAGAGGAGAACGATTATCTCATTCTCTTGCAAGCTTAATCCTATAAATGTGTCTATTTTTCTCTTTTTAGTGTCGCTATTTTTCGTTTCATCGAGTTTCAAATCACAACGGTGCGAAACAAGTTTTCACTTTAAAAATTATCAACATTTTATTAATATTTTCAAGAAGATGTAATGTATTGTGTATTTCAGAGCTTTCTTGATGGTGGTTAAAACTTCCGGTGACAAAAGCTTGTCAACCGGATGCCGAAAGCTTATTTCGGCGGCATTCTTATATCGGAAGTAGCACGTCGCTTTGCCGCCAAATTGAAAACTCCGAACTGAGATTAAAAAGCGGCAGTCTCGAGATGACAAAGGGAATCGCGTCATTTTGAAAATAAATTAAGCGATGATGTTAATATTAAGATCACCAACATATTACCAAGAAATGAAGTCGAAGCAGTTCACAATGTAGTGTTGATACCAACCTTGATTTATCGGAGAGTTTTCTTTTAAAGAATCATCAACGCACAACCCCATGTCCCAAATGCCAGTAGACTTATTGGTTAGGTAATGCTAGGCATATAATGGAGAGTTGGACGGTATTTGACAACCACGTTATGGCGTCATTGTTAGACAGGGGGCTAGAATCGGTCGGAATATCTCTTAGTCAGAAATGTTAGGTTAGGCATATAATGGAAAGTTGGACGCCATTGTTAGGTTAGGTATTCGACAACCAAGTGACGGCGTCATTGTTAGACAGGGGGCTAGAATCGGTCGGAATATCTCTTAGTCAGAATTGTTAGGTTAGGCATATAATGGAAAGTAGGACGCCATTGTTAGGTTAGGTATTTGACAACCAAGTGACGGCGTCATTGTTAGACAGGGGGCTAGAATCGGTCGGAATATCTCTTAGTCTGAAATGTTAGGTTAGGCATATAATGGAAAGTTAGACGCCATTGTTAGGTTAGGTATTTGACAACCAAGTGACGGCGTCATTGTTAGACAGGGGGCTAGAATCGGTCGGAATATCTCTTAGTCAGAATTGTTAGGTTAGGCATATAATGGAAAGTTGGACGCCATTGTTAGGTTAGGTATTTGACAACCAAGTGACGGCGTCATTGTTAGACAGGGGGCTAGAATCGGTCGGAATATCTCTTAGTCAGAAATGTTAGGTTAGGCATATAATGGAAAGTTGGACGCCATTGTTAGGTTAGGTATTTGACAACCAAGTGACGGCGTCATTGTTAGACAGGGGGCTAGAATCGGTCGGAATATCTCTTAGTCAGAATTGTTAGGTTAGGCATATAATGGAAAGTTGGACGCCATTGTTAGGTTAGGTATTTGACAACCAAGTGACGGCGTCATTGTTAGACAGGGGGCTAGAATCGGTCGGAATATCTCTTAGTCAGAAATGTTAGGTTAGGCATATAATGGAAAGTTGGACGCCATTGTTAGGTTAGGTATTTGACAACCAAGTGACGGCGTCATTGTTAGACAGGGGGCTAGAATCGGTCGGAATATCTCTTAGTCAGAATTGTTAGGTTAGGCATATAATGGAAAGTTGGACGCCATTGTTAGGTTAGGTATTGGACAATCAAGTTATGGCGTCATTGTTAGACGGGATATGATAAATATATATTGATAACTGACCATAGATGACAGATTATTTTAAGGTTTTATCGATCAACCACGCTAGACCTTCTGGTATGAAGAATATAATCCGCAGTACAAAGTATACGTAGATAGCATAGAATATATTCAAAACAAATTTATAAAATATCTTACCTTCACATTCAATAATAACTTTAAATGCACATTTCAAACTTTGCAACAAAGGCGAGCAATAGCTGATTTGATATTTATACCCAAAATTTTAAATAACAGCATTGACTGTACTGAACTTCTTTCCCTAGTTAATTCAAACATACCATTAAGAAGTACACGCCATACAGAACTATTCCACTCGCTTAATTACAAGACAATTGCAGCAACTACTTCGCCAATCAATCGTGCTCTTTACATGTTCAATAATATTGGTCTAAATTATAACATCGAAATTTTCTCCGATTCACTGTTAAAATTTAAAAAGAGCATCAAGTCCATAATATAAATTGTTCAATGCGCATACATACATACATACACACATGCTCACACACACACGCGCAACTTCCCACTTACTACCATAAATAAGACACTATAATGAAACACATAATAGGTGCTGACTATGAAATATACTTATTAATTGTAAATTGTTTTCACCAATGTAACTAATGTACTGTTTGTTTCTGTTTATAAATAAATAAATTGCGTTCATGGCAACGAAAAGCCAGTTTTGTGTGATTGCCTACCAGATGACATAAAAAAGAATAGATTATTAAAAACGGATAGCAAAAAAAAATAAAATTTATAATCGCAACGTATTTTTCATTGTTATTTTCTTACTAAAATATTGCACGATAAAAGTTCTGTTATGTGTAAATCATCACTGCGTTACATCATAATACAAAAAACACCTAAATCCTGAAAAATATATTTCATTTCTCATTTCAATCGATAGATGCCGTTAGTTTCGCTAGCAGGCTCTTAATATTGAATATTAGTTTATTATGTTTGATAATAAATTCTTCAAAAGAAATATTAGCTAATTTAGAGTAGCTTAAAATAGAATTTGACTAACAATGCTGATGGAACAGGATATGAAGGAAAATGGTGATTTTTTGTTTACGCTATACTTGTTTATTTTTTTTATTATTTTGATTTATCGTAGAAGCCATACAGAAACGTAAACGATATTATTTTACAGAAGTAGGTAGTAACGAACTCAACAGAAATTTTAGATTACGGAACATGTTGACCTTCGTAACAGAGCGGAGAGCTTCTTAATTCTGGATTCAATGTTGCGATCTCAACCCGACATGTACTAACATTTTTTTTCATGTTATTTTTTCACACATTTTATAAACGAAGGTAATTTTTTCTTAATTACTGGACACGCTTAGTACGAATATTTTTTAAGTAAAACTTCTTTACGCACGCTTGAATTGGGGAGTAAGCTGGTGAATGCGTGATGAGAGAGTTACGAAAAGTTTGATCGGGCCAGGCGAACGGAAGTTGAGAGAGATATATAAGTTAGTGAAGATAGAAAGAGAGAGAGTTACGTTTCGTATATGACTGTAGGGGCAAAGAGAGAGGTGCGAGCACACATTTTCTTTATCTCTTTCTCTCATAGCCAGTAAAGTTTCATATATCTAATACATAGTGCAGGCCTATTGTCTGTATCACACTGTAGGAGCAAGAGAAAGCAGTGCGCGTGCACATTTTTCTCTCTCTTCTTTTATAAGTCAGTGAAATTTTACTTCAGTCATGTGGTCTAAAACAAAGACGTTT
This sequence comes from Limnephilus lunatus, assembly GCA_917563855.2. Classification (NCBI taxonomy): domain Eukaryota; kingdom Metazoa; phylum Arthropoda; class Insecta; order Trichoptera; family Limnephilidae; genus Limnephilus; species Limnephilus lunatus. The sequence continues at coordinate 3,780,298 of OU830593.1, read as the reverse complement.
TTTTTTTTAAGTTTTGATTCACCTTAATTACTAAAAAAGACAACTATTTGCGTTCGGGGCGATGAAAAATATGCATCCAAAATTTCAATTTTTAAATTGAATACCTCACAAAAGTCCCAACTGCTCCCGTCTGGGGCCAGTGAGACTTTGGCATCCCCACTTGTGGCAAATAAGAAGGAGATGTGGAAGAGGATGGTGGAAGTGGGAAAGTACCTTGCTATTCAGATATAGTCACCAAACACGGCTAAATCCATTTTAATCAGGGCGATACTGAGAGTATCTTACACTCTGGAACGTGCCGCTAATATCTAACTAATCTACTAATATTATAAATGCGAATGTTTGTATGGATGTAACTTACTCTTTCACGCAATAAATATCGAATGGAATTTAAAAATTATTTTACTAATCGCAAGCTACATTATTTGCAAGTAACATAGGCATATATATATTGGTAAGGTCTGGCGTTATGAAATTATTTATCTTACGTTTATTGGTAAAGCGTGTTGCTAAGTAAATGTTTGACGAGGGCTGTCATATTGTTATATGTTTAGGTTACTATGGAGATTTCTTTGATATTTTTTTAGGTTAATCTGGATTCAAATATGAATAAAATACTAATTCCTACTTGAGGCGAAATCATCAGAATAAATTAGGGGAGTGGGTACTTAAATTGAATATCTACAATTTTAATATTTTCTAAAATAGAATTCTTATTTGCGAAATTTTGAAATTTTCTATTAAACAATAATTATTTTCTATTGGACAAAATAGCAAGAATTATGACAATAATAGAGAAGTCCAGTCCAATTTTTTTTATTTTTTTTTATGAATAATGACCTTCTAACTTAAATAACTGCATTTTTTTTTTAGAGTTAGTTTTTTATAGTTAAAATAATTGTCAAAGTTTCAATTTTTCAAGGTCCCTCAAAAACCCGCCAAATTTAAGATGTATTTTGTGACGTCATCAACAGTTCACCTACTTAATAACGATACGCATTTTATCATTTTTATGTTGGTTTCCCTGAATCTCACGTAGATCTATCTGCGCAGGCGCCGCACAATGGTTTTACTAGTATGGGAGAGTTGGAAACAATTCGAAATTTCAAATTGCAGGGATCACTAAATTTTGTTTCTATATCTTGACACCACATACAGCGCATCTTTCCCCATACCACCAAATTCATCAAAACGTTTCGTCACTGCGTAACACGTCAGCAAAGAATGACTTCCCGAGCAGTCAGGACGTTTGTGTGAAAATGCAACGTTTGTTATACAACATTTAGGGACTAATAACTTTTTACACCGCTTGCTGGCAATCTTTTTTCAACATGGATCCAATACCTTTGGGTGTGTACTAAAGATGTAAAGTATTTTTTCATATATTTAATATGACAAATTAAAGATATCTTTTTTAAAAAACATCTCGTGAATTAAAAAAAAATACGACGATTTCTGAAATAGTTAAGGTTTTAGTTTAATATTCGGTAATAAAAAAAAAATCTCACCTATTTTTGCGTCTCTACGGCCCAGTAATTTTTACGTAATTTACTTACTGTAAAATTTGAGTGCTTCATAAATATCATTATTGTCACAGGTTCGGTTTCAAAGGATTTTTTCTTCAGACAAAAGGAGTTATTTGACATAGTGATGAACTCAAAGTGTCAACAGATGGAAAAAGATTTTTATATTTGAAAAAAAAACTTATAAACCTCACCGCCTCGCCTTAAAGAGGGGTTGGTTACACTCTGTAAAAAGATCGCGGGCTTCAAATTTTGCTTTAAAAAAAGATGGAAAATTGCTCGTCGAGATGAAGCTAGATTTATTGTGGAAAATAAAAAAAAGTGACTTGAGACTCCGATTGGTTTTATATTGGACGCGATTTTCCCTAAAAACGGCACGTCGTGGTCAAAAACACAATTTGAATGTAGTTCTGACCGATCCAAGCGCTTGAAAACCGAAGATCTTCGGAAAAGTGCACCACTTTCTCATTTGGCGTTTGAGAAAGAGGTGCACTTTTCGGTCAATCGGTTGCATCAAAATTATTAGAAGACATTATTCTAGGCGCTCATCTTTTAACAGACAAGTGTACAAAAATTTTGAAGATAATCGCTCTTCTTAAAAACAGATGTTCATTGGGACGTGAGAGGATGCGATTATTCTAGTATTTTTATATCTTCAAGTGTGCCTACATATGCGATTAGTTTGCAGGAAGTCTGACTATTGTAGCAGAATCCTTGCCCATCGTTCACCAGATATTGCAGCCCGATTAAGATTATCATAAGAGGCTCCGGAAGCTCGGAAGAGAGATTTTTTTAAATATCGCGAAAACTATTCTAGAAAATGTTCTAGTGAGAAATTTAATGAGGATGTTCTTAATTTAATGTTACTTATATCTGATCCTGTCATAACTCGTTACAGGTAACCCTCAAATAAACAATTAAATCGTTTTCGATTTAATATTTCCTCCGGATATTCATTATATAAATATCTTTGGCACCGACGATGTTGAAGATTGTTCATAGTCTGCATCAGAATGTTGAAAAGCAAAATTAAACATAACTCGGCCTTTATTTTCACATGGATCTGGACATAAATAATTTCAATTTTAAGATTTAAAAAAAAAAAATCCTTGTTAATAAAATCCAGAAATCGTTAATAAAATCCAGTAAAACTTACTTAAATCAAATATTCTTATTTTTTGTAACCATACCGAAAAATAATATCACTTTTTTTCCTCGTTAATCCTGCCTGTGAATTGTTTCCAACTTTTGGGGTATTCGGAACCACTGTGCGCCGCCGGCCATCTTGTTGTTACTACGCGTTTTACTTCATGGCGTAGCGAGATCAAATACTTCACAAATGACATGTTGAATTATGCTTGCAGTTAATTTTATGTTTTTTAAGATAATTTTCGTTTAAATGATCAATTCACTGTGATATTAGTGTAATTCAACATAATTACCAATGCTAGCGTTAATTTTTTTTTTCAGTTTTAGTCCTTTAAATAGTGTTGGTGATTTATTTTCGTTTTAGAAAAGATTTTAGGTTACGTCTGAAATTTTTTTTAATGACTTTTCCGCGGTAATTTAATAAAACTTCTATAAAAGTAATATTATTTAATAATGTAAAAGCCTTATGCATATGTAAATAAACACAAAATAGAGAAATCAACGAATTAAATTGCGTAAAACCGAGTCCAAGATGTCATATTTCTTCAGTTATTTTTTCGGAATCATTAAAATATTTTTTTATCCTTTTTAATTGTATGAACTAGATAAAAAGTGAAGTGACAGTTTTATTTCAAATTCATAAAGAGGACTGTATTTTTTTAATTTTGAATTTTCCTAAATTTTTCGACCATTTAATAGAATATGTTTACTGTCAGCTGTTTTTTTTTAAAGTTTTTCATTTTGAAACTTAAAATACTACAATTTTCAAACACGATCGTATATGTCAGATACAAAAATCTAAAAGGAAATTCTATTTAGTTTCTATAAAGGTATATGCTTTAAGACATCTTAAAAATAAGAAATATATAGAACATTCGTTTGTGTCATACCTAAATTCCCATACAAACGACGTACCTGGTTTATTTATGTGACGTACAGTGATTACCATCGTGATGTCACCACAGAGCATTACACAGCATACCAACTTGACGCCGTGTTTTATTGAGAATATTAAAAATGCACTTTTTAATATTTTTTTAAAAAATGTACGTTTAATATTATTTATTAAAACTTATATATTCAGAATCAGCGTGCGTTTATTGGTCTATATGAACATATTTTTTTAAAGCCATAATATTTTTCACTGGAGTTCCTTATTATGCCACTAATTTCCCACTTATACTATGCGAGCGAAGCCGCAGGTAAAACTAGTACCTTATAATTATGATTGCACAAATTAATCAAATAAAACTTCATCCGCGACCTCCGGATCGCTAGTCGAGAGCTTTGCCCCTTGACCACAGAGCCAGTCAAATTCGCAAAATGAAAATTTACTTTCGTCGTATGAGATGACAGCCATTTATAATAATTTCTGTATTTTTTTTTAATGTTGGTATTTTCGATACTATGTATAACATAACGAAGGGAACCAAGAGACGTTATGACCGTGAATCCATTCTTGATATAAAAATAAAATAAAATGAATGTTTTAGGCAAGTTTTTTTGCATATTTTTTTTAAATTTCAATTTATTTTTTCTTGTAAAATAACCATTATTTAATTTTATTTTATTTCTAGAATTCTGCTCAAACTATGGTCAAATTCGTAATAACATGCACTACTGACCTTAAGTGTCCCTCCTGGTGATTGACTCTGGTGGTTGGGGATAGCGCAAAAACCCAAAACATAAATCACTGTAATGGCCGTTAAAATTACAATTCATACCCAATCCGCAGGTACTTTACAAACTGTTCCCCATCTCCTCGCATTTTTAGTTTCTAAACAAACCCCGAATTAGGCATGCATAGTCATCCTGGCTCTGGGCATGGTAATAAAAAAAAAACAATTTTTATTTAGAGCGTATAACCAGAGAAAAACAAAAATATATCATTTTTAAATCAGTGTTTAGACGTATTGACTCTTATCCACAAAAAATATAAATTGGTTTCGAAAGATTGTTCTTTTATCTAGTAAACGTATGTTTTAAATTTTCAGAAAAAATGTTTATTTTTAGTATAATTAGGTTGTACCATAGGTCGTTGGGGGATTTGTTAAATTTTCAAAACAAGTACACGTATTGTACAACACCCATTTCAAATCATATAATCATGCATTCAAATAAATCAATACATTATCTGGTAAACGTATGTTTCAGAATTTTAATTTTTGTTTAAATCAAATCATTAAAAAATATTTACGTACACATGTTTCTTGACGAACATTGGTCTACTAATATATTTCAGATTTTTTTACATTCTTATTTTGCTTAGACATTGTTGAAAAATGATAAATACTTATGATCGAAAAATAATTACAAAAAGTACATAATTTTAATAGTTTTATCGTCACGCCTTTCAGCATTTTTGGATGTAGGTATAAATAAAATCAAATTTGGAATGAAATAAAATCGATATTGAGTTATAATTTTTAAAAGCTGGTACGGAGAATAATTAATCTTTCTCATTGAAACCGCCCTGTACGATTGTAAGTACATTTTTCTACGAAATGTGAATTTTCAGCCGCTGGCTGGCTATACGCCCTTAATGGTCGTTGTAAAAACCTACCACTTAATTTATGTAACATATATTCAACATATAAAACCCAAGCAAACAGTTTATAAACAGTTTTCGGTGAAATTGTGTGGTAGTGTTTCAGGGATGAATTTAAAATTTTCATAAAAAAAATCTGTATAAATAATTGGTGTACAACTCAATTATTATAATTCTGTCCAGAGTTTATTCGTAACATCACTACGTTATATCATAACCATCTGAGGGTCTCTTTCTTAATCTTACTCATTACGTTTACATCAACCTTGCATTATTGAGTTATATTCTTACGCTCGTAACGGCAGCCCGTGCCTCGGTACTGTCCTAGCGCTCGCGTTACCGTAACACTTTCATGACGGTAGAAGAATTATTAGTAACATTGAAAAATGAAGTTCAAAAAATCCAAACGATTAAAGACTCGAAAACCAAAACCAACATCGAAAAAATTATTGGTGATCTTGATAATGAAGTAAAATCTGATATATTAAAAATGCAACAACAAATAATTCAACTACAAGACAAACTAATTGAAAAAAACGACCAACTGGTGGGAAACATTGAAAAAATAATGAAAAACGCAACAATACCATCCTATGCCCAGGTATTATCAACAACTAAAGTTACTCCTCGAGAAGAAGAGAGATTCTCAATCATCATTTCGTCGACCAAAAATAATGCTAAAGCAGAAGAAATTGAAAAGATAATAAAAAAAGAAATAAATTTAAGCAACATAAAGATAGGAATAAATGGTTTGAGAAAAACAAAAGAAGAAAAAATAATAATATCATGCCCAAAAAAGGAATATGCAAATACTCTAACTGCCGAAATAAAAAAACTGAAAACCGAATTGGTGGTAAATGAAATTCAAAAGAAAAGACCAAAAATAATAATAAAAGGATTAAAATCAAATCTTACTGAAGACGAAATAGTTTGCGGAATAATTACCCAGAACGAAGGAATTGAAGATGTTTACAAGGAAAGTGAAGACAATAAAATCACACTAATAACGGAAATAAAAAATACAAACGTAAATGAACAACAGCGCCAATTCACTAGCTACATCTTGGAAACCAGTGGCAAAATGCGGAAAAGTCTTCTTGCACTCGGTAAACTAAATATACAGTTTCAACGAGTAAAAATTGAAGATTGCAGTCCATTAACTCAATGTTTTCATTGCTGTATGTTCATGCATACAGCTAAAAAGTGCCTACACCGAACCGGCCCTCCAATTTGCCCACACTGCATGGGCGACCACATCCTTTCAAAATGTCCGGGAAGAGAAACAATACCAGCGTGTGTAAACTGCACCAGACAAAATTCTAAATATGGAGAAAAAAACACCACGGACCACACAGCCAACAGTATTAAGTGCAACTATAGAAACAAAATGCTGAAAATTGCGAGGGATCGCATCGATTACGACTAATTATGCATATTATTAATTACAAGTGTAACGAAAACCTAAATAATATCTACAATATTTCAAAAAAATATTTCCAAAAGCCCGCCCGCAAAGTGTTAACACGCAGTGATAATATACACACATATAATACGTACTATAATTGCAAATGTGAAGTGTATTCCCAGCGCCAACATTATTGTTATAATTATTACTACCTCAAAATGAACGAATTTATAATAAACGCAATAGATAACTCATATAAAATAGACGAAAGGATTTTAAACACGGTAAATAAAACAAACGATTTTAATGATATAAAACCTACAGTCAGCCTAATAATAATACACATGAACGTTAGATCTTTGGAAAAAAAATTCGAAGAATTTCTAATAACTATTAAACAATTAAATAGAATTGACTCTATAATATTATCAAAAACGCATTCATCGAATGAAATTAATTATAATATACCGAGTTACTTGTACTACGCAACAAAATATATAATTAACAGAAATAACGGCGTTGCCATATTTATATCAAATATTTACGCTGTCACAAGTGTAATTGAAATAATGGTGAATATTGTCAATTTATTAAACTTAGAGATAAATTTAATAAATTATTCATTTAATATAATTATTATTTATCGGACACATTCTTCTGCTTTAACCACATACATAGAAGAACTAAAAAAAATATTACAATATCATAAAAACAAAAAAAAAACAAACAACTATGGATGACTTCGTAAACACGCAACTGGACAACTGCTTCAAAATCAGTGAATTCAATAGTCAAAGTGCAAAAGAGTGCAACGAAATCATCACTGACAAATTCTCTGGTATACAAATACTCCATCTTAACATCCGCAGCCTTCAAAAAAACATAGAAGAATTTATACTCAATATAAATAATCTTAATGTAAAGCCGGATGTTATAGTATTAACTGAAACATACACAAACAGTGACTCACCACATTATAATTTAAGTGATTATATCTACATGCAAACAAACACAAACATAAATAAAAACAGTGGCATTGCGATATTCGTAAGTAAGAAATATAATATTGTTACACATTTAGAACACAACTTAGATTCATCAAACTGCATGGAAATCCATCTTAACCACTACAAAATCAATTATTATTTGTTAGCAATCTATAGAACGCATGAATCGAACGCTTATTTATTTATCGAACAAATACGAAATATAATATCAAATTTAAAAAACAAAACTTGCATAATAACAGGGGATTTTAATATCAATATTAACAAAAATATAGACAATAGAATTAAACATGAATATTTGAACTGTATGACTGAAAACAACTTTAAATCGTGTATAAATGAAAATACGCGCGAAATTCAAGGTCAGAAACCATCTTGCCTAGATCATTTTTGGACGAATATTAACATAAAAGATCTTCATAAAATAAAAACCATTGTCTGGAAAAATAACATCACCGATCATCATACGTGTATATTTTTGTACGAGGAAGAAAAAACAATACAAACAAAAAATAAATCAATAAAAAAATCATATACCAAAATAAATCTGCAAAAATTAATTGAAAACTTGAAAACGGAACATTGGCAAACTGTAATCAACTGCGAAGAAGTTGAAATATGCTCAAAGTACTTTGAAAATATTTTATCCAAACATGTAGAAAACTCAAAAACAGATATTCCATATCGTAATTTAGATAAAAATAAATACTTAAAACCATGGATCACACCGGGTTTATTAAATTCAATCAAAGAAAAAGGTAAGCTTTACAAAAAAACAATAAAATTCCCAAACGACAAAAAAATAGAATTTAATTATAAAAAATATAAAAATAAATTGACACGCTTAATAAAAATTAGTAAAGATGAATATTACAAACATAAAATAATAAGTTCTGAAAACAATCCAAAAATAATCTGGCAAGCAATTAACTGTGCAATAGATAACAATAAACAAAAACATTCAATCAAGGTAATTGTAGACGAAAATGACGTAAAAATAAATGCAGAGGAAAACCCTAAAAAATGCGCGGATATATTCAACTCCTTCTTCGCGAAAGTTGGACAAAACCTCGCTAAAAAAATTAATGTAACAAAGGGAGCGACAACTCAACAAATTATCGAAGATATACACAGTGTAAACTCACTGTCCCATTTTAAAATGATCAAGGAAGTAGATATTCTAAACATTATTGAAAATATGAAAGGAGGGTCGTCACCAGGTTTTGACAACATAACTGTAAATATGTTAAAATCTATTAAAAACCACGTGATAAAGCCATTAACTCACCTAATTAATTTAAGTTTAAAAAATGGAATATTTCCGTCTAATTATAAGAGGACAATTATCTCACCTATATTCAAAAGTGGAAACGCACAAAATGTAACTAACTATCGACCAATTTCCCTCATTTCAAATATTGGAAAAATATTTGAAAAAATCGTAAAATCTCAACTAATGGAATTTATTGAAAATAACAAAATACTTCACGACAATCAATACGGATTCCGAAAAGCGCGCAGCACACAAGACGCGATTGCAAATGTCACATCACGCATATATAAAAACCTTGATATGAGCAATAAATGTATAGGTATTTTTATAGATCTGAGAAAAGCGTTTGACAGCATATCCCATAAAAAACTTATGAAAAAATTAGATAATTTGAACATTAATGAAAACGTAGCAAATTGGATAAAAAGCTACCTAAAAAATCGCCCTCAATGTGTCAAAATAAATAACATTTATAGCGACGAAGAGACATCTGAATATGGAATTCCACAAGGTACTGTGCTAGGTCCTATATTATTCATCTTATATGTAAACGGTATATTCTCACAGCCACTTCATGGTAGTATAACCTCTTATGCCGACGATACAGTACTTATTGAAAGTGGAATCACATGGCAAGTTGTAAAACAAAAAGCAACAGAAGACATAAACATACTTAAACACTGGTTTGATATAAATCTACTATCTCTTAATAGTGAAAAAACTCACGTTATACCATTTGCAATAAAATCAAAGGACGTTCCGGTAAATTTTGATATAATTATACATGATAATTCTAAAGATCACAAAAAAAATAACTGTAAAATAAACTGTTCCACATTAAAAATTTCGAATAAAATCAAATACTTAGGAATAACAATAGACAAAAACCTGAACTGGAAAGATCAAATCAACCTTACCGTTAACAAAATAAGGAAATTAATTTACATATTTTTAAAAATCCGAAACTTTCTCTCATTAGAAAATCTAACATCAGTCTACCATGCTATAGTACAGTCAAATCTCCAATACTCTGTAGTAAGCTGGGGAGCTGCATACAAAACAAATCTACTCCCTGTTGAAATTGTGCAACGTCTAATTATAAAAATTATCTTGAAAAAACGAAGAGATTATCCAACTCACCTTATTTTTGAAGAATTTAAAGTATTAAAATTTAATGATCTAGTTCGAAAAAATATAATAATCCAAATAATAAAAGAAAAACAAAATCATAGCTTTTTAACTGAAAGTCGTACTCGTCAAAAGCATATATTTCCAACACAAAAATGTAACACCTCATTTGCACAACATCATTACATCATTACCATTGGATATGGTTTTCGAATCCATCAAATCGCTCTCAACCAACATTAACGAAATCAAAGCCAAACTAGACCACAATATGACATACGCAAATATCACAGCCAGGCCGAGAACAACGCAACAGACTCACGCTTTAGTAATCAGCTCAGATGACCCCGGGAAGAAATCTGATGACTTGGACCTGCTGATAAAGAAACACGTCGATGTTAGATCCCTTGGTATAGGTGTAACGGACATGCGAAAAACTAATAATCAAAAACTCGTTTTTAAGATGGCCTCTCTACAAGACAAAAATAATTTTAAGGCTGAGTTGAGCAAAGGACTACAGGGAAAAATCACAGTCACCGACGGTAAGCAACTCAATCCCCTCTTAATCATAAAAGGGATGATAAAAGGTGCTTCCGACGAGGACTTACTTAACTCACTCAAAAACCAAAACAAAGATTGCGGTTTAGATTTTACACAAAATCTAAAAATTAAATACAAAAAAAACCACAGGAACAAACTTCTGTGCAACGTTGTCCTTGAGGCATCTCCGAAAAACTGGAAATCTTTAATAACCGCTGGACGAATTAACGTAGGGTATCAACGTCTTGTGGTTGAAGATCAGTCACCGTTGATGCAATGCTACCAATGCCTAGGTTTTGGTCACTCCCAACGTTTTTGCACAGAGAAGCTTAGTTGTGTTCACTGTGGTGAATGTCATAAATATGACACATGTCCCAATAAGGCGAAAGAACCAACGTGTTCAAATTGCAATGGAGGTACGAGAAACCACCGGGCAACAAATCCAGATTGCCCACTGTGGAAGCTTATGGATGAGCGCTTCAGAGAAAGGGTAGACTACGTGGGCCACTGCTAAAGGCAACATCAAGGAAAAAAAATGTTTCAATATTCAAGAATACACCACCAAAAAGTCCTGTATGCGTATTATGTACATGAATGCTAGAAGCATCAGAAACAAAATTGATGAAATTGAAGAAACCCTAAAAAACATTACAGGAACGGTACATATTCTCGTGATTACGGAAACCTGGCTGCATAAAGGAGAGGAAACTTTTTTCAATATTACTGACTATTCTGGAATCTTTGCTTCCCGTGAGCTGGACCGAGGAGGAGGAGTCGCCATCTACATGCATAACACACTAAGCAATAAGAAAATAGAAAAATGTTGCAGTGAAAATACCTTTCTTGGAATTACGATCACGGCAAAAAATATTAAACCTCTCAATTTGTATGTTTTTTACCGTAAGCCCAACTCTAATATAACAGATTTTTTCGACTCTTTAGAAATAATATTAAATAAAAACAAACAAGACACATTACTTTTTGGAGATTTTAATATCGATATCTCAAAAGATACTGATATTGCACGGAAATATGTTCACACCTTAAAATCGTACAACTTTTATTTGTGTAACACAATGTTTCCCACAAGGGTAACAAATAACACCAGCTCGTTGATAGATCACATTATCACAAATAGAACAAATGTTTCTGGGATAATTTCAAATATTGATGATCCCCTTAGTGACCATAATATACTTATATTGGATTACGAAAACTCCCTGAAAAACCTCCCCAACAACAGAACCTCAAACTACCTCTTAAACGCTTACAAAATAAATTATCAAAAATTAAAAACGTCACTTAAAACTTGTAAATTTACCCATTCGTCTGATGATGTAAACCAAAATTATAATAATTTCGCTGACTATCTACAAAATGCTGTAAATTCGTGCAAAACAAAAGTTAAAATTAATAAAGGAGACAAAAGACTGAACAATACGCCATGGTTTGATGCCCAACTTGATTCACTTATTAAAGAACGAAATCGCATATTTAAACTCTGGAAACAAAATCAAGGAAGTATTCCTTTGACAATAGAAAAAAATAAAGCTCGTAATACTGTCACAAATTACAGAAGATATATTAAATGCAAGTATTATACAAAATTGCTTAACGAAAACATGAACAAGCCACAGAGAACCTGGAAAACAATCAATTCCATTCTCACAAATAGCTCGCGAAACCCAAAAATAACTTGTAAATCTCTAGTCATAAATGACGAAGAAGTAAAGGGACCAAAGGAGATTGCAACTGCATTTAACGCATTTTTTCTTTCAGTTGGGGAAAGTTTAGCATCAGTAATAAAAACTTCAAATACTGATGTAAACACGATCTACACGGAACCTCAAGCAAAACAATCTCTTAACATGATCAGGACAAATAAAAATGAAATCCTACGTGTCATATCTAACCTTAAGTCCAAAGCGGCAGCTGGTTCCGATGGGATAACCTCTCTCCTTCTCAAAAATTGCAAGGAGGAACTGGCGGATGATCTTGTATTCTTAATAAATCTCTCTCTATCAAAAGGTATCTTTCCAGACAGACTAAAGATTGCGAAAATAATTCCTATTCATAAAGACGAATGCAAAAAAAATGTCCAAAATTATCGTCCAATCTCTATACTTCCAGCTATCTCTAAAATTTTTGAATGTATCATTAAAGAAAGACTATTGAAATATCTCGAACAAAACAAAATTCTCACGTCAAAACAATACGGTTTCAGACGACGATCTAACACTAAATGTGCAGCTTTCGATTTTATATCAAATCTACAGAAACATATTGATCATGGGGATTTTACGGCGGCAATATTTATTGATCTAAAGAAGGCGTTTGACACGGTGGATCACAACGTATTGATCGAAAAACTGAAACATTTGGGTATTGTTGGTCCTCCTCTGGAACTTTTCCGATCTTACCTATCAAATCGCGTTTCGGCAGTAGAACTGGGAGGAGAAACGAGTGAGTTGGGTAAAATAACATGTGGAGTGCCACAAGGATCAATTCTTGGACCGTTGCTATTTCTAATCTATGTGAATGACATGACAAAGTGGGGTATTAAAGGAACTCTACAACTTTATGCGGACGATACAGTAATTTTTTACAATAAACTGAACCTAGCGGAGCTTGAAACGGAAATGAATGCTGATGTTTCTAAACTCACAAGCTGGTTAAGAATAAACAAACTAACTCTTAACGTAAAAAAAACTCATTATATACTTTTTGGTAACAAGAAAAATTTCAGCCTCAATATCAAAGTTGGTGATAACTGCCTCGAAAAGAAAATGAGCACAAAATATTTGGGCCTGATCGTAGATTCCCAACTCTCGTGGGATCTCCACATAAATCATGTAAAGGAGAAAATTACCCCCATAACTGGTGTACTATATAGACTCCAAGGATTATTACCCATTCCTTTACTAACATCAGTGTACTACGCCATGGTACATTCACACCTTTCTTATCTCTGCTGTATCTGGGGATTTGCCTCAAAGAAATTGATAGCTGATCTGCAGGTGGTTCAAAACCGAGCTCTCAGAAATGTGTTTGGACTTCCATGGGACACCCATGTCAAAGACATCTATTCAGTTTCCGGTATTCTTCCAATTACAGTCCTTCCTAAACATGAAATCACAAGCACCATCCTACAAATTACTCAACAATCAACTCACACTAACATCAAGCCACTTTACAATCAAGACATTCACACTCACAATACTCGAAATAGCAATAAAATCCGCATACCTCAAACACACACTACAAAATATGGGATAAAATCTCTGAACTATGTTGCCTATACACTATATAATTCGCTTCCAGATATGTACAAGGGAAACCAGCAAAATAAAAAAGTTCAGAATAATGCTTTAAAAGAATATTTTTTAAATACGTTTAAGGATGAAACTATGTAAATTTTCTTATCATGTCTCATTTGTCTTGTTTCCTTTTCTCTTCTTTTCTTTTCCATTTATTTGTAATCATAATCATCCACATTTGTATAACCTTGTTCTTTGTTTCTTTAATTATTTTCTATTGTTGTTTGCTCACTCAACCTGTTTTTATTTTAAATTTATTTTTTGTCTATGTTGTATGTGAAACTTATATTTTTAATATCCATTTTCCAAGTAAAACTGTAACTATTTCCTCACACCCATGAATTTTCCTCCTGTCCTAAAATGAGTTCTGTAACTCATAGGGATTGCTCCAGCAAGTAATAAATACAATAAAAAAAAAAAAAAATATCTAGGAAAAAAATACTTCAATAGCCTACCTGAAAAAATAAGAACAATCGAAGACGACAAATGCCTATTAAAAGCAATTAAAGAGCAATTTAAAGTAAAAATAACAAATTGATAAAATTTATCATCATAAATTATATAACTTGTAAATTTGTTTTTTTTTAAGTATCTACCACAATTAAATCAAAAGATTCAAAATATATTTTGTAAATATATTTTAAATATTTTTTCATCCCGATACTCGTCCCTCTTCTAATCACAAGCGTCTGCTTCTATAGAAGAGAAATATCATACAAAATAAAAAATAAAAAAATCAGTGAAAATTTATTATATAGTTTATTTGTATCAAAGATTATTTTGAAATATAAATATTATATTTCATATGTTATTTTTGCTGTATAAATAATGTATCTTCTGTAATAAATAAATGAAAAAAAAAAAAAAAAAAAAAAAAAATTAGCGGATCTCCACATTTCTCACACGATCATACATGATTTTACCACACATACACTCAGTGATCTCATTTCAATAGCATTCAGTCTACTTTCATCCATCAACTGAATTGTAAAATAAAATGGATAAATGTGATTCTGTCTGTTAGACCGCAATTGAATACAGCAATGTCATTAGTGTGTTGAAGTAACAACCAGCCCCGAACTTTAAATAAGGGTATCAATCATAATCTATCCATCTCTTCCATTTAGCCTTCAGGCTTAGTTCAGTGGTGCACAACCCGCGGCCCGCTTTCATAATGCGACCCCACTCAATGTCGTATTTTTTCAAAACAATATTCATCGGTTTTAAGGTTCCATTATAAGTGTTCAAAAAGAAGAAGATTATTGAAGATGATTTCAAAGAGAGATATGGAAATAAATACGAAATACAGTGGAAGTACGCTGATTTAAAAAAAAATAATAGGCTTCTGTAAATATATTTTTTAAAGCACGACTTATTTGAAAAAGAGTAAAAATCTCTCAACATCTGAGTTGAGTAGCATTTAAAGAAACACGCGATTTTTTCATGCCTATAACATGTTAAATAACAAAACCAAACGTGTTTTCGCGATTTTTTTCTTAAAAGGAAATTTCATACAATTACTGTTTCAATTCGTCCGTCACTTCTGGACACACTGACCCCCGGATTTCTAATCACGCCTTACACCCTTTTCCTTCCCAGAATGTTCTCTCCTTCCTTTCCCTAAAATACTCTCAACACAGCATCCCCAAAGATGACGTAGGCCCCGGGGGATTTTTTCTCAAGGCCTTCTGTGTAAAGCTTATATAAAAAAATCTTCTTAGATTATCTAAAAAGAGAACCCTTTTTAAATGCTTAAAAACTTATATATCTTATATTATTGTTTCTTATATGTCGTTAGAAATTCTGTATGTGGTGTCATAAGGGTTGGCATTAAAAAAGGCACTAAGTACCACGTTGTATATATTATTTAAATTTTTTGAAAATATGCCAAAATGTCTGTAATAGATAATATCTCCACCACACTGTAAAATTTTATCATTCGTGTAGTAAGTAGTTTCATAATTTTGAGAGTACGTAAATTTAATTTCTTTAGTTCAACTTATAAATTAATTTTTTAAGCTATTGTATACACGTTTTCGGAAACTATATACCACAAAATCACCTACATTTTAGGTGATTTTGTGGTATATATATTTTTTTTGATTTAATCTTTCGTTTTCGAGTAAATCGAGTTAGTGTTTTTGGTCAAATAAAAATTTATAGCCAGGGATTGAAATAAGCTTTTCAAAATGTGTCGAAGCATAGTCGCGGTTCCTAAAGTGTTTTAAAAAGTGTTTGTTGCCGAAAAAATGGAAAATGTAAAAAAAAAAAATCGAAATGGTAAGGTTGAAATATAAGACCATTGTCAGAACTGTATTGGCATATGGATGTGAGGCGCTGACACTGACGGTAAACATGGCTGAAATGCTGGATACTTTTGAAAGAAAAGTGCTGAGAAGAATATGTGGACCCGTGAAAGAGGGTGAACAGTGGCGCATCCGGCACAATACAGAATTGTATGATATTTATAAGGCCCCTGGCATCTCAGCACATATGAGACTCCTCAGACTGAGATGGGCTGGGCATGTACAGAGAATGCCGGATACACACGTCCCAAAAAAATTTTTGACTGGACACCCAGGTGGAAAGAGAAAAGTGAGAAGACCCAGACTGAGGTGGGAAGACGAGGTAAGAGGGGATGCAGCACAGCTTCTCCAGGAACGAGATTGGAAGTCAGCCGCTGAGGACAGGAGGAGTTGGAGGCGACTGTTGCAGGAGGCCAAAGCTCGATATGGGCTGTAGCGCCATCGAAGAAGAAGGTTGAAAAAAAGGTTTTTTTAGATTCTACATGATGTAGTCAGTTTCCCGCTTTTTTACATTAGCTCCACACATGAGGCCCTGAGGAAAATAATTCCTCTCAAAGCCTATTTATCTTTGGGGATGCTGTGTGGAGGATCTTTTTAGGGAAAGGAAGGGGAAGAAATTCTGAGAAAGAAACAGGCATGAGGGGTGGGTAGGAATTTGGGCGTCAGTGTGTCCAAAAGTGACGGATGAATGAATTCATCCCTTCCACTGCAGTTCAAATCTTGCTGAGAGACCTGCTGGAGCGGTCAAAATATCTCCCTCAGCCAGTCTCTCCCGATCCGGCCTTCCACCTAGCTGATGGGCAGACGCATCCGCCGCCAAGTTCCGGACAAACCTGACCCCATGAACCCGGGCACCCCTGCTTAATCAACAAACGCAGTGAATCACTTGGGGTGACCTATTGCAGAGGTGTTGGTTTTCCAATAAATGTTTCCCGGGGCGGCGGTACCCATACTCGCCTCCCAAATTAATAATTTATTTGAGATAAAAAAAAAAATTAAATTGATGAAGTTTTAAAAGGTTGTGCATGACTGCTTCAGATGTATTCGTGTTGTTTGATATTCACACCCCTGACCCGTGGGATTATTTTCTGAGGCTTAGAGGAAAAAGGGTGGTTTTTCGAAACATCTATTTCATCTATTGCTAACCAAAAGGGCTTAAGTGATAAGCCGATACTTTCAGGAGAGTGACAACAGAGACAAAATATCGCATTTTTGCCAATTTCAAATACCAGGTGAACGATGTTGGGGACACGTTTTTTGCACGCGGTTTTAATTTAATACGAATAATGGTTCACGACCCATCTCCCTTGTTTCTATATATAGGTATAAAAATAGAATATGACACCTTGTTTCTAGGATTAGGTATAATAATGGTTTAGATATATGTATAACAGGTTTAGGTATAATAATGGTTTAAGACTCATCTCCCTTGTTTCTATAATTAGGTATAATAATAGTTTAGGTATAGGTAAAATTGATTAAGCCATTAAAATGGTTCAAGACCCTATTATCTTGTTTCTAGATTTAGGTATAATAATGGTTTAGGTGTAGGTATAATAATGATACTTGACCCATCTCCCATGTTTCTAGGTTTCGATATAAAAATGATTTAGATATAGGTATAATAGGTTTAATATAATAGGTATAATAATGGTTTAGATATAGGTATAACAGTTTGTGATGGGTCAAACCCCGACTTGGGTTTTAATACCTCTCCTCTCTTGCGTTTCGATCTCCGGACGGTAGACCCCTCTCTCGTACTGTATGATTCACCAATTTTGTCTTGAATCATGACTCGCTTTTCCCACCCCTGTGACTGAACACAGCAAAAGGCTTTCTCCTTCCGGGAAAACTTTACAATAAACCCTTTCCTTTACGTTGTGATTTTTTTTGTTTCAAAGGTACTAGAAAATCTAGAATAGGTATTTAATGTCTATATGTGGTAACTTTTGGTTCTTTTAGGTAAGGTGTGGAAGAATTTCTCTGTGTATCTCTTGAACGTATGAAGGATACTTATTGTCTAAATCTATCCTAAATATATCCCCATTACGTCTCTAATGTTGTACGTTGTTTTAATACTCTCGCAGTACCCCCTGTAATTCTGGGAAGCCTATAAAGTTGATCTATGATCCTATACGTCTTAATAGATTTTAAAATACATACCTAGAATGTTTCATTTAGTTATTTGGCGGATCCTTCGCGCCGCTCTCCGTGACTGGGCCCTATGCATAATTATGATAATATTCTATTGTTAGTAAACGCAAAATTCGTACCTAAGATGGAAGGGATAAGGGAGGGATGGATAGAATGGATCATGCATTTTTTGCAATCTAGTACTGGCTCCTCCACTTGACCAAATTGACCAGGTGGTCGGCTCTCCGGACACGACCTCCCGACCAAAGCATGTCAAGGCTATACCCATGACACCCAGAAGATCTCTTGACGACCAACCAGATACCCGGACCCTTCCATAACCAAGGAAGGACGGCATGCCTTCAAACCTTTCCCAATCAACCCCAGTATCGAACACCTCCAGGACTACTTTACTGGCTCTAGAAGGGGTAATCCAATTCGTCCCTTGTCACGGCTCTACTCGCGAACATGTGGCTACCGCTTGTGATAGACAGATCCTTCCTCCTGCGTGACCGGTCCAACGAATAAACCACCTCTAGTAGCGAACATACCACCTAAGTATTGTCTAGGGTTTATGATAGCTTCTAGGTCGATAGAATTAAAAAATGTGCAATCGCTGCAGGGTTGCTTCCACAAAATGAACTGCTTATGCTCCTCCCACACTACGTTGCCGGCAACCCGAGATGCTTTTGGCCAAGACGCCTCCGTCAGCGAACCGCGTCCTCACATACCGTTTGGCAACTCATTTCAAATCCGTCTCGTCACGCCCATTCTCTCGACACGGTCCCGCGAAAGGGAATTGCTTCCAGCATCTCGCGTGACCCGATCAGTCTATGGTGAGCATCCCCTCCTAACAGGACAATGTGGGAAGACCCTTACCGATGGACCAGACATTGACACATATGTATAGCCTCGGTGTCGTCGTCACATTGTTCAACCATAAAGTTTAAAAGGCGCAATTCAACAAATAGGAATTCAAAGGAGTACCTGTTAGTTTTAAATTTACGTTTCTTTAGGTTGCAGACAGTCGCTTTCTATTGGGTATGTCGTGTACCCCGATGAACTCTCCATTTGGTTGAGGGTACAACACTCGTTCTTATTGCTCCCTCGCCCGTGCCATCAGCTGTCTGAAAGAAAAGGTCACTGCCCTTGGTGATAACACCGTTGAACATATCCTGAAGTAATATTATGAATTTTTGTCATTTATTTAAATCTTCAGTTTCACGAGGCAGCTTCGGTTCTGGCATCTCTGCGTCGCGTTCCGGGATGGCCTGGGAATTTAAATTAGGTATAACCACTTACCAAGTACGTAATTGCTAAAATCCCGGTCGGAGATATACACGACCAATTGTCTTAATTACGTATGCCGTAGACCTGTGGAGAAAACAAAACTTCCTACTAACTTCTAAACTTTTATTTGTAAACTAAATATGGTAAATAAACGCTCGACGCCGTTTATGTGAGCTTTCGCAAATTGAACGTTTTCGTAGATTACTAGATATGTTCTAACTATTGAAATTTAATTATACCAAATTCGATATCATTCCTGACTCCCGAACCCTTGCTAAGATTATTTAAATCTAGTTAAGTTTATTATTAATTTCGTTCTTTCGCGGTCTATCACGACATTTTTATAAAAGGAATGAAATTTATTATCGCAAAACTGGGGCCATTATTGTAAACCTAGAACGACTGTTTATTCGTTGATCCGTTATTACTTTGAATTAAGTTAGTTAAGTCCCCCTCCCCCATCCGAATTTGCACCATTTATTATTATTAAAATTCGAGACCGTGATTATTATTTAGAATAGATATTTATAGAAAATATCTTTTCTCTCTCGTGCACCTTAAAAGATGATTATTTATATTAAGACCGGGGAATTAAACACAACACCGGGAACAATATAATTCCGTTAACTTCACAGACGTATTCACCGTTTTCCTTCCTTTTGATTTTATCGATTGATTAATTATTATTTTTAGAATTTAAGTGATTCGACTAAAATCCACTCTATTAGGTTATTATCTTTTCACTGAGTCTAGTTCGATACACTTTGCACAAAAATCCACTCTAGTCAAATCGCTCAGATAGCCATTTGATCCCCGGTAAATTTCCAACACCCCAGTTTCGCGCGTTTTCTTCCCGAGACCTCACCCTGTATTCCCGAATTGTCACGAACTGTCCCCTCCCTCCTCTCAACTTCCCTTTTTGATCATCCATTTCCACATAAATCAATTTTAATTTTTGCAAATTCGACTTCTAATAACACGTAAAATCGAATCTTTTCTCACCCACTGTCCTGTCGTGTCGCTTACGACCTTTTTCCCCGATCGGTCCCCACAATCCCCATTACGCCCCGTGCGACAAAACTATCCAGCCCGACCGTCCAGGGGCGGACCCGACCTAGCACTCTTAAACCTCCATACGAATCTCTACAATCTGAGCACCTAAAAATATTATTTACCATGTGAATAATTAATTCAACTTTTCTCGAAATCCTATCGTGTCCGTTCTACCATTTTTAAAATCGCTTCCAGGTACGGCGTATCCTGAATTTTCGATATATTTTCCATACTTTTCTCGAAATCCCCAAGTCCGATTTCAACCTAGCAACCTATAATATGTTCCGACTGTCATCTATTATGCATATATTATTTTAGCTACTCCCACAATAAGTCACCTTCTAGGTATCTCGTCGATTTAGCATTTGACTATGGCTTTCCTAATAAATCAGTGATTGAACATCCTTATACGGACGTATTCTTTAAGTGTACACGCGACAGTACCCGTTCCTGGCTATCTCGCGATTGTATGTGATCGTAACAATTTTATAATTTCTCGCGTTTGCAAACGCTCATGTGCAAACTCCAATTACTTGGTCACCTCCCAGCAAAGTCGTGATGCCCGTGGGACCTTATTTTATAATAATCTAAACTTTTATAACCTCGATTCTCCTTTCCTATGGGCTATAACTACTGCCAAGATCCCATTCCAATCCTGCCTTCGAACGTTTTTTTCCCCCATTTCCTAGTTCCTCCTACATATTACATCTCTCTCTGGCACCAAAACCGATAAATCCCCCCTTAATTATTCGCCTAGTGATCAAGAAAATACTTGAGTTTTCAAATAATTTAAAATCCTGACAGGTCGTTAAATTTTATGCTTTTTCACTAATTTCTTTCTCCTATCATCTGTATGTAAAATCAAGTGATGATTTCAGCTTAATGCGTACCTTAGAGACCCAAAATCATGTCCGATGTCTCACACTCGAGACCCACTTAAGTAACAAGAGATCGTAAACCTTCCCTCCCCTCTAAACTAACGGACAAAATTCCAATACAAAATCTTAGATTTCATACGGTCACTAACATGAATTGATTTCCCTCGACTACCTTGAAGAGATCGGCTCCTGTGGGTTTTCCACGTCTAACACTTTCCCCCATCGTCTACCTGCAGAATCTGCTAGATATTTGTTTGGAAAAGGTGGTAATGACCTTCAATGCCTACTCCCGTTTCACGATTACTAAGTAATCGAGATCGCTTGCTACTTTAATTAATCAGTGCATGACCTTTGTCCTTTTGAATCTTTCCGCCACCGAGATCCCCGCAAGACTTCCCTATTCCAGACGTGAAATCAACTGTTGTCGATTCCCTTCTGCTCCCATAAAAATGCGATTTATGACCAAGTTAGAAGTGGTTAAAATTGCTGTCTGGCCAAACCGTGAGATAATCTTGGAATCTTAATTTTTCAAATCCCTCATCCCACGCCCCCAGCCTGTGATTGGTCTAAGACGCACCCACTGTCCCCATCTCCATTCTGATTGGATAGTCGGTTTTTTTTCCTAACTGCTTACACCCCTTAGTGGCAAGGAAACCCCAAAAGTTTTAAAAGATTCCTTTAATATTGATTTTAAAACCACCCGAAAGATGTCGATAGTGTGATCATATTCTATATTTAAAAAAAAATTTTACCCACCTATACCGGAGTGAAACAGGTTCATCACAAGTTTTAGGTATAATAATGGTGTATTTCTCATCTCCCTTGTTTCTATAATTAGGTATAATAATAGTTTAGGTATAGGTAAAATGGATTAAGGCATAAAAATGGTTCAAGACCCATCTATCTTGTTTCTAGATTTAGGTATAATAATGGTTTAGGTTTAGGTATAATAATGATACTTAACCCGTCTCTCATGTTTCTAGGTTTTGGTATAAAAATTATTTTGATATAATAGGTTTAATATAATCGTTATTATAATGGTTTCTGAGCTTCTCCGTTGTTTCTGGGTTTAGATATAATAATGGATTAGGCATTATAATGGTTCATGACCCCGTTTCAGTGCCGTTGAGCTGATTTTTCACGAAAACGGCGCTTTTTAAATCAGCCAATAATTATGACCCTAGGTTTGGGTATAATAGTAATTAAGGTATTATAATGGTTCATGACCCATCTCCCATGTTTCTAGGTTTGGGTTTAATAGTGATTTAGGTATAATAGGTTTAGGTATAATCAGGGGCGTGCACAGAAATTTTAGTGAGCTAGAGGGTTAAGACTGGAAAATACAACATTATTGATGTTGTTGTTGCAGATTTTTTTTTTTTGTGAAATTTCTTTTTTTTAAATAAATTTTTTTTTGAATAAAAAATCTTCATACAAAATATTGAATTTTCAAAAAAAAAAAACTAATATTTAGCTACAACAACGGCGTTTACTTCGAATTTTTCAATCTTAGTACTCTAGCTCACTAAAAACCCTGTGCACGCCACTGGGTATAATAAAAGTATAACAGGTTTAGGTATAATAATGATTCATGACCTATATACCTTGTTTCTGGATTTAGTTATAAAAATGGTTTAGATATAGGTATATCTTATAGATTTAGGTATAATAATGGTTCATTATCATCTGTGAATTAAGGTTTTGTGTGTGCGAAAACCTAAAATCTTAACTATACGTTCTTTTTTAAACAAGGTTATTTATTACAGCTCTGCCACGGAAATTATTCCTATCATGTATTGATGATAGCAAATTTTCTTATAAAAATATATATATAATAGCTAAAGACGAACAAATTAATATCGTCGTCCAAAAGTTTACATGAGTTGCTTCAATGTGGGAATCGTTTCCTAACAACGCTGAACATAATATTGCTTGAAGTAGTTCTAACACCCTAAAACACTGAAAATAATATTCATAGAAGTGTTAAAAATAATAAATAAGTTTTGATAATTAATAAACAATTCGAAAGAAAAGTGATGTTGTCGATTCACATAATATGATTCATACGCCCCAGACAAGACTTTTTTATTTAAAAAAAATAACAAAACAAGACAAATAGTGCGCCTAAACTACTTTTTATTAGAACAACTATCTTTTACAAGTTTTGAAGGTTATTCCCATCAATGTAATATATTATAGAAGAAAAAGATAACACTAATAATCTAAACGAAAATATAAAAGAGAAGACACAGAAAAATAAAAATAAGAGGTGGCAGTGGCCTCATTGGGTAAGGCGTACGTCCCGGTCAGACGAGAGGTTCCGGGTTTGAGTTCCAGATGAAACCGTTATCTTATTATTTTTCTGTGTCTTGTTCTCTTTCATATTTTTGTTTATATTATTAGTTTTATCTCCTTCAATAATATATTACATTGAAGGGAATAACCTTCAACAGTTATGAAAAGAAAATTGTTTTAATAAAAGTTGATAATTTATTTAGAATGTTACAAAAAGGTCAATAGGTGTTCAATATATGTATATAAAATCCGATATTTCTATCTGAGACACTATCTAGGTTGTAAAACAGTTCTTAGAACGATTGTTTCCAATGAAAAAGGTAGTTGCCAATAATTTTGGAAAAAAGGTAATTCTGAAATTTGATATATGAGATTGACAAATATGACGGTTTAATAAGAGGTGGCAGTGGCCTATTTGGATAAGGCGTTCGTACCGGTCAGACGAGAGGTTCCGGGTTTGAGTTCCAGATGCAACCATTATCTTTTTATTTTTCTGTGTCTTCTTGCCTTTCATATTTTCGTCTAGATTTATTAGTTTTAATCTTCTATTTCAATGATAATTTTTACTAGTTTGAAAGGGGTTTTGCTTTCAAAATCTTTTTATTGTAAAACTGAACACACGGCAGAGCCATTTGGCCCAGAACAATTTGGAGGTCATAAATACCCAAAGACACGTGAATATTACCAGACCAGAACAGAAAGGTGAGGGGTAGAAACCACATACAGCGGGACGATGAGCGGGAATGCAGGAATTTGGTGATATGTGATTCTACAAAACTCAATCTGACAGTATAAAGGCACCTCGCATTATAATATCACCATTTAGTTCTTAAAAGTAAACTCTGCTTTTAAATCAATATACCTTTGTTACATGGGACCGCGAATTGCTCGCCGCGTAATGTACAAATTTGTGAAGTCCAAATACAGCAAAGTAAGGTCGCCTATTTTCGATTGAGACCAATATTTTGTTGTCGTATTTAGTTTTAACACTTTTACAAATGTTTCATAATTAACTTACCCCAGTAAACGGCGACGGGCACACGCCATGTATCTCGAGTGATAGTACCTATATTATATGTTACAAAAACGATCACATTGTGTGATCTAAATTAGCTTAATTAAGTAAAATAATGCTTGTCTATGGAATGTAATACGACAATAGAGAACTCCAGTCCAATTTTTTAAATTTTTTTTAATGAATAATGACCTTCTAGCTTAAAAACTGCATATTTATTTTTATTTTTAGAGTTAGTTTTAAAATTTAAAATAATTTTCAAAGTTTTGATTTTTCAAGATCCCTTGAAAAACACCATATCTATGGTGCATTGTGCGACGTCATCACGTCATCACGTCATCGATAGTTTTATTCACTTTCAACAGGTGCTGTCATTTTACTCATTTTATATTGAAAAATCGATGGCCGAATGACTTTAGGTGTGACAAGTCGAGGCGTTTTTTCTTCACGATTAACTGCTTTTAATATAGAAAAACATTAGGTAAAATGTCGACATCTCATCGCTACTGTTATTGTTTTGTACCAAAATGCAATACAATAACAATTAATCATCTTTTTCATTGCAAATAAAAATGACTGCAAATGACATCGTAAGCCGTAGAATTTTGTGTTCAGGTGTGACTTTTGCTTTAACATAATACATTGTATTATGTATAACACATACAGAAACACTGGTATTTATAATACACTTATCATGACTTGTATAAAAAGCCCTTGATAATAAACCAATTTGAAAATACGATCGATGTTATGGTAGATAAACAAAATGTCAAAATTGACACGACTTTAACCTCAAATAGGCCACATTTACTGAAGATTATCAAAAATCTTTTTTTACAGCTTACTACGACTTTCAAAAACAACTAATAAGATGAATTATTTACTAACCAACTTTTATCCCACGAAATTCAGCACTTAGGTACATAGTCCGTATTATATTTGAAAAACATTATCCTGGAAATATCAGATTGTCCGCAAATATAGCCCTCTTCCGTCATAATTTTAATTGTGAAGGCCTAAATAATGTTTCAATAAACACAACAACTATTACATGTCTAAATCTCTACTAACAGTATGTAAATAAACCAAATAAAAAACACGAAATGTTGTGTTTGAACGGCTGTTACGAGGGTTTTTCGCCAAGTAATACATTTTAATAAAACAACTTTAGTGTTATAGTGATGATCAGGTACCCACAGATTTTATCCCGTAGGAAGCGCCAATTCTGGACGGGTTATGGTTCCCGTCAAGAATACCTGTGGTTCCCAAATATGCTCAGGGGGTGGATTTTAAACCATGATGTGTGTCGCTCTCCAATGGAATGGTGTGTCAGGTACATAATTTAAAAGGCAGAGTTGTGAGAACAAGCTTATAATTATTATAAAACAAATGGCAATCAGGGTTTTTAAATATGTCATTTCACTTACCCCCATGAACCGACCTCCTTTATTGTGTATACTATCGCTAGCTAACTAATAAACTGTCCATCTAGTGGCTGCCAGGCCCAGGCAGCATTTTCCCCATGCAGGATCTGGATGGCCCTCACGAGGCCGAGATCTGGAGACAGTTCCGCCGCCAAAGTTGAAACATCAAGCGGCCTTACGCCGCGATCAAATTAGTTAAGTCTTCCCGCCGCCAAAGGGAAATCATCAGGGGCCTGTCGCTAGAAGAATTATGAAGGAGGGAGACCGCCCTCAGTCCAGACGAGAGTCAAGGTCGGCGTAAATTTACTTCTCCCTCACAAAGAACGGCAAATTACATCACGGGCTAACGGTACACCGGTCATCCGTCAAAACAGGGCTCTGTCCCAAGTGTGATCGCACGTATTACATCTCGATTGAAATATATCCCGGGTTTCTAGCACGCCTGCCGCCATTTTACGTTGCAGGAAACTCGACTAATCCCAATACAGGGATTCAATCCTTCCGAACACACAATGCGTACCCATTAATACTTTCACCGCCTGACCTTATTTAAAGTTAAAAGGAATTATTTTCCCGTTCAAATACTAAGTTTCTCACAAAACTCTTGACTGTCGCGTGGTTAGACACGGGGCCCAACTCTCCCGAATCTACCCACGCAAGAAGTCACGTATATCGCCGGAACTGTCTAGATGTCGCCCCAGGCCGTCGATCAAATCAAAGCTGGCACACTAATAATTAATAACAAGTTCCTACCTAATTACGATTTCGACGGGTAGGGTTGTTAGGATGCAGTACAAATAATAAAGATGTTAATAATTATATTTAAAGTAATACGGATTTGTACTGCATCATAACATTACCCCCCTCGCCACCAAATGTTTGCCCCCAAACATGTAATTCACACAAAACAACCTGATCCTATGCTGTCTAGATCGGTCCACGGGATTTCTAAAACAGTAAAACAAAATTATAAAATACAAGCAAGCAGTGAGCAGTAAAATTTGGAAAAGTAAATGACAAGAAAGAAAAAAAAAATATATTAGATTTGTCAACAACTTATTTCGAATGGGTGTTTCGCAACTCCAGTCGCACTCCATCAAGCTTAAGGCCGGATGGCCAGGTTTACGAAACAACCATTCTTTTTATAATAGGCTTACGAATAATGATGCTGGGAAGCATAGAAAGAAGCGGTGTAACGCGAACGGAGTCCTCAAGCACTCGCCGTATGAAGTACAATGAGTGTTGAAAACCGAACTAAGCCACGAACTGCCGTTAGCGTTACAACTGCAATACAATAATACAACTTAAGAAAATAAGGACTTAACAGTAAACATAAGAAATAATTAAAATCTAACACCTTTTGAACCAACAACGACACTTAAATGCCTTAAGGCAACACTTTCCTTAAATAGGTTTTTAAAGAAGCCACATAGGCATCACTTTTTAGGATGGAAAACCAATCCTCACATAACACTGCCTCTACTTCTCCATAGGAGATAAGAAAAACACTTCGTTGATTACCTAACTATCCTATCTAACTAGGTCGCATGGGGGTGCATACCAGAGAAATGGCATAGTTAATACAGAGTGTTAAATTGTCAACAACCATCGCATAAGAATGGTGCCAATGTAATAATGTATACATCCATCAATATAGAAGGTGCAATCGGGTCAAGTGATATGCCACTATCATCAGTATAAGAACCGTTAATAGGTTTGACGCATTATTTTAATGAAACTTTCCATGTTATAAATTAATTAATTATATAAATAAACTATAAAGAAGAGTAACAAAATAAATAATGAAATTTGATTATTCTAAGGGTCAATCCAACCATAACCAAACTTACTTATAACTAAATACAATGAAAATTTTTTGCAATTTTTAAATATTATTTATGCAAGAACAACTAGTGTGTTCACCAAAATGACTATCAAGAGGTCAATAAGTAAGCAACAAATACAAATTAACAATATTTTGAAAAGAAAAAAAAAATAAAAAAAAGCTCAGAACACAAGGAAAGGTTTCGCAACATCTACATATGCTCTGGACTCTTTAATAAAATTAGATACAAAAAAAAATATGACTGAAGTGACTTAAAATGTGGAAGGAACGGAGTTGGCACGTCGTTCCACATTATAAGCTTGTCCTAGACTAAAAAAGAAAAAATAAGGAAGATATGTATCTTGTTTCATCAGCAGGAAAGCGAATTTTTATTTATATTTTATTATTGGAAAGTCTAATTTAATTACTAAATTTAATATTTATGTGCACCGTTTGATGCGGGCTTAAAATTTGAATCTTGGACCTGTCGAGACATCTTTTGTAAAGCCATGTCACTATATGCATATCAATATTAATGATGAAACAAGAACAATCAGCGTTTGTACACATATAGTGGAAAACAAGGCTTCCTTATTTTGCCCATCTTGAAACGAAGGAGACAGTCGGGTTGTAACTACTTGCATTTCAAAATGTATACAAACAAATATTACATAGTACGACAAATTAACCTAAGGCACTTATTTAGAGAGAAATGCTGTTATGCTCTTGTAAAACAACATACACGATTCAGAAGAGCATTTAACTGACTATTCATCTGTTCACCTGAAGTCTATTATACGCATAATCTGTTTATAACTAAAACTAATGCTAATAAGGTATATTTCTAATCCATTCAATTCGAGTACTATTACCGGAGTTGATGGTTATGTTTCAAAGGAGTAACTTATGAAATAAAAATATTAGATTTATAAATACGCCCACGCGGAGTAGTTAACAAGAATTTCCCCGAAACGAACCTAGGACAGGAGAAGAGACTGTCAGAACGCTAGGAATTCTTCAACCCGGTTGATCAGGCCGGTGAAGTTCCCGAGCGTAAAAATTTTAAGTAAATAACCAAAGTTATATATAAGTGAAAATATCAGTCCTCAAGAAAGATGGCCAGTCCTTCTGAGAAATTGATGAGCGAAAATAATTTACACTGGAACATTGTCGGATTTGACGATATCTTTGATATGAAAATCCCCTGATATCTTACCTTTAAGATCTGCCAAGGTATATACCAAGTCCGATTTTTTTCCTACCACGACATTTTGCACGAAGCGGGGGGATAATTTTTGGGAGAAATAATTCAACGCATTGGATTGTACGAAGTTTCGTCTCCACACTATGTCTCCTACGTGATAAGCGACGTTTTTCCTACGCAAATTATAGTGGTTAGCGCCCTTTTTGTACGCTTTGAGTAGAGCATCAGAAACTTGCTCATAGACGTCTGCCAAACCTTGCAGCTTTTGAGCATATGTGGTAGGCGAAGCTTCTCTTTGAGCGTTGCTATCCCCCTCATGTATAGGATTACGGTGCAAATCCCCATCAAGTATTTGCTCACGGCCGTGCATTAGAAAATACGGAGTAAAATTCGTCGCGCAATTGACGGTGTTATTCATTGCGGACTGAACCTGTGGCAAAAATTTTGACCAGTTACGATGGTCTGATTCGACTAGAATTGATAAAGCAGTACCTAATGTCTGATTGTACCTCTCAACCACATTATTTTGTGGGGTGTAAAGAGAGTTGTAAAACGGCAAAGGAATATTGTAACTTTTAAGGAGTTCTTTGAACTCTTTCGAAATAAATTGAGGACCATTATCACAAACAATGGTCCTCGGTACACCATGTACCAGGAAAATGTTTTCCTCCAAGTTTTTTACTATGCTACCCGCGGTGCCTTTGCGCAGCGGGAATAACCATGTGAACTTTGAGAAAACATCTACACAAGATAAAATAACTGTATGCCCGGAGTAGCTACGAGGCAACGGACCCACTAAGTCTAAGGATAGCATTTGCATAGGCCTGTTTACTTTCTTAGGGTTTTTAGAAATACCATTTGGTGGTGCCGTACTGATCTTATGCGCCTTACAAACAGTACATTGACTAATAAAATTTTTGACGTCTTTGTACATGTTAGGCCAATAATACCTAAGTTGTAGCTTTTTATAGGTTTTGAAAACTCCTGGGTGACAGGCGCGAGCGGAGTCATGGGAGTCTGAAATAACATTTTTTCTATCATCTTGAGGAATGACCCTTTTCCATGCGGTGTCCTCACATAAGTCCAACCGGGTTTTCGTGTGACGATACAACTCATTGTCTTTGATTTGAAAATTCAAAAATCTTTGTGGAGAAATTTGGCACCCCTGCCATACATTTAGGAACCATTTATCCGACGTAGAACGACAGTCTATTCCTGATATTAATGCAAGATCCCTACGAGAAAGGACATCTGGTACTGTATGTTGCGTACCTTTACGATGAACGATGTCGAAAGAAAATTGAGACAGACGAGTACTCCAACGCGCTAGGCGACCACTTGGATTCGATAGGGACCCCAGCCATTTTAGACTAGAATGGTCTGTTACTACCGTGAAGTGTGCCCCTTCTATGTAAGGCCTAAAATGAGTTACGGAATCCAATACCGCCAGGAGTTCTCTTTCAGTGACACCATAGTTACGTTCGTGGTTATTGAGGCAACGCGAGTAATATGCAACTCCATCTAAAATTTCCGTAAAAGACTTCATTAATTCAATACCTGTACTTTTGCTTGCTTAAGTCTTGAATTAAAACAAATATTAATACCGGATATTAATTATGGTGAACAATAATATGTCTAGTCTATTACAAAGTTATCGACATTAACTCCATCTGTGACCTTTACGAAAATTCAGGTCCGCTTAGCTTTGGTTTGCGTCTCCGCTACATTACGGCGGATATTTGATTAATAAAGCTTGGAAATAAAATCAACTACTCTTGTGAAATAAATGGGCCACATACATATTAATTTAAATGGTATTTTGAAAAAAAAAAATATAGGGGCTACTTACATATTCATTTAATTGGAATTAAAAAAATATATTTTCATGTAAATGGGGAACATACATATGCAAATAAAATTTCATTTTTTTTAAATTTTTAAATGAAAGCGGGAATAACAAATGAAATATTTTATGTTTTAATTTTAAGTACAGGGTTATATTTTTTTAGTTTTTATGATTGACTTAGTACATTTTAGGTAAGTTCAGACGGATTTCAGTAATTACGGTCTTCTTCCTTTTCTTTTTTTTTGTCAAGTTCAATTATCAGAATTCATCATGTCTACTCCGATCCCTAATGTGAACAATGCTTCCAAAGAGGAGTTAATTAAGGAACTAACATTGCGGTCCGTGGATCCAGCAACTACATTCGAGGCTTTACGCAAACAAGCGCGCGCTTTTAATAAAACACTAAAACAATCTTGCGTCCAGTCTGAGGGAGAGAATTCAGTTTGTGATTCCGAGGATGATACATCGGGAAGTAATTCGGATGACGAATTAAATAATGAAACAAAAGGGAAAGTCACCTTAATAAAAAAAACCAAGATAACTTATAAAAAATCTTCGGCGCACGGGCTAGGTAATTGGGATTACAAGTACGACGGTAAGACCTGTGTTCGGGAATTCCTGTTTTTAGTGGATGAACGTTGCAGATCACGCGGTATTTCGCACAATGAATTAATGAAGTCTTTTACGGAAATTTTAGATGGAGTTGCATTACTGTGGTATAGGTCAATTTATCATCCGGATTTGAAGTGGGAAGACTTTTCCAACTTATTGATTAAACAATTTGAGGGTGAGGGAAAACAACTCGATTTAAAAGCGGAATTGTTTAATTTAAGGCAGCCCAAGGGTATGTCTGTATTTGAATTTTCATTAAGAATGAAGGCACTCAATAATAAACTTGATGCCAAACTGCCCGAACCAGAGCTGTTGCAGTTGGCAATGAAAGCTTTGCTTCCAACTTATGCAAACCTACTGGCAGCTAGGGATTTTGTCTCTTTTGAGGATCTTACAAGGGCAGCTGCTAGGCTAGAATCACTGTCTGAAGTATCTACGTCTTCTTCTTCTAATTTCAAAGACGTTGAATTTCCGGAAAAATCTACTAACTATAGGAAGTTTTCTTCTTCCGATAATAAATATAGTTTCAATATGCAACACAAAAATTCGTACTCTCATCAAAAACAACAACGTCCTCCGAATACTTATAATAAGGTCGTTTATACACGCAATCAGCCATCTCCTCCAAATAATAGGATTATTTGTGATTTTTGTAATAAGAGTGGACATAAAGTAACGGAATGCTGGAAAAAAGCCTCCGGTACAAAAAATGCTAAAGTTGGCACCGTACATAGTGGTACCAAGCCTAATAATAAAAAAAAACTAGCTTGGAGTCGCTCTGGACGCGCCCCTCCCTGTGCGCAAAGGGAGCGGGAGTGGCAGAGTTGGCTCCGACTGGTTAGACAGTTTCTGTCAACACCGTCTTCTGGGGTGGTGGGCCCGCTACCACAGAAGCCGGATGTCGCGGGTGACAATCGTCCATTTGTTAATGTATATATTATTAATAATACTTTTTCTGCTCTCTTAGATAGTGGAGCAACAGTCTCTTGTTTAGGAGGAGATAGTTTTAAGCAATTTAGATTTAGGCATAGAATTAACGAAAGTAGACTTTAACGTTACAACAGCTGACGGCTCGAGTCAGTCTGTTCTGGGTACTCTAACTTTGCCGGTGACGTATAATACAATCACAAGGGAGGTTGTCTTTTACGTCATTCCATCATTATCACCTAATTTTATTTTGGGGGTCAACTTTTGGAAGCAGTTTCGAATCGCACCGGAACTGTTTCCAGATGTGCACGAACATGACCATTCGGGTCAAATTAATGAATTACGAGCAATTCGCCCTGCTTCTTCATTATCGGTTTCCGAAAGCAGAGCTCTTTCGAAAATAATTAGTAAATTTGACTCTATTTCCTATGAAAAAAAGGTTTGGGTTTAACACATTTAGTGAAGCATAAAATCATTACAACTGGTCCTCCGATTAAGCAGCGCTACTATCCTCTGTCTCCGGCTAGACAACGTCAAGTCGACGCGGAAGTGGACGAGATGCTCAGGTTAGGAGTAATCCGCCCCTCACGATCGCCTTGGTCTAGTCCCGTGATTATAGTACAAAAGAAGGATGGTACGGGGAGATTTTGCCTCGACTCCAGAAAATTAAATAACGTTACGATCAGAGACAGTTACCCATTACCTCATATCCCACGTATCTTAGACAATCTGGGAGGCGCAAGATACGTATCTTCAATAGATTTGAGTAAGGCGTTTTGGCAGGTAGCGCTGGATAAAGACTCCTGCGAGAAAACAGCATTCGTCGTTCCGGGCCGTGGACTCTTCGAATTTACTCGTATGCCGTTTGGGTTAAAAAATGCACCCAGTGAACTCCAAAGACTGGCTGACGCTCTATTTGGACCAGAATTTGATGATAACGCCTTCTGTTATCTAGACGATTTAATTTTAATTTCGGAGGATTTTGATTCTCACATTAAACTACTCAACAAAGTTTTTGAAAGACTGAGAGATGCGGGCCTCACCATAAATCAAAAAAAATCTGAGTTCTGTAGATCAGAGCTTAAGTACTTGGGATACATAGTAGATTCACAGGGACTTCGCACAGACCCGGTGAAAATTGAAAGCATTAAGGATTTTCCAATTCCAAAAAACGCGAAAGGAATCC
This sequence comes from Limnephilus lunatus, assembly GCA_917563855.2. NCBI lineage: Eukaryota > Metazoa > Arthropoda > Insecta > Trichoptera > Limnephilidae > Limnephilus > Limnephilus lunatus. The sequence continues at coordinate 3,746,414 of OU830593.1, read as the reverse complement.
GAGCTTTTATTGGCCTTTCAGGGTATTTTAGACGTTTTATCAAAGGCTTCTCGAGTATAGCCGCTCCATTGACAAAGCTTACTGGTTCAAAGAACGGTGTCAGTAACTTCAAGTGGACACCGGAAGCAGAAAAAGCTTTTAATGATTTAAAACAAGCTCTTATAAGTGCTCCAGTTTTGTGCTGCCCGGATTTCACCAGACCTTTCTCTATCCACTGCGACGCCAGCTCGGTAGGAGTCGGTGGGGTTTTGATTCAAACCGTAGACGGTGCGGAACACCCAATTGCATATTACTCACGTTGCCTCAATAACCACGAACGTAACAATTTGGCTACCAACTAAAAAATGGCTATATGTGTGTCGCGCTTCAAGTGTTGTGTGTTTTATCTTTAAATTCATCTGTTCACACTGAAGTTTATGAACATTTATTAATGGCATAACCTGTATGCATTATATTTCAAAGTAAAGATGCCACAGGTATGTGTTATTTTAATAATCCTTGAAGATTATAAATTATGTACCTGACACACCATTCCTTTGGAGAGCGACACACATCATGGTTTAAAATCCACCCCCTGAGCATATTTGGGAACCACAGGTATTCTTGACGGGAACCATAACCCGTCCAGAATTGGCGCTTCCTACGGGATAAAATCTGTGGGTACCTGATCATCACTATAACACTAAAGTTGTTTTACGAAATGTATTACTTGGCGAAAAACCCCCCGTAAATATTTGGGAACCACAGGTATTCTTGACGGGAACCATAACCCGTCCAGAATTGGCGCTTCCTACGGGATAAAATCTGTGGGTACCTGATCATCACTATAACACTAAAGTTGTTTTACGAAATGTATTACTTGGCGAAAAACCCCCCGTAACAATTCGGGCCCCACGTTGGGCGCCAAATTGTTACGAGGGTTTTTCGCCAAGTAATACATTTTAATAAAACAACTTTAGTGTTATAGTGATGATCAGGTACCCACAGATTTTATCCCGTAGGAAGCGCCAATTCTGGACGGGTTATGGTTCCCGTCAAGAATACCTGTGGTTCCCAAATATGCTCAGGGGGTGGATTTTAAACCATGATGTGTGTCGCTCTCCAATGGAATGGTGTGTCAGGTACATAATTTAAAAGGCAGAGTTGTGAGAACAAGCTTATAATTATTATAAAACAAATGGCAATCAGGGTTTTTAAATATGTCATTTCACTTACCCCCATGAACCGACCTCCTTTATTGTGTATACTATCGCTAGCTAACTAATAAACTGTCCATCTAGTGGCTGCCAGGCCCAGGCAGCATTTTCCCCATGCAGGATCTGGATGGCCCTCACGAGGCCGAGATCTGGAGACAGTTCCGCCGCCAAAGTTGAAACATCAAGCGGCCTTACGCCGCGATCAAATTAGTTAAGTCTTCCCGCCGCCAAAGGGAAATCATCAGGGGCCTGTCGCTAGAAGAATTATGAAGGAGGGAGACCGCCCTCAGTCCAGACGAGAGTCAAGGTCGGCGTAAATTTACTTCTCCCTCACAAAGAACGGCAAATTACATCACGGGCTAACGGTACACCGGTCATCCGTCAAAACAGGGCTCTGTCCCAAGTGTGATCGCACGTATTACATCTCGATTGAAATATATCCCGGGTTTCTAGCACGCCTGCCGCCATTTTACGTTGCAGGAAACTCGACTAATCCCAATACAGGGATTCAATCCTTCCGAACACACAATGCGTACCCATTAATACTTTCACCGCCCGACCTTATTTAAAGTTAAAAGGAATTATTTTCCCGTTCAAATACTAAGTTTCTCACAAAACTCTTGACTGTCGCGTGGTTAGACACGGGGCCCAACTCTCCCGAATCTACCCACGCAAGAAGTCACGTATATCGCCGGAACTGTCTAGATGTCGCCCCAGGCCGTCGATCAAATCAAAGCTGGCACACTAATAATTAATAACAAGTTCCTACCTAATTACGATTTCGACGGGTAGGGTTGTTAGGATGCAGTACAAATAATAAAGATGTTAATAATTATATTTAAAGTAATACGGATTTGTACTGCATCATAACACGGCTTGCCTCATACATTTTAAAATGCCATCACCAGGTGAATCTTCCATCGTGACGTCACCACACAGCATTACACAGCATACCAACCTGACGCTGTGTTTTAACGAGAATATTAAAAATGCAATTTTTAATATTTTTTTTAAAACTGTACGTTTAGTATTATCAAATAAAAGTTATATATTCAGAATCAGCGTTTATTGGTCTATATGAACATATTTTTTTAAAGCCATAATATTTTTCACTGGAGTTCCTTATTGGGTTTATTCTCTTTTTCACTTCTATTTTTACACGTTTTCAAAACACAAGCCACTATTTTTACCGTGTTATTTCGTAAAATTCACCGTTGAGTACTCGATGCTGGCTCGCAGAAGAATGATAACGTCACATTTTTTAGATGAACGCGAAGCCATACTCGATCCCAGCCGGTTCCAATGGAATGGTTCCAATGGGAGGGGGAAATAATACACTTTTATCACTTAGGGCAGGTGTAGTAATATTCAAATGTCTATGTAAATACCTATCTACTTCCATTATAAACCACAAATAAATTACGTAACATTTTTTTTATTTCAAATAAGGTATTAAACAATGTGTCCAAAGAAATGTCACCAGGCCAATGAAAATTTATTTTCAAACTTTCTTCTGCCAGGTAGATGCCATAATATTGAGTATTCCGATTTGACAGCTCGTACTCGAATGGCCACCATCTTGAAACGGAACCGGAACACAACACGGCTGGTCCTGCGCACTGTACGCATTGGAGCAGTCCGCTCCGGGCGGCGATTTGCTAAGGAGCCAAGGCGCTGATAATATCTAACACCTAGAGATTTTTATTAGCGCCAGGCGTCGTTTTCCCTGAAACAGTACTCAGTGAAAAAAAATGTTATGAGCTTATAAAGGAGGCGTCTACTAATATCTACAGGAATTCCAAAAACTGAACAAATCGGAGTAATATCTATGAGAACCAAAGTGAGGACGAATATCTACAGCTCAAACTGCTGACTAATATCTATGGAACAGGTGATATCGACGAATGTCTACAGCACTGGCAGAGGTTGGATTTGCAATTATGTATGGCATATTGGCATAACGTAATATTGCGTATGCAGTTTAAAAAACTTAATTTATGTTAGGTTAGGTTAGGTTAGGTAAGGTTGGGTTAGGTTATATATAACGCAATATTACGTTACGCCAATATGCTAACGCAATATTACGTTATGACAATAATTGCAAATCCATTCTCTGCCAGCGCTGTAGATATTCGTTGGCATTACCTGTTCCATAGATATTAGTCAGCAGTTTGAGCTATAGATATTCGTCCTCACTATGGTTCTCATAGATATTAGTCAGCAGTTAGAGCTGTAGATATTCGACCTCACTTTGGTTCTCATAGATATTAGTCAGCAGTTTGAGCTGTAGATATTCGTCCGACATACAGGCTGTAGATATTAGTATCTGGGGTCGCTTATAAATATAACTGATAGAACTTTGGTATCCGACAATGTTGTAAGATTGATTTGTCCGTTTTTTTAACAATAGCTCCCCACATGAGCCCTGAGGAAAATATTAACCCTCAGTGCCTATGTCATATTTAGGGATGCTGTGTGGAGTGTCTTTTAAAGGAGAGTAAGGAAAGGGAGTTCTGGGAAGGATAAGGTATGAAGGATGGGTAGGAATCTGGGGGTCAGTGAGTCCAGAAATGACGGACTATCTGGCCTATAGTACCTTTAAGGATGCTGTGTGGAGGGTCTTTTAGAGGAAAATGAAGTGTGGGAAGGATAATGCATGAAGGGCGGGTAGGAATCTAGGTGCCTGGGTTCAGTAGTGACGGACGAATCAATCCCATACCTGCCTACCAATTTTTTGTCCTTGTTTCTGACACATTACCACGCCCACAATACATTTCCACCGATTTATCTGTTCACTGCCCTAAAACAACACGAGACCCGTATCTCTTGCTCATTAAAAAGTTAGGGTGAATATTCCTTGGCAACGATTTACAATTACTAATTACTATTGTCCTAGTTTCAATTTCCTTAAATTACTTTGAATATTGATCTTGAGAATGAAGCGACCCCTAGCGGAAAATTAGGTAAGTTTAATTTTTAAAATTTTAATAAATTATTGATTTACAGATACCAAATGAGAATAATACCACATATTAGATCCAGAAGCGCATAGTGAACGCAAATCGCTGTTATTACCGCCTACAAAATCAAATATAATCCAGACTGCTGTCCAGAAACACCAAGATATTAACAATTATCAGACCAGTACTCACGTACGCAGCTGAGACTTGGGTGCTAACTTAGAGGAATGAACGAGCACTGGAAGTTTTTGAAAGGAAAATTTTGAGGCGTATCTTCGGACCGGTTTCAGAAAATGGATTTTGGCGCAGACGTTATAACAATGAGCTATATAACTTTATATACTCTGTTTAAGTATCTAAACGCCACAAAATTTATAAAACTGGGAAGACTTCGGTGGTTGGGTCATGTAGAGAGAACGACCGAGCATCAAGCACCGAAGTCCCTTCTGAACTCAAGACCGACAGGGCGAATGAGCCCTTGAAGACCAAGTTTAAGATGGAGCGACAACATCCTCAAAGATATATCCACCTTGGAGATTGTAAACTGGAGAGAGAGGACACAAAACCGTGATCAGTGGAGGAAGACTCTTGAGTAAGCCAAGACCCACCAGGGGTTGTAGAGCCAAGAGTGATGATGATGATTTATTTAAAGATAACTACATCCTTAAATATTAAGGCGTTTTCACATTTGCAGTAGAATATTAATCAACGTATTCTACAAATCGCTGTATATATATCAGAACTGTTTCTATATTATTACATTGCATCTCTTTGACATAAGCTAAAAGTCGATTACAATAATGCTTATCGCCAAATGTTCTGCCTACCGAGATACTGCAGCGCGACGAAAATTTTCATGCAGGGACGAGTGCACCCTTTCATAGCACTTTCCGCCACCGCATGGAAAGCTCACAGCGCCAACTTTTACATAACCCCACACAGAAGGCCCCGAGGAAAATAATTCCCATCAACGCCTATGTCTTCTTTGGGGATGCTGTGTGGAGGATCTTTTTAAGGAAGGGAAGGACAGGAAGTTCTGGGAAGGAAAAAAAGGAAAGAGGCTTGGGTAGCAATTTAGAAGTCAGTGAGTCCAGGAGTAAGGGTCGAATGAATCCTTCGTTCCCGCTGCGGTGGAAGACAGTGGGTCGAGAGAGGCCAAAGGGAGAGGTTAAAGTTACCACTAATACTATCTGACTACAACGCTTACGTCTTGTATTCTATTCGGACCACCACATTCGTAGCACGATTAAACATAGCTTTACCACACATGTACCTCAGAGATCTAATTTACTCAGTATTTAGTCTATGTTCATACTTGTTATTACATTTCAGTCTACGTTCATACTACTTCTGAAAATTCCATGTCTTTTTGCCGTATTATATCAGGCTTGGTATCAGAACTCTATTTTGGACTGTTATGGAGCAGAAAACATAGTTCAGACATGGAAAAGGCATCTGCACACACGACATTCATACTTCAAGAGTATTCTAGGCCATCATTTCGAAAATGCCTTTGTTCTTAAAACCTTTGAATATTCAAATTGCTACGACTGTGAATGAAATTCAACTCCTTTAATGTCAGGGGTAGCCACGAAGGAGTCAAAGGAGGTTGTAATAAAAAGCTTAACTAAAAAAATACACCCACGCGTACCTACGTAATTGAAGACCCGGATATAAAAACATCAAGCTGTTATTTTTATTCTTGGTTTTGTTACTTGCAAAAGTCATTTCAAAATAATAAAAACAAATGACTGATCTCTCAAATTGCGACTTTAATTTGTGAATAAATTTAAAGTTTAATTTGAAAAAAATTTCGGCTTTTTTTGTGCGTTACTTTGCATTTTCCAAAATTTTTGTAATAAAAATCACAATTAATTAAAAAAAAAGGGAAATTCGGAAAGTAAAATATTTTATTCGTTTTAATTTTGAGTAAAAACAGTTGTGATTTATATGTAGTTATTTTTAGCATGTGACGGCTATTTCTCCTTCTGAAGGTATCGTCAAACTGTATTACTTAAATTCAAACTGCTGAAATTGCTCTCTAAATTTTTCCTACTTAATATATTCAATTTTGATTGATGAATCCGATGCACTTACTAGTATTTCATTAGTAATTTATTCTTCAAATAATTTCCGATAATCAATATGTTTAAATAGTATAGAATGAAGTCGATCCGCTGCCTGTGGTAGTAGTGATATTTGCCTTTTAAAATCTTTTAAACTACGTAACGGATTTACATGCGGTTTTCACCAATAGATAGAGTGATTCATGAGGAAAGATTTTACGTATATAATTTGTCACGGTTTTGTGTAAATTTGTTAAAATATATAAGTAAAGGGAGCGGGCTGTCAAGCGGGCGGTGTGGTTTTGATTTAACAGATGGCTTTGGTGTTAAAGGTTGGGTAATAGTGTGGCGTTGTGTTTTCACAGCAACGTGTATCTGGGTCTGCTAGTATATTATAAAACAAAGTGTACAAACGTGTGCGTCCCGCTAAAACTCAGAAAGAGTCCCGGTACGATCAAGGAAGTTGTATGGTGTTATAAGGGCGGGAAGATTCGCCCTCTAGATATTTATTGAACAGTCCAGAACATTCCACAGTATTCGAGAGCATTGCACAACATTCCAGAACATCCGAAACATTCTGGAATGTTGTGGAATGTTTGGGAATAATCTGATACGTTCGGGATCATCCCGGAACATCTCAGATTATTGTGGAACATTCCAGAATACTCTCGAATGTTGGTGAATGTTCTGGAACATTGTGGACCGTTCGAAGCCTTTTTTGTATGGGTGGGGCTACCCATTGGTAGGGGTATATAAAGCAAGATCTGTCGTGGGTTCGAATTTAAGTTCAATCTTATATCAGCTCCCTGAGCGAAGCCGGGTACTACAGCTAGTACCAACATAAAATATACCTATGCAATAGCTCATCTCTGCACATCGACAACATAATATTTCATAAGGATACAAAAAATGGATTCTAAATATTAAAAAAACCGGCCCTACAAGAAAATGAATAATTCAGATGTAATATTACACTTTTTCGCTGCGGATTTTAGAAAGTGACTGGTGCCCTAATTTTTTATAAAATATTATTGGTGATCAAAATAAATCGTTATATATATATATATTTTACATTAGCTCCATATAGGAGGCCACGAGGAAAATAATTCCCCTCAGGGCCTTTGTCATCTTTGGGGATGCTGTGTGGAGAGTCTTTTTAGGGGAGGAAGTTCTGGAACATTCCTTTGCACCGCAATTAATAGGGATATATTCATACGTCCATCATTCCTGGACACACTGGCCCCCACATTCCTACCCACCCGTCATATCATATTATCATGTCATGTCATATTTGACCGGTCAGTGGTTGAATGGGCATAGCGCTTGGGTCCCACCCGAGCGTCGCATGTTCGATTCCTCGGCTGGCTAAGTCCTCCATCACAACACAAGCAACATTTTCGGCTTTCTGTGGTGGTAGTAGGAGATTTTCAAACATTGTTGGGTTATTCGTAACCCGGGAATGTTTGTCTATCTTTTTTAAAAAAAAAAAAAAAAATAAATAAAAAAAAAAAAAAAAAAAATAAATATATATATATCTTTTTCCTTCTCAGGAATTTCTCTCCTTCTTTTCCCTAAAAATACCTTCCACACAGCATTCCCAAAAATGACCTAAATCCTGACAGGAATAAGTTTCCTCAGGGCTTTCTGCCTGGAGCTAAAGTAAAAAAAAAAACTATGCCATCTTAGTGACAAAGATTAAGGTTGGGAAGTACGTACTAGGCTATTCATAGGGGACATACATTCATAACGTGAGCAATTTTTCTTCCAATCTACACTTCCCCCCCTTGGTGTGATAAATTTATTTATTTATATTTATTTACGCCCTAGTGGGATTTTACATGTATAGAAGGAAATTTATGCTCCCTATAATAATTATGTGTGTTACTAAACCAATAAAACAGAATAAATAAGAACGCAATCATCATCACAAGGTATAGAACATCATAGAGGTCGTCCATTAATCACGTGATGTTTTTTAACAACTTTTTAAACCCATCCCCCCCTGGTGATATATGATGAGGTTTTAGACTACCCCCCCAAATCACGTGTATTTTTTTTGTACAAAGTGTATTGAAATTTTCAGAATACCGTATTTAAATACAGGTATAAATGATCTGAATAAATTTTAGAAAATTTGACAGATGGACGTTCACCTTTAGAAATCGTGCGTTCAATGAAAAATAAATTCACGTGATATCTAATTATACCCCCCCCCCCCAACAGTAAACCAAAAAAACCTTATACATCAAATCATATTTTTATACTTATATATGTATAAAACATAAACGAAGGAATGTAGGGAAGGAGATAAAAAAAAGGAGAAAGAAATCAATGAAAAATCAATGAAAAGACCTGAAATAAAATGAAGTGCAATGTGTAAGAGCTAGTTATTAGGTATAAACAAACAGTTGTATATGTATATTATTGTAGGATGATAAAACAGAACTAAATAGAACAGAAAAATAAAATAAAATAACTTCGTTGATTCTTTTCAAGTAACGTTAGATTTTGCTGGACCCCCCCCCCCTTTCGTGCTCACGTAATTAATGTATGCCCTCTTACCTCACTAAAGATGAGTAAAATTGGTTAGCAATGTTGCGGTTCAAAGAGTGGTATTTGTTTTTCACTAAGGCGATACTGAAAGTGAAGATAGTGAAATAAAATGCCGGCGAATGCAGCGATTTTCACGTTCTCATGCCTCTTTTAACTCATCCCTCAATTTAATTACAGATGTCCCTTGAAAGTCCAAAAAATCAACCCTTTGAGGATTGGCCGGAAGGTTGTAGGGGTGAGAAGGTTCCGCGGATCCGGAAATAGACCACGTGCCCCACTGACATGACGTTGCCTTCATTAATTAATTCCGGATTGGGTCCGGCGGGAAAAAAGAGAAAAATACAATATCACTGATTACAGGGATGAAAAATTAGCAGATTTCCATAAATTTAATATAATTTTTTTTACTTTTGCACAACTGACCAGAGTTAGTCATACTACATGTAAACTACTAAAAAATTGTTTTCATTAGAAATGTATGAAGGCATATAAGAAACAACTTAAAAAAAAAAATTAATTAAAAAAAGAAATATAATTATATATTTCTTCATATGAAGCAGGTACTTTGTGATGTGACATTTTAATTTAAAAATAAAACAATAACGCTGTAAACACCACTTTTGTTTTATATAATTTATGCCGATCGGGTTTCTACTAACATTAAGTTACATGTATTTTATAGATAATATATGATTTTGAGATAACAAAATGGGATGAACTGTGAAGGAGGAAGAAGGCATAAGTGTAGATGGAGAATTGGGAAGGGAAAGGGCATGTTCTTTGTCAATAGGGAACAATCTTAGTATAGGACTTAAAAAAATAAATTATTTGGTTCTTAATTACCTTACTATTAGTGTTTATGGCTTTCCTTAGTTCAAGTGCCTCTAAATTTTCCAACCTGATACCTATAGTGTTTTTATGAATAAGGGTGACGCCTGAGTTTTTATCAAATTTTATAAATTATAATTTTGTAACTAAAATTTTTTGTGACAGTTTCCATTGTTTATCTTTTTTCTTTCTTATAAAATTATTAACAAAATAAATAAAATATACTTTTACGCTTGAAATCGTTTCCTCTAGACTCCGTTTGTCAAGCGATTTTTATGCCTATTACCTGCATTCATGCCGATATAATGCATTCTAAGAACATATTTTGTACTGAACAGGGACCCCAAATACTTTAATAGTACACAACTGCTAAACATGTACAAATCGCAAGACGCCTCTCGGTTAAATTTGGCAGCCACCTCTAGTCTGGAGCTCCAAAATACCTAAAAAAACCTCAACTCTGTCCAGAAACGGGGCGGTCCGTTTGATAGATTATCCTAACTTGATAAACGGTTTGCAATTTTTAGAGCACAGGCGTCAGGTGGGAATGCTATCCTTGTTCTACCGGTATTTCAATGGAAGATGCTCCGGGGAACTAGCGTCATTGATACCCTCAAAACCGGTGCATAGTCGGGAAACACGCCAAATTTAGCCTGCGACAGAATGAGATGATATAATCGGTCTCCTCTTGGTGCGGTGCTTCGTAAACTTCCCACGCTTGTCTACTTTAGTTTTCTGAAGGTTTTACTTCTACCGCGTGTTAATTGCACACTCTGATTTTTTATTCCTATTACCTATATTTGTGAATATATAAGGCACACTAAGAACACATTTTTGACTGATTTGGCAAGAGAGGACTTAAGACCTTCAAAAAGACAATTTTTCACACATACATTCGTCGACAAATTGATACCAGATTTTCTTGTATCATATTAGATAATACAAAAAAAATAATAAAAAATAAATTCTAACCAAAAATAAATACCATTTTTCCAAAGTCACATTTGCCAAATTTAAATAAGTTCGCGCTACAAAATATAATAAGTCTTGGTGACCCCAAAAACACTAAAAAGATTGCTTACACAGTATTAACACATATTTTTGAAAAGTTCATTTAATTTCAAGCATAAATAAGACTTAAAAATTGTCTTAGTTTCACAAATGTATATATAAATCAAATCTTCTGACTGCTTCTAACTTTCTGGTCCACAACAATAATTATTATCATAACGTTGTAACATATTTCAACTTGTAACAACAGTTGAAAAAAGTTTTATGACCTGTAATTTATTTTTGAAAAAGTTCAAATTATATTTTGACAGGTCAGTGTTGAAAGAGTTTAAAAGAATCTGTTACTTCGGTTATACATGCGAAAACAAAGTTTTAATTTTTATTTTTAACTTTATGAGTAAAGCCTCAAATTGTAAGAATGAAGACAATATTAGCGAAACTCAATCGAAAATCGGGAGACAGAAAAATCAGAAAAAGTTATTGGCACCTCTGGGACTCGAACCCAGGACCTTCTGCTTTCATGGCAACAGCTCTACCAACTGAGCTAAGGTGTCTATATCTAGATTTTCGATTGAGTTTCGCTAATATCGTCTTCATTTAATTAAATATTACAGTTTCAGGTTATACTCATAAAGATAAAAATAAATATTCACCTTAGAATTGCAGAAAAGTCAAAAGCTGTCGCATATTAAAAATTTATCCAGACACTATCTAGATAGCATTTAGTTTGGGTTTGAATCTTGCAATCATATACAAAGATAGCAGCCAATAATATGTGCGTTAAGAAAATGAAGATAATGTTAGTAGTCCTTAGTTCAGTTGGCAGAGCTGTTGCCTAGAAAGCAGAAGGTCCTCGGTTCGAGTCCCAGAGGGGCCAATAACTTTTTCTGATTTTTCTGTCTCCAGATTTTCGATTGAGTTTCGCTAATATTGTCTTCATTTAATTAAAAGTTTTTATTATTTTTATTTTTTTACATTAGCTCCACACAGGAGGTCCTGAGAAAAATAATTTCTATCAAGGCCTATGTCATTTTTGGGGATGCTGTGTGGAGGGTCTTTTTAAGGAAAGTAAGGAGAGGAAGTTCTGAAAAGGAAAACGGTATGCGGGGTGGGTAGGAATCTGGGGGTCAGTGTGTCCAGGAGTGATGGTCGTATGAATTCATCTCTTCAACTGCAAGGCGATAGATCAAGGGATTCTCTCTTGATCCAGTCCGCCACGCAGCAGGTGGGCAGACACATCGGCCTTCAAGACCTTGACAAACGTCACCCGTGAACCCGGGCACCCCCCACTAAGACACTAAACATAGCGAATCACTTGGTTTGACCTATGGAAAAGGTGATGGTTATCCAATAAATGGTTTCCGGGGCAGCGGTACCCATACCCGTCCACCAAAATTCATTGGTACAGATGATTAAGGATGGGCCGTCGTCTGCTGGAGAGGTAAAAATACCTCAACCAGTCTCTCTAGATCCGGCCCGCTATGTAGCAGGTGGGCAGACACGTCGGTCGCCGAGATCTTAACAAACCTCACCCCATGAGGTTTGTTAACACCTCTGCTTAGTCACCAAACGTAGCGAACCACTTGGGTTGACCTATGGCAGAGGTGTTGGTTATCCAATAAATAGTTTCCGTGGCCTGCTTTTCAAAAATCGTTGCTGAAATATGACATTAGTAAAATACATAAAATTTCAATAAATGATGACGTGAATTAAAGTAAATTGAATTTTTATAAGAAAAACTTTCTAAGGTTATTCCCATCAGTGAAATATATTATCATATTAGAATAAGTTAACAATAATAATCTAAACGAAAATATGAAAGAGAACCAGACACAGAAAAACAGAAAAAAGACAATGGTCTCAACTGGGACTCGAACCCAGACCTTTCTGTCTAACCGGGACGAGCGCGTTAACCAATTTCGCTACTGCCACCTTCTGTCAAACCGTCATATTTGTCAATCTCATATTTTCAAATTTTAGAATTATTATTATCAACTAATTATTTTTCTCCATATTACGGGAAACTACCCTTTTCATTGGAAACAATCATTCTAAGAATTGGTTTGAAACCTGGATAGCGTCTCAGATAGATATATCCGAATTTATTTATATTGAACAATTGACTTTTATAAAAGTCTCAATGAATATTCAATTTTTTCTAAGAAAAACTTTCTTTTTATACTTTTTTTGAAGGTTATTCCCATCAGTGAAATATATCATATTAAACGGTTAGACGGTTCGAGTCCCAGTTGCGACCATTGTCTTTTTTCTGTTTTTCTGTGTCTTTTTCTCTTTCATATTTTCGTTTAGATTATTATTGTTAACTTATTCTAATATGATAAATTAAATTGCTTTTAACGTATTATTAAATTAAATAAACCTTCATCACTAGTCTGTTTCTTCAACAGATCTATTATTCTTCTACTGAAGCTTTTTTGACCGTCTTATCAATGAGATCGGAGCTTTTGGGTTTCATAAAATATTCATGTTTTTCTGGACTTTTAAGGGCGCATTTTATTTGCCGCATTCGTCATCTTTAGGCGACGATGTTTTTGTAGGACCCAAAATTTGTATATCCCGTATTTATCTTACAAAGGTGTTCCCCTGACACACACTAAAATAAAGGAAATTTTTAAAAAGATACGCATAATTTCTTTCCTTGTACGAGTATATAGTTATCGCAACCAGAGTTGACTAGAACACATCACCTGCATTGCTTGCATACAACATGTTTGATCTTCAAATAGTGGATGGTACTCTCAGTATCGCCCTGGTGTAAGACTTTTCATTCAGAATTGAAAAGTTGCTTGAAATGGCTTTATTTATGTTTGGTGACTAAATTTGAATAGCCAGATATTTCGTCACCTTCATCCTACCTACCTTCTGTCTCACAGCGTACTCCCTCGGGGATGCCATAATCAGCCATACGCTCCAGACCGGAGCAGTTGGGACTCTTGTGAGGTATACACATTAAAATATAATATAAAAAACGTCTATCGGTATAGGTAACCAGAGTTGATCCCAACACAGTACCTACACAGATGCACCGCTTGTATACAACACGGTATCAACAGGTCTGTTCTACTAAAAAATAGTTTTAAAATTATGTGTAAACTGGTCGTTCATAGATGGCGCTTATTTGATCATTTTGAGGACGAACACTTTACATTGTTCAATTATTTGTTTGTTAAAAATATACTTCTAATACGGACAACTCTATATATTAATATCGTTCTCTATAATCACATGTCAACAAATAATAATAATATATATTCTTTTATTGTTTTCAAGATACAATCCCGTTAAACCGCAATAAACAAGTTTGTCAACAGGAAGGTAATGTTCAATTACAATTTAAACATACATACATATTATTATTACTATAACCATACAAATTGTCACAATTAACACACATTAATTAATATAAACAATCTCTATTTAGTAACCATAGTTTCAGCATATATCTTAATCTATTTGTAGAGTCGTAATTTTTAAATTAATTGGTAACATTTTAAATATTTTTGGCACGTTATATTCCAGGGTTCGCCGTCTGTAGTTATTATTATATTTTGGAACAAGCATTCCTTCATTCTTTGTGAACCTCGTATTATGCTCATGTTCCACTTTCTTCTTATAATCAGACTCAGATACATGCTGAATCAATATGTTATACCATAATAAGGCCTGCACCGGTAATATTGTTAAATTCCGACACAACAATGAAATGTTTCATCTCTGTGAAAAAATATTTTTTTGAACTAATAACTTAATCATAGAATTTTGTACTGATTGTAGGCGGTTTAAATTAGTTTTGCAAGAGTGTCCCAAAGTAGTTAATCCATATCGTAAAGTTGATTCTGCGAGTGATAAGTAAATAATTTTTAAAATATTCACCGGAATGAAACATTTCAGTTTGTACAGCCTACCCACCTGTAGGCTGTTCTTCTTAATATTGTAAAGCAAAACTTGAAAAAGTATATTTTCTAAAAAAAACTAAATTATCGATATCTCTGAACGCGTAGATAATTTTTTCATTTTATTAATATATGAAATTATAATATTTAATTAATTGTAGACAATATTAGCGACACTCAATCGAAAATCAGGAGACAGAAAAAATAGAATAAGATATTGGCTCCACTGGGACTCGAACCCAGGACCCTTTGCTTACATGGCAAGTGCTCTACCAACTGAGCTACGAAACGTAGTTCTTAGTCGAAGTATGATACAGTTAAAAGTGACCGAATTGGATGTGAGTTCCGTAGCTCAGTTGGTAAAGCACTTGCCATGTAAGCAAAGATTCCTGGGTTCGAGTCCCAGATTTCAGATTTTCGATTGAGTTTTGCCAATGTTGTCTTCATTTGATTAGATAATGTTTTCATTTTATTTTACCTTTATAAAATTATATTCACCTACATTTTGGGATACATCGGATCCCGAACAACGCCGGGGATGAATCATTAGTTATAAAAAGTAATAAAAAAACTTTGTTAAGTATCAGTTTTTAGATACACTAAAATTGATTTATTTCTTGATTAAGTATCTTAACTTTGGTCTTATTTCATTATTGCTATACGTATCTGGGTTTTATATCAGAACATTAATAAATCAAATATATTATAGTAGCTCTTTCTATTGCTTCAAGTATTTCATAATCGATAGCCTCTGTTGTTACCAAGCGCAAACTTTTAATTTCATACAAATAACTCTTTGTTTGTTAGAAGTCAACTTCTTGAAATAATATTGTATTTAAAATATAATAATTTCTTTGTTTTACACCCATCGATCAATTAATTTACACCCCATTATTTGACGGCCTCCGTGGTCGAGGGAAAGGCCCTCGACTAGCAATGCTAAGAACGCGGGCGCAAATTCCGGCTGCGCGGTTAATTTTATTTGATTAATTGTGTTATTTCTTCATTTATTCATTTAAAATAAATAATAGTATATTTGCGACACGTTCCAGAGTAGAAGATTTTCTCAGTATCATCGTCCTGGTGTAAGACCATTCAGAATTGAAACATTGCTTGGAATTGCTTTAACCGTGTTTAGTGATCAGATCTGAATATCCCAGTAACCTAACCCCACCTTCCCCTCTCCATTACCTGCAGCCTCACAACATGCCCTAATTGGGGATGCCATAGTTTCACTGACTCCTGACAGGAGCAGTTGGGACTCTTGTGCGATATTTACATAAAAAATGCCGACAAGGATTTCGTTGCCACCGTAGCTTTAAGAGAGCAATATGGAAGGTGTCTGGTAATAATAATAATAATAATAATTGGACAATTTGTAGAGCGTCGTTTTCGTGAAAAATCTCCTCAAAGGCGCGGTAAATAGTGGATAACATTTCAACTGTGGATGGGGTACCACAAGGCTTAATTAAAAGTCCCACCGTTATCGGGTTAATTTGATTTGTCAAAAACTTAAAGTTAACACAAATATTAGGTTTAGAGCTCCGTTAGTAAGCATTAAAAATATGAAAAAGAATAATGAAGATGGTTTAGGACAGAGATCCATAAATATGAATGTTAGAGGGAGCGCGCTAATATTAAAATACGATTTTAATTAACTAGCAGACCCGGTTGCCCGCATTGACAAATTATATACCTAAAAACCTTCCTTATGAATCACTCTATCTATTGGTGAAAACCGCATGAAAATCCGTTGCGTAGTGTAAAAGATCTAAGCGTACAGACAGCTGGAGCGACTTTACTTTATTCTATGTAATGATTAGAGTAAACGAACATATTTAATTAATTGATAACTAATTTTAGATACAGGTAGCAGCAGCCAAAAATATATACATACAAAAACACGAACATAGCAGCCGAAAAATATGCGTTAAGAAAATGAAGATTATGTTGGTAGCTCTAAGTCAAAGTATACGATACAGTTTATTTTGGGAGGTGGGTATGGGTACCGCCGCTCACGGAACCATTTATATGATAGCCAATACCTCTGCCATGCCATAGGTCACTCCAAGTGAATTGCTTTTTTTGGTGACATAGCTGGGGTACCTGGGTTCATCTGATAAATTTTGACAAGGTCTTGGTAGCCGATATGTCTGCCCATCTTCTACGTGGCAAGCCGGATTGAGAGAGACTTGTTGAGGAGATATTTTGACCTCTCCAGCCAAAATCCCTCCACCCATCGCTTTGCAGCGCAGTTGGAGGGATGGATTCACACATCCGTCATTCCTGGACACACTGACCCCCAGATTTCAACCCACCCCTCACATCTATTTCCTTCCCAGAACTTCCTTTCTTTTCCTTCCTTAAAAAAAAATCCACACAGCTTCCCTTAAGATGACATAGGCCCTGAGGGAAATTATTTTCCTCATGGCCTTCTGTGTGGAGCTAATATGAAAAAAAATACTAACGACATCTATTGAAGGATGCTGAAACAACACGACTAACCTACACACTAAAGAAATCATTCGAGTGAAAAGAAATTTGAAAGATTTTATGATAAAAATTGTTGTTGAATAGTTTGTTTCCACAATAAGGGATGATTGTAGAAATCACCGTCAGGTTTTGAGCGTCGGGACGACCCTGACTGTTGTAGGCTGGTGTTAGAGATGTGAAGTGGAAGGGGGTAATCTCACCGGATGAGTGAGAAGATAATTTTCTCATTTGCATTCGGGGCATTATGAAACGGGGTCTAGTGTCCGTGAGCCATCTATAAGTAGTGTGGAGTGGCCTCGGATATGTGGTCGACTAGATTGTACATCTGACTTCCTAGGTTGAATTGGGCTCACTAGGGTAATGGGCACAATTTAAGCTTTTATTAATACACTATTTTCGGTTGTCGGTGCATACGTGTATACGTGATTTGAAATTGTATTCCTGCGTGGTGCGTAAAATTATTCCAGTACATTTAACTTTTAATTTTCAAAATTTGAACTGATATGTATAAATCATAATACCAGACCAGCGACAAAATAGATACCATAAAGAATTTATTAAATAAAAAATATTTTATTTGATGTGTATTTCTTCTGTTAACTGTTTGAGTGAAGATACGTTTCTTGGACAACGCGCGTGGTTTCAAAAATTCTCAAATTCAATGCCCTTTCAATTTTCAAAAATGGAACTGATATGTATGAATCATAAAGTACGTAAGATAATTTATTTATTCATTAAAAACGTTTTATTTGAAATGTGTATTTCATTTGTTTAAATGTTTGACAGACGCTCAGATAATTTGATATAGTGAGGATACGTTACTGAGACAACGCGTATGTTTTCACTTAACTAGCGGGCCGTTAATATACCCTTTTCATTTGTACATACATATTTTTTGGATGGCAATTTTTTCATAAACTGACCTATGTTTTTGTTCAATTTGTGTGAATAAAACGTGCTGTTTATTTTCATGATCATATTGTATAAATGCTGTAATTCCTGGTGTATCGACGCTTCTCTCCTCAGGGTCTTCGGGTATTTACCTCTCCTTCCCACCCACTGTTCGTCAAGGCACTACCGGGAAACCGGCTTAAGGGCGTGGAAGACGAGTTTCGTGCGCGGTCAGTCCGAAGTCCACTTCTTGGGACTGCGTGTATATATATCGATCGTGCAACGGATAAATGCTATGTAGTTATTTGCGACGATTTCAGAAGAATTCATGAATTCAATCATTATAATCAAGAGGGGTCATTTTAAGTGCTGAAAGAGCCAATCTCTTGCATTTAGAGACAATGAGATAGGTCTTTTGAGTCTGGAACCTTCGGTCATAACAAGGCTTGACTTTCCAGGAAATTTGAAGTATAAACAAAACACAAGGCTTTAAGTTAATTAAGAGGCAGGTACATCGTGAATGTTAATTGCACGAGGTTTAGACCCATCGGTAGCCATAGTAATATAGCTGTAGTTATCGCCCAGGTGAAAGAACGAATCGATACGTTTCGTTGCTTGAAATGGCTTCAGTCTCGTTGGTGTTCAGTCAGGTACTTCACAACCTTCTTCTCCACATCTCCTGCCTTTTCCTTCTCCCTTAAACGTCACCAAATACCCCCCATTGGGAATCAAGTTCCCGCAGTCCGATTTTGTACAAAACTATAACATTTTGTATTTCCTTTGAACACTGTTTTAAACTTGTGTCAAAAATATATAAAAGCGCCAGCGTTTTTTGACTTGGCCAATTTCAGAGCGTAAAACCAAAGAACACCAGTCATTTTTAAATCAGTGTTTAGACGTATTGACGAATGTTTTAAATTTTTAGAAAAAATGATAATTTTTAGTATAATAAAGTTATACCATAGGTCGTTGGCGGATTTGTTAAATTTTCAAAAAAGTACATTTATTGTATAACACCCATTTCAAATCATGTAATCATGCAGTAAAATAAATCAATACATTATCTGGTAAACTTATGTAACAGAATTTTAATTTTAGTTTAAATAAAATCATTAAAAATATATATAAGCACTAGTGTTTCTTGACGAAAATTGGTCCGTTTGTGTATTTGTTTGCGCACTAATATATTTCAAATTTTTTACATTCTTATTTTTCTGAGACATTATTGTAAAATGAAAAATACTTATGATCACAAAATAATTACAAAAAGTACATAAATTTAATAGTTTTATCAACACGCTTTTCTGCATTTTTGAATGTAGGTATAAATTAAAGCAAATTTGGAATGAAATAATATCGATATTGAGTTATAATTTTAAAATGCTCGTACGGAGAGTAATAAATCTTTCTCATTGGAACCGCCCTGTACGATCGTAAGAACCTCTTTCGACGAAATGTGGATTTTCGGCCGCTGGCTGGTTATACGCTCTTAATAAGCATTTCGCTCGCCATACATTCCCATTGCGAATGTTTTTTTTGCAAATGTCAGGTGGCCCCAAGGAAAATAATTACCCTCAGGGCCTATGTCACCTTTGGGTATGCTGTGTGGAGGGGCTCTTTAGGGAAATGAAGGAGAGAAAGTTCTGGGAAGGAATGAGGTATGAGGCTAACAAATAAAGTATTAAAGTACCGGTGATTTAATCCAATATTGTATTTGTTAATCTTTCTTGAAAGATTTGAATTTGTTTATTATAATCTTTATTTATCAAGTTACATAGGTGATTGTACTTTGCCTGTCTCACTAGTCATTCCTGTGTTGAGGATAAAACTATTTACCAATATCAATATCATGCCGTTTATGTATTTAAAATAAAAATAAAAATAATGAGTATGTAGGGACGCAAACAAATAATTCTTAATACTCGTATTTTAAAGCATAACTTGCAAAAGGTGTTTTAACCTAAAATAATTAAATAAGCGCCATCTTTGAAAGAGTAGATTTTTTAATTTATTTATTTATTTTCATCTTTTTTCGGGGCATTTACAAATGTAATTTAAAAATTACAATACAAATTCAAATACTATATATTTCTTTATACATAACTGAACTGCTTCAGTAACAATATTTTGTATTTTCTTAAAGATAAATTGAAGATGTCCACTGACTTGGTATAATTATTTCCCTCCATTAGTATTCTTGGCAAAGAGGAATACATATGATAGTTAGTTCCAGAATTTCTGCTCAGAAATAAATCCTGACTTCTAGTAATACGTAGTGGAATCCGGAAGTTTATGAATTCAAGCAATACCGAACTATCAACTAAATCATTTAGAATTTTATATAGAAATACCAAGTCAGTGAAAATTCTTCTGTCTAACAATTTGAGCATATTCATATCATTTAAAACAGTATTGTAGTTCAAAATAATTGCTGGAATACCCATTTTAAAATTTAGATAACGTAAGAATTTGTTTTGTATTCTTTCAACAGCTTCTACATGTATTTTATAATATGGGCTCCAGACGGGAGAATTGTACTCAAGTTGACTTCTAACAAATGAAAAATATAATAGTTTAATACACTTTATATTGTTAAAATTTCTAGTTAGCCTTGTAATAAATCCCAATTTTTTAAGCTCTTATTAGAGATTTATGTTATGTGGTTAACAAATGAAAGATTTGATTGAAAAGTGATGCCTAAGTCCTTCCTTGATAGAACCATTGTACCTTATCCCGAAATAAATATCAGCATACTACCTACGCATTATTATTGCTATCACCCTGTACTGAGATCACTATAATCTGAGAAATCTGGATCCACATATTGGGAGTCCAGAATTACATGGGATAACTGGCCACGGTCTTTGGCTTAGACTTAGACTTAATTTGTGTTAATGTCTCGAGAGTATTGTTATCAATGTTGTAATTAAAGATCACTGGATTTTTTATTCGATAACATCTAACTACTTGACATTTTGAGATATTTAAGTAAAGTCTATTTTCGTTGCATCAGATTAACAATTTTGTTGATATTATCTTAAATTATTTTAAGTATAACCTTAAACTCTTTACATCTTTATTTTGGAAATAAATCCAAGATATTCCGTATAAATAAAATTTCTTTGTTTGAAATGGGCAAGTCAAGTCACATTCCGTGTTTTCCACAAGTAACAACTAGTAATAAATAAATAAAGCAGCGGAGTTCGTTGGACCTTTTTTCACAAACAGAAAAATAAACTCTTCTACGTGATCGTTTTCGAAATTTGCAGAAGCTCCGATTTCCAACTAGCGTTGATTGAATCACATAACCCATAGAGCAATTTTGGGAAATGTTTCCCACTAACGTCAAACATCCGTAGGTCTTGAGGGAAAAAAATCCCTCAATTAGTACGTTAACTTAAGGTGGTGGGTCTTTTTATGAAAATGAAGGACAGCAAATTCTGGGAAAGAAAAAGGTATGGGCAAGGATCTGGGGGTCAGTGTGCCCAAGAGTGACGGAAGTATGAATCCATTCCTCCCACTACGGTGCAAGACGATAGAGAGAGTCCGACTGGAGAGGTCACAAAGTCTCCCTCAACCAGTCTCTCCCGATTCGGTCTGTCACGCATTAGGGGGGAGGAACGCGTCTGCCTACAAGACCATGACAACCCTCATCCCATGAACCCGGTCATCCCTGCTCACCAAACGTAGCGGACCATTTGGGGCGACCTATGGCAGGGGTGTTGGTTATCCAATAAATGGTTCCCGGGGCGGCGGTACCCACACCTGCCTCCCAAATTGTTAGGGCTGTAATAGTCAGACATGACCGTTTGATCTTGTGATGGTTCACCTTTTTGGGTAATATAGTTCATTAAACGTTTAGAAAAAAAATCATCAACAGATTTTGATCACAGCAATGTTTCCAAAAAAATGATATAATGTTACTCTTATTAATATTCCATTAAAAAAAGCTTTTAGATTGTTCTTCGGATATTCAGGTACCTACTCAATTATTGTTTAAACAAATAAAACTACGGGTAAGCGACTTTAAAAACAGTTTCCAAGTTTGAATTCAAAATTTTAATATTTATCATTGTATTTGTCGATTTTTATCTGGAAGAGCATTTCGTCTGCTTTTATAAACTTTATTTTATTTTGAAATACTTAAAAAACACCTAATCTATCTGGAATCGAACGTAATGTTGAAATATTTCCCACGCAATCTGCATTATAACAGTTCGCTTAAGAGAAATACGCACATTGGCTCTAGAACACTCTAGGGGTTAAAAATTCTTTCAGCAGTAAATTCGAAATTACCGCGCACCGGAAGTTGCTGAATTCTTGAAAATACACAACTTCCGCTCCGGGAAAGCGGGAACTTTGAAAAAGGAACGAAGATATTGAAATCGGCACAGACGCGCTAAGTTCTGGCAGATTTGAATTTGTCTCCTGTTCCGGATGGATTTGTTCGACTTTCACGAAATTTTAGAATTGTTCGACTTCGGAAAATTTAAGATTTGTTTGTGTTTAGAACCGACCGATAAACGCCTTGAGCCTCAAAGTTGTTTTATGAATAAATACTCAATGAATTCTGTTAAATATATTTAATATTCAATGAATTCGGTTAAAGACATTTAATTCCATTCACTCTCATTTAATTATATTAAATTCCATTAAATTTCGTTCAAATCCAATCAATTCCAATCCATCTCGCTCAATTCCATTCAATACAAATAAAATTCCATTCAGTTATTAAATATTATATTCAATTTTAACTTTCACTTTTTTTTTAATTCCGTCCAATTCTTTTAAATTCCCTTAATATTTGTTCAATTCCATGTAATTCTAATCAATACAAAATTCATAATATTATTATGTCAATAACTAGCTGGTTCCCGGCTTGCGTTGCAATGCCATATTCAAAGAAATACATTGCTTTTTCCCTGCATGTCCTTTCCCGTGCGTCTCCGTCCCCTCCCACATCCCCTACCCTCCCGCGTTACCCTTCCACCTCCCTGCCCACCCTCTACCCTCTCCCGCTCGCTGTTTCTCTAACCCCCCTCTCGCGTTTCATATATTCAGTCTCAGTACATTCAGTTCTTAAAGAGCTCGCGTGCCACATATTGCAATTTTTTTTGTCAAATTTTCGGATACTATAAATATTCTTTTTTTTGTATACCATAATAACAATAAATCAAATTTGGTACCTAACAGAGGTACCTAATTTAAGTATCTATAATTTTATTTTAAAAATCCATGGACAATTCTTTTAATACAAAAAAGCTTCCCGCTAAATTCAATTTCATCAAACGCGCGAACTGTCAAACGTGCGAAGTTAAAATAGTCGTTAAAATTTCTGAAATTTTCCAATTTTCTGCGATATTTCTTATTTTTTCTTTCCATAAGAACCTTCTACAAAGTATTAGAAAAATTTAACAAAAAGGATGAATAAAATGGGTAAAGTCGTTCTGAAGTTATGGCGTGTAAAAGTAAACAAACAATCAACAATTTTAATATAAAAAGAAAAGAAAATGTAATAAAACTAAAAAAATACTTTCGCATGTCTTCATTTTATTATGTATTATTTTTATTTTTATGTTAATACTGCACAAGAGTCCCAATGGCTAATGCAAGAGCTATGGCATCCACGATTTTGGTATATTGTGAGGCTAAATATAATGGAGAGGGGAAGGAGGAGGAGAAGAGGAAGGTGGGGAAGTCGTTGACTATTCATATCTGGTCACGAACCACGTCTAAAGCAAAGTTTCAATTATAAATAGTGATCTTCTACCAGGACAATACTGAGATTATTTTCTACTTTGGAATATGCTGCAAATTTACTATTTATTATTTTAAACTAATAAATTGTAAAATGACGTAACTTAATCGATAAATTTTATTTACGCACACTGGGATTTCAATCCGCGACCTTCAAATTGATAGTCGACATCCTTACCCCTCGATCGCAGCGATCGTCAAAGAATAACATTTAAGATTAAAAACAGAAAAGTAACCTTAACCTTTAACTGTGGACGCCGGGTCTCAGAGGCCCAGCCCCTTCTTCAATCTCTCGGAATAAACACCTTCCCCGCGCGCGCCACCCCTGCGCGTCTCAGTAGCTTCAGTTTTAGTTGTGTTTGGTTTGGACTAAGAAGGGAGAAAGTCGCGTCGTCCGGCACTTATCGCATGAGAAATAATCATTTAAAATTTGATCAGGGTCTGTGAGACCCGCTGACTCTAATTTCCATACAAGTAAAAACTTAGTATAATATATTTAAACTTTGTATATGTATAGGTATTTAATCTACAAAAAAAAAACAATATTTTGTTTTTTTTCTTTCTTTTTACAGAAGACATTTTTGGCGTTTTTCACCAGCATTTGGTTCCTTAGAACAGGCAATCTGCCTAGCTAGGAACTAATAACGTACAAGACATAATAACACTTGTACACATTTTAATATCTACAGTTATTTGAAATATTATTATTATTATGTAATTTTGCTGTATAAATGTAACTAATGTAATAATAAAATAAAATAAAGTATACTCGGAATATTAGGTGCGGATGTGCCCCAGCGGCAACACATGCTGAAGAAGTTGACCCTACAAATCGTAAAAGATGTAGATTTTGCCCATCGAAGCTCTCTAGAAAGGCAACCCATGCCTGTTATTAACTGCAAGAAGCCAGTTTGTCTTCAGTGTTCCAAGCCTCTATGTTCCGAGTGCCAGTAATTTTACATAAGTTTGATCCTTCTCAGAATTTTTATTTTATTTTTTTTAGAAGTTATTTTTATGAGATTTTGTTAATGTTTTTTTTATTAGCTAGGAAAAATTATTAGTTTTGAAATATATGATACCTACTATAATTAAGGAGCTTTAATATGATCTCAAGTCAATTAAGACTGAAAACTGACTAAGTTTGTTAAATTTGGAGATAATTATTAAAATGCGAATAAAAGTTGATTATTTTTATTACACAATATTTTATTTATAAATACTTTATACATATAAACACCTTGCTAAAGTCAGATTGGTCCAGGTATGAAAATTAGAAGAATATTATGAAGGGGTCTGTGTGACCCGACGTCCATGGGAGTGTTATTTTTATTTCACGTCCATAGTTAAGGGTTAAGAGATAAAATTTAGTTAGCTTTACCTTTAGTTATACGTTTGTTAGCCTTAGAGTTAAAGTTAGTCATACTAAAAAGTTAGTTAGCCATACTCTTATCATTTAATATTAAAAATATAAGCCTTTTTAAAAAAAAATTTTAGCCTTACCTTTAGTTAAAAGCTAGTTAGTAATACTTAAAAGTTAATTAGCCTTACTCTTATCATTTAAGATTAATAACAGAAAAGTTACCTTTAGATTTAAAATTTAGTTAGCTACCTTTAGTTAAAAGTCAGTTCGTCATACTAAACAGTTAGTTAGCCTTACCCTTATCATTTAAGATTAATAACAGAAAGGTTACCTTTAGATTTAAAATTTAGTTAGCTACCTTTAGTTAAAAGTCAGTTCGTCATACTAAACAGTAAGTTAGCCTTACCCTTATCATTTAAGATTAATAACAGAAAAGTTACCTTTAGATTTAAAATTTAGTTAGCTACCTTTAGTTAAAAGTCAGTTCGTCATACTAAACAGTTAGTTAGCCTTACCCTTATCATTTAAGATTAATAACAAAAAAGTTACCTTTAGATTTAAAATTTAGTTAGCTACCTTTAGTTAAAAGTCAGTTCGTCATACTAAACAGTTAGTTAGCCTTACCCTTATCATTTAAGATTAATAACAGAAAAGTTACCTTTAGATTTAAAATTTAGTTAGCTACCTTTAGTTAAAAGTCAGTTCGTCATACTAAACAGTTAGTTAGCCTTACCCTTATCATTTAAGATTACTAACAGAAAGGTTACCTTTAGATTTAAAAGTTAGTTAGCTACCTTTAGTTAAAAGTCAGTTCTTCATACTAAACAGTTAGTTAGCCTTACCCTTATCATTTAAGATTAATAACAGAAAGGTTACATTTAGATTTAAAAGTTAGTTAGCTACCTTTAGTTAAAAGTCAGTTCGTCATACTAAACAGTTAGTTAGCCTTACCCTTATCATTTAAGATTAATAACAGAAAATTTACCTTTAGATTTAAAAAAATAGTTAGTCCGGACAACGGACCATGTCAAATTTTTGTACATGCACCAGATACCGGTCCGTAACTGGTGCATTATAGCATCATTATATATCAGAATATATAATAATACAATGGATGTTGCCCGAAGGCCAGTAATCCGAGAAGTGGCGCTCCCGTCGACGGATCTACTTTATGTAAATCTCCGTTTATGGTTCGGTAAACCCGAACCTACCCGAATACAATAATACGTCAATATTCCAAACACTACAGTTTCATATGACTGATTTTTGTTGTGAAGAACGCTTATTTAGCTGGAAAACATAATATAACCCAAATTTTGCATAAAACACGTTATTATGGCAATAGTGACAACCAATAATGTCAAACAATAGTAGTACGATAGGACATTGGCATTTTACCCCTGGCTTTCCAAGGGTTAAGTCACGCCGAACCGCAAATAGCCTTCGTTACAACACAGTAACAGTTGAGTAAATGGCCACGCGTTTGCCATGTTCTCTATATTGCCCAGTCAAAGTGGGAGGGATATATAGCAGTCATAGTGGGAGGGCCACCGCGAGGATTACAGAAGTCAAAAGCGTCATCGGATTAATCCGACTTCTCGTAGTGGCGTCACGCGTCACCTCGTTAGGGGAGGAAGAAAAAATACGTGGGCTCCTGTTACTTAACGCTAGAGTTGTCCTGTAATTGTTTTGATGACTGCCTCAGTAGCACAGCGGTAAAGGCGCTGATTGATAGTCGGTAGGAACGAATTCGACGAAATTCAGTGAAATTTATGGCGAATTGATTCAGTTTATGAATACCAAAAAATATTCTAGAGATATTAAATTCCCTTTCGCTTGAGAAGAATTAAAATAAAATTATTCATACTAAAATTACCCATCAGAACCCCCTCAAAGGATATTTTTAAGTGTTTTGACATTCTAAATTTAAAACAAATATATGCCAAGAATATTCTTATACATCATTTTAAAATCAGAAAATCTCCTAATGAAACTCGGGTACATGACACAAGAGCCTCAAAAAGGATATACGAGATGTTCCAAAATTCAAGACAAGTTTTGGCCAAAGAAACCACATATATCTGGCAACTAAACTTTACAACATCCTTTCTCCAAGTCTGAAAAAGATAGAAAAGATAAATAAGTTTAAGGAAAAATCAAAACATGGGTGAAAGAAACTAATGCAGACATACTAGAGAATGTATTAAAAACATCATAGAAACTAAATAACGGAAAATCAAATAAATATACCAGTCCGCCTCAGCACAGGACCACCTAGTGAAGAGGACTAAGAACAAACAGATGAAATATTAATATACATAATCATATCTTGTAATTCTCATCAAACCTGTAACTAAATAGTCACTAATAAAAAAAAATAAAAAATAAAAAAATTACTTTATCAAAAATATAAGCGTAAACTACTAAAAATGTATTTTTTCTTTAGAAAAGTATGAAAGTATAAGAGAAAAAACTTCAAAAAATAAAATTTTATGGCTAAGATTATCTGTGACATTTTCCTTTAATTATCTTTTTTTGTACTTATAAAATTATTCACAAAATAAATAAAAATCACTTTAGCGCTAAATGACTGCGTTTGCAAAGCGATTAAGAAAGGATGAAGGAATCGCTCAGTTGTAAGATCACCATTCCAAAATGAAACGTTGCTTGAAATGACTTTAGCCGTACTTGGTGACCAAACATTAATAGCCAGGAACGTCCTCTCCCCCATTACCTTTCCCTCCTCACTACCTTCAGCCGCACAACGCACAACATACCCCAACTGAGGATAGCATAACGGTTGAAAGAGTTGGGACTCTTGTGCGGCATATAAAATAAATGGATAAGAGGGATAAACTATTGATATTATTCATATATCGATGACTGTGTATTGTCTGAAAATAAAGGTAATAATCAAGTGAATAAAAGCAAAAAAAAATTAAGAAAAAAGTCTGCAAATAAAGCTAATAATAATGACAATTCTATAAAACTTCATTGAAGAAAAATAGGTACACTTCAGTCAAGAAAATGTTGAATACTATATTTTTAATCTACAAAATAATCAATGGCCATACGTCTATTGAATTCCTAAGAAAAATTGATAAACTACAAAGCAAACATACACATGAGACGAGGAAAAGAAATGAACTAAGACTCCCCTTCAGGAAAAAGACACGGAGTCAAAAGTCATTGATGTACGGAACATACCAGAAGAAATAAAATTGGAAGAGAGCATAAAGGCATTTAAAATTAAATTGCGAAGATACGAGTATGTGATTGATTTGGTATATATGTGTTATTTTAAGTGTATGTATATATATTATATGGATTGTATTAGGATATAGATAACTATGCACCTATTTAAAGTACCGCAATAAACAATAATTAGATATAATAATAAATACACAATAATAATAATTAAAGGGGGTGTCTAGTCCAGCCGAGTTTTTTTTTAAAGATAAAATTTATTTTCCTTCATGAAACTTGTGTTACTTGTAAAGATACATTTGAAAAAGAAAAAAAAACACTATTGAAAGTTTGATATTAATACCTACATTTATAGATAAAGCGACCGCAAGCGTAGGGTCCGACCAAATCGGCTGGAATCCTGGAGTCCTTGGAAATCATTTGAAACACGAAATATTAAAAAAAAACTGTTATAGTATGCATGTAGAATTCGCATAAACTACATTTGCAAAAAAGTTGTTGATCGCGAAATTGGTGGACATAAATGAAAATTGACGAAAAAATCGGTCTTAATTTAGCAATAACTTTGTCCTATAATAATATTTTTTCATACGTTTAAATTTAATTTCAAAATTGAATGAAGTGAATCGTATGAAAATTGTATGAGTTATATATGATTCCAGCCAACTGGAAAAATGTCGTTTTGAAAAAAACGTGTTGAAAGTATTCGCTTGAATCCGGACCGCTGCGATTTCTGGTCTACCTGCTTGGCGGAATAGGCTTAAATAAACGATGTGAAAAGGAGGTGTTTAGGGTGAAATGCTTGTTTTTAATATATTAGAGTAAAAATAGTTAGCAAATAATAAGGCTTATGTTTATTGACCCTCTTCGAAGGAATGTATTTTGGTGGGCGGTAAGTTATATAGTACACATACATAGCTCCGGTGACTTTACTCCCGAGTTAAACTAAAACCCTTCAAGTACCGCGATGACCCTTTTTTGGGATTAGTTTTGTAGTGAGTGCCTTTTCACGATAATCCCCCGAAAGGGTAAAGTTTAGGATTTGTTGAGGTTCTGTAATCCATACTTAAATGTTTCTGTAGACCAGAGAAACTTAAAATAATAGTTGTAGTTTATTTAGGTGCACTTAGAAAGTTTTGACTTTGTGAGGTGACGCGGATCGTAGCGCAACTTCAACAAGATCAGAAAAGGAGGGTAGTGTCCTCTCTGTGCGATTGACTACCTATGGTTCCCAAAAAATTGAATGCCAGCCAATACCAACAGCAGAGTATCTCACAATGGTTCTAACTGATATAAGTAGGTATCTAGCTATTCAGATATTGTCACCAGAACGTTTCGTTTCTGAATTATGGTGTTTCACCAGGATGACAGGTACTTAAAGTATCTTTAACTCTGAAACTTGACGTGAATATACTATATGTTATTGTACAATAATAAAATATTCAATTAAACTTAAAAAAAAAAAAATTATTTTCATCATAGATCTTTTTATACAGTTTTTACAGGTGATTCGACTACCACGCTAGGCACATTCCCGTATTATGGTAGTCGAAATATATCAAATCCACATAGTTGGTAGTGAGCAAAATAATTTCTCTCAGGGTCTGTGTTGTATTTGGGGATGCTGTATGGAGAGTCTTTTTTGGAAGAGGAACGAGTGGACATTGACTCGAAGACATCCATGTTGTAGGCGGGAGGAAACATAAAGGTCGGCAAATCGTTCCAAGCTGTTGAACTCGAGAACGAGTCATGAAAACTCTTCTCATGTGACATATGTCAACTGTGTACAAATATTGGGGGCGCGTTTGGTGTGTTTCCCGGCCATGACCGGTGCCAAAGGGATCAACCGGTTAGGAGCTGAGTGAAATAATGGCATTTCAATCGTTCACTAGCTATCTCCACCATTGCAAAAGCAACATTTTCTGCTAATAATGATAATAGGAAGCCCGAGTTCATGGAGTGAGGTTTGTCCGGGTCTTGGTGGCGGATTCATCTGCCCACCAGCTGCATAGCCGGCCGGATCGAAAGAGAAAGGTTGAGGGAGTCCATTTGACTTCTCAAACCGTACTCTCATGGAATATCGCCATGTACCGCAGTGGAAGGAATGGATTCATACGTCCTCTTTCCTTTCCTAAAAAGAAACCCCACACAGCATCCCAAAAGATGACATAGGCCCAGAGGGGAATTATTTTCCTCAAGGCCTTCTGTGTTTTTTTAAGAAAAGGAAGGAGAGGAGCGATCTGGGAAGGAAAGGGATTTAAGTGGTGGGTAGGAATCTGGGGTTCAGTGTGTCCTGGTCATCCGCCTCCAAGACCTACACAAATCTCAACCAATGAACCCGGGAACCCCTGCTAATTCACCAAACGTAGCGAACCAGTTGGGGGGACCTATCGCAGAGGTGTTGGTTATTCAATAAAGGTTTCCGGGGCGGCGGTACCCATTCCCGCCTCCCAAATGAGTGGAACTAATGTAAAAATAAAAAAAAAGTTGTGTGAGTTTTTCAAATATTATTTGGTTGTTCATAATTCAGGAATGTTTGTCTTTCTTAGGAGCCATTAACCAGCGGCCGAGAAATTACATTTCATCGAACAATGATCTTGCGATCGCACCCTTGCAACTGTACAGGGCGGTTCCGATGGGAATGATTAATTATTCTCGATACCAGCATTTTAACATAATAACTCAATATCGACTTTATTTAATTCAAAAATTGCTTTGATAAATTGAAATGTACGTTGTATAATACAAAATATTGTTTGAAATTTTAACAAATCTGCCAACAATCTGTGGTAAAACCTTATTATACTAAAAATTAACATATTCTCTCAAAATTTAAAACATAGCTCTACTAGGTAAAAATTTCGAAAACAATTTATATTTTTTTGTGGAAAATAATCAATTCGTCTAAAATTTGATTTAATAATGACATATTTTCGGTTTTGTCTGGTTATTCCCTCTTAAAAGCTATATCTATTTTACCGTAATAACAAAAATTAAAATAATTATTTTAAAAAATACGTAACTTTCATTTATAACTTTGCAAACTTATTTGAACTTTCCGTATAAATCTTGAACATACCTACTAAGTAAATAATTCATAGTTTCACTAATAAAACGTGATTCTGCGTTTTGTTATTCTTCTTTCTTAATCTGTAATAAATCTTCTCCCACATCTTCATTTCGGGTCTAACTTATTATTATTATAATCATGATATTGTATTTTTTTTATTTCCCTGCCTGGAAAAATAAATTATTTATTAAAGGTTATTCGTCCGGAGATTTCCTGGAAAAGGACTAAGTCATGTTGGGAAGATAACTGCGATGGGATGTTTTTTTTATTCACCGAGAAAATAAAGAAAGTGTAAAATTGTTTTTAATGATTTTTGGACTGTTGAATTAAATAGCAAATAAGCTGACTTTTGAATACCTATTAATGTATTTTAAAGGCTCTTCACATTAGTAATTAAGGCAAAGAATCATATGCTAAATCACTGTTATCAATTAATCTTTACTATGAATCAGTTTATATTATCTTAATATATAAAACAAAGTCGGGTTACTTACACCAGATATAACTCGAGAACGGCTGGACCGATTTTTATGATCTTTTATTTGTTGGATTTGTCTCCGCCCCGAATAGCAGAATAGCAATTAAAACATCGGATAAATATCACAAAAAATTTATATATATAATTATTTTCTTTGTACATTTTGTATGGAACAAATTCTCATATTTTGAAAGAACTGCAGTAATATTGTGATGCGTATAATATTAAGTAGTGAGTGAATTCCAAAAATTAAAAAAAAAAAGTCAAATTTCAATGCG
Organism: Limnephilus lunatus; assembly: GCA_917563855.2. Taxonomy (NCBI): domain Eukaryota; kingdom Metazoa; phylum Arthropoda; class Insecta; order Trichoptera; family Limnephilidae; genus Limnephilus; species Limnephilus lunatus. The sequence continues at coordinate 3,714,352 of OU830593.1, read as the reverse complement.
CTGATTGTTTTGCTTTTGTTCTTAGAAATATAATACTCCCCCTATTTCTTACACACTAAATGTCGAAAATGGGACAAACGGTGAACGTATGTCTGCACCCTTCCAAAGGAAAAATACAATAATCATAATAAATCTCCCTAACACGTGTAAAGAAAATGAAACGCAATTCACGTAAGTAAGTGGAAAAGTAAGAATATCATAAAAATTATAAATCCGTACTCAACATCATCTCCGATATTGACAAAAAAACAAGTAAAGTTGCGCATCGATAATTGCTTCATTGTGTAATTTTTACCTTAATAAAAAAACAGAATTTAATTCAGCTAATAAGTTAACACAACAGTTATTGATTCTGAGGCGGTACGAAGTTCATCGGGTCAGCTAGTCATAAATAAAATATAAATGCCGTGGATAAATTGAAGCTTTTCTTCTGAAGATTTCGTAACATAGCAACTTCAATGTTATACCTTCCTTTTACAAAAACAGAATTTCCCACAATACAAAGCAAAACAAATTCAATACAAAAAACTACATTTGAACAAAAATCACGAATTTCTTCGAAAGCTTAACGACGACGATAAAATGCCAAAAGCAAAATTGACGCCAAAAGTTACATAAATATTATTAATTAAATTTGGAGACACCGTTCATAGAAATATGGGGATTTTTCACGCATTCCCTAACCGTCCGTAATAAACACAGCCTTATTAAGGCCGCTCCACATTAGGACGCGTGAATATGACGCCGTCCGTCACTGCCCCGTTATATTTTGCCCTTTACATAGAACTACAAAAAGCATAGAACGGTTAGACAATTTCATTTAAAAGGTACTCATTTTATTATGGAGCTGTTGGCACACTACCTACAAACAATAGTAAGCGGCTACTAGACCTGGCGTCCAAAAAAGTTTGTTTCTAATATTTTTTTTATAATAGAGATCATGCATAGACATATGAAGACCACTTTAAGCTACCAACTATTAGAAAAATCACTCTCAACAGAAAAATGGACTGAAGTAATAAACAATATGTGCGCTGATGAATGTGCATATTTATTTGAAAAAAAATTATCAGAACACATTTTAAATGCCTCTGAAATTAAAAACTTTCATCAAAACACAAAAACAAAAAAAATTAAACCCTGGATCACTAACGGATTAGTAAAAGCAGTTAGGAAAAAAAATAAACTTTTCAAACTAGCTCATCAACCGAATGCTAAAAAATCAATTATTTCATATTACAAAAAATATAAAAATATCTTAACAACTTTAATTCGAAAAACGAAAAATAGCTACTACTCCCAAATAATTATAGAGGCCAAAAATAATAATAAAAAAATTTGGACTACAATAAACGAAATAATAAATAAAAATAAAAAGAAAAATTGTATATCCGAAATCTCAGATGGGAAAAAAACGTATAATGTCCAACTCGAAACTAAAAAATGCTGTAATATCTTAAACAACTATTTTGTAAATGTTGGAAAAAATCTGGCTAACGCTATAAAAACATGTCCCAACAATAATAAAAATAATCCCCGCACTACCCAAGAATCCCAACACCAATATAATAATTTCAACAAAATAACAGAAACTGATGTTGGAAAAATAATCGATGATTTAAAGGGGGGCTCTGCTCCCGGTTACGACAACATAGATGTAAACATATTAAAAACAATGAAACAATATCTAACTTGCCCATTAACTCATATAATAAATACAAGCCTTATAAAAGGTGTATTTCCAAACAATTATAAAAGAACAATAATAACACCGATATATAAAGCAGACTGCCCTAAAGACCCACAAAATTACCGCCCTACATCCCTTTTATCAAATATATCAAAAATATTCGAAAAAATTGTAAAAAACCAAATCTGGGCCTTCTTAGAACAACATCAAATTATAAATTCTAAACAGTATGGTTTCAAAAAAAATACCAGCACCCAAGATGCCATTGCGAAAATAACAAATTATATATACACCGCCCTAGATTCAAATGAAAAATGCATTGGAATATTTATTGACCTTAAAAAAGCATTTGATAGTATATCTCATACTAACTTAATAAAAAAAATCAAATCAATTGGAATAAATGGAATGGTGTTATCCTGGATTGTAAGCTTTTTGGAAAATAGAACACAACAAGTAAAATTATTAAATGAACTAAGTGATTCCCAAAGTAGTAACTTCTCAATACCACAAGGCACAGTTCTAGGACCACTTTTGTTCATATTATATGTAAATGATATATTTGAAGTTGCTAAATACGGGGAAATAATATCATATGCAGATGACACAGTGCTTCTTCTAAAAGCAAACACGTGGTTAGAACTGAATAAAAAGGCTAACACGGACATAAACGAATTAAAAACATGGTTTGACAATAACCTACTAACGTTAAACTCTAAAAAAACACATTATATACCATTTTTCATAAAAAAACCAAACACGCCGCATGAAATTAACATAAGGATCCACTCTGCCCCAAACACTCAACAACACCACTGTAACTTACTGTGTACTCATATTGAAATGAAAACTTCAACCAAATATCTAGGAATTACTATTGACCAATGTCTAAAATGGATACCGCATATAACCAATCTTAAAAACAGAGTACGAAAATTGACCTATATTTTTAGCTGTTTGAGACACATTCTAAATAAAGAACTACTGAGAATGACGTACTTCGCTTTCTGTCAGTCCATAATCCAATATGGTATAATAGGATGGGGTGGCGCCTATAAAACTCACACACAATCTCTTTACATTGCGCAAAAACTAATAATTAAAATAATATTAAAAAAATCATTTTTATATCCATCAGAACTCATATTCAAAGAATTTAAAGTCAGAAAATTAAATACTCTTTTTCTGTATCACTCAACCTTACAAGTCTACAAAGAGGATATCCTAAACAAAACTATACCTTTCAAAAACACAGCAAATCTCAGGCAAAAATACATGTTACCAATTCCCATTTGTAAAAAAACTTTAGGCCAACAAAACTACAAATACTTGGGAACAAATTTCTTTAATAAATTACCAGAAAATATAAAATCCCATTGTGACAGTTTCAAAAATTTCAAAACACAATTAAAAAAATATACTGAAAACCTTAACTAAAAAAAAAAATAATAATAATAATAAAAATTTATATATTTATATAAACATACATTTATCTTATTATTTACATAAACTAAATTTCAAAGTACTAAATATAACTAAAAACAACAATAAAAAAAAAATAAAAAAATAACCAAACAAATAATACTTCCTCCCGTACACACAAGCATTTGCTTATTATGGGAGAATAATTTAAAAATATATATTATATAATTGTAATAATTATAATTGCATTAAGCTTTTATATACTTTCATTTTATTTATGTATCTATTGTATTGTACCGAAAGAAAAAATTTTTCAATAAAAAAAAAAAAAAAAAAAAAAAAAAAAAAAAAAAAAAAAAAAAATGAATATTAATAGACCAGAACAGAAAGGTGAGGAGTAGAAACCAACTACAGCGTGACGAAGAGCGGAAAGACGGCTTTGGTGATATGTGATTCGTCAAAACTCCTGACAGTATATAGGCATCTCGCATTATAATATAACCATTTAGTTCTTAAAAGTAAACTCTGCTTTTGAATGAATATACCTTTTTACATGGGAGCGCGAATTGTTCGCCGCGTAATGAACACATTAACACCGCGTAATGGTCGCCTGTAAGGTCGAGTTCAATATTTTGTTGCTGTATTAAGTGAAGACACTTTTATAAATGTTTCATAATTTACTTACCCCAGTAAACAGGGACGGGCACACGCCATGTATCTCGAGTGACAGTGTATGTTACAAAAATGATCATATTATGTGATCTGAATTGGCTAAAAATAGTGTAAAATAATGCTTGCCTATGGAATGTAATACGACAATTTTGTTTATTCTCTTTTTCACATCTATTTTTACACGTTTTCAAAACACAAGCCACTATGTTTACCGTTTTATTTCGTAAAATGCACCGAATGAGTGCTCGACGCTGGCTTGCAGAAGAATGATGACGTCACATTTTTTAGATTAACGCGAAGCCATACACGATCCCAGCCGGTTCCAATGGAATGGTTCCAATGGGAGGGGGAAATAATACGCTTATATCGCTTAGGGCAGGTCTACTAATATTCATATGTCTATGAGATCATGAGATTTGTAAGTAAGTACTTAAATACCTACATTGGCTCCACATAGGAGGCCCTGAGCAAAAAAAAACTCCCTCATGGCCTATGTCGTTTTTGAGGATGCTGTGTGGAGGGTATTTTTACGGAGAAAGTTCTAGGAGGTTCTGTTGGGTAGGATTCTGGGGTCAATGTGACTAATAGTGACGGATGTTTGAATCCACTCCTCGGATTGCGGTGCAAGGCTAAGGGTGTACAATAATTCCTGAATATTTCACCCCCCCCCTCCCCTACATCTTTAAGATTTTATTGTAATTTAGTTTTTGTAATTCAACCCAAGACGTACCACACAGTATCCACCAAGATAACATAGATCCAGAGAGAAATTATTTTTCTCTTGGTCTCCTGTGGATGTAAAAAAAATCAATTTTGTAATTGTAATGTAATTTGTCCTGATGAGGTGAGAAGTTGCTCACGAAACGTATCGGTTAAAACTGAAGTTAAAACTGAAAATCTAAAAACGTATCTGAAGATGGGTTGTTTAAAAAAATTTAAACAATTCATCAAATTTTGAAGTTAATATTCGAGCTCTGTGTAAGTTCTATTCAAGTTCTGTTATTATATGATTTTTTTAAATATTTTTTTAATATTTTTATTTCATAATGTTTTAATTAATATGTGTCAGTTGCTTCACAAAACTGAAATAATTGCAGATTTTTTTTTTATATGAATACCGCCCAAGAGCCCCAACTGCTCCCGTCTGAAGCCAATGAGACTATGGCATCCCCAATTGGGGTATGTTGTGAGGCTGAAGATAGTGGGGAGGGGAAGGAGATAGGGAAGAGGAAGGTGGGGAAGGACTATTGCTATTCAGATCTGGTCACCAAACACGGCTAATGCCATTTCAAGCAACGTTTCAATTCTGAATGGTGGTCTTACACCAGGGCGATAGTCTTCCATTCTGAATAAACTTGAATAAACTTGAATAAACTTTCACAAAACTTGAAAATTGACTTCAAAATTTGATGAATTGTTAATTTTTTTTTAAACAACCAATCATCACTTTTTATTATCTTATCTGCTTTGTGTAAAGAAGTGAACATTATAATTACTATTTTTAATATATTTCGTCGGTGCTCCTTATGCCCCTTACGCCACTGGCAATAGATAGTGCCATCTAGGACCTCCACGAACCCGTGTCCCACACGGGACATTCAGCGTACAGCCTCCCCGGTCACGTGACGGGGATGAATCTCGGGAACGTACGGCGTGCGGGTCCGTTACTCATGTCCGGACGTGCCCACAAATAAATAGGCCCCAAGCACTGAACCCATATTCCCTAGAAGCGTCATCTACCTTTTAAAATGTGAATACCGTACGGTAAATCAATCAATACGTGTTACGGTGTAACAGAACGGACAGTACTTATATACTGACCAGGTCGAGCGATTGTATGAATTATGCTGATCCATTAGTGGTCAGATATTGGCTCTGCCATTGGCGGAAAGCAAAACGAACCCATCAGGAACCCAGGGCCTCTTGGAACAGTCTTGATATTTCATATCATCATTGTGGACGCTAGAATCCTTGGAGAGTCCTGTATACTTCTAGGAAAAGCCTCTAATCTTCCCAATCCTTCTACTATCTCACTCCAGTTCTTTTTATATTTATGTGAGTATTGCAGAAGAGTTTTAACTGCTTCCAAATATCTGGATCCAGTGAGCAAGGAACGTAGCTATCGCCGTATCACCCATATCAATGATACGAGGCCCCCGGGCTACAGGGGCCCCTAACATGTGTCAGCAAAAAATGTTAAAATGTTATCCATAATGTCACTTAATCTCGTGCTTCCACTTCAGGGTTTTCACTCCAGAAATGACAAAAGTAAAAAAAGCAGTATCTTTTTTTCCCGGGTTAAGCGTGCGCCCAAAAGTTGGCAACATCCTACATCGGTTATTGCGGGAATCCCCCGTTTAAGTCATTCGCTTAAACGGAGGAATCCCGCAATAACCGATGTACAAACCACGGAGAGCAATATTTCATTCCGGTTCAAACGTTATTTATTACATTGTATTACAATACAATCTTGTTCTTCTATTTATTTATTGGTTAATTATATTGATTTATAAAAAGAATCAGTGAAACGAAAATAGATTATCCCAGTGGAGAAAAGAAAAAGTAAACAGAAAAGGGAGGAGGTTAAAAAAAATGCTTAAAATTTCTTCATTTTTTCAGCAATCAGCTTCTGTGAGTAATTTAGATTGCAATGGTGAGTACTACATATTTATCTACCAGTAGCAAAGGGTGAATTTTGTTTTTTGAAAGAACAATGGCAACCTTCAATGCATGAAAATACCTGATCACGTATTGTACCGAGCAATAATAAGGGCCCCAACTAAATTTGATACAAGGCCCCTCCAAGCGACGCTACGCCACTGGGTGAGACTATGGTATATTTGACTGTGATATATTGTGAGACTGACAGGAGTGGAAAGAAGAATCAGATGGAAGAGTAAATTTGGGTTATACTTGGCTGTTCAGATCTAGTCATCAAACACGGATATTATAAATAAAACAAGTATTTGGCCTGCCGGCATTCGAACCCGTGAACCTTGAATTTGTAGTCAAGAATCTTAACCGCCCGATCCGAGTTGCCGAAATCCATTGTGATAAAAAAAAATCTAAAGGGATATTCGAACTATTTTTTATTAAAATAACTCTTGTTATAATAACTTTTGAAGGTTATACTCATCGATACAATATATCATTGAAGAAGGTAAAACTAATAAATCTAAGCGAAAATATGATAAAGAACAAGACACAGAAATATAAAAAGGTAACTGTGGCAACCGGGACTCGAACCCAGGAACTATCATCATACCGGGCCAAACGCCACAACCAACTCGGCCATCTCCTTTACTGACTGCATCATAGAGCTGGCAGATAAGATTCACCCGTGCCAAGAAGCACTTTTCGGTTGTATTCGGGGGGATATGTGTTCTCTACTCAAACCAGACTCTAATATAGTTATTTTTGTCAATCCCACATTTCATATTCAGAATTAACAGTGCTACGGCAATTTTTTTTCCCATAAAGAATATGGCTTCCACTTTTTTAAATGATCACAAAGTTCTAAAAAATTTGCTTGTTACTATAGTGTCTCGGATAAAGATTCCAAATTTCATTTACATGGGACAACTATTGACCTTTTCTAAAAGTCTAAATGAGTACCTGTTCAATTTTTATTGGCGTAATATCTCTTTAATTACATTGACTATGTGTTCAAGAAAGATTTTAGATATTTAAAGTAAAGAAAAAATAAGGCTTAAATGCGGCACACGTACACGCTCACAGTACACTTCTGTCGGCGTATCTAAACAGTGGCGGTGTGTGAATGTGAAATAATACAATAATGTTATAATACGGCTACATGCGTGCCGGAATTTATATTCGCCATTTTTTGTAGTATAAATAACAACGTGTTTTTTTTTTACTCTAAAAGGGGTACCATTAGCTAGAAAGGTTCAAATTGAAGATCGGTATGAAGAATATGTATTTAAAAGCAATATTTTATAATTTATTACTAGTTTTAGTTTTCAGTTTCGCACGTATATTGGCGTCGTATGTATAGAGGACGTGCAAGCAAAAATCACTCCACGAAAATCACCGATATTAAACAAGGTGTTAAGAGGGTATAACCAGAGAACACCAGAAATATGTCAATTTTAAATCAGTGTTTAGACGTATTGACTCTTTTCCACAAAAAATTATAAATTGGTTTCGAAAGATTGTTCTTTTATCTAGTAAACGTATGTTTTAAATTTTCAGAAAAAATTATAATTTTTGGTATAATTAAGTTATACCATAGGTCGTTGGCGGATTTGTTAAATTTCCAAAAAAGGACATTTATTATACAACACTCATTTCAAATCATATAATGATGCAGTAAAATAAATCAATACATTATCTTTTTTTGTTGTTAGTTTTTGGGGTGTTATGCCGTGTTGCGCTACCTCCTTCTATAGACGACGTTTCGGATAGCGTTGCAGTGTCCATCATCAGGGCAGATCCGGTAGATCCGACGATGTAGATCCGGTAGAAACTTCGGCTATAGAAGGAGGTAGCGCAACAAGGCATAACACCCCAAAAACTAACAACAAAAATGCTTTTGGCCTTGAAAATCTAAAAGCAATACATTATCTGGTAAACGTACGTAACAGAATTTTAATTTTACTTTAAATAAAATCATAAAAAAATATGTATAAGTACATGTGTTTCTTGACGAAAATTGGTCCGTTTGTGTATTTATTTGCGCACTTACAGACTAATATATTTCAATTATTTTACATTTTTATTTTGCTGAGACATTATTAAACAATGAAAAATACTTATGATCAAAAAATACATAATTTTAATAGTTTTATCAAAACGCCTTTCAGCATTTTTGGATAAAGGTATAAATTAAAGCAAATTTGGAATGAAATAAATCGAAATTGAGTTATAATTTTATAAAGCTGGTACGGAGAGTAATTAATCTTTCTCATTGGAACCGCCCTGTACGATCGTAAGAACCTCTTTCGACGAAATGCCGGTTTTCGGCCGCTGGCTGGTTAATATACGCTCTTAAAGGATGTACTTGTTAATCAGCGATTGTGACAGCAGTTTCGCCATTCACGGCAATTTTAAAACGCTTCATACCACAAGACAAAAGGAGACTTGGGTGGGACCGTGGATTTATCGTATTATATTGGAACCAAGAACCCGTGAAATAAATACATATTTTATTGCCATCTCATTCTCTCGCAGGCCAAATCCTATAGATGTCTGTGTTTGTCTCTTTTAAGTGTCGCTCGCTTAGTTGCATCGAGTTTCAAATCACATCGGTGCTAAAAATGTTTTCACTTTAAAAAAATCACTACGTATTGAAGCGTTTTAAGTCGAAGTTATTATCGTTACTCGGCTGAGTGACCAGTAATACCAAGGGGAAGATTTTTTTTTCTTTTTGGTTTTGCAAAAAATAATTAAAAAACAACATCAACAAATGTCACCAGAGACCAAAATTTCGTTTACTGTTTTTACTCTAAATCATAGATTGTCAACCTTTTTTTGCCCACCGCCCACTTTGGGAATATTTTTATTTCTAGCACCCCCTAACTCGTGAATCCGAAACAGCAATTGACCTCGACGAAGGGGGCATAATGGGATACCACGACAGGGTTACATTTGCCATAATGGAGGGGGCGTAACGGGATACCACGACGAAGGGGGCGTAATGTGATACCACGATGGGATTACGTTTGCCACAACGGAGGGGGCGTAATGGAATAGGGAAAATGTATGGCCCCTAATGGGATAGGATGGGGAAAGATAGGATATGGTGAATTGGGTTTCTCTGGGTCTCCTACCGCCCCCCCTGAAAGTCTGAAACGCCCCCTAGGGGGCATTATCGCCCACGTTGAGAACCTATGCTCTAAATAATGTCAGAAATCACTGGTAAGTCAAGTATATTATCTCTCCGTTTTAATATCTTGTTAGAAAAAAATAGGCTGTAAATATGACTATTATCAGCTAATCCATAGATTCACAACCTTTTTTTGCTTACCGCCCGCTTTGAAAATACTTTTATTTGATTATTTGATACCCCCTAACTGGTGAATCCGAAACAGCAATTGACCACGACGAAGGGGGGCGTAACGGGTTACCACGACAAAGGGAGGGTATAATAGGATACCAAGATGGGGTTACACTTGCCACAACGGAGGGGGCGTAATGGGATAGGAATAATATTTGGATGGGGTGGGATAGGTTTCTCTTGGTCTCCTACCGCCCCCCTGAAAGTCTGAAACGCCCCTCAATTTTCTCTTGGTCTTCTACCGCCCCCTGAATGCCTAAAATGTCCTCAAGGGGGGTTATCGCCCACGTTGAGAACCTATGGTCTAACCCCATTGTTACGGTATGCTAATATTATAAATCGTTTATAACTCTATAATCCTTAGATTTTCTCTTTCACGTGTAAAATATATAGACCTTATAGAGGGATGTGGTGTGTGGATGGATTGAGTATAGACCAAACAAGCATTTAACACTGTGCTTACAAGTTTATTGAAACAATTTACATCCGAACCATAATTTAATATTTATAAAGAATTCGTATATGAAAGTAGGGCGAACAAAAAGCGATTTGCAAAAGCTGTTATTTCTTCGGCAGTCTTGCACAGAACGGTTCTGTTAAATTTGTCACGGCAGACGGTGACTCTGTGAGAATGTTGAGCGATTGTCATTGGCGTGTGAGGAACCAATAGAAATGCTTCACAACCTGTATGGAACTATCAAATAAATCATATACTTAAGTCCGGACATGTCGTGAGTCAATTAACAGAGAGAATGGGAGACAATGTACTCCAAATTGCAGGTATGCAAATGAAGCAAGTTGTGCCGCGGACCATCATCTCTGTCTACCCCTTCGTGATTGTTAGTTAGTTACAAATGTTGCGGGCTGTGAAACGTTTCATAATTTTCCTGGCAAAATATTTAACCCCTCAGGCCTCGACCATATTCAGTCAGTTGATCAGAATATTTCCGCTTTGCATCAATATGCAAATAAATGAAACATTTGTGAACGATCCCCTTCCGTCTCCCTTTCCCTCCCATGTTACCTTTCTCTCACGCGTTCACCCTCCACATTCCCCGTCTTCCCTCTCCACTCTCCCGCAGACCACTCTGCCACAATCCCCCACCCCTCTACCGCGTTCAATATATTCAGTCCCGGTACATTCAGATTTTCAAACAGCTCGCGTGCCACCTATTGAAACTTTTTTATTAATTTTTATTTTTTACATGTTACAAACATTCATTTTTGTATATTATAAGAACAATCAATCAAATTTAGTACCTAACATAGATACCCATTTAAAATAATATAATTTTTAATTAGTTTCAAAGTATTCGATTTTGGTTAGTATCATAAGTAACACTTCGATTAAATTCATTAATTTAAAAAGTTTATTCGAATATTGTTTTAAAAATGTCATTTTCAAATTGTGACATTTATGTAAGAGTTTTTGTAATGATTAAAAACACTTTTCAGATGTATTGTCATGTGGTTGTAAAAATCCAGAAACCTTCGCGAGGGTGGAAAAAAGGTATTTTGAAAGTTTGAAACATTTCCTATGCTTAATACAGCAACGCAAAGCGGACATACATACAAACATATTTAGATTTTTATATATATAGTTATTGCTTACAAAAAATTGCCTTATTTCACATATATTCATGGTGATTCAAGGCATTCTAAGAATATCCGCACTACTTAGATCACGAAAAATATTTTTCTCGTATATTTTTTGATGAGATGATTTATATTAAACTCACCATTTCAGACCGCCATTAAAATAACGATATAACAGCTTGTATCATTTATACTCTGAAATGGATGAAAATAATTTTGATGTCAGAATTTCTTCGGTGAAATGTTATATTTGAAGCCTTAAAAAAAGTGGTATGAACCGCACACGTAAATTTAAATCAGTCAAAAATTTGAAACTCATTTATTAAATAACGAAAGGAAATAAATAAAAAATGACACAATACATCTAAACTTGCTTTGTCTCACAAACTCACGATTGGGTTCAATCACAGGTGCAATATTGGGTAAATATTTATCTAACCGCTGCAAGCGGCTTCACTTTTAATAGGCATAGATTTAAAGAAATAAACTACCCATAAACTTAATTACCTAAAGAAACATCGGTTTCAGTCCGGATGGACGGAAAAAATATGCATTAAAATTCGATTTTTATTCAATCAAAGTTAAAAACTTCCGTTGCCGCCATTTTTGTTTTGTATGGATTTGACATTTGCGAAGTTTTGTTTCAAACTAAATACGCATGAATTACTTAATTTACCTAAACTAAGAACCTAACAACCTATTTTGTGAAGGTAAATAGTTGTTTCTTGTGTTAATTATTGAAATGAAGTGTGATTTCCATAATCCGTGCTTAAAAATGCGGCGGCTTACGGAACAATTAATCAATATTGTATTTGTTAACCTTTTTTGAAAGATTTGAGATATTTTATTGACAAAACTATTTGTTCATAATCATAGGCGCAAACAATTAATTCATCTTAATATTTTAAAGGGTTCCACGCCAACTAATAATCAAGTCAATTGATATAACAGTCAGCATTACTTTGTAGGAAGTGTTTTTCCCAAAATAATTTAACTCGAACCATCTATGAAAGAGTAGATCATGAATTATTACTTCATGAATTAGAATAAGTTAACAATAATAATCTAAACAAAAATATGAAAAAGAACAAGACACAGAAAAAAGACAATGGTCGCAACTGGGACTCGAACCCAGACCTCTCCGTCTGACCGGGACGAGCGCGTTAACCAATTTCACTATTGCTACCTCCTGTCAAACCGTCATATTTGTCAATCTCATATTTTCTAATTTTAGAATTAACATTATTATCAACTAATTATTTTTCTCCATATTACGGGCAACTACTCTTTTCATTGGAAACAATCATTCTAAGAATTGGTTTGTAACCTGGATAGGGTCTCGGATAGAAAGTTTTTCTTATAAAAATTGAACTTCATGAATTATTTCTTCATGAATTATTATTCACGTTAAGGTTAAATGTAAAAAAACCTAAAATATTTCAATTGGCGACATCTGTGAATGCGTAAATTATAACGTAAGTTACGTTTAACCTCAACACTGTTAATTGTTTATTAGAGAAATGTAGATACAGTTCGTATTCAGATTACACAATTGGAAATCCAACCAATGTTACAACCAGTTTTAATGTCGTGAATGGAAAATTTCAATAAATATATTTTTTAACGCTTCCATTGTTACCTGTAAGTTACTAAAAATTCATCTATTCCTTCATGCCGGTGGATCAAATAAGATTTAGTGTTTGTCTTTTATCTAGGGGACATTACGTTCGCTTTTTTGGTTAGCCTCGCTACATTAGTAATATATTCAGAAGCGATTCGAGGTGCTACTGAATGCCACAGAGGTTCTTGGAGATGAAGGAAAATCACGTTTACGAACGTGGAGATTCTTATATTTAATAAAATATAAAAACAAATCTGCCAACACAGTTAATATTAGTCAATCCATGAGAAATAGTTTCGATGTTGGCGAGTTCTCTCATAGGAGATCAATTTTTTCATAGCTCACACAGGTCTCATATAAAACATTGTATCTCCCTTGCTGTCATGGTGAGAGATATGATCTAAACGGTGTTAAAAAGAAAAAAAACTCCACGTTTTATATTCAAAATGTGAATTTAACCAAAAAAAATTTAAAATAAATGTTTCCGATAACAATTTGAGAAAAATGTACAAAATTTCGAGATTTTTTTATTAGATATTTTTTTTTATATGAATACCGCACAAGAGTCCCAACTGCTCTCGTCTGAAGCCAGTGAGACTATGGCAACCCCGATTGGGGTATGTTGTGAGGCTGAGGGTAGTGGGAAGGGGAAGGAGATAGGGAAGAGAAAGGTGGGGAAGTAAGTACCTTGCTATTCAGATCTGGTCACCAAATACGGCTAATGCCATTTTAAGCAACGTTTCAATTCTGAATGGTGGTCTTACACCAGGGCTATACAGAGAGTATATTCTACTCTGGAACGTGCCGCAAATATACTATATATTATTTTAAATTAATAAATTGTGAAATAATACAAATTAATCAAATAAAATTTATTTACCACGCCGGGATTCAATCCCGCGACCTTCGATGTGCGAGTCAAGCGCCTAACCACTGCGTTACGCCGGCCGTCGTTAATTCTTTTTTTGTAACGACAAAAACGTGAGGTGGTAATAATGCTTATAATATATATATGCCTAGTAAAATATATGTGTGTTTTCATTTTTTTTCCTTGTCAGTAATTTTAGATAGAAAAAAAAACGCATGGTGAGCCATATTTAAAACGGTGTTGGTTATTGTATAAATGTTTCCCAGAGCGACGGTACCCATATCCGCTTTCCAAATTGGATGAAAAATAGTTATGATCCCGAACCGAAATCATCATTATGAGTGAGCTGGTGGTGAGATTAATAGTCTACCTCAACCAGCCTCTCCTGATCCGGCCGGCCACGCAGTAGGTGGGAAGAGATATCCGTGCCAAGACCCAGACAAACCTCACCCCATGAACCCGGTCACTCTCATCAAACTGGGGTATTAGCTATGGCGGAGGTTTCGGTTATTCAACAAACGGTCCCCGGGGCGGAGGCACCCATACCGGCCTCCCAAATTGCAACCTAACAGAGATGTTCGATGGGGTCTCGCAAAAACAAAAATACACCTCAAACAAAGTCCACAAATGCCTTTTGCTTGTCTACGTTCTCAGTAATTCTGTGGAACTGCGCATCTTTTATTTGTCCCTCCGTACTTTCGCTGCTTCTATTTACTTACATTTCTACTCTCGCAGTGGAACACTTCTCCGTATTCTAATCTAAATGTGTTTGTCGCGAGTTTGGATTTACTTTGCATTGCAAAAGATGCCACCTTTTTGTTGGGACCAAAGGGTGGAGGGATGATAGGAAGAGGCGACGAAAGACGGAGGCTTTTTGGGTCAATTATGACCTATTGTTTGGTTTGGAAAAGTCAGGACGGAGCATTCAAATAAAAGTCGTTGTTGAAAGAACTCTATTTTGAGGGAAAGGGCTTGACAACAAAAAGGAATGTGTTTTTAGAGGTCTGAAAAACTATGAAAATCTTTTAATTTTGAATCGTTCATAATTATACTTAGAACATTACAAAAGATTCTTTAATAAAGTAGGCTCTGAACAAAATTTTGATTGAGCAATTTAATAAATATCTTTTCATAAGCCTGGATAAAATGCCTTTACTGATAATAGTCATAATTTCTATGGCATAGCGCACTAGCGTGTTAAGTGTAATTTAAAAATTCAAGATGTAGGAATATTTCAGATTAATAAAAGATGAACAGCAACTAAATTACTGTATAAAATGAAGACAACATAAGTGAAACTCTATCGAAAATCTGAAAACAGAAAAATCAGAAAAAGATATTGGCACCTCTGGTAATCTAACCCAAGACCTCTCGCTTTCTGGAAAGCGGTTCTACTCATACAGTTAAAAATAAAAATGAATTACTGTATATACCTATTCGCTTTTTAAGCATTCTAGATGAAATAAGTCATGTAAATTTTCCTCGATACATCATTTACAAAATAAATAATTTTTATAAATGCTTGACAAAGTTTCAAAAATCACCTCAAGAGCGCTGAACAAGATAATACTACATTTTTACAATGCTCTAATTGTCTAAATTAAACTAAATTACTTCTGACTACAGACTAAAAAAACTACGAATATTAAACACCCAACTGTCGATCGCAGAATGATACAGTTAAATATGACCGAATCGGATAGGTACACATTAGCTTAATTGGTAGAGCACTGACCCGACAAGTCGTCGAGTTCGAGTCCTAGATGACAACCTTTTTTAAAAATTTTATTTTATTTATTTATTTGTTTTTGTTACAAAGAATACATCAGTACAAAGAAGCTTTGACTGTCCAACTAGGAGTCTCCCGTTCTAGGACAGTCAAATTGACAGAAACATTTTGATAGGCGTAAATTTAATTTACAGATGACCGATTTATATTGGGACACAAATCAAAAAATCATCGCCAAATAACTTTATCTTTCTTACTGAAGCTCAGGCAAAAAATATTTAATAATTTATAATTAACGGCACAATGTCCTTTACGTACATGTTTTTTTTTTCAAAATAGAAAGAAGAAAGAAATGTAAAATTTTAAGATTACTTCAAAATAAACCAAAGAAAAATAGTACATTCATAATACTTAAATAAACCAAAAGATTACTTGTAAATAAACCAAAATAATAATACATATCAGTACAAAGTTAGTGAAAGCAGTGAAAAAGAAACAAACAGAAAATACCTGTTATACAGTGACCTTGTTAAAATATGTACTGCTAAATTGTTTAATTAGTACAGCTTTATACTAGAGGCATACAAAAAATATCAGAATCATAAGCATAAAAGGTTTTCAAAAATGTTTAAGTGTTTTCCAATCGTACTTTAAAGAACTAATCAGCCACTGCAATAAAACTAAATCCGAAAGAAGCTTCGTAAGCGTGGAAAAAATAGAGATATATAAAAAATAAAAAATAGAGACGTAATACGCACATTTCTACACATTCCAAAGCTGCAACTGTGAAGCTTTGGAATGTGTAGAATACATCAAATATCTAGGTGTTACTATAGACAACCATCTCAAACGGAAATATCACACAGAAAACCTTTCAACAAGTGTAAGAAAAATGATTCACATATTCTTTGCATTACGGAACATAATTAAACAACAAGACCCAAGATAAATATATCCCGGACTGTGCAACCCCATCCCAACGTACGGCCGCATTGGTCGGAGGCGTCGGTTAGAACAACCTTAGATCCGCTTGTGAACGCCCATAAATCCATAATTAGAGTAATTTTGCGTAAACCCTATAGGCATTCCAGCGACCAGCTCCACAAAAACTTCCATGCACCTGATGCTCGTCAAAACCACATAAAAAGGACTATCATCCACGCACATAAAAACCTAGAAAATATAAAAAAAATCGATCATAAACATATCACAAGAAGTCACACCAGAAAGGATCCCATGGTCCCAGGGAGCAACACGGCAAAGCATCATCATTGATTTTTCGTTTCAGATTTTCGATTGAGTTTCGCTAATAACTCATTAAGTTAAAAATAAAATAAAGAATTGATTGTAGACTTGCAGAAAAGTTAATAGTGTGCCATTTTTAAACTTATGTATGTTTGGATTAAAAATGTGAATATTTCGAAAACATGTTTTTATTTCTAATTAAAATTAGATTATCTAACTAATAATAACACTTGTAAACGTATTTCATCACCTTAGAAAAACAGTTTTTAGTTTTCGGATACGTTCAGAAATATTCCATTTATTTAGTTGTTATATCTGCCCTTTCCTCGGCAGATATTAATTATTACAAGGTTCTTTAATATAATGGTGTTTATTACTTTTAATAACCTAGCTGGATAGCTACGACTGTTTACTATTCGGGGGTAGGTAAATCTCTGCGCTCCCAACTCGGGAGCTGGTAATGTCTATCTCTAGTACCACTTCTTGTACACTAATGCCATCTCGCGAGCTATGGCGCAAGCTAAATGCTTACCGCCATCTATCGTATTATTTCCATATTAAATACCTATTTACTATACATTACACGATTTTATTGCAAAGCGGAAATATTTTGCCCTTCTAACAAAATACACCCGATTCCCGAGGGCTATGGCGTGAATAAGTAAATAAATAATAATGTTTAAGGCGCATCAATGCAATATGCAATACATTCCATACTTAACAGTTATTGAATATTTAAATAATTAAAAGCCGCGTTTTGTCTTTCGGCCTATCATTTTTTTTTATTTTTATTTATTAATTATAATGTATTACAAAAATATGACAAGTAACACATTATTCCCAATGAGTTGAGAAGAAAACTCATTACGGGAAGGACAGATAGATATAAGTACATTTTACACAGATATTACACGTTTAAAAAATACAATATATTGAAAAGGGAAAAAAATAAAAAAATATATATAAATAAATAAAAAATGCATTGTCAAGAATAGAGATTTTAGGAATACTGAGAGACATCCATACACATAAAACATAAAAAACAAACGTATGAAGGCGAGCCAATATTCACTGGTTTAAATACATTTTCAGGAAATATTCTTTAAGCGTTTTAACAAATATTTTTTTGTTAGCTACTGAATGCTTTATTTCATTAGGTAATGCATTGTATTGTCTATATGCGATATATTGTAACGAGTTAATACCAAATTTAGTTGTGTGGGTAGATGATGCTAAGTGTATTTGATTTTGGGATCGTGTTTTGTGCTGGTGTATGTCTGAATTAAAGGCTGGTCTGATGTTAGTGTGTGCGGATCTATGTATGATTTGTAATATTGCACTAGTGATATTGTATTTAGGTAGAACCGTAAAAGGAAGTATGTTTGTCTTTGAATATATATGTTTGATATGTGTATCCCACGGTAGATGGTAGATATTCCTTATAGCTCGATTTTGAATCACCTGTATTTCTGATATTTGTTTTTTAGTAATAGTGCCCCAGATACTAACTAAATAACTCAGATGGGAGTGAATCATTGCATAGTAAGTGGCCCGTAGTAGAGATATGGAGAGAAGACCTTGGAGTCAGTACAGTACACCGGTAATTGGGGAAATTTTTGATTTCACATGCTCAACATGGGAATTCCACGTAAGTTTAGAGTCTATTAATAGCCCTAAATATTTCGTAACTTCCATATTTTGGAGTTTATCAGTTCCAAGTGAAATATTCATGGACCCATAATCCTTATTACCGAATGTTAGATAGTGCGTTTTTTTTATATTGAGGCTCAATTTATTAATACGGAGCCAATTAGCTAAAATTGAGACATCTACATTCATTAGAGACTCCAGGTCACTCAGGCTTTTACTGTGATAGTAGATTACAGTATCATCCGCATAAAGTTGGAGTTTTCCAGAGATACCACATTTAGTTATGTCATTGACATATAGCAAGAAAAGCAGAGGGCCAAGAATTGATCCCTGTGGCACTCCACATGTGATTCTACCTAAGCCACTCGAGACCCCTTTGACTTCGACAAGACAAAATCTATCATCTAAGTAGCTTCGTATGAGGTTTAGGGGCTTCCCAACAATACCCAAATGTTCCAATTTCTTTAAGAGTATTTCATGATTGACCGTATCAAAGGCTTTTTTGAGATCTATAAATATGGCTGCCACATATTCACCCTGGTCTATATACTGTTGAAGGGTAGAGATAAAATCAAAGGTGGCACATTGAGTACTAGAATTTTTCCGAAAGCCATATTGTTGTGGTGTAAGGATATTATTCGCAGATATGTATTTTAGGAGTCTATCTTTGATTATGGTCTCAAACACTTTTGAAAATACCGATAAAAGTGATATAGGACGGTAGTTAGAAATACATGTTTTACAGTCTCCTTTATGTATAGGTATTATTTTCGCAAGCTTTAATTCATTCGGAAACTTTCCCGAGGACAGTGACCAATTAAAAAGTTCTGCTAGGTGACCCGCTAGTTCTTCTTTACAAGCCTTAAGAACTGATGGTGTTACTCCATCGAGTCCCGGTGCTGCTTTCAGCTTTGTTTTAGAGATGATCCTCAATACCTCATCTTTGTTTGTCCTAGCCATGTATAAGGATTCGGTTCTACAAGGACGGTATTGCAGTCGTCCGGGAATGACGGAATGGTAGCTGCTAACTTTTCTCCTATCGAGAGGAAAAACTCATTAAATGCCGATGCTATTTGATCCGGATCCTTAATTTCGCAGTCATTTACGATGAGGGATTCTATTTCGTTGGTTGGTTTATGTGCTCGGTTTGACAGAATAGAGTTTATGATTTTCCAAGTTTTAGTAGGGTTATTTTGGTTTTGTTGAAAGCTGTTCGCATAATATTTGTGTTTTAGACTTCGCCTATAATTTTTTTTTTTTTTTTTTTTTTTATTTAATATAAAACATGGGTTACATTTTAATTATACATATTTTACAAAATATCATATTCAAGGTCATGATTGGTCATGTATACCTTATCAGAAAAGAGGAGCTCTTGTGCCTGATAAGGGAGCCACAGTTCTTACTTAGGTTACATTTTATAATATATTTTGTATAAAATATTTATTTTTTAATGTAAGTTTTTTTGAAAAATTGTTTAATTTTATTTATTTGTTCTGATTGGTTCGAAATACAGCGCAATTCAGAAGGAAGATTATTGTAGTTTTTTATAGCTTGGTAAATATAATGGTTGTGCATTCGTGTTGTTTTAAAATTTGGTGTAATAAATTGATTTCCATTTCTCATTAATGTGTAAAATTCTTCATATTCTTTATTATTTTTTTCTTTACACATTTTAATAATAGAAGCTTGCTTAAATATGTCATCGACATTTGGTACTGGAAATAATTTAAATAGTGATTCTGTTGAGAAGGTAGGTTTTTTTTTAAGGATTACTTTAATGATGGTTCTTTGTGAAACTTTTACTGAGTTTAGATTGTTTTTGTAAGAACCTCCCCAACCTAAAATTCCGTAGATAAGCAAAGAGTGAACAAGGGCATAGTACACATTTTTGATTATTTTTACATTCAATATATTTCGTAATCTAACAAATATATATATACATTTCCTTATTCTCTTTACTAGCTCTGCAATGTGACTATTCCACTTCAGGTTTTGATCAATAATTACACCGAGATATTTAATTTCAGTAGAAGAGTTAATTACAGTACAAAAAGGATCATTTTGTTTACAGCTTACATTGTCACATTTTTCATCGTGGATTTTAATATTAACTTTCTGGTTAGGTATTTTCTGTAAGGAGAATAAGACATATGTTGTTTTTTTAGCATTAAGTGTGAGAAGGTTATTATCAAACCATGATTTTAAGATATTAATATCTTCGTTTGCAATTTTGTTAACTAGTTCCCATGTTTGACCTTTTATTAATAATACAGTATCATCTGCATAAGAGATTAATTCGCCTTTAATTTTCTGTTGGAAAATGTCATTTACATATATAAGAAACAATAATGGTCCGAGGACGGTACCTTGAGGGATGCCAAATTTACTTGTTAATGATGTACTAAATGATTGGTTTAATTTTACAATTTGAGGTCTCTCTGTTAGGTAGCTTTTTATCCATTTAAGGGCTATATGGTCAATGCCATTTTCTTTTAATTTTAATATGAGTTTTTCATGAGAGATGCTGTCAAATGCTTTCTGTAAGTCGATAAAAATTCCTATACATTTATTCGATTTGTCTAGGGTACTCTGGATACTTGACGATATTTTTGCGATTGCATCTTGGGTACTTTTTCCCTCTGTAAATCCAAATTGATTTTTATTTATGGTTGAGTTATTTTTTATGAATGCAGTTAGTCTTTTTTTAGCTATTTTTTCAAAAATTTTGGATATATTAGATAAAAGCGAAATTGGTCGGTAATTAGAGACGTCCTCCGGATTACCGGATTTGAAAATTGGAGTTATTATTGCTTTTTTATATGTGCTCGGGAAAGTTCCTGTTTTAAAACTATTGTTTATGATATGAGAGATTGGTGTAGAAATAAGATTTTTAATATTTTTTAATATATTTACGGAAAGGCCGTCAAATCCCGGAGCAGAACCACCTCGCATTTTTGATATAATTTGTATAATTTCGGACGGATTAGTAGGTTCAAAAAGTTCTACTTTATTTTCTGTATTCGGAGTATTTTCAATATAATTTTTTTTTTTTGTTGAAATTTTTTCTGCTAAATTCTTTCCAACATTTGCGAAGAAATCATTAAATACATTTGCTCCTTTTTTAGGTTCCTCAATACAGTTTATTATATTATTGTTTTGTATTATGCATTTTATGGGATTATTTTTATTTTTTTGTTTATTTTCCAGGATTTCATTTATTATAATCCAAACTCTTTTGCTGTCGTTTTCGGAGTCATCAAGTTTATGTTTATAATATTTTTCTTTAGTGTTTTTTATGAGAGAAGCTAATTTATTTTTGTATTCTTTAAAATGATTTTTTAAATTTATGTCCAGTGGTTTTTTTTTAGTTTCTTTGTAAAGCCATTCTTTGTGTCTTACGGACACAACGAGTCCATGTGTTATCCACGGTTTGATTTTACGAAATTTGGCTGAGTTTCCCTTATGAATAATTTTTTTTGAATCATTTATATAATTAGTTAATCTATTTTCAAAAATTTTACAGCACTCATTGACGTTATCGTTACGGAGTATATCCAACCATAATTCAGATGATAATTTATTTTTTAAAGTTTCAATATTAATAACAGTTATTTCATTATTATTATTAGCAGTTAGTCCGCAGTGTTGATTAATCGCCTGAGGTATTATTGAGTTGTAATGTAGTAAAGTCATGTAATGGTTGGTAATTGAAGTTTTTATAATTCCAGAATTTATATTATTTATATCTTTGATATTTGTGAAAATATGGTCAATACATGATGGACGTTGCCCATTGACGTTTCTAGTATAAGACTTTATACACGGTACATAATTCAATTCTGCCATCATGTTTAGGTAGTTATCTTTATTATTCGATGTAAAATCATGTGATATATTTAAATTTATGTCACCTAAAACTATTGTATTTGAATTTATAAAGTTTACCAAGACTTGTCTTAATTCATCAATAAACAAACAGACACTGGATGAATGTGTTCTATACAAAGAGATAATATCAATTTTTTTGTTATAATACTTAATTTGTATATGTAGGCAGTTTGTTCCACTCATTTTAATTTCTTCCTCGCACAATATGTCACAATGATTTTGAATAAACATAGCGATCCCACTGTTCTTGTTTATTCGGTTTGCCGTTGATATATATTTATAACCCGGTATATTGTACGTCACTTCACAACATGAATGAGTTTCTGTTAACACAATGCATACCGGCTTTTTGAGATTATTATTAATTGTTGTTAAAAATTCATCTATGTTTCGTTTTATGCTTCTTACGTTCATGTGTAGAATTAAAGGGCTGCAATTGAGGTCGTCTTGGTGGATACAGTATTCTTGGAAGCTGTTATATATTTTCTCGTCAATATTATATTTTTCGTCTAGTATATTATATAAGAAGTCTGCCATTTTTATTCGTAGTCAATTCTGTCTTTAGCTACTTTAAGCATTTTATTTTTGTATGGACATATGTCGCTGAAAGCCTTATGGTCTGTATTGTTTTTTTCACCATATTTTTTGTTTTGTGACGTGCAGTTTGCACAAACAGGTGTTGTTTCTCTTGCCGGGCACTTGGCGAACATATGGTCACCTGTACAGTGAGGGCATACTGATGGATTCGTTCGTTGTAGACATCTCGAGGCTGTATGCATAAATTTACAGCAATGGTAACATTGGGTTAATGGATCACAATCCTCTAATTTAACTCTTTGGTACTGGATGTTTAGTTTTCCCAATGCTAATAAACTTTTTCGCGTTGTACCGCTGGTTTCGACGATGTAGTTTGAGAATTTGTGCTGTTTGTCATCTTCTTGATCCGAAGCATCATGTTGATTTTCCTTAGGATGTTTATATTTTATTTCAGTTATAAAGTTTATTTTATTTTCTTCGTTTTTTGATATAATATCTTGAATTCCTTCATTTTGATTGATTATTCCGCTGATTATTTCCTCTGCCGATAGGTTTGATTTGAGTCCTTTAATTATTAATTTAGGTTTTTTCTTTTTGATTTCTTTGACTTCCAAGTTAGGGTCAAGTTTTTTTATTTCTTCCGTAAGCGTGGTCGTGTATTCTTTTTTTGGGCATGATATGATGATTTGTTCTTTATTTGTTTTTCGTAAACCATTTATTCCTATCTTTAGATGGTTCAATTTGATATCTTTCTGGATCTTGTTACATATTTCTTCAGCTTTAGTTGTTTTTTTTGATGATGAGATTATTATAGAGAATCTCTCTTCTTGTGGACTTTCTTTTTTGTTTGCTTGTTTTGTTAGAACTTGCGCGTAAGACATGGTATTTTTATTATTTTTTTCTATAATTTTTTCTATTTTCTTAGTTAGTTCTTCTTGGTTTTCGATGATTTTTTTTTGTAGGTTTATTATTTCTTGTTGATGTTTGATTCTTTCACTTTTCCAAAGTTCTTCTAGAATGTTTACATTTTGTTCAAGGTTTGTTTTCGCTTTTGAGTCTTTTACGGTAGTTATTTTTTTTATTTCGGTTTTTATGTTTTCGATGGCCGTGTCCATAATGTGTTAACTGCGCGGCGCCTAGCGCCTCGGTGCGTTCCGTTCAGTTTTACGGTTGCGGTAATTTTGCGACAATAATAATGTAATGTACTGTGCGCGACCGTTCACGTTGACAATAGAATTGGTAATGGTATTTCTCAATCTCTTTTTAAGTGTTACAAGAGTAATATTACCAGGGTCTTGTTTCCACTGTTTGTGAATCTGGTTTCGTTCTTTGATTAAGGAATTTAATTTGGAATCAAACCATGGAGTATTCAGTTGTTCCCGACTTCCTAATCTTGTTTTTGGTTTGGTTGTACCTGATTCTATTGCCTTTTTAATGTGATAATTGAAACTTTTAAAAGGGTCTTCTGAGTTGCTTAAGTCGATCGTGAAATTGTTATCAAGAAGATAGGATTTTACTGACATACTGTTGATGATAGGTCTCGTAATCCGGGATTTGGTTCTATTATTAAAACATTTTTTTAAGTTGTTCTTATAGTCAACAATAAGTATGTTATGGTCACTAAGTGGATCATCAATATTCGATATAGTAGTCTGAATGTTTTGCCTATTTGATATGAAGTGATCTATAATGGTGCTGCTTGTATCAGTAACTCTCGTGGGAAATGTTTTGTTGTGTATTGAGAAATTGTAAGATTCTAAGATGTTGCAAAAATTTAATGAAGAGTGTGTGGATATGGATACGTCAATGTTAAAGTCTCCGAATATTAATGTATCTTGTCTACTTTCGTTCAGTATGTTTTCTAGGTGTATTAAAAAATCCTGCATGTTTGTGTTAGGTTTTCGATAGATAGCATAAATGTTGACTGGTTTCCTATCACTGCTACAAAGACTTATACCTAAGAAGGAATTTTCATTTGAGAATTTTTCAATAATTGCACACTTCATAGTATCAATCACATATATTGCTACGCCGCCTCCTCCTTCGTTGGGGCGAGAGGCAAAAACACTTTTGTAACCACTCAAGGAGTAAAAATTTTCCTCTCCAACATTAAGCCACGTTTCAGTGATGACGAGGACGTGCACAATATACAGCGAACTTCTAACTTTTTCTTCGATCTCATCAAACTTATTACGGATGCTTCTCGCGTTCAAGTACATTATTCGTAGACAGTTCATCACGGGATTATAATCCTCGATGGTGAGGCACTTATGCTCATGATTTGTTAAAAAGTTAAAACGCACCGATAATCGTCGTTTGGCGAAGACCGTTCAAATATCAATTATTCAAAATGGCGCTGAAAAATGCGACGTAAGTTTGAAACAACCCAATATACTCGGCGTGACAATGGCATCAGATTTCTGAATTTGAATATTTCGATGCTATTATAACAGGGCGTTTGAAATTTGCATCCGTGCAATGGAAATTATGCACAGCACTATCAAACATGTGCAAATCGTTCTAGTCGAGTTTTGGTAGAGTTCTGGTGGAGTGTGAAGTGTGGACGCTATCGAAGGTGAACTTGTAATAAGGTCTGATCATGACACAAGCGGAATGATACTGTTATCGTAGGTAAAAATAAGTTTGGTTAAAGATATCGACGGGATAAGAATAGGAAATGATACAGTATATACTCGTAGCATGGAAGCGTGTTCATTGTCACTGAGCTACAATCAAACTGCACGGAATGTCCACTCGAGCGATCGCGTTGATAAAAAATATTTTTTTTTAACATTAGTTTCACACAGTAGGCCTTTGAGAAAAATAATTTCCCTCACGGCCTATGTCATCTTTGGGGATACTGTGTGGAGGGTCTTTTAAGGGAAAGGAAGGAGAGGAAGTTCTGGGAAGGAAAAAGGAAAGAGGGGTGTGTCCAGGTCATCCACCGCCAGATCCAGACAACCTCACCCTATGAACTCGGGCACCCCTGCTTAGTCATCAAACGTAGTTAACCATTTGGGGTGACATATAGCAGAGTTGTTGGGTATTCAATAGATGGTTCCCGGGCGGCGGTACCCATTCCTGCCTCCCACATTGTAATCATACCTCCGAATTTTAATATGGAGGCAAATTAACTATTTTTTATTGTAGTGTTATATAGCCAATGTATCCACTTTTATTTTACCCATTAATTTAGGGTTTATAAAAAAATATTTAAAAAAAAGATTAATTTTACGAACGCGTGAATTCTGCGTGTTAGTTCTTTGAAGTTATTTAATCCAATCCATTTTTGGATTTCAATGTTCTGTATGGCCTACTAGATACACATACCTATATATTAGATAACAATTTTTTTATCGTTAACAGCTATTCGAAAGATTCGTATAAGAAAATATTTTTTATAATTTTTATTCGCGAACTGTCAAAATTTTGATGCACTAAATTAAAATATTCAATACATTTACTACAATGAACTGCAATTAAATTAGAAATACACAATCACTGTCTTCAATAATCAATAAGAACTAACTCAATTCTTGCTTTATTTGGTTCAATAATAATCGTTTTCCACGTTCAATAAATCAATTAAAAAACATGGGCAGAGAATTTTGATGATTTGAAAAAGTGCCATAATAAGCAAGATATTGATCGAGTGGCTATCAGAGTGGCGTAGCCCATGAAAGCTATGCATTTGGTGTGAAGGTAGAAACAAAGGCAGGGCACCGCTGTTTATATATGCGATTTGAAGTAGTACAAGGTGCCCTTCGATCAATAAGTTTCTGATACTTTCATAATTGACTTTTTTCCACCAAGTTTCTCTTTCCAAGAATATTTTTCTCTTTAAAAATCTATCGAAAATATGCACAACTTTTGTGTATGTTCGCAAATGAGAAGTTCTATTCAAAATACTTTTTACTTATTTTTTAGAACAACAAGGTTTCTTCGAAACTTAAAACCAATGTAGTTCTATTTAAACGGAATACCCGATCACAGTTTTTGTTGGCTTCATGAGAACGCGTTCTGAACGTGAACAGCTCGATTCTTCGACTCGTTTTTGTAAGTTCGTTCGTATATACAACGAGCTACTGGCATCTGTTTTTCCTCCTTCATATATTCTAAGACTCTTCAAGACACTTATTAATAGATCTCTTTCTACCCCTACCTTAACAACGCTGCCAAATCAGATAGCTCCCCTGTCTTTACACAATATTCTTTAAACTTTACAAACCCTGTCTATGCACGATATTGGCGACACTCTTGCGCGTACACTAATGTCGACACTCTTGTGGTTTTCAACTAATAACGGTTTATGACATAATTATTATTTTTTCTATTTTCAATGTCAAAACGTCATCTTCAAACACAGCACATTTAAAAAAAGAAATAAACCATTGTCCCCTCGGACTGGAAACAAACAAATTTTCATAAAAAATTTACTTCGGAACATTTCTTACCCACCTCAGTATTCACTTTCCTCCGGCCAAAGGGTGGCTTAGGCTAGTAAACTACTAAAGGGTCTGCTTACTGATTTATCTCCCTAAATATACATTCTTTCACTTTATCAACCCTCCACCCTCTTTTAATTTCCAGGGAAATAAATTTTCACTTAAATGTAGCGAGGTGAAAGTTTTTTTCTGGGATTATCGTGCCTCCGCACATCGGTTCGACTTGTAACATTAAATGGCCAAGAGCACGATTTTGACAATAGTAAAATCTCCGGATCATAAAATAATATAATCTTATTTTTTATTTTAGCGACTGTATAAAATAATTGTTACATACAAAATATATTTCAGCGCCCTTGAGGTGATTTTTCACAAAAACGGCGCTCTATAAATTATCCAATTATTATTATTATTATTATTATTATAATGGTGAAATTAAGTATAAAATATTGAATTTCTTAGTCCTCCTCACTTAAAGTTATTTAAATATGGTTTATTTTTCTTCTATGTCGTTTTTTTCGTTGACCTCTTTTAGCCAAATTTTTATTCTTGTTTTGTATTCATTACGATTTTTTCTTAGTTTTATGTCTTGGGGAAGGATGTTATGGAGTTTTATTGCAAAGTATAATAATAATAATAATTGGACAATTTGTAGAGCGCCGTTTTTGTGAAAAATCACCTCAAGGGCGCTTAAAAGTATGTATAGTTTCTTTGTCCGAATGTGGTTTTATAACTTGGAATATTTTTATATCGTTTTTATTCGATCTAGTGTTATGCATACATGGTCTCTAGTAGGGGATTCATTATTTTTGAAAAATAATTAAAGTCTTATATAAAAAAATCCTACCAGTATTAAAAAAAAACGTTTCATCAATTTATTATTATTGATAATCTAACGTCCGACAGTTGTATTTTTCATATGCTAGTGACATCTCCTGAGACACCTTAAAACTACACATATTAAACTACATCCGTTGAGAAAAATTGAAACCACATACATATTAAAATACAATACAAATACATTGTAATTTTGATAAGGTATTATAAAAAATATATACAAATATGTGTATAACCACTGACCTAATTAAAGTGTTTTACTCGTGTGTTCATTTTAAGAAAAGAAAGGTAATATTCTATGGGGATGGCATGGTAGAAAAATGAGAAGGTGATGGATCTAGAATAGGAAGAGTAAATGATAATTTTATAAGTATTTTTATTGATTTTAGGTTTGAAGTTTTGAGGTGCTGAGTTTAATAAATCGAATTCACCATAAAAAAATAAAAAATATTTAAGATATTAATAATTTATTCAATCTATGCTTTTACGGAGCGGCAGTTAGTTGATCACCTTTCAACCTTGGGATATATTCAATTATTTTCAGACGGAAATCCTTTTTCCTAAACAATTTTTAGAAGAGTAATGTTTAAAACACAAAAAATCTTAATAAACGGCTCTCGCCATCAGAAATTTTCTAAATCAATTCCAAGGGATTTAGACATGAAAAAATCCTGTCAAAGATAGTAAATGTTAGTAAGAAACTTAATTTTTCACAAACATCTTTGACCAGCTAAAGTTGCGATTTATACTTCTCATACTTCTGTGCACCGGTGTTTTTGTATGTTTTCTCGAATTTCTCTACAAGAAAATGTGAACACATTACTTTAAAAAACTAGGCATTTCATGTGTGTAATACTAGTAGATCAATCTGAATGTTTATTCTAGGTGACAGTAGTCGGATTCTGCCGGAGCGAATCGGAACGCTGTTCCGGCTGGTGAAATTCATCAGCACCCCATCCCTATTCCTGATATTAAAAAGACTGCCACGGTAAGTAAAATTAAATTATGGTTATTTTGGTATTGTTGGGGATTTAAAGAGGTACCTGCAAAGCAAAAGGACTGAGGATAGTCAAGGAATACCTACTTACCCTGTTGTTCTTCCACTGTAGCTAGTCACCGGGAAAAAGTAACTGAGACAAAGCAATGACGTCATATGTAATATATATCCACTTGATAGAACATGTAATACGGTCAATCTTTTGATCATCTTTTGATATCCACAAAGATACCACTTAACTTATTCACAAATTCGTAGCAGTTATACCTAGGGGGGAGACGTCCCCGTCCGACCTGCTGACGGAAGTAGTGACATCTTGTGTCGGATTCTTGAATTTGAAACCGAATTATAACAGTAGCTTTATGTGAAATTCCACGTACACAGATATTATTTGGCTGTTAAGCGTGGCGTCCGATACGCACTCGTGGCTGGGTTCTGAAATTCAACCACGCAGACGCTACGGTAATAATATTATTCATTTAAGTACCATGACACATAATTGTATTTATTCGGCATAAGGAGGGTAGGGAAAAAAGTATTGTAGGTTGGAATTATAATTTTAGAAAAAAGCAAAAGTTCTGTGAACTGTAGTAGTTCTGCATCCATAAAAGTTTGTTTCTAATTTTTTTATTATTTAATAAATCACAACCAAAATTCCTATAAATCATAAGGTTTGTTTGCAAGTAGGTAGTTAAATACCTCCATACACAATTATAAAAATTAAAGGTGTATTTTTTTTTTAATTCACACAAAGAATTAGACAATTTGTCCAAAGAAATGACACCATCTCAATGACAATTCTTTTTTCAAACTTTCTTCAGGCCGATGGGTTCCGTAATAAGAACTAGAACCACTATCATGCGAATTCTGGTGCGATAAAACGTAGTATTCAACACGGCCACCATTTTGAACCGGAACCCGAACATAACAAACAAATTACAAATTGATGAAATACCAAGTAGGTATGTAAATATCTTCTTCTTCAACATAGATATTTTACGCTTTTTTTAAATTTCCAATAAAGAATTACACAATTTTCCAAAGAAATGTCACCATCTCAATGACAATTCTTTTTTCCAAACTTTCTTTAGGCCTGTAAGTAGGCACCATAATATTGATCAATCTGATTTGACATATCAATACTAGGAACTAGGAACCACGATCTTGCGAATTCTGGCACAATAAAATGTAGTATTTCACACGGTCACCATACTAGACCGGAACCGGGACGTAACAAGCAAAATTACAGATTGATGAAATACCAAATGGTCGAGTTGAAACAGAACTTGCTACGCTCTGTCAACTAACAGAACTTAAGTGATTTCCTGTCCCAAAGAAGCTGACTTTAAAAACCTAAATAATATGTAAGTTTTCATTAAATGCTTGACCTTTGTATATGATGTAACCCCTATACAAAGTTCTGAGTAATAGAGTTTTTTGGGGATAAAATATTATTTCCACCCCTAGACATCGTTCACCGCGCTAAGACACTTTGAAAAATCTAGGATCACCCTCGGTACTTAAGCCGCCTTTAAAATAGATTGCATCCCCATTAATCCGAAAGAAACATACCGGGCGGTTTCTGATCACCTGGGCTGTTAATTGCGCTAAAGCCTTAAGGCAGCGCAGGGGCGCGGCGCACAGTTGGTAATTTGGGGAATCTAGCTCGACTTTATTATTTTACTATGTTTTTGGGACAATATAAATTATCATTATATGAAAAAATTGTTAAAAATCGATAGATTGACTCAAAATATTTACAGAACATTGCATTTTAGCAGAAGAGTGTTTAATGGTACGTTCTGGCGTTTTGAAATTTGAATTAAAAAATTACTACAGGCAAAAATTACCTTGGTGCTGAAAAAATTAAAAATTGATCAAATAAACCCTGAATACATCACAAAACTAAAGTTGATGTGTATCACATTAAAATCCATTAAACACAGAAAACGTAAAATTTTGCCGGATACATTCTGATACATTTTTAAAAGTCTCAATGAATTCTAAACTTAAAGAAAAAATACGATTGGAAAAATGGTTACTTCAATATTTTCTATCACACTACAACACAAGTTAAACCATTATAATAATCCTTTGATTTCCTAGATTCCATCAAAAGATTCAGAAAAACACAGTAGTTATTGTTGAATAATCACGATGATGTGCACACGTACACCCGCGTAGAGATCCAAACTCGACTGACATAAAATCACTCGTTAGCATTTCGAGACACTAAATTTTTGCGGTGTTGTCGAGACGTCGCAAGCAGCTAAAATGTTTTTTTTTTCAATATCTAAAAAGTTCAGACATTTAGGTAACCAATTAAATTAAAATAAAATCCAGAAAGAAACTTAGAGTTTTATAATAAAGTCGAGCTAGATACCTCAAATTACTAACTGTGCGGCGTATCTACACCTATAAAATTGGACTCCTAACCAGTAGATCTGTGTATAGCTTGTCTACGATTTGTCTTTTAGTCCGTAGAGTTACATATGCGGACTATTGTGTTTAGGGCCCGATTGGCAACTTAAGAAGACTGTAAAAACTTTACATATTAAAGTAGGTACATAAGATTGCTTTTTTTATCACTGACTAGCGAGTTCCCGACACGCGTTGCTAAGCCAATTAATAAAGAAATTGTTTCTTCCTGCGTGTCCTTTCCCATTCCGCCTCCCCTTCCTCCCCGGCGTTCCCTTCCCCTCACGTGTTTCCACTCCGCATTCGACGCTTTCCCTCTCGCCACTCCCCTCGCGACCCCCCTTCCGAGTTACCCTCCCCCCTCCCGCATTCCGCACTCCCGGTAAATTTAGTTTTCAAAGAGCTCGAGTGCCACCAATTGCACTTTTTTTTACACAAAATTCATTATGTCAGTGCTCACCAGTATATATAGAAACCTTTGCGGGCGTGCTCACAACAACTCACAATAGTTTCATCGCAATCGGATGAACGGATAGCAACGCACAATTTCATGACACCAGAGATAACTATTGTATATAGAACTCAACGAAATCACATGAAGAATCTGATAATAGAATTAGAACAACGGAAAAATAGCGGTGAAACAAATCTCACGATAAAATATGTTCATTCTATTCCGAAAATCGTTCAACAGCATACACCAAAAAACTACACAATAAACTAAATCACTGTTACCTTTATTATCAAAACGTCAGAGGAATTCGAACTAAACTGGACACTCTCAGACTACAAATAACTACTTCAATATTTGAGGTGTTGATTTTCACAGAAACTTGGTTACATCCGGATATTCACACTGCAGAACTAGGAATTTCAAGATACAACGTTTTCCGCCGGGATAGAAATCAATCTACAAACGATGACATTAAAAACAATAAAAGAAGAGGTGGTGGAGTTCTGATTGCAGTAGCGAAAAATATTGTCTCCAGACAGTTAAATACAAAAAACGTTGAAATAGAGCAATTATTTGTTATGATTAATACAGGTAAAAACAGAATTTTATTGGGTAATGTGTACATTCCGCCTAAATCGGATATTAGTATTTATAATAAACATTTTGAAGATATTGAAATTTTACAATTAAAATATCCAAAAGTAAAAATAATTATAATCTTCCGAACATCATTTGGAATCAAAACTTTATGGAATTGACAGGTATAGAAAACGCTGGCTTGTCAACTATAAACAAAGAAGTTATAAGCATATCAAATTTTATAAATCTAACACAATTAAATAAAATTGAAAATTGTAATAACAAAATACTGGACTTGGTATTTTCAAGTGATACTTCAGTAACTGTAGTAAAATCAAGTGAAATAATATTACCTGTAGATAACTATCATCCTCCATTAAATATTAGCATATCAATAAATAAAATACCAAATCTACAGTGCAAAAAATCACTTCACAATTTTAATAAAGCTGATTTTAATCATATTAATGAATGCTTAAATGCTACTGATTGGACTTTTTTAAAACAAGAAAATATTAACGAAAATATCAACGTATTTTATAAAATAATTCACAATATCATAGAAAAAAGTGTGCCTTACATTAAATGTAAAAAAAATGTTTTCCCTCAGTGGTTCAGTAAAGATTTAATTGACTTGACTCTATTGAAGAAGAAAATACATAAAAAGTACAAAAATTCTAAATCAATTAAAG
Organism: Limnephilus lunatus; assembly: GCA_917563855.2. Classification (NCBI taxonomy): domain Eukaryota; kingdom Metazoa; phylum Arthropoda; class Insecta; order Trichoptera; family Limnephilidae; genus Limnephilus; species Limnephilus lunatus. The sequence goes on along the minus strand of OU830593.1, from coordinate 3,680,993 downwards.
ATTATATTCAATTCAATTCAATTCGACGACAATGTCACGATCTTTCAAAAAATTGTTACAAAGAATACTTAAATAATGTGGAAAAGTCAATTGCAAATAATGACATCAACACTTTATGGAAGTACTCAAAGTCATTAAAAAGAAATGAAATAGATATACCTGCTAGCATGTTTTATAACGGCATAAATGGAAATAATGCAGAAACTATTGTTAATTTATTTGCTTCATTTTTTAAAGATGTATATGACAACACAATTGATAAAAGTGAAATTCCTTTTTTTTCATCTAACATCAATTTACAAATTTCTAATATTCACATAGATATAAATGAAATTAAAACCCATATTAACAAATTAGATATAAAAAAAGTTCGGGTCCTGACAAAATACCACCAATTCTATTGAAACACTGTATACATGCCTTGTCGTATCCCCTCTATTTAATTTTTAATATGTCATTGTAATCGGGATATTTTCCAATTGCATGGAAAAATAGTTACATCACACCCATATTTAAAAAAGGTGACAAATGCGATATACGCAACTATAGACCTGTGTGTATACAGTCAACTATTCCAAAACTATTTGAAAAAATTATTTTGGATAAAATTAGTTTTAAATTAAATGGGATTATAACAAGGTTTCAACACGGTTTCATGAAGAATAGATCAACTCTGACAAATCTACTGATATATGAAAACTTTATGGCGAATGCCTTTGCAGATAAATGTCAAGTAGACTCGATATATACTGACTTCAGCAAGGCATTCGATAAAGTTTGCATTAAAATATTGATAAATAAATTAAGGAGTATGGGTATAACCGGGAACTTTCTTAAATGGGTAGAGAGTTATTTAACAAATAGACAACTGTTTGTAAAGTTAAATGACGTAATATCGGATGCCTTTTCTGCCACTAGTGGTGTGCCACAGGGCTCCCATTTAGGACCAGTACTGTTTATTTTATTTATTAATGACATTGTAGACGTTTTTTCCGATGTTGATATCCTGTTATTTGCTGATGATTTAAAATTATATAAAAAAATTAAAAATACTTCTGATTGCATAATTTTACAAAAAAATTTAAACAACTTGTTTAATTGGTGTATAAGCAATAAACTGGCACTTAACATTAGTAAATGTCAAATAATAAGATTTTATAAAATAAAGAAACCGACCATTTATGAATATAATCTTGACAAAATTATATTAAACTCAGTAGAAACAATAAATGATCTAGGTATTATTTTTAACTCAAAACTTACATTTATTAGCCATATAACTAATATTATTAATAGAGCAATGAAGATTTTAGGATTTATTATTAGAATAACCAAACAATTTTGTAACATTGATATTATTCGCATTTTATACATAACGCTAGTGAGAAGCATTTTGGAATATAATTCTACGATTTGGGCTCCACATTACAATATCCATATTCATGCAATTGAAAAAGTCCAGCATAGATTCCTTAGGTATATTAATTTTAAATTAGGTATTCCAAGAGAATACATGGACTATAATTTGTTATTAAACTGGACTAATCTCGTAAATTTATCAGATCGCAGAAAAATCTGTGATCTATTAATATTATATAAAATAATTCACTCGGTCCTGGATACCCCTGACTTAATAGAACCAATACGATTTCATTGCCCTGGTCGCGCTAACAATAGACTCACTCTACCGTTCTACTATAATAACACACATACATTATCACATTATTACTCACCAATCAGTCGATTACACATGTTGGGAAATGAACATGCTAACATCGGCGACATTTATTTCTTAAAATTAGCGCAATATAAACATGCACTCAAAAATTATTTTTCATTAAATGTTGAAATGAAATGATGATATTTCTCATTGTTCTTTTTTTGTTATTTTTTGTTGTGATACACAAAATGATTGTATGTTATTTTTAAGTTTAAAACTTCTATTATGTAATGATTTTATTTTTCTTACTTTTGTACTCGATTATATGTTTATTTATAAAAGGCAGTATAGCCGTTTATGTATTTAAAATAAAAAATAAAATAAAATTACGGGAATGCGCACATCAATTCCCCAAAGTTCCATTGCAATCGGATGAATGGTTTAGCAACGCATAGACATCTCATATATACCCAAGCAAGCATATTTTGATTTGTATATATATAGATATACCAATTTTCTCCTTTATCCACTGGTCACTTGGCACAGTTACACCTGATGGTAACATAAATAAATGGGGTAAAATTTATCAATCGTCGGTCGGAATACCTCTTACCAATTGTGGACCGTGCTCGAAAATATTGATAACTTACCATAGATGACGAATTTACTCAATTTAGTATTGATCGTCTAAGCTAGACTTCCTTCTACGATGTATTCTTCTTTCACATCGAAGTAATTTTATTAATTTCGATTCATTCATATTTTTAAAGGACGCATTTTGCCCATAGTCCGAGTACTATTTTCGTGGGGTCAGAAATTTTGTAGCCCCACCACTGATTTGTATGCCTTCCGTTTCCGTTGACTACCACCATAGCGGGAGGTTCTCGTCTAGAGGCTGTATTCCGTGTAGAGTAGACAGATCGACCGTTAATTGCAACCACTAACGGCTTATGGCTAACGAGATTCTTTGCCGTTAGAACGGCGGCGATATTCAAACTCCGAAGCCTTTAAAGGAAGGAATTGATTGAGATGTATTTACGCTGTCTTCGGATAAATTATTTATAAGAATCTTTTGCAATTTAATGCAAATTAAAGCAATCTTATTGCAATTGCCGAACATTCTTTTTTTCAGAAGGCTTTCCCTTTGATCCTGTCAAAATGCAAAACATATTATTTTACCTTTTGTGATCGTCCTTTTAAAGTCAAATATTTTATTGATAGCAGTTTCGCCTTCCCAATTCATTAAGAAATTTTGGCTTGACCATAAAATACTTGTAATTCTGTGAACAGTAAACTTCACGTCACAAAAAGTAGGTTTCCATTTTAATATTATTTAATAAATCAAACTAAATTTTCCTCTGAATTTAAAAAATTTCTAAGTAGTTACTTAAATACTTACGTACCTAATTATAAACCATATAATATTATGTAACCATAATTAGTTTAGTATCGCTATTTTTCGTTTAATTGAGTATCAAATCACAACGGTGCTAAAGAAGTTTTCATTTCAAAAAATTCTAAATGGCGCTGATCGACGATTAGATGATCATTAAAAAGTGACGAAAGTTTTGGATTATTTTCAATATTGGCACACATGTTATGAATTATATTAAAATCACGTTTGTAACCACATTCGATTTGAGGCCACAGCTATCATTTTTGACCGCAGATTGGAGGCTTTTTGTTGAAATTATTTAATTTGTATTATTTACATATTTATCAATTATTGCATTTTTATTTCATACACCTATGTTTTTGCAGAATTTTTAAAAATATTTATGTATTTAACACTTATAGGGCTTTTACATGTAAATAATACAATTTTAACAGGACAGATAATTTTTATACTTAAGAAAGAAATAATAAAAATAAAATTACATTAGACAAAAAAAACCATAACCTGCCTGTTATTCTACTGGTTACCCCAAGTGATTCGCTCCGTTTGGTGACTGAGACAGGGGGTTCATGGGGTGAGGTTTGTCTAAGTCATGTAGGCAAATGATTTTAACCACCGGGAGGCGTATTTCCTTTTCCGTGTTTAATACGAGGCAACCATGCCTCGAAATCAACACGGGTTTGTATTGCCTTTTTTCTCCAAACCCGTGTCCAGTACAAGGCAAGCAGCATCCTACTGTGCACAGGTTTTTAACGCCAATCCCTTCTTAAACTTGTGTTCAGTACGAGGCACTCGTCCTCCAAACGTGATTATAACATAAAAAAGGAAGTGTGTGCATACACGCACAATTTAATGGATGGGCAATAAAACGCAAACAACCTTACTTATAAATAAATAAAAATACTTTATAATATACTACCAATTTATAAAATAAATTCTTTAAAATAAACTCGCATGTCATCATAATTTAAAAAACATCCCAGGTAATGGTTTGTTTAGCAAAGCAGGGTTTGTCTAGCGGGTTTGAGTAATTGTTCTAATGCATTTCTTTCCATGTTCTGCTGTTATAAATACAGGTATAAACTTGTCTATAATGCATTCACTTAACATGCCTCGTACTGAACACGGGTTTGTGAAGGGAATTGGCGTTACAAACCCGTGCACAGTAGGATGCCGCGCCGCTTGCCTTCTACTGGACACTGGTTTGGTGGATAAATGGCGTTACAAACCCTTGTTGATTTCGAGGCATAGTTGCCTCGTATTGAACACGGAAAAGGAAATACGCCACCGGGAGTGGTTGAGGGAGACCTTTAAATCTCACCAGCAGGACTCTGTCCGAACATCGTCTTGCGTCAGTGGGAGGAAAGTATTCATACGTCCTTTAATCCTTGACACACTTACCCTAGATTACCCACCCTAACTTCCCCTCTTTCCTTTCCCTAAAAAGTCCCTCCACACATATTTTTTCTTTACGGTCTCCTATGTCTAGCTAATGTAAAAAAAATATGTATGTATGTAAAATCCGTGAAAGGGCGTAAAGTAAATAAACATGTTTACACGAATTTTTTAACACTTTAAAAATTACGTTTGACGTATTTCTTTTATTTATTCAATAATATTATTATTCAATTTATATCATAAAAAAACAGTTTAATGCCTTCAGAAGGCGAAAAAGCTGTCACACGTAATAATAATTACCTAGCAGAACTTGTTTATAGTACCTAAACTATTTTTATAAATTGAATAATAATATTATTGAATATATAAAAAAAAAATTAAAATGGAGTTCCACAAATTTAACTTATTGCTCCGTTCCCGGCCCCAAAAAGAAGAAGAGGGAGAGATATGAAATTACGAATGTTAGAAGAGCGCGCTAACATTTACAACGATAAAATCCATGCAAAAATCATGAAAATCTTTAATAAAACACGACTCGTTTAAAATAGAGCAAAAATCTCGCGATAATTCTCTTAAACAGCATTTAAAGAAACGCTGTGATTTTTTTTCATACATATAACTTGTAAAATAACTAAAACAAACGTGTTTATAATAATTTTCGGAGCATACTTTGCGATTTTTTTCTATCGAGGGAATTTTATATAATTTGCGTTTGGGCACGACTTATGTCTAGATATTATCTTCAAGAATAACATTTATTTTTTTTAGAGCTTAAACACTTCAAATGTTTAAGGGAGGTTTAACAATAAGAAGAAAAAAAATGACGTGTAATATTCCATTTTGTGAATTTTTTCCTTTTATACAACAATTTCATTTGTTTTTGAAGAAATTCTCTGTCCAGATGCCGATTGGATAAAGTAAATATAAGAAATTCCCTCGATACGGATTTTTTTAAATATCGCTCTCTAATCGGTTTCCTACAGAATATAGCTACAAATCCCTTGAATTGTCGTAGTTTAAAGCCCCGTGTTGTTTAAACAAACACCCTTATGTATTATGCAAATTTCTCTGCCTGGAGAAACACAACATATTGATAATGAAAAAGTAATATTATTAAGTTATCAACAGGGCCGCTTATGGGTTGGTTCCGGTGGGGGGGGGGGGGGGGATAAATAAATAAATATCCTAAAACAACACCGCGGTGACTGGTAAAATTGTTTGCGACGATAAGCTCGATGGCGTTTGTTTATGAGCAAATACTGCTGAATAGTTGTAATAGTTGTAATAATAGTTTTGACGACCTCCGTAGTGTAGTGGCTAAGACTCTTGACTCACAATCCGGAGGTCGCGGGTTCGAACCCGGCGTGCGCAAATAAATTTTATTTGATTAATTTGTGTTATTTCACAATTAATTAATTAAAAAATAATATATAGTATATTTTTGCGGCACGTTCCAGAGTGGAAGATACTATCCGTATCGCCCTGGTGTAAGACCACCATTCAGAATTGAAACGTTGCTTGAAAATGGCTTTAGCCGTGTTTGGTGACCAGATCTGAATAGCCAGGTACTTCCCAACCTTCCTCTTCCCCACCTCCTTCCCCTCCCCACTACCTTCAGCCTCACAACATACCCCAATTGGGGATGCCATAGTCTCACTGGCTCCAGACGGGAGCAGTTGAGATTCTTGTGCGGTATTCACTGTAAAAAAAAAAAAAAAAAAATGCCTCCAACTTCTGACAGTTATACTCTACAAGTTACTTCCAACTACAAGCTTGTCCTAGTGAGATTTAAATAATTTAACAATCTTTTAAAAGTACACAAGAAATAAGATGACCTAATAAGTTTTTTATGGCTTTTAAATACAAGTGGAGCCTGTTACAAATAATTGGTTTTGGCCAAAGAAGATTTAGTCTGAATTGCAACCCCATATGACCTCCGGATTCGTAGCCGAGGATAGTAAATGTTCATCGACGGAGATCATCGTATCTAGTAATAATTTTTGAAGTGAAAACTTCTTTAGTCCCGTTGTGATTTAAAACTCGATGAAACGAAAGCGAGCGACACCAAAAAGAGACGAACACATTCATTGCAGGATTTAGCCTGCGAGCAATAAAATATTTATTTATACTCGGTTCGAATAAAATACGATAGATCCATTATTCCACGCAAATCTCCTTTAGTCTAGGCGTATAAAGCGCCTGACAAACCTTAGCGACCAAACATTCAGCGGACCAAGAATCGAATCCTACGAAATCCAAAAAAAAAAAATGTTTTTGTAAAATCAATATCCAATCTTCAAACCACTCCAAAATGAACAGACAAAAGAAAACGCAAAAGAAAGCGACATCTAGCGACTCCGAAGAAAAAACCACAAATACTAATAAGATGACCATATATAGGAAAAGGTGCACTGGAATTTGACGACAAAAATATGAAAACAAATCATTATTCACATTTTCGTTATTTGTTTTTGGGGTATTATGCCGTGTTGCGCTACCTCCTTTTTTGGCCAACCTTTCAGACAGCATTACAGTGTCCATCATCAGGGCAGATATATTTAACGAAAATACTTTTGGCCGTGAAAATCTAAAATCATATCCTTCACATTAATAAAAAAGGACTTCGCAGTCTCCCCACCCTTGTCTACTTTAGTTTTCTGAAGGTTTCGCTTCCACCGAGCGTGAATTGCACACTCTTATATTTTTTTCTAAAATAAATAAACCAACATTATTTGGTTTGGAATATCAATAACAACGAAAAACGGGACAAAAGATTGTTTACATTTTCTCTTCCTACCAGGATGGAAGAAAATCGTAGGAGATTCGGCTTTTCAATTACTTTGTTCGTGAAAAAATCCACACGTGCCCTCGCCCCGGCGCTGGGGGATTACTTGAAAAATACAAAGTAAATCAGTTACAATTTATTCGGAAAGATTCTCACTACCCGTTTCTGTTTCTGGAAATTTTATTTATTATTTTTTTAAATATTTATTTCTCAATAAATGAATTCAGAACATGGAATAAACAAGAAAACAGAAGTTCCTTCCATATAAATTTGAATAGAAAAAAAAGTTCCAATTAGCTCAATGAGCCAGCTTTCGTCTCACACACACTCGCTTGACATCGTATATCTTTATCCCATTTGAATTTCGTAAATACAGTTTTGTATTGGAAATTTAAGCCTCGATTAAGCAAATATTTGGAAAAACGATCAAAGAAACTTCTTGCAATCAGCATCGTACTTAAAAAATAGTTTTGATTAAATTTTTGATGTTAAATCTGTCTTGACCAATGATCCAAGACTTTGTCTCTGATTTATATTTAAAATAAGTTTTTTTCTGTCTAATATCCAGTGAAAGTGCATTGTACAGCTTTGTTGCAAATAATCGTGGAGAATTTTTTAAAAATCAAATAACTGAAATTCAAACTAAATCTTAAGTAATCTGAAAGTATGTTGCCTGATGTATGCTGATGATGTGATGCGATATCTAACAGTATGGAAGATCTACAGTCTCTCGTGTCTAGGATTAACGAAATATGTAAGAATAATGAGTTAATGATGAATGTAAGTAAGTCTAAAGTCATAGTATTTGAAAGAGAGAGTATGAAAACAATGTGCTACATAGTTGTGAATGATGAATGAATGAAAGGAGCAGGTAGATGAGTTTGTTTATTTGGGAAGTATATTTACGAGAGATGGGAAGGCTGATAGAGATATTGAAAGAAGGGTGAATGCAGGTAACTCTATTAAAGGAGGACTGAACCCCGTTGGCATCAACAAAAAAATGTCTAAAGAAACGAAGCTAGCCGTCCATAATGGAGTACTGGTACCTACCCTGATTTATGGCAGTGAGGCATATGTAACTGGCAGGGACAGGATGAAAGTAGACTGAATGCTGTAGAAATGAGATCCCTGAAAAGGCTGATGTAAGCATAATGAGTAAGATTAAGAAAGGAACGCTCCGATGGTTTGGGCATGTAGAACGAATAAATTAGGAAAGGAGTGTAAGGAATTCTCATTACACTTCTTTATATATGACGCAAATGTGAATGGTACTCATAGAAGTCGGGGACGTCCGAGAAAAACATGGCACGACTAAGTGAATCAGACACTTGAGTCAGGCCATGTCAAGAGTCAGAATAATAGAAAAGCACGTATGAGACAATGTAAGAATGTGAACGAGGCAAGGAGTGTGTGCCAAGACCGAATTATTTGGCGGTCCGTCCTCTCTGCCAACCCCTGCGGGGAAACGGCGTGATGGTTAGTTAGTTAGTTAGGTAGTCAAACTAAATCAAATAAAATTTTATATACAACAATACAAACATTAGAGATTTAATCCCTTTGAGTTAATAGTTGTAAGGAGCTTGCTGGAATTTTCACATCAATCAACCATTACAGTTACTCAGTTGTTTTTAAAATTGTCATTAATCACTGTTAAGTTTGCTAAATTAGTTCGCGACAGATTATCTTGACAGAGAGGTCCTTCTCTTCAGTCAGATAATTATTTTGTATCGTATTTATAACAAGAGTGTCAAAGTTATCATGGACAATCGCTCTAATTCAAAATCCAAAAGAGATTAGACAAAAATAACAAGGACTTAAAACACCGAATTTCTACTGATTTGTAACATACTTTCCTTTAATACTTCAAGTTTTAAGGTCATAAAAAAATGTATGCTATTTTAAAAGATAATCTCTTTAGATTTATCGAGTTTAAAAAGTACCTAATTAAGAAAATGAAATTTCCTTGGTAGAAAAAAAATCGCTAAGTATGCTCGAAAATTACAAAAACACGACTGTTTCTTTTTTTTGTTAGTTGTTATTGGCTAAAGAAGAAGATAGCGCAACACGGCATAACACCCCAAAAACAACTGACGAAAATACTTTTGGCCGTTAATACCTAAAATCATATTCCGCTGTTACTGTTTTAAAGTTTGCTCCGAAAATTATTAAAAAAAACACAACTGTTTCCTTTTTAATATTTCTATTTTTAAAACTGATAATTCGTGGTGGAAGTCCGTTATAATAGATTATAATAAAACAAATAAAAACTTTATTCCACTTAATTTTATTTGACTGTAACGGGTTTCAGCTCGTCAGAGCCATCTTCAGACGGTCTTATAACCGTTATGAAACCAATTAAGGTCAAATAAAATTAAGTGGAAGTTAGTCAGACATACGTTCACCTTTCGTCTCATTTTCGAGTGTTGTTATTTAGTGTCTAAGAAAGAGCTGCAGCATTAAGTTAAAAATAAAAGTAAAACTATAAGCGCATTGACACTTGAATTTTTGGAATTCACTTCAACATTATATAACTATTTTCCATACTTTTACCGTTTTTGACATATCGTCACGGCTAGTAGTATTGTGGGGGTTTACGGAGACATCACGGTGCCGTGTGTGAAAGAAATGTAAAAAAGTTATGATGTTTTTCGTTTGTAGGTAACAGACCTACGTACATTGTGTATCTCATCTTTTGAAAGAGCTGTAGCATTATTGTGTTAAGGAACGTAGGTTTATTGCCTTTTTTGGCGTCACTATATGGTAACCGTAAAACGTCACAGTAATTATAAAAGCGCTCATTATCAACCGTTTGACGTATCTCCAAAATATGCTCTGGTAGGTACTAGGTATCCACCCACAGGTTCCATATTGATTACTGTTATGAAAGTTGTGTTGTCAGGTGAGTAGTAATTTTGGCAACGTAATATGTATGACACAATAACCCAAACTATCTCCTATGCGCAACATCCCAAAGTTTACATCGAAAGCAATATTCACGAGAGTTCAACATCAATAATAACTAGTGTTGGTCACATTCGAAACAATTCGAAATAGTCAAACATCGATACCTCCTCCATCATTAACCTCCACTAACTCTAGTGGAGAATTGAAGATTAAAATTAGTAAGTAAAATAAAGTTGGTATAGATACCACTGCTCCGGGAACCGTTTATTTGTACCGTTTATAACGAACACCTCTTTTTTTACATTAGCTCCACACAGGAGGCCCCGAGGAAAATAATTCCCCTTAGGACCTATGTTATCTTTGGGGTGCTGTTTGGAGGGTCTATTTAGGAAAGGAAAAAGAGGAAGTTCTGGGAAGTAAAGGGGAATAAATCAATCCCTCCCACTGTTCCGAGAGAGTATTGTCTGGATAATCGAAAGGGACTCCCTCAAATATTCTCTCCCAACCCGGCCTGCCATGCAGCTGGTGGGCAGACGCATCCGTCACCAAAACCTGAACAAACCTAAAAAAAGCTGAAATCATCCGCACCTCAATCTCACCCCATGATCCCGGGCACCCCTGCTAAGTCGCTAAACGTAGCGAAAAACTTGGGGTGATATTTGTATTCCGGCAGAGGTGTTGGTTATGCAATAAATGGTTCCCGTGTCGGCGGTTCCCATACTCGCCTCACAAATTAGAACCTCTGCCACAGGTCACCCTAAGTGGTTCGCTATGTTGACTTAGTAAGAGTGCCCGGATTCATGGGGTGAGGTTTGTGAGGTGCGATTGATTTTACCCACCTACTGCATGGCGGGCCGGATCGGGAGAGACTGATTGAGGGAGACTTTTTGAACTCTCCAGCCGGACTCTTTCTACCCATTGCAGTGGGAGAGATGGATTCATAAGTTCGTCACTCCTGGACACAGTGACACCCAGATTCCTATCCATCCCTCATAGCTTTTTCCTTCACAGAACTTCCTCTACTTTATTTCTCTAAAAATACCCTCCACACAGCATCTCCAAAGATGACAGAGGCTCTGAGGAATTGAGTTGGATTGAGTGTAGGGCTAATATAAAAAAAAATCGTAGAAGTGAAACGTTCACCCACACAATCTCAACCAATAGGAAACCTTGAAAAGTTAGCTCATAATCAAAGTGGCCAATCGACGCTTCGTAGTTATTGCACGTAGGTAAGGTTTCATTCTATCCCATTCTAGCGCAGACTAAATCCTACAGAAGAATGTGTTGGTCTCTTTTTTGTGTCGCTATTGTTCGTTTCATCGAGTTTCAAATCACAATGGTGCTAAAGAACTATTCACTTCAAAAGTTGATCACCGAGAACGTCGAAAGTAGGCTTGAGGTATATTATAAATTCCCATGACATAATACATATTTACCCCCTGGAGTAAAACATCCCCGTTAAACGGCACCTTGTAAGCTACGCCGATGGGAAGGCAGTAAGCGACGCTACTCTGGGCGGGTATTTTCTCATTAAAATGTACGCACCCTCAGGCTAAACGGGATTGAAGGATAATCTGTATCAACAGGATATTAATTAAAAATTATGGCATCCCCTCCTGGGGAAGAGATGAATCGATTTAGATATTCAAAGTCATTAAATTAAAATCTTGTATCATTAATTATTCTTCATGTTACAGGATTTCCATAAATTTTCCTAAAAACTATATAAAAGTTATTGAAGTGAAAACTTCTTTAACACCGTTGTGATTTGAAACTTGATCAAACGAAAAATAGCGACACTAAAAAGAGACAAATACATAGATCTATAGGATTTAGCCTGCAAGAGAATATTATTGAATAATCAGTCTCATCTTTGTGCCCACTGTGTTATTTTTCGGAAGATTTCCCTTCTACCGCGTGTGAATTGCACACTCTGTTTATTTTTTTACTGTAACCGGTTGCAGCTTGTTAAAGCCATCTTCAGACTGGTACAAATTATTCTTAATGTAGAGTTTATATACATAACACATGGGGGAAAGGGGGAGGCGGGTAGTCCGCAAAGATTTTATTCAATTTGTATGGTTTTTCCAAATTTGTTGCCATGTCGTCTTTTACGATTTTTTCCAAGAAACTGTGCGTCTTTTAGATTCCCACAACCCATCGCCTTGCACCGCAGTTGAAGGGATGGATTCCAACGTCCGTTAATCCTGGTCACACTAACCCCCAGATTCCTACCCGCCCCTCATACCTTTTTCCTTCCCAGAACTTCCTCGCCTTAATTTCCTTAAAGGAAAAATGACTTAGGCTCTGGAGGAAATTATTTTCTACAGGGCCTCCTGTGTGTAAAATAAGCTGCTTCAAATCTCAAGTGCGTTCAACAATTGAATTTGGGAGCCATCTCTGGGCTGGAGCCCCAAAATACTTAATAAACCTACTTGATGTGCGAAGGAGAGCGGTCCGTCTGATTGACAATCCGTTGTTAACAGACCAATTGCCATCTCTAATGAACAGACGCAATGTAGGCAAGCTGAGTCTGTTCCATAGATATTTTAATGGAGCGTGCTCTAAGGAGCTAGCAGTATTAATCCCTGGTGCACCGATGCACTTGCGTGAAACTCGGCGGACACGAGCCGAACACCCGTTTACACTAACTTGATGTTGGCTTCATGAAAACGAGTCGTTACTTCGAGCTACCGGCATCTGTCCTTCCTACTTCATATAATCCGGGACTCTTCAAGCATGTAGGTACTTCTTGTTTTGCAAGTATGTAGGTACATTTTTTAGCGTATATTAAATGTACTTATTTATTTATTTATTCAACGCCCAGAGGGCTTTTACAGTAGTACAATTTGTTTATGACAGATGATTTTTAAACAGATAGAGAAATGGTAAGTAAGTCTAAAGTCATGGTGTTTGAAAGAGAGAGTACGAAAACAGTATGCAATATAGTTGTGAATGATGAATACTTGGAGCAGGTGGATGAGTTTGTGTATCTGGGTAGTATGTTTACAAAAGATGGGAAGGCTGATAGAGATATTGAAAGAAGGGTGAATGCCGGTAACTCCATTAATGGAGGACTGAATGCCGTTGGCGGTAATAAAAAACTGTCCAAAGACGCGAAACTAGCCGTCCATAATGGAGTGCTGGTACCTACCCTGATGTATGGCAGTGAGGCATGGAACTGGCAGAGGAAGGATGAAAGCAGACTGAATGCTGTAGAAATGAGATCCCTGAGGCGAATGTGTGGTAAAACCATGTACGATCGTGAGAGAAACGTGGATATCCGCAAAGAATGCAAGGCTGACGTAAGCGTGATGTGTAAGATTAAGAAAGGGACTCTCCGATGGTTTGGGCATGTAGAGCGAATGAACGAGGAAAGGAGTGTAAGGAGAATATATGATGCAAATGTGAATGGTAGAAGAAGTCGGGGACGCCCGAGGAAGACATGGCACGACCAAGTGAATCAGATACTTGAGTCGGGCCATGTGAAGAGTCGGAATAATAGAAGAGCATGTATGAAACGATGTATGAATGTGAACGAGGCAAAGAGTATGTGCCAAGATCGAGTTGTGTGGCGGTCCGTCCTCTCTGCCTACCCCTGCGGGGAAACGGCGTGGTGGTTAGTTAGTTAGTTAGTTAGTTAGAGAAATGATAAGAATAAAATTAGATAAAAATGCACACAAGTCACAAAAATACAAAAATACAGCGATTTGACAAGTTTACAAAAATACATATCGATATGTTTAGGAATAGTTTTGGAATAAGTTTTTTACAAGATCTACAAAATTCGCCAAGCTGATGTTGAATATGTCAACATCACTTAAGTACTGATTTCCCATAGTGTGAAATCTTTGTATCGGAGAGTGGGCAATGTAGTTACGCTTATGAATGATGCAGTAGAATAGTGTATTTTGTCGTGTGGTTACTGTCGGTATTCGTAAGCTTATGAGTTGTAGGAGTTCGCAACAGTCGAATTTAGAGTTAAGTATTTTGAATAAAAATGTCAAGACGTTTATTTTACGTCTGTCTTCTAGTGTGCGTATTTTTAGAATATTTAGTAATAGATTATATTTTAAGTCTTCTAGTGGGATATTTAATTTAAAATTTATAAAACGCAGAATTTTTTTTTGTATTCGCTCAATATTATTAACGTGAATTTTGTAAGATGGAGACCAAACTACCGAGTTATATTCAATTTGGCTTCTAACTAGAGATACATATAATAGTTTAATGGCTTCTATGGAATTAAAGTTTTTAGTTGTTCTTAAAATGAAGCCTAGTTCATACCTTTGTTCATAATTTGGTGGATATGATTGGCGAAACTTAATTTTTCATTCAAAATTATTCCAAGATCCCTCATTTCCGTGACTCTTTCTAAAGCTGTGTTATTGATGGAATATTCGAATAAAACAGGATTTTTATTTCTGAAAAAAGTCAAGTGAAACATGTGAACATGTAAATGTAAAACATGTGAACATTCAAAATATTATGGTGTAGATAAGTATAAAAATATTTTTTGTTAGTCCTCCTCACTAGGGTCCTCTGCTGAGGCGGACTAAAGTTATTTAATTTCATTTAATTAGGTGCGTCTTCTATGTCGTTTTAGTTTTGAGAGTTTTTTCATTGACCTCTTTCTGCCGTACTTTAGCTTTTTGAATTGTACTTTTATTAAACTTTTCCATTCGTTTTATATCTGAGAGAAAGGTGTTGTGGAGTTTTTTTGCTAAATCTTTATATAATTTATAAAAATCTCGCTTCATTATGTTTGTTCGAGATAAACTACGAAATTACTTAACCACTTTTCATGAAATTTGGCTTACTGTGTGTAATTTGATTCAAATTAAAAGATAGGATAGTTTTTATCTCAATTATTGACCTCAATATTTATTGTTGCGAATTAAATGTTTGTTGAAAGGGGCTATGGGCGTATAACAATAATAAATAAATAAAGTTATAGGATAATGGCTTTGTAATTATTAGTAAGTTCCACAAGTTTCTAACAGACGGCGGTGTTAGTTAATTTATTATTCGACACATCACTTGTTTATCTGGGTTGGGTAACCACCCGGGTAGATGGCGTTGTGTTTTTTCTTTCTTTTTCCGGATGTGTTACTTGGAATGTTTTTTGTCATTTTGATTTGATCTAGTACTGATTACGCGGTCAGTATTAGAATACTTTCAGTGGTATATTTTTAGTATTTGAAAATATAAAAATATGAAAGCTTTAGGATTTTTACTGAGAACCATTAAAACCTTTAATTCACTTCCTGTCAAGAAAATTTTATTTGTCTCGTTAGTTCGAAGCCAATTAGAATATAATTCCGTCATTTGGTCACCTCTCTGTAAAATTCACAATAAAAAAGTCGAAAGTTAAAGTTCAGTTAAACATCCCCTTGGAACAAATTAACTAAACTTTTTTTTTTAAATACCAAAAACACTTTAGAATAAGCTACCAATGTTTTTTTAAATTTTTTATTTTTTATTCTTAATTCGACTGTTGCAAACTCCTGAGCGTAGTCAATTGGCTTAAGGACCTTTAAGGACCCAGAATACCTACTCGACTCACTTGGTTTAAGGACATTTTGTATATTAGCTCTATACAGGAGGTCCTGAGGAAAATATGGACCTACGTCATCTTAGGGGATGTCGTGTGGAGGGTCTTACTTATAAGGAAAGGAACGAGATGAAGTTCTTGGAAGAAATGAGGGGTAAAGGTATGAGGGGTGGTTAGGAATCTGGGCGTCCAGAGTATCCAGAAGTGACGGATGTACTCGTATGAACCTATTCCTCCAACTGCGGTGCAAGGCGATGGGGCGAGAGAGTTTGGGCACCCTTGCCAAGCCACCAAATCAAAGTAGCTGCCACTTGGGGTGACCTATGACAACGGTTTTGGTTATCCAGTAAATGGTACCCGGGTCGGCGGTACCCGTACCCGCCCCCCAATTTAAAGAATGAATTGAAAAATCTAGTGTGGAGATGCGAATTAGTATAGGGTTCCATATGTTTTATTGGTTTCAAGAGTTTTGATACGTCAAAACTCTTGAAAATTTCAGTCGGAAGCTTTCTAATGGATACCTACGTAATTTTTTATGTGAATACCTAACAAGAGTCAGACAAAACAGACCATGGCACTCCCAATTGGAGTATGTTGTGAGGTTGAGAGTAGTGGGTAGTGGATGGAGATTGGGCTCTTAATGACCTTTTTGAGGCGGTTTTGAATTTCTTTCATTCTGAGTTGGCTGTTTACCATTTATATATGTAGCAAATCTCCATTCTATAATTCCATATTTGATTCGAAAATCACATAACTCGCAGTAGACTTTTTATATGAAAATGTATTTATAGGTTTAAAGACAGCAGTTTTGAAAAAATATCCAACTTTGATACATTTTTGTGGTAGAGACCTGAAAATCGCTTACCAGGCCACAAAAGACTTTTGTAGCTTTCAAAATGATGGCATGTTTTATTACATTGTTGTTTTGATTTATAAGACCTAAAAGTTTTGCTTTACAATATTGTACCTAATACGGTGGCTTTTTTTTGTTTTGCTTTCGGAAAGTGTTTTGTGTATTAAAAAAAATCCATTAGGTTATTTTTGTTAAAAATTAAGGTAACATTTATCAATGATCAATTTGACAGGTGGGTTTGGGTATCGTCGCTCCGGGAAGCATTTATTGAATTACGAACACCTCTGCCATAGGTCACCCCAAGTGGTTCGCTAAGTTTGATGTATTAACAGAGGTGCCCGGGTTCATGGGGTGAGGTTTGTCCGGATCTTGGCGGTGGATGTGTCTGTCCACCAACTGGAGGTCTTTTGACCTCTCCAGCAGAATTCTCTCGGAACATCGCCTTGCACCACAGTGGGAGGGATAGATCCATACGTCCGTCACTATTTGACACGCTGACCCCCAGATTCACACCCCCCTTTCTCATATTTTCCTTCCCAGAATTCACTCTGCTTTCTTTCCTAAAATGACCCCCCACAAAAAAATGCCGGAACGCTCGACTGAGCAAGATTTTTTTAACTGTTATTTATTGTGAAAGATTTAGATTCCTCTACAAGTAGCTTCTAAGGCTTGATTAATATTTTTGAAGTAAAACTTCTTTACGCACGCTCGACACTTGGGGGGTAAAATGATGAATACGTTTCAAAAAAAATATGAAACTTTACGAAAAGTGTGATTATTACGAAAAGTGTGATTGTTACGAAAAGTGTGATTGTTACGAAAAGTGTGATTGTTACGAAAAATGTGATTGTTACGAAAAATGTGATTGTTACGAAAAGTGTGATGCAATCGGTCATCAATAAAAAAAGAAACGAAGCATGTGCAACTTTTGCCCACGCTTCGTTTCCTTTTTTAATGTGTTTCAATGTCATATACTCTTAAGTTAGTGAAGTTTTACTTCAGTCGTGTGGTCTAAAGCACACTCGTTTTTTTTAATTTGAATGTCGTACAAGAGTTCCCACTGCTCTCGACTGTATGGAGGTAGTGGGACTATGGCTTTCACAATTGTTATGATTCTAAAAGGACAAGATGAATATTCACCTCCCGAAGGTGAGGTATACGATAATTTATTAAACTCATTAGCTCAGGGCTGTCTAAATCTATAATGACTTTAAATAATAATAAAAAGTCTGAAATTTTTTTCTGCTATGAAAATTCGGGTAGTTTAAGTAATGTTGCGGAAAATATTTATTGAGGACTCGCGTTTGTGTGGAAACCCGAAGCTTTGGACCGCTGTATTTTATCTGTCAATCGGTACTTCTTGCACCGAGTGCAAAATATTGTGGAACCGCCCATTCCCTGTTCATAAGACAGAGATGAACATTGTATAAATATGAACAAGTTGAAATCACAGAGCGCATTGTTGAAGAGTGTCCACTCCCCCAGTTCATCGAGACACTATGATTAGGGGTTGCGAATCCCGCGGGTTTGCTGAATAGAATATAGAAATCCTGTGACATTTGCTGGATTTTTATTAAGGCTCTGTAGGAAGCGTTCAAAAGAAGAATAATATAGTAACCAAACATATTTAATAAAGCATAATATCTTATTAAAAAAAAAAACAAAAATCTATCTACCAATGACCTGTAGCATTTAATAACACTTTGAATTTTTTCGTACCTTTAACATGTTAAATGACTTAGATGTATTTTTTTTTTAAATTTTGTGAACATACTTTGCGAGATATGATTTCAGATTTCTACGGCCCACATATTATTGTATTACGAGTATATTGATTTGGGTATTATGGCCTGTTTGGATACTTCCCTTTTTAGAAAACAAAGAAAAAATGTAATCATTGGAAACTGCCACAGATAATTTTGGTCACAAAATTTAGTTTTTTTAGGTTTGCATATATTTCTAATGAAAAAATGCATTTTTTTGTAGATTGACGCTAAATTACTCTTAACAATTTTTTTCAATTCCACATATTCAAAGCATATTTTTTAAATTTATAATTTAAACTAATTTGTATTTATAAAGATTAATCTAAAATCGTAATTTAGCATTAATTTTCACCTTAAATTCCACGGGATTGCGAACCCTAACTGTGATGCTCTACGGCAGGATCAAATGGTCGAAGTAAGTGAAATGCGCACTTGAAGTGAAATGACACAAAACTGCGCTATACAAATATTACGTTATTATTATTATTATTATTATTATTAAGTTGGTCTAATGGTGGCGATTTGCGCCCTTCAATGCATTCTATCGCGATGCCGGACAATCTGGTGACTGACTTTTGATATACTGGCATAAAGAGCTCAGGGCCAAAAAGGCCCCCTTTCTCTTTCATCATGAGTTTAAAAAATGGTTTTTGGAAAAATAGAAGTAAGTTGTGTTAAAAAAAATTGATCGCAAAATAGATACGTTATATAAAAAAGTTATTGATTTAAAATTTACTATGTATTAAGGCGACCCAATAGTCCAGGAAAAAAATCGAAATCGGAGTTCATGCCCTTTTATGGGAGGAGTTTCAAAATACTTGAGAAAAAGCTTCTGAAAAGTTTGGAAAAGGTATTTGAGAATTTTTTTACAGGCCTGAACAAACATTAAATCCTTTTTTAATGTAATAAAATCATTGTTTAATGTAATAAAACAGAAATTTAAATTTGATTACATGAAACCAAGAGATGCGGAGCCTTTTTTATTTTTTTTTATATGAATACCGCACAAGAGTCCCAACTGCTCCCATCTGAAGCCAGTGAGACTATGGCATCCCCAATTGGGGTATGTTGTGAGGCTGAGGATAGTGGGGAGGAGAAGGAGATAGGGAAGAGGAAGGTGGGGAAGTACCTGGCTATTCAGATCTGGTCACCAAACACGGCTAATGCCATTTCAAGCAACGTTTCAATTCTGAATGGTGGTCTTACACCAGGGCGATACGGAGAGTATCTTCCACTCTGAAACGTGCCGCAAATATACTATGTATTATTTTTAAATGAATAAATTGTGAAACAACACAAATTAATCAAATAAAATTTATTTGCCACGCCGTGATTCGATCCCGCGACCTTCGGTGTGCGACTCAAGCGTCTTACCGCTGCGCTACGCCGCGGCCGGCCGTCAAACGTCTGTTAACCGCTCCAGCAGGGAACTTTTGTGAAGTTCGGGAGTAAATATCATTTTTTTGCTAACTAACTAACTAACTAACCATCACGCCGTTTCCCCGCAGGGTAGGCAGAGAGGACGGACCGCCACACAACTCGATCTTGGCACACACTCTTTGCCTCGTTCACATTCATACATCGTCTCATACATGCTCTTCTATTATTCCGACTTTTCACATGGCCCGACTCAAGTATCTGATTCACTTGGTCGTGCCATGTCTTCCTCGGGCGTCCCCGACTTCTTCTATCATTCACATTTGCATCATATATTCTCCTTACACTCCTTTCCTCGTTCATTCGCTCTACATGCCCAAACCGATTACTATAAAAGAAACTAAATTTGCTACATTAAACAATAAAACCATATTCGAAAAGGGGTTTATAAGTAGGAGAGTTTGGACTTGAAAGTGTTTTTTTATAGACCTAATACTTCATTTTTTTCCAGGCTTATTAAAAGACTTATAAAAAAATTACCTACATTTTTGAGTGCCAAGGTATGTTCTACGTGCAGTATTTAATTGAAGCATCTATAATACTTTCAAAACCAAAACATATGATTTTGTATGATTGAGCATTATTTAGTATGGCTTCATCTTAACTATGGTAAGATCAAAAACGCTTGCTATCTGTGAAAAACAAGCAAAATTTCACTTGGTAAGCCACATCAATAAATGCCAAACAAACCCGTGGCACAAGAAAAAAATATCGGAAAAACGCTCTTAACTTTATTAAAAAATATGACATTTTAAAAATATATTTTCCTGTGCGTAAGCTGGCTTTTCTGTCCACTTCAGGTATTGACTTTAAAATCTGCTGACTCTCAATGGCTGACCGAGTCCTTTTTGTATCGAGGGTCCCAAATTGAATTGGTTTTGAGGGTTCTCGATACAGCAATGCCTTTTACAACTACATTCCAAGCTTGACCAACTGAAGTGGTGATCAAAGACTTCACTTCGTAACAGATGTTATACATTTTGAAACCACTGTATTTATGTTCTTAAATTAAACGAACATTTACGTAATACTCGAAATTTATAAACTATTTGACATCTTTGTTATTCGTATGAAACATGAAATATAGCATTGTAGATCTAAAAAGCTTTATGTCACTACGATATTCACTAAATTCGTGTCTATGGTCAGTTGGCAGTTGTTTGCGAATACGGTCAATATAAATTCTGATTTCGACAGTCGGTTGACAAAAGCCGCCAATTTTAGGGCGTGATTATGAAAAATATTTAAAAAAAAATTTAGATTCTATTTATTTTTAAATATGATAAAAAAATGAAATAAAACATGGTTAAAAATGTGTCTTTTGGGCAGAAAATTTAATATATTCATTTTTTTTCCGGCATGAATAAGTAATTTGTAATTTAAGTTTACATTCGTCAAAATGATTTCTTTTATTAATTTCAATGGGTATTATATTTCATTATATTTTCATAATAAATATGGTAAAACTATTATTTTTAAATGTAACTCACAAATAATTGCCCAAGTTTCCTCTAAAATCATGAAACAGTAAAATCTTTAATGGCCTATATCTTATAATTTAAAGCAAAAATAAATAAAGTAGCCTACATGCGTACTAGATATTTGCTAAGTATATATTTTGATTACAAAAATATTTTTTCAGTTTGAAACTGAAATTTAGTAAAGTAAAGGGCCGCGAAAATTCGAGTACGGTTTTCAGTTAGAAATTGATATTTGTCTTTTTGTTATAAGCATAGACATACAAATAACTAGACGAGAACTTACAGATGAGGGGTAAAAACCAACTATGGCGGGGCGAAGAGAGGAAAGAGACTTGTGATTCGCCAAGTCTTCTTCATTGTCTAAGTATGTGTTTCATAGACATACAGCGTCCGCGCGTAAAATGTACGACGAGAGCACGACATTGGTCCGGACACGCCCAGCCGGTTCCGAAAAATGGTTCCAATGGGAGGGGGAAATAACACGTTTTTTAATACGTAAGGGCATGTCCATATATTTTGTACGTCCGTGGTTATAAGATTTGAATTATTCATTTTCATTAGGTATTGTAGGTATATAGATCTTTAAATTAAGGTTCTTGATATTATTAGAATAATCGATTGGTTGTTTGTATTGCAAATATACTAGCAGTTAAAAACCCGCTCCGCAGGTTTTAGCTGCTAGGTCCTGCGGGCGGCTTTTGGTTCGGCATCATCCAGTTTGAGTATTGGTGACCATTTTATAAATCCGATAGGAACTGGTTCCAAAAATAATCAATTCCTCGGATCCATTGTGATCCAGGGACAGCTAGTCACCCAGACAAAGTAACCACCACTGTGTAATATTTATTAATTATTACCGTCAATCTTTCCATATACGGAGAGACACTCAAATTCAACAAATCCGTAGTACTTATACTTAGGAGGGGCGGGGGGCAGTCCTCATGCGACCTTCTAACGTAAGTGGCGCTATCCTTTGACGAATTCTTGAATTAGAAAGCGAATTACAAAATCACCTTTTTTAGAGTGTTAATAATATAGATGGC
This sequence comes from Limnephilus lunatus, assembly GCA_917563855.2. Lineage (NCBI taxonomy): Eukaryota > Metazoa > Arthropoda > Insecta > Trichoptera > Limnephilidae > Limnephilus > Limnephilus lunatus. Next base: position 3,658,716 of record OU830593.1, on the reverse strand, counting down.
AGCACTTCCGTTTGTATCTATATGTGAATCGAGTGTGTACGACAGATGCAAGGTATTAATACTGTTTGAAGATGTTTTTGTGCAATTTGTCATTGCCATTCTCTTCGTAAATTTCTACTGTTTTTCTGTTCTTATTATACCCATGGTTTGTAGTGTGTTATTATTGGATAACAGTCTGTAAATAAATGTAATAAATAAAGTATCTATTATAGCCAGCCTCTTACAGAATATCTTAGATGCGGAATGTAAAGCATTCACCTTGGACCATGATGTCGCGAACTGCGCCAACAAGCAACTGTCACTACCGCTTCAGTCACGGTCTGTCAACTGTCACTGCGCTTTTGTCTTCGGCAAGGTGACGCACCATTCACTAACTTAACGGCACTTATAATAATATGTAAACTAATTATATAAAGATATTTCGAACTCCTGAATAAGTGCATATCCGTATGTTACAATATGTCAAACTGTGATAATGGGCACTCAAGTTTTGTGTCATTGAAAAAGAAGATAATGCCAATCTAAACAAATCATTAAACAGAACAAGACACATATAAATAAAAAAAAGTGACGGTCGCAATGATATATTACATTTCTCTGTTTATTTAACCTTCGAAAGTCATTGAAAAATCGCCAACGTTTCAAATTGGAGGGGAGAGAGGAAAAATATATATATAAATTTTATTTAAATGGGCAAATTTCAAAATTATAAGGAATATTGGAGTCGAGTTCAGACAGAAGTGATGAGATGTTGAATGGGGGGAAGGCAATTTTAGATAAGGCTTGATAGAAGAGAGGATATTTGTTTAGAGAGGGACAACCCAAAAATATGTGATCTACAATTCCCACTTCTATACCACCGAATGAACAATCTGGGGAGTCAAGGACATGCACTTTAAAAAGGTGAGAAGGAACGGATAAATGTCCAATTCTCATTCGAATAAGTGTGGAAATGTATTTTTTGGAAATATGGGGGAATTTTTGAAATCACAGTTTTTAAGAGATATTCATTTGTATTGAGGCGTAGCAGGCTCCCTTGAATTGACCAGCAATATTCCAATACTCTGCCCAAATATTGCCAGGTCTATCTTTGAAAATAGAAAAAAATGTCACGGGAATGTTATTATTTACTAGAGTAACAATAAGGGTTAGAAGCTCTTTGTTTTGTAAATTAATAAAAACTGAAAATTCATTTAGACTTTAAGAAAGTCAACAGGTGTCCCATATAAATAAAATCGGATATGTTCATTCGACTAACTATCTAGGTTACAAATATATTCGATAAGATGATGCCTCACGTCGTGTAAAATTCTTGATTAAGCCGCTAACAATAACTTAAAGTAACATTTAGATTCCCGTTTAACGCCAGTCACCGTTTTGACTTGACCACGAAAAAACATCGCCGAAAACTACATACGGATAATATTTAATATTCTGAATAATATTGAGTTCATTTTTCGAAAAACATTATTTAGGTGATTTGACAAAATCAAATACTTAATCTTAAATAATTATCACTTCGATTTATACACATTTGACAGACTCCGTAGTCTAGTGGTTATGTTTCTCTTCTACAAATTCGTAGGGCGAGGGTTTGAGAATCCCCTCTTCCCATGTCTACCGACATTTGACATTCTTCCTTTGAACAATTTAAGTTTTAAGCAAATGCGGTACAAATCAAAGTGTAGCAATCAGTGTTATCTGAAGGTATCTAGGTATAACTTTACTTACAAAATAATTATCGAATTGTGTTTGACTTGAATTTTTGACGTTTTATAATTGGCTTGAATTAGCAAATCAAAGGTCGCGGGTTCAAATCCATGCGGGCGCAAATAAATTTTATTTGATCGATTTGTGTTATTTCACAATTTAATAATTTAAAATAATATATCTAAGGTTATTTGCGGCACGTTCTAGAGTGGAAGATATTATCAGTAACGCCATGGTATTATAAGGCCACCATTCAGAATGCCGAAACGTTGCTTTATATGGTGATAATCATATTTGGGGACCAGATCTGAATAGCCACTTTCTACCCCCTCTTCCCCATCTCCTTCGCCTCCTCATTGCTCTCCTCATATATCCCAATTGAGGATGCCATAGTCTTACTGGCTCCAGACGGGAGTAGTTGGGACTTTTGTGCGGTTATTATATAAAATAAAAACACAAATGTATATTCTTGTACGGTATTCATATAAAACAAAACAAAAAATCGAGACGATTGTGCGATATATTTACATAACTCAAATAAAAAATTTGGGATTTTTGTGCAATATCCACATAAAACAAATAAAAAGTTGACCTCTTGTGCGGTACTAACATAAAGCAAAAAAAATGAGTCTTGTGCAGTAATCACACAAAACAAAAAAAGTTGGGATTCTTGTGCAATATTCACTTTTTTTTTATTCTTTATTTTTTTTTATTGTTTGAAACATTTTTAGTGTTAAAATTTTACAACATAATATAATGCAATATTTCAATCACATAAAACAGATGCTTGTATTTAGGAGAGGACAACAATATATTTTTACATCTAATAAATTTAGAACATTATTACAAAAACTATTAGTAATTAAACGACTTCGAAAAGGAGGAGTTTATCAATTCGATGGTATTTTTTTTTTAATGTTTGTTACCTCAGAACTTTCGATTGAGTGAACCGATATTGATGATTCTTTTTTTATTAGAAAGCTGATGCTTCCCGTGTGGTCCCATTTTAATTTAGTCCAGTTCTGGCAATGGGAACCGTGAGAAAACCGTATATGTCTTAAATTTGCAATAAGTATGAGCGCGACAAATGGACGAATAACTCAATATTACGCCCACAGATTTCGATGATTCTTTTTTTAAGTAAAACTTCTTTATGTACGGTCGTCACTAAAAATCAAAAATAAACAAAAAACGACTTCAAAAAATGCACTAAAAGGTAAAAAAATAATTTCCTAAAATTGTTATTTTTGGAGTCGGTGTCAGCCAAGGTAACTACATACATAGGTAGATATAGGTGAGATGTGGAGATCTTGGCTGGTACCGACTTCAAAAATAACAATCGTACGAAATTATTTTTTTACTTTTTAGTGCATTTTTTGAAGTCGTTTTTTGTTTTGTTAAAATTTTTGTTTATTTTATAAGAAAAAACAATACACGTAGTATAAACATTAGTAATTAAATTTTCAGGTTACAATCGGATTAAACTCAAATCATTAAATACTAACATGCAACATTGATCAGAAAATGTGTAAACGTATATATGTATATAATATATAACGTTTACGAGATAAAAAATAACTTTTACATAAAAAAAATTGTACTTTTTGCGTATTCACACAAAACAAAAAAGTTGGGATTCTTGTGCGATCATTCACAAAAAAGCAAAAAAAAACATTGGGACTCTTGTACGGTATTCATATAAACCAAAACAAAAAGTTTGAACTCTTGTGCGTGTTCACACAAAGGTTTAAAGGGGATCCAGATAAAGCGTAAAAAATAATATTGCTTTGATGATGTTTTATTGACCTAGTTTTGGCAATAAGATTTTCTTAATTATAACGTAAGATTTTATTTATTAAAAAAAAAATTTCCTCATTTTCTTGAAAATCATCAAAGGATCAGTAATCTACTAAATGAATTAAAGCGATGTTGAGGAAAGTAATTTGATTTTCTTCCCTTGATGTATTTTTTATTTATTAGGAATTTTAATTAATTATTAAATAATAGAACTAGCTTTATTTCTCCTATGAAAGAATTCCTTTAAGGTTGTAATTTAATACGAATAAATTGCGATTCCTATGAAAGAATCTAAAGTATTTTAATTAAATTATGTGTAGGTTTTCATATACAAATTTAATAAAAACAACAATACCACCCTCTATGTCAGGGCGGCAAACTTTAAACTAAAAGCACAAATCAATATTGATAAGAGTCACCCTTAAAGCCGAATTTATATTACTTAACTAGTTGCATGCATGTTCTAAATAATTGCATGACACCAAAAAGGTTGTGTAATTTGTGCAAATTTAGTATCGTTCATCTACAATCTACATAATAGGTTCTCAACATAAGCGATAATGTTTCCTCGGGGGCGTTTCAGACCTTCAGGGGGGCGGTAGAAGACCAAGAACAAATTGTGGGGCGTTTTAAACTTTCAGGGGGCGGTAGGAGTCCCAGAAAAACACCCTATCCTACCTTGCCCCGTCCCATCCCATTAGGGGCCATCCATAACTTACGTCACACATTAAAATATTGGCAAATGTAACCCCATTGCGGTATCCCATTATGCCCCCTCCATTCTGGCAAATGTAAGAATTATGCGCGTCTAATCTGCTCAAATTGTTTCGCGACACTAGTTGCATACACCAAGCAATTACTTGCATACCATTAGTGGTGTCGTATTAGTGGTGCATACAACTTTTGTCTGATGAAACTATGTGTTTATGTTTTCAAGAAACAACTTGTGTGCAACTAGTTGCATGCATGTCCCAAATAACTGCATAATATCAAAAAGTTTACGTAAATTGCGAAAATCTTGTGTTGTTGCAACCTTCAGTATAATAGCAACTATGGGTTAATAAACTTCAAAGTTTTTTTCTACAATACACAATGTTGTTGTGTACAAAAGGCGATGTACAAAATAAAGAAAACACTGTCACGAAAGAAAAGACGATGTTGGATTTTTTCCATTCATTCTTTCATAATTGTAGATATGGCAAAGCGTTTGTACTTTACAATTAACATCTTTTACAGTTTCCACATCCATGGCTTCATAATTGCCTTGTAGACCGCTTCTAGGGAATATTTATTTTTATACTGAAACTGTTTTAGATCCCAGAGACACCAGTTTCGCATGTAATCATTGAAAAACTGTATATTTTTACAGTATTCCAGCGTTGATTTGCCATTTTTGACATTATTATTATTACAAGGAACACATGTCCGCTCGGCAGAAATGCTTTCGTGACACTAGTTGCATCACGTTTTTACAGCAAGCAATTAGTTGCATACAACTAGGGCGATTCTAATTTTGTGGCATACAACTAATGCACGCATAACTGTATTTAGTTAGTGTTTATACTTGAAACTAGAAGTGCAACAAAGTCATGAAACAACTTAAGCGCAACGAATGGCTATCACAGCCCGGGAACCATTTATTGGATAACCAACACCCCTGCCATAGGTCACTTCAAATGGTTTGCTACGTTTGATAACTTAGCAAGGATGTCCGGGTTCACGGAGTGAGGTTTATCTAGGTCGTGTCGGCGGATGCATTTGCCTACCTTCTGCGTAGCTGGTTGGATCGGGAGAGACTGGTAGAGAGAGACCTTTTCACCTCTTCATCCAGACTCTCTCGAACCATAGTCTTGCACCGCAGTAGGAGGAATAATTTCATCCATCACTCTTGGACACATTGACCCCAAGATTTTAACTCACCCCCATATATTTTTCCTTCCCATAACTTCCTCTCCTTCCTTTCCCTAAAAAGACCATCCACAAATGTGCCGAAAAATGACTCAACAAGCCCTGAGAAACGTTTTTTTTCTACAAGGCCACTGAGTGGAAATAATGTAAAAAAAATGCTGAGATCCTTGATTCAATTCCTAATAATCTTTTTCTGATTATTCTGTTTCATATTTTTTGAAGTGAAAACTTCTTTAGCGCCGTTGTGATTTGAAACTCGATGAAACGATAAATAGCTACACTAAAAACGGACAAACACATACATTCATAGGATTTAGCCTGCGAGACAATGTGATTTTCGGTCTCCTATTTGTAGCCTCCCCACTCTAGGTTACTTTAGTTTTCTGAAGGTATCACTTCTACCACATGTGAATTTCACACTATGTTTTTTATTTTATTTTAGATGTGTTAAAACATTATCCATCTATGTAATAAAAATTAATCGCCGAAATGTATGTACGCGCATAACTTCTGAACGACTGCACAAAATTGGATAATTCTTTTTTTTTGTGTTTGTCATTGTCAGGACAAGGCTTGTTTAAAAACTACCGGAGAGCTCTGGCATTATGAAATTTGTATACAATAATTGCAATAGGTGGCACGTGAGCTGTTTCAAAAAATGAATGTACAGGGACTGAATGTATGGAATGCGGGAGGGGGGAGGGGAATCTCTGGAAGGGGGTTCGCGAGAGGGGGGAAGGGGGCGAGTGGAGTGGGTAGAGGAAAAGTTGAGGAGGCGGAGTGGGAACGCGAGAGGGGAAAGGGACGCGGGAGAGGAAGGGGAGGTGGAAGGGTAACGGGACGAATGGGAAAGGATACGCAGGGAGAAATCATTTATTTATTAAATGGCATAGCAACGCCTGCCAGGAACTAGCTAGTCTTTAATAATTTAATATTCTAGTAGGTATTCAATTTTCACCTTGGTCATCATCCATTTGATTTACCTCCTTACAATCTTGCCAATACAATATCCCGCTGCAAATAGGCGATGCATACATGAAATAAATCAACAATAACCGTGAAGGCGGTTGGTTCATGCAGTAAAGTATGCGCGGTATAATGGTAGAGTAGTAAAGTGGTGAACAGAGGAAGTACGCACACACGTGTCGCTACACACTGTTAATTACGCCGATGTCCATTTGCATGTCAATGTCAGCGGTCTGAAGTGGTACAAATGGATTTGTCACCGCAGATTGTCGCATCTCAGACCGGGAAATAATGCGAAAAGGGGTCGGCAACCAAGGGCTGCCGTATTCTAAATTTATTTATTAATGCCACTTAAATAAAGGAATTGTTTATCTCAGCGTGTCCTTTCCCATTTGTCCCCGTATCCCATTCACCTCCTCTTCCCCTCGTGCGTTCCCCTTCCTTCTCCCCTCTCCCGCTCCCGTCACGCGAACCCTCCTCCCGCGTTCCCGCCCCCGCTCCCGCGTTCCATGCATTCAGTCCCGGTGCATTCAGTTTTCAAACAGCTCGCGTGCCACCTATTACATTTTTATACAAATTTCATAATGCCAGAGCTCAATAGTATATGTAGAAAACTTTATGGGCTTGCGCACATCAAATCCCCAAAGTTTCAAGGCAATCGAATGAATGTTTTAAAAGCGCATAAAGGACAACCAAAGAAACATTCATTTTTATATACGAGTATTAAGATTGTCTACGTAGACGTATATTTTAAACGAAAGACGAACATTCCCACAATTCCAGAAACCTAATAATATTTGAAAACCTCCAACTACAATACTGATTAGCGGAAAATTTTACTTTTATAATGATTTATTTATTTTTATTTTATTTTTATTTTATTTTGCAGAAACAAACAGTACATAATTACATATTAGAAAGTAGTTACAAGTTATAGAGTTAATACAATAATTGGTACCAATGACATATCGCTGTTATATAGTATATGTTTTTATGTGACAAATGATGCATTTTACCTATATTTAATTAATAAATTATTGAGGGAGAGGGGTAAGGGTGTGTGTGTGTGTGTGTGTGGATGTGTGTGTTATGTGTGCAAGTTCAGTGTGCTAGAAATGTTTTTCTTAAATAAAGGAAGGGAATCAAAAAATATATCGTTATTTGTACTTGTTTGAATTGAGTTGAATCTTTGAAGGATGCGGGATATGGGGGAGTTGGCTGCAGCGTTCGTATTATTACTGGTTGTGTAAAAAAGGTTGGTGTGGCGAGTTGTTTTAGATGTGATGTTAAAATTTATTTGGGATAGGAGTTCTGGGCAATCTATTTCGTTATGTATTATTTTATGGAGAAATGTCATGTCGGCTACCGTTCGCCTGGATTTCAGGGATTGGAGAATGCAGATATAATTATTGTTGTATTTATAACCGAGATACTTAATAAATTTATTTTGTATGCGCTCTATATTATTGACGTATTGGGTGTATTTGGTATTCCATTTAAGTATATTAAACTTCCCCTTCCGCGTTTCCCTTCCACCTTCCACACTTTCACCAACTCAAGTTTTCCCATCCCGTGAATCCACCCCCCCCCCACCTTTGTTCCTTCCCCCCTCCTGAATTCACCTCTAATAATAAACTATATTACTATACAAATAATATTAATTTTTCATAGAACTCGCATGCCACTTATTGTCATTTCTTAATACAAATTTCATAACTCCAGATCTCAGTATTTCATGTAAAAACCTTTGGGGGCGTGCGCACAACAAATTACCAAAGTTTCATCGCAATCGGATGAATGGTATAGAAAATAACAAGTGATAAACATCGAATAATTCATTTTTATTTATGTAGATTTTTTTGTAAGAAACTAACAACTAAATCAAGGTGATCGGGGGTTAAATGCATAAACTTCGGGGGGTGATTCTACATGATAGAAAGAAAGATTTGAAAATTTTGTCGAAATTCCAACTTTTTTAGATAGTTTTCAGATAAGAAAGTAGAATGTTTTTAAAAGGAAAAATAATATTCTATTATCCAATGTTTCTGGCTTTCACCCCTCAAGGGTGTTCTAGGCCATCAATTCAAATAATGTAGAAAGGAAAGGTGTTATATTAATTTTATTCAAATGGGCAAATTTCAATATTATATGGAAGATAGGAGTCGAGTTCAGACTTAGAAGAGATGATATAATAATTGCTACCCTTTGTGCTTTAACAAGGATAGCATTCCCACGTGACGCCTGTATTCATCGTGTCCTTCCTCTATTGGGTACCTAAATAAACGCTATAATAGAAATGTTATGTCTGTTTTAACAGGAAAATATTTTATTTCCACCTACTTTCAATGATTTCCTTTCATCTTTCAATATATTATTTTCAAATATGTATATATTTTCATTTACGCTATTCGTTAAGCGCTTTGAGGTTTTTTTTTCTCCCACAAAGTTCCTGTTTTAGTTATAAAAACCCTTACCTGGCAATGCGCTGACCTTTATGTAATAAAACATATTGAGGTAAATATACAAAAATTGAATCTCTTAACCCCTCAGATTGTCAAAATATTTCTGCTTTGCGATAAAATCCAAATAAATGTAATATTTCTGAATGCAACCGAAAATTAAAGTCTGTGTTTAAAACGTAATGAAATTATATGATTTTACATTTTCACAGCCATAAGTATCATCGTTATTTATTTTTTGGTTTTATTTCTTTAGCCAAGAAGGAGGTAGTGCAACAAGGCATAACACCCCAAAAATAAATAAGATAGTGATGAAATAAGGTTTTGAAATCAGAAATAAACGAATAATTTTTTAAATATTAAATTTTTTAATGCAAACATAAAAAAGTTTAAAAAATGGCTCACCTTACGTTTTTTTCTAACTAAAATTATTGATAACGAAATAAATTAAACACACACATATTTTCATCAGAAAACCGTTATTGTAATCTCACTTTCCTTTAAAAATTATTAATAAAAAAAAGAAAGGAAGTCTTTGCCTGTTTTATTGACTACGAAAAGGCATTTGACAGGGTAAAACATGCTGACCTAATGAAAATGCTTGCGGATTGTAATGACACCAAAGACCAGAATTTCATTAAAAACCTGTATTGGTTCCAAACAGCAGAAATAAGACATGGGAATGAGAGATCTAATGCAATCGCCATTCAGCGTGGAGTACGACAAGGATGTATCCTGTCGCCACTATTATTTAATCTTTATTCCAACTATGTCTTCAAAAGAGCCCTAAGTAATACCCAGAAGGGTCTCAAGATCAACGGAGTTGTCATTAATAACATAAGATATGCAGATGATACTGTATTACTAGCCGACAGTATCAGTGACCTCCAAGACCTATTAGATCTTGTTAATAATGCTGGTGAGCAACTGGGCCTAACAATCAACGTCAATAAAACTAAATGGTTGACTTTTGGACGACTAGATCACTCTGGATCAATGATTCAGTTAAATGGTTGTAATGTCGAAAAGGTGGAGAGATTTAGGTACCTCGGCAGTATCCTCACGGAGACTCTTGATCCAGATATAGAAATTAGGTGCAGAATTGAAGCAGCTAGAACTGCATTCATAAAAATGAAACCCCTCTTCTGCAATGACAATATAAGCTTAAAACTAAGGCAGAGAATGCTAAAATGTTATATGTGGTCGGTCTTGCTGTATGGTTGTGAAAAATGGACCTTGAAAATAAATACCATGAACAGGTTAGAGGCTTTAGAAATGTGGCTTCACCGGAGAATGCTCAAGGTCCCATGGACCGACATGATCACCAACATAGAAATTCTCAGGCGGGCTAGAGCAGATAGGAAACTGCTTACATTAATTAAAATCAAGAAAATTTCATATCTGGGTCATATACTTCGAGGGGAAAAGTATCACTTGCTCCATTTAATATTGAAAGGCAAGATAGAGGGTCGTCGAGGGCCTGGTAGGAGACAAATGTCTTGGCTGCGAAACATACGAGAGTGGACCGGCATTAGAAGTGTGGAGGAGCTATTCCGGGTAGCGCAAGACAGAGAGACCTTTTCAAGAGTGATCGCCAACGTCGGGGGGACCTGATAAGGCACATAAAGAAGAAGAAGAATAAAAAATTCAAAAAGGTTCTTAATTTTTTTCAAATTGCTGTTGGAAACTTTTGTTTCATAGAGGTGTACATTTGCATTTTTCTGTGGTAGACTTTTAGATTTGAATATAATATATGAAATGTGGTGTTTTCTCATTCTAACGCTTTTTAGATCACTTTTTTCACCATGACAGCGAGGAAAACACAACGATTTCTATGAGACCAATATAAACCGTTCTCAAAAGCGAACAAATTTGTCTGAGGGTTTTAAAAGTCCCAACTGTCTGAAGCCAATGTCAGTCTCTAGAACGAGGCATATGAATATACTACATATTTTCAATTTAGTTACGAAATATGCATTAATTAAAAAATATATATATTTAGATACTCACGTCATATCGCCATTTGCACGACCGTCAAATCCAGGGTTTATGAGATTACCTCCGCTATAAAAGGTCAACCAAATTAAATGATGTGTAGATATGAGCTCGTTGATAACCATTTCAGTTGTTGGTTTACTTGTCGGATTTGTTAGTATTAACGAAGCTAGTTTCATTAACTGTGGAAATGCAACGTTTAATCCCTGCATTATCCAGTGAAACAAATGCTGACATTGAATGAAATGATATAATAATTGAACTTCACTACATGTTACAACCATAAATATATTTTTCGAAAAAAATATATACGAGTACATCAAGGTACAACAATTGCAAACATAAAACTAAGAACCGGAATTTGAACAATAATTTATCACATATCGAAGTTCATTTTCAAGTTCTGTAGTCAAAAAGTTACAAAAAAAAAAACTGGCCAATAATAATAGCACAGGAGGCCCTGAGAAAAATATTTTCTCTCATGGCCTATGTCATCTTTGGTGATGCTGTGTGGGGGTCTTTGAAAGGAAAGGAAGGAGAGGAAGTCCTGGGAAGGATAAGGTATGAGGGGTGGCTAGGAATCTGGGGGTCAGTGGGTCCTGGAGTGACTGACGTATGAATCCAACCTTCCCACCGCGGTGCAAGGCAATGTTCCAAAAGAAGAGGTCATAAGGTTTCCTTCAACCAGTCTCTCCCGATCCCGCCTGCCACGCAGCTGCTGGGCAGACATATCCACCGCCAAGACTCGAACAAACCTCACCCCATGAACCCGGGCACTAATCCAAAGTCACCAAACTTCGCGAACCACTTATGATGGGCTATGGCAGAGGTGTTGGTTATCCGATAAATGGTTCCCGGGGCAGCGGTACCCATACCCGACTCCCAAGTTTTTTCACATATCAAATTTTATTTATATATTTTTACATTAGCTTCACATAAGAGGCCCCGAGGAAAATAATTTCATGCAGGGCCTATGTCATCTTTGGGGATGCTGTGTGGATGGTATTTTAAGGAAATGAAGGCAAGGAAGTTCTGGGAAATAAAAATGTATGGGGGGTGGGTAAGAATTTAGGGATAAGTGTGTCCAGAAGAGATAGACGTATGAATCCATCCCGTCCCTGCTGCGGTGCAAGACGATGGATCGACAGAGACCAGCTGGAGAGGTCTTCGAAGAACTTGAAAATTAATGTCACCTTTCTATCAAATTTTTCATTTGTTAAACACATAACGGAAATCTTTAACGAGGGTTTACTAATCGAACCTTTGGAATAATAAGGTTTTTGTCTGTTGTGGTAACATCATGCAATAATAAACTCTAAAGTAGCCTAATATAGATCCCATTATCGCATGACGTTACAAAGGGTCGAAATGTTGGAATTAATAACTCGGTTAACTAGAAATTTCAACACGTGCAAAACATGTTATATTTTGTCTTTGTTAGAAGTCAACTTGAGTACAATTCTCTTGTCTGGAACCCGAATTATAATTTTCATCTACAAACTATTGAAACAATACAAAATACATTCTTACAAAATTTTAAAGTTTTAAAATGGGTTTTCCAGCAAATTTGTTGAACTATATAACACTCATTTAAATGATATGAAAAAGCTTAAATTGTCAGACAGAAGAATTTTCACTGACTTTGTATTTTAAATACATTTATTTTCAAAATTCTAAATGATGTATACGATAGTCCAGAATGGCTTACATTCATACGTTTCAGATTCCATTACGTAATACTAGAAGTCGGGATTTATTTCAGTGAAGAAATTCTGGAACCTACCACATGTTCTGTCCAGAATACTAATGGAGGGAAATAATTATACCGAGTCAGTGGACATTTTCAATTTATCACTAAACAAATGCAAACTGTTGTTACTGCAGCAGTTCCGTTATTTATAATAACTATATATAATCATTAACTATGCATAAGTTTAAACTATGTGTACTATTAATTATTGCTATTCATATTTAATAAAGCCCCTTAGAAAGGGCGTTAATAAATACATAAATAAAGCATTTTTGTTCCCATAAAAACGCGGCCCTTTTCATACAGAACTTAATTTGGATTTGACGCCAAAATACTTAAATAAATTTTTAATACGTAATGTGCTATTTTATTTATTTGTGTTTTAATTCAATAAATATAGGCCAATAACGAATTCAGTTTTTTTCTGGTTTGATAGGCAAAATTGGCAATTATTTGTGACGATAATTTGAACATTTTGAAGTGAAAACTTATTTAAGACCGTTGTGATTTGAAACTCGATAAAACGAAAACGAGCGACACTAAAAATAGACAAATACAGGCATCTATAGGATTTAGCCTGCGAGATAATGAGATAGCAATAAAATATTTATTTATTTCACAGGTACTCGGTTCCAATACAATACGATACACTCACGGTCCCACGCGAGTTTCCTTTGGTCTAGTGACATAAAGCACCTGATGAACCTCAGCGGCAAGATATTCAGCGGACCAAGAATCGAATCCTACGACATACAAAAAAAAAATGTAAAATCCAATCTTCGAACCACTCCAAAATGAACAGGCGAAAGAAAACATAAAAGAAAGTGACATATGGCGACTCCGAAGAAAAAAACACAAATACTAAATAAGATGACCAAAAGTATAGGAAAAGGTGCACTGGAAATCCTTTACCTTGATAAAAAAACAGTGTTTCGTAGTTTCTCCACTCTTGTCTGCTTTAGTTTTCTGAAGGTTTCCGCCCGTAAATTGCACACCATGATTTTTTTAATTTTATTTATTCTGTTTTTATAAAATAAACACAATTACCTAACAAAAAATGCCAAATTTGCCTCTAAAATCGTGCAAAATCGAATTGTTTAATAGCCTGTATATTATAATTTAAAACACAAATAAATAAAATAGCATAAATCCTTACTAGATATTTGTTGTACCCTTATTAACGAAAATATTTAATCCTCATTTAACGTCACTAATTCTCCCTCAAATCCAAATTTAAGGTTTGGATTGAACAGAAAAAAGTGCAGCCGTTCCCTTTAAAATCAGAAATATTGTACTTCAATTGCACGATTAATGTATCGTTAAAAAAAATAAAGATCATTTTAATGTTATAAAACGTCTAAATATTTCCTGACTTCATTATAAAATAAACATCCAGTCAATATCGACTTCAATATTGAATCAAGATAATAAAATCTGTTTATTATTAGCATTTTTATGGGAAATTGTTTGCATTTCAATTCTCTAGCCAACTTTTTTTTCGGAAGCAAAATTCCAAGTTGCATTTCAGCATTAAATATCAATTATTAAATTTTGCTTTTATTGTGCGGTTTTTCTTTCGATAAAATAATTTTTTGTGGCTTTAGAACGAATTGATTAACCTGAATAAAACTTCACGATGTAAATTTTTAAAACAGAAATACATTTTGCGTGAAAACGTCTTTGGTTCGTCACTGAGCATAATTCATGATTTTCAGCTCATCTTAATTTTTAGGGCACCTCTAGATCTACACGACGACGCACGAACGTCTCACATAACCCTTTCCTTCGTGGAGTTATCACTAATTATTTTGAAAAGTGATCCATTTTCTTAGTATAATTAACGAAATTTTTAATCTGATGACACATTCCGTAAAACAAGTATATCACAAAGTTAGGGAAGTAATGGTTTTTTTGTGTCTCATGTTCCTGTTATTGTTTTTAGAAAAAATAGGTGATAGACTTTAGGTGACATGCATAAAATGTACTGATTTTTGTAATGATTTCATAAAAAAAAATCTTTCACCTAGTTATTGCTAATCTATCACCAAGTTATCTCAGACATGCGGTGATAGCTAGGTTTACCCCAGTTATGAGATGATTTATAATCAGCAAAAACACCATGTATCCCAACAGATATTTTTGGAATTTTTCATGTATTTGAGAAATATTTTTTATTGCATTCTTATGTTTTACAGAAAAACAATTCATTCAGCATTCGTACTTAGAAAAAAAACCGTGAGGTATTAATTTATCATTTTATTAGCCCACGGGGCTTTTACATTAGGTATATAATAGTAACATTTTTTTACACAGGTTTTAGTATTAAACAAAATAAGTTGCAAAAAATTCTTACATTACAGACAATGATTACAATGATTGAAAGAAATATAACAATAATAAAATAATCTGAAATTATCAGAAACAACACATTTTGACATTTAGAAAGAACAACTGTTTAAGAGTGTATAAGCAGAGAAACCAGAAATATGTCATTTTTAAATCAGTGGTTAGACGTATTGACTCTTTTCCACAAAAAACTATAAATAGATTTCAAAAGATTGTTCTTTTATCCAGTAAACTTATGTTTTAGATTTTGAGAAAAAAAAAATATTTTTAGAATAATAAGGTTATACCATAGGTCGTTCGCAGATTTGTTCAATTTTCAAAAAAGTACATTTCTTATACAACACCCATTTCAAATCATATAATCATGCAGTAAAATAAATCAATACATTATCTGGTAAACGTATGTTTCAGAATTTTAATTTTAGTTTAAATAAAATTATTAAAAAATATATACGGACATGTGTTTCTTGACGAAAATTGGTCGGTTTGTGCATTTATTTGTGCACTTACAAACAAATATATTTCGGATTTTTTTACATACTTATTTTGCTAAGACGTTATTGACAAATCATAAATAATTTGATCGTAAAATGATTTCAGGAAGTATTTAATTTTAAATAACTTTGAACATCGCATTTTACCATTTTTATCGCAGCCCGTAAACACAAATTTCAGATTTCATTACGGGCCCAAACGCGGCCAGGAGAGCACGTCTTCGCGACGCTTTGAATAATAATATTTGGAAATGAAATTTGAAAACGAAATTTGAAATAAACACGAATTCCTTGATTCATGTTTGTTAAATCTACAGGGTTGCCCGAACGCAATTTTTCATGTTCATTGAATATTTTTTTGCAAAAATTTTTATAATATCGAATATTTTTTTTATTTTAAATTTTTCTTGTGTGAATACCGCACAAGAGTCCCAACTGCTCCAAAATATTTTTTGGGGTAAATCTTTTTTACGCACGCTCGAAAATTGGGGGTAAACTGGTGAATGGGTTACGAAAAGTGGTGATAGTTACGAAAAATGACATGCGAACGGTAATCAATGCGAACGGTGATCGATTGCTCGGCGGGTCGGGCCTTTACGCACGCTTGTTTTTCGTGTTATTGTTATATTGTTAATGGACTATTTGTCCGTAAATAAATAAATAAATTATATACAGCGGGTACCCGGCATGTGTTTCATGGGCACTGTAACCTCGCGGTCAACTAAACTGTTATGGTTCCATCACAAGTCCCGGGAATTATAATGCAAGCGCCTGCACTATATAACATTATATACAGCGGGTACCCGGCATGCGTTGCAAGGCCACTCAAAGAAAGAAAGGGTTTGTGCGCTTTAATTCTGTTTGTTGAAGTGCTTATTATTAATTATGCACACGAATAAATATTTCAAAATGCGACATTTTTTACAATCCAACTTAATATTACTCGTTTTTTTTCATGAATACCGCACAAGTCTGGAGCCAGTGGGACTATTGCATCCCCAATTTGGAGTATGTTGTAAGACTGAAGGTAGTGGGGAGGGGAAGGATATAGGGAAGAGGAAGGTGGGGAAGTACCTGGCTATTCAGATCTGACCACTAAACACGGCTAAAGCCATTTCAAGCAACGTTTCAATTCTTAATGGTGGTCTTACACCAGGGCGATACTGAGAGTATCTTCCACTCTAATGGCCGTAAAATACAATTGAAAAACAAAAAACCAAAATATTAAAAAGAATATAACAAATTGTTTATTCATGTAGCTATCTACTTAATACCTACTGTGTTTACGCATTTCACTTGTATCTATTTATGTTTATGCACTTCAATATACAAATAACTACTACTAATTAAAATTCTGGAAGCGAGAATAGTAATATAAAGTAGCAATAGTAGCGGGTAGCCCTAGCTCGAGTGAACAAAACCCTCAAAACTCGGATTGCCGCGGAACGAAATTTAGTTCTGAAAACGCCCGCTCGCGAGCCCTGATGTGTTAGCGCTAGTGTCGGAATCGAAGTTGTCATGTGCTGGTTATTCACTCTTAAGTACGTTTTAGATATAGAAATTTTTACAATAATAAAATCGATATCTTTTTATTTTATTTTATTTTTATTTATTTATTGTTTGAAAATATTACATAATACAATATAGTGAACTTAAAATGTCCAACTAGGCAATTGCCCGTTTTAGGACATTCCAGTATGATAATGTTTTTACATGTAAATTATAGTAAATTATAGTGTTGACTATTCTGTTGGTAAAATAATACATATGTATATTCATATTCTAGAATACTTTCAGTTATACCACGACATTTTTTACTATTGTTTAGCTGACATAATAAACTAAAGAAATATTAATAGATAAAACAAGAAAAATGAATTTGAAAATGAAAATGAATGAAGAAATTCTGTTGGTAAAATAATACATATATGTATATATTCATAATCTAGTATACTTTCAGTTATATCACGACATTTTTTTGCTATTGTTTAGCTGACATAATAAACTAAAGAGATGTTAATAGATAAAACAAGAAAATGAAAAATAAAAATGAAAGTAAAGAAGGAACTTTTCCTTTAAGGAAAAATATCACGAAGAATTGAGCAATTTTCGAAGTTACTTTATGTAAAAATACAGTTACTGTAATGCTAATATAATACCAATATAAATTAAAATGTAAAGAAAAACAAAAATTACAATTCAATTACTGTTGTTTAGCATATTCTCGCATTCAGCTCTCCCCAAGACCAGAAGCCAATTAGTAACCTGCATACGCAGAATATTAGTACTCATTGCCTTCCATGCATCTGGTATGAGATTGAGCAATTTAGGGCCTATAGGTATGAGAATTGTCTCTGTGCTAAAGATGAGGAAGTGGTGGGCGGAACTATTGGGTTTTTTTTTGCATGTCTTGTATTATGACAGTGGTTTACGGAAGCGTAGTGGTGCCTCTGTTTTTGAGTGTGTAATATGATTTTCCTTATGTATAATTGTCTTACATCAAGAACACGAAACTCTGCGAACAATGAATCGCTGGGGTACCTGAAAGGTTTTTTCAGTATGACTCTTATAAGCGATTTCTGGGATTTAGCTAAGGGATCGAGTATAGTTTTAGCACAACCGCCCCAACCTAAGGAAGCATAGTCTAATATGGAATTACACATTGCAAAGTAAATTCGTTTCAAATCATTTACGCATAGAATATTTCTTATTGCTATGAACAGATGTGTAAGTTTCCTGACCTTTGTGGAAGTTAAGGCTATATATTTGTCCCATCTCAGAAATTTATCAATGATAATTCCTAGGTATCTTATATTGTCCACACATTCTAAGGTATTGCATTTACATGTAATAATGTCGTTGCAATGGTGTATTCTAATGTTAAGGATTTCTTGTGGTTGACCCGCTTGAGTTGAACTGAAGCAGATGAATTTCGTTTTATCCGAGTTTAGAGTGAAGAGATTACTATCTAGCCACTCTTTAACTTTGTTTATGCCGAATTCAGCTTTACTGCAAGACTCATTCCAGGTTTTGCCTTCAAATAAAAGTACTGTATCGTCAGCAAATGTAATTATGTGGTCTGCAAAGGAAGTATTACATAAGTCATTTATATAAACATTAAACAGTATGGGACCTAGAGTACTTCCTTGCGGTACGCCATATTTAATATTGGCTGGATCACTTAGAGTACCGTTAATATCCACTCTTTGGCTCCTGTTTTCTAGGTAACTAACCAACCACTTGAAAATTTGACCCTGTATCCCAATTCGCTGTAGTTTATTCAGCAGAATTTTGTGCGAGATAGTGTCAAATGCTTTAGCTAGATCTAAAAAAAGTGCAATGCATTTACTACCTTTATCTAGGTTATTGGAGATGATTTTTGTCAAATTAGCGATGGCGTTTTCAGTGCTTAAACCTTTGCGAAAGCCGAATTGTCTACTAGAAAGGATGTTGTTATTTTCTAGATAATGGGTGAGACGGTTCTTTACAATTTTCTCCAAAATTTTTGAGACCGAGTTGAGCAGAGAAACCGGCCGGTAGTTATGTATCAGTGATTTGTCCCCACTTTTATGCAGTAAAATGACGATTGACTGCTTTAAATGGTTAGGGAATTTCCCTGATTTAAAGCTTAGATTCGCAATGAACGCAATCGGTAATGCTATGTATACTTTAATGATTTTTAGAAGATTCGATGAAATCTTATCGGGACCACATGCTTTTGATGACTTAAGGTCGTCAATTATCTTCATGACTTCGTTAGATGACGTTGTGATTGAGTCTATTTTGTGACCGATATTAGGGATAGTTAAATTGGCGAGAGCGGTTTCTGATTTCTTACACTTATCGAGAATTTTTTTCGCAAGTGTGTTTCCCACAGATGAAAAGTAACAGTTTGCAAAGTTTGCCATATCTTTGGGAACTTCAGAGTTTGATGTGTTAATGTATAGCGATTTAATTTCTGAAGATTTATTGATTTTGGATTTGGTTATGTTGCGAAAGGTATCCCAAAAACGTTTTGGATTGCAGTTGTTTTCGTAAATGAGTTTCTTATAATAATTTTCTTTCGCCGATGTAATTAATTTCTTACACAAATTCCTATACTTTTTATAATAACATTGTAATACCAAATTCTCAGGATATGTTTTTGCCTTTTCATGAAGATGATTTCTTCTGTGAATCGATTTAACTAGACCTAGGGTGATCCATGGTGTGAATTTAGTTTGTTTATTAGATATGGTTATATTACTTGTGTGTTTTAATATGTACTCGTGTAGTTTGGTAATAAATTCTTTCATTGCTAAGTCAGTGTCTGATTGATCTAGAACATTTAGCCAGTTTTCTGCGCTCAAGTCCTCAATTAAATTATTGAAATTAGTTTTAGCAACGTATTTAATTTTCGAAGAAATGGGAGGCTTGTTTTTAAGACAAAGAGATGTTGTATAGTGGTCTGAAATAGTTGAGTGTATAACATAAGTGTCAATAAAGTTAATATTTTTCACATTGATGTGATCAAGACAGGATTTATTCGAGCCCTGTTCACGGGTAAAGCTGTTAATAGTCTGTGTGAAACCATTTTCCGCAAGTAGACATAGATAATCGATTGATTGACGGTGGTAATCAGGGATAGTATTAATGTTTAAATCTCCCATAATAATTTGCTGTTCAAATTTTTTAGCATTGTTTAAAATTGATTGCAATGAAAACAGGAAGGGGTCAATATTGATGAAGGAAGGAGATCTGTAAATGGCAAATATGCATATGTTATTATTCAATACTATTTTCATACAGTTTGATTGTGCTAAAGGAATTTCCTCTACATGAGCTTTAATTCCGTCCTTGATGTAGATAACAATTCCACTAGATTTGTTGAGGTTGGTTGTGGTGTGATATTCAGTGTAATCGTGGATTGATTTTACGGTGTAGTATTTGTTTAACCAGCATTCAGTTAATATTATAACATCAAAAGAGGAATTAAATAGATCAAGAAAAATTGTAAAGTCGTCGAGATTCGATATGCTTCTAATATTCTGGTGTATGATTTTTAGGCTATATGAGTCCCAGTTATAGTTGTTTAAATTCTCCAGATCTCGAATTATATTCATATTAACGCTAATACCAGAATCATTGCAATTATCCGAAGGTAACTGAAACATAATTATGTTTAAATTTATTATGATGTGTAGTGGTTAACCCGTAGTTCTTGTGCGAAAAGTCAGCAAACAAATAGTAAAAATAGAAAGTGTAAATTACGGTGTTGTTCATCAGTATTTTATTAATATATTGTATAGGAGATTGTGAGTTCTGATAGTATGATGCGTATTTTTCTTCGAGATGAAGATTGATTCCGCTACGAGCACATAGAAGAGAAAAATATGAGAAAAGTGAATTATTATAGATATAAAAGATGTTATAAAAGATGATGTTGTTGGTATGTTTCGTAAAGAAGCACTCTAAGCAGGTGATGATTATGTAAGTATCTGTCATGAAGGCTGTAAATTCAGTAAATATAAAAACAATAAAATCAATAAAATGGCCAGATGCATAGTATGTGCTGTTCTTGTAGAGAAGTTGATGCGAAAAAAATGCCAAAAAACAATAATTGAATACCATGACATGCGAAAAATGCAAAAGTAGAACCAATACTAGGACATATTTATGTAAATTAAGATTTTTTCCAGATTTATATAGATTTGCTGGGAACATCATCTTACAAATACTATCGCTGCTTGTGATAAGTTCATATGAGTTTGATTGAAGAACGAAAAATACATTATTATGCGTATAAAAAAGAATGTTTGAGGTGTTGGCATGCCTCATAAAACAACAACAAAGAACAATCAATACAATTAATACCAATAATAGAGAGAGTGCATTATTATGAGATAATGAGAGTACATTATATAACGTGAATGATAATGTTGATACATAGTATTCCAACTTAAAATATATTTTAACAGTAAAGTGCATAATATAGTGTATAATGCTTCTGCTTGTAATTGATAGGTGTGATAAAAAACAATAATTAAATACAGTAACATGTGAAAAATGCAAAAGTATGATTAAAAATGTGCGTGGGCATTTGTAACGGGATTTTTTCCCAGATATATAAACAGTAGGTATACGTCTCTAGTATCCTAAAGTTAAATTAAATGTGCTAATCATGGATGTCGAAAACTGAATAAAGAATATATTACCTTCAATATATAATATTCTGATGAGAATTATGAACTGCCTCTTAAATGCCCAAGAATTGAATGTAATACCGCACTTCAACGAGCGAATAATTAAATACAAGGTAGATGTACCACTCGCATTTCTGACTTGTATAAGTAAATCGAACAGAACCCAGTACATAATAATGCTGAAAAAATATGTAAATAAAACAGTAGTAATGGTTTTTGAGAAATAAAAAAACAAAAAGATTATTACAGAAAATATGAGCATCATATAGTGAGTAAATAGGATATTAATACTCTGATTTTTATGTGTACAATAAATTTTTTTTTTTTGATTTTGATTCCTACGTGAACATGCTGGAAGAATAATATTTACACAGTAAACTGATATTATCTTAAAGAATACTAAAACAGCGTGATTTTTGTTGATTAGAGGAAGAGTATGGTTAGAATTTTTAATTGTAAGATTTGTAATTTTTATAATAATTTTGCTGTTACTAGAGAAAGCTACTAATGAAATTAAGAATGAATTATTTTGATAAATATTAGTTATTATAATTAAACTTAGTGTGAGTGAATTGTAGATGGCGGTAATACTCAAATAAAAACTTGTACTGAATGTATTATTTATGTAGCTATATAATTTGTTCTTAGAGAGAGTTAAAGAAACGTGAGTTACAGTCAAAGGAGGTAACGTATAATAAAAATAGTGAATACTGATATAAACAATTTTCACATGGATTTTGTTGAACAAAAATATGAATCGATTATCGCACAAAACAAAGAAATCCTTGATTCAATTCAATTTTTAGCGGATCAGCAAGACCATCTAAAAAAACGCATAACTGACATTGAATCCTCGCAAGTAAAGGTCAATACTGATATGTTAGAATTAAAAAAATTAGTTTTGTGGTGACATTGTAATAGGTCCTTGTGCCTGGTGAGTGGAGTTGGTAAAATACTCTTAAATTGACTACACTCATGGGTTACTATCACCAAATTACTTCAGTTTACCCTACATAGTTGATTAAGTTTTAGTTTTCTTCATGTAAAAGATGTAAAAGATACCTTTATGTTCTAATCTTTATCATTATGTGTATATATGTACCTACCTATTACGTTAATATTATGTTTAAATTCATATTTTTTTTTTTTTCTATTTCTTCTCTTTGTTATTTATATTTATACAAAATATGTTAATAGGCTTATGCAATGCAACACCAGTTAAAAGTACACATTATACCTATTATTTTAATACTATACTAATCAAACAACAGTAAACACCATCTATTAAATTTGACTGTCCTAGAACGGGAGAATCCTAGTTGGACAGTCAACGCTTCTTTGTACTGATGTATTCTTTGTAACAAAAAAAAAAAGAATAGAAAAATGTTTGATTCATTTTATTGTTTCTGTTCTCTTTCTAGTTCTCATTTGTATAAAATGTGTATGTAGGACTAGGTATTATTTGAAATGCAAACACAAGATACCATAATGTTTTAATAATTTACTTTTAAGTATGTATATATTACTTTTATGATAATTTAAATAACTATGATAAGCAAAGCACGGTTATCTTTTCTGTATCAATTGGTTATTACTATTACTATTTATTTTTTTTAAATTCTTTCTCTTCTCTTTTTTATTTTATTTTATACAACCCATCTGTGAAGGACTATGATATGCAATGCTTACACGTTTGTTCTATATCTATATGTTTAAATCCTCTGTAATTAAGTACCTACCTAAGTAATTAATATTATTCTTTAAAAAACTTTACTAAACAAAGAACAGTCACTTTGTTTTAATCTTTTATTTTTGTTTTGTTTTTTTTTTTAAATATTATTTACAGATCATGTTCCGTATGTTAATACTCATCCTAATTTGACTGTCCTAAAACGGGAATCCTCCTAGTTGGGCAGTCAAAAAAATTCTTAAATAATTTATATAAATGTATAATCTTTTACTAAATAAAATAAATAAATAAATAAATGTACATTCGTAGTTGATTGATGAGAATGATTGGTTTTGTAGAAATGGTTGTCGACCCCTATACTAAGGGAACACTATCATTACGCGAAATGCAGTGATTAATTGTTTACATCGAACCTTCTGGGAGTATGGAAGTGTACCTAATATATACGAACAAGTATGCACGTACGTTTTAGTGGCGCAACAAATCTAGCGACACTTCCCGGGCAAATAAATAGATGAAGAATGATGAATTGCATATTGAAATAAATCATAGTGATAGATGAACTCATAAACCCATCAACTCCCTAGATATATTTTTTTTCTTTTTACATTAAATCTACTCCAACTCTTATTTTTTATTGTTATCAAGTTTAATTTGTAGAACTCGATTTTTTTCATTTCTTTTACATATTCAATACAAATTATTATCTATATATATATTATACTCGTATATGCAAATTTAGGTTCCGTATGTTTGTGTCCACAAATCTCGGAAAGTAATCGATGGATTGACTCAATTTTTAAACAGAACATTGAATTTTAGCAGAAGAAAATTTCTATGTATAATGGTGGGCTCTGGCATTATGAAATTTGTATAAAAAGATACTACAGCTGGTGTGCGAGTGGTTTGAAAATGTGTGTATTTCATATATTTTAGCGGCAGGGACGGAAGGCAGGAGGGGGGGTAACGAAGGAGGTGGGGTTCGTGGGAAGGGTGACGAGCGAGGGGGAAGGCGGGGAAGATGGAAGGGGAACGCAGAGGGGAGGGGGGATGGGAATGGAAATGCAGGGAGAAAAAAATTATTACTTGGAACGGCATTGCAACGCATGCCGGGTATCAGCTAATTTAATTTATAAAAACAGATTATTAATAAACGAGTTCTGCTACTTAATTTTTATTATACGTTTTTTTTTATTTTTTTTTTATTATTGTTTATTGTTTTTTCTCATTAAACCGCAACTAAGTAGTTTGTCAGGATTTTAATCATCAATATCAATTTAATTACACATACATAATATTATTCTATAACTATACACATTGTCACAATTAAAACATAGACTTAGTATAAACCTTCTCTATTTTGTAACCATATTTTCAGCATATTATTATGTACTAGCTGGGTTACCCGGCTTCGCTCAGGAAAACATTTGACAGTGTTATGGAATGTTTCACAATGATAATCCCGATTCCCTATTCCCGAACATTCCACGACATACACCCCTTCCAGAACTTTCTAGAGTTCTATAGAACCTTCTTGAACTTTTCGAAATTTCAAGAGGGCGAAACTTCCAGCCCTTATATCTTCAAAAGCATGCCCTTTAGGTAAAAACGGGTACCTTTTTTCCCGAGAGGGGACAGAGATCTACCACACCTTATAACTCCCTTTATCGTACCGGGACTCGTTTCTGAGTTTTTGCGGTCCGCGCTTTTTTTTGGATTTTCTTTTATAATATATAGCTGTTTCCCGGCATGCGTTGCAATGCCATATTCAAATAAATAAAATTTTACTCCTTGCATGTCCTTTCCCGTGCGTTCCCCTCCAGCGTTCCACTTCCACCTTCCTCGCCACCGCTCTCCCGCTCCCACGTCCCGCCAACCCCTCTGGCACTTCATTTCTTGACTCCTCTCCCGCCCGGCCCGTAGCCGAAACTTTTTTCTAATACTAACATTATTAAACTCGTGATATCTTTCTAATTAAATATCCGAATTGAAAATTTAAAAAAGTTAAATAAAGGTATTGAAGCTGTCTTGAATATGAAGTAATTTATTTTGATAAGGATTATCACCAATATGCAAATAAAGAGCCTTTTCAAGCGGTGACATATTAATTAAATTTTTTAAATAAAAGAATACTTATTGTGGCATAACCATAATAGTTAGACATATGCTGCTGCGATCTTTTTTGTAAATAATGATGTGTTCTACAAAGTCGTAGTACATTATTTTATTCTATCATCAATATTTTTCGCAGCGCACGCGATGTAAAGAATATTTTAGGTCATTTTTTTACACCTTGGGTTGCATTATTGGAGTTTTAGTAAGGATCCCTAATTTTTTTGAAAATATAATATAGCCTATGTCACCCAGGGATAGTGTAGCTTCCCAACAGCGAAAGAATTTTTGAAATCGGTTCTGCAGTTTCGGAGCCTATTCTATGCAAACAAACAAACAAACAAACAAACAAATCTTACCTCTTTATATAGTGTAGTAGATAGTAGATATCTCAATCTATTTGTAGAATCGCAATTATTTATATTACTTGGTAACACGTTAAATATTTTGGGCAGATTATATTCTAGGGTTCGCCATCCGTAGTTATTGTTATACTTTGGAACAAGCATTCCTTCTTTCTTTGTGAACCTAGTATTTTGTTCATGTTCCACTTCCCTCTTATATTCAGATTCAGATATATCGTCGCCTTAGTTCTTAATTGTCCAAACAACCATCAGAAAATTTTACAGGAGGAGAAGGTTTTCTTTAATTATTTCAATAAAAAAAATATGATTGGTGTTTAAGATAAAGCTATTTCTGTAAAGTTAAAACGCATTCGCCGCCAAGACGTAGACAAACTTCACCCCATAAACCCGGGCACCTGTGGCAGGGGCATTGGTTAACTAATAAATGGATCCCGGGGGGCGGTACACAAACCCACAGCAAATTAATAAAACGTTTACCGAATTATAGAAAAATGTAACATTCTTAAGGAAACAAACACATTTTCTGTTTTTATAATTAACTAAACGAACCAACTAACCATGACGCCGTTTCCACGCAGGGGTAAGCAGAGAAGACAGACCTCCAAACAATTCGGTCTTGGTACACACTCCTTGCCTAGGTAACATTCATAGTTACCTTATACGTATTCTTCTATTATTTAGGTATTAGAATTCAAGGTTAATATTATAAATTTCATATTTTCGTTCTAAAAATTTCAACGCCGTGCTTGTAAAGCCGACACACCTATACATTAATTAAGTACGGCCCTCTCTTACCCGGCATGACCTTAATTTATTCTCTCCAGAAATTGAGCCAAATTAATGGAGATTAGCTATTAAAAATGTCACCGCAGCCCCGTAGCCCCGTTGCCCGGGGACCTGTTGCGCCACTGATGAGCCCGCTCTACATGAATGAGGCGGTGAGGCGTACCTGCGTCGCGGCGTCGGCGTCGTTTCAAAGAAAAATGCTTTATTATTATTTGCATATAAACGCACGGAGGCCACACTAAATCCCTACAGGCCGCCCTTTGAGATTGCATAAGTTTATAAAAAGAACATAAATTTATCTCCTATTTACTTGCAGCTTTACTAAACCTAGTGAAAAAATTTACAATTTGCTAAACATCTGTGCAAGTGATAATATAGAAACTGACAAAACATAAATATTTCATGGAAATATAAAAATATTGCAAAAAGGTTGTTTGGTTATCTGTTGATTAAAGTGTTAATAAAAATAATTAAATGTTCTATAAATGTCTACTTTTCAGTCGTAAAAGCAAATACCATTTTACTACCAGATAAAATTATTTTTTAAGATTTTCGTATTTAAAATCACCTTAATATTTAAAATTTACTTTAATTTTTTCTTTTTAAACATCAAAAATGTTTAAAAAAGCTGACAACAAATAATACTTTGGCACATAATTTTTAATTCTAGGACTTTAAAAAAGCAGAGTTTTCAATAACGAACACAGCGATATAAAATACATAACACCATAAATTGGGAGGCAGGAATGGGTACCGCCTTTATCCATTTATTGGATAACCTACACCTCTGCCATAGTTTATCCCAAGTGTTTGGTGACTTAGCAGGGATGCCCACGTTCATTGGTTGAGATTTGCCCATGTCTTGCCCTGGTCTCTTACTCTCTCGGAACATCACCTTGCACCGCAGTGGGAGGGATGGATTCATACGTCCGTCACTACTGGACACACTGACCCCAGATTCGTACCCACCCCTCATACCCTTTTCCTTCCCAGAACTTCCACTCCTTCCTTCGCTAAAAAGATCCTCCACGTGACATCCCCAAAGATGACATTGGTCCTAGGGGAATTGTTTTCCTCAGGGCCTCCTGTGTGGAGCTTATTAAAAAAAAAAAAACTAATTTTATTTTTAATTCTAAGTCTTTGTAATAAATTTAAAGAAGCAGATAATTCGTATGATATATATTTTAATACACAACAGAATTTTACTAAAATAAACATCCATTGATTTTTCAAAAACGGTGTAATGATCGCTATGAATACATAAATACAACTCTTGCAACTTTTACCTGATTGCAGTGGAAACGCTGTCCGAAACGTCAAAAAAGGTAGCGCAACATGGCATAATACCCCAAAATAAATAACGATTTGGCCGTGACAATCTAAAATGATATCTGAGTTATGATTGTTTTGGCGTAATTTGTCGAACATCTAGTAGTTTCCCACTTGAAGTTTATTAAACGTTGCATCAAATTACCAACAATCTCAATAACTTCCTATCGCTTCTAATTTAACACTTGACTGCATTTAATATTCATAAAACGATGTTAGGAAACCTGAGTTTAAATGGAGTTACCTGTAAGATAAGACCGCTTGATTGCGGACAGACACGAGCAAATAACAACATTGCATTTATCAGCAAATCCCAAACAACTTCGGTAACATCAGCCTATATTAGCAGCTTTCTTAAGTTTCCACTGCTGTGTGCCACAAGTATTCGAGTTAGTTTGAACGAATCTTTGTAGAAATCTTCGTGAATCGGTCGATCGTGAACTGCTTTAGAAATTATTCATATTTATAAATATACTAGCTAGTACCCGGCATGCGTTGCAATAAAAGATTGGTTATTTTTTATCTCGATTATTGACCTCAATATTTATTATTGTGAATTAAATGTTTGTCATTGGACAATGCTTTATAATTATTTGTAAGTTCCATAAGTTTCTAATACATGGCGGTGTGAGTTAATATATCGACACAACCTTTGTTTATCTAGATTGGGTAACCATCCAGTAGATAGCGTTGTGTTTCGATTTCAAGTCACTGCAACGCGTGGCCGGGTCAGCTAATATCATTATATATTTTTAACAAATCACAATCACAATATGAGATTCATACATGGACATACAAATAGATGGACCTGCCCTAAGTGATAAAAGGCGTATTATTTCCCCCCTCCCATTGGAACAATTCCATCGGAACCGGCTGGGCTTGCGAGAGCCTCGCGTGAATCTAAAAAATGTGACTTCGTAATTCTTGTCCGGACCAGCGTTGAGCTCTCATCGGTACATTTTACGAAATACGGTGACTTGTATTATGAAAACATGTTAAAATAGAAGTGAAAAAGATAATAAACCCAATTTTCGTATTACATTCCAAAGGTAAGCATTATTTTAGGCTTATTCAGATCATAAATAAATATAAAATAAAACATAAATTATGTAAATTTGATGTATCGACTTAATTTAATTACGCTGTCTGACAGAAGAACCATTTCTGATCTAATTTTATTACACAGAGTCATGAACAACCTTATTGACAGCCCTGCCGTCGTTGCTGCTATTAAACTTTATGTACCGACAAGGAATACTAGACAAAGTACAACATTCTTTTGCGACACTTACACAACCAACTATCATTCACACTCGCTTACCAATAGGATGCATAATTTGGGCAACAAGTTTGGTGGTATTATAGATATATTTTCTGATTCCCTTTATAATCTTAAATGCAAATTAAACCAACACTTTGTGGAATCCTACAAATTATTCTAACGGGTTTAATATATTTAACGATTTGATGTGTTATTTTGATGTTGTATATTATGTTATTGTCAAATATTATATTGTTTAAAATATTTCTTTACGCCATGATCTTCAAAAACTACTTATATATTTCTTTTAATTTTTCACTTTTATAACTTTTGGTATAAATTCCAACTCGATATCTAAATATTATATTGTTTAAAATATTTCTTTACGCCATGTTCTTC
The DNA here is from genome assembly GCA_917563855.2 of Limnephilus lunatus. Lineage (NCBI taxonomy): Eukaryota > Metazoa > Arthropoda > Insecta > Trichoptera > Limnephilidae > Limnephilus > Limnephilus lunatus. The sequence goes on along the minus strand of OU830593.1, from coordinate 3,629,167 downwards.
AAAAACTACTTATATAATTTTTCACTTTTATAACTTTTGGTATCAATTCTAACTCGATAAATCAAATATTATATTGTTTAAAATATTTCCTTACGCCATATTCTTCATAAACTTCTTGTATATACTATTTTTTAATTTTTCACTTTTATAACTTTGGTATAAATACTAACTCGATAACTTTTGTAAAACTTATTTATAATCTATGTAAAAGCCCCTATGGGCGTATAACAATAATAAATAAATAAATAAATATAATATGATAACACAGACTATCACATCAAGATACATGGCGACGCGAAACACAAAACCGCTGTTTACTGAGGTAAGTAAATTATTAAGCAAAGTATGAAAATTATGAATTATTTGTAAAAGTGTCTTAACTAAGACAACAAAAATTTCACTCCGAAAATAAGTAAAACTTTACTTTGCCGAATTTGGACTTCACATGTTTGTTCATATCGTGGCGAGCAATTCGCGCTCCCATGTAAAAAGGTCTTTTCATTCAAAAGCAGATTTTACTTTTAAGAACTAAATGGTTATATTATAATGCTAGATGCCTATATACTGTTAGATTGATTTATTGGCGAATCAGTCATCGTCCCTCTCTTCGCCCCGCCAAAGTTAGTTTTTACCCCTGATTTGTATGTTCTGGTCGTTCTATTTGTATGTCTATGGATTCATATGATTTCGAACGATGGCGATCGAATCACGCTGTTTGATTCAAACCAATGAATCGATTCAAATTGAAACATCATACATCACAGCACTAGTACACTATTTGCCCCTCGTTCCTCCCACCTTGCGCGGAACCAGGCAAACACTTAGAGTAATTACATTTGCGTTGGGTAGGTACCCGCTGTTGTGTGCTGCTTACGCCCTGTTGTCGCGGGTAGCGAGAGGCAACAAGCAACCAGCCAACCAGCCAACCATCTGAGATCAAACCATATCATTTGTTTGTCAAGCAATTCACTCCGCAAACTGAGGGCGTTACGTTACAATTTAATCATTTCAGGCAATACTTTAATCTGAGAGGTTGCTGTCAGATTATCAAATGTAGATAATGAAAAATAATTAATTTCTACGTATATAATTTACTTGCGTTTCCTTTTATATTTGACGGCCTCAGTGGTCCAGGGGTAAGGCTTCCAACTAGCAATTTGAAGATCACGGGTGAAAATCGCTAGGTGTTTGCATGAGGTTTGTCTAGGTCTTTGCACATGCGTTTGCCCATCTCTTGTGTGGCGTGATGGATCGGGAGAGACTGATTGAAGGAGACCTTTGACTTCAGTAGGATTCTCACCGAATAACGAATTGCACTGCAGTGGGAAGGATAGATTCGTAAGTCCGTTACTTCTGGATTCTCTGACCTACAGATTCCTACCCATCCCTCATAACTTTTTCCTTCATAGTTTTCTCTCCTATCTTTCCTTAAATACGCTCTACACAGCATATTCAAAGATGACATAGGCCCGGAGTAGAATTATTTTCCTAAGGGCCTCTTTTGTGGAGCAATGGATTTTTTTTTGTTGAATTAGCGTTATTTCACAATCAATGAATTAAAAATAATATATTATATATTTTTGACACTTTGCATAGTAAAAGATACTCTCAGTATTGCCTTGGTGTACCTACCAGCATTCAGATTTGTAAGGTTGTTTGAAATGGCTTTAGACGTGTTTGGTGCTCAGATCTGAATTGCCTGGTTCTTTTCTAGCTTCCTCCCAGATCTGAATAGCTAGGTACTTCCCAACCTTCCTCTTCCCCATCCCCTTTCCCTCCCCAATACCTTCAGACTCACAACATACCCAACATACCGTTTTCAATTTGGGAGGCGGTTATGGTACCGCCGCTCAGGGAACCATTTATTGGATAACCAATACGCCTGGCGGGCCGGATCGGGAGAAGCTGGATGAGGGAGACTTTTTGACCTCTCCTGCCGGACTCTCTCAACACATCGCCTTTCACCGCGGTGGAAGGGATGGATTCATAACGAACACATTGACCCCAGATTCCTACTCAACCCTCATACCTTTTTCCTTCCCAGAACATCCTCTCCTTTCATTCATAAAAGACTCCCCACACAGAATCCTCAAAGATTACATAGGCCCCGAGGCGAATTATTTTCCTCAGGGCCTCCTGTGTAGAGCTAATGTAATTTTTTTGTAAATACCCGAATTGGGGATGCCGTAGTCTCACTGACTCCAGACGGGAACCGCTGGGACTCTTATGCGGTATTCACATAAAAAGATAATTAAATAAAATATTTCGAGGGTTTAATGGAAATTTCTAAGTTCTATAAACTCATGATAGAAATAATGCCTTTTCAGTATGTTTCTAACACATTGATATATTACCTAAAAATACTTAACAGAATTTGCCTAAAATAAACATCCAGGGTAATATAAAAACTTCAAAGAAGGATATCCGAAAAAGCGATGTTGGTAGAAGGTTAACACCTAGGGTCCTAGCATGGTCGATCGATATAGATTTTATGGTAAATGTCGGTAACTTGTCATCGATTCCTAGCACGACTGCAGGCCACAAAACAACAGTTCACAACGACTAAGGGTTCCTATTTTATTTGGCGTGAACTGTTGTTTGTTCGTTAGCGGCCTGCAGTCGTGCTCAGGAGCGATGACAAGTTACCAACATTTTCGATAAAACCTATATCGATCAAACATGCTAGGTACCCAGGTCTGGAGAATTTTCTTGAGTGATTTGGGTGCAGTATATATTATAGAATAATCAACAGTATGTCGGATAGAATTGTCAATAATTCAGGTTTCGTTTTTGTTATTTCTTTCAAATGATTCAGAAGCATTCAACTTATTTTTTATACATTAGGTCCCACTGGGAAATTTAACTGCCTGGAATATTTTAACGCTCTCGTTGGAAGAGAAGTAAAAGTTTTAAAAATATTAAGTTGAAAATATTGTCATACGGCCTGGGGCAGTAAGAAGATTCTCCTCCAAGAATTATTAATTGTCATTGATCTACAAAAAAACAGGAAACGTATTTTAATTTAGAGAATTTGTAATTATTGTCTATTCCATATAATTTTTGGTTACATGTGCTATTTCGTTGTCTGTCTCACTAGCATATACCTATGTCAATACAGACATAGGAGTTACATACAAATTTTGGTTAGGTTTATATAAATTGATATTATATATGTTACTGTAAAAGCCCGAACTACGGTAAATCCTAAGATTTTCCGGTAAATCCTAAGATTTACCAACTCTTAATGGTAAAAGTCCGAACCGTTCTATAATAATCGCTCATTTACCTAACCTAACCTAACATGTACTAAATTCAAACAAAAAGACACGAAAAAATTGTTTCTTATTTAAATATTCGTAACCTAACCTAACATGTACTAAATGCTAATGGTAAAAGTCGAAAAAATCGTTTCTTATTTAAATATTCGTAGAACGGTTCGGACTTTTACCATTAAGATTTGGTAAATCTTAGGATTTACCGGAAAATCTTAGGATTTACCGTAGTTCGGGCTTTTACAGTGACATATATACCTAAGTTCGATTTTTTTACAGATTTTCGCAATAGTTTGACGACCTATACGTACAATCCGATTCTGTATTTCGTGTTTGAACTGTTTGTCATTGTTTCTGCTTGTCTAATCGTAGCTAGTAGGGTATTGGATAGTTTGCAAGCTATGCATTTAAAATGTCTTTTTTCCCAATGTGGTTTTAGTAATAGGAGTTTGGAGAAGTTCCTTGTTGTTTGGCTCGGGTATTGTGTATAGTTTGTAGTTTTTTTTGTTGTTATTTTGGTTTAAATTTAAAAAAATGGTCTTGTAAAGAGTTGCTTTATGTCCATATCGTTGATAGTATTGAAGATCGTATCATGTTATTACAAATGATGTTTTTAATATTATAAAGTTTTTATTTTGTAAAAACCACACAATAATCCCAACATTCCAGAGCCAGTACGACCATGGCATTCCTAATTAGGTTATGATGTTATGTTGTGGAGGATGTTAAAGGAGTACGGAGGTTCACAGCGAAGGAGATGAGGTAGAGGAAGTTTGGGAAGTAACGTATCATTAAGTAAACACTGCTAATGCCATTGCAAGCAACTTTTCTAGTCCATTTTGTCATAATACATGTTTACTAATAACAAAATGTGTTTAAAAACATGTTTTATAACTCGGGGTAGTAAAGCTTATAATATGTATTGTTTTCTTTTCTTTTCGCGTGAATTCTCGAGCATGTAAACTCGGCCACCCAAATCGCCAATTACAGGATTCAATTGAAACCGGCCATTACTTTTGTATGGATTCATTCCTGAAGTCCTGGGAAGACCCAAAACGCATAGAGCACGCCTAATTATAGAGGCAATTGAAATTCACTAAAACGCATACATTGCAATATGACTTTTCAAAACACTTTTTACTTTAAAATTTTTGTCGAGAACTGGACCGCCAAGACCTGGACAAACCTAACCCCACGAACCTGGGCACCTCTGCAAAGTAACCAAACGTAGCAAACCACTTGGAGTAATCTATGGCAGAGGTGTTGGTTATCCAATAAATGGTTCCCGGGGCGGCGGTACTCATACCCACCTCCCAAATTGATTACACATCAACCCCGGTGATGGACACTGTAATGCTTTTCGAAACGTTGGCTAAAGAAGAAGGGGGGCAACAAAATACAAGATATAATTTCATTCATAATTGATATTGATATTGATTCTAATTCTGATTCTGATTTTGATTTTGATTTTTATTTTGATTTTGATTTTGATTTTGATTTTGATTTTGATTTTGATTTTGATTTTGATTTTGATTTTGATTTTGATTTTGATTTTGATTTTGATTTTGATTTTGATTTTGATTTTGATTTTGATTTTGATTTTGATTTTGATTTTGATTTTGATTTTGATTTTGATTTTGATTTTGATTTTGATTTTGATTTTGTTTTGTTTATGATTTTGTTTTTTTTTATTTTGTAATGCACATTTAGATTTACTTGTTCTTTGTTTTAAAAAAATGCGTGTAAAAGCCCAGCCGGGCGTGAAATTCCAAATAAATAAATAATTAATGTGACAATGATATCTCTTGTAATTTGTTCAGTTGAACTCATTGAAACTGAATTCATTCAGTTATGGAGAGGAATCCTTACTTCAATGTAATATAATTTATGTAATCCAAATTGCCAGATAAACTCCCTTTGTTTATCGATAAAGCCTGGCGGGAATAGGGAAAATGGCTCGCGATCAAAATAAATAAAAAAGTATATTATAATAAAACAAATATAAAACTTATTTCCATTTAAATTTATTTGACTGTAACTGGTTTCAGCTAGTTAAAGCCATCTTCAGACTGCTACAATTTTTTCTTAAACTACTGTTCATACACATAACATATGGGGGAGGGGGGTTTCTAAAGGGATTAAAATCCGTTTAGAACACCCCCCTCATCCGTCTCGATCGAGATACTTGTCGCGCGAGATCTCTTGTCAAATTTATGTGATTAGAAAATCGGCTGTTAAATGAATAAATAATCTATGTAACCTGGGTTCGAGTCCCAGTGGAACCAATATCTTTTTCTGATTTTTCTGTCTCCAAATTTTGATTGAGTTTCGATAATATTGTGGTTAAAATTGATGCTTATTGAGTAGGTACTTGTTCTATGGGCAATTACTTCTAGGCAAGTACCTACCTAATTTTATTATTTTCTTTTTTGTTCCATTATTCAAATAGTTCTATAGAAGAACAAAGGAAGGTAGCTTCCATTCTTACGTAAAAAAAATGTGTTCCAACAAGCAGATCACAATATAAATCTTATAAAAAATCAGGATTATGTAAATAAAAGAATAATAAATTATGACCAGACAAACAAACACAAAACAAGCATTTGATTTACAAAAGTGAGTACCACAGAAAACCTCCACCTGAAATCAAACAAGAGCGTAAAAAGCGCCATATGGTCCTTCGAGCCGGATGAAAACCAGCTCATCCAGCCAGCCGTCCGGTCTACATCATTCTTATTCATCATTACATATTCCTAAGGTATTAAGGCATTATAATATAACTTGTAAAATCACGCGAAGAATTCGCCACCAAGAGCCACTCTTTTTGCGTGATATTATAATCAACAAGATAAAATATTGTCAACCTAATATAATTTAACCAGTAGGTAGATTCCAAATAATTTACTCTATGATTACCACTGATTATTAAATAATATAATTTATTTTATTGTAATCTATTTATTATTCGCTCCCGCAAAGGTGGAACAAACAAAAGTTTATTTTTAAATAATTTAATGTGTATGTTTGTGTAAAAAATTCTGCATTATGCCACAAACATTAAAATCACTGGTGAAGAAGCGTGGTGAATTGAAAGCACAATTAACACGATTTAAGAATTACCTATTAAGTGATTCAGTTGATGTAATAGAAACGGAAACAAGATTGGAGGAGGTAAACACACTGTTAAATCGCTTTAAGAATATACAATCTCAGATCGAAGAGTTTGATAGTAACTCAGATGAAGAGGATAGCCCACTTGAGTGTTTTGAATTGCAATATTATCAAGTAGTGACGTTAGCAAAAAAATCCATAAAAAGCATTGAAAGAATTGATGATACTAACAATATTAAGATCCAATTACCTACGTTTTCGCTCCCAGAATTTAGTGGTGATTATTCGAAATGGTTATCTTTTAAGGATGCTTTCGTCACGATAGTGGGTAATAATAAATCATTAAATAATTTTCAGAAACATTACTATTTGCGTGATTGTTTAAAAGGAAAGGCATCAGAAATATTAAACGCACTTGAAATTACCCAAGACAATTTCGAAATAGCTTGGCAGGTTTTATCAAATAGATTTGAAAATAAGCGTGTAATAGCTAATCAACATTTAAATTCATTGTTTAAGCTCAAGGAATTAAAACAAGAAAGTCACGTCGCCTTGAGAAGTTTATTAGATCAAACACAATTACATTTGAATTCATTGAAAAACATAGGTCTACCCACGGAGTATTGGGATGTAATAATAATTTATATTTTGGCCAACAAATTAGATTCCAATACCCGGATCTATTGGGAACAATATCCAACTAAAGAAAAAATACCGACATTGCAAGAATTTTTAAAATGTTTAACAGATCGAGCGATAGTCTTGGAAGCATCGGAAGCAACATGTTCCACAGCCAAACCAATATTCGCGCATCATAAACCGTCAAGTTACAAAAAGGAATCTTCAGTTTCATTATTGTCGCAAAGGTTGAAATGCATTGTTTGTAAGGAAAATCATAAGATTTATTTCTGTAAACAGTTTTTGAAACTAAACCAACATGAACGGTTTGAAAAAATCAAGCAATTACACGCTTGCATCAAGTGTTTAAATGTAGGTCATTCAACTAAAGAATGCAGGAGTAAGAATAATTGTAGAACTTGCGATAAAGCAGGACACAACACATTACTCCATATTTTCCCTAAAGAGGATCAAAACACTGAGAATGGCATGGATCAAGTACCAGTCTCAAACCATTCCACTTTTGGAGAAGCAGAAAAAACAATTTTGTTATCAACGGCAATGGTGAACGTTAAGGACAGTAATGGAATTATTCATTCAGCGAGAGTATTGTTGGATAATGGTTCTCAGGTGAATTTCATAACTGAACGATTTGCTAAAAAATTAAACATAAAATACAAGTCATTAAATATGCCGGTCTCTGGGTTACATAATAATATAACAAATGTAAAGAAGAGCCTCTCGTTTGAATTGTCATCAATAAACTCTAATTACAAAAAACTTGTTACTTGCTTGGTATTACAAGAAATCACCAGCAAGTTACCGCAGACCTCTTTTCCAAAAAGGGAGGCAAACATACCACCAGGATTGAAATTGGCCGATCCTGAATTTTCCACTTCCGGTCATGTGGATATATTACTCGGCTCCGAACTATTTTGGGAAATGCTGACCACTGATCAATTGAGATTAGGAACAACTGGACCTACGCTGCAACGCACTGAACTTGGATGGATATTATCCGGGCCAATTAGAATGTGCACTACAAAAAAAGAGCAAGAATCATCCTCGTGTCACTTATCTTTAAATATGATTCACAATCAAATTGAAAGATTTTGGAAACAAGAGGAATTGGTGTCCATCAAGCACCAAAATTATGAAGAAAAGGCATGTGAAGAGAGCTTCAAGTCAACCCAAAAAAGGGATGAAAATGGGCGTTTCGAAGTAAGCTTACCATTCCGACCTTGTATAGATCAAATAGGTACTTCCTTGCCTATGGCAGAAAAAAGATTTTTAAACTTGGAAAAGAAATTATCTTCTAATATGGATTTGAAACTTCAATACATTAAATTCATGGAAGAATATGAAAACTTAGGTCATATGACAAAATTTGAACCAGTTTCAAATGAAGAAAAATCTTACTATTTACCTCATCATGCAATCAAGAAGGAAACCAGCAGCACTACCAAACTAAGAGTGGTGTTCGACGGCTCCGCAAAAACCTCCAGCGGGATATCAATAAACGACGCGTTAATGGTTGGTCCAATAATACAAAATGATTTATATACCCATTTGTTGAATTTTAGAAAATATCAAGTGGCATTGACGGCTGACATAGAGAAAATGTACAGGCAGGTCAACATTAGAGAGGAGGACCGCGTCTTCCAAAAAATACTTTGGCGAGCATCTCCAGAAGAGGAAATGGGCCATTTCAAGTTAAATACGATAACTTATGGTATGGGACCGTCATCTTTCTTAGCCACGCGTTGCTTGAAGCAGCTGAGTATGGAAAACGCTCAGTTATATCCTGAAACTAGTCTCATTTTAGAGAGAGATTTTTACATAGATGATCTAATTACAGGTGCAGACAATGTGGAATCCTGTAATTTGTTAAAAGAACAGTTAATCTCCATAATGAATTCGGCCGGTATGAACTTAAGAAAATGGCGGTCTAATTCTTCTGATTTGTCATCGGAGGCCGATCAGGCCACTGATATGGTAATTTTGGACAAACCAGAAGGAGAGAAAATTCTAGGCTTAGCTTGGAATTGCGAAAAAGATAGTTTTTTATATCACGTGGAACTACCGTCACATCCTATTTATAATAAACGGAATATTTTGTCACTGATTGCTAGTATTTTCGATCCATTAGGTTTGCTAGGACCAGTAACCGTGAATGCTAAACTTATTATGCAGAAATTATGGCAAGAAAAGATATCTTGGGATGAAGAAATACCTATAGAAATTCTGAAGCTCTGGAAAAAATATTTAGAAGATTTAAAAGGTGTAAATTCTTTTCAAATACCTAGAAAAATTATATGTAATCAAACTGTAAATATACAATTGCACGGATTTTGTGACGCATCTCAAAAAGCATATGCTGCTTGCATATATATGCTATCCACAGACCAATCAGGAAAACGGCATTCTCAATTAATCACAGCTAAATCAAGAGTAGCTCCATTAAAAACGATTTCTTTGCCTAAATTGGAATTATGTGGTGCTGTTTTGTTAACAAAACTTGTTGAAAAAGTAAAGGAATCCCTACTTATACCTTTGGATAAAACATTTTATTGGTGTGATTCCACTATAACTCTATGCTGGATAGGAAATCAACCAGCGCGATGGAATACATTTGTTGCAAACAGAGTTGCAGAAATACAGGAAAGAAGCGAAACCAGTCAATGGAAGCATGTCAACTCCGAAGATAATGCAGCGGATATTTTATCAAGAGGAACCAGTGCTAAAAGTCTATTTTCTTCAGAAATCTGGTGGAGAGGTCCTAATTGGTTAACTCAAGATGAAGTAACTTGGCCGAACTATAAGGAAATTTGCATCGATCCACCGGAATTAAAAAACAAAATAAATTTAACCGTCAGTATGAATAAAGATTGGGAATTGTTTTATCGTTTTTCTTCTCTCACGCGTTTACAAAGAGTAACTGCTTATATCCTACGTTTCATTAATAATACAAGAAAAAAACATACATTTAGCGGACAACTTTCAATAATAGAATTAAACAAGTCGTTACATTCATTAATAACGGTCACTCAATCTTATTCATTTTCAAAAGAAATTAAAACATTAAAGGCGGGAAAAAACTTAGATAAAACCAGTCATCTCAAATCATTAAACCCATTTATACATATGGATTTATTGCATGTAGGTGGGAGATTGTCCAGAGGAAAACTAATACATGAAGCACAAAAACATCCGATATTACTACCTCACGATCACCCTCTAACAAAGTTAATCATTAAACATTTTCATTATACAAATTTGCATGTAGGTACTCAAACGTTACTAGCACTTATTAGACTAAAATATTGGCCTATAATGGCAAAAAATGCTATTAAAAAAATACTTAAAAATTGCATTGTGTGCTTTAAATGCAGTCCAAAAACAAGTCATCAAATAATGTCTGACCTTCCAGAGGATAGAGTGTCACCATGTAGACCGTTCTCTGTTACAGGACTGGATTACGCAGGGCCAATCTTAATAAAGTCTGGAATCAGTAGGAGATCCAATTCAGTCAAGTCTTATATTTGTTTATTTATATGCTTCTCTACTAAGGCAGTTCATTTAGAACTGGTCACCGCTCTGACTACAGATGCATTTCTTAATTGTTTAAAGCGTTTCATTTCCAGACGTGGAAAACCTAGTAAATTGTATTCTGATAATGCTACTACATTTGTTGGAGCGAATAATGAATTGAAAAATATGTATAATTTATATGTCTCTCAAAAGGAAATAGCTAATTACTTAACTAATATGTCTATTCAGTGGGTTTTTATCCCACCTAAAGGTCCTCATCATGGAGGTCTTTGGGAATCTAACATAAAAAGTGTGAAATATCACGTAAAAAGAGTGGCAAACGTCTCTTCATTAACATATGAAGAGATGTGTACGTTATTATACCAAATAGAGTCCTGCATAAATTCTAGGCCTTTAATTCCACTATCCAACGATCCCCTCGACCTCTTCGCACTTACTCCAGGTCACTTTCTTATTGGTGATAACCTGTCAGCTGTAGCTGAACCTGACCTACAACAGATTCCCATAAACAGGCTTAATAATTTCCAAAAACTAAGCCAACTAAGACAGAGCTTCTGGTCAAGATGGAGAATTGAATATCTGGGAGAGCTGCAGCAAAGGACTAAATGGACGGATGGGAACCGGCGACAACTAAAGATTGGGGACTTAGTTATCATCAAAGACGACAACGCACCACCAAATTTATGGAGGATGGGACGTGTCATCGCCACTCACCCTGGACAAGATGGGATAACCCGTATAGTCACCTTGAAGACGCAGCAAGGGTCTATGAAAAGGCCCATTACCAAATTGTGTCTTCTACCAATGGACGATGCTATCACATCTTAGAAGAACTGGATCAAAATAAACTACTAACATCTAAGAAGAGCAGTATAAAAAATAAGTCATCTTTACTAAGGCCAAGGATCAAAAAGAAGCCATCTTTCTTGAAGACAAGAACTGCAGAGGCTATCGATCGAGGATCAAGAAGATGAACATTTTATAATTTAGTGTTATTTTTTTTCTTATGCATATCTTCTAATGATTTACTTCAATTTATTATTTTATTGTTTCTAAACTAACTACAACAATCAATGGATTACGATATGTGTATTAGCTAGTTTCAACTCTCTTTTTATTTTATAAAAATAAGTTATTCTTTCTAATTTAAAAAAAAATATCCTCACAAATAATAATAATCAATTTTAACTATTATAGGGTTCTAAAAAGAACTTTCATTTAATTTCAGCCCTTTTTGTCGGGGAGCTATGGTTAAAATTGATGCTTATTGAGTAGGTACTTGTTCTATGGGCAATTACTTCTAGGCAAGTACCTACCTAATTTTATTATTTTCTTTTTTGTTCCATTATTCAAATAGTTCTATAGAAGAACAAAGGAAGGTAGCTTCCATTCTTACGTAAAAAAAATGTGTTCCAACAAGCAGATCACAATATAAATCTTATAAAAAATCAGGATTATGTAAATAAAAGAATAATAAATTATGACCAGACAAACAAACACAAAACAAGCATTTGATTTACAAAAGTGAGTACCACAGAAAACCTCCACCTGAAATCAAACAAGAGCGTAAAAAGCGCCATATTGTCTTCATTTAATTAAATATTATAATTTGAGATTTTACTCATAAAAAAAAAAAAATAGGCATCCCAGACTTGCAGAAAATTCAATAAATGTCGCATATTAAAATAAAATTAATAAAAATGTAACCAGACAGATAGGATTAAGTTTGGGTTTGAATCTTGCAATCACAAATAAAGATAGCCACCAAAAAAATATGCGTTAAGAAAATGAAGACAATGTTGGTAGTTCTTAGTCGAAGTATGATACCTACAGTTAAAATGACCGAATCGGATAGGGACCCCGTAGCTCAATTGATAGAGTCGCGGGAATTTAGTTTCGCTAATATTAACTTCATTTAATTAAATAATATTGTTACCAAAAGTACACTGGTCATTATTCCACCCCGCCAAATTCCCAATTTATGTGGAAAGCGCCAAATCGGCAAAACAATAGAATTATCAATTGGGTTATAATTACCAACTGGAAAACCGGTTCAGTTAGCTAAACCTGAAACTGGCTTATTGTAGGACAATATTATATTATCGATTGTTCCCCGGAGGTCTTCCTAATATTATTATATTACAATTAATACGTCAGTGTCATCCTCAACCACTAAGGAGATAAACTGATGGAGATGTGTATTGTGGGCGTTTCTGTGAGCCAGGAGTTAATTTTCAATTTTAAAGGTGGGTGTGGGTACCGCTATTTATTGGATTATTAACATATCTGCCATAGGTCTTCCCAAGTGGTTAGCTACTTTAGTTGACCAACTTAGCAGGGTTGCCCGGATTCATGGAGTGTGGTTTGACAATAATACCGGGTTATGAGATACGGGTACGAAAATTTTACAATAGGTTGCGCGCGAGTGGTTTTAAAAAAACACATATTATAGTTTATTGGAATGAAGGGAGGGTGGGAGGGGGAGGGAAATCTGTGAGGAGGGAGGGGAACGGAGTAGGGGTGGATTCGCGGGAGGGAGGATGATGGAGGGGAGAACGCGTGGAAGATGGAAGGTGAACGCGGTAGGGGTAGGAGATGTAGACGGCCGGCGTAGCGCAGCGGTAAGACGCTTGACTCGCACACCGAAGGTTGCGGGATCGAATCCCGGCGTGGCAAAAAATTTTTATTTGATTAATTTGTGTTATTTCACAATTTATTCATTTAAAATAATATATAGTATATTTGCGGCAAGTTCCAGAGTGGAAGATACTACCCGTATCGCCCTGGTGTAAGACCACCATTCAGAATTGAAACGTTGCTTGAAATGGCATTTTCCGTGTTTGGTGACCAGATCTGAATAGCCAGGTACTTCCCCACCTTAATCTTCCCTATCTCCTTCCCCTCCCCACTACCCTCAGCCTCACAACATACCCCCAATTGGGGATGTCATAGTCTCACTGGCTTCAGACGGGAGAAGTAGGGACTCTTGTGCGGTATTCATATAAAAATAATAAAAATGTGGGAGGAAAAAGGGGACGGCAACGGGGAAAAATGTGAAAGGACACACAGGTAGAAAAAAAACGAGTGTTCTTTAGACCACACGACTGACGTTAAACTTCACTAACTTATAAAAGAACATATGACATTAGGGTGACATTGACATTGACATTCCAGACAATATGGTTTGTTGCATTTCGCACAGTAGTACACACTCATGCGTCTTTTTTTCGCTGGGCAAAAGTTGCAAATGCTCCGTTCCCTTTTTTAATGACATTGATCACCGTTCGCATCGATTACCTTTCGCAGCGATTACCGTTCGCATGTCATTTTTCGTAACAATCACCGCTTTTTATTTAAAAAAAACTTTCTTTAAACGGCATTAAGCGCATGCCGGGTACTCGCTGGCAATAATATATAACTATGAAAAAGTCAAACAAAATCGTGAGACATGACAAAAACGCAATGTTAAAGCTATGACGTAAATGCTCCTTCACGTTATTTCTGGCGAAACTGATCAAGACATAACCGTAATTCTTTCATGAACAGATAAAAATTAAAGTTTCCTGTCTAATGCTGTGAACGATCTATACGACGAAATTATTGGTTGTCGAATTTTATTTCGAAACGGTGTAGATCTCATTTCTAGGAATATTCTGTTCGGTGTCCTCAACTTATCAAAAATACTAATTTAGATTGTGTGTTTGTCAGTCTGGGCAACTCTGGTTTAAAACAAACTCGGATTTGCTTTGAATATTATTGTTGTTTTCAAATATTGGAACTGATTGTGTGAATAATTCAGATAAGCGAAAAAGGTCCTATATTTTAACAGAAAATTCTTTGTTTGTAAATTTTTAAGGTGATTTATCAAGAATTCAGACTATCCCGTGATTTTCAATGGTCTACGCTTTTACTTTAATGTTAAATAAATAATTAATCATCACTCTGTATGTGTCCTTGTAGACCGACTAAATTTCCAAACAAATTTTTAATTTTAAAGTTTTTATAGGCAATCTGATGGATCTTTACGCATATTTATTGAATGGATATTAATGGATATTATGGATATTTATGTATTTTTGTGAATATTTATGGATATTAATGGGTATTATTAATATTTTTGAATATTTATGTATATTAATGGATATAAAATTTTTGGATAATTATTGCTTCTCTGAGATTTTTATGAATGTTTTGGGAGATTTAAGAATATTTATGAATATTTGTAAATATTTAAAAATATTTATGCATATTAAATTATCGACCTATTTGTATTTATGGATATTTATCTTTTATTAATATAAATATTCATAAATTTTCACAAAATATATTAATGGATATTAAATTCTTGAATATTATGTGGATAAATAAACATTGGTGAATCTATAGATAGATATATTTGGTGTTGACAGTTTTGCAATTTTTAAGAGACAACTCATCTCTATTTTATCTGCTAATAATTAACTTTTTTATTTTTGTTCTTTTCATAAAACCTCCTCTCATTTAAAATCTTACCAGTAATTTATAACCTTATTTTATTTTATTTTGATGTTCTATTTAGTTCTGTTTTATCATCCTACATTATTATACTCATATAATTGTTTGTTTATACCTACTAACTAGCTTTTAAAAATTGCACTTTATTGTATTTCAGGTCTTATTACTGATTTTTTCTTATTACTCATACTATTTCATTTCTTTTATGATGTTTAATTTTTTTTATGTTTTTATTTTCTGTTATGATGTTCTATACCTTGTGATGATAATTGCTTTTTTATTTATTCTGTTTTATTGGTTTAGTAACATATGAGTACATAATTATTATTGTTATTATACTTTTCCTTCTATGCTTGTAAAATCCCACTAGGGCGTAAATAAATATAAATAAATAAATATTCATGAATATTTGTTAATATTAGTCAATATTGAATTTGTGAATATTTGAGAATATTTATAAATATTTGCTGATATTAAATTTGTGGATAATTTATTGGTATTTTTGGTTTTTTATAAATATTTGCAAATGTTTATAGATGTTAAATTTATTGCTATTTTTGGGTAGGTACTTATTTATGGATATTTATGGGAATTAAGGATAATTTCGCATTTTCTTGGATAATATGTATAAATGATTCCATTATTAATACAGCTACTACCTACCTACTGAAAATTCGAAATTACGGAATAATAGAAAGGATTAGTTCGCAATATTTTGTAAAGTAACGTTGTAGATATAGATTATAGATGATGCTTAAACGAAAAATGCTGCATCATTTTTTACCAAAATACATGTTTAATCTGATGCAAGGGGACAATTACACTGGTGTGAATTTCGCGTACCAATATTAATTAACCTATTTTAATAACATCTACTGATTTAACTCTGGAATATTAAATACATCATCGTTCACACGATAAAAATAAACTGTTTTTTAATAGTTTTAAATTTTTGGCACGTGCTAAATAAATTTCAGGTTTGAAAAAATACGAAGTCAGGTTATTTGTTTTTTTTTAACGTGAATACCGCACAAGAGTCTTAATTGTCCCCGACTACCTGGAGCCAGTGAAACTATGGCTTTCCCAATTGGGTTATTTTGTGAGGCTGCAGGTAGTGGGGGTGGAAGGTAACGAGGAAGAGGAAGGTGGGGAGTACGTGGCTTTTCAGATCTAGTCACAAAACATGTCTAAAGTAATTTCAAGCAACGTTTCAATTCGTATCTAACCGTCTAATCTTACCCCTCCCTTACTTACATCTGTCCCTTTTACCTCTCTATCAATCAACCACCTTGGCAACGGTCTACCCGTGAATATATAAATCGCATATAAAAATGTAAAGTAAGATTCCTTTGAAAATTATTTATATTCGTAGTGAAATCATTAAAAAATATAGTGAATCATTCACAGAGAAGTCATCTCACCTTTCAGTGTAATAAGTTGCAGAAAATTCGCTTACCGCGAGTACCTACCTTCCTAACAAATACAGTTTATTGTCATTGTAAGAACAAAGAATTCATTTGGCCGTGAATGTAAAAACCATCAGCCGAAACATTTTGAAAGTTTATAATTATTTTAACCACGTATCTCTTAATGTAAGTTTTTAAATCTAGAATTACATCTGCTCGGAGAAAGGCACGAAAGCGTAATTTCCGCACGTCCAAACGTGCAACTTTCGTCGACTTCAAAACTCAAAATGGTGCATGCACCGTTATAGTTTCTTGAGAATATTCACTTCGGTTGGACGTTTAAGCACCACACGGAACATAGTGCGGGTAAGAACGGAACCATCTTGACCAAAAATTCCGACCTGCGCAGAGATCGTCAGAGTCACGAGCATAAATAAATCACTCACTAAGTTCGTCAACATTTGACGATTTTTTATGGGATTCTTCTACGTCACACACCATCGACAAGGAAAGAGGAAACTAAAAAAAGCGCAACCAAGACAACATAATTCTCCATAGACAACATAATTCTCCTTGTAATGTCAACATGTTTCCTCACAACAAGTCTGAATCTGATAATCTGAGAAAATGAGCTTTAAAGTACCTTTTCTTGCAGCTCATTTTCTCAGGACAGCTTTGTCAAATGGAAACCTGTTGTTCTATGTACAAATTGAGCTTTTGTAAAAATATCCCAAACTTTCTTTAAATTTACATAAATTCCTTTAAACAAAAGGAAGAACATTTTCAAACATGAATGTGGTTTGCCGTATCGAATTTTGACATTTATCTGCTTAAAACAGAAAAATGACAAAACTCGTAATTATATATTAGAGTAATTTATTATTTAAGCATATTATTAATATAGATAACACAGAAGCAGGCAATGAAATAATATGTAAGTACAAAACAACACATTTATACCGAGACAATATAATCTCAAAGAAACAGCAAAACAAAAATATATAAGCAAAATACACATTTAAAAAAGGTGTTCTTTTAAACATATTCTTGTATTTCCTGTTTTTTCAATGTGTTGAAAGATATTAACTATGATTTCGATTAAAGTTATGTCGAAATGCAATGACATCTGTACAATCCCTGACACTATTTTGAACTTTTGGAAGCAATATTTTCGCAAGAAACTATTTAAAATGCTTAACTATCAAGTTGGCGTTGGGGCCATTGGGACAACATTTGACAACAAGAAACAAGATATCAAAACACCATTGATACACCAGTAAGCTCTCAACAGTTTTTTTGACAGACATTCAGAGATTTCCATTGGTGGATGTGGTAGCCAATTGTGGTTACGTCACACAAACCACGGAGATTTTCATGTCTTTTATTCGGATCCAAATTTGGAATGGAATTATATACCCTCCTTGTTACAAGTGTTTGCAAATTAAGTTGTTCTTGTTATTATAACTTTTCGGAATATTAAAACGTTGACATAATCGAGTTAAACAAGAAAATATAAGACAATTTTCATTTCATAATTTCGTCAGAAGGGAGGGGCTGGTTGAACCACGGGGCATGTTCGGCCATGCAAAAATTTCAAATCAAAATCGAAATCGTACGAATAATTTCAAAGTCTGAAACCAAGAAATTGAGGTACAAGTTATTGTTAAACTTTTTTGTAGGAAAGGCACCTTACAATCTCTGCTTTTTCTCATTCGTAATAGATTTTTAATTTGGGAGGCGGGTATGGGATAATCAACATCACTGTCATAGGTCAACCCAAATGGTTCGCTACTTTTGGTGATTTAGCAGGGATGCCTGGGTTTGTGGGGTGCGTTTGGACCAGGTCTTGGCGGCGAATGCATCTGCCCAACTACTGGCGGACCAGTCGAGATACACTGGTCGGGGGAAGCGGTTTGACCTCTCCAGCCGGATTTTCTCGACTCATCCCCATGCACCGCAGTGCGAGGGATGGATTCATACTTCAACTGTTGACAAACTGCTTTATTGCGGTTTAACGGGATTGTATCTTGAAAACAATAATTAAAAAAAAAAACCACTTATAACAAATTGACTCTCATATTGCTACCCGCCCCTAATACCTTTTTCCTTCCCAGAACTCCATCTCCTTCCTTTCCCTAAAGGGACCCACCACACAGCATCCTCAAGCAGGACATAGGACCTCCTCAGGGCCTCTTGTGTGAAAGGTGGTGGGGAGGGGAAAGAGATGGGAAAGATGAAGGTGGGGAAGTACCTGGCTATTCAGATCCGGTCACCGAACACGACTTAAGCCATTTCAAGCAACGTTTCAATTCTGAATGGTGGTCTTACTCCAGGGCGATACTGAGAGTATATTCCAGTCTGGAACGTGCTGCAAATATACTATATATTATTTTTAAATAATTAATTGTTAAATAACACAAATTAATCAAATAAAATTTAATTAGGATTTGAACCTGTGAATTTCGGATTGCTATTCGGGTCGGAAACCTTATCTCTCGACAACGGATGCCGTCAAACCTATGGCAGATATGTTGGTTATCCAATACTAGGTTCCGGAGTGGAGGTACCTATGCCCGCGTCAAAAGACCTCCAAGATTTTCGATTCAAAAATGTTAAACTAACCCCATCCTATCCCACATGATGGCGCACAAATTGGCCAAATTGGGCATCTGAAGCAATACGGTTCAGAAGTTTCAAATGGTTATATAAGCCGTAAATAAATAATTCCTTAGAACAAATCACAAGTCATCAATAGAACCCTTGTCTCCACCATAACCCCTGGCTCATTATTTTGGGCCTTTTTCCATTTTGTTTTAATGGTAAATCATTACTGTTTTGTGCCCCAGTTTGTCTGCCCTATTTAGTTCAATCCGGAATAAATCTTATTCCAGAGCAGCCAATAAAAATATGCATTAAGAAAATGAACATAACATTGGTAGTTGTCCAAGTATGATGGAGTTAAAGATGACTGAAATGAAAGGGTCAAAATAGCTCTATTGGTACCTAGCGTTCATCCTTGTACCTTTTCCCAAAATTGAAATTCCTGCCCACAAATGTGTAGTGAAAAGTTCTTTAGCACCGTTGCTATTTGAAACTTGATGACACGGAAACGAGTTACACTAAAAAGAGATAAATACATAAATCCATAGGATTTAGCCTGCGAGAGAATGAGATATAATGAATCCTTACCTATGTACAGTACCTACGAAGTATCGCGCTCTGTCAAGCTATCTCTTTTACAAATGAAACAACGTTTTAATAAATCCGGCGGAAAACAAAACATAATCGTCGTAAAGAGCAACGAAAGTTTTACATGTTTTTTTTTTTTTTTTTTTTTTTTATTATTAAAAACATACAACGAAGTTGCACTCCCATGAGTTATCAAAACTCATTAAGGGATCGCCAATTGGTACTTTTGATAAGTTAAACCCAACTCAACCCAATATGTAGACACAATTTATGAATAAAACATTTACAAAACATTTCACAGAAGCAACATACAGATACAAAACATATGAAGAATCACTTTACAAATATTTCACAGAAACATGTCTTATAACATTTTATGAATTTGTATAACTCATTGACTCATTTGATTTATGTACTTTGGGTTTCAAAAAGTTAAAATAAAGTTTCCTCCATGATGGACTAATGAGATGGACTAAGAAATGCATAGATAAAACAAAATCAGGAAAATACAATATAAGGTATGGGCTCAAAAATATACAGACCTAATACAAGATGTTTACATACAAATACATGACGAGATTTAAGTAAGGTATAAACCGCGCCCATCATACTATAAGTTTAGTATTTGAAGATAATTAGGGCTATCAGAACAGAGTTTGTACCTACTTATGACTCGTTTTCCAAATAACATTTGAAAAAATATGTTTTCAATATATCATTTCGAGATTTGTTAGAGGCATATACCTGTCTCAAATTTTCAGGCAGTTTGTTATAGTTAGTGTAGGCAATGTATTCTAATGATTTCAGTCCGAACTTTGTTGAGTGTATTTTTGATATGTGTAGTTTGTTGTGTTGTCGTGTATTATATTGGTGAACGTCGTTGTTATAGTTGAGTTTTATATTTGTGTGGGTGTTGCACTGAATAATATTTAAAATGGTGTTTGTTATCTCAAAGCTAGGAACAATCTTAAATGGCAATACAAGTGCGTGACGGTAAATATCTTTAACAGGTGTATCCCAAGGCAAGCCAAAAATGTTACGTAGGGCTCTATTTTGGATTATTTGCACCTCTGATATCATTTTTTTGGTAGCAAAACCCCAGATACTCGAAAGGTATGCCAAGTGGGAGTGAATCATAGCATAGTACAAAGATCGCAGTATGGCTGTGGGAAGCAATCTACGTAGTCTGTACATTACACCGGTCACTGGAGCAATCTTTGATTTAACATGGTCAAAATGGTTTTTCCATGTAAGCCGTGAGTCAATTAAAAGTCCTAGATACTTCGCGACATCTGTTTGTTCCAGTTTGTTTATTCCCAGGGAAATGTTTAGGCGTTGTCCTCTCCTATTCCCGAATAGCACATAGTGAGTCTTTTTAATATTAAGGCTAAGTTTATTAATTCTCAGCCACTCGGCTAGATGAGCCAAATCCCTTTCCATGTCCTTTTCCATTTCGTTTAAATTAGTATTATGGTAGAATAATATTGTGTCATCAGCATAAAGTTGAAGTGTACCTTTCACTCCCCATTTTGCAATATCATTTATATAAATCAAAAATAATAATGGTCCGAGAATCGAGCCCTGTGGTACACCACATGTTATATTTCTATGATCACTTGATTCTTTTCCAATAGCAACCGAACAGCACCTACCCGTAAGATAACTAGATAAAAGTTTTAGACTGTTGCCCACGATGCCCAGATATTCAAGTTTTTTCAATAGAATCTTATGATCAACCGTATCAAATGCCTTTTTGAGGTCTATGAAAATGCCCGCTGCATATTTTCCTTGATCTAAGTGTTTTTGAAGAGTTAGTATAAAGTCAAAGGCAGCACATTTCGTGTTGGAGAATTTTCTGAACCCATATTGTTGAGGCGTAAGAATATTATTAGTTGCGAGATATTTTGTTAGTCTATTTTTAATTACATGTTCAAATACTTTGGAGAAGACTGAGAGTATTGATATTGGACTATAATTAGATGGATTTTTTTTGCAGTCTTCTTTGTGAATTGGAACGATTTTTGCTAGCTTTAATTGATCCGGAAACAGTCCACTCACTAAAGATTGATTAATTAGAATAACAAGATGATCCGCTAATTTTTCTTTACAGAATCTGAGTAAGTTAGTTGTCATACCATCGACTCCTGTTTAGTTTTGAGATAATTTTTAAAACTTCTAGTTTGTTTGTATTGGCCATGTAGAGGGACTGTAATGGCTTTGGTTCCATGTTTATTGTATTCATGTCATCTGAATAAGATGGGATACTCGCAGCTAAAACTGTTGTGTTCACAGGTGGTTTTTGAAGTAAAAATTCTTTACGCACGCTTGACTTGGGGAGTAAGCTGGTGAATGCATGACGTGAGCGTTATGAAAAGTGTGATCGGGCGAGGCGAACGGAAGTTGAGAGGGAGATATAAATTAGAAAAGATAGAAAGAGAGAGAGTTACGTTTCGTATATTACTGTAGGGGCAAGAGAGAGAGGTGCGAGCACAAGGATTCATTTATTGAATAACCATGCCATAGGTCACCCCAAGGTCATAGATAACCCCATGGTCATAAGTCACCCCAAGGTCATAGGTCACCTCAAGGTCATAGGTCACCCCATGGTCATATGTCACCCTATGGTCGTATGTCACCCCGATGTCATATGTCACCCCAGTGTCATATGTTCCTTTATAAGTTAGTGAAGTTTTACTTCAGTCGTTTAAGGCTCCTTTTGGTTGAGACTGTGTTGTTAATTTGTGATACCTCTTGTTTACATATTAAAACTAATTTTTGAAGTGAAAACTACTTTAGCAACGTTGTGATTTGAAACAGTTATAGGATTTAGCCTGCGAGAGAATGAAATAGTATAATCGGTCTCTTCTTTGTGCGGTATTTCTTAGTCTCCCCACTCTTGTCTACTTTAGTTTTCTGAAGGTTTTACTACTACTGGGGGGGCGTTTTAAAATTTTTAGCATTTAGGGGGCGCTGCAAAAGTTCGAGTGGGCATTTTGTCAATATAGAAAAAAGCTCATTCCACATAAATTTATACTCAATGTCAATGTGATAATAATGTGTTTTATTTATACTCTATTCAAATCACATCATTTTTTATTTGTAACTCGCGAATTTGGTGGTTAAGCCTCGATTACATTGAGCGAGTTTACAAGCTACTAGCCGGCGTATTCACTATTTGCTGGTGAAGTCGCTCAGTGTAATCATGTTACTAGCTAACTAGCAGATTTTACACTGAAGGAGTTTACTAGCAGATAATGTATACGCCGGTTAGTAGCTTGTAAACACGCTTAATGTAATCGAGGCTTTAATGTGATGAACCAGCAAAATTTAGACAAACGGAGGTAGAAAACAGGATAAGTCGGCAATCCTAGATTTTCCCCATTCTTTCCGTTTTGCGGGTATCTGTTTAAATTCTCGAGAAGCTCAGTAGTTAGAGCAGAGCCCCAGCAAGGCTAAGGTACTGGGTTCGATTCCTAGATGCGACCGATTCTTTTTCTGATTTTTCCGGTTATTTTTTTAGTATGAGAGTCGCTAATAATAATTTGAGGTTTTACTCATTAAGTTATTCCAAAAATAAAAATAATTTTTTATCATAGACTTGTATAAACAGCCAAAAGATGTTACACATTAAAATAAAAATGGATGTAATTATCCACTACTACTGACACTATCTAGATTACATGTTGCTAGCGCAATGATGGGGGTCTTATCTAACAAATGATTGAGTTGCAACCCGACGCATCTGTTCACTCGACTACTAAAATATCAGCGTTCTTTAATGATATACCGCGAAACCACCGATTTTTTTATACAAATACAAATTACGTAGTTAAAATTTAAAAAAAACCGGAAGAAAAACTTTTATCAGAATTATACAACGGTTTTAAAACTTTTAAATGAATAACTAATTGACAGAAAATAAAAACACGAATCGTATAAAAAAACCTAAATTCTGCGAAACAACTTTTAACTTTTTAAGTCGATAAGTCCGTTTTTATTAAATTCGTCCCACAGAATTCAGAACACCATGGATGTTCATATATGGATTGAGTTAAATTTAATATTTATATACATGTATTTTTCAAGTAAATATTGCACAAGAGTCCCAACTGCTCCCAACCGCCGGAATCCAGTGCGAATATGGTATCCCCAATTGAGGTATGTTGGGGAAGGGGAAGGAGGTGGGGAGGAGGTGGGGAGGAGGTGGAGGAAGGTGAGGAAGATCCTGGCTATTCAGACTGGTCACCAAACATGGCTAAAGCCAAACGTTTTATTTCTGAATGGTGGTCTAACATCCGACTGAGAGTATCTTTTACTCTGGAACGTGCCGCAAATAAACCTTGTATTAGTTTAAATGATTAAATTGTGATAAAACACAAAGTAATCAAATTAATTTTAAAGGATTACGTTTTAGTTTTAAAAGAAAAGAAGGTACTCAAACTAACAAGATTATATTATCTTTAAAAAAATCCGATACCGATATAAGTTGCAGGGTAGCTGTAGACTCCTCCCACAGATTTGAGCAAAATCGCACTTCGTGTGAATGGAATGTCTGCAGAACATTGGCCATCAGTCAAAAAGGCCTTCCAGAAGCAGGACAGGGTGATGTCTTCAGATGTTAATCATTCTCCCAGAATCCAGTCAATTTCAAAGATGACGAGAGTCACTTCCAAGCCGTCATAAACACTCTATATTCCCTTTACACCTCATATATTCGCCCGCACTTGGAACACTGTACACCGATCTGGACTCCTTTATACCAAGCCCATATTGAAAGAATAGAAAGAATTCAAAAAAAAATTTTAAACACTTAAATTATAAATTCAAATTACACTTCTCAAATTATACCGAATCCATTAAATTTCACAATTTCAAATCCCTCCAAACACGACGTCTAATTTTTGATCAAATCCTATTGTTTAAAATTCTAAACAATGGCCTAGACTCACCAGAACTTACCAATTTAATAAATTTTCATATTCCGTCAAGATCAACCCGGCAATCCGATTTATTTTATTTACCCTCTTGTAGAACAAACATTAGAAAAAACTCTTCAATTCCTCGTGTATGTGCACAATATAATACAAAATTTCACAGCATTGACATTTTTAGTAAAAACCTTAAGAAATATCGATATGAAGTAACGCGTACGATCGATTATTAATATGAGAATATATCGTGAGCATCTCCTCTCCTTTTCCTATATTCCTCTTCCTCTCCTCTTCCTATAACCCAACATTAATTATAATATAATAAAACTTCATTTCCGATGTACTTTAGCATAAGAAACCTCTGTGGCTTGACTCCAGTTCATTTATATATTTATCACTGTATATGTATTATGTTAAAGCTGTTTGTTTCTTACAAATAAATAAATAAATGTTTGATCACAATCATTCCGATTTTAAGTTGATCCGTCGTATGAGGGTAGCCCAACGCTCTGGGCATGATCCATATGAATAAGGAACTCCAGTGAAAAATATTATGGCTTTAAAAAAATATGTTCAAATAGACCAATAAACACTGATTCTGAATATGTAAGTTTAATTTAATAATATTAAACGTACAGTTTTTTACTTCTTCAAACTTTGCAAAATAACTTTGTGGCATTATTGATTATTTAATTAATAACAAATCACTTTGTTTAAACCACTTTTTTAATTAACAATATCGACATGTTTCAATAACAATGTTATCTTCTTCTTATATTAACATATCCTGAAGAAGATAACATTGTTATTGAAACATGTCGATATTGTTTATTAAAAAAGTGGTTTAAACAAAGTGATTTGTTAGTACAGTTTTTTTTTTAATATTAAAAAGTGCATTTTTAATATTCTCGTTAAAAAACAGCGTCAAGTTGGTATGCTGTGTAATGCTGTGTGGTGATGTCACGATGTAAGATTCACCTGGTGATGGCATTTTGAAGTTGTATTTAAAATGTATGGGGCAAGCCATTCTAACACAACATTTCATGTTTTTTATTTGGTTTATTTCAATACTGTTAATAGATACTTAGACACATAGTAGTTGGTTGTGTTTATTGAAACATTATTTAAGCCTTCACAATTAAAATTATGACGGAAAAGGGCTATATTTGCTGACAATCTGATATTTCCAGGATAATGTTTTTCAAATATAATACGGACCATGTACCTAAGTGCTGAATTTCGTGGGTTAAAGCTACTAAGTAAATAAATCATCTTATTAGTTGATTTTGATAGTCGTAGTAAGCTGTAAAAAAATATTTTTGATAATCTACAGTCAATTTTGACATTTTGTGTACCATAACATCGATCGTATTTTCGAATTGGTTTATTATCAAGGGCTTTTTATACAAATCATGATCAGTGTATTTTAAATACATGGGTTTCTGTATGTGTTATACATAATATAATGTGTTAAGTTAAAGCAAAAGTCACACCTGAACAAAAAAATTGACGGCTTACGATGTCATTTGCATTTGCAATGAAAAAGATGATGAATTGTTATTTGATTCCACTTTGGTACAATACAATAACAGTAGCGATGAGATGTTGACATTTTACCTAATGTTTTTCTGTATTAAAAACAGTTAATCTTGAATAAAAAACGCCTCGACTACTCACACCTAAGATCATTTGTCCATCGATTTTTAAAAATATTAAAACTAACTCTAAAAATAAAAATAAATATGCAGTTATTGAAGTTAGAAGGTCATTCATTAAAAAATAAATAAATTGGACTGGAGTTCTCTATTCTTGAGATTTGAATCCTGACAGATGGTGTATATAAAATGGTGCACACACACCTTGTTATTAATGCTTTTATGTAATAAGCCCACTAACTACCCTTCCCAGTTCGTCCATTCTTTTTACAATGTTTTCCCCCTCTCACGAGAGGTATTTCAGGATTCTAGAATAATCCTCCCTCAATAAAAATAAAACAATTTCGGCTTGATTCGTGACATTTTTTAAGCAATCATCGAATCATCCCAAATGTCCACGCCAATGACCCCTCTTCATTTCATCACAAGGAGATTAAATATTGTTTCATCTATTCTTTCAAAGCAATTTCCGCAATTTTGATAATCATTTTTATTTTCAGCAGACTCCAATAACAAATTTTCAATAACCTTTTGATGAAAAATGTCGTCTAACGAGATCCCATTTATTTAGGTATATTTGATTTAATAATAGGATATGGAATAGTAGGATGGGGCTCAGCAACGTATAAATCCATAAAATGACTAAATTGATCGTCCATTAGATTAGTCTGATATATTGTCAGATATCAAAATTCTAAGTTCTAAAATAATGAAGAAAGCAAAATTCAAATGCTCACCGTAAATCCATTAACTATCCAAATACTATTTACAGTTCTCTATGTTTTACATATTAAATCTACTATCTATCTACTACACTATATAAAGAGGTAAGATTTGTTTGTTTGTTTGCATTGAATAGGCTCCGAAACTACTGAACCGATTTGAAAAATTCTTTCGCTGTTGGGAAGCTACACTATCCTTGGGTAACATAGGCTATATTATATTTTCAAAAAAATAGGTATCCTTACTAAAACTTCTATAAGGTAACCCAAGCTATAAAAAAATTACCTAAAATATTCTTTACATCGCTTGCGCTGCGAAAACTATTGATGATAGAATAAAATGATGTACCACGACTTTGTAGAACATATCATTATTTACAAAAAAAGTTCCCAACAGCATATGTCTAACTATTATGGTTATGCCACAATAAGAATTCTTTTATTTTAAAAATTTAATTAAAATGTCGCCACTTGAAAAGGCTCTTTATTTGTATCTTGGTTTTGATCCTTATCAAAATAAATTACTTCATATTCAAGACAGCTTCAATACCTTTATTTAAATTTTTGAATTTTTCGATTCGGATATTTAATTAGAAAGATATCACGAGTTTAAAAATGTTAGTATTAGAAAAAAGTTTCGGCTACTGGCCGGGGGGGGGGGGGGGTGGGGGGCAAGAAATGAAGTGCAAGGGGGGTTGGCGGGACGGGGGAGCGGGAGAGCGGTGGCGGGAAAGGTGGAAGTGGAACGCTGGAGGGGAACGCACGGAAAAGGACATGCAAGGAGTAACATTTTATTAATTTGAATATGGCATTGCAACGCATGCCGGGAAAAAGCTATATATTATAAAATAAAGTCCAAAAAAACGTGCGAACCGCAAAAACTCAGAATCGAGTACCGGTACGATCAAGGGAGTTGTATAGTGTGGTAGATCTCTATCCCCCCTAGGGAATAAGGGTACCGGTTTTTACCTAAATGGCGTGTTTTAGAAGATATAATGGCTGGAAGTTTCGCCCTCTTGAAATTTCTAGAAAGTTCTAGAAGGTTCCATAGAGATGTTATGGGAGGAGTGGCGGAGTATGTCGTGGAATGTTCGGGAATAGGGAATCGGGATCATCATCACTCTCGAATGTTTCCTGAGCGAAGCCGGGTTACCCAGCTAGTATAACATAAAATAACAACCGGGAAACACATTACTAAAACAACATCAACATTTTGTTAAGTTCACTTCAAGTTTTTTTGCATTATACACACATAATTGATTTGGTGGCGTTTATGAGTAATGTGAGTCTTATAACAGATAGAGGACACACTTTTACATATAACTGAACACTTTACTCAAATTTAGATTTTTCGGAGATGTCTGACTAATCAACTGGAGGATCAAAATATTAACTCAGAAATGCATCATAAAGACTATACGTAGCACTTAATCGAAAAATCCCCTAAAATGAATTGTTACGTTTTAAAAGTTACCGAAGAAATACTTATTTCTTTTTGAACCATACGTAAAAAAAATTTGCTCCTATATCAATATTTTCTTTGACAATTTTGTGAATTAATAGAAAATAGTTTAGTTTCCGTTTTAGGAGACAAATTTTGCAAGTATTAGCTGACTATAGGATATTTTGGATTAACATTGCCTGTTTTAGGGTTTTTTGTAACTGACATATTTCTGGTTCCCTATTCAAAAATCACGAATGGCGAATGTTATCATTATCATAACAAGAAAAACTAGTAAAAAGTTAAGCATTTAATTACCTGCACAATAAAGTGGCGATGGGATGGCGGGTATGGGTAACACCGCCCCGGGAACGATTTATTGGATAACCAACACCTCTGGAATAGGTAAGGCCCTTGACTAGTACACCGAAGGTCGCGGGATCGAATCCCGGCGTGGCAATTTTTTGTTATTTGATTAATTTGTGTTATTTCACAATTTATTCATTTAAAATAATATATAGTATATTTTCGGCACGTTCCAGAGTGGAAGATACTCTCAGTATCGCCCTGGTGTAAGACCATTATTCAGAATTAAAACGTTCCTTAAAATGGCATTAGCAGTGTTTGGTGACCAGATCTGAATAGCCAGGCACTTCCCCACCTTCCTCTTCCCTATCTCCTTCCCCTCCTCACTACCCTCAGCCTCACAACATACCCCGTTTGGCGATGCCATAGTCTCACTGGCTTCAGACGGAGCAGTTGGAACTCTTGTGCGGTATTCATATAAAAAAAAAGTTAGAGACTGGTTGAAGGAGACCTTTTGACCTCGCATCGCAGTGAGAGGGATGAATTCAAACGTCCGTCACTCCTCACGTCCGTCACCCCCGGATTCATACCTACCCCTCTTAGCTATTTTCTTCTCAGATATTCCTTTCCTTTAAATAAACCTGCACACAGCATCTTTAAGATGACGAAAACCCTAAGGGAAATTATTTTCTTCAGGGCCTCCCGTGTGGAGCTAATATAAAAAACCACCGTGTTTTATTAAATATTACTTGAGATATTTGTCGAGAGAATTTTGCTCTATTTCAAATAAGCCACGCATTATTAAATATTTTCGCTTTTGCCTATAAATTACAAAACATTTATTTTTTAACATTAGCGCGCTCCCTCTAACATTCATATTTTCAAATCTCCATTTTAAACCATCTTCTTTTTTCGTTTTGAACACTTACTACGAAGCCTTAAGCCGCCGCTAACCGAATTTCTACCGATTTGCGACATATCCCCCTTAAACATTTGAAGTTTTTAAGCTCTTAAAAATATATATGTTATTTTTGAAGACAATATCTATACTTTCCCCGCGGCGAAACGCAAATTATATGAAATTCCCTTGATAGAAAAAAATCGCAAACTACGATCCGAAAATTATTATTATCACGTCTATTTTAGTTATTTTACAAGGTATATGTATGAAAAAATTCACGGTGTTTCTTTAAATGCTGTTTTAATTGTTTTAAACTAAATTGATGCACATACCATCTCCACATGCTTCATTTCAGAAAACGCCTAAAATAATATCTCATGACTTTATATGTATTCATCAAAACATTTTGCAGCCCTGCATGTGGTATTGAACTTGTAAATGAATATGTTTATTTGGGAGTGACTGTTGATTGTAATTTCAAATGGGATATACAAATAAACAAAATTTGTAAACGCCTGAGGGCGATAGTGGGTAGGCTATACAAACTGAAATGTTTCGTTCTGGTGAATATTTTAAAAATTATTTACTTATCACTCGCAGAATCAACTTTGCGATACGGATTAACTACTTGGGGACACTCTTGTAAAACTAATTTAAACCGCCTACAATCAGTTCAAAATTCTATGATTAAGTTATTAGTTCAAAAAAATTTTTTTTCACAGAGACGAAACATTTCATTGTTGTATCGGAATTTAACAATATTACCGGTGCAGGCCTTATTATGGTATAAAATATTGATTCAGCATGTATCTGAGTCTGATTATAAGAATAAAGTGGAACATGAGCATAATACGAGGTTCAGAAAGAATGAAGGAATGCTTGTTCCAAAATATAATAATAACTATGGACGGCGAACCCTGGAATTTAACGTGCCAAAAATATTTAACATGTTACCAATTAATATAAAAAATTGCGACTCTACGAATAGATTAAGATATATGCTGAAACAATGATTACTAAATAGAGATTGTTTATATTAATTAATGTGTGTTAATTGTGACAATTTGTATAGTTATAGTAATAATAATATGTATGTATGTTTAAATTGTAATTGAACATTAACATCCTGTTGACAAACTGCTTTATTGCAGTTTAACGGGATTGTATCTTGAAAACAATAAATAAATAAGACAGCTCTCAAGAGATTTTTGCTCTTTTTTAAACGAGTCATTAAACATTTTCACAATTTTCGCTTCGATTTTATCGTTTTAAATATTAGCGCACTCTCACCAATATTCGTAATTACATATCTTCTTTTTTTTTGAGCGGGTATACCGCACCGCGCTTTAAGAATTAGACACCAGTGATAATCCAAATTCAATAGTAGAAACTAAAAAATTATACGTCTTTCAAAATCCTGATTTTTCTCGGCGGGTTCGTGAAAATGTCGACAGATGTCGGCTGCTACACGAGCGCCCCACAAGGAGTCGTATCTACCCGGAGGATTATAATATGAAAAATTGATTCATCCCCTCTCCGATTGACATATGGAGCACAATAGGCAACGTAACGAAACTGACACAAAACGAATTGAAAATGATCATTGCTGCAAAATTGCGCCAGATGTTCTGCAGTGGTGTTGAACTTGGATAAGGCGGATTGAGAGAATTTTATATTAATAATAAAGGTGCATATTTTAACATTTTAATTAAAACTTTACTTATTTTGTAATACTTTTTTACGTATGACTCCACACAGGAGGCTCTAAAGAAAATAATTTTCTCAGGGCCCTTTTTATCTTTGGGAA
The DNA here is from genome assembly GCA_917563855.2 of Limnephilus lunatus. NCBI lineage: Eukaryota > Metazoa > Arthropoda > Insecta > Trichoptera > Limnephilidae > Limnephilus > Limnephilus lunatus. Next base: position 3,597,762 of record OU830593.1, on the reverse strand, counting down.
TGCTGTGAGTAGGGTCTTTTTGTGGAGAGGAAGGAGTGAAACTTGGAAAAAAAGGATTGAGAGTATTTAAATTAAATATTTGTTTTAACTTCACGATAAAATCTCAAATTATAGTATTTAATTAAATGAAGACTATTAGTGAAACTCAATCGAAAATCTGGAGACAGAAAAATCAGAAAAAAGTTATTGGCACCTCTGGTACTCGAACCCAGGACCGTTTGCTTACATGGCAAGTGCTCTACCAACTGAGCTAAGGTGTCTATATTCAATTAGGTCACTTTTTACTACACAATACTTCAACTAAGATCTACCAACATTATCTTCATGTTCTTAACGCACATATTATTGGCTGCTATATTTATATGCGATTGCAAGATTTAACTCGAATTAAATGCTATCTAATTTTATTTTTAATTCACGACATCTATTGACTTTTCTGCATGTCTTGGATGAATATTTATTTTTAACTTAATGAGTAAAATCTCAAATTATAATATTTAGCTCAGTTGGTAGAGCACTTGCCATGTAAGCAAAGGGTCCTGGGTTCGAGTCCCTGGGGAGCCAATATCTTTTTCCGGTTTTTCTGTCTCCAGATTTTCGATTGAGTTTCAATAATATTGTCTTTATTTAATTAAATATTTAAATTAAAAAATAAAGATTCATATTTTAACATGTTAGTTATGTAATATTTTTTGAATGCATAACTCAAAACAAGAGGCCCTGAGGAAAATAATTTCATCAGGGTCCTTGTCATCTTTGGGGATGCTGTGTATAGGGTGTCTTTGTGGAAAAGAAGGAATGAACCTGGGTCTTGAAGATACCAAAACACAAAAAAAATATCGGTATAGGTTACAAACCAATCCTTATAACTGTGATTTAAAAAGGTAGCAGCCAAACCATCATCATCATCACTCTTGGCTCTACAACCCCTGGTGGGCCTTTGCCTCTTCAAGAGTCTTCCTCCACTCATCTCGGTTTTATGCCAGTTCTCTCCAGTTTAGAAGGTCTAAGGTAGATATATCTTTGAGGACGTTGTCGCTCCATCTTAATATTGGCCTTATATATGAAAAAAACAGCCAAATATATGAGAAAAATTAGTCGGAAAATATTGTTAATACTTAATTTGAAATATGAGATCGACAAAAATGTATTAAAAATGGGAGGTCCCAATTGACGTGTTGGTTAATGCGTTTATCCTGGTTAGACAAGAGGTCCTGGGTTCGAGTCCCAGTTGCGACCGTGACCTTTTTATTTTTCTGTGTCTTGTTCTTTTTCATATTTTCCTTTAGATTTATTAGTATAAAAATAAATTATCATTTGTTTCATGTTCAAGTTTTTTTTATTTTATGAGGATTTAAAATAACATCATATGTTCCTCCCCAGGTTATAATACCGTATTGTAATATAGATTGAACAACATTGTTTATCAATCGAATTCCATCACATTTCTAATAGTTTCATTAAGAGGCTTTGGTTTGGCCGATTCATTTTGTGAATACACCCCTGGTCTCTGGGTACTATCTACCCCTAACAAAAGGTGGATAAGTCCAAAGTTAAGATGGGGAGGAAGGGGTGGAGTCGGTCGCCGCAAATTCGGAAACAATTTTCGGAATGAAAAATCGGCATTGAATCAATTTCGGCATTTTCTCTTTTCGTCGCCAAATTCTTAAACTCTCTTTTTGCGGCAATTTCGAAAGATCAGTGGGGTTATTTATAAAGATTGCTTTTATTCGACAGGTAACGACACAAATTGAAGAATACGGCTGAAAAACAGACTGTGCTCATATATTTCATATTTCACATTGTTTTGATGTAAAGACAAAAAACGAATTATAATATTTGGATGATTTGTATAGCGCCGTTTTAGTGAAAAATCACACCAAGGGCGCTGTAATGAAAAATATTGACCAAATATGTATGTTTAGGTTTAAAGTTTAAAGAAAATGAATCGGCGTGTTATCTATTATTTTCAAGAAATGTTTTTTTATTTTTTTTTATTACTTAGTCGCAATTGCGACTCATTGTTACTTTTTTATTTTTCTGTGTCTTATTTTTTTTTCGTTTAGATTTATTAGTATTGTCTTGTTCTCAATGATTTTTATATTGATGGGTATAGCCTCCAAAAAGTTTTTACAGCAAGAGTTATTCCATGAAAAAAATAATATTAATTTAGATTTAGACTTTTAGAAAAAGCCAATAAGCACCCAGTATCGGAAAAGTTTATCCGAGATACTATCTAGGTTACAAAATAATTTTTAAAACTCATTGGAATAGGTAACAGCCAAAAATGTGAGATAAATTAGTGGAAGATAACACTGTTTATACTGAATTTCAAAGATGAGATCGACTTAAAAATAAAAGGTCTCAATGACCGAATTGATTAAAACGCTCAACGTTCGAGTCCCAGTTACTACCGTTACCTTTTAATTTGTCTGTGTCTTCTTCTTTTACACATTTTCATTTATATGTATTAGTATTATCTTCTGCTTCAATGATATTTTTAAGTGTTTGGTCAATTTCATAACAGATATTATTGTTAGGTCTTTGTTTATTTTTTTACCACCGATCGACATAATTTACTGATTACTTGGCGTTGAACGCTTTGCCGCAAGATGAACAAAAAGCACAATTATTAAAAAAAACTAGTGTGCTTTAGACCATACAACTGAAGTAAAACTTCACTTTCTTATAAAAGAACATATGACATTGGGGTAACATATGACCATGGGGTGACCTATGACCCTAGAGTGACCTACAACCCTGGGGTGACCTATGACATTGGGGTGACCTACGACCTTGGGGTGACCCACAACTTTGGGGTGACCTATCACCTTGGGGTGACCTACGACCTCGGGGTGACCCACGACCTTGGGTTAGTATGTACGCCTTACCTTAGTTGTGCAGTATGTACGCCTCGCCCGATCACCGTTCGCATCGATCACCGTTCGCATCGATTACCGTTCGCATCAAACTTTTCGTAACGTATTCACCAGCTTACCCCCGAAGTCGAGCGTGCGTTAAGAAGTTTTACTTAAAAATAACAATTATTTAAAATCAAAAAAGTTTTCTGTAATGGATCCTTCAAATGTATGATGGGTAAATTTGGCAGCAGATCCAGAAATGTGGATATTCTGTAAAGCCGGATGACAGATCCACCATATAAAATGGTATATTGATTGTAATCTGAAGGTATTCTAATGGTAATGATGCTTGTTCAGAAATTCATAGTGAAAGAGCAAACTGTTGTGGTCCAATCAGAATCCATTATCCTCCAACAGATAACTGGCATGGTTTTTTGCATCCATTTTTATTAAAGTTTATTGCAGTAATTACTGCGCTGAGCTTTTTGCTAGTTAATTAAGGATGGGTTATGTAGGTTTCGATGGTGAAATTGTTCGGTAATGTGCTTGTTCATTCCCCAACAAAATATCCCAAGGACAAAATGTATCTCCACTACGCTGAATTCTTTCTTATAACTATTTTTGTTGACCAATAATTATTTATTGTCTTTACAGGATGTCTGTATAGTTTTGTCCTATTTTACTATTTATAACCCCCGACGTAAAAAGAAGTGTTATAAGTTTGACGTGTCTGGGTGTCTGTCTGTGGCATCGTAGCTCCTAAACGGATGGACTGATTATGATGCGTTTTTTTTTGGTTTGAAAGCTGATGTGATCGAGATGGTTCTTAGCTACAATTCGTGAAAATCTGTTCAGGCGTTTCAAGGTCATCAGCTCTTTTTTTGTAGGGCGTTACTTACTTTTTTTACTAATTGAAATATAAATTATTGTCTTTACAGGATGTCTGTATTATTTTTGTCCCATTTTTTTTTAGATTGTTAGGTTAGGTTGGGTTTTAGTAGATATTTTGTTGGGGGATGTTTTGTCCGTAGCATATTTTGTCGGGGATATTTTGTCGGGAGGACGCTGCTTTTAGTATTCCCGCGGAAATGGCACAGTGACGCGAATGGATGGCGCCATCTCATTTATTTAATACGAGTGAAGAAGAAGCAAGAAAAGTAGTAATTTTCTTGCTTCTCTTTCGCTCGTATTGAAGAAATGAGTTGCCGCGAGCCATTATCGTCGCCGTGCCGTTTCCGCGGGAATTATTAAAGCAGCCTTCCACTTTCCCTGCCCCTTCCCCTCCACCTTCCCCGCCTTGCCGCTCCCCTATCCCGCTCTCGAGTTCCATATAATCAGTCCCAGTACATTCAGTTTTCAAACAGCTCGCGTGCCACCTATTACATTTTTTTTTCAAATTTTCATGTTTTGAACCTAACACAGGTACTTATTAAAAATACGTATAATCCTTACTTACTAAATTAATTAATTAGTACTTCAAGTAAATTCATTAATTTAAAGAGTTTATTCATAAATTGAATTTTGATTTAACAAACGATGGTTTGCAAAATGTCATCCTCAAATTGTGATATTTTTGACAGTTTCGTTAGAGTTTTTGTAATGATTAAAAAAACTTTTCAGATGAATTGTCATGTGGTTGTAATAATCCAGAAACCTTCGCGAGGGTGGAAAGAAGGTATTATGAAAGTTTAAAACATTTCCTATGCTTAATATAGCAATAAATAAACAACTTACGTACGTACATAGTATAAGCAAGCACATTTTAATTTTTATACATATAGATAATAAACAAACAAAAAAATTTACAAAACATAAAACGACTTCAAAAAATGCTCTAACAAGTAAAAAAAATAATTTCGTATTCTTCTACAACTTACTTTTTCTACTCATCAATATGTAGGTACGATTCTTATTTTTGGAGTCGGTGTCAGCCAAGATAGGTTTGTCGTGCGTGCACACAAGCTCATCTCACCTATAACTATGTATGTAGTTACCTTGGCTGCCACCGACTCCAAAAATAACAATCGTACCTGCATATTGATGAGTAGAAAAAGTGAGTTGATTATTAAGTTGTAGAAGAATATGAAATATTTTTTTTTTACTTTTAAGTGCATTTCTTAAAGTCGTTTTTTGTTTTGTTCAAATTTTTGTTTATTTTTTGATTTTTAGTGAATCTGAAGTACACTAACTAATTTGTCTTACTTCAAAAAAAGAGTCATCGAAATCGGTTGGCGTAATATTGAGTCATTCGTCCATTTGTCGCGCACATACTTTTTGCAAATTTAAGACATATATGGTTTTCTCATAGATCCCATTGTCAGAACTAGACCAAATTAAAATGGGACCACACGGAAAGCATCAGCTTTCTAATAAAAAATAATCATCAATATCGGTTCACCCAATCAAAAGTTCTGAGGTAACAAACATAATTAAAAAAAACCGTCGAATTGAGAACCTCCTCCTTTTCGAAGTCGTTTAAAAAATATATATTTACTTAAGGGATAGTGTTGGCTATATAGGAAAGTATTATGAAAATAAAATTGAAAAAAAAAATTATGAGGAAGATAGTAGATAATTTTCACATAGGTATAATTCAATACTCTTATAAAGAAAATATTATGTAAATATTATTTCAGAGGGCGAAAGGTGTAGGTTTCTAAGGATAGAGAAAAGGTAGATTTATTTAATAAATTCTAGTAGTTTTGGATAACAACACGGGTAGAAATAAATTGAATTGTGAAACCCACCCACAAATGTATTTATTTGTGTTCTATTCTATATACAGAAGAACTGAACGCGGCGGTAAAAAGTAGCGAGATTGGCAGTCCACAGTTTGAAAAATGAATTAAAATTGTACTGTATTTTTTTCCTACATTGACTCCACACAGGAGATTAAGAGGAAAATATTTTCGCTTAGGGCCAATGTCATCTTTGGGGATGCCATTGCAGAGGCCGGCAAATTGTTTCAGAGCCGAGCTGCTGAACTTAACAACGAGTCAAATATCAACGAGACAAATTTCAACCGTTTACAAATGTTGGGCGCGTTTGGCGTGTTTCTCGACTGTGCACCGGTGCTGAAGGAATCAATGAGATTAGTTCCTCGCAGTATCTTCCATCGTAATATTGGTAGAAGAAGGACAGCATTCCCATGTCCTCAATATGTTTGTTATGATAGGAGAATCTATCAAATGTTCCTCCCATTTCTCAACAGCATCATGGGTTTTTTTCTGGAATTTTGGGACACCAGACCAGAGATGGCTGCCAAATCCAACCATGGAGCGCACTTGCGAGTTGTGCAGGGTTAGCAGTTGTGTACTATTAAAGTATCTGTGGGTCCTGTACATTACACCCAGCGTCTGAGAGGTTAAGTTAACTCCAAATTCAAAGGAGCCTCCGTACCTAAACTGGTAACTTAAGAATTACTTATATTATCTTTGCAATCTATCATTGAATATGGAATAATCGTGAGGGGAGGTGCAACACCATCAGATATAGATTCACTGTCAAAGGCTCAAAAATTAATAATTAGAGTTATACTAAAAATCCCAATTTTTTTTTAAATTTATAGAATTCTTTACATCCATCATTACATAGTATAAAATAAAGTCGCTCAAAATGTTTGTGCGCTTAGATCTTTTAAACTACGCAACGGATTTTCATGCAGTTTTCACCAATATATAGAGTGATTTAAGAGAAAGGTTTATTTGTATAATACTTGCTTATTATAGTAGAAAAAAGCCGAGAAAATCTAATATTCAATTCAGGCTGCGGGCAGCAAGCGGGTGGTGTGGATTTTATAAAGGTTGGGAAATGGCGTTGTGTTTTGTTGGCCACAGCAATGTGTGGCCAGGTCCGATTGTATAAAATAAACTTATTCAAATATGAACAAAATTTAATGACAGATTTTAACATAAACATAAAATTATAACAAAAAAACTAAGGGTCTAGTATTTACCTGTGGGCTAAAATATTTAAAAAAATTTAAATATTAAATCAAAAATAAAATAATTTAACATAAAAACATTAATGAACGACAATATATACGGTTTGTCTGGATACAAATAAATAATACATCTATATAAATAAGCAAAACGTCTGTAAAACCCAGAATAAATAAATAAATTAATGAATTAAACTCGTGTAATGGAAAGCAGCACGAAGGCGAATGGTAGAAGAAAAAAGGTGGATGGCCGAGTAGTTTTTTTACTAGTAAAATCGGTCCAATTTGTAGGATAAGTGGTACCAAGAGATTTTGTATCAGATGACGTCACAAAGCTGTTAATCTAGTCCGCGATTGTACCCCGGGCGATGCAGTATGACGTAAGGGTCGAGCCGCAGCGTTCAGATGTTTATTTTCTAATTTACAATATCGATTTATTAATTGTGTGAAATTCAATACAACTTTTTATTTGTTATTATTATTTAATACAATAAGTTTTCATATTTCAAAATATGATTTGATAATGTGAGCCTCACTCGGTGCTTTTCCACTGCCGAGGCCCACATTTTACAATTCAATAAAATAAAATATGAAACAACCAATTTTATTAAATGCAATAAAACTAAGGTGATATAGAATTAAATTTTATATTCTTTTACATTGTAAAATTTTGGTAATATTGCCATTTTCGTTCTTTAATCCATCATGCTTTTATTGCGAAGTATTTATGGTGACTTTATCCAAAGCTTGTGTTCATCGTCGGAGTTTTTATGTTTTTTTGTACGTTTGTTTAACCGATCCATTTGTTGGTCTCATATGTGTCTCCCTTTTTAGCATGGTTATAAATATGGTCTAAACGGTGTTAGGAAGAGAAAACTGCACACTTTATATTTAAATCTAAAAATTAAACGCATAATAAATTAATTGTACACCTTTATGAATCTAACGACAAAAAGTACGTTGATCAAAACGTTTCTAAAACATTTGCCTATTAAAATATGTACTTGTTTTTATTTTTTTCGTTATCAGTAATTTAAATTGGAAAAATAAGGTGAGCCATTTTCAAAACTTTTATGTGTTTGTGAGAAAAAAAAATTATTTTTAAAATGATATGTTTATTTAGGTCCCATGCCAATCCAGAATGAAAACAACTCACAACCACCTCAGAAAGGTTATTAAAAGCAATAAAAAATAATTTTAAAATAGCCGGTAACCCCAACCTAAACCAATTTAACCAAAAAAAATGTAGCTTGTTTTGCTTTTGTTGCTAAACATATAATTCTGCCCCTCTTTTTTACACACTAACTGCCAATAGTCGAAAATGAGACATCTCTCCAAAGGAAAAATATAATAATTATAATAAATCTCCCTCACACGAATAAAGAAACAGAAATGCAATTCCCGCAGTTAAATGGAAAAGTAAGAAAAATCACAAAATATATAAATCCGTACACAACGCCATCTCTGAAACTGACAAAAAAAAAACGCTATCAGTTGCGCATTGATAACTGCTTCATTGTGTAATTTTTAACTTAATAAAAAAACTCAATTTAATTCAGCTAATAGTTAACATAACAGTTATTGATTCTGAGGTGGTATGAAGTTGGCCAGGTCAGCTAGTTTATTATAAAATTTGAAAGCTTATTTCATAACCTTTACAGAACTGTTTTTAGTTTTCGGATACATTTAGAAATATTCCATTTATTTGGATTTTATTGCGAAACGGAAATATTTTGACCCCATGATAAAATATCGTCGAGGGGTTAAAAATATTCAGAATCGATGTTTGTGTATCTTTATTAGATGATAATGTTTTGTTTAAATTCTTCATTATGCCTGCTAACCATCTGGTCTGACTCGATTTCAATCAATCTATTTTTGCAATATACAATTACACAGATTATCTGGTATAAAAAAGCGATAAAAAATTACACAATTGTTTTTAATTTGCTTTTATCAGTGCAGTGATGCGTTAGTAAATATACCGTTTCGCCTTGATTTATTGCAAACAGAGGCAGCGTTAAACAGCGTAGTACTCGTACATTATGTTTGACAAGTTCGTGCTTTTAGGATGGTTCCAAGCGTTTTCATCCCGCGACAAAATATCCCCGACAAAATATCATCGACAAAATATCCTACGGGCAAAAGATTCCCCAATAAAATAACTACTAAAGCCTAACCTAACCTAACAAAAAAATGGGACAAAAATAATACAGACATCCTGTAAAGACAATAAATTGTTGTTCAAAAATAGTGAAATGGGACAAAAATAATACAGTTAAAACCACTGGAGCGACTTTGGTTGAAAAATGGACCACTTTTATTTTTCTGCGATTGGTAGCGGTCTAAAAGTGGACCACATTTTCCTACCATTCGTAAAACATTTATTGTAATTATTTAAAACATTTCCTTGGCCTGATGATTGTACTGATGATTAGATGAATTATGTAATGATGAATTACTGTTATACATAATTCATCTAATCATCCTTTCACTCAGAAACTCTCGGCCTTTCACTCTATGGTTAATAGATTAGTTACGATTCCTTTGTCTGTTCCTAATTTTACTTTGGAATTAAATCTCATTAAACAAATAGCAGTTAATAATGGTTAGTCTACTAAACTAATAGATCAAATACTTAATAAAAAGAATAAACAGAAATTTTTAAAACTATATATCTACCCTTTTTCTAAACATAATAATAATCAATGGAGTAGAATTCTATTTGTTAATAACGACATGTCAAAAATAGTTAGCAAAATTTTTCCCAGTAATATACAACCTGCATTTTACACAAATAACAAATTTTTAAAAATTTATACTTAACAACAAAGACAGCGACATCAAAACAAAAAAATCAGGCGTTTATAAACTCGATTGTAAAGATTGTAATATCTTTTATATAGGTAGAACAAATAGAAACTTTGAAGTAAGGGTTAAAGAACATCTCAGGGCATTAAATGGTAACAGCGAGTCTGAGTTCGCAGATCATTTAATGAAAAATAATCATAATTTTGACAAAAACTATGGACTTAAAATATTACATACAGGCTATAGGGCAACACAGATAATTAATTTAGAGATTTTAGAAATTAGAAAAAATGTAAATAATAAAGCAGACATAATTAATAAGCAGCAAATTTTTATAAACCCTCTTTTGAACCTTTTCCCACTTAACCGGTCTTTTCCTGCTAATGGCTTTAAAATCCCTAATTGATAAACTTTCCCCACTCTTACCCCTCCCCATCCCTTCTACCCTTTCCTTCCAGGTGTAATCTATATTTAATTTTTAAGTTTAGTATAATTTTGATCCTGATGAAGTAAACATTTTTTACGAAACATGTTGATTGTGTACCAATAAAAGTGATGTAAACAAAGTTATTTGTCTTTTTATTAAAATATTTTTTTTTGTCGTTACAGGATGTCTGTATTATTTTTGTCCCATTTTGTTAGGTTAGGTTAGGTCAAGTTTTAGAAGATATTTTGTTGGGTGATGTTTTGTCCGTAGGATATTTTGTCGGGGATATTTTGTCGCGGGATGTAAAAGCGCATTACCTTTAGGCTTTGATGTTCCATTGGAAACATACACTACATAAAGCCGTACCGTTTTGTTTAGCCAACAGATGAACACGTAATTAATTATCCAACAGAGAAGCTCTGATAATGTATTACTTATAGCTAATGATTTATTCTATAGGCGTGGTGAGATATTTGTAATTTCTTTGTTATTTTTACGTCATTTTGATAAATTATTGTTTACTTTATGTTGTTAAAGAAATATTGAAGAAAAAGGTTTTTGACCTAGTACCGCGATTATTATTATTCATTTTAAAACAGTTATTTATGAAGTGTTTATTTTTAAAATGCGAACATTTTTTTCGTATTAACGTGCCAACGAGTACTGTTTTCAATTAAAGGTATGCGAATTTTTTTTACGGTGCTCCAGATTTTATGTCCGGGTTGAATCTTTCCCAAATGAAAGACTAAACCCTTCCACACACTTTTCCACAAATGATTATCTAGTAAATCCACGCAATGTAAGTGCACTATACAAGTATAATAAATACAAAACAATACAAGAACAATACTTCAATTCAGAAACATAATGGGAAAATATTTCACCGACTCCAGATATTTTCATATCAGAGGGTAAATCCTACTGATCCCCCAATATAAATATTAAAAAAAATCTTTCGTAATCCTACATGTATTTAAAATGACCGACTTTTGCATTTTTATATATAAATTCTTTGACAAATCTAATACGCCTAAATTTTTAATGAGAGAGCTAGGTATAAGGCCAGTAGCTGAAATAACAAATGGTAATATTTTTATATTCTGAGAATGCCAAATTCTTTTAATCTCATTTCCTAAATCTGTATTATATTTTTTATTTTTTAAGAAACAGTTTTCTGAATATTACAAGAATTTGGAATAGCGACATCAATGATATAAGTTATTTTCTTAATTTTGTCATGTAAAACTATATCGGGTCTATTATGACTAATTGTTCTGTCTGTTAGAATAGTTTTATCGTAATATAAATTTTATAATGATGATTCTTGAGTAAAGCGAAACCGGTGGGTTCAAAAAATTAATAAAACTCGTGGTTTTAAACAAAACAGTATTTTGTTTTATTAAATTTTATAAAATTTATTTTTTAAAAATGAATTTGGTTCATATTCATAATATGGTTCATTACGGCAGTCAATCAAGTTATGTTTAATTACCAAATTTTGGTGAATTATTTTTAAAACATGATTGTGCCTAAATGAATACTCGGACGGCGCTAATACAGAACATCCCGATATAATATGTTCTATAGTTTCCGGAAAAGCCAAACATTTTCTACATAAATCATCAATTTGATTTGTATCTTTGATGATATGCTTCCTATAATTTTAGTATTAATGACTCTATCTTGAATGGCAATAATAAATCCTTCTATTTCTGCGCTCTACTCTCCAATACTCAACCATTTGTTTGACGAAAGTTTGTCAACATATGTTTGGTTGAGATAGTTGAAGTGTTTTGCGTGAAGAATTTTATTTGACCAGGAATCTAATAATTCCTGGTTGGTATTTATAAGAATGCTGGCATTCTCGTCGTATAAATTTAATGGCGAAATATTTTTATCTGCCTTGCAAATTATTTTATGCATTTCTGAACTATGAGCTTTCGTATGGAATTTTTTTTTTTTGCATTTCTACCTGATTATGTTTTAAATATGTTATTTTGACTATACCTCTACCACCTAAATTTCTAGGTAAATTAATTCGTTCTATGGCTGAATTTGGATAATACAATATAAGTAATATTATTTTGGGCTTAAATGTGTCATCTTTATTATGCATGTATGAATGCCTCATAAGCGTCCCAGTTGCTCCCGTCTGGAGCCAGTCAGACTATGACATCCCCAATTGGGGGTATGTTGTGAGGCTGAAGGTGGTGGGGAGGGGAAGGAGATGGAGAGGAGGAAGGCGGAAAACTACCTGGCTATTCAAATCTGATCACCAAACATGGCTAAAGCCATTTAGACCTACGTTTCATTTCTGAATGGTGGTCTTACGGTGAGAGTATCTTCCACTCTGGAACGTGCCGCAAATAATACACTTTATATTATTATTATAACATTTTCAATGCAATTTGCCATTTAAGTAAGTTGTGTTTTATTAAATATGTTTTACGGCAGTCGCTTGCATTTTAATAACATTTTTTTAATATTCGCGCGCTCCCTCTAACATTCGCATTTACATATCTCACTTTAAATCCGTCTTCAGTTTAAAGCGCCCTTGAGGTGATTTTTCACAAAAACGGCGCTCTACAATAAAATAAAATATGTAGAATAAAATTCGCTGTAGAATAAAATATGTATGTATGTATATATAAAATCATCAAACTGCTTCGACTTGCAGCAATAACTTTCTTCTCTGTCTGTACGTATATCGGTAGAGTTTTGTTGATCATTTGGTAATATTAGACACCTCGCAAAACTAAAAAATATTTATTGTTATATGTAAACACCTATTTTAATTGTAAATCTCTAATTTTAAGTCACATTTGTAAATATATATGTATGCCACTAGTTTTCAGTCAGTAGTAATAAGTCTTAGTCGTAAGTCACTAGCTATGTACATATAAGTCTTAAATGTAAGTACCTAGTTATAATTTGGAATCTTAGTTGTAAGTCCATCGTATTAATTTTATTTTATTGTATGTTTATATGTACAGCGCCCTTGAGGTGATTTTTCACAAAAACGGCGCTTTATAAATCAGCCAAATTTGTCCAATTATTATTATTATTATTCAGTAATCTTCCTCTTCTTAAATACTACTTAGCATCAAAATCACCAACTGCATCAGACATCAATAAAATAATATGTGTAAATTTGTGTACATCGATCGTTCAACTGATTAGACAGACATCTCCAAATACAAAATTTTTAGATAATGAAGAAAGCTAACCATAAATCAAATATTATTTACACTTTTCTATGTTTTACATATTAAATATGCTATAAAATAACACCCGGATGCATAACGGTCCGGTACATTAGTATAACATTTTGAAATATCCTATTAGTGACCCAGAGAATATCAACGTTTTGATTAATTCACTACAAGTTCTGCATTATAAAAGATTTGATGGTGTTTATGAGCAATCTGAGTGTTATACCAGACGGAGAGTACACTTTTACATATAACTGCATACTAAACTCTAATTTCGATTTTTTGGGGATATCTGAGTAATAAACTGATTAATATATATAAAACTATTTTTTTAAAGTTAAGGATTAACTAAAAATGTGGTTTTTCTTTTTTCAGGTCCAAGGTGCTGCGAATTCATTTCAAGGTGGCTGCCCTAACAATCAGTCAAAAATAACGAAGTCCTAAAATGAGTTAGTGTCGAAACATAAAAACGACTACGTATCTAAAACAAGTGTTATCGTGCAATAATTATCATGTGTCGAAAATAGTATTTCATTTCTTTTACAATAACGCAGTGTATTTAAGTGTGTTCAACAATTATTTGTGTACTGTAAACTCGTGAAAAACTAATAAAATCATTTAGTTTTAGTGACTTAAATCATCGTCATTTTGGTGCAGTATGTTGTTTAAACCTTCGGCAATCCCTCGAGAGTAGAAGTAACATGTCTTTCGGCGAATACTTCTTCGACAACTCCTCCCTACCCGGTTTTGCCTGCAGGCTTTTGTCTGGTAGGCTCCGGTCTTGCTCCGTAGCGGGAGCGGGATTGGACTGCCTACCAGACTCTCCAGATAACCTCACATTTCCGGAATTCACCCCATATCCTTCCTACTCCTGTAACCTTGACGTTGATGTCCAAAATGACACCCTTTACAACTGCAATGCCTGTATTACCAATTTGAACAATAGTACGTCTTGCTTTGATAAATTTGATCTTTCTCTTAATGGGATGGTGTTTGAATCAGCGTTGAGATCCCTTTGGTTAAGAGTTCCTCTTGATCTGGACGATTCTTGCATCGCGAGGACTTCTGATCGTCTCACAAAACATTTAGAGTGCTTTATGAGTGGATTGCAATATTTAAATCAAAGTTTTCGATTGAGAGACGATCTGGAATACATAGATTCTGATAGTGGCTCAGTGAATTCTCTGGATAAAGTGCAGTGCGTTTGGGGCAGTCATAATTCCACGTCAGACAATGATGTCTTGGAGTATGACTGGAGTTTCTTGTTTGTGATTGTTTTCATCATCGCTGGTGGGCTTGGTAATATCCTTGTCTGCTTGGCGGTCTGCCTGGACAGGAGATTGCAGAATGTGACCAATTACTTTCTGCTGTCATTGGCAATTGCTGATTTGCTGGTGAGCTTGTTCGTGATGCCGTTAGGTGCCATTCCAGGATTCTTAGGTGAGTTAACATTTTTAATTCTTATTTTATATGAATTTGTACGAATATGGGTCTACTTTTTCCAACAGGTAAACTAAGAGAAACATTTCTTAATAAATCGTGGAGAACAAACTAAGTGGAGATATTGCCACCAAATCAGGTTTGGGGTCTGGCTTGCATGAGCAACCAATTGGGTGTTTTTGTCACTGGGGTTATGGGGTTGTTGTTTCTAGTAGGTGATCGGACCCATAGGACACTGGAGGTTATCCACCGCATACCCGCCCCGGAATAAGTAACTTATGGTTACTCCTTCAGGGCTCTCACAAGGAAGCTATTTTTTTTATTTGAACATCTCTACATTTAATTAAACAAAACCAGAGTCACAATGTCCCCGCATACGGTGTTAACGAGCAGTATGCAAGTGCTTTATATGTACAGGTTAGTATTAAATAATTAAATAAATGTATACATTACCTCTTTCTTTGGGGAAAAGCAGAGGGGAGAAATATAAATTTCATGTGTAGGCGGTATGCCTACCCTGCCAGTTTATTGTACATAAAAGACATCACTCAATTTTCAGGTGGTTGCTGGTAGTGAGCGAGTGTGTCACAGATACACCCGGCAGTCCTGTTGAGAGGTGCATGTTTTCAGGAAAGCCAAGCTTGAGATCGGTTTCCGCGCCCCTAAGCCGACTTCCCGGTGATGCATTGGGAGTGGGTGACAGAACGCCTATAGGACAGTTACAAATATTAATTTATTAGACTATCTGGAGCAATCTGTGTTTTTATTTCATTGAAGTGAAAGAATTCTGTAAAAGAGTCTACAGCCATTTCTAAACTATGTTTGAGTCAGACACTATCTCGCGGTATTTAAATTCTTTTACGTAATGGAAATTAGAAATATTATATTAATAGTTTTTATTTTGATAAAAATACCACTTTCTATTAAACATTAAATACAAACGAACCCTTATTGCTCTGTGTTCATAAGTTCATCCCTTGTTCTTCACAGAAATGCTTGCTTTCAATACTTTAAGAAGCCTGCCGAAAAATATCTTTGGGTAAAGAGTTGTTTAAGGTAATATCTGGAACTACATACTTGTTCTACCGATGTTGAAGGAATTAAATTTTTATATGCCTAACAAGTATATTCGTGGGAGATTACACACGTACTTTTTTTTGTATGCTCTGAAAGCGCCTGTCGGAACGCGCCAATTAACTGAAGGAATCAAATACTGTGCATTAACCATGGACATTTTTAACGTCACTTACAGACAATTCAATAATGATCTTTTGATGCATGTCACAATATAGTAAAACTGACTCCTTTGACCTTTTTATACTTACATTTACATCCAATATGTAATCTTCTCTATAATATATCGGTGTATTATTAAAAGATCTGAATAAAATAATAATCTTAGAAGAATAGAAGTGAAACGAGATGTATGCGCATTCTTTAGATGCTCTTTTTTGAGTCCGAAAAAATGACGATGTATAGTTTAGGCAAATATTATAGAAGGCGTGAAGAGCACGGTTAATTGGCGAATGTTCTGCAATATTTATTTTGTAATTAGGCGTGTAGAATAGTGTTGTATGGCGGGTATATATCAAAGGTATATTGAAATGAATTTGATACAGGAATTCGGTACAGTCAAAGTAATTGTTTAAAATTCTACGTGGAAATTTTAAATCCGCTACTGTTCGCCTTTGTCGCAAAGATTGAAATGTACTTTCAAAGATATTGTTAAACTTGAAGGTGAGATATTTTGTAAATTTGATTTGATTACAATATCAGATTATTTTTTGATTTGTATTTTTTGCTAAACATTTTTACAAATATTCAAAAACTTTCTAATTTCTGAAGTAATTTCATCGTCGCGTTAAGTGCTTTCTTATTCTTGTTGAACTTAATGGACCCACGAATAAACCGCAAAACCAAACAATTTAAAGTAAGCCCTACTTTTCCTTACTTCTGGAAAAAATAAATCTTATTCTTTATCTATTTTTTTTCACAAATTTCTTATTTTCTTTGACCTCGGCACTGCCTACCCTACATTGCTTGCATAAAAATACAGAAAACTAACTAACTAACAATCACTCCATTTCCCCGAAGGGATAGGCAGAGAGGACGTACCACCAAACAACTCGTTCTTGGCACACACTCCTTGCCTCATTCCTATCAAACATCTTCTCATACATATTCTATTATTCTGACTCTTGACATGGCCCGACTCAAGTATCTGATTCACTTGATCGTGTCATGTTGTCCTCGACGTCCTCGACTTTCATATTACCATTGAAACTCTCTGGAACAAGTGAGACTATGGCATCCCCAAATGGGTTATGTTGTGAGACCGAAGGTAGGAGGGAGGGGAAGGAGATGGGGAAGAGTTAGATGGGGAAGTACCTGGCTATTCAGATCTGGTCACACGGCTAAAGCCATTACAATCAACGTTTCGTTTCTGAATTATGGTCTTACACCAGTGCGACACTGAGAGTATTTTCCACTCTGAAACGTGCTGCAAATATACTATATGTTATTTTAATTAATCAAATAAAATTTATTTGCCCACTCCGGGATTTGATTCCGCGATCTTCGGATTGCAAGTCAAGAACATACACCTCAGGGATCTCATCATTCAGTCTACTTTCATCCTTCCTCTGCCAGTTTCATGCCTCATCGTCACACATCGGGTAAGGTACTAGCATTCCATTGTGGACTGCTAGCTTCCCTTCTTTGGACAGCTTTTTGTTAGAACCAACCAGATTCAGTACCTACTCCTACTTTTAGTTATGTGCATTTACCCTTATTTTCCGTGATTTTTTTTTTTTTACATTAAACCAAATACCCTAGAACAGTGTTTATTAACCTGTGGTCCGCGGATCTCTGGGGTTCCGCGAATACACGTATGGGGGTCCGCAGTCTCCTCTCTGGACCATTTAGTAAAAGTCTCGTAATCGCTACGGTTACTTACGGCGAACGTGCGGCGACGATGTATTCTTTTTGGAGAATTCTGAGGGCGGCGTCAATAAACATGCTGCTCACTTCAATGACTTTGGATGGCTCACAATGGCAGTATATTTAGCTGATATCTTTAGAGCCCTTAAAGAGCTGGACTTGGGTCTACAAGGGAGAGATAACAACATCTTCCAAGTTGAAGATAACATTGAAAAGATGCTAAAGAAGCTTGATATGTGGACAAATCGTACAATTCAAAAAAACTATAATCATTTTCCCATACTGCAGCATTTTTGGAATCCTCTGGTGGAGAAATGTTGCCAACGCAAGTACAAGACGAAATGATTAAACACGGAGGTGTAAGTTGTTTAAGGTCTTCGTTTCGGGATTATTTTCTAAACCCAACAAAAAAAATGGATATTAGACCCTTTCAACACAGATGTGCTTGAAAAACCAATTAATAGAAATATCTTGTGATTCAGCTTTGAAACGTAATTTCAAAGAATTCTCTTCATCAAGTTTTTGGGTGAATGTAAAGAAAAATTATAAGTAAATATCAGAAGAACCACTGAAACATTTACTGCTTTTCTCAACCACATACCTCTGTGAAAAAGTATTATCTGCTCTTGTATATAAAAAAAAATGCAGAAACAGATTACAAGAGGAGTCCGATGTGACATTACAACTTAGTAGTCACCAACCCGATTATCACTAAAACAGCAACACCAACCTTCACATTAATTAATCGTTAATAATGTTAATGTCGGTGATGCTGTTATACGTTAATTATTAACGTATTTTTTATAAAAAAGTTTTTTTTTGTAATTGTAGTACTAAAATAAAAGGTCCAAAATGTATTTTTGTTTTTTTTTTTATTAACGGGGTCCTTGAAAATTGTGCTTGATTTCCTAGGGGTCCGCAGCTGAAAAAGGTTAGGAAACGCTGCCCTAGAATATTAACACGCCCAACTCCAGTGAAATATTGGCAATATTTAATTGTATTAGCTGGCAACTCTGCCGCCAGAGGCGCTAGTGTAGCAAGTTGCAATCGCTCCAGACAATATTGCGGCAAATAATCGAATTTATATAGTGCTTGGTGGCGATGCTAGAGTTATAACTGTTAGAGCAAACTTTATAGCAGTTTAATATTTTTGAAGTGAATGTTCTTTAGCACCATTGTGATTTGAAACTCGACGAAACGATACTAAAAAGAGACAAACACATACATCTTCTTATAGTATTTAGCTTTCGAGGGAATTAGATAGCAATTAAATATTTATTTGATTCATTGTCCCACGCAAGTCCCCTTTAGCGTAGTGGTATAAAACGCCCGACGAAGCTTTGCAGTCATTCAGCCACTCCAAAAGTAAAGAAAATATTTTACATGAAATCCACAACTTTTGAGGAAAAAAAATCCCTCATACACTCTGTCATCTTTGGGGATGCTGTGTGGATGGTCTATTAGAGAAAGGAAGGACAGGGGGAAGGAAAAATTATGAGAGGCGGACAGGAGTCTGGAGGCCAATGTGTCCAGGAGTGACGGACGTATGAATCCATCCCTCCCACTGCGAGTCCGACTAGAGAGGTCTAGTTTAGGTCTCCCTCGCCAAGAAACCGGGAACACCCGGTTAAGACACCAAACGTAGAAAACCACTTGTGGTGACTTGTGGCAGGTGTGTTGGTTATCTAATAAATGGTTCCTGGGGCGGCGGCATCCATTCCCGCCTCACAAATTGTATCCCAGGCGTCCCGTGTTTGATTCCTCGGCTGGCCAAGTCCTCCAGGAACATTTTCCGCTTACCATGGTGATAGTAGAAAGATTTTCAAATATTTTCGGGTTATTCGTAACTCGGGAATGTTTGTCTGTCTTTTAAAAAAAAATCTGAGTGTGTAATTCAAACGCAGCAGAAGTGAAACTAGAAAGTCGCTAGATGTCGCTTTCTTTTCTTTTACATGTTTTTTTAAGTGGTTTGAAGAGAATATTGATTTCACAAAAAAAAAATGTTTTTTTTTGGATTCCGTAGGATTCGAACCCCCGTTCGCTTGATGTCTGTCTCTCTGGCTGCTGAGACTTGTCAGGCACCTTGCCCACTACGCTATGGAAGGCACGCGCCGAGGTGCGAATTTACCGCATTATATCAAAACCGAGTATTTGTGTAGAACTGGGTTGTGACGCATTTCCGTTTCACCCGAATTTCAAGTAACTAACGGCGCTTAAGAAGTTTCACTTAAAAAAAAAAAATAATATTGCACGAAATAAAACCAACCAGCACAACTGCGGCGCTAGGAGGCGCTAGTATGGCATAATGACATCAACATTTATAACTTCTATTCTACAGTATTTGATAAAGCTAATACAAACATGAGAAATTACATAAATTTTCTAATTAAAAAAATAAACAAAAAAACGTTGAATACCTTTCTTGCGGTTGTTAATAACACCGCGGTGAATTTTTACCCACTGCATGCGCTTTGAATAATGCAAGAAGTGTTATAGAGCTTCCTCGCTAAGGAGAGCTTTTTAATATGCACTAATAAACGCGGTGCATTACGCAGCTGGAGTGCATTGTACCGAATGTGCATGCATTTTTGCTTTCGGTCTTTTATGTTAAATTTAATATTAAAAGTCTTGGCGAAATTTTAAAAGTTTCGGAATACAACACGTCTCTTTGTGAAAGCCGATGTTCCAAAGATAAGTGATTTCATAAAATATTATACGCATGCTCATGAAAAACGGGATATTATAATATATAGGATTTGTTGAGCTAAATTTATATCGATCGTCCAGTAGATTAGTCATTCATCCATTTTGACCATGTTAAATCAAAGATTGCTCCGGTGACCGGTGTAATATACAGACTACGTAGATTGCTTCCCACAGCCATACTGCGATCTTTGTACTATGCTATGATTCACTCCCACTTGGCATACCTTTCGAGTATCTGGGGTTTTGCTACCAAAAAAATGATATCGGAGGTGCAAATAATCCAAAATAGAGCCCTACGTAACATTTTTGGCTTGCCTTGGGATACACCTGTTAAAGATATTTACCGTCACGCACTTGTATTGCCATTTAAGATTGTTCCTAGCTTTGAGATAACAAACACCATTTTAAATATTATTCAGTGCAACACCCACACAAATATAAAACTGAACTATAACAACGACTTTTTTTTCCTTGTTAGTTTTTGGGGTGTTATGCCGTGTTGCGCTACCTCCTTCTTCTATAGCCGACGTTTCGGACAGCGTTGCAGTGTCCATCATCAGGGCAGATCCGGTAGATCCACACATCAACGCTGTCCGAAACGTCGGCTATAGAAGGAGGTAGCGCAACACGGCATAACACCCCAAAAACTAACAACGAAAATGCTTTTGGCCGTGAAAATCTAAAAACTTATCTATAACAACGACGTTCACCAATATAATACAAGACAACACAACAAACTACACCGATCAAAAATACACTCAACAAAGTTCGGACTGAAATCATAAGAATACATTGCCTACACTAACTATAACAAACTGCCTGAAAACTTGAGACAGGTATATGCCTACAACAAATCTCGAAATGATATATTGAAAACCTATTTTTTCAAATATTATTTGGAAAACGAGTCATAAGTAGGTACAAACTCTGTTCTGATAGCCCTGATTATCTTTTTATTTGTATGTAAACATCTTGTATTAGGTCTGTATATTTTTGAGCCCGTACCTTATATTGTATTTTCCTGATTTTGTTTTTTTATGCATTTCTTAGTCCATCTCATTAGTCCATCATGGAGGAAACTTTATTTTAACTTTTTGAAACCAAAAGTACATAAATCAAATGAGTCGGTTATACAAATTCATAAAATCTTATGAGACATGTTTCTGTGAAATATTTGTAAAGTGATTCTTCATATGTTTGTGTCTGTATGTTGCTTCTGTGAAATGTTTTTGTAATTTTTTTTATTTATACATTGTGTCTACATATTGGTATAAATTTTAAAAATGATCACTATAAATGAAATATTATTTACACGTGTCTGTGTTTAAAGTATAAAATCTTCTTCTTCTATATAAATAAAAATTAATCGCCGAAATGTATGTAGGTACGCGCATAACTTCCGAACGACTGCACCAAATAGCATAATTATTTTTTTAGTGTTCGTTATTGTCAGAACAAGGTTTGCATTAAAGAAGCGGTGAGCCTTGACATAATTAATTAATGCACGCGAGCTGTTTGAAAACTGCGGAATGAATGAATGGAATGCGGGAGGGGAACTTGGGAGAGTTTCGGTTTCGGTAGAAAGTCCTGTTTCGGTCGGACACTTATTATTATTATTCGAATATTGCTTTCATCATTATATAAAAACTAAACATACTTTTTTGGACTTAAGGTCTACTGTTTGCAGTACTACTAGTTTACTCCGTATTAAGTGGAATAATATGTAAATAGTTGTTGCAAAGTTTAGTGGGAAGGAATGTTAAACTTTGCGAGTTGCAGTATTTCAGAACAATGGAATTCAGAATTTATAATCTTGTATAGAAAATAAGGATCATTCATCTTTCGTCTGACTGCTAGAATGTGTAGTTTTCAGTTGCTAAAGTAAAGCTCCGTTCACAATAGGGGTCTTATGGCGCCATGCAATTGTTTCCATCCTGTTTTTGTGTAGAATATGAAAAGAGTGCTCACGCGGGAATTGCAGTATGCACTTTTCCTCTTTAGAAACTCTGAACTGAAAGCTCTTAGTCAAAATTAGCTACATGTAGAAAATTGCAACTAATGACTGCCTTAAATCTTAAATTTTTGTATTTTATTAATGGTTTTTTTACATTAGCTCCACACAGGAGGTTCTGAGGAAAACAATTTCCCTCGGGGATTTTGTCATCTTACGGGTTTGTTGAAGAAAGGAAAAAGAGGAAATTCTGCGATGGGAAAAAAGAGGGGAGTGTAGAAATCTGGTGGTCAATGTGTCCGGGAGTAACGGGCGTATTAATCCATTCTTCCCACTGTGGTGCGAGGCGATGGGTCAAGAGAGTCCGGCTGGAGAGGTCAAATCCAGTCTTTCCCAATCTGGCCCGACACGCAGAAGGTTGGCAAACGTATCCACCACCAAGTCGGGCTGTGGAACCGCAAGACGATTTAAATTTTTTTTTTTTAAAAAGAAAGACAAACATTCCCGGGTTACGAATAACCCAACAATGTTTGAAAATCTCCTACTACCACCACAGAGATCCGAAAATGTTGCTTGTGATGTGATGGAGGACTTAGCCAGCCGAGGAATCGAACATGCGACGCCCGGGTGGGACCCAAGCGCTATGCCCACTCAACCACTGACCGGTCGTGTACCAATACTCAATAACAACCCCAGTGAACTTGATTGGAGTGACTGGAGTTAATATATAAATTTATTCATTTATTAAGACATACGCAGTACATTTTAATACAAGTTATAAGGTACTAGCATTTTAAATTAAAGTATTACATGGTTATGTACCTATAACGTAAGTCCATAGAATGTCATTTGGTAGTTACGTCTGAGATGTGAACGGGTCTTAAAACTTAATTAGTGAACGAATGAGTAATAACAACAAAAACAAAGAAACGGGAGGGGGGGGGGGATAATGATTAAGATTGAACTTGGATGGACAGCTTAAGGGTATATTTATGGAGAAATATACATATTTTTCAAAAAAAATTGTTTTTCTCTATTTCATGTGATTGATTAAATTATACATTAATGATTTCTTTTTTTTCGTCGTGTTAAAATTTGGATCTAGTATGTCACGATCAGATATGCCAAACATTGAGAATATATTTCAAGGTTATCTGCAATAATACAAATTTGAACATTTATCAATATGTCAAGATTCAATTTTAAATAAAAACGTCAGCCCAAAATGAGAACCCTGTGGGACTCCGCAGTTTTCAACAAATCTGTATGTTGTGTGTTGATTTTCTTTTAACCTGCATACATAATCTTTAAGATATTACATAAAACTTTATTTAAAAAAAATTTCGAGTTACGAATAAATTTATTGAATTTGAAAAACTCCTGCTACCTTGGATACGTTTTCCTACTACCTTATTCTATAATTTCAATCATCTTTAAAGATATCTTATGGTAAACTTAATTGGAGACTGTGCCAAAAACGTGCAGCATAAATAAGTCCACTATGAGTCTAGTGAAGGCTTTAGAACTATTTCTTTGGGAATGTGCCAAATTTGTTGCAGTTTCCCTTTTTTAAACTCGTGTTGTTTGGGGTTGATTAAGTGAAGTAATTGGAGATACATTTTATCAAGAGCAAATTACTCAAATACTTTAGGACGGGTATATTGGTTGATTAATTGTTGTTGTAATTTACCCCAACTTTGTTAAAATGGCCGTAACATAACTATTAATTTAAAAAAAACTTAATTGACGTCTCACTGTTTCAATTTGCCGTCTTATTATTAACCCTTTCTGACAGTGTGTTTATTTTAAAATACATTGATTTAAGAATTTTTTCTTTAGGTACTAAATTGGCCATTTTCGTTTTCCAATGTCTGATATAACGGGCTTCGCGCGATATTTTTAGTGCGATTTTTGCCTTTGGTTCCGGCGGTACCCTTTTTTAAATTTTGAAATGCGATTTTTGTGATAAAACTTGACCGAAATTTTACTATCTTTTTTTTAAAAAATAAATATATTATGTTTTTTTAGTGTATAGTAATATATACGAAGTCTCAATATCATTAGTAACTAACTAACTAACCATCACGTCGTTTCTCCGCAGGGATAGGCAGAGAGGACGGACCGCTAAACAACTCGGTCTTGGCACACACTCCTTGCCTCGTTCACATTCATACATTATCTCATACATGCTCTTCTATTATTCTGACTCTTGACATGACCCGACTCAAGTATCTGATTCACTTGGTCGTGCCATGTCTTTCTCGGGCGTCCCCGGCTTCTTCTACCATTCAGATTTGCGTCATATATTCTCCTTACACTCCTTTCCTCGTTCATTCGCTTTACATGCCCAAACCATCTGAGCGTTCCTTTCTTAATCTTACTCATTGCGATTACATCATCGTTAGTATACGTAGTTATATGATGTTTTGCGGTGTCTCAACAGATGTTAGTACGAAAGTATTAAAGGAGAGTGTCAACTGTCGCCGTTCGTGTCTAATAATTCACCCCTCTGATACCATAAGCAATAATTTTAAAACGAATGGCTTAATAGCCATCCCTATGCTTAGAACTACCACGGCTCAGCACCACTATCTGTATCTAGGTGTAAGATGGTACAATATATTATTATCCAAAAACAAAATTAGTGTAACTGAAGCATTGAAATATGAACAATTCAAAAAACAAATTAAGTCCCTGAAATTGGATAATGATATATTGTACCCTTACTTTAACTGTAATATTTAATATTAAAAAAAAAAAGTTTTGACCTTGTATAACTATTTTTTTCCCAAATTATGAAACTATGTCAATTAATATTTGTATTTATCTCACAAGTTCTTTGAATATTGTTTAAACATTTAATTAGAACATTATTATTATTTTATTTTTTGCATGTGAATAAATACTCCTCCCATAAAAACGAGCTCCTAGAGTTCAACTTATGGAGTAGTAGAATAAAAAATAGAAAAAAATTGTTGTATAACCTTGCATATGTTATCATTTTTTAATGTAAAAAACAAAAGTCTTGAAATAAATAAATAAAATAAATACCCGAACGGTTACGGAAATAGCCGATCGACAGTTGAGCACCTTCTTTGCCGAGTTCTTTTACTTCAGAAATACACAGAGCATGCATTAGAACGGACGTTAGGTCCAGTTAAATGTTCAATGTAAACCACGTGATAACGTAAATACAATAACTTGTAATCTCGACGAACCACGAAATATGTTGAAGATTCTCGAACATACATAACCATACAGTTATCCCAATCACCGGGACTGAAGAATATTACAGTTGTGAATGTATTTTTCAATGAATACGTTATATAATTTTTTTGAGTTTAAAAAAATGTAATATTTTTAGTATACAGTGTACAATTTGACATTTTATGACAAAACGCCCTCTGAGACCTAATATTATTTCAAATGAAACTGCCAATAACTTTTAATGTAGGTATTGAAAAAAAAAACTTTTTTATAACTATACACAGTGTTATCGAGAATTTCACATTATTATTAGGTTAGCGACTGTACGTTGAAATTTAAGAACCCTACTTCGAATACATCTCTGAGACCGCAACTTATGCAAAACCATCTTCGTACTTGAAGTTTGTTAAAAAGCTTCTTTTGTAATATAACCGGACTCAAGCAAGTTGCTAATAATGCCAAAAGATGGCGCCACTTGCGTTAGATAGCTAGCGTAAGGAACTTTGGCTGGCAGGCGTAAGTAGGTTTTATTGGATTTGTAATTTAGTGAATCTCTCCGGGTATTTTTTTTTTACATGAGCTCCACACAGGAGGCCCTGAGGAAAATAATTTCCCTCGAGGCCTATTTCATCTTTGGGGATACTGTGTGGAGGTTTTTTTTAAGGAAGGGAAGGCGAGAAGAGTTCTGGGAAGGAAAAGGGTTTAAGGGGTGGGTAGGAATCTGGGGTTCAGTGTGTCCTGGTCATCCGCCTCCAAGACCTAGACAAACCTCACCCCGTGAACCCGGGCACCCCTGCTAAATCACCAAACGTAGCGAACCACTTGGGGTGACCTATGGCAGAGGTGTTGGTTATCCAATAAAGGTTCCCGGGGCGGCGGTACCCATTCCCGTCTCCCAAATTGGGTATGGAGAGATTAATGATAATATTATAACATATTATTGTATCTGGTAACTGACAGTTGTGAATAATAATACCACGCGTCTATATATTATATATGATGCCATTGCTTATGGCGGTTACTTTGTCCCGGTGGCTAGCTATCACTGGATCACCTGAGGTTTTTTTTCCGAGAAACTGGCTATTTTTTTAACCAATTCCTATCGGATTTATAAAATGGTAACCAAACTTGGCGAAGCCGCACGCAGAGCCTAGCAGCAAAAAGTATGGGGATCTGCTACAGCAAATCATATTAACCACTTAGATATTACTCAGAAGAGCATTATAAAAACCATACTAAAATTACCCATCAGAACCCCCTCAAAAGATATTTTGAAGTGTTTTGACATTCTAAATTTAAAACAAACATATGCCAAGAATATTCTTATACCTACATCATTTTAAAAACAGAAAATCTCCTAATGAAACTCGGATACATGACACAAGAGCCTCAAAAAAGGATTTACGAGATGTTCCAAAATTTAAGACAAGTTTTGGCCAAAGAAAGCACATATATCTGGCAACTAAACTTTATAACATCCTTCCTCCAAGTCTGAAAAAGATAAAAAAGATAAATAAGTTTAAGGAAAAAATCAAAACATGGGTGAAAGAAATTAATGCAGAGATACTAGAGAATGTATTAAAAACATCATAGAAACTAAATAACGGAAAATCAAAGAAATCTACCAGTCCGCCTCAGCACAGGACCACCTAGTGAGGAAGACTAAGAACAAACAGGTGAATTATTTATATACATTATCATATCTTGTAATTCTCATAAAACCTGTAACTAAATAGTCACTAATAAAAAAATATATAAAAAACCCGGGTTTTTAACTGCTACTCTAATATATTCAACCACTGCCAGTTTTAATTTAAGTATGAAAGGGTTGAAAATATATATAGATATTTCAAATTAAATCCCTGCTACACGTCCCTACCATTGAACGTTCACACATTTTCAAAACGTTAATTTGAACTTTCAAATAATTCACTTACAGACCCAGGCACAGAATTAGGTTCAAATCTTATTCTTTAATATGATATGATCACTATATTACGACTCTATTGAATAAGTAGATTCAACGAACAAAATTCAGATTACATTTCTTCGGCGTTATTCAAATCCAATTCATAACAAGGGTTGCCAGAAGATGAAAATATTTTATGAAAAGAAAACTTCCCGAAAATTCATTTTATAAGTATTTTTCTCTCGGCAGATAGGTATTATGACGGGTAAGCAATAGAAGAAATGTGACATCCGTCAGAGCAAATTGAAAACGAAACTTTTTTACTCATAACTATCTTCGGTAGGATAAGAAAGGAAAGATCGGGAATTGGAAGCGTTCGTTGAAATGAATACATAATATAATAAAAGAAAGAAAAAAATAAACTGGGGTCTAGGTCTGGTAAAACATTGTTAGCAGTGAACGAATTACGAAATTACCATGGACATACAAATAGATGAACCTGCCCTAAGTGATAAAAGGCGTATTATTTCCCCCTCCCATTGGAACCATTTTATCGGAACCGGCTGGGCTTGCGAGAGCCTTGCTTGAATCTAAAAAATGTGACGTCATCATTCTTGTCCGGACCAGTGTCGAGCTCTCATCGATATGTTTTACGAAAGAACACGGCAAAAATTGTGACTTGTGTTATTAAAACATGTAAAAATAGAAGTGAATGAGATAATAAACCCAATTTTCGTATTACATTCCATAGGTAACATTGACGTATCTTGGTCGAAGATAGGAAAGCATTATTTTAGGCTTATTCAGATCATGTTATCAAGATACATGGCGACGCGAAACAAAAAGTTGCTTTTTACTGAGGTAAGTAAATTATGAAGCATTTGTAAAAGTGTCTCCACTAAATACGGAAACAAAATATTTCACTCCGAAAATAAGTGAAACTTTACTTTGCCAAATTTGGACTTCAGATATTTGTTCATATCGTGGCTAGCAATTCGCGCTCCCATGTCAAAAGGTCGATTCATTCAAAAGCATATTTTACTTTTAAGAACTTAATAGTCATATTATAATGCGAGATGCCTATAAACTGTAGATTGATTTATTGGCGAATCACAGTCATCGTCCCTCTCTTCGCCCCGCCATAGTTAGTTTTTACCCCTCATGTGTATGTTCTGGTCTATCTATTTGTATGTCTATGGAGATTACAAAAGAATTCAAAACACATTTATTTATATAAATATACGCCGATTCAGGCTTTTACAAACATGTGACATAATAATATATATTTATTTCTATGTACACGGTACAATATGTGTCATTAACATATCAATATTACAACATAAAGAATACAAGAGTATAAGCGTAAAAATTAAAAGATAAAAAGTAAAAATATAAAATAGAAAGGTGAGAACTAAATTTTACACTGCAAAAACTAGTACCTAGGTTGTATTATTATGGTTACAAAATACATTATATTTAGGTACATGGAACTTTCAGACAAAATTTTTTTTATGCATCTTTTATATGAGGAATATCTTATATACTTTCGAAATTATTGAAGTTAGAATTATCATTACCTAATCTGTACAAGTCCGGAAGAATTAGAAATGTTGTTCTGCATTAGTGCCAGTATTATTGCAATAATACGGTGATTTTAGGCAAGCTGGTCTACTAGGTATGTACATGATCATTTATTAATGAAATTAATGCAGGGAAGTCAAACTAGTTAATGTTTATTTTTAATAAAAATTAGGTCATTAAGTATTAAGTATTCTTCTATCTTTTAATGATAAAAGTCGCGTGGATTGTAATCGAGAATCATAGTTTAATGTCATGCGCAGGAATTCCTAAATTGAAATTAATTTTTCTGAGAAGTTTATGTTGAATTCTTCAACGGAAATTGCATGACTTTGTAGGAAGGGTTCCATATACAGGAATTGTATTCCAAACGGCCGGCGTAGCGCAGCGATAAGACGCTTGACTCGCACACCGAAGGTCGCGGGATCGAATCCTGGCGTGTCAAATAAATTTTATTTGATTAATTTGTGTTATTTCACAGTTAATTCATTTAAAATAATATATAGCATATTTGCGGCACGTTCCAGAGTGGAAGATACTCTCCGTATCGCACTGGTGTAGGACCACCATTCAGAATTGAAACGTTGCTTGAAATGGCAATAGCCGTGTTTGTTGACCAGATCTGAATAGCCAGGTAATTCCCCAACTTCCTCTTTCCTATCTCCTTCCTCTCCCCACTACCCTAAGCCTCACAGCATACCCCAATTGGGGATGCCATAGTCTCACTGGCTTCAGACGGGAGCAGTTGGGACTCTTGTCCGGTATTCTTATAAAATTTAAAAAAAATAAAAAATGACTAAGAGTTGTATAAGTATTTCAAAGGAAGGATATATTTGAAATCTTCAGATATGTATTCTTGTAATGAAGCCCAACATGTAAGCGTGAAGTAAATTTTTCTATTTTAATTATACAGATCCCATGCTGAAGAATAGTACCTATCATGCTAACATTGATTAAATTATTGTTATTGAGGTATGCTATTATAGTTTTTTTTATAACAAATTTTTGTGCAGTTGAACACTTCTTCTACTGCCGAGAAAATATTGCCATCTGAATGCAATGTAGGTATAAGCGAGTATTTAAATGACCCAGTGCTGATATTGTTGTTGAAATTAAAAATAAATTTAGATCGAGTAGTTCTTCTTGGTATACGTGAGGTAATTATGCTGAATAAATCTGGGTTGTCTATAATACCACTTAAAATTAAAAGTTTCGTCTCTCTGAGAGTTTTAATAATTTTAATTATTTCATCAAGTTGTTGTAATTTATTGTATCTGTGGTCAGGCAAAATAATATATTTTCCAGATTGACCCAGATTTTGAAAATGTATCTTTTTTATTTTATAACCTGGTCCGACATCGGTAACTAGAGCAATAATAAATTAATTTATATTTAAATATTCACTATTAACCGCAGAGTATTTTCAAAATTCATGTTTGGTTATTTGATCAGTCGTAAAACATAAAGTTATTAAAATTTTACCAAGCGCTGACAAGCCGATAATCACAATCGACCACGGAGACCATTAAAATGTCAAAAGTTATAAATTTCGCTAATACACCAATTAATAGCGATATCAAATCTGACAATGGTGAAAACAACTGACCTTCATTTTCCTGAACTCTTTCAAATATGGCATAAGCATTACAAAACAAAATTAATATAAAACAGAATTTTGTTGGTTTAGGGGAACGTATGCGCGGCCCATTTCTACCCGTTTCATAGAAATCTTAGATTTGGATTTGAGATCAAAATACCCAACCAAACTGAAAAAATATTTTTGTAATCAAAAGGATTATCAAATATCTAGTACGGATGTGAGCTTCTTTATTTATTTTTGCTTTAAATTATAAGGTATAGGCCATTAAAGATTTGAAGGTTTCTGGGTTTTAGAGGCGATTTGGGCAATTATTTGTGAGTAAATGAAAAACAACAAAAAACTTATTTTACTATATTTATCATTTAAATATGATGAAATATAAAATAAAAAATAAAAATTTATTAAAAAAAAACATTTTGATGGGTGCAAATTAAAAATACAAATTACATATTTACGGCGGAATCCAAAATATGCATTTTTAAGAATTTCATTGTATTTTTAAAATAAATATAGTAAAATATTTTTTTATTGTTTTTATTTTACTCACAAATAATTGCCAAAGTTGCCATCAAAATCATGAAACGCTGAAACTTTTAATGACCCATATCTTATAATTTAAAGCAAAAATAAATAAAGTAGCTCAGATCCGTACTAGATATTTGATATACCTTTTGATTACAGAAATAATTTTTCAGTTTAGTTTGGGTATTTTGATCTCAAATGCAAATTTAAGATTTGTATGAAACGGGCAAAAATGGGCCGCGCATACGTTCCCCTTAAAAACATAATTCGACACAGACAGTAAAATCGAAGATGTAATTGCATTCTTAGTGCAATCAGCGCAATGAATAAAATGTCCCTTTCTGAAAATATAGATAACTTTTAGGTTAATGGTCGTAGTATGATTATTCTTAAATCATTTAAACTTTTAACGTAAAAAAAATTAATGAAAACAAAGCACTTTGAATACACCATTTATTTGAACAAATTTATCAATATGTTTCGAAACCAATATTTTCTTTGTCAGGATAAAAAGAAAATTAACAAACATAACGATAGATAGACAAATATTACACAAATAAGTAGGTACCTTACAAGTACAATAAAATAATTCAATCATAGAATAACCAAAATATGTAAAAAAACAAAACTAAATGGTTTTAAATTTATTTATTTATTAACGGACTTTTATATCCAATTTACAATAAAATATCATGAATTAAAAAAATATATACATTAAAAGATTAAATGATGATAAATGAAAGCAAAGACAAAATCAGAGATAAATATAAGAAAATAGACGTGACAAGTCAAGTCTAGCTAAAAATCAAAATACATAGTTTTTATTTAACGGTGCTCCAGATTTTATGTCCGGGTTAAATCTTTCCCAAATGAAAGACTAAACCCTTCCACACACTTTTCCACAAATGATTATCTAGTGAATTCGCGCAATGTAAGTGCACTATATAAGTATAATAAATACAAAACAATTCAAGAACAACACGTCAATCCACCAGAAACATAATGGGAAAATATTTCACCGACTCCAGATATTTTCATATCAGAGGGTTCGGCTCTGATGAAATCCTTACTCGACCGATAAATCCTACTGATCCCTCAATATAAATAAAAAAATCTTTCGTTATCCTACATGTATTTAAAATGACTGACTTTTGCATTAATATAGCGTCAATAATTGTTTTTCTAAAATCATTTATGTAAGAAAAGTTATTAATATGAAAACAAATTCAAGAGAAGGCTGTTAATAATATTTAATTAGCTCTCAAACCTTTTTCTAATTTATTAAATTTTTAAGTTATCTAATTGAAAACCCACGGTGTATGTATGTTATTGTATTTAAAATATTTACCCCTTTTTTCATATAATTATTATTATTCAAACACCTTAGGTGCACCTAAACTTTAGTTTTAAAACTTCTAGTAAAACTTCTCTGTATTAAAAAGGTAATTCCTTATAGGTACTTATTTTTTATAATCATCATTTTATCATATTGTTTTCGAATAATTTTGACAATTTTGTTTAAATAAGTGGTACATACAAAGTGATTAGTTTTAATTTAAATCAATGAACGCCACAAAGGGAATTTGCGATTATTGAAGAATCTTTTACATAAATTTAAAATGTTGACTTATTTTCTAAATATTGGCCACTTTCCAGGGCTTGAAATGATCTGTAAACTCTACCCATTCTCGTGTCGTATTATTAAAGCACCTCCCGACCTAGTCAGTCTTCTGAGTAATGAATTATCCACTAGGGACAAATTCATTGAGTCTAGACGTGGACTGGTTGCCGAAGACCCTGTAGACTCTAGTCTATAGATACTGTTCACTGTTCACTTTCCGTGGGTTCTTTTGAGGGTGGTGGGAGACAGGCGTTCCGTAATTGTATTTAAGTTATCTTTGTTTGCACTTTATTCTCTTACGTTGTTGCTTGTTGTATCCTATGTTAAGGGGAATGGCTGCGAGCCGTTTTTCACACAAAACTTAATTTTTGATTAATGAATAATTTTAAAATACGTTTACACAGGAGACCTCACCTCGTGAACCCGAGCACCCCTGCTAGGCCACCAAACATAGCTGTGACTTAGGGTGACCTATTGACCTACCTTTTAGAGATATCTTATATTTTTAAATTTTACTTTTTATTGTTTTACTTCTCACTTTAAATTTTTATTTTTACTTTTTCCCTAATAATTTATAGTAAATAGTTTATATTTTATACTTTATAATTTATTTTTATACATTTTACATTTTATTCACTGCTTATTACCTTACTTGTTTACCCTTTTTCTTCAATTTCACTAACATTCTTCATGTTGTTGTACTATTTATAAGTATGTCAATTATGTTAATGGCATGTGTTGTGCCGTATATATGTAAATAAATAAATAAATAAATAAATGTTGATTATTCAAAATATGGGTCCCGGGGCCCCAGTACACGAACCTTTCTTTCAAATTGAAAAATTAAAATTATTACTGAAATTCTTACTTATAATTATTACTGATCGGGAAAGACTGGTTGAGGGAGACGTTTTTACCTCCCCAGCAAGACTCTCTCGGGACATCGCCTTGCACCGAAGTGGAAGGGGTAGATTCCGACCCCCAGATTCCTACCACACCCCTCATACCTTTTCCTTCCCAGAATTTCATATTCTTCTATTCCTAAAAAGAACCTCCACACAGCATTTCCAAAGATGATATGGGCCCTGAGGGGAATTATTTTCCTCCCGGCTTCCTGTGTGGAGCTCGAACTAATGTAGAAAAAAATGTTAATTTAAAATAAAATAAAGAGATTAAAAATAATAATAACTTGTCAGTGCTACTGCTACTAGAGTGAAAAATAAGCGTTATACCGAAATTAATATTTAATAAAAGTACTTAATAGCTTAAATCATTCCCATCTCTAGTATGAATAAGTACAGAATATCATTTCTAGAATAAAATAAGTATTTGTTACAAGTTGTTATATTTTTTCTATGAATACTTTTAGCTTCACAAATCCTACAATAATTATACTACACCATGATTTAATTAACAAGTAATTTAATTCGACATTCGAAAACCATTTCCTTTTCAAGCGTTACAACATTTTCACGGGCTCCACGACGCTATTCACCTCACAACACCGTCAGAGTCGACGCCACATTTCAGCGACGCCGCGACGCGACACGTGGTCGGAAACCGTCCCGCCCATGCCGGCTGACCTGCCGTCAATTACATTCAAATGTATATTTGTTTCCTATGGACCAGTCACACCCGCACCCGGTTCGAATGGGACGTTTAAACCTGACGTAACTGAAAATATATTGGATTAACTCTCAGTGTGCCAACTGCCAGATATAATTTCGAGCGGCGTGCCATGTGCCAGCTGATGCTATTTTTTGTAATAACTTATTCGTGTTTGGCAATACTATTTTTTTATATATCGTCTTGACAGATAATTTTTTTATATAATTGACCCCTTGTCCGTACCAGCTTTTTAAAATTATAACTCAATATCGATTCACTAAATATAACATTGTACACAGTACGCACGCCAAAAAATTGCTCCGCAAAAATCATTATATTCGCAGTTAAAAAAACAAAATAATCGATCAATCTATCGGTTGGTGTTTTACCTTTAGTTCAGTGAAGTGATTAACTCAATTTAATTCCATCTAAACGACCGCGTTCTAGTAAATTTCTGTGTTAAAATATCAGTGAACTACAGCGATTGAAATCGTTAAGTTAATCGAACTAGTTTTACCATAACACGTAAAATCTTATCTGTGGCCAGACAATTAATATTACAAATATCTCACACTACGTCACACGGCGGCGATAGCCTAGCGGTCAACTCGCTTGCTATACTGGACTCTGACATCCTGAGCAACCGAGTTCAAGACTCACTCAATCCAAAAATATTTTTATTTTATTATTTTAATAAATCATCTAGAATATAATAAATAGCACCACCTGTTAATAAATAATATTACTAGTACATAGCCTAGTTGTGATCACGCCCGCTAGACCGGACACGGTACAACCACAAACTGCAAAATGAATAACTGTTATGATTGTGCGGAACCTACTCTCTCTGCTGAATCATTGTTTACATGCTCCGCCTGCAAAGGGACTTTTCACCTAAACTGTGGCGGAGTGGTTGAAAGCACATTCCGACGCCTCAGCAAGGAGAAACGGGCTCAAATTAAATGCAAAAAATGCATAGCTGGCGGGTCTTCCGCTAATCCCAAAATAGCGAATAATTCACCTCAGGACTGTGAACTATTAACTAAACAGAACCTTATTATAGAACAAAATACCCAAATTCTCAACACAATATCAGTAATGAGTAAACAATATGAAGAAATCCTACTTCGAGTGCACGAACTAGAAGATGCAAACATAAAATTAGAAAAAAAAAATGTTGACCTTGAAAATCGTTTAGAACAATTAGAAGGTCAATTCGAACAAATTGAGAGAGAAAATAGATTAAAGAACGTGGAAATCAGGGGAATTCCTGAAATAAACGGTGAAAATCTGAACAACATTATATTTAATATACAAAAAACAACTAATGCCAACACGGAACTCAAGAACGTAGATACAGCATACCGTATCTCTCAAAAAAACAATAAAGATCAACAGAGGCCTATAATACTTAAATTTAAAACTAACATTGATCGTGAAAACTTCTTAAGCGACGTCAAAACCTACAACAAAAAAACTACAAATAGAGACAATAAACTTAATACCTCTCTCATCGGAATGGCAGGAACTCGCTCTCAGATCTATATCACCGAACACCTAACTTTTCGTGCGAAACATCTTTGGTATCTTGCACGGAAGGCTTCACGGGACAACATCTTCAAATTCGCCTGGGTCCGTGAGGGAAAGGTGTATGTGCGAAAAGACATTGGGACGCCTGTTTTACTCATCAATGAAAAAAACAAACATCTTTTATCGCCCCCCCCCAACATCTCATAAACTCTACTCGCCCTACAATGTTGCTTATCTATTTGTTTTTAATCTATCTTTCTCTAACTTCAACAATATTATGAAATCAGTTACTTCTCTCTCCCTCATATTTTGTAATACCACATTCACAGAACATTATTACCATAAAGTTAACTTGTTTTTAAAGAATCATTTAGTAACTAGT
This sequence comes from Limnephilus lunatus, assembly GCA_917563855.2. NCBI lineage: Eukaryota > Metazoa > Arthropoda > Insecta > Trichoptera > Limnephilidae > Limnephilus > Limnephilus lunatus. Next base: position 3,561,517 of record OU830593.1, on the reverse strand, counting down.
TTTTCTGATAATTATATTTACTTAAAAAATAAATGTAGTCTCAGTAATTACAAACACAAATCTCGAATTTTCGAAATGGATTCTAACTGTAAAACAAATTCTGCTATTATTGTAAAGGTCACCGAACTGTGTATTTTTGTCATTGCTCTGAGTAACTGTCAAAATCCTTCTCTACTATTACCAACAACAAAAGCCAATGGCATAATTTCCCTAAATAATACTCTACAGGTTATTATTATTTGTATGCAACCTGCAACTATTACCCATGATTACAATTCTTATCATATACAACATGCATTTACTACTATAAATATAATCAGAATTGAAAATAACTTTTTAATTTCTAATGATTTTTATTTTAACAAAAATAGATACTTTTTGAAATATTTTTTTCATACATCACTTAACTGTAATTTATTATTATCAAAAAACATTATTGTTGTCAACAAATCTTTTTCTAAATTCCTATTATACATTTCACGTAGTTCTAGTACCTATAAAGATAAGTCTTGTATTTTTGATATAGACTCCAAATGTCAGAATTTTATAAATGAAATTATCTTAAAAAACACTTTATTTGCTTATTTTGTTTCTGTAACCATTGTGAAGGCCAATGTTATTGCTATTATTGTCATCGCTTCGAATAACTCTCAAAATCCTTTCCACCTCTTACCTACAACAGAAACCTATGGTTCAAGTTATTTTATTAATATTCAAAACATTGAAACAATCACCCAAAACAAAATTACTAAAATTACTATCAAGAGTGTAATTAACTTTTCAAATTTTATTGTTTTTAGTTTTGCCAACAATAGATGTTTTTTTAAATATGTTTTCCTTTCTAAACTTAACCATTCCTCATTTTTAACAATTTCTACTATTATTATAAAAGTCACCGAACTGTGTATTTTTGTCATTGCTCTGAATAACTGTCAAAATCATTCTCTATTATCACCAACAACAAAAACCAATGGCATAATTACCCTAAATAATACTCCCCAGGTTATTATTATTTATATGCAACATGCAAGTATTATCCATTATTACAGGTATTATCATATACAACATGCATCTACTACTGCAAATATTATCAGAAGCGAAAATAACTTTTTAAATTATAATGATTGTTATTTTAACAAAAATAGATACTTTTTGAAATATTTTTTTCATACATTACTTAACTGTAATTTATTTTTAGCAACAAACATTATTGTTGTCGACAAATCTTTTTTTAATTTCCTATTAAACATTTCAAGTAGTTCTAGTACCAACAAAGATAAATCTTCTATTTTTGATATTGACTCCATATGTCAGAATTTTATAAATGTAATTATCACAAAAAACACTTCTATTGCTTATTATGTTTCTGTATCCATTGTGAAGGCCAATGTTATTGCTATTATTGTCATCGCTTCGAATAACTCTCAAAATCCTTTTCACCTCTTACCTACAACAGAAACCGATGGTTCAATTTATTTTATTAATATTCAAAACATTGAAACAATCACCCAAAACAAAATTACTAAAATAACTATCAGAATTCCATCTATAACATGTGTACTTTTAACTATCGCTTTCGATACTTATTTCTACACTCATAAATTTAAAAAACCCGGTATAAATTATATGTTCATACTATATCTTTACAATAACTTAATCCTTTCAAAAACATCACTTTCACTGGATCTTTACAATTACCTATTGAATCAAAGAAAAAAAATTAAAAAATGGAAGAATTAGCAGATTTACTAGATAACTCAACACCAATCCCATTTACATCAACTAATGATTCTGAAGTAGTTCGTCATTTATTACTAGGTAACTCTGCGCCTACAATATTCTCTATGAATATAAGAAGTATTAACAAAAACTTTGATGAACTACTAATTCTTCTTACTGATCTTGCCTTAGATTTCGATGTAATTATCTTGACCGAATGTTGGATTAAAAAATGTTACATTCCTAAAACGTTAAGAAACTACAATCACTATAACACTCTTTATAACCAAACTCAAAACGATGGCGTCATTGTTTACATTAAAAACCACATCGCACACTCAGTCAAAGAGGTCAGAATTCAAAACGCAAACTGTCTTCAAATTCAACTAGATAGTCTCATAACAATTCTTACCATATACAGATCTCCAACAACACACAATATAACCCCATTTTTACATTCACTACAAGAAACATTATCAAACATAGAACACTGCCAAAACACCTACATAATAGGTGACCTGAACATAAAAATAATCAACAAAATGCATCCTCAAGCCAATGAATACCTAAATGTATTAACTTTATTAGGATACTTCCCTGCTGTCACCGCTCCAACACGAGAACCAGACTCAAAAAACGGCAGTTGTATAGATCATGTATTTGTTAAGAGTAAACTAGACAATAAATCAATTATATTTCAATCAACTATTACAGATCACTATGCAATTATCACTTCCATCACCAAAAAAAACATAAACCGCCCCAAAACACTCAACCCCAAGAACACATTTCTTATGAAATTCTTCTAAATCATGTCTCGGAGGAAAACTGGGAACTTACCTATTCATGTACTGATCCCACCTCTGCATGCGATGTTTTTATAAATACTTTACAAAACCACTTGGCCAATGCAACATCTTATACAAAATGTAAAAAAAAACGATCGGAAACAAAACTGAAACCATGGATCACTGCTGGTATTCTCCATTGTATTAGAAAACGTGATAAAATACATAACTTCTGCAGGAAAAACCCCAATGATTATAATTCTCTCATATTCTACAAACGTTATAGAAACCATTGCAAAAAAATAATTGAAAAGGTTAAAACAGACTACTACAAAAAAAAAATCAGTGAAGCTACCGATGATAAAAAAAAAATTTGGAACATCATAAAAGATATAACTAATATTAATAAAACCGACACACCTATTGTTAAGGTTGATATCGAAGACCGAACAATACATGTAAATTCTGAACCTAAAAAAATATCTAACCATTTCAATAAATTTTTTTCCAATATCGGACCCAACTTAGCAAAAAATATTTTGAACAGAAACTGCGTCTCAGAGAAAGACCTGGCCAACAATATACCTATCGATACTCTGAGTTATAACCCATTTCATTTTACTCCCACCACTGAACCTGAAATAATAGAACTAATAGCATCTCTTAAAAATAGTAACTCCACCGGTATAGATCACATCTCGGCAAAAATTATTAAAAACATCCAAAAATATATCGTCTCCCCTCTTAAACACATTATCAATTTAAGTTTCAAAACTGGCATTTTTCCAGACTCCTTGAAACAGGCCACGATAATCCCAATCTTCAAAGCAGGTGACAAATTATCTGTAAATAACTACCGACCGATATCCCTACTAAGCACGATATCTAAAATTGTAGAAAAAGCGGTAAAACGTAGACTCTGTAAATTCCTCGAAGATAACCAAATACTGTCGGATAACCAATATGGCTTTCGCAAAGGTAGGAGCACTTCAGATGCAATAGCCGTCCTCACAAAGATTGTTTCCCTTAATCTTGACATTGGTCGCAAACCACTTGCTGTTTTTCTTGATCTGGCAAAAGCATTCGATACGGTCTCCCATCCCTTACTGCTAAAAAAACTACAGCAGATTGGAATAACAGGAATAGCCTACAGATGGTTTGAAAGCTATCTTATAAACCGAACACAACAAACTCTCATCCAATCTGATAAAATACATATAAGCAATAAATTACCTGCGTCATATGGTGTACCCCAAGGCAGTATACTAGGACCAATTTTATTTCTCATATATATAAACTCACTATGTGCCATGAATATTGGAGGTAAGATATTATCATTTGCCGACGACACGGTCCTAATATTCGAAGACGAAACATGGCAATCCGTCATTAAAAAAACTAATAATGCCCTAATAATAGTAAAGCATTGGCTAGACACTAACCTCCTCACTCTTAACATCGACAAAACCCAATATATGACATTTTCCATACGTCAACATATTTTACCTAACAACTGTCCTAAACCTATCATTCATTCATGCTCACTTAATTTACACAATCCCGTAACCACACCTAATATTAATTGCACTTGTTCTGTCCTTAAATCATCAAAGGTAGTTAAATATCTGGGGCTAATCATAGACAATCAACTACGTTGGGAAGCCCATATCAGTGACACAGTTAAAAAACTCCGTAAACTCTGCCATATATTCTGCTCCCTTAGGTCTATCTTAGATTTACAGACCATAAGAAGCGTATACTTTGCCCTCTTCCAATCCATAGCAACATATGGTATTGTGGGATGGGGTGGTTGTGCTGAATCCATCATCAATCCAATTATTAAAGTTCAAAAACTAATTTTGAGAATCATATTTAAATGCAAACCTACCCATCCCTCAAAGGAACTCTTCGCTAAACTCAAGGTCTTAGATATTCGACAGTTATTTACTCAGATTAGCGTATGTTACACATGGCAAAAAAAACAACTGGTTGCTCCACAACATCAAGCACACACTCGTTTCTCATCAAACCTGGGCTGCGTGGTCCCTAAAACTAAAACCTCATTCGCTCAAAGACAATTCTGGTTCATCGCTCCTAAAATATATAATGCTTTGAGTGCCGACATAAAGTCACATAATTCTAAATCTCTTTTCAAATCCCATTTAAAACTTTGGATATCTGAAAAAGGAAGAGATTTCTTCAAAAAACACATAAGAGCTTAACATTATATTTAAAAAAAAAACTACTCTGGCGCATATATTCTCCTATTTCTTTCGCAGAAAGAACTTCAAAACTGAACATAAACATAATCATCGACCAAGATATCATACGTCAATGGGAAGAATACTTGACAAATTTTATTTCTATCTTTTATTTCAATCTTTTTTTTAAATATCTTTATACACTTTTATCTCAGCTTTCTTCTAATTCTTATATTTTTATCTGTATTAGTATTTAATTTTATTTATCCCTAAATATGTTCTTTTTTTCTTTCCTTTTTTATATTTTATTACATGTTTATTTAAAATAATGTATCATATATGACTACCACAGCACGGGCAATAGCCTAGTATGGTAGTTTAAAAAATTGGCTGTATTATGTAACTTGTAAAAATTTATGAAATAATAAAAAAAAAAAAAAAAAAAAAAAAAAAAAAATTTTATTTCATTCCAATTTTGCTTTTATTTATATCTACGAGTATGTACATCAAAAAATGCTGAAAGGCGTGATGATAAAACAGTTAAAATTATTTACATTTTTAAATTATTTTTTTATCATAAGTATTTATCATTTTCAATAATGTCTAAGCAAAAGAAGAATGTTAAAAAAATCTTAAATGTATTAATTTGTAAGACCGTAAATAGAGAAATTTTCGTCATAAATAAGTGTTCGGATATTTGTTTCAAAGATTTTATTTGAACAAAAATCAAATTTAGAAACACGCGTTTACTAGAAAACGTATTGATTTATAATAATGTATGATTACAATGAAATATTTTTTGTAAAATAAAAATTTTCGTTTGAAAATTTATCAAATCTGCCAACGACCTTGTGATGTAACCTTTTTATACTAAAAATAAACATTTTTTCTCAAAATTTAAAACATACGTTTACTAGATAAAAGAACAATCTTTCGAAATCAATTTATAATTTTTTGTCAAAAGAGTCAATATGTCTAAAATTTGATTTAAAACTGACATATTTCCGGTTTTCTCTGGTTATATCCCTCTTAATTTAGAGTTTATTACTAGAATTTATGCTGAATTAGTGTAAAAAAGTTGTATATAAAAATTTCACGCACAACAGTATTCGACTAAATATTTTTGTTACCCTTCGTACCTTACAGAAAGCAAATATGCTATTCTAATATAAATTTACACACGTCATTGATGTACCTGAGCTTGAAAATAGCAAAAAAAATTACATCATTATTTAACAAAACTGTTTCAACGGCTAAAAAGTAGCCTTAATAATATTTTTTGTTGACAAATCTTACTTTCCTGCATTCTTTGGCTTCTTGCCATTGAAGTCTTTCTAGTTGAAGCCATAAGATGTTCGTTTTCTCCATTTAATCCCATGAATCAAACCATGCTCCGTGAGTTAGATAAACGGCATTATACAACGTTCTTCTACAAACCAAACTTTAAAATACCTACCATAGGCCTAAAAAAATTGTCAACCATAATCCCTACCTTAAAAGATATAAATTTATATTAAATGATATTAATTGTATAGTAAGTAATATGCCCAACATAATCCCACTAATAATAATTCAACATTAATAGTTTTGTTGGGAACAACATTATTCAGGGGGGGGCTGAATTATAATAATAATAATAATAAATGTTTATTCCGGTATGTGGGGAGAATAGTGCAATCAGACTCATTCCATAAGGGTTATAATAAATACATACACAAAATATTTTAAAAAGAGAAGCAGGTGAATATGATTGTACATGAAACAAAGTTAATAACAAAATAAAATCATAATAATTAGCTTTTAGGATTCTGTGACCACATTAGGAGCCAGTATTTTTCTCCAGTGTGTATCAATGCTGGATGGTGGACTGAGGCGGGCTTCCATGACGAGGATTTTTCCAGAGCTGCTTATCCTTTCCCTCATTCCTGCCACCTTGGATCTAATAAGGGCTGCATAGCCGGGAACTCGCCCTTCCGTGAATATCCGGGAAGCGCTGCAATATCTGGGGAGACGAAATATTATGCGGAAGGCGTTGTTGTACTGAACCCGAAGTCTTTCTATGCTACTCTTGCGCATAAGGAAATGAATAAAATACGTTTATATCTATTACACGTAATTTCTACATGATAACTACTTATATTCGTAGCAAAGTTTTTTCTTTCAATTTTTTTATTTGAGATTTAAATTTGGGAATAAAATCTGTAAATTAATATAACGTATTACAAAAATAATTTTATTGTATTGTCTGTACAAATATTATGAAATATCAAATTTAAAAAAAATAAAAATGATAAAAAAAAAACATTTGATGGACGTAAATTTAAACTAAAAACGACCAATTTACATAAGAAAACAAATTTTTCGTATATAAATTAAAATTTCTACAAAAAAAAAAAGATTTTTGTAGGACGTTTTATTTTATTTTTCGTTATACTTAACACAGTGGTTAGAGCTTGATTATTTTTCTGTAATCACAATTAACCCACAAAAAATGCCAAAGTTTCCTCAAGACTCGCGCATTGATTTTTTTATGAGCGATATATCATAATTTAAAACACAGGTAAATAAAATAGCACATATCCGTACTAGATATTTGCTATACCTTTTGTTTAAAAAAATATGATTTAGTTTGTTTAAGTATTTTGTTCCTAAATACAAATTTAAGTTTAGTATTAAAACGCCGCACGCCGTTTCTCTTAAACTTTACTTACTTTACTTCAACTGCACTCAGTCAATGAACATTTTTATCTCTCAAATTGCAAATCTGGATAAAAGTGCACAGTAGAGATCATAAACGAAATATTTCTATTCAAACAAAATTGGTTTATGGAAATGCACTGTGACTGCGGCACAATAATTCTGAATGGAATTCTTGAAACAAAGCTAATGCAAAGCTGGAACTTTCACAGGCATTGTTTTTAGCACCGATTCGATGCGCTTTGCTCTGGAAATTTCTATCGTTTCATATCTAACTAGTAGTTGATTTCAATGAATCGAATTGAATTAAATTAACTAAAAACGACATAGAAGACAAATAAACCATATTTAAATAACTTCAGTCCGCCTCGGCACAGGACCCCCTAGTGAGGAGGACTAAGAAATACAATATTTTATACTTAATTTCACCATTATCTATATCTTGTGTGTAACAATTATTTTATATAGTCGCTAAAATAAAAAAATAAAAAAAATGTATTTTGATTGGTATTATTTAAATTCAAACACTATTAGTCCTGTGAGGGTACTTTTCAATAACTTCAGGTTCTTGATAACAAACTGGTTTATGAAGAGTTTACGTATTTACACAATTTGAGAGGCTGGAATGGGTGCCGCCGCCCCGGGAACCTTTATTGGATAACCAACACCTCTGCCATAGGTCACCCCAAGTGGTTCGCTACGTTTGGTGATTTAGCAGGGGTTCCCGGGTTCATGGGGTGAGGTTGTCTGGGTCTTGGAGGCGAATGACCAGGACACACTGAACCCCAGATTCCTACCCACTCCTAAAACCCTTTTCCTTCCCAAAACCCTCCTCTCCTTCATTTCCTTAAAAACTTCTCCACAAAGCATCCCCAAAGATGATATAGGTCCTGAAGAAAATTATTTTCCTCATGGCCTCCTGTGTGGAGCTAATGTAAAAAAAAAATATGTGGCAAGTCACACGACCTGTCTTTACTGGTAGCTGATTGAATCTAAGAGGTAGGCTGGCCAGAACTAGTCTCGACGGCCACCGCCTACTTTTGTACCCATGTCGGCTATCGATAGAAGCACTTTCCCTACTGGCATCTGTCGGCATCACTTAGAAGGTCTTCCAATACATTACAATACATTAGAGTCAAAAGTAATTGATGTACGGAGCATTGAAGATATTTGGAAAATTACCCGAAGAAATAAAATTGGAAGAGAGCATAAAGGCATTTAAAATTAAATTGCATTTAAAATTAAAGATATGTGATTGATTTGGTATAGATGTGTTATTTTAAGTGTGTGTATATATAAGGATCGTATTAGGACATAGATAACTATGTCTCTATTTAAAATACCACAATAAACAATAATAATCAATATATATTATAAAAGAAAGTCCAAAAAAACCTGCGGATCGCAAAAACTCAGAAACATGTCCCGTTACGATCAAGGGAGTTATATGGTGTGGTAGATCTCTATTCCCCCTAGGGAATAAGGATAACCGTTTTTACCAAAAGGGCGTGCTTTTAAAGATGTACGGGCTGGAAGTTTCGCCGTCTAGAAATTTAAATAACAGTCTTCCGGAAAGTTTTAGAAGGTTCGATAAAACTCTAAAAAGTTCTGGAAGGAGTGGCGGAGTATTTCGGTGAGTCTAAAAGTTTCTAGAACGTTCTGGATGGTTTGCTAATGCTCTTGAAGGAACATTCCAGATCACTCTCGAATGTTGTCCTGAGCGAAGCCGGATATCCCAGCCAGTAAACAATAAATGTTAAAAGTCTATTGAAACAAAAAAATAAGAAAAAGAACTGTCACCTAGGACCTTAGCCTTACCCGGGCTTTTCAGTACCACTGAGCTATTTAGACCCTATTTCTTTCGGTATTTACCTATTATTTATTTATTTATTTTACCCTATCCTTTTAAGTATTATTATTAGTCATCTTCTTAATGCATATTTTTATTGTCTGCTATCTTTATGTATGATTGTAAGATTCTTCTCGAACTGAGTGGAATCTAGATAGTGTCTTTGATAAATATATCAATTCTTATTTAATGTGCGACATCTATTGATCATTCTGCAAGCCTAGGATGAATCTATTTGACGACAGCACACATAATATTACGTAAAATAGGGTCAAGTGGAGAAATCACAAAAATACACAATATTTGATACATTTATATTATTAATTGACAATAAAACGAAGATAACGGCGCCATTTCTATGAAGTGTATTATTGACAGTGATAGCCAATTATTGGATTTTTATTAATAGTAGATAAAAAGGTTAGCTTTGATAAAAAGGCTTGGTTATTATATTAGATTTAGTAATGATAAAAAAATATTGATAGGTTTCTCACAGTAATTTCACTGTTGTCGGGCGATATTTATTATTTTCCAAATGTTTGTCCTCGAGTGGTCCAAATTATATATGAATTGTTTTTTGTGTTTAATTCGTAGATCTCCATTTATTTTTTTAATTAATTTAAAATTAAATTGGATAATGTTATTTTCAAGTTCTGCAAGTATTTTTAGTAATTAGTAAGTATTTTTGTTACAGGTGTTTCGGTTTACAAGACTATTTTAAAACTATACTTTCAGAATTTGATAATAATATTATCAAATTTAATTTTAATTAAATTTAAAGAAGAACAAATTATGTATTTTTTTTATTTTAGCTCCACACAGGAGGCTCTGAGAAAAAAATCCTGAGGGCCTATGTCATATTTGGGGATGCTGTGTGGAGGGTCATTTTGGGTAAAGGAAACAGAGGAAATTCTGGGAAGGAAAAAGGTATGTGGGGTGGGCAGGAATTTGGGGGTCAATGTGTCTAGGAGTGACGGACGTATGAATCTATCCCTCCGTTGAGAGAGACCAGCTGGAGAGGTCTAGGTAAGGTCTTCCTCAGCCAATCTCTCCCGATCCGGCCCGCCACGTAGTAGGCAGGCAAACGCATTAGCCGCCAAGACCTAGACAAAACCTCACCTCATGAACCCGGGTACCCTTGCTAAGTCAACATATGATGAGGATGCTCTAGTCTCACTTGCTCCCGTTTGGAGAAAGTGAGACTATGGCATCCCTGATTGGGGTATGTTGTGAGGCTGATGGTAGTGGGGAGGGGAAGGAGATGAGCAAGAGGTATGTGGGGAAGTACCTGGCTATTCAGAACTGGTCACCAAACACGGCTAAAACCATTTCGAGCAACGTTTTAATACTGAATGGTGGTCTTACACCAGGGCGATACTATATGTATATACGGTATCTTCCACTCCGGAACATACCGCAAATATACTATATATTATTTTTAATGCATTAATTCTGAAATAACGCAAATACAATTTATTTGCTCACGCCGGGATTCGATCCCGCCACCTTCGAATTGCGAGTCGAGAGCATTACCCCTTGACCACGGAGAATTTATTACGCTAATATTTTTAGAGATTAGAGAAGATTTTGGAATCATATATTTGTTAGGGAATTGCCATATAGGTTATCTATGAAAAATGTATTAATCTTTAGAGAGTGCCACCGTGAAAGTCATACATCAAAGGCCGATGAAATATATGAAGAGGAAGTTATCAGCCAAAAATGTAATTCTTAATGATACTTATATTGCCACGAATATAGGTAATAGGCATAAAAATCGCTCGGCAAATGAAGTCTCTAAGGTCACATTTTTAAGAGCAACAGTGGTTTTTATTTATATGGTGAATCATCTTGTAAGAAAGGCATAAATTTTTTTTTTCAAAGCGGTTTCAATGCATTTATACATTTTTAATTACAACTACATTTTTTAGAAGTTTACGCTTAAATTTTTACTAGCTGACCTGGAAACGTTGTTCTACCATATAAATTATTTCTATACTAGCTGACTCGACTATGCGTTGCTGCGGCTAACTAAATACAACACCATCTACAGGATGGTTACTCAACCTTTATAATCACCGCCATATGTTAATTTCCACACAAATCAAATCCACACCGCTCACTCGCCAGCCCGCTTTTCACCACATGCAGACATTCTCCTCTATATTTTAACCAATTTATACAAAACCTTGAGAAATCATATACTTAAAACTTCCTCATAAATCACTATATCTATTGGTGAAAACCGCATGAAAATCCGTTCAGTAGTTTTTGAGTTTATCGCGAACAGACAGGCAGACAGACGCGGCGGTGGACTTTAATTTATACATTATATGTAGAGATGTGGTAATTAATAAGTTTATTTGAGTTCATCGTAATGCAAACTGTAGGAAAAGCTTCAATTTATCCGTAGCATACATATATTTTTTTGTTTATAATGTAAACCAATCCATAGTAAAGATTTCGAAAATGGTGATTTGGCATTAATCTTCGCCTTGCGAACACCACTCAACTGCCCGAAGCCATGTGGAAATATGGCATCACCGATTGGGGTGTATTGTGAGACTGAAGGGAGTGGAGAAGGAAATGAGATGGAGAAGCGGAAGGTTGGAATAAACCTGACTATTCAGATTCACCAAACATGGCTAATACAATTTCAAGCAACTTTTCGAAACTGAATGGTGGCCTTTCTCCAGGGCGATATTGTGAGTATCTACCACTCTGGAATTTTCCACAAATACAACACATATTCTGTGACTTAGCACATATAAATCAAATATAAATTGTTTACTGCAATCTCAAGCCACGGTTCTTAACCACTTGGTCACGAAACTCGTTAAATGTTAAATTATTTGACTGAAATCTGAGGAAAAGCGTATGTAACATACATAAAGGAATTACAGTTATCACAAAATAAGGTAATCAAAAAAACTATTTCACCACAGAACAGATCCACAACATCCATAAAAAATAAATATATTTATGGAAACGAAACTGTTAACATTCCCCTAATAATTTCGGGCGTATTTTGTCAGTAGGTAAATGTATTCAATCTTATATCTTATAGATATTATAAAGGCGAAAGTTTGTATGGATGAGTGTTATTCTTTCACGCAATAAACACCGAATAGAATTTAAAAATTCTTTCACTAATCGGAAGCTACATTATTTGCGAGTAACATAGGCTATTTATATTGGTAAGCTCTGGCGTTATGAATAAGCTGCAGCGTTATGCAATTATTTTTCATACGTTTTCTGTCCCTAACAAAATCGAGTTATTGCAAACGTCAAACAAATTTTTACCTTGGAAACAATGTTTTTTTTTTATTAGGCAATTTACCCTAAAAAAAGTGCTTTGTTGGCGTCATAGTTAATATCTACCTATTTCTAAAAATGTTTATTGTCCGGACGAAAAGCTTAGCGTTGCTATGTAATTATTTGACGTGGGCTGTCATTTTGTTATTTCTTTAGGTTACTCTGGATTCAAATACGAATAATAGTACCTATATTAAAATATAAGTGGATAAACAGGTCTTTAAAACACGCGCGATTTTTCGAGCACGACGGCGTAGCCGAGTGCTCGAAATAAAGCAAGTGTTTTAAAGACTAGTTATCCATGAACACTTTATGCTATTTTTTTTATTGGTATACTTTGAAAACATAAATATTGATATTATTATTAAAAATTTGGAAATAAGAACTATTAATGAATTCGTGATGTGACATCACAATATCTTGTTGTCATGGAAATGAAAAACACAAACATTAATTTGCAATCTGTCACATAAGATTAATAGTTGACATCACAGTTTTTGCTAGTTATTGTGTGTTGTAAAATGAGTTCTAACATTGATAATTTAAATACCAAAGCAGAATCGCGGTTAATACCTGAAAAATGAAAAAAGACGTTTATAAAAAAGAATATGAAAGGTTCATAACATGGATAGAGGAGCAAAACGTAGTAGATGTAGATGAACGAGTTGTGCTTGCTTACCTTCAGAAAATGTCGGAACAGTACAAAGCATCGACTATGTGGGCCATACATTCGAAATTGCAATGTCTGTTGAGGATAAATAAAGGGGTTGATTTAAAATCATTTGTGAAAGTGCATGCATTCATGAAGGCAATTAGCAAGGATGACGTTGCTAATGTCAACGTTGGTAAAAGATGACATTTAGACTTCACATTTTGTTGATTTGTTGATGTTGCCATGGTAACTTTAAAAAACGCGCGTTCCATAAAGTGCGATTTAAACACGCTAGAGCGTACTTTAAATGAGTAAAAAAGGGCACCAATAAAAAAATACTAATTCCTACTTGAGGCGAAATCATCAGAATAAATTAGGGGAGAAGGTACTTATAATAAATTTCTATAATTTAAATATTTTCTAAAATAGAATTTTTATTTGCGAAATGTCATTCTCAAATTTTGAAATTTTCTATTAAACAATAATTATTTTTTATTAGACAAAAAAGCAAGAATAATGACAATTATGCCAATAATTATGCCAGTATTTTCCCACTAATACCATGCGAGCGAAGCCGCGGGTAAAAGCTAGTTAGAAATAACTATGTAATTTTTTAAATAATTTTTTTTACAACCAAACTTTGAAAAAATTTAAAATGGCTCATCTTACGGTTTTTCTTACTAAAATTACTGATAACGAATAAAAATAAAAACACATACATATTTTATTAGACAAATGAAGTATGTTATTATGTAATAAAAATGTATACAAGTATACATTAATCCATAATATTAAGTGTTGAAATTAAATAACAATAACAATTTATCACAACAAACTTCTAAGCTGTCTTCCGCGGCTAATTTTCAAAGCGATTCACCCCGATCGCCAGTTTCTTAGTTTAAAATTGAAGTCAGAGAAAGAGCACAGGAAATCCTTCCACGTCCAATATTGCAACCCCAGCCGTATATGCACTCTTGCAATTGCTCCCGCATTCCCATATCCAGTATCCAGCTCTCAAATCCAGGTCCCCGGGGCGGGTGAGGATTTGGAAGGATTTGAATTACAATCCGACGGAAATGAGGAACTTTTCATTTCGGTTCTGTGAATGTAGAATTTGTTAGAAGAATGCGTTTATAAATGAGCTCAAATCAGTTCAAATTGAAAATCATACCAATATTAATATATTCTGCAGTTTAAGAGCAACGGCTGTGCGACATTCTTCATACAAAACTTAAATTTGGATTTGAGGCCAAAATACCTACACAAACTTAAGATGAAGCCATACTAAATAATGCAAAATCATACCAAATCGTATGTTTTTGTTTTGAAAATTTGATCGCTTAGAAGTATTATAGATGCTTCAATTAAATACTGCGTGTAGAACATACCTTGGCCCTAAAAATATCTGTCATTTTTTTTAATAAGTATTTTAATAAGCTTAGAAAAAAATAAAGTGTAAGGTCTATAAAAAAAAAATTTAAGTGCAAACTATCCTACTTATAAACACTTTTTCGGATATGGTTTTATTGCATAATGTGGAAAATTCAGTTTCTTATATAATTATCACAAAAAAAATTGAAATTTACGCCCGAACCTCACAAAATAAAATATAATATGCATTTTCGCGTTGGTATTTTTGACATCACGGCGACAATACGGCAGTCGACGAATTTGTTATATCAAAGTGAACCTTATACCGTCCACCGAAGAACGACTGGCAGCCGTCCCATTCTTCCGTCATTACTCCTCCGGACGGAGCGAAAAAACAACGTGTTAGGGTCCGCGCTGCTTGTTTTTGTGAAGTCAATTTAAACATTCCGTTTTATTACAATAAACAATGCATAAAAAATGAATTAATGTTTTTTACAGGCCTTTACGAAATCAACATGCCAAAAAAAAATTCTCAAATATCTTTTCCAACCTTTCCAAAAGCTTTTTCTCAAGTATTTTTAAACTCCTCACATAAAAGGGCGTGAAATCCGATTTCGATTTTTTCCTGTACTAGTGGATCGCCTCAATTATTATTTTTTAATTGAAAGATATTGCATGTATCTAGTATGGATGCTCTTTTATTTTTTATTTTTAAAAATTACGTAATACGGTACCACAAAAAAATTATTTGCAAGAGGCAATTATAAAAATATTTTCCTAAAATTAAACATATTTCATTTTATTACAATTTGGGAGGTGGATATGGATACTGTCGCCCGGGAACCATTTATTGGATAACCAACACTCCTGCCATAGGTCACCCCAAGTGGTTCGCTACGTTTGTTGTCTTATCTAGGGGGTGAGGTTTGTCTAGGTCTTAGCGGCGGATGCGTATGCCCGTTAGCTACATGGCAGGCCGGATCGGGAGAGACTGTTTGAGAGAGTCCCTTTGACTTCTCCAGCCGTACTCACTCGGAACATCGCCTCGCACCGCTGTTGGAGGGATGGATTCATACGTCCGTCACTCCTGGACGCACTGACCCCCAGATTCCTACTCACCCCTCATACCCTTTTCCTTCCCCCTACTTCCCTCACCTTCCTTTTCCTAAAAAGACCCTCCATACAGCATTCCGAAAGATGACATAGGCCCCGAGGGAAATTATTTTTCTCCTGCATGTAAAAAAAATATTTAAAAATTGAACCATCTACTGTGTCAATACAATGAAAAATAATTTCTTAATATATCACACATTAAAAAAGAGTTTTTTGTGTAGAAATTTTAACTTAATTTTTCATATTTCTACAGTAATTGGAGCAAAACTATTTTTCAAACATAAAATAGCACATGAATGTACTAGAAATTTGTTATACCTTTTGATTATTTAATTTGTTAAATATTTTCCCGTCTATGCTCCAGATTGCGAGTTGAGAGCCTTACCCCTCTACCACGGAGGCCGTCGTACATATTTGGTTAAATAATTAAATTAATTTAGTACCCCTTAACCAGCCCTGTCCCCAATTGACTTTGGTATAACGTCCCACTGATCACCAGGCCAATTGATAATGCTCGTATCCCTAAATTGGAATCTGAATACGCAGTGGAATTTGATGGTCTACAAGTGGACTATGGAATATACAGCCTATTGCTATACAACCTACTGCTGAGCTATGGAGACCAAGGCCTGAGACAAGGCAATCAATAATGCATAATGGCTTGACGTTTCCTGGAATACCGTCAACCCCTTAGGCCTAAAGCATATTCTGTCCGAAAATTACAGTTTTGGAAACTAATATCCAATTTTTAAAGATGATAAATACGCTTTCAATTTATTTATTAGAAAAAAACATACGATTTTCGAAATATGAAATTTTTTAGTGCAAAAATATAAAAAAATTATAAAAGTGGATCACTTTACGTTTTTCTAAACAAAAATTACTGATAACGAAAATAAATAAATTAACACAATTTCGTTGTACAGATGTATTATACACGTTATTTTCACCTCATTTTTGTGGTTTCATATAAAACAATTTAATAAAAATATCCTGTTTAAATTTCTTTCTATCAAATTGTGATCGGAAATTTCGTTTTTTTTTACGTTAGCTATACAGAAAATAATTTCCCTTAGGGCCTATGTCATTTTGGGGATGCTGTGCGGAGGGTCTTTTAGGAAAGGAAGGTGTGGAAGTTCTGTGAAGGAAAAGGGTCCCACTGCGGTGCGAGGCGATGTTCCGAGAGACTATAGCTGGAGAAGTCAAAGGGACTCCCTCAATCATTCTCTCCCGATCCGGCCTGCCATGCAGCTGATGGGCAGACGCATTCGCCGCCAAGACCCGGACAAACCTCACCCCATGAATACATGCAGTTTACTGATAACGAAAAAAAATATACACGTAAATTACATTATATAAACGTTATTTTCACCTTTTTTTATCGTTTCAAGTGAAAATAAATAATAAATAAAAATACTTAATGTCTGAATTCCTTTTTTTCGGTCGCAAAGATGTAAATTTTGCCTTCGTAAGATGTAAATTTTAATTATTTTGTGGTTAACTTTTTATTTGAATATAAAGCGTGGTGTTTTATATTTCTAACACGGTTTTAATCACTTTTCTCACCATAATAGTAAGGGAGACAAAACGATTTCTACAAGACCTATATATATGAGTTGTTCCCAAAAGCGAACAAATTAGCCTGAGGGGTTAATCCGATACGTCCTGATTGGGAATACAACAACATTATCCCTGCAGACTATTGTCCGATAATTAAGGGTTGTTTGCTTAAGCAAATGCAGAAGCGTTTACATAATATATACAAATATACATATATAATGATGACCTTAAATATAATATTTTGTAAAATATGTACGTATAAATGTTACTCATATTCTTTGTAGCGTCATCTGTCATTCAACAACATACATAAATTCGTTCTGTTTGAAATACGAA
This sequence comes from Limnephilus lunatus, assembly GCA_917563855.2. NCBI lineage: Eukaryota > Metazoa > Arthropoda > Insecta > Trichoptera > Limnephilidae > Limnephilus > Limnephilus lunatus. Next base: position 3,543,916 of record OU830593.1, on the reverse strand, counting down.
CGAGGGTTAAATTTGTTTATACAAAAATACTAAAATTGCGATTAAAAATGGGAGGGTTAGGAGGGAGGGTGAAGATTTAAGGTTATAGGTATTTTTGAAGCCAAATAAAAAAAAATAGAAAAAAATATCTGGATAGGGACATGCTAATCACCTAGAGGTATGAAATAAACGTTATGACATATTCCCATACCTACCAAATGCACATTAAAAAATTCATAATAATCGGTGAAGCCGTTTCGGAGGAGTGCGACCACAAACACGGTGACACGCGATAGATTAAATGTGAATACCGCAAAACTTCTAACTGCACCAACAGCTTGGAGCCAGTGAAACTATGGCATCCCCAATTGGGGTATGCTGTGAAGCTAAAGGTAGTTCTCCACACAGCATCTCAGATGACATAGGCCCTGAGAGAAATTATTTTCCTCAGAGCCTCCTGTGTGCAGTTAATGTAAAAAAATGTGGAAAAATGAATAAAGCGGTGGGGGAGTACCCGGATATTTAGATCTGGTCACAGCTAAAGCCATTTCAAGTAATTTTTCAATTCTAAATGGTGGTGGTGGCCATACTGAGAATATGTTCTACTCTGGAACGATCTGGAAGGATTCCTTATATTATTTTAAATGATAAATTATGGAACAACACAATTCAATCGAATCAAATTTACTTGCGCACGCAGGTATTTGAACCCGCGATATTCGGATTGCTAGTCCTAACCTTACCATTCGACCGCGAAGGCCTTCATACCGTTTTAACATTATATTATATGTCGATTACAAATTGACGTAATGTCGATGATAATATTTAAATATGATTTTATATACCTACCCAAAGAATTTAACAGGACGGACCTAACCATAGATTTTAGAGCTCCATACAGGAGGCCTTGAGGAATAAAAATCCCTCATCACCTGTGTCATCTTTGGGGATGCTGTGTAGAGAGGAATTTTAGGAAGGAAGGAGAAGTTCTGAGAGGGTTAAAGGTATGAGAGGTGGGTAGGAATCTTTTGGTCAAGGTGTTCAGGAGTGACAGACTGATGATTCCATCCCTCCCACTGCGGAAAAAGGCGATGTTCCTAGAGGGCCCTGCTGCAGAGGTCAAAAGGTCTTTCTCTACAGTCTCTCCAGATCTGGCCTGCCACGCAGTTGGTATGCAGGTGCACCTGTCGCCAAGACTCGGACAAACCTCATCCCATGAAACTGGGCACCCCTGCTAAATCAGCAAACATAGCTTACCATTGAGGGTTAATTATCCAATAAATGGTCCCCAGGATAACAGTTCCCATACCCGCCTCCCGCATTGGAATATCCAGTATTTCTTTATTATTAATTAACGCCCTTTTTTGGTACTTTTACATATGAATAGTAAGAATTATACAGTATTTATTGTACACAACTGAACTGCCTCAATAACAAGATAAATTGAAGAAGTCCACTAACTTTTTTTTTTTTTTTTTTTTAATTTAGTAACAATACATTTATTATATTTTACATTTTTATATGAAACATGTTAGGTATAAAAAAAAAGAAAATATATTCGTAGTCCTCCTCACTAGGAGATCCTGTGCTGAGGGGGACTATACTTTGGATAAGTTTTCAGCGACTTCTATAGATTAACTTATTGTTTGGATAAGGTTTTCAAGAAACTTCTATGACGATGTTTTAATAATAATAATAATAATAATGTTTATTTCAGCCGAACAGAGCGGTGGGTGCAATACTCTGTCAGCCATAAAAAAGTATACATTAAATAAAACGGATTTACCAGATAAAAAATCAAATAACATAAAAAAGATTAAAAAAAAAATATATATATACATCTACATATTTAGTACGTAATCGTATATCTACTACGGGGGCTTCAGATGTATTCTCCATGTTTGGTGAAGAGGCGCGCCCTGCCACTGGGCCACGGCCTGGACGAGAGTGTTCTCCGATCTTTGGTAGCGCTGACTCACCCCGGCTATTCTGTGGCGCATCAAGGCGGCGAACCCATGTACCCTTCCTTCTGCGAACATCTGCGAGGCACTGCATCGCCAAGGTAGGCCGAATAGCGCCCTATATGCGTTGTTGTATTGTACTCGAAGTGAGTTCATGACGCCTTGTGAGTATCTTGTCCAAAGTTCGCTGGTGTAAAAGCTCATGCAGTAGCTCTGGAATATTTGCTTCTTCACAGGAGAACTGCACCTGTTGAATCTCCTGGCGAGCATGTTGGCTCGAACGCTGAGTACTCTTCTTTGGCGTTCTATGTCATTTTTATCATTTAGGTCATCAGTGACGACATGCCCCAAATATTTTATTTCCCTGCAGATTTTGACAGTGTCTCCGCCGAGGAGAATAGGTGGAATGACAGTAGGACCAGTATTTGCTTTAAACACCAGCAATGATGATTTTTTGGCATTGTACATCAAACCATGACTATCGACGTATGCTTGGCATATGGCAAGAAGTTTTCTCATTGCCCTTACTGATGGGGCTAGTATGACCATGTCATCTGCATAACTTATGTTATTCATACATACTCCGGCAACGTGGCATCCGATTCTTGTTTTGTTCAGTATTTTACTAAGTTCGTCCATATATACATTGAACAGCACTGGGGACATTGAGCCTCCTTGCCTAACGCCGCACTTTAATTTTGCTGCTTCTGACAGGCTGTCATTCCATCTGACGAAGTTTTCCTGTTGCTTGTACCATATACTCAATATATTTACAATTTGTGGTGGTAATTGTCGGTCCGTCAGTTTTTTCCATAATTTATCATGACAAACCATGTCAAAAGCTTTGCTTAGGTCTAGGAAGCATGCATATACCGATGTTTTTCTGGCTTTGTAATATTCTATTGATAGTTTCATGCTATATATGGCTGTATCAGTAGAGCACCCAGCTTTGAAGCCCATTTGGGAATCCTCTGTAATGAGCTTGTCTTCCGTTAAATTTAAAATCACCTTTTCAAATATTCTTGCTATTATGGTGGCAAGAGATATGGGCCTGTAATTAACGGAGGATGTCAGGTTTAGTTGGCGACTTTTTGGGATCGGTACTATAATGGTTTTGGTCAGTTCTTTCGGAATGTGTCCAAGCCCAACCATGGCAGTGAAGAGAGAGGCGAGCAGTGTTGTCAAATATCCCCCCGCATGCTTCACATGTTCTATGACAAGTCCATCGTGACCAGCAGATTTACCTCCTGCCATGTTGCGTATTGCTCGCTGAATCATCTCAGGAGAGATGACAATGGACGGCTGTTGTTTTGATTGATGCAATGGTGTATAAAACTCTTCATCCATTGTTTGTGGTTGAACTGGTGCGGAGCAAAAAGTATTCCTGAAAACTTCAGCTATAGCTTTATTTTCAGATTTTCCATCAATATTGGTCGGTGCGGTATGTTTTGCTTTCAATATAGCATTAGTTTTGTTCCAAAAAGATGAAAAGTTTTTGCATTGTAGGCTATTTGCTATTTTATCCATTTTGTTCTGCTCGAAGTTTCTTTGGCATTTTTTATATTCTTTCTTAAATAACGATCTACTTTGCTTTCGAGCTTCCATAATGGGACCATTAGTGGGTCGTCCGTTCTGCAGCCATTTTATGTGCGCATTTCTTGATCTTTCATAATGTAAGGCAACTTTCTCATTCCAACCAGCCACAGTCTTCCATCTTCGTCCAGTCGTAGGCCTTCTCTCTATATTAAACGCAGATATTGCTGAGGTACGTAATACTTGTACAATGTTTTTATATAGATCATCGATTTGTTTTTCATTTATCATCGTGCTGTCAATTGCAATATCGGTTCCACGAATTATCTCAAGTTGACCTATTGATAATTGGACGTATCTGGAGTAGGACTGCACTTGTTTTTGACGTTTGGGTCGCCATCTGCATGGATCTCCTACTATTGAAGAACTTGTAGTATATGTAGGTAGCCCTGTAGTTCGTAAAGTGGTGTGCATTGGTTTGTGATCAGACCAGTCGGACTGGTAGTCAATATACATGTCTTCAATTATATTATGTACCGCCTGAGTTACGAGACAATGGTCGAGCCACTTAGTTGTATTATGAGCATCGCTTACATATGTGTACGAGTCAGGCGGGAGAATGTCAACATCCGCAATGTGGAGGTTATATTCTGAACAGAACGATTTTAGCTCACGTCCGAAGGGCGAATTCATATCAGCATTGAAGTCTCCCAAAAGTATACAATTTGGGTTGTCCCTTTCCTCGATTATCGTGTGCAATTTCGAGAGACAGGATAAATATTCTGGTAGATTATCAGTGTTTTCCACCGGCATGTATACGCATGACAAGTGACATGACATATGTGTACGAGTCAGGCGGGAGAATGTCAACATCCGCAATGTGGAGGTTATATTCTGAACAGAACGATTTTAGCTCACGTCCGAAGGGCGAATTCATATCAGCATTGAAGTCTCCCAAAAGTATACAATTTGGGTTGTCCCTTTCCTCGATTATCGTGTGCAATTTCGAGAGACAGGATAAATATTCTGGTAGATTATCAGTGTTTTCCACCGGCATGTATACACATGACAAGTAATGTTCCAGTGTCGAGTGTGATATCAATCGCTATGATTCTGGGAGTTTCACAGTCGATCGTCACTGCCTTGAATGATTTCCTCCATAGTATGGCTAGCCCGCCGTATGGTCTTCCTCGCAGTGGGCCATTTGAAATATCTACCGCCGAACTACCATAGCTCATGAATTCAGGGTGAATTTCGCTGAGAAAATCTAAATCAATTATGATAAGTATACATGTAAGTTCATTTTCCGATAGTTACTTGTTATAATTGTTTCCCTCCATTAGTATTCTGGGAACAGAGGAATACATGTGGTAGTTATCCTAGAGAGTTGGCCGAATCCATAATATTTTGGAATTTTAATGGATTTTAGCTACATTTTCTTTTATAAACGGGCGCCTTCATTCGTTATTGAGTAGGTATTTAAAAATAAAATATGATAATATGAACAATACGCCTGCTACTTTGTTAAAAATGTTCAAACAAAATAATTTTCCTATCTTTGGGAGAATTTATCTGAAAATTCTGCACACACTTTGCAGAAGCAATTCGTTAAAAATAATTGAGGCGAGAATACGTTGAATATTAACGTGAAAGTTTCAGAATAATTTACTTTTAAGGAAACGTATTGTACCATTGAAATAATTTATTAGGAAAACGGACAATGAACGGAGTTTCTAATAAGTAAAACTCATTCTATTCTGCAACTTTTGAAGAATGAAACAGGTGAACATGATGTAAATTTATATCTTGTGAATAGGCTAAAGGGGTGTCACTTCAAACTTTATCACTATTTTAAATTGTTAAAATTAATATTTGGGACCACTTATTGGATAACCAACACCTCTGCCATAGGATACCCCAAGCGTTTCACTATATATGGTGACTTGACGGGGTGCCTGGTCTCATAAGGTAAGGTTTATTTAAGTCTTGGTGGCGGATGCGTTTGCCTACCGTGGTGAGCCGGATCGAGAGAGATTGGGTGAGGGAGACCTTTAGATCTCTCCAGTCGGACTGTCTCAAGCTATTGCCTTGCACCACCGTGGGAGGGATGGATTCGGTGTCCATGACAACTCAGAATCAACTCAACTCAACACTTCTTCAAAATGTCATTAAAAGTTGTGAAAAAAAAAATAGCCCATAATCGAACATAAGTAACCCATTTAACTCACTTTTTTTCGTCACTTTTAATGACTTTTCAAAGAAGGTGTTTTCAAAGAGTTGAGTTAAATCAGAGTTGTCGGGTCACCGATGGATTCATACGTCCCTCACTCCTGGAAATGTTAACACCTAGATTCCTACCCACCTCTCATACCTATGTTCCTTCCCAGAACTTCCTTTCCTTCCTTTCCCTAAAAAGACTAAGACCCTACATACAGCATATCCAAAGTTGACATAAGCCCTGAGGGAACTTTTTTCCTTAGAGCCTCCTGTGTGGAGCTGTTAAAAATAAAGAGACATATTGTAAAATTTATTAAAAACAAAAAAAAATTGCGTAAACACCGTTCAAAACAATAGTTATTTAAACGATCTTTAATACGATAACGACTAACAATAAGGAATCCATAAAACATTTATCAAATTGAAATCCAAATGAAGATCTAAGCTATAAATTGATAAAAACATCGATTTAGCTCTGCTAAACGTAAACAAACGTATTACAAAAAAATATTAAAAGTCATTGATAAAGAATATCTACGGAATCACTGCGAAGACGCTATGAAGTCGTGATGAAGTCATAAAAAAGTCATGATGAAGTCATGAGGGGTGGTTGCGAAGTCGTGGCGAGTTCGTAACGAAGTGATGTCTTCATTTGAATATCTAAGCTATAAATCGACAACACATCGATACAGCTCTGCTAAACGAAAACGAACAAAAATATCTATCGAATTTTTATATTTTTATGTATTTAGTCACTACAGAGTCATCGCGAAGACTCTATGAAGTCGTAGCGAAGTCGTGAAGATCGTGAGTAAGTCATGAATCGTGACATGATGAAGCATAAATAAAAGTACTTGTTTCATTCTACATAAATAAGTACCTTGGACACATAATCACCAGTAATCTGATGGACGATGATGACATCGATAGGCAAAGAAGAGCTCTCAGCGTAAAAGCAAACATGCTCAGCAGAAGATTCCGCCTTTGCAGTACCGCTGTAAAAAGGACGCTATTCCTTTCCTTCTGCGCAACGCTGTACACGTGCGAACTCTGGGCAAACTACAAGAAGAGTAGTATAGAAAGACTTCGAGTTCAGTACAACAACGCCTTCCGCATAATATTTGGTCTCCCCAGATATTGCAGCGCTTCCCGGATGTTCACGGAGGGGCGAGTTCCCGGCTATGCAGCCCTTATTAGATCCAGGGTGGCAGGAATGAGGGAAAGGATAAGCAGCTCTGGAAATATCCTCGTCATGGAAGCCCGCCTCAGTCCATCATCCAGCATTGATGCACACTGGAGAAAAATACTGGCACCTAATGTGGTCGCAGAATCCTAAAAGCTAATTATTATGATTTTATTTTGTTATTACCTTTGTTCATGTACAATCATATCACCTGCTTCTCTACTTAAAATGTATATTTTATAACCCTTATGGAATGTGTGGGATTGCACTACTCTCCCCACATACCGGAATAAACATTTATTTATTTATTTATAACTAATCTTTTTTATGAAAATAATTCGTTTTAAAAAATATCTCTTATTTTGGCTAAACTATCTTTCAAACTTGTTCCTTTTTATCCCTTCCTGTTGCTTAAGAAATGTATCTCATAAGTCCCTCACGAATCTTGTTACCAGCATTACAACGGGGTGCGTCTCCTAACTAGACACGTCCGTACCGTGCCCTGGGGCTTGGGGGTAGTCATTCGTTACACAGGGATAGGGGTGGGTCTGTGCGGGCAATAGTACCTAATGTACCTAAAGCTAAAAGATATACGTTGGTAACATCCAATCAGACAGCTTGTACCTACACCTGGTGAAAATTATCTCAATGAGTTAAATTAAATAATGAGGTACACGTTTTTCATTTTCTTCGAGGAAACTTTAAATAAATTTTTGTATTATCCAGACATTTTCTTACAGATATTTTTATTTATTTATTAACGCCCTTTTCTGAGGCTTTTTTAAAAGATGAATTGTAAAAATTATACAGCAGGTATATACGTAACTGAACTGCCTCAGTAACAATCGTTTGATTTTTTCAATGATAGGTGCATTGAAGATGTCCACTGACTCCGCATAATTATTTCCCTCCATTAATATTCTGGGCAAGGAGGAATGTGGGTTCCAGATGAGAGAATTGTACTCAAGTTGACTTGTCTAAATTTCTTGTCAACCAAGTCATAAGTTATTACAAAACCATTAATAAAAAATCCGTTACGTGTTTTTTCTATGTGAATACCGTACAAGAGTCCCAACTACTGCCGTCTGGAGCCAGTGAGACTATGGCATCTTTAATTGTAGTATGCTGTGAAGCTGAAGGCTGAAGGTGTGAAGTAGTGTGGTGGGGAGAGAAATGGGCAATAGGAAGGTGGTTAATCAGATCTGGTCACCAAACACAGATAAAGCCATTTCACGCAACGTTTTAACTCTGTTCTTACACCAGGGCGATACTGAGAGTATCTTCCTCTCTGGAACATGCCGCAAATATTTGCGATGTAATCAGATAAATTAATTAATTTTGAAATTAACAAGATTTTAATTTAAAGAATTTTGGGTTTGATTTATAGTTAGAGAAAAAAAGAAACATAATTTTTTGGAAGTGAGGTCTACTATTCGTCGCCTTAGTTCTTAATTGTTCAAACGACCATTAGAAAATTTTACAGGAGAAGTTTTTCTTTCATTAATTAAATGATGATAGGCGTTTAAGATAAAGCTTTTTCCGTAAAGGTGAAGGTCTCGTTAGTTTAAATAATTCTTAGTAAAGTGATTAACTATAATTTTTTATATACTTTTTTTTTATTTATTATATTTTTTTGTTATAAAGAATACGTCAGTAAAATGTTGCTTTAACTGTCCAACTAGGAGTCTCCCGTTCTAGGACAGTCAAATTGACAGAAACATTTTGATAGGCGTAAATTTAATTTACAAATGACTGATTGATATTGGGACACAAATCGAAAAATCATCGCCAAAAAACTTTTTTTTTTATTAACTGAAGCTTAGTCAAAAATATTTAATTATTATTAATTAAAGGCACAAGTGTCCTTTACGAAAATGTTTTTTTACAATACAGAAAGAAGAAAAAAAAAATTATAAGATTACTTGTAAACAAACCAAAATAATACACATTAATACAAAGTTAATAAAAGCAGTGAAGAAGAAACAAACACAAAAAACCTTGACCTTGTAAATTATGTACTCCTTAATTGTTTAATTATTACCACTTTATACTTCAGTAGAGGCATACTAAAAATATCAGAAACATTAGCACAAAAGGTTTTCAAAAATGTTTAGTGTTTTCCAAGCGTACTCTAAAGAACTTAATCAGCCAATACAATAAAACTAAGTCCGAAAAAAGCTTCGTAAGCAAAATATTTTACACCGCAAAAGCTTAAATTATTCAAAAGACTCTCTAATTAATTTGTTCCAGCAAAGAAAAGTGGTAGAACTTTCAGACAAGCTACCATGTGACAAAGTTGCATGAGTAATTTTTTGGTTTTTTGTTAAAATTATTTGTCTATATTTTATAATATGACAATAATAATGTCAATAATAGTGTATTTATGGTCGTAGATCCAATGGCAGTATTGCCATAAGTCGGTGTGTTTGTTGGTATTAAAACTACTTACGAAAACTATTAAGTACTTTCTTTTACAAAAACTAAAAAACCTTAAAACTACTTCCATAAACTATTACTTTATTTTTAATTTGAAAGTGGAGATTTAACAAAAACTAAAATAGTCATTTGGACAATTAAGAATTAAGGCGACGTATTTACAGAACTTTGAGCATTACAACAGTACTTTACTTTGACCAACTACATTTTCCATGGATACAATAATTAATGCCTATCAAATAAATGGACCTTTATCAATTATTAAAGACTCTATCTATTAGATCTCCCCAGTGGCGTCAGGGAAACTATAACTATCGCAAATAGACCACTTCATATTGCGTCCATACTCAATGATAACCTCCGTTAGGTAAGTACTTATCTAAAAAAATCACTGATTTATTCATTTTTATAAATACTCACAGTATCGCCCTGGTGAAGTATCCCATTAAGCCATTTCAAGCAGTTCAGATTCGTACTGCTTGAAATGGCATTAATCTGCTTGGTGACCTGATCTGAATAGCCAGGTCCTTCCCCTCCCCACTACCTTCAATCTCACAAACATATTCCTTTTTTGTTTACATTAATTCCACACAGGAGGCTATGAGGAAAATAATTTTCCTCAGGGCCTATGTCATCCGAGATGCTGGGTGGAGATCTTTTTGAAGAGAGGGAGGAATGAACAATGGTCTTGAAGAGACCCATGTTGTAAGAAGAAGGAAATACAGAAGCTAATCGTTTGGCGTGTTTCCCGACTATGCACTGGTGCCAAAGGGATCAATGACGCTAGTTCCTCGGAGTATCTTTCATTGAAATGAAGGTATAACAAGGATAGCATTCCCACCCAACGCCTGTGCTTTAAAGTTTGCAACCCGTTTAATAATTCTAAATGACCCAAAATTACCTAAAATCTGTTAAATAAATATGTATAACTATATGGAAGTTGTGGGATTGCATTATCCTCCCCACATCCTGGAATAAAACATTATTCAATTTTTATAAGAAAAACTTTCTTTTTATACTTTTTAATTAATTTTTAACTAATTCTTAGAATGATTGTTTCCAATGAAAAGGGTTGTTGCCCGTAATATGTAGAAAAATAATTAGTTGATAATAATGTAATTCTAAAATTTGAAAATATGAGATTGACAAAATGACGGTGGCAATAGCGAAACTGGTTAACGCGCTCGTTCCTGTTAGACGGAGAGGTCTGGGTTCGAGTCCCAGTTGCGACCATTGTCTTTTTCTGTTTTTCTGTGTCTTGTTGTCTTTCATATTTTCGTTTAGATTATTAATGTTAACGTATTCTAAAATATTATTATTATTATCTGTTGTATAAACTTGAAATTTCTCATCGTAATATTTTTTTTCTCCAACCGTAGAAAAATTGTAGATATTACGAAATTTAGAAAGCCCAACTTTTTTTTTATTTAAGGAATCTGCAAGATAACTGTCACTTCACTTCTAATTACATTTATACAAAAAAAAATTATAATAATTCCCAGAGCACAGCTAGAAAAATATTTATATTTCAGGATTTATTGTTTGCGCAATATAATTGTTAATTTCTTGGATTTATATTTACCTTTTATATGGCATTTATCATCATCATCATCACTCTTGGCCCTACAACCCCTGGTGGGTCTTGACCTTCTCAAGGGCCTTCCTCCACTTATAACGGTTTTGAGCCAGCTCACTCCAGTTTACAATCTCCAAGGTGGATAAATCTTTGAGGACATTGTCGCTCCATCTTAAATATGGTCTTCCCAGGCTCCTTCGCCCTGTCGGTCTTGAGTTCAGTAGGGACTTTGGTGCTTGATGCTCGGTCATTCTCTCCACATGACCCAGCCACCGAAGTTTTCCCAATTTTATTAATTTTGTGACGTTTAGACCCTTAAATACAGTATATAGCTCATTGTTATAACGTCTGCACCAAAATCCATTTTCTGAAACCGGTCCGAAGATACGCCTCAAATTTTTCCTTTCAAAAACATCCAGTGCTCTCTCATTCGTCTTAGTTAGCACCCAAGTCTCAGTTGCGTATGTGAGTACTGGTCTTAAGTGTTTTGTACACTATATATCTTATATATCTTGGTATTTCTGGACAGTAGTCTGTATTTTATTTGGCATTTATATTATTAAATTATTAATTTTGATTTTATTACGGCATCTATATTATTAAATAATCCTTACGAAATTCAAGTGGTAACTGTCAATTAATTAATAAAATGTCAGAAATAACCTCACTTTTTTAAGACGGGAGTCTCTTGTGTCATTTTGCCATAATGCGACGTTTCCAGATCTTTTGCAGCCCAGTTAATAATGACTTTTTATTAATAATAAATCAAAACAAAGTTTGTAGAGTCAGTAGGGAGAGTTATTAGTAAAATTGTTAAGTTACAATACACCATTTTCCAAAATCAGGGAATTAGTTTTTTCTTAGAATAATTATATTATTGTTCATATTCCAAACAGGAAAATTACTTTTTCACTGTGAATTCTTCGATTCTGAATTATGGTCATTCACCAGAGCAATACTGAAAGTATCTACAACTCTGATATGTAGAAGGTTGTGTTCAACCAAAATACAGTAAATTAACAAAGTAATAGTTAGGTTGAAGTTGGTGTTTAAAATATTGTTTCACCATCAAGTTAACAATCAAGACGTGTTATTGTTTCTGTTTGCAAGTTAGTTACTAGAATGTTTTCCTTTGTGAGATTAGTTTTCACAAAGGACCACTATCTTGTAGTTCTGATAGGGCAAGTGTACTCTAGTGTTATGAAGGCTAGAACTGGTGATAAACCAATCTTGGTCTCCTAACACCACAGATATACGAATATGTTTGTATAAAACTCGATGCCTAAAACAGGCAATCCGGGGAATAATAGCGTATCAACCAACAAAAGCACAAGCCCCTGCTAAACTTTTGACAATAGTGAAAAAATTGGTTTTGCCTAATAAAGTTTTCCATACTTCTACTCATGTCATATATGGAGATGCCGGGAGTCTTAAAGAGAGCCAAGTTGCCGAGGCAAACAAATCATTCGAATTTCATTCAAATTTAAACAATGCAGTAATTGTGGAAACGCTAAAAAGGGTAATTAATAAAATTAATAATTTCCGCAATTTTACTCGGAAATCAATAAGAACAGGTAATAAAATAAATTCAATAAGTTTTTCACGATAAGTACCTGTCTAGAAATGATATAAATGTACGTACCGTATGTAGGTTGTTTGCGAAATAGATTTATAATGCCTTCAAAAGGCGAAACAGCTGTCACGCGTAATAATAATCACATTGCAGAACTCGTTTATAATAAACTGTTACAAATTAAATAATAATATTATTTAATAAATTAAAACTAAAACGGGGTTCTATAAAATAAGCTTGATAACAATAAATAGACAAATCATTCATTTGGCAAGCTGTTGAATACGACAACGAGTCGGAGAAGCAATCCATTCTAATTTGACAAAATATCAATCGTGTGCAAATATTGGGCACGCGTTTGGCGTGTTACCTGACAGTGCATCAGTGCTGAAAAGATTAGTGAAGCTAGTTCCTCGAAGAATCTTCCATTAAACTACGGGTAGAACAAGGAAAGCTTTCCCACCAGACTCTAAAGAGCTAGAGTTCTAAATATTCCAATCCATTTGTCAAGAAAGGGAAATCTATCAAAAACAGGCTGCCCGTTCAACCGATCATTTTCCACCACTATGAACCATGCCACAAATGTGTTTTGTATTATTTTCAATCACTCTTAAACGCGCAACAAATTTGCTGTGGACTATTTTCTACCTCTCAGAGGTATGCCACAAACATGCTTTGTATGAAGCCACTCTGAAACGTGTCACAAATATGCTTTGTATTATATGAAGCTACTCTGAAACGTGCCACAAATATGCTTTTTATTATATAAAGCCACTCTGAAACGTGCAACAAATATGATTTGTACACTAACACTCTGAAACATGCTACAAATAAATTATGCTATGTAATATTTTCCACCACTCTGAAAGATGCCACAAGAATGCTTTGTATTATTTTCCACCACTCTGAAAGATGCCACAAGAATGCTTTGTATTATTTTCAACCACTCTAAAATGTGCCAAAAATGTGCTTTGCATTATTTTCCATCACTCTTAAATGTGCCACAAATGTGCTTTGTATTATTTTCCACAACTCTTCGATACGCCACAAATAATATGCATTGAATTATTTTATATTCATTGAATGACGCAACACAAATTAATTAATAAAAGTTATTTGCCAACGCCAGGATTCAAACCCACGACATTCGGAATCGTATCAACCCCTCGGCCACGGAAGTCTTCATTATATAATATGGGTAATATAACTTAGGAAACGTGCGTCCATTTTATTTTAAATGTCGTTTTCAATTTAATTATTTATTAATAGACTGAACTATTAGAAGATCTCAGTTCTGAGTTTCGCTTTGAGTATTTTATCAGTCTGAGTGGTAGTCCATTCAAGTTCTATCTCCAAAGTTCTGCAGTTTGCGCTTTTTGCGTTGGGAATTTCTCTGTCTTTGTACATTTCTGTCATGACCTCACCCTCCAGAACACATAGCGAATAAGATCATATACGTACGCACACAATACATACAGACAAATCGGTACACCGTTTCAAGACAGAAACAAGTCAAAATAAATGATATTAAACGTTTTACACTTGTAATAATTTTACTCGTTCTTAATAACGTAACGAAATTATTAAGAACAATAAAATCGGTTGCTCTGAATTAGTTCTGCGTGAAATCTGGGTCATTGAACTCAAATTTTTTAAACATTTTTAAAATTGATATTTACTGATTGTGTGAAGAATTCATATAAGCGGTAGAGGATGTACCTAGCAGTAATATACTATTCTGTCTTATGTGAATCCGCACAAGAGTCCCAAATGCTCCCAACGGCTTGGAGCCAGTGGTAAAATGGCATCCTCAGTTGGGGTATGATGTGAGGCTGAAGGTAGTGGGGAGGAGGAGATGAAGATGGGGAAGAGTAAGTTGGGGAAGTACCAATCTTTTATTTTTTATGCGAATACGTCACAAGAGTCCCAGCTGCTCCCATCATGTGAGATTATGCCATCTCAAGTTGGGGTATGTTGTGAGGCTGAAGGTAGTGGGGAGGGGAATAAGATGAGGAAGACTAAGGTGCGGAAGTTCCAGGCTATTCGAATCTAGTCACCAAACACGGCTCAAGCCATTTCAAGCACAGTTTCAATTCTTTCTAAATCGTAGTCTTACACTAGAGCGATTCTGAGAGCATCTTCCACTCTGTAACGTGTCGCGAATATACCTTATATTATTTTTAAATGATTAAATTGTGAAATAACACAAATCAATCAAGATTTTAGACTCTCTCTCTCTGGTTTCAATCCTGGGATTGGTTTGCAGCAATTTCCTCTAATTTTTTCTTCCATTCTTCCCTGTCTTGTGCGGCTCTTTTGAATTCTGCGTATGATGAGCAGCGCACGTCCACCAGCTGGTCGTCCAGGTACTCTCGGCGTGGGCGTCCCCTAGAGTTTGTCCCCTCGGTCATACCCTCCATTATGGTATGCAAGAGGCCTTCTTGTCGTATAACATGTCCGATCCATCTTGCACGCCTTTCGGACAAGGTCCTGAGCAGGTGCCTTCCTCCTTCGATACTTTGGAGAACCTCCTCATTTGTAATGTGGTCTCTCCAGGAAATTCCTAATAATCTTCTATAGGACCATATCTCAAAAGCCTCTAGTCTCCGTTTATCTCTTTCGGATAGGCACCATGTTTCGCAGCCGTACATCAAGATACTCCACACATAGGTCTTGATGAGGAGTATTCGCAGTTTTAGGTCTATATTATTTAATTCAATTACTTTCCGACCTTTTATTGAATGCAAGCCTAGCCTGGTGTATACGGCTGTCGACTTCGCTCTTAGACCGACCGTCCCATGTTATTTTGCTCCCGAGGTAGACAAACTCCTTGGTGTTCTTTAGTGGAACTCCTGCCATCTCTACTCTCATCTGGTGTTGCGTTCGGCCTACAGTCAGCAGCTTTGTTTTGTCTTTATTTATCTTCATGTTGTAGTTGTTTTGAAGAATGCTTTGCATGGTTGTTAAGGCCTCTTGCAGTTCTTCTTCGCTTTCAGCAACCAAAGCAATATCGTCAGCAAACCTTATCATATCCACCTTTTGCCCGTGTATCTTTACACCTTTTCTGTGACTCATTCTCTCTCTCAAGTCGTCAATCGCACTCTGTATATAAACGTTAAAAAGAACAGGTGACAGAGAGCATCCCTTGTCTTATACTGGCTTCTTTTGTATCATTGTCACATCTAATTATAGCGGCCTCATTCTTGTATAGCGCCTGGATTATTCGTCTATCTCTATATTTGATATCAATTCTCTTCAGAATCTCGAAGAGTCTTTTCCATTCTACTTTGTCGAAAGCCTTCTCCAGGTCTATAAATGCGATGAATGTGTTTTTGTTTCTTTTTATTCTTTTTTCTAGTAGTATTCGTAGAGACAATATTGCTTCTCTGGTTCCTACACCTCTTCTAAAGCCACACTGGTCTCCGGAAAAGATGTTCTCTACTTTTGGTTCGATTCTTTTTAGAATGATATTAGTCAATATTTTTGAGGCATGGGATATTAGGCTAAGAGTTCTGTGTTGTTCACATTTCGTCGTGCCTGCCTTCTTTGGTAATGCGACAATTAGGCATTTCTCGAAATCCTCCGGTATCTCTCCAGTCTTATACATTGTCTGTATCATTTTAAACAGGGCATCTGTAGTTCCTTTTCCTGCTGGCTTAATGAGTTCAGCCGGAACGTCATCGATTCCGGGTGCTTTCCCGTTTTTGAGATTTTTCAGTGCGAGGTCAAACTCTTCTCTAGTGATTGGATCTCCCAAATCATCTGCGTCTACCTCATTTTCTCTTTCTATCAATGTTTCGTTGTCAGTATTTGCCTTTCCATTGTACAGCATTTCTAGATATCTTTTCCGTCTCTCTTCTATTTGGTCATTTTCGAAAAGTATTTTGCTATCTTCTCCTTCTATTGCCTTACCCTTTCCAACTCTCATCCCAAAGAAGTCTTTCACCGCAGCGTGAGCTCTTTCTACATTTCCCTTCTTGAGGTCGTCGTTTATCTCATCGCATTTATTCTGGTATAATATTTCTTTGGCTATTCTTGACTCTCTATTTCTTTTGTTTCTTAGCACTTTGTATTTCTTTTGTGATTCAGCTCTTTTATCATTTTTGAGCTCTCTTCTATCCTTTATCATATTTAGGATCTCATCGTTATCCATTCCTTCCTTGCTTGGGGTTTTTCCTTGCCTATAGTTTCCTCTGCCGTAGTTATAATCTTCGTCTTTATCACTTTCCAGATCGCATTCACGTTCTCCTCTTCCATTAGGTTGCACTCTTTCGTCTTTTCCCTAAAACTGTCGCTGATCTCTTTTATCTTTAATACTTTTGTATCCCATTTGAAATTATTTCTCTTTTTTAATTTTTTCAGTTTTAGAAGACTTTTGGCCATTACCATATTATGGTCACTATCTATATCTGGGCCGGAATAGCTTCTACAGTCTTTTATTTGGTTTTTAAATCTATGTCTAACCATTATATAGTCTATTTGCAATCTTTGTCTGTCTCCAGGCGATTTCCAGGTATATCGCTGTCTTGGGTGGTGTTGGAAACAAGTGTTTGCTATCACTAGTTTGTGTTTTTCGCAGAATTCTGTCAATCTGATTCCTCTGTCGTTTCTTGCACCCAGCCCAAAGGGCCCAATGCAAGTTCCTTCACGTCCTTCTCCTACAACAGCATTCCAATCTCCTAGGAGAATCAGATTTTCACCTGCTTTTATCTCAAATATAAGTTTATCTAGCGAACTGTATACCTCTATATTTTAGACTATCTCGTGATTAATGATTGATATCCCGTGATTGATCGAGGGTCTGCGCTAGTACACAAATAATTGTGCTATGGTTAATCTTCAGGTATTGTAAAAAAAGAGCATTCCATGTAATTTTGAATAACAACCAATGTCGCCTAACGATTTTAGCCTTTTGTCTGTTAAGAAATTTAGCCTTTTTTCTGTTAGATAGGGATAGTCACTCAAATATCACTAACAGACATGCACTTTATATCTTTTTCACCACCTGACATATACATCGTATATCGCCAATCCATTTCAAATTAATAAACGCAAAGTAGTGACTTCCAGTTACTGATCGATACTATGTATGAATAACTGTAAAAGATTTTCGAATTTTTAAATACGGTTACGTTTTGTTCAATGCGTTTGCCCATCTACTGCATCGCGGGCCGGATCAGGAGTAACTGATTGAGGGAGACCTAACCTAGACCTCTACGACGGACACTCTTGACCCGTCGCCTTGCACCGCAGTGGGAGGGATGGATTTATACGTTCGTCACACCTGGACACATCGATCCCAAGTTTCATTCCCGCCGCTCATCCTACCTTTTTCCTTTCCAGAACTTCCTCACCCTTCTCCAACATCGCCAAAGACGATATAGACCCTAAGGGGATTGTTTTTCCTCAGGGCCTCCTGTGTGGAGCTAATGTAAAAAATCCCTTTGTGATATGGTTAAATGGGGCAAGCCAATATAATATTATTTATTTTTTATTTATTCATTTGTTTGACATAATATTTTACATTTCAAAAATAAAATTAAACAATGTCGGCCTCACTGGGTAGCTCACCTGTGCTGAGGCCTCCATTTTATAAAACAAAAACAAAATAAACTAAAAATTAAAATTTATAATTAAGCTAAAATTATAGGATAAAATGAATTATTTTATTACTAAAAAAATAAATTAAAATCGGTATATATTATATATATTATGTGTTGTGTGTTTGTGAGTGATATGTATTTTATATTGGTTTTGAGTGTTTCGTGTAGTTGTGTTTTATTTTTATTTTGTAAAGAAATTTTGGTAATATTGTCTTTTTTGTTCTTTAATCCATTTTGTAATTTTGAGTACGAAATTATTTTTGTTTTCTTCCATTTTAATTTCAAGGGTAAGACTGTTGAATGCTTTTATAGCATGATATTTATATAGCCTTTGTCCAAAGCTTGTATTTACCGTCGGAGTTTTTAAGTTATTTTTGTACGATTGTCTAACTGGTCTGTTATTAATATTTTGAGATTGTTGAAATTTGTTTTTCTGGTCAAAAATGTAGTTTAGTAGTGTTTTAACATATAATTGGCGTATATCTACGTCACAACTGTTAAATATTTGGTTTGTGTCAGTCAGTCTATGTTTTTTAAGTATTATCTTTAAGATCGTTTTCTGCGCGATTTCTAAGTGATCGATAGCTGAGTTTGTTGCTCCTCCCCAGATAATTAATCCATATTCTATTATTGACTGACAAAGTGCAAAATATATTGTTTTCATTTGTTTTATATTATATATGTTTCTTATGTTTAGGAAAATGTGTATTGTTTTGAGGAGTTTATTTGTGATTTGTTTGATATGATGTGTCCATCTAAGGTTATGGTCAATTATGATCCCTAGATATTTTATTTGTTCTGTTTTTTCTAGAGAAGGGCAATAATAAGAATAATAGTATGACGCTCGTAATTCAGCTTATCTCAATGGGAATGTATGGTGAGCGATATGGTTATTTTTTTTTCAGAAATGTGAGAATATTTAAATGTCAAAAAAAATTGTGGACATATTTGGACTTCGAATAACAAAATCAAAAACATAAATATCTCACCATAAATAACGTTTTCCTAAGCCAAATATAAAAAAATAATGAACCCAGCTTCAAGTACAATAATATTCCTGTGATGGATTTTTTATTTGTTGAAACTCCAGACAGGAGGCACGGAGATAAATAATTCTTCTCAGCGCCTAAGTCATCTTTGGGGATGCTGTGCGAAGGGTATTTTTATAAAAGGATGGAGAGGTAAACGATATGAGGGTGGGTAGGAACCAGGGGGTCAGTCCAGGAGTGACGGACGTATGAATCCATCCCTCTCACTGCGGTGCACGGCGATGTTCCAAAATAGTTATACTGGAAAGGTCAAAAAGTCTCCCTCGACGTGAGAATGAGAAAAGACTAATCGGTGTCCTCTTTGCATGGTTCTTTGTAGAACAAAATGTAATATATTTTTTAAACTGGTAATAATATTAAAATAAATTAACTCTACAATTATCCTACTCCTGATACTCTGCGTTCGTCTCATTCTCTCGAAGTTTAGTTTTCTGAAGGTTTCACTTCTCCCGCGTGTGAACTACAATCGTTTTTTGTTATATTTCTATGTTGCATTCTGTTTGATGTTTCTTTTATCTAAGACACTATAGTATAAAGAGGTAAAATTTGTTTGTTTGTTTGTTTGTTTGATTGTTGGTTTGCTAGGCTCCGAAACTACTGAACCGATTTGAAAAATTCTTTCACTGGTGGAAAGCTACACCATTCCCGGGTGACATAGGCTATATTATATTTTCAAAAAAATTAGGGATCCTTACTAAAACTCCCATAGTGTAACCCAAGGTGTAAAAAAATTACCTAAAATATTCTTTGCATCGCGTGCGCTGCGAAAACTATTGATGATAGAATAAAATAATGTACCACGGCTTTGCAGAACACATCATTATTTACAAAAAGTGTCACGACAGCATATATCTCACTATTATAGTTATGCCAAAATAACTGTTCTTTTATTTTAAAAATTTAATTGAAATGCCGCCGCTAGAAAAGGCTATTTATTTGTATCTTGGTATTAATTCTTATCAAAATAAATTACTTCATATTCAAAACTGCTTCAATACGTTTATATAACTTTTTGGATTATTCAATTCGGACATCTCATTCGAAAGATATCACGAGTTTAAAAATGTAAGTATTAGAAAAAAATTGCGTGGTCGCCGGTCACCCCGCTCGGCTAGCTAGGCAACATTTTATGCGATCTAGGCGTCACTGGGATACGGGCCGTACGGGAGGGGAGTCAATGTCAAAAGGAAGGAAGGGGAACGCAGGAAGGAAAAGTGACGCATGAGAATATCCATTTATTTATTTATATATTAACGCTAAGCATTTAGGGATAAACAATTTATTTCTTTTAATGGCATTGCAACGCATGCCGGGAACCAGCTAGTATTTAATAATCTTATCTTCTTCTTCAATAAATTAAAACATCTCTCAAAATTTGTTTTTCGGACTTGTTGCTGTGTTGAACTGGTATATCGAAACGTCTCTGTGTAGCGGGCCGAAATGGTAGGTAGATAATTTGCATTCCTGGTGAACAACGACAGTCGCACATTTGTATTGTCTGCGCATCGATCCGTTCTCGTTTAATTCGCCTGAATAAACGCGAACAATGTTGGTTACCATTCAAAAACTTAGCTCCGGGTGAATAATCGTTATTATCTATTTTAAACTTCGCCCAACTTCGGACATAATTGTAAAAGTTCTGAGACGATTCGGGCATTCTGAACGAGGTTGTTTCTTTTACTTTGGGGTTGGAATTGTTCGCTATCAACAATTCCACAGAAATAAAGAAGTATTGTGTATCGGACTAGGTGTTGTTTGGTAAATTTTCAACAGGCCTCTGATTCATTAGGTTCTAGTTTCGTTAACAGGTTTCACATAGTATGAATTATTTATTTTTGATAATAATTTCAATGAAAAAATTTTGTGATTGGACGTCACCAAAATTCAACTTCAACACCACCTTTGAAAAGTCATGAAAAAAAATCCGAATGTGCAATTCACATGCGGTAGAAGAAAATTAAAGTACACAAGAGTAGGGAGATTATGAAGCACCTTTTGAAGTTAAACTTCTTTACGCAAGCTCGACTTGGGGGGTAAGCTGGTGAATGCGTTACAAAAAGTGTGATGCGTTACGAAAAGTTTAATGCGAACGGTAATCGATTCGAACGGTGATCGATGCGAACGGTGATCAGGCGAGGCGTACATACTACACAACTAAGATAAGGCGTACATACTAACCCAAGGTCGTAGGTTACCCCAAGGGCATAAGTCACCCCATGGTCATATGTCAACTCAATGTCATATGTCACCCAAATGTCATATGTCCTTTTATAAGTTAGTGAAGTTTTACTTCAGTCGTGTGGTCTAAAGCACACTCATTTTTTATTTATCAATATAGTGTTTGGGAGGCGGGTATTTATACCACTGCCCCGGGAACCATTAATTGGCTAACCAACACCTCTGCCGTAGGTCACCCCAAGTGTTCGCCACGTTTGGTGATTTAGCAGGGGTGCCCGAATTCATGGGGTCAGGTTTGTCTGGGTCTTGGCGGCGGATGTGTCTGCCTGCCATCTGCTTGGCGGGCCGGATCAGAAGAGAGTTTTTGAGGGAGATTTCTCGATTCACCACCTTGCACCGAAGTGGGAGGGATGGATTCATGGGTCCATCACTTCTAGAAATATTAACTCCCAGATTCCTACCCACCTTCCTACCTTCTGAGTTGTATTGGAATCAAACGGTGGACGTGTAAGAATCTATCACATTGCTTGACTCAATTGTGAGGCTTGCTAAGTCCTCCGTCACAACACAAGCAACAATTTCCGCTTATCGTGGTGGTAGTAGGAGATTTAAAAATATCGTCAGTTTATTGGTAACCAGGGAAGGTTTGGCTTTCTTTTTTAAAAAAATAAGAGGACATATCCAGCAGAAGATTAAACAATTTGACCTGCGTAGGAACCCTAAGCACTTGTCCAGTCGGCTACTAAGAAATTTAATGTATACGACTAAAAGAAGGCGTATTTTAACACAAATTGTTCATAATATTGAACGGTTGAAATTAAGAAAATTAAGTTTTTATTGCCTAATAAAAAGTATTCAGATTATATCATTAACATATAGATACATAGCTATGTAAATAGCACGACACAAGAGCTTTCGCTGCTCCAGATCACAAATTTTCAGCTAAACATTGAACGTTTGATTTTGATACTAACAAAACAAAAATTTACCCCAGATACGCTAATTGACGTGTTTAATAAACTTACCTTTCAATATTTATGCTGAAAGATTTATAGAGGTAAAAGATTATAATTGAATGATGTTTGCGTAAATTGATTTATAAAATTACAACATGGCTTAAATTATTGGGAATTTAAGTGAACTTATTAAGTTATAATAATTTTACAAAAATATCGCAGGTCATTCAACCTTTACGCCATGCACTATGTAATTAACTGCTAATATCTCGCCGTTTTCCTGTACGGGTAGGCAGAGAGGACGGACCGCCAAACAACTCGGTCTTGTACATAGGTACTCTTCTATTATTCTGACTCTTGACGTAGCCCGAGTGTGTAAGTATCTGATTCACTTGATTGTGCCATGTCTTCCTCGGGAATCCCCGACTTCTTTTTCCATTCGCATTTGCGCCGTATATTCTTCTTACACTACTTTCTTCGTTAATTTGCTCTACATGCCCAAACCATCTGAGGGTCCCTTTCTTATTCTTACTCATTATACTTACATCAGCCTTACATTTTTTTGCGGATATCCACATTTCTCACATAATCATACAGGATTTTACCACACATAGGTCTCACAGATATAATTTTTTACGGCGTTCAGTCTATTTTCATCCTTCCTCTGCCAGTTCAATGCCTCATTGCCGTACATCGGGGTAGGTAACAGCACTCCACTGTAGACATCTAAATTCGCTTCTTTCGACAGTCTTTTAGGGCCAACGGCATTCAGTCCTCCATTAATGGAGTTACCTGCATTTCCGCACGCTCTTCTTTCCTATTAAAAGTGGATTAAAACAAACTGTAAATAAAATTCTTGCTTGAACAGATTTGTAGATAATAATCATATTAACATGATATCGAAGTTGACATTTTCAATTGCGAGCTAAAAAAATATTTATAACATGAAGACAGTATGAGCGACACAAAAATCTGCCATGTCTGGAGTAAATTTTGTATTGTTCGGTATATAATAAATCAATGTACTAAATTAACATAATAAATCAATAAATTAAATTAATACAATAAATCAATATAATTTACGATACTACTTTTGGCGATAAAAACTTAACATCATATATTTTCTCTTGTTGTTTATTTTATGAATTTAATTTTCCTTATACGTATATATTCTGTCTTCTTCATATTTCAATATTTATTACGGTTTTATTTATGTTTTATATACTCATACGTAATTAATTATGTTCTGAATTCGGTTCATTTCTGGAGGAAATCTATAATTGGTTATATTTTTGGTATAATGTAAAATACGAAAAAAATACATAAAAATAAGCTGTTGATTTATCAAAGGTTAACAAATAAATTTAATGACAAATTTTTGGTACGCACTACGAATTGTTTCGTCGCATCTGATAAAGTATTCTTTCCATATCGTGAATTTTAGGGGTATAAAGACACACTTCCTTCTACTTTTGACTAGGTTTCAGTGGTCTTGCAGTGTTCCCATTATGGCAGACACGTAGTATGATTATGGTGATAATAGTAGCGATGGTGATACTCATGGTCTTGAGAATCTAAAGGCCCTTGTAAATGAGCAGAAGTTTTTACGGCAATTTCTTGGCGGCAAGTTATTACCGTCATATATTATGAATTTTCAGATAAGGTTGTCATGTACCTATTGCATTCTTGTGGACGTGTTGCCTCGCTCTCTTTGTTACATGATATTAAGGGAAGTACTTGACTTACTTATGCCGTCCATTAACAATATAACAATAATAGGAATTAAAATATCCCCATCCCCTCAACACTCAACTCTCGACTCTCGACACTCGGCTCTCGGCTCTCGGCTCTCGGCTCTCGGCTCTCGGCTCTCGGCTCTCGGCTCTCGGCTCTCGGCTCTCGGCTCTCGGCTCTCGGCTCTCGGCTCTCGGCTCTCGGCTCTCGGCTCTCGGCTCTCGGCTCTCGGCTCTCGGCTCTCGGCTCTCGGCTCTCGGCTCTCGGCTCTCGGCTCTCGGCTCTCGGCTCTCGGCTCTCGGCTCTCGGCTCTCGGCTCTCGGCTCTCGGCTCTCGGCTCTCTGCTCTCGGCTCTCGGCTCTCGGCTCTCGACTCTCGACTCTCGACTCTCTTTCTTTCCTATTAAAAGATAAAAAAATTAAAAAATGTATACAGAAAGATTAAACCAAAAGATAAAAGTAAAAAGAAAAAAATAGAAAGATAAAAAATATGCATATAAACATATGCATAATATACATACATAGATATTGCTGTTATTTTATATATTTAGATTTAATTTTTGTTATTTGATATATTTACATAAAAAGATTGCATTCGTAATTTAAAATTCACCTGTTCATTTCATACTGCTCGATTTTATCGATGGTCCATGTCAGACCAGTAGGTAAATTTTAGGTTAAATTTATAAAATTCCTCCTTTTTTTCTTATATGTTCAAAGAGCTGTTCCTCTTTGGTGAGTTCTGTTAGCATCTTCTTATTATGACTCGTATTGTCCATGATGGTATCTACACAATTGTCCTGTAACTTCATCCACGTTTCTAATTGTCAATATTATTAATTGGGTTTGCTTTCAATGATGGCGCTGGCGTCTCGAAGGCGTAAAGGAAAACAGGTCCTTTGTAGATTCTTGGGTTATTTGTCACCTCACAAATAAGTCCATTGTTCTGTTACATAACAAAGGAAATCAATTTAATTACATTTGTGTCTGCATTTCCACGTTTCATGGGGTGTTGAACCCGCGACCTTTAATAAAAGAGCCAAGGTCTTGACGTTTTGCAATGGAGGACGCCAAAACTGCACATATAAAATTGTAAGATTTGTTTTAATTTCTAACTCAGATTTTTTAAGTGAAAACTTCTTTAGCACCGTTGTGATTTGAAACTCGATAAAACGGAAGAGAGCGACACTAAAAATTGACGAAACAATAATAATTCAATCGTATCCCTTTTTTATAACAGCCGCTCCAACACCAACTACTTACAAAATGAATTCATACATCGAGCCTGCCACTATCATAACAAACCTCACATATACAGACATCTTCAATATAACTTTCAACAAATTCAAAGCAACACTATCAGATAAATGTAATGCATCACAACACACCACTTAACATCCATATTTATATTTATTTATTATATTATTTATTATATTATTAATCAGATTCCTTTTCCTAATTTGCAATATATTTTAATATTCCCTAATTACATACAAATCATCCATATACTCCTATAAGATCATAAGCTTTTCTTGTCAGCGAAAAAAAAAAACAAATTTTATCAGCGAAAACATGTTTTTAGGCTTACTGTTTTATTTTAGCACTCTTTATTTTTATGTATCTTTGTAAAGCTGTTTGTTTTCCAAATAAAGATTATTATTATTATTATTATTATTTAATAAAAAAATAATAGATAGAACTATTCTAATAGACAGAACAATTAGTCATAATAGACCCGATATAGTTTTACATGACAAAATAAAAAAATAACATATCATTGATTTCGCTATTCCAAATTATTGTAATATTCAGAAAACTGTTTCTGAAAAAATAAGAAAATAAACAGATTTAGGAAATGAGATTAAAAGAATTTGGCATTCTCAGACTATTACGATTTGTTATTTCGGCTACTGGCATTATACCTAGCTCTCTCATTCAAAAATTATGCGTATTAGATTAGTCATATTTAAAAATGCAAAAGGCAGTCATTTTAAATACATGTATGATTACGAAAGAAAAAATATAGTGAATTTGAAATATTATAATTAATTAGCTGAAATATAAAAAATTATAATTAATTAGAAATGTGTAACCTTAAATGTACAAATTACAAAAATAAAATTCAAATAAAAAAAATAAATAAAAAAGATTTTTTAAATATTTATATTGAGGGATCAGTAGGATTTATCGGTCTAGTTAGGATTTCATCAGAGCCGAACCCTCTGATATGAAAATATCTGGAGTCAGTGAAATAATTTCCCATTATGTTTCTGGTGGATTGACGTATTGCTCTTGTATTGTTTTGTATTTATTATACTTATATAGTGCACTTACATTGCGTGAATTTACTAGATAATCATTTGTGGAAAAGTGTGTGAAAGGGTTTAGTCTTTCATTTGGGAAAGATTTAACCCGGACATAAAATCTGGAGCACTGTTAATTTTTAAATCAATATCAAATCTTCAAACCACTCCAAAATAACAGGTAAAGAAAACACAAAAGAAAGCGACATCTAGTGACCCCTAAGAAGAAAACGCAAATACTAATAAGACGACCATGTGTATAGAAAAAGATGCACTGGAATTCGACGACAAAAAAATCATCCTTCACATTGATAAAAAAAGTGCTTTGTAGTTAGTAATTCTTGTCTAATTTAGCTATTTTTTTCTACCGCGTCTGAATTGCATACTCTGACCTAATCATTATCATCACCAAAGCCAGTGGGATTATGATATCCAAGATTGGGTTACGCTATTGGCTGACAGGGGTGATACGTTTTTTTAGAGTCTAGGACATCTATTCCCCGTCGTAACTGATACGAAATGGGTTAGCCACGTGCATGGATCTTACGTACGCCGATGGCATAAGGTTCACATTAAAAATCGGGTTCATTGATTGATGTCAAAAATAACAACGAGAAATGCATATTTTATTTTATTTTGTGAAGTTTGGGTGTAAATATCATTTTTTTGCGGTTATTATAAATGATACTGACTTTTCCACATTAACCAATAAAAGGGGTTTTTAAGTAGGAGAGTTTGCACTTGAAAGTGTTTTTTTATAGACCTAATACATACTTTATTTTTTTCCAGGCTCATTAAAAGACTTATAAAAAAAATTACCCATATTTTTAAAGGCCAAGACTTGTTTTACTTGCAGTATTTATTTAAAGTATCTATAAAACCTTTAATTGATCAATTTTTCAAAACAAAAATACATGATTTTGTATGATTTTGCATTATTTCTTCATTATCTGAATATAACATATCTTGTATTTTCATTCACGTCATTGGATATTTTGTTAAGTTAATATCTGCTACTATACTCAACTATCTTGAACGAGGTTAACGTATATGTCCCTAACAAATTTACTTGTGGGAGATCCCATGTGCTTTTTATGCTCTGAAAACGAGGACTTCTGCGTATCAGAACGCACCGTTTAGACATCTTGGATACTCTTTGATAATTTTGTTTGTTATTTATAAATATCGTGTAACATAAAATTATGATACATTTAACATTAAGAGTACCGCTTTAGGTATGGGTATCGCCGCCCCGAGAATTATTTTTGGATTACCAAAACTTCTTCCATAAGTCACCCCAAGTGGTTCGCTACGTTTGGTAATTTATCAGGAGTGCCCGGGTTCATGGGGTGAACAAAAACCAGAACATGGTTTTGGCGGCGAATGCGTTTGCCCAAATACTGCGTGGCAGGCCGGATCAGGAGAGATTGGTTGAGAGAGACCTAACCTAGACCTCTCCCGCCATATTCTCTCGATCCATCGCCGTGCATCGCAGAGGGAGGGATGGATTTATACGTCCATCACTCCTAGACACATTGATCAACAGATTCCTACACACTCGTTACCTATATCCTTTCTAGAACTTCCTTTCTCTAAAAATACCCTCCACACAGCATCCTCAAAGATAACACAGGCCCTAAGGGATTTTTTTTCCTCAAGGCCTCCAGTGTGGAGCCTCCGGGGTGGTCTTTGAGGGAGACCTAATCTAGATCTCTCCAACCGGACTCTCGACTCATCGCCTTGCATCGCAGAGGGAGAGGGATGGATTTATACGTCCGTCACTCCTGGATTCACTGACCCTTAGATTCCTACTCACCCCTCATATTTATTTCCTTTCCAGAACTTCTTCTCCTTCATTTCCCAAAAAAAAACCTCCACACAGCATCCCCAAAGATAACATAGGCCCTGAAGGGCATTATTTTTCTCGGAGCTTTCTGTGTGGAGCAAATTAAAAAAAAAAAAAAAAAGTAAAACTTCCACCATATCTTTTTAATTTGTGATAATTGGTGAAAAACCGTTTTACGGAGAACACGAAAAATAAATGTCGTAATTATTCATGTTTACCAACATTAATTTGTTAGTTAAATTTTGGCCTCGGCGCGTGCCTCCTGTAGCGCAGTGGGCAAGGGTCCTGACAAGTCTCAGCGGCCAGAGACAGACATCAAGCGAAAAGAGGTTCGTATCCTACGAAAACCAAAAAAAATAATCATTTTTATTTTTGTGAATATCCAATCTTCAAACCACTTTAAATAAACAGGCAAAATAAAGGAAAGCGACATCTAGCGACTTTCTAGATTCACTTCTACCGCGTGTGAATTACACACTCTGTTTAATTCTTCTTTTGAATGGCAGTGAACACGAGGCAAACATTTTACAAATACCTTCAGCTTCACAAATCCCACAATTATAATATTCACTGATTTTCACGGGTCTTCGTTAGTTTACAATAATGGCGGTCTACCGTCTATTGTGCGGTTTGGTCTGCTGCTAACTCTCCCTCTGCGAACAATCGGAATTAATTTATGGACGCTTGTAGTTTAGTGTTGCTAATTCAGTTACCTAGCCGTTTGGATTTGTGATACCTACTGTAGATATGGCTGGTGATATAACACTGAGCCTAAATCAGTCAGGATCACCGACCCTCATGTTTATTTATTTATTAATTTTTGGGAAATCAACAATTGAATATTTTAATTTTTTAAATTTTCGCGGCAGTGTATTTAAAAGATTCACTTCACTCAATTAATTATTCATAATGTTTTTCATTGCACATTATTCCATGTATACAACAATTTGTTTTTCTTTTTTTACAGGTAAGTCCACATCTTATATCAGAACACTTGAAAATCTCCCTTCGGTCACGTAAGTCTATTTAAAATATATATATATATATATATATATATATATATATATTTTTTTTTTATTAACTTAACCCTAGACAGATAACTACGTCTTAGAGACGTAAGCGATACACAAGAATTTTTGTCTTTTATTTTTTTCGCAAAGTCGCGCACTGTCTTCTCGTTTAGCTCAGTTGCCGAGCAGAGCTTGCGCGGGGTGAAAGAATCGAAAGAATTAAAAAAAAATTAAACACATAAATTATAAACAAAACTTACACCGAATTAAAATTACACCGACAACTTCAACTCCCTCAATGCCAGACATAAAATTTTTGACCAAACCTTGTAATTTAAAAATCTGAATAATATTGCCAGAGCTTACCAACTTAATACATATTCCGACAAGATCAACAAGACAATCTATTTTTTTTTATTTGACCACATTTCGAACTAACATTATAAAAAATTCCCCAATTCCCCGTATATGTGCGCAATATAACACAAAATTTTGCAATATAGACATTTTTAACAATGCCCATCAGAAATACTTTATAGAAGTGCGTACGATTGAAAATTAATACAAGAGTGTAGAATTTATCGGTAACATATCTTATCCTTGTCCTATTTTCCCCTTCCTCTCCTCCTCTCCAGATATAATAAAACTCCATCTCCAAGTAACTTAACATATGATACCTTTTTGGCTTGACTTAATTTGCCTTTTAATATATGTACATATCTCGCTTATACATCGCTCCCGAGCACGACTGCAGGCCCCTAACGAACAAACAACAGTTTACAACGACTAAGGGTTCATAATTTATTTGACGTGAACTGTTATTTGTTCGTTAGTGGCCTGCAGTCGTGCTCAGGGGCGATGAAAAGTTACCGACATTTTCGATAAAACCTATATCGATCGACCATCTTTAGGGGGCCTGGTGTTCGGATGGATTTAAAGTCCAAGTGCTTCAAAACCTTTTTTTGAATTTCTTCTTCTTTGTGCGGTGCTTCGTAGCATCCTTAATAAACCTTTGAAAACAAAAAAAGGGACAAAAATCATTTCTAAAAAAAACGAGTGTGCTTTAGACCACACGACTGAAGTAAAACTTCACTAACTTTCCCATATTATTTAATATTTTCGTGACTGCGGATGAAATCGAAACAAAATAAACGTGCTCCCGCCTCCAATTCTTGCTCACAACTGCCGGCTTAAGTGGAATAAAACGCATCTTGCGGCGTAAAATACCCCTCACAACTACCGTTCGCCTCGTTTTTCGTAACGCTCTCGTCATGCCTTCGCCAGCTTACCCCCAAGTCAAGCATGCGTAAAGAAGTTTTACTTCAAAAAGTTTAAAATGCTAAGAATTAGTTGTTTCACAGTACTTGAACAATTCGACGAAGTTCCAAGTTAATGTTTTTCAAGTTCTTTGACTATTCCGTTACATATGGGTCAGTTTTTTCACAGAATTTGAATAGTAAGTTCTGTAAAACAACTGGTTCGTCGGAAACGACTGCGCTATCGAGAAATCTTATACATACATCGATGATGAATAATACGTACAAAGAATTTGTGTGCGGTAGCAACAGTTTATGTAAAGTAATGTGTTAATTTATGAATCAAGTAATGTTTTAATTTATGAAACAAGTAATGTATTAGTTTATGTATTAAGTAATGTATTAAGTAATTTATTAAGTAATGTATTAGGTAATGTAATAAGTAATGTACTAAGTGATGTATTACTTAAGGTACTAGTTAATTTGTTAATGTATACGTTAATGTATTCAGTAATGTATTAAGTGGTGTTTTACGTATATAATGTATTATATAATATATTGAGTGATGTATTGAGTAACGTATTTCGTAATGTGTTTCGCAATGTATTTTGTAATGTATTTCGTAATGTATTTAGTAATATTTTAAGCAATATTTTGAGCGATGTATTGAATAATGTAAAGCAAATAAATGTATTAGGAGATGAATTTAGTAATGTTTTAAGTAATATTTAAAATAATGTATTAAGTGATTTATTAAGTTGTATGTTTTGTAATGTACTAATGAATTAATTAAGTAATGTATTTTTAAGGAAAGGACGGAAGGGGAAACAGATGGAAAACCAAAAACTGAAACCTCTTCACAGTGGAGCTGTTAAGTACAAGAATGAACTGTATCCGATTTTTTTCTACTTTTTCACGATAACATAATATATTTCTCAGACAAACCTTATGGTGTTAAGACTTGGCGAGTATTAAAGAAAGTTTCGTTGAAAAAAAAGGCGTAGTCAAAATTATTTTGTTTGCTAAACCTCTTTAAGAATTTTATATTTTTTTCTTAAATTATATAAACCTAATTGGGATATGTTTTGCGGCTTAAGGTAGTGGGAAAGGGCAAGATTTGGAAGAAGATGGTAGGGGAGTAGGTACCTAGATAATCAGATCTTGTCACCGAACACGGCTACACCCACTTCAAGCTCCCATCTCCCAAATTAATTTGATATAATTCGGATTAGATAAGCAACAACTCTACAATGGGTAAACTGAAATGGTTCGCTACATTTGGTGACTTAGCAGGGGTGACCGGATTCACGGGGAGAAATTTGTCTAGATCTTGGTGGCGGATGACCTGGACACACTGAACATCAGATTCCCACCCACTGCCATACATTTCACCTTCCCGAAACTTCCTTTTCTTTAAATAACCCTTCACACAGCAACCCAAAGGTTGGCGTAGGCCTTGATGAAAAAAATCCTCATTGCCTCCAGTATGGAGCCAATGTAAAAAAGTTCAATTGCAACGTTCAATACTGAATTACGGTCTTACACCAGGGCGAAACTGAGAGTAAGTTTTTACCGCTCAGGAACGTGCTGCAAATATAATATAATTGTATTATTTTTAATTAATGAATTGTGATTTTAACTCGCAACTTCCAGATTCGTAATCGAGAGCCTTACCCATTGACCACAAAGGCCATGAGATGAGAGCACTTCGTAGAAAATTAAATTTTACTTTCCGGTGAATAAAATTTTCAAATATTTCCACGAAATCAAACATATTCATAATTTTACCTTTTCGCAATTTAACCAATAAGTGCTTACAGCACCGGTAAATTCACGTTCGGTTTATTTATAAAATTTAATACATTTTCAATTGAGTAATTATTTTAACCGGTGAAATTCATGGAGGGTCTTTCGGTATACGAATATATTTAAAAAAATAAAATTTAAAACAGTAATTGGAAGTATACATAAATAATACGCCGTGCTTCTAAAGAGCAGCAAAAATGTTTTGTACAACCACAAAAATATATTAAAATCGTTGTACATATTTTGTATGTTCCCTATTGCTAAATTTCTACCCACTCCAAGTCCTTTCAACCCCCCTGATAAAACGTTTCCCCGTAGTACGCTGAGGTTTTAAAGTGCTCAATTTAAATTATTAATAATATCCTGCACCCTCCAAAACGGTAATTTTTTCCTTAGAAACTTTCAACTAAGAAAATAGGGGTGAGATTTGGGGTGAAAGGTCACGTGATACAGGTTTCGTGTTCCTTTCCATAATTCAATCTTTAAATTAGCCGGTTCTACGCTGAGGTGAAATAATACAAAGTTGATGGATGGTAATAGTGAATTTAGTATATTACTGATTATAAACAGGGTGTAAAGGGACGTACTTGACTTACTTAAACCAGCGATTTCTGAAATTATTTGGAGTAAAAAATTTAAACGAAATTTTGGTCTCCGATGACTTTTTTTTCAATTTTTTTTTCTTAAATCAAAATCAAACAAAAAAAATTCTTCCTCATATCGTCACTGGTCACTCAGCCGAGTAACCGACCAACCCCTAACACCGCCTCCAAATGTCCAACACATACGTTTTTGTAGAAAAAAAAATAAAAACATAAAAAATGTGACCGGATACCAAAATGTCGTTAACATTTTTTACTCCAAATAATGTCAGGAATCATTGGATAAAGTAAGTCAAGAACGTCACACATTATTTTGTCATGCTTGTGATGTGTAACTGTCATCATATCGTCAGCCACTTTTCTACAGCTGTTGAACATAATCCACCTTGATTTGTGACATCTCACAGTCGTGTGCAACTTTTCCCTACTTCGTTGGAGTGAGACCTGTCCTAGGTCTCTACTCGAACAGTATTCCAGTCCACCTGTTGTAAACCTACTGGAACAAAGTGCCCAGTCGACCTCTTTACCTGCTTGACAACTTGAGATTAGCCATCTTTTAACGAAATGTGGAGTTAGAAGCGTCACGTCGTGAAAAACTATAAAAAATGTTAATAATTTTAAAAATTCGTAGAATGAAATTTAATATTCCTCCGATCGAAATACGCCTTGAAACTGGGAACCACCAATATATGTTCCCTTATTAAGAGAAAACCGGGCGGCATTCTGTCCATACCAAAGTACTTCCGAATTTCCTCGCTGGATTTTAACATTGCTGCAAATATTTTTTTATTTTATATAGATATCTATCACTAGAGTTTCTGTATGTTTTGCTTTTATGATAAGTTACTTCTTACAAGAATAATAAAATCATTAAAATTGCCTGGTTAAAATGTCATCAATAGACGTTCAGTATACAAACTAGGCAATGTATTTTTTAAAAAAGCAAAACATACAGACATAGAGTATTTTTTTCTAATGCAGTTATTAAAAAAATCTTAAAAATCTATCCAGTTTTCGATGAGAAGCATGGGGACTACAAAACCTCTATTTTGATGATCTTATTTAGGTATTATCAGGTGTATTAGGTGCAGTTGCCTTCTTCGGGAGAGTAAAAGCGACAGTGACTACAAAAATAATAATTTAAATTATATTGGAATAGTTATAGTTAAAAACCTAAAATGGAATGATCATATCGGCCATACGATAAAAAGAATTAGGAAATTAATTTAAATATTCTTACGAATTAGAAACTTCTTATCAACGAAAAATCTATGTTCAATATATGTACATACTACGCATTAGTACAGTCTATTCTTCAGTATGCCATTATCAGTTGTGGAGCAGCTTACAAAACTAGTCTGACCCCCAAGTTGTTCAAAAACTCATAATAAAAATTATACTTAAAAAAACCTCCAGACTTCCCCACTGAACGCATTTTCGAAGAATTCCAACATTTAAATACTTATTTGTGAAAAATTCAATCGTACAAACTATAAAAGAAGGGATAAATACTCATTCATAACGGAAAATCGCACAAGACTTAAGCATGTATTTGTATGCCCCAAACTAAACACTTCTTTTGACCAACATCATTATACAATATACATACCAAGGAAAATACTTCTTCAATAACCTACAAGTAGAAATTAGAATAATAATATTTATAATATTTGGCTAATTTATATAGCGCCGTTTTCGTGAAAAATCACCTCAAGGGCGCTGGAGCATTAATAACAAAGTAAAATTGTTGAATTCTATCAAAAAGTATTTTAGAGAAATAATCAGTGGGAAAACTACTGCTTCCCCTATTTCCACACGAATGTCACAATAAAAACTAAACCTGTTTTTCTTTTACTGAGTACATGGATGTTTGTGTTTTTAGTTACAGGGTCTTGATTATGTGATTTCTGTACATTAACTATATGTATATTAACTGTAACTACCTATACACGTGACTGTATTAACTGTACTATGTGAAATGTAAACTCTTTTTCCATCCAAAAACAAATGCTTTTAATGGAAGATAAGTAATATAATAATATGTTCCATTTTTTAAGATCAATAAAAAAAAATAAAAAAATGGTAAAATTGTTTACATATGTTTGCGACCGAGTTTTCTCTAATTGTCCTGGTTAAGTATTTATTTTTAGCAGTGGAGTATTAACATGTATTTTATAATTAGATTAAAATAATTGAAATCAAATGTTTTCCTTAAAACCCGATAAAAGTTAATTTAATCGAGAAGTTGGAAGTCGAGCCGGCCTGTATTTCCCACGCATCATTAAGCCCAGGATACATTGGTTACGGGACTTTTCATCCCACGACAAAATATTCCAGACAATATATCCTCCGACTAAATATCCTACGAACAAAACATCCCCCAACAAAATATCTACTCAACCCTAACCTAACCTAACAAAAAATGGGACAAAAATATTTCAGACATTCTGTAAAGACAATAAATTATTGTTATCTGTATTATTTTTGTCCAATGTTTGAACATTATTTTATTGTCTTTACAGGATGTCTAAATTATTTTTGCCCCATTTTTTGTTAGGTTAGGTTAGTTTAGTTTAGATATGTTAATTAGGTAAGGTTAGTTAAATTAGTTAGGTAGTAAGGTTAGGTTAGGTTAGATATGTTAGGTTAGTTAGGTTGTTAGGTAGTTAAGTTAGGTTAGTTATGTCATGTCTGACAGTTTTTTTTTTAATTAAAAAGAAAGACAAATATTCCCGGGATACGAATAACCCGATAATATTTGAAAATCTCCTACTACCACCACAGTACGCTGAAAATGTTGCTGAAATCGTGATGGAGGACTTAGTCAGCCGAGGAATCGAACACGTAACGCCTGGGTGGGACACAAGCGCGATGTCCACTCAACCACTGACCGGTCAAATATATTAGGTATCCTTCTTCAAACACAGCAAATTTATTTTGTGGCACCATATTTATTAGAAATTAATAGATTACTTAGTTTTTACCACTTTTATTGTTTATGAAAACCAACATGTATCGTGAGCAACGCTCACTTCTTCAGGGTTTACTTAAAACTAAATTTAAATAATAGACATAGGCAATGGTGTCAATGGAAATATGAGAATAGGTAGCGGGAAGTGGGGCAATAGGGAACAATTTACAAAATAAACAGGTTTAGTATTCGGTCATTTAAAAACAATTTTTGATTATTAATAATATTCAAATTCGCATTCACGCTCTTTCTGGATTCCAAAATCTCTAATTTATCCAACTGAATGCCATTAACATTACAATGTAACAATTCTATTCCACTACTGGAGTTAAAGGTGTGACTAGTTTCCACTAGTGATGCAACAGAGCTCTGCTTCCGCTTCCGCTTCTGCAGAAGTTCCGCAAATTTTTTTCACTTTCCGTTGCCGTTTCTGGTTCCGCAAACTTTATAACAGAACTCTAAACGAAGAACATTATAAGGTTTAATATACGAAACAGACTCAAAGGTGTAAAAGCAGCCAAATTACTTTGTATTAAAAATAATTTACCTCTGTTTAATTTCGAGAACTAAAAGTACAAAATACAAATTTGGTTAAACAAATCCTAAAAAATAACATTGTTCTTTTTGTTCATAGTATTAACACTTCCGGTTCCGCTTCCGCTTCCGCTAAGATTTACTTTCGACATATTTTTCCGTTTCTGCTTCCGTTAAGACACTTCCGTTGCATCACTAGTTTCCACCAAATGATTGGCAAACTCTAAGAAACTGTTATTGTTTAAAGATTTCATATGTTCTTTAATCCTTATTTCGAAGTTTCTCGAAGTTTTACCTATAAAAGTGGTAAAAACTAAGTGTTCTATTAATTTCTAAGTACATATATTAGGTTTGTTATGTTGTCCGTAGGATATTTTGTCGGGGATATTTTGTCGCGGCAAGACACACATTACCGTATACATAGTCTCTTTAGCTCCAACCGCAGGCGAAATTACACGGTTTGGGCCAGAAGCGGACCAACCGCCTCGTGTACATTGACATTACTTAGGGTCGTTAAGGATGGAATGAATTATTCTATGGATATTTATGTAATTTATTTGTCCCTTTAAATGCTTATTTGCCTGCTGTTCAGGCAGATATAATCGATTGGCCAGTGGGTGAAGGCCAATTTTTTTTACCATTCAGGTGTACATGGTGATCAAAGTTTCATTATTAGATAATTTTGCTTGGGATGTTTTTTGTTATTTTTTTTCTAACGAGGAAAGTTGAATGAGTACTCGTTCCACATACAAGCGTCAAAACTATCAAAATAAAACAATCTGTCTTAAATATTTACATGCATAGCACTTAATTACAGTGAAAGAAGTACCTATGCAGCGAGTTAATTGCTTAGATATTAATGTAACTGTAAATAAAGTATGTTTTAATATTATCGCAATTTACCGAACGCACGGATCTAATGAGTATATATTCATGGATGAATTAAGAAGCATTATTTTATCAAAAAAAAATAATCAGAACATAACAATAATTGGTGATTTTAATTTAGATGTTTCTAACGAAAATAATAACAAAATAAAAACTGAATTTATCAATCTTATGTCAGAAATGAATTTTAAATTATGTATAAAAAATTATACTAGAGAAATTACGGGTCAACGTCCTTCATGTATTGATCATATATGGTGCAACACTAAACATACCGACAAATTACTTACGATAATATTAAAAAATAATATTACTGATCATCACACTTGTATCTCTATACAACAACTTAATAATAAACACAAAATTTCAGAAAGTAATGTTTTTACAAAAAAGTCATTAAACCTTAATAAATTAAGTATAAAAATAAGTACGGAAACGTGGCGACCCGTATTAGAATCTACATGTTCTGAAACAAGCGCAAATATTTTTGATAATATTCTCTGCAATTATATTACTTCATCGACTGATATTAAAACTATTCATATAAAAGCAAAATTCAAAAAAATAAAACCATGGATTTCACATGGCTTAGTCGTATCTATTAGAAAAAAAGAAGAGTTATATCACCTGACAAAGAAATTTCCTTTAGATAAAAAAATATTTACATATTACAAAAAATATAGGAACAAATTAACCTCTTTAATAAAAACAACTAAAGAAAACTATTACAAAAACGAAATTGACCTGGCTAAACAAAATGTAAAACACATTTGGAAAACGATAAATGAAATAAATAGTCGAAAAAATAAAAAAATAAATCTAATTAAAAAAATTTATATCGGAAAAAACTCTGTTGACGCCATAAGGGAACTGACAAAATGTGCTAATACCTTCAACAAATATTTCGCTAACGTTGGTCAAAATTTAGCTAAACGGATCGATGAAAATTATAAAATAGATGATATCGAGAAGGATTGCCTTAAACAAAATAATCTGTCAGTTTTCCAACCAGTAACAACAAATGACATAAAAAATATAATAAATGAATTAAAAGGTGGATCTGCACCAGGATTTGATGGAGTCACAGTAGAAATATTGAAAAAATACAACAATTTTTTAAGCATTCCAATTACACACATTATAAATATTAGTTTGAATAGTGGAATATTCCCTTCCATTTATAAAAAATCAATCGTAACACCCATTTTTAAATCAGGCAGCCCTGAGGAAATATCAAATTATCGACCTATATCTCTAGTCTCAAACATTGCAAAAATTTTTGAAAAGATCGTAAAAAAGCAACTCATGTACTACATTGATAAAAATAAAATACTTAGTCCTAGCCAATTTGGATTTAGAGAGAAACTAGGCACTCATGATGCCATTGCTGAACTAACCTCAACTATATATAATGCATTAGATAAAAAAAACAAATGCCTTGGCATTTTTATTGATTTACGCAAGGCTTTTGATAGTATCTCCCATAAAAAACTAATTAATAAATTAAACGATATCGGTATTATTGGTAAGGTTAGGTATTGGCTACAAAGCTATCTAACTCAAAGAAGTCAAAAAGTAAAATTAAATAACTCACTAAGTATAGATGAAACATTAGAATTTGGGATTCCCCAAGGGACTGTTATTGGACCAATTTTATTTATAATATACGTAAACCAAATGTTTAAACTATCACTAAATGGAAAACTTATATCTTTTGCTGACGACACTGTAATAATTATCGAAAAAAAGACGTGGAATGATATTACCAATGCAGCCAATCAAGACATGAAGGTTATAAAAAAATGGTTCGATAATAATCTATTATCACTCAACACAGAAAAAACATATTATATTCCGTTCTCTCTACAAGAAGATGTGCCAAAAAATTTAATTAACATAACAATTCATTCTAAAAATTGTGCAAATGACGGTACATGTAATACGGACTGCGCTAAGCTAAATCATAAATCTAGTATAAAATATCTTGGCATCTTAATAGATAAAAATGTTAAATGGAAAGATCATATCAATCTCACTGTGGAAAGAATAAGAAAACTTATCTATGTATTCTA
Organism: Limnephilus lunatus; assembly: GCA_917563855.2. Taxonomy (NCBI): domain Eukaryota; kingdom Metazoa; phylum Arthropoda; class Insecta; order Trichoptera; family Limnephilidae; genus Limnephilus; species Limnephilus lunatus. The sequence continues at coordinate 3,504,651 of OU830593.1, read as the reverse complement.
TAACATACGAAATATTTTAAACAAGAAAACCATAAAAATTGTATATTTTGCATTAATTCAGTCCTTATTACAGTACGGCATTATTGGGTGGGGAGGGGCCTTTAAAGCTTCCTTACAACCTATAATCATAATTCAAAGAATAATTATTAAAATCATCCTTAGGAAACCATACGACTTTCCTACTCTAGAGATATTTCGAGAATTTAATGTACCATCCATCACAGAATTGTATAAGAGAAACGCCTTATATCAAATTTATAAAGAGTATTTTATTAAAAAAATTCACCCCTCTGATAGCATAAGCAATAGATTTAAAACGAATGGCTTAATAGCCATCCCTATGCTTAGAACTACCACGGCTCAGCACCACTATCTGTATCTAGGTGTAAAATGGTACAATATATTATTATCTAAAAACAAAATTAGTGTAACTGAAACATTGAAATATGAACAATTCAAAAAACAAATAAAGTCACTGAAATTGGATAATGATATATTGTACCCTTAATTTAATTAAATTTAATTTAATTTACCCTTACTTTAAATGTAATATTTAATATTTAAAAAAAAAAGTATTGACCTTGTATAACAATTTTTCTCCTAAATTACTAACCTATGTCAATTAATATTTGTATTTACATCATAAGTTCTTTGAATATTATTTAAACATTTAATTATTACTATTTTATTTTTTGCGTGTGAATAAATACTCCTCCCATAAACACGAGCTCCCAGAGCTCAACTTATGGAGTAGTAGAATTAAAAAAAAAATGTTGTTTAACCTTGCAAATGTTATCATTTTTTAATGTAAAAACAAGTCTTGAAATAAATAAATAAATAAAAAAAAAAAAAAAAAAAAAAAAATTATGATTCCCGATGTTAAAGGTTTTTTACATTAGCTCCCCCAAGAGGCCCTGAGGAAAATAATTCCCTTCAGAGCCTATTTCTATTAGGGATGATCTATTTAGGGATGCTTTGTTGAGGGTCTTTTTAGAGAGGAAGTTCTGGGACGGAAAAAAGTATAAGTGTCCAAGAGTGACGGACGTATGAATCCATCCCTCCAGCAGTGGTGCAAGGCGATGTTCCGAGAGAGTCCTACTGGAAAGTTCAAAAGATCTCCCTCAACCAGTGTTTCCCGATCCAGCCAGCCATGCAGTGGGTGGGCAGACGCATCTGGCACCAAGACCCGGACAAACCTCACCCCATGAACCCGGGCACTCCTGCTAATTCACCAAACGTAGCAAACCACTTGGGGTAACCTATGACAGTGGTGTTGGATATCCAATAAATGGTTCCCGTGGTAGCGGTTCCTATTACTACCTCACAAATTGAATAAAGTCTAAGGAATTCAACTTTTCGTGATTTCGAGGCAACTTTTTTGTCAGTTTTGTGATTTTTTGTGAGTTAATAATAAAATAAAAGAAAAAATTAAAAAAAAAAACATCTTGAAAAGCCTTTTTTTGTTCAATATTTTAAATACAGATTAAAAAAATGTGTGTTCCTACATAAATGGATCATTGGTCAGTTAAATTTAAGCCCGTCAAAACACCTTTTCAAATTATTTTAATTGGTTTCTTATATTATCAAAGAAAGTATGATAAATTCTTTTTTTTTTAATAATTCTCAACAACATTGACAAAATTGCAACTATTGAAAAATCGACTTCTTTAATTTGCTGTATTTTATAATTTGAAACACAAACTAATAAAATAGTACATATCCCTACTAGAAAAATTGCCATACCTTTTGATTGAAAAAATGTATTATGAGCTCAAACCCAAATTTAAATTTTGTATGAAAAGGGCCGCTCAGGCATTCCTCGATACCTGTACATGCACTTAAGGCATTTTCTATGGCAGGTGTCGCAATCCAATTAGAGAACTTTACCCATTTTGAAAAAAAAAGCTTGCACATCTGTGGAACATGCATATTTTTTAGTATTACCAGTTCCATTCAAAATTAAAATGCAAAAATGCACATAACGCATCAGTCACTATGTTAAAAACCAATTAAATCCTTACATAACGATGCTGCGGTAATTGAATCTGTATTTGCATAGGAATTCACATTACCGTGGTATTTGAATTTACAACTGTCATGTGTCACGGCTGCTGGAATATTATTATAGAGTTGTAAAGCATTGATGCTGATTATCACAGAGTGGAAGATATTTTCAGTATCGCCCTGGTGAAAAGTACAACTTTTTAAAATTATTTATTGAGTTATTTTATACTACATTTGGTAAGGTAACATTTCATTTTATAAAATTATGTTTTTACAGTAAGCCTAACATCCTTTTTTAAAACATTCGTTCTTCAGACTTTTATGCATTTCTCTACATCTTTACATATTTAGTCCTCTATACATACATTAGGCAGTTCTATTGATTCAGATTCTTAATTATAAACCAAATATTATATGAAATGTTTTTTTTAAAATTTCAAATAAGGAATTTGTCCAAAAAAACGTCACTACTCACTAACTCAATGACAATTCTATTTTAAAGCATTTTTCTTCAGGCAAGTAGGTGGGTAGGTACCAAAATATTTAAAAAAAAGTGTTAATAAGAAAATCAAAATAAACGCGACATTTTCACATTTCAAAAAATAATCTTTACCGAACAATTAAAACGGCTACCATCTTGAAACGGAACGTGCAAAAAAACGTAGAAACGAAAACGCTTGAGTTAAAACAGGACTTCGCGACTCTCAGTCAAAGAAGAATTGTAAAGAAAGGATGCGGGTTTATCTTTAAACTACTACACTTATATTCTGAATTAATGTAAATTCGCACACTTAATCTTTAAAAAGGAGGAAAGTCTAAATGAGATAATCACAATCTTTACTGCGCGGTTACCATAATATTTAAATGGAAACGGAGCGTACAAAAAAAAAATACAGATATACGAAACGCAAATCGGTCGAGTTGAAATAGGACTTCGTGACGATCAGTAAATTATTTTTTTTTTGCGATATTTACAATATTGTCGGATATATTTCCTTCTTGTAAATAAAGTTAATGGATGGGTGATTGGAGGGAAAAATGGTAGAGAGGGAGTTAAGATTGATGGGAGGTTAGAGTAAATTTGATTTGGTAATGATTTGGTAGCGTAATGTTAGGATTATAGACAGGAAGGGAAAATAAACGGAGTAATTAAACACACACACATCTTTTCTTATTTGCAGTGGCGAGTCAGTGGTAAACTTAAAATAAACTAAAAATTAAAAAAAAAAAACAATTACATAATAAATTAATATGCACTAAAAAGAAAAAAAATAATTGCGTATTCTGCACCGACTCCAAAAATAACAATCGTACCTACCTACATATTGATGAGTCGAAAAAATAAGTTGATTATAAGGTTGTAGAAGAATACACAATTATTTTTATACTTTTTAGTGGATATAATTTGGTTTTGGAATAGTTTTTTTTATGAAGTCGGTTTTTTTTGTTAAAATTTTTGTTTATTTTTTGATTTGTAGTGAATCTGAAACCTACTAAACGTGCTGCTTATATGAGACAGTCCATAACGACGTTACGGTAGGTGACTCAAAGATCCGGATAGCCTATAAAAGATTCGGCCGAGTATCGTTAATTTGCTCCTAAGAATTGAAGAGTTCTGTTATTTTGTCATGGATCCCATAATCAGAACCTAACCAAACTCTCATAAAACTACCCTTGAAGTACATCCTTTCCAATAAAATCATCGAATTCGGTTGGCGTGATATTGAGTTCTTCGTCCATTTGTCGCGCACATACTTAATGCAAATTTAAGACTTATATGGTTTTCTCATGGATGCCATTGTCAGAACTAGACCAAATTGAAATGAAACCACACGGAAAGCACTAGTTTTCAAATAAAAAAAGAATCATCAATATCGGTTCACCCAGTCGAAAGTTCTGAGGTAACAAACATCCTCCTCCTTTTTTGAAGTCGTTTAATAATTCATAATCTGGTCATTCATGGATGTCGGTAATTATTATTTTAGAAAAAAATCCTTATTACAAATTGTGCCATAAAATAATAAAATAATTTTTGAAGTGAAAACTTCTTTAGCACCGGTAAAACCGTGCGATCTGAAACTCGATGAAACGGCAGCGAGCGACACTAAAAAGAGACGTCTATAGGATTTCACCTGCAAGAAAATGAGATAGCAATAAAATATTTATTTTATTCACGAGTACTCGGTTACAATATAATACAATATATCCAGTGAAGTGGTATAAAGTGCCTGACGAATCTTTGCAGAATCCTACGAAATTCAAAAATAAATGTAAAAATCAATATCCAATCTTCAAACCACTCCAAAATGAAAAGGCAAAATAAAGCGATATCTAGCGACTCAGAAGAAGAAACCACAAATATTAACAAGATGACCAAATGTATAGGAAAAGGTGCTCTGGAATTCGACGAAAATTAGAAAAAAGTACTTTTACCGCGTGTGAATTGCACACACTCATTTTTCTTTAATGCTTTTCGCAGTGAGATTTTTTTTATATAATAATTTTTGATGGTATGTTTATACTGTACATTACTTGTATTAAATAAATAAATCTATTTGATCACTGAAGACAATTTATTATCTCAATCAAAACTTTGAAACTGAAAAATCAGAAAGAGATTTTTTTTTGTTTTTTTTATTAACCAATACATATAATATACAATTAACCAAAATATATATAATATACAATATTGGTGGTAACAATACCTCCCTAATTGAGAATTTCTCGTGTTTAGAGAGGGAGCACTATCAGATTGACAGTACTATACATACTTGACAGTTGTTACAATTTGGATGTATGTAGAACTACTTTTTTTTAATATATACAATGAATAATAAGTTGAATAATAATTTTGAAATTATCTTTTTTTTGTGCAAAATGGAAAATTTTTTTACAATTAAAATATAAGTTGGCATTTTTTTTGTACATAAACATAATGTGAATTTTCATACATGGAGAAAATATAAGTTGACATTTTTTTTTGTTCAGAATGGAAATATAAGTTGGCACATCGTAACACATACCTAAATCTAATAAATAGTAAAATAGTAAGATATGTTTGCATATAGGAAATGAAATTTTCTTAACGCATATTTTATTGGCTGCTACATTTATGTATGATTGCAAGATTCTACCCAAACTTAAATGCTATCTAGGTAGTGTCTTGGATAAATGTATCAATATATATTTAACTAGTTGACCCAGCGAATTTCGTACTGCATCAGAATCAATAACTGTTAACTTATTAGCTGAACTATTAATTATTTATCAATAACTGTTAACTTATTAAATTCAGTTTTCACTGTTTGCGCCATTAAGTTTTTTTTATTATTTATGTTTATGATTGAGCTGAAAATAATTGCTTTTTTCATTATCCAATCCCTTATCTAGTTCCTACCTATATCGTTCCTAGTTCCTACCAATAAAGACGAAAACAAAAGAGCTTTGTTGCAATTGCTGTTTTTTGTCCTTCTTGTCAAACAACGCTACCCGATGGCAATCCGTTACGACCGTTCCGCCATGTTGCAATTGCAGTGTTTGATTTGTTTTACTCGCATAATGATAATTGCAAAAGTTCCAAAGTGAATCACCGCCGCAGAATTACTTGCATAGGTATCGCATTTTTGATTGTGTTACTTTCCCACCAATAGGTCAATGTGAGCTGTTTGATTACGCCCGTCGTTGATCAAACGCATTTGATCTCCAGTGTGTGTTAAATTGTTATAATAAAGGACAAATGAACCATGTTAACTGTTACAAGGACTAAAATAACCAGCGGCAAATTACCAGAGAAGGTGGACTTGGTAAGTTCTTGGCTTCCCTTAATCCTTTCCTTACCTTTGAAATCCTTGGGCAGTTTTTTTCAGTAAAGTGTTGATACGTTATCCGCTGTAAACGGGTTTTATAATTAATTCGCCCATTATTAAACAATGAAGCAATAATCGATGCGCAACTGTCTGTGTTTTTTTTGTCGGCGTCAGATGGTATTTTGGTTTTTTGTGATTTTCTTACTTTTCCACTTTATTACGGAAATTGCGTATCATTTTATTTATGTGTGTGAGGGAGAGTTATTATAATTGTTGTATTTTTCCTTTGGAGGGGTGCAGACATACGTTCACCGTTTGTCTCATTTTCGACTGTTGACATTTAGTGTGCAAAAAAGAGGGGCAGGATTATATGTTAAAGAACAAAACAATCAGCGCATTGACATTTGACGAAATGCATTTTTGGAATTCACTCACTATTCAATATTATACTTATCACAATATTGCTGCAGCTCTTTCAAGATATGAGAATTCGTTCCATACAAAATGTATGAGGAAAGGTATTCTCTTCATAATTTTTTTATTCGTGAATTTTTTGATGTTTTAATAGCTATTCTGCTATTCGGGGCGGAGATAAATCCAATAAATCAAAGATCATAAAAATCGGTCCAGCCGTTCTTTAGTTATAAAAGGTGGTATCCCATAGATTGCAAGAGAAGTAGAGTACGTCAACAAATAAGATGGGAAGACGACCTAAAACTTACGGCTGGAAATCAATGGAGAAGAGTTGTTAGAGGAGGCCTATGCCAAGGGGCAAACTGAGCTTCGGGATTTATTTATTATAGTAAACAAGAACATGTTTAGTAACCTGACAGAAGTCCAGAATAAAAAGGCTTTTTATTATTATAACTAACCCGACTTTGTATTATACTCGTATATTAAGATGTGCACATTAAACAAAGTAAGGTGTGGTACCATTTAGTATATTCCATACCACTGGATTCACGGTAGAAATGGTTGAAATTTTAGAGATGGTGCCAATAATAACAGCGTGTCCATTACCGGCCGTGTTTTGAATATTTCCATAGGGAACTAATTGATGGATCACCCTTTTAATGGCCTACCCAGAAACTGATACAAATATTCGTGTTTTTTTTAAATGTTTTTGTTGGTTTTTTAAATTGCTTTTATGAGCTCTGGAAGGATGAACGTAATTTTTTATTCAAGTCATGTCTTTTGCAAACTCGCACACGTGAAATGTGACAGTTTGGTAAATGTGACAGCTGGCAACAGGGATTAATGATATGTAGGTGAATAAAGTCACAAATTTTAATTCATTTTAAATAAATTATAGACCATCATTTGAATTTTCCTGACCTAGCCGAGGCTCTATACTTTTAAAACTTAAGTCGAGTTGTGACACGGAAATTAAAATATTAGTATAAAACTGTCGACATATGTATGGTCATTAATGTGGGTCATTTAAAAAAATATTATTTTTAAATTCTAAGAGCGATAAAAGGGGGGCAAATGGGTCCAAAACAACGTGTTTAAATTTTTATAAATTTCTCATACTATCTTTTTCCTCCGATTTCACTTCAAAGTTTTAAAAAAAATCATTTTAAGAGGTTTATTTCTACTGTATATAAAAGTTACCATGAATCTTTTAAAACTTTAAACCATATTTTTTTAATCTTCAACGGTTATCTCAAAATTTACACAAAACCTTGACAAATTTTAAACTTAAACCTTCCTCATAAATTACTCTATCTATTGGTGAAAACGGCATGAAAATCCATTGCGTAGTTTAAAAGATCTAAGCGTACAGACAGAAGGAGCGACTTCGCTTTATACTATGTAAAGATGCGTGTATGCGTAAATTAGTCCATTAATTCAGACGTTTCGAGATTGTCGAACCCTGTTCGGTTGCAAATTAGGAACTATTCACAATATAATTTTTGGCAATGGCAATATTTATTCAATTGCCACACTGTAACGCGGTTGTTAACGTAAAATAAATATTATTCCAGCGCCAAATATTTAATTTAATATAGTTCCTACAACATTAAGAAAATCACTTTGGGAAGGCTTGCCATAGTGCTTCAGAAACGGTTCCATAAGGTCTGTTCTAAATTTTAATATGGCTGTATCCGTCGAGATGGAGAACAATTTGGTAACATTTTCATCGCTAGGCTCGATTATTGGAATGGTTTGCTTTGGAGGGGGTCTGCCAACTCCTTACAAGCAACTCTCAGCTATTCCCAGGCATTATTAGCTATGGAACAGTTCGATATTAATAACGCACCTGTGGTACACTTTCAAGAATAGTTGAGATAACTTGAGGTTTAGTTCAGACTAAAGACAAATTCAAGTATTTAGATTGTTACCTGGCTATGAGGCCTTAAATTTTCTCGGTAGGGAAAAATTATTGCCTAAAAACTCTACTAAGATTGCATGTTTTCATCAACAGGCAGCCGACGGCTAGCTTGGTCTAGCGGTAAGGCTCTTTACTCGCAATCCGAAGGTTGCGGGATCGAATTCTGGTGTGGGAAAATTAATTTTGTTTGATTAATTTGTGTTATTTCAGGATTAATTCATTTAAAATAATATGCAGCATATTTAAGGCACGTTCCAGAGTGCAAGATACTCTTAGTATCGCCCTGGTGTAAGATCACAATTCCGAATTGAACCGTTGTTTAAAAATGGCTTTAGCCGTGTTTGGTGACCAGATTTGAATAACCAGATACTTCCCTACCCTCTCTTCCCCATCTCTTTCCCTTCTCCACTACCTTCAGCCTCACAACATACCCCAATTGGGGAAGCATAGACTCACTGGCTCCAGACTGGAGTGTTGTTAAGATAGTGAAAGAGTTGATAAAGAGTGTTTGATCTGGTGCTCCTCTCCACATCAGGCGGGGCAGCCCTAATACTTTACCAATAAAGAGGCTGAAATGCTCCTCAGGATCACGGTACTTCCAGGCAGCGATCCGGTGTTCAGAAACTTATGATTTGATGATGTTTGATTGATAACAATTATTTATCTTCGATATTAACATTTTATTTAAGAATATTATATACAAGAAATTATACGTTCGCGTACGAACAGGTAGAGAAGTAAAATTGCGCGAACAACCGGGAGAATCGAGTACTGGAAACGGAATAATTTGCTTTGTCATTCGGAGCAACCGGAGAGGTTTGCTCGAGCTACCCACCCCTCATACCTATTTCATTCCCAGAACTTTCTCTCATTCCTTTTCTTTAAAAAAACTCCACACAGCATCCCCTAAGATGACGTACGCCTTGAGAGATATTATTTTCCCCGGGGCCTACTGTGTGGAGCTAATGTAAAAAAAAGTCTGTTTGTTTTATGTTGGGAGTGGAAAGGAGTCCTTCATGTCCTTTTATTTGAAATTCTTCCGCATTCACCAAGGAAATCCATGAAAAAACTTTATCCGGGAAGAAGCGACTATGATTTAGAAAATCAGAGTACAATTCACGCGAGGTAGAAGTGAATCCTTCAGAAAACAAAAGTAGAGAAGATTTGGGAGACTACGAAGCACTTTTATATCAATATGAAGAATAATGTTTCCATATTTTTGTCGTCGAATTCCAGTGCACCTTAAATTTCTCTGCGACCGTGTTTCCTCTTTTGCTTACACAGTGCTAAGAGTGTGGTCATGCTACGTTGAAACCTCTCTTTCTGTTCCATGTGTCGTTAATGAGTAAGAGGGAGAGATAACGCCTGGTTATCAGTGGAATGACTATACAAGGAGAAGGAAGAAGGCTGTAATGAAGTGAACTAAATGACATTACGCCGTGAAAGCGAGAAGCCTTTGAAACAAGTATATTACCACGTACAAGAGGAACTAGCCCGCGCTGAAGCCTTTATGTTGCATTTGCTTTACGTAGTTACATATAGTTACAACAAGAAACACAATTTTGTCGTTGTTTAATAGACTATTAAGAGCATTGGACAATTTATCTCAATTTTTGAAGTAAACACTTCTTTAGCACCGTTGTGATTTGAAACTAGATGAAACGGAAACGAGTGACACTAAAAAGAGACAAACACATGCATCTTTACATCTATAGGATATAGTCTGCGAGAGAATGTGCTAGCATAAAATATTTATTTATTTCAGGGGATCCTCAGTCCCACGCAAGTCTCCTTTTGTGTAGTGGTATAATTATCATCAAGGCCCTAAAGACTCTTGGCTTTGTTTTGAGAGCTGCAAAAGAATTCAATAATTTATGCACATTTATCATGTTATATAAAACCCTTGTCAGATGCCAACTTGAGTATAACTCTACGTTATGGTCTCTCTTTTACAATATTCATTCAGACAACATTAAAAAGATTCAACGTAAGTTTCTAAGGTTTATAAACTATAAAATGCATATTCCTTTACAAAACATTGATTACAATTACCTCCTGAATAAAATGTCTCTATTTAAACTTTCAGAAAGAATAATAAGCACAGATTTAATACTGCATTACAAAATTGACTGTCCTGAATTACTTCAATTTATCAATATCCATGTTCCCAAAAAATCATGCCGACATTTATTACCCTTTTACTTCAATAACACCAGGACACTAGCTTATCAAAATTCTCCGATTCCGAGACTTCACAGTCTCGGAAATAAATATTCTGATCTGGGCGATATATTTCATCTTAAAACTAATCAGTATATATATGTTGTATATTATATCACTTTTATTCTTTAAGACATAAAAAGACCTATGTATTTACCTACCAACTAACTTCTACGCTTCTACTATTTTGTTTTGTAGAATCCTTTAAATTCAATTATATGCGTGAGGATTCTTAGTTTTTGTTCACATTTTTATCTATGTATTTTGTTTTGTGTTTTGTTGCAAACTTTTTTGTCATTATTTTTATATTTGTCTTTATTGTTTAAATTTTTAAGTATTTACTTTGATACAAATAGTATGTAAAATTTTATAAGAAAAGCCCACTAAGGCATGTAATAAATAAATAAATAAACGCCTAAAAAATGAACCGGCAAAAGAAAACACAATAGAAAGCGACAGCTATCGACCTCCGAAGAAGAAAATACAAATACTAATAAGATGACAAATGTATAGGAAAAGGTGTACTGGAATTCGACGACAAAAATATAGAAAAAAGTCATCCTTCACATTGATAAAAAACATTGTGTGCAGTTCACACGTGGTAGAAGTGAACCCTTCAGAAAACTTAACTTCAAGAGAAAGAGAAGAATGCAGAGTATCAGGAGTAGGATAATTGTTATTATCGTCACTCTTGGCACTACAACCCCTGGTGGGTCTTGACCTCCTCAAGAGTCTCCAGTTTAGAAGATCCAAGGTAGATATATATATATATATCTTTGAGGACGTAGTCGCTCCATCTTAATCTTGGCCTTCCCAGGCTCCTTCGCCCTATCGGTATTGAGTTCAGCAGGAATTTTGGTGCTTGATGCACGGTCATTACATGACCCAGTCACCGAAGTCTTCCCAGTTTTATAAATTTTGTGACGTTTAGCTCCTTAAATAGAGTATAGCTCATTGTGGTAACGTATGCGCCAAATCCATTTTCTAGAACCGGTCCGAAGATGCGTCTCAGAATGTTCCCTTCAAAAAGTCCAGTGCTCGCTCATTCCTCTAGGAAAATTGTAGGGTTTATTTATTATATTTTTACCAGTTTAAAAAATATTTTAGATTTTTTTCTACGAAGCACCACACAAAGAGAAAGCCGACAGGCTACAAAGCACCGCATAAAGAGAACACCTATTAGTCTATCTCATTCTCTTGCAGGCTAAATCATAAAGATGTATGTGTTTGTCTCTTATTAGTGTAGCTTTTTCATTTCATCTGAGTTTCAAATCACAACGGTGCTAAACAAGTTTTACTTCAAAATCTGCGGGTCCTGTTCAGTTCACCTAGCCTCTGAAAGGCTAACTTGGCTTTGATGGAGCCTTCGTGCCTGAGTCGGTCACTTACAGACAAACAGACGGAGTTAATATTTTCGATGAATCTCGTATATACAAATTACCGATGATGTAGTGTTGTTTTGATATAGTGCCCGAAGAAATTGTATTTCTGTACAGAATTAACGCCACTAATTAATCATATTTGAAATTCCTGAGCGACTCAAGCCATAATATTATGACTGGAAGGTAATTAGACGGTTACTTGATCGTCTGTTGGAACACATTATTGATGGACATGTCGGATGAGATAGCTGGGCATATTAAAATTATGCATTAGGATATCGTGTGGTTGGGATAGGTTAGGTTTATTGTGACTACTGAACAGAAAATACCTAGAAGAGTGTTCTATTCCAATTTAAAGGATATTATTTATGTAATGAGACAATTGCTAAATTAGATTTAAAAGAAATATTCATTTTATTGCTCCTAAAATGTACAATTCACTTATGAAGTTACTAATAAGGCAATAAAATGTTTGGGATTTATTTTAAGAACAGTAAAAGATTTTACGTCACTTTATTCATTTAAAATTCTTTTCACTGCTTTAGTAAGAAGTAATTTAGAATACAATTCCACTATTTGGTCCCCATACTATAAAGCATATCAAATAAAAATTTTGCAAGTCCAACATAAATTTTTAAGGGTCATTAATTTCAAACTCTCCATACCCATTGAACAAATTAATTATGTTAACTCAATTAAAATACTTTATTTAACTGACCTATCGTACAGAAGAACCAAGAGTGATTTGGTTTTTTATTCAAATTAGTTAATGGATCACTTGACGCACCTGACTTAACAAAACTAATAACATTCAGAGTACCAAATCGTGACACGAGACTTCTAGGGCTGTTCTTTGTTTATCCGTCTAAAACGAACTATTTCATTAACTCTCCAATCCAAAGACTACATAGGCTTGGAAATAAATTCAGTTCGGTTGATATTTTCATTAATTCCTTACCTAAAATCATATCAGAAATTTCTAAAATTCTGATGTAAATTTTATTATTATTATTCTCATATTGTTTTTGTTGTTATTTCTTTTTAATTCTGCTTCTTTTCTATTATTGTAAAGGAAGAGAAATAATACTATAAAATAATTGGTATTTTATTATTTCTATTTCTATTATAAATATGTTATACGTTTGGTGTAAATGCTCCAAGGGCGTAAATAAATAAATATACTTCTTACAATCTTTAAAAATATATCATATAATGGCTAAAATTTACTGACCTACCAACTATTACTATTACTAACTGTAAAACAAATCTTAAAAATCGCTACAGTTTTGGAGGAGAAAAATAGGGAATAGAGAACCGTTATTTTGATGATTTTATTTAGGTAATGCTCGTTTTCATCCTGCGACAAAATATCCCCAACAAAACAAACCTTACCTAACCTTACCTAACTTTACAGGACGTCTGTATTATTTTTTTCACATTTTACTAATTTTTAACAATAATTTATTGTATTTATAGAATGTTTGTATTATTTTTTAGTTAGCATTTACCCATTTTTGTTAGGTTAGGTTAGGTTTTAAAAGATATTTTGTCGGGGATATTTTGACGCAGAATAAAAAGTCGCGGAACATTTTATTTAGGTACTGACTGGGTACCCGGCTTCGCTCAGGACAACATTCGAGAGTGTTCTGGAATGTTTCTTCAAGAGCATTAGCCAACCATCCAGAACGTTCTCGAAACTTTTAGATTCACCGACATACTCCGCCACTCCTTCCAGAACCTTCTAGAACTTTACAGAAGATTGTTCTTTAAATTTCTAGGGGGCAAAACATCCAGCCTTATATCTTCAAAAGCACGCACTTTAGGTAAAAACGGGTACCCTCATCAAAGAGGGGTGATAGAGATCTACCACACCATACAACTCACTTGATGGTACCGGGACGCGTTTCTGAGTTTTTGCGGTCCGCATGTTTTTTTGGACTTTCTTTTATAATGTAGATTGATTTTATTAGTCTAAGGCCTAAGGTGTAGTTGTCTCTTTCGCTCAGTATTCGGGGGAGTAAGAGCGACAGTGAATACGATAATTTGGTAAAATACCTACTGTTCTAATTTCTCGGCGACCGCGTTTCCTTTTAAAAGTAAAATGGAAAAACGAAATTTTTACCATTAAAAAAAACCTTTGTGAAAATGCCATCTGCCTTTTAATGAACCCGAGATATTCCTAAATAAATAACTAACAAATTTTCCAATTTGGGTTTCCATTGAATGGTTAATGTGTGTATTGAAACCTTGGTTTAAACAATTCACCACAATTAAAAGTTTAATTTTAATCCTATTAAACTGGAATCATTTCCAAAAACATTTTTAATTTGCGTAATAAATTCATTTATTTGAGGTTAATATTGTGGTTGGAAGGAAAAAGCCCCATTTAACGTATTCAAATAACAATCAGATTGATAGCACCAAAATTTAAATGCTCAAAATTTTATTTTTATTACTTGAATTTTATCATTTTTTACATTATATTTAACATTACAACCAATTATTGATTTCCTCTTTTTGTGTAGTGTATATTTAACATTACAACCAATTATAGATTTCCTCTTATTGTGTAGTGTATATGAATACGTAAGTAGTTTCAATGTCCCTCAACAGATGTCGTGATTGAAGGTAGTTATATGTAGTTTTAATGTAACAGAGGTCAGTAACACAGAACTTTATGAGAATTTTTTTTTTTTTTTACAGTGAATACCGCACAAGAATCTCAACTGCTCCCGTCTGGAGTGGAGCCAGTGAGACTATGGCATCCCCTATTGGGGTATGTTGTGAGGCTGAAGGTAGTGGGGAGGGGAAGTAGGTGGGGAAGAGGGAGGTTGGGAAGTACCTGGCTATTCAGATCTGGTCACTAAACACGGCTAAAGCCATTTTCAAGCAACGTTTCAATTCTTAATGGTGGTCTTACACCAGGGCGATACTGATAGTATCTTCCACTCTGGAACGTGCCATGAGATATACAGCTATTTCGGCGTCCGAACCCATTATCAAACTTTGATAATGACTTCAAACGCCGAAACAGATGTCAAAATAATAACAAAACTTCATACAAACATTATTAAAATTGAATAATTTAAAAAAAGTTTCGATATGTCGTCATATTATTTTTGACCTTCCTCTGATCAATTTAAGACATGATGTAAATTAAAACAAATCTGAAATCATAATTTTTTCCCCTTCAGCATAAAAATAATACAAAATTTTGCAATTTATTTATTTATGTATTGTTTGAAACATTTGTAGAGTGAAACATTTTTTACATAAATGGAATTGCGGTTGCGATGTGCAAATGAGATATTAGCACTCCAATTAAAAATGTTCACAGCGTAAATTTAAAATTTAGTGGTTACTATGTGGAGATGCTACTAGTGAAATAACAGAAATAATAATGAGCCAAATAAAACGTAAAAGGTAGTAAGTTATAGTAAAGTAAAAGAGAAGAAAAAAAGAAAGAAAATGCATTATATAATAATAAATAAATTATATAAATATTATTTATTTTGAACTTTATGTGTAAAATCTCAAATTATAATATTTAATTAAATGAAGACGAAAGCGACGTTAGCGAAACTCAATCGAAGATCTGGAGACAGAAAAATCAGAAAAAAGATATTGGCACCTGTGACACTCGATCCCAGGACCTTTGCTTACATGGCAAGTGCTCTACCAACTGAGCTAAGGTGTCTATATTTAATTCGGTCACTTTAAACTGTATCCTATTTCGACCAATAACTACCAACATTATCTTAAGCACATTATCCTAGCACATGTGTGTTAAAAAAATGGTTTAACTCTTGCCATGTAAGCAAAGGATCCTGGGTTCGAGTCCCAGAGGTGCCAATATTTTTTCTGATTTTTCTGTCTCCAGATTTTCAATTGAGTTTCGCTTATATTGTCTTCATTTAATTCAATATAATTTTAGTTTAAATACTTCTATTTGCAACAGCTAATAAAATTAACATGTTTTTTTTTAATATCGATTGTCCTCCGAAAAATCAAAATTTGAATTGAATATACTGTTACACATAAAAGTGACTCAGATTACTCATATACACCACCAAAATCAATTAAAATGCAGAAAAATCAGTGGTAAATTGAACAAATTATTGAAGTTTTCTCGGTCACTAGTGAGAAATTTCAAAACGTCGTTCTAACGTATCGGACCTTGATGCCTCTCGGTGTTATTTTATAACATATTTAATTTCTTAAGTTCACAAAAAAGAAAAACGCCGTCTCATAAAACTTTGCAAATAGAAGGAAAAAACCTACAAATTTCAGATAGTGAAAAATACCTGGGACTTTATATCGATAATCACTTATCTTTTAAACACCACATGCAAAAAGTAAAATAAAAAATTATCCCACGTTTAATCCAATCCCATCTAAATTATCTCATAGAAATATGGGGAAACACAAACATCACATATATAAACGAAATTCAAATAATACAAAATAAAGTTATAAAAAAACTTTTTAACTATAGACCAGATACCCCCACCAAAAGAGTATACCAAGAAACTAACTTACTTAAAATTAGAAAACTGTACGAATACAACATATGCCTATTAATTCACAAAATCCAAAATGGCTTCATACACACAAATACTTCATTTATGAAAACATCACAAGTACGTGACCACCACACAAGACAACATAATAAATTATATACAAATTCAGCAAAGACAGAGTGTGGTAAAAGAAACATAGGCCATGAGGGTGTACACATTTATAATCTCCTTCCTGATAGCCTGACAACCGTAAATAGAATAAATATATTTAAGAAAAAACTGTTTGCCCTCAAGATCAATGAGCAAAACCAAAATGCTCTTACTTAAGAAAAATATGTTACTTAGGTAGTAAACCATAATTATTAATATATATATATTATTTTTGTTCCTATTTATGTACACTTAAGTTAATAAAGCGAAATTTGTATTTCTTTTAACTTAATAAATAACTAAAAAAATACGTAAAACGCAGACACTTGTAAATAATACTTGCGTTCCTCATAATCTCAAAACTTAGTAGGTATTTGGCTATGTCTGACTAATCAACTGGACGATCGATACACAGCTGTTTAAAAAGATGTCTCTATCATTAATATATTCTATCGCATTATATGCAATCTATACATTCGAGACATTGGAATGAAATAGACAATATTTGCTTATTCTACACATTAAATTTGCTTATTCCACAAACAACGACAAAAAATCAACCCTTTCGCAATATAGTTATTTACTTTACGTTGGCAAAACAACAAGACAATATTCTGAAAGGCGTGAAAGCATTGTTCCAGAAATACGGTTCGCAGGCTCTGGTAGTGTTTCCGACGGTGGCGGTGTTCACGTACACGTATAACGTAGACCCGACCTTTGGTTCACAAGGCGTGAACAGACCGGTATCACTGCAGGCGACATAGCTAGTGTTGGAGTCGACGAGCCGTAGGCTCAGAACAGTGGCGTCGCATAAAAACTGAAAAATTGAAAGGGAGCACTTTAAACTGGAGGTAAACTAATCTAACTTACTCGATCGAAATTACTATAAATGATTGCACTCTTTATGTGCGTTTTACATTATACTTCTTCGAAAATATTATTTAAAGATCGTCTTTTCTTCTAGATTCGTTATGGAAAATAGGAGTTGTTTTATTTTTTATAGCGATTTTCGTCCGGTTTGGCGTGCAACTTTTGAAGCCTGTCTTTTTTTACGAATTATGTTCAAGTGTCGAATTATGTCACACTTATTTTGTGTGTCTCAAAAATATTTAATATGTAAGAACGAGCTGCAGTATTATAACGACAAGGAACGTATGTTTATTGCCCTTTTTGCAGTCATGGTACTGTAACCGTAAATCGTCACGGTTATTTTAAAAGCGTCTATTTGTCTATTTTATAATTAAATACATTTTCCAGAATCCTTTTGAAAAGGTATTTAGGCTTGGTTTCCGATTTACTAACTTAAAACTTTTCGAAAAAGTCCATTAGGAAGGTACTCACTCCGTTATTGTATCAATTGTACCAATATAATGTAATATTCCTGGAAAATTCTAGTGATTTTTCTTTTTGTTATTTTAATTAATTACGCTTCATATTATAATAATTAATTGATCGAAATTCAGTTTCTTACTAACCAATCAGGTTTCTCTTTCATAATAATATTACATATAGCAAAGGGATCTCGTACAATGCCAACAATAACAATTAATCAAAATGTTCCTATACAATGGGATACCAACAAGAACTGTCATAACTGAGGTGATGGGGGAAGAAGAATAACTATGGAGAATGTGTTACTTGTTATTCTTTAGAAATGACTTTCTGCGTGTCGATATTCATTGGTATTTAGAAATGACTTTCTGCGTGTCGATATTCATTGGTATTTAGAAATGACTTTCTGCGTATTACTCAATATTCATTGGTCTTTAGAAAGGACTTTCTGCGTGTTGATATTCATTGGTCTTTAGAAATGACTTTCTGCGTGTTTCTTTATGTTCATTGGTCTTTAGAGAGGACTTTCTGCGTGTTACTTGTTGTTCACTAGATTTTAGAAATGACTGTTTACGGGCTACTTCTTATTCATTGGCTTTTGGAAGTTTGAAAGATACTTGTTATTCATTACCTTTTAGAAATTACTCTTTGCATGATACTTTATTTATTTATTTATACTGGGTTTTTACAGATTGTTCACACACATGTGAGAACAACCCAGTTATAAAAACTCAGTTAATTATACAAATAAGAATTACATAATAAAGTAAGAATTTATATACAATCAACTAGATAATACAAATAATACAATCATAAATTTTGTAACCGTTTAAATAAAATTTAGATAAAATAAAACATAAACAGTTAGAATAGAAATTGTTAAAATACTAAGTTTACTCAAATAATAATTAAAGAGAGGCAAAATAAGAGACACAATTAGAGACACAAATGATAGGTACATAATAAATTAGCACATATTTTTCAGCAATCTCAGGGCATTTTTTTTGAATCCATATAAATTATTATCGACAAAAATATCTATTTCAGCACACTCTATCTTATTATATAGTCGACACATTTTGGTCAGAGGGCTAAAATAGGCGATATTGTTTTTAAATATATTCAGGTGAAACATATTATGGCGTCTTAAACAGTGGGAATTGGGAACATTTATATCAATATTGCTAAGACACAATGAAGTATCAAGATGGCCGTGAATTATTTTATGTAAACATGTTAGATCAGTCAATTGCCTTCTGATTTTAAGTGTATTAATTTTGAAGTATTCAAGTCGCTTGTCGTATGTTCTAAGATGTTCATGTAATTGACATTTAAAAGATAACAGTCTTAGCATTTTTTTTTGAACTGATTCTACAATGTTTTCATACTTGTTATTCATTAGATTTTAGAAATTACTCTTTGTGGGTTACTTGTTATTCATTACCTTTTAGAAATTACTCTTTGCATGATACTTGTTATTCATTAGCTTTTAGAAATTACTCTTTGCATGATACTTGTTATTCATTAGCTTTTAGAAATTACTCTTTGCATGATACTTGTTATTCATTAGCTTTTAGAAATAACTCTTTACATGATGCTTATTATTCATTAGCTTTAAGAAATGAATCTTTTTGGGTTACTTGTTATTCATTAGCTTTTAGAAATTACTCTTTGCGGGTTACTTGTGTTTCATTGGCTTTTAGATTGGATCCATCATATATAATATTATTATGTACTACTCCAATCTAATGTACGTATGCGTCCGTTTAAAATTTAAATGTCAATCACAACAACAAAGTTCCAGGATATCATTATAACATTTAAATAGCCCTTATTTTATTTATCCCACATGGCAAAAATAATATGGATTGTTAACAGGGTATAAACCAGACAAAATCGGAAATAAGTAATTTTTAAATCAAATTTTAGACATATTAACTGTTTTTCACATAAAATTAAAAATTAACATCGAAATATTGTTCTTTTGTCTAGTTAACACATGTTTTTAATTTTTTTTTTAAATGTTTATTTTTAGTATAATAAAGGTTAAACCATAGATAGTTAAATTTTCAAACGAAAAATCTTATTTTAATAGATATCTTACTAATATTATAAATGCGAAAGTTTGTATGGTTGGTTGGATGGTTGGTTGGATGGTTGGATTTTACTCTTTCACGCAATAAATATCGAATGGAATTTAAAAATTCTTTCACTAATCGAAAGCTACATTATTTGCAAGTAACAACGGTTTTATATATTGGTAAGTTCTGGCGTTATGAATGAGCTGTGGCGTTATGCAATTATGTATCATACGTTTTCTGTCCCTAACAAATCGAGTTATTGCAAACGTGTAACAAATTGCTACCTTGGAAAAAATGTTTTTTTTTTAAATTTTAGGCTTAAAAAGAGTGCTTTGTTGTGAATAAAAAGAGTACATTTTTGGCGTCTAGTTAATATCTACATATCTCTAAAAAAAATTTTCTCCGAACAAAAAGCATAACGTTGCTATAAAGCATAGCGTTTGAAGTGGACTATTTTTTTAGGTTTTTCTGGATTCAAATGTGAATAAAATACTAATAAAGGGAGTAGGTACTTAAAATAAATTTCTATTTCTATAATTTAAATATTTTCTAAAATAGAATTTTTATTTGCGAAATGTCATTCTCAAATTTTGAAATTTTCTACTAAACAATAATTATTTTCTATTAGACAAAATAGCAAGAATAATAACAATTATGTCAATAATTATGCCAGTAATTTCCCACTAATACTATGCGTGCGAAGCCGTGGGTAAAAGTTAGTATTTCATAAATCATCTAATTATACATTATTGTATATCAATGCGTTATCTACTAAACGCATGTTTCAAAATTTTAATTTTAGTTCAAATAAAATCATTAAAAAATATATCCGAACACTTATTTATGACGAAAATTCTCTATTTTGTCTATCTATTTACGGTCCTACAAATTAATATATTATATAAGAAATTTATTTTGCTTAGACATCATTGAAAAAATATAAATACTTATGATAAAAAAATAATTACAAAAAGTACTTAATTTTAATAGTTTTATCATCACGCCTTTCAACATTTATGGATGTAGGTATGCATTAAAGCAAATTTGGAATGAAATAAAATCGATATTGAGTTATAATTTTAAAAAGCTGGTACGGAGAATAATTAATCTTTCTCATTGGAACCGCCCTGTATGGGCCCTTAGCCTCAACACAGGTTTAATAGTAAGGTTAATAATCAAATTTGTAAACAATAAAACCTGCCATGTTATCAAACAATTAATGAGTGGGTACGATAGAATTTCATTCAAATGAGAAATAATTATTTTAGTGATAAATTTTCTGATATCTCCGCAGTTTGTGCGCAAATATCATTTGAAGATTGGGTAAGTTCAAAAACCTTTCCCCGGGGAGCGAGCGTTTCCCAGGACGCCACTGGAGAGACTAAGATTAATGTACAGAGAAGTTGTAGCTTTCTTTTGATTGAAAAGTGACTTTTTCTGTAATAACAAAAAACGTTGTTTCTCTCGTATTTATATCTTTGTCTCTGTTATTTTTCATTCATGGCTTAGTGCGATTGTTACTCTATGTTTCTTCTTTTATTAATCAAAGAATTTTGTATTTGGCGGTCTAAGTGGTTGCGCGGATAGGACCCTCGATTATACATCGATAACTCGAAAACCGACGTGCGTAAAAATTATTCTTTTTTTATAACTTGGGCTCTTATAATCGCTGGGATCTCCTGTACCGAGGATTAATTTTTATTTTATTTTATATTTGTATCTTTTACAGTTAATACATTTTTTTTTTAATGTAACAGTGTTATAAGGGAAAATAATTATTAGCCTTTCCTCATCATCACAAAGCTCTTGTGTTTGGTGAGTGAATTCCAGCTAAAAATAAAATAAAACAATTTTTTTTGTATGCGAATGTCGCACAAGAGTCACAACTGCTCCCAACTGCATGGAGCCAGTGAGACTATCGCATCCCCAATTGAGGGTATTATGTGAGTGGGAAGGGGAAGGAATGGGAAAGAGGAAGGTGAGGAAATTCCTGGAAATTCAGATCTGGTCACCAAATATGGCTGAAGCAATTTCATGCAACGTTTCATTTTGAATAATGGTCTTACATCAGGGCGATACTGAGAGTATCTTCCACTCTGAAACGCGACTCAAATATAACTTGTGTTATTTCTAAATGATTGTATCGTGAAATAACACAAATCAATCAAATAAAATTTAATTGCACACGCCGGGATTCACTGGGATTCGCCGCGACCTCCAGATCGCCTTACCCTTCGGCCACGGAGGCCGTCAGAATAAGAAAAATGCAAGATTTATCGATAACCGAAAAATAAGATTTAAAAAAAATTAAAACATATTTGGAATCTAATAGTAGTTATTAGGTAATTTTTCAATTTAAGCAGAAAATCTAGAATATTTTCGATATTTTTAGATAAATGCCTGGGTTCATGGGATGAGTTATGTCTAGGCATTGGTGGCGAATGCGTTTGCCTACCTGCTGCGTGGCGAGTCAGATCGGGAGAGATCTAACCTAACCCAGACCTGTCCAGCCGCACTTTCTCGACCAAAAGCCTTTCACCGCAGTGGAATGGATGGATTTAAATATCCGTCTTTCCTGGACATATTGACCCCCAGATTCCTACCCACCGAATGTATTATTTTTTTTACAATATTATTCTTAAGGAAAGGAAGGAGAAGAAGTTCTGGAAAGAAAAAATGTATGTGGGGTGGGTAGGAATCTGAGGGTCAATGTGTCCAATGGTGATAGACGTATGAATCCACCCCTCCCACTACTAGAGAGTCCAACTGGAGAGGTCTAGATTATGTCTGCCTCAATCATTCTCTCCCGATCCGGACCGCCACGCAGTAGGTGAGGAAACGCATTCGCACCAAGACCTAGACATACCTCACTCCAAGAACCCGGGCATTCCTGCTAAATCACCAAACGTAGCGAACCACTTTGGTTATGGTTTTGATTTAAATTTATTATTGCAGGATGGGATTTTAATATTGTGTTTTTCAGCGTATGGAGAGGAGATTTTAATCTAACAAGGTATTCAATACATTAATATCAGTATTTACTAGGTTAATAATAGTATTCAAGTCAGTACCTTCAACTGTTAATATATTTTAGCCCTTTTCTAGAAGAACTGTTTGTATAGTAAACTAGTTCAACTTTGGTATATTTGCTAGTAAAGTTCAAATAATACACAGCGCTATCTCCGAAACGGAATGTTGTTTTTTACAAGCCGATGCGATGCGATGTATCGGAAAATTGAAAAAGCGAGTATTTTAAACTATAATAAATAAAGTAATATTTCACGTTGAAGCTTTCTTAGACGAAAGACAAAAAGAAAGTATCAACATCACTTGTCACAGATAATGGTCTTCATTTTTTTTTCTTTCTTTTACTACATGTTATCTGAAATGGAAAAGGTAGTAAGAAAAACTATTAAAAGAAACTTGTAAGAAAAACTAAGGTCCAGATTTATGTCATCGCATCTTCCTCCTCTTATCCTATTCGGGTCGGGGACCTATCGCCTCGACCAGGCGCCTCCTGGCGTCCCTGTCCTGTGCTACTTGAGTGACCGCCCTCCATTGCTTCGGTGGTCGCTGAGCAAGTAGCAAATCGAGTACCTACCTACCTAATATGAATACATATTATGTCAATTTGACTGTCCTAGAACGGGACCCCCTTCTAGTTGGACAGTCAAAGCTTCCTTATACTGAATGTATTTTTATAACAAATAAATTAAATAAATCCGGAGGACGCGGATTCGCACACACATTTCTCTGAAATTGGCTACTAACAGGCCTTAAAATTGAAAATGGATTATGATAAAAAAAAACATTATTTATCTCACGGCTTGATTTTTCATTTGACTAATTTGTGTTAATTCATAATTTTATTCATTCAAAATAATATATAGCATATTCGTGGCACGTTCCAGCGTGAAAGATACTCTCAGCATCGCCCTGGTGAGATCCCCATTCAGAATTGAAACGTTATTTGAATTACGTTTTTTTACGCATCTTTACAGAGTATAATAATTAATTTTAATTTTAACATACCCTTAAGACGTACACGCCATACAGAATTATTCCACACGCTTAATTATAAAACAAATTCGCCAATTAACCGTACTCTTCATATGTTAAATAATGTTTGTCTAAATTCTAATATCGACATTTTCTCCGATTCACTTCCCAAATTTAAAAAGAGCATCATGTCAGTAATGTAAATTGTTCAAGGCGCATACATACATACATCACCACTTCTCACATCCACAAACATACTCACACACCCACACACACACACCCTCCCACAACGCACATCACCCGGTAAAAATTTAATATAAACAAGATACTTCAATGAAACATATCATAGGTACCTAACTTGAAATATACTTATTAACTGTAAACTTTTTTCACCAATGTAAATAATGTACTGTTTGTTTCTGTTAATAAATAAATAAAAAAAATAAAAATAAAATTAAGTCACTCCAGCTGTATGTGCGCTTAGATCTTTTAAACAACGCAACGGATTTTCATACGTTTTTCACCAATAGATAGAGTGATTCATGAGGAAGGTTTATAGTTTGTCAAGGTTTTGTGTAAATTGTTTGAAATATAATATAATATATCTAGCCAAGCGGCAGCGGGCAGCAAGCTGGCAAATGTGCGGTGTGGATTTGATGCAACAGATATGGCGTTGGCTATAAAGGTTGGGTAATGGCGTGGCGTTGTTTTTAGTTAGCCACAATAGCGCGTGGCCGGGTCTGCTAGTCTGAAACCGGGTCCAAACGCTTGGCAAGCCTCTGCAAGCGTCCACAAGTGCCAACGTCTGGAGCGCGCGTGTGGCTTGGCTTGCGTAGACTTGCAAGAGCTTGCGAGAGCCTGCCGCCGATCCGATCGAGGTCGGATATTTTTATTTATCTTCAAGTATGGAACACGTTCCGCAAATATACTATATTATTTTAAATGATTAAATTAAAATTTATTTGCGCTTGTCGGGATTCGATCCCGCGAGCTTCGGATTGCGAATCAAGAGCCTTACCCCTGGACTATGTCCGCGGGTTTATGAGGTGAGATTTATCTAGGTCTCGTTGGCGAATGCGTTTGCCCACCTAGTGACGTGGATCGGGGGAGACTATTTGAGGGAGACCTATTGAGCTTTTCAGGCGGACTCTCTCGACCCATCACCTTGCACCGCAGTGGTGGGAATGGATTCGTACATCTGTCACTCCTGGACACATTTATCTCCCGACTCCTGCTTAAAAAAATGCTTGCATTTAACTGAGACATTCAATTGTTCATGGTGTAATTTATACCATTGAAATTAAATAAATAAATCATTTTTCTCTCCGTAATACAAAATGAAATAACATAACTTTTTATGAGTCCGTGTCAGAAATATCTCCCAAAAAGATTCTAGGAGTTAATTTTTCTTCGTGTTAATTAATATACATACATAATTAACAAATTAGTTAAATCTTTTGACACCCACCAAAGTTTAAGTCAGATTTCTAAGAAGCGGAGCAGAGCTTAACGCCAAGATCTAAACAATTCCTTCCGCAGAGATATCCGCTTTCAAAGCATTCGCTTGGCTCTAGATCCTCTGCATCTATATTAATTTCATGCTAATAAATGCATCCAAATGCATTTTCAACTCAACCCAAGAACTCGTCAAAAGTTCAATCCAAAGCTTCCATTTAACAAAAGCTACAAATCATTTCCACGAGACCTACTTTTTTGTTGAAAAATTGAAAAGAACCTTTTCACGAAGTATGTTTAAATTATAGCTACAATAGTAAACAACTTGTTATTTGCAACTATAACAACTGAATATTATGAATCTTCAAAAAGGTCAATGTATTTTTAGTTCTCCAAAAATCATCAATGCAAATAAACCTACCTTTTATAAAGTGTTACACATTATGCATATTATGTAAGATTTGGTAATGAATAATTTGTAATTTTTTTTTATAACTACTAACGCAAACCCGTAAAAAATCACGGGTTGTTATAATTGTAGCATTTAAGAAGATGAAAGTATTTAAGCATCCGGATCACAAGCGTTTAAAAAACTAACGAACACCGTTGGTAAACTTGAAAATGGTGTCATCTATTAAATATTTTACCATAAGAAATACACATTTCAAGCATCTAAGAATTATTAAATAATTATTGAAAATAAATTATTTTGTTTCCTACTAAATGCTTGTCTGAATTGTTCTCACAATTAGTTCCAATTTTGAATACGTTACTAAATTCAAAGAAAATTCAAGATATATAGATCACTAGCTTTTGCCCCCACTCCCCCCGGACTACCCCCCCCCCTCTCCCCCCTCCCACCATCCCTTCCCCCAATCAATCAACAATCAAATACGCGCCGTTTCGCAAATAATTTCATAACGCCACAGCTTATTCATAACGCCAGAGATTACCAATATATATATAGCCTATATATTACTTGCAAATAATGTAGCTTTCGATTAAAGAAAGAATTTTTAAATTCCATTCGGTATTTATTGCATGAAAGAGTAACAAACATCCATCCATACAAACATTCGCATTTATAATAATTAGTAAGATTGAACCGAAGTTACAGACAGAGGCACAACCAAAATTAGTATTAGTAAACTATTGGATATAAATTTTCGAAAGTTTTTTAAACTTCGTGAGGCCATTCTGCGCGATGGAAGGAATAAAAAGATAAATAACTTTTTAAGAAATTCCTTGTATTGTCATGTAGAATCACCTCCCCCAAGTTAGTGCACTTTACCCTAGGACCCTTATATTAATGACTACAAATATTACCTACAGATGTACATATTGCAAAAGTATTTGTTTTAAATCGCTTTTCTTAAAATGTTCTTTATTCTTCAGAATTTAGAGAATGTAATTTCTTTTTATCCAAAGTCAATAAGAAAGTATTTAATTATTTGCAAATTAAATTTTCATCATCATTTCTTGTAAAGAGTCATTCTATTAAGTACCTGACCCAAATATTATTCATACGAATTAATCGTCCCCTTTCCTGAAGTGTTGTTATTCTACCGGATAGAGAAACGAATGTCTTGTTTCCCGCACGTAATAGTTAAATAATTTCTCTATGCAAATTTAGTTATTCTCCCTTATCTTTCCTGTCCCTCTCAAGTTTAGCCGGCCGAGTCGTTACGGCTACTTTAGCTAGATGGAAGTTGGAGTGATTCAAGAATTGATAGATGCTAAGATTGTTTTGCTAGAAGATAATATGAGAGAGATATAAGGCACACGGTGAGCAAAAAGACAGTGCACTCTAAAATTGTGTTAACGATATTGTATCATAATGTGAGCTTGGGATGTGTAAATAACCCCAAAACTCTCATGGCATTTCACCAGCCATAACACAGGGTCATCCCTAGTATGGAGGATGAAATATCATTAAAAAAACTATATGTTCTTTCGATAATACATATATTAAATAAATAAATAATACCCCAAAAATGATTTTTGATTGATGTAATCTATTCGCGGACAAAGAGATATCAACAAAATTGTAAAATCAGCACTGATCTAAATGCGCACTGATCAAAATAGACACTAATCTTGTAGAGTGGAGCTGCTGCATGTGCGTACCTTTAGATGTTATTTTCCAGACCAAGTTTGATTCGGCACACATAATCCAATAATATTTTATGATGGAACATAATGTTAAGCTGATCCGGAGACAGTAAAATTCACACACGAGGCAGATCACAATGGTTAAGCAGATTTTTGTTTTTGACATGTTACAATAACAACTTTTAATAATTCCATTAATTAATTTTTTTATCCAAAAGGACGCTTCAGCGACGTCTATGGCGCAGTTATCGTCATTCAGTTTACGAGCACAATACAAATTAGTAAACCCAATAACACACAGAGATCGCGATACAACCATTTTGTGATATAAACTGTTTTTTATTTATAATCGAGGTCATAGAAAAAGGACTAAAACATATTTTTGTGCCTAACCAAATGTGAAGATGTTTTTTTGTGAAGGCGAAGCTTTATTTGAAATTGTTATTTTCGATTAATCTTTACTACAAATTGGTTTAGATGATAAAGACCAAAATAAATGTTTAAAATAAATTGGAGCTTTTTTATATCGTTTCGCTTGATTAGAATTTTAATAAAGTTATTCATTACTCAATAAAGAATATAAGTGTAAACTACAAAAAAAAATCTGTAGAATTATATCAACGTATGTAAGAAATAACTTTAAAAATATATAATTTAAAGGTAAAGATTATCTGTGACAGTTTTATTTTACTAACATTTTTCTTTCTTATGAACTTATTCTCAAAATAAAATAAAAAAACGTTCTTGAGGTATTTTGCCGTATTGCGCTAGCTCGTTCTCAAGCCAAAGGTTTCGGACAGCGTGACAGTTTCTACCATCACGGCAGACGTTAGCTAAAACAGGAGATATTGCAACTGACATAATAACCTAAAAATAAGTTTTAGTACAGTGGTCAAAATCAGAAAAATAAACTATAAATTCTCCACACATTTTTAACGGTATTCATATTTTGAGAAAATACCCAATTGGAACTTTAAAAATAGCATATAAGGACAACATTATTATAATATAAGCAAAAATTTTAACAAAACAAAAAATGACTTAAAAAATGCACTAAAAAGTAAAAAAAGATAGTTTCGTACAATTGTTATTTTTGGAGTCGGAGGTCAGCCAAGGTAACTACATACATAGGTATTTATAGGTGAGATGTGGAGATCTTGGCTGACACCGACTCCAAAAATAACAATCGTACGAAATTATTTTTTTACCCTTTAGTGCTTTTTTAAGTCGTTTTTTGTTTTGTTAAAATTTTTGTTTATTTTTTGATTTTTAGTGACGAGCGTGCGTAAAGAAGTTTTACCTTAAAAAAAGAATCATCGAAATCTGTTGGCGTAATATTGAGTTATTCGTCCATTTGTCGCGCACATACTTATTGAAAATTTAAGACATATATGGTTTTCTCATAGATCCCATTGTCAAAACTGGACCAAATTAAAATGGGACCACACGGAAAGCACCAGCTTTCTTATAAAAAAAGAATCATCAATATCGGTTCACCCAATCGAAAGTTCTGAGGTAACAAACATAAAATAAAAATAAAATAAAAAAATAAATAGAACCGTCGAATTGATTACCTCCTCCTTTTCGAAGTCGTTTAAAAATACACATACTTTTTCAAAGTTTAAAACTTAACTTTACTAGAATCTAATCTAATCGTAATATTTCAAAATCATTTTATATTTTTTAGGTTGGATAATTCTAGAATTTGATTTTAAAATGACATATTTCCGGTTAATTCTGGTTATTCCCTCTTAACGAATATTTAAGCATTATTAGTTAAGTATAGTTATTCATTGAGCAATAGCTGATTAGAAATTTATATACAAAATTTTAAATAATAACATTGACTGTACCGAACTTCTTTCCCTAGTTAATTTTAACATACCATAAAGACGTACACGTCATACAGTACTATTTCACACGCTTAATTAAAAGACAAATGCAGCAACAAATTCGCCAATCAATCGTGCTCTTAATGTTTTCAATAACAATATTGGTCTAAATTCTAACATCGGCATTTTCTCCTATTCACTGCCCAAATTTAAAAAGAGCATCATGTCAATAATATAAATTGTTCAATGCGCAAAAATACATCTATACATACACATACAGTCACACACACACACACACACACACACACACACACACCTTCCCACTACACACATCACCCGGTAATTACTTAATATGCATTCCATAAATAAGTCACCACAAAGAAACACATAACAGGTGCCCACCATGAAATATACTTATTAATTGTAAATTGTTTTCACCAATTTAACTAATGTACTGTTTGTTTCTGTTTATAAATAAATATACCTATATATGTTGGTTCACCGTGTAGTTGCACACTCACCATTTCAAATATGACTCAAACGAAACTGTGTCACAATGGGTTGAAAGTAGCGCCAAGACTGTTTATTATGCAAACCGTTCCCGGGCCCGGTCTCAAAGAGTTAATAGCAAATTAAAGTCAGTCCTCTCACAGACTAGGAGAGATTAGCAGTTCCTATAGAACAAAGGACATATTAAATTATCTCTAGCCTAAGTACAGAGATATCTTCTGACTCAGTAACAAAGATCAGTAGAACTTTGAAAACATCAAATCAAAATAATTACTAGATATATTGTCTTTCTCCTTTCATAATAATAATAATATTTGGATGATTTATATAGCGCCGTTTTGGCAGGGCATTGTACAAATTTATAATACATTTCTAAAATCTGGAAAAACTACAAGCTAGACAAACAATTAAAAACAACTTATGGCAAAAAATTGCATACACCGGCTCATTGATCACTGGTACGAAAATATATGTACAATATTTTGACCAATGAACGCGATGCTGCCTAAAAATGAATGAATACAGGACCACACTTACCTGGGACGTCGCTTGAAATTAACACTGTCCACCGTCTATTTAAAAAAAAATAGATAGAGTTCGCAAGCAGAGGACATAATTGTGAACACATGTTATTTAATCCTGAAAAATATTTAAATATTAATATTTAATATATTCTTTAATGCGTGTATTTTGGAAAGTAAAAGCACCATTTAATGGTGGGTGGTGCAGTAGCACAAGGGTTCGATTTTCCTTAATGTATTTCGTCAAGAGACAGATTGATGTGTAAGGATTCGAATAGTTTTAATTCAATAAGAAAAGTGTGTTTAAGACATATCATAGGCAATACATGATACTCTCAGATAGGTATATTTAACTTAGGGGTATGAGAACCCAAAAAGATAGGTTTTTAATTTGGACCTAAATAGAAAGAATACATAGGTTGGGTAATGAACTGACTGATGTCGCTGACAAATTTAATTTAAACTTCGATTCATTTAAAGCCAAAATAGTCCACCACTTTTTAGATGTAAATAATGAATGAGTAAATTTTATTTTATTTCGATTTTCTTTTGTTTATTGTTTTTTTTATTGTTCTTTTTCCAATATGAGTAATGAAGTAAAAATTAATGTGTTTTGATTTTTTTCATGTTTTTGTTGTTCGTAGGTATATGAATTGTTGTACCTACGAGTTCTAAAGTCATCCATGTGGAATTAGCTTTAGATGTATGTACTCCTATTTCTTTTTATTGAGTTTATGCTTTATTTGTATATTTTGTAATCTTTTTTTAAGTTTGTTATGTACTGTTGTTATAAATGTAATTTGTATTTTATATGTTAAAGCTCAATAAATAAATAAATAAATAAATTCTGTTGGGCTTGTTATGCATCTTAATTCCGGAGGGAGACTATCCCAAGCCTAAGGCCCAGATACACCGAAAGCACGACCTCATCTGTATTTTGTATATATGTATCAGTGGCGGTCTGTGGTTTTTGTGAGCTAGAGCACTAAGATTGAAAAATACGATATTATTGATGTTGTTGTAGCTGAAAACGATTGTTTTTTTTTACAAAGGTAAATTTTTTCTTATGAAGATTTTTCAGTTTGTGGATGCGGCGCATCCCCAAATTCTTGTTTCGTTCAAGCAGAACCGTATATTCAGAGAGAGAGCACGTATCACGTAATCCGTTGCAGCGATAGCGCAATTAGTGTGCGAGGTGTGATTGAAAATGATTTTGTTTTGTTTTTTTACATTGAAAAGCAAAATCACTGGACAATAAATTGACTTCTACATTTTTACTCCAAACGATAGCTGAAATGGGTTTAACTATATTTGGTGACCAGGTATGAACAGCCCGGTAATTCCAATGCTTCTCCCCCACCTACTGCCCATTTCCACAACATTCAGCCTCACAACATACCCCAAATTGGGTTGCCATAGTCTCACTGGCTCCAAAAGATTGGGAGCAGTTGGGACCGTTGTGGGGCTCTCATTAAAACTTTTTTTTTTTAATTCCTTTTTATTTTATATGTGTTATTTTTTTTTCATGTACATGAATTATCTCTTTTCCTATCTGCAACAAATGTTCAAAACCTGTGACAAAATTATCTACAATAAAATTGAATTTAAATCACCTGAGTAAAATTCATACATATTGAATATAACTTCATAAGTTTCGTTATTTGACAAACTTTGCACTTGGCAAACTTTGGCATCATCACTTTATCAAACTTGGTGACTGAAGCACAACTTTCCTAGAACGCTTGAATATAAACACAGTTCGTTCGAAGTTTTCAATGATACTTAAAATTGATAACAATATAAGCTTTGTGCAATATTTAAGGAAATAAACAAGTAAAAAACAGCACAACGTTACAAAAACTAAAGACTAATTATTAAACAATGAGAAAGTTAAAGGACGCTGAACTGAATAGGTTGTAACTTTATTTCTTCTAAAATAATGGATAGTTGTAAATTAAATTCATTTAGAAGCATTACTCAAGTGTAGATTAACTTAATGTAAGTGTGAAATGACTAAACATGTAATTCTGTGATTTAGGTAGAACTATACTGAAAAAAAAACGAATTTGTTTAAACAACATGACTTTTATTTGAAACGGCAACAATATGGGACAATAAAATTGTTCCTAGAAAATTATAAAATTGTTACTGTAAATATTTAAAATCGGGAGTGGAGAATTAGCGTAAGCACATGTCTATCTCCAACATAAAAGAGAGAATTCTAGTAAATTTTAGTTGCTAACTGGTTCAAGCCATTGTTTATAATTGCTAAGCTAGTTCAGCAATTATATCTGAACTCATTTATAAAACAGTAATCCACTAATGTAAAAATGAAATCTCTATTAAAAAAGGTGATCTCTCACGCGTAAATCCTCGGAGTTCCACCAACTTAGGTCCAAATGCAAGCGGCACTCCAAAACACCGGCTCTGAAACAACTGACGTTTGGTACTTGAGTGTTATGAAAATATTTAATATTTACATAACAATTGTAATCAGGTACTGATTACTAATTTGATTATTTTCGATGGTTTTTTTGACAGCCGTATATCGGCACGGATAAGCAGGAAACGGATTATTCTTGCCTGGCTCGTTACTTACCCACGGGGTCTAGATGGGCTCAGACCTAGTGGGAACGTCACAGTGCCAAGTTTATTTGAATGTGAATCTTAAAGTCGAGCGGAGCAAATGCTCTTTTAAAGTCAATCAAGGCATCCAATCCTGGAAGTTGCTGAATATTGCGTTCGTGTCCGAATCGCGAGTAAATACGCGGAATTCGTGAATTAAAATCGTACCCGTAAAAGTAATACGCGTGTCGGTGTACACGGGGTAGTGAGTTTCCGTTGGTTGGAATCGACTCGATCTGGCGTAATCCTCACTCGCTTGGTACTTGTTTGCTGTCGGGAACGAGCAGTATTACGAGTATTTACTTATTCGGATGGAATCCGTATTTGAGAGCAAAACCGCCTTTTACTCACTTTACCGCGCACGCCGTGAAAGTCGCGCTAACTCCCGGATGGATGGCTACCGGAGGCAATCGGCGAGGTCCCGGTAGATTCTTGGCTGAGAACTGTACGAGAGACGGAGCTAACGGGCTGGACGCCCGCGATGTAGCAGTCGCGGACCCTTTCTTTTCATTTCATAACTTTTTTTAATAAATATAGTAAAATTGTTTTTCTAAATTGTTTATTGTTTATTGCGGTATTTTAAATTAGGTACATAGTTATCTATGTCCTAATACAATCCATAAATATACACACACTTAAAATAACATAATAATAATAAAATAACACTATACCAGATCAATCACATATCTTCTCAATTTAATTTTAAATGCCTTTATGCTCTCTTCCAATTTTATTTTTTCTGGTAATTCTCCAAATATCTTCAATGCTCCGTACATCAGTGACTTTTGATTCTGTGTTTTTTTTCCTGAAGGGGAGTCTTAGTTGATTTCTTTCCTCATCTCAGGTTAGGTTAGGTTAGGTTAGGTTAGGTTAGGTTTGATTTGTATTTTATCAATTTTTTTAAAGAATTCAATAGACGTATGGCCATTGATTATTTTGTAGATTAAAAATATAATATTGAAGTATATAATTTGTTTAAATGAAAAGATATTTAACTCCTCAACATTTTCTTGACTAAAGTGTACCTATTTTTCTTCAATATAGTTCTCATAGCTCTGTTTTGTAGAATTGTCATTTGTTTCATTAATCCATCGTTGGCTATGAATAGAATGCTGCTACAGTAATTTATGTGTGGTACAATGATTGCGTTGTACACATTTTTACTGGAGACTGTGTCAAGGAATCTTCTTATTCTTCCCAACAGCGAAATTTTTTTGGCAATCTTTTTAATAATTTGTTTTGTATTTTGAGCGAAAGTCAATTTGGAGTCAATTATTACTCTCAAATATTTAATTTCAAATACTTAGTTCTAAACTTCACTGTCTATCAATGTGTCTTTTTTGTTTGCGTTACTCGTTTTCCAATGTTCATAAATTTAGTTTAGTTTACATTCAATTTAAGTTTATTTTTCTTCAGCCATATTGATATATTATGCAGGTCTTCATTTAAATGATTCATTATGAGTTAGTTAGTTAGTTAATATTACTCATTTACCAATATTGCCCAAGTTTCCTACAAAACCATAAAATATTGAAATTAATAGCCGATTTTTTTATAATTTTAAACACAAATAAATAAAGTAGCATGTATCCGTGCCAGATATTTGATTTACCTTTTGATTACGATAAAAAAAAAAACAGAGTGAGCAATTCACACGCGGTAGAAGTGAGCAAAGTTCAAAAAATAAAAGTGGGAAAGCTACAAAGCACCGCACAAAGAGGTAACCGATTATACTATCTTTTTTTTAAATATATGAATACCGCACAAGAGTCCCAACTGCTCCCGTCTGAAGCCAGTGAGACTATGGCATCCCCAATTGGGGTACGTTGTGAGGCTGAGGGTAGTGGGGAGGGGAAGGATATAGGGAAGAGGAAGATGAGGAAGTACCTGGTTATTCAGATCTGGTCACCAAACACGGCTAGTGCCATTTCAAACAACGTTTCAATTCTGAATGGTGGTCTTACACCAGGGCGATACAGAGAGTATCTTCCACGTTAATTAATTCTCTTGGAGGTCAAATCCTATAGATTATATGTTTGTCTCTTTTTAATGTCACTATTTTTCGTTTCATCGAGTTTCAAATCACAACGGTGCTAAAGAGCTTTTCATTTAAATAATTTTTCAGTTAAGTTGTGTATTTTAGCTGCAAATCAAAAATTAACATTTGCCTGAAAAAGGTCGCCCAGCCATTCCCCTTAAAACATGTTCATAAAATTTTTTAAGTCGATTTGTATAGATATTATTAAAGGTGATTATAACATACACGCAATTTATTCTTTGTTATTTTTTAATGATTCTTTCTCGTTGAACCGAGTATATATTTCCTTTGTATACATTTTTAAACGAATACCTTACTAATGGCCTGCGAACGCAAGTCGTCGTATTTCAAACACTGGAGAGATAAACAGATTAGAGAGATAAAGTATTTTATGGGTCCGTGATGAATATTGAATTTGATACAATTAAAAATATTGAAATTCTTTCTTGAATTAATATAAACTTCTAAACGGTTAATATCTGACATCCTCGCTGAAATTGATTTTAGGTCCCTGGTAATTTCACGCGAGGCCACCGACACAGGCTTCTGATTCTGAGAAGTATGGGTAGTGCCGTCCAGGAATTATTAATTGGATAACGTTTGGTGATGTAGCTGGGGGCCCCGGGCTTTTTGTCGGCTCGGATCTGAAGAGACTGATTGAGGGAGACCTAACCTATCCAGCCGGAATCTCTCGGTCCGTCGGTTTGCGCCGCAGGGGGAGAGATGTAGGTATTCATACGCCCGTCACTCCTGGACACACTGAACCCCAGATTCTTACCCACCCCTCATAGTTATTTCCTACCCAGAACTTCCCCTTCGTCATTTCCTTAAAAATACCCTCCACACAGCATCACCTAAGATGACATAGGCCCTGAGGGAAATTATTTTCCTCAGGGCCTCCTGTATGAAGCTAATATAAAAAAAAATAAGAAAAAAAAATCAAATGGATCGTATTTTGTAATTTGGCAGACTTGCCCGGGTTCATGGAGGTAAGGTTTGTCTAGGTATATGGTAATGGTAGAAGAAGTCGGGGACGCCCGAGGAAGACATGCCACGATCAAGTGAATCAGATATTAGAGTCGGGCCATTTCAAGAGTCAGAATAATTGAAGAGTGTGTATAAGACGATGTATGAATTTGAATGAGGCAAAGATTGTGTGCCTAGACCGAGTTGTTTGGCGGTCCGTCCTCTCTGCCTACCCCTGCGGAAAAACGGCGTTATGGTTAGTGTAATATCTCCATTTTGGTAAAATAATTACACCATTGTATTACAAGCACATCTCTGTTTTATTGACACTTCCATTCATCTGTTTTATAATGGTATCCTGATGTTCTAAGAATTATGGTTTGAATTACAATAGTTTATGTCCATTTGTGAATAGGTACCAAATAAGTATTTACCCTATTAATACATTACAGTTACAGTTTTTTAAATTAAAATAAATCACTTTGTAAAACACCACTTATTTAATCAAAATAGGCCACTTGCATCACATTTTTTTTTTAAATTTTCCGGTTTAGACAAATATTCTAAGACATTCTGTTTTTTTTTTTTAATCGTATTTTTGAAACCCTGGCGATTTCTTGAAAATTGCATTCCGAAAAATCGGACCATTTTTTATAAAACGGAAAGACGGGACATAATTTTATGCGTGCGACATAACGATAATTACATAGCCGAAAATCATTTTAAAAAAAGAACGTTTTCCACACGAATAGCAATAAATTGTACGGGGTTCTCTTCGTAACATCTGTAAAAACACCGCCATCTTTATCAAAAAATCAAACCAAAGGATAAGTTCGCATAGAACAAATAATAAATCTATGGAACGTTAAACGCAAATTCAAAAATTCGCCGGAAATCAAAGTGTTGCCATTTAAAAAAAAAATTTCAGTGTGGAATTTTACAAAATTAAGGGAACATAATCGGAGACGGGACATTTTCATGTAGTGGCGTCACGAGCTCAAATAATGGATTTATTTATTTATTTAAAAAAAAAAACTACACATTTCTAAAAATTTTTACTAACATTTTCGTAATATTAGTAAAAAAATCTATCCACACGATTTTTTCCAAGTCGTTATGAAATCCATACAAGGAGCCTATATGTTTCAATACCAAAGATGTCTTCATCAGGGTAAGATTCGACTTTGGTTTTGAAACATGTAGATAATATTAATTAATAAGTGATGTTTTATAAGGCCATTGGTTTCATTTGATTTTGCAAAGATGCAAGAAGTGATGTCATGTAAAGTCATGATGTCAATCTTGAATTAAGAATGCAAATGGTCAAATATTATATGATATTATTTTATGGAATGGAAGCATGGACGCTTATTGAAGAACTAATTAGGCGACTTGAGGCATTCGAGATGTGGATCTACAGAAGAATACTTAAAATAGCTGGATGGACAATGGACAGGGTTACGAATGAAGATGTTAAGAAAACTATAAAAATCCGAAAAATTCAATATCTTGGACATGTGATGAGACATCCAGAGATGTACGAGATCTTGCATCTCATAATGCAGGAAAAGATTGTTGGAAGACTGAGCCCTGGAAGAAGGAGAATATCATGACTGAAAATTTTTGTCAGTCTACTGTAGAGCTGTTCCGGGCCCACAGTAAATAAAGTCTGCACAGCCAACATGATAACCAACGTCCGTTGAACGGACAGGGCACAAGAAGAAGAAGAAGGAAGTAGTGATATTTTTTTAATAATATTGACCGATTAAGAAAAATAGTATTTTAAAAATCAGAATATGAATTTTTGGATCTTTTATTATTAATAATGATTTCGAAACAGCTTATTTTCACGTCAAAAAAATTGACGGGATTTAGCCCTGTTATAATCATTTATCTTCCTGTAAAAATATTAATATTATGATTACGGAATTCTTTTCTTATTTATCTACTACCTGTCAACACTGTCAAACCCAAATCAAAAGCGCCAAGTGAACATGACGAGTACCTACTGAAAGTAATTTAATCTTTGACCCTTTTTACGAGCTGATATGCGTACATGGTGTGAAACTGTGAAAGACATTAAATTTTTTAGGGGATGAAGAAAGCTTTGTTTTATAAATGAAATTTATGATAATCTATGATCTAAATTAATGTTAAATTTATGATCTGTAAACCAACCGTTTAACAGAATTAACCTTATAATTATGTAAGTATATCAATCGCAATCAGAGTCAAGTAGAACACAGTACTCACACAGATGCATTGCTTACATACAGCATGTTTGAAACTTGTTATTAGATTCTAGAAAATAAATAAATAATCTGTGTTCGGTGTTTTGAAATGATACAATGATACAATAAAAGAGATTATGGTAAAACATATATAAATTTTTATTAGCGTTACGTTCCAGAGTGGAAGAAACTTACACCACCATTCAGAATTGAAACAATGCTTGAAATGGCTTTAGCCTTTTTGGCCCCACCTTGCTGCTCTCCATCTCCCTCTCCTCCCCCTATATTCCAGCTCCACAACTTACCCCAATCGGGGATGCCATAGTCTCACTTTGTCCAGGCGGATGGGAGCAGTTGGGACTCTCCTGCGGAATTCACATTTAAAACAAAAAACAAGAGGTATGAAGCAACAACAAAAATGTAGTAGAAGGAAGTAAATAACGTGTGTCATAACCTATATGTATATGACAGTTGATCCACGGCACAGTTGGCATCCAGGCATTCTGGTATACAATATGAAAAATACAGTGAACCTAAAATCACAAAATTTAATTAAGTGTCCCCGAAAAACAAAAGTATGGAACATATTTTCATTCAAATGCATCAAGGATAAAACTATGTTTTAAAAAAAAATCGACAATGTAAATAAATTTGTTTAATATCCAAATCAACGTAATCAATTTTCAAAATCCATGAAAACGTACATGGCGGTTCCGATGAGAAAGATTGATTATTCTCCGTACCAGCATTTTTAACTAATAACTCAATATAGATTTTATTTCATTCAAAATTTGCTTGAATATGTTCCTACCTACATATGTACAATCAAGCTAGAAATAAAAAGCTCAAACGCGTGATGATAAAATTATGTACTTTTGGAATTATTTCATAATTTTTCAATAATTTCTAAGTCTAAACAAAATAAAAATGTAAAAAAATCTTCAATATATTAGTTTATAACACCGTAAATATATAGACAAACTAAAGAATTTTCGTCGCAAAACACGTGCGCGGATCTGTGATTTGTGACATATAAACTGAAATTAAAATTCTGAATGTAGCTTTCCTAGATAATTTATTGATTTATTCAACTGTTTGATAATATGATTTGAAATGTGTGTTTTATAATGCAACATTTTGTTTGTAATTTAACAAATCTGCAAACGACCAACGGTATAACCTTATAATAATAAATAAATTTTTTCAATGTTTAAATCATTACTGTACCAGATTAAATGAAGATCTTTTGAAATCAATTAATATAATTTTGTAGAAGAGGGTCGATACGTCTAGATTTTGATTTAAAAATTACATATTTCCAATTGTGTATGGTTATTCCCTCAAAGGTATTCTGGAAGTCGATTTTATGTTTTAAATTGGTAAATAATGCGTTGTAAAATATATAGTGTGTACTATGCAATTGTTCAATCTATATTACAATTCGGTATTATAGGATGGGAAGGAACATATAATGTTATTTTAAATCCTCTCAAAATAGTTGAAAGATTAATAATTAAGGTTGTTTTGAAAAAACCATCTAGATTTTCTATGTGAAAAAATATCTTCGATATTCAAAGTATCTAAAATAGGTAATTTATATTTAAAAAAATATTCAATACTACAAACTTTCAAAGAAATACAGCAAAAAAAATACATTTCAATATATCAGCAAGATATCAAAACAATAATAAAATCACAAAATTTAATACCAAGCACATCCAAAATTCCTATTTGTAAATTATTTCAAAAAACTCCCATTAAAACTAAAAATTATCGAAAATAAACGTAAATTTCAAATTAAATTTAAAAATTACCTGAAACAACTGTAAGAGTACATTATTAATATTTCATTTCATTTAATTTAAATCTGTTAATTGATATATCTCAAGTTTCTCTTATTATTGTTATTATTATTCATTATTCAAATGATAACATTGATAACATAATTGAGCATGAATTCACTCACCAAACACAAGAGCCTTGTCTCTTTATGGTGAGGAAAGGCTTTTATTATATTCATATTACAAATCTGTTCAACTGTAAAAAAAAAGTAAAATTATTGTAAAAAGATACAAATTTTAAATAAAAAATATGTATATATACATATATCTTTGGCAGTTAATGCCCGTTCAATTTAAGAAAACTAACCCTTATCATGCCTTTAAGTAATATTTTTCTTCATAGCCTTGTAAATATGAATACGCTCAATAAAATAGTGTACTTGTATTGCTGGCTTTTGCCCTACTTTTCTCGAGTGAAAATTTAGAAGACTCGACTAAAAGTTTATGAAAATAATTTACTATGCTTATCTCCTGTAGGAAAACTGCACCCAGGAGTTTATGTACTTTATTTCATTTTGGCACTTTATGACTTTTGCACACTGCTTGCTATTTCGCGAGGACGAGATAATATTATTTAATAATAGTTTTTGAAGTAAAACTTCTTTACGCACGCTTGACTTGGGGGGTAAACTGGCGAATGCGTGACGAGAGCGTTACGAAAATTGAGGCGAACGCTTCGTTTATTACTATAGGAGCAAGAGAGAGCAGTACGCGCGCATTTTCTTTCTCTCTTCCTATCATATAGATGGAGCAGAAGTTTTACTTCAGTTGTGTGGTAATATTTGTCTGTTTTGTACTGACAATCCGTGGTGGAATTTCATCATCTATATATATAAAAATCAAAACATGGTTCCTTCTGTCTATTTGAGTGTATGAGATGTCTATGCTTTGCAAAACCATTCATCCGATTGTGATGAAACTTTTGGGATTTTTATGTGTGCAAGTCCGCGATGGTTTCTATATACAATAGTGAGCCCCTGCGTAATGAAATAATGTGTTGCTAACCATGTATCCGATTACAATGAAAATTTGGGGATTTAATGTGCGCATTCCCGCGATGGGAGTGGGGAGGGCAACGCGGGAGGGGGGTTCGTGGGACGAGAGAAGTGGGAGAGGGAAGAGGGAAGGTGGAAAAGGCGTAGTGGGATCGTATAAAGGGAAGGGGAGGTGGAAGAGGAAGGGGAGGCGAAAGGGTAACGGGACAAATGGTAAAGGACACGCAGGAAGAAATAATTTCTTTATTAAGTTGCATTGCAACGCACACCGGGAAATCTCTAGTAATATAATAAAACACATACAAAAGTTATTTCATCTTAATTTATTTTTTACTGTAACCGGTTTCAGCCTGTTAAAGCCGTCTTCAGACTGAATTCTTTAGCACCGTTGTGATTTGAAACGGAAACCAGTGACACTAAAAAGAGACAAACACATACTTGCATAGGATTTAACCTGCGAGAGAATGAGAAAGCAATAAAATATTTATTATATTCACGGATACTCGGTTCCAATATAATACGATAAATCCACGGTCACAAGCAAGTTCCCTTTAGTGTAGTGGTATAAAGCACCCGACGGGCCTTTGAAAACATTCAGCCGACCAGGGATCGAATCCTACGAAATCTAAAAAATTAAATATTTTAATTTTTGTAAAATCAATATCCAATCTTCAAACCACTCCAAAATGAACAGGCAAAAGAAAACGCAAAAGAAAACGCAAAAGAAAGCGACATCTAGCGACTCCAAAGAAGAAAACACAAATACTAATAAGATGACCAAATGTATAGGAAAAGGTGCACTGGAATTCGTCGACTAAAGTATGGAAAAAATCATCCTTCACATTGATAAAAAAAGTGCTTCGTAGTCTCTGAAAATTTTATATCTCCAATACCACCATTAAGAATCTAAACGCTGCTTGAAATGACTTCGACCATTCTCGGTGAGCAATTTCGAAAACACAAGTACTTTCCCTACTTTTTTTGCGACTACGTCCTCTCCCGACTCTCTCCAGTGGGTACTGCGATACTGCGATAATTGCAGACGCCATATTTCCACTGTTTCCAGTCTTTTGGAATCCTCATCTATATCTATATCTATATATGTATTAATAAAAATGAGTCGCCGAAATGTATGTCACCGTATAACTTACGAACGACTGCACCAAATTAGATAATTATTTTTTTGTTATATTCGTTATTGTCAGGACAAGGTTTTTATAAAACTACTGGTGAGCTCTCGCATTGTGAAATTTCTATAAAAATGAACCGCCGAAATATATGGACGCGCATAGCTCCCGAACGACTTCACCAAATCGGATAATTCTTTTTTTGTTTTGTACGGTACGTTATGGTCTG
This sequence comes from Limnephilus lunatus, assembly GCA_917563855.2. Lineage (NCBI taxonomy): Eukaryota > Metazoa > Arthropoda > Insecta > Trichoptera > Limnephilidae > Limnephilus > Limnephilus lunatus. The sequence continues at coordinate 3,462,340 of OU830593.1, read as the reverse complement.
GTGAGCTCTGGCATTATGAAATTTGCATTACAAAATTGCAATAGGCGGCACGCGAGCTGCGTGAAAACTAAATGTACCAGGAATTAATTTATGGAACGCGTGAGGGGTGGAGAGAAACCAGGGAGGGAAACCTGGGAGGTGAGAGGGGAACTCGGAAGGGGGGTTTGCGGGATGGGGGAAGGGGGAAATGAAGTGGGTAGAGGGAAGGTGGAGGAGGCGGAGTGGTAACGTGAGAGGGGAAGAGGACGCGGGAGAGCAATGGGGGGTGGGGCGAAAGAGGAACGGGACAAACGGGAAAAGACACGCAGGTAGAAACAATTTCTTTATTAAATGGCAAAGCAACGCATGCCGGGTACCAGTTAGTTTCTAAATTTCACAAAGGTACAAAACCGCCAAACATGAATATGATTAATAAAGCCTTCAACCCTTTTATCCTTACATATCCGTTCGTCCCGTCTGAGAGCCTTTACACTTAATGAATAGTCTCTATGCATTTTTAAGAGGGTATGACCAGAGAAAACAGGAAATATGTCATTTTTAAATTAAATTTTAGACGTATTGACTCTTTTTAACAAAAAATTATAAATTGATTTCGAAAGATTGTTCCTTTATATCGGAAACGCATGTTTTAAATTTTTAGAAAAAATAATAATTTTTAGTATAATAAGGTTATTATATGTCGTTGGCAGATTTGTTAAAATTTTCAAATTAAGTCTTATTTTACAAGACAAGATATGATCATCTTATCTTATTATTGTAAATCAATATGTTATCTAGTAAACGCATGTTTCAAAATTTTAATTTCATTTCAAATAAAATCATTAAAAAATATATCAACACTTATTTATGACGAAAATTCTCTATTTTGTCTATCTATTTACGGTCTTACAAATTAAAATATTTCAGATTTTTTTGCACATTTATTTTACTTGGACATTATTTCAAAATTATAAATACTTATGATAAAACAATTACTACAAAAAAGTACATAATTTTATTAGTTTTATCATTTTTGGATGTAGGTAAAAATTAAAGCAAATTTGGAAAGGAAGAAAATCGATATCATCATTACATAGTATAAAATGAAGTCGCTAAAAATGTTTGTGCGCTTAGATCTTTTAAACTAAGCAACGAATTTTCATGCGATTTTCACCAATAGATAGAATAATTTGAGAGGAAGGTTTATATGTATAATACATGCTTATTTTAGTAGAGAAAATCCAAGAAATTCAAATATTCATCATTGCATATTATAAAATGAAGTCGCTCAAAATGTTTGTGCGCTTAGATCTTTTAAACTACGCAACGAATTTTCATGCGGTTATCGCCAATAGATACAGTGATTCAAGAGGAAGGTTTATACGTAATACATGCTTGTTATAGTAGAGAAAAGCCGAGAAATTCAAATATTCAATTCAGGCAGCGGGCAGCGGGTAGCTGGCAAGCGGGTGGTGTGGATTTTATAAAGGTTGGGTAATGGCGTTGTGTTTTGTTAACCACAGCAACGTGTGGCTGGGTCTGCTAGTTGAGTTATAATTTTAAAAAGCTGGTACGGAAAACAATTAATCTTTCTCATTGGAACCTCCCTGTACGATCGTAAAAACATATTTTGACGAAATGTGGATTTTCGGTCGCTGGCTGTTTAAAGGCCCTTGACATACAATCCAAAATATCTCAGCATTTCTGAATTAATCCGCACTCTGGGCTTCTGGTGAAGATTTTTAACTCAAGGTAGGTTGTATCCTTCGAATTCAGTACAATGTCGTGTGGTCTTTTCCTGTCGCAAGACCCTAACCATTTCCTTCATTTCGCTTTGTAAAATGCCCCACTGGCTCTAATAAGCCCGAGGGTAATTCCTTGTATGTTAAAAGGACCCCAGTACCTTTTACATTGTATACGGTGGCTAGATTAGTACCGCACCACCGTTAAGATCTCGTACAATGATTTATAAAAAAGTTTTTGAAAACATCTTAAGCGCCGTTGTGATTTTAAAATCGACGAAACGAAAAATAGCGACACCAAAAAGAAACAAAAAAATACATCTATAGTGTAGTGTATCTAAAAGCTTCCGGCTTTTAGACATTGATGGCAGTGCTAAGAGCTGTCCTTAGATTCCGCTAGACGGCAGCTTAGACGCTAGCTTAGTACCTGTGGTGAGCAACAGAGGATTGAGTAGCTCAGGGAGAGTGTTAACTGGAACCCTCTCATCAGATTCAATTTTACCAGCTCCTAGTTAGGTCAACTAACGAAGTCAATATTTATTTATTAACCAATACATATAATATACAATTGAACAAAATATATATAATATGTAATATTGGTGGTAACAATACCTCCCTAATTGAGAAATTCTCGTGTTTAGAGAGGGAGCACTATCAGATTGACAGTACCATACATACTTGACAGTTGTTACAATTTGGATGTATGTAGAACTACTTTTTTTCAATATTTACAATGAATAATAAGTTTGAATTTTTTTTTGTGCACAATGGAAAATTTTTATACATAAGTAATGAAAATATAAGTTGGCATTTTTTTTGTACATAATGAAACATAATGTGAATTTTCATGCATACGTAACACATACCTAAATCTAGTAAAAAGTAAAATGTCTTAAGTTTTTGTTTAAAAATTTCAATCCTTTCGGATTGTATTTCTTTGTGGAGTTCGTTAAAGCCTTTTATGGCTGAGTATGTGTAATGATGCTGGGCTGTTGTTGTATTAAATTTGGCGATTATTATTTGTCCTAAGGTTCTCGGCCTGGTGCCAAATAACTTTGTTGTTAGTTTATCTTTGTGGTTTTGAAGTAATGCATTTTTTGATAAATTTTATTTAGTGGTAATACTTTGTATTCATCGAATAATTTTTGGGTTGAATAGTCTAATTGTTTCTTTAGAATAATTTTGATGAGTCTTCTATGTACTATTTCAAGTGGGGTTAAGTTGGTTTTATACGCTCCTCCCCAGCCTGTTATTCCGTATTATAGAACTGATTGGGCTAATGCACAGTAAACCTTTAATAGCATAGATTTAATACGCAATGTATTTAATAAAATCAGATAAACATCAAGAATCTATTCCCAAGATGTAATCTCTATCCATGGTGTGTAGGAGAATCTGTTAGTGTGTCTATTAAAACTACAGAAAACTACATATAGGATTTAGCCTGCGTAATAATGAGATAGTACAATAGCTTCATAGCCTTTCCACTCTGACCACTCTTATCTGCTTTAGTTTTCTGAAGGATTCACTTCTACCGCGTGTGAATAGCACACTCCGTTATTTTTATTTTTTTGAAGTGAAACTCTTTAGCCCCGTTATGATTTAGAATTCGGATGAAACGGAAATGACGCATTACAACACCTGCAAAGCATTGAACTATGATGCCACTTTCCAAGGCTCCTATTGGTTGAGATATGAAACGGAATTCTGCGCTCATTGGCGTCTTTGAGAATAACCTCACTTTTAAGGCTCCTATTGGTTAAGATGGTTTTGGTAAAGTTTCGCTTATACCGCATGTAAACTGCACTCGATTTTTCTATTTTTAATAACTTAATGAGTTTGACTCCCAATTATAACCAACTAACTAACCATCGAGCTGTTTTATAGCAGGGGTACGCGTAGAGGACGAACCGTCAAACAACTCGGTCTTGCCACACACTCCTTGCCTCATTCTCATTCATACATCATCTCGTGCGGTGACCGGGCAACTCAGGATGAACTCAATTCCTTTGAAAAGTCATTAAAGTGATTATACAGTACCGTGCGAATTAGTGTGAACACGTGATAATTAGCACAATAATCTTGTTTTTCGCAGTTGTATGAAGCATATTGTAATAGCGGCCATTTTTTGTTCTAGTTCAATCATTCAATGAGTTACGAGACACACCAAACTACAGATGCGTTAAATTTTGTAATTTTTTAGTTTTACAGTTTTTTTGCAGAGGAAAACTTAACTAAAGTTTTTTTGATTCTAATTTTTGAAGATGGATAGGTATTTCTCTTAAAAAACGCACTAAGATTTTTCATATATCAAAGCCAAAAAAAATTACATACCTTGAATAGCCAGGTAACTCTCCGGATCTTAATCCAATTGAAAATCGGTTAAAGCAAGACAAGCACACCAAAAACCAAGCTGATTGAGACAGTAATTCAGATTTGGTTTAGAGACACGCAAATATCAGAAAATTGTAAAAAAACTTGATGATTCTATGCCAAACCATGTACAAGAAGTAAAAAAAAGTTAAGGGAGGACCCACTTGGTATTAAAAAAAAATAATTGTAATTGTTTCTCTATTTTTTTTCCTCAATAAAGAATATTTATTATTTTTTCAAATTGATCACTTGTGTTCACATTAATTCGAACAGTACTGTAGGGTAGGTTACTTCAGGTCAGGTTATGGGCTATTTTTCATGTTATTTTCATAACTTTTAATGACATTCTATAGAGGTATTGAGTTGACTTGACTCTGAGTTGCCGCATCGGTAAACATTCATTGGATAACCAAGACCAAGTGTTTCGCCACGCTTAGTGACTTAACAGGGGTGCCCGGGTTTATCGGGTTAGTTGTTTTCAGGTCTTGCTGATGATGCAGATAACCACCTGTTGCCATACTGGATCTCTAACTGGCCTCTCTAAAACACTCCAGATCCATCGTCTTGCACCGCTGTGGGAGGGATAGATTCATACGTACATCTCTTCTGGACTGACCCCTAGATTCCTACCCTCCACATATTTATTTCCCAGAGCTTCCTTTACTTTCTTTCCTTAAAAATACCCTCCTCACAGCATCCCCAAATATGGCATGGGACCTGAGGGAATTTATTTTCCTCCTGTGTGGGGTTAATGTAAAAAATAAATGAATAAAAAAACAAGATTTTGCGGTAAATTAGTACTACTTGTATTGGACCAATGTGTACTATGAGGAGTACTTTATAGGTATTTTGTATCCAGAACCTACCTAGGTCTAATGGGAGCTTTCTTCCTTCAAACAAGGCTATTGTGAATTTGTGAGTGAATGGGTTATGCGTACAATAATAACCCATAAAAGCCCTTTTAAAAGAAATAACTGCTTTGTATTTTGTATAACTTCTTCCACGTATAAATATTTGTAAAGTTAATAAAAATTGGTTAAGTTTAAGAATTTATATCAAATTTGACTTTGGCTACAACATAACAATTTTTTTTTTCAGAGTCATTTTTTTTCAGGCTTTTTCATAACTTAAATTCGGATTTGAGGCCAACATCTTTATATTTAGTACTAGCTTTTACCCACGGCTTCGCTCGCATAATATTAGTGGGAAATTACTGGCATAATTGTTATTATTCTTGTTTTTTTGTCTAATAGAAAATATTTATTGTTTAATAGAAAATTTAAAAATTTGAGAATGACATTTCGCAAATAAAAATTCTATTTTAGAAAATATTTAAATTTTAGAAATAGAAATTTATTTTAAGTACCTACTCCCTTTATTAGTATTTTATTCATATTTTAATCCAGAGTAACCTAAAAAAATAAGAAAATGACGTTCCACTTCAAACGTTATGCTTTTTGTTCGGAGAATAAACATTTATTGTAGAAAAGTAAACTACGACGCCAAAAAAGTACTCTTTTTAATCACAACAAAGCACTCTTTTTAAGCTTAAAATTAAAAAAAAAAAAACATTGTTTCCAAGTTAACAATTTGTTTGACATTTGCAATAACTCGATGTTGTTAGGGACAGAAAACGTATGATACATAATTTCGTAACGCCACAGCTCATTCATAACGCCAGAGCTTACCAATATATAAAGCCATTGTTACTCGCAAATAATGTACCTTTCCATTAGTGAAAGAATTTTTAAATTCGATTCGATATTTATTGCGTGAAAGAGTAAGGACCATCCAACCAACCAACCATCCAACCAACCAACCATCCATACAAACTTTCGCATTTATAATATTAGTAAGATAGTAAGATAAAAGTCGCTGCCATTGCCTGTGCGCTTAGTTTTTTTTAAACTACGCAACGAATTTTCATGTGGTTTTCACCAATAGATAGAGTGATTCACGAGGGAGGTTTTTAGGTATATAATTTGTCAAGGTTTTTTGTAAATTGGTTGAAATATATAAATAAAGGGAGCGGGCTGGCAAGCTGGCAGCGGGCAGTGGGCTGGCATGTAGGCGGTATGGATTTGATTTAACAGATGGCGTTGGTTAAAAAGGTTGGGTAATGGCGTGGCATTGTGTTTCGTTAGTCGCGGCAACGTGTGGTCGGGTCTGCTAGAACTTTATATAACTGAATAACAATTTTCTTAATCAAAGAGTATAGCAAATATACTATAGTATAATATACCTATACTTAGTATATATTTTACAGGTCACTTTACTTTCCCATGTTTTATCCATCAATGGGTTAAAACCTATTTCATGTGATAACCATACCAAAGGCAAAACTGCCCGGAGCCAGTAGAGCCATAGCATTCTCAATTTAGGGAACCTGCATATTATATTGCGAGTCTGACGGATGGGAAGTATATGGGGTAGAGGGAGGTTGGGGAATGCCTGGCTATTCTATTCTTCTCAATAAGCATAGCACAAGATATTTCAATTAAAGTTTTCAATAAGAATTTCTTGAGTATTTTGTGAGTTTAGTATAAAGAAAAATGCAATACATGCCATGTTGGGCGTGTTTCGTGATACAAAAGTCGGATCCATGACAGTTGATCCGCTGACAATTGACCCCTTGGCATAAACAATATGCAGTCGGTTTATGGAAAATACGGTTTACCTAATTATACAAAATATAACATGTGACCCCGACGGAATATGCAGAGAGGATTTACAGCCGAACAACAAAGTACAAAACATATTTTCATTCAAATGTATCAAGGAAAAATCTAATTGTCTATATACTGTACACATCAGCGTAAACATACAAAAAATCTACACTGTGTACATAAATTCATTTAATATTCATACCAACTTATTATTAGGGTATTTTTTAAGTTGATTTTACGTTTGAAATTGGTAAATCTTCTTCCTTGCGCTGTCCCAACTCATTGCCTTGGTAGGCTGTTGGGTTCGGCTCTTCACGTTCTCAGGTTGTAGCTTCTTCGGTTCTGAGTATCGCCTTCATCCAGGCCGTTTCTCTGAAGTATTTTGGAGCATTGAGTCATCCAGGAGTTCTTTGGTCTTCCTCTGGATGACTGTCGATGAAGCTCCATAGACATTGCCTGCTTCACTGTGTGGCCTGGTGGTCTCCGTCTTATGTGCCCATACCATCTCAACTGTCGTTCCACCAGCTTACTATTTATGTCCATGACACCCATAGACATTGCCTGCTTCACTGTGTGGCCTGGTGGTCTCCGTCTTATGTGCCCATACCATCTCAACTGTCGTTCCACCAGCTTACTATTTATGTCCATGACACCCAGGCTAATAATAAAATTTTAATCTTATCTTTTAGTGATACTCCTGCCGACCATCTAAGCATTTGCATTTCTGCTCGTTGCCTAGAGTAGGAGTTGTACGTAGTCCAGCATTCGGAGCCATACATTATCGCGGGTCTAACAATAGCCTGGTATTTTTTTCCTTTAATTTTTATAGGCATTTTAGAGTCACACAATATTCCCGTTACGGATCTGAATTTAATTCATCTCACACCTATTTTATGGACGGCATCCGCTGCACATCCTCCGTCTCTGTGGATGAGTGAGCCCAGATACTTAAATGAGTCACAGTTGGCTAATGTTACTCCATCCAGTTGCATCGAAGGAGTTACAGAATGTATGTCTTCAAATGGCAAATACAATTATTCAATCTTTTTCCTGCTAATTTTTAGGCCATTATCCTCCAGGATCTTTCTCCACCTTTACAGGCTATTGTGTAAGTCACAATGGTTATTTGCTATCAGTACTACATCATATGCAAAAAGCATAATCTGTATGATGACCTAAAAATTGATATTGGTACATAATGCACAAAAAATATTATTTTGAGTGAAGACGTTGCAGCTAGGGATCGTGTTTTGGAGAAAATACGCTGAGAAACGGCCTGTCAGAATTCACAATTTGTGGAAATCGTGCTGTAATGTTTCCAACATAAGTTGTCAGCTTAAAATTATTAAAATATTATTTTTTTAAAACGATGCCTGGCTTCATGCAATACTGTGTTTCACTAATTTGAAATTTAAATTTGATAAAGATGTACGATGTAGACAAGTAGTGTGAGGACCAGTTCACATTAAGTTGAACCGACTCATTTATCAGCTCGATAAATGTGTCTAATATGAAAAGACTTGTGTGCATAGATATACAAATAGATAGACGAGAACTTACAGATGAAGGGTAAAAACTAACTATGGCGGGACAACGAGAGCAAAGAGACTGTGATTCGCCAATAAATCAATCTAACAGTATATAGGCACCTCGCACTATAATATCACCATTTAGTTCTTGAAAGTAAAATCTGCTTTTGAATGAATAGACCTTTTTATATGGGAGCGCGAATTGCATGCCACGTTATGAACAAATATGTGAAGTCCAAATTTTGTTGCCGTAGACACTTTAACAAATGTTTCATAATTTACTTACCCCAGTAAACAGCGGCTTTGTGTTTCGCGTCGCCATGTATCTCGATGTCATAGTATGTGTTATCATATAATTTCATATGAATAAACTTAAAATAATGCTTACCTATGGAATGTAATTCGACAATTGGGTTTATTCTCTTTTTTTACTTCTATTTTTACACGTTTTTATAGCACAAGCCACACTTGTTGCCGTTTTATTTCGTAAAATGTACGATAAGAGCTCGAAACTGGTCCGGACAAGAATGATGACGTCACATCTTTTCAAGGCTTTTGCAAGCCCAGCTGGTTCCGATGGAATGGTTCCAATGGGAGGGGGAAATAATACGCCTTTTACCACTTAGGGCAGGTCCATCTATTTGTAGATCCGTGCTTGTGTGCATTTTTTATTCAACAATTCATAAGTTTCAAAATTATTTGTCACGTTAAAATTGTACTACCAATCATGAAAATTTCTGAATGTTAAATAAACTGCCTTAGGACACGCAAAGTGGTTCACTACGTTTGGTGACTTAGCAGGGGTATCCAGGTCCATGGGGTGAGGTTTGCCTGCGTAGTAGGCCGGAGAGACTGATTGAGGGAAACTTTTTCACGTATCCAGCGAGACTATCTCGGAACATCACCTTGCATCGCAGTGAGAGGGATAGATTCATACATCCGTCACCCACAGATTCATATACACTCCTGATACATTTTTCCTTCCCAGCCTCCCTTTCCTTTCCTAAAAAGACCCTCCACACATCACCCCCAAAGATGACGTAGGCCCTAAGTGGAATTATTTTCCTCAGGGCCTCCGGTGCGGATCTAATTTGTGTTCTTATAAAAAATTTAAAAAATGGCTTTTCAGAACATCAATAAAACTAAAGCCATTTCATTTCGATATTAAAACATGGTCTCTAACCAGGGCGATACTGAGAGAAAGAAAATTAACAAAGGGAACTTTTGTTTTAAACCAGATTTTCTTTCTCAAACACCTTTTTTGTTATCTTAAAACTTTAGCATGGTCGAAAAAAATTCGAATACAAAAAGCTTCCTAGAATTTTCACATAAATTAGGACTTGTATTTATTTAGGTTTATTTTTGTAAATCAAATTACCTACCAAATAATGAAACATTGGGTTCAACATGAAATCTGTACAGAAGCGAACCCTACTTCTTGGAATCCAAATTTACTCAGGCTTTGATGAAACCCGATACTCGAGTTTTTCTAAGTAATAATTCTTTTTTGGTAAACCATAAAACATTTTATTCAACACAAATCTGCCATTTAAATATTTTGTTATTTAAAATGAGGGATAGTATGAAACTCACATATCAAATATTAATATATGAAACAAAGTCGGGTTAGATACTTACACCGTGTTTAACTCCTGAACGGCTGGACCGATTTTTATGATCTATGATTTATTGGATTTGTCTCCGTACCGAATAGCAGAATAGCTATTAAAACATCGAAAAACAAAAAAAAATATGGAGAATATTCTTTTCCTCATTCATTATGTATGGAACGAATTCTCATCTTTTGAAAGAAAAAGCTGCAGCAATATTATAATAATTAATACTATTATACATATACTATTGTAAAACTGAATATTATAATAACGAATACGCAATATTATAATATTGTTTACTGAGTGAATTCAAAATATTCAAAAAGGTCAAATGTCAATGCACTGATTGTTTTGATTTTGTTCTCAAACATATAATGCTGCCCCTCTTTCTTACACACTAAATGACAACAGTTGAAAACGGGAAAAATGGTGAACGTATGTCTGCACCCTTCCAAAGGAAAAATACAATAACTATAATAAATCTCCCTCACACGTACAAAGAAAATGAAACGCCATTCCCGTAAGTAAGTTGAAAAGTAAGAAAATCACAAAAAATATAAATCCGTACACAACTCCATCTCTGATACTGACTGTTGATTCATTGTGTAATTTTTAACAATAAAAAAACTGAATTTAATTCAGCTAATAAGTTAATACAACAGTTATTGCTCCTGAGGCGGTACGAAGTTTCCGGGTCAGCTAGTATGGAATAAAACTAATCGTCTTGTAAAATCAGTATAGGTACTTGGTCTGAATTTGATTTTTTTTTAAATAAATTAATTGTTTCTTTATATGGTAGGTATTATTGTGTGCTATTTAATTTTTATCCTTACTAGCACAATGATTGAAATTGCTTTTGTATAGGTTATTTTCTTTTTCTTGTTTACATATAGATAAAACTAATAGAAATTTTGATGTAATAGTTAAAGAGCATCTCAAGGTTTTAAATGGCAATAGCGAATTTGAGTTCACAGATCATTTATTGAAAAATGATCATACATTTTTTTTATTTAATGACAATATAAGATAAAGTAAAAATACAAAGTTAAGTGGTTTGTTAGCATTCCTCCTCACTAGGTATTCCTGTTCCGAGGCGGACTGCATATTGCTGAATGGGTGCTGATCTTTATTTCCTCATCTTCTAGTTTTTTGATTTTCACAAAATAATCAATAAATAAAATAAAAGTATTTATGTTAGTTGTCTGCTGGTTGCATTGGGGTTTCTTCATAATTTTAATGATTTCTTCATCGTCCTGTTTACTTAACCATAATTTGATGTCTTTTTTAAAATTTTGTATCTCCATGGTGTTCTTAATTTCAATTGGAAGGACATTATATAATTTTGTAGCATGGAAATTATGGTTTTTTATGGCCAAAAGATGTATTTAAATGTGGAATGTTCAGTAGTTCTGAGGATTTCGGCCTTGAAGTGTAGGTGTGTTGGTAAATTTGAGTAAGTAGTGCATTTTTTTAGTAAAATTGAATAATTCTGAACACATTTAAGTTTTTAAAAATTTCTTTTGATAGAGTTTTTATGGGTACTCTTATGATTGTTTGATATAAACTTCGGACTAAAAATACTTCGTACGTGTTATAAGGCATCACAGTAATAGTTTAGAAATAAGAAAAAATGTTAATATCAAAGCAGATATAATTAATAAGCAACAAAGTTTTATAAACCTTCTTTTGAACATTTTCCCACTAAACCGGTATTTCCCTTCTAATGACATTTTATTCCCTAATTCTAATAAACTTTTCCATTTCTACCCCTCCCCTTTCTTTCTAAGTCTTCCTCTAAATAGGTGATTGGTATTTCAATTGTAACTTTAGTGTAGGTAGGTATATTTACTTTTGATGAAGTGAACATTGTTCACGAAATAATAGTAGAATGTGTATATAAAAACAAAATAACGTAAACTAAGATATTTGTCGTTTTAATAACATAAATAAAGTAAAAACCTGTTAGAAAGTGTTAGAAATTTTAATTTTAATTTTTGAAGCAGCCTAAGTATATGCTATTAGTTAAAACGACTAAGATGGAAAGAAAAAATATGTATAGGTATTATTATGCTATTAATTTAGAGAGGAAAAATATGAAGAAAATGTTCAATCCTTTTATAATTTGATGATTTTCTTAATTGGCTTAATTTTTGTATTAACTTACCGTTTTAATTTTGAAAATGACGCTCTTCATATTTACGTAATATTTACCTAACCTAAGATAAATTCGAAAGTAATATTATGAGAGTTGTTTTGAGTACATGGTTCCCGGAATCGGTTTCCTGCGACTTGTATAAAATTAAAATAAATGTTGAAACAAAAAACGGAGAACCTTTTATAATAAAAGAAATATGTATTTTACAACGAAAGTTGAATTTGTCCATTTTGTCATTTTAATATTTTTTTCAATCCGAAGGTCGCGGGTTCGAATCGCGCAAATAAAAAATATTTGATTAATTTGTGTCATTTCACAATTAGAGTCCAGAACGGAAGGTATTCTCAGTACCGCCCTGGTGAAAGAACACCATTCAGAAATGAAACGTTGCTTGAAATGGCTGAAACCTTGTTTGGTGACTAGATCTGAACAGGTAGGTAATTCCCCACCTTCCTCCTCCTTCACCTCCTTCACCTCCTTCACCTCTTTCCCCTCCCCACTACCTTCAGCCACACAGCATACCCTAGTTGTGGATTCCATAGCCTAACTGACTTCGTATGACGGCCGCCGTGATCTAGGGGTAAGGCTCATGACTCACAATCCGAAGGTCGCGGGTTCGAACCCGACGTGCGCAAATAAATTTTATTTGATTAATTTGTGGTATTTCACAATTAATTCATTTAAAATAATATATACCTACTATTAACAGTATCGGCCTGGTGTAAGAACACCATTCATAATTGAAAATTTCAAGCAACGTTTCAATTTGAAACGTTGCTTGAAATGGCTTTAGCCGTGTTTGGTGACCAGATCTGAATAGCCAGTTACTTTCTCGCCTTCCTCCTCCCCATCTCTTTTCCCTCCCCACTACCTTCAGCCTCAAAACATACAGTACTGTTCGAATTAATGTGAACACAAGTGATCAATTGGAAAAAATAATAAATATTCTTTATTGAGGAAAAAAAATAGAGAAAAAATTACAATTTTTTTTTAATACCAAGTGTGTCCTCCCTTAACTTTTTTAACTTCTTGTACACGGTTTGGAATAGAATCAGCAAGTTTTTTGATATTTGCGTGTCTCTAAACTATATCTGAATTACTGTCTCAATCAGCTTGGTTTTTGCTGTTCTTGTCTTGCTTTAACTATAGTCCACCGATTTTCAATTGGATTAAGATCGAGTTACCTGGCTATTCAAGGTATGTATTTTTTTTTGTTTTTGAAATATTATCAATTTCAGTGCGTTTTTTAAGAGAAATATCCATCTCCAAAATTAGAAACAAAAAAGCCTTAGTTAAGTTTACCTCTGCAAAAAAACTGTAATTCTAAAAAATTACAAAATTTAACGCATCTGTAGTTTGGTGTATCTCGTAACTCATTGAATGATTGAACAAGAACACAAAATGGCCACTATTACAATGTGCTGCATACAACTGCGAAAACAAGATTATTGTGCTAATTATCACGTGTTCACATTGATTCGCACAGTACTGTACCCCAATTGGCGACGCCATAGTCTCACTGGCTCCAGACGGGAGCAGTTGGCGACTCTTGTACGGTATTCATATTTAAAAAAAGCTGTTAGTACTCTTGTGTGGTATTTACATGGAAAAACATAGCGTTATAATTTTAAAAACCATTTTTCTTTCTATTCTAAATCCTTTGCCACTCCCTGAATAACTAATTCATCTGTACTAATCAGTTTAACGATCTGGGTTGGACCATCTATCAGCCGATTTCTAATTAATCGGCTGCCCTCTGCAGGTTACATCAGAATCAAGATATCACACAAATTTCAGGTTCGAGAGGGGAAGAAACGAAACCCGTGTCAATACTTAAAGGGTGTTAAGGGGATTAGAATGTCCCCGTCACTTTTTGCCACTCAAATCCAACGGAATACGTATAAAAATCACCTTAAACTATCAAAATGTTCAAATACCTACCTAATGGAATTACTTAAAAGCAAATGTTATACATATTCTTTTTTAAACCATGCAAACACTTTGTTTCAGGGTTATTCTGCGAAATTCCACGTGGTAGTTAGTTATTAAACGAAAAATGGTATGTGTGTAAAACCATACACCACCGCTTGTAAGTCGAAGTGTGTTACGATATCTGAAACAATGTATGTTACGAAATTATTTGAGACGATGTTAGTTACGATACATGAGGTAATGTTTAATACGTAAATTTTAATACGAAAACAAGTTAATAAATATTAATAAGTAAATTTTAATACGAAAATAAGATGGGTAAATTTTAAAAAAAGTTATTAATATTTATTCTTGATAAACAAAATAATGAAATAGAATAGCGCTCTATTGAAATATTTAGTTTATCTTAATGTGTATAATTATTTCTAGTTAAATGAGTGAAAATGCAATTTTCTTTTAACTGGAATAAAAAAAATGTATGTTACGATATCATCTGAGACGGTTTAAGTTACGAGATCGTACATTGCGATATCTGAAATGATGTATGTTACAATATCTGAGAAAATGTATGTTACGTTATCTGAGACGATGTAAGTGACGATATCTGAGACATGTTGTAAAATTATTTGAGACGATGTAAATTATAATATCTGATGTGTGTTATAATATCTCGGACGATATCTAGATCGATGTGTGTTTCGATATTTGAGTCTATGTATGTTATGACATCTGAAATGATATTGTGAGAAGTAATTGTATTATGAACGAATTAGACGCCGCGACGTATGAAATAAATTATGTCGACATTTACAAGAACGTATAAGAAGACGTATATTACGATCTATGTAACAATATCTGAGACGACATCTGAGTCGATATATGTTACGTTATCTGAGACGAAGTACATAAGTTACGACATCTAAGTCGATGTATGTTACGATATCTGAAACGATGTAAGTTACGACATTTGAGTCGATGTATGTTACGATATCTGAGACGAAGTACATAAGTTACGACATCTAAGTCGATGTATGTTACGATATCTGAAACGATGTAAGTTACGATATTTGAGTTGATGTATGTTATGACATCTTAAACGATGTAAGTTACGACATCTGAGTCTATGTATGTTACGATATCTGAGATGATGTATTTTACGACATTTAAGTCGATGTATGCTACGATTTCTGAGTAAATTTAAATTACGATATCTGAGTTGACGTATGTAACCCGGTCTGAGACGATGTATGTTACAATATATGAGACTATGTTGAATCTTACGAGGTACGAGTAGACAAATGAGATGAAGTACAAAAGAAATAATGTCGATGTCTACAATTAGTGGTTCAACTCTTTTTTCATTCTATTGAAGCCGAAATTTAATTAATTTGTTCTGAAAGTTTCTTCCATATTTAATCTGTAGACTTTCGGAAATCCTTTGCGGTTATAAACACTTGAAAACTTTCCCCACCGCTTCCGTTCTCCACCAATTTGGAAAACACTGATCTAAGACATGAAAAGGTCAATATTAAAATCTGTTCGTAATATTTTGAAAGTTTTTCGGAAAGTCTCAAAGGCGAAATAAATCACATTAAATCATGTGCCTGCCGACATTTAACATTCTAATAATAGCCCCATTGGAGGGGAGCTCATCACTTTCCCAACGGCTTTATCAGGAAACGTTTTGTTTCCTTTGCACAGGTCACGACTCAATTTTTTTTAAACTTATTTAGCACTGATAAGTTTTTAGATTTTCACGGCCAAAAGCATTTTTGTTGTTAGTTTTTGGGGTGTTATGCCGTGTTGCGCTACCTCCTTCTATAGCCGACGTTTCGGACAGCGTTATAGTGTCCATCATCACACATCGTCGGATCTACCAGATCTGCCCTGATGATGGACACTGTAACGCTGTCCGAAATGTCGGCTATAGAAGGAGGTAGCGCAACACGGCATAACACCCCAAAAACTAACAACAAAAATTATTTAGCACTCTTTCGATTTGAAACACGTTGAAACGAAAAAGCGACATTATAGGATTTAGCAGTACGAGAGAATGAGATAGTATAATCGGTCTCATATTAAGGCGCCGTATACTCGCTCAAAATGAAGAAAATGGAGAGATGTGTAATTACGAATGTCGGAGAGAGTGCGCTAATATTTAAAACCATAAAATTGAAGCGAAAATTGTGAACATGTTTAATAAAACACGACTTGTTTAAAATAGTGCAAAAATCTCTTAGAGGATATCTAAAACAGCATTTATAGAAACACTGTGAATTTTTTAATGCATATTGCTTGTAAAATAACTGAATCAGACGTGAAAATAATAATTTTCGGAGAATAGTCAGTGATTTTTTTTCTATCGAGGGAATTTCATATAATTTGTGTTTCGACGTGGGGAATGTATACATATTATCTTTAAAAATAACATTTTTTTAAACAGCTTAATTCAAAAATTTTAATAAATCGTTAGAATGTGTCTTCACACGCTCGTGTGTATTGAACTCTATAATTTAGCACCGTATTATGTAATAAATTTATCAAATTATACAATATATAACGTCATTATCCATACAAGACTCGCCGATAAAGTCAGTTTAAAAGTCTCCTGTTTACCTTATTATTAAATTTATTAGCCTCCCCCGACAAGAAAGCTCTCGACGTAATTTCGACAAAGGTTTTAATCAAAACGTTGGAAGCCGGTCGTAAAATGAAATCTTGAAGGATGTTAATTGAATTTTTGAGAAAGCAAAGTTCTCGTATGCGAAATTATAACTTATGAAAACACTTTTACAGGGTACCTTCTATAGATAAAATAAATGGAGTATGCAACGCTTGGAAGTTATACGAACATGTTTAACAGTATTTTCGCTTAACTTTTGTTTTATTATCACAGTCAACTTATGAGTGCATCGTGAACGTGGATTATAACATTATTAACGTTTTCTGTGAAGTTTCTCTGTTATCCTTTGCAGCGCTGTTGTATTTATTATTAGTACTGGACCTAATAAATTCGCCTCAGCGGTATTACATAAACACTATCCCCTAAAATATATTCAGAGTCTTAACGACTTAAGTATGTATACAAATTGCGACTCGCGAACTGTGTATTGGACGGACCTACTGTCGAATTTGCCCTATTAAATAAAAGAAGAAGAAGACAAATAATGTGGGAATCTTAACGATGTAAGTGAAGAAAGCGTGAACACAAATATGCGCCCGCAGCACGGTGTATTGGACGGTCGAATTCTCCCTAGCAGGCCTGGAGATTCGACCTTTCCGCCACGTTCATTTTAATTAATTCTAAAGAACGTGTTACAAATATTCAATGTGTCTCCATGTCGCACTCCCGAAGTTATTAATTATTATTAAAATATATGAATGGTGTGATATTGTTTGTATTAATCTTAAATACAAAGAACTTACATCCCCAGAGTTCTGTTGGAATTAAAAAAAGTTATTATAATTACGAATTCGCCGGAAATGATTAAAATGTGAGTTTTCAACAAATAAAAATTACAAGGATTGTGTACCGCCTTAATTAATTAAATAAACAGCTCACGTAATTAAATAATCGCCTTAACAACAAATATCCAGTACGGTTTATTATTTTGGCTTTAAATCCAAAATTAAGTTTGGTCTGAAAAGGATAGCGCAAACGTTCCTCTTGTCATTCGTGAATTAACTATTATTATCGATATTTTAATTAAATATCAATCATAACTACTAATTAATTGTGTCAAATGAAAGAAAGAGAGAGAAAGACAATGGTGGAAACTAGAAACAGAAACAAGGAAATAACAGAGGTGAACGAAAATAACTCATTAATAACGTTTACTGGGACCCATTAATTGTAGAGATTATTGATTAATTGAAATAAATTTATCACTATTGTTGGAGAGACTTCTAAAATAATTATTGTGAGTGCTTCTGGAAAATGATATATTTGTCCTTTATTACGGAAATTTAAAGTTAGATATTTAGTTGATTTCTGAAAACAAGTGGGTGGGTAATTTATATATTTTAAGTCATTTGTAGTCCTTCGTTAAAATCGTTCATTGTTTTTTTTTCTTATCACAGATGTTTTTCTCGGTATACTGTTTTTTTTTTATCAAATTCTATTTCATCACGGACCTTTTCGTCTTTATTGATAAATTCGCTTAAATTTAAGAGGAGCAAATCGATGTTGATAGGAAGCCATCTTATCGCAAATAAATTTACAGGTGTAAACGGTCACTATCGTCGCTATGAGCACTTACATACGTTGAACTTCCAAACAACTTCCGTGAGCTTTTTTTAAATTTTATATATTTATATATTTTTATTATGTATAAAAATTGCATACAATTCGAATTTCTAACCCGCTTAGCTACTGCAAGTAGCTTGTCAGCCGTTAATTACCATAAGTCGGCTGCATAACTTATCAAAAACTTACGTAATAACTTTTTTTAAGTATAATAAAATAATTATTTATTTATATATTGTTTCTTTATACAGCAAGTAAAATGTTTACAATACAATTTGTCACCTCACTAGGACAAGCCTGTGTTGAGGTTAACAATTATATAACAATTGTATTTACAATTATTAACAATTATATTTACAATAATATAAGTTGTAATATTTATAATTAAAATATATTTATAATTATGATGACTTGGTCCACAGGTATGCTTTTATCTTGGTTAGTTATCGGTTTTTTACCTTACAGGTTATGTTGTTTGGGTACTTTGGAAACCCGTCCCTTTGAAGGACATTGATGTTTTATTATAATTTCGAATGGTTAAATATACTAGATTCTGTTGATTTAATACAATACTTTTATTTCAACTCTGATTACTGCAAAGAAGGAACTTTATTGCCCCATTATCCTGACGAGATTCCTCACCTCCACCGCAAAAATAATCCGAGATGACCAGTAATTGTTTCCACGGCTAAAATTATGCTGCAAGACATACATACGTGAAATAATTGCAATTGATCTAATTATGATACGGAATAAAGCGTCTATTCCTATTGTAACTCAACGTCAAATTAAAGGTAGAGTAATCCGGTATTATCATAAGTACAAATGCTTAAATAAATGTCTAATACCTAAAATGAAAACTGAATTTTATGAAGATGCATAAAAAAAAAACTTTGATATTGCTTTGTGCAAGTGCGTTTGTGTCGATTTTTGTTAATGTTTATTAAAAATACTTAAGAAGGACCTGGAATTTCTGCAAGATCAGAGAGGTAGCCGAAAATATTTCATTAGCGATGTTACAAGACGAAAGACAACACATCAAAGAATTAACAGTAAGAAGAATTCTTAAAGCCCGACAAAATGCAAAGGGGAAGAAAGTAAGAACGATTTTATGATTTGATAGACTGGAGAACAGAACAAATATTCGAGCCACCATTAACCAAAAAATACGGTGACGGTGAATTGTGGAACAAAGTTATGAGCGAACATATAAATATCAGTCTGCATAAGTTTTCCAATCGGGCAATAAACAAGTATTTTGGCCTAACATCCAAATTTATGTTTTGTATGAAAAAGGTCTTGGAGCCGTTCTTCTTAATGCCCTGAGTAATCGGATCGTTTTCGCGAATCATACATTATAATTTTCGACTCTAATGGCCGCTTCAGGAATGGAGAAACGCCTCTGGGGACCGGTCGAATAAGAACGTCTTTCTTTTACACACGATCAGGTTTCAGGGGTCTACTTTCCGTAATATCCCTGAGGAGAAATAAATGTTAGAGTTCACCCATTAGGGAACATTTACACTTTTCATTACCTCTGGATGGATGCGCTGGTGCTGGAACAGCCTACGAATAACTCGACCTTTTTGCGAAGAAACATCAAATTATTTTTATTGAAAAATGTAATCATGACCCGCCAGATTCCAGTTTAGGATTATGGCCTATCAGATATTACTGTTGGCGAAAAAGATGATAATCGAGACATCATTTATTACCTTAACCTTTGGAATGGTATGTCTACGGTTTAATCTTCTTTCGATTATCCAATCTTTACCTTTAGCCTTTTTCGATTCTTTTAGGCTTTGACTTTGAATGAGTTCGCATTAGAATGATTACATTATATTTTGAATCGAATCTACTATATTGTGATAAATGTAAAGGGTGAAACATTACGTACCCAACTAACCAGCGTTTTCTGAACATTTTTAGAATACAAAAATTATTTTCTTTTTGCTTTCCAATGATGTTTTTACTATTTAAAAAAATATGTATTTTTCAATCACAGTTTGCCACTGATTACACTCCTACATTTCGCGAAAGGATCATTTGATATGTGCGCTGTTTGGAGTGTTACCATGCTGCGAGAAAGAGACGGAGTGCTTATCACGTAACCCGCTTGATTATACTCGACTTCCCAGTTGCAATATCTGATGTAAAATCATTTTAAAATTGTTAAATTGTTTATTGTTTTAATAGAAAAAATATATCATCGAACGGCAAAATGACATCTACATTTCTTACTCCAAATATGCCCAGGAACTGCTGGTTTAACTACGGGTTTAAGCTGTTTTACCCTAGAATACGACGCAAGAGTCCCAACTGCTCCCAAGCATCTGGAGTGAGTGAGGCCCTAATTAGGGTATAGAAAGTATTGGGCAGGATACTTTATTCTAATCGAATGTATCAATCTGTAGTTTTTATTCAATGTAGCACGTAGGTATTTTTAGTACAAAAATACAAGTTTATTAATTTAATTTTTGTGCCAATAGTAATAATCTGTTTATTCATAATTACTGTATAATATGTATGGTTGTATTTAAATTTTTATTGAAGATATTTTTGATAAACTGCTTAATTGAAGTTCAGAGCTATATTTTTGAAGAATGCATTGCATTAATATTGAATCTTTCAAATATATAAACAGAAATAATTTTTAACATTCCCTTGTTGTCTGTGATTCTCTCAGTTTCTTCCAAAAACTTAAATCCAGTCCTTTTTTTTATCCTGATGATCACTTTGTGTGCCTTATTCGAGTCCAGAAAGCCTCCATTCAAAGCTCTGGAAAAACCGTAACTCTGATTTGCATTCCTGGACATATTGACATCGTTGGTAATGATGATGGGAATTCTTAACAAAACAGGGAGCAGACAACCCTATTGTTACCCTCACAAACCACATTCCCTATCAAACATTTTTTATTCTCAAAGGCACAAGAGGCAAAGGAGTATTGGCACATTGCTAGTCAGTCCACGGGAGCCTGCAGGGGACTGTCTTATCAAATCCGTGGTTTCAACAATTTAACCTTGTTTAAAAAAAAAGGTTTTGACTATCTCTTTCTAAACTAGCAATCTAAAAGTCGCGGGTTCAAATTCCGGCGTGCACTAAAATATTTTATTTGATTAATTGGTTTTGTTTCACATTAATTAATTAATTGATCACACCAGAAAAGGAAATTTTAACAATCTCAAAATATCACTAACAAACCAGTTAGACAATCGTACAAAAATAACATAAAAACTCCGACGGGAAATACAAGATTTGGACAAAGGCACTATGAATATCATGCTATAAAAGCATTCAACAGTCTTACCCTTAAAAATAAAATTGAAGAAAACACAAATAAATTCGTACTCAAAATTACAAAATGGATTAAAGAACAAAATAGACAATATTACCAAAATCTTAATAAAACACATGACTACACGTAACACTCAAAACCAATATAAAACCCACATCACTCACAAACACACAACACATAATATATACCGGTTTTAATTTTATTTAAGTAATAAAATAATTAATAATTTTACCTGAATTATAAATTTTAATTTTTTGTTTTTTTTGTTTTATAAAATGGAGGCCTCAGCACCGGTGAGCTACCCAGTGAGGCCGACATTGCTGAATTATGTTTGAAATGTAAGATATTTTATCAAATAAATAAATAAATTTATTAATTTGAATAAATGTATTATTGTATTGCGACACGTTCAAGAACGGAAGTATGGCCTAGGTGTGAGACCACCATTCAGAATTGAAACGTTGCTTCAAATGGCTTTAGCCTTGTTTTGTGACCAGATCTGAATAGCCAGGTAATTTCCAACCTTTCTTCTCCTTCTTTTCCTTCCCCTCCCCACCATTTTCAGCCTCACAACTCACAACATATCCCAATTGGGGATAACGTAGTCTAACTGGATCCAGGCGGGAGCAGCTGGAACTCGCGTGAGGTATT
Organism: Limnephilus lunatus; assembly: GCA_917563855.2. NCBI lineage: Eukaryota > Metazoa > Arthropoda > Insecta > Trichoptera > Limnephilidae > Limnephilus > Limnephilus lunatus. The sequence goes on along the minus strand of OU830593.1, from coordinate 3,440,156 downwards.
CACATAAGAAAATATATACTCGTATATATTATTACACACCTAGCTTTATTATGTTGGTACTATATATTATAATGTTTGAAATTATTATTAAGAACGTTGTAATAAAAAAAATTATGGTAAGACCAAAAATATATAGATAAAAAATAATGTTCAGAAATTTAAAAAAGAAAAGTTAAAATTATAACCAAGTAATGTATAAGTTATTGTACTTTGTGTATAGTGTATCAAAAAATAAGTCGGAATCCTTGAGGTTTTGATTTTGATTAAACGATTCGCACATTCTTCTGTTTGGATCCCTGACACCAGCATTTGTACGCGTCGGATTAATGTGAACAAGTCGTTAAGCATTGTTACTCGGTGTGGTATTTTAATTTATTTTATTTTATTTCAGTATTTTAATTAATTAATTTTTTAATATTCAGGGCATATATTTATATTTTTTGTATTATTTATATTTTTTAATATTTAGAGACATACTTGACTTACTTTAATCAGTGATTCCTGACTTTATTTGAGTAAAAAATGGAAAAAAAAAATACTGTCTCCGGTGACATTTTTGATGTTTTTTTTTCTACAAAAACATAAAAATATAGTAAATGTTGGACGGTTGGAGGCGGGGTAGGGGGTTGGTCGGTTACTCGGCTGAGTGACCAGTGATGACATGCGGGAGATACTGTTTGTGTTTGATTTTGAAGAAAAAGGTTTAAAAAAAAAATCATCAAAAAAGTCAACGGAGACCAAAATTTCATTTACATTTTTTAATCCAAGTAATGTCAGAAATCACTTGTTAAAGTAAGTCAAATACATCCTTTTACACCCAATTCATGTTTACTCTCTCCAAAATTGATGAAATGATGACCTAGAACACCCCTGAAGATGAAAACCAGAATCATTTGAAACAAATAAAAAACAAGTTATAAAAAATTATAAACTTTATCCAAAGTTACTTATGAATAGGTGTCATATGCTCTATTCAGTGTTAAGTATTCGATAAGAAAATGTATGTAGATACATAGTTTTATATTCATTTATCATATATAAAACTAGAACAATGATAATCGTTTGTCGTATAATCGGCATGTATGTAGTCTCTGGAACTCTTCAAACTAAAATCCGTATGCACCCTTCTGTCAGATTCCATACAAAATCAGAAAGGCAATAATTGCGACGCACTCAGAGCCTCCCCAACTGAAGGAGGCTTAACGAGGCTGTATCCTAGCTAGCTTGTTCGCAAAGAGGTTTGTCTCAAAATGCGGCAAATGTTAAAAACAAAAAAGTTGTCGTAATAGTTTTAATACACAAAAGTCCTATTACATTGCATTATATTCGTACTAACACCAATATCCCTCTTAAAAAGATATCTCTTATCAAAGATCTTGGTATTTTATTTGATGAACAATTAAAATTTGTTCAACACGCCATTGAAATGTTTGGGATTTATTTTAAGAACATTAAAAGATTTTAAGTGGTTCTATTGTTTTTAGTTTCTCTTTATGAATAGACATAGCCTATGAATTTTGAAATTTTAAAAAATTTAATATAAGAAATTTTTTTATATTTGAAATAAGAACTTTTTGGAAATTTGAATTTTTTTTTAAATCAGAATTTTGTTGAAATTTGATTTTTTTGATATTAAATTTTTTTTTTTGTAATATCAATTTTTTGAAAAATTATCAAAATGTGGATGAAGCAAGAAGTGTGTTTATATTATTATCAGAGAACCTGATTTTAAACTAAGTTAAGGGTTTTTTCTTTATTTGTTTTTGGGGTATTATGCCGTGTTGCGCTACCTACTTCTTTATCCAACGTTTCGGACAGCATGTTTCTTCACACATCTGTCGGATCTGCCGGATCTGCCCTGATGATAGACACTGCAACGCTGTCCAAAACTTTGGTTCAGAAGGAGGTAGCGCAATACGGCATAACACCCCAAAAACAACTAACGAAAATATTTTTTGCCCTGAAAATCTAAAAACGTATCCTACGAAGGGTATTTTGAAATATATTTTTTAAAAAACATTAAAATAATTTAAATCATTTTATTTCGGTTCCATTTATGTAATTAATTTTTTGTGTCATATTGTATCCTAACAGGTACTCCTAGTAATACTCTTAGTATGGTATCAAAATGCATTAAACGAATCACAAATTTGTGCATTCATAAGACTTTGGTCATACATTCATCTTAGCAGTATAAATGAAGAGGAAAAAAGTGACAGATCACCCATCTTCTAAGGGGGAGGGAGAATGGAGGTATAAATGATATATTTTTTACATTTTTTTGAAAAAAATTTACATGTGAGGAAGATGTATGAAAATGATTGTATGTTATCTTTGGAGGGGTGCAGACATACGTTTACCGTCTGTCTCATTTTCAACTGCTGTTAAAGTAAAAGAAATAGCTACAGCATTATATGTTTAAGAACAAAAGCAAAACCATCAGCGCAATGAAGTTTGACTTTTTTTTTTGGAATTCACTCACACATCCATATTACGTTTGTCACTATATTCTATACTTTCAAAATTATCGTTGCGGCAAGTGGTATTGTAGTGGTCTACGAAGACGTCACGGTGCAGTGTGTGTGAGAGATGCAAGAAAATGATTACTTTATTCCTCTGCAGGAAACACACCTACGTACATTGTGTATCTCATCTTTTGAAAGAGCTGCAGCATTATTGTGATAAGAAACGTATGTTTATTGCCTTTTTTGAGCCGTCACGGTACCGCAATCGTAGATCTTCACGTTAAAAATAAAAGAACTCATTGATGATCTGATTTTGGATTATGTTTTTACGCTCATAACCAATAAAAAAAACTTGGCCTACTGTTTGTAGAACTCTGCTTCATTTAAATATTATGAAAAGAAAATACATTATTTTCCTACGGTCGGAAGTCCTACGTGGAATTGTGTGGAATTTTATTATTTTTGGGCCTTGTGACCGGGTGGTGTGACCTTCCAACTTTCCATATACACCCGCTGGCAGTGGACCAATATCAGATGGGTATCGAAAATTCGGCCAACTTTTCCTGCTCTTGACTCTTGACCCGTGCAAATCTATAAAAATATTCTAAATGAAAGTTTTGCCTGTCCCACAACAAAAAAACTACAAACCTGAAACTTTTTTTCTGAATTTTTAGTACTGTAATTCGAAATTGTTGATTTATTAGTATTTTTAATTTGATGTATCCCTTGACATATAGGAATGTAAATCCATACACAGATCCGCAAGTATGTACTCCATCGTACATTGATTTCTTATTTGATCTGTAGTAACCTCTGGTCTGGAGCCCCAAAGTACCACGACTCTGTGCAGAAACGGGCGGTCCGTTTGATAGCTTATCCTATATAAACAAAACGGATAAATCTTTACAGCACAGGCATCGGGTGGGAATGCAAACCTTGTTCTACCAGTATTTTAACGGAAGATGTTCAAAGGAACTAACGTCATTGATTCCTTCGGCACCTATGAACAGTCCGGAAACACGCCAAACGCACGTCTAACATTTGTATACAGTTGACGTTAGTCACACGAGAACGGGCCGTTTATACGTCTTGTTCTTGAGTTCAATAGCTCGGATGTGGAACGATTTGCCGGACTCGACGTTTCCTTCCTCCTACTACATGGGTTTCTTCAAGATATAAGATACTATGAGATATATAAGACCACTATTCGTAATTGAAACGTTCATCCATCTCCTTCCCTTCCCCACTACCTTCAGCCTCACAACATACCTCAATTGAGGATGCCATATTCTCACTGGCTCCAGACGAGAGCAGTCGGAACTTTTGTGAGGTGTTCATATTTAAAAAAAAAAAAAAATCCTCCACAAAGCATCTCCAAAGATGACATTGGCCCTTAAATTAATTTCCTAAAGGCCTATTGCGTGGATTCAATATAAAAAACCTACCACTGGCTTCAGCAGTTGGGACTGGTAAAATATACATATATAGACCATATTAAATTTGGCAATATTGTTTAATCTTGGTCAGTAAAAACTCGGGTAAAGCCGGGTACCGGGTAGTATTTGCTAGTCTAGAGTGTAAATATATAAATGTTTGGCTTAGTTTACGCTATTGAAATGTGCCGCGCGCCGTTTGCGAACCAGTGCAGCCAGGGCCATATCGATTCCTTGGAACCACAAGGCTCTATCTGACATTGGTTCGAAACTGAGATATTGAAGTTCAAAGTTTGAAGAGCGAATAAAATTAAGGAAAAGGTGTTTCACAGAATTTGAACAATTCATCAAATTACAAAGATAGTTCTTTGAAAGTTCTATTCAAATTCTGTTATTATTCCAGTATGGGTCAGATGCTTCAACGAACTGAAATAATAACAGAACTAGATTAGAAGTTTCAGGGAACATCAATATTAACATTGAAATTTGATGGAGTGATCAAACTCTGTGAAACAATTGGCTCTTGTTACACTCGAAATTTTTGAAAAAGAAAATATGCAGAATGCCTTCTAATTGAATTATCGTTGTGTTTAAGAATGTTCTGTGCAAAAAAGTGGCGTATTTAGTATGGACTACCAAGTAAATAAATTGTAACCATATTCCTTTTTAATATCAGCGAAACGGGGTTCTGTCTGATTATTTTTATTAGATTTTGACTTAATTTCATGTTTTTACAAATATACTTTTCTACTTAAATACAATTCAATTACAACTTACGTGTAGATATGATTTGAAATTTTTTGGTGGTTTGAGCTACTTCCTTTAGCCAACATTTCCGACTGCATTACAGACACAGTAATGATCTCCGAAACGCTGGCTAAAGAAAGAGGTGGCCCAACACGGCATACCAACCCACTAATAAATGACGATAACCTAAAAATAATTTAATTTCATTAATTAGAATAGGTGTGCGTATTCGCTTTTTCATTAATGTAATTTGTCATAAATTTTCTCAGTTTCATACAATAGAGAAGTCCAGTCCATTTTTTTATTTTTTTTTAATGAAAAATGACCTTTTAACTTAAATTACTGCATATATATTTTTTTTAGAGTTAGTTTTAATAGTTAAAATAATTTTCAAAGTTTTAATTTTTGGAGATCCCTCGAAAACACCCATATCTATGAAGAATTTTGTGACGTCATCTACTAAAATAACGATTCACCTATTTTATGATTTTTATGTTGGTTTTCTTGAATCTCACATAGATTTGGCCGTCTTGTTTATTGTAACGCGTTGATTGGCTTATTTATTGCAAAAGGCGAAATCAAATTCTTTGCAAAACAATGAATGACGTTGATGAATTTTACTTGCAGTTTTATGTTTTTGATGATAATTTTCGTTTAAATGATTAATTCACTGTGATATAGTGTAATTTAGCATAAGTACCAATGCTGCCTTTACTTTTTTTCAGTTTTAGTCCTTAAATAATGTTTTGTTGGTGATTTAGTTTCGTTCGGTTTTTAGGTTACTGACATTACATAATCAAAGGTTACTTCTCTATAATTTTTATGACTTTTCCGCGTGAATTTAATAAAACTTCCATAAAAATAATATTATTTAATAATGTAAAAGCCTTATGCATGTGTAAATAAATACAAATTCGAGAAATCAACGCATTAATTGCGTAAAACCGAGTCCAAGATGTCGGATTTTTTCAGTTATTTTTTCGGAATTATTATAATATTTTTTTATCCTTTTTTAATTGTATGAACGAGATAAAAAGTGAAGTGACAGTTTTATTCCAAATTCATAAAGTAAGAGGACTGTATTTTTTAAATTTTGAATTTTCCTAAATTTTTCGACTATTTAATAGAATATGTTTACAGTCAGCTGTTTTTTTTAATTTTTTCATTTTGAAACTTAAAATACTGCATTTTTCAAACACAATCGTATATGTCAGATACAAAAATATAAAAGGCAATTCTGTTAAGTTTCTATAAAGGTATATGCTTTTACGATATTTTCAAAAATAAGAAATATATAGAACATTCGCTTGTGTCATACCTAAATTCCCATATAAATGACCCAAATAAATTACAGTGAATCATCAGTGAATCTTCCATCGTGACATCACCATGACAGCATTACACAGCATACCAACTTAACGCTGTGTTTTAACGAGAATATCAAAAATGCACTTTTTAATATTTTTTTAAAAACTGTACGTTTAATATTATTAAATAAAAGTTATATATTCAGAATCAGCGTTTATTGGTCTATATGAAAATATTTTTTTAAAGCCATAATATTTTTCACTGGAGTTTTTTTTAACATTAGCTCCACAGAGGAGGCCCTGAAGAAAATAATTCCCCTCAGGGCCTATAGTTATCTTTGAGGATGCTGTGTGGAATGTCTTTTTATTTATTTATTTTTTAATTAATTTATTTATTTATGTATTTATTTATTTACTTATTTATTATTTATTTATGTATTTATTTATTTATTTATTTATTTATTTATGTATGTATTTATTTATTTATTTTATTATTTATTTATTTATTTATTTATTTATTATTATTATTTTTTTTTTATTTGAAATTTAAAAATTCCAAATATTTCTTTATACATAACTGAACGGCTTCAGTAACAGTATTTTGTATTTTCTTAAAGATAAATTAAAGATGTCCACTGACTTGGTATAATTATTTCCCTCCATTAGTGTTCTTGGCAAAGGGGAATGCATATGATAGTTAGTTCCAGAATTTCTGCTCTGAAATAAATCCTGACTTCTAGTAATACGTAGTGGAATCCGGAAGCTTATCGATTCAAGCAATACCTGACTATCAACTAAATCATTTAGAATTTTATAAATAAATACCAAGTCTGTGAAAATTCTTCTTTCTGACAATTTGAGCATATTCATATAATTTAAAACAGTATTGTAGTTCAACATAATTGCTGGAATACCCATTTTGAAATTTAGATAACGTAAGAATTTGTTTTGTATTCTTTTAGCAGCTTTTACATGTATATTATAATATGGGCTCCAGACGGGAGAATTGTACTCAAGTTGACTTCTAACAAATGAAAAATATAATAGTTTAATACACTTTATATTGTGAAAATTTCTAGTTAGCCTTGTAATAAATCCCAACATTTTTAAGCCCTTATTAGAGATTTCTGTTATGTGGTTAACAAATGAAAGATTTGATTGAAAAGTGAGGCCTAAGTCCTTAATTTGTGATAATGTCTCCAAAGTATTGTTATCAATGTTGTAATTAGAGATCACTATATTATTTATTCGATAAAATCTAACTACTTGACATTTTGAGATATTTAAGTAAAGTCTATTTTCATTACACCAGATTAACAATTTGTTGATATTATCTTGAAGAATGTTGCAATGGTCAATATTTTGAATAATTCTAAACATTTTGAGGTCATCAGCAAAAGTAAGAAAAATGCATCATGAAATATTTTTGTTAGATCATTTATAAACAAGATAAATAAGACTAGGCCAAGGTGTGAACCCTGCGGAACTCCACTTGTTGCATAAATTTTTTCGGACAGGGAGTATTTTATTTTAACAATTTGTTGTCTTCCAGTAAGATTGCTTACAATCCAAGTTAACATATACCACGTATACCAAGTTCTTCTAATTTCCAAATGAGAATTTTATGGGAAACTGAATCAAAAGCCTTACTAAAGTCAGTATAGAGATAGTCTACATGTTTTTTTTTTCTTTAAAAGCATTGGTCATAAAATTTTCATAAATAATTTAGTTGGAAAGTGTACTTCTGCCTGGCATAAATCCAGTAGGAATCTGGGTATCAGTGTGTCCAGGACTGACGGACGTATGAATCCATCCCTCCCACTGCGGCGCAAGGCGATGTTCCGAGAGAGTACTGCTGGAGAAGTCAAAAGAGACTTCTTCAACCATTCTCCCTGGATTCGGCCTGCCATGTAGCTGGTGGGCAGATGCATCCGCCACCAAAATCCGGACAAACCTACCCAGAAAAAAATTAAGAAACTGGGTTAAAAAAATACAATTTTGGCAAAAATTTCAGATAGAGCCTTGCTGTCCAAAGGGCTCGATATTGCATTAGCAGAATTGATATACAGTTCTGTTTGCGAGCAAATTTGGGTTATTCGGAATGGCCGCGGCCGTGGTGATACCTACTGTACTGTTCATAACATGCTAATATTAAAACAAATCTGATCGTAATATAATTTTATTTTTTGAACTTTCAGGTTTTGATTATATCTGTTACTAGAGAGTTCCAGGCGTGCATTGCAGTTGCACTTAATAAAGAAATTGTTTCTCCCTGCGTGTCCTTTCCCATTCCTCCCGCCTTCCCCTCACGCGTTTCCCCTCCACCTTCCCCGCCTTACCTCTCCCCTCTCCCGCTCCTCCTACCCGCTTTCGATATATATTCAGTTCCGGTACATTCAGTTTTCAAACAGCTTGCGTGCCACCAATTGAATTTTTTTTTTGCATATTTAATCATACAAAAAAAATTTGAACATACAAAAATTAATGTTTGTAATATATTGTGTCATAAACATTCATTTTTGCATATTATAAGAACAATCAATCAAATTTGGCACCTATTTAAAATACCTATAATTCTTGAATAGAATCAAAGTATCCGATTATGGTTAGTGTCATAGGTGAGTACATAAATTCATTAATTTAAAGAATTTATTCGAAAATTGAATTATAAGTGAACAATCGATGATTTTTCAAAGTGTCATTCTCAAATTGTTACACATTTGACAGTTTCGTAAGAGTTTTTGTAATGGTTGAAAAACTTTTCAGATGTATTGTCTGGTTGTAATAATCCAGAAACCTTCGCGAAAGTGGAATGAAAGTATTTTGAAAGTTTCAAATATTTCTTATGCTTAATTAATATTTCTAGCGATGCACAAACAACGTATATATATATACATACATATAAGCAAGCAAACAAAGCAATTATTTGTAGGTTGCACAAATAGAATTAAACCAAACATCGTAAACTTCTGATATCAATTCGTTCTGCACTAGAGAGATGGAAAGGATTTTAAAGATATGGAAAGAAGGTAAATGCAGGTAACTCCATTAATGGAGGATTGAACCTAAACCTCCTAGATCCCTGAGGTTTGATTGAACGTGGTTGGCGCTAACAAAAAAACTGCCCAAAGAAGCGAAGCCAGCTGTCCACAATGGAGTGCTGCCACCTATCTCGATGTGTGGAAGTGTGCATGGAACTGGCAGATGATGAATGATTGTTAACCGAATGCTGTAAACATGAGATCCCTGAGGCTTATATGTGGTAAAACCATTTTTTTTTTACATTAGCCCCACACAGGAGGTCTTGAGAAATATAATTCCCTTCAGGGCCTATTTCATCTTTGGGGATGCTGTTTGGAGGTTCTTTATAGGGAAATGAAGGGGAGGAAGTTCTGGGAAGGAAAAAGGTCTGAGGGGTGGGTAGGAATCTGGGGATAAGTGTGACCGGGAGTGACGGACGTATGTATCTATCCCTCCCACTGCGGTGCAAGGTAATTTCCCGAGAGAGTCCTGCTGAAGAGGTCAAAAGATCTCCCTCGACACGTTTCTCCCGATTCGGCCTGCCACGCAGTTGGTGGGCAGACGCATCCGCTGCCAAAATCCGGACAAACCTAACCCCTTGAACCCAGGCACCCCTGCTAAGTCACCACTTGGGGTGACCTATGGCAGAGGTGTTGGTTATCCAATAAATGGTTCCCGGGGCAGCGGTACCCATACCCTTCTCCCAAATTGATGAAATGTATGATCGTGTGAGAAAGGTGGAGATCCGTAAAGAATACAAGGCTGATGTAAGCATAATAAGTAAGATTAAGAAAGGTACGCTTGTATGGTTTGGGCATGTAGAGCGAATGAACAAAAAGAAGAGTGTAAGGAGAATATATGACGCAAATGTAAATGGTAGAAGAATTCGGGGACGCCCAAAGACACAGCATGATCGAGTAATTCAGAATAATTGAAGAGTATGTTGGGACGATGTATGAACGTGAATGAGGCAAGAAGTGTGTGGCAAGACTATGGACTCCACTTTACGGTATCTATAAAGACAATATTGAAAGTATTCAAAAGAAATTTTTGCAATGCCTCAATTACAGAATGAGCGCACCTAAACTGGGGTACATAAATATGCTCTCGAATTATAACGTCTCTACTCTATCTAACCGGCGAACATACCTTGACCTCATGACTCTATATAAAATCTGCAACAACGTTATTGACTGTCCTGACCTACTGAAACTAATAAACTTCAAAATACCACCCAGAGTAACAAGGCTTAACGACGTATTCCACATTAGCCGGACGCGTACAAATGCTGGTGTCAGGGATCCAATCAGAAGAATGTGCGAATCGTTTAATCGAAATCAAAACCTCAAGGATTCCGACTTATTTTTCGATACACGCAGTGCTTTTAGTAGAAAATTAAAGGCTGTTTTCCTACAAAGTACAATAACTTAGACATTACTTGGCTTATAATTTTAACTACTTTTCTTTTTTTTTTTAATTTCTGTACAATATTATTTTTTATCAATATATATGTTTTTGGACTTACCATCAAAAATTTTCCAAAAATAATTTGTAAACTTTTATAGGGTTATTGCGCACTTTTTCATCTCTCTATTTGTAAAATAATATTCTTATGTTTACATACGTCTTTTCCATAGTTATAAGTAAAAATATTTGTATATTTTTTTATTTTATCTGCTGTTAATGTTAATTCGTGAGAAATAGTTTGGGTGCAGGTGAGTTCTCTAGTTATTGTTTTGTATATTGTTGTCAATTGACATCTGTATCTGTATTTTCTCCTAAATTTAAAAAAAAAAAAAAAAAAAAAAATTGTTTGGGGCTTCGTCCTCTCTGCCTAATTCTGCAAGAAAACGGCGTGATGGTTAATATGCATACTCTGTTTACGGAGCTAAACGTCAAAAAATTTATAAAACTGAGAAGACTTCGGTGGCTAGGTCATGTGGAAAGAATGACCGAGCATCAAGCACCAAAGTCCTTGCTAAACTCAAGACCGATATTGCGAAAGAGCCTGGGAAGGCCAAGATTAGTATGAAGCGACAACGTCCTCAAACATATACATATCTACCTTGGAGCTTCTAAATCGGAGAGAGCTGGCACAAAACCGAAATGAGTGAAGGAAAACTCTTGAGGAGGCCAAGACCTACCAGGGGTTGTAGAGGCAAGATTAATTATGATGAAAAAGGTGATATAGAATAATAATAAACCTACACAATGAACTTCATTACAATTAGTAAAGTAGATTTATAATATAGATAAATAAATGTAATAATATAATTATTATTTAATAGGTAGGTGGTGAGTACGTAGAGTTAATTCTAGTATTGATATTATGAATAGAAGAGCTGATATATTGTAAGAGTGGGTACATAATAATAAGAAGCAACAATAAGCGCATACAAATAACACAATATATTTTAATTTCAGTATTTAAAAAGTTGATATAATAATTTCCTGAGGATAAGTAAAAATATATATATATATATATACATTTTTTAATTAATGGCGAAATTAAACAATTAATTAATTACACATTAGAATAAGTTAACAATATACTTATTCTAATGTGTAATTAATTAATAAGTTAACAATATTACTTTAACATGACATACAGTGAATTCGACTTATTTAACACAGCACCTAACATTTTCAAATCTAAAATGAATAAATAACATTTACACATATATACCACTATTTACACAGAATAGATCCATCCCTTTCCCCTCCCTTCCACCATCCCATCCACATAACCTAATTTAACTATTTTTCTTTATACCTACGCACTTAATAATTTAATATACATCAGTGAAAACCTGTTATTGGTTAAATTTTTATTCATATGTATTTCATCAAACATTATTGTTATAAACTGTTGGTTTTCCAAATAAATTAAAATAAAATAAAATAAAATATAATTTAAACGAAAACATGAAAGAGAACAAGACACAGAAAAACAGAAAAAAGACAATGGTCGCAACTGGGACTCGAACCCAGACCTTTCCGTCTAACCGGGAAGAGCGCGTTAACCAATTTCGCTATTGCCACCTTCTGTCAAACCGTCATATTTGTCAATCTCATATTTTCAAATTTTAGAATTACATTATTATCAACTAATTATTTTTCTCCATATTACGGGCAACTACCCTTTTCATTGGAAACAATCATTCTAAGAATTGGTTTGTAACCTGGATAGCGTCGCGGATAGATATATCCGAATTTATTTATATGGAACAATTGACTTTTATGAAAGTCTAAATGAATATTCAATTTTTATAAGAAAAACTTTCTTTTTATACTTTTTTTAAGGTTATTCCCATCAGTGAAATATATCATATTAGAATAAGTTAACAATAATAATCTAAACGAAAACATGAAAGAAAACAAGACACAGAAAAATAGAAAAAAGACAATTATAAAATAACAATTATAAATATTTTTGAACAAATTTTTACTTGCAGATGCTTTTGCCATTGAGCGCTTTTATTATTATCGTGATGATCTACGATTACGGTACCGTGACGACGCAAAAAACGCATAAAACGTATATTCTTTATCCTAATACTGTTTCAACTCTTTCTTACACATTAAATAATGGTTAGACAAAAGATGAGACACACAATATACGTGTGTCTGCTTCCTCCAAAGTACTACTTTTTTCCTTTGAAGGAAACAGATATATCTTATTACGGCGCAGCTACGGCGATGGTATTACGTTTCTTTTTCTTTATAGATGTGAGGGAGATGTATGATATTGATTGTACGTTTCCTTTGGGGAGGTGAAGACATACCTTCACCGTTTGTGTCATTTTCAACTGTTGTTATTTAGTGTGCAAGAAAGAATAGCGACTCACTTATATCGCGTGTGAACTGCACACATTTTTTTCTTATTTTTTTCAGTGTAAAATGTAAAGGTACTATTATTATTTTTTAATTGATAAACTAATGTTTAAGACAACATTTTTTATGCATAGCACAAAGGGTAACAATTATTATAAGCAATAATTATTAGCCTGTTTATTTTTTTTTTTTTTTTTATTATTTCATAAATTTTTACAAGTTACATAATACAGCCAATTTTTTAGACTACCATACTAGGCTATTGCCCGTGCTGTGGTAGTCATGTGGGCGGCATGTATCTTTTCTCGTCAGATTTTTTCAATGTAGATGAGTGTTTCAGGCTAATAATTAATGCTTATAATAATATGCATAAAAAATCTTGTCTTAAACATTAGTTTATTAATTAAAAAATAATAATTAATATTTGAGTTAAAGTATTTCACCAAAAATGTTGACATAATTTCTCTCGACGCCACCTAGTGAGAAATTTAGCACTTACAATGCCTTTCTCATGTAAATAAAGTTGGTTGTTCCACTTGCAGGGAGCAAAAGTTTATTGAAACCGCAGCGTTAAAGACTCCCTGATATTCCTGGGAATGTGACTATAATTTTAAAGTTTTTGATTTTTAAGAGTACCCAATTAGTAAAAAATTAATGCTAATTAAAATAATAATAAGTAAAAAAAATTGTGTTTATTTGATACTATTGTTTATTGCATAATTATATTATTTAAATTGGTACCATTCGCGACCAATTTAATACGAAACGTCGCCGAAAACCGTTCGTAAAATGGTAAGAAGACTGAGATTAAAAAATCTGATTAATAGTAAAGTTCTATAATGTAGAATTAAGAATGTTTGTTATACTGATTTGATATTTTAATTAATAAAACTTTAGAAATGTACGATTTCGTGTTTTGATTGTTATGACATAATTGCCCGGTAAATTGTTGTCTAGTTCCATAACGTCACTTCTGGGAGGGTTGTAAATTTAAAATGTTTATATTTTTTATTACAAAATTGTAAGACATTTGCTTTTACTTTGATATTAAGTTAAAAGTTGTAGTTTAAATAATTACCAGTTCATTTCTTTAGACAAGAATAACTATACATATAAGAGGATGTCGAATTTTCAAACGCTTCTCCTGAAAAATTACATTATTTGCAGAAGTGACATTTTAGCACCGTAGGTGCGATATATTGAATAATTTGGCGGGTAGGAGATAAGCCGACGTAGCTCAGTGGTCAGAGCATTTGACCGGAAATCAGAAGGACGCGGGTTCAAGTCCCGTCGGCGGCATGAATCTTATCTCGGGAGATTTTTTCAATGTAGATGAGTGTTTCAGGCTAATAATTATTATTGCTTATAATAAAAGTAAATGGATAAAGTATAAATAAAGTAAATTCCGCAATCAAATAGATTAGATCATACTAGTATTAAAAATGATATTAGGATTAAATTTAAAACTAGGATCAGAAAAATTTTGAAATGCAATCTATCTGCTAAAAATTTAGTAAAGGCGATAAATACTTGGGCAATACCTCTATTAACTTACTCGTATTGCAAATATTAATCCTTTCCTTCATCATACAAGGTTGCTAACAATTAACGCGAGTTTACATAATTTCAGAACTAACTCGACAATAATTGTAATTTTTTTCTTTGTAATATATATCATAAAAATCGCGTAATTTACCTGTTAATGGCTCATGCGATGAATTATCCATCGGTCACGCAAACCATCTAACAATAATATTTTAGATAAGTAATATAATATATTGGCATGTTATTTAATTTCTTAATTTAGTTGATTCTGTTTGGTCACAATGTCCAGAAAAGAACTTCTACGAGTTTGGTGTCTGCTGACACTTTACCTAATATTTGTGTATTGTGAATTACCGATGATAGTAAGTATACTTTTTTATTACGTCCATTTGACTTTATCTAATTGGACTAATGAACGAAAGAATGAATGAACGAAATGGACTCATGGAAGTAGGAATTAATTAAAATCAATTCAATTTAAAAACAAGTTAACAAAATTAACATTTAAAGGCGATTTAAAAAAGAGAAATATTGAAGATAAGATAAGCAGATTTAAACTAACAGCAACAAAGCGTAAATTGTACGTCATTGATGTTAAACATATTCTTACATTGATGTTAATCATACCGATATTCGAAGTGATTCTATTTAACAACCAAACAGCTCTCCCGAATAGCATGACCATTGACAAGTTAGTTCTGCAATGGAGATAAAACAGTCTATGTTGTCGGTGACGAAGCTAAACTTATGGAATATAGAAACTAATATTCTCCATGAAAGTGGAGTTTTGACCATTAGCAAGTGAGTTCTGCAAGGGAGATAAAACAGTCTATGTTGTCGGTGATGGAGATAGGCATCTGGAACATAGAAAATAATATTCTCCATGAAAGTGGGATTTTGACCATTAGCAAGTTAGTTCTGCGAGGTAGATAAAACAGTCTATGTTGTCGGTGACGTAGATAGGCATCTGGAACATAGAAACTAATATTCTCCAAGAAAGTGGAATTTTGACCATTGGCAAGTTAGTTCTGCAAGGTAGATAAAACAGTATATGTTGTCGGTTGTCGGTGACGGAGATAGGCATCTGGAACATAGAAACTAATATTCTCCATGAAAGTGGAGTTTTGATCATTGGCAAGTGAGTTCTGCAAGGGAGATAAAACAGTCTATGTTGTCGCTGACGGAGATAGGCATCTGGAACATAGAAACTAATATTCTCCATGAAAGTGGAATTTTGGTCATTGGCAAGTTAGTTCTGCGAGGTAGATAAAACAGTCTATGGTGTCGGTGACGAAGATTGGCATCTGGAACATAAAAACTAATATTCTCCATGAAAGTGGAATTTTGACCATTGGCAAGTTAGTTCTGCAAGGTAGATAAAACAGTCTATGGTGTTGGTGACGAAGATTGGCATCTGGAACATAAAAACTAATATTCTCCATGAAAGTGGAATTTTGACCATTGGCAAGTTAGTTCTGCAAGGTAGATAAAACAGTCTATGATGTCGGTGACGGAGATAGACATCTGGAACATAGAAACTAAAACTCTCCATGAATGAAAGTGGAATTTTGACCATTATCAAGTTAGTTCTGCAAGGGAGATAAAACAGTCTATGCTGTCGGTGACGGAGATAGAATATGCCGCGGAAAGGTCGCTGGGGTTCGGCAACTGTTTCCAAGAATCGCAAAACACAAAATTGTGTGACGAACACTGACACGCCTATATTATTTGATGAAGATTATAGTCGATAACCAGGATTCCGCCGAGGACTTGGTTTTGAAACGATGAATAGAAACATAGCATTACGTTTTTACGGCGGCCCCAAAGATGGAGTTAGGCACTCGAGGTCGCGGGATCGGATCCCGCATATTTGATTAATTTGTGTTATTTCACAATTAATAAATGAAAAATAATATATTGTATATTTTGCGGCACATTCCAGAGTGAAAGATACTTTCAGAATCGTGCTGGTGTAAGACCACCATTCAGAATTAAAACGTCGCTTGAAACGGCTTTAGCCGTGTTTGGTGACCAGATCTGAATAGCCGGCTACTCCCATACCTGCCTCTTACCCTTCTCATTTTCCTTCCCACTATTTAGCCTCACAACAAACCCAAATTATGGATGTTATAATCTCACTTGCTCCAGACGGAAGCAGTTGGGACTCTTGTACGGTATTCACGTAAAAAACAGGGTTTAACCAATACCATCCCTGTATACTTGCATTTTAAGGTTAGATTAGGTTGGTTTAAAAATACAGGGTTCTACCGACATTACTTCTGTATACTCTCGTTTTAAGGTTAGGTTAGATTGGTTTAAAAATACTGGGTTCTACCGACATTACTTCTTTATACTCGCGTTTTAAGGTTAGGTTAAATTGGTTTAAAAATACTGGGTTTTACGGATATTCCTTCTGTACACTTGCGTTTTAAGGATAGATTGATTAGGTTAGTTTAAAACACTGGGTTTTACGGATATTACTTCTGTATACTTGCGTTTTAAAGTTTATTTGGTTAGGTTAGTTTAAAAATACTGAAGTTTACGGATATTACTTTTGTATACTTGCGTTTCAGGTTGGGTTAGGTTAGGTTGGTTTAATAATACTGGGTTTCACCGATATTATTTCTGTATACTTGCGTTTTAAGGTTAGTTTAAGTTGGTTTAATAATACTGGGTTTCACCGATATTACTTCTGTATACTTGCGTTCTAAGGTAAGGTTAAGTTGGTTTAAAAATACTGGGCTTCACCGATATTACTTCTGTATACTTGCGCTTTAGGGTTAGGTTAGGTTAGGTTGGTTTAAAAATACGGGATAATACTTCTGTATACTTGCCTTGAAATTTAAATTAGGTTGGTTGCGTTTTGGGGTTCAGTTTTTTTTTTAATACGGGATAATACTTCTATATTATTCCATACTGGAGGCACTGCTGACAACCAGCCACATTCCAAGGAGAAATCCTGAATTGTAGCTGAGCAGTGACTTTTTCATCAATATACATCAACGGTGATATTTAAAAAAAAATCAATTGATGAATATGGGGAAACTCAGTGAACGCTAAAGATGTTTTTATCATCCAAAAAAGATGCATGCGTAAAATTACAAACTCTGCTCGTCTGGATTCATGTAGACCTTTGTTTAAACATCTGAAAATTCTGACAGTCACAGACATGTATATAATGGAACTATGCATGCTAGTGCGATCATCTACAGTCAAGTTTCCACAAAAAAACTCGACACATAAATACGCTACAAGATTCACAGAAAACTTATCAATTCCCAAAGCAAACAAAACAATAGTCCAAAAAGGACCATATTACATGGCCGTTAAAGTATATAACAACCTTCCACATAATATCAAACAAATTCAAGACACACACAAATTCAAATCATCACTCAAAACATTACTTCTAAACAAATGTCATTACACCTTAAGTGAATACCTCACATAAATGAAACACCTATTTTTGTATTCTTGTTATCTGTATTTTCTTATTTGTATAAAAATTATAATATTATTTTTTGTATGAACATTATAATATAACATGTTTGTGGTTAGCTGGAAGAAATGGGATCTACCCATAAGCAATACCTTTTGTATTTTTTAAATGTACAATAAATATTTTTTTGATTTGATTTGATTTGAAAAAATAAACGTTTTTATTTATTTATTATTTACTAGCTTTTACCCCCGGCTTCGCTCGCATATTCGCCCCCCCCCCTCCCCCTATTAGTACCTATTTTATATTTGTTCACTAAATATTCATATTAGAATACTCATATTTGAATTTTTGCTATCAAATAAATCTCCATAGTAACCTAAACAAATAACAACATGACAGCCCACGTCAAACATTTACTTAGCAACACGCTTTGCCAATAGACGTATGATAAATAATTTCATAACGCCACAGCTTATTCATAACGCCAGAGCTTACGAATATATATAACCTATATTACTCGCAAATAATGTAACTTTCGATTAATGAAAGATTTTTTAAATTCCATTCGGTATTTATTGCGTGAAAGAGTAACAAACATCCATCCATACATACATCCATCTATACAAACATTCGCGTTTGTAATATTAGTTCGCATTTATGATATTAGTAAGATATACTTGCGTTTTAAGGTTAAGAGATAGCATTGTTTGTTTCAGGGGCCCGCTGACATAAACTTTAAGTCAATAGAGCTGTGTCCGAACCCGGAACAGTACCCCAGTTTTGTGACGGTTCAAAGAAAAAAAGTAAACAGAACTCATGAAGTTTACGATGGAGAGGTGAAACTGGATGTAGACCTCGATGACAAAGTCAGCGTAATTAAACCAAATTATTATATTTTTGGAAGACAACCTTTGTATTATGAAATACTAGCTGGGATACCGGCTTCTTACGCTTGCCTTATAGTCCGATCAAGTTAGCCCGAAAAATAGGGGTACCCTAGCGTAAATCCCCAAAAAGCTGAAAATTTACATGAACGTTAGGGACACTATTATAATGAAAATTTGAAAAGTCCCAATCGATCCCATGCATGGAAAATTTTTTATTCAAGGTCAAAGTTCGCAAAAACGGTTTTTTTGGATTTTTTAGCGAAACGGTTAGTTTTATGATAAAAATAGCTCATATAAAAATTTTAGATCGTGCAATTATCTACAAAAATTGTTTTTACACTTTTTTCCCTAAGATTCATTATTTCTGAGAAAAAGCGATTCTAAAATTTACTATAGTTGTATTCGTTATACTATGCACACGTTTCCACGCCACCTGTCCAAACGCGTCAAGTACATTACCTGATATGTGAAAATATAGTACATTACCTGATATGTGAAAATATAGTACATTACCTGATATGTGAAAATATAGTACATTACCTGATATGTGAAAATATAGTACATTACCTGATATGTGAAAATATAGTACATTACCTGATATGTGAAAATATAGTACATTACCTGATATGTGAAAATATAGTACATTACCTGATATGTGAAAATATAGTACATTACCTGATATGTGAAAATATAGTACATTACCTGATATGTGAAAATATAGTACATTACCTGATATGTGAAAATATAGTACATTACCTGATATGTGAAAATATAGTACATTACCTGATATGTGAAAATATAGTACATTACCTGATATGTGAAAATATAGTACATTACCTGATATGTGAAAATATAGTACATTACCTGATATGTGAAAATATAGTACATTACCTGATATGTGAAAATATAGTACATTACCTGATATGTGAAAATATAGTACATTACCTGATATGTGAAAATATAGTACATTACCTGATATGTGAAAATATAGTACATTACCTGATATGTGAAAATATAGTACATTACCTGATATGTGAAAATATAGTACATTACCTGATATGTGAAAATATAGTACATTACCTGATATGTGAAAATATAGTACATTACCTGATATGTGAAAATATAGTACATTACCTGATATGTGAAAATATAGTACATTACCTGATATGTGAAAATATAGTACATTACCTGATATGTGAAAATATAGTACATTACCTGATATGTGAAAATATAGTACAT
Organism: Limnephilus lunatus; assembly: GCA_917563855.2. Lineage (NCBI taxonomy): Eukaryota > Metazoa > Arthropoda > Insecta > Trichoptera > Limnephilidae > Limnephilus > Limnephilus lunatus. Next base: position 3,420,236 of record OU830593.1, on the reverse strand, counting down.
TACCTGATATGTGAAAATATAGTACATTACCTGATATGTGAAAATATAGTACATTACCTGATATGTGAAAATATAGTACATTACCTGATATGTGATAGGGGAAAAAGGGTAAAGATATTTTTTGTAGATAATTGTATGATCTACAATTTTTGTCTGAGCAATTTTTATCATAAAACTAACCATTTCGTAAAAAAATCCAAAAAACCCGCTTTTGCGAACTTTGACCTTGAATAAAAAAATTTCCATACATGGGAACGATTGGGACTTTTCACAATATTTTATAATAGTATTCTTAACGTTCATGTAAATTTTCAGCTTCTTGGGAATTTGTGCTAGGGTGAATGTCTATCTCGACCGGACATTATATGCCCCTACCAATATGTACCTAAGCTTATATGAAGAATTCAATTGTAACACATTTTTTTCCTTCTTTAAATAATATGTTATATACTTAAACAATGTAAAAAAATTTTTATGATATGAACTAAATTTGTCAATTTGACTGGCCTAAAACAGGATCCATTCCTAGTTGGCTAGTCAAAGTTTCCACATATGTTTAATTGTATAATTTTCATCTGAAATAAATCTTTTATTATTATTATTATTATTATAATAGAACACATATTTACATAACTTATTTCCTCTTAATTTATTTTTTTACCGTAACCGATTTCAGCTTGTTAAAGTTTTATAATGGAATTCGACCACGAATTTTCTGTATCAAAAATATATAGAAATACTTGCAACTATCGTAGTGCATTGTATTGAGCGACTTTCACCATTTTTTTTTTCAGGAAGTTTTATTTTCAGATGAGATTATTATTATGTTTTTTTTTTACATTAACTCCACATAGGCCCTGAGGAAAATAGTTTCCCACAGGGCCTATGTCATCCACCTCCAAGACCTAGACAAAACTGATCCCATGAACCCGGGCACCCCTGCTAAATCACCAAGCGTAACGAACCACTTGGGGTGACCTATGGCAGAGGTGCTGGTTAACCAATAAAGGTTCCCGGGGCGGCGGTACCCATTCCCGCCTCCCAAATTTTAAATTTTATGATTTAATAAATACATTTTTTATTATTAAATACCTTTGACAATTTTGGATGCGGATATGGGTACCGTCACCCGGGGAACCATTTATTGGATAACCAAAACCCCTGCGGTAGGTCACCCAAAGCACTTTGCTACGTTTGGTGACACAGCAGGGGTGCCCGGGTTCATGGGATGAGATTTTCAAGGTCTTACTTCTGCATCAAGAGAGATTGGTGGAGGAAGACCTAACCTAGACCTTTCTAGCTGGTCTCTTTCGACCCATCGCCTTGCACTTTGACTCCTAGGCACATTGACCCCCTGGTTCCTACCCATCCCTCTTACCTTTTTCTTCCTCCCCTTCCTTTTTCTAATATCCTCCACACAACATCTCCAAAGATGACGTACGCTCTGGGGGGAAAATTATTTTCCTAAGAACCTACTGAGTGTAGCTAATGTAAAAAAACCTTCGAAATGAAGGCATTTAAAAAAAACATTCATATTTTCCTAAGAACCTACTGAGTGGAGCTAATGTAAAAAAACCTTCGAAATTAAGGCATTTAAAAAAAACATTCATATATTTTTCAAATAGAAAAAATATGAATGATTTAGAAATGGTTTTTGATTTTCATGGCCAAAAGTATTTTTGTTATTTATTTTTGGGTTGTTATGCCATGTTGCCCTACCTCCTCCTTTAGCCAACGTTTCGGAAAGCGTTACAGTGTCCATCATCACACTGCCCTGCCCTGATGATGGACATTGTAACACTGTTACGTTGTGTAAAGGAGGAGGTAGTGCAACACCGCATAACATCCCAAAATTAAATAACAAAAATGATAGGCCTTCTTTAAGCTATTTTCTGTTTTGTAGTTCTATTTAAACATGGCAAAGTGGGGAGACGGGGGTTATAAGCCTAACTACCTGATTATGAATGAATCACATGTCTGTCAGGTTCTCCTCAGGTTCGCTGGAGAACACATGGTCAATATACTGAAAGCTGTAGGACGCCCAACACATTGTCCAATATTGAGGGTATGTTCCGTATTTTAAAAATTTAATATTGATTTACCATATGTCACAACAATAATTTATGACACATACTGTCCAGCTCTCCAGTTTCTACACCATCACCCACCATAGTTGGAGAAACTCACTATATTGTGGCAACAAAACTTTTTAATAAAAAGTTCCGTTGCCGCGATCAGCGCCGGGATCAATTATTTCAAGTTCTACTTACTGCGTCATCCACTGCCAGAGCTGGAGAAACTCACTATAATGTGGCAACGAAACATTTTAATAAAAAATTCCGTGGCCGCGATCAGCGCCGAGATCAATTATTTCGAGTTCTACATTCTGCATTATCCACTGCTAGAGCTGTAGAAACTCACAAAATTTTTTTAATAAAAAGTTCCGTTGCCGCGATCAGCGCCGAGATCGATTATTTTGAGTTCTACGTTTTATATTATTGTAGAAAGCAATCACTTTGTGTTTTGACATATTTGATAAAATAAAATACTGTTTTGTTTAAAACCACGAGTTTTATTAATTTTTTGAACCGACCGGTTTCGCTTTACTCAAGCATCATCAGGGTACAAATTAATATGTACCCTGATGATGCTTGAGTAAAGCGAAACCGGTCGGTTCAAAAAATTAATAAAACTCGTGGTTTTAAACAAAACAGTACACTTAGTAGTTTTACATCATCCACTGCCAGAGCTAGAGAAACAATTTAATTAAATTAAATTAATTTAAAAAAAATATAAATGATTGTTATTCATTTCAGGGTAACGCTACCTTGTACAACTACAGCGTTGATAACAGAGATGTGCAGCAAGAATTGCTGTATGGAAAGTTTAAATCTCGTGTACTTCTTCAGAGGGAGGGCCTTACTAAAATGTGCTTCGATGTGTCTGCGGAAACTACTCCAAAGAAGCTTTGGTAGAAACGATTATAAAAAAATTAAAAATTTTACAAATTATTTTTTATTAATATTATTGAACATGTAAAAACACCTTTACTTTTGGATTATTAAATTAATGAATTAACGGGGCTTAAGAAAATTTCACTTCAAAAAACCTATGGTTCTAAAAACTAATTAAAACAAAATAATTTCTTGTCAACAAACTACCCAACTTAGTAGAGAAAACATTACTCCTGTTTGAATTAGGGAGCAGAGCCATTATAGAAATTATATTATTTGAAGAAAGAAATAAGTAAACTTATATAGAATTATGACTTTGAGATAAGAGTAACGATATTAGACAACGCTGTGCAACTATTGGCGTACGCTGATGATATCGATATAATCGCGAAAACTCCCGATGCTTTACGTGACGCCTTCATAAATCTTGAAAGCTCTGCCAAAAACGTGGGTCTCGTAGTAAACCAGCAGAAGACCAAATACATGGCTTTAGGATGCACCCAATAAACCCCAACTCTCTCATGTGGAAGCCAAAATTTTCAAACGGTAGCAAAATTCACATATCCAGGCTCCCTGATAACAAACGATAATAATCCTACAGAAGAGATCCAGAAGCGCATAGTGAACGTAAATCGCTGTTATTTTTGCCTACAAAACCAAATAAAATCCAGACTGATGTCCAGAAACACGAAGATATTAGTGCAAAAAACACTTACTAAACCAGTACTCACGTACGCAGCTGAGACGTGGGTACTAACTAAGAGGAATGAGCGAGAACAGGACGTTTTTGAAAGGAAAATTTTGAGGCGCATCTTCGGACCGGTTCTAGAAAATGAATTTTGGCACAGACGTTACAAAAATGAGCTATATATTCTGTTTAAAGAGCTAAATGTCACAAAATTTATAAAACTGAGAAGACTTCGGTGGCTAGGTCATGTGGAGAGAATTACCGAGCATCAAGCACCAAAGTCCCTTCTAAACTCAAGACCGATATTGCGAAGGAGCCTGGGAAGGCCAAGATTAAGATGGAGCGATAACGTCCACAAAGATATATCTACCTTGGAGCTTCTATACTGGAGAGCTGGCAGAAAACCGATATGAGTGGAGGAAGACTCTTGAGGAGGCTAAAACCCAACAGGGGTTGTAGAGCCAACAGTGATGATGATGATGATGATGATGATATAGAATAATAATAAACCTACATAATGAACTTCATTACCATTACAATTAGTAAAATAGATTTATAATATATATAAATTAATGTAATAACATAATTATTGCTTAATAGGTAGGTAGTAGGTGGTAAGTACGTAGAGTTGGTTCTAGCATTGATGTTATGAATAGAAGAGATGATAATATTCTAAGAGTAGGTACATAATTATAAGATGCAACAATAAGCGCATACAAATAACACAATATATTTTAATTTCAGCATTTCAAAAGCCGATTTAATATTTCCAGAGGATATGTTAAAAAAAAATATATTTTTTTATTAATTAATGATGATATTAAATAATTAATTAAACACTAAAAGTACATATTTTATTTAGTATTCGATCAATTACCACTAATAGATATATGCAGGTATGTAATCAAAAGATAACAAAATTAAAGATAGTAAAATTCGTTCAATGTAATTAAAACGTGTAATTACGTGATATTGGATTGATCTACTAGTTGTATGATTTAAAATTTAAAAGCTTTATAATTTCATTCAGATTTGATTTTATTATTACTGGATGATTTTTATAGCGCCATCACCTCATGGGCGCTTTACATGGGCTTTATATGGGAGGGCATAATGGTGCAAACCCATAAATGTAAAACAACCGTTTTAAATTTATGGGTTTGCAACGTGGGTAAAGAAATTACGGATTCCTTTCAAAACAATGAGCGTCCATCCCTATTGTTACCCTTATAAACCATAATACCCTATCTGATATTTTTTCCATCATCAAAGATAGATCCCGCAATGTTTGGGCAGAGTATTGGAATACTGCTCATCAATCCAAGGGATCCTGCTATGCCTCAATACAAAGGACTATCCCATCAAATCCATGGTTTCAACAATTCCCAATTTTTCCAAAAAAGAAATTTCCTCTAAAAAAGAAAGATTGTTTATTTTGTGGTCTAGAAGTGGGAACTTTAGATCGAATATTTTTTTAATGTCCTCTCTCTAAATAAATATCCTGTCTTCTATAAAGTGTTATCTAAAATTACCTCCCCTCCATTTAACATCTCGTCTCTTCAATGTCTGAACTGGATTCCAATCTTCACATACCTAATTCTGAAATTTAACATTAAAAAAATATATATATATATACATAAATTCACCTTTCCTTTCTCTGTAATTTTAAATGATGGCCTAGATCACCATTGAAAGCCAGAAATAATTGAAAAAAGTCACATGATCTTGGTCGGTAACTTATGTTTGTGAAATAAATTTTTAGATTTTCACGGCCAAAAGCATTTTAAATGTTTATTTTTGGGGTGTTAGGCCGTGTTGCGCTACCTCCTTCTTTAGCCGACGTTTCGGACAGCGTTGCAGTGTCCATCATCAGGGCAGATCCGGTAGATCCGATGATGTGTGATCACACATTGATTCATTCAGATCATTCTCGTTTGTTCGTACGCCTGTCTTTTGTTTCTTGTTGACCTTTCCAAGTACTTCTTTCTGAGTGTATTTTTTTCAGATATCTTTCTTTTACACTCTTCATCAAACCAAGGGTTCCTGGGCTGTTTGGGTATGTTTCCGACACTTGATTCCACAGCTCTTACAATTGCTTCTTTTATATCATTCCAGTCTTTTTCGAGTGATTCTTGGGAGTTCTGCTCAGTGATCTGACCTGTTAGGCTATTTACAAGGGCGTTGTGATAGTGCTATTTGCCTTCTGTTGTTTTGAGAGCCTCCGTAATGATTTTCGGAATAGTTGGTGGTTTCCGTGTCCTGTTGTTTGCAATTCGGCTCTTATAGGTGGCCACCACCATGTAGTAGTCTGAATCATAGTTGGCACCCCTATACGTCCTTACGTTTCTAAGCAGAAATAATAGTTAAAGCAAAATAAAACTCGTTCAAGAAACTCATGACGCAGCATTGCATCATGTGAAAAACCCTAGAGGCACCAGTCCAGAACGTTGGGTGATCCTATGGACTAACATACGACGGATCGACTTCAACTCGTTATTATCGTGATCTTATATTTTGAAAGTCACTCGCCATCGCTAGATTTGACTGTAGGTCGTCCTGAGAGAATTTTTGGAATCGGAAGCCATCAACTTGTCCCTGGACGCCTGTCGTCACCTGAACGGGCCACAATTTTTTTTCTTATTTTCTTCAGTGTAAAATATAAATGGTACCTCCTCGTATTGCGAATATTAATCCTTTCCTCTATCATACAAGGTTGCTTACAATTAACACGAATTTACTTAATTTCCGAACTAACTCGACAATAATTGTAATTTTTTTCATTGTAATATATCTTCTTAATATATAAAACAAAGTCGGGTTAGTTACACTATTTATAACTCGAGAACGGCCGGGCCGATTTTGATGATCTTTAATTTGTTGGATTTGTCTCCGCCCCGGAAAGGATAATAACTATTAAAACATCACAAAAATCAACGAAAAATACAGTTATTAAGAAAATTCTTTTCCCCATACATTTTATATGGAACGAATTCTCATATTTGAAAGAGCTGCGGGCATTTTGTGATAAGTACCTATAATATTGAACTGTGCGTGAATTCCAAAAATTCAAAAACGTCAAATGTCAATGCGCTAATTGTTTTACATTTGTTATTAGTTTTTTTTTTTAAATTATTTATTTGGCTTTCACCCATTAAGGGTGATCTTGGCCATTTCTTAAAGTATTTACATTTTCAGTTTTTTTTTTAATTAGTTACAATATCAGTTTTTTCAAATTAGTTACATTTTCAGATCAGTTTTTTTTACATGTAAGCATGTTTTTTTACATATTATATTAGCAAACATAGAAAATGGGCCAAGACAAATATTTGTATGATTATACAAGTTATACAAATATTTATATGGTTATTCATAGTTGATAATACTAATTGTAATTACAAAATTATAGATTAAGAAGATGTACAGGTTCCCAAAAATAGGAACCTCTACGATTGTACATAATAACACTGCAATAATAAATGCATACGTATGGAAGAGAAAGAAATCTGATTGATGCTTAAATGTTAAGGCCATTTTTACAAATAAATTTTGCTAACAAATATCGAATTTAAGGAGAGTTGAGACTAAGAAGGCAGGAAACGCTGGTAGGGAATTCAATTTTAAGTTTTATTAATTCACGTATGAGGTTTGGAAATTGGTCATTGATAGGACACTCAAAAAATTATGGTCTAAAGTATCCCCTGAACCATAATCACAATAAGGCGAATTGACTATGTGGAATCTGGAGAAATGGCTAAGACAACAATTATGACTTAGACGCATTCGAGTTATGGAAGAGATGTATTTTTAAGGCATGGAAGTGAATTCGTGAAAACCAGGGCTTGACAGGAAAAGAAGGTTGAATTAATGAGTACTGGTGACCTTTTATCAGAGATGACGATTTCCATTCAGAGGACCATTGGCGTTGTAACTTATTTTTAACTTTATTTAAATAGGGAAATAGTCTCTAACAGGAATAGGTTTACTACTTAATGGACCATGGACAATGGATTCCTGAGCAATAGAATCAGCCTTTTCATTTCCAACAATACCAAATTGTCCTGGGATCCAGGTCAAGACCACTGACACTTGAGCCAGCAAAATACAATATAGCAGGTAAGAGAGTCGCTACTGAAATTGAGAGGGGATGTGCTTATTTTTTGTAGTGAGCTAAGTGAGTCTGAAAGGATGAGGGCATTTCTAATGTTGGGAGGTTTGACGAGTCGTAAAGCTTCTGTGATAGCTTTGCATTCAGCAGAGAAAATGGAACACTCTTTGGGAAGTCTGTGTGGGAAACACAATTTCCTGTGAGGTGCATAGATACTGGCCCCACAATAGGAGTCCGGACTGAGTTTGGAACCATCTGTGAAAAAAATTATATAATTTGACCAGTTATTTTCAATAATTTTGTTGAATTCTGCATTATTGAATTCAGCTGAGTTTTTTATATTTTTTTTTACATATTCATTCTATGGGAGTTGTTTCCCAACTCTCATAATATTAAATTTAATTTGTAGGGTTCTGTTAAAATAAAATAAGAAGTATTGTACTCACTTGGTTTATTGATAAATACAATGTTTAAATAACAATGAGCAGTTGTTGCTTGATACACGTATCGTCACGGAGTGACGGGCCGTGCCGCGTCTCTCCCCACCTCTCGTCCCAATGGTGGTGGGAGTGTCGACACTCCACAATTCTATCCACCTTTGGATAGAAAGTAAGACTTTCATAGGGATACGAGTATAAGGGAGAGATTCATTGCGATAGAAGTTTGTGGATACGTTCAGGAAAGTTGAAAGAGGAAAGAGTTATTGTTATTAAACATATAATGTTGCCCCTCTTTCTTACACACTCAATGTCAACAGTCGAAAATGGGACAAACGGAGAACGTATGTCTACACCCCTTTAATGGAAAAATACAATAATTATAATAAATCTCCTTCACACTTATGAAGAAAATGAAACGCAATTCCCGTAAGTAAGTCGAAAAGTAAAAAAATCACATAAATTATAAATATGTATACAACGCCATCTCTGATACTGACAAACACAAAACGATGACAGTTACGCATCGATAATTGCTTCATTGTGTAATTTTAACTTAATAAAAAAATTGAATTTGAATTTAAGCTAATTAGTTAACACAACAGTTATTGATTCTGAGGCGGTACGAAGTTCGCCGGGTCAGCTAGTATCATATAAATCGCGTAATTTACCTGTGAATGGCTCATGCGATGAATTATCCATCGGTCACGCAAACTAACAATAATATTTTAGGTAAGTAATATAATATATTGGCATGTTATTAAATTGCTTAATTTAGTTGATCCTGTTTGGTCACCATGTCCAGAAAAGAACTTTTACGAGTTTTGTGTCTGCTGACGCTTTACCTAATATTAGTGTATTGTGAATTACCGATGATTGTTAAGTATATTTTTTTAATACATCTATTTGCTATAAGGAACGTATGTTTATTGCCTTTGTTATGCTATCACGGTTCCGTAATCGTGAATAGTCACGGTAATAATAAAAACGATAATTGAATCTAGACATTTCCTCTAAAATTCCTCTAACCTAACCCTAGGGTTCCGCGGATTGATGACGATATGGTCGATAACCGCAGGATAATAGCAGGATGACGGCCGGCGAAGTCTAGGGGTAAGGCTCTTGACTCGCTCTCCGAAGGTCGTGGGATCGAATTCCGTCGTGGCAATTAAATTTTTTTTGATCTTTTTTTTTTTTTTAAAGTAAGGCAAACATTCCCGGGTCACGAATAACCCAACAATGTTTGAAAATCTCCTACTACCACCACAGAAAGCCGAAAATGTCGCTTGTGTTGTGATGGATGACTTAGCCAGCCGAAGAATCGAACACGCGACGCTCGGGTAGGACCCAAGCGCTATGCCCACTCAACCACTGACCGGTCAAATTAATTTGTGTTATTTTACAATTTATTCATTTAAAATAACATATAGCATATTTGCGGAACGTTCCAGAGTGGAAGATACTTTCACAATCGCGTTGGTGTAAGACCACCATTCAGAATTTAAACTTCGCTTGAAACGGCTTTAGCCGTGTTTGGTGACTAGATCTGAATAGCCGGCTATTCCCATACCTTCCTCTTACCCATCTCCTTCTCCTCCCCACTACTTTAGCCTCACAACATACCCAAATTGGGGATGTTATAGTCTCACTTGCTCCAGACGGAAGCATTTGGGACTCTTGTGCGATATTCACGTAAAAACAGGGTTTAACCGATATCATCTCTATATGCTTGCATTTTAAGGTTAGATTAGGTTGGTTTAAAAATACTGGGTTCTACCGACATTACTTCTGTATACTCTCGTTTTAAGGTTAGGTTAGATTGGTTTTAAAATACTGGGTTCTACCGACATTACTTCTGAATACTCGCGTTTTAAGGTTAGGTTAGATTGGTTTAAAAATACTGGGTTTTACGGATATTACTTATTTACACTTCCGTTTTAATGTTAGATTGGTTAGGTTAGTTTAAAATACTGGGTTTTACGGATATTACTTCTGTATACTTGCGTTTTAAAGTTAAGTTGGTTATGTTAGTTCAAAAATACTGAAGTTTATGGATATTACTTCTGTATACTTGCGTTTTAGGTTAGGTTGGTTTAATAATACTGGGTTTCACCGATATTACTTCTGTATATATGCGTTTTAGGGTTAGGTTAGATTAGGTTGATTTAAAAATACGGGATAATTCTTCTGTATACTTGCCTTTTAGGGTTAGGTTAGGTTAGGTAGGTTTAAAAATACGGGATAATACTTATTTATACTTGCGTTTTAATGTTAGATTGGTTAGGTTAGTTCAAAATACTGGGTTTTACGGATATTACTTCTGTACACTTGCGTTTTAAAGTTAAGTTGGTTATGTTAGTTCAAAAATACTGAAGTTTACGGATATTACTTCTGTATACTTGCGTTTTAGGTTAGGTTAGGTTAGGTTGGTTTAATAATACTGGGTTTCGCCGATATTACTTCTGTATATTTGCGCTTTAGGGTTAGGTTAGGTTAGGTTGGTTTAAAAATACGGGATAATACTTCTTTATACTTGCCTTTAAATTTGAATTAGGTTGATTGCGTTTTAGGGTTCAGTTTCTTTTAAATACGGGATAATACTTCCATATTATTCCATGCTGGAGGCACTGCTTAAAACCAGCTGCATTCCAGAAGAAATCCTGAATTGTAGCTGAGCAGTGACCTTTTCATCAATAGACATCAACGGTGATATTTAAAAAAAAAATCAATTGATGGTTTTTATTTATTTATTATTTACTAGCTTTTACCCCCGGCTTCACTCGCATATTCGCCCCCCCCCCCCCCCATTAGTACCTATTTTATATTTGAACACATATTAGAATACTCATATTTGAATTTCTGCTATCAAATAAATCTCCATAGTAATCTAAACAAATAACAAAATGACAGCCCACGTCAAACATTTACTTAGCAACACGCTTTGCCAATAGACGTATAATAAATAATTTCATAATACCACAGCTTATTCATAACTCCAGAGCTTACGAATATATATATAGCCTATATTACTCGCAAATAATGTAACTTTCGATTAGTGAAAGAATTTTTAAATTCCATTCGGTATTTATTGCGTGAAAGAGTAACAAACATCCATCCATACATACATCCATCTATACAAACATTCGCGTTTGTAATATTAGTTCGCATTTATGATATTAGTAAGATATACTTGCGTTTTAAGGTTAAGAGATAGCATTGTTTGTTTCAGGGGCCCGCTGACATAAACTTTAAGTCAATAGAGCTGTGTCCGAATCCGGAACAGTACCCCAGTTTTTTGACGGTTCAAAGAAAAAAAGTAAACAGAACTCATGAAGTTTACGATGGAGTGGCGGAACTGGATGTAGACGTCGATGACAAAGTCAGCGTAATTAAACCAAATTACTATATTTTTGGAAGACAACCTTTGTATTAGTAAAAACTAGCTGGGATACCGGTTTCTTATGCTTGCCTTATAGTCCGATCAAGTTAGCCCGAAAAATACGGGGTACCATAGCATAAATTCCCAAGAAGCTGAAAATGTACGTGAACGTTAGGGACGCTATTATAATGAAATTGTGAAAAGTCCCAATCGATTCCCTGTATGGAAATTTTTTTATTAAAGGTCATAGTTCGCAAAAACGGGTTTTTTGGATTTTTTAGCGAAACGGTTAGTTTTATGATAAAAATAGTTTGGACAAAAAATGTAGATCGTGCAATTATCTACAAAAAATGTCTTTACACTTTTTCCTTTAAGATTCATTATTTCTGAGAAAAAGCGATTGTAAAATTTACTATAGTTGTATTCACTATACTATGCACACGTTTCCACGCCACCTGTCAGGTAGTGTACTTAACGCGTTTTTTTAAACGTGGTTTCCCCAGTAGGCCTACTCCACGGTCTGTTATTTAAGATGAAGCCATACTAAATAAGTCTTTTAATAAGCTTAGAAAAAATAAAGTATTAGGTCTATAAAAAACATTTTTAAGTGCAAACTCTCCTACTTTTAAACACTTTTTCGGATATGGTTTTATTACATAATGTGGCAAATTCAGTTTCTTATATAATTATCGCAAAAAAAAAATTGAAATTTACGCCCGAACCTAACAAAATAAAATATAATATGCATTTTAGCGTTGGTATTTTTGACATCACGGCGACAATACGGCAGTCGACGAATTTGTTATATCAAAGTGAACCTTATACCGTCCACCCAAGAACGACTGGCAGCCGCCCCATTCTTCTGTCATTACTCCTCCGGACGGAGCGGAGAAACAACGTGTTAGGGTCCGCGCTGCTTGTTTTCGTGAAATCAATTTAAAAATTCCGTTTTATTACAATAAACAATGCATAAAACAGGAATAAATGTTTTTTACAGGCTTTTACGAAATCAACATGTAAAAAAAATTCTCAAATATCTTTTCCTACCTTTCCAAAAGCTTTTTCTCGAGTATTTTTAAACTCCTCCCATAAAGGGGCGTGAATTCCGATTTCGATTTTTTCCTATACTAGTGGATCGCCTTAATCCTAGTAGAATAAAAGGTCTTCTCATTCAATTTCTTCTTCTTCTTCTCTTTCTCTATCTTCTTTCTCCATGTTCTTTGTCTGAGCTATTTTTTATCATAAAACTAACCATTTCGTTAAAAAATCCAAAAAACCCGTTTGTCCTTGAATAAAAAAAATTTCCATACATGGGACCGATTTTGACTTTTCACAATATCATCATAATAGTATCCTTAACATTCATGTAACTTTTCAGCTTCTTGGGAATTTGTGCTAGGGTGAATGTCTACCTTGACCGGACTATTATATGCCCCTACCCTAGCCCCATTCATGCAAGAAAGGTTTCGAATGGTCCACAATGTTTCAAAACATTCTATGGGTCTTGAAGAGACCCATGTTGTAGGAGGGAGGAAACACAGAGGCCGGTAAATTGTTCCACAGCCGAGCGGTTGAACTCAAGAACGAGTCGTAAAAACGACCCGTTCTCATGTGAATAATGTCAACCGTGTACAAATTTTGGGCGCGTGTTTGGCGTGTTTCCCGACTATGCACCAGTGCCGAGGGGATCAATGACGCTAGTTCCTCGGAGCATCTTCCATTATAATACCGGTAGAACAAGGACAGCATTCCCACCTGACGCCTGTGCTATAAAGATTGTTAATCTTATCCTGAAGAAGAAACATTTGGTTTCGAAACATGTTGACAATTTTTATTAAATGGTGTCTTTTTACAAAGGAATTTGATTTTTTTACATGTGCTCCACACAGGAGGCCCTGAGGAAAATAATTTCCCTGGGGGCCTATGTCATCTTTGGGGATACTGTGTAGAGGGTTTTTTAGGGAAAGGAAGCAGAGGCGAGTGCTGAGAAGGAAAAGGAGTGGGTAGGAATCTGGGGTTCAATGTGTCCTGGTCATCCACCTCCAAGACCTAGACAAAACTAATCCCATGAACCCGGGCACCCCTGCTAAATCTCCAAGCGTAACGAACCACTTGGGGTGACCTATGGCAGAGGTGCTGGTTATCCAATAAAGGTTCCCGGGGCGGCGGTACCCATTCCCGCCTCCCATATTTTAAATTTTATGATGTAATAAATATTTTTTTTATAATTAAATACCTTTGACAATTTTGGAGGCGGATTGGGTACCTTCACCCGGGGAACCATTTATTGGATAACCAAAACCCCTGCGGTAGGTCACCCAAAGCACTTTGCTACGTTTGGTGACACAGCAGGGGTGCCCGGCTTCATGGGATGAGATTTTCAAGGTCTTACTTCTGCATCAAGAGAGATTGGTGGAGGAAGACCTAACCTAGACCTTTCTAGCTGGTCTCTTTCGACCCATCGCCTTGCACCGCAGTTGGAGGGATGGATTCATACGTTCTTCACTCCTAGGCACATTGATCCCCTGGTTCCTACCCATCCCTCTTACCTTTTTCTTCCTCCCCTTACTTTTTCTAATATCCTCCACACAACATCTCCAAAGATGACGTACGCTCTGGGGTCAGTGGAGCTAATGTAAAAAAACCTTCGAAATGAAGGCATTTAAAAAAAACATTCATATTTTTTTCAAATAGAAAAAATATGAATGATTTAGAAATGATTTTAGATTTTCATGGCCAAAAGTATTTTTGTTATTTAATTTTGGGGTGTTATGCCATGTTGCCCTATCTCCTCCTTTAGCCAACGTTTCGTACAGCGTTACAGTGTCCATCATCACACTGCCCTGCCCTGATGATGGACATTGTAACACTGTTACGTTGTGTAAAGGAGGAGGTAGTGCAACACGGAATAACATCCTAAAAATAAATAACAAAAATGAAAGACCTACTTTAAGCTATTCTCTGTTTTGTAGTTCTATTTAAACATGGCAAAGTGGGGAGACGGGGGTTATAAGCCTAACTACCTGATTATGAATGAATCAAATGTCTGTCAGGTTCTCCTCAGGTTCGCTGGAGAACACATGGTCAATATATTGAAAGCTATGGGACGCCAAACACATTGTCCAATATTGAGGGTATGTTCCGTATTTTAAAAATTTAATACTGATTTACCATATTTCACATCAATAATTTATGACACCTACTGTCCAGCTCTCCAGTTTCTACACCATCACCCGCCATAGTTGGAGAAACTCACTATATTGTGGCAACGGAACTTTTTATTAAAAAGTTTAACGCGATCAGCGCCGGGATCAATTATTTCGAGTTCTACTTACTGCGTCATCCACTGCCAGAGCTGGAGAAACTCACTATAATGTGGCAACGAAACTTTTTAATAAAAAGTTCCGTAGCCGCGATCAGCGCCGGGATCAATTATTTCGAGTTCTACATTCTGCATTATCCACTGCTAGAGCTGGAGAAACTCACTATAATGTGGAAACGAAACTTTTTAATAAAAAGTTCCGTTGCCGCGATCAGCGCCGAGATCAATTATTTTGAGTTCTACGTTTTACATCATCCACTGCCAGAGCTAGAGAAACAATTTAATTAAATTGAATTAAGTTTAAACGAATTACAAATGATTGTTATTCATTTCAGGTTAGCATTACCTTGTACAACTACAGCATTGATAACAGGGATGTGCAGCAAGAATTGCTGTACGGAAAGTTCAAATCTCGTGTACTTCTTCAGAGGGAGGGCCTTACTAAAATGTGTTTCGATGTGTCTGCCGAAACTACTCCAAAGAAGCTTTGGTAGAAACGATTTAAAAAAAATTAATAACCACAAGAAAATGTAAAAAAAAATTAAAAATTATTTTTTATTAATATTATGGATCATGTAAAAACACCTTTACTTTTGGATTATTAAATTAATGAATTAATTTATTGTTTTGAATTCCGTTTAATAACTCAGGCAAAAACGCTCAGGTACAATTATTGGTTTTTCGAAACATATCATCTTTTTTTTGTGTATTTTATTTAGATATAAAATTTGACATCTTATATCTAATGTTTTCTTTTCTATGACTACTACAATATTATTTACTACCTACTGACTAAAATTTGGACTTTACAACATTAAGACATAATCCACGAAAAACTGCAAGACTTTTAGCCTCCTTAACATTTACAGGGAGTTCATTGAACATTTTAAAACCTTTATGATAAATATTATTTTGTGTTCCCTATAAATTTGTTTTAGGAAGCCTAAAATCGTTGCAGTTTCTCGTTGGATAACAATGAACTATACTGTTGATTCTAACATTATTCGACATATAATCTGGTAACATTTTATTTTTTAACTTATAAATAAAAACTAGGGTATTGAAAACTAATCTTTGCCACACACTTAATATATTGAGTTGGCGTTGCATGGTTTTTATCCTGGTATATCTGCTACAGCACAATATAGACCTCATGCCTCTGTTCTGAATTATTTCCATTCTTTTAATTTGTGTTTTATTGCTCAGAAAGATTACACTTGAGCAATAATTCAGATGAGATGCTACAGTTGTGTTATAGACCAATTTCCTAGTTTTAAAGTCTAATTTTCCCTTTATTTTACTTAAGAAATTAATCTTTTGGCAATTTTTTTAGTTAGCATTTCAAAGTTAGAGTTAAGTTTTAACTTATTATCGATTATGATTCCCAAAAATATCTCTTCAATATTTTGATTGTCTATATTTAGGGTAATAAGTTCATTTTGTTTTTTCCCTAATACCATGAATTTACTTTTAGTTACATTTAATTTGAGTTTATTTATGCTTAACCATTTAGATATTTCATTAAGTTCACTTTGTGTTTTTGACAATGCATCTTCAATATTATTTGCTATAATATATAAAAGTGTGTCATCAGCAAACAGTTTGATGGAACAGTACTTTAGGCACTTCACTATATCATTAATATATATAATAAAAAGTAGTGGTCCCAAGACCGATCCTTGAGGAACTCCAAGGTTTACTTGTTGCTCTTCAGAGATAGCATCTCCAAATTTGGTTATTTGTTTTCTGTTTTTTAGGTAATCAGTAAACCACTGCAATTCTTTACCATGAATTCCCATGTCTTTCAATTTCATTATAAGTCTTTCTCTGTCTATCGTTTCAAAAGCACGTCTAAAGTCTAAGAATACTGCTATGATGACTTTCTTCTGATCCATACTTGTTTTCCATTCATTACCAGACAATTTATTGCTGTTTCACAGGAATATTTGTTTCTAAATCCAGATTGTTGTTTTACAAGAATGTTATTTTTTTCAATAAAATTGTTTATCTGTTCTTTAACTATCGATTCTAGTAATTGTTCATATTTAGGTAATCCGTTTATTGGCTGAAGTCTTCGAAATTTTTAGCATTTATTATTTTGGGCACTGGTGTTATTATGGAAGTTTTCCATGACTGTGGAAAAATTCCCTCTAACAGAGATTCATTTATTAGTGCAACTAATCTGTCTCCTATAGCTGGCAGTGCATCTTTGATTATGCCTATCGTTATTCCATCCGTGGACGATTTTAGTTTCATTGCATTAAGAATTTTCATTAAATACTCAATGTTAATTTTATTAAACCAGAAAATATTATTATTCTCTCTTCTTTCCATTGATTGAGAAAATGTGTCTGTGACTAATGGAATGCTCTTATTTATGTTTTCGACACTGAGTATAAAATTTGTATTAAATTTTTGTGCTATTTTAGGTTTATCATCTTCAACTCCATCGGGGAATCAAACTTCCTTAGTGTCTCCCTTCTGTTTACCGCTTATAATTTCTTTGAGTGTAGTCCACATTTTTCTTGAATCACTTTGAGAAGTAATTATTGTTTGTCTAGTATACGAATTTTTAGTTTGTTTTATTTCTGTGCTATACATGTTTCTAAGTTTCTTATAGGTTTCCCATCTTTCTTCCGTAAATTGTATTTTACAGGCTTTATAAGCTGTATCCCTTTGTTTTTGTAGAAGATGTAGAGATTTCGTATACCAATTATTTGTATCTTTTAATATAATATTAGTTATAGGCATTAGCTCGTTTACTACTGTTTTCAGATGTCCTACTAGTTCATCGGCTTTTTCCTCCAAATTTCCTTGGTTATCGCAAATCCACTTTTTTGTTTTTTAATGCCGTACACAATTTATCCTTATCAGTTCTTTTTATTCCTATACGTAATATTTCGTATTTCCTGTGGCTTCGGACTACTATATCTAATTTTTGTAACAATTGGTCAAATCAATCATGGTTTTAGAGGTTTTTCCTATTCTTGTATAATTTTTGACAAGTTGCTTCCAGCCTAAGCAATTTATGATCCTTTGTAGTCTTGTGCTTTTTGCATTGGGTTTCATCATATCGATATTAAGATCTCCACAGATTATTATTAAATCTCTTGTATTTATTTGTTTACGACACCATTCATCAAAAAAATCTAAGAATTTTGTATCATTTTGATTTGGGGAATGATAAATAGCTGCGTAGGTTTCCCTCTTAAAATCCTTTTGAATTTCAATAGCAAGTATCCAGGTATTATTTTTATCTAGAACCGTATTTGTTGTGACTTTGTAAGAGATATTATTTTGAATTAATATTATAACTCCCCCCGTATGCCTGCTAAATGAGTCGCATCTAATTGTCGAATAGCCCTGAAATGTTATTTCTTGTAGTTTAATTTCTTCAGTAACACAAGTTTCACTCATCATTACTATGTGCGGTTTGTATTCTCTTAGCATGTCTTCAACTTCTTCGATATGTGCTAGTAAACTAGAGACGTTTAAGGAGTATATTGTTGTGAAGTTTCGGTTTAATCTAAAAAATTAACCATTCTGTTCTCCTGTTCAATTTTTCGACAGTATACTGGACAGTCTTTGCTCCATACAGGGTGATTAATTTTTAAATTTAATTTTATTCTTTCATTTGCCTTTTTGTAATTAATGCAGGCATCATATCCTTCATTACAGTTTTTAATATCATGGAATTTTGCACATCTTGGACATGATATTTCATTTTTACAATGTATCGCCTTGTGGTTAAACCCGTTACAGTTAAAGCATCTCAAAATATTTACATTGTCGTAAACACGGCATCTGTCCCATCCTAAATATATCTTTTCAGCCTTTATTATTCGTTGGTACGTGTTGCCGTCGACTTCCGCATATACTGTGTAATTCATCTGGTCTCTTTTATTTTTAAACTCTTTTATGTAAGTTACCTCAATATTTGAACTTGTTTCGAAAATGTCTTCATTTTGTGATTTTATTTTTGTTTCGATTTCCTCCCTGTCTTGTTTCTGAGTTATTCCAACAATTTTTATACTTGGTTTCTTCGCTTTAATTGTTTTTATATCGTATTTGTCTCCTAATTTTCCCTTTACCTCTTCACACATCTTGTCTATATTCGATGCATTTTTACATTCA
This sequence comes from Limnephilus lunatus, assembly GCA_917563855.2. Classification (NCBI taxonomy): domain Eukaryota; kingdom Metazoa; phylum Arthropoda; class Insecta; order Trichoptera; family Limnephilidae; genus Limnephilus; species Limnephilus lunatus. Next base: position 3,401,217 of record OU830593.1, on the reverse strand, counting down.
ACAATTATTCCACCATCTTTGGCGTTTCTTACACCCGTCACACCGCAGTTTATGGGATCAATATTATTTTTATTTCAGTTGTAGTTTTGACATTTTCTTGTTTATTTTTCGGTTTAATCATTACCATAGGCTCGTGTTTTTTAACTTTTTCAGCATAAGATTCATTTAAAGTTATTTTTTTAATATCATTTTTTAGGTCATCATTTTTATTTTTTATATTTTCAGAGAGACATTTATTCTCAATAAAAATTTTTTCGCATTTTGTATTGAGTTGGTCGTATTTTTTAGACAAAATTTTCATTTCTTTTAGGATTGTAAAATTTTTCTGTAATACTTCCTCCATTTTGCCTTCATACATTTTAGACTGTTCGTCTACTTTATTTTCAAAGAAAGTTTTTATTATTTCAAATTCTTTTCTTAACATTGTTTTAATGTTGTCAGATATATGTTTTTCAGATGCCTCTTGCGTCATATTTGCCCTAGTGGCGCGCGTAGTGGTGGTATTCTGGTTGGTAGACATTTTTGGGTCCTCTATTTGGGTTCAAAAATGCCCCCACTATATTAAGAATTTAAAATATTGTCTCTTGTTACAGTAACAGTCATAGCAATATTCTGTTAACTTTTTGTATGGCTTCAAATTTCACTTGTCTTCAGACTTCAAATTTTTAAATTCAAATTTAAATTCAAATTCAAATGGTTTCAAATTGAAATGTCACTTGTCATGGTAATTTCAAGATTTTGTTTTTAAATTCACTGTTATAGTTGATATGTTTCCACTATGATTATTTAAAAATTGGAATAAGATTCACTTTTTTAATGTAATACACTAAGTTTTGTGCGGAAAACACAATGCAGATATCGATTTTTGGAACTTTTTGTAGGACAAAATATTTGGTTGCTTTAAATAAAAACTCCATAGATGATCTAGATTTTTTTCTTTTTAAAAAAGAAAGACAAACATTCCCGGGTTACGAATAACCCGACAATATTTGAAAATCTCCTACTACCTCCACAGTTAGCCGAAAATGCTGCTTGAGTCGTGATGGAGGACTAAGCCAGCCGAGGAATGGAACGTCTGGGTGGGACCCAAACGCAATGCCCACTCAACCACTGACCGGTCAAATAATCTTCTAGAAATCGTTGTGCATCCTTTACTATCATGGTTAGAAATATGATCGAAAGTTTAGATTTAAATTCTAACCGGTTTTAGATAGAGAAAATACCTAAAAGTCACAATCCAAAATTTCCGACCGCAATTTGAAAAATATTAGGTACGAAACTTTCGAAAATTTTTATTAACTATTTTTACATGAAACGATAAAAGACATTTAAGACATTTGCCTAATAAATTGAGTATGCCTTTTTTTCATTATCAGTAATTTTAGTTAGTAAAGCTTTGACGGCCGACGTGGTCTAGGGGTAAGGCTCTTGACTCGCAATCCGAAGGTCGCGGGATCGAATCCCGGTGGGGGCAAATAAATTTTATTTGGATGTTTTGTGTTATTTCACAATCTATTTATTTAAAATAATGTATACAAATATTTGCGGCACGTTCCAGAGTAGAAGATACTCTCAGTATCGCCCTGGTGTAAGACCACCATTCAGAATTAAAACGTTGCTTGAAATGGCGTTACCCGTATTTGGTGACCAGATCCGAATAGCCAGGTACTTCCCCACCTTCCTCTTACCCATCTCCTTCCCCTCCCCACTACCTTCAGCCTCACAAAATACCCCAATTGGGGATGCCATAGTCTCACTGGCTCCAGACGGGAGCAGCTGAGACTCTTGTGAGGTATTACTATTCAAAAAAGGAAAAACAAAAGATGAGCCATTTTTAAAACTTTTTTAACCTTGTATTAACAAAATTATATGTTTATTTCGAATTATAAAATTATATAGAATTTTTAAAAAAATTTAAAGTAGAGTTTTTAATTTTAGGATGGGTTCAGATATAATCCAATTATTTGGATTTTATTTGAAAGTGGAAAAATGTTGATCTTCAAAAAAAATAGGCCCGCGGTCGGGGGGTTAAAAGAAGTAGAATGTATTTAGTTAATATAAATAGTGTCATTAGTCATTAGTTAATTTATAAATACTAAATGTGACTGTAATTTGTAACCTCAATTTTATGTTTTATTACTCCCATGATGCTATGAAGTGAAATCGTACAAGGTTGGTAATCATCGACATTATTGTTTTAAAATACTGACCATTGTCAACTCAACAATACTATTTGCATGCTTTGTAATATTAGTAAAATCATGTTATTCATCCATAAGCGCATGTTATGAAGCAATTATTATTAAGCAATTAACGCGCAAGGGGGTTCCATGCCAACTCAGAATCAAGCAACTCAACACCTCCCTGAAAAGTCATTAAAATCTATTAAAAAATAGCCTATAACCTAACCGAACGTAACCTGTACAAGACCTGTAGGCCTGCGCAAAAACTGTAAATAATAAGCGCCGGCACACAGAGACGTCCGATTGCAATGTCTTTATAAATGATATGATGAAATTGAACAAACTTAAAACATTTCCTCTTTAGAAAATCGTTGAATGGACTCCGATCTTATATGCATTTTCAAAATTATCAACAGTATTACTGACACACCTGCTTTGTTACAACTCATCTAGTTCAACATCCCTTCCCGTAGACTCCGAAATAATGAATTGCTGTTCCTCAATCAACATTCTACTAATTGTGGATATCATTCATTTTTATCCAGAATGTGGAGACTTGTCAACGTAAATCAAAGCATTGAATTTTTTGGTGTAAGCCTAAATGACTTTCGGCAGTCGATACGCAATGTGATTTTTAAATCCATCTTCAAGCTACTTGTATCTTCTATATGTACTTTTATTTAACTATTTTTTTTTATTATAACTTTACAATTTTCAACATCATTACATATTAGTACCATATGCTCACACTAGACTTCACTCAAATTAAATATCCTCCATTTTAACCATGAAACAGGCAGCCGCCTAGTATGGTGATTCAATGTATCTAATCTACGTAAATGTCTAATATGTGTAACATGTATTTTATAAATAAATAAATTTAAAAAATATTATACGTATTTTGTCAATGCTCTTCATCTATATGTACTCTCCTTTCATTGTGATCTCTCTTTTTTTATTCGTGTTATTGTTATATTGTTAATGGTCTTCCCGTAAATAAATATATAAATGTCTATGTTAAAGATGTTTTCTCGCTTTGACAGCTGTTGAAGGTCCAGGTTGTGCGCAGCAGGGGTATTGTAACATGCGTTTGTAAGGAGAGAGCTTCCGGTTACCGAAACGTCCATGATAGGCAGGTATCATCGCGGCCGGGGCTATCACCGGTGAACTCACAAGTAGACTGGCTGATCATTGCGTGGCCTTGGGTGCTACATATCCGGCATCAGCATCCAAGGCCGTGGCAGTCACAGCAACTCACGAGTAGACTGGCTTGTTATTGCATGGCCGTGGATTGCTACATCTGGCACCAGCATCCAGGGCCGGGACGGTCACAGCAACTCACGAGTAGACTGGCTTGTCATTGCGTGGCCGTGGGTTGCTACATATCCGGCACCAGCATTTAAGGCCGGGGCGGTCAACACTCACAATGTGTGTTGTCAGGACGATATTTAATTTTCAACTGAACTGAACACCATTGTATTTAGCCGGCATAAGGTACGTAAAATAGGGTTTTGTGGGTATGAATTTTGGAAAAATATACAAAGATAAATGCTAGGTACCAACAGTCTTCAAAATTCATTCGGTTATTGGTAGGTAAAAAAACACCATTCCTAATTTGTTTTATTCTTTGGAATTTCGCTATGACACTCTGTATCAAGTATCAACCCAATTAACTTAAGAGAATAAATATTTCTGAAATCAATGTCTTAGAGAAATTCTGTCCTTTCTCTTTTGATATTTTACAGCAGAGTTGTTATCGTCGGATGAACGATTCCGTGAACAATTAGTTTTAATAATAAATACACAAATTATTGGCCGAAACCCATCGGATCACCCTTTGTATCTTATCTTCCCTCTTTGCCCTCCCTCTTGTTGGTATCTGGTATCGCTGTTTGGTGAAAATTGGACATTTCGCAGAAATTTCAGAGATTCGATCCTTTTTAAATATAAACTTTGTCAGGGGTCACCAAGAGAGAGCCAGAGGGCAATTATTTTTGCTCTAACAGATATCTTTGTAATTTTTACTTGTTAGGCAGTTACTACTTTCGGGTGTGGTATTGAATCCAATGTATTGCAAAGTTGAAATTTGATTGTACGAAGCAGAATTTTTTTTTTTACTTAAATGAGGAGTGCTCGCTAGCTCCACTTAGCGAAACTCAATCAAAAATATGAAAACATAAAAATCAGAAAAGGATACTTTCACATCTAGGACTCGAACCCAGGACCTACGTCTTGCAGAACCGGAGCTCTGCCAACTGAGCTAATGTGACCCTATCCGATTCGGTCATATTTAACTGTATCATACTTCTAGTAAGAACTATTTTATTTATTTATTTTTTTTATTTTATATATACACAGAAACAAACAGTACATTATATTATCCATTGGTGAAAATTTACAATTAATAAAAAACAATTCATGGTGGGTACCTATTATGTGTTTCATTGTAGTGTCTTATTTATGGTGTGCATATTAAGTAATTACCGGGTAATGTGTATAGTGGGAAGGTGTGAGGGTGTGTTTGTGTGTGTGTGAATGTGTGTATGTAAGTATGTAAGTATGTAAGTATGTAAGTATGTAAGTATGTAAGTATGTAAGTATGTAAGTATGTAAGTATGTAAGTATGTAAGTATGTAAGTATGTAAGTATGTAAGTATGTAAGTATGTAAGTATGTAAGTATGTAAGTATGTAAGTATGTAAGTATGTAAGTATGTAAGTATGTAAGTATGTAATTATGTAAGTATGTAAGTATGTAAGTATGTAAGTATGTAAGTATGTAAGTATGTAAGTATGTAAGTATGTAAGTATGTAAGTATGTAAGTATGTAAGTATGTAAGTATGTAAGTATGTAAGTATGTAAGTATGTAAGTATGTAAGTATGTAAGTATGTAAGTATGTAAGTATGTAAGTATGTAAGTATGTAAGTATGTAAGTATGTAAGTATGTAAGTATGTAAGTATGTAAGTATGTAAGTATGTAAGTATGTAAGTATGTAAGTATGTAAGTATGTAAGTATGTAATTATGTAAGTATGTAAGTATGTAAGTATGTAAGTATGTAAGTATGTAAGTATGTAAGTATGTAAGTATGTAAGTATGTAAGTATGTAAGTATGTAAGTATGTAAGTATGTAAGTATGTAAGTATGTAAGTATGTAAGTATGTAAGTATGTAAGTATGTAAGTATGTAAGTATGTAAGTATGTAAGTATGTAAGTATGTAAGTATGTAAGCATGTAAGTATGCGCATTAAATTTTTTTTTTTGATTAACATGATGCTCTTTTTAATTTTGGGCAGTGAATCGGAGAAAATGTGTGCATTGCAGTTGACGGGGAGTACTTTGAAGGGGACTATATCGAATTTGATGAATAAACTAGTATTTTAGATTATATGAATAAGGTCCTAAAACTTTTTGATCAAAGTGTTATTCGTACTAGATATTTTCAATGCCTTTTTATTACAAAAATAAATGTTCTGCTTTGTTAAGAATTGGTTGTTTATCGCTGCTATAGATAATTTCATGTTTCCACCACCTGGTGTCGCATCAATTTATTGTTTCGATTATTTTTCCTTTCCCTCGTCCTAATTCACACGTATTTACGATTGTAAAAAAGTTCGTTCCGGGACATTGGCTGTAGATTCACACCTATTGCTTTATTATTCAATCATTTCTGTGTCTGCAAAATTTCTCCCAGCCATCACAACAGTATTGTTCTCTTACAGACCCCTCAGGCCTTGGGCAAATTGTATCAGAAGATCAGAAAATTTCCGCTGTGCAAAAAATCCAAATCAATGAAATATTTCTCAATGTATCTGAAATCAAAAATAACTGTTATAAAGGCGCTTTCGAATTTGATTATTACAAATAAACACATAAATTTTATCTATATTTTTTTTTATATATAAGTTTTTGAAAGGAAAATTTTGAGGCGTATCTTCGGACCGGTTTTAGAAAATGGATTCTGGCGCAGACGTTACAGTTACAGCAATTAGCTTTATACCCTGTTTAAGGAGCTAAAAGTTACAAAACTTATAAAACTGGGAAGACTTCAATGGCTGGGTCATATATAGAGAGAATGACCGGGCATCTAGCACCAAAGTCCCTGCTGGACTCAAGACCGATAGGGCGAAGGAGCCTGGGTAGACCAATATTAAGATGGAGCGACAACGTCCTCAAAGATATATCTACCTTGGAGATTCTAAGATGGAGAGAGCTGGCACAAAACCCACACGAGTGAAGGAAGACTCTTGAGGAGGCCAAGACCCACCGGGGGTTGTAGAGCTAAGAATTATGATGATATATTTTAAATATTAAAATATTAAGAATGGCTCACCTTACGTTTTTTCTAAATAAAATTACTGTTAATGACTATAAAAAAATGCACACATTTCTTAGGCAAATGTGTCATAAATGTTATTATCAACTCACTTTTTTTGCCATTTGATAAAAAAAACAATTATTACAAAATTCTTGAAACTTCATAAATTTTTCCCAAATTCAGTCAGAAACTTTGATTTTATAAAGGTGCACAATTCAATTTTTCTGTGGTCAACCTAGATTCGAATATAATGTGGGATGTTTTATCGTTCTAACACCGTTTAGATGATATTTCTCACCATGCGAATAAGGGTGACAACGATTTCTATTAGATCTGTGAACTATGTGAACTGTTCCCAAAAGCGAATAAATTGGCCTGAAGGGATGGTAGAATAAGAAAATAAAATAAAACCTTGGTCGTCCCTGCCCAAATTCTGTAAATTGACCAATAAACGTATATAAACTTTCGATCTCGGCATTTTGACAATCAATATCGGCGCCAAACAGCGCAAATAAAAACTTTATTCTCAGACAAATCTTTGATATCCTCTGAATAATGTACTGGAAACAAGCCATCCCTTCTTTATGTAGCGGAAAGCGTTTGAGATCACCCTGTAGCCTGTAGGGATGAAGGTTGGATTTTTTGGCTTACTTAAGAATTTTATTACTTTATAAAGGTCAACATTTTTCAAAAAGCAATAAAATATTGAATTAAAGACTTGAATTTTTTTAATCAATAGCTTCACTTAGGAGGCCCTGGGGGAAACAATTTCCTTTGGGGGCCTATGTCATCTTTGGGGATGTTGTGTTTTTTTTTATTTTTTACAGTGAATACCGCACAAGAATCTCAACTGCTCCCGTCTGGAGCCAGTGAGACTATGGGATCCCCAATTGGGGTATGTTGCGAGGCTGAAGGTAGTGGGGAGGGGAAGGAGATGGGGAGAGGAAGGTTGGGAAGTACCTGGCTATTCAGATCTGGTCACCAAACACGTGGAGGGTATTTTTAGGGAAAGGAAGTAGAGGATGTTCTGGGAAGGAAAAGGGTATGAGTAGTGGAATAGAATCTGGGGATCTCTGTATCTAGGGGTGACGGATCTATGAATCCATCCCTCCCACTGCGGCGCAAGGTGATATTTCAAGAGAGTACGGCTGGAGAAGTCAAAAGGACTCCCTCAACCATTTGCTCTCGATCCGGCTTACCATGCAGCTGGTGGTCAGACGCATCCGCCGCCAAGACCCTGATAAACCTAACCCCATGAACCCTGGCACCCAAGTCACCAAACTTCGCGAACCACTTGGTGTGACCTACGGCGGAGGAATTGGTTTTTCAAAAAATGGTTCCCAAGGCAGCGGTACCCATACCCGCCTCCCAAATTGTTAGATATATAAGTAATACAGTAGTAGAGATATATTTAATTAATGAAGACAATATATAGAAAAATCAGAAAAAGATACAGTCAGATCTAGGAATCGAACCCAGGACCTTAGCATTGCCGGGGCGATGCTCAACCACTGAGCTAAAGTGACCCCATCTGATTCGGTCATATTTAACTGTATCATACTTCGACTGAGAACTACCAACATTATGTGTATTTTCAGGCATGTTTTTTTTATTGGCTGCTATCTTTAAAAAAAAAAATATATATATATATACAGGGTTTTAAGGGACGTATTTGACTTATTGAGAATACATGTACAAAAAAATTTAAACGAAATTTTGGTCGGGGGGACTTTTTTGAGGACCTTTTTTTTGCAAATTTTCAATACAAAACTGTTTTTCACCATCATTACGAAATTCAAATGGAATGGAGATTTACGATGTCAGACGAGTGTAAATAAGACAGAGAGCATGCTAAAAGGGCTAAATGGATCGATTGTTTACATTCAAAGTTATGTGGAAGTCACTTCTAGATTCTTTCTTTGTTCTATGGACAAGTAGAATAATATAAGTGAGACAAACCTACAAAAAGTTTTACAGCTCTAATAAAAAGCTTTGAAATAAAATAAATAAACAATCAAATAAATCATTTTTTTAATGCAATAAACATTTCTGCCGAAATTGCAAGCTTCTTCGGTTAAACTCATTCGTAATTTCACTTTATAGACGCGATAAATTTGATGTAGGTGACGATTCGTTCCCTCCCTTTTTGATGGTCGAAATTCTCAAAGAAATTGTCTAGGAATTATCGCTCATTTCGAAGTGTAGCCTCAGATGGCACCGCGCGTTTTCAATCCGCGACAAAATATTCCAGACAAAATATCCTACGGACATCTCCCAATAAAATATCTACTAAAACCTAACATATATGTCTTTATTATTTTTGTCCCATTTTAATATTTTTTAACAATAATTTATCGTCTTTACAGGAATTCTGTATCATTTTGTCCCATTTTACTATTTTTTAACAATAATTTATTAATATTTCTATTTTTGATACTAAGAATTCATGGTAGAATTCCATTATAATATATTATAATAAAACGAATATAATATTCAAATTAATAAATTACTTTGTTTTTACCACTATAATTGATTATAAAAAACCGACATGTTTCGTAAGCCAACCTTACTTCATCAGGGTTTTAATAATACTAATTTTTAAATAATAGACATAGAACATTGTTACCATTGTCTATGTTTATTATTTGTCTATGTCTGTTATTTTTCCATTGACACTATGTTCTATGTATATTATTTAAAAATTAGTATTATAAAAACCCTGATGAAGTAAGCATGACTTCCAAAGCATGTCGGTTTTTTTATAATCAATTATAGTGATAAAAACAAAGTAATTTATTAATTTCAATTAAAATGGTGCAACAAAGTAAGTTCGTTGTTTTATCTATTGTAATTTTCATCAAATGTTTTAATGTATAATATGTATTTTATATATGTTCTAACGTATAATATATATTATAAAACATGGGGCCCTTCAAAATTCAATAAAAAATTCCATATCATCATAAATTTAATAACGATTTGACAACAATAGAAATTATATCATTAATGATGCATATTACTTGTAAGGTTTTTTCCCAAACAATATTGAAGTAAGGCTACAAGCCCGAGGTAATTAAGCGTACTGGAAGAAAACTAAATAATTAGAAACAAGACCACCCCTCTCCCGCTCCCCCATATTTGTGTATATAAACCGTGAGTTATGAATAATTTGTACCAGGCTGAAGATGGCATTAACAGGCTGAAACCGGTTACGGTCAATAAAATTAAGCGGAAAAAAGTTTTATAATAGTTTTATTATAATAATATTGTTTTTATTTAAAATGGTAATATTTGATTAAATCAAGACAATATTAGCGAAACTCAATGGAAAATCTGGAAACAGAAAATCACAAAAAGATATTTGCACCTCTGGGACTCGAACCCAGGACCTTTCGATTTCCGGGCAAATGCGCTGACCACTGCGCTCTATTGTCTTTATAAGATGTCTGTATTATTTTTGGCCCATTATTTTGCTAGGTTAGGTTAGGTTGGGTTAGGTTTTAGTACATGTTTTTTTTCCGTAGGACATTTTGTTGGGGACATTTTGTCGGGGATATTTTGTCGGGGATATTTTGTTGGGGATATTTTGTCGTGGATTGAAAAGTCCTGGAACCGCCTAAGATAGCTTTCTCCGTTATCTTTCTGGAAAAGGATTTTAATGATTTTGAAATTGGAATATTACTCGAAATAGGATCATTTGCATAATATAACATTTTGAAATGACGGTAATTTTTAATAGGCTTTCTTGTGGAAATTGAAAATGTCCATGAAGAGATTTTCTTTGAGAAGCTTGGACGTGATGGTGAATCAAGATGATTGTAATATTAAATTAATTTAAATAATTAACAGACATTGATTTTTCATGGTATCCAGGCCTTAACAGCCTTACAGCTGCCATGGATATTATCAAAACATTATTTCAAACTAGTTGAAGTCTTTAGAAAAATTTACGCCGGGTTTTTGAAATAATAATAATTATTTATTTTCTTTCTTTTTTAGTTACAAGTAGAGATAATGATATCCTCACTGGGATCTCCCGTGCTGAGGATTTCATTTATTTATTATAATTTAATTATAAGAAATTAATATGAATTTGTTATAAATACATATCATGTAGTTTTTTTTTTTAAATAATTATGAAGTAAATAAGATAATGTTTTTTTATAATTCAGTTCAGTATATTCGGTTTTAGTCTGTATTTGATATCAGTATATTTTTTTTTTTTATGATCTCCCTATATTTAGTATCCAGTTTTTTATTTGAGATTTAAATGTTATAATGTTGAGGTTTTTGAGTGAGAGTGGTATTTTATTGTAGAATTTAATACCATAATATAAGAAGCTTTTTTGCCCAAATGTTGTGTTAGTAGTTTTTATTTTTTTTATTTTTTTATTATTGTAAGAATAGTTATTACTTTATTACAAATCACAAACAAGTCCTGCTAAGCCAATTGAATTGGCTTGTCAGCAGGTGCTTAAAATTAAGTTACATATAAATTTTAAATGTTATAATTTTACATCTTATATCTACAAATTCAACATTATTCTTACAAATCAATCTAAATAAAAATATTTTTTTCCGATAGCCAATTTTTCAGCATATTATTAACCTTATTCATAAAATTACGTTGCTTTATAGTATCAGGTAATAAATTAAATATTTTCGGTATGTTGTATTCAAACGTTCTCTGTCCGTACTTATTATTAAATTTCGGAACTATTAACCCGTCGTTGCGCGTGAATCTAGTGCTGTATTTATGTTCTAATTTCTCTTTATGCAGGTAAATATATGCTGAATTATAATTTTGTGCCAAAGTATTGCCTTAACAGATAAAATTTTAGCACTCTGAAACAGTAATGGTGTATTATGTCTCTGTTTGAAAATATTAGGAACGACCAATAATTTTACAATTGCGTGTTATACAACTTGGACTTGTTTCAGATTTGATATAGAATTCCCCATATTGTTAATCCATATCTTATTATGGATTCTGCCAGTGACATATAAATTATTTTTAGTGTTTCAATTGATAAGAAAAAATGTAATGTGAACATTCTGCTAGCAATTGATATAAGTCTTTTACAGGTTTTTTTAATATGTTTGTCCCATTAAAAAAAATAATCTACGATAACACCAAGATACACTCATATTCCGTAACTAATTCTAGACTTTCACATTTACAATTAGTTAGAATATTTTTATGCATGCAATTAAAATTATGAGAAATAATTAGTTACTTGTTGGATATGTTTGTGGCGACCAGAACGGTCGCCCTCTTTAGCCACAATCCTTGCGCCGCCACTGATATAGCAAGCATATTCTCGAAAGGCACAATCTACCTACAGTTGTAGTGTTTCACGCCGCATACGGCTGCATATTTCGGGAAGCGCATCGAAAGGCCTCGACTCAACAGCCGTCACATTCTTACGGCCGCGGAATGTTCCAGAGGCTTCTCCGCTTTGCGCGGGCGCTCAATATCACTTGGCGTTCCGGGTACTCACAAGGTCGGCTATATAAAGCGCAGCGACACCGCGCTACTCAGTTAGTCAGTTCCAGTCTCTAGTATCAGTAACATCACCAATACATAGACAGTGCATCGAGTGATAACGTTCCAGTGCGGTACCGGCCAGGTCCACGGCGACGTGCCGGACCCTGTGCCGGTGCATCATCAACCCTCGAGGACACATCTCGCAGCTAACATGGTCCATCGCACCATCAGCTCAAGCGACACAATTGCCCGCGACATAAGGCCTGCTGCACCTTCTTGTCCCGCAGGCAACAACCTCTCAGCCACTGAGACTTCATTCTCCTCACGAGGTTTACCGCATATCTCGGCTATCTCCGCGACTCACTGCGTCGAGCATCCATCCTGGACGTCAAGGTCATCTCCACCAACACGGTGCGCAACTACATGCTGGCGACATGCAGACCCGAGGTCTGCTACACCACTGCATCACCGACCTTCATCACGGCAACACCTACGAGCCTCATCATCATCGCTCCTGTCTACCCTGTTACTTCACCAAATTCACCATCGCTACGTAGCAGCAATAAAGACTGACTCTTACATCGACTGACGCCTTTCATTTCATCGTCCCCCGTCTCTGCCGATCGCTGCCCGCTCCCTCATGTTTTTGACCATGAGATCTAGTGTTTCTAATGTACGTGTTAGTTGTTATTTCTTGGGTGGAATCAGGTGGAGACTATCTCTAATTTTCAACTTCAAGTGTGAAAAATTTCATCATTATGTATCAAAACTTGTATCGAGTGATGGAAAATCTATATATATATTTTTTTAACTTTAGCTCCAAACAGGAGGCTCTGAGGAGAGAAAAACTCTTTGGGGATGCTCTGTGCAGGGTCTTTTTAGGGAAAGGAATGTGATGAAGTTCTGGGACGGAAAAAGGTATGAGGGGTGGTTAGGAATTTTGGAGTCAATATGTCTAGGAATGGAAGTAAGAATCCATCCCTCCCACTGCGGTGCAAGGCGATGGGTCTAGAGAGTCCGGCTGGAGAGGTAAGAGTTAGGTCTCCCCAAAGATATTGGTCTTCCTCGTCCAATCTCACCTGATCCGGCTCGCCACGCAGTAGATGAGCAAACGTGTTGGCCGCAAAGATCTTGACAAACTTCAGCCCGTAAACCCCTAAACCCCTGATAAGAAACAAAACGTAGGGAATCACTTTAGAAGTCGCTCTCCGAATTTCTACCAATTTCTTGCAAACCTCCCTTAAACATTTGAAGTTTTTAAGCTCTTAAAAAAATTTATATTATTTTTGAAGATAATATCTATACATTTCCCACTCCGAAACGCAAATTATATGAAATTCCCTCGATAGAAAAAAATCGCAAAGTATGCTCAAATATTTTTATTTTCAAGTCTGTTTCAGTTATTTTACAAGTTATATGTATGAAAAAATTCACAGTGTTTCATTTAATACTGTTTTAGACACCCCCAAGAGATTTTTGCTCTATTTTAAACGAGTCGTATTTAATTAAAGATTTTCGCAGTTTTTGCATCGATTTTGGCGCTGTAAATGTTAGCGCTCTCCTCTAACATTGGTAATTTCGTATCTCTCCATCTTTTTCTTTTTGGAGCCGGTAACGGAGCCTTAAGAGGACTGGGGTGGGGTTGGTTATCCAATAAATGGTTCCCCGTATGGCAGTACCCATACTTGCCTCCCAAATCAATGTATATTTAAACAGGGTGTCAAAATTGTTAAAAACCAAACAAAATAATGTTCTCGGTCACTGATCACTCAACCGAGCAACCAGCCAATCCCTCACCCCAACCCTCTCCGTCTAACACCTACTATTTTTTTATGTTTTAAGTTGAAAAAAATATCAAAAATATCACCATAGACAAAAATTTCGTTTATCTATTTTTGACTCCAAATAACGTCAGGAATCACAAATGGGAGATGGCGCAACTAGGTCGAAAATTGATAATAAATGATGATGGCAAAAATAACTTTTTTTTACGTGATGCTTTTTATTTTGGTTTGAAAATTTGTTCGCCATGAAATTTAATAAATGCTTTCGCTGAACCCGGCTAACATCTAATATCTCGTATTACTCTAACCGGGCAATTTTTGAGAGAATTTTTATAAGCTTAGAAAAATATTTAGTTTCAGGCCTATAAAAATATTTTGAATTATTTGAAGTGGTAAATTAAATTCAAGTAAAATTAATAGACCCTTTTATAATTACCGTAGTATTATAATCACGGAAACGGTACCCTGACGGCATAAAAGTCAAACGTACGTTCCTTAATACAATAATGCTGCAGCTCTTGCAAAAGATGAGATACACAGCGTACGTAGGTCTGTTTCATCCAAAGTAAAAAAGTCATGATTTTCTTGCATCTCTCTCACACACCGCACCGTAACGTCTCTGTGAAACCCTACAATACTACTAGCCATGACGATAATTTTGAAAGAATAAAATATAGTTACAATGAAAATATTAATGTGTTAGTGAATTCCAAAAATTCAAAAGCGTCAAATGTCAATGCGCTCATTGTTTTGCTTTTGTTCTTAAACATATTATAATGCTGTAACTCTTTCTTAGACACTATATAACAACAGTTGAAAATGAGACAAACGGTGAACGTATGTCCGCACCCCCTAAAGGAAACATACATTCATTATCATACGTCTCCCTCACACGTATGAAGAAAATGAAACGCAATTCCCGTTGCCGTAGTGAGCCGTGATAAGATATATTTGTTTCCTCCAAAGGAAAAAAGTCGTATTTTGTGTATCTCATCTCTTGTGTCACTATTCTTTAATGTGTAAGAAAGAGCCGCAGCATATAACGAAGGTACGTATATTTCTGGCCCTTTTTTCACGGTATCGTAACCGTAAATCGTCACGGTAATTACGAAAGAGTCTTATGAAATTTAACCACAAGAATATCAAAATAAAATGGCATATTTTTTTTAACAAAAATTGAAACAGGCGGTGAATTTCAACCAACGCATTTAGTGGGTGATTTCGTTCGAGCCTCGGGGAATTTTATCAAGTGTATCGCCTCAAGGCGTGTAGACAAAAGAAAAAATATATTTGACTTGGACATGGCCTGGCTCTACTCCGGACCGCCTGGACATTATAATAACACTAGCTGACCCGACGAACTTCGAACCGCCTCAGAATCAATAACTGTTGAATTAAATTCAGTTTTTTTATTAAGTTAAAAATTACACAATGAAGCAATTGGGGAAATAAAAAAAATGGGCAACTGTCCGTGTTTTGTTTTCGTCAGTATCAGAGATGGCATTGCGTACGGATTTATATTTTTTGTGATTTTCTTATTTTTCCACTTACTAACAGGAATTTGGGAGGCGAGTATGGGTGCCGCCGCCCCGGGAACCATTTATTGGATAACCAATACCTCTGTCATACGTCACCCATAGGTCACCCCAAGTGGTTAGCTACGTTTGGTGACTAAGCAGGGGTGCCCGGGTTCATGGGGTGACGTTTTTCCTGGTCTTGGCAGCGGATGCGTCTGCCCACCCGCTGCGTGGCGGGCCGGATCGAGAGACACTGGTTGAGAGAGGCCTTTTGACCTTTCCATCTGAACTCTCTCGACCCATCGCCTTGCACCGCAGTTGGAGGGATAGATTCATACGTACGTCAATCCCGGACACACTTTTTGTTTTTGTTTTCAAGTTTTCTTTATTCATTGAAGTTTTTATTTTATTACATAGATTGGGGATTTTTCGTCCACCATGCTAGGCACATGCCAGTGTTGTTGTGGTCGATTTTCTATACAGTAGGTACATCTACATATGCAATATAAAAAATGTGCAAAAATAGAAAATATATACATAAAATAATATAATATTAAAGAATATTATAGAATACAAAATAATATAAAAGAATTTAAATTTAAAAGAGTTAGAAAGAATGTAAATATAAAAGAATATGAAAAGTATGAAACATAGAAATCATATAAGGAAAGAATACAAAAGTGTGTAATTATAAAATATATAAATTAAAGTGAGTACAATATAGTTAGCAAATAAGAAAGGATTTTATTTTAAGCCAATTTTTGTACAAATAAATTTTAGGCTTTATGTATCCAAGTCCGGCGAATTACACTGTACAGTTAGTATGTAAGCACCAAGAGTTCATGTTTCAGTTCGACGAATAGTAAATTATTATCATTGTTACCATGTTTTATTGTACATTTGGGACTTATCAGATTTAATACACAGAGGTGCCAAACAGTTTTAAGTAATTACTTTAAAAATATTTAAACTTTTGGCTAATTATACATATTCTAGTAATTACATATAGTTCTTTACCGACAAAAGCTTTTGTTGGTGGTATACAATGTAATATCAATTTTATTTACAAAAAGTAATTAAAACTTAAATACACAATTTCATCATGGAGCTGGTGAAATAAAACCAAAAACAAAGAACAAAAAAATGGCTTGGAGTGGAAAGGGTTAAGAAATGATTTTCTTTTCCGCCGGTTTATAAGAAAATTTGTGAGCTTTATTATGTTTTCACAATGAAAATAAAGTAAAATGATAATAAAATAAAATGATGTTTTCCTCCAAAGAAATGAACACTGACCCCAGATTCCTTCCACCCCTCATACCTTTTTCCTTTCCGGAACTTCCTTTCCTTCCTCTCCTTAAAAATACCCCCCCACACAGCATCCCCAAAGATGACATAGGCCCTTAGGGGAATTATTTTCCTCAAGGCCTCATGTGTGGAGCTAAAATGTAAAAAGTGTAAAAAAAAAAATCTACTTTGCACTAAAATTTAAAAAAAAATTATTTCTGAACGCATCTGTAAACTGAAAACGGTTTTTGATGATAAAATACGCTTTCAAATTTAATAATTCAATAATTGTGGATACTTTAAAACGGGTTTCCGTCATTTTACTCGGAAATTAATAAGGGCGTAGATAATAAAAATAAAATCATCATGAGTACCTATCTAAAAATGATATATAAATGTAACATTGTATTTAAATGTAACAACACCAGGACTGAGTACATGAAAAACCCGCTTGTACCTAGATTACATGAAGTTAGTAATAGATACGCAGATGTGGCGGATCTATTTAACTGCACGGAAGCTAGGTACAAGAAGGCTATTCTATCAAATATTTTCAATCAATACTTATAAATTTTATTTTACACTAGTATTATATGTAATTGTAGCTCCCTGTGTCACTTCTCAACCAAATGCCACAACTAACTAATTCTCTCTCTTTTATTATATCTTATGTACAACTATGATATTGTGACATGTCATGTAATTTGTATTTATGGTATATTTATACCGTTAATGTTGATAAATAAATAACCAAGGGCAAATAAATTTTATGTGAATAATTTGTGTTATTTCACAATTTATTCTAAAATAATGTATAGTATATTAGCGGCACGTTCCAGAGTGGAAGATACTCTTAGTATCGCCCTCGTATAAGACCACCATTCAGAATTGGAACATTGCTTAAAATGGCGTTTGAAACCATGTTTGGTGACCAGATCTGAATAGCCAGGTACTTCCCACCTTCCTCTTTCCCACCTCCTTCCCCTTCCTACTACCTTCAGCCTCACAACATACCATGGTCTTATTGGCTCCAGACGGGAGCAGCTGAGACTCTTGTGAGGTATTCGAAAAAAAAAAAAAAAAAACTGTTTTTATAAATTAAATCATATTACTTAATATATTAAATAAATAAAAAATTAAATGGAATTCTGCAAATTAAACTTGATAGCAATAAACAAACCATAATATAATGTTTATTATTGTAACAAATTTAAAATGAAATAAAATATATTTCTATATGTTTTTAATCAAATAATAAAAAAAGTTAAATGAAAACAGGTAAGTTTTTAGATTTTCACGGCAAAAGTATTTTTAATATTTGTTTTTGGGGTGTTATGCCGTCTTGCGCTCCTCCTTCTTTAGCCAACACGGCATAATATCCAAAAACCAAAAAAATCATTAGTTTCATACACTTAATCGGCGGCCTCCCAAAAAGCCTTTGCCTTACAATCGTCACTCAGAGTGATTAACTATTTTTTGAAACGGTAAAGACCTTTATGGGATTACTCTAGAACAAGTAGTTAGCAGTATAGTATAACGGCCTGGGGTTCTCCTGCTCCAAGCTCTGTGTTTACATTTCTGCCGAAGCCTTGAGGCTGAAGGAATACCGGCTGAAGGCTTTTTAGGATCGCGCACTTCATACGAGAAAGTAATTTACTAAATGTGAGCGGTTCTCGTTAAGTCCTCGCTTAAAAAAATGCTTTGATAATATATCAAAGCTATTCTGTCTAACGATATAGTCCATACATAATTATTTAAGAAGAAAGTACAGGCCAATCATTTTATAGAGTACACGAATTTATTTGTACACATCGTTATGATAGAAAGTTTAAAATAAATTTTTACTAGTTTGGAACACCTGCGCGCAGTCCTCTATTACCCCGCAAATGCTCAAAGATACTGGGTGCGTGATGGCTTTTTGAGATCGGCCACAGCGGTTTTCTATCTGCTACTATATCTGAGGGTCAAGAGATCGATAGGGGTAACTTCGGATGATTTTATATCGATATACCGAGCACGATTTCCCTGTTGACAGCCGAAATGATTTTGAAAGGGAATAAATAATAAATTGATAGGTGCTAGCATTACTGGCAGATCTGTCTACGAATTCACATTCCGGAACGTCAAACGCTAATCCGTTTCGTAAAAATATTAATAAATTGGCAATATTGATTTGAGATACTACACTAAATATTCATTTGCAGTCCTCATTTACTTTTTGACACAAAACGAGAGTTAATTGTTTAATGAGGTCTTTAGTCATATTCCAACCATTTTCGTTTCTCAAAGATCGAACGGAATACAATGTTTGCATCATTATTTAAGTTTATGGATCGCATATACGTCTTCTTTAAATTCTAAGAGCTTCGTTAGTTCAATCCTTCTATTAATAAAGCAAGTATTTTTTTTAATACGAACCACGTTATTCAGAAACATGTGAATATTGACAGTAAACCGAAACTCATCCGACACTATGGAAGCTTCGCTAAAATTTATCAATGCGTGTCGGTCGGAATATCTGTTAAATTGATCGTGCTAGCAAAAATTTATAACTGGCTATAGGTGACGGTTTTCGTCCATGATAATATAATCTTCTGATTTGACGATGACATCTTCATATTTTTTGATTTCCACATCTTCATTATTGACTACAGGTTGTGTCGGTGTTACATCATGATTTCCTTATCTTCATATTTGTGAATTTGCACATATTTATTGTTGACTGTAGATTGTGTTGGTGTTACATCATGATTTCCTCATCTTCATGTTTGTTTATTTCCACATCTTCATTATTGACTACAGGTTGTGTCGGTGTTATATCATGGTTTCCTTATCTTCTTATTTGTGAATTTGCACATATATATTGTTGACTGTATATTGTGTTGGTGTTACATCATGATTTCCTCATCTTCATGTTTGTTTATTTCCACATCTTCATTATTGACTACAGGTTGTGTCGGTGTTACATCATGATTTCCTTATCTTCATATTTGTGAATTTGCACATATATATTGTTGACTGTATATTGTGTTGGTGTTACATCATGATTTCCTCATCTTCATGTTTGTTTATTTCCACATCTTCAAGTTTGTGACTGTAGGTTGGGTAGGTATTATAATATTTCTTAATATTTATGGATTCCTCATGTTCATTTGTACATAGCCATATTTTGTTTTTAAACGTGTTTATCTGCCACCTCTGATCTGGAGCTCCAAAATACCAAAAAAAAACCCTTGACTCTGTGCAGAAACGGGCGGTCCGTTTGATAGATTCTCCCATCTTAACAGACGGATTGCAATCTTTAGAGTACAGGCGTCAGGTGGGAATACTGTCCTTGTTCTACCGGTATTACAATGGAAGATGCTCCGAGGAACTAGCGTCATTGATCCCCTCGGCACCGGTGCATAGTCGGGAAACACGCTAAACATGCGTCCTACATTTGTACATGGTTGACATAAGTCACGTGAGAACGGGTCGTTTCTACGAATCGTTCTTGAGTTCAACGGCTCGGCTGTTGAACGATTTGCCGGCCTCTGTGTTTCCTCCCCCCTACAACATGGATCTCTTCAAGAACCGTGTTCACTCCTACCTTTCCTCCACACAGCATCTTCAAAGATGACAGCCCCTGAGGGAAATTATTTTCCTTGGGGCCTCCTGTGTGGAGTTAAAGAAAAAAAAATCTCCAAGCTTTTTAAATTTCATTTTCAGGGCATTATATAACTTTATAGCATGAAATGAATTGTTACAGATAAGAAAAATTTACCAATGTTTAAAATATATATTTTCTCGAAATATTATTTTTACAAAAAATGAAAACCGATTTAGTAATTTTTTTTTTTTTTTTATTTAATATAGATATATAAGTGTACAAAGGTGTTACATAAATTACATATCAGCACAGAAATTATTTAAAATTGCAATCTCATCAAAGAAGAAGCTAGTTCTTGTGCTTGATGAGCGAGTTACACTAATAAATAGGTTAAATAATGTATTTGAAGTTCCACCGTGTAAAACTAGGCTTGCGCAAAGACATATTGCACCAAACATGTATAATGCTCTCTATAAGACTACAGAAATTGAATGTAAAAATATATCCTCCTTCAACAAAAACAAAAAATGTAATAAAGTCTTGGATGAATACCATTGATACAAACATTTACTTGCTAACATCTGACCTGATATAACTTAACAGACTTTTAATCTTTATTAACATGTTGTTTGAATTGTAATTCAGTAAACACTAATTTTATTTTTTATTTTATTTAATTTTATGCTTTAATATCTACAAAGATAATGTATGTATATGAGTCAAATTTGAACCGTTTTAAAAACACACAAGCATACCCACGAACAGGCGATGCCTATGTGGGATTTTTTTGGTTAATCTGCTAATTGTTTTATTCTTTAATTTTGAAATGTTTATATATAAAAGAAAACCTTTAAGTATTGTAAAATTATACCAATGTATGTACCAAAAAAATCATTAATAAAAAATAATAAAAAAAATTACATTGTGATCAGACAACTCAGAATGAAACCAACTAAGAACCTCTTTTGAAAAGTAATTAAAAGTGATAAAAAAAAGTGGTTAAATAGATTACGTTAGGTCAGAGTTATGGGCTATTTAAAATTATTTTTTCTTGTTTTTTAATGACTTTTCAAAGAGGTGTTGTATTGCCTTGATTCTGAATTGGCATGGAACCGACATACTTATAAATGTTTTTTCTAGCCAATAGATTCATTTAATTTTTGGATCCTTCCTCCTTTACAGAATGTTAACTTCAGTTAACATTGTAACACAACTGAACTAATAAAACTAAACACGTGTACATTGCCATATTAATTTCACTGATTTCCATACAACATTTGGAATTATGCATATTTCATGAGTAGAGTCTAATATTCTTGGTTAATGTTTGATTAAGCACACATGACTTTGTTAAGATATTCCTACCTCTGGGGAGAGGGAATATTGGCACGTGTGTAAGTCGATTAAATTTGATGCCGTTATTATTGTAAGTGGTGGATACCTACTGTCAGCATTGGTTTGGTAAAATAATCATTCTTTTATTCTGTAGCTGTTATCTTAACGATCAATACAAACATGCGTAAAGAAAATTAAGATAATGTTGGTAGTTCTTAATAGAAGTTATGATGCAGTTAAATATTACCGAAGCGGATATGGTCGTGTTAGCTCAGTTATAGAGTAGAGCCCGAGTAATTCTAAGGTCATGCGTTCAATTCCTAGCTGTGACCATGTATTTTTCTGATTTTTCTGTTTGAAATTTTCTAGATATTGAGAGTTGCTAATATTATCTTCAACGGTTAAATATTTTAATTAAGGTTTTATTTATTAAGTTATTTTAAAAATAAATTAAAGAATCAGTTAACTGAAGATGGTTTGAAAGGCAGATACGTAAATTAGAATGATGAAAGAGCTCGCTAATATAAAAAATATGTAAGTGTGCAGTTCACACGTGGTAGAAGTGAGGCCTTCAGAAACTAGACAAAAGTGGGGAGACTATGAAGTACCGCACAAAGAGAATACCGAATATTCTATCTCATTCTTTCGCAGGTTAAATCCTATATATATTTGTGTCTGTCTCTTTTTAGTGTCGCTCATTTCAGTTTCATCGGGTTTCAAATCACAACGGTGCTAAAGATTTTTTCACTTAAAAAAATATATATGCAATATAACTCGTCAAGAGGTGCAAATTTCACGTTTGATGCAATAATATTATTTTTGAAGATATATCCTTGTATATAATTCATTTTGACCATGAGACTAATTATATATTTCTTTTCTTTTTTAGGTAAGTCCTACTCTTGATGTTACCTGAAACGAGCTAGAATGGATGAAACGTAAGTTAATCAACTTTTCTCAATTGGTGTTTTTTAAGTCTGGTTTCTATAAAAAATATTTATTTTCTTTTTTATTATATTATCGTGAATACTCAGTTTTTTGGGAGCTACTTCCTACTAGCTATTGGACCTCATACTTTTGAGAACTGAAAAAGGCAACGAATAAGCAACCCTTGGATTACGTCTAAAAGGTATCGAAATGAAAATCTAGTCTCCTTCAATGGAAGCAATCTTCCGAACAGGCCCTCCATTGATATGCTTGGTGTAACTCTAAAGCCCCATTCTGATTGGGCAAGTAATTAAGTCGAGTAGCGAGTAACTCGCCACTTGACTGACCAAAATGCTCCTACTTACTACTAAATGTATGGTGTTCGGATACGTTTAGTTACTAAAATACTCCCAACTCGACTAAAATACTTGCCCAATCAGAACGGGGCATAACGGGGCATATGGGGGTCCATCGAAGCCGGAGTTAAGTTAGCCTCTCAAAAATTGGGCAGACTCTACAGGGTGCGCAGATTCTTTTATAGTGCACAACTGCTAGCCCTGTACAAATTTCAAGTGCACCCCACGGTTGAATTTGGCAGCCACCTCTGGTCTGGAGCTCCAAAATACCTGAAAAACTCTCGACTCTGTGCTCGATGAAACGGAAGCGAGCGACACAAAAAAAGACAAACACATACATCTATAGGATTTAGCCTGCGAGAGAATGAGATTGTATAATCGATCTCCTCTTTGTTCGGTGCTTCGTAGTCTTCCCACTCCTACTATAGTTTTCTCAGTGTTTGACTACCGCGTGTGAAACGCAGACATGTAATATTTTTGTTAAGATCTTAAAGACTTGAAGGGAATTATGCTATGTCGGTATAAATTCGGAATGCGGGGTCTTAAATGCAGGATTCCATAGTCCTACAGGCCCATACAGTCGGGTTTCTTGTGCGGTATTCACATTAAAAATTCACCATCAACTTTCAATGGAGAATAAGAAAAAAATTGTTTATTTTCAGAAAAACATAGATTTTTCAGGCAAGAACATTTAATATAAAAATAATTTGCCGTTTAAAATAAAATGCACGTTTATAGAAATTAAATTGAAAAATTTGTTTTTTTTTACTATTTTATTTAGAAAAATGCGTCATTGTAGGATCAGTGACTCTCAACCTTTTAAGCCGAAGGGCCAATTTATAATTTCTGAAAATGCTTGCGGGCCACATTTTATACATTGTGACACAGTTAACTTTGCAGCCGATGGTATCATTGGTATTGATTTTTTTAAAACTAAATCTAGGCCCAATGGGTAAGAATGTATCATTGGAAGGATTAAGAAACATTTTGATAAAAAAATCAAATTTAGTAATTTATAAAACAACTGTGTTTTTTTTAATATCCTTCACACAGGAGGCACTAAGGGAATTATATTTGGGTGGTTTGGATGGTCTTTTGAGGGACAGGAAGGAAAGGAAGTTCTAAGAAGGAAAAAGGGATGAGGGATAGTTAGGAATCTGAAGGTCACTGTGTTCAGGAGTGACAAACGTATGAATCCATTTGTGGGTCAAGAGAGTGCGGCTGGAGATATCGAAAGGTCTCCCTCAACCAGTCTTTTCCGATACGGCCTGCCACGCAGTAGGCGGGCAAAAGCATCCGCCACTTTGACCTAGTCCTAGAAGGTCTTGATCCCATAAACTTGGGGACCTCCGCTAAATCATTAAACGTAGCGAAACACTTAACGTGACCTATGGCAGGAGTGTTGGTTATCTGATAAATGGTTTCCGGGGCGGCGGTACCCATACACGCCTCTCAATTTGAAAGTGGGGCTAGGAGGTAAGTTTGGAAAAATTAGTCGAATTTAATATTGTCAATGCGTGATAATAAAATCTGAAATATGAGATTGACAAATATGACGGTTTGATGGAAGGTGCCAATAGCCAAATTAGTAGAAGCACCCATCCCGGTTAGACGAGAGATTCTGGGTTCGAATCCCATTTGCGACTATTATCTTTTTCATTTTTCTATTATCTTTTTCATGTAGGTATCTTGTTTTCTTTCATACATTCGTTTAGACTTTAGAGTTTAGATTATTAGTGTTATCTTCTTCTTCAATTATGGTGACCCGACAGTTCATCCGGCGACAGTTCATCCTGCCGACAGTTCATCCTGCCGACAGTTCATCCTGCCGACAGTTCATTCGGCGACAATTCATCCGGCCTGATCATTTAGAAATTTTTCAAGTATGCAAACAGGATATACGGCCGTATAACCAAAATCGATATACTTATATCTGAAGGCATCTTGAGTGATATTTTGAAAATTGAAAAATATTTTTACGACAAAAATATTTTCAAAATACGACATACTTATACGAGCAGTCGGCTTAGCAAAAAACCGTAAAGATTCCTACATATAATATAACTTTTTATCTGAAATTAACACCATCTTTTTAGGGTGAATTGACTAATGTGTTAGGTTGGGTTAGGTTAGGTTAGGTTACAGCGGATCTCCACTCAAGATGCCTTCAGATATAAGTATTTCGATTTTGGTTGTACGGCCGCATATCCTCTTTCCATACTTACTTGAAAAAAAATCTTCTAAATGATCAGGCCGGACGAATTGTCGCCGGATGAATTGTCGCAGGATGAACTGTCATGGAACCTTCAATTATATATTCATGGGAATAACCTTCAAAAGTTATAAAAAGAGAGTTGTTCTTATAAAAAATTAAATAATGTAATGATGTTTATTTTCATTTTTTTACCGCTGATTGTACAACACTGTTGTAGAATGTAGAAGAATTCTTTGTTTTCTTAAAGTAATATTAAAATAATTTTGGCATTTAAATAATAAACACGCAAAAAGAAGTTTAAATTTTGTATAATTTGTTCCACTTCGTTAATTTCGTTTAATGTTTATTCTAAGTAAGACCTGAATCCAATTCCTTTCGTTTTAAATGATAACGAAATCCTTTTTTTTAATTCGCCGGTTTTACAATTTTCTTATCTCGATCATTTTACTTCATAATATGATTGGACTGCGAATTAGTCTACAAATCGATCGTCCAGTTGAATATTCAGACATCGACAAATACTATACTAGTGAAGCAATATTCGAATACTCACAATAAATAAAATATTATGTACAGGTGTCTGTGTTTTACATATTAAATATGCTATAATAAATATTAAAAATTTAATATTTCCGCCGCGTCTGTCGGTCAGTTCGTAATAAAACTACTGAACGGATTTTCATGCGGTTTTTTTCCAATATACAGAGTGATTCATTAAGAAGGCCTAGTTATATAATTTGTCACGGTTTTGTGTAAATTGGTTGAAATATATAATTAAAGGAGAATGTCTGTATGTGGTGGTCGAGCGGGCTGGTAAGCGGGCGGTGTGGATTTGATTTTTATGCAAATTAACAGATGGCGGTGTGAGTTAATTTATCAAAGGCTGGGTAACCATCCAGTAGATGGCGTTGTTTTTCGTTAGCCACAGCAACGCGTGGCCGGGTCGGCTATTTTAATATATAACTGTATAATGTATACTCAACTCAAATTTCGATTTTTTGGATGTGTCTGATTAATCAACTAGACGATCGAAATGTATGATTTCCAATGAGATATAATAATATTCACAGGCCGTTTTGTCACTACATCCAAACCGAGTCTCCTTCTCTTCCCCACCACATGAAGTCACCCGACATAACCAATCGGGGTACCTTAAATGAGTTCTAACATAATGCACACTTTTTTTTTTAAAAAAAACTATACTATAAGATATAATAATATTCACAGGCCGTTTTGTCACTACATCCAAACCGAGTCTCCTTCTCTTCCCCACCACATGAAGTCACCCGACATAACCAATCGGGGTACCTTAAATGAGTTCTAACATAGTGCACACTTTTCTTTAAAAAAAAACTTAGATCCCTCGGAATCGATAAATGATCTCTTAGATATGATCCAGTTTATGGACTTGGACACGTGTCAAATCCGGAATGTTAACAATCATGGATTGAGTTCTCTTCCGCCACAAACATCGGAGCATTTGCTAGCTCAATCTTTAATCCTTCTATTTAAAACAAGATTAAGATGGCGGCATTTTTTTTTTAATTTTTAAGAGTTATTTAAGTTATTTAAGTTTGAAATTACCCCGTTTGCACCCAATTACACGACACCCGCAATAGATTTTAAAGGCTTTTCACGTCAAAAAGATGCATATATATTCATCCAGATATCGCCACAGATTTTTTTTACCATATATTTAAATTTTGTGTATTTTTTATTTTATTTATTTATTTATCTATATAAAATATGTTTACATTGGGTTTTTCGATGCCTGTCTTACTGGGATATTACCTGTGTCGAGACAGGCGTAGAGGTACATAAATGAATACCGTAGTTACAAGAATATTTAAGGTTAAATACATATTAATTTTAATACAATTAAAACAGAAAGGTGATTGAAAGTGTGGGTAAATCCCATAAAGAGAGTTTTTTTTTTTTTACATTAACTCCACACAGGAGGCCCTGAGCAAAATAATTTCCCTCAGGGCCTATGTCATCTTTGAGGATGCTGTGTGGAGGGTCTTTTTGAGGAAAGGAAGGAGTGAACATGGGTCTTGAAGAGACCCATGTTGTAGGAGGGAGGAAACACAGAGGCTGGTAAATCATTCCACATCCGAGCTGTTGAACTCAAGAACGAGTCGTAAAAACGACCCGTTCTCATGTGACTAATGTCAACCGTGTACAAATGTTGGGCGCGTGTTTGGCGTGTTTCCCGGCTATGCACCGGTGCCGAGGGGATCAAGAACGCCAGTTCCTCGGAGCATTTTCCATTGTAATTCCGGTAGAACAAGTACAGCATTCCCACCTGACGCCTGTGTTCTAAAGATTGCAATCCGTCTGAAAGATGGGAGAATCTATCAAACGGACCGCCCGTTTCTGCACAGAGTCAAGGGTTTTTTTTAAGGTATTTTGGAGCTCCAGACCAGAGGTGGCTGCCAAATTCAACCGTGGGGCGCATTTGCGATTTGTACAGGGTTAGCAGTTGTGTACTATTAAAGTATCTGCGGGCCCTGTACAGTACGCCCAGTTTCTGAGAGGCTAATTTAACTCTGGTTTCGATGGAGCCCCCATACCTGAGCTGGTCACTTAGAGTAACACCAAGCATATCAATGGAGGTCCTGTTCGGAAAAATACTTCCGTTGAAGGAGACTAGATTATCATTTCGATCCCTTTTAGACGTTATCAAACATGATTGGGTCTTTGAAACATTAAATTCGACAAAGTTATAAATGTAGGAAGAGATGAAGTAAAATAGTAAATCCTGTCAAATCTATCTGTATAGATTAGTATGAACTTAATCTTGTCTCGCGTTTTCTCAGCATAATTATTTTTTTATGTGAATACCGCACAAGTCCCAATTGCTCCCAACCGCCTGGAGCCAGCGAGACTTTGGCATCTCCTACATCCCTACAATATACCTCAATTGGGTATGCCGTAGTCTCAGTTAGTAAGGTGGGGAAGTGCCTGACTCTAGTCACTCTTCAGATCCAGACACCAAATACGGCTATAACAATTTCAAGCAACACTTCAATTCTGCATGGTGGTGTGAAGTAAGCCAGGGCGATACTGACAGTATCTTCCAATCTGGAACGTGCTGCAAATATACATAACTTTATTTTTAAATTATTAAATTGTGAAATAACACAAATCAATCAAATAAATTTTACTTTCGCACGCCTGGATTGAACCCGCGTCCTCCGTATCGCTAGTCGAGAGCCTTACACCTCGATCATGGAGACCTCAGATAACATATTACGTAATATTGTAATAAATTAAATTACAACAAATAAATCCTCCGTTTATGTGTACACCGACAGATTAAATCATAATAATACTTAAAGCACAGTTTTTTGTGAAAAATCACCTCAAGGGCGCTGTAAAAACTTATAATATATTTATAAGATTTAGAAAACTACTAGCTCGACTAACGATTAAAAACAACTTTTGGCTAAAAATTGCATACACCGGTCCATTTATTACCGATACGAAAATATATGTGCAATGTTTTGACCAATGAACGCGATGCTGCCTAAAAAATAATGAATACAGGACTATACTTACTTGGGAGGTAGCTTGAAATTAACATTGTTTATTTTATAAGAAATTTAGATGGAGTTCGCACGCATAGGACATAATTGTGGTTAAATTCTAACTCCATACCATTCGGTAATGAATCGGTCGCACCGGGACTGGAGTGCACCTGATTTAATAGGTATTCGTGTTTCCTCGAAGCAAAGTGCTTTCGTTGCACCGGGACATGGGTACACCTAGGAGAGGTTGTACAATCGTAATCATGAACAGAGTAAAGTTACTAACTCATCTATCTTAACCAAATCCAATTACGCATAAAAACCGTTTCGCTCGAAAGCCATTTTTCTTTTTAATTTTTTTAATGATTTTTCTTATCATTTTATTCCACTGCCACCTGTCGGTGAGATCGTAAACTTTCTCATTTTGATTTAAAACGCCCTCCTTAAATTCGTTTCTAAGGGATTTTATAGCCCTTTTTATTTCTCCCAGCTATATTGCCCAAAGGGCTTAGTTCTGATGGTTTCCCATCCATCATCCGGTGACTGGGTCAATTTGCGGTTAGCTCTTGTGGGGTTAGGAGGTAAGTTTGTGGTTAACTATCTTCAAAATACAATGCGTAATCAGCCTAATTTAAAAATTGTGTTCACTGATGAAGAGTTGGTGTTTTGTGTGAAAATTGAAGGCAATAAAAATAGTTTTTACAACCGAACCAAGGCGGCCCGTCAAATTACCATTTTTGATTAATCTTTACTACAAATTGGTTATTAAAATATATTTTTAAAATAAATTGAAACTTTTCCTAGTGCTTCGCTTGAGAAAAAATAAAATAACATGTGTAATTACTTTATAAAAAAAATATAAGCGTAAAATACTAAAAAATGTATTTTTTAATAGAAATGTATGAACCCATATAAGGCACAAATTAAAAAAAAATATTTATTACGGCTTTGATTATTTGTGACAGTTTCCCTTGATGAACTTTTTTCTTTCTAATAAAATTATTTACAAAATAAGTAAAAACAACTTTTGCACATGAAATCGAGCGTTGTAAGACTCTAAGCATTTGCTAAGCGATTTTTATGCCTATTACCTATATCCGTGACGATATAAGGCACACTATACGCATTTTTGGCTTGTGCCTTACTCATAAGAACGAGATAGCCGAGCGACCCATCTGCAAGTGGCCTAACCACAGTTTGATAACGCCTTTAGAAAGCGAAACAGCTGTCATGAGTAACAAAAATTACATTACAGAACTTTCTTATAAATTAAATGATAATACCTACATATTATTAAATATATTTTAATATGTAAATTAAATAAAAATATATTTAAAAAGAAATAATATGTCTTTTTTAATTTTATTTAATTTGCATTTTAAAATATATATTATTTATTTTAAAGAAGACATATTATTTCTTTTTAATTTATTTTTATTTAAAATGTAAATTAAATAAAAACGTATTTAAAAAGAAATTATACGTCTTTTTTAATTTTATTTAATTTGCATTTTAAAATATATATTATTTATTTTAAAAAAGACATATTATTTCTTTTTAATTTATTTTTATTTAAAATGTAAATTAAATAAAAACGTATTTAAAAAGAAATTATACGTCTTTTTTAAAGTAAATAATATATTTTTTAAAATGTAAATTAAATAAAAATATATTTAAAAAAAAAAAAAAAAAAAAATTTTAAAGTAAATGATATATTTTTTAATTTCTTACGACTTTATGTCCGGGTTAAATCTTCCCCACAGGAAAGACTAAATCCTTCCACACACTTTTCCACAAATGATTATCTAGTAAATTCACGCAATGTAAGTGCACTATATAAGTATAATAAATACAAAACAATACAAGAACAACACGTCAATCCAACAGAGACCAAATGGGAAATAATTCACCGACTCCCGATATTTTTATATCAGAGGGTTCGGCTCAGTAGAACTCCTAACTGGACCGATAAATCCTACTGATCCCTCAATATGAATATTTAAAAAGTCTTTCGTAATACTTCATGTATTTGAAATGACTGATTTTTGCATTTTTAAATATAAATTCTGTGACAAATCTAATAAGCCTAAATTTTGAATGAGAAAAGTCAGTAAATACGTATTATGAGAATGACGGTCTTATATCTTATCCGGTGTTGTGGAAATTATTCACAGAAATAATCGTCGGTAAAAGTTCGCGATTGTTATCGTTTATTATGTAGGGAGATAAAAGATATCTATAAATATTTACCCTAAATAAAAATATCGGCCTTGAATTTTAATAATAATAATAAATGGTGTTAATTCGGATGGGGAGGGACTTAACTAACTTAATTTAAAGTAAACAGTCGTTCTAGGTTTATAATAATGGCCCTAGTTTTGCAATAAATTTCCTCCCTTTTATAAAAATGTCGTGATAGACCGCGAAAGAGCGAAATTAATAATAAACTTAACAAGATTTAAATAATCTCAGCAAGGGTTCGGGAGTCAGAAATGATATCGAATTTGGTATATTTTAATTTCAATAGTTAGAGCATAGTAATCTACGAAAACGTTCAATTCGTGAAAGCTCACACCAACGGCGTCGAGCGGTTATTTACCATATTTAGTTTACAAATAAAAGTTTAGAAGTTCGTAGGAAGTTTTTGTTTTCTCCACAGGTCTACGGCATACGTAATTAAGAATTGGTCGTGTATATCTCCGACCGGGATTTTTAGCAATTACGTACTCGGTAAGTTGTTATACCTAATTTAAATTCCCAGGCCATCCCGGAACGCGACGCAGAGACGACAGAACCGAAGCTGCCTCGGGAAACTGAAGATTTAAATAAATGACAAAATTTTATAATATTATTTCAGTATATGTTCAACAGTTGTTATCACCAAGGGCAGTGACCTTTTCATTCAGACAGCTGATGGTACTGGCGGGAGAGCAAAAAATGGACGAGTGGTGCGGTGTGAAGCTTACATCCCTGTGAGTGTTGTACCCTCAACCAAATGGGGAGTCCATCGGGGTATACGACATACCCAATAGAAAGCGACTGTCTGCAACCTAATCACTCCGAGAGTGAAACGTAAATTTAAAACTAACAGGTACTCCTTTGAATTCCTATTTGTTGAATTGCGCCTTTTAAACTTTATGGTTGAACAATGTGACGATGACACCGAGGCTATACATATGTGTCAATGTCTGGTCCATCGGTAAGGGTCTTCCCACATTGTCCTATTAGGAGAGGATGCTCACCATAGACTGATCGGGTCACGCGAGATGCTGGAAGCAATTCCCTTTCGCGGAACCGTGTCGAGAGAATGGGCGTGACGAGACGGATTTGAAATGAGTTGCCAAACGGTATGTAAGGACGCGGTTCGCTGACGGAGGCGTCTTGGCCAAAAGCATCTCGGGTTGCCGGCAAGGTAGTGTGGGAGGAGCATAAGCAGTTCATTTTGTGGAAACAATTTAATCCTATCGACCTAGAAGCAATCATAACGCTTAGACAATACTTAAGTTGTATGTTCGCTACTAGAGGTGGTTTATTCGCTGGACCGGTCACGCAGGAGGAAGGATCTGTCTATCACAAGCTGTAGCCACATGTTCGCGAGTTAACGTAGTCCCGGAGGTGTTCGATACTGGGGTTGATTGGGAAAGGTTTGAAGGCATGCCGTCCTTCCTTGGTTATGGAAGGGTCCGGGTATCTGGTTGGTCGTCAAGAGATCTTCTGGGTGCCATGGGTATAGCCTTGACATGCTTTGGTCGGGAGGTTGTGTCCGGAGAGCCGACCACCTGGTCAATTTGGTCAAGTGGAGGAGCCAGTACTAGATTGCAAAAACTGCATGATCCATTCCATCCCTCCCCTATCCTCTCCATCTTAGGTACGAATTTTGCGTTTACTAACAATATAATGTTATCACAATTATGTATAGGGTCCAGCCATGGAGAGCGGCGCGAAGGACCCGCCAAATAACTAAATGAAACATTCTAGGTATGTATTTTAAAATCTATTAAGACGTATAGGATCATAGATCAAATTTATAGGCTTCCCAGAATTACAGGGGGTACTGCGAGAGTATTAAAACAACGTACATTATTAGGGACGTAATGGGGATATTTCTAGGATAGATTTAGACAATAAGTATCCTTCATGCGTTCAAAGGATACAGAGAAATTCTTCCACACCTTACCTAAAAGAACCAAAAGTTACCACATATAGACATTAAATACCTATTCTAGATTTTCTAGAACCTTTGAAACAAAAATAAAACACAACGTAAAGGACAGGGTTTATTGTAAAGTTTTCCCGGAAGGAGAAAGCCTTTTGCTGTGTTCAGTCACAGGGGTGGGAAAAGCGAGTCATGATTCAAGACATTATTGGTGAATCATACAGTACGAGAGAAGGGTCTACCGTCCGGAGATCGAAACGCGAGAGAGGAGAGGTATTAAAACCCAAGTAAGGGCTCGACCCATCACAACCCTTACAACTGTACAGGGCAGTTCCGATAAGAAA
The DNA here is from genome assembly GCA_917563855.2 of Limnephilus lunatus. Classification (NCBI taxonomy): domain Eukaryota; kingdom Metazoa; phylum Arthropoda; class Insecta; order Trichoptera; family Limnephilidae; genus Limnephilus; species Limnephilus lunatus. The sequence goes on along the minus strand of OU830593.1, from coordinate 3,368,192 downwards.
CATTAATTATTCTCATAATAACTTAATAACGTTTTTGTTTCATTCAAAATTTGCTTTGGTATTTGACCGTAAATACCTACTATTAAAATAATGTACTTTTCGTTATTATTTTTTTTTCATAAGTATTTATAATTTTTCAATAATTTATAAACAAAATTAGAATGTTTTTTTTTTAAATATATTAGTTTGTAAGACCATAAATAAATAGACAAACTGAAGTATTTTCGTCACAAAATAAGGGCACGGATCTTTTTTTTATGATTTTATTTGAACTAAAATTAAAATTCTGAAAAGAAGCTTTCCCAAATAATTTATTGATGTATTTTACTGCATGATTATATGATTTGAAAAGTGTGTTGTATAATACAAAATATTGTTTGAACATTTAACAAATCTGCCAACGACCTACGGTAAAACCTTAATGTATTAAAAATAAACATATTTTATTAAAATTTAAAACATAGCTTACCTAGATAAAAGAACAGTCTTTCTAAATCAATTTATATTTTTTTATTGAAAAGAGTCAATACGTCTTAAATTTGATTTTAAAATGATATATTTACGGTTTTTGTCTGGTTATTCCACAAATTCATAATATGAGTTGTCAACATTTTTTAACACACTTTGCGCGCAAGGCAATAAAAATTAACGAACTAGTACCAAACGCAATTATTTCCATTGAAATGAATAATTAGATACCTAGTGGAATAAGCAGATCATTTAATTAGCACAGCTGACGGGACTTTGTACGAGGTAAAACATTATTAGGGCGATTGGGCGCCAGTCAATTGTCAATAGAGCTAGCAGCGGTGCTATGCAAATTGCCTATATTCTAATAGTCAGGCGCTTAGTTTTAATGCCCGTATTGGTGCGTACAATGCATACACAATACACACTAGCGCGTTTAATCACACGAGACCATATTTGTCCCAGCTCACATAGAAATCGTTGTGTCTCCCTTACTATAATAGTTAGAAATATGCTCTAAACGGTATTGGATAGAGAAAATAAAACGCTATATATTCAAATCTAAAAGTTTACCTCAAAATAAGTAAAATTTGATAAACAAAATAAATAAAGAAAAATAATATAATGAAAATGAGATAAAGAGCTTACACAGCAGGAGAAGAGGTTCATAACTATACTTCGGTTTTTTTTTTTTAAATGCATTTGGTGAATTGACAGAGTACCTTTTGGTAAATTCAACAAATTGAGGGCTATGGTAAAAATTTTAGAAATACGTTATTGTATTTTGTGCGCGTCCTTCTGAGAAGATAAGTGTTGTATGATGTTAGTTTTGGAGTATGGAAATTGGGTAAGTTTTTTTTTTACGTTTATTTATTGATTTATAACATGTTACATACATTTGACATTTCTATAGATAAGATTTATTAAATCACCATACTAGGCGAATGCCTGTTTCATGGTGATTAATTAAGGATGGTAACTTTAAGTGTAGTCTAGTGTAAACAAATGGTTAAATTGGTAAAGTTATAATAAAAAATAGAAAAGAGAAAAAGAAGTTCGTAAAACAAACATGTAAATAAAATAAACCTGTAAACATATGGTAATAGTATGTAATGATGTTGAAATTTTGTATCTTTATCTGAGTATGTGAAACAAGTTGTAAACACTATTTTAGGTGCAAGAAAGTTAAACTGGGACTGTGCCAATGAAGTTTTTGTTTTTGGAATAATATAATTCGATTGGTTTGAATATCTTGTGTTGTATAGTATCTTTACGTTAGCTTGTATCTTGTATCTTTACGTTAGCTTGTATCTTGTATCTTTACGTTAGCTTCACACAGAAGGTCCTGAGGAAAATAATTCCCCTTAGGGCTTATGTTATATTAGGGGATGCTGTTTGGAGGGTCTTTTTAAGAAAAGGAAGGAGAGGAAATTCTGGGAACGAAAAGGGTATGAGGGGTGGGCAGGAATATGGGGGTCAGTGTCTAAAAGTGACAGACGTATGAATCCATCCCTCCATCCAATTGCGGCGCAAGGCAATGGGTTGAGAGAGTCTGGCTGTATAAGTCAAAAGGCTTCCTTCAAACAGTCTTTCTCCATCCGGCCCACCACGCAGCAGATGGGTAAACGCATCTGCCGCCAAGACCCGGGAAAACCTCATCCCATGAAACCGGTCACCAAACGTAGCAAACCACTTGAGGTGACCTATGGCAGAGGCGTTGGTTATCCATTAAGTGGTTCCCGAGGCGGTGGTACCCATACCCACCTCCCACAATGAAAAAGTACGTTTTATTATGTGTTTCGTATTTGACAGTGGAAATTAATGTTTTCTAGAAGGTAGTCACTGTGAACAGCTTTGACACAATAATTCATAAGTTGGATAACATTTTTACTTTTATTACTTCTTAAGAAAAGCTAACCCCAATTTTGGTATATTATCGGTTTTTTTTTGTTATAATGATGAGCGGGTGAAGGTCTCTCTCATATTCTCCCTCCCCCTTACTGTTCCTTCATTGCCGCGTCGTGTTTTTATTATCCGATAATAAATCAAAATATTATACAGAGCGTCCAGTAATTGTTTTTAAAAACAGTAAGATATTTTATTCACATTTAAATATTAATTCAAGAGTGTGGAATGTAAAAGGAGCATCTTCTATCCTTATCTCATATTCGTTTTCCTTTCCCCTTACCGAAAAAAAATTTTTTAACGGTTTTGAGAATATTGGCGGCCTTAGTGGTTGAGTGATTAGAATTATTGGATACAAAACTCCGACGTGCGCAAGTAGAATTTATTTGATTGATTTGTGTTATTTCACAATGACATACCTACAGCCTATTTGCCACAAGTTCTAGATAAAAGATGTAGATAGATGAAGAGTGGTAGATAGATTGCTGTAAAATCATAAAAAGTAAGAAGATCTTTTTTGTTTTATGTGAGTAGGTACCGATTCATATTTTGTTTATGTGAGTAGGTACCGATTCATTTTTAGTTTACGTGAGTAGGTACCGATTCATTTTTTTTTTATGTGAGTAGGTACTGCACAAGAGAAGAAGAATGTTAAAAAGTGTTCTCGTCTGGAACCAGTGAAACCACATCCCCAATTGGGGTATGTTATGAAGCTGAAGGTAGTGGGGAGGGGAAGGAAGGGGGAAAAAGAATGTTAGGAAGTACCTAACTGCTTGGATCAGGTCACCAAATATGGCTAAAGCCATTTCAAGCAACGTTTCGATTCTGAATGGTGCTCTTTCACCAGGGTGATACTGAAAGTATCTACCACTCTGGAACATGCCGCATTATATTACTTTTATCGAATACATTTATTATTAACACAAATTAATCAAATAAAATTTACTGCGCATGTCGTGATCTCAAATAGAGACTTCCGGATTCGTAGCCAACGATCGTAACCACTCAAACGCTGAGGCCGGCAAAGTCAAAGGATTTTGGAATAGCAAACAAATGAAATGTTCGGGTAGAAATGTCATGTCGCATCAAGTGCAAGACACCGTGTATACATTTAATAACATTAGCGGGAATATTAGCATTGTGCGGCTCTCCCGATTTTAGCAATTTCGTAAATCTTGACAGAAGCAAACTAGTATTTTAAATCCACCATCCAAACTAAGACACACTCCCAAGGTTTGTAGAAAATTGTTACATCCATACTTCATGAAAATGTTTGATAATGTGAAAAAAACGTAACTAAGAACTGTGGTATTTAATTTGTTTCAGAATTTTTTTTATTGATTATCATTATTCTGTTTCTGAAAAAATAAGAAAATATACAGATTTAGGAAATGAGATTAAAATAATTTGGTATTCTCAGAATATAAAAATATTACTATTTGTTATTTCGGCTACTGGCATTATATCTAGCCCTCTCATTCAAAATTTAGGCTTATTAGATTTGTCACAGAATTTATATTTAAAAATGCAAAAATCAGTCATTTCAAATACATGAAGTATTACGAAAGACTTTTTAAATATTCATATTGAGGGATCAGTAGGATTTATCGGTCCAGTTAGGAGTTCTACTGAGCCGAACCCTCTGATATAAAAATATCGGGAGTCGGTGAATTATTTCCCATTTGGTCTCTGTTGGATTGACGTGTTGTTCTTGTATTGTTTTGTATTTATTATACTTATATAGTGCACTTACATTGCGTGAATTTACTAGATAATCATTTGTGGAAAAGTGTGTGGAAGGATTTAGTCTTTCCTGTGGGGAAGATTTAACCCGGACATAAAGTCGTAAGAAATTAAAAAATATATCATTTACTTTAAAATTTTATTTTTTTTTTTAAATATATTTTTATTTAATTTACATTTTAAAAAATATATTATTTACTTTAAAAAAGACGTATAATTTCTTTTTAAATACGTTTTTATTTAATTTACATTTTAAATAAAAATAAATTAAAAAGAAATAATATGTCTTTTTTAAAATAAATAATATATATTTTAAAATGCAAATTAAATAAAATTAAAAAAGACGTATAATTTCTTTTTAAATACGTTTTTATTTAATTTACATTTTAAATAAAAATAAATTAAAAAGAAATAATATGTCTTCTTTAAAATAAATAATATATATTTTAAAATGCAAATTAAATAAAATTAAAAAAGAAATTATACGTCTTTTTTTAATTTTATTTAATTTGCATTTTAAAATATATATTATTTATTTTAAAAAAGACATATTATTTCTTTTTAATTTATTTTTATTTAAAATGTAAATTAAATAAAAACGTATTTAAAAAGAAATTATACGTCTTTTTTAAAGTAAATAATATATTTTTTAAAATGTAAATTAAATAAAAATATATTTAAAAAAAAAAAAAAAAAAAATTTTAAAGTAAATGATATATTTTTTAATTTCTTACGACTTTATGTCCGGGTTAAATCTTCCCCACAGGAAAGACTAAATCCTTCCACACACTTTTCCACAAATGATTATCTAGTAAATTCACGCAATGTAAGTGCACTATATAAGTATAATAAATACAAAACAATACAAGAACAACACGTCAATCCAACAGAGACCAAATGGGAAATAATTCACCGACTCCCGATATTTTTATATCAGAGGGTTCGGCTCAGTAGAACTCCTAACTGGACCGATAAATCCTACTGATCCCTCAATATGAATATTTAAAAAGTCTTTCGTAATACTTCATGTATTTGAAATGACTGATTTTTGCATTTTTAAATATAAATTCTGTGACAAATCTAATAAGCCTAAATTTTGAATGAGAGGGCTAGATATAATGCCAGTAGCCGAAATAACAAATAGTAATATTTTTTATATTCTGAGAATACCAAATTATTTTAATCTCATTTCCTAAATCTGTATATTTTCTTATTTTTTCAGAAACAGAATAATGATAATCAATAAAAAAAATTCTGAAACAAATTAAATACCACAGTTCTTAGTTACGTTTTTTTCACATTATCAAACATTTTCATGAAGTATGGATGTAACAATTTTCTACAAACCTTGGGAGTGTGTCTTAGTTTGGATGGTGGATTTAAAATACTAGTTTGCTTCTGTCAAGATTTACGAAATTGCTAAAATCGGGAGAGCCGCACAATGCTAATATTCCCGCTAATGTTATTAAATGTATACACGGTGTCTTGCACTTGATGCGACATGACATTTCTACCCGAACATTTCATTTGTTTGCTATTCCAAAATCCTTTGACTTTGCCGGCCTCAGCGTTTGAGTGGTTACGATCGTTGGCTACGAATCCGGAAGTCTCTATTTGAGATCACGACATGCGCAGTAAATTTTATTTGATTAATTTGTGTTAATAATAAATGTATTCGATAAAAGTAATATAATGCGGCATGTTCCAGAGTGGTAGATACTTTCAGTATCACCCTGGTGAAAGAGCACCATTCAGAATCGAAACGTTGCTTGAAATGGCTTTAGCCATATTTGGTGACCTGATCCAAGCAGTTAGGTACTTCCTAACATTCTTTTTCCCCCTTCCTTCCCCTCCCCACTACCTTCAGCTTCATAACATACCCCAATTGGGGATGTGGTTTCACTGGTTCCAGACGAGAACACTTTTTAACATTCTTCTTCTCTTGTGCAGTACCTACTCACATAAAAAAAAAATGAATCGGTACCTACTCACGTAAACTAAAAATGAATCGGTACCTACTCACATAAACAAAATATGAATCGGTACCTACTCACATAAAACAAAAAAGATCTTCTTACTTTTTATGATTTTACAGCAATCTATCTACCACTCTTCATCTATCTACATCTTTTATCTAGAACTTGTGGCAAATAGGCTGTAGGTATGTCATTGTGAAATAACACAAATCAATCAAATAAATTCTACTTGCGCACGTCGGAGTTTTGTATCCAATAATTCTAATCACTCAACCACTAAGGCCGCCAATATTCTCAAAACCGTTAAAAAATTTTTTTTCGGTAAGGGGAAAGGAAAACGAATATGAGATAAGGATAGAAGATGCTCCTTTTACATTCCACACTCTTGAATTAATATTTAAATGTGAATAAAATATCTTACTGTTTTTAAAAACAATTACTGGACGCTCTGTATAATATTTTGATTTATTATCGGATAATAAAAACACGACGCGGCAATGAAGGAACAGTAAGGGGGAGGGAGAATATGAGAGAGACCTTCACCCGCTCATCATTATAACAAAAAAAAACCGATAATATACCAAAATTGGGGTTAGCTTTTCTTAAGAAGTAATAAAAGTAAAAATGTTATCCAACTTATGAATTATTGTGTCAAAGCTGTTCACAGTGACTACCTTCTAGAAAACATTAATTTCCACTGTCAAATACGAAACACATAATAAAACGAACTTTTTCATTGTGGGAGGTGGGTATGGGTACCACCGCCTCGGGAACCACTTAATGGATAACCAACGCCTCTGCCATAGGTCACCTCAAGTGGTTTGCTACGTTTGGTGACCGGTTTCATGGGATGAGGTTTTCCCGGGTCTTGGCGGCAGATGCGTTTACCCATCTGCTGCGTGGTGGGCCGGATGGAGAAAGACTGTTTGAAGGAAGCCTTTTGACTTATACAGCCAGACTCTCTCAACCCATTGCCTTGCGCCGCAATTGGATGGAGGGATGGATTCATACGTCTGTCACTTTTAGACACTGACCCCCATATTCCTGCCCACCCCTCATACCCTTTTCGTTCCCAGAATTTCCTCTCCTTCCTTTTCTTAAAAAGACCCTCCAAACAGCATCCCCTAATATAACATAAGCCCTAAGGGGAATTATTTTCCTCAGGACCTTCTGTGTGAAGCTAACGTAAAGATACAAGATACAAGCTAACGTAAAGATACAAGATACAAGCTAACGTAAAGATACTATACAACACAAGATATTCAAACCAATCGAATTATATTATTCCAAAAACAAAAACTTCATTGGCACAGTCCCAGTTTAACTTTCTTGCACCTAAAATTTTTAATAACTTATCAATTGAAATAAAGTCTAAAGCCAAATATCTCACTTTCAGAAAGGCGCTTAATGACTTTCTGATGAGTGAATATGATAGTGTTTACAACTTGTTTCACATACTCAGATAAAGATACAAAATTTCAACATCATTACATACTATTACCATATGTTTACAGGTTTATTTTATTTACATGTTTGTTTTACGAACTTCTTTTTCTCTTTTCTATTTTTTATTATAACTTTACCAATTTAACCATTTGTTTACACTAGACTACACTTAAAGTTACCATCCTTAATTAATCACCATGAAACAGGCATTCGCCTAGTATGGTGATTTAATAAATCTTATCTATAGAAATGTCAAATGTATGTAACATGTTATAAATCAATAAATAAACGTAAAAAAAAAACTTACCCAATTTCCATACTCCAAAACTAACATCATACAACACTTATCTTCTCAGAAGGACGCGCACAAAATACAATAACGTATTTCTAAAATTTTTACCATAGCCCTCAATTTGTTGAATTTACCAAAAGGTACTCTGTCAATTCACCAAATGCATTTAAAAAAAAAAAACCGAAGTATAGTTATGAACCTCTTCTCCTGCTGTGTAAGCTCTTTATCTCATTTTCATTATATTATTTTTCTTTATTTATTTTGTTTATCAAATTTTACTTATTTTGAGGTAAACTTTTAGATTTGAATATATAGCGTTTTATTTTCTCTATCCAATACCGTTTAGAGCATATTTCTAACTATTATAGTAAGGGAGACACAACGATTTCTATGTGAGCTGGGACAAATATGGTCTCGTGTGATTAAACGCGCTAGTGTGTATTGTGTATGCATTGTACGCACCAATACGGGCATTAAAACTAAGCGCCTGACTATTAGAATATAGGCAATTTGCATAGCACCGCTGCTAGCTCTATTGACAATTGACTGGCGCCCAATCGCCCTAATAATGTTTTACCTCGTACAAAGTCCCGTCAGCTGTGCTAATTAAATGATCTGCTTATTCCACTAGGTATCTAATTATTCATTTCAATGGAAATAATTGCGTTTGGTACTAGTTCGTTAATTTTTATTGCCTTGCGCGCAAAGTGTGTTAAAAAATGTTGACAACTCATATTATGAATTTGTGGAATAACCAGACAAAAACCGTAAATATATCATTTTAAAATCAAATTTAAGACGTATTGACTCTTTTCAATAAAAAAATATAAATTGATTTAGAAAGACTGTTCTTTTATCTAGGTAAGCTATGTTTTAAATTTTAATAAAATATGTTTATTTTTAATACATTAAGGTTTTACCGTAGGTTGTTGGCAGATTTGTTAAATGTTCAAACAATATTTTGTATTATACAACACACTTTTCAAATCATATAATCATGCAGTAAAATACATCAATAAATTATTTGGGAAAGCTTCTTTTCAGAATTTTAATTTTAGTTCAAATAAAATCATAAAAAAAAGATCCGTGCCCTTATTTTGTGACGAAAATACTTCAGTTTGTCTATTTATTTATGGTCTTACAAACTAATATATTTAAAAAAAAAACATTCTAATTTTGTTTATAAATTATTGAAAAATTATAAATACTTATGAAAAAAAAATAATAACGAAAAGTACATTATTTTAATAGTAGGTATTTACGGTCAAATACCAAAGCAAATTTTGAATGAAACAAAAACGTTATTAAGTTATTATGAGAATAATTAATGTTTCTCATCGGAACTGCCCTGTACAGTTGTAAGGGTTGTGATGGGTCGAGCCCTTACTTGGGTTTTAATACCTCTCCTCTCTCGCGTTTCGATCTCCGGACGGTAGACCCTTCTCTCGTACTGTATGATTCACCAATAATGTCTTGAATCATGACTCGCTTTTCCCACCCCTGTGACTGAACACAGCAAAAGGCTTTCTCCTTCCGGGAAAACTTTACAATAAACCCTGTCCTTTACGTTGTGTTTTATTTTTGTTTCAAAGGTTCTAGAAAATCTAGAATAGGTATTTAATGTCTATATGTGGTAACTTTTGGTTCTTTTAGGTAAGGTGTGGAAGAATTTCTCTGTATCCTTTGAACGCATGAAGGATACTTATTGTCTAAATCTATCCTAGAAATATCCCCATTACGTCCCTAATAATGTACGTTGTTTTAATACTCTCGCAGTACCCCCTGTAATTCTGGGAAGCCTATAAATTTGATCTATGATCCTATACGTCTTAATAGATTTTAAAATACATACCTAGAATGTTTCATTTAGTTATTTGGCGGGTCCTTCGCGCCGCTCTCCATGGCTGGACCCTATACATAATTGTGATAACATTATATTGTTAGTAAACGCAAAATTCGTACCTAAGATGGAGAGGATAGGGGAGGGATGGAATGGATCATGCAGTTTTTGCAATCTAGTACTGGCTCCTCCACTTGACCAAATTGACCAGGTGGTCGGCTCTCCGGACACAACCTCCCGACCAAAGCATGTCAAGGCTATACCCATGGCACCCAGAAGATCTCTTGACGACCAACCAGATACCCGGACCCTTCCATAACCAAGGAAGGACGGCATGCCTTCAAACCTTTCCCAATCAACCCCAGTATCGAACACCTCCGGGACTACGTTACTGGCTCTAGAAGGGGTAATCCAATTCGTCCCTTGTCACGGCTCTACTCGCGAACATGTGGCTACAGCTTTTGATAGACAGATCCTTCCTCCTGCGTGACCGGTCCAGCGAATAAACCACCTCTAGTAGCGAACATACAACTTAAGTATTGTCTAAGCGTTATGATTGCTTCTAGGTCGATAGGATTAAATTGTTTCCACAAAATGAACTGCTTATGCTCCTCCCACACTACCTTGCCGGCAACCCGAGATGCTTTTGGCCAAGACGCCTCCGTCAGCGAACCGCGTCCTTACATACCGTTTGGCAACTCATTTCAAATCCGTCTCGTCACGCCCATTCTCTCGACACGGTTCCGCGAAAGGGAATTGCTTCCAGCATCTCGCGTGACCCGATCAGTCTATGGTGAGCATCCTCTCCTAATAGGACAATGTGGGAAGACCCTTACCGATGGACCAGACATTGACACATATGTATAGCCTCGGTGTCATCGTCACATTGTTCAACCATAAAGTTTAAAAGGCGCAATTCAACAAATAGGAATTCAAAGGAGTACCTGTTAGTTTTAAATTTACGTTTCACTCTCGGAGTGATTAGGTTGCAGACAGTCGCTTTCTATTGGGTATGTCGTATACCCCGATGGACTCCCCATTTGGTTGAGGGTACAACACTCACAGGGATGTAAGCTTCACACCGCACCGCTCGTCCATTTTTTGCTCTCCCGCCAGTACCATCAGCTGTCTGAATGAAAAGGTCACTGCCCTTGGTGATAACAACTGTTGAACATATACTGAAATAATATTATAAAATTTTGTCATTTATTTAAATCTTCAGTTTCCCGAGGCAGCTTCGGTTCTGTCGTCTCTGCGTCGCGTTCCGGGATGGCCTGGGAATTTAAATTAGGTATAACAACTTACCGAGTACGTAATTGCTAAAAATCCCGGTCGGAGATATACACGACCAATTCTTAATTACGTATGCCGTAGACCTGTGGAGAAAACAAAAACTTCCTACGAACTTCTAAACTTTTATTTGTAAACTAAATATGGTAAATAACCGCTCGACGCCGTTGGTGTGAGCTTTCACGAATTGAACGTTTTCGTAGATTACTATGCTCTAACTATTGAAATTAAAATATACCAAATTCGATATCATTTCTGACTCCCGAACCCTTGCTGAGATTATTTAAATCTTGTTAAGTTTATTATTAATTTCGCTCTTTCGCGGTCTATCACGACATTTTTATAAAAGGGAGGAAATTTATTGCAAAACTAGGGCCATTATTATAAACCTAGAACGACTGTTTACTTTAAATTAAGTTAGTTAAGTCCCTCCCCATCCGAATTAACACCATTTATTATTATTATTAAAATTCAAGGCCGATATTTTTATTTAGGGTAAATATTTATAGATATCTTTTATCTCCCTACATAATAAACGATAACAATCGCGAACTTTTACCGACGATTATTTCTGTGAATAATTTCCACAACACCGGATAAGATATAAGACCGTCATTCTCATAATACGTATTTACTGACTTTTATTTCGTCCAATCGATAGGTTAAATATTATTATTAGAATTTATTTATTTAAGTATTATCCTCTTTAATCAATTAACACTTTTCACCACTGACACGTGAATCAAGTCATGTATTTTCCACTGAATCTAATTCACTAACACAATCATGCTTATCAAAAAGGTTAATCCCACAATACACAGTCTCGATTTTTCTAAGTCCAGCAATCAATTTCCGATACACGCACGATTTTCAGCCTTCCTTTCCTGAAATCTAGCACCGAACTCCCTTTTTTCGACCAAACTACGTCTTTTATAACCTGTTTCTCCCATCAATCAAATTTAAATTTTGCAACTTACAACCTTATAAACGCGTAATATCGTCTTTGCTTCATACCACTATCCTATCCCGCCGGTTACTCCCTTTTCCTTCTAACGTCCTGTTACCCCCGACCCGCCTTCTACCGACGACACTACTCTGTTGCCATCGATCAGGGGCGTATTTGGGTCTAAACATCCGATTCCCACACGAATCTCCGCATGATTAGTCAATATAATCTACCTTTTATCATGTGACTAATTTTTTTTTTTTTTTTTTTTTTTTAATTCCTTTATTTTTCCCATATTTTACAATTTATATTTACATATTTGAAAATCATAACAATAATGTGGGAACCCACTAAGGCGCAGCCTGTGCGTGGGTAATATATTTAAAAAAGTTTTTTTTTTTAGTACCTAGAAAAAAACAAACAGGGGTATATAAAGCAAAAACAAAAATTGTTTAAAACATTTTGTACAAAAAGTGTATACAATAGTGTACGGTTAAATAAGTGTAAGTGTAATTAATGATATACATTGTAATAATAGGTGTAAAGTTTGTGAGAAAAGTGATATAAAACTAAATAAATAGAGTTTTTAGAAACATAAAGTGAAATAAAACTAAATAAATAGAGTTTTTACATCTGTATGGTTTAGCCATAATTTTAACTCTTTTACGAAATGCGGAAGTTTTGTTGCAACTTGAATATGTTTTGGTAAACTATTGAAGGTACGAGGTCCAATAAAACTACTGTGAGTTTGCATTTGTTTTGTGTGTGTTTGGGGGGTATAGAATACATTATTATTTCTAATGTTGATTCTGTTTACATTTTTTTCGAATTTGTTTACGTTTTTAAAGATATATTTCATAGTTTGCAGTATAAATAGTTTACGGAGACTGAATAGTTTAGATTCTTTGTATAAAGCATCTGTCGAAAATGTTTTAATTCTATTATACATAACTTTGATAATATAATTTTGAGTTGTTTGTAAAGGTTTTATAAAAGTATCAAGGGCACCACCCCATCCTATTATACCATACATGAGTGAAGATTGCACCATAGAATAATAAATCATTTTCAATTTATCAATATTCAATACTTCTTTGAGTCTGTAAAATATGTATGTAAGATATCTCAATTTAGAAACGGTATTATTTATTTGTGAATGCCAATTTAAATTTGTATCAATACATATACCCAAATATTTTATCTTTTCAACTTTTACAATTTCAGAGCAAGATGAGCATATTACTTGATTACAGTTAGTATTATGAATTCTAATTTTAAGGTTATTGGGGGGTTTGTTCTTACTGTTTTTATAAAAAGGTAGGTAAAATGTTTTATTGTTGTTTAGGAAGAGTCTATTACTATTTAGCCATGATGAGACATGTGCAATACATTTTGATGCATTTAAATAAGTTTCAAGCCAGGATTTTCCGTTTACAATTATTACTGTATCATCAGCATAAGATACAATATCACCAGGGATTACAAGATTACATAAATCATTTATATATATTAAAAACAGGATTGGGCCAAGCACAGTACCCTGTGGTACTCCATTTTTTATCCTCGTTTCAGTACTATAAAAATTCCCTATTTTTGTTTTTTTGTTTTCTGTCTTTGAGATAGTTTGTGAGAATTTTTAGTGTATCTTTTTTGAAACCTATTCGATTAATTTTTTTTATAAGTATATTGTGGTTAACCGTATCAAAAGCTTTTCTTAAATCTAAAAATAAAGCTAGGCATTTTTTATTTTTATCAACAGATGTGTACAATTTTTTTGTCAAATCGAATATTGCATCTTCAGTGCTTAGGTTACTTCTGAAACCATATTGATTTTGGGACAGAATTTTGTTTTGTTCTAGGTGATTCATTACTCTATTTTTGATACATTTTTCAAATATTTTTGAGAGGTTTGAAACTAAGGAAATAGGTCGGTAATTGTCTAATATGTGCGTTTCTCCTGATTTGTGAATTGGAATGATGGTGGAGATTTTAAATTGTTCAGGGAAATGTCCCTCTTTTTGTGATATATTAAAAATATGTAGCAATGGAATTAAAATATTATGTTTTATTTTTTTTAGTGTGTTACCCGATAAACCATCAATTCCTGTAGAATTTGTTGACTTTAGACTATCAATGTGTTTTACAATTTCGTTTGTCGTGATAGGTGAAAAATATTCTAAGGAATTTATTGAATCGTAAGTTGAGAGTAAATGCAAAGATGAGTCTACGGGTGTTGTACTATCAATTTTACTAGAAGATTCAAGTACTTGATCTACTATATTTGTGAAGAAGTTGTTAAAGTTTTCTGCAATGGCCGATTTGTCAGTTATACTATTGTTATTTATTTTAATCTCTTTCACATCAGTTGATGCCATTTTTTTTTTTGTTCATTATTTCATTAATAATATTCCACGTTTTTTTGGTATCATTTTTTGCGTTATCAATTTGTTCACAATAGTATTTCTTTTTACAACTTCTTATTAACCTATTTAGTAAGTTTCTATACATCAAATACTTTGTTTTCATAAAAGACATTATTCTTACGTTATTTTTTTGACAGGTTTTTTCATAATTTAACATTTCTCTGTAAAGTTTATCTCTGTGTTTAATGGAGACTATTAGTCCTACAGTAATCCAAGGTTTGATTTTTTTATATTTTCGCTTATTAATAACAATTTTGTATGTGCTTTTCGATATATAATCTTGTAGAGTTTTATAAAACAATTCTAATGCTGAATGTGGGTTAGCTGTCGATCGTACTTTGTCCCATTTTTCTGAATGGAGTAGATTGTTTAATGTGTCGTAGTTAATATTATTTTTTTCTAGATTACCAGAGTTTTCTTTTAAATTAGTGGTTAAGAGGTTGTGTCCATAAAATGTTGGGTAGTGGTCAGTAATGTTTGTATGTAGAGTTGAAGATGTAGTTTTGACGTGTTTGTGTGTTTTTACAAATATATGATCTAGAGTCGTGGAGTTATTCAAATTTTCTCTTGTTGGAGAGTTTATATATGACTGATATCCTGCATATGATAAACAATCTAAGTATTCATTTATACAGTTTGTTCTTTTGTTATTTTCATTAATGTTTATATTGATATCTCCAGATAATATTGAAAAATTGAAATTTTTTCTGTTAGCCGTTTTAAAAAATGAATTTAGCTCGTTAGTGAAAAGTGATTCATTTAAGGAAGGAGATCTATATATAGCTAATATCAGATAATTACAGTTATTGTGCTTGAATGTTACTTCAATTGCATTAGCTGTTTTAAAATCTAAAATTTTGAAGGTAGTTTTCTTAAGACAATTTTTCACAAATACGGTGATACCATCGTGCCCAGTATGTTTGCATTCAGATGAAATTGTGACATATCCTGGAAGGTTATAGGGGATTACCTCTTTCATCTGTGTTTCCGTTAAAATAACAATACTCGGAGAAAAATCTAGACTTTCGAGAAGTACACAGAGTTCATCAAAATGTTTTCTTAAGCTACGTATGTTCATATTAAGAACTGAAAAGTTTATATCTTTAAAGTGATTATTTAGTTCATTAGTATCATTACAAATATAATTTTCATACAAAAAATTTTCGTCTGACATGTTGAAAGAAAAAATTTACACATGCAATGTGGTTACTTGATCCTCTATTCTTCGGGAATGTCTGCCGGCTGTCTTATTTGGATGATTGGGGCTAATTCATCTTTTCTCATCATAATGTGTCCATTTTTAGCCCAAATAAATTTGTAACCAAGTCTTGATGATTTTGCCAGGAACAGTAGGTGTTTATTTTGTGGTGTCAGTTGTTCATTAATGTATACTTTGTTATCTTCTGGAAAGTTAAAGTTTTTTGTGGACAAAAAACCGTATTTTCTTTTTTTGTCGATGATTTGGTCTCTGATTTCTTTATTTTGAAATGATACAACAATGGCTGGGTATTTGTTTAAAGGATTTCTATTTTTGATTCGGTAAATATTGGTTATTTTTGAAGATTCTGTTTCGCCTTTAATAGTTTCCATTATGTTATTCACTATTTTTGTTATGTTTTCATTATCTTTAAATGGGACTCCCTGTATTTCGATGTTATTTTGTTTGTGAAGTTGTTCTAGTTTGTTAATTTGCATTTTTATTTCCTTGTTTTCCGATTGCAGCTGTTTAATCAATATGTCTTTGTTTTTATTTTTTTCTTCGAATTCATCAATTTTGTTACTACAGAATTCAACTGATTTTGTAAGTTCTCTGAGTTCATTCTTGATCTGTTCTCTGAAAGATTTCATTAATTGTTCCGATAAATCTTCGAATTTTTTTTCCAGGAATTTTAACATCTTATTTGTATTATAGTCTTCTTCAGATTCGCTAGATGCTGCTTTTTTTGTGGCTCTCTTTTGTTTATTCATATTAATGTTTTTGATGTTCTGCAATAGATGGTGTTATAATATAGTCTGAGGGTAAGTCTTGCGCTTCTACTAATTTAAAAAAAAAAAAAGTTGGTTTTAGTGAGGATCGAACCTCGTTCCTACGGACCTATGGCTCAGACGGTCAATGTCCGCGACGCTAACCACTAGACCAATCCGGTAGGTATCGGGAGCGAGGTAATATCGCTATATTAAAGGTAATATTGCTATCAACTGTCAGTTGCAGTTTACAGTTGGTACTTAGATGCGACAATATTCCCACAAATTACTTCACAGTTTTTAAATCACTTCAGATTAGTAATTCTTGACCGTTTCAAATGTTTAAAGTGGTAGATAGTTCACTACTGTTGCACAGTTATACAAAAATCAATATCTTTTTGAATAATACGATTTAAAAACGTTGAATTTAGATAATTTTTGCAGAGTGAAATTTGACGTGCACACTGTTTGATGTAGGTATTAATTCAACTTTTCTCTAAAATCTATAGTGTCCGTTCTACCCCTTTT
Organism: Limnephilus lunatus; assembly: GCA_917563855.2. NCBI lineage: Eukaryota > Metazoa > Arthropoda > Insecta > Trichoptera > Limnephilidae > Limnephilus > Limnephilus lunatus. Next base: position 3,351,370 of record OU830593.1, on the reverse strand, counting down.
TAATTTGCTTCCAAATACGGTGTATCCTGAATATTCGATATAACTGCCCTACTTTCTTGGCTTAACCCAAATCCAATTTCAACTCTTTAACCTACAACATATCCCGACAGTTATCTATTATGCATTCATTATTATAAAATTCTCCCAACACGTCACTGCCTAGATATTCCGACGTTCTAACATTTGGCTATGGATTTTCTAATAAATTTGTGACTGAATATCCTTTATCGAACGTACCGCTAGTGTGCACACTCAGCTGTGTTCGTTCCTGGCTATATGTCGCGTTTCTTGTGTTCGTATACAATTTTAATATTTCTCGCGTTTGCAAATGCTCATGTGCAAACTCCAATTACTTGGTCATCTCCCAGCAAAGTTGTGATGCTCGTAGGACCTTATTTTATAATAATCTAACCTTTTATGACCTCGATTCTCCTTTCTCATGGGCTATAACTACTGCCAAGATCCCATTCCAACACTGCCTTCGAACGTTTTTTTCCCCCATTTCCTAGTTCCTCCTACATATTACATCCCTCTCTGGCACCAAATCCGATAAATCTCCCGTAATTTCTCACCTAGTGATCAAGAAAATACTTGAGTTTTCAAATAATTTAAAATCCTGACAGGTCGTTAAATTTTATGCTTTTTCACTAATTTCTTTCTCCTATCATCTGTATGTAAAATCAAGTGGTGATTTCAGCTTAATGCGTACCTTAGAGAGCCAAAATCATGTCAGATGTTTTGCACTCGAGACCCACTTAAAGAACAAGAGATCGTTAACCTTCCCTCCCCTCTAAACTAACGGACAAAAATCCAATACAAAATCTTAGACTTCATATGATCACTAACATGAATTGATTTCCCTCGACTACCTCGAAGAGATCGGCTCCTGTGGGTTTTCCACGTCTAACACTTTCCCCCATCGTCTACCTGCAGAATCTGCTAGATATTTGTCTGGAAAAAGCGTTAATGACCTTCAATGTCTACTCCCGTTTCACGATTACTAAGTAATCGAGATCGCTTGCTACTTCAGTTAATCAGTGCATGATCTTTGTCCTTTTGAATTTTCCGCCACCGAGATCCCCGCAAAACTTCCCGATTCTAGACGTGAAATCAACTGTTGCCGATTCCCTCCTGCTCCCATAAAAATGCGATTTATGACCAAGTATAGAAGTGGTCCTATCCCCTTAAAATATCTGCCCGACCAAACCGTGAGATAATCTTGGAATCTTAATTTTGCAAATCCCTCATCCCACGCCCCCGGCCTGTGATTGGTTTAAGACGCACCTACTGTCCTCATCTCTATTCTGATTGGATAGTCGGTTTTTTTCCTAACTGCTTACACCCCTTCGTGGCAAGGAAACCCCAAAAGTTTAAAAAAGATTTCTTTAATATTGATTTTAAAACCACCCGAAAGATGTCGATAGTGTGATCATATTCTATATTTAAAAAAAAAAAATTAACCACCTATACCGGAGTGAAACAGGTTCATCACAGGGTGCGATCGCGAGATCATCGTTCGACGAAATTTAAATTCTCGGCTGCTGGTTAATGGCATCAAGGAGGTCCATCTTTGGGATGTATTTTTGAGGAAAACGAGAAAAGGAAGTTCTGGGAAGGAAAATGGTATTAAGGCGGGTAGAAATCTGAGGGTCAGTGTGTCAAGGAGTGACGGACGTGCGAATCTATCCCAATTCAGCCAATCACGCAGTAGGTGAGCTGACACATCCGCCAGCAAGACCCAGATAAACCTCACCTCCATGAAAACCGGACTCCCCTGCTAAATCACAAATGTGGTGAACCACTTGAGGTGATTTATGGCAGAGGTGTTGCTTATCCAAAGAAGAAGTTATATTCTCACGCTCGTAACGGCAGCCCGTGCCTCGGTACTGTCCTAGCGCTCGCGTTACCGTAACACTTTCATGACGGTAGAAGAATTATTAGTAACATTGAAAAATGAAGTTCAAAAAATCCAAACGATTAAAGACTCGAAAACCAAAACCAACATCGAAAAAATTATTGGTGATCTTGATAATGAAGTAAAATCTGATATATTAAAAATGCAACAACAAATAATTCAACTACAAGACAAACTAATTGAAAAAAATGACCAACTGGTGGGAAACATTGAAAAAATAATGAAAAACGCAACAATACCATCCTATGCCCAGGTATTATCAACAACTAAAGTTACTCCTCGAGAAGAAGAGAGATTCTCAATCATCATTTCGTCGACCAAAAATAATGCTAAAGCAGAAGAAATTGAAAAGATAATAAAAAAAGAAATAAATTTAAGCAACATAAAGATAGGAATAAATGGTTTGAGAAAAACAAAAGAAGAAAAAATAATAATATCATGCCCAAAAAAGGAATATGCAAATACTCTAACTGCCGAAATAAAAAAACTGAAAACCGAATTGGTGGTAAATGAAATTCAAAAGAAAAGACCAAAAATGATAATAAAAGGATTAAAATCAAATCTTACTGAAGACGAAATAGTTTGCGGAATAATTACCCAGAACGAAGGAATTGAAGATGTTTACAAGGAAAGTGAAGACAATAAAATCACACTAATAACGGAAATAAAAAATACAAACGTAAATGAACAACAGCGCCAATTCACTAGCTACATCTTGGAAACCAGTGGCAAAATGCGGAAAAGTCTTCTTGCACTCGGTAAACTAAATATACAATTTCAACGAGTAAAAATTGAAGATTGCAGTCCATTAACTCAATGTTTTCATTGCTGTATGTTCATGCATACAGCTAAAAAGTGCCTACACCGAACCGGCCCTCCAATTTGCCCACACTGCATGGGCGACCACATCCTTTCAAAATGTCCGGGAAGAGAAACAATACCAGCGTGTGTAAACTGCACCAGACAAAATTCTAAATATGTAGAAAAAAACACCACGGACCACACAGCCAACAGTACTAAGTGCAACTATAGAAACAAAATGCTGAAAATTGCGAGGGATCGCATCGATTACGACTAATTATGCATATTATTAATTACAAGTGTAACGAAAACCTAAATAATATCTACAATATTTCAAAAAAATATTTCCAAAAGCCCGCCCGCAAAGTGTTAACACGCAGTGATAATATACACACATATAATACGTACTATAATTGCAAATGTGAAGTGTATTCCCAGCGCCAACATTATTGTTATAATTATTACTACCTCAAAATGAACGAATTTATAATAAACGCAATAGATAACTCATATAAAATAGACGAAAGGATTTTAAGCACGGTAAATAAAACAAACGATTTTAATGATATAAAACCTACAGTCAGCCTAATAATAATACACATGAACGTTAGATCTTTGGAAAAAAAATTCGAAGAATTTCTAATAACTATTAAACAATTAAATAGAATTGACTCTATAATATTATCAAAAACGCATTCATCGAATGAAATTAATTATAATATACCGAGTTACTTGTACTACGCAACAAAATATATAATTAACAGAAATAACGGCGTTGCCATATTTATATCAAATATTTACGCTGTCACAAGTGTAATTGAAATAATGGTGAATACTGTCAATTTATTAAACTTAGAGATAAATTTAATAAATTATTCATTTAATATAATTATTATTTATCGGACACATTCTTCTGCTTTAACCACATACATAGAAGAACTAAAAAAAGATATTACAATATCATAAAAACAAAAAAAAAAACAAACAACTATGGATGACTTCGTAAACACGCAACTGGACAACTGCTTCAAAATCAGTGAATTCAATAGTCAAAGTGCAAAAGAGTGCAACGAAATCATCACTGACAAATTCTCTGGTATACAAATACTCCATCTTAACATCCGCAGCCTTCAAAAAAACATAGAAGAATTTATACTCAATATAAATAATCTTAATGTAAAGCCGGATGTTATAGTATTAACTGAAACATACACAAACAGTGACTCACCACATTATAATTTAAGTGATTATATCTACATGCAAACAAACACAAACATAAATAAAAACAGTGGCATTGCGATATTCGTAAGTAAGAAATATAATATTGTTACACATTTAGAACACAACTTAGATTCATCAAACTGCATAGAAATCCATCTTAACCACAACAAAATCAATTATTATTTGTTAGCAATCTATAGAACGCATGAATCGAACGCTTATTTATTTATCGAACAAATACGAAATATAATATCAAATTTAAAAAACAAAACTTGCATAATAACAGGGGATTTTAATATCAATATTAACAAAAATATAGACAATAGAATTAAACATGAATATTTGAACTGTATGACTGAAAACAACTTTAAATCGTGTATAAATGAAAATACGCGCGAAATTCAAGGTCAGAAACCATCTTGCCTAGATCATTTTTGGACGAATATTAACATAAAAGATCTTCATAAAATAAAAACCATTGTCTGGAAAAATAACATCACCGATCATCATACGTGTATATTTTTGTACGAGGAAGAAAAAACAATACAAACAAAAAATAAATCAATAAAAAAATCATATACCAAAATAAATCTGCAAAAATTAATTGAAAACTTGAAAACGGAACATTGGCAACCTGTAATCAACTGCGAAGAAGTTGAAATATGCTCAAAGTACTTTGAAAATATTTTATCCAAACATGTAGAAAACTCAAAAACAGATATTCCATATCGTAATTTAGATAAAAATAAATACTTAAAACCATGGATCACACCGGGTTTATTAAATTCAATCAAAGAAAAAGGTAAGCTTTACAAAAAAACAATAAAATTCCCAAACGACAAAAAAATAGAATTTAATTATAAAAAATATAAAAATAAATTGACACGCTTAATAAAAATTAGTAAAGATGAATATTACAAACATAAAATAATAAGTTCTGAAAACAATCCAAAAATAATCTGGCAAGCAATTAACTGTGCAATAGATAACAATAAACAAAAACATTCAATCAAGGTAATTGTAGACGAAAATGACGTAAAAATAAATGCAGAGGAAAACCCTAAAAAATGCGCGGATATATTCAACTCCTTCTTCGCGAAAGTTGGACAAAACCTCGCTAAAAAAATTAATGTAACAAAGGGAGCGACAACTCAACAAATTATCGAAGATATACACAGTGTAAACTCACTGTCCCATTTTAAAATGATCAAGGAAGTAGATATTCTAAACATTATTGAAAATATGAAAGGAGGGTCGTCACCAGGTTTTGACAACATAACTGTAAATATGTTAAAATCTATTAAAAGCCACGTGATAAAACCATTAACTCACCTAATTAATTTAAGTTTAAAAAATGGAATATTTCCGTCTAATTATAAGAGGACAATTATCTCACCTATATTCAAAAGTGGAAACGCACAAAATGTAACTAACTATCGACCAATTTCCCTCATTTCAAATATTGGAAAAATATTTGAAAAAATCGTAAAATCTCAACTAATGGAATTTATTGAAAATAACAAAATACTTCACGACAATCAATACGGATTCCGAAAAGCGCGCAGCACACAAGACGCGATTGCAAATGTCACATCACGCATATATAAAAACCTTGATATGAGCAATAAATGTATAGGTATTTTTATAGATCTGAGAAAAGCGTTTGACAGCATATCCCATAAAAAACTTATGAAAAAATTAGATAATTTGAACATTAATGAAAACGTAGCAAATTGGATAAAAAGCTACCTAAAAAATCGCCCACAATGTGTCAAAATAAATAACATTTATAGCGACGAAGAGACATCTGAATATGGAATTCCACAAGGTACTGTGCTAGGTCCTATATTGTTCATCTTATATGTAAACGGTATATTCTCACAGCCACTTCATGGTAGTATAACCTCCTATGCCGACGATACAGTACTTATTGAAAGTGGAATCACATGGCAAGTTGTAAAACAAAAAGCAACAGAAGACATAAACATACTTAAACACTGGTTTGATATAAATCTACTATCTCTTAATAGTGAAAAAACTCACGTTATACCATTTGCAATAAAATCAAAGGACGTTCCGGTAAATTTTGATATAATTATACATGATAATTCTAAAGATCACAAAAAAAATAACTGTAAAATAAACTGTTCCACATTAAAAATTTCGAATAAAATCAAATACTTAGGAATAACAATAGACAAAAACCTGAACTGGAAAGATCAAATCAACCTTACCGTTAACAAAATAAGGAAATTAATTTACATATTTTTAAAAATCCGAAACTTTCTCTCATTAGAAAATCTAACATCAGTCTACCATGCTATAGTACAGTCAAATCTCCAATACTCTGTAGTAAGCTGGGGAGCTGCATACAAAACAAATCTACTCCCTGTTGAAATTGTGCAACGTCTATTTATAAAAATTATCTTGAAAAAACGAAGAGATTATCCAACTCACCTTATTTTTGAAGAATTTAAAGTATTAAAATTTAATGATCTAGTTCGAAAAAATATAATAATCCAAATAATAAAAGAAAAACTAAATCATAGCTTTTTAACTGAAAGTCGTACTCGTCAAAAGCATATATTTCCAACACAAAAATGTAACACCTCATTTGCACAACATCATTACACATATCTAGGAAAAAAATACTTCAATAGCCTACCTGAAAAAATAAGAACAATTGAAGACGATAAATGCCTATTAAAAGCAATTAAAGAGCAATTTAAAGTAAAAATAACGAATTGATAAAATTTATCATCATAAATTATATAACTTGTAAATTTGTTTTTTTTTTAAGTATCTACCACAATTAAATCAAAAGATTCAAAATATATTTTGTTAATATATTTTAAATATTTTTTCATCCCGATACTCGTCCCTCTTCTAATCACAAGCGTCTGCTTCTATAGAAGAGAAATATCATACAAAATAAAAAATAAAAAAATCAGTGAAAATTTATTATATAGTTTATTTGTATCAAAAAAAGATTATTTTGAAATATAAATATTATATGTTATATGTTATTTTTGCTGTATAAATAATGTATCTTCTGTAATAAATAAATGAAAAAAAAAAAAAAAAAAAAAAAATGATTCCGAATGATTTCCGGGGCCGCAGTACCCTTACCCGCCTCCCAAATTGGCTTAATTGAACGTTTTAGAAAAGAGGGTAGTACCGCCACGGTGACCATTTATTGGATAATCAACACCTCTGTCTCAGGGGTACCTGGGTTCATGGTGTGATGTTTGCCTAAATCTTGGCGGCGGATGGGAGTCCGTCACTCCTCGTTGATCGTTGTGAGATAACGGACGTGATCTCCTGTCAAATTTGTTTGATTTATTTGCTTTTAATATGTACAACTTACATTGAATGAATAAATAATCATGCGTACCTGCTGGAATTCATGTTTAAAACTAAACGATCTAAACTAAAATATGTGACAGCAAATATGTAAAAATCACAAAAATCTGGCAGGAGATCATGTCCATTATCTCATATCCCACAATCTGATCTGATCACCAAACACGGATAATGCCATTTCAAGAAACAAAGTGATATTGAGGGAATCTTCCACTTTACATCTTTCATGGAATACACTTTTGTGAACCTTGTGATGGTAATATCCTTTTCAGGAAATTAACTAATAGATAATATCTAAAATAATGGTATAATAATGGATGAAATGACAATCATTTTCAGTTATAATGTGTTTTTAACATCGTATAATTTTATTTAATCGTGTGGAAGTTATTCTAGAACGTGCCGCAATAATATTATTGTTAATGAATAAATTGTGAAATAACACAAATTAATAAACCATCTATTTCAAGTATTTTTTTTAATTTCAAATCAGGAATTATTATACAATTTACCCAAAGAAATATCACTAACTCAATGACAATTCTTTTCGCTACCTAGTCAAAGTTAGCCACCTAGCGAAAGTTAGCCACCTAGTGAAAGTTAGCCACCTAGTCAAAGTTAGCCACTTAGTGGAAGTTAGCCACCTAGTTAAAGTTAGCCACCTAGTCAAAGTTAGCCACCTAGTCAAAGTTAGCCACCTAGTCAAAGTTAGCCACCTAGTGAGAGTTAGCCACCTAGTCAAAGTTAGCCACCTAGTCAAAGTTAGCCGCCTAGTCAAAGTTAGCCACCTAGTGAGAGTTAGCCACCTAGTTAAAGTTAGCCACCTAGTCAAAGTTAGCCACCTAGTGAGAGTTAGCCACCTAGTCAAAGTTAGCCACCTAGTCAAAGTTACCCACCTAGTGAAAGTTAGCCACCTAGTGAAAGTTAGCCACCTAGTGAAAGTTAGCCACCTAGTGAAAGTTATCCACCTAGTGAAAGTTAGCCAAAATTTATATTAGCTCCACAAAGGAGCATCTTTGGGGATGCTGTGTGAATGTCTTTTTAGGGAAAGTAAGGAGATGAAGTTCTGGGAAGGAAAAAGGTATGAGGAGTGGGTAGGAATCTGGGGGTCAGTATATCCAGAAGTGACGGACGAACGAATTGATCCCTTCCACTGCGGTCCAAATCCTGCTGAAAGTCCTGTTGGAGAATTTCTTCAACCAGTATCTCCCTATCCGGCCTGCCACGCAGTTAGTGGACAGACGCTTCCGCCGCCAAGATCCAGACAATCCTGACCCCAAGAAATATGTTATGTTAACCTTTTTTTTTTCGTCGTTTAAATATTTTTAGGGAAATAAGTGCGTCTTTTACGGTGTGCATTTTAAGAGGATTTTTTTTATTCAGTATTCTGAAAAATCTATGTTATTTATGGGTAATACTAGACGTTAGGATTTATTTCAGTGTAGATATTCTGGGACTAACTACCATATGTATTCCTCTTTGCCCAGCATACTAATGTAGAGAAATAATTATACCAATTCAGGGTAAACAAATACAAAATGTTGTTACTGAAGCAGTTCAGTTATGTATAATAAATAGGTACTGTATAATTTTAACTATGCTTATGTAAAAACCCCTAAAATGGGCGTTAATAAACAAATAATAAAAATGAAAATCCTTCCTTTCGCTCTCCTGAATAATTATTTTTTTTCCTTTTTAGCATTTCAAATTTCCGTGATCGATATGAAATGCCAAACGGTCGTGTTAAAACAGGACTTCACTACCCTCTTGCTCAATCATAAATGTCCTGGAAAGCATTATGTAAGCAAAACATTATTCATTCCAATTTTGATGTACACAATAGATTATTGTTCATTTGTGCAGTTTATTAAAGTGGTAATGAGTGTTGCAATTAATCATACACAGTTTTTAATTAAAAATTGTGTATGATTAATTAAGCTGGGGATTTCTACAGACCACAAATCCATTTGCTTCCAATTTCCAAATAATAAGGATTATTTTCATTAAATGAGTGTAGAGTATTTTATTTTATTTTTAATATTTATATGATTTTTTCCAATAAGTATACATTTTTGCATACAGTGTTGCAAATGAATAAAAAAAAGCCTTTCCTCACCATAAAGAGACAAGGCTCTTGTTTTTGTCATCATGTAAGTAATTAGATAATAAAATATTTCAAATAATTACAAAAAGATAAATAAGAAAACCTCAATACATAAAGAAAAATTTAAATATTAAAAAAATATATATTAATAATAGATACGAAATCTTACAGTAGTTTCGGGTAATTTTTCAATTTAAGTTGGAATTCATGATTATTCTCAATAATTTTTAGATTCAACGGGATGCTGTTAAAATAAGTTATACCAAGATACAGATGAGTTCACAATTTGGAAGGTGGGTATGGGTACCGCTGCCCCGGGAACCATTTATTGGATAATTAACACCTCTGCCATAGGTCACCCCAAGTGGTTTCCTACGTTTGGTGTCTTAGTAGGGGTGCCTGGGTTCATGGGCTGAGGTTTGTCCAGGTCTTGGCTTACATCTCAACCTTAATCTTCCTCATGCCCTTGCCCATCCCACTTCTTTCAGCCATTCAACATAATTGTTAACTGTGCTCCAGATTTTATGTCCGGGTTAAATCTTTCCCAAATGAAAGACTAAACCCTTCCACACACTTTTCCACAAATGATTATCTAGTAAATTCACGCAATGTAGGGGCACTATATAAGTATAATAAATACAAAACAATACAAGAACAATACGTCAATCCACCAGAAACATAATGGGAAAATATTTCACCGACTCCAGATATTTTCATATCAGAGGGTTCGGCTCTGATGAAATCCTAACTGGTCCGATAAATCTTACTGATCCCTCAATATAAATATTTTAAAAATCTTTCGTAATCCTACATAATAATTATTATTATTGGATGATTTTTATAGTGCCATTTTCGTGAGAAAATCACCTGAAGCGTGCTATACAAATTCATTTATACATTTAATCTATAGGTACCTATATACTATAAGTGACTTATATTATAACTAAGATTGATAACTAATGACTTACAACTAAGACTTACATGACTAGTGACTTATTTTTATTTTTGTAACCGAGTTTTGTACTTGCAAGTCATAATACGAACGGGGCAGTATTGTTACTGCTCTATTCGTATTATTACTTGCAACTGTCTTAAAATGAGTTATTCACGACTAACATACTTATTTACATTCATAGGCACATATTGTTATAATTACTGCCATGATACGAAGTCATAATATGAATAGATCAGTATTACCATAAATGGGGATGTAAAAGACCCTCCGGTTTGGGGCAGTTGAGGCAAATAGTAGAAAATAATAAAAGCCTATTCTGTAAAAATTAAATTTCATAATAAATATTTCTGGTTAATTAAATTTCACAAATTATTCTAGAAACCGATTAAAGTGTATTATTTTCTTTCTTCAAGAAAATGTAATAAAAAAATATTTTAATCATATCATGAAAATTTTATTTTCATTTCTTTTATTTCCATCTCACAATTCTGTCTCGTGTCTGGCATCTGAACGAGTTTCAAATTAATTTTGGAAAAAAGCCTTTTTTACTACCCGTGAAAAATCAACCCCTGGTTACTTGGATTCTCAGGGAAACGGGGGTAGAGGGCAGAGGGTTGGGAGGCTCTTAAAGTTATCTTGTTCACGGCTTATATCTGAAACTTACGTTGCTTGTTCTCTTTTAGGCTGTGGCCATGCATTCAAAACTTGGTAATCTTTCAGAGCTTTATTTTATTACTAACTTTGATGTGTTAACTAAAAAAATTCAAAAAAGTTAACTTTTTGTTTGTTAAAGGAAAAAATAGATCTTCAAATATGGAAATCATGCTATAACATCACTTCAGCATCACATCTGAATTACTGCAAAGTTTAATTTTTCCTAGCAATAAAACGCAAGTTAAAAGAATGGAAATAATCAAGAACAAAGCCACGAAGTCCATAGTGTTTTGTAGCAGATATACTAGGATAAATAAACAAAAATTGTAACAAAACAAAAAATGACTTAAAAAAATGCACTAAAAAGTAAAAAAATAATTTCGTACGATTGTTATTTTTGGAGTTGGTGTCAGACAAGGTAACTAACATAGGTAGTTATAGGTGAGATGTGGAGATCTTTGCGGACACCGACTCCAAAAATAACAATCGTACGAAATTATTTTTTTTTACTTTTTAGTGCATTTTTGAAGTCGTTTTTGGTTTTGTTAAAATTTTTGTTTATTTTTTGATTTTTAGTGACGAGCGTGCGTAAAGAAGTTTTACTTCAAAAAAAGAATCATCGAAATCTGTTGGCGTTATATTGAGTTATTCGTCCATTTGTCGCGCACATACTTATTGCAAATTTAAGACATACATGGTTTTCTTATGGATTCCATTGTCAGAACTAGATTAAATTAAAATGGGACCACACGGGAAGCACCAGCTTTCTAATAAAAAAATAATCATCAATATCGGTTCACCCAATCAAAAGTTCTGAGGTAACAAACATAAAAAAATAAAAAATAAATTAAAATTTAAAAAAATTATTTTTAACTTTATGAGTAAAAACTCAAATTATAATATTTAATTAAATGAAGACAATATTAGCGAAACTCAATCAAAATCTGAAGACAAAAAAATCAGAAAAAAATATTGGTTCCACTGGGACTCGAACCCAGATACCTTAGCATTCATGGCCAACTGCTCTACCGATTGAGCTATGGAACCCATTTCCAATTCAATCACTTTTAATTTCCAATTCAGTCGAAGTATGATACAGTTAAAAGTGATCGAATTGGAAATGGGTTCCATAGCTCAATCGGTAGAGCAGTTGGCCATGAATGCTAAGGTATCTGGGTTCGAGTCCCAGTGGAACCAATATCTTTTTCTGATTTTTTTGTCTTCAGATTTTGATTGAGTTTCGCTAATATTGTCTTCATTTAATTAAAAATTAAAATACCGTCGAATTGATAACCTCCTCCTTTTCGAAGTCGTTTAAAAATAAGCAACGCCTACTTAATATTTTAAGTGTGTGGTAAAGATAAGTCTATAATGAAGTTGAAAAATAAAATTTTATGTTTTTAATTTTTTATTTTTCAACTTATAAATAAGTAGATACTAAGGCATTATGTTACATCACGATTTTCTTATCTTCACGTTTGTTGATTTCGTCATATTCAAGTTTGTTGATTTCCTTATGTTCATTTTTTTTTTTTTATTTCCTCATCTTTATTTTATTTTATTTTTTATTTATTTTGCAGAAACAAACAGTACATAATTACATGTTAGAAAGTAGTTACAAGTTGTAGAATTAATACAATAATTGGTACCAATGACATGTCGCTGTTATATAATATATGTGACAAATTATAAATTTTACCTATATTAAATTAGTAAATTATTGAGGGAGAGGGGTGTGTGTGTGTGTGTGTGTGAATATGTGTGTATGTATGTATGTAAGTATGCGCATTAAACAATTTATATGATTGACATGATGCTCTTTTTAAATTTGGACAGTGAATCGGAGAAAATGTCGATGTTATAATTTAGATTAATATTATTGAATATATGAAGAGCACGATTGATTGGCGAATTAGTTGCTGCATTTGTCTTGTATTTAAGCGTGTGGAATAGTTATTTATGGCGTGTACGTCTTAAGGTGTGTTAAAATTAATTAGGGAAAGTAGGGTACAATCGATGTTATTATTTAAAATTTTGTGTATAAATGTCAAATCAGCAATTACTCGTCTTTGTTGCAAAATTTGAAATGTGCATTCATAGTTATTGTTGAATTTGAAGGTAAGATATTTTATAAATTTGTTTTGAATATGTTCTAAGCTATCTATGTATAATTTATACTGCGGGTTCCAAATTGGCGAGGCATATTCCAGTATACTTCTGACTTATGCAAAATATAACATAACTTCAGTGCGCGGGTTACTTAACACTTTACTTATAGGAAGAAAAAACTATGTTTGCTGATTTCCTCATCTTCATGTTTATTGACCATGTTTGTTGACTTCCACATATTCATGTTTGCTGACTATAGGTTGTGTTGTCATTCCACGTGTCGATTCGAAATTGTGTTCTTCCGGTAGGGCTATTATGTATGAAAGATGAAAGCATCTACTGTATACTGCGCTAAGAAACTAAACTAGGAAAGTCAATTTCTTACCATTCTGGAATGTGCCTAAAATACATTATATATTATTTTAAACGAATAAATCGTGAAATAACTGAAATAAATCAATGTTACTGTAAACCAATAAATAACACAAATAAAATTAGGTAACTGCCAAAAATGGGACAGGAAAAAATTAATCGAAGATAATATTTTCATTTCTGAATTAGAAATATAAGATTTATAAAAACGACTTAAAAATAAGGGGTCTCAGTTGCTCAATTGCTTGACCTTGCTTACCTTTTTTATTTTTCTGTATCTTGTTCATATTTTTTTTTATATTTAGTAATATAAAATTTACTTGCACACGCTGCGATTTGAATCCGCAACCACCGGATTCGTAACCAAGGATCGTAACCACTAAACCACGGAGGCGGTCACAATAGTTATTAACTGTTAGTTATTTCGCACGCTAATTATATATTATACTAGCTGACCCGATGAACTTCATACTGCCTCAGAATCAATAACTGTTGTGTAAAAATTAAACAACGAAGCAATTATCAATGCGTAACTGTCCGTGTTTTGTTTTCGTCGGTGTCAGAGATGTAGTTGTGTACGGATTTATATTTTTTGTGATTTTCTTACTTTCCCACTTACTTACGGGAATTGCGTTTCATTTTCTGTATGCGTGTGAGGAAGAATTATTGTATTTTTCCTTTGGAGAGGTGCAGACATAATACGTTCACCGTTTGTCTCATTTTCATCTGTTGACATTTAGTGCGTAAGAAACATAGACATACAAAAAGATAGACGAGAACTTACAGATGAGGGGTAAAAACCAAATATGGCGGGACGAAGAGAGGAAAAATGACTGTGATTCGCCGATAAATCAATCTAACAGTATATAGGCACCTCGCACTGTAATACCATCATTTAGTTTTTGAAAGTAAAATCTGCTTTTGAATGAATAGACCTTTTTATATGGGAGCGCGAATTGCATGCCACGTTATGAACAAATGTGAGAAGTCCACATACTATAAAGTAAGGTTCCCGTATTTTTATAGTAGAATATATTTTGTTGCCGTATTTTAGATAAGATACTTTTACAAATGTTTCATAATTTACTTACCCCGTAAACAGCGGCTTTGTGTTTCGCGTCGCCATGTTTCGCGATGTGATAGTATGTGCTATAATACAATGAGATATGAATAAACTTAAAATAGAGTAAAATAATGCTTACCTATGGAATGTAATACGACAATTGGGGTTATTGTCTTTTTCGCTTCTATTTTTACACGTTTTCATAGCACAAGTCACCATTCTGCCGTATTATTTCGTAAAATGTACTGATGAGAGCTCGAAGATGGTCCCAACGAGAATGATGATGTCACATTTTCTAGATTCACGCGAAGCTACACTCGAGCCCAGCCGGTTCCAATGGTGGGGGAAATAATACGCCTTTTATCACTTAGGGCAGGTCCATCTATTTTTACGTCCGTGGTAAGAAAGATAAGAGGATTACCTATATGTTTGGGAACAAAAGCAAAATCAACGTATTGACATTTGACGTTTTTGAATTTTTGGAATCACTCACTATTCAATATTATACTGATCACAATATTGCTGCAGCTCTTTCAAAAGATGAGAATTCGTTCCATACAAAATGTATGAGGAAAAGAATATTCATCATAATAGCTATTCTGCTATTCGGGGCAGAGACAAATCCAACGAATCGAAGATCATAAAAATCGGTCCAGCTGTTCTTGAGTTATAAATGGTGTAACTTTCCCGACTTTGTTTTATATATTAAGATTTTACAAAAGTTAACAAAGCTCTCCTTTTTTAAAGTTGGTCACCCTTCTTTTCCAAAGATAGAAATGGGATGGCCAAGTAAATTACCCGTTACAAAGAACAAAAAGAAACTTGGCTAAATTATAAGTTGGCTGTTTACACCTGTATCTACCTTTACCTGTAGTCTCTCCTCTTCCCTGTCGCCCGACACTACTGGCAAACAGCAATACATCCCAAGGGATTAAACTACACCAAAGGTTAAATGGGGGACTAAGGGATTATGCCCCTTAGAAACACGACAAAACTACACGTATTTATTATTTCTACTTTCTGTGGAGACAAAGCAATTACAATTTGTTTTGCTTGAGGAACGGCTGCGCGGCTTTTTTCATGCAAAACTTAAATTTGTTTTTACTTGAGGCCAATATGTACAATCTTCAATAATCTACGTCTACGGCATTATAGGATGGGGTGGTGCGCTTGATGCATTTATGAAGCCTTTACAAAACACTCAAAAGAGTTATTTATAATAGAAATAAAACATTCTCGACCGAGTTATTATTCAAAGAGACTAAAATATTAAATATCCATAAATTATTTATATTGCAGATTATGAAATATGTATTTAAAAACAAAAATTGTTTCGTAAAAAATGAAAATAGAATTAGCAAAAGGACTAATAATGTATTTTACACCCCCCAAACCAAAACAATGTTAAGGCTCCGCAACCGGGCTCGAAAAGAAGAAGATGAAGAGATACGAAAATACGAATGTTAGAGGAGAGCGCTAACATTTACAGCGCCAAAATCAAAAATAGCGAAATTGTTTAATAAAGCACGACTCGTTTAAAATAGAGCAAAAATCTCTTCGGGAGCATTTTAAGTATCATTTAAAGAAACATTGTGAATTTTTTCACAAATATAATTTATAAGATAATAGAAACAGACTATGTAAAATTATAACATTGAAAATTTATATGTAACTTAATTATAAGCACCTGCTGACAAGCCAATTCAATTAGCTTATCAGGACTTGTTTCTGGTTTGTAATAACCATTCTTACAATAATAAATAAATAAAAATAAAAAATAAAATAAAAAAATTTTGGAGCGTACTTTGCGCTTTTTTTCTATGGAGGGAATTTCATATTATTTGCGTTTCGGGTTAGGCAGCATCTAGGCATTATCTCCAAAGATAACATATATTTTTTTAAGAGCTTAAAAACTTCAAATGTATAAGGGAGATATGTAAGAAATCAATTCGAGTTGCGGCCCTTTAATGCAAACACATAGCAGTTTTGTTGGTCCTCGTACATTTAATCTTCTACCTAAACACACTCAAATGACAAATAAAATATCACTTTACATAAAAGAATTAAAATTATGGCTGAATGATGCAGATTTTGTCACACTTTTCATGTTGTGATTTTAAACACTATGAAACTAAAAAGTGATACTAAAAAGAGACAAGTACCTACATACATCTACAGTATTTAGCCTACGAGAGAATGAGATAGTATGATCGGTCTCCTTTTTATGCGATGCTTCGTAGCCTCCCCACTCCTGTCTACTTTAGTTTTCTGAAGGTTCCTCATCTACCGTGTGTAAGCTGCACACATGTTTTTTTAATCAAAAGGGTAGCAAGCATCTAGTACTGATATGAGTAATTTTATGTTTGTGTTTTATGATTAAATATTCTATCGCCCATCAAAGAAATCAATCTATCGTTGATTTTAGAAGCAACTTTGGCAATTATATGTGAGTTATTAATCATTCATCATATGATGAAATATAAAATAAAAATTTAAATTATTAAACGACGCATTTTGAAAGCATTTAAATTACAATTGACTGATTTACCTTGATAATTGGAAAACATATTATTTTTATTGCACATAAATTAAAATTTCGTGTCAGAAAACGGATTTTATGGTTATGTTACAAATATATATTTTTAATGAGAAAACCGTTATAATAATAATCCCAACTGCTCCCGTCTAGAGACAACGAGACTATGGCATCCCCAATTGGGGTATGTTGTAAGACTAAAGGTAGTGGAGGGGGGGGGGGGGAATGAGATGGGGTATGAGGAAGATGGGAAGTACCTGGCTATTCATATCTGGTCATCAAACACGGCTAAAGTCATTTAAAGAAACTTTTCAATTCAGAATGGTGATCTTACAATTGGGTATGGAGCGCGGTCGATAGACAAAGGATTTACCGATAATTTTGATAACTTGTCATCATTCCCGATCACGATTGCATATCGCTTACGTCCAAACAATAGTTCACGTCGAATAAATTAAGAACACTTTGTTGTTGTGAACAGTCGTTCGTTCTTTACGATGACAAGTTACCGATATTATCGCTAAAACCTTTGTCTTTGTAAGAATGTTTGTTTTTGTTAGTTACACGACAACTCAGAATCATGTTATATCAAAACCCCTTTGAAAAGTAATTTTATTATGAAAAAAAAAAATTGTCAATAATTTAACCTAACGTAACCTTCTAAACCTTTTTTGTATATATTTTTTCAACACTTAACCCATTGATACACGAAGCCGGCGAATCGCCGGTCAACTACACTATGGTATTAAATCACTTAGCCGGCGAAACGTCGGTCTGTCTTTGCGTAATGCGTAATCATTTTATGCATAAAAAATCCAAAATTTCAAACTTTTTTTTACCTGAGCTCCATACAGGAGGCCCTGAAGAAAATATTTTTCCCGACGGCCTATGTTATCTTTTGGGATGCTGTGTGGAGAGTTTTTTTAGGGCAAGGAAGGAGAGGAGAGTTCTGGGAAGGAAAAGGGTTTAAGGGGTGGGTAGGAATCTGGGGTTCAGTGTGTCCTAGTCATCCACCTCCAAGACTTAGATAAACCTCACCCCATGAATCCGGGCACCCCTGCTAAATCACCAAACGTTGCCAACCACTTGGGGTGACCTATGGCAGAGGTGTTGGTTATCCAATCATTAGTTCCCGGGGCGGCGGTACCCATTCCCGCCTTCCAAATTGAAGATGAAGACTAAACAAATATCCAAATAACAAAAAAAAAATTATAGTTTTACGTTGTACGTTTCAATTTTATGTGAAGTTTAGTTGTAATAATTAAATAGTGTTTTTAATCTGGGCTGACACCGACTCCAAAAATAACAATCGTACGAAATATTATTTTACTTTTTAGTGCATTTTTTTAAGTCGTTTTTTGTTTTTTTAAAATTTTTGTTTATTACATACTTATTTATCCCAAAAGTACATAATTTTGTCATGCGTTTGAAATTTTTTATTCCTAACTTGTATGCAGGTATATATTAAAGCAATGCATGAAATAACTTCTATATTGAGTTATTAGTTTAAAATGCTGATACGAAAAATAATCAACATTTCTCATCGGAACCGCCCTGGATAGTTGCAAGGGCATCTACGATTGCAAGGCCATATTTCGACTAAATTTGAATTCTCGGCGAATCAAGAAGCACACAGTACGAGCGCATACACAATGCATTGAGACGGACATCTCGTGATTTCTGCGTCAAGTAACAATTTTTAATAAATCTCATCTGCAGTAAATTTCTCTGAATAAAAACCACATTTTTCAAAAAAATAATTCTTTCAAAGATGCAGTGAAGCTCACCTAAGGAAAGCTCCTAAAATGCATTGGAACAGTATCGTGTAGATGTAGAGCATATCTCGTTCTAACAGAAAATCAAATTTCCTCCTTAAAATAGGACCTCAAAGCTCTAAACCAGCACTGCTTCCCAATGCACACAAAGAGGAGCCGCGTTAGAAAAATGAGAACACTGCCTTAGTAAACCTAACCTTACTGAAGTACATTGAAGACCATTGTGTAAAAGGATACGAATGAAATACGAGTATTTATAGGTAAATTAATGTTGTGTACATGTATATATTTCACAATTTTGAAGGCAAGTATGGGTACCGCTGCATGGGTAACCATCTTAGGATAACCAATACCTGTGCCATAATTGGATCACGGTGGCTTCAAGAGATTGCAAGTTGCAAAGGTATATAAAATTGCACCACAATTTAAAGAGAAATTTTGCTCGCACTTTTAAAAGGTAGTAGTAGAAATTTCGTACTATTTCACTCCCACCCGCTTGCATATATATCGCGCTCCCACCTACGGTAGACTTTTAATGTGTCTTGCAAGGTGAAGGAACCATCGAAACTGTCTGATAACTGAGAAAACATATGTTGACAGTTTCTCAAGTAACATACAGTAAAATCAGCTTTTATACTTTAACGTAAGTACAATTATAGTTAATTAATATAATATCTTTCAGAGCCACCGTGATCCAAACTTCATAGTCGGGGATCGTCTTTACCTGTATCAGGGACATACACAGAAACTTTCAGGTTTTATAAAATAACGAAGGGCTTTATAAAATCGTCACGGGCTCTTCGTCTATTAAAATATAAAAACGATATATTTGCTTTTAAGGCCACAATTACATTTTTGAGAATTATGACGTTTTTATCGAAGATAGAATAGATATCCAGGAACATTTCTGCATACTTAACTCAAAAATGCATTATTTTGACTTGGGTCACTGTTATCTCTTAGGTACGAATTTGAACAATGGCATACTTAAAATATTCTCACCCTTAAATGTGTATTGAAAAATCATAATCAATAATATTCCTAGTCACTCTTCTTTGTAATTTTCGGAGTGCTACTCATAAAAATTTACTCTTTCCAAACATCAGTAGGTACATAAATTAGCGTGAAATATTCCCACTGTCAGTTCTGAAGTCCTGATGAGAACCCTTCATCATCGGCAGGTTGAATTATTGATTGGAATGGGTAAGTACAGGGAACAGGTTACAGGGACGTCTGAGTGCCATTTAAATTAGGACGAAGAAATAAATAATCTTGAAAACGAAATCAATTGCCTTTTCCTTTTACCAATTTGAAGTAATTGAAGCCTTCGAAAATGGTTCCGCGACTTTTAATACAGCGGCAAATATCCTACCTACTAAAACCTAACCTAACCTAACCTAACCTAACGTAACCTAAACGTAATAAAAAAATGGGAAAAAAATAGTACATACAACCTGTAAAGACAGTAAATTATTGTTAAAAAATATTAAAATGGGACAAAAATAATATAGACATACTGTAAGAACAGTAAATTATTGTTCAAAAATAGTAAAATGGGACAAAAATATTACAGACATCCTGTAAAGACAATAATAGTAAAATGGGACAAAAATAATACAGACATCCCGTAAAGACAATAATAGCAAAATGGGACAAAAATAATACAGACATCCTGTAAAGACAATAAATTATTGTTAAATAATAGTAAAATGGGACAAAAATAATACATAAATTCTGTAAAGACAATAAATTATTGTTCAATAATAGTAAAATGGGACAAAAATAATACATAAATTCTGTAAAGACAATAAATTATTGTTAAATAATAGTAAAATGGGACAAAAATAATACATAAATTCTGTAAAGACAATAAATTATTGTTCAATAATAGTAAAATGGGACAAAAATAATACATAAATTCTGTAAAGACAATAAATTATTGTTCAATAATAGTAAAATGGGACAAAAATAATGCATATATCCTATAAAGACAATAAATTATTGTTAAATAATAGTAAAATGGGACAAAAATATTACAGACATCCTGTAAAGACAATACATTATTGTCTTTAGGTACAGGATATCTGTATTATTTTTATCCCATTTTTTGTTAGGGTAGGTTAAGTTTTAGTAGATATTTTGTTGGGAGATGTTTTGTCCGAAGAATATTTTATCGGAGTATATTTTGTCGGGGATATTTTGTAGCGGGATGAAAAGTCGCGGAACCACAGGTAACAGGGCAGTCTGAGTGCCAGTCAAATTTGGACAAAAAAATAAATTATCTGAAAATCAAATCGATTGCCTTACCAATTTGAAGTGATTGATACGTTGAAAAATAGACAAAAAAATTCTTCCATGAATGATGAGAAAATATTATGATGTTTAACCCCTCATCCTCTACCATATTCTGTCAGTAGGTCATAATAATATCTCCCCTATAAAATAAAATCCAAATAAATGTCATGTATGTGAAGTACTATTTTGGAAAGGCTTACAAAAAAAATTTTTGTCACCTCGCTTTTTTGTCGTTTCATGTAAAAATAGTTCACAAAATTTCATCATTTTTTTTTCAAATCGCGATCGTAAACTTTGATTTCATGGAGGTCATTTTAAATATACGAGTATTGTGGTTATTTTTTTAGATTTAAATGTATAGCGGGGTAAATTCTATTTCCAATGCCGTTTATATCATATTTTTCACTATGATAATAAAGTAGACACAACGATTCCTATGAGACCTATTGAAGTTGTTTTGAAAAGCGAATAAATTAGCCTGGGGGTTAAATGTAACTAGTTAATGCCCAGCTTTTCTTCCGATCTAGAATGTGCCTCAATGATATGGACGGGGACGTTCCCGAACGTTCCAGACTATTCCAAAACATTCCACAACATTCCAGAACGTTCCGGGATGTTCTGAAATGTTGTGGACTATTCTGGGAATGTTATGGACTGTTTTAGAAATTTTAGAGGGCGAAACTTCCAGTCCTTGCATCTTCAAAGCACGCCATTCAGGTAAAAACGAGAATCTTCTTCATGGATGGGGGATAGAGGGCTACCACACCATACAACTCCCTTGATCGTACCGAGATTCGTTTCTAAGTTTGAGCGGCACGAACAACAAATATTGATTAAAAATCAGAGTTTACAGTTCACACGCGGTAGAAGTAAAACATTCAGCAAACTAAAGTAAACAAGAGTGAGGAGGCCACGAAGCACCGCATAAAGAGGAGACCGAAAGGGCTACGAAGCACCGTAAAAAAGGAGACCAATTAAACTATATCATTCTCTCGCAGCCTAAATCCTATAGATGTATGTGTTTGTCTCTTTTTATTTTCGCTATTTTTCGTTTCATCGAGTTTCCAATCACAACGGTAATAAAGAAGTTTTCACTTCAATAAAAGTCCAAGAGCCCGTGACGATCAGACCTTCGTTATTTTATAAACCCTGAAAGTTTCTCTGTGTATGACCCTAATACAGGTAAAGACGATCCCCGACTATGAAGTTTGGATCACGGTGGCTTTGAAAGATATTATATTAATTTATTACAATTGTACTTGCGTTAAAGTATAAAAGCTGAATTTTATATATGTTACTTGAGGAACTAACAACATATGTTTTCTCAGTAATCAGACAGTTTCGACGGTTCCTTCACCTTGTCAGACACATTAAAAGTCTACCGTAGGTCCGAGCGCGATATATAGGTACAAGCAAGCGGGTGGGAGTGAAATAGTGCGAAATTTCGACGCTAGCAGACTAACCTTTTAAAAGTGCACGCAAAATGCTCTTGAAATTGTGGTGCAATTTTATATAACTTTGCAACCTGCTATTTTTCAAGGCCACCGTGATCCACACTTCATAGTCGGGGATCGTCTTTACCTGTATTAGGGACATAAACAGAGAAACTTTCAGGTTTTATAAAATAACGAAGGTCTGATCGTCACGGGTTCTTGCTCTATAATGGAATTCCACCACGAATTGTCAGTATCAAAAATAGATATAAATATACATTAAATTTTTATTACCAAGGACAATAATTTTTTACCTTTATTTTACCGTGTAACTGCCCTTAATCTGATTTTCTTGGTAACTGTGTCACAAACTGGTCGGATAACGCGTTATTTAGGGTATTTTTGTGCAATTGTGTCAAGGGACATGGCGCTTCGTGCCTAACTACCAACTGCCACTGCAACAATGTGACCTAAATAAAATTAACAACTTGTTTCTGGGAATTTCATCAAAATAATACTTCGTGTTACTGAAACTGGGTGATGAATGAATAAAGAGAAGATTTATGGTATGAAGGTTGGAGCGATTTATTTCAATCGTTGAAGAAGTATATAACCCTAATAATCTAAACGAAAATATGAAAGAGAACAAAACACAGAAAAATAAAAAGATTACGGCCGCAACTGATAAATGTTGGTTTTATCCAATCGTCATTTGGGTGGAAGAGTTGTTGACTCCAGTCCCTGGGAAGGAAGGTTATTAATTCCACCGTTGAACTTCTTTACATAAGTTTTAAAAATCTTTATATTTTAATACAATATTAATCTACCTATATATAAAAAAATTAAAATTTATTTGTTTCTATCTATATATGTATGTACGTGAGATGTTATGCGTTGCTAAACCATTTATCCTATTGCGATAAAACTTTGGGGATTTGATGAGTGCATGCCTGCTATTGTTTTCTGTATATATTAGCGAGCTCTGGCTTTATGAAAATGCGTTACTAAACCGTTCATCCGATTGCGATGGAACTTTGGTGAGTTATTGTGAACACGCTCGCCGAGGTTTCTATATATACTAGTGGGTTCTGGCATTATGAAATTTGTATAAAAAAAATAGCAATAGGTGGCACACGAGCTGTTTGAAAACTGAATGTACCAGGACTGTAAGGAATGCGGGAGGGGGGAGGGGGGAACTCGGAAATGGGAAGGGGGGAGAGGCAAGACGAATAAGGCGGAGTGGGAACGCGAGAGGGTAAGGGGATGCGGGAGAGGAACGGGACGAATGGAAATGACACGCAGTGAGAAACAATCTCTCTATTAAGTGGAATAGCAACACGTGCCGAGAACTCACTACTAAAATTATATTTAAAAAAAAAATTATGGATAGATAAAAAATCGAATAACTTGATCATATGATGGCCGGCGTAGCGCAGCGGTAAGGCGCTTGACTCGCACACCGAAGGTCACGGGATCGAATCCCGGCGTGACAAATAAATTTTATTTGATTAATTTGTGTTATTTCACAATTTACTCATTTAAAATAATATATAGTATATTTGCGGCACGTTCCAGAGTGGAAGATACTCTCTGTATCGCCCTGGTGTAAGACCACCATTCAGAATTGAAACGTTGCTTGAAATGGCATTAGCCGTGTTTAGTGAACAGATCTGAATAGCCAGGTACTTCCCCACCTTCCTCTTCCCTATCTCCTTCCCCTCCCCACTACTCT
Organism: Limnephilus lunatus; assembly: GCA_917563855.2. Taxonomy (NCBI): domain Eukaryota; kingdom Metazoa; phylum Arthropoda; class Insecta; order Trichoptera; family Limnephilidae; genus Limnephilus; species Limnephilus lunatus. The sequence continues at coordinate 3,327,042 of OU830593.1, read as the reverse complement.
TAGCCTCACAACATACTCCAATTGGGGATGCCATAGTCTCACTGGCTTCAGACGGGAGCAGTTGGGACTCTTGTGCGGCATTCATATAAAAAAAAATATAAAAAAATATATCAATGACCTGCGGCTCCACCGGCGTGGTATTAGGGAGACATTACCGTACAATAAGTTTTCCTACAGGAATGAAATATTTTTCCTGCATGAAAAGTAGCCTACATTTATTACTTCTCAGTGATATAACTATCCCAATGCAAAAAAAATCATAGCGATAGGTCCTTCTGTTGCGGCATGAAAGACGGATAGCAAACAAACACACTTTCGCATTTATAATATTAGTTAGGATTGGAGAAAATATACAAATTTTATGAAAATATAAAAATATTTCGCAAATATTTTCGTATCAATCATTTCATCGTATTTTTACTCCACAGCATGTGGCGTAGAAATTTAATATTACACGTTCAAAATTATATTATGAATGTCACAAATATAAATATGTTTTAATCAATTATTGCGGCGTTATATTTTACCAAACAAATACGCCATTTTTTATCATTTGGCAAGGAAAATATTAAAATTATTTGCATGTGGTGAAGTCGGAAATGCGCGTTTTAATCCCGCGACAAAATATCCCCGACAAAATATCCTACGGATATATACCATGGACAAAACATCCCCCAACAAAATATACACTAAAACTTAACCTAACCTAAACTAACAAAAAAATGGGAAAAAATACTACAGACATCCAGCAAAGACAATAAATTATTTAATTAAATGAACGCAATATTAGCGAAACTCATTCGAAAATCTGGAAACAGAAAATCAGAAAAAGATATTGGCACCTCTGGGACTCGAACTCAGGACATTCTGCTTTCATGGCAACAGCTCTACCAACTGAGCTAAGGTGTCTATTTCCAATTCGGTCACTTTTAACTGTATCATATTTCGACCAAGAACTACTAACACTATCTTCATTTTCGGATTTGAATCTTGCAATCATATAATATAAAGATGGCAGCCAATAATATGGGCGTTAAGAAAAAGTAGATAATGTTAGTAGTTCTTAATCGATGATGTGCCCATATGTGCTCTATGTCCTAGATGTGCCCATATCTTTTTTGATTCGATTAATTTTCGCTAATGTTGTCTTCATTTAATTAAATATTACAATTTGAGGTTTTAAGTTAAAAAAAAAATAATTAAATAAACAATAAATTATTGCTCAAAAATAGTAAAATGGGACAAAAATAATACAGATAAAAATAATTTATTGTCTTTACAGGATTTTTGGATTATTTCTGTCCCGTTTTTTTGTTAGGTTAATTTAGGTTAAGTTTTAGTGGACATTTTATTAAGGGATGTTTTGTCCGTAGGATATTTTGTCGGAGGATATTTTGTTGCGGGATAAAAAGCCGCGGAGCCGGTGAAATCATCAAATTATCGGAAGGTATACATTTCACTTGCATTTCACGTGCATACTGATTATTACAATGCCTTGATTAAATTGCGTGTTTTGTTTATGTATTTTTAAATTTATTGTCCTTTATTCTGTTTTATGCGCACGTGAATATTAATCTGATATGTTAATATTATTCATTTTGTGGATATTATCATCGATAGCTGACAATTATAATAACACGTGTGTGATTTCTATAGGAATATTAAAATACATTTTGTATAAAGATATAGATATAATTCAAAGTTGTTTCGGTCCGATTTCGTCATATCGATTGGACAAGGTTGTAACTGGCATTTTTTTAAAGTGAAAACTTCTTTAGCACCGTTTTGATTTGAAATTCGATGAAACAAGAAATAGCGACACTAAAAAGAGACAAGCACATTCATCTATAGGATTTAGCTTACGAGAGAATGAGCCTACGTCCGTGCGAGCTCTCGCTGAACTAGCAGATTATTCCTATATTAGTAGATTACAGTGAAAACATTTGTCTTCATCAAACATTACACATTCGACTTGAATATCTACTCCACCCACGGAAAGTAACCTTTTTAATACTCTGCCGTACAGATTTTATGAAAGTTCTGAAATTTCAGTAATTTTGTCAGGAATTTCATGAGCACTTATTAATTTCAGGTTTTCAGGATTCCACGGAAAACTTTCCACTGGAAATTTTTAGAACTTTCATTTTTATGTCATGTCTTTTTTCTGGCTTAAGGTGACGCACTATGAAGTAATGCAAAATTGTTCGATTTTGGTTTGGAAATTAGATGCTTAGCGGGCATACATTAATTACGTGAGCTGAAAAGGAAAAGAATATATATACTAAGTGTCCCAAATTTAAGGGTCTTGATTGGAAGAAAAACTGCTCACGTAATTAACGTATGCCCCCTTAGAAATATTTTAGACACTTTAATTAATGTACGGTCACACGCGGCGTTCAAAGCGCGAGCACTTATCTGTTGAACTGCGAGCGCTTATGTGTTGTACCAACATACTACGCTATAAAATATTTCTTCCTAAGGTAAGAGGAGGGGTCAGTTGAATTAGAGAGCTGCCGCAAAATGTCATTTCTTTGTACTGGATCTGTCGCCTATACATTTTTTTATATTTTTTTTATTTTTATTTTAAAAATCCACAATTATTTTTTTTTTTAAATATATATACATATATATTTTACGAAGTTACATGCTGTTGAAGTAGAGGGGGGGAAAAGAGCGTGTCCGTCTTGTCACAATTTTCACCCCTCTGGTGATCTGAAAAATAAAAAAGGTAAATAGTTATCAGTACAATTGTCATTATATTAGGAATCAAGAAAAATGAAAGAAAAAATAATTATCGGCTACTTAAAAAAACGTTTCGAAAAAAGTAGTTTCGAGAAAAACACGTTTTCTATTTAGATTATAGTTAGATTCCACGACACTAAAATGGCTATAACTTTAAAAATAATTTTAATTTCGAAAAATCCTTTTAATGAAATATTCTTGAAAATCTAAACTAACGAAATCGGATTTTTTTTCTAGACTAGAATACCCCCTTAAACACTATTCTATTTTACTCGTTCAGCTGACCTTTTGCAATACACACAATCGTCTTCTTCATCAGCAAAACCCACGCAAAAGAAATATTTAAACAAATAATAATTTTTTCTCTTATTATTGTAATCACGTTGATATGGCTTTCATTTTAAAAGTTAATCATAATAATTCAATTTATATGCGTTCGGAGAACAGTTTTTATTTTTATTGAGAAGATAAATAATTAAATTGCTTAAAGGGAAATATTTTTATTGTGTTTTTTTTATTATTTATTATTATGTGAATAGCGCACAAGAATCCCAAATGCTCCCAACAGTTTGGAGCAAGTGGAACTTTGACATCCCCAATTAGCTTATATTGTGAGACTGATAGTAGCAGTGAGGGGAAGAAAATGGGAAAGAGAAAGGTGTGGAAGTACTGGCTATTCAGATCTGGTCACTGACATCTTTGAGGGAACGCGCATAACAAATCACCAAAGTTTCAACGCAATCGGCTGAATGGATTAGTAACACATAAGGGACAAAAAAAGAAACATTCATTTTTTATATATTAAGACTAGCTGACCCGGCGAACTTCGTAGCGCCTCAGAATCAATAACTGTTGTGTTAACTTATTAAATGAATTAAATTCAGTTTTTTTATTAAGTTAAAAATTACACAATGAAGCAATTATCGATGCGCATATGTCCGCGTTTTGTTTTTGTCAGTATCAGAGATGGCGTTGTGTATGGATTTATATTTTTTTGTAATTTTTTTACTTTTTAACTTACAAGAATTGCGTTTCATTTTCTTTATACGGGTGAGGCAGATTTATTATAATTATTGTATTTTTCCTATGGAGGGGTGCAGACGTACATTTACCGTTTTTCTCATTTTCGACTGTTGACTGATGACTGTTGTGTGTAAGAAAGAGGGGCAGCATTATATTATGTTGTAAGAACAAAGGCAAAACAATCAGCCCATTGACATTTGACGAATTTTTGGAATTCTATAAGCAAAATTATACTTCTCACAATATTGCTGCAGCTCTTTCATAAGATGAGATTTCCTTTAACACAAAATGTATGAGGGAAAGAATTTTCTTAATAATTTTTTTTCTTGATTTTTTCCGATGTTTTAATAGCTATTCTGCTATTCGGGGCGGATACAAATCCAACAAATCAAAGAACATAAAAATCGGTCCAGCCGTTCTTGAGTTATAATTGGTGAAACTAACCCGACTTTGTTTTATATATTAAGATTAATTATGTTAAAGTTATGTATGTTAGTTGATATCACGGCTTTAATACTTTGGCTTTCGCATTTATTTATTTCTATTCTTGAACATACTCTTTACAGATTATTCCATTGGTTCACATAGATAATAAGTTCAGTAGATAACAATAAAAAAAAATGTTAATAATACGTAACATGAACATCTCACTAGGCAAACCTGTGCTGAGGTGTTCCCATGTTTGCTAATAAGTGCTATTTCCATCATATTTTTATTTTAGTATTATTTACGCTGGCCGTAAGATTGTTAAATCAAATTTGATCCAACGACGATAAGTTTCCAATCAAGAACAAAATAGAAGATTAATCCATTTTCTTTTTGCTAGAGACTTAAACCATAGTATCGAAATCACATAGCGTAAATCCTGTCAGAACGTATAAATGCGCGGACGGCAAAAAGTGAAACTAAGTCTCCGTCAATGTCACGCGAATGTCACGTCTTGTCTTATCTGGCTCGTGACTTATCCGTGACTTGTATGGCCGTGGGCTTACTTCCTGAATTTTACGACTTTTCGCAGTTCTGTTCGCTTAAGTGTAAACATATCCGGACAGATATAAAACGATTTTATTTTTAATGTCCCACCTGTTTTTAATATCGATACTTTATCATGTACGCCAGAGGCACCCCTTTTGAGATAAATGATGTCATTTGAAAAAAAAGTATTAATTCCTTCGCTGTATTTCTTTCAAGTGAAGCTTTGAAAAATTTTAAAATTATATTATTAATTGTTTTTTGTGTTTAATTTGCTGAACTCCATTTTTTTAAGTGAAAACTTTTTAAGCACCGTTTTGATTTGAAACTCCATGAAACGAAAAATCGACACTAGAAAGAGACAAACACATACATCTCGTCACCTTAGTTCTTAATTGTCTAAACTACTATTAGAAAATTTTACAGGAGGAAAAGGTTTTCTTTCATTATTTCAATGAAACATTATGATAGGTGTAAGATAAAAGCCTTTTCCGTAAAGGTATAGGTCTCATTAGTTTAAATAAATCTTAATTAAGCGATTAACTATCATTTTTTACACTTTATTTTTCATTGTAAAGTGGAGATTGAAAAAAATACTAAAATGGTAATTTGGACAATTAAGACCTAAGGCAACGATCTGCAGTGTTCAGCCTGCAAGAGAATGAGATAGTGTAATCGGTGTTCTCTTTTTGTGATGCTTCGTAGTCTTCCCACTCTACTCTTCTTTAGTTTTCTGAATGTTTCACTTCTACCGCGTGTAAACTGCACACATTTTTTTTTTTTATTGAAAAAATTTTCCTTTGGTACAATACATACAATAGATACATAAATATAATGAAAGTATATAAAAGCTGAATACAATAATTATAATTATTACAATTATATATATTTTTTTTAAAATTATTCTCCCATAATAAGCAAATGCTTGTGTGTACGAGAGGAAGTATTATTTGTTTGGTTATTTTGATTTATTTTTATTTTTATTGCTGTTTTTATTAATATTTAGTACTTTGAAATTTAGTTTATGTAAATAATAAGATAAATGTATGTTTATATAAATATATCATTTTTAATTATTATTATTTATTTATTTTTTAGTTAAGGTTTTTAGTATATTTTTTTAATTGTGTTTTGAAATTTTTGAAACTGTCACAAAGGGATCTTATATTTTCTAGTAATTTATTAAAGAAATTTGTTCCTAAGTATTTGTAGTTTTGTTGGCCTAAAGTTTTTTTACAAATGGGAATTGGTAACATGTATTTTTGCCTGAGATTTGCTGTGTTTTTGAAAGGTATGGTTTTGTTTAGGATATCCTCTTTGTAGACTTGTAAGGTTGAGTGATACAGAAAAAGAGTATTTAATTTTCTGACTTTAAATTCTTTGAATATGAGTTCAGATGGATATAAAAATGATTTTTTTAATATTATTTTAATTATTAGTTTTTGCGCAATGTAAAGAGATTGTGTGTGAGTTTTATAGGCTCCACCCCATCCTATTATACCATGTTGGATTATGGATTGACAGAAAGCGAAGTACGTCATTCTCAGTAGTTCTTTATTTAGAATGTGTCAAACAGCTAAAAATATTGGTCATTTTTCGTACTCTGTTTTTAAGAATGGTTATATGCGGTATCCATTTTAGACATTGGTCAATAGTGATTCCTAGATATTGGGTTGAAGTTTTCATTTCAATATTAGTACACAGTAAGTTACAGTGGTGTTGTTGAGTACATGTTTATTATTGTACAACTGTTTCGGCGTTCAATGGTATTTTAAAACTGTGGTTAGGTCACTTCAAGACGACTTATTTTTATATGATTCTATTTACCCTCCCCCATTTGTATGGTGCCTAAAATGATTTATTATCGGTTAAACCGATTTACTGATAAAATAATTGTGACAATAGATTCTCTATTATTATATTATACTAGCTGGTACCTACCCGGCATGCTTTGCTATGCCATTTAGTAAAGAAATTGTTTCTACCGGCGCGTCCTTTCCCATTCGTCCCGTTCACCTTCCACCTCCCCTTTCTCCTCTGCGTCCCCTTCCCCTCTCGCGTTCCGACTCCTCCTCCACCTTCCCTCTCCTCACTCTACTCCCTCCCTCCTTCCCCCGTCCCACGATTCCCCCTCCCGATTTCCCCTCCCCCCTCCCGCGTATTCCCCTCCCGAGTTCCCCTCCAACCCCCCGGGTTCCCCTCTCCCTCCTGCATTCCATACATTCATTCCCAATGCACTCATTTTTAAAACAGCTCCCCCCCCCCTTCCCTAGTCCCGTGAACCCCCTCCTGAGTTCCCCTCCCCCCTCCCGTATTAGCCTTCCCCCTCCCGAGTTCCCCTTCATCTTACCTCTCCCCACTCCACTCCACCCATCCCCCCCACTTCCGCTATCCCCCTCCCCCACCCCTCCCCCACCCCTCCCCCAACCCTACCCCTCGCCATTCCTTCGCCTCTCCCCCCCTTCCTTCCATCCTCCCTCTCCCTCCCCAACCCCTCCACCCCACCCTCAGTTTTATACAAAATAGCTGGTAACCGGCTTGCGTTGCTATGCTATTTAATAAAGAAATTGTTTCTCCATGCACGTCCTTTCCCATTTTTCCCGTTCACCTTACTCCTCCCCTTCCTCGCCCCACGTCCCCTTCCCCTCTCACGTTCCCACTTTCCCGTTTGTCATTATTGCTGCATTATTACATTTATAAGTAGTTTTGCAGGCTTAAAACTTAATAAATAAATATTTTTTAAATCGGTTGTTTACTTCGAAATCTGTTTTACCCTCATTAAATGGTCATCTTTTGTTAATTGTTTAATAGCTATTGACTTATTTAAATGTGTCACATTGTTTTGGCCTTGTAAACATACTGAGGAGTGAGGAATAAATAATTTTCCTTACTCTATTGATTAATGTTAGACCGGTCAGTGGTTGAGTGGGCAAGCGCTTGGGTCCCACCCGGGCGTCGCATGTTCGATTCCTCGGCTGGCTAAGTCCTCCATCACAACACAAGCAACATTTTCGGATTTCTGTGGTGGTAGTAGGAGATTTTCAAACATTGTTGGGTTATTCGTAACCCGGGAATGTTTGTCTTTCTTTTTTAAAAAAAATAAAAAAATGTTACCATATAATGTTGCAATGGTAAAAAAAATACTAACAGAATATTCCCGCAAGAGTTCCAACTGCCCTGAGCCAGTGAGACAACGGCATCCCCAAGTGGGGTATGTTTGGAGGCTCAAAAAAGTCGGGAAGGCTGAAGAATACTGAAGAATTAGATGCGAAAGAAGAAGATCGGGAAATACCTAATCATTCAGATCTGGTCACCAAACACCGTAAAGCCATTTTTTTAAAGTAGTTTATTCACAGTCCTCCTCATTAGGGATTCCTGTTTCCAAGTGGACAGTAGATTGTTTTGTTGGTGTTACATCACGGTTTGAACATATTCATGTTTGTTACGATAGGTTGTGTAAGTGTTGCTTCATATATATATATATATATTTACATTAACTCCCCACAGGAGGCCTTGAGAAAAATAATTTCCCTCAGGGCCTATGTCATCTTGGAAGATGCTGTGTGGAGGGTCTTTTTGAGGAGAGAAAGGAGTGAACATGGGTCTTGAAGAGGCCGCGTCGTAGAAACGACCCGTTCTCGTATTATAAATGTCAACTATGTACATGTGTTGGGCACGTGTTTAGCGTGTTTCCCGACTATGCACCGGTGCCGAGGGGATCAATGACGCTAGTTCCTAGGAGCATATTCCATTGTAATACCGGTAGAACATAGTATCTTCCATTGTAATGCCGGTAAAACATAGTAATATTCTTACCTGACGCCATTGTAACACAGGTAGGACATAGTATCTTCCATTGTAATACCGGTAGAACATAATAGCATTCCTGTGCTCTAAAGATTGCAAAGTGTACGATTTATTTATGATTTCATTCGCGGCGTCGCGAAGTTTCGATTCTGAATAGTGGTCTTCCACCAGGGCGATACTTAGAGTAGATTCCACAATTTTTCACCCATTCCAGAGTGTTTATAACATAATTTCGACAAATTTTTAATCTTCGTATCCCTACACACAAGAACACAAGTCAACATACAAACGAGGACGGAAATCATTCCGTTAATAGTATAATATTGTTTCGTATGAATATTCCGCTGAACTGGCGCCCTAAAAAGTGATTCCCCCCACACACGATCTTTACATAATGATTCCATTTCCGCTGCAACGCATTTTCCACTCGGCTTTCAATTTCCTCGCGTTAATTTAGCGAGATGCTCCCATAAACATAGCGAGTAGCGAGTCCCAAGTCCCGCATTATGTGGTTTACTCTCTTAGGTATATTGAATCACGCCGTAATCTAAATTGAAAAATTCCTATGTCTACATATATTATTTCAACGCGTGGGAATAATGTTGTCTATTTTTTGTTTCTAATATAATTGACTGAGCGCAGATCTCCTGTTTGATACCTCAGGACTTTTGTCACCAATTTTATTGGAAAGTAAAAATATTTCCGCTTTTCAATAAAATACGAATATATGGAATATTTCTAGCGGCATTCGAAAACGAAAAACTGCTTTTGAAAGTTGATGAAATATTCTTTCAGATTTTATAATTCGAAATAAACAAATAATTTTTTAAATATAATTTTTTTTAATGTAAACATAAAAAAGTTTTTAAAATGGCTCACCTTACGAAAACGAAAAACAATAGAAACACACATATTTTATTAAAACATTACCGTCAACCAACACTTTGTCGTTTTATGTAAAAATAATTAATAAAAAATTTCCAAAGGTTCATCATTTTAAAGATTAATAAAGGCAATCATTATAAGCCTAAAACACTCATCTACATTGAAAAAATCTCCCGAGAAAAGATACATGCCGCCGACGGGACTCGAACCCGCGTCCTTCTGATTTCCGGTCCAATGCTATGACCACTGAGCTACGTCGGCTTATCTCTTACCCGCCAAATAATTCAATATATACTAGTGTTTCATTCAACAGTTACTGCTTATTGCATTTTTCCACCTGCAAACAACCAACTTTATTTATAATCCCGTCGGTGCATGTATCTTTTCTCGGGAGATTTTTTCAATGTTGATGAGTGTTTCAGGCTAGCAATTATTACCTATAATAAATGTTACCCTTTGTGCTATGCATAAAATCTTGTCTTAAACATTCGTTTATCAAATAAAAAATAATAAGTTCATAAATTTTTTCAAATTGCGGACGGAAACTTTTGGTTTCATAAAGGTCTACATTTTAATTATTTTGGGATTAGATTTAAATATAAAGCAACTTTAAAACAACGTTAATGTTATATTTCTAACCACGTCAGTAAAGGAGATACTACGGTTTCTATGAGACCAATATGAGTTGTTCCGTAAACCGAACAAATGAGCCTGAGTGATTAACTCGTCCATTTGGCATTTCATCTGATTTTAAATTGTTTTATACGTTACGATTCCGGTTTAAGATGATGACAGCAATAAAAAAATTAAAATAAAACTTATTAACCAATTACCAGGCTGAAGAGAGTAAATGAAAGGGAAAGAGGGGATGATAAAGACTGTGAGGTGACCATTTAGATCTGGTCAATATACCCGAAGGTTGTTAGGTCGAATTTTCGGTATTTAGTGTGAGTCCCAACGTCTGGAGCCAGTGAAACTATGGCATCCCATTCAGGGCATGCTGTGAGACTGAAGGTAGTGGCGAGGGGAAGGAAATGGGGAAGATGATGATGGGGAATTACCTGACTATTCAGATCTGGTCATCAAGCACGGCTAAAGCCTTTTCGAACTGCGTTTCCATTCTGAATGGTGGTCTTACACCAGGACGATACTGAGAGTATCTTCCACTCTTGAAAGTGCCGCAAATATACTACACATTATTTTTAATTAATTAATTGTGAAAAAATACAAAATAATCAAAATAAGTTGAATTGCGCACACCGGGATTTGAACCCACGATTTTAGGATTGCTGGTCTTAACTCTCGACCACGGAGGCCCTCAAAATATGAATAAATCTTCAAACATAGTAGCTTTTGAAATATTATAATAATTTTCACCGAATAAAATTTTTACTGGTTTATTCACGGACAAAAAGCTAGTTGAAATGGAAATGTAAAAGGGGCAAGACGCGTAAGATTTTAAATATTCCTAATTGCAAGAAAAATTAACGAATGGCGGAGATTTTCAGAAAACAAACTCGTTAGTTAGTTATGCATGAAAATACTTGGCTCGTTGACTGTTAAGTTCAAGTTCAAATCCCATTCATCAAATCATCCCAAGTTCAAATCATCATTCAATTTATAATAATGACTTTTGTTGGAAAGCTAACTTACAACAAGTTTTTTGCAAACATTTGCAAGTAATTATACTATTGGGGTAACCAGTAAGACTGATCTTGCAGGGCTTAGTACAGCGAAATCAACAACATTACAATATCGGAACGATAAGCGTAACTTCCGATAATTTTATATCGAAATTCCGAGCACGGTTTCGCTGTTGATCGCCGAACCAATATTGACAGGGAATAAATAAGAAAACGTCGTACAATGTCATCATTGGCGAATCTGAATATGGATTTACGTTTCTAAACGTCAAACGGCTACTTAAAAAAATTAAAAATACTAATAGATTGACAATTAAAAATTGAAATACTGGCACTTTGCATGTACTTTTTGACCCTAAATGGAATTTATTTGATTTATGAGGTCTTTAGTCATATTTGAACCACTCTTTTCTCCAAGTTGGAACGGAATCAATCGATCGCGTCTTAGATAAATTAATTATGTCTATTGGTCGCGTATACCATTTATTTCAATTCTTAGAGCTTTGTTAGTTCACCCCCATTCAATAAGTCAGTTATTTTGCATAACGAACGACATTATTCAAAAAGTTGTGTGTATTGATGGTTTTTCCGATACTCAGGAGACCGCGCTAAATTTATATATTAATTTTAAATGGGCAAATTTAATAATTGTATGGATGATTGTAGTCAAGTTTAGACTCAGAAGAGATGTTGAACTTAGTTGTAGCAATTTTAGGTAAGGCTTGATAGAATGGATATTTTTTTAAAGAGACAAAAACATGTTATCTAAAATTCCCACTTTTAGACCGCAGAAAGCACAATCTGAAGAACAAGGACTTGAATTTTAAGGGACGGAACAGTGTCCAACTTTCATTCAAATAAGTGAGTAAATTTGTTTTTTTGGAATAATGGTGGATTTGTTGAAACTATGATTTTGACGGGATAGTTCTTTACCTATGTAAATCGAGGCATAACAGGCAGGCTCCGCTTTTCTATACACAAAAAAAATGTTAACCCCTTCAGGCCTGGGCCATATTTTGTCGGAAGGCCAAAATTTTTCCGCTTTGCAATAAAATCCAAATAAATGGAATATATCTGAATGTATCCGAAAACCACTGAAAGGTGATAAAATTTGGTTTTAAGTTTTATATTCCGAAATAAACGTATACTTTTTAAAATATTAAAAAAAAAAATTATGAAAACATAAAAAGTTTTTAAAATGGCTCACAATGCATTTTTTCTAACTAAAATTACTGATAACGAAAAAACAACACCCACACACATAGATATTTTTTTAGACAAATGTATTATGAATGCTATCGTTACCTTCTTTTTACATAAAAATTCCCAAAGGTAATTTTTTTTTTCATTTAGCGGTCGAAATCTTTGGTTTCATAAAGTAGTAAATTTTGATTATTTTGTGGTTAACTTTTAAATTTAAATTCAAAGCGTTGTGTTTGCTCTTTCTGAAACCATTTGGATCATATTTATCACCGTTATAGTAAAGAAGACAGAACGGTTTCTTAGAGACCTATATGAGTGTTTCTCAAAAGCTAACTAATTAGTCTGGGGAATTAATTCTGACTATTTTATTTGTCTCAGTGTCTTAACACTAATCGTTTACTTTCCAAGCTTGTAATGCTAAATTGTTTCTGATAGGTATGTTTTATAGCAGCTATTATTTTAAAGTGAAATAATGTTTATGATTGCGCCAAAGGCATCCATCACTCACCCCTTGATCGATAGCCCTCTCACTGGCAAGCTATCACCAAGGTGGGAGATTGGAGGCTGGGATTTGATCAAAGCTTTTATAAATCACGATCAGTTGAAGATTTTTTCAAAAAACTGTGGTCCGCGAATGCCAAAATAATAAGATTTTCTTTATAAATTGTATTATTTGTCTTATTTTTACGGAATTTTCGTATGAATAGTGAAAATTATACAGTACTAGCTGAACTACCTGGATTCCCTCAGAGAGTTGATATGAGATTGAACTGACGCTCGAACCCACGACGGATCTTGCTTTATATACCCCTACCAATGGGTAGCCCCACCCATAAAAAAGGCTTTGAATGGTTTACAATGTTCCAGAATATTCCATAACATTCAAGAGTGTTCTGGAATGTTCCACAATGATCTGGGATCTTTCGGGATGTTCCTGAACGTTCCAGACTATTCGCAAACATTCCACAACATTCCAGAATGTTCCGGGATGTCCTGGAATGTTGTGGAATGCTTTCGAATACTCTCGAATGTTTTGGACTGTCCTAAAAATTGTAAAAAAAGGTAAAAGAAAAGGCAAAATAGTGTATGTACCGCAAATTATTTATGATTATTATTTTACAATATTTCGCAAACACTTCACCAGAAGTTCACCAGAATTTGGGAGGCGGGAATGGGTACCGCCGCCCCTGGAATATAAGATAACCAACACCTCTGCCATAGGTCATCCCAAGTGGTTCGTTACGTTTGGGTTCTTGGGGTGAGGTTGGTCTAGGTCTTGGAGGCGGATGACCAGGACGCACTGAACCCCAGATTCCTTCCCACCCCTTAAACCCTTTTCCTTCCCCCTCTCCTTCCTTTCTTAAAAAAAACCCTCCACACAGCATCCCCAAAGATGACATGGCCCTGAGGAAAATTATTTTCCTCAAGGCCTCCTGTGTGGAGCTCATGTAAAAATAAATAAATAAAGGAGAACCTGTGCTAAGGTGTGTTTTTTTTACATTTACACATCAATCGTTAAAGGGTAAAATAAAGGTAAACCTAACCTAACCTCACTTCATCTAACATAACCTATTTAACAATATTTTTCATCATTTTTAATGACTTTTCAGTTGCATGATTCTGAATTGTCCGGTCATCCATTAAAGATACTGTTTTCAAAAAAACTTTTAAAAAATTCCGTATAACAAGTCTCCATGAAACTTCTTAATTCCTCTGTATTTTGCTGTGGCACACTTAGAAAATCAAGTTAAAACCTCATGTTGGGGACGATTTAAAAAAAATACAATCAGATAAATGTACAGCTTCTTTAAAAGAAAAATCACATTTTTTTAGAATTCAAAGAATGGACAGGTGGTTCGACGCTAAGACGGTCGGGGCTACGAAATTGAGAATACCTGAGAATCTTTAGTTGCCTTTCTTTTCAAAGAACTTAATGTGGAAAAACCTTTTTATCTGATGCTGGAATATTCACCAAAAAACCATCTCCTTTGGCCAAAGTATTCCTTTCGTCCTCCGCTATGAGCCACTGACATGTTCGTGTTAGGGGAATTTATAGATCACTAATGATTTCTATGGTTTATGAAGGATTTTTATGGCATTCATTATGTATTTTAAACCTTTTTATAGTATTTTAAAAATAGTATTAATTTTTAAAAAAAATGCAATTTTGATGTCATCAAAATTATTATTTTATATTGATAAGTAGTTATTTTCCTCAGGCCCTGATGTGTGAAGCTAATAATAAAAAAAAGTGTGGAGTACACACGCGGTAGAGGTGAAATCTTCAGAAAATTAAAGTAGACAAGAGTGGATAGGCTACGAAGAATCGCACGAAGAGGAGACCGATTATTCTATCTCATTTTCTCGCACTTCAAATCCTATAGATGAAGTTGTTTATCTCTTTTTAGTGTCTCTTTTTCGTTTCATCGTGTTTCAAATCACAACGGTGCTAAAGAAGTTTTCACTTCAAAAACTGACTGTCACTGACTCACGCCTTCTTGGTAATTTTATGTGCGCATGCCCTCGATGTTTTATTCATATAATAGTGAGCTCGGGCGTTACGAAATTACTTCCTATACTATTCATCCGATTGCTTTTACTATCCAAGGTTTCTACACATACTGTGAGCTCTGGCGTTACGAAGTTTGTATTAAAATTTTATAATAGGTGATGCGCGAGTTGATTTAAAACTGTGTGTATTTCATATAGTTTAGCTGCAGGGAGGGAAGGAATGGGGGGAGGGGGAAGGGCCGCAAGAGGGGAGTGAACGGAATGGGACACGCAGGGGGGATGACGAAGGGATGGGGGACGAAAGGGGTGCCGAGGGAGTGATTACAAAGGAGACGTAGTAGCGGTACGGGATAGCAGGGGGCAAATTTGGAAAATGTAAAATGGTAAATAGCCTTTTCAAATCCTCGGTTATTTTTTTTTTTAAATGTAGGTATGAATTTTTCTAAGCCAAATAAAAATGCACGCAAGAGGATTTCTTCAGTTATTCGGGAATGCTCTTGAGGGAAAGTTTGAGGACATTACACCTTTGAAGGTTCTATTAAATAGTTTGACAACTTCTGTCGCAAATGGCACCGAACAAATCATCGACAATTTGTCTCTCATTACAACTTCGCCGCTTTAATCTGGAAAAAACAAAATTCTTTCTAGATTCTGTTTTTGCACCTTTAAAATCAAGATGATACCCAGTCTTGAAATAAATCTATATTTCATGGAGAAGAGATATGGAGGACGTGTTACTAATATGGAAGACTTTAAGACCCCGCGTTCCCTACTTATGCCGATATAAAACCACCTATGATTCACCTACAATCAGTACAAAATTCTATGGTTAAATTATTTAAAACATAGATAAATATTTTCACAGAGACGAAACATATCATTGTTGTATCGGAATTTAACAACATTACCGATGAAGGCCGTCAATGGGTGCAGGCCTTATTATGGTACAAAATATTAATTCAGCACACATCTGATTATAAGAGGAAAGTGGAACATGAACATAATACAAGGCCCCCAAAAAAATTAAGTTTTACAAGCCCCCAAATAATAACTATGGGCGGCGAACCCTTAAATTCAACATGCTAAGAATATTAAAAATGTTACTTATTAATATAAAAAATTGCGATTCTACCTTTGTCGAAGGATTCTACAAATAGATTGAGATATATGCTGAAACAATGTTTAATAAATAGAGATAATTTGTATTAATTAATGTGTGTTAATTGTGACAGTTTATATAGTTATAATAATAATATAGTATGTAAGCATATGTAATTGAACGTTAACATCCTGTTGACAAACTGCTTTATTGCGGTAATTTTGTTATAGATAATATATGATTTAAAGCAAAATTGGCTTTACTCCTCAAGTGAAGGAGGAAGTAGGCGTATGTATAGATGGAGAATTAGGAAGGAAAATGGAATTTCCTTTGTAAATAGGGAACAAACTTAGAATTGGACTTTTGTTTAAATTTTAATTATTAATTACCGTACTATTAATGTTTTTGGCTCTCCTTAGTTATAGTGCTTCTAAGTTATCCAATCTGATACCTATCGTGTTTTTATAAATTAGGGTGACTCCTGAGTTTTATCGAACTTACAGTCTATTTCAATCGAGTGGTTTGCAAATTCCGAGAAACCAGTACTGTGTAAACATCTAAGATGCTTTTTGACACGGATGTTTATGTTTCGTGCCGTTTTGCCTATATAAAAAGCGGGACAGTCACTGCATTGGTGTGAATAAATTCCCGATTGGCTTAGACTACATTCTTTATCCTTACTGTTCATTAAAAGTCTGCCTATACTATTTTTTCTCAACCATAAATGGAGTTAACTAGAAAATCGTCGAAATGTGATGGCTCCACTGCATCCACTGCAGATCACTAATCGTCTAAACTCAAGATAAATAAAAGATGAAAGAAGTGAAGAAATGGCGTGGACATCTTGATTCGAAATGGAAAAAGTTTTAATATATTGCAAAAGAGACTTAAAAGATTTTTTTCCAGAAATATGTTTATTTTAAAGCTTTTCTACTCGTTTTCTGTCTTTATGAATTATTCTGTTGATTTTTTCTTCCTGTCCGCTTTTGTTCTTAAGTTTCTGTGACTTTTTTCAAGAAGAACGATTTTTTTAAATATGAGTAAAAAAAAAGCTTTATCTTTTTTAAAAGTTCAAAGTTTTTCATTCTTGGGAAACACTAATCGGACAACATATTGTGCGCTTTTATAATTACCTTGACGTTTCACGGTTTCGGTACCGTGACGGGAAAAAAGGCAATAAACATACGTTCCTTATCACAATGTGCAGTCGGTTTAGGGAAAATACTATAAGTACAAAAAATCTATAATATATATAAATTCTTTGATATTCTTACCAACTTATTGTTAAAGGTATTTTTTAATTCAATTTTATGTTTGAAATTGGCAAATAATGCACAAAAAATTATAATTTTATAATAAACTAGCTGACCCGGACTCGCGTTGCTACGGCTAACGAAACGCAACGCCATCTACTGGATGGTTATCCGACTTTTAACTCTCACCGCCATCTGTCAATTTGCACACAAATCAAATGCACACTGCCCGCTTGCCAGCCCGCTCGTCCACCGCATGCATATATTCTTCTTTAATTATATATTTCAACCAATTTACACAAAACCTTAACAAATTATATACCCAGAAAACTTTCCCTTGAATCACTCTATCTATTAATGAAAACCGCATGAAAATCCGTTCAGTAGTTTTTGAGTTTATCGTGACCAGACAGGCAGACGCAGCGGAGGACTTTATTTATTTATTGATAAACGCCCTTTTTCGGGGCTTTTACATAATGAATGAATGGTAAGAAATATACAGTATTTATTATACATAACTGTCTCAGTAACAATATTTTATATATTTTTAAAGATAAATTGAAGATATCCACTGACTTGGTATTTTCCTCCATTAGTATTTTGGGCAAAGAGGAATACATGTGGTAGTTAGTCCCAAAATTTCTAGACTGAAATAAATCCTGACTTCCTGACTGAGTATTATGTAGTGGTATCCGGAAGCTTATCAATGAAAGCAATACCAAACTATCAACTAAATCATTTAGAATTTTAAATGGAAATACCAATTCAGTGAAAATTCTTCCCTCTGACAATTTGAGCATATTCATATTATTTAACAGAGTGTTGTAGTTTAACATAATTGCTGAAGTACCCATTTTAAAATTTATAAAACGTAAGAATTTGTTTTGTATTCAATTAACATCTTGTACATGTATATTTATATTGTGGGTTCCAGACGAGAGAATTGTACTCAAGTTGACTTCTTACATAGGCAAAATATAACAATTTAATACACTTTCTAGTTAGCCTAGTTATAAATCCCAACATTTTTAAGCCTTTTAATTTATAATATGTAGGGATATATCATTTCGGGGGCCAACTGTCGGTATAAAAAGTATCCTAGACGGTAAAAATACCAACCATGAACTACAAAAATAGCGAAAATTAGCTGAAAAGTTTACCTGAAGTTAACCACAGGTAACTCAGCTTTTCAGGTACCTACTGTCTGCGTTTGTGAAATGCATTTAACGTATTTTGCTTGCCAAGCACGTATATCTTATCGAATTTTCACTCCATTTATCATTCAAACTGCCGAGTTAAATTCGTATGGAATCGTCAATAATTTAACGATTTTCATTTTTAAACAGCCGTAAATAACATTCTGCGTTTATTATGGAAGTGTTCTTCTTTAATTTTATATTATCAGGAGAATTTACAGGTTAATAACATTAATTGAATTGAAAAACTAGTACGTTTATTATTTTATTTATTTACCAGTGGCCAAGAGTCTTGACTCACAATCCGGAGGTCGCGGGTTCGAACCCGGCGTGCGCAAATAAATTTTATTTGATTAATTTGTGTTATTTCACAATTAATACATTTAAAATAATATATAGTGTATTTGCAGCACGTTCCAGAGTGGAAGATACTATCAGTATCGCCCTGGTGTAAGACCACCATTCAGAATTGAAACGTTGCTTGAAAATGGCTTTAGCCGTGTTTGGTGACCAGATCTGAATAGCCAGGTACTTCCCAACCTTTCTCTTCCCAACCTTCCTCTTTCCCACCTCCTTCCCCTCCCCACTACCTTCAGCCTCACAACATACCCCAATTGGGGATGCCATAGTCTTACTGGCTCCAGACGGGAGCAGTTGAGATTCTTGTGCGGTATTCAGTGTAAAAAAAAAAAAAAAGTAGTGACCAGATCTGAATAGCCAGTTACTTCTTCACCTTTCTCTACCGCATCTTCTTCCCCTCCCCACTACCTTCAGCCTCATAACATACCCCAATGGGGGTGCATTAATCTCACCGGTTCCAGACGGGAGCAGTTGGGTGTCTTGAATGGTATTCACAATTATTTGATTTGATCAGCTCGACTGACTGGGCTGAAAATAATAACAATAATATAATCATTATAAGAAACTATGTAACGCCGTTCAACGGGATTGCGAATACACATATTTCATAAGCTCTACTTCCTCTTTTGACTGCTTAGATTGTCACACCGTAACACCGTGTCCATAGGTTAAATTTAACATTTCAAAAAAAATAAATCCCTTCCATCGACTTCACCCATTTCAACATCAAAAGATCTAAATTAGAAAACCGTTGGTTTGAAAAAGGGTTTATTGAAACAAGACAGTAAACTAACTAACCATCACACCGTTTCCCCGCAAGGGTAGGCAGAGATGACGGACCGCCAAACAACTCGATCTTGGCACACACTCTTTGCCTCGTTCACATTCATACGTCGTCTCATACACGCTCTTCTATTATTCCGACTCTTCACATGGCCCGACTCTAGAATTGGACTTCACGATTGCGCTTTAATCGAGCTTGCCGTGGCGCTCATATGCCCGAAATCATATTTAAACAATAATGGCATAAAATTATCTATTAAATAAAGCCAATATCATAGACATTAACATTATTTTAATCTGTTTTTTTTTTTCATTTTAATTTGTATACTTCTACAAAAAACACCCTTTATAATGTTGAAAATGGTTTCGTCTTTCCCTCTTATGTGATCACTTATCACGGTATTTTTAGCTTGACCCTAAGCATACTTCTTCAGAGATTTTGTTTTGCTTGTGTAGAGAGAAAAGGGTTTGAAGGGTTTAAAATGCGAAGGTTTTAGGTGAAAGGTGTGAAGATTTTTTGATCATATTTCAAATGAAATTGAAACTTTGCTTCAATGTACCGTTTTCCCTTTATAAATGCTTCTAGGAAGGGGAAGGTATACGCAAACTTGGTTTACTAAAGTTTGCTCATGCAATAATAAAAAAAATGTTGTTACATTTTTTTTATAATAAGTTTAATTATCGATTGGATTGCTCTGATATATTTACGCATTTCTACCGATTTACCACATACTTTCCTTAAATACTGTAAGTTTTAAAGCTCCTAAATATATATTATTTTTGAAGATAATATCTATACATTCCCCACGCTGAAACGGCAATTATATGAAATTCCCTCGATAGAAAAAAATCACAAAGATACGTATAAACACGTTTTTAGTTATTTTACAAGTAATATATATGAAAAATTCACAGTTTTTCTTTAAATGGTATTTTAAACAATCCCCAAGAGATTTTTGCTTATTTTAAACGAGTAGTCTTTAATTAAACATTTTCACAATTTTAGCTTAAAAATTATCGTTTTTAGTTTTAGCGCGCTCTCTTTAACATTCGTATTTACATATATCTCCAACCTCTTCTTTTTTAGCGGTTACACCTCGCCTTAAGGCTTCTGGAAAAGCATTAAAAATGAAGAATATGGTTGGAAAAAAAATTGTTTTCCAAAATAACTCGTTGCCTGAATGCTGTCAGAGGTTCTTCCACAGTTCAACGTGCACAACATATTTAATGTCCCTGAAAGTACATAGAGACCGCCAAACAACCATTTTGATGACATATTTATTTTTAATTTATTATCGAGATCAAAACAAATCCTTACTATAATGGGAAAAGGGAGATAGGTTAATGCGAACCTTTGGAATTTATAATTATATTTGTAAATGGCACCTTGTACCGTTAATTCTAAAAAATAAAAAATAAACATTTTGCTGTCATATAAAATTCCAACTTACCGGAGCCATTGGGATTAAGGCATCCAAGCATGCTTATGTATTTATCTCTCTGGAACCTGGAACCTGGAACGAGCAAAAAATAAAGTTTTTTAAGAGGAATATAAACGCTAGAAATATTTCGAATCTGGTGCCTGCAAAATTTGCAATCGAGCGTCTTATTTGCGCGAGGCAAGCAAGCGAAAAAGTGGTTTTTATTTATTTTGTCCATAATTTTATAAGAGTGAAAAAAGTTAGAACATAGAAAACCTCAAAAATAGTCTTAGCCATAAAGGGGTATTTTTATAAAAAAGATTCTTGTATTACTTCATAGTTAAGTCATGAAAAACTTCTTTTTTTTGTGGTTTACGCTTATTTTTTTTGTTATGCAAATAATAATTTTATTGTAATTCCGTTACATAGAAAACCTAGTAAAAGCTTCAATTTATCCTTAGCATATTTTTTGATAAAATAAAATACTGTTTTGTTTAAAACCACGAGTTTTATTAATTTTTTGAACCGACCGGTTTCGCTTTACTCAAGCATCATCAGGGTACAAATTAATACTAATTTGTACCCTGATGATGCTTGAGTAAAGCGAAACCGGTCGGTTCAAAAAATTAATAAAACTCGTGGTTTTAAACAAAACAGTATTTTATTTTATTAAATATGTCAAACCACAAAGTGATTGCTTTCTACAATAATATTTGTTGATGTTCATACTGTAAGCCAATTCGTCGTAAAAGATTAATCTAAATAGGATTTCACGTATAACTTCACCTTAAGTGAAATAACACAAATTAAATTCAATTTATTAGCGCACGCCGGGCAATGAACCCACGACCTGTGTATTCGTAGCAAAGGATTTTGGCCACTCGGTCACGGAAGTCAATGATGCTACCACAAAACATATTTAATACATCTCGTGAAAAGGGTGCGAAATATTTAATTAAAAGGTATGTATGAAATATAGATTTTAATTTATTTTGTGTCAGTGGTGGACGTTTCAATGGTTTATTAAAGATTATTTTTTCAAATATGAAATTCAATACTATGGTACTTACCTGCTTGAAGAAATAATAAAGAATTGTCATTGAGAAAGTGAAGTTTTCTAAAGGTTTCTACAGCGTTGGAATTGCACACTATGATTTTTTTTAAAATTCTTTATTTGAAATAATTTAAAAAAAAATACATACAAAATATACTCTTATATAATTATATTACTCTTATACTATGTTAGTCATAATAGACCCGATTTAGTTTTAAATGACAAAATTTAAAAAATAGCTTAAATCATTGATGTCGTTTTTCCAAATTCCTGTAATATTCAGAAAACTGTTTCTGAAAAAATAAGAAAATATACAGATTTAGCAAATGAGATTAAAAGAATTTGGTATTCTTATAATATAAAAACATTGCCATTTGTTTTTTCGGCTACTGGCATTATATCTAGCTCTCTCATTCAAAATTTAGGCGTATTAGATTTGTCAAAGAATTTTTATATAAAAATGCAAAAGTCAGTCATTTTAAATACATGTAGGATAACGAAAGATTTTTTAAATATTAATATTGAGGGATCAGTAGAATTTATCGGTCCAGTTAGGAGTTCTACCGAGCCGAACCCTCAGATATGAAAATATCTGGAGTCGGTGAATTTTTTTCCCATTTGGTCTCTGGTGGATTGACGTATTGTTCTTGTATTGTTTTGTATTTATTATACTTATATAGTGCACGTATATAGCGTAGATTGACTAGATAAACGTTTGTGGAAAAGTGAGTGGAAGGGTTTAGTCTTTATAGATAAAATTTAAAAAGCTTATTTTTTTGAACGCTAGGTTTACTGTTGACAAAACTACTAGGTTTTAATTTTTAGTTAAACTAAGGTTAAAACATTTAATACTATATTTACGCTATATTCTTCACAAAACTACTTGTATATTCTTGAAAATTTTCACTTTTATAACTTTTGGTATAAATTCTATATAGGTATGTGTAATTCTCGATAACTTAAATATTGTTTTATAATCTATGTAAAAACCGCTATGGACGCGTGTATAACAACAATAAATAAATAAATAAAATACTGGGTTTATATATTCACATTTGTAATTTTCTCACGAAGTATGCGCTTGGAGCATTTGTGTAATTTATCCAAAAGATTTCACCTGGGTCATAAAATATACAGTTATATCTTGGAAACTGCACTCTGTAATGATAACGGAGAAAATTATAGTGTAATTTCACCTTCGTTTCCTTATCGACGCCATTTTCAAAAGGAGGAAAACTGAAGTGATGTTAAATTTATTGCCTAGTTTGTTGTTAAATTTCCGACGGAAATTACTTTGGCAGTATACGAAAGCATAGTCTAGTTATAAAGTATTCCATGCAACTCGTGTAAAGACATTGTTTTGCACGATGTGGAAAAACGCGAAAAGCCAAAAACCTTAAAAATAATTCTTTTAAACGAAAAATATGAAACAGAAAAAGATTCTGTCGCATCTGGGAATTGAACCCAGAACCTTTCTGACCTCTGAGCTAATTTAACCATAATTTTGAGCTCTATCATGCGAGTACTTAGACTAAGAACTACAATATTATGTATCTCATTTTTAATGCACATTTTAGGCCGATGTCTTTATGTATGATTGCAATATTTTACCCAATTTAAATTTTAATTTGGTTAGTGTCCTGGATAAATGATATTTATTAAATGATATTTATTTATAAATAAATGATATGTATTTATCCATGTTTTATTTTGATATGTAACATCTTACTAATCTTACTAATATTATAAATGCGAAAGTTTGTATGGATGGTCCTTACTCTTTCACGCAATAAATATCGAATGGAATTTATAAATTCTTTCACTAATCAAAAGCTACATTATTTGCGAGTAACATAGGCTATATATAATGGTAAGCTCTGGCGTTATGAATAAGCTGTGGCGTTATGAAATTATGTATCATAAGTTTTCTGTCCCTAACAAAATCGAGTTATTGCAAACGTCAAACAAATTGTTACCTTGGAAACAATGTTTTTTTTTTAATTTTAGGCTTAAAAAGAGTGCTTTGTTGTGCTTAAAAAAGAGTGCTTTTTTGGCGTTGTAGTTAATATTTACCTATCTCTAAAAATGTTTATTGTCCGAACGAAAAGCATAGAGTTGCTATAAAGCATAGTGTTTGGCGTGGACTGTCATTTTGTTATTTTTTTACGTTACTCTGGATTCAAATATGAATAAAATACTAATAAAGGGAGTAGGTACTTAAAATAAATTTCTATTTCTATAATTTAAATATTTTCTAAAATAGAATATTTATTTGCGAAATGTCATTCTCAAGAGTTTTATTTGTCTTATCGTTATTTGTTGTTTGTATTATGTGATTTTTTTTAAACGGAGATAATTGGAGAAATGGGAAATGACATAGGCTACATTTTATCACGAAAAAAAATTTCATTACCGTGGGAAAATTCTTTATACAGTAATTTCTCACTAATACCATGCGAGCGAAGCCGCGGGTAACAGCTAGTATATACATATATCAATAAATTTAAAAATCTGAGTAAAATCTCAAATTGTATTAGATGCGACTGAACCTTTTTCTGTATTTTTTTGTTTCAAATTTTTGATTTTAAGAGTGATTAATCTTGTTTTCACTACAATTTTTATTTTTTATTTGTCTTTTTAGCCGCCTAACATACTTTTAACAGTTGTATGACAAAACAAAACAGTGTCTTTTTAAGCCTGGGGTGTGTTAATAGCCCCAAACTACACGACATTTTACTCATTCAGATGAAAGTAATTTTACCTCAAGGATTGTGATCGTGTTATTGCCTAAATGTACATAAAAAGATGAACGCATCTGACAGTGATGCTTTTCTGCAAAAAACCATTGCTCGTTAACATTAATTGGCAGATCAATTATTCTTAGCAAGAAGAGCTCCTTTCATAAATATATTATACTTTTTTTGAGTTTGTTTTTTTTACATTAGTACATTTTTTTATTTTCTTTCTTTTCTCTCTTTTCTTTCTTTTCTTTCTTTTCTTTCTTTTTTTAACTTTTCTTTCTTTTCTTTCTTTTATTTATTTTCTTTCTTTTCTTTCTTTTCTTTCTTTTCTTTCTTTTCTTTCTTTTCTTTCTTTTCTTTCTTTTCTTTCTTTTCTTTCTTTTCTTTCTTTTCTTTCTTTTCTTTTTTTTTCTTTTCTTTCTTTTCTTTATTTTCTTAGTTTTCTTTATTTTCTTTTCTTTTCTTTTCTTTCTTTTACTTTTCTTTTCTTTTCTTTTCTTTTCTTTTCTTTTCTTTTCTTTTCTTTTCTTTTCTTTTCTTTTCTTTTCTTTTCTTTTCTTTTCTTTTCTTTCCTTTCTTTCTTTTCTTTCTTGTCTTTCTTTTCTTGTTTTTCTTTCTTTTCTTTTTTTTCTTTCTTTTTTCAATATTGTTTCGTTTTTCTATATTGTGCTATGATTATTATAAAAACGTACATAAACGAGTACGTAAATGCCACAAGTGCCATTTTTTATTATTTGTTTTTTTTTGTATTTATGTTTTTCATTTGAATAAATATCAACCCCTGTCTGTATTAAATACGTTATGTTAGTATTCTAAATGCGTATTAAAGAGGTGTTACTAATACGTTGTGAAAACTGTTACGTGCTTCGTGTAAAGTCGGCTTAATTTGCTTGTATTTTGCAAATTTAATGATCGTACGAATAGGAAGATTTTCAGAGAAGACGTTTTTTAACACGTAGGTAATTTAATGTGTTGCTCAGTTATGTCCCTAGTAAGTAAATAACGAACTGAAAGAAATATATATGTAGACACATATTCTATAAAAAATTATATATTGAACAACATAAGCTTAATATACATTTTTAATTATAATTATATTTTTTTAATTATTTTTTATTTTAAATATACATGTTTAATTATAGACATTACATATTTTTGTTTAGAATTAATAAAAAGTCATTTGAGAGAGACTTAGACGTCCTGTGTTTGCTCGGTAGGATCCGATTACACCGCTACCTCACGGGTAACACGCCGTGTTGCGCTTCCTATTTCTTTAGCCAACGTTTCGGACTGCCTGTCAGTGTCCATCATCAGAATAGATGACCAATATGCAAAGTATGTTAACCGATTAATGGTTATAGCCTTAATTTATTTATTTTGGCTGTGACTGTGTTTTAAAATTTAATTTTAATACAGAAATACAATTTATTAATTTTTTTAAATTTTAAAATAAAACAATAACTTTGTAAACACCACTTTTATTTTTTATACTTTATGCCGACCGGGTTTCGCTACAACCGTAGCTTCTTCAGGGCAGTACAATCTCTAGAGATTGTACTGCCCTGAAGAAGCTACGGTTGTAGCGAAACCCGGTCGGCATAAAGTATAAAAAATAAAAGTGGTGTTTACAAAGTTATTGTTTTATTTTAAATTATAATGTCACATCACAAAGTAACTGCTTCATATGAACAAATTTATTAATTATGTTTTATTTATTGTTTTAAAACTCTAATGAAATTAGAATAGGTATTATCTATGGTGGTGACGCCACCGACTACAAAGTTAAGCGTGTCCATCTGAAAACAAATTCTTTCCAATGCGACGTTTGGTACCTCGGAAACTAAAAGCACTAGCAACTTAGACATCGATCCATTAATTCATCTGTTGAATTCTTTTAAGTCTGACTTTTTACCGATTTTCGCAATTTTTCAGACCAAAAACTTTTCGGTTGGAATTTCAACCCCAAAAAGGTTTTATTTCAATGTCCAACTCTGAACGAGATTATTCTTTCAGGAAGCAGATTAGTTTTTTCCGTTTTAGTTTTGGAAACATTCGAAGACATATTTACGGATTTTTAGTTTAGTTTTTTAAAACAACTGTGATCTTTGAGCATGGCAAAGTCATATTTCAACTCGACCGCTCTACATTTCATCAGTCTGAAATCTGTTTGTTCCAAGAATTGTGGCCGTTTTAATGGTTCAGTAAAGATTTTTTTAAATGTGAATTCGTGGTGTTTATTTAGACTTGCTTATTAACATTTTTTTTAATAATATACCTAATGGTGCTTACCTGCCTGAAGAATGTTTGAAAAGAGAATTGCCATTGAGGTTGTGACTTGTGACGTTTTATAAAGTTTATGGTTTAAAAATATGTGGTACTTATTTAAGTACCTACCTACCAATGATGGTCCCTGGGTTTTCAGTTAGCTAGAGTGTCAAGATTTAAAAATAAGACATTATTGATGTTGTAGCTGAAAACTAACTATATTTTTTTTCAAATTTTCAATTATTTATTGAATCCAGATTTTTCGGCGCAACCACAAACTGAAAGAATCCTGAAAATCTACTAACCTAAAATTGAAATTATGAAAAAAAAATCAAGTTCAGCTACCACAACATAAATAATTTCGTATTTTTCAATCTTAGCACTCTAGCTCACTGTAAATTCTCGGACTGCCACTGCTACATACCAATTTTGTGATTTCAGTGGAATTTTTGGTTTTGATTTATTAAATAAGAGAAAAATAATAACACATATACATCGAATTTAAGATTCAAACCCGAACTGAGTAAATGCTATCTAGATAGTATCTGGATAATTTTGGATCGCCTTAATTTATTTTATTAATTTGTGCTATTTCGCAACTTATTAATTTAAAATAGTATATGCTACTAATAAAATAATTAAAAACACTTTGTTTTTACCACAATATTTTATTGTATTTTTATTTTATTGTGGTAAAAACAAAGTGTTTTTAATTATTTAATTAATAAAATGGTGCCACAAAGTGAATTTACAAATTTGAAGAAGTATATACTAAATTTGCGGCACGTTCCAGAGTGGAATATACCCTCAGTATAGCCCTGGTGAAAGAATTGAAATGTCAGAATTGAAATGTTGCTTAAAATGGCTTTAACAGTGTATGGAGACCAGATCTGAATAGACAGGTACTTCCGCACCTTCCTCTCCTATCCTTATTCTCAGACTCACAACGTACCCCAATTTGGGATGCTATAATCTCACTGGCTCCAGATGCAGGGCATTGGAACTCTTGTTCTGTATTCAATAAAAATATATATAATTTTTAAATATATATATTTTTTTTAATACCTCACAAGAATCCCAGCTGCTCCCGTCTGGAGCCAGTGAGACAATGGCATCCCCGATTGGGGTACGTTGTGAGGCTAAAGGTAGTAGGGAGAGGAAGGAGATGAAAAAGAGGAAGGTGGGGAAGTACCTGGCTACTCAGATCTGGTCACCAAACACGGCTGACGTCACTTAAAGCAACGTTTAAATTCTGAATGGTGGTCTTACACCAAGGCGATACTGAAAGTATGTTCCACTCTGGAACATACCGCAAATACGTGACTATACATTATTTTTAATTATACATAATAATACCCAAATAATGCACTAATCAAATTTAAATATGAATACTCTGCTGACCAACACACCTACACTACAAGGTCGAAATCCTCAAAACTACTGAACATCCCGGAATTAAATACATCTTTTGGCCTGAAAAACCATAATTTCCATGCTACAAAATTATATAATGCCCTCCCAATTGAAATTAAGAACACCATGGAGATACAAAAGTTTAAAAAATACATCAAATTATGGTTGGGTAAACAGGACGGTGAGGAAATCATTAACATTATGAAGTAACCCCAATGCAACCTGCAGACAACAAACATAAATACTTTTATTTTATTTATTGTTTATTTTGTGAATATCAAGAAACTAGAAGATGAGGAAATAAAGATCAGCACCCATTCAACAACATACAGTCCGCCTCGGAACAGGAATACCTAGTGAGGAGGACTGTAAACAAACCACTTAACTTTGTATTTTTACTTATTTTTTCTTATATTGTCATTAAATAAAAAATAAATTAAGTAATTATGGAACAACACAAGTTATTCAAATAAAGTTTATTTGCCCACGCCAGAATTCGATCCCGCGACCTTCGGATTGCGAGTCTTACCCCTAAACTACGGAGGCCGTCAAATGTATGATACTGAGCAGGCGTCTCAACTATCATAGCTTGTGGATCTATAGCGTTCCCATTGTGGTAGTGTCGAGAGAAATGTGAAGGTGAATTAACGAGTGACTTTTCGAACGCCATGTATTAAAATGATACATTGATTAATGCCCACCGGACATCCGGTGACACTGACATGAACACCTTCTATTTTTATTTTAAGGCGGATATTAAGGGAGGCCACCCTGCCCTACCTTCAAGTATTACGGTACGGGTAGTGGGACTTAACACCCTCAGAAACAAAGGCGTGTGATTTCAGTCACAAAAGTAGGCTGTTTAACAAATACAACCTTAATTAAACCCATATCATTCAACGGTGTGGAATGTCTCTTTGAAATTTATGTGTTTATTTTTTTTAATGAAAGCGATGTGTAGATAAAATATTTAATCAAACATGCCAGTCTGTCCTAGTGTTAGTCCTGCTTGAAGGCTGGTTCAATGAAAACAAATTTGTATTGAATTATTTTGTTTTTTTTTTTAAGTAAAACTTCTTTACGCACGCTCAACTTGGGGGGTAAGTTGGTGAATGCGTTTAAGAAAAGAGTGATGCGAACGGTAATCGATGCGAACGGTGATCGATGCGAATGGTGATCGGGTGAGGCGTACATACTGCACAACTAAGGTAATGCGTACATACTATCCCAAGGTCATAGGTCACCCCAAGGTCGTAAGTCACCCCAAGGTCGTAGTACACCCCAAGATCGTAGGTCACCCAAGGTCGAAGGTCACCCCAAGGTCGTAGGTCACCCCAAGGTCGTAGGTCACCCCACGGTCGTAGGTCACCCCAGGGTCATAGGTTACCAAATGGTCATATGTCACCCCAATTTCATATGTTACCCCAATGTCATATGTTCTTTTATAAGTTAGTGAAGTTTTACTTCAGTCGTGTGGTCTAAAGCCCTCGTTTTTTTTTTTTAATTTAGCTCCACACCTTGAGGAAAATAATTCCCTCTAGGGTCTATGATTAATTTGGGGATGCTGTGTGGAAGCTGTTTTTTTAGAAAAGAAAACAGGGGAAGTTCTGGGAAGGAAAAATGTACGATAAGGTAGGAATCTGGGGGTCAGTGTGTCCTGGAGTATCGGACGTATAAATCCAACCCCCCCCCCCCCCCCCACCATGGCGCAAGGCGATGATCCGAGAGAATCCTGCTGGAGAGATCTAAAGGTCTCTCCCTATCCGGCCGGTGTGACGTGAGAAAATTTTAACCTTGTACCAACCTTGAGATAAACATGCTTTTATTTATTTATTTATTTACAAACAGAAACAGAAAGTACAATAGTAATATTGGTGAAAACAATAGGCCACTTGCATCACTTTTTTTTTTAAATTTACGGTTAAGGCAAATATTCTAAGACATTCTGTATTTTATTTTATTTTTTAAATCGTATTTATTCACCCTGGCGATTTTTTGAAAATTTCGATCCGAAAAATCAGACCATTTTTTATAAACCGGAAAGACGGGACATAATTTTATGGGTACGATAAAACGATAATTACGTAGCCGAAAATCATTTTAAAAAAAGAACGTTTTCCACACGAATAGCAGTAAATTGTACGGGGTTATCTTCGTAACATCTGTAAAAACACCGCCATCTTTATCAAAAAATCAAACCAAAGGATAAGTTCACATAGAACAAACAATAAATCTAGTGAACGTTAAACGAAAATTCAAAAATTCGCCGGAAATCAAAGTGTTGCCATATAAAAAAAAATAATCAGTGTGGAATTTTTACAAACATAATCGAAGACGGGACATTTTCATGTAGTGACGTCACGAGCTTAAATAATCGATTTATTTATTTTAAAATAAAAATAAAATATACATTTCTTAAAATTTTCACTAATATTTTCGTAATCTTAGTAAAAAAATCTATCCACACGATTTTTTCCAAGTCGTAATGAAATCCATGCAAGTGGCCTATTTACAATTAATAAGTATATATTATTTCATAGTGGGTAGATTAGATACCTATTATGTGTTTCATTGTAGTGTCTTATTTATGGTATGAATATTAAGTAACTACCGGGTGATATGTGTAGTGGGAAGGTGTGTGTGTGTGAGTATGTGTGTACGTATGCATGTGCATTGAACAATTTATAGTGTTGACATGATGATTCAATGTTTTTTTTATTATTTATTTATTTAATAATTTTATTTTTTAAAAGAGTAATTGGTGCATTAAAGTTTACACATTGCTAATTAATAAATTATAACATTACATATTTTTTTCCAGTTTGATGTAGCTCCTACAATACATCTTGAACCTTCTAATTGGTGCAGACTTTAAAGTTTTGGTAGCGTATTATAAAACTTCATCCCTTTGTACAGTAAACTGTTCTGCGTATTCGCTTTGTCCTTTTTTGTAGCTTGATTTCCTTGCACGTCATTGTGTTACTTCTGTGAAAGTCCTTGGTATATACATATAATTTTATTTGATAAGTATTTTGGTTACAGGTGGTTAACTTTTTTATGGATAAATATCTTCGTGTTCAATCACATCAACTTCTGCTATATAAGTCATCCATCATTGCATTAGCATCAAATCCCGCTTATAATGATAGTGGTAGGAGGTTTTTTAAAAATATTTTTCGTAACCTGGGAATATTTGTTTTTCCTTTTAAAAAAAGAGAAGGGAGGCTTTTAACATTAGGGAGCGGAATTGCGGATTTCAAAAGAAAAATAAATCGACTTTTCCTACCCTCCGGTGTGAGATTCTTGTACAAAAGGATTTGTTTGTGTCAAAATGTCTCTGTTCATTGTTTGGTTTAATGATTAATAGTTCTTCTCGCGGTAAAAAGAGAAACTGAAAAATTCTCTCGAGAAACTATCTACCTACAAGTTCGGCAAACGCGAGCAGACAATCCCTCAGGATATCTGTGATGTGTGTGGGCCAACAGAGATATAAAATAATGTGATATTTTATAGCGAGTTCCCGATATGCGTTGCAATGCTCTATAACTCTAAAATTTGGTCACCTGTCTTTATTAATCACATTTATATCATTGAAAGAGTCCAACGCAAATTTTTGAGGTGTATTAATTTTAGGCTTGGAATTCCTTTAGAATCTATAAATTATGACTTTTTATTACATTCATTGAAATTGTTGAAATTAAGTGACAGAAGAAAATTTTTTGATATATTAAAGTTGATTCACTTTCATGTACCTACCATTAGATCAAGATTATTACACAATTATACACACACGACGACTACATTTGACGACCTCCGTAGTCCAGTGGCTAAGACTCTTGACTCACAATCCGGAGGTCGCGGGTTCGAACCCGGCGTGCGCAAATAAATTTTATTTGATTAATTTGTGTTATTTCACAATTAATTCATTTAAAATAATATATAGTATATTTGCGGCACGTTCCAGAGTGGAAGATACTATCAGTATCGCCCTGGTGTAAGACCACCATTCAGAATTGAAACGTTGCTTGAAAATGGCTCTAGCCGTGTTTGGTGACCAGATCTGAATAGCCAGGTACTTCCCAACCTTCCTCTCCCCCACCTACTTCCCCTCCCCACTACCTTCAGCCTCACAACATACCCCAATTGGGGATGCCATAGTCTCACTGGCTCCAGACGGGAGCAGTTAAGATTCTTGTGCGGTATTCACTGTAAAAAAAAAAACACACAGGACAATTATACGTCTGTCTCAGGCTACAATTCTGTTATTAATAGAATACTCACCATCGGTAATTTTTATGCCAATGTTAAATCCCTATTAAAATACAAGGTTCTACTGATGAAACATTTCAGCCATACGTATTTTAACGAGTTTATTTCATAACAAGTTTTTCTTCATTTATTGTTTCTTTTTAATGCTGTCATTAGTTGTTAGTAATTTATTTTCTTTTTCTATTATTGTGTAATTTAAAGAAAATCTTTCTTTACTTTACTTTCACTATGACTGTTTAAAAAATACGTGTATTAAATAAACACATGTTTGTAAATGGCACTTTGTGCCGTAAATTTAAATAAATAAATAAATGAAATAAAGAAATTCTCCCTGCGTGTCCATTCGTTCGGTCCCCTTCCGCCACCCCTTCCCTTCCCATTTCCCCTTCCCGACACTCATTCCCCCTCCAACTTACCCTCCTTCCCTCTCTCCTCTCCCGCTCCGCGACACGCAAACCCTTCCCCCGCGTTCCCCTCCCCTCTCCAGCGTTCCATAAATTCAGTTCCAGTACCTACATCCAGTTTTTTACAGCTCGCCCACCTATTGTAATTTTTTGTACAAATTTTCGTTTTTCATATGTATATATTTTTTATATATGTATGTATATATTACAAACATTCATTTTTGTATAGTATATAAGAATATACAATGAAATTTGGTACCTAACATAGGTACCTATTTAAAACACCTATAATTCTTGTTTAGATTCAAAGTATTTGATTTTGGTTAGTATAATAGGTGAGTAGGTACTTCAATTAGTATCACAGTTGAGTATTTAATTCAAAGAGTTTATTCGAAAATGGAATTTTGATCGAACAATCGATGGTTTGCAAAATGTCATTCTAAAATTGTGACATTTTTTACGGTTTCGTAAGAGTTTTTGTACAGATAAGAAAACTTTTCGGATGTATTGTCATGTGGTTGTAATAATCCAGAAACCTTCGCGAGGGTGGAAGGAGGGTATTTTTAATGTTTCAAATATTTCCTAAATTTAATATAGCAATACATAAACAACACACATATATACATCCATGCAAGCAATCAAATATACGCTCAACAACACATATAGTTATATTATAACTTCTTACTACTAACATATACTGGCACCGGTGCATAGACGGGAAACACGCTAAACGCGAGCATATTATGTTGACACTGTTGACATTATTTGTCACATGAGAACAGGTCGCTTCTTCAACTCGTTCTTGAGTTCAATAACTCAGCTGTGGAACAATTTTTCGGCCTGTGTATTTACTCCCTGTCTCTTCAAGACCCATGTTCACTTCATCTTCTCCACAAAAAATCCTCCACCCAAAGTATTTAAAGATGACATAAGCCTTGAGGGAAATTGTTAGGAAAATTTATGATTTAAAATTTTATTATAATTAAATTATTCTTACTTGGGGATGCTGTGTGGAGGGTCTTTTTAAGGAAAGGAAGGATAGAAAGGAAAGGGGTAAGAGGGATGTTAAAGAATCTGGGGGTCAGAGTGTCCAGGAGTAACTCCTCTGTGGGGAGTAATCTTCCCTCCTACTGTGGTGCAAGGCGATGAGTCGTGAGAGTCCCGCAGGAGAGATCACAGACATTTAATCGGTCCCAAAACCTGGTTCGTCCAAATAATGGTTTCCGGCCAGGCGGTATCCATACCGGCTTCCCAAACTACAATGGTTGCTAGCAGTACTCCACTGTGCACTGCTATCTTCGCTTCTTTGGACAATTGACCTCACCTGCTTCAATATATAGCTTTGTCACCCAAAATTTCGGCTTACGCTAAGCTGGCCTTCAGGATCATAAACCAACCCAACTAATCCAAAACTAAACCACTTTTCACCGGTTCTGAGACTTTTCATCCCACGACAAAATATCCTCCGACAAAATATCCTCTAACAAAATATCTATTTTTTTCTGAATACCGCACAAGAGTCCCAACTGCTCCCGTCTAGAGCCAGTGAGACTATGGCATACTCAATTCTCATTATTGAGAGGAAGGAGATAGGGAGGAGAAAAAACTAAAACCTAACCTAAAAAAAAATGGTACAAAAGTACTATAGACATCCTGTAAAGACAATAAATTATTATTATCTATATTATTTTTGTCCCATTTTACTATCTTTGAACAATAATTTATTGTCCTCACAGGATATCTGTATTATTTTTGTCCCATTTTTTGTTAGGTTGAGTTAGGTTAGGTTACGTTAGGTTAGGTTAGGTTACGTTAGGTTACGCTAGGTTACGTTAGAATAGGTTAGATTAGGTTACGTTAGGTTACGTTAGGTTAGGTTACGTTAGGTTACGTTAGGTTACGTTAGGTTACGTTAGGTTACGTTAGGTTACGTTAGGTTACGTTAGGTTACGTAGGGTTGCGTTAGGTTACGTTAGGTTATGTTACGTTAGGTTACGTTAAGTTACGTTAGGTTACGTTAGGTTATGTTACGTTAGGTTACGTTAAGTTACGTTAGGTTACGTTAGGTTAGGTTAGGTTAAGTTAGGTTACGTTAGGTTACGTAAGATTACGTTAGGTTACTTTAGGTTAGGTTAGGTTAGGTTAGGTTAGGTTACGTAAGATTACGTCAGGTTACGTTAAGTTACTTTAGGTTACGCCAGGTTACGTTAGGTTAAGTTAGCTTACGTTAGGTAAGGTTAGTTTAAGTATTAGAAGATATTTTGTTGGGGGATGTTTTGTCCGTAGGATATTTTGTGGAGGATATTTTGTCACGTATCCCTTTCACCTGCCTCAAAAATTTGATAGGTAATTACCGCGTATTGTTACCAGCGCATATATATTTTCTTTAAGTATCACTAGTCAAGATAAATGCACTACTTTATCATTATCAGTTTGGAATTCGACCACGCGATCCACCCTTGTACGGAGAGTTGATTTATGTGGGATGAAAAAGGTTGCTCGGGGAATCGATGGGAAAGAGCAGGTGTTGGGGATAGAAATATTCGTGAGGAGGCTCTGTGCATTACGTATTATTTTATATTGGAGGCTATCCGTACACTAAATTGACTGTACTTTATATGGAGCTGATAATATAATGTGTTGCGTATGAAATTTTTATTATAAAAAAGAAAACTGAGGAACGAATTATATAACTAAAATAAGTAATTTTTAAAAATTAAACCTTTTTATAATGTACGTAAATATGTATATAGTTTCAATGTCTCTCAGCAGATGTTGTTAGTATAGGTTGTTATAACTTAACACTTAACAATTTGGAAGAAGCGTATGGATGGGTAACATTTATTAGATAACCAACACACCTGCGCTAGGTCACTCCGAGTGGTTCGCTACCTTCGGTGATTTAGCACAGGTTCCGGGTTCTTGGGGTGAGGTTTGTCTAAATCTTGAGGCTAAAGGTGGAGGAAGACGTAATCATGACATCTCCAGTCGGACATCTCTAATCATGACATCGCCTCGCACCCAAGTGGGAGGAATGGATTTAATAGATTTTTAGACCCCCAGATTCCTACCCTTATTTCAAATTTATACCTTTTTCCTTCCCAGAATTTCCTCTCCTTACCTTCCCTAAAAAGATCCGCCTCACAGCATCCCCAAATATGACATAAATCCTGAGGATTTTTTTTCCTCAGGGTCTCCTGATTGAAGCTATTAAATTTTTTTTTTTAATAATGTAGTTTTATTGTCTCACAACAGAGGTCAGTAAATTGTACTATATGAGAGAGACAACTGTCGTCCGTTCCGACCTACATACTGGCACCTTCAGTGAGCATCCCTCCCCCACCCCCCTTTTTCAGATTATCTTAGAGCATCCATTACAACGGACCTTAAGGCTCAGTTCCCGGCCCCAAAAAGAAGAAGATGGAGAGATATGAAATAACGAATGTTAGAAGAGCGCGCTTACATTAAAAGCGATAAAATTGATGCAAAAATCATGAAAATCTTTAATAAAACACGACTCGTTAAAAATAGAGCAAAAATCTCGCGATAATTGTCTTTAATTTTATTTAAAGGAACGCTGTGAATTTTTTCATACGTATAACTTGTAAAGTAACCGAAACAAACGTGTTTATAATCATTTTTGGAGCATACTTTTTTCTATCGAGGGAATTTTATATAATTTGCGTTTCGGCGCGATAAATGTCTAGATATTATCTTCAAGAATAACATATATTTTTTTAATAGCTTAAAAACTTCAAATGTTTAAGGGAGGTTTGCAAGAAATCGGTTGAAATTCGGAGAACCGCCTCATATGTCCAGTTGGTTAATTAATTGCAAATAAGACGATAATAAACACGCCTAGTGCAAAAATTCTGGAACTAACTACCATATGTATTCCTCTTTGCCCAGAATACTAATGGAGGGAAATTATTATACCAAGTCAGTGGACATCTTCAATTTATCTTTAGACAAATACAAAATACTGTTACTGAGGCAGTTCAGTTATGTACAATAAATACTGTATATTTCTTAGTAAAAAAAATATATACCTTTTATATCCGTTGGTAAAAGAAACATATCGTATTTATATTTTATTTAATCAAAGTGTAATTTTTAAATTGTACGCGTAAAAGCCCCGAAAAGGGCGTAAATAAATAAATAAATAAATAGTCGTAATCTATACATTATTGAAACTCTCGATCGTCAGAATTGTATTGTTCATAAGAGTAAACAATAATACACACACTTCTGTTCTATTGTTGGTGTTTAATATAATTTTTCTTTCTAAACGAACCCAACTTTATGTTCAACGCAGTATCTTAAAATTATTTTCTTACAGCCCACAAGCATTGTTTATTTTACAAGGAAGTTCCTTCTAGCGGTTTCTGATAGCTATTTATTTCTCTTTGTAATTTTCAATCAAAATTTTCGTTGGAAACTGTAAGCGAGCTTTAGAAAATAAGTTTAACGAACCTTTCAAACTGGCCATTATCAAAATTTCCCCATCAAGTAATTTAAATTGTAGGCATTTAAAAGCACTCATATACACATAATAATTAATTTACAATATAACCTTTTTTAACATTAAATCCACACATTGTCCTAATCTGTATTATGAAGGGTGATCCAACATTTGATCCGCCGACGTGACGATTGGCCTTCCAAAATGATATATACTATAAAATATTGTCCGTAGTACGATGAAACCGGTCCTGGTGAAAATAAATAAGTGAAACAAAGTGAAAAAGTTTTAATTTGAATTCTAATAAAATTTTACTTTTTTGTGCATTTTTTACCAATTTCAAAAGTAAAATCGTCTTCTAAAATACCGTTAATAATAAGTTGGTATGAATATCAAACTAATTTATATACAGAGTCGATTTTTTGTGCTTAAACGCTGGTGTACACAGTTATTCTGATTCCCCGGAAGACCTCCGTGGTCCAGGGGTAAGGCTCTTGACTTATAATCCGATGGTCGCGCGATAGAATCCCGACGTTCGCAAATAAATCTTATTCAAAAATAAAAACTGCTTTAAAGTTCCTACTTACAAGCCCTTTTTGGGTTATGGTTTTGATGTAAAATGTGGAAAATTAAGTTCTTTAGAAAATGGGGGTCAAACATATTTGTGCTTGAACTTCGCAAAATAAAATAAAAACAACCTTTTTGGCTATGATTTTTTCTTGAGTAAATTAAGAAAGGAGGCTGGTGATAAGCGAGAATTCACACCTTATCGCCATCAACATAAGGATTTAGTGATGATAACATATTTAGTTGAGACGTGAAACCCTTCGCCCAGCTCGCCAATAACATCTGACACCATTGAATTTCATTTGCATCGACTAAAATCGGCTTATTTTGGCGCGGCCTATCAATCTTTAGATATAAGATATAAATTGTCTATTTTATCCAATGACGTTATATTATAAATAGACTCGCCATAGTCTCACATACTCACAATATAATGTGGAAAGCAAGCAACACTCTTTTGTTTTCAGCGGATTTCAGTATAATTTCTAAATTCAAAACTTCATTCCTGTGTGATAAAGACAGACTATCAAAGAATGTATGGGAGTGAATGTCAAAGATTCATAGTAGGGCGGCTTATTAGTTTCTTCGCCGAATACTACTGTCACATCACGGGTGTGACTTATGGGTGTGACTGAGATAACAAGATACTCTTATTCGGTTACACAATACGACAGGGAAGGGTAAAGACGGGTAAAACGTGACACACGGCAAATATTTTTATATTTATTATATGAGTTTTCATTAGTAATACAATATTGGTACTATTATAGTAGTATTTTTAAGTACATATTTTATTATACAGTACAGGTTATAGGTTCAAATGATTATTCAAATCTATACAGATTAATAACACCTAGGACCGTTACTATTTACAATTTTCATCAACGACATTATTAAATTAATGAACGCGTTACCCTTTGTACGTTTTACCCCATCTTTCCCAATGGAATAAAACGAATGCGGGACGCTGTGTGAACCGACTTACTGTTAGTAGGTTGTCACTGTTATGCTTATGTCACTTTGTGATGCAATTTTCGCTGTCTCCTTTTCGACTATTTGCCGTTTAATTGAAGCATTTTCTCATCACGCAGGAGCGCTTTGCAATACAATTTACTTACTGGTAAGACACGACCTCACTCGACGCGCAGCAGTTTAGTACTAGGAATAGAGACAGCTACAATCGTATTGTGTTTGGCTTACCACTTTGAGATTTCTACCCCACGTCCAGTATTAATGTCTTTGATTTTATCAAGGAAAATTGATTGAACGATTCTATTATTACCGTGACGATTCACGGATTCACGGACAGCAAAAAAAAGACAGTAAACATACGTTCCTTATCGCTGTAATGCTGCAGCTCTTTCAAAAGATGAGATACACAATGTACATAGGTCTGTTTCCTCCAAAGGAAAAAATATCATTCTAAAAATTAGCACCGTGATGTCGCGCGTCGCCACGG
Organism: Limnephilus lunatus; assembly: GCA_917563855.2. Classification (NCBI taxonomy): domain Eukaryota; kingdom Metazoa; phylum Arthropoda; class Insecta; order Trichoptera; family Limnephilidae; genus Limnephilus; species Limnephilus lunatus. The sequence goes on along the minus strand of OU830593.1, from coordinate 3,287,510 downwards.
CCGCCTACAATAATTCCAGCTGTGACGATAATTTTGAAAGTAAGGAATATAGTCTAAAGGATTATATTGAAGTGTGAGTGAATTCCAAATATTCAAAAACGTCAAATGACAACCCGCTGATGGTTTTGCTTTTGTTTTTAAATATAATGCGGCAGTTATTTCTTACACATTAATAACAATAGTCAAAAATGAGACAAACGGTGATCGTATGTCTACACTCCCCCAAAAAATACAATTATTAAAATACATCTCCCTCACACGTATAAAAAAATTAAAACGCAAGGAAAAAGTAGTACTTTGGAGTAAAAAGACACACGTATTTTGTGTGTCTCATCTTTTGTCTCACCATTATTTAATATGTAAGAAAGAGCTGCAGCATTATAGCGATATGGAACGTATGTTTATTTTTCTTTTTACCGTTATGAGTATCAATAATTACAAAAGAGCCCAATTTCATAAAATATGTCTTTTTTATGTCGCACGTGCCGGTCTTGTAAAATCTACCCCGATAAAAATAGCATTGAAAAGCTTCGCGAGTATGCCCCTATAAATCAGAATGTTCATTTTGTTTTTTTCGCACGTATTTTAAATGAATTCTAGAATCCGAACACGTTTAAAAGGGGACTTTCGCGCACGAACAGCTGTACTGCTATTGGTATTTGTTTCATGCAAAACATCGATGAGGAAAATCCGATAAATTTAGGAAATTAACACAATCTCGATTTCGTGCTGTTCTGAATTTTGACAGAGAATAATTGGACAGGTTTATCGTGTCATTCTGAAATGGAATCAACTCTAAATTTTGCATAACGGTAATAAATTAAAGCAGGTAAAAGATTTACTTTTATTATCTGGTTTATTAATAATCTATATATATAAAAATCAAAATATGTTTGCTTGGGCGTATATTGTAAATGATACATACGAGTATATAAGATGTCCATGTATTGCTATATATATTAAGCATAGAAAAAGTTTGAAACTTTCAAAATACCATTTTTCCATCCTCACAAAGGTTTCTAACTACATGATAATTAATGTATCTGAAAAGTTTTTTTAATGATTACAAAAACTCTTAGTGTCAAAAATGTCACAATTTGATAAATAAAATTTTAATTTTCAAAACTCTCAAAATTAATGCATTTATTTGAATTACGCCTAATACTTTGAATCGATTCAAGAATATTATAGATATTTTAAATAGGTGCCTGTGTTTGGTACCAAATTTGATTAATTGTTCTCATAATATACAAAAAAGATGTTTGTAATAGAAAATTTATAAAAAAAAATGCAACAGGTGGCACGCGTGATGTTTGAAAGTTTGGATGTACTGAGACTGAATATATTAAACGCGGAAGAGGGGAGGGGATCGCGGGAGGGTAGTTCGTGGGAGAGGGGAGAGGAAACGCGTGAGGGGAAGGGGGCATGGGAGGGGAAAGGGAGGCGGAAGGGGAACGGGGAACGGGACGAATGCTAAAAGACACGAATGGAGAAACAATTTCTTTATTAGCGGCATAGCAACGCATGCCGGGAACTTGCTAGTACATAATTATTTTATTACCATGTCTCCGTGCGAACTGTATCTATATTTCTCTAATAAACAGTGTTAATTTCAAGTGACTTCCCAGTTAAGTATGTTTCTGAATATTTTATGCCTGTACAGAATATAAATAAATAATAAAATATGTACATTTTAACGCAGCATCATTGGTTAAATGCATTGTACATATAGTTTTGTATTAGTGATTGATAGGTTAATACAATTTGTAGGCCTTGAAAAAAAATCCTTCAGAACTTTGTCATCTTTAGGTATGCTGTATTTTTGTGAAAAGGGGGGTGAGGAATTGCTGGTAAGAAAAAGAGGTATAATGGATGGGTAGGAATCTGTGAGTCAATGTGTCCAGTAGTGACGGACGTATGAATCTATTGAGTTAGGTTAACGTGTGTGTAATGTATGTGATAAATCAATAAGTAGATCGTAGATATAGTACTTACAGGTTTATTTAACAAATTACAAACAAACATAACGCACCATAATTTAATATTTAATATGAACAATTGTTTAGAAAAGTGGAGAGCGAACAAGTACAATTTAAAAGACAGTGCAGTTGTAGAATTATCTGGATGATCTTCGTCACGACGCAAGAGAGTGACTTGTGATAAAGGTTGATTCCTATTGGTGTGTGAGGGACCAATCCGATTGCCGTGCGACTGCAGATCGGTGTCTTGTTCGTCCTCCACAAATCCATCCATTTCACTGCGGTGTAAGTCTACGGGTTAAGAGAGTCCGGCTGGAGAGATGAAAAGGTCTCCGTCAACTGGTTTCTCCCGATCCGACCCGCCACGTAGTAGGTGTGCAAACGCATCCACCGCAAGCGCATCCGGTCTTGATCTAGACAAAGCTCAACCCCATGAAGTCGGGCGCCCCTGCTAAGTAACCAAACGTAGCGAACCACTTAAGGTTGCCTATGGCAGGAGAGTTGGTTATCCAATAAATGGATAACCATACTCGCCTCCCAAATTATATATATCGTCCAAATTTTATAAGCAGTATTATTGAACGGTTTTAATTATACGAGAAATCATAACTTCTATGATAATTGAATGAATTTAAGGAGAAGGCTTTCAGTGAGTTTCTTGAAAGCTTTAGATATTTTAGAAAACATTAGAAAAGTTTTCTTTACATTTATAAAGCTGAATATTTAAGGGAAATTTGCTTTATGAATTAACTTAATAATCAAGTCTTAGTTTTGACAACCAGATCTCAACTATTCTGATTTATCTAAATTAAGTGAAAATAAGTTTTATTTATGTTTAATTATATTATCAGATTTGAATCGGTTTGTTTTTAGTTTGTAAACAAACTTAGGATAGATTCAACGAACGATTTAACTTTTTTAACGGGTGAACCTGTCGGCAGGAAATATAACTGAGGCCGAATTTCTTCGTCGGTGAGAGATTTAATTATAATGTTTGCCGTTTGAGTGCAATGTTAACTCTGCATCAGTGTTTTGGGTGAAAACTCATTTTTAATCGGGATACAATTTTGGCACAGTCCCTTGCGAGCAATAATGATATCTGCGGTTGGTTAAACTCGACGAGCGGAGAGGTCGTTTTCGCGTGCCAGGCTTACCCTTAAAGTCACCTCAAGCGAAAGTGAACCTTGAGGTGAGCGAAACGTAGGTCGTTTTTCACGTGTAGACAAAGGTGAGTTTCCGAAAAACTGAACAATAATATGCCAGCAATAATAGGCCAATGGATTAAAAACAAAAATTGATTTTTACAAAACAGCAAGCACGAAGCAAGATAGTTATTTATGAAAGTGTTGTTGCTATTTGATAAATTTCGAATTGACTGTACAAATTTACGATTCCACGACTTACCTTTAGAGAGTTAAAGCGGGATGCATAAATACATTTTCTGTTGTGTAAATAAAATTCAAAAAATGGTGACAAAATATAATTGCAGCTTTTTATTTGGCAGACAATCAACACCCTGCCAAGTGGTTTGCTACGCTTGTTGATTTAGCAACGATGCCCGGTTTCATGGGGTTAGGTTTGTTTAGGTCATTGCGGCGGATAAGTTTTCTCCATCTACTGCGTGGCGGACCGGATAGGGAGAGACTGGTTGAGGGAAAACTTTTGACCTCTCCAGCTAGACTCTCGACCCCTCGCCTTACACCGCAGTGGGAAGAATGGATTCATACGTCCGTCACTCCTAGACACACTGACCCCTAGATTCCGACCCACTCCTCATACCGTTTCATTCCCAGAACGACCTCTCCTTCTTTTCCCTAAAAATATCTAAGCAAGACTTAGCGTCCCCAAACATGACCAGAGGGAAATTGTTTTCCTCGGAACCTCCTGTGTGAAGCTAATGTAAACAAACAAAAAATTTGCCACGAGACAATGCGAAATTTCAATAGACATTCAATTCAAGCTGAAAAAACTCTAAGGACAGATTTCTGTCATCAGATTTAATTTTGCGATAAAATTCATAGATGTCGTTATGTTACCTCAAAACAAAGTAAAACCGTTGTTTTGATTTCGGTTTTCATTTAATTCCCAACGCGGTAAGGGCTTACCCGCACTTCGTGTTTCTTTGTTTCCACGATGAATTATTATGATAATATTTATTATTTCAAACGCCCATCTCCAGTTGCGGTTTGATGATATTAACATCCATTGGGTTGGGCCAACAGAACTTTTTAAAAAATTTGAATATTGGACATTCCAATGTTGTTGACGACAAAATTTTGTTGATTCGTCATTTTCGATGTTAAAACTCTCACGCAGTTAGAAGGAACGCATGCCTTTTCAGCAGAAATGAAGCCTTATTCTTTAATTAATACAAGTTGTTTCATGACATTAGTTGCACTTGCTAGTTTCACATTTATATATTTACAGGAACGCTTGTCCGCTCAGCTGAATATCTTTCGCGACTAGTTGCTTCACATTCTTAAGCCTTTTTCTTTCATTTATATTACTCAACTGTTTGCGCACAAGTTGTTTCATGACATTAGTTGCACTTGCTAGTTTCATGTTTATATATTTACAAGAACGCACGTCCGCTCGGCTGAAATACTTTCGCGACACTGGTTGCATCACATTCTTAAGCCGACTTTACGTTACTTTCATCAACGCATGCATTAGTTGTTTCCCAAAAAAATTGTATCGCGCTTGCTCGATATTACGGCACAACTAATTGCGTAGTGTAAAAATGTGATGCAACTAATATCGCGAACCTAAGTCAGTTAAACAAATGTGTGTGTTCCTTGTAACTGCATGAAAGTTGTATTCTTGTACGCAACATTATGTCACATTATGCATTGCAGAAAAAAGCTTTGATATAGATGGTACAATGGTTACTCTGATACTTAATGTTGCACGACACTAAATTTGCACAATTTACACCAACTTTTTGGTGTCATGCAATTTGGGAGGCGGGCATGCGTACCACTGTCCCGGGCACTATTTATTAGATAACCAACACCTCTGCCATAGGTCTCCCCAAATGGTTCGCTACGTTTGGTGACTTAGCAGAGGTGCCTGGGTTCATGGGGTGAGGTTTTTCCAGGTCTTGGTGGCGGATGTAGCTGTCCATCTGTTGCGTGGCGGACCGGATTAAGAGAGACTGGTTGAGGGAGGACTTTTGACTTTTTCAGCCGGACTATCTCGACTTATCGTCTTACACCGCAGTCGGAGGGTTGGGTTCCTACGTATCTGTGACTGGGGTGCCTCCCAGGTTCCTACCCATCTCTCAAAAAAATTTTCTTCCCAAAACTTCCCTTCCTTAAAAAGTTCCTCCACACAGCATCCCCTAAGATAACCTGAAGGAAATTATTTTCATCATGGCATCTCGTGTGGAGCTAAAGTAAAAAAATATCATAAATTTGGAACACGAATGCAACTAGTTACGTAATTTAAATTCGTATTAACGCAATTAGTTGCATACCACTAGTGTTGCCGTAATTTTGCGCTGGCGCAATTCTAATTTTGTGTCATGCAACTAATGCAAACATGATGAGACTGTACGTTTATTTGTAAAACTATCAGTGAAACTAATGTCATGAAACAACTTGCGCGCAACTAGTTGCATAACGTAAATTCGGCTTAACCAATTTTGGCTAGCAGTCGATCCTTATTTTTAGATTTTGTTCGCAACCTTGGCAAAGAGTTTTAGTTAATTTTGAACAATGAGCAAAAATAATGTAATTAACTCTTTCTTTAGCCTTGTATCTTTAAGTTTTTCTTCAAATTGTCGAAATCACATTTCTCAGCTGGCGACGATGACATTTCTTGATGGATGATCTCAGGAAAAGATAATTTCTTAGTTAAAGAAATGCTAATTTCAAAGTTTTCTTATTTCCGAAAGCAGTTAATTTGACGACATTGAATTCGTTACATTTGTTGAAACTGGAAATCCAATATCCTAAATTTCGTACCATGCTAACAACTTAATTATTTTTAACGGGTTTGCCTTTGTTTCCAGTTTTAATATGTCCTTCAATATTTTAAAGTTAATTTTCTTTAAATTTTTGCTCGTCGATTAAACGTGCGTTCTTAGTTGCACGAACAAGTTTACTATTATGAATATCATATTATAAATATAAGAGTATTTAAGAATATTTAAGGTTAAATACATAATAATTTGAATACAATTAAAACATATTTATACGTATTTAAGAATATCGTAAGAATATTTAAGGTTAGATACATATTCATTTGAAAACAATTAAACAGAAAGATGATTGGAAGTGTGGGTAAATCCCATAAATAGAGTTATAAATGAAGGAAGAGATGAAGTAAAGTATTAAATCCTGTCAAATATATTTGCGGAGTTAGATTATATAGGATTTTATTATTTTAATTTGTTTTATATGCGTAAGGAAGTAAGTATATTGATATGACTTTCTATTTGTAATTTATTTTACAGGTGTTTGCAGTAGTGTGACGTCCCATACTAATAATCGATTTCTTTATATCTTGTTTAAATGCGGTCATTGATTCAGTTTGTCTAATCGTAGCTGGTAGTAGATTGTGTAGTTTTCAAGCTATGTATTTAAAGTGTCTTTGTCCAAAGGTGGTTTTAGAAAAAGGAGTTTGGAGAAGTTCTTTGTTTTTGGCTCGGGTATTGTGTATCGTTTGTGTTGGTTTGTAATAGGGTTATATTGTTTTTATGTAAATTAACTAAGATGGATTTTGCATAGAGCTGTTTAATGTCCATATCACCCAAATAAATGGAAAATTTCTGAACGAATCCGTAAAATAAAAACTGTGTTTGAAATGTGATGAAATACGCTTCCAAATTTTATTATTTATTTATTTATTTTATTTTAGGGAAATCAACAGTTTATAATGTGATTAATTTTTACATGCATAATTTACCTAACTGATAAACCAATTATAGATTTCCTCATTATAATATAACATTGTGTATCTAGAAATTAAACAGTAATCTTATAACAATTAAAAGATATTATATTAAAGATATTACATATAACAGGTCATTACATTTATGCAGTTTTGTACTCATCTATTCTATTCAATAATTCAGGACAGTTGGTTATATTATTTACGATTTTGTACAGCAACATCGCATCTGAGAATTGTCTGCGTACACTCAATGCATCAATTTTGAAGAAATTTATTGCATCAAGATAATTATTAAACCGATTGTGCGATTTGTAAGAAAGGTATTTCATGATTTTTTTCTGAATCGATTCAATTTTGTTTATATGTACTGCATAAAAAGGAGACCACACAGTTGACGCAAACTCTAGATGGCTTCGTACATAAGCAAAGTACCTATAGTTGTTTGATAATTGCAATGTTTGTGAATTATTTTGTATTTCTTACGATGAAACCTAGCATTTTAGCTGCTTTATTTGTGATTTGTTCTATACGAAGGTTACTATATTGTAGTATACTATCAAGGGTTATTCCAAGATCACGAATATCTGAGACTCATGCAATGTTGTTGTTATTTAATGTTTTATTTTTTTTTCTTGAGAAGGTAATGTGATGACATTTTGAGACATTTAGAAATAGTTGATTTTGTTGGCAATAGGTAAATATATTGATTAAATCATGTTGTAAATTCATACAATCGTTTAGATTTTTATTGGCTTTTATGTATAGCTTGGCATCATCAGCAAATAATTCTATTTCAGAGTATTTAACAACATTGACCAAATCATTGATATATAAAATGAAAAACAATGGTCCGAGATGAGAACCCTGTTGGATCCCAGAGGAAATTTCACTGAAATCTGATACAAAGCCCTTTATTGCTACTGCCTTTGATCTCTTAAGTATATAAGATGTGACCCAACGAAATAAATTACCACGTATACCTAATGACCAAAGTTTTTTTGAGTGATAGTTTTTGATTAATTTTATCAAATGCTTTGGCAAAGTCTGTATACATATATGATATCTACTTGAGTGCGGTGGTCCATGTGATCATTATATGAAATTAATTTATAATTTTTTGAATCGATTGGTAGTAGTTTTGATAGCAAGCATAAAGAAGTTTTAAAAATGGCTCACCTTGCGTTTTTTTCTCACTAAAATTACTGAAAACGAAAAAAAATTAAGACACACACATATTTTATTAGGCAAATGTATTGTAAACGTTATCGTCAACTCACTTTTTATCGTTTCGTATAAAAATTATTAATAAAATTCCCATTTTTTTTCAAAATTAATCTAATTCTAAAAGGTATGATACGTTTTTAGATTTTCAGAAAAGCATTTTCGTTATTTAGAAACGTCGGCTAAAGAAGGAGGTAGCGCAACACGGCATAACACCCCAAAAACAAATAACGGAAATAATTCTAATATATATATGTATTTACATTTTTAGTTTCATAATTATTTTATTATAAACAATTTCTTCTAAAGTATTTTGTTAATTCGTTATTCCTGATGTTTTGTTTGTATAAAAATTAAAATATTATTTACCAGTATCTTTTGTATTTATTTATTTTGCAAAAATGGTATAAAAACCAATTCATTGCAAAATCGGTAAAGAAAATTACACAATCATTTTTTATCATAATAACTACACCTAGCTAATTTAAAGCGTAAGTGATATTTCACGCTTACAATCGTTTTAGGACATGTAGAAAATATCCACATATACTGCTAGGCAGTTAATTAGCCTAGTGAGTCTTCCCATAGGCATCACTATTGGTAAGTTAGTTCTACACTTGGTAAAAATCAAATACCTGTATTGGCGGCCTCGCGTGAAATTAGAATAGAATCCTATTTTAGCCATAATATCTGGTATTGATATAAAACCATTTAGAAGCTTATAAGCCATCAGCAGTAATGCGACATCTCTTCTGGAACTAAAACTGCAGATACCCAGCATTCTCGAGATAAATTCTGTTGGAAACAGCCATGGGTAAAAACCTAACTCTCTCATATAGAGGTATCGTAAAAAATATTTTATATTTTCTCGACCCCATAGACGTTGTTCTCTGGCCCCTCATACCTAAGATCCACTCTATATAATGCTACGTACTAAGCTAAAGTAAAGCAGCCTTATAACTGTAAGGTTGGTCAACTCCTTTGAATTTTGTATGACAAAATCCAACATCTCTATTGATTTACAGATCTTTTAAATATGAACATGAAATGTTAAGCGAGCGTCATACATAATTCTATATTTGATAGAGACACAAAATAAAAATGTAACGGTAGAAACTGGGAGTCTAAGCCAAATTCTTTAACATTTTACACCTGTAGGTAAATAAATGTTGGTTAATTTTAAACATATATAATATGTTTATTTTTCGATTGTTTCAGGATACTGGCCCTTTGGTTGGGTATGGTGCAACGTGTACGTGACTTGCGATGTTTTGGCCTGCTCCAGTAGCATCATGCACATGTGCTTCATCTCTTTAGGGAGGTAAGTTAAGTAGTTTCAGATTACTGGCCCTTTGGCTAGTAGTTTTAGGATATTTACCATTTGGCTGGGTGTGGTGCATCGTCAGCGTCACTTGCGACGTGTTGTTTTATTCCAATAGCATCATACACTTGTGCTTCATCTCTTTAGGGAGGTAAGTTAAGTAGTTTTAGGATATTTACCATTTGGCTGGGTGTGTTGAAACGTGTACGTGACTTGCGACATGTTGGCCTGCTCCAGTAGCATCATGCACATATGCTTCATCTCTTTAGGGAGGTAAGATGAGTCTTTTTAGAATATTGGCCCTTTAGCTGGGTGTGGTACAACGTGTATGTTACTTACGAAGTGTTGGCGTGCTCCAGTAGCATCGTGCACATGTGCTTCATCTCTTTAGGGAGGCAAGTTAAGTACTTTCAGATTACTGGCCCTTTGGCTGGGTGTGGCGCAACGTATGTGTAACCTGCTCCAGTATCATCATGCACATGTGCTTCATCTTTTTAGGGAGGTAAGTTAAGTAATTTCAGATTACTGGCCCTTAGGCTGGGTGTGGCGTAACGTACGCGTAACTTGCAATATGTTGGCCTATTCCAGTAGCATCATGCACATGTGCTTCATCTTTTTAGGGAGGTAAGTTAAGTAGTTTCAGATAACTGGCCCTTTGGCTTGATGTGGCGCAACATATGCGTAACTTGCGATATGGTGGTCTGCTCCGGTAGCATAATGCATATTATGTGCATCATCTATTTCAAGGTTATAAAGTTTTCACCTCTGTTTATTAAAAATAATGGTTCTTGGGGATACAACGCCTAAATAATATCTTGGCATTAAGCCATCAATATAATAAATTTAACACCAGGAAATTGCCCATAATAAGAACAGCGCCCTTGAGGTGATTTTTCACAAAAACGGCGCTATATAAATCGTCCAAATATTATTATTAAGAAAAGAAAACTCACTGGTAAACAAAATCTGGTCGATAATTTCAGTTTTAAACACACAAGATTATTTTTATTCAGATCTTTGACAAGTTGTCAGTGGACTCCAAAAGTACGATCAACAGAAACACAAAGCTTCTGATGTTTTCGGAAACAATAGACAAGGAATATTTGAAACAATCTAACCTGCAGATGAAACGCCCTTTCAAATTCGCCGCTTGCTGTTATTGTTAATAGACTCACAGACGGCGGTCTTTACTTTACACAGCTTTTAAAAATAAGAGTTCGGAGTAAAAGAAGATTAGCTTTGAGAGCAGTGGGAAGCAACCCGCGGCCCGTTTGGCTAAAACAAATATTTAAAAAATTACTAAAAAACAATTTCTACTTTTTTCGTTCTGTTTTGCACAAGGGTGTAGCTGAAAAATAAGTATATTAATTCATGGTTTTTGTGCTTAATTTGTAGAAGGTTCGTAGAAGGCTTTTTTTAAATTGAATATAATTAAATAAAAATTATGTAAGCCCTTGCCCTCATGTATGTAATTGTATCTCTGGTGTCACTTCTCAATTTAATCAGTGTTTATGGTATATTTATACCGTTTATATGAAATAAATAATTAATATATTTTTGAAATTATAAACCAGAATATTTTTGGCATAGTTTTTTTGTGTTTACTTGGAAAGTCGCTTTGTTTCAAGATTTATTTTATTGACGAAGTTAACACTTTGCTTCACACAAGAGGCCCTTAGGAAAACAATTCCCCTCAGGGCCTATGTCATATTTGGGGATTCTGTGTGAATGAACTTTTTAGGAAACGAAAGAGAATGATGGTGGGTAGGAATCTGGGGGTCAATGTATCCAGGACTGATGGACGTATAAATTTATCCCCCCGACTGCAATTCGAGAAAGTCCTGCTGGAGAGATCAAGCTGTAAAAGTTTCTCCCGATCCGGTCTACCACACAGTTGGTGGGCTGGCGCATCCGCCACCGAGCTCCGGGAAAACCTCACCCCATGAACCCGGGCACCCCTGCTAAGTACCTAAACGTAGCGAATCATTTGGGGTGACCTATGGCAGAGGTTTTGGTGTCGGCACGCTTTCCTGCCATATCTTCTCCATTTCATTGTCTCACACATTTTTAAGTGATGTTAATGTTATTAATTCGGGTTTCTTATTGTCTGTTTGCAGGTATCTGGGTATTAGAAATCCCCTGCGCACGAGGCACAGCGCAACCAAGAAGATGGTGGGTATAAAGGTGGCGCTGGTCTGGTTGCTGAGTATGCTGGTCTCCAGTTCTATTACCGTTCTAGGTAAGTTCAATCACTGTACAACTGCTGACTTAAATACCAACTCGGAATAAATAAGGACTATATGTTCATTAACTACTCTAGCGATGTGAGTTCGGTTTTCGATTTTGCCATTTGATTTAATGAATATTATTCCACAAAATATTAATAAAGAAACACGTAAACTGCTTACTGCTGCTTAAAGCCAATGAATTCATCAAGATTTCACCGTTTATCTCATATTTTTAGGTTCCATAAATTTGGCACATTATGGCAAGGGATCGCTCAAGCCATTTTACAATCTTGCCACAATATGCCAGAAATCGTTCGAGTGATTTTTTATTTATTTATTAATTTATTTATTTCATACACTTTACAAATACAAGCCAAAAAGTCCCGATAAACTACTTTTTAGCAGTTTGTCTAACGGGTTCTTTACGTTAAAGATCTTATTATAGTGATTTAATAGTTACATTTTTACAATTATATAAAATAAAATTTAATTTTTTACAGAAATATAGGTAAAAATAAATTTTTGAAAACATAAATAGCATTTTTAAAGTCCTTAGAATAATATGTCATTGTGAGCTAATACAAATTAATTCTTTCCGTAAGCCAAGTCTTCAGTAAATTTATCAATTGTTTGTTTTGGGCATTTAAACATATTAATTTCGTTTTTTTAACAGCTGTCACTCGTAATAATAAATATACCGCATAAATAGTTCATAGATTAACTTTTTTTAAATTAAATAATAATATTGTTAAATATATTATAATAAATTATACACTTAATTAAATGTATAAAAACTAGGACTATTTCACCATCCTCTTGAAAGCTTATCCGTAGGTAATGTACGTTAATAAATAAACACATATAAATTCTTTTTTTTTTTAAATAGCTCCATAGGAAAAGAATTCCCTCGGGGCCTATGTCATATTTAGGAATGCTGTATGGAGGATATTTTTATGGAAATAACGGATAGGAGAAATTCTGGGAAGGAATAAGGTATAAGGTATAAGGGGTGGGTAGGAATCTGGGGTTCAATATGTCCAGGAATGACGGACGTATGAATCCATCACTCCCACTGTGGTGTAAGGGTCGAGAGAGTCCACCTGGAGAAGTCAAAAGGTCTCCCTCAACCATTCTCTTCTGATCCTGTCTGCCACGCAGGTGGACAAACGCATCCGTCGCCAAGACCTAGACAAACCGCACCCCATGAACCCGTGCACCCCTGGTAATTCATCAAAAGTAGCCAACCACATGGGGTGACCTGTGGCAAGATAATAAAGCAAATAAATAATAAAACTACTTACTGCGGACATTTTTAATTTTTCTGCAGTTAGTTGGTATAAATATTTATCATGGAATGATTCAAGGCCAGACGTAGATGTTTTTTGTGTTAAAAAAAATATATATATGTAAAGTCCCAGCCGGGAGTGTAGTTCTAAATAAATAAATATTTCAAAGCTTCAACCTTCGCGATAGAAATCACTTTGCAATTTATAAATGAACACTGGAATATCCAGACGGAAAAAACTATGGAAATTTCACACCGTTTGAGACACACTACACCATAGGTTTTCAACGTGGACAATAATGCCCCCTTGTCGGCATTTCAGACTTTCAGGGGGGCAGTAGAAGACCCAGAAACAATTAGGGGGCGTTGAGATGGCACAGTGAGGATGTGGTAAAAAAAAGCTCTAAAAATTGACAAAAACACACACTAATTACGAATGAATAAAGCAAAGCACACTTTAAAATTGGTTTATTTTTTTATTGTATGTATTGTAATGATTTTTATCACGTTCGTGAAAATTCACATATTTCGGTTGTTCGGGAAGTGGATAAAAATTGAACTGAGAGATTACATTACATTCAGATCGACATTAAATTGGATGATGTGAAATATGTTTTTTTTATTACAAATATATTATCATCTTACGTCTATTATATTATTATTAAGAATTGGCACTATATATTAAATACAATAAGGAAGGAGGTAGCAACACGGTACTTAAAATACAAAAGAATTGCTTTTTAAACGTTCTAAACAAAAAGGTATAACAAATAATTTAACGGATTTTTAATCGAATTATTGATTTATTCTCAAAATGGGCGGTGGGCAAAATAAGGTTGAGAACCTATACTCTACAACACCATTCGAGACTTATTCTCCTAGATCTGATCTGGTTTAAAGTTAAGAACCTTTACGAAACGTTGTCGCCTAGAACGAAGACTTATTTACAGTAAACACAGTTCCAATGACTCATGTGTAACAACCATCAACCAACAAAGTCTAGACAGGGCGTGTGAATGTTAAACCTGACACAGAAACCAAAATTAATGGTTCCAAAAATTGTGTTACGAAAACATTTATCAAAAAGATAGTGCATTATTTCTCAATCAAAAGATGGCAAGAAGCATTGCTTATTGCATTTTTTTGGTCTGCAAGGACCAAATTTGTCTCTCAAGATATTGCAGGAACTACTAATTTGACTTTGCTGGCAATTTTCATTCAGTTGCCACCGCGGTGATCAGATAGCTGATCCGCGAACAATGGGCCCTCGAAATTATATTTACTCTAAAATTATAATTTTTTGTGCCTTATTTATCAATTTCAAACGTAAAATCAACTTCAAAAATACCCTTCATAATAAATTTTGTATGAATATCAGACGAATTTATATACAGTGTTGGTTTTTTTACTTATGAGCTGGTTTACACAGTATATAGACAAGTAGAGTTTTCCTTGATGCATTTGAGTGAAAATATGTTTTATACTTTGTTATTTGGCTGTACATCCTCTCTGCACGACTTAGTTATATTTTGTGTAATTAGGTATACCGTATTTTACCTAAACCGACAGTATTTTGTATATAAGTATGCCGGATCGCCAATTTTTGGCGGATCAACTTTCATGGAACCAATTGCTACACTGAATGATAGAGCGGTCTTTTTTAAACAACCGTTATTTTGTTCCGAGTGTCGCTTGCTACTACATCGTTCTTTTTTTACGCATTTAACCTCCGTGTTTCTAACCTTTTATCTAAAAAAAGCTAATCTGTTTTGAACACTAAATCTCTACATTTAAGATGAAGCCATGCGAAATAATGCAAAATCATGTATTTTTGTTTTGAAAAGTTGATCGCTTAGAAGTATTTTGGATAATTCAATTAAATACTGCGTGTAAAACATATTTTGGCATTTAAAAATCTGGGTAATTTTTTTTTAAGTCTTAATAAGCCTAGGAAAAAATAAAGTATTAGGTCTGTAAAAAACACTTTCAAGCGCAAACGCTCCTACTTATAAACCCCTTTTCGGATATGGTTTTATTGTTTAATGTGGCAAGTTCAGTTTCTTTTATAATAATCGCAAAAAAAATTATATTTACGCACGAACTTCACAAAATAAAATTAAATATGCATTTCACGTTGTTCTCTTTGACATCATTCAATACGGTCAGCACTCGACGAATTTGGATTCTTAAAGCGAACCTTATGCCGTCCACCTAAAGACTACAGACTTGCCACACCCATTTCATATCAGTTACGCCCCGCATGCGACGGGGAATAGACATCTAGACTCCGCGTTGTTTGGTTCCGTGAAATAAATTTTAAATTTCTTTGTTATTACGTAAAAATTGCGTAAAAAATGAATTAATGTTTTTTTTAGGGTTTTACGAAATCATCCTTTAAAAAAAATTCAAATACCTTTTCCAACCTTTCCAAAAGCCTTTTCTCAGGTGTTTTTAAACTCCTCCCAAAAGGGGCGTGGATTCCGATTTCGATTTTTTTTCCTGGATTATTGGATCATCTTTAATAGGGCATACTTTAGCAATCAACAGAATACTATCTTGACAAGCGAGGTGACGCGACGGAATCAGATGGGTAGTTTGGTTAAAAACCCACTCATGGGTGGGCCAAATTGCACGACCGAATTTGTAAGAAACGCCACATCTAGAGTTTATATATCGACGGTAACAACCCCATAAAAGCCAGCCCATCTTCTCGGTCTAATTTTCACCCTTTTACCTTAATTTTCACCCTTTGGCAGTGTTCAAACATGATAGAGCAAGTAAGTAACTAAGACGCTTTTCTCGTCATATCTCCTCTGCTTAGTTTCGATAACAAGTATATTATTTGTGACTTAGCCGGTTATTTAGTACAGTTAACAGCTTAAGTTGGTGCGACTTGGCATAAATTTCCTTAAAATATGAATCCACACGTTCTTTGCATAAATTATATAGATTTTAAACATCGAATCTAACAAAATTCTTGATATGAAATGTAAAGGGTGCTTTATAAATGACCCTTGTTGATTAAAAATGCATAACATTATATTTCACCAAAAATTTAAAACAACAAATGTAAAAAAAGGAAGGTAAGATACACGTAGTTACATGAACAGATTGTTTTAAAGTATCTCTTTATTTAAAAAAATCTAAGGTTACTTTGTACACTGACATCAGTTCTTGGTTTTGTCTTGGGAAAGATTTGGCGGAAAAAAATTGGCGAGGTTAAGTTTAATATAGTTACTTGACAAGTGGTTAACTCAACTGTTTACTCAAAAGCAATGAAAAAACCCCATAATACTAAGATATTTACACAAACGTATGTAGGAATTTAATTTAGAAATTATAACACGGAAATCAATATAAAATATTACATTTATTGGGGTTGAAAAGTTATATTTCAATTATTGACGACTTGTTACTTAAATTATCGATTTAATAAAATTATGTATTTTGCAATACTTTTTGTAAAATTCATGGCAAGGCATGAATTTTATGGAAAGGTCTTTTATTGGATTATTTTAATTTATTAATCCAGTAAAATGGATTTATTTAATTTATTGAGGCCGTTTAATGGATTTATTTATCATACAAATGCCGTTTAATTGATTCATTTAATTTATTAAGGTTGTTTAATGGAATACATTTATTTAGAAATGCCGTTTGATGGATTAATTAATTAAGGCTGTTTAAAATATTAATTTTGATTTGTTGATGCTGTTTACTGGATTTATTTAATTTATTGAGGCCGTTTGATAGATTAATTTAATGCTTTAAATTCATTTAATTGATTAATCTCTTAAGGCTCTTTAATATTTAATTTGTTTATTAGTTTATTGGGGTCTTTTAATAGAGTAATTTAATGAATTAGTTTATTGGGGCCTTTTAGTAGATTAATTGAATGTATTTGTTTATTGGGGCCGTTTAATGGATTAATTTAATTACTCGTTTATTGGAACCGTTTAATGGATTAATTTAATAACTCTTTTATAAGGGCCGTTTAATGGAGTAATTTAATTTAATAGTTTATTGAGGCATTTTAATAGAATAATTTAATTTGATAATTACGTTTATTTGATTAATTTTAATTGATAAGCACGTATAATTGATTTTTTGTTTACTTTATTAATTTAACTGACGGGTCCGAACTGGTTGGAATCAAAATAAGGTTATTATCGATTATTTTTGGCATTCTTGAGGAACTACATAAATATACGTAAATTAAAAATAGTTTTATTTACGATAATGCTCACAGATTTCTAAAACTGGTCGTCTATAAATTCTCCCATATTTAGAAGTGAGTGCACAGCACTCGTAAATTGATGGGTACATTTGAACACATTCTGTATGCATACTATTCACTCTACCCTTCTAGTATCCCATCCAAACACCTGAACCAGTGGCGTCAAGTGATTTTATTCACATTTCTCTCAATTTTACAAAACAACAGGTTGATATTTAAGTAAACGAATTTTTTGCTAATAATATTGAAATTATAAAAACTGGCCGTAACGTGAATGATGCAAGTTGATTTGATCGGAACTGTATATAATTTATCAACAATTCTTTGCACTTTTGCTATATTTCTCATTTATATTTTGGGTAATCCTTGACTTAATAGAAACTTAATTACTGTTATTAAAAATACATAAACCAAAAATGTACTTAATAGGTATCAAGCCTTATTCGGCTCAGTAAATAAAGCACAGGATTGACGGACTCCGTTGTTGAGTGGTTACGATCATTGACTACGAATCCACAAGTCGCGTGCTCTAATCCCGGCGTGCACAAATTCAATTCAATTCAATTTATGTATTTTAAAAACATTACAAAATTAAGATTTCAAAGCGTTTTTAAAAAGAGAAAATATTAATATTAGAAGCAGAATCCAACTAACAGCAACAAATCTTGCCAGATAAATTGTGCTTCATTGATGTTAAACAAACAACATTCGAAGTGATTCTATTTAACAACAAGACAGCACTCCCGACTGGCATGACCATTGACAAGTTAGTTTTGCAATCCGGTAGATAGAACAGTCTATGCTGTCGGTGACGGAGATAACCACCGGGAACATAGAAACTAATGCTCTTCATGATAGTCGAATTTTCAAACCATTTACGAATCAGTCTGAAGAAATGTGTTACAATGAGCATATCCCTTTTGACCTCATACCGAGCCTGCCAAGAGAAATTCTAGATTAGAGCCAAGTATTAAGTTTAACATACATTGGCACTTCGCATGTATTTTTGACATTAAACAGGAGTTTATTAGTTAATGAGGTCTTATTTAAACCAATTTCGTTTCTTCACGATACATTTTAAAAACCTTTTTTATACACCAAAGAAGTGAAATTTCCTACAAAAAGGTTCCTTCCGAACACGCCTCAGTTAATATCGGTATAACTTTTAAACTCCATCAAGATTATAAAGCGTTAATGTACAATTTAAATAAAATAAAACGATCTGATTCTACGAATGTATTTGTATTGTTTACTTGCGAGTAGCCTACAAAACCTCCACTTGTCGACAAATTACAAAGATCCCAAAGGTAGCTTTTATTATTACCGTGACGATCCACGTTAACGGTACCGTCACGGCAAAAAAAGGCAATAAGCATTCGTTGGTGCATGCTTACTACAAAGTACTACGTTTTCATTTGGAGGAAACAGATGTAACTTATTACGGCTCAGCTACGGCTACGGGAACAGCATTTTATTTTCTTTATACGTGTGAGGGAGATGTATGATAATGATTGTATGCCCTTTCTGTTTGTCTCGTTTTTATTTAGTGTGTAAGAAAGAGTTGCAGCATTATCTGTTGAAGAACAAAAGCAAAACCATCAACGTACTGACGTTTGACTTTTTGAATTTTTGGAATTCACTCATACTTCAATACCTACTATCCTTGTAACTATATTCCATACTTTCAAAATTAGAGTCACGGCTAGTAATATTTTAGAGGTCTATTGAGACGTCACGCTGCGGTGTGCGAGAGAGATGCTAGAAAATTATTACTTTTTTCCTTTGGAGGAAACAGACCTACGTACGTTGTGTATCTCATCTTTTAAAAGAGCTGCAGCATTATTATGTTAAGAGACGTATGTGTATTGCCTTTTTTACGGTAATAAAGAATCAAAAAGAACCGTTAAAAAAGAATCAAATGAAAAGCGAATACACTTATTCAAAGCTCTGTAAATTCGCAAATATGTGACAAAATTTAAAAGCCGCCGCCCGCCCCTGGCTAAAACTAATGTGCAACACATTAAAGAGATGAAAAATTGCATTCGAAGTGCACTGGAAAAGATATTTCTTTACAAAAGCACTTCTATTTTCAGTTCCGTGTAGCAGTCAACAGTAACTTGCAAGCGGAGGCACCGGAGACGTCATTATGCAACTAGAATCACACATAACCTTACTTTTTAACTCGCTGCAGTTGGAACCTTTTCAGTGTAAGGTGATGAATACAAAATATTGAAAAACGAATTATTTAGTTTTTAATGTTGATTAAAGGCAGTAATTGCTTGGCTTACAATATATAGTTTTATTTTTATTTTTATTTAATGACAATATAAAATAAAGTAAAATTACACAATAAGTAAAAATACCAAGTTATGTGGTTTGTTTACAGTCCTCCTCACTAGGTTTTCCTGTTCCGAGGCGGACTGTATGTTGCTGAATGGGTGCTGATCTTTATTTCCTCATCTTCTAGTTTCTTGATTATAGATAAACAATATAAACAAAATAAACAACAAATAAAATAAAAGTATTGGTTTGTTGTCTGCAGGTTGCATTGGGGTTACTTCATAATTTTAATGTCCTCATCGTCCTATTTACTTAACCATAATTTGATATCTTTTTTAAACTTTTGTATCTCCATGGTGTTCTTAGTTTCAATTGGAAGGGCATTATATAATTTTGTCGCACGGAAATTATGGTTTTTCTGGGCAAAAGATGTATTTAATTGCGGGATGTTAAGTAGTTTTGAGGATTTCGACCTTGTAGTGTAGGTGTGTTGGTCCACAGGGTATTCATATTTTTCTTTAAATTTGTTTAAAGTTAGTTTCATTTTATTTAAGGTGCCGTATAGAAGCGTTCAAAAAGAAATGGAAGATTACTAAATATATTTCGAAGGGAGGTGTTTACCTAAATATTGCATTTGGGAGGCGGGAATGGGTACCACCGCCCCGAGAACCATTTATTGGATAACCAAGACCCTTGCAAGCATTGATTAACAATTAACACACTTAGTAGGGGATGCCCGGGTTCATAGCGTAGTCTAGGTTTTTGTGGCGGATGCGTTTTCCCATATAAATAGTGCGTGACGGGGATACCTTTCGACCTCTCCAGCCGTTCTCTGTCGACTCACCGCCTGGTACCGCAGTGGGAGGAATAGATTCACACGTCCGTCACTCCTGGACACACTGACCCCCAGATTCCTACACACCCCTCATACCTATTTCCTTCCCAGAACTACCTCTTCTTCCTTTTCTTAAAAAAACCCTCCACACAGCATCCCCGAAGATGACATAGGCCCTGAGAAAAATTATTATTTTTCTCAGAGCTTCCCGTGTGGAGCTAATGTAAAAAAAGTCTAAAATTTGATTAAACGCCTACGGTTCGAGAATCGGTAGTCAATGTCAAAAGTGATGCGAATCCATCATCTAGTGATTTGTGTTGGATTAGTTTAAAAAATATATATTTTTAACCACTTTTGCGCATGCCAGCTATTTCGCCTTCCGAAGGCACTGTTAAAATGTTTTAGATATTACTTGGAACACCCTCTTGTCATGGGACCGTTTAAAACTCCCAACAAGTTACCGAGGTATTTTCGTCTTACTCTAAGATGGTATAATTTAAGGTTATGTTTTAATCTGCAATGTACACTGGGTTTGAGATAAAGATGTCACCGTGTTTCCGTCGGGGTAAAAATATCAAATTAAGGTGCGAATTAAACTCCAAGAAAACTTGCGAAGCGTTTTTTAATAAATATATGTAATAAAAGAAATATTTTTGATTTCGTTGTGATTATATTTTATATTTGAATTGATAAAATTTTATATTTGAATTGTTCAACTTACTAATATTATAAACCCGGAAGTTTTTATGGATGTATGTATGTATGTTACTCTCTCACGCATAACCTACTGAATGGATTTTAATGAAACTTTACAGACGTATATAAAAAAGTTACGTATATTAAAAAAAATGTATTTATATATCATTTGTCATAATATATTGGGTATATAAATGGTTTCTTTCAAGATATCCTATGATTGGTTTCTTTCAAGATATATTGAAATATATCCTATGATATCTTGAAAGAAACCATTTATAAACCATTCACATGTTAAAAATATTATGAACTGAATATACAATTTGGCTGTCCTGAAACGGGTATCCTTCCCAGTTGGACAGACAAAGTATCATTTTCTAACTTATTGTAATATGTATGCATATAAATAAATAAATAAATAAATACAGCTCATACATCAGATTAACATCTAGGCTATATATAATGGTAAGCTCTGGCGTTATGAAATTTTAAATGAAAATGCGTGTATTTCATATATTTTAGCGGCAGGGAGGAAAGGCGGGGGGAAGAGACGAGGAAGAGGGAAGGCGGGGAAGGTGGAAGGGAACGGGGACGCGCGGGAAAGGTCATGCAGGGGAAATCAATTTATTTCTTTGAATGGCATTGCAACGCATGCCGGGGACCAGCTAGTATTTTATATGTGAATCATACTAATATTATAAACGCGAAAGTTTGTATGGATGTATGTGTGTTTGGTACTCTTTCACGCAAAAATTACTGAATGGATTTTAATGAAACTTTACAGCAATATAGCTCGTGCATCAGAATAACATATAGGCTATAATTTATAAAGCTAGCTAGAAAGGGGACGCACGGGAAAGGTGATTCAGGCAGAAACAATATATTTCTTTGAATATGGCGTTGCATCGCATGCCGGGAACCAGCTAGTTCATTATATATTTTACATTTGAATTGATTGTATTTTATATTTGGATTGATTATATTTTATATTATTTTCTGCCTGTACAGTGCATTTTTACAACAACATCGCTTGCATTGGTCAAATCATTGCATATATATTATTTTCGTATCGGTGATCGATGAACCGGTGGATGCAATTTTTAGCCATAAGTTGGTGTTGTCTATAGTTGAAATAAGATTGCATAAACGTATTATAAATTTGTACAGCGGCCTCGAGGTGATTTTTCACGAGAACGGCGCTATACAAGTCATCCAAATATTATTATTATTATTTGAATTGATTATTTGCATTAATGTGAATTCTGATTTAAATGATTTATTTTTTTATTTTATTATTTATATTACTTATTTTAAATTAGAGATTTGATTTTTTTCTATAATTTTATTTAATTGTATTTATTTTATTTTAATTTGATTATTTATTTTGTGTATTATATTAGAGGCACTGCTTATATTTATATTCGGGGTGCTATGCCGTTTTGCGCTACCTCCTTCTTCAGTCAACTTTTCGGACAGCGTTTTAGTACCCATCATCAGGGCAGATGTGTCCATCATCAGGCAGGGCAAACATTGGCCAAAGAAGGAGGTAGCGCAACACGGCATAACGCCCCAAAAATAAACATCGGAAATTATAAGGCTCTGTTAAGGCTCCGTTCCCGGCCCCAAAAAGAAGAAGACGGAGAGATATGAAACTACGAATGTTAGAAGAGCGCGATAACATTTACAACGATAAAATCGATGCAAAAATCATGAAAATCTTTAATAAAACGCGACTCGTTTAATATAGAGCAAAAATCTCGCAATAATTGTCTTAAACAGCATTTAAAGAAACGCTGTGAATTTTTTCATACATATAACTTGTAAAATAACTGAAAAAAACGTGTTTATAATAATTTTTTGAGCATACTTTGCGATTTTTTTCTATTGAGGGAATTTTATTTAATTTGCGTTTGGACGCGACTAATGCCTAGATAAGAATAACATATATTTTTTTAAGAGCTTAAAAACTTACATGGGAGGTTTGGTTTAAGGCTCCAAAGATTAAGATTGGCCGGACATGTGCACCGAATGCCAAGCACACGAGTACCGAAGAAGGTTCTGACAGGACACCCGGGAGGTAAACGAAAGGCGGGCAGACCTAGACTGAGATGGGAGGATGATGTCAGGAAGGATGCAAGAGGATTACTCCATGTTGCAGATTGGAAGACGACGGCCGAGGACAGAGAGCGGTGGAGGCTTATTTTGAAGGAGGCCAAGGCTCGAAATGGGCTGTAGCGCCATTGAAGAAAAAGAAGGGAGGTTTGCAAGAAATCGATAGAAATTCGAATACCAGCCTCTTAACAACTTTAAAAAAAAATCTAAATTACATGGCAAGATATCAGCATCAATACATTTTTTGTTATAATGAATGCAAGTTTTTAATAAAAAAAATAATTTTGTGAGACGAGGTTCAATTTCGATATGAAACAATGACTTGTCTCTAGTTTTCAGAATTGGGATATGAATTAAATTCACAATGTTTTCTAGTTTATTCAGATATCGACAAATCTTCTAATAAGTCGTGTTTTATTTATTTCTCTAATGCTGCAGCTCTTTCTAGGGATGAGATACGCAATGTACGTAGGTCTGCTTCCTACAAAAAAAAGTGATCATTTTCTTGTATCTCTCTCATACACCGCACCGTGACCCCTACAATACTACTAGCCGTGACGATAGTTTTGAAAGTATGGAATATAGTTACAAGGAAAACAGTGAAGTGTGAGTGAATTCCAAAAATTAAAAAAATCTTCAAATGTCAACGCGCTGATTGATGGTTTTGCTTTTGTTCTTAAACATACAATACTGCAGTCTTTTTTACACTAAATAACAACAGTCAAAAATGAGACAAATGGTGAACGTATGTCTGCACCCCCCCCCCCCCCCCCTAAAGGAAGCAAACGATCATTTTTATACATCTCCCTCATACATATAAATAAAATGAAACGCAATTCCCATTGCAAAAAACTAGCACTTTGGGGGAAACAGTCACACGTATTTTGTGTGTGTCTCACCTTTGTTTAATGTGTAAGAAAGAGCTGCAGCATTATAGCGATAAGGAACGTATGTTTATTGGCTTTTTTGCCGTCACATTACCGTAACCGGGAATCGTCACAGTAATTATAAAAGCGCTCATTTACGATCAATTCAATATAATCATTTTTTAATACTAGCTTGCTGCCTCTTTCATTCGTATTTACATTTCTCCCTTTAAAACCATCTTCAGTAATCTTCTTCTTCTTTTTGAACGTTTATGACAGAGCCTTCATCGCAAGTTGATGGGCATATCATTTTATTCATGCCCATTTAACAGAGGCTGCAAGAGAATAAATAATAATTCGTCTGGGATGCCCAAGCGATAGTTCCCCTTCTTATAATTTTTGATATGGCTTTATTTTCCGTTATCTTGTCGAGTTCAGACGGATTTTCATTCTTTTTGCTCTGTTTACCATCTCCGTTATGATTGAGAATGAGAAACTTAACCCCTCAGACTAATTTTTTCGCTTTTTCGAAGAACTCATACAGGTCTCATAGAAAGGAGTTGTGTCCCTCTTAATATCATAGTGATAAAAATGATTTAAACGGTATTGTAAATAATAATTACCTCTGCGTATTGTTTTTTCTTTAAAATACCGTTTAGATTATAGGTTCTGAACATTGGCGTTAACGCTTCCTTGTGGGCGTTTGAGACTTTCAAGGGGCAGTAGAAGACCCAGAGAAAATTAGGAGCATTGAGATGGCACAGTGAGGGCGTGGAAGGGTAAAATAAATATGGTCTAAAAAAGACAAAAAACAAGCTAATGAAGTACTACTAACGCAAAGTAAACTTTAATATTGGTTAATTTTTGTTATTATACCTATTTAGTGTAATCATTTTTATCACGTGTGCGAAAATTCACATATTTCTGTAGTTCGGGAAGTGGATGAAAGTTGAACTGAAAGATTCCATTACATTCAGATCTACGTTAAAATAGATGATATGAAATTTTTATTTTGTACATCTTACGTGTATTACACGGACGTACAACATATATGGACATGCCCTTACGTGATAAAAGGCGTGTTATTTCCCCCTCCCATTGGAACCATTTTTCGGAACCGGCTGGGCTTGCGAGAGCCCCGCGTTAATCTAAAAAATGTGACGTCATCATTCTTGTCCCGACCAGTGTCGAGCTCTTATCGTACATTTTACGCACGGACGTTGTATGTCGATGGAACACATACTATGACATCGAGATATATGGCGACGCGAAACACAAAGCCGCTGTTTACTGGGGTAAGTAAATCATGAAACATTTGTAAAAGTGTCTACGGTAAAAAAATATTCGACTATGAAAATACTCAGAACCTTACTTTGCGAATTTGGACTTCACAAATCTGTTCATAACGTGGCATGCAATTCGCGCTCCCATATAAAAAAGTCTATTCATTCAAAAGCAGATTTTACTTTCAAGAACTAAATGGTGATATTATAGTGCGAGGTGCCTTTATACTGTTAGATTGATTTATTGGCGAATCACAAGTCTCTTTCCTCTCTTCGTCCCGCCATAGTTGGTTTTTACCCCTCATCTGTAAGTTCTCGTCTAGCTATTTGTATGTCTATGGTGTATTATTATTTTTATTTTTATTTTTAACTTTATGAGTAAAATCTCAAATTATGAGAGAAGAATGTAGTGTAAGAAGAATATACGACGCAAATGTGAATGGTAGAAGAAGTCGGGGACGTCCGAGGAAGACATGGCACGATCAAGTGAATCAGATACTTGAGTCGGGCCATGTCAAAAGTCAGAATAATAGAAGAGAATGTAAGAATTTGAGTGAGGCAAAGAGTGTGTGCCAAGACCGAGTTGTTTGGCGGTCCGTCCTCTCTGCCTACCCCTGCGGGGAAACGGCGTGATGGTTAATTAGTTAGTTAGTTAAGACAATATTAGCGAAACTCAATCGAAAATCTGGAGACCCATAAATGTGTTCCATAGCTCAGTTGGTAGAGCTCGTGTCATGTCAACAAAGGGCCTTGGGTTCGAGTCCCAGTGGAACCAATATCTTTTTCTGATTTTTCTGTCTCCAGATTTTCGATTGAGTTTCGCTAATATTGTCTTCATTTAATTAAATCTATTATTATTATTAAGAATTGACACTGTATTATGAATACACGAAGGAAGGACGTAGCAACCCGGTACTTACTTTTTTTATCTAGCTAAAAAAAAGTTATAAAAATTAATTAAATTCACTATGGTAGTAAGGGAGACACAACGAGTCACAATGAGTCCTATGTGAGCGGAGATAAATATGGTATCTTGTATTAAACGGGTTAACGAGGATATAAGTATACAAAAGGGGACCCAATTTCATTCCCAACCTTATAAGCAATGATATATCAATAAGAATATCAATCACCATGAATAGAATAAATTTCCTTTCAAAATCCACATCCGAATACAATATTGTCTTATTCTGTGCACCCATTTTCAAAATATCATTATTTTTCTTCCTCTTTGAGGCTCCAACCAGAAGATACGGATTTATTGTTACAAGGTCCTCCCAAAGCGGATGTTTCTTTGTATTTGAAACAGATTCGTCAAACCGGAAGGAAGCTTTATTTACAACAAAAGATCGGATTCCGTTCCTTGACTGTTTGAAAGGAACGGAAATGGAAAAATTCATATCCCACTTTAAATAATAGCCTGATATTCTTGATGGCTTTCCAAAACAATAGTTCTGGTATGGTCTTATAAACATTATATTATATTGAAAATAATGAACACTTAGGGCCAGTTGTTTCCCAGAGTTTTTTATTTATTTATTTACGTCTTAAAGGCTTTTACATGTATAGGGTGTTAAGAGATGTACTTAGCTTACTTTAACCAGTGATTTATGGCATTATTTGGAGTAAAAAATGAAAATAAAATTTTGGTCTCAATTGACTTTTTTGATGTCTTTTTTTTAAATATCTTTCTTCAAAATCAAACAAGTAAAATATTATTCCACATCATATTCCACTCAGCCGAGTAACCACACAACCCCTCACAACGCCTCTAACTGTCCAATACCCACTGATTTTTCTATGTTTTTAGTTGAAAAAAAATAATACCGGAGACCAAAATTTCATTAACATTTTTTACTCCAAATAATGATAGGAAACACAAGTTAAATTAAACCAACTACGTCCCTTAAAAAACGCCCTATAAACATTATCATGGATGTTGTTTACGATTATAATAAAAGGTGTATAGTACATAAATAACAAAATAAAACTGATATGATAGATATTATCAGGTACGATAGTACTCTGTTACAGTACAGGTACAGTACAATACAAGTGTACTCTGTTCACATACTACTACTTAGTTCCTTTATGCGAGTATGTACCTATTCCAAAAATTTGTGCGCTTAAAGTTCAAACATATTTACATCATTTTAGCGTGTCGGGAAATTTTTTGGAAAAACAGTTTAACGGTCGACATCCGAAAGCATTTGGTTTACAGGTTTACTGATAGAGATCGACATATTTGTCCAAAAGGTAATCGTGCAAGGCATCGTATAATGATAATATAAAATATCAATAAACGTGACCGACTTTCGTAATGCGGCACCCAGCGACAAGAATCGTACGAAAACAAACCATTCATTTGAAAAATCTGCAGCGAATTTCGCCTTGCACCGCAATGGGAGGTATGGATGCATACATCCATCTCTCCTGGACACACACTTTCTTACCCACCATATTTTTTCCAATCCATCCGTATAATTTAAAAGATCTTCCCAACAGTATTCCCAAAGATGATATATGTCCTGAAAGAAATTATTTTACCCTGAATTAAGAACTGGTGACTAAAATCAAATACTTGGGTATTATTTTGTCCAGTAATTTAAAGTGCAAAGGATATTATTATCCCTACAGCAAATACACTTAGGAAATCAATAAACATACTCGCAATTTTCTTAACTTGAATCAACTCGAAACAATTTATTATGCACTAGGTATATCAGTTTTTATTTTATAATCAATTACGGTATTATAACCTGGGGAGCAGAAAAGAAATTTAGATACTTTGCAACAATGCCGTACAATTCGCTTCCACTGGCTACTAGACAGAACACCAATTATTTGAAATATAAATCAGAGATTAGATAAAATTTCGAAAATCCACTCAAATCCCTTTTCCCACCCCTTTAAGCAAAATGATCCCATTTCTTGATGGAATTTTGCAAACTTAACGTTCTGAAAAAGAGCAAAATTACAGTCTACATTTGATTTCTAAACACTCTGCGTAAAACCCGGGCAACGCCAGGGACAGGGCCAGATGTTAATAAAACACTATTATCATATCGATATTGGTTTTTATGCTAGGGCCTTTGGCCATTTACGAATAATGATATACAACCAAAAACAACAACCATCGAATTTGCGGATCAAAATAGATAGCCATGAATATTGTATGAAAATTATGCTATTTGGTCAGCGGGACATTTGCATATTATGCACATATAAATTGAAGCAGAGCTCGCAAACAGGTACCTACTCGATATTTCAAATATTCATCGTATCATGAATAAAATATTCATCCATTTTTATTTGCGAAAAAGGGACATACAGCAAAGAGGTTTTTCACAGTCGCAGTTGGTGGACTTGTTCGAAAAAAAACGTGGATGATTATAACTTTAAACTTTGTATCGTTTTTGGCATTGAGAGCTTGCCGATCCACGATTATGGTACCTAGAAGGCATAAAAAGACAATAAACATAGTTCCTTATCACAATAGTGCTGCAGCTCTTTCAAAAGAGGAGATACACGATATATGTAAGTAAGTCTGTTTCACCCAAAAGAAAAAAAAAAAAAATTCTTGCACCCTCTCTCACTCAGCCATTGGAGCGCTTTTTGCCACAATATGGCACTATTTAAAATACTTCGGATTGCTTTGCTACCAATTTTGGCTAATTTTTACTCAAGTAATTAATTAGGTAGAAGTTTATTAAGTAAGTAAGTAATTAGGTAGAAGTTTATTATATTTGTATACATCCTACGAATATGTGATAATCAACAAAAGATAGGTGAATTCATTGGTTATATAAACTACGCCGTGACTATAATTTTGAAAGTATGAAATATAGTTACAAGGATAATATTGAAGTGTACATAAGTGAATTAAAAAAATTCAAAAACGTTAAACTTTAATGCGCTGGTGGTTTTGCTTTTGTTCATAAACACATTAAATAACAATAGTTGAAAATGAGATAAACGGTGTACGTATGCCTGCACCCCAAGTCAGTTCGCTACGTTTGGTGACTTAGCATGGGTGCCCGGGTACATGAGATAAGGTTAGTGTGCCCACCGGCTGCGTGGAAGGCCGTGTGGGAGAAACTGGTTGAGGGAGACATCACGCAGAACTGGAACATCGCCTTGCACCAAAATGGGAGAGATGAATTCATACGTCCATCACTCCTGACCCTCAGATTCCTACTCACCCCTCATACCTTATCCTTCCCAGAACTTCTCCTTTCCATCATTTATTTTAAAAGACACAGCATCCCCGAAGATGATATAGGTCCTGAGGGAAATATTTTCCTCGGGGCCTCCTGTGTGGAGCTATTATTAAAAATATATCTATCTCGCATATACACTGTATGCACCACTGATATGAATTCAATGACCCCAAACTTGCACGTATACTATAGAGGAGGAATGTCACTTCCATATTCCACCTGGCGCGCTTCTGAACATCATTTTGTTCGCGATGTACAAGGGTGTATGCATTACTTTTCATCCTACCCTAGAATCTAATATTTTTTTATTAATTACCGCCATTTATTGAATTTTTTACAATTAATGAAATTTCAATAAAATTATAAAATGTGTAATCATTATAACGTTGTTTATATATTTTTTCAGGTATTATGAACAAAGCCAACATAATGCCTCGCGCGCAGGAGTGCGTCATCAACAACAGGATGTTCTGGGTGCTGGGCTCGCTGGTGACCTTCTACGTCCCCATGGTAGCCATGGTGGTGACCTATGCTCTCACAGTGCAGCTGTTGAGGCGGAAAGCCAGGAGACCTGACCCGGAGTGCTTCAGAAGGCAAGTATCCTGATGTTACTGTAGTTAGTGCTGATCTAGCTGATGACTTTCTAAATTCCGATGCCTTCCATTGTGCGCTTTTTTAATTATGGTACAGTGACGGCAAAAAAGACAATAAACACACGTTCCTTATCGCTATATTGATGAGACACACAATATTCTTGTGACTGTTTACGTGTGAGGAAGATGTATAATAATGATTGCGTGTTCCATTTGGGGGGTGCAGACATACGTTCACCGTTTATCTCATTTTCGACTGTTGTTATTTAATGTAAGAAAGAGCTGCAGCATTATATGTTTAAGAACAAAAGCAAAACAATCATTGACATTTGAAGTTTTGAATTCACTCACACTTCATTCATTATCTTTGTGACTATATTACATACTTGATGGTCCGATGCTCTGTGGGGAACCCGCTTGCACAGCGCGGGTGTAAACTGTGCGACCTAAAGTTTAAGCTTAGACTTACGGATTTCAATAAATACTTTCAAAATTATCGTCACGGCTAGTAGTATTTGGAGGGGTCTACGAAGACGTTCGGTGCGGTGTATGAAAGAGATGCAAGAAAATTATGACTTTTTCTTTTGGAGGTAACAGACCTTCGTACATTGTGTATCTCATCTTTTGAAAGAGCTGCAGCATTATAGTGTTAAGGAACGTGTGTTTATTGCCTTTTTATGCCGTCACGGTACCGTAATCGTGAATCCTCACGGTACTCTGGAGGACTGCATCCGGCGGCCCCAGATTTCCTTCTTATCCTTTGGCTCTTCGGAGAATTTCCTCCCACTTTTCCCACCTGCATAATTGTTTTGAGGCAAATCCGGGCTGTGGACCTTTGCTTCCGTAAGAGTGTCAGATGTTGGAAATCACGCATCTCCTGACCTAAATGGGACTACCTGTTATGATGGTGTTCTCAATCCTGGATACTATTTATTATTTTTATATACATCTATTTGAATTAAGTTAAATTTGTAAATGCTGTCGTTAAGCCATGTCTCTGATAGTAATATAAGGTCATTAGTCATTATCCTGTACACCTGTACAGTCACTCTTTGTAGAAAATCATCACCTGCACTTTTTGATAATAAATTGTGTATTAGTTCATAAAAATAAATTAGTATCCCTAAAAGTATACAGAGACCGCCCAACCCCCATAAAGTTAAATCGATCCGGAGACAGTAAAATTCATAATGATTAGACACATTGTGTTTTTTTTTGACATGTTACAATAACATTTCAATTAATTAAATATTGTATCCAAAAGGACACTTCAGTGACATCTATGGTTATCGTCATTGCGCAGTTCACGAGAACAATGAAAATTTGTATCCCTAAAAGTACACAGAGACAGCCAAACCACCATTTTGTGATATAAGCGGGTTTAATTTACAATCGATAATTAAAAAAACTAAAACATATTATGATGCCCAACCAATCTTTGTGATTTTATATAAAACTAGCTGGTTCCCGGTATTCGTTGCTATGCCCTTTAATACAGAAATCGTTTCTCACTGCGTGTCCTTTTTACTCCCTCCCTTCCCCCGTTCCGCGAACCCCGCTCCCGAGTTCCCCTCCCCCCTCCCATGTTCCCCTCCCCCCTCCCGTGTTCCCCTCCCCCACCCCTCTTTTGAGAACTCCCTACCCGAGTTCTCCTACTCCCTCCCGCATTCCATACATTTAGTCCCGGTACATTCAGTTTTCAAGTAGCTCGTGTGCTACCTATTGCAATTTTTATACAAATTTTGTAATGGCAGAGCTCACCAGTAGTTTGTACAAACCTTGCCCTGACAATAACGAACACACAAAAAAATAATTATCCAATTTGGTGCAGTCGTTCGGAAGTTATTTTATTTATATAGATAGATAGAAAGATAGATATATAGTGGGTCATTATTTGTAACATCGCTGTTTTATATGCTATAATTATTTTACAAATATACATATTTGGATATCTACCTTACGGACAGAAGTTCTACAGATTAAACAAAAATATAATCCTCTCTAAAAGAAATAATTATTTAACGTCTAAAAACCGAATCCATTAAAGTGCATTTCTGCGCCCGTTGAAATAATAGTTTCGGAACTGCAATGGGAGAGAAAGTGCGCCTCAAAATAATATCTCGCTAAATAATAATACGATATTTCCAAAAAGATAATGGTTTCGACTGCAGGTTTGGCTTCCGGCCAGCAGACAGGAGTCTTGGCTCCGGAAAGTTACACCGTGTTTATGCAACTAGCGGAAATATGCAGCACGAAATCTGGCTCCAGATTTCGTGAAGGAAAAAGACAAAATTATTGTCAAGGTTTGTTTTTCTGGCCCTTGTGAAAGCTCTTTAAAAATGTTGACATTGGGGAAAATTATGAGCTTGAAATGTGAATTGATTCGTACAGTTAACCTATTATTTAAGTTTGTTTGTTTCATAGAAATTATAATGTAACATTGTTATCAAATTCACGTTCAGCGCCATTTTTTTTTTGACAGTTGAAAAGTTTCTAAGTCCGTTTCAGCGTTTGAATAAATTCTTACCGGCAGAAGGGGACAATTTTTTTAAATGTGAATATATAACCACTGGAACGCTTTTGCCACGATATGGCACTATTTAAATACCTCGGAATTGCTTTGCTGCCAATTTTGGCAAATTTTCCCTTTTTGTAAGTAATTAAGTAGAAGTTTACGATTTTATTATATTTTTTTATAAATCCTACGAATATGTGATAATCGAAAAAAGATGGGTGAATTCATTGTCTATATAGAACTATAATCAGTTTGTATATCTTAAAATTTAAAGGTATAATATTTTTAATGTGGGCTGAAAATATTAAAAATGGTCACCAAAAACTCTCGAGCAATCGGAGAAAAAAAGTTTTAAATTGCGCTGTCACTCCAGTGGTTAATGCAAAAAAGTACTCAACTCGTCTGGAGCCAGTGGGACTACGGCATCCTCAAGGTATGTTGTGAGACTGAACGTGGTGGGGAGAGAAAGGAAAAAAAGAAGAGGGAGGTGGGGAAGTACCTGTCTATTCAGATGTGGTCATCAAACACCACCAAAACCATTTCAAACAATGTTTCTGATCTGTATGATGGTCTTACATCATGGCGACACTAAGAGTATCTTCCACTCCGGAACGGTACGCAAATATACCATAGGTTATTTTTTTATTATGTTTATTAAATTATATAGAACCCATACGAAAGAATAGTAGATATTGTGTTAACATTGGTGTATTGAAGTATGTTATTATATGCCTGTTTGTAACTATATTCCGTGCAGTGGAGCACATCTACTAGGTACTAAACAAATACATGCAGTCAGTCCGGGACTCCCGGAGCTAACAAATAAAAATAAATTCAGTACCTACCTTCCCAAGTAGAAGCCTATAAGATGGTAAAATTCATGCTACTTAGAAATTATACTTTATTTTAATGTATGTAAACTGTTGATCTCCCAAATGGACAAATGATCTGATAGGTTTTTATTTGTTACAGATTGGGTGGAGGGACGGGGGGAGGCATATCACATCATCTGGCTTGGAGAACTAGCGGAGCACCTGACAGGTAAACCAATTAAACCAACAAGCTTCAGAATGATATTACTAATTACTAGCCAAAACATCATATTCCATTAAACATATATGTAGGACAGATCTGACCGGGGCGTCCATATGTTATAAGAATTTTTTGTTTTTTTTCTATAAAGCGGATATAAATAATTATTCATATAGTTATTTTTTTAAATTTAATTAAAAATGATACCACAAAGTATATTTGCAACGTTTGGAGAAGTAAATAATTATTCTTTTCATGCTATTTCAAATATTTGTACATAAAATCTAAAAATTTGTCAAAGAACGTGATTACAAATTGGCGGGATTTTTGGTTGACAGTTGTTGAAAAAAATTATTTATATTTTTGAAGTGAAAACTTCTTTAGCACCGTTGTGATTTGAAACTCAGTGAAACGAAAAGGTGACACTAAAAAGAGACAAAGACAAACATTTATAGGATTTAGTTTGCGAGAGAATTAGATAGAATAATCGGTCTCCTCTTTGTGCGATGCTTCGTAGCCTCCCCACTCTTGTCTACTTTAGTATTCTGAAGGTTTCACTTCTACTGCGTGTGTATTGTATAAACGTCATGAAAAGTGAAATAACAGTTTTCTTACTAATTAATGTTTTCTAAATAATATCAAATTCTTTCCAAATTATGATTCCTTATGTTTTTTTGTCAACGTTTTCATTTTGGTATAAAAATTTATATTTAGAAATTACAATGTTTATTTCAAATATAACTTCTCAAAGATAATTTTAACTAGTGATTGTATTTTTTACAATAACGTTAAAAATAAGAATATATCACATTTAAAATACCTCGGAAACAGTCCGAAGATCCAAGAAATTTTAACGTATCGCCTTTGGGACTTAACAACACAAAAACGAACAATTAAAATAGTAGCCAAAATTCTTCCTTGCAATATTTACGTTGATATAAGTCGCTTCTAGAAATCCTAAAATTTATCATTTGGTTTTTGAAAAATCTACATTTCGATATATGAATGATATCTATGTAAAAACACCTTTTTTTATGTGAAATAAATTCGTGAGAAGGGCAATCAAAATGATAAGGGTCTGCATTACGCCTCTTGGAATAACAAGATGTAAATTATTGTACTTTCCCGCTAATTTATCGTTTTGCATTTGCCGGAACCTTTTTCCGTAATTGAGATGCCTGAAAGACAAACAGAAATATAGGATTAACGAACTATCGAACTGGAGGTCAAGCACAGCCAATCGACAAAACCCTACGTCAATACGATATTGTCTAAACTTGGTATCAATGGTCAGTCAGCGTCAAAAATGTTGTAAACTGAAATTCAACTTTATTTTCAGCCTCATAAATTGCTGTAAGCGCCAAAGTATATCAATATTAAAAATTAAAATTTACAATAGCTGTTAAAGAGTGTCGTTATTTTTTTGGGTTAAATTCGTTTCGTTTACAATATTAAAAAAAATGTGTTTGAAATGAAAACGATGTAAATGCAATTGACAATCTTTATTTGAAACTTTTAAAATGTTAACAGTACAATGTTGGGGTCGGCTCTTCTCCTTCTCAGGTTGTAGCTTTTTTGGTTCTGAGTATCGACTTCATCCAAGCCGTTTCTCCGAAGTATTTTTTATTCGAGCATTGAGTCATCCAGGAGTTCTTTGGTCTTCCTTTGGATGATTGTCGATGAAGCTCCATAGACATTGCCTGCTTCACTGTGTGGTCTGATGGTCTCCGTTTTATGTGCCCATATCATCTCAACTGTCGTTCCTCCAGCTTGCTGTTTATGTCAGTGACACCCAGGCTACAACGAATGCGTGAACTTTTAATCTTATCTTTTAGTGATACTCCTGCCGACCATCTAAGCATTCCCATTTCTGATGTTTCGAGTTGCCTAGAGTAGGAGTTGTACATAGTCCAGCATTTAGAGCCATACATTATCGCGGGTCTCCTTTTCGACTATTTGCCGTTTAATTGAAGCATTTTCTCATCACGCAGGAGCGCTTTGCAATACAATTTACTTACTGGTAAGACACGACCTCACTCGACGCGTAGCAGTTTAGTACTAAAGTACTAGAAATAGAGATAGCTACAATCGTCTTGTGTTTGGCTTCCCACTTTTAGATTTCTACCCCGCGTCCAGTGTTAATGTCTTTGACGAAAGTGGTTAAAATATGTTCAAAGACCACGTTAACAAATTAACTCTCGTTTGGTGTCAAAAAAGTACATACGAAGTGTCAATGTATTTTAGTTAGTATTTCAATTCGAAATTGTTAATCTATTAGCATTTTTGATTTTTCATGGCGGTTTGACGTTTAGGAATGTTAATACATGGAAAGATACGCCAGTGTTGCTATGTCGATTTCTTATTTATTCCCTGTCAATATCGGTTCGGTTGTCGACAGTGCAATAGTAAAACATTAGGAATGTTAATACATGGAAAGATACGCCAGTGTTGCTATGTCGATTTCTTATTTATTCCCTGTCAATATCGGTTCGGTTGTCGACAGTGCAATAGTAAAACATTAGAATTTATTTTGTATTCATTCAATAACTTGCAGATACATGAGTATTGTAATGTGGGTTCCAGAAGAGAGAATCGTATTCAAGTTGACTTCTAACAAAGGCAAAATATGGCAATCAAATCGAAGTCTTCGTAGTAATTATTATCTGCCAAAGCACTTAAGGTGTAGTATATTTTTTTAAACTTTTAATGTATATTATACCTTTGATAAAAATCTCACGAACTAAGATGTACTAAAATAATTAATGACCTAATTTTTCAAAGTGTAAAACTTGCATTCTCTTTTAATACTTCAAATTGATAAAAATGGTTACTGTCAACCATTGATCGTTAAAGTACTAGATTGGTCTCTCGGGGCGAATTATGACTTTTATCAAACAGACTAATTTCAGTCGTCTGTGATGATGTGTGTGATATAAAATATATTTGCGTAAAGTAATGTGTAAAATTATTTAAGTTCAAGGGACCTTTAATTTTCAAAATTGGAACTTATGGATTGTAGGAATCAAGCTATAAAGTTGGCACCAAAATATTTTATTTTAATAATAATACTGTATATAAAATGTGTATTTCTTATGTTTTATTTTATATCTGTCGAAAATTGACAGATCTAAATCTGAATCACTGATAACTGGCAGTTGTTTCACAGAATTTGAAAATTTCAAATGTAATTTTAAAGATCTGTTACTATTTCAGTTTTGTGGAAAATAACTGGAGAACTGAAATATTAACAGAACTTGAATGGAACTTTCACAGAACTTGAAAATTAGTTTTAAAATTTCATGAATTGTTCAAATTTTATGAAGCAACTGGAGTTTACGATTTTAAAGATGCTTATTTCGATCGTCTATCTAATTATTTTTTTGATGGGCAATGATCCCGAGGTATATCTATCTATCTATTTACTATCTATCTTCTATCTAAACTAGTCTCAGGGAGAGATCTATCATGGCGTCATCGTTCTAGTATCTTCTGTTTTTATCGTTTTCAAACAAGATATATGATAAGGAAGAGGACAAACGTCTGTGACGTCATTGCGAGCTCTCGCTGGGACTAATTTACCTGTCTACTTATTTAAAGAAGAATAT
Organism: Limnephilus lunatus; assembly: GCA_917563855.2. Taxonomy (NCBI): domain Eukaryota; kingdom Metazoa; phylum Arthropoda; class Insecta; order Trichoptera; family Limnephilidae; genus Limnephilus; species Limnephilus lunatus. The sequence goes on along the minus strand of OU830593.1, from coordinate 3,250,306 downwards.
CTGTGTTGGGCGGAAGGACACCGAGCGGACGGTATGAATTTGATTTTTTTTTAAATCTATATTTTTATTCTGGGACTGATGAAATTTTGCTTGACCTTCAAAACCAAAGAAAGGTTTTGTTCTTGTCGGCAGGATCATATTTTGACATTTGCTGTTATTTTGTATATTACTCGTATGTACAAAATTATGAGATTGGCGCCACCGCAGAAATTTTCCTACGACATTTCTGTGATCCTGGTATTTTATTACTGTCGACAGACTCATATGTTGCCGTTTATTATTTATATTACTTACGGATTCAAAGCACTCGATAAATCAGTTCCAGTTTTTAAAATGTCAAATTACAGTAATTTTCTGTTAAAAAATATTACAATTTGGGAGGCGGTTTTGGGTATCGCCGCTCCGTAAACCATTTATTGGATAACCAAGACCTCTGCCATAGGTCACCAAATGTGGTTCGCTACATTTGGTAATGCCCGGGTTCATGGGTGAGGTTTGTCCGGTCCTGTTTTTGTTTGTACTGCGTGGTAGACCGGATCGGGAGAAATTGGTGGAGGGAGACCTTTTGACCTCTCCAGCAGGACTCTCTCGGAACATCTACTTGCAATGCAATGGGAGGGTCGGATTCAAACGTCCGTCACTCCTAGACAAATTGAATCCAAGATTCCTAACCATCCATTTTTCCTTTTTCCTTCCCAGAACTTCCTCTCCTTCCTTTCCCAAAAAGACCCTCCACACAGCATCCCTAAAGATGAAATAGGCCCTGAGCAGAATTATTTTCCTCAGGACCTCCTGTGTTGAGCTAATGTAAAACATTACACATGGCGCTTTGTCGCTTTTATAAATTCTCCAAACCAACACTTTCAATTTTTTAAATTGTAACCGGAGTTATAGACAGACAGAGTCACACCCTATTTTAGTATTTTCATATTTTAAAGCTACTCACAGAATAATATCGAAATAAATTCATTTTATTTTCTTAGGTTTCCTACCGCGCCCATAAAATGTCAGGGTTACAATGTTGCCAGAACCTAAAAATACAAAAAGCACACAACAGTCTGAAAAATGTAAAAACCAACACAAACCAATATAAACCTTTCCTTCAATCTTCATTTGCAATTCAATCTAAAATAATATACGGCGGTCCTTTCGATTGGTGGCTAGGTCATCTAATATATTATTTTTCCTTGCTTAAACTTTAGAAAAAGGAAAAAGTTAAGTTTCTAAGTAGGACAAAGCCATTTTATGTAGCACTTTCAGTACCTACCGGCGTGTAATGAAAATTTTCAACAAGGTGACAAAAAGTTACGCGATTCCAGTAATTACTTAATTTCTTTTGTTTAATTCTGTCAAGTTTCTTTTTGTGAAATTATTGGAGCGTGTTTTGTGAAGTTTTATACGTTGTCGGTCAGTCGGGCCTTTTTTAATGATCTTGATAAATAATTTTAGTCTCATAATTAGTAGTATAGGAATCTGTTTTATCTTCGAAGTTTAGTAAATAATGGATAACGTTCTTAGAACGTAACTGCTGTTATGTTAGATATGAATTTACTGATTTTAAAGAGGGTCTAATCTCTTTTAAAACACCTTATATAAGGACGGACGTTTCAATTCATTCCTCCCACTGCGGTGAAAGGTGGGTCAAGAGAGTCCGGCTGAAGAGGTCTAGGTTAGATCTTCCTCGACCTCAACTAATGAACATTTAATTTAATGAAATTAATCTTATAGAATTGAAAACTTATTTAGCACCTTTGTGATTTGAAACTTGATGAAACGAAAAATAGCGATCCTAAAAAAAGACAAACATATAATACGTCTATAGGATTTAGCCTGCAAGAGGTCTTGGTGAAAATCGGTCTCCTCTCTGTGTGGTGATTCGTAGCCTATCGGTATTCCCTTTGTACGTTGCTTCATAGCTTCCCCCCCATGTCAACATTAGTTTTTGAAAATTTCATTTCTACTGCGTGTGAATTACATGCTCTGTTTTTTTAAATCTAATTTATAACGTTGGTATTATCTTAATTTAAACTCTCTTCGTTAAATAAATAAGTGAATAAAAATTATCTAAGTACCGCACAAGAGTCCTAACTGCTCCCAATCGTCTGGAGCCAATAACTAGACCCTGGCATTCTCAGTTGGGGTATGGTAGAAGGGGATGAGAAGGATAAAGGTGGGGAAGTACCTGGCTGTTCGTATTAGGTCACCAAAGACGGCTTAAATTATTTCAAGCAACTTTTAATTTCTGAATGATATGTCAGGGAATAAATTTGTAAAATCATTACGATGACACTTTGGTGAGTTGTTGTTCGCACGCCCGCTGAGGTTTTATAAAAATACAACAGTTTTCTAGCGAGTTATTTGAAAAAATGTGTGTATTTCATACATTTTAGTGACATAATTGGAAGGAGAGAGAGGGGGGAGGAAAATTAATGAGAGGGGTTCGTAGGATGGGGAAGAGGGAGGGAGAAGATGGAAGAGGAATGGAGGCGAGAACGAAAGACACGCAGGGAAAGGGTGGGGGACGAGCGAGGGGTATAGGGCAGAAATGCAAATGATACATTGTAGCGGTAGGGGATTGCAGGGGGTAAATTTATATAATCCATATACTTCTCACACGGACAGTTGCATATGGTCTGCCTAATTCTGATTTATTAATGTATGCACCAGATGGAACAACAACAAAAAATATTGTGCATCCAAAAGTACTTAATAAACAGAATTTAAAAAAATACATTTATTTGAGTGGCATTGCAATGCATGCCGGGTACTAGCTGCGTATTTTAACTATATTTTATTTTTAATTAATTATCTAATTGTAAAATGACTTAAAATGAATTAAATAAAACTCAATTGCGCGAACCAGCGAACTCTGGAATCATAGCTACAGTTTGGCAAGAAACTGTAGAAAATAAATGATGGCGCTGCGATCGTTTTTTAGGTTTTGAATGGCAACACAAAAAGATGGCTCATAAGACAATGAATGTATGTTTTTAAAAACACTTCGGCAAAAATGCAAATTTCATAGCGTATTTGTACCTACTTTCAAAAATTTTGCACAAAAAACTGGAATTTAATGGAAGTAAAATAAAACAAATCAAGTTTTAAGTGGGCGTTTATTTCGAAATAAAAACGTAGGTACTTAAAATTTTGAGTCTATTAATTCAACACCCGACATTATTGTCTTCGTCCTCATGTGATGCTTCATCTTGTGTATCTTCATCTTCATCTAAACGTATTATCAGTTCATCGATATCAACATATAGAGTACTGCCTCATGGATAATATTCTGTCCCAACTTTCATCACGTGTTTTGCAACAATTTTTCCAAACATCAGCACTTTTATGCTATTACATATTATTATTATTATACTATTTTCCGTTTTCCCGGTTTTTCAAATTTTCCTTCTGCCTTTTCCCCTTCCTTGACGATTCATCTTACCGTTGATTCAGATTTACCTGTGTGTGGAAAACATCATTAAAATTATTATTCTATAGAAAGTAATTTAATATAAAAAAAAACCAACAAGATAATATTCATTTAGAAAGAAAGAAAGAGAATATTAGGAAAAAAGTTACATTTGTATGAGTTTAGAAATTGCACTTTTTTTTTTTAAATTGAGTTATTCCATTTTTCCTGTGGCCGCACATTAACTGTCAAATAGAAGTGTCAAATTCAGATTTTTAAGCATAACCTCAAAATAGATTGTAATGATTATAATCGCTCGAAAATTGACATAAATCTTGTAATACTAATGAAATTTATTAAAAAAACTATACTAAATACCATTCATTTCTGCAGTTCGTTTGTAAACATCTTCCAAATTAGATAGGAGCTTTGTTGCGCGATATTCAGCTAGGCAGCATTGAAAAACGCAGTATATAACTTCTCTTGCACCACTACGTATTGGTTTATTAATTTTAATTTAATTCAAACAATGCACAGGCAAACAATGAATTTTTTTTTATTAAACGAGCGATTTTCAGTGAGTTCTACACGATTTAAGTCAATAAAGCCAAGAGCCATACGAAATGTCACTGACAAATCAAGTATTTCGGTGTTACCATAGTAATGAAAAAATTTAGTTCCAAATTAATAAATTTCTACACATTTTTGCCAAACTATAACTCCCAACGGGGGCCGTCGAGTGAGATTACAAAAGAGTTTTCAGTGTCAACCGCAGACACTGTTGTTTTTTCATGGAGTCTTTCGGTGCTACGAAGATTGCCTATATGTGGGCGCACTTTATCGGTTGTGAATTTGTGTCTTTTGGTACAAAATTATGTTTATTTTACGCAAGAGACAAATCAAGGTTATACACTATCGATTTACTGAAGGTTCCGAATTAAATTAAATCAAAAGGTTCTTTGTTTAATTCCTATTTAAATTAGATTGACTAATTTATTCACAATATCACAAACTGCAATCTGTTTGAATGCAACCTTCCACAGTTTTTCCACTCAAAAACAAAATATGACTTTAGTGTTTGAGTTGAAAAACTGTTTCGCAGAAATTCACGCGTGACAAAGTCATCAAATGGCCATCGAGCGGGATTTTGTTTTTTTGACAGTTGAAAGGTTCCCGTTAATAGATGTCGATTCAGCCTCCGTTTCAGCTTTTGAGCAAATTTTGATATCACAAAAGGACAACATTCCTGTTGATAAGCTTATCAGCTTACTACAATTCGATGGAAAGCTGAAATGCACCTAGAATGGACGTTTCACGGGGGTTTTTTAAATATCGTAAAAACAAAATAGCACTGAATGGTCATGTGATGGCATTGGAGGGGACCTCATCACTTTCCCAACGGCGTTATAAGGAAACATATGGTTTCCTCCTTCACCGCACACGTCAAGACTCTACTTTTTATTGAACGAAGCCACATTTATTTGAACGACTCTAGACCCTCCAATGTCCATGCATACGGAGATAGTAAGCGGTATGCAAGTACTTACGAAAATATTACACAAAAGATAAATGTAAGTGGCAGCCCATAGAATAATTCTTCTGAAATAGGTAACATAAAAATGGAAATAATAGTGTTAGTAAAAGAAAAAGAAAAATAATGGCTATAACCAGTTGAAAAAATCTTCTGAAAATAAAAGAAGTAACGAAGGAAAAAACAGTTATAACATAATCATATAATGAAAGTAATTACTATAATAGCAGAAAGAAAATAAAGTATATCAAAATAAACGGATAGCCAGAGAAGGTATTCAACAGACCACCGGGCAGTCCCAATGAGAATACATATAGCTATCGGCACAACCGCAGACGATGCTCGAAGTCTGCGCCCTTTAGCCGGCTCACCGATTATTCCTCGAAGAAATGTACTTGGGAGACAAGGGGAAGTTTTTGAAGACCTTGAGGAAAAGATGAGCGTCGGGTTACCGGAGGGGGGGGCGGAAGGGTGTGTTAACCGCGTGGTTACGCCTCAGGCCTATGCATGTCATTGTGGGAGGCGCGGGCGGATCACAGGACGACATATCCGGTGTGTGTTCGACTGGAAATGCGTATGGACAGGGTTGTCTCAGGTACAGTCATGTGATGACAATTTAAATTTGAATTTCTGCGAAACTACTGGACCTACGTTTATTAATCTTGCAGTATTCAAGACACCAGATAGTTGATCCGCTGACAGTTGGCCCCCGAAATGATATTTACTTTAAAATAACACTTATTTGTGCATTATTTACCAATTTCAAAAATATCCTAAAATAATAAGTTAATATGAATATCAAACTAATAATTTATACATGGTATCGTTTTTTTTGTACTTATGCGCTAGTGCCGCTAGTATACACGGTATGTAGAGAAGCAGATTTTTCCTTGATGCATTTGAATGAAAACATGTTTTATACTTTTGTTAAATTGTAACATTTTTCGTAGAGGCAGCACACGTTTGTCATCCGACAGGTTATAATCACAGAGCAAAAAGAACATCCTTCTCAGGATTGTGGAAATCAGGGATTGGTGGTCATATAAATGAAAGCACGGTTTTAACTAGTGAAAATGTAAAACAAAATTTATTGCACTCAGCAGGGAAAAATAATATCATAACGAAAGGTTATCAAAAACATAAATACCTTGAGTATTTAACAACAGTTTTGGAGGGAAAGAGTTATTCGAATTTCGGTTAATTTTTTATACGGCATACGTCACGTCGTAGTGATCCTCCCCCTTCATCACGCCGCATCAAGTTCGCAAACAGCAATCCGAAAACAACCATCCGGGAACAGCAATCCGGGCCGAAAATCAGCAATCCTAAGATGCCGTCCAGCGCGTCTCGAGGAGTTGCTCCATTAAAGGGAATCCACCCCAGCAAAAATAGGCACGGCGGTTTGTCGCGGCGCGAACAAATCTCGCCGGCCAAACAATACTTGCGGGAAGAACACCACCCGTTGATTCAAGCCGAATATAACTCAAGCACGCGGGTCACTTTATCCAGCGCCATCCGGCGAGGAATTAATAAAAATAAAAAGGCTTCAATGCCATTTGGGTCGTCACACGCTCTCGTTACTGAACAAAACAATCTTTCCAGGCTTTATCGCACTAGAATAAAAACTCCACAAGCACAAACGCCCCGAAAACCCCGCCGCCCAAAAATTCGCTAAGTTACGCCCGACGCCATGATTCCAAGAATGACGTTTCCGGTTTAATTCCAGTTTGGCCAACCAACAAAGTTAAATATATAAAAAAAAATAATTAGTAGACAATATACAGTACCTACTTTAAGCAGTACCTGCTCGCGAAATAGATATGTTACAACATCCTCTCTGCACATCCCTTCGGGGTCACTGAGTTATATTTTGTGTAATTAGGTATGCCGTATTTTCCCTAAACCGACTTCACATTGTATATAAGTACGCCGGGGGTGCAATTGTCGGCGGATCAACTGTGATGAAACCATTAAAGGTGTACCTACTTCTGCATTTTTACACAATTATCATGTGAAAAAAGTTGGTGGCAATAATTATTTTTATCCGCGTTGTTAAATAGTTTACCTAACCTTTCTGATTTTTGTTTAGATGTGCCGCCATGCGCAACAGCCTGTCGCAGCAGTCCATGGGCGGGGGCGGGGGAGGGGGCGGGTGTGGCAACGGTTCTGCGGGGGGTGAGGGAGGCCACCGGCGCCAGCAGTGTCAGAAGGACCAGGCCACGCAGACCCCGGACAATATCGCCAGGGACGCCAGGAGCACCCGCCTCAGGAGTCTCAGGCTGCCTCTGGTGGCTCCCAGCAATATAAACCTCAAGTAAGCAATATTCACAATGCGCATTACCTAACAGCAAACTCGATAAATATAACAGATACACTGCACACTTTGTATCAGTTAGATAACAATCAGTTTATTTCAGTCAATTTTCAATTTGGGAGGCGGGTATGGGTACCGCCGCCTCGGGAACCGTTTATTGGATAACCATCACCTCTGCAAAGGTCACCATACGTGGTTCTCTAGGTTTGGTAACTTAGCAGGGGTGCCCGGATCATGGGGTGAGGTTTTGATCGGGTCAACTGTTGCGTGGCGGGCCGGATCGAGAGAAACTGGTTGAGGGAAGCCTTTAGACTTCTCCAGTCGGACTCTCTCAATCCATCGCCTTGCACCGCAATCGGAGAGATGGATTCATACAGAATGTATAAATATTTCTCATCTTAATTCTTTTTTTTCTAAAAGTCAAATCTCAACATTATGGTCACCCTACATGCTTTCATTGTAATGTACTATCGCCTTTAGCTAATTAGGTACTAATTATACTCATAATCTGCATGAAACATACAACAATATTGTTCTTCAATAACTGTATTATTTTGTGTTATTTTATTAAATTGTAGAGTTGTTAACCTCAATAGAGGCTTGACTTAGTGAGGTTATAAACTGAATTGTTAACATTAGACCTAGGTACCATGTAAAGAAACAAATAAATAAATAAAATAAATACGTTTGTCACTCCTGGATACACACCCATATTTTTTTACGTTAGCTCCATCAGGAGACCCTGAGGAAAACATTTCCCTCAGGGCCTGTGTCATCTTTGGGGATGCTGTGTGGAGGGTCTTTTTATAAAAAGCTTAGAAAGGAAGAAAACGGTAAGAGGAGTGGATAGGAATCTGAGGGTCAATGTATCTAGGAGTGACGGACTTATGAAATCATCCCTTCCACTGCAGTTCAAGTTGATGGATCTAGGTTAGGTCTCCCTCAATCAAACAGGTGGTCAAACGCATTAGCCTCCAAAACCTAGACAAACCTCACCCCATGAACCTGGACACCCCTGCTAAATCACCAATCCTAGCGAATCACTTGGAGTGACTTATGGCGGATGTGTTGGTTATCCAATAAATGGTTCCCGGAGCGGCGGTATCGACACACGCCTCCCAAATTGAAAAATGAAATGTGTGCTGGCTCTCAATTTTCAGCCAAAATCTAGCATGAACAGATAAGACATTACAGAATTGTATAACAATGATTTAATATTGCTTATTTGTATAGATTTCTGGGCAATCGCGGAAAACGTCGCACCATGTCGGCCAACGCCGTTATGACGGAACAGAAAGCCACCAAGGTCCTGGGGCTGGTGTTCTTCACCTTCGTCTTCTGCTGGGCGCCCTTCTTCCTGCTCAACATCTTCTTCGCAGCCTGTCCCTCGTGCGATGTCCCTGGTAAATATTAAATATTCTACCTACATACCTTTCGTTAATTTTTCTGATTCAATACAACTCTGATGATTAAGAGTCTCAATTCTTCTTCGGTTCGACAGAGTTTTGTGTATAATCGTATCCTATTTATCATGAATATCTAAATGGAATCAACGTCCGCTCTAATGGATACTCTCTGTTAATCTGCCACGGGGGAATCGCTCACTGAAGATGTCCGCCTGAAGATCGGATACCATCGGATATCTACGTAACGTGTATTAGACCCAAGCATCTGACAGTTGTCTAATATTATCAATGACACCTTAAAATACTAATGACATCATCTGTCGTTTACCAGCGATATAACGGAATACTCTCCTACATCCAAACTTTTATGATCTCTTCCTTCTTCCTCTACCCCTAATACCACAATACCAAAGTCAAGACTAAATAGACAGGTAAGACAGACACCATCCCAATACTGTCTGTGAGTCAATCTGTATTTTATACATAAGGTGGAGTGTGATCAAAAGTGACACGGGATGGAAAAGCATGGTAAACAGTGAAATTGGGAAGGAATCTGACTTATTTTTAGGTCTGCATAGAGGTCCGGATCAAGAGAGACTTATTGAGGGAGACCATCTAGCCTCTCTGACGGGATTCAGCGTGTATAAACGGTATGTATATGGTTTGTATCGTACAAATAAAATACATTTGTTATTTTTCCAGAACACGTGGTGGACATCTGTCTGTGGTTGGGCTACGTATCTTCCACCATCAATCCTATCATTTACACAGTCTTCAATAGAACATTCCGTGCAGCCTTCATCAGGCTGTTACTTTGCCGATGCCACAGGTTTGTTAAATTAAATGCTTTCATTAGACTTGTCCACAATACCTACTGAAGCCCTTTTTTCTATGTTCAATAATTCTTCCCCATACTGTAATCTGCATTGGACCTATGCTAGCAAGACTGAGAAAACAAAAAAAACCTGAGAGGGGTTTACTTTACCTACTGAAGCCACACGAAAGCTGAACTCTCCAGCTCCAGTCAGGATAGTAACCGAAAGTAGGACGAACGTAATCAAGTGATAATGGCCGGTGAAAACTTGGACAGGGTTAATAAGATAAAGTACCTATGTTTAAACCGTAAGGGTGATAACACCCTAAAACCTTTACCTATGTAAATAAATCTATGTTTTAGACATTAGGCAACTTTATAACAAAAACATACTAGCATACCTCTTCAAACACAGAACTGCTTTTGACAATGTCCAAACTGATCGAGATACTAGAACCAAAGGCCATACTCTCTTACTTTATTATGCCTTTCGCTAAAACAACTTTTGACCAAAGAAATTTTAGATACTTTGCAACAAACCTTTACAATGCACTTCCACTGGCCATTAGACAGAACCCAGCTTATCTTACACAAAAAAATGAATGTTTCTTTATTTGTCCTTTATGCTTTCCTTAACCATTCATCCGATTGCGATGAATTTTTGGTGAAATGTTTTGTGTGAGTATGTGAATGTGTGGGTGAGTGGGAATATTAAGTCTAGACTCAAAGATATCTCTTTAAGAAAACGCTCATTTTATTTTAGAGTAATAATTGGTCATTTATTTTGCAGATCAGGACGTGCGGCGCGTTACCGGTCCGGCAACGCGGGGCGCGGTGCAGCCAACATCTCCGCGCTACCCCTCGCCATATCCATGCAAGGCGCCCCTCTACTGGCACGCACTCCTTCCTCACCCACTCCGCACAACTGCCGTGGAGACATGATGCAGATCAACGACGATGACTGCTGAATATGTGCCGCTTCCCCTGGGAGCAACTCTGTCGGCAGGATCTACAGGCTGAACGCGCTGCGACGGGACGCCTAACCCAACCTAACCTAACCTGGGATGCATTGGATTATATGCTGAAACTATATATAATAAAACAAGAAGATTGATTTTCATCACTGTGGTTGTGTTCACACAATCAGGTTCTCCAACTCGTCTTGAAAGGAGATTACTTCTTTGGGAGTTCTTTATGCTGGATTTATTAATACTTCGCGAATTACAAGTTGTGACTGAGAGTAGTCAATCTAACTAGGAGCTAACTGAAATAGATCTGATTCCCACCGTGTTTTGTGGGAGCTGCTTAACCTCGGCCCTCGGCCCTCTGGAGCACTAACACATAACTAATCCAGCCACCATCTTGCGGACTTTCGGGAAAGCTCTTAGCACAGCCCTCTATGTGCGAATCTGGAAAGCATTTAACTAACTCAAATATCTAACGACTGTAGACATGCAAATTGTTAGACTTGACCTAACATAAAAACTTGATATCATTTCGACAAGTTAGAGGCAAAGCATGTGAACATTTTTTTGCCACCATATAAGTTGACCGCCGAAGAGCGCACATCGAAATACCCAGGCCCTGCGCAGAAAGTAAAGTTTGCTAAAGTAAGGCAAATGCTTGCAGTGTAGTCCATCGTGGTACTTTTCTGCTCAGGATCTGAATGTTCGTTTTTATACGAACTACCTAGCATAACGACGTTAAAAATAAGTGAGTTGGGTAAACTATAACATATTTTAAAAGTGTCTAACTGAATAGGGTAACGAAATATTCAATTTTTGGAAACAAGCCAGAATTTTTGTTTGCCCGATTTGGATTTGTAGTTAAGTTTTTTATGCAGCCAGCAGTTTTAGCCCATTCTAAAAAGGACTAGTAATTCAAAAGCAGATTTTATTTTCGAAGACTAAATAGTGATTATTAGAATGCTGTGTACTATCGGATTCATATACATATTAACAATTCACGGAAAGGGAGACGGGCCCGCTCCGCGCAACTTGGTTTTTCCCCTTTCCCAGATAGGCTGGTCTATCAATTTGAATGTCTATGCACCATATGAACTTTGTCGGAAAAAGTTATTGGTTGAATGCGCTGCTAATGGACGCCTAATTCAACATAACCTCATCTGGGATGCATTTGATTATATGCTGAATCTGCACAATACAAGATGCTTTATGTGTGTTGGGTTTTGTGCCAGATATTTTACGTAATTTTGAATGAAACTTAAAAAGCAGTCGTTTATATGCCAAATGCTACAAATAATCTATAGTTTATTTTGGAATTCGTTCCATTTACATTCAATGTATCGGATTATGGATGCAGATCAACGATGATGAATTGCGGTTTGTGTAGGTTGAACATGCTGCTAAGGGACGGGAACCTAACCTCACTTATCAGGGATGCACTTGAGTATGTTGCTGAATCTATAAGAATCCTGTGACAGATTCATTGTTTAAAATGCTACAGAACTTCTCACAGAATCGTAAAATGCGTTGGACTATAATATTTTTACTACATTTCCTATTTTATCTACAATCCACAAGAAACCTGAAGTGGGTCGGATTATTTCCACAGAATCGTAAAATGCATTAGATTTTATTACCTATATCGAAACTACAAGAAACCTGGTCGGATTCTTGATTTAAAATGCTACAGAACTTTTCACAGAATCGTAAAATACGTTGGATTATAAAAATTTTCCGAATCTACAAGAAATCTGAAGTGGGTCGGATTGTTCCCTCAGAATCGTAAAATTCTTTGAATTTTATTATATGGAAACTACAAGAAACCTGGAGTATGTCGGATTCTTTGTTTACAATGCTTCAGAACTTCTCACAGAATCTACAAGGAAACCTGCAGTGTTTCAGATTCTTTGTTTAAAATGCTGCAGGACTTCTCACAGAAAGGAAGTGAATTTTAAAAAAAAGCCGTTATATTTTTGGTAATAAAGCAATTATTTTATCATTATAGATATTCAAATGAACACAAAGAAATATATTACAAAACAAAAAATTATCATCAATTGGATTAGAACCATTGTAAATTTTAGTGAGAATAGAAGCAAATATATCGCACAGAGCTTTGGCGACCATGCGGAAAGAGCTAAAGAGTCACGGACGAATGAAGCGTCGTTCCTTGTAAGAGCGATATCCTGTCTTACCACGCAAGAGTCATTTTTACTCCCCTAGGTGCGCCAAAAGATGTTCAAATCGGTTTTTCCTTTAAATAAAAACACCCCGGGTAATAAATATTTTCATTTTCATTCACAATAAAACATTTACATAATGACTTGCCCTTTTTAAATACTACCCAGATAAACACCGGCTCGGCCACCCCTGTATTTCTGAAGAGAATTTAAGGAATCCTTTTGTATTCATAAAACAACTGGCTTAAAAATACTAATACCACATCAAACGGACTAACAATGCGTTTACAATAGAGCTCATAATAACACTCTTCATTACCGACTGAGCGAGAACTGCCTTATCATATAGCAACTAATTAATAGGACTGACAGCAGGGTTTAGTCAAGCTCCGAACCTAATGCCTTTGTGTTTTTACAGAGGGCAGTGGTAGATATTTTTTAAGCGGTTTGCTTTTTTAAACAACGTCAAAAATGGTCAAGTGAACATTCGAGTTTCAGATTTCTAACAGAGTTGGTAATGTGCTACTTTCATATTTGACAGTCTTAGCTATGTTAGAAATATTCCATTACCAATAATCCAAAAATATAGTGACAAGGCAAAGTTATTGAACAAAATAACGAATTGATTATTTGTATTTGCAATTTATATTATGTAATGTATTTGCAGTTATGCATTTGCAATTTATATTATGGGATAAATACATTGAAAAACATTGAACTTGGTATATCTAGTAACAGTTGTGTAATGCCACGTCCATTCTTCTGATATACCTACAGATTCTATACTCATGATGAAAACAATATTTTTAAATCACACTAAAATAATAATCATTCTATGAAGACATTTTATAAATCTTATAAAAATGACCCAATAACAACTGGGTAAGTACTCTTTTGGTCAGATTTTTTTACAATTTTCCTGTGGTAACTTAATCGCTTAATCTGAAATGGCGTGCAATAAAATTCGGCAACTTTACTAATTAATTTGCCACGGCTATCTGAAATGTGACAAAAAAAGTCAACAGCATTGTGGATTAATTGATTTCACTTAAGTAAAACCTTGTACAAGAAGAGCAAAATTTAAATGCCGACCTCAATTTGATACGATCCATTATCGCGCAGGTACATTCACTTTACTAACTTTACAATGACCGTAAGCGAGAGAGAAAGATGCGTAAAGCATGCATGTGACAGACAAAGGCGTGGATGGGAAGGCATGCTGCTTTACGGACCTTAAACTTGTATATTGCGACGATTTCTGAGTCAATATCAGGCCGGCATTAAAGTTTGGCGTGTACTATAATAAACTATGGATTATTACAGTGTTGACATAATCCATCACAATTGTGTAAAATAAATTTTTGCGTAACGCAAAAACCTATGAAGCTTTCAAAAACATATCTTGCAGCTTCAAAGCGCATCGACAAATCAATTATAAGGCAATTAACTAAAACGCATCTGTGAATATTATGTATAATGGTCAATTTTACATAGCGCCGTTTTGTGATAAAATTATCTTAATGTCGCTAATATCCTTATGTTTTTTGAGACTCTCGCATGGTTATTTTTTTTTCAAGGAGGATTCTGAAGTATTGAAGTTTTTTACTTTCGTGTTTTCAAATTTGCAGTAATTTTATGACTTTTAACCAATGAAGTTACAAAAAATGTAGACTTGCTATTGTCTCACAGACTCAAAATGAAACGTGGCCCATGTGAGAAGCACTCTTGCATGTTTAAAACCACGAAATAAAAAACACTACAATTGACTTGTTTTTGACTTACCACTATGAGATTTCTACAGCGCGTTTGTTTATATTGTAACGTCGTTGGTGCAAACCAGTAAAAAAATGACAAGTTACCGACATTTTCGATAAAATCTATATCGATCGACCATGCTAAGACCCCAGATTTACTTATCGGACGAACATCGTTAGTAACCCTTAAAAATCATTGTTAGTGATTCAGATTTAGATCTGTCAAATATAAAAAAGAAAAAAAAGAAAAACCAATTATTAATTAATGCCAACATTACGTAATATTAAAAATGGTATACTGTTTACGGAAATAAATTCGAGTGTTTTTTTTTTCACAAATCAACGGTTATAAATTATTATTTAGTTATAAATACATAAAGGATCAATTTTTATTGGAATGACCTTTTAATGACCTTTGAAGTAAACCACAACTTTTAAGGTTATACCCATCAATGTAATACTTACTTCATTGAAGAAGAAGATAAAACTAATAAATCTAAATTAGACATGACACAAAACAAGACAGAAAAATAAATAGATGTTTTTTTACATTAGCTCCACAAAGGAAGTAGGTACTGAAGAAAATAAATCCCCTCAGGGCCTATGTCATCTTTGGGGATGCTGTGTGGAGGTTCTTTTTAGAAAAGGAAGGAGAGCAAGTTCTGGGAAGGAAAATATATGAAGAAAGGTTTAAAAAAAACATATGAAGAAAAGAGGAAAAACATATGAGGAAAATATATGAAGAAAGTTTTAGAAAAAATAATATTATTTTAGACATTTAGAAAGGGTCAACAGGGGGCCTAGTCCCTATCTTTTACATTTTGCTAACAGCCTGTTAGCTTAACTTGGTGGTTTGAGCAAAGTTGTCGCAACTGGCTAAAATGGTAGTCAGTAACTTTTCTGTTAAGGTTTAGTTTATTTTATCGTCGCGACCGACAGAAAAGAAACAGAAAAGTTACTGACTACCATTTTTAGCCAGTTGCGACAACTTTGCTCAAACCACCAAGTTAAGCTAACGGGCTGTTAGTAAAACGTAAAAGATAGGTGTCCCATATAAATAAAATCGGATACGTTTATCCGAGGCACTATCTAGGTTACGAATCAATTCGTTAAAGAACTTTGTGATCATTCAAAAGATAGCTGCCGAAGATAAGGAGAGTATTACATGAGAATAGTATTGTTAAATCGTCCCGGTAAGAGATCCTGGATTCGTGTCCCAGTCGCGACCATTACCTTTTTATTTTTCTATGTCTTGTTCTGTTTCATGTTTCGTTTATATTTATTAGTATTATCTTCTCCTTCAATGACACAAAGGATCATTCGTGCATATTGACGTCACAAGCTGAAAATACATACTTGTACTTAATTAATTTATTTTTATAAACGAAAGTGTTTTGATTTTTGAAGTCAATTTAAAATGTATGCAATATTCGTCGGAGGTAGACCAGTTATAATAAAAACATTATATTATTACACTCTAGAAATAAAATATGTACATTATGTAGGTATGTACGAAACATTGTATTTTACCTAATAGGCGCTTTTAACATTTTCACGTTTACGAAACGGTAATGGTACAAAAAAGTCAATAACCATACGTTCCTTGTCACAATGACGCTGCAGCTCTTTCTTACGCTTTAAATAATGATGAGACAAAATATGAGACACACAACGTACGTATGTCTGTTTCCTCCAAAGTACCTACTATTTTTTTCGTTTGTGGGAAACAGATTTACCTACCTACATTGTATGTCTCATCTTTTGTCTCAGCATTATTTAATGTGTAAGAAAGAGCTGCAACATTATTGTAATAAAGAACGTATGTTCCGTAAACATGGGAATATTAAAAGTAGCTAATGTATGCAACAAAAAAGCCATTGAATGTGGTTTTAAATATACAGAGTATAAAAAAGCAATCAAAGATACATACCATAGCGTTAAAATAAAATATTATAGTTATTAATAATTATTAGAAATTAATATTTATTGTTATAATATATGGAGAAGGTACTTAAAATATATCTCACAATTTATTGTATTTTATTTTTTGTTCATAGCATAGGTTCAACCTTAGAAAAAAAAATATTTATGTACATGTATAAAAAACTTTTTTATCATTTTTGTTTTGCAAAGATTTCTACAGCAATATATTATAATATTATTGTATTTCGATGTATATACTTACAGGGATTAAATAATTAACGTAAAAATAAAAAAAGTATTTGACGGCTAAATAATTTTGAATGTAAATTTAAGTTCAGTTTTTACTGTACAAAATGCAATAAAATTGATGTGTTTTTTATTAGTAGCGAGTACCAGCATGTATCGCAATGCCACTCAAGGAAAGTGTTTGTCCTGCGTGTCCTTTCCCGTTCGTTCCCGATCCCGCTCCCTTCCCCGTTCCCCTTCCACCTTCCATGCCTTCCTCCCACCCTCCTCGCAACACCCCTCCCCCCCTCCGTTTCCCCTCTCCATCCCTCCTTAACTTCCTGTCGCTAAACTATATGAAATACACACATTTTACAAACTCGCGCGCTACATATTGTACATTTTTCATACAAATTTTATAACGCCAGAGCCCACCATCTTATACAGCAACATTTAAACCGTAAAAACTTAGCAAAATTTCATCGCAATCGGATTAACGGTACAGGAACAAATAAGGGGCAAACAAAGAAACATTATTTTGTATGTATATGTAGATATATTTCTTTTTTAAATTTAGTTACATTTTCACGGTGAAAAATTCGAGTTTGAGCAAATTTATGTTAAAGTTTAAAAATGATTTAAATATTAAATTATAACATATTTTTCTGATTTGTATTACGAAATTAATATTCCCCTATTTTCTTGAATTATTATTATAAATCATAATGTATGTACACTACCTTATCACTTACAAACTATTATTTATTTAAACGTAGATATAAGTACCTACTAGAGAAAATCTATTTAAATGTAATGATATTTTTAAAATATTGAATTATTTTCGTAATATAAATTTTCCATACTTGCGTACAACTTACCATGTAAAAAATAATTATTTGTATAGCGACCTGTTATTTGTACAACTTACCAACTACTTCTAGAAAAAAAACTTTTAATACATTTTAGTATTAAGTACCCATTTAAAGATAATACATTTTGTTGTACTGTTTTTTCGTTAGCCATTGTTATTTTAGACAGGTCTTAAATAAAGTACCTACATAGTAATTATTCAAATCTCACGTTGGAGCAGACTCTGAAGTTTTTTGTGGTTATGTCATAAATTATCAAAAACTCTCGATTCCCTACTTATTATTTATTACTTAAATGTAAAAAACACAACGAACTCCTGTTTTAGCGCGATCATTTAGCTCGTCATATCTGTCCTTGGTTTCGGTTTCAAGTTGGTGGCCGTTTTATGGTTCAGTAAGATTTTAATATGAAATCATGGATAGTATTTAAAAACCTACCATAATTTCAGAGAAAAAATGGTTTTGATTTAAAATAAGAGAAAATTAAAAACTTAATTTTTTGGACCCGGTGTACACTGTTCAAAAAACCTATTACAAACCTAGTACGTAAGAATATATTTTGTATGTATTTTTCAAAATTCAACATACAAAATTATGGCAATTGATGGCAACACTATGAAAAACATCTTCAGGGTTCCCGCCCAAAAAGTGACAGTTTGCGAAAGGATGGTAGGTATTTTATGGGGGATAATGTTATGTCGATTTCGATTTGAATGTTAAATAATGGTAGTAGGCGTCTTGTTTATTTAAATGTCACAAATTATCTTCTACGTTTAATAAAAATGTTAAGAAATTACATACTGTTTTATTTAATTTGTTTATCCATGTTTTCTTTGTGCATTTTAAAGAAAACCTGTAGAATAATAACGTACCTATTGAACCATATTGAACTCTAAAATCGGATTGAGTATGAAACCGAAGTAATATTCGGTAGGTCCCATAAATAAAATTGGTAGGTCCCAAACTCCTGAAGCCTACGCTGGGCTAGGCATGTGCAGCAAATACCAGGTGACAGCACAATAGAAAATCATGACTCAGTACTCCAGGCTAAGCAACTCAGAGGCAGCCTGAGGAAGAGGTGGAAAAGGGTTTGAGCTGGATGAAAAAGAAGTATGACTGGTAAATATTTTTTTATTCAGGAAGCCAATTTCCTTAGGTAAATATAATGTATAAATATATAGCGCCGTGATGAGGGCGATTTTATCACAGGTGACTTGGATATTATGGCAAATAGGTTCTGAAGATGAGGTTGCCATTATAGATCATGAAATATGGTCGAAGGCCGAATTAGTCGATATTCCTGGACCGGTTACTTGGAACCGGTTCCTTTGCTGTCACTTGAACCGTCAATATTTGAGGAACTTGCTATTTTTTAACTTTCCCCCTCCCGTCCCTAAAGGGATTAAATTTCATTCTGGCACGTTTGATCAAAAATATTAATTTCGGTTGACTGGGCGTTTGTCCTGCATGAAATCTGGTTCAATTAACTCAATTTTGCTTCGAATTTAGGTGTTATTAATTTAAAAATTAGGTACCCTATCTACGTACTATCTACTTCGATAATTCAGACTATCCTGTGATTTTTCATGGGTCTGCGCTAGTTTCATAATTATTATAACGCCGTTCGCTTTATTATTGAAACAACTTTTAACTTATTTTTGTAATTCATTATGATTTAATTTGATAAGTACCTACCAGCCAGCTATTTAATGTTTACATGTCAAATGTCAACCATTTTCGTTGTGATCATGACTGTTTTCTTCATCTTATCAGAATGTTTAATTATAAATAAACCACAAGAAACTAATAAATATTTGTGTACATCATTGTGGTTACATAAAAATAATAACAAGAATTAGTAGGCAAGTTATTGGTTTTTTTTTATATGCATACTTACTTATATAAATAATATTTTGCAAATTCCTCACATCTTGCAATAGTTTCATGGTGTTAAGTCATCCCATAAAGTGTTCATAATTTATTATTAGCAAAGTAAAGAGTTTAAAAAGGTGCTTAATTAATAAATAAAAATCGAAAGTCATCATTGCATAATAAAATTGTGACATAAACTAAACTAAACTAATGATTAATCGTATAGCGTGTTTTACCCCCCAATTTTTTTTAAAGTAAAAAAAAACAATATTATTTACTCTAGAAGGAACTAGGCACCTGAATAAATAATATTATGTAGGCATTCAAAAACTGCAGAAAAAAGTCTTATGCCCTAGTGAAAACTATATAATTTGTGTGTTATTATTTTTTTTTATTAAATTTTAAAAAAGATAGACAAACATTCCCGGGTTACCAATAACCCAACAATGTTTGAAAATCTCCTACTACCACCACAGAAAGCCGAAAATGTTGCTTGTGTTGTGATGGAGGACTTAGCCAGCCGAGGAATCGAACATGCGACGCTCGGGTGGGACCCAAGCGCTATGCCCACTCAACCACTGACCGGTCGTTATTGTTTTATTCACTAAAAAAACATGAAAGTGGGATCATAATTAACTTCTCTTATCTTTCCTTTTTTTTAAATATAGGGTACTTACCTATTTTTGGCTGTTTCTTGTCTCACCACTGCCATTCTAAAACACCTTGGTTATTCTTAGGTTTTCTTCCCGGGATTTCTGAATATTACCTACTCTCTCAAAATTCGCATTCGAAGCACAAAAATAAGAAAATATAACTTATTTTTGTTCCCACAAAAAAAAGACCACCAAAATATACTTAGGTAAAGGATTTTATAAACAGTTTCGTCAAACAAAAAGCTTGTTTTTAGTAAACAATAATTAAGCCAAAAATCAAGTAGGTAAGTACCTAGTTAGTAGTTTCCCAGATATTTTTTTACTATGCTTACATCTTATTTTTGGGACTGTCATTTCTGGCTGGGAGATAAAAATATTATAATCATCAAATACTACAGACGATGATACAGGAAACCACTCATTAATTAAGTTAACTTCTCTCTAGTTGCGCCACTCAGCGGGGCAAATGAGAAGTAACTATATTTTAACAAAAACACAGGTAAAATAAAAGTTTTGAACCGTTACTTTTGTAGTTGTAATTTACGTCGCCAGGGTTACTATTTTTAAAACGCTCTGCTTATGGCAAAATATTGTTTTTATCTGTCATCCATAGTATTTGTTACAGTGTCAAAAACGATAGGTTTCCTTCTGGCAGTTTTTATTTACAATATAAAATCGTGTTGACGTTCGAACAAATAGCAGGTTGTTGATTTCGCTCAGTGTATATTATTATAATTTCAATAATGGATGATACCAGAGTTTGTCCGCTCCTTGACAACCCGTTGGAATACAACCCGGATACGTTGGATTTAATCCAAGATTTTGAAGCAAGGGATTATTGGTTGGATTGCTTTGAAAATCTGGTGAATAAATACGTTAGTTACGCTATCCAAAGCAATTCTGAAGACCCTTCTGTTAACACGAGAGCCGAACAATTCAAGAATTGTTATGTTGAAGCCATAGGAAAGATACGAAAAGACCCTTTGTAAGTTAACAAGTTAACTTTGCTTATATTATTTATAATAATTGGATTATTCTGGGTTTACCTGCATTCTCCCTAACCCAGACATGTGTTTTAATTTTCAGAATTTGTGTTAATTTTTTTGCTAACTTTTCTGCATGCTTTCCAACCTTATTCCTAATGATTTTTATATCAATTTCTGTTCAACATGTAATCATTTTTCTCATATGCTTACTTATATGGATAATAATGCCCAATAAGATAAAGGAGTCTTTTAAAGCTAGTGGACAACTGACGTGATTATTTGGCTTTGATCCCTTTTGTATGATATATCTAACAATGTGTACGCAACATTTTATTACTGAAAAGTATATAAATATAAAGACCTTGCGTTATTCGTCCCTTCTGCACTCTGTAGATAGTCTCAGTATCCCCCTGGTGAAAGATCACCATTTGGAATCGAAACGTTGCTCGGAATGGCTTTAGTTGCGTTTGGTGAGCATATCAGAGTAGTCGGGAGCCAGTGGGACTATGGCATCTCCAATTGGGGTATGTTTTCATGAGGCTGGAGGCATGGGGGAAGAGAATAAGTTGTCGAAAGGGAGGGTTTGGAAATACCTGGCAGATCAGTTCATCAAACACGACTAAAGCCATTTCAAGCAACGCTTCTCTTTCACCAGGGCAATACTGAGAGTATTTGCCACTCTGGAACGTGTCGCTAGTATACTTTATTATGATATTACTTTTTATCAACTAAGCTCATGCCATCATTTTTTTCCTTGAAAAGAGTCTCCGTTCAGCATCGTCAAAAATGGCGTCTATGTGGAGTTAATATAAAACCACAACAATTCATTGTGATATTAGATTATTTCAAAACAATGTATTTAATTAATGAAGACAACATTAGCGACTCCCGATCGAAAATTAAAACAGAAAAAGATGCGGTCGCATCTAGGAATCGAACCTAGGTCCATAGCTTTCCTGGGGCGGTGCTCTATCACTGAGCTATCCCTTTCAGTCATATTTAACTGCGTCATACTTCGACTAAGAACATTATATTAATTTTCTTGCATATTTTTATGTATGATTACAAGATTCAATTCGAACTAAATGCTATCCAGATAGTGTCTTGAATAAATTTATCCATTTTTATTTTAAAAAATAATATAATCACACTTGCTACAATATTAAATTAAATATTGGACTTTTTTAAATTTCATTCCTATTTATTTCATGTTGAATCAGCCAAGTCTATTGCTTAGTTCTGTGCATGCATTTTCAATAGACAATAAATCTAATGACCTAGAAATTGGCCTCACCATTTCGAAATTGGTTAAATTGTGAAACGCCATTGTGGAGTGATGACACTGGTTTTTTTGTTGTTGTCTAAATGAAGATTAATTATTGGAACAGGTTGATTGAACTTGAAGCAATAAACGAGTTTTAAATGCTTCTTGCTTAAAAACAACTATTTTGTAACTGTTAATTATATATTTAATTCATCTTTTAACATATAAAACAAAGTCAGTTTAGTTACACCATTTATAACTGAAGAAAGGCTGGACCGATCTTTAATTTGTTGGTTTTGTCTCCGCCCCGAATAGCAGAATGGGACGAGTACGCGATTTGACCATGTATTCAGGTAGAACAACCCAAAATAAGACAAAAATGATTTTTTTCGATATCTCACTTAGTTTTCGAGATATTGATACTTAAAGTTTCAGATTCAAATTGATTAATTTTATAAAAAGTACAGTTTTTATCCTAACCTAACCTAACCAAACCTACCCTAATCTAACCTAACCTATCCTTACCTAACCTAACCTAACCTAACCTAACTAAACTGTATTAGAACGCAATCTATAGTATTAGTCTACATAGAATTAAAAACTTTATGTATCAATAGCTCGAAAACTAAGCGAGATATAGAATTTTTTTATTCTTTATTTTCGTCTTATTTTGGGCTGTTCTACCTGAATACATGGTCAAATTATGCTCTCCCTAGCAGAATAGCTATTAAAACATAGGAAATAGTCACGAAAAAAAAAAATTATGAAGAAAATTCATTTCCTCATACATTTTGTATGGAACGAATTCTCATATTTTGAAAGAGCTGCAGCAATATTGTCATAAACATAATATTGAATAGTGAGTGAATTCCAAAAATTCAAAATCGTCAAATGTCAATGCGCTGATTGTTTTGCTTTTGTTTTTAAACATATAAGTAATGTTGCCTCTCTTACACATTAAATGTCAATAATGAGACAAACGGTGAAAGTATGTCTGCACCTCTCCAAAGGAAAAATAAAATAATTATAATAAATCTCCCTCACACGTATAAATAAAATGAAACGCAATTCCCACGTAAGTGGAAAAGTAAGAAAATCACAAAAAATATAAATCCGTACACAACGCCATCTCTGATACTAACAAAAACAAAAAACGGACAGTTGTACATCGATAATTGCTTCATTGTGTAATTTTTAAAGACTTGCCGGGGCAGAGCTCTACCAACAGCAATGTGTCCCTACCAGGCGAGATCCCTTCATACATGCTTCATACATGCAGAGCATCCCTTATGTTCTAGTCTAAAAGCTTTATATTTAATTTTTCTAGTCGTAAACAGCAATACTGCAATTTAGAGAAAATAAACAAACATATATACATATATGGGACGACGACGCTCGAGCAAGTCCAATTATGTATAAATTCTCGATATGTATGAATCGTCTAAAGTCTATACACACACACACCAGTACATAAGCCTTCTCAGAGGCTCACTACATCAACACATAGAAGACACGAGATACACTGTCCGGCAGTATTGGATGCTACCACTATCCCGAGTCCAAAAAGCCTCAAAGTGATCTAATCGCACGCGCATTCACTTCTGCTTGCCCCGGTCTATAAATGCGAAATACGCATCAAACAATAGCATCCACCAAACAAAAAACAACTTTAACGCATATGGGTTTAATGCACAGAATAGCATATCACAAATCGAGTGGATTGTTTTATGTAGGTACATGGGTGATACATGAGTGGTTTGTATATCTTTGGGCTTAAATATTGACTCGGAAGTATTGAATCATTCAATATCCATCGACTATATAATTTATAATTAATAAATTAATACAGAAAATAACTCAGAAACTTAATCAACGGTTTTAAAGCTGTAAACGATAATAGTGCATTGTGTGGTTGTATAATTGAATCATTAATGCGAACAAGTTTTGTATCACAGCCTTTTGCGGAAACAAACACATTCTGAATACTGGAAAACCAACTCCCATTTTGAACATAACACAAAGAAATAAATCGTTTCAAATGCATTTCATTTACGGAGCGTCAGGATTTTTGTATAGCTAATTAGACAATTTTTGTCAGTAATTACAGCTTTCTGGTGGGCTAGTCTATAGATTTGTATATTTATTTAAAGTAAGTATCATACTTATTAATTGTCCAGCATCCCTTCTACAAAAAATCACCGACGGCTGCTGGTCCCTATCCGATTCGGTCATATTTAACTGTATCATACTTTGACTAAGAACTACCAACATTATCTTCATTTTCTTAATTCATATTATTTTAACGCAGCCAATAAAAATATGCTTTAAGAAAATGAAAATAATGTTGGTAGTCCTTAGTCGAAGTATGATACTGTTAAATATGACTGAATTGAATAGGGGCACATTAGCTCAGCTGTTAGAAAGAGAAAACACTACTTTTGTATTCAAATCTAAAAGTTAACTGCAAAATAATTCAAATGTACACCTTTATGAATCCAAAGCTTCCGATTGCAATTTGAAAAATAAATATGGGAAATTTTATTAATTACTAGCTGGTTCCCGGCATACGTTGCTATGCCATTTAATAAAGAAATTGTTTCTCCCTGCTTTTCCTTTCCCATTCATCCCGTTCCCCTTCCTCTCCTCCCCATCCCGTTCCCCTTCCCGTTCCCACTCTGCCTCCTCCACCTTCCCTCTCCACACTCCACTCCCCCCTTCCCCCTTCCGCGAATTCCCTTCCGAGTTTCCTTCCCCCTCCCGAGTTTCCCTCCCAGGTTTCCCTCCCCCTCCCGGGTTTCCCTCCCCCTCCTGGGTTTCCCTCCCCCTCCCGGGTTTCCCTCCCCCTCCCGGGTTCGCCTCCTCTCCTCTTCCCGCGGACCCTCTACCCAAGTTCCCCTCTCCTTCCTGCATTCCATACATTCATTTTTCAACAGCTCGCGTGCCACCTATTGCAATTTTTTTATACAAATTTCATAATGCCAGAGCTCACCAGTAGTTTTATACAAACCTTGTCCTGACAATAACGAACACAAAAAAAAAAGAATTATCCAATTTAGTGCAGTTGTTGGGAAGTTATGCGTGTACATACATTTCGGCGATTCATTTTTATTTATATAGATTTTTACATTAAACAACAAAAACGTTTATAATACATTTTCCTAATAAAATGCATGTGTGTTTTTATTTTTTTTTTCAATATCAGTGATTTTAATTTTCGGATGCGTTCAAAAATATTCCATTTATTTGTATTTTATTGCAAAGCGGAAATATTTTGATCTTCCGACAAAACAGGTCCGAGGGGTTAATGAAAGCAGCCAAGAAGAAACAAAATAAAAAACCTTCTTGCAGTGACCTCGTTAAAATAAGTGCCTACTGCTAAAGTGTTTCATTAGTACTTATAGTTTTAAACTTCAGTACAGGCATATTAAAAATATCAGTAAAATTAATATTTAAAATATCAGCTAGGTACCATTAGCATAAAAGTTACCAATGGTGTGTAATCATCAAGAACCGTCGTTGGATCACGTATGCGACAGTCGCAAAGATCAGTTTGACTTTGGTTATTATGTATAACGGTTAAGTTACGATATTCTAAAAAAATGTCATATTTCCACTCCAGTTGTTTCGGCCGACTATCGATGCGACTCCTCCTCGACCTGAACGAAACCTGCCTCCGGAGCCAGGGTTTCGTGGACCTATGGATGCGGCAGAAGACCCTGGAGAACGATGCGGCGCTGGCCAGGCTCAAAGCCAGACTGGATGAAATAGACGCCATCGATGATCAGGATGAAAAATGGACTGAACTATGCAGAGGGCTTCTAGCTGGTATGTTAAACATTTAATCATTCTGTGTAGTAGGTATGTTGATTGTCTAGTTGAGATATCTCCGAAAAATGTTAATTTGAGTTGACTGTGCAGTTATATTATGTAAAAGTGTCTGATACAATACTCAGATTTTTCATAAAATCAACCAAACCAATTATAATGCAGAAAAACTTATAGTGAATTAAACAAAATTTTGGTGTTGTCTGGGTCACTAGTAAGATATTTCAAAATGTCACAATAATGTACCGGACCGTTTTGCCTCCTAATGTTATTTTATAGCATATTTAATGTGTAAAACACAGACATGTCGTCGCCTCAGTTCTTATTTGTCCAACAGACCATTTTAGTTTTTGTTCAATCTCCACTTTAAAATTAAAAATAATGTATAAAAAAAATAATAGTTAATCACTTAACTAAGATTTATTTAAACAAATGAGACCTTTACCTTTACGGAAATAGCTTTATCTTAAACACCTGTCATAATGTTTCATTGAAATAATGAAACAAAAATTCTCCTCCTGTAAAATTTTCTAATGGTCTGTTGGACAAATACGAACTAAGGCGATGATGTGTAAATAATACCTGATTTATGGTGAGCATTGGAATATTACTTTCCTCATTATATCAAAACTTAGTATTTTGAGATGTCTGACTAATTAACTGGATGATCGATATATAGTTAATTCTGTTTTTACGCAGTTTTGAAATAACGTGGTTCATGAAGCATATTGATAATGTGTCCTTACTTAGAATTGAGTCAGATATTTAAGTGATGAAAATTATTTCTTATCAAACATAAACCAATTTAAAGCTCTATGGGATTCTTGTTTGGAGAGAAGAAAGGAATAACTTATTTAAAAATTAAAAACAACTCATTTTACTGCTAACCCGTCAGGATAATTTTTTCGCTTTTTGCAACAACTCTATAGAAATATAATATATAGGTCTCATAGAAATCGTTGTGTCCCCTTACTATAATGTATTCTATAATCTAAACGGTGTTGGAAAAAGAAAACACCACACTTTATATTTAAATCTAAAAGGTAACCACAAAATAATTAAAATGTACACCTTTTTGAAACCACAATTTCCGACGCAATTTGAAAAAAAAATTAAACTTTTGAATTTTTATTACTTTTATTTTTACATGAAATGACAAAAAAGTGAGTTTATAATACATTTGCCTAATAAAATATATTTATGTTTTTTTTTTCATTATCAATAATTTTAGTTAGAAAAAACGAAAGGTGGGCAATTTTTAAAACTTTTATTATGTTTGCATTCAAAATTTGTATATTTAAAAAATTATATGTGTATTTCATCACCTTTCAAAAACAGTTTTTAGATTTCGGTTGCGTTTAGAAATAATTAATTATTTGGATTTTATTGTAAAGTGGAAATATTTTGAGCTTTTGACAAAGTGTGTATTTCATATAGTTTAGCAGCAGGGAAGGAAGGCCGGATGAAGAGAGGAGTCCGTGAGGGGGGGAACGAAGGAGGGGAATGAAGGGGGGGGTTCGCGGAAGGGGCAATGTGGAGAAGGGGGCAGGAATGGGGATGCATGGAAAAGGACACACAGGGAGAAACAATTTCTTTCTTTGAATGACATTGCCAATGCATGCTGGGTACCCGCTAATAGACAATAAATCTATAAAATGTCCTACATATTTGACCTTATCATTTCGGAACACATTAGGAATTGATGAGTTTGATGACAGCGGTTTAGTTTGTTGTATAAATAATAATTAATAATTGTTATTGATTAATTAAGCATGAAGCAACAAACAAACATGGTTGTTCTGAAATTTGTACAAAGATCTATCTACATTTTATCAATCGGTAAACGTGAATCCTAGCATGTCACCCTTTTAATAAAAATAACCTTTATCAACCTTTTGTCCTTATCATTACCGTGAATTCTGTTTTCATTTCAACTTCCATTTGCATCAGCGCTCTACCTGACATTTCTATTATACGATCCACGGTAAGATTCTAATCTAAAGTATGCAATCAATAAATTACATTACTAAACTCAACTATATATTATAATCCGTTATCTCCATTGTTTGTCGTGTTTTCAAGTGTCACGGGTATTATCAGTTGAATAGATCAGCAAATAGGATCCAGTTATCTCTCACAAATCATATACATTGCCTACCGTGTCATTAATGTGTAAAGGTATTATCGTGGTTTGCTCGAGTCCATTCACATTTATTTTGGCGGCTTAAAGCATCAGACCTGTCTTATATTTTTTTACTATCTCAAATTAAAATGATGTATGGCATTGTCTGATATCTCTTTTATTTAGATTAATTAGATATTTTTGTTTAACCACTCCGATCTATTGCGAATGTGCAAGTTTTTTGTCTTAAACGAAATGTCATATTTACAAAAACTTTGTGTTATTTCCGCTTCACAATTAAAGTTCTATAAATGAAACATTTCTGAACGTAGCCGAATACTAAAAACTGTTTTTGAAAGGTTACGAAATAAGCTTTCAAATTGTTATATTACAAATAAATATTAAAATTTAGAATGCAATCATTAAAAAAATGTAAAAATGACTGACATGTTTTTATGCGAAAACGGTACTAAAATCACGGATTATATAAAAAAAAATCATACTTATCCTATCGAATAAATGTATAATAACCAATTTAGTCACCTCACTTTTTTATCATTTCATACAAGAATATTTAATAAAAAAATAACAATGTCTAACAGTGGGTAGGCCGGTGGGTTATGAAATAAGCTTTCAAATATTACAAATAAATATTAACATTTGTAAATATTAAAATTTAGAATGCGAAAACATTAAAAAAATGTTAAAATGACTCATGTGATGTTTTTATGTGAAAACGGTACTAAAATTACAGATTATGTAAAAAACAATACTTATTCTCTTGTACAAATGTATAACAAACAATTTAGTCACCTCACTTTTTTATCATTTCATACAAGAATATTTAATAAAAAAATAACAACGTCTAACGGCAGGTAGGCGATTTGGCGGTCTACCATGTATATGACAGAATAGGTCTTTTTATGTATTTCTATGGACAACTTGAATAGTGATGGGTAGCTTGATTTATTATGGAGCTTCTACTTTTTGTTTTAAGGATGTCACTAGAACAATAACGGAGTTATAACGATTTCTGTGGAAACACACGCGTTGACGTGAAAACACGCTTATTGTACTTGACTGCTATCGTTATATTATTGTGTATATCTGCTTACGTATCGGAGTGGTTAAGTCATCGTTTCTCAATAAGAATAAGAAAAATGCGACATGCGTTGCAATGCAACTTTAAAGTTTTCTTTTATCCCTGTTTGTCCTTTCCCATACGTCCCTGTTCCCCTTCCGCCTCCCCTTCCTGTCCCATGTCCCCTTCACCTCCCGCATCCCATTCCCCTCCCTCATCCCATTCCCCTCCCTCATTCCCCCTCCACTTTCTCCGCCTTGCCCCTCCCTTCTACCGTTTCCCACTGTCCCGTTCGTTTATTTTATTTATTTATGTAATTACAACGAGAGGCATCTAGCGAAATTAAATGAAACAATAAAATCATCATTGCGTATCGACCCTTTAGATTTTCAGTCACGGGCCACCTCCAGTAGCCATATATTATTATCTAAATACATGCACGAATATGTCATTTAAGTAGCCACTATGTAGTCACTAA
Source organism: Limnephilus lunatus (assembly GCA_917563855.2). NCBI lineage: Eukaryota > Metazoa > Arthropoda > Insecta > Trichoptera > Limnephilidae > Limnephilus > Limnephilus lunatus. Next base: position 3,220,638 of record OU830593.1, on the reverse strand, counting down.
CACAATAATGTTCTCAGGTACTTATATGGCGATACTGAAGCCCTTGACACTTTGACATATTTACATTTATTATCTTTGTTCCGTCAATTGATTTATTGTGAGTCATAAATTTAATTACTAGTACTTAGCTCTGCAGAAGGTGAAACATGATGAATTCAGTACATTTAACTCCAAAGAAAACCCAAACCTAACCATCACATCATTGTTGAAGAGGTTGGAACTCCACACAACTTCCGTTTGATAGATTTCCCTATTGTTTGGTTTTAAAATGAAAATACGCATATTTCTTACCGGGGTTTCATTTACCTCGAGGTACCGCGGTGGTATTAAATAAACTATATTTGTAATTGTGTTGTGTGCGCCTTCGCAAAGGTAAGTGATTGGTTTTCCATTATTTTTCCCTACACATATTATTACCCAATGCCAACAAACACCATTTCGTTTAGTATTTACAGTCCATCTCCCAGTGCATCTGAAGCAGTAATTCGGAAACAGTTTCGGATGCTACACCTGTATTAACAAACAGATTGCAATCTTTAGAGCACAGGTGTCAGGTGGGAATGTTGTCCTTGTTCCATCGGTATTTCAATGGAAAATGTTCTGAGGAACTAGTGTCATTGATCTCTTGGCCACCGATGCATAGTCGGGAAACACGCCAAACGAGCGCCCAAAATGTGTACACTGTTGATGTTTGTCGCACGAGAACTCGTTCTTGAGTTCAAAAATTAATAAGAAACTGGCAGGAGTGGCTTTCTTTCATGGGATAGTCGAGATTCTCCAAGGGGCCTAGCCCTGAGGACGAGAATAATGATTTAATTAATCAAAATATATTTAACTAGTTAAGGTACCCTGCTTTTTATTTATTTTATACACTTTACAAATACAAGACAAAAAGTCCCGTAAACTACTTTTTAGCAGTTTGTTTAACGGGTTCTTTTCGTTAAAGATCTTATTAAAGTGATTTAATAGTTACATTTTTACAATTATATAAAATAAAATAAAAAATTTTACAGAAATATAGATAAAAATAAATTTTTGAAAACATAACTAACATTTTTAAAGTCTTTAGAATAATATGTCATTGTAAGCTAATACAAATTAATTCTTTCCGTAAGCCAAGTCTTCAGTAAATTCATTAATTGTTGGTTTTGGGCACAGTTTTTAATTTCAGCAGGTAACATATTTAAACAACTGGGAATCAAGTAATTTAACGTTCTTTGTCCATATTTATTTGTATGCTTAGGTACAATTAGCCCTTCATTAAAGTTAAAACTAGTATTATGGTTGTGTTCCAGCCTGTTAATATATAAAGGATTATTTATGTGCTGAAATATAATTTTGTACCACAGAATTGCTCTCACTGAAAGAACTTTGAGACTATGATAAAAGTATGGAATATTATGCCTTTCTTTGTATAAATTTTTTTCAGCTAATAATTTAACCAATGAATTTTGCACTGATTGAACATGGTCCATATTTGTTTTCCTGTAAAACAAATATAGACCATGTTCCTCTCCCGCGTTCCCCTTCCACCTTCCCCGCCTTCCTCTCTCCTGCGAATCCCACCTCCCCCATTCCCTTCTCCCTCCCTTTCACACATTTTCATTTATACAAATTTCTTAACGCCAGAGCTTACCAATATATATAGCCTATAACCTTCGCGGGCATGCGCGCAACATATGACCAAGGTTTCATCTCAATCGGATGAACGGTATAGCAGCGCATATTGATTTTTATGCATAAGATATTGATATATTGAATATTAAGTTTCTAGATGTTTTCTTATTCCACCCCCATTAAAACCCCTAAGTAAAAGTTTCACTGTTTATATTATCCATCAATACGTTGTGTTAATGTTTGCAGGAAACATGTTTGACTGGGGGGCGCGTGCAATATCAGATATCCTGGAGAAGAACGCCGACTTTGGCTTGCGAGAGGCCCTGGACAAGATTCAAAGAAGACCCTGGCTCGTCGATGGACTCGACAAATGGCTGCAAAGACTTAAGGTACGGTGGTACCCGCTTTTAAATTTGCATTTAACCTCTCAGGCTAATATGTTTGCTTTTGGAAAGAGCTCATATAGGTCTCTAGAAATCGTTGTGTCTCCCTTACTGTCATGGTGAGAAATTCGATCTAAATGGTGTTTGAAAGAGAAAACACCACACTTTATCTCACAGATATAATGATTCTATCGACTTGGATTGATTCACAATCAATGAAAACATAATAAACGATACCGTTTGAAACATTTTTTTTTTCAAAAATCCCCTCCCCCCTCTAGAATTTGTTAGTATTTTTTTTTCGGTGGACTCTGAATATTTTCATTTATACCACCAAGAAAAATGTTTGTGCATTTTGATACTATATGATATAATTAATCTCTGAAATTATCCAATAAAGCAATATTATTTCTTCCCAGGGTTCCCCGCACAGATGCTCCGCCATCTTCGTTGACAACAGCGGCGTAGACATCGTCCTCGGTGTTTTACCGTTTGTTCGCCAATTGCTTTTACGCAACACGGACGTCATCCTCTGCGCAAACTCTCAACCCGCCCTCAACGACACCACCTGCCGCGAACTGCGCGACATCGTGCAGAGGGCCGGACGCGAGAGTCCGGAGTTTGCGCGCGCCACGGAAGAGGGACGACTGGTCGTCATGGAGAACGGACAGAAGGGACCCTGCTTGGATCTCAATACATTAGATAAAGGTGTGCAAATATTTTTGTTTCAAATTTGGGTAACATTCACATATCAATGCAAATCATGGTTCCCATCAAGGGTGGTTGGTTATTACTATTTCGATTTCGCCTTGCACTCATCTATTTTTATTTTTTTTGCATTATTACACACAGGAAAATAATTTCCCTCATGGCCTAGGTCATCCTTTGGGATGCTGTATGAAGGGTGCAATACTTAGTGTTTCACATATATAAAACAGTGTTATAATACTTCAAGTTATATGAGACCTTGGGCTAATTTGTCAGAAGGTCAAAATGTTTCTGCTTTGCAATAAAATCCAATTAAATGAAATATATCTGAACACATTGGAAATTGTTTTTGAAAGTTGATGAAATGTGCTTTCAATTTTTATAATTTGAAATAAACATATAATTTTTTAAATATAAAATTTTGGAATGTAAACAAAAAGTTGTAAAAATGACTCATCTTACGGTTTTTTTTTAACAATAATTACAGATAACAAAAAAATATAAAAACATATGTATATATATTTTTTTTGGTAATTCTTCGGAACAAACGTCAACGGTTAATACGCACTTTTTTTTGATAAAACTTTTAGATTCTTCTTAATTACCATAAAAGACAACTATTTGCATTGGGGGAGGTTGAAAATGATACATTTTTAATTTTAGTTACGTAAATTGAAAATTTGCTTTAACACTGTTTGCAATATTATTGTTATTTTAATATGTTGGTATTACTGATATTTTACATTCCATGTTACACAAACCTAGCGTAGCCTCTAAACTACTTGAAAACTGGGATGTTTTTCTTGTCTTGACATGAGTAGGCGTTATAAAGGGGCACTTTCTTTTGAATCACAAACCATGTTACACAAATCTAGCGTATAGGTTTTTTCGGTTACGCGCCTTTGAATATATTGCCATGAAGTCAGTTACGGTATGATGTAGCCTTCCATATAGTATCAGTAATACCAACATAATAAAATGACAATAATCATTACAAATTGCATATGGTGAAGCGTTGTGTCTAAATACGAAAGAAGAATCTAAAGGTTTTATAAAAAAAAGTGCGTATTAACCGTTGACGTTTGTTCCGAATATTTACCTTTTTTTTAAGCAAAGGTTTTATAAACATTACCGTCAACTCATTTTTTGGCGTTTCATGTAAAAATAGTTAATAAAAAATTCCCAAAGTTTCATAATTTTTTTCAAATTGCAGTCGGAATCTTTGGTTTCATAAAGGTGTACATTTTAATTTTTTTGTGACTAACTTTTAAATTTGAAAATAAAGCGTGGTGTTTTCTCTTTTTAACACAGTTTAGATCATATTTCTAACCATGAGAGTAAGGGAGACACAATGATTTCTATAAGACCTATTTGAGTTGTTCCGAAAAGCAAACGGGGGGATTAAAACCATATCTGTTATTATTTAGGAGGAAAATATGTCAATAATTTGGTAACTATTTAGTTATTTGAAAATAAATATTTAACTAACCATCACAGTAATAGAAATATCATAAACAAAATTAATATTTTATTGTTCAATAATAACCAAAACATGGACTCTATCTTATTTACCTAAAATTAAATAAACTCAGGGTGTGTTTGGTCTAAAAGAACCTAAATAGTTACATTATTTGAAACAAATAAAGTATGTCAGATAACGTTTAGTTATTTTAATTAAGAAATTGATAAACTAATTGAATGTTTGAAAATATAGATCGTGCTAATAGAAAAATATATTTTTTTCCAACAAAAATGCATGCCTTCTCTACCAAATACTTTCTTACGTGTTCCGGTAACGTGTAGTTATATAAAAACAAGCATTTTTTCCACTTCCAGAATAAATTTAACATTCCATTCAAGTTTTGTCGCCATTTCTGTCAATCGTCAAACGAGTACAGTGAAACCCTCTTAAGAAGTTCTCTCTTAAGACGTTTTGTGGCTTAAGAAGTTTGGTTTTTTTGGTCCCTCAGCCTAAATTTGGCCCAATTTTTCCCACATATAAGGTTTTCCTGCTTAAGAAGTTTGTTTTTTCCGGTCCCTTGGAAAACTTCTTAAGAGGGTTTCACTGTAGTAGTAGATAGGAATCGAACTCGCATATCTTGCTACCAGCACTCTCAGTAGCGAGCAACAGAGGACAAACGCGTATTAATCGGCACGTAGCAACATGTACAAATGAGTATGGCAGGTATTCACTTGTGCTACGTGCATGAAACTCGAATCGCTTGTAAGTGTCTCCGTGTACGAATGACAACCCGCCAAAACACACGTTCACTCTCAGTGATAATTCCCTAGAACTGCTTCGTTAACTTCATTTCATTATATGTATACAGTTCATTATATTCAAGTAAACAGAAGTACAAAGAGCTCTCCCATTTCAAATTTCTAACTGTTCAACTGGGAGCTAGAGTCAATTCGCAGAAACGAGTAACCATACTCGTTTATAGATACTTACTTATTATTTATCATTGTCATATCATTTTAAACTGTTTCAAGAACGAGTGTTGAATTGAAAGTTGGACATTGCTGTTTTCACATACTGTGACAATATAAGTTTTGTAGACAAAGAAAACTTTACTTTCAAGTTAAAATGTTGCTAAATATAGTTGTTTTGGATTGTATTTCTCTTTCAGAACAAGAAAATAAATAGGACTCGTTGCTTACTACGAGATTTCATTTTGACCCATTGTTAAACTTGTTTCCTTTGTAAATAATGTCCTATTACTCCCCTTCCGCCTTCCCACTCCCACCTTTCCATTGACACCGTAAGGTCTATATCTATCACTTGTAATTAATTTTAAGTTGCTGTGGCTAACGAAACACAATGCCATCTACTTGATGGTTATCCAACCTAGATAACCACGTGTTGTGTCGATAAATTAGCTCACACCGCCATCTGTTAGGAACTTATGAAACTTAGAAATAATTACAAAGCATTGTTGTATAATGAACATTTAATTCGCAATAATAAATATTGAGGTCAAAAATCAAGATAAAAAAATTGGTCCAAATTACACACAATAAGCCAAATTTCATCAAAATCGGTTAAGTAGATTCTGAGTTTATCTCAAACAGACATCGTGACGCAAGATTTTTATGTATATAAAGATAAACTTGGTTAAAACTAAGTAATCTATCTAGTAATCTAATTTTGAATGGAAGAAATGTAATTCAATGATGTTCCTTGTTGGTTTTCAGAATTATGTACGAGCATGCGAACGCGAGCCGTGGATCTTGTGATAATCGAGGGAATGGGCCGAGCGCTACACACCAACCTGAACGCCAAATTCAAATGTGAAAGTTTGAAGATGGCCGTCGTCAAGAACCTCTGGCTGGCCCGGAGACTCGGCGGCGAAATCTTCTCCGTCATCTGCCAATACGAGACGTGAACCCCGACGTCCATTTAACGTTACCTCAACTATATATATTTTACCACCTGACTATTATAGTTCGACCTAAAAACAAAATACCGTTCCTTAAAGTTGTTCGGAATGACGGGAGGCGTAGCTAGCCACCAAAGAGGGCTAGCGAACTATAAATAAATCACGTCCTTTCCGCGCGTGGCAAGAGACACGTCTGCGCATCTTGTTTTGCTTGCAGTCTAGCTATAACCACGGTTATGTTATTGTTTGTCCCGATGATTTAAAATATCCCAAGTTACAGTAACAAAAGAATTGGCGACAGTCAAATATGTTTCCTACACTGTGCCAGATGTCTTTGTGAAAAAATCCTGATGAGTTGTAAGGTGATTATGATGCGAATTAAAAAATAAATTATATACTTTAACCCCCTAGGCGCATTACATATTTAAATTGTAAAATGGGGTAAGAACTATATTGCGTGTTGTCCTTGAACAATGTAAATTTTGACAATATTCTTGACGCATCATTGGCGCACAGTGTTTTTTTTATTCTGAATTTTGCAATTTTCTAGAACAAAATTACCAATGTCGTTATTTCTAATTCTGATTTCTTTTTCATGCGATATTTTAAATAAATAAATTTTTCTGATGAATATGATGAATAAAATTTTCTTGATGGAAAATTGCTAAAATCTATTTACGTAAGAGTGTCTTATTGTGTTTTATTCCGAGAATTATGAAATTTTGGCCGGGAGGTGAATTTAAGGGTTTAATGTAGTCATTATTTTTGGTTTAAATATTGAAAATGATTAAATATGTATTATGTATGTATATCAGTGGCGGTTTGTTGTAAAACTTTGGGGGTTGATCAAAAGTTGATTTAAAAGAGAAAAGGTAAACTAATTTAACCCCTCAGGCTAACAATAATAATAATAATAATTGGATAATTTATAGAGCGCCGTTTTTGTGAAAAATCACCTCAAGGGCGTGTTCGCCCTATTGTGTTCGCTTTTGAGAACAGCACACATAGGTCTCAAAGAAATCATTATATCTTCCTTTACTTTCATGGTGAGAAATACAGTATAAACGGCGCTAGAAAGAGAAAACATGTGTAGTGAAAGATGCGCCGCGTCCAAATACGAGTATTTTGGCTCTGAACAGAGAGAGGTGCATACCTCTCACTCTATGAGAAAGAATATTGTTTGTATGAAATATTCCATAGGAATTATATTTCCATATGTGCATTCTGAATTTTGCACCTATGAAAAGATTTTCACATGGCCAGATGGATTTTTTATTAAGGAATTTAGGTTGCGCGCTGTTCAAAATGTAGTTACAATCTTTTATTATAATTCATGTTTGTCTTTTTCATCTTTGCTAGTGTTTTAGAGTTCATTGCACATACTCTCCTTAGATAAAACCGCCACTGACGTATATCGTCATTTTAATTCAGCTATCAGTTTGTAAATTGCTGTATGGATAACAATGGCTATTCTGCTATCATAAGGGAAAACACAGTATCGTCCTTGAGACTCAAGGAGGGGGGTTGTATTTTTAATTATGATGGTAGAGTTTTGTGGTGAATTTGAGTTTTTTTTGCATTATTTTCGTGTTCAGTGTTGAAAAATAGTTATATATTTTTAAAAGTCAATACGTTGTGATAAAAAATAATTAATTTTAGAATCTGATGTACCTACGTAAGAATATTTTTTTTGTGTAGATGTATGGGATGTTTATTTTGTGTTCCGTATCGATGCCTGGAATCCATTATGAGAGAGAGCTAGCTCTTTCGCCCTTTTTGTAACCGTTTCGCGCGCGTTTATTCCCTACATTTGCCCTTTTATTCGACTTGCCACACTTTGTTTCTCTACTGGCAACACTGCGATGACGCGGTCTCAGATCACGTGGTGTTTTGTTTCATATGACGCTGTTTTTTCGCGCCGAAAGCCGTTTCGTGTTTCGCTGTGTTTAAAAAACATATTTTGAGTCGAACATTGAGTTTATTCCCTGCTCTTTTCAGTTGAAACATTGAATATACCGTGACAAATCATTTTCTGAGAAATTGACGTATTGTTTAGTGTGTTTTTTATTTGGGATTGTTTACGTGTTATTGTGCAATAAGATGAGTGACATCGAAAACAAAGACGCGTCGCCGGTCGAAAACGAGAATCAAGCGCGAGTTTCTCGGAAACGCCAACTACCGCGCGAAAGTTTTGGATCCGACACTTCGGAAGAAAGACATTACTACCGGGATCCTCGGGTAGACATCCTGATTCAACAGGTGTCGGCCTTGACAGACGTTTTTTCCGGGAATCGGGTAGAATTCAGCGAGGAGAAAACAGTCTCGGACAAAGAAGACTCCGCGGGAGATATGCGGCGGGAGGTAGAATCGGGGTTTTTAGAGATGCCCGCCAGCCTAGCCGCTCAGAAGAACGTTTTGGAATTCGGCAATCCAAGCACCTTGGTGAAGGAATCACCGACTCCGAAGGCGGATACTAAAAGACTATCAATTATCTCAGCTCTCCAACGTTTTGGTTCGGAGGAATGGTCGCGTGTTCGCTATGCCGAAACACAGAAAGCATACACCGCCACGCCCGCCTTCGTAGAGCTGGAGGTAAATGAAGAACTGAGGAGGTTCGATAAGAACAACTCCTTCGCACCAGCCCTGGACCGTTCCCTGGGAGCCCTCTCCAATGCAGTGCTATCCCAAACAGAGTCGGTCAGAGGAAACATGCAGGCACTGGTGAACTGGGCTTCCGAACCGGGCACCTGCTTGACCCCTGCGACTCTGTTTGACAAGATCCAAGGGATGTTTGCCAAGGAGTCAACATTCAGTAGGACCACAGATGACGTCCTACAGATCATATGTGGAAGGCGAACGGAATGCCTACAAAATAGGCGGAAGGCCCTGCTGGAGGGAGTAAGGGACCAGTACATCAGGGAAGGCCTTGCCAGGATTCCCCCGAGCGCCAGTCACCTCTTCAATAAAGAGGAACTAGCGGGCTATATCACGGCAAACGGGGGACGGGAAAAGATATTCGGTGGTGCATCCTCGTCCTATATCCCCCGTCAACCTCAACCCTCTACCTCACAAGTAGCAAGACCGGTGATAGAGGCTCCGCCCTCCCGACCCAGGAAGCCCTTTCGACCCGCTCCTAGGCCGGAGAAAGATAGGATGTACAGGCAGCCCGCCAAAAAGCCAGAGTCCTCTCGCAAGGCGACCAGCGATCGGGGTAGGAGGCGATGGAGGTGACTGGAGGCCGGAGCCATTCCGGGGAGGACGCCTAAAGGCGTACCAGGAGGTGTGGAAGGAGCTGGGAGCATCACCACTAATCCTGAAGATTCTGCAAGGAGCAAGGATTCACTTTGTATCAAAACCTCCTCTGGCGCTCCCATCGGCCGAGCTCAAGCAGAACTTCAGGACAAAGTCGTCTCCAGGTATGACCACACACATCAAAATGATGAAAGCGTCAAAGATCCTGGAGGCAGCAGACAACTCCCCAAGCTTCCTGTCAGGTATGTTCCTTACCTCAAAATCAGACCACACCTTCAGGCCCATCTTCAACTTGAAGGCCTTGAACGTCTTCATAGACTCAAAGCCCTTCAAACTTTTCAGTCATTTTCGGGTTCCGGAATTCCTCCAACCCGACGACTGGATGATAAAAGTCGACCTCTCCCAGGCTTACTTCCATGTGCCGATCGCAAGATCACACCGGAAGTTCCTGCGCCTCGTCTACGACGGAGAACTCCTTCAGATGACGTGTCTGCCCTTCGGCCTGTCATCAGCGCCAAGGATCTTCTCGCTGCTTTCAAACTGGGTAGCGGAACTGTTACGGAAAAAGGGGCTCAGGATTGTAGTCTACCTAGACGACTTCTTAGTAGTAAATCAATCCAGAAAACATCTCACCTCCCAAGCCGTTACTATAGTGCACACACTTCAACAGCTAGGCTGGTGCATAAACCCGGAGAAGTGTATCCTGACACCCACGCAGAAGTTGGAGTTCCTGGGCATAACATGGGACACGAGAGCAGATCAAAAATCTCTCTCCGACCGCAAGTGCTCTGGTCTACGCCAAGCCTTGCAGGTTCCCTTGAAAGTCGGCAGTTGCTCTCCCAGGCAGGCTCTCGGTCTACTGGGAAGACTCAACTTTGCAAATTTCGTGATCCCTCGTGGTCGCTTGCATTGCCGCAGACTGCAGAGGTTCAGCCGCCGCATACAGCATCTGAAACCAGCCCGTGCCGTTGCTCTGCCCAACGCAGCACGGCAGGACTTGCAGTGGTGGCTAGCAGCCATCGGAAGGACGAGCCCCATTCAACCTCTCCCATTCCATCACTTCCTGACGACAGACGCAGCAGACACAGGATGGGGAGGTCAACTAGACGACACCACAGTTGCGGGCCAATGGACGGGGGAACAGGCACTATGGCACTCAAACCAGAAGGAAGCTTACGCTGTGTTTGCAGTCATCAAAGACCAAGCTCATGCCCTGGCAGGGACAAATGTCTTACTGCAAACAGACAACAAGACAGTAGTGGCTTATGTCAACAAGGAAGGGGGCACAAAATCTTTAGCCCTTCTGGAAACAACGCGGGAGCTACTGGATTTTGTAGACCAGATGGAGATATCTCTGACGGCCCAATACATCCCAGGAAGGTACAACGGGATTGCGGACCGTCTCTCTCGGGGCGCACTGCTTCCAGAGTGGCATCTACTGAGTCCGGCAACGGAGGAGATATTTGGAAAATGGGGTCGCCCTCAAATAGACCTGTTCGCCTCAGCCACTGCTCACGTGGTACCAATCTACGTCTCCAAAGATTCAACCGACTGCTCAGCCTGCTTTCCCAACGCGTTCAGTCAACCTTGGGACTACAACCTAGCTTGGGTATTCCCTCCGCCAAACCTCGTTCCGAGAGTGCTCGCATACCTAAATCAGGCAAGGGGCATGTTTCTTCTAGTCGTCCCAAAATGGGAGAAGACCTTCTGGAGAAGCGACCTGAAACAACGAACAGACGAACCCCCCATTCGCCTGCGCAGCCTGGAAAGAGTCCTAGTAGACACGTCGACAGGACTACCCCCTCCCAGGATTCAGGATCTGGAACTAGAGGTCTGGAGAATTGCAGGTGGGAACAAGCCCTAACAACATGGAGTCGGGAAGAACGCCAACTCCTCAAATCGTCCTGGAGAGAGTCCACATTGAAGACCTACAAACCCGCATGGGACAGGTGGCGTAAATGGGGCACTCAAAATGGCGTGGACATCAACAATCCCCCACCAACAATGGTCGCCAGGTACTTAGCCTACCTATTCGTTCAAGGAGGTCTAGCCCCAAGAACCATCCAGGTCCACAAGTCAGCCATTGTCACATTCTGCGGCCCAGCTCAGAATGCGAGAAAAATCAGCTCCGATTTCTTGGTGAGACACGTTCTCAAGGCAATCTCAACGGCAAGGAGAACCAAGGAAAAAGCCCCCATCTGGGACCCCAGACAAGTGATAGATTGGCTTATCAAGAATTCCCCTGTGGAAGACTCACTGTTTGAAGCGTCACGGAGGACAGCAATACTTCTCGTCCTGGCGTCGGGCAGGAGAGTTCATGATCTGACACTGCTCAGAATCACCCCAGAACATTTTATCGACAAGAGGAGCACTATTACCCTGTGGCCAATTTTCGGGGCAAAAACTGATACAGCCAACCACAAACAATCAGGCTGGAAACTGACGGCTTCTCAAAAAGACAACATCAACCTCCTTAAATGGTTGAGGAAAGTCGTTGCTCTCTCTGCAACCAGAAGGGGTCTGCTGCTAAAGAACCTGTTTGTGACCACATCGGGAGAAGCAAAACCGGCAACACAAACAATAATAGGGGGATGGATTAAATCAGTCCTCAGGGAAGCAGGAGTCCACGCCACCCCGGGAAGTGTACGCTCGGCTGTAGCCTCCCTAAACTGGTTGGAAGATTACCCCATAGAAGAGATACTTGCTAGAGGGAATTGGAAGTCTGAGCACACCTTCCGGAAGTTCTACCAAAAGGAGATAGTGCACTCCAGTAGCGAGCACCTCCAGTGCTCAATGGCTCCATTCTTTACTCCAGTATAAATAGCATCACATATAACGCTAGGTTTTCAGATCACCAGGTGAGAGCAGACACATCTCATAATGGATTCCAGGCATCGATACGGAACACAAAATAGAATAATTTTACCTACCAATAAAATTTATATTTTGTTTCCATCGATGCCTGGAATCCAGGTAATCCCTACCTGGTGCATTACGAGTCATATGAAACAAAACACCACGTGATCTGAGACCGCGTCATCGCAGTGTTGCCAGTAGAGAAACAAAGTGTGGCAAGTCGAATAAAAGGGCAAATGTAGGGAATAAACGCGCGCGAAACGGTTACAAAAAGGGCGAAAGAGCTAGCTCTCTCTCATAATGGATTCCAGGCATCGATGGAAACAAAATATAAATTTTATTGGTAGGTAAAATTATTCTATTATATTTTTCGTTGTATTTTCCCTTATATACAATTTTATGACAACAATCTTATGATAATAAAAAAAAACAATAAATTTAATAGATTATAGTAAAAAGTGTGAATATTTTTATGCAAATTTTTGGTTTTAGTACTTATGTAAAATATGTATGTAGAGTTCAATTATAAATAATTTCAGTTCCTGTTCTTTATCTTGCAATTTTTCCTAAGATTCTCTGAATATCATAAAATGGGGTGAATTCATTGATATTATATACATAGATGAGACATTTAGCGAATAAATTGGTTCAACGGAATCGTAGGTTAGTACCTCCATTTCTCTATTAGTACAACAACAACAACCGTCGACCGTATGGCGTGTGACGTATCAAAGTAGGATGGAAAAGGATGAAACCATGGGCTTGAGTAAAAGGAGAGGACGATCTGACGGCAGAGCCTTTCGACGCGGTGGCTTCAGTTAGAATTCACTTTCCCGAAGGCCTGTTCGTGCATGATTTGAACACGAATCTCGGAGAATTATTTACGGGATAGCGCCTCTATAGTATATCTCTATGGGTGAATTTAGCCTCTCAGAGGCTGGGCAAATCGTAAGTGGCTAGACAGCCACCTCTGGTCTGGAGTCCCAAAATACCTTTAAAAAAAACCCTTCACTCTGTACAGAAACAAGCAGTCCGTTTGATAGATTTTCCTATCCTATTATCTATATCCAGGCGTATTGCAATCTTTAGAGCACAGGCGTTAGTTATGTATGCTGTCCTTGTTCTACCAGTATTACAATGGAAGTTACTCTGTGGAACTAGTGTCATTGATTCTTTTGGCACTGGTGCACAGTCAGGAAACATGCCCATCATTTGTATGCATACAGTTGACATTTGCAAACAACTTTTTTGTGAAAACATTTCTTTGTCATTCATTGCACATGTTTAAACAATTGAAATATATATATATATTTTTTAAGGTTGCATAAGCGTTTGGGGAGTCAAAAAAAATTAAAACGTGGTGATCAAAATTACCTTCTAAAACGGAGTGGGGCGGTATACCACTACAATAATACGATACAAAAAATTTAGAAAAAAAAATTTGAGTTCAAATATTTAAGTAGTTATTTATTATACATATATCGATAGACACTGATATTCTTTACATTATAAATGACACAAAACTATTATAAATGTTCTTACATTTTTCTCTGTATAAAAAAATCTAAAAAAACAGCTTCACATTTCAACATATTTGAATATAACTAGAAACCAAATAATTTGACAATTATTTTCAATGCATCGTTGCACTCATGTTGTCCTAAAAAAAATTTATTAATACATAAATATATACACAATGATCAAAGTCATCCCTCATTTCAAAAGTTGACCCATCTTACGGTACTTTTCAATAAATTTGTACACGTGCTGAATTTAGTAAAAAAAATTATCTTTTGAAGTTACAATGGTCGTTTTCTAAACCCCCTAAACCATTCTTTAAATAAAAACTTATCTTTTTTTCTTATAATCCTTGTTTCATTTGTCTACTCATTTTTATTTTTTTGTAAATCATGTTGAAAAAGTCAAATAATGTTATCTACGCAAAACATAATTATTCATTTGTCGTTTTGTAGATAACGTTGTTTGACTTTAAGGGGTTACCTGGGTCTCATAGCCAAGAATAAAACCATATTTTTTTTTTTGATTTTTGAGCACATAAAAGAACAACTTCTCAACAATATTGAAAAAAAAATTGTCATAAAAAAATTCAAAAAATTTCAGCCAGGGCCAGGATAACTCATGATAGCTAAACATGATAAAAAAACATTTTTTTTCTGTTAGTAGATTAGCATAAGCTGTCCTTGAACAAAGGGTTTCTCAAAAAATTTAAATTTGAATTTTTGACAGACTTGTATGCAAAACAATTCAATGTTTGGTACAATTTACACTATGTAGCCTTGTAAAATTATATATAGTCGAAAAAAAAATCCTTCGTTCAGGGACTGGTCAATGCTATTATGACGAAATCTGCCAAATTTCAATGAGATCGGTGCATTGGTTTCTGAGAAATCTTGCTTACCGACTTCAAAAATGGTGTTTCGAGATAAACATGATTGAAGTTTCAAGTATCCCGGTCTTTCCCAACGGGTGGGGGATTCGCAAAGGCTCTCTCTCCTAGATTTTTACTCCGATTAACTTAAAACTTTAGGATAATATTCTAGACATTGTACAATTAGATAAAATAAAAAAAATTAATAATTTCAGACCCATGTAAACCCTGGCGATGGCTGCGTGGCCTTTTTCATACAAAACATAAATTTAAAATACCCAACCAAATGGATTTTTTTTTCTAGCAAAAGTTGTAGCAAATATCTAATACGGATTTGTATTACTTAATTTATTTATGTTTTAAATTATAAAATGTAGTAAATTAGAGAATTTAATTTTTTCATGATTTTCGAGGAAACTTTGGCAATTATTTGTTAGTAAATAATAATAATTTAAAAAAAAAAAATTCTCTATTTACTACAATAAAAATTAAATATAAAATAAAAATGATTCAAAAAAAGGATTTTGATTTGCGTAAATGTAAAATTACAAACGACCGATTTATGTTGGAGCACATATTTGTTGTATATAAATTAAAATTTCTACCCAAAACTTCCTTTTTTAGGCTATATTATTTTTTTAAATTTTATATTTCATTTTACTTGCACAGTATTAGGGGTAAGATTCTTTTTTTAATAATTATAATTGGCAAAAAAATGGCAAGTTGTCTCTAAAATAATGCAAATTGAATTATTTAATGGCCCACATGTCGTAATTTGAAAAATAAATAAATAAAGGAGCACATATCCATACTAGATAATATAATTAATATATGCTATGGTTTTTGATTAAAAAAAATTATTATTCAGTTGGTATTGGTATTTTTAACTGTATTTTAGCCTCAAATCCAAATTTATGTTTTATAAGAAAAAGCTCGCCACCATTATTCCCCTTAAGCCCTCGAATTATTGGTATGTTTTTTTGTAGATAACGTTGTTTGACTTTAAACCCTCAATTTATCAGTATGTTTTTTTGTAGATAACGTTGTTTGACTTTAAACCCTCAATTTATCAGTATGTTTTTTTGTAGATAACGTTGTTTGACTTTAAACCCTCAATTTATCAGTATGTTTTTTTGTAGATAACGTTGTTTGACTTTAAACCCTCAATTTATCAGTATGTTTTTTTGTAGATAACGTTGTTTGACTTTAAACCCTCAATTTATCGGTATGTTTTTTTGTAGATAACGTTGTTTGACTTTAAACCCTCAAATTATTTGTATTTTTTTTTGTAGATAATGTTGTTTGACTTTAAACCCTCAAATTATTGGTATGTTCTTTTGTAGATATGTAACGTTGTTTGACTTTAAGAGCGCATAACCAGCCAGCGGACGAAAATCCACATTTCGTCGAAAGATGTTCTTACGATCGTACAGGGCGGTTCCAATGAGAAAGATAAGGTATTCTCCGAACCAGCTTTTTAAAATTATAACTCAATATCGATTTTATTTCATTCCAAAGTTGCTTTAATTTATACCTGCATCCAAAAATGCTGAAAGGCGTGATGATAAAACTAATAAAATTATGTACTTTTTGTAATTATTTTTTGATCATAAGTATTTATCATTTTTCAATAATGTCTTAGCAAAATTATAATGTAAAAAAATCTGAAATATATTAGTCTGTAAGTGCGCAAATAAATGCACAAACGGACCAATTTTCGTCAAGAAACACATGTACTTATATATTTTTTAAAATTTTATTTATACTAAAATTAAAATTCTGTTACATACGTTTACCAGATAATATATTGATTTATTTTACTGCATGATTATATGATTTGAAATGGGTGTTGTATAATACATGTACTTTTTTGAAAATTTAACAAATCCGCCAACGACCTATGGTATAACCTTATTATATTAAAAATAAACATTTTTTCTGAAAATTTATTACATACGTTTACTAGATAAAATAACAATCTTTCGAAATCAATTTATAGATTTTTGTGGAAAAGAGTCAATACGTCTAAACACTAATTTAAAAATGACATATTTCTGGTTTTCTCTGGTTATACACTCTTAAACTCTCAAATTATTGGTATGTTTTTTTTTTGTAGATAGCGTTGTTTGACTTTAAGCCCTTGCTGTGCCTTTGTAAACTTGTGTTTTTTTAATGTTTAGTTTCTAACTTCCTACAAAACTAATGTTTTATTATAATTGACTGATTCTTATTTAATTTTTTCGAACTGTATGAAAAGTTCAATAACAATTTTGTGCTTGCTAGCATAGAATAAAATTAACCTACTAATAAAAGCAGTAGACCAGAATTGAATTCAAAGTAAATTTTAATTAGTCAGAATACAGCAAAAAAATTACGCCTTGTTAACTGTGTAGTGTCAAAAGTTACGCTCTGTTAACTGTGTAGTGTCATTTTAATTTTTAAAATTACACTGTTAACTGTCATTTTCAAGTTATAAATTACACTCTGCTAACTGTGTAGTGTCATTTTCAAGTTAAAAATTACGCTCTGTTAACTGTGTAGTGTCATTTTCAAGTTAAAACTTACGCTCTGTTAACTGTGTAGTGTCATTTTCAAGTTAAAACTTACGCTCTGTTAACTGTGTAGTGTCATTTTCAAGTTAAAAATTACGCTCTGTTAACTGTGTAGTGTCATTTTCAAGTTAAAACTTACGCTCTGTTAACTGTGTAGTGTCATTTTCAAGTTAAAACTTACGCTCGGTTAACTGTGTAGTGTCATTTTCTGATATTCTGACCTTCTGACAGAATATGCTCGAGGCCTGAGGGGTCAAAGATTGCAAAGTTTGATTGTAAACAAGGGTCTTACAATAACATCACCATTTAAGCCAAAATGAAAATTGTCTTACGTAGGTAGAAATTAAATTGGGATTATTACTACATAGGTAGAAATTAAATTGGGACTATTACTGCACAGGTAGAAATCAAATCGGGACTATTAACTACACAGGTAGAAATTAAATTGGGACTATTACTACACAGGTAGAAATTAAATCGGGACTATTACTACACAGGTAGAAATTAAATTGGAACTATTAACTACACAGGTAGAGATTAAATTGGGACTATTACTACACAGGTAGAAATTAAATTGGGACTATTAACTACACAGGTAGAAATTAAATTGGGACTATTAACTACACAGGTAGAAATTAAATTGGGACTATTACAACAATGATACAAGTAATCATTTGAAATTGCTGGCGATTTTTTAAATCTTCTAGAAAATTAGATAAAAATTCAAAATAAAATCTGGTAACGGACCATACATAAATTACATCACACAAATTTCATGATATTTTTACCCCCCCCCCCGTCACATTTGTGAGACCCCCTCCCCCCCTAGCGTGACATCATATATTTTGCAATTTTACATGTAAAAATAATAGTTAGTGATATTTTAAAGTTTTTCGTCAACATTTAATATCGTCATGGTCATATTTACTACAACGGAGGGGGCATAATAATGGGATAGGGAAGATATTTTTGTGGCAGTCGCATGTGTTGCAGTCGTTTTGTGCATGTGACGTCACAAAGCTGATGACCCCCCCATACCCCTTTTCACACTTTTCTACCTCCCCCCTTTACGGTGTGATGTAATTTATGAATGGCCCCTAATTTTGTCCATTGAGAATTTGCTTTATAGTTAGGTTTTAAAAGATTGATATTTTTTTGTCAAAATTATATTTGTGGTAAAAAGGTTGCCACTTGACTGGGTCGTTGTAATTTTTTTTTAATCTGAGGTGATTTAGTAGGAATTAACAATTTTGTACAAACAAAAATGATATTTGAACGTTGAATGAATAATATAGTGTGTGTTTCTTGTAAATAATTTGTTATGTAAAATTTTCAAAAATATATAGATTATAAAAAATAAAAACCGTTAGTTTTTTTATGAGCATTTAATGTGTTTCAAACACAGAATTTATTAAATATTTGTAACATGCCATTGATTCATACAAATAAAACATAATATATCAAAAATTAAAAATATTTGAAAAATGTGAGATTCTCCAGAAAGATGTGGTTCCTAATTTCTCTGCCTACCCCTGTGGCACATAATGTGATATTAGTGTAGCGACCCAATATTTAGCGAACCGAGTATTTTTAACAATGGTATTATCACTTCTTTATACGCTGGCAACGCCAGTGGTTTGAGATGGTTCAAGCTTCTCAGAACGGTTGCTATTGTGAAATTTGTATTCGGTTCGGTAACACATATATCTTGTTAGCATAAAATCTTCTGTTTTTTTTCGCGCTTGTAAAAATACTCGGTTCGCTAAATATTGTATCGCTACAACATAATAAAACATGATAGATATATCAAAAATTATTAAAAATTTGAGATTCTCCAGATAGATGTAGTCTCCCTCTGCCTGCCCCCGTGGAACATAATGTGATAATACAGATTGACATACTTATCTATGCAGGTAGCTTAGGGGTAAAATTAAAATTATTCATAAACTGCTTGTTTATAGATAGATGGCACTAATTTAATTATTTTATAAAAAAAAATTGAAGTTACGCATTAAGATTTAAGATGAATAATTGTTTATTTACGCATGTACTTCGATCATCCAGTTGATTAGTCAGATATTTCCAAATACTAAGCTTTGAGATAATGAGAAAAGCTATATTTAAATGATCACTATACAGTCCCTGGCCAAATTATTACACGCACTGCAAGATTTCATGTAAAATATTAATTACCGGGAGATATTGTACTGTTTTATTATTTTAGATTGATTTGTTTTTTTTATTTTTATATTATCCAATCAATTACGGATTTATTTGATATACATAAAACAGAATTAATTTAGAAAAACGTTTTCTACCCATAATGAAAATAGTCCAATTACTTTTTTAAAACACTGCATACAAAATAAACTAATAACTGAGTAGTATAAAACTGTTAAACAAACAACCACAGTCCATAGAGCCACAGAAACACGTCCGTACCTGACTCGATTCCGATCGCGACTGATACAGGTTTGTACTTGTTTACGTTCATGTATCACTTTGTCAACACAGTGTTGCCATATGTGAAAAATAAATACAAATATGTAGTCTACAACAATTCTTTTAAATAAAAATCAATAATATTGTAGTTTAAATATACCATTATTGCATAAAAACTCTTAAGAAACATAAAATTACAAAAAAAAATACAGTGCGTCTAATAATTTGGCCAGGGACTGTAAATAAAATATTATTTACACGTGTCTGTGTTTTACATATTAAATGTGCTATAAAATAACATCGGGAGTCATAAAGGTCCGGTACATTAGTATGACATTTTGAAATATCCTACTAGTGACCCAGAAAACATCAACATATTGTTTAATTCACTACAAGATTTTCTCCATTATAATTGATTTGGTGGTGTTTATGAGTAATCTGAGTATTGTACCAGATAGAGTGTACACGTCTACATATAACTGCATACTCAACTCAAATTTCGATTTTTAGGAGATGTCTGACTAATCAACTAGACGATCGACATATGGAATACGAATATTAGTAAGGAGAGGAAGTTCTGGAAAGGAAACAGGTAAGAGGGGTGGGTAGGAATCTGGGAGTCAGTGTGTCCAGGAGCAATGGACGTATGAATCTATTCCTCCCACTGCGGTGCAAAGTGATGTTCCGATATAGTCACAAACACGGGCACCCCTGCTAAATCACCAAACGTAGCAAACTATTTGGGTTAACGGGTTAACCTATGGCAGATTGAGTCAAATTGAGATTCATGTTAAGCATGACTTGCAAAAAGTGTTTTTTCCAAAGATATTCAAATACAAAAGAGATATGCTATGATGTCCGCGCGACTGTCGGCGGACTACTACCTAATCGGAGTAGTTTGCATACGAAAATAATTTGTTCATTTTGTTGATTTTTTTAAGGTGTGCATTAGTATTGGTTAACAATTTAGTTTGATTATGGAAATAATTCGTTCATTTAGTTTGATGTTCGTTTAGTTTTTTCGTTAATTATTCGTTCATTTAATTTTCTCGTTAATTGGTAAACAATATCGGCAACACCCGGAAGTGCAGTCCCACCTTGTAAAAACTGCGGATAGCACATCTTTTATATTTCAATTTCTTTTGTTTTTTCCTAAAATAATTAAATTACCGCCATCTATGAGAGCTACATTATAACGTATGTTTGTACCAAAGAGAAAGTATCGAATTAACTGTTTTTTAAATTTTCATTAATTCATGTGTTCTCTATTTCTTCTTCCCAAAGAAGGACATAATATTCTTGGATCCACTAGCCGCTTTCTGCAACTGTTTTTCCTTGATGGTCAGAACCGCTGGTTTAGCCGGAGTCTGCTGTTTTGGACTTGTAAAGAATTCACTCTTAACTTGGGCAGTTTCACCAACTTCTATGTTTTCTTTTATGTCTTCGGCATTTTCCTTCTTTGCTTTCTTATTTTTCTCTTTCTCGATATTATCCGGTTCCGATTTTCTCTTATTGCCAATCGTCGCAATAACTTCTGCTTTGAAATTGAATCTATCGTACAACGACTGACTCAATTCTTCTTGTAAATATTCACTGACGATTCCATGAGCATACTTTAGATATGATTCTGAAATAAATAAAATACATAATATTATAATTATTTGTGATACAAATTCTGGTGTATGGCAATGAGGCACAGAACTGGCGGAGGGAGAACACACTAGAAATGAGATCTCTGAGGTGTATTTGTGGTAAAATTACATATGACCATATTATGAATCAGGAGATCTGAAAGTAATGCAAGACCGATATAAAAGTAAATAACAATATTTTAACCCCTCAGGCTAATTTGTTCGCTAAATCGTTGTGTTTCTTATGATTTAAAAAGTGTTAGAAAAAGAAAACACCACACTTTATATTCAAATCTAAAATTTAACCACAAAATAATTTTTTTTTTTTTTCAGTGAATAACCGCACAAGAATCTCAACTGCTCCCGTCTGGAGCCAGTGAGACTATGGCATCCCCAATTGGGGTATGTTGTGAGGCTGAAGGTAGTTGGGAGGGGAAGGAGGTGGGGAAGAGGAAGGTTGGGAAGTACCTGGCTATTCAGATCTAATCACCAAACACGGCTAAAGCCATTTTCAAGCAACGTTTCAATTCTGAATGGTGGTCTTACACCAGGGCGATACTGATAGTATCTTCCACTCTGGAACGTGCCGCAAATATACTATATATTATTTTAAATGAAATAATTGTGAAATAACACAAATTAATCAAATAAAATTTATTTGCGCACGCCGGGTTCGAACCCGCGACCTCCGGATTGTGAGTCAAGAGTCTTTGCCGCTGGACTACGGAGGTCTTCCAGTTAAAATGAGCATTATGAAATCAAAGTTTCCAAATGCAATTTGAAAAAAAAACGTGCAATTCACACGCGGCAGAAGTGAAACCTTCAGAAAACTAAAGTAGACAAGAGACTAAACTATGAAGCACCACACAAAGAGGAGACCGATAGGCTACAAAGTACCGCACAAAGAGGAAACCGATTATACTATCTCAGTCTCTCGCAGGTTAAAGTAGTACATAACTTGCTGTTTTACCATTGGAAACATTTTCTATTTTTGAATCAATTGGCCCTGTACCTAGGACTTAGGGCTTCACTATGTCCCGTTCAATGCAAAGATCCGGTTCAGTGAACCGGCTCAGTTGAACGACATTCCACGAAAGAATTAATCCATCTCCTCCTGCCCCTCCCGTGTTTCCTCGCCCTCCTTAATACTTCATTCAAAAGGAACCAATATATTGGGACTTTCCTTTGTTAGAAAGAAAGAAATCAAGAAATCCTTTATTTGGTTGAGTTTTGGTGCGAGTATGAAACGTCAGTAACGAAATATCAGTACGGTAATCATATGCACATCTCTTGTCGCTTTTGTTAGTTTGTACCTGAGGTATATAATTACGTAGTTTTAAAATTATTACTGACTTGTGATTATAGTTTTAATTTAAAATTTCATGATGTCATCAAGAAAAAAGAGTGAAATTTGGAATCATTTTTCTGTTGCCACAAATAATAATACCAAATGTGCTTACTGTTCACAACTAATTAGTACAAGTGCTGGTTCGACTGCCACCGCACAGAAAACACGCACACAGAACTGTAAACCGTTACCTGAACTGAACTGTAAACCGTTACCTTAATTTTATATTTTATCAATCCGTATTGTTGAATGATACACTGATCTTTCGGCTCTCGGCTCCCGTGGGTCAGTCGGCTCTCCGGATCTGGCAGGTCTCGCAGATCACCCGCTCACTTGTTTGCAAAGATCCGCAAACCGTTTATATCGGTCTTTGGGAACCGGATCTTACAGATCCGTATGAAAATCCTTGAAAATCAATCGCGAACAACTCACTTGTACTGTACAGTATGCCCAGTAAGCAGGTTGATTTATTAGTAAAGAAAGTCTATCTTCTCTCAATTATACTGCTGTGGTTTCTGAAGAAGTTTGTTGGTTTGTCCTGGATGTAATTTTATTTGACTGAAAATTGTACAAAATATATCATTGACTTTATTGTATTTACCATCATTATCATCTTCCTGCTTCAGAGAGCTGGTAACGAATGTTGCTGAAACAGCAGAGCCAGATTTAACATGGATTTTCTCTTTCTTCAAGGCCGCCGCCACTCTCCTCACTTTAGCTTCCAACCATTTCAAAGCCTTTTCTCCATTATACTTGTAGGCACAAAGATCCTTGGGTCCCTATATAAAATAAATAAATATTAGAATGCAGCTATAACTTTGTGGTGATTCATTGTGAGCCCCATCTTAGATATGTTCCCATTCACTGTTCATTCTATCTCCTCGACCTAGTCTTGACTAATCCTTAGTCACGTCTCAACCCCCACTTCACCACCTACTATAATATGTTCACCCATAATAATTTTGTAATATTCAGATAGTATATATTTTGCTGTGAGAAAGAAACGGTTGGAAAAAAATATGGTGGTTTAAAACATAGCTATCTTAATTAATTTAATTAAAATAAGTAAAAATTCTACTACACAGTAACATTGTGTATCACTGAAAAAAAAAAAAAACTACAACTCGTTTTTATGTTCAACAGCTCAGCTATAGAATGATTTGCCGGCCTCTGCATTTCCTCCCTCCTACAACATGGTTCAACAGGTTCACTCCTTCCTTTAATCGCCCTTGAGGTGATTTTTCACAAAAACGGCGCTCTACAAATTGTCCAATTATTATTATTATTATTAATCAACAGGCCCTAAGAGAAATAATTTCGATACGGCTTGCGATGTGGAGTTAATATAAAAAATAAATAATAGAACCTACTTAAGGGGAGGCAGGTATGGGTACCGCCGCCCTGGGAACCATTTATCGGAAAACCAACACCTCTGCCATAGGTCACCCCAAGTGGTTCGCTACGTTTGGTGACTTAGCATGGGTGCCTGGATTCATGGGTTGGAGGTTTGTCAAGGTCTTGTGCCGATGTATCTGCCCACCTGCTGCGTGACGGGCCGGGGCAAGAGACTGATTGAGGAGGTCTTTTGACCTCTCCAGCCAAAATCCCTCGACCCATCACCTTGCACCGCAATTTAAGGGATGGATTCATACGTCCATCACTCCTGGACATACTGACCCCTATATTCCTACCCACTCCTCATACCTATTTCCTTCCCAGAACTTCCTCTTCTTCCTTTCCTTAAAAAAAACTCCAAACAGCATCCCTTAAGATGACATAGGCCCTGGAAAATTATTTTCCTCCTGTGTGGAGCTAATGTAAAAAAAAAAGATAAAATATAAGAGAGGCGATTCCTAATTAAGGATAAGGAATTGCTCTTAACTTTAAAATTAACAACTTTTTCATCCAAGAGAATGGCAGTTAATGCAAAATTTCAGTTATACTTAAGGATAAGAAAGTGTCCTTAATCTTAAAATTATTGACGACTTTTATGTTAACTGCGATTCCAATTCTCTCGGATGACAGTAGAAATTTCCTTAACCGTAAAATTAAGAACTTTTTCGTTAACTGCGATTCCAGTTCTCTCGAATGACAGCAGAATTATCCTCAATCTTAAAATTAACGACTTTTTCATTAACTGCGATTCCAGTTCTCTCGAATAACAGCGAAAAAGTCGTCAATTTTAAGGAAATTTCCTTATCCGAAGAACCGGAATCGCTCCTCTGCAGTAAAACTCTTGACATAATATTAGAAAAATACCTTTAAATCAGCAACCGAATTCAAGTTTGTGATCAGATCTGTCAACTCTGATAAGTCATCGTCTTTAGATGATACAAGAAGTTGCTCCAATGGAATGGCACGGTTCATACACTCACTCTTCAAATGGGGCAAAACTAGAAAAACAGAAACCTCATACAGACATCAAGTAAAAAAAAAAATGGTAAATATCGGTTGGGACTGGACACGCTTATTACGAACATTTTTTTAGAAAAAAACTTTAGATTCGCCTTAATTACTATAAAAGAAAACTTTTTGGCTTGGGGGCGGCGGAAAATAATGCATTTTAATTTTCAATTGCGTAAATTAAAATTCACTTCGCGAATCTACACGATGTCAAATCGCGGCTATCAGGTACGTCACTGTTATGTTGGTATCCCTGATACATTGCAAATAACTAAATACTACTGTAGCCAACTTCGTGGGATACATAAAAACACGGTTAAACTACGAAAGCTGCATGTCATCAAACTTAAAAAAAACATCCCAGGTTTTGAATGGTTTGTTTGGCAAAGCAGGGTTTGTCTAGCGGGTTTGTGTAATTATGATTGATTGTCTGTGAAATAAAAACAAACGTTAGTTCTTTGCAATGTATCAGTGATACCAACATAACAGCGACGTGCCTAATGGCCGCTGACAGTCACCGATCGGTTCGCGAAGTGAGTTTTAATTTTACGCAATTGAAAATTAAAATGCATTATTTTCCGCCGCCCCCAAGCCAAAAAGTTTCCTTTTATAGTAATTAAGGCGAATCTGAAGTTTTTTTCTAAAAATTATTCGTAATAAGCGTGTCCAGTCCGAACCGATAATTACCAAAAAAATTATAAAAGATAATTCAAAAAAATTAAAGAACGATTACTTACTTATGAAAATAGGATCAATTGGTGTCGTCAACTGAATATTTCCATCAGATTTTACCGTTTCTCCGATTAACCAAGACCTGTTTTCTTCCTTGTAGGTTTGCAATTCGTAAATTTTCTTTTCCGATTTATTTATTAAGAACTTCGCTGGTGTCATCAGGCCAGGATGCTTCAAAGTAATAATAGATGTTACTGAATCCCTCGGAAAAATAGTATCTGAAAGAAAAAGTAAATAAAACATGTTAATTTAAGGTTATGAACAAATATTTTACTTTGACTTATTCATTTTCTAGGAACTACGAATTGATAATGACTACCTTTGGATAGGAACATCCAAGAGTTTTCAAATTTAGCTTTTTTGACTGGCGTTTTATCATTTTTCTCGGCGTCATTATCTTTTTTAGGGGTTGTTGAAGCCCTAGTCGATCTTTTTGGCGGCATTTTGATTTGGCTTTTGACAGCTGACAGCGCGCCAATCCGCCAATCTATTGTTATTGTTGAGTTCTATGACTTCCATAGAAATTGCTAACTTTGCCGCTAGAATATGGCCACACCGTAGAATAGAGAAGTCCAGTCCATTTTTTATATTTTTTTTTATGAAAAATGACCTTCTAACTTAAATTACTGCATATTTTTTTTTTTTTTAGAGTTAGTTTTAATAGTTAAAATAATTTTCAAAGTTTTAATTTTTGGAGATCCCTCGAAAACACCCATATCTATGGTGAATTTTGTGACGTCATCTACTAAAATAACGATTCACTATTTTTTGATTTTTATGTTGGTTTTCTTGAATCTCACATAGATTTGCGCAGGCGCGCGGCCATCTTTTTTATTATAACGCGTTGATTGGCTAATGGCTTATTTATTGCAAATGGCGAAATCAAATTCTTTCAATTCTTTGCAAAACAATGAATGACGTCGATGAATTTAAATTGCAGTTTTATGTTTTTGATGATAATTTTCGTTTAAATGATTAATTCACTGTGATATTAGTATAATTCAGCATAAGTATTAATGCTGCCTGTACTTTTTTTCAGTTTTAGTCCTTAAATAATGGTTTTTTGGTGATTTAGTTTCGTTCGGTTTTTAGGTTACTGACATTACATAATCAAAGGTTACTTCTCTATAATTTTTATGACTTTTCCGCGTGAATTTAATAAAACTTCCATAAAAGTAATATTATTTGATAATGTAAAAGCCTTATGCATGTGTAAATAAATACAAATTCGAGTAATCAACGCATTAATTGCGTAAAACCGAGTCCAAGATGTCGGATTTTTTCAGTTATTTTTTCGGAATTATTATAATATTTTTTTATCCTTTTTAATTGTATGAACGAGATAAAAAGTGAAGTGACAGTTTTATTCCAAATTCATAAAGTAACAGGACTGTATTTTTTAAATTTTGAATTTTCCTAATTTTTTCGACCATTTAATAGAATATGTTTACAGTCGGCTGTTTTTTTTAAATTTTTTCATTTTGAAACTTAAAATACTGCATTTTTCAAACACAATCGTATATGTCAGATACAAAAATCTAAAAGGCAATTCTATTAACTTTCTATAAAGGTATATGCTTTTACGACATCTTCAAAAATAAGAAATATATAGAACATTCGCTTGTGTCATACCTGAATTCCCATGTAAATGACGTATAGCATAAATAAACCAGTTTTTACCGTGATTACTATTGTGACGTCACCATAACAGCATTACACAGCATACCAACCTGACGCTGTGTTTTAACGAGAATATTAAAAATGCACTTTTTAATATTTTTTTAAAAACTGTACGTTTAATATTATTAAATAAAAGTTATATATTCAGAATCAGCGTTTATTGGTCTATATGAACATATTTTTTTAAAGCCATAATATTTTTCACTGGAGTTCCTTATTGAATATCAATTTATAAATAATTCTATAGCCTTTATAACGCTTTTTACTCGGGTTTCATTTTTATTTCGCTGATAATATGAGCGTATTTTTTTACTTGGCAAGTTTTTATTGCACAAAATTTCTGACGTTTGTTTTCCCGCCGTGCTTCGTCGCTTTCAGTTGAACAATACATTTTATTAAATATTTTGTACAATACAGTTTATAAATTAAGTTAACATCAACATGCAAGCATTTCTCAAGACCGGAAAATTAGGCCCAGCGCACGAAAAGCCAACTGGGACAGAAACTGGAAAACCTCTGAGAAAAGGGCCACCGGCTCCATGGGTTGAGAAATAGTATGTTTATTTATCTTCTTATCTCTGCTATAATGTAAACTATTTTCTAATATAACTGTACCATCTCTCCCTCGCGGTTGTTCTAGTTAAACTTACCAAGTTTCAGTTAACATTTTCATAAAATCATATTGAGATTTACAAAATAAGGTTATTTTTTTTAAATTGACTTTGTATTTGCCTTCTTTGCACCTTGTATTTCTCTTATTGGTAAATTATGAAAACACCGCCGCATGCCGCTACACTTTAAATGGGCATGCATTTTGAAAAGTAAACTAATTTTATACTTAATTACCACAAGAACCATCGGTTTCAGGGTAAAGGGACGGAGCGGTAAGAGTGTCCACGCTTATTACGAATGATTTTTAGAAAAAAACTTAAGATTCGCCTTAATTACTATAAAAGGAAACTTTTTCGGGTTGCGAAAAATGATGCATATTAATTTTCAATTGCGTAAAATTAAAATTCACTTCGCGAACCAACACAATGTCAAATCGCTGTCACTGTTATGTTGGTATCCCTGATACATTGCGAAGAGCTAAATACGACTGTAGCTAACTTCGTGGGATACATGAAGAGGCGCGTAATTGTATTTAGTAAATTTGCGCATATTGCGTTTAGTAAATGTTTGCGAAGTGTGTATTTTTTAGTTCTGAGCCACTATTTGTTGTTTTCTAGTCGCCCCCGCACTGTTGAAGATGTCGTCGAGCAGACGGAAGTGATCCAAGTGCTGCGAGAATGCCTCGCCGGTGGGGACATCCCTCACCTGCTGTTCTACGGTCCCCCGGGCACTGGCAAGACCAGCTCCATCCTGGCTGCGGCCCGGCAACTCTTCGGCGATATCACAAAGGACCGTGTGCTGGAGCTAAATGCCTCTGACGAGAGGGGCATACAGGTGGTGAGGGACAAGGTGAAGGTGTTCTCGCAACTGACGGCTTCCAACACGCGACCAGAGTGAGTATTTTTTTTTATTACCCGCCGGGACAGGAGCGCTCCTGGCTGGGGTGATTGTAATCGTACCACATATATATAACTAGTAATAGTAGACCTCACATCCAACAAAAAAAACGAGTGTGCTGTAGACCACACAACTGAAGTAAAACTTCACTAAACTTATAAAAGAAGAGAGAAAGAAAATATGCACGCGCACTACTCTCTCTTGCTCCTACAGTGTGATGCAGACAATAAGCCTGCACTATGTCTTAGATATACGAAACATAACTGGCTGTGAGAGAAAGATAGAAAGAAAATGTGTGCTCGCACCTCTCTCCCTTGCCCCTACAGTAATATACGAAACGTAACTCTCTCTCCTTCTATCTTCACTAACTTATATCTCCCTCTCAACTTCCATTCGCCTCGCCCGATCACACTTTTCGTAACGCTCTCGTCATGCATTCACCAGCTTACTCCCCAAGTCAAGCGTGCGTAAAGAAGTTTTACTTCAAAAATATTTCTGATTTTCTCTTATTTAATAAATCAATACCAAAATTTCCTTTGAAATCATAAAATTTGTAAGTGGATCCGTAGAAAGCTTTATTTTTTTAGAAAATCGTGAACTGTCTTGTTGATTCATCATATCCCAAACCCCAAACACAACACCAGATCAAACGACTTATTTAGAATAAATACTACACTGGCGGCCCCTGCTAGCCACCAATAGCTCAAGAGAGAGATAAATGGAATTCTTTAGAGGAGGCCTCCACCTACGCCTGAGAGAGGGGTTCTTGCTTATGAATAATTTAAGATACCTATATAACATTGTAAATAACATCAATTATACTTTTTACTCGGTAACATACCTATTTGCAAGAAATAAAAGGCTTTTTTATTTTTTTTTTATTTTATCTCTTTACTACACTGTAAATCCAAATACGTACGCGTAAATCCAAAAACTCTTTAATAGGGGACGTATCTGTAAGTCACTTAATTACGAGATGTAGACATTTTCAACTGCAACTTGAATAATAATAATAATAATAATTGGACAATTTGTAGAGCGCCGTTTTTGTGAAAAATCACCTCAAGGGCGTTTAAATCATATAAAATGCAGCTCACTAAATTGATAACCTAAAATACATACTTTTATTTTTGTGAAAATTACGCTATCATTATCCGTACTTTATTTTATTGTTTTGAATAGTAAAATCATGCAAAAACTGAATTTCTTTATTTGCTTAAATATTATGTATTTCTTTATAATATTTATTTTTCTTTTTGTCATTTGTAACATATTGTGTAGGTACAAATATTAAACCAACCTTTAACTTAAGATTAAATGGAACATACGTTATAATCTACGCATTCACAGATGGTGCCAATTTAATTATTTTAGGTTAAAACACTTTTTGCAAGTTATGCTTTGTTTGATTTTGAAATGATAATATGCATAGTTCCTACTGGGATGCAATGATGTTATATAAATAGACTCGCCATAGTCTCACATACTCACAATATAATGTGGAAAGCAAGCAACACTCTTTTGTTTTCAGTATAATTTCTAAATTCAAAACTTTATTCCTATGTGATAAAGATAGACATTCAAAGAATGTACCTGTGTGAATGTCATAGATATATGGTAGGGCAGCTTATTAATTTCTTCGCCGAATACTGCTTTCACATCACGGGTGTGACCTATGGGTGTGACTGAGATAACAAGATACTCTCACTCGGTTACACAATGGACAGGGAAGGGTAAAGAATACAATGACGTATTATTATAAAATTAATTGTAATATTTATAATAATTGATAATAATAAGTAATTTGCGTGTACTTACAAATGAAGTGTTAATCCTTCGCCTTTACGACTATTTGCCGTGTAATTTAAGCATTTTCTCATCACACAGGAGGGCATTTTGGCGCTTTGCAATGCAATTTACTTACTGGTAAGACATGACCTTACTCCATAGCAGTTTAGTACTAAAGTACTAGAAATAGAGACAGCTACAATCGTCTTGTGTTTGGCTTCCCACTTTGAGATTTCTACCCTGCGTCCAGTATTAATGTCATTGCTGGGATGTCATTTATTCAGTACCTACCCTCCCTAACCTTTCAACATTTGAAAATAGAACAATGACAAGACTGAATTGAAGTGCATTTGTTTGTGATAAAACAAAATTTTTGGACATTGGAAGCAACTTGAGAAGAAGATTTTGCACTAGTTGGAAGCATTTTTGTTGGTTGCTTGTGTATATATAAATTCGTTTATGAATTCAAAGAAGGTGTTTTGACCGTATCAAGATCGTTTTGTACTTATTTGTGCTATGACAATAATTACTTACCTTGAGGTGCCGCGGTGGAACTAAATAAACTATATTTTGTAATTATGTTCGCCTTCGCATAGGTAAGTGATTGGTTGTCCTTCTTCCTTGTAATCCATTATTTTTCCCATACACATATTATCACCCAATTCCAGCTAACACCATTTCGTTTAGTAATTTACAGTTCATTTCCAAGTGAATCTGCAGCTGTAACTCGGAAACAGTTTCAGATGCAACATGCTTAAAACAGTGGTTCTTAACTTGGGTTCGATCGAACCCCAGAGATTCGGTGAGTCAGTCTCGCGGGTTTGGCGGAGGTCAAGGGCAACAGCAGAAGTCAAACTGATTTAATTATTTATGCTTTAAACCGCTTACTCGTTATTACGGAATATTTTTTATTCAAACAGTTAGATTTAGCTTTATTATCACGTAAAGTGAGTATTTATGTCGCGGGAGACAAAAAAACATGCAAAAAATATGCATTTAACATTTTAATTTTGTTTAAAGTAATTCGCTTACGTGGTAACGCCTTTTTATATTTACCGTTTTTATTTCATAGACACATAGACAATCAATCATAATTACACAAACCCGCTAGACAAACCCTGCTTTTCCAAACAACATATTCAAAACCTGGGATGTTTTTTAAAATTATGATGACATGCAGCTTTCGTAGTTTAACCTCAACCTAAAAAAGGAATATGCCGTATTATCCGTGCATAAAACTTCGACAACACGAACGTTCTGTATTATCCGTGAGATGGACTAAATGCATATTTACCCCGATTTGCAGTAAATATTCATTATTATGTTTTTGTGTGAAAATCATGTTTTAATGGTTTTGTTATTTGTTCTTATAATGGTTTTGTACATTTTGTGCACCTATGTATAAATATATATATACCTATGTTTTGAATTTGAAAAAAAAAATTAATTTTCCAATTAAGAAGAGTTTGATGAATACACATATGAAACTGGTAGGGAGCTGTACCTCCAACAAGGTTAAGAACCACTGCTTTAAAATATGAAGTTGAATTCATTGTTTGCGTCTGTACATATTCAATATGTATTAATAATAAAACCATAATTTCCCCAGTGGTCGGCCCTGCCCCCCCTTCAAGCTGGTAATCCTGGACGAGGCGGACTCCATGACAAAGGACGCGCAGGCAGCCCTGCGGCGCACCATGGAACGGGAGACGCGATCCACCCGCTTCTGCCTCGTCTGCAACTACGTGTCTCGCATCATCCCTCCAATCACCAGTCGATGCTCCAAGTTCCGCTTTAAGCCGCTCAAGAGGGACATGATCATTGAAAGGTTAGATGTTTATTTACTTCATTTAAATCCCTAAATTTCGCAATGTACTTCTTATATTATGTGAACTGTAACCGCCTTACTCATAATCGCAGAATAAGGTAATACCATGGTAATACGAAAGGATTAGGTGAAATTGTCATACAAATTTCACCTAATCCGTTCTTATTACCGTGGTATTATCTTATTCTGCGATTATGAGTAAGGCAGTAAGAATGCAAATTGAGCTGAAAATATTTTCATTACATTCGATTCCAAATATATTTGCTGTTTTTGAACATATTTCAAAATGAACAACTGTTTTTGAAAGCAGATGAAAGATTTTAGTATTATAAATCACTATATGCAATAAAAAAATGTTGAATACAAACATATATTAAGTTTTTAAGGTCTTTTACCAATGGTTTTTATTGTGTAACTCCCAGATTTACAATTTGGGAAACGGGTATGGCTACCAGCTACCATTGCCCAGAAACCCATTTATTGGATTACCAACACCCCTGCCATAGGTCACCCCAAGTGGTTTGCTACATTTGGTGACTTAGCAGGGGTGTCTGGATTCAAGGGGTAAGGTTTGTCTAGATCTTGGCGGCGGATGCGTTTGCCCACCTACTATGTGGCAGGCCGGATCGGAATAGACTGGTTGAGGGGACCTTTTGACCCCTCCAGCCGAACTCTCTCGCTCCAATAACCCTGATGAAGCAGGCACCTTCACTCCCCACGGTCCTTTGCTGCATGGAGAGCCGCAGACACCCACATTCCCAATGCCTGTGATATTTGATCACTCCAACACATCGGTGAACTTCCCACTTTACCTATGACTGTGAGTTTCTAATCCTTATATCGACTTGACTGATGTTTTCAGACTGAAATTCATCTGCGACAAAGAGAATCTGGAGTATGACGAAGAGTCCCTGATGGCCGTGGTGGACAGCAGTGGGGGAGATCTGCGAAGAGCCATCACTTGCTTGCAGAGCTGCGCCAGGCTCGGCGGGACTGTCAATAAAGACTCCATAATTGAGGTAATTCTAATAATCAGAGTGGTACATCCTCCTTGGTGAAATGCCATAATTCAGAATTAAAATTTGGTTTGAAATTACTTTTGCTGTGTTTAACGACCATTTAATGGGATGTCATTTACCCAGTACCTACCTTTCC
Source organism: Limnephilus lunatus (assembly GCA_917563855.2). NCBI lineage: Eukaryota > Metazoa > Arthropoda > Insecta > Trichoptera > Limnephilidae > Limnephilus > Limnephilus lunatus. Next base: position 3,186,985 of record OU830593.1, on the reverse strand, counting down.
CTAAACACATCACCTTACTGGAAAAGCAATTTGAATTTTGAACAATGACAAGAGAAAAATACCAAATTCGAGTTCATTTGTTTCTGAAAAACAGAAGAAGAATTGGGACTACCTTGGAAGCAAATTATTGGTGTTGTTTGTGTTTATAATCTTGTTTTTGAACTACATAGAAAGTTTTTGACCATAGGGGTCGTCCATTAATCACGTGAGGCTAGAAAGGGGGGGGGGGGTCGGAAAAAAATCACGAAACATTTTGGGGGGGGGGGGGGGTTAGCCTAAAACCTAACCTCATATCACCAGGGGGGAGGGGGTCAAAAAGTTGCTAAAAAACATCACGTGATTAATGGACGACCCCATATCGAAAGTAAACAATATCGTTTTATACTTATTTGTGTTGTTGTGGCTATAATTACCTCAAGTTACCACGGTGGAACTATATTTGTTATTGTGTTCTCCTTCGCAGAGGTTCAGAGGTAAGTGATTGGTTCCGTCTTCCTTGCTCCATTGTTTTTCCTTACGCTTATTATCTTATCACCCAATGCAAACACCATTTTTAGTCTATTTCCAAATGCATCTGAAGCTGTAATTCGGTTGCAACAAGTGGAATTCACATAAAAATAAATCTTGTCTGGTTTCAAGTTGTATTTTATTACAAGCTGAAGTCCCCATTGCCAAGTCTCTAAGAAAGAAATGATATATGTTACACTAGCGCCTCTAATGGCTAGAGTTGTTGATACTGCCAATATTTTACTGGAGTTGGACGTATTATTAATATTATTGGGTGTTTGCTACTAGTAACACAATCACATTACCATAATATGCATGTCTTTTTTTTGTCATCCAGGTAACAGGACTGGTTCCAGAAGACCTGATGAAGGAGTACCTGAATGTTAGTGACTACACAGCATTAGAGAAGTTTGTGGACAAGTAAGTGATGCAGTTCTATTGCAGTAATGCTACAATTAATGACTAATTTTGAATTTTTTTTTTTGAATTATAGACTAGACAAAATGTTAATAGAGAACTCCAGTCCAATTTTTTTTTTTTAATGAATAATGACCTCCTAACTTAAATAACTGCATTTTTATTTTTAGAGTTAGTTTTAATATTTAAAATAATTTTCAAAGTTTTGATTTTTCAAGATCCCTCAAAAACACCATATTTATGGTTCATCGTGTGACGTCATTACGTCATCGATAGTTTTATTCACTTTCAACAGGTGCTGTCATTTTACTCATTTTATATTAAAAAATCGATGGACGAATGACTTTAGGTGTGAGAAATTGAGGCGTTTTTTATTCAAGATTAACTGCTTTTAATATAGAAAAATATTGGGTAAAATGTCAACATCTCATCGCTACTGTTATTGTATTGTACCAAAATGCAATACAATAACAATTAATCATCTTTTTCATTGCAAATACAAATTACATCGTAAGCCGTCGAATTTTGTGTTCAGGTGTGACTTTTGCTTTAACATAATACATTGTGTTATGTATAACACATACAGAAACACTGGTATTTATAATACACTGATCATGACTTGTATAAAAAGCCCTTGTAAACCAATTCGAAAATACGATCGATGTTATAGTAAACAAAATGTCAAAATTGACATGACTTTAACCTCAAATAGGCCACATTTACTGTAGATTATCAAAATTCTTTTTTTACAGCTTACTACGACTTTCAAAAACAACTAAAAAGATGATTTATGTAATTAGTAACTTTTATTCTAGCACTAACATAGTCCGTTTTAAAAACATTATCCAGGGAATGTCAGATTGTCCGCAAATATAGCCCTTTTCCGTCATAATTTTAATTGTGAAGGCCTAAATAATGTTTAAATAAACACAACCAACTATTATATGTCTAAATCTCTATTAACAGTATGTAAATAAACCAAATAAAAAACACGAAATGTTGTGTTAGAATCGGTTAGAATGGCTTGCCCCATACATTTTAAATACAACTTCAAAATGTCACCACCAGGTGAATCTTGCATCGTGACGTCATCATAAAGCATTACACAGCATACCAACTTGACGCTGTGTTTTAACGAGAATATTAAAAATGCACTTTTTAAATATATTTTTTCAAAACTGTACGTTTAATATTATTAAAAAAAACTTATATATTCAAAATCAGCGTTTATTGGTCTATATGAACATATTTTTTTAAAGCCATAATATTTTTCACTGGAGTTCCTTATTATTGAAGAAGAAGATAACACTAATACTATAATAGACTGGTCTGATCACAAACCAATGCACACCACTTTACGAACTACAGGGCTACCTACATATACTACAAGTTCTTCAATAGTAGGAGATCCATGCAGATGGCGACCCAAAAGTCAAAAACAAGTGCAGTCCTACTCCAGATACGTCCAATTATCAATAGGTCAACTTGAGATAATTCGTGGAACCGACATTGCAATTGACAGCACGATGATAAATGAAAAACAAATCGATGATCTATATAAAAACATTGTACAAGTATTACGTACCTCAGCAATATCTGCGTTTAATATAGAGAGAAGGCCTACGACTGGACGAAGATGGAAGACTGTGGCTGGTTGGAATGAGAAAGTTGCCTTACATTATGAAAGATCAAGAAATGCGCACATAAAATGGCTGCAGAATGGACGACCCACTAATGGTCCCATTATGGAAGCTCGAAAGCAAAGTAGATCGTTATTTAAGAAAGAATATAAAAAATGCCAAAGAAACTTCGAGCAGAACAAAATGGATAAAATAGCAAATAGCCTACAATGCAAAAACTTTTCATCTTTTTGGAACAAAACTAATGCTATATTGAAAGCAAAACATACCGCACCGACCAATATTGATGGAAAATCTGAAAATAAAGCTATAGCTGAAGTTTTCAGGAATACTTTTTGCTCCGCACCAGTTCAACCACAAACAATGGATGAAGAGTTTTATACACCATTGCATCAATCAAAACAACAGCCGTCCATTGTCATCTCTCCTGAGATGATTCAGCGAGCAATACGCAACATGGCAGGAGGTAAATCTGCTGGTCACGATGGACTTGTCATAGAACATGTGAAGCATGCGGGGGGATATTTGACAACACTGCTCGCCTCTCTCTTCACTGCCATGGTTGGGCTTGGACACATTCCGAAAGAACTGACCAAAACCATTATAGTACCGATCCCAAAAAGTCGCCAACTAAACCTGACATCCTCCGTTAATTACAGGCCCATATCTCTTGCCACCATAATAGCAAGAATATTTGAAAAGGTGATTTTAAATTTAACGGAAGACAAGCTCATTACAGAGGATTCCCAAATGGGCTTCAAAGCTGGGTGCTCTACTGATACAGCCATATATAGCATGAAACTATCAATAGAATATTACAAAGCCAGAAAAACATCGGTATATGCATGCTTCCTAGACCTAAGCAAAGCTTTTGACATGGTTTGTCATGATAAATTATGGAAAAAACTGACGGACCGACAATTACCACCACAAATTGTAAATATATTGAGTATATGGTACAAGCAACAGGAAAACTTCGTCAGATGGAATGACAGCCTGTCAGAAGCAGCAAAATTAAAGTGCGGCGTTAGGCAAGGAGGCTCAATGTCCCCAGTGCTGTTCAATGTATATATGGACGAACTTAGTAAAATACTGAACAAAACAAGAATCGGATGCCACGTTGCCGGAGTATGTATGAATAACATAAGTTATGCAGATGACATGGTCATACTAGCCCCATCAGTAAGGGCAATGAGAAAACTTCTTGCCATATGCCAAGCATACGTCGATAGTCATGGTTTGATGTACAATGCCAAAAAATCATCATTGCTGGTGTTTAAAGCAAATACTGGTCCTACTGTCATTCCACCTATTCTCCTCGGCGGAGACACTGTCAAAATCTGCAGGGAAATAAAATATTTGGGGCATGTCGTCACTGATGACCTAAATGATAAAAATGACATAGAACGCCAAAGAAGAGTACTCAGCGTTCGAGCCAACATGCTCGCCAGGAGATTCAACAGGTGCAGTTCTCCTGTGAAGAAGCAAATATTCCAGAGCTACTGCATGAGCTTTTACACCAGCGAACTTTGGACAAGATACTCACAAGGCGTCATGAACTCACTTCGAGTACAATACAACAACGCATATAGGGCGCTATTCGGCCTACCTTGGCGATGCAGTGCCTCGCAGATGTTCGCAGAAGGAAGGGTACATGGGTTCGCCGCCTTGATGCGCCACAGAATAGCCGGGGTGAGTCAGCGCTACCAAAGATCGGAGAACACTCTCGTCCAGGCCGTGGCCCAGTGGCAGGGCGCGCCTCTTCACCAAACATGGAGAATACATCTGAAGCCCCCGTAGTAGATATACGATTACGTACTAAATATGTAGATGTATATATATATTTTTTTTTTTATCTTTTTTATGTTATTTGATTTTTTATCTGGTAAATCCGTTTTATTTAATGTATACTTTTTTATGGCTGACAGAGTATTGCACTCACCGCTCTGTTCGGCTGAAATAAACATTTATTATTATTATTATTATAGTCTTAACGAAAATATGGAAGAGAACAAGAAAAATAGAAAAAGATAACGGTCGCAACTAGGACTCGAACCCGGAACCTCTCGTCTAACTGGGATGGGAGCCTTTACCAATTCGGCCATTGCCACCTTCCATCAAACCGTCATAATTGTCAATCTCATATTACAAATTTTAGAATTAACAATATCATCTTCGACTAATTTTTCCACATTATAGGCAACTACCTTTTACATTGGAAACAATCGTTCTAAAAATTGGTTTGTAACCCAGATAGTGTCTCGGATAAACTTACACTTCGCAACCATTTTAAATTATTTTTAATTAGCACCATCTATTGCTAATTCGACTAACACTTAGCAAGTGTTTGGCGATGAATGGGTGATATATTCCCCCCCTGCACCACAGGCTTTCGTCCCAAAGTCAGCGACAAAAGTTTTGTAGAAAATGTTCACACAACCACCTCCGTTCCCTTCTTTCCTCTGTGGTTTGCGAAAATAATATTCCTATAAAAATGTAGGGTAGGGAAGCCTGTCTCGCCATTAGTGTGATAATAATTGAATGTTTTATTTTTCAGATTCATCCTAGAGGCCTACTCCGCATCCCAACTCCTCGAACAACTGAACGAAGCAGTCATCAACTCACCGACCCTCACCAACAAGCAAAAGACTTCCATCTGTGAGAAGTTAGCCGTGTGCGCTTACAGAATATTGGACGGGGGATCTGATATGATGCAACTTATGGACCTGGGCTGTACTGTTATACTCGCTAATAAGAAAAATTAATTCTTCCGTTGTCTTCTTTTTTTCTTCGTTTGTAATTTTTGATATTAAGATTTTTTTGTAAGATGTGAATAAACATTTTTTTCTTGTCTAGAGATATTTTTATTCTTTGTGTGCTCTATCAGGTCCCCCCCACATTGGCGATCACTCTGGTAAAATGTGTCATCTTGCACCGCCCGGAGTAGCTCCTCCACACTTCTAATACCGGTCCACTCTCGTACATTTCGCAGCCAAGACATTTGTCTCCTACCAGGCCCTCGTTTTATAGGCCATATTTTTATTAATTATTTGCCCTTTTAGTACAGCTCGAAGTTTTAAAACATTAATAGTACCCCATATTTTTTATTTTTTTTACATTAGTTCTAGACAGGAAGCCCTCACACAGGAGGAAAATAATTTCCCTCAGAGCCTGTCATCTTTGAGGATGCTGTGTGAAGGGCATTTTTAGGAAAGGAAAGAGTGGAAGTTTTGGGAAGGTAGAAGTGCTTCTGTCATTTTATCCCACAGCACAAACAACTCTTTCTTCGACCAGTGAAATTAAATTTTTGGGATTTATGTCCTTGTATAAATTTCCCGTACATCTTTTTGAAAAATTAGAATGAAAAATATAGGTAATATTCTAAGAGTTAACAAAATACAGGTAACATAAAATATGAATAAGTAACATAAAAATAGATAATCTGCCAATATACTCCAACTCCAAATCAACAATAATAATATTAATAAAAACTTTTTTTTTTTTATTGTTTTTATTATAAATTTGGCTTTCACTCAAAATTAAGGGTGATCTTGGCCATATAAAGTTTCTTAAAATTAGTTACATTTTTTAAAACTACAGAAAACTTATTTATAGAAAAAAAAAAAATACAATGAGAGTAAACAAACATTTAGGCAATTCTCGAAGATTGACTAACATGTGCAGAGCTGGCATTGCAATAGGTAATTGCAAAATTATAAAATAGGAACTTATATACAATATTAGTGAGCATTTTTCGCCATTCAAAAGAATAGATTTTTTAAAAATTACTTATGCATTTTTAACAAAACTGCGGTTACATGGAATAGACAAACTGGTATTAACAAACACAACAAATGAGAGTATATAAATGCACATATGATTATAGCAGAGTATCTTAAAATAAACAGTAACAGTGGGTAATCAAAAAAATTTAACCTGCATACAATAATTTATAATTTCTCACCTTGCATTTGTTGTTTTTTTATATAAAAAATTAACCTCACTAGGACTAAAATAGCCTGTATTGAGGTTAACATTTATAAATTTGAGTTAAGATGCATTACATGATACAAAAAACTAAAATATAAAACACTACTTTCAAAAACACTAAAATATTATATGGAAAAGGAATGAAATAACAATATTACATTAGTGACCAGATGGGTAATTTGAGTTTGATTTGTAACAATATTAAGACCATAAATAAATCCTTTATTACTATACCTGCCAAACGCAAAGTAAGTTCAATACAACTAGGGTGACACTTGGATTTGTGCAAATGGAAAAAATCTTATTATTTAAAAAAAAGGATAAGTATGAAAAAATAGTATGCCAATCCTTTCTCAACACAAATATCTTAACATTATTTTTAAATTTAGCTAAAATTAAAATTGGAAGACAATGTAATCTGGCAGAATATTAAACATAAGTGGAGCCTGATATAAATATTTTCTTTGGCCAAAAGATGTTTTAGTATGTATGTATTGCCACAAAGTTCATTGTTGAGCCAATTCTAATGGTATGGATTTATTGGGTTCTTTCTGCAGATTTAGTATTGATAAAAAATCTACAAATTATTTTTTGATGTACAGCTGTTCTATACACATAACATTAGATTCCTTCTAAAGTAGTTTCGATGGATAATGAATTTTTTTTTGTTAATGATTAAGAATTAATTTGTGAGCAATATTTAGTGGTTCTACATTGGATAATAGTGAGTGTTCTTCGCCATTTAAAAGAATAGATTTTCTGCAGTTATATGGAACGGTTACAAACTTATATTAACAAATGGGTATAGATAAATATTCAGATTATACAAGTGTAACATAAACATTCAGAAGATTATAAAATGTAATAATGAGATAGTGGTCACTGCCGCAAGGGTCTTAGTAGGTAGATACTTGGGTAACAGAGAGTTATATCCATTGCACTACGACTGGATTATTTTTCTCCCGAGGGATTCGAGATTGAAGAACCCCAGAGTGGGGAGTGGATATTGAAGTCACCCAGAATGACCAAGGGAGAAGATATTTTGCCAAGCATGTGGATTGTGGACCCATAATTTCATATTATTGACTTCGTCGATGGGTTTGTGCATATTTTTAATTTAAAAATCAAAACATGATTTCCAGAAGTGAAAAAATGGTTAAAATGTGTCCACAATTGATCAAGAAATCAGATAATTATATGATTTAACATTCAACTCAATTTATTCGTGAATCAATTTGAGGTTAAGTAACATTTGAGCTTTTACGAAATGTTTTTTGTGACTGAATGTTCTTTTATGTTTGGAATTTTTCCTTTAATGGTTTACAATACAGTCAAACTTGGTTATAACGATCACGGAAATAGCGAGGTCACGGTTATAATGAGCAATTATAAAATTATATTTTAATTCGGGCTTGTTTTCATACAATCGTATGCTGTTATAACGAGGTTGCATCATTGATGTAACGTCCAAATAATTTTGTCAACACGATTTCTTAATAAATAAATACATATTTGCATTTGAAAAAAAAAAACAATTCTCGAAACCAGTCATAAACAAGACAAAGGTTGCCCGGCGGCGCGGCGGCTCGGACTTCCCTTAAAATACCATTAGGGACGGATTATCCAAGCTGTTAAGACATTTAGCCCGAGTTGCCGCTCTACCAAACATTTCTATTCAGTAGGTACTATCGCGCACTATGTAAAAGGGGTCACATAAAAACTAAGTTAACGAATATTGGGCTTCTAATTTGGTTCCCTTTTTACAATTTCTTTCGTTTTGCTACTCAGTGTTAAATTTGTGTCCGGTTTTCCCAATTTCGTTCGAAAAACAATAAACTTAATGTTATGTAGGCGGGTATGAGTAGGTGGTACCTACGTACACAGGGTAAGTTTATTAAAATCATATCTCTAGTCAGTAAGAAGTAAACCCTTCGATTACAAACATGTCTAATAATAAGAGGAAGTCTCTCTCAATTCGCGATAAAGTCGATATTATTGGGGAAATGGAACGCAGCGCAAAAAATGTCGAAGTGTGTAAGAAGTTTTCTCTGTCATCTTCAACGGTATCAACGTTGTGGAAAATAAGGATGTTTATTTAACTGCGTTGGAAAATAACATCACAGAAACTAAAAAATTTAGAAAGTGCGTGCTTCCTGCCGTTGACGAAGCGTTACTAAAGTGGTTTAGTGTACAAAGAAGTGCTGGATTTGCTATTGATGGGCCAATTTTGAAGGCGCAAGCGGAAAAATTCGCGAACCAATTCGGAAATGACAATTTTAAATGTAATAACGGTTGACTTGATCGTTTTAAAAATCGGCATAACATTGTTTATGCAAAAATTAACTGTGAAGCTGCGTCTGTGGATCCTGTAATATCAAGTGCGTGGGTTCAAAGTGTTCGGCCAGAGTTGAGAAAAGATTTCCAAGACAAGGACATTTATAATGCGGATGAGACAGGATTTTTTTATAACTTAACACCCACTAACACTTTTAAATTTGAAGGTGATAAATGCATTGGTGGAAAAAGGTCAAAAGTTCGTTTGACAGTGCTTATGTGCGCCAATATGACCGGAACGGATAAACGAAAACTGTTTGTTATTGGGAAATCACTCAAACCACGATGTTCTAAGAACAAAAAATTGCCTTTAGAGTACACAGCTAATAATAAAGCATGGATGACTTCCGAGATTTTTCGCAAATACATTTCCGACTGGAACAGGGAGCTTTTTAAGAAGAAGAGAAACATTCTTCTTGTAGTGGATAACTGTCCCGTCCAAAAATAGAAAACTTATTTAATATAAAACTTGTATTTCTACCGCCGAATACAACATCCATATTACAGCCAATGGACATGGGTGTAATAAACAGTTTGAAAAAATTATCAGAGGTTCGCGGTACTTCACCTTATTGGCCAGAGGGAGAAAAAGTTGAATGAGAATTTAACAATATTGGATGCGATCATTCTTTTAAATGATGCGTGGAATAATGTATCAACGAGTACAGTTGCCAATTGCTTTATCCTCTTGCGCCCTGAGGTACACTATATTGTACCTGTGTTATTCTTTTTTTCCTTACAATATTACTCATTTTTCCACGCTGACAACACTTTTCATAGACAAATAGTACTTATTTCTACGGCCAGGATTTATCAGCTGTGGCATTTTTAATGAAATATTATTTAAAACGTATTTCAAAGTCGTGACAAGTGCTTTATTTTAAAATGGCATCCAGTTCTTCTTCACACCCGGGTACGTTTTTTAATTTCTTTTGATATGTGGAATAAATTAATGAAATTTAGATTGATTATAGTTATGAATGAATCAAATTTACTTTTAAGATTATTGAATAAGTACATATTGTTTGAAAAGTTATACAATTTTTCAAAACAAAGACAGGTACTCTGTAGTGTACCTCAGGTCAGTATTGTGACGTTTCATGTTGTTCTGTTATTTCAGTTCCGTTTCTGAATGACGAGGATATATGTAATATCCTCAATGAGAGCGATGTTGAAGTGTCTGATGGCTACGAGTCGGATGGTGACAGCCTCTACTTATTTGAAATACCAAAAGTAACCTCTCCACTGCCTCTAAACGATCCACCAGAAGAGCTCTTCGAAGATGAAGAAATAATGGATTCGCAGCCGAGACTTTTGCCATGGCTTTCAAAAGTGTAAGTATTTTAGTCATAATTTAAGTGGAGTTAATTAGCTTATGCGTTTATTTTATTTAGTTTAGTTTATTTTATTCCCACACCAATGTGAAACCTACTATCTATCATATGTAAACCACAAGAATTCAAGTCTACGAGTTGCAATTTGTGTTGTTCCCTGATTCTTTGTTCAATGGATTCCCTATAACTTTTGTTTTGCTTTTACAGAATGCCAACTGTGGGACCAGCTTCTGAAGAAATTTTATCAACGGAAGGAAGCTCTTCGCAAAATGTCTTGCAAATGATGTTCGAGTATCTGGACCTTCAGTTTTGGGAACAAGTGGCGGAACAAACAAACTTGTATTCCGTACAAGAAAGGGAGCACAAGTCCGTCAATACCAATACAAGGGAGTTGATTAACTTCACTGGTGTCCAGGTGCTGATGGGGAGTTTGAAGTTTCCACAAACTCGAATGTATTGGTCTTTAGATTTAAGCATACCTGCCATTACTAAATGTATGTCCAGGGATCGATATTTTGAGCTATGCAACTTTTTGCATTTTGTGGACAATTTGCAGGATAGGCTAAATGAGCCAGATAAGCTTTGGAAGGTAAGACCCTTCATTAACAACATACTAAAAAAAATCCACACTTTGCCTAGAGCTTCTCATCTATCAATAGACGAGCAAATGATCCCCTTTTCTGGACGTTGCCAGCACCGACATTACGTTCCATCGAAGCCCAACCCTCTCGGCCTGAAAAATTTTGTTCTTGCTGCAAGGGATGGGCTTGTTTTGGATTTTCAAATCTACGTAGGAGCTGGTACGGTCAGCGAAGTGGACAAAAAAGCTTTAGGCCTAGGAGCAAGTGTGGTAAAACTATTGTGTCGTACTGTACCTAAAAATAATTCGTGTATCATATACACGGACAGATTTTTTACAAGTCTGAAGCTTGCAGATATGTTAGTATAAGAAAAAATATTCCTTACGGGTACAGTACGAACCAACAGGATTGGAGATGTTGTGAAGAAGTTGAAACCTGACAAAGATCTGGCATGGGGAAGTTGGGATGAGAAGGTACGTCAAGATGACAAAGTTTGTGTCGTCAAATGGAAAGACAACAAGTCCGTACTTCTCCTCTCAACTTCTGCAGGGAGCTCCCCATTGGGGACTTGTAAACGACGGTCAAAGGAGGAACATAGAAAAATAGACGTTCCTCAGCTGGCCATTGTAAATAATTACAATACCTCAATGGGGGGGAATAGATCTCTGCGATAGGCTCATTGCCTATTACCGCATGGCCATGCGTACCTGCAAATGGCCCGTAAGAGTTTTTAACCATTTCATAGACTTAATTATAGTCAATTGTTGGCTAATGTACCGAAGGAACTGCTTCTGAAGGGGTACTCGCTCGAGATAAGTCGGTACTTTTGGAATTTAGGATGCGAGTAGCCAAAGCCATGATCCACTACCAAGGTGGTGATGTGGAGTTCACACCATGATCGGGCAGAGGCAGCCCTAGGAATCACCCCAATGTGAGCCAGAACCTGCGAAGAAGCACAGAAAGGTTATTCCTCAACCTATTCCCGAGGTACGTCTTGATAACGTGGGACATCTTCCACGTTTTCAAGGTGAAGCGAATGCCTCAAAATGTAGATTTCCTGAATGTAAATCTAGATCTAAGTTTATTTGTATAAAATATGATATGTTTTTATGTGTTAAGAATTGTTTTGAGATGTACTACACGGTTAGATTTTAAGTTTTCCCTAATTTTGTAAATGTTTTTTTAATGTCATGTAAATATATAATCTTTTTTCAAGTTATATCTTCTTATTTTTTATAAATGTTACTTTATAATATAAGTCAAAAGCTGCAATGAGAGCTTATGCATTATTGTTTAACAAGAAATATATCAGAAGAATAAACCTTGCTTCATCAAGTGAAAACAATCCACACATTATCACCAAAGTTTTGGAAGATCCTGTTCCTAGTAAAGAACCCGAGACACTTGTCAAAGTGAAACAAGATACTGCACCCATCACGGCACAAGAAAAAACCTACGATCTCTCTTCTTGGAAGATCAAATACAACGGCGTTTCTAATGTACTGGACTTCATTGATCGAATTGAAGAAACGGCCTCAATTAAGAACATTCCACTTGACGTGTTGCAGAAAAATTTTATAGAACTTATTTCTCCGGAATTAATCCCTTGGCACCGCATTCAAAAAGCAAAATGCAAAGATTGGGTTAAGCTCAGAACAGCTTTATTTCTAGCTTCGGTAAAGCAGAAGCACAGCACCGAATAAAACTATCGTTACTATCCATTAAACAGTTAGTAAACGAAACGGTGGCGACATTTATAGAAAGAGCTGAATCTATCAACATCAAGCTTTCTCATCCTGTTCCTGAAGCTGAATTATTGCCAGTTATAACTGATGGTCTTCTACAAAAATATGAGAATATTATCACGTCGCAAAAAATTTTGTCTTTGGCCCAATTAAACGAAGTCTGCCTCCTTCTGGAAGCCTACCAAGATAGAAGAAACACCAAAGCTGTTTCGGACAATATTGTTGTGCCAAGCCGTTCTTCTGGATTAAAACCAGAATTTGATAATAAAAAAGTCTGCTCCTTCTGTAAGAAAGTACGTCACCTGGCTGCCACCTGTTTTAAGGAAGCCAAACTCCTGGAGTCAAAAGAGCCCAGAACCTTTAAGAGTCACCGCTCTAGGGACTGTTCTCCTCCACACGACGAACTGCGTGAAACTTTTAAAAGATCAAGGAACAACATGGAAAGACTGCAGGACCCAGGCGATGTTAAACCTCAGGTGGACTTCTCTAAACCCCCACCCAACTTTGCCAACACCTCGGTGCCACCTACGCTTTCCGAACGTTTACACTGGAGCCCGAGACGTGGGGCCCTGAATAATTGATTGTTGAGCAGCTCGGTGTTCGCCTATTGTTTACACTATTTTGGATATAACAAGTAATGGCTATAAGGAGCAAATTTAGTCGGTCCCCTCGTGCTCGTTATAACCAAGTTTGACTGTATTTCGTTTCAGAAAGTATTAGAGACTCTTTGAATGATGTTGAAGCTGGGATATCCTTTAGAGATGCTACAGCTAGGATATCATTTACATTAGGAACACCTAATAGCATTGTTAATGGCATATCATTGTTAATAGCAGGTAAAATTAATAATGCTTTAACTAACAAACCATCATGCAGGGTAAGCAGAGAGGACAGACCGCCAAACAACTCAGTCTTGGCATACAATCCTTGCCTCATTCACATTCATAATACTATTCTTCAAAAATTCTTATTCAAACGCTTGTTGGATTTATCGATTTAGAAAAGGCATACGACTTAGTACTGCGCCAACTGCTGTGGGAGGTGCTTAAAGAATATGGAGTTAAAGGCAACTTACTAAAAGGTATAGCATCTCTATACGAAAAAAGTAGCAGTAGGGTCCGTATAAATGGTAAAGTTTCGGAAGAATTTGAAGTGGAAATTGGCCTCAGACAAGGGTGCCCAATGTTGCCAATCCTCTTCACTATATATCACCAGATGCAGCACTGATAGGCAATACTAGAATCAGCTCCCTACTATTCGCTGACGACATAGCGAGATTAATGACAACACAGGGGGGGACTACGAGAGTGGATCAATCAATTTAACGAAGAATTGAATGAGGGAATTATGAATCACAGTGTTGGTTTAACAAAAATAAGAACTCAAATAAATACAATAAGAAAAGAACTTTACAAAAGAAATTTAACACCACAAATGCATTTGTGGTGTTAAATTCTCGCCGGGGGGGTCGGCAACCTCAATTACAACATTGGAAATGTAAAAAATGTGTAAAAATTCCAAAATCAACTTAACAGAAAATTATTGCGAATAACTCGAATGAAAACAATGCAGACCTAACACCTGTTGCCAAAAATCATAAACAACTTGCTCAAACAGCTAAGACAGTAACGCATTTGTGGTGTTAAATTCTCGCCGGGGGGGTCGGCAACCTCAATTACAACATTGGAAATGTAAAAAATGTGTAAAAATTCCAAAATCAACTTAACAGAAAATTATTGCGAATAACTCGAATGAAAACAATGCAGACCTGACACCTGTTGCCAAAAATCATAAACAACTTGCTCAAACAGCTAAGACAGTAACCAGTGAAAATCAAGCATCATCTTACATAGATGGCTCTAATCATCTATTCCTTGGAAATATGTTATAATAATTGAAAAATTTAAATCTACTATGATTTCTTTTGTGAACAAGAAACTAGACATTTATGGTCACAAACATGAAGCAATATTAATACAAAACAATGAACTATTAAAAAGTCGTTTCAATTCATAGACGGATCAACAGGAAGATCTCAAAAATAGTGTGATTTCTTTGGCACAATCACAGGTTAAAGATAACGCGGATCTAATTGAATTAAAAATAGTGTGATTTCTTTGGCACAACCACAGTTTAAAGATAACGCGGATCTAATTGAATTAAAAATAGTGTGATTTCTTTGGCACAATCACAGGTTAAAGATAACGCGGATCTAATTGAATTAAAAATAGTGTGATTTCTTTGGCACAATCACAGGTTAAATATAACGCGGATCTAATTGACTTAAAAATAGTGTGATTTCTTTGGCACAATCACAGGTTAAAGATAACCGGATCTAATTGAATTAAAAAACCAAAACTACATTTTGACAAATACAATCTCACAACAAGACGACAGAATTGACAGACTAGATAGAGTATTTGAATCAAATATTTAACATTGAGTTAAGAGGCATTCCGGAATCCATCTCTAATAACTATTTAGAAGTTCTCAATAAAATATCAAAAAATTAAAATATCAAAGATAAATAAAATAAAATTTTCGACAATTATCAAGAATTTAAGGGGCTGGTGGACTCGGGTGCTGATGAACATATGTGTTGTGATCGAGCTTTGGTTACAAATTTTACAGACACTTTGCATAAATCAGCGATAATCGGTAATGGCACGACAATTACAGTTTTGGGCTCTGGACAGATGGCGGTACACGTGCAAAACGAAAAAGAATGGGTTAATTCTATTAGTTTGTCATATCAAAATACCATTGACGCCATCTGTGTGCATGATGAAAAGGTTATGAAATAAACGTCAGTTCATACTGTCTCCATGTTTATATAATAGGTTATGGGCCCAGTTAATTCCCAGGTGTTCTAATAATCACTCAAATAGTATTTGTGATAAAAACTAATTTCTTATTGTCATAGATATATTTTTCGTGTTGAGAATTGGTTCAAGGAGTTATTGCAGACTTGTACATTAGAGTACTGGTACATTTTGAATTCGAGATAAGTACCTACAAACAGTGTGCACGCCAAAAAATTGCTCTTCATAATTAAATTAAATTCATAGTTTATAGATTGAAATAAACAAAAAAATATTAGTGAATATATAACTAAGGAACAGTAGTGAACTTTCCACTTTTGTATTCAACTTAAAACGCACTCGAAATAGTCAATTAAAGTGATAAAATTTGTGAAGTGCTCAGTGAGAGTTTCTGTTGACACATGAACAAACAGAAACTGTACCTGCCAGTATAAAGGCAAATAAATAATAAAATGTGATAAACCAACATTATCACGGTCACTCTCAAATCGGCCGTAGTGTAGTGGATAGCGTCGCTCATTTCAAGTCAGGTCCGAAGGAACTGAATTCGCTCCTTGATAAAAGTGATATTTTTTTGTAAATTATAATAAGACAATCGACACGCTAACCTTCTACCTAAAGTATAACGCGATCTAGTGCAATATATCAAAAACGTAAAAATGAACAAGCCAAAGAGAGCCACGCTAAGAGAGATAATCTGTTCTCTGTCAATCGCGTTATTAAAATAGGTTATATCATGATGACAGGTGACAAATCTTTTAGAGATGTTTGTGCGGTAGAAAAACGAGAAGGAAGCGGATCTCCACATTTCTTACACGATCATATGTGGTTTTTTCATTCTGTTCACAAACTTTGTTTAATGTGTTAAATAGTCTGGAAGTTTATGAAGGTATACTACTAGCACATCTGTTTTATTTTGGTTGTAAGGAAATAGTATTTATATGTTATAAAATGTAGATTTTTTACTTCATTCTACAAGAACTAAGATATATATGGTGACTACAAAGGAAAAATGGCTTTTTGATGTAAGAAAAGCTTAATTATTGTAATGTTATCTATGATGATACTGTTATCACCCGAGTTAACCACCCACGACGACCCTCACCTACAGGAAGACATCGCAGTACGCCCATTACAACCAGCACTTCATCTCGCCTAAATAAACTAATAAACCCTACAAGTTTATTGATAACAGCTGCATCTAGCCAAGGACCATTACCGGGATGATATACTATAATCGCTATCCCTGAAACGACATACCAACACGTACCCTTCTACGGTTACTCGGAGAAGACCATTAATAGACAAACAAAGGAACATTTAGATGTACTCAAAACAACACGCGGCCACACACCCAGCAATCCCAAAATAAAAGATCGAATTACGAAAGATCACGTATCCACGTGCACCGGGACAATAAGCCCATTATCAGGATGACATATTGACGCTTTGACACGCAGCCTGAAAATAGGAAGACGACGCCCCCTCCACTGCACCGGCATGGACCCCGCCACGGACCTATATAAACCCCGACTCTAGCATCCAGTAGTTAATCTATTTTGTGCATTGAATCCAAGCACTTGCTTGTCGTATTGCTCACATCATAGTTCACTTTGAATTGTACTTACTATAAGTTGTATTGTTTAAATTAAATAATAAAGGATAATTTATCCACAAGTATATTTAACACTACAAAGACAATAAAAGTTAACTCCCGTGTAATTTGATGCTAATATTGTGATCTTTGGCTTCAGATTATACCTCATAAGAGTAATAAAAATGTCGGTGCACACAACTCATTGTCTGCCAACAACAACTGTGAGGTAAATTAAAAAATATTTGTTTTTCATAGAGAACAAATTCTAAGATGACCATATTTATAGATGTGATCTTTGTTTACAGATTACTGTCGTACCTGACATTATTAATGAGCATGTCGGTGCGAGGGCTGCCTTGTCCGATGACAATATTTGTGAGGTAATTATATAATCCTTGTTTAATTTAGACAGCACAATATAATGTTTTTCGCTGACAATGGTGTGAGTTATTAAAGTTTTTTTTCAATATAATCAGAGAGAACCCTATTAAGTTTGATTATTTTTACAGAATTTGTTTTTTTTGCTTTCTAGAATTCTGATGAGACACAAAGTCCCAGTGGCAGACCCCGTAAAGGAAGAGAAAATATGTTCTCACTAGGAAAGAAAACAAGGCTAACAGAAATAGCAATAAATATTTCTTCCAGCATAAGGGTGTAGGCATTTCTCCAAAACAATTTATACATTTTTATTGTTCATGTAGAAATAAATGTTTCGAGAAACTTTCTGTGGATGAGCGACGATCAGAATTTGAAAGATATTGGGCACCATCTTCTTATGATGCTCAAACATCGTACATCGCCGCTAAGGTTTGTGAAGAACCTGTGAAGAGGCGTTATGTGGCATCGTCGAAAAATCGAGATTATATGAGGAGATATACACTCGGTTCAAGTATTGTTTGTCGACCAATGTTTTGTCGTACCTTACAAATTTCAAATTGTTGGGAAGATTGGTGGTCGAGCTCCCCTTAATGATCAAAGGGGTGTAAAGCAGGAAAATGCTCTTCCATTGGAAAAAACACGGGCAGTAATTAATTTTATAAAAAAAAATCCTGTCTACAAGTCTCACTACTGCAGAGAAACGTAGAGGCTAAATTTCTTCCTCCAGAAATGACTCTAGCAAAACTGTTTAAGCTTTACCAGAGTGAAGAAATGGAGAACGCATTTAGTGTCGCATCATTTAAGAGAATTTTTTATAACTCCTTTAATTTAAAAACAAAAAGCTTGAAAAAGGACACTTGCAACTTTTGCGATGCGGCAAATTCAAACATGAAAAATGAACAGGACGCCACAAAAAAAGGCGGACATTATGTTAAAGCATAATGAGCATCTGACTGTGGCTGAAAAGGTCCAAGCCAAACTAAAATCGCATATGGTCTTGGCAACGGAAAATCAAGATATTGAATGCATCACATTCGATATGGAGAAGACTTTACCCTTGCCAAGAATTCAAACTAACATAGTATTTTACAAAAGACAGCTGTGGCTGTATAATACGGGCATACACAGTGCAAAGGAACAATCTGGGTATTGTTACGTGTGGCTAGAGGGCCAAGCTGGCAGAGGTGCTCAGGAAGTCGGATCCTGCCTGATTAGGCACATTGGAGAGAGGCTAGCTGCTTCGGTCCGACACCTGATCCTGTGGCCTGACTCGTGTGGCGGGCAAAACAGAAATTTCAAAATTAAGCTGATGCTCAAAGCAATTTTGGAGTCTTCACCTAATCTGGAAACAATAAATTTGAATTTTTTGTGTTCTGGGCATAGCTGTTTACCAAATGATAGGGATTTTAGCGACATCGAAAGTGCTCTTAAACACCAGCAGAGGCTTTATACTCCTCTTGACTATATTAATGTTGTGAGGAGGTGCAGAAAAAAAGCCTCTAGTGGCGTCAGAAATGAATAAAGAACACTTCTTTGGCACAGAGAATATTGAAAAATTAATCCTTAATAGGAAGAAGGGTGAGAATAATGAAAAAATTAATTGGCTGCATGTAAGGGAGATTTCCCTTAAAAATAATGAATTATATGTATTAAATTTAAAAAGTGATTTTGACGATGTGGGAGTAATGTGGACATTTGTCCCAAAAGAAGAGGGAGGCAGCCAGTAATGAACTTCCGTCAAAATCTAACACCATTGTGGCCATCTGGCAAACCCATTGCTCCTGAAAAAATTAAAGATTTAAAATCATTAATGCATTTGATTCTGTCAGATGCAAAGATCATTAATTGCATCAGATTGTAAATTTAAATTTACAATCTGATGCAATTAATGTAGAAGAGAATGTTGATGGTTACAATAATAACTTAGATTTTGAAATAGATTAGTTATTTTCAAGTTAATTTTAAGTATTGTTATGTAAGAATTTGGTATCTATATATTATTTATAATTTTTTTAAGTAAAAAGCATCCTAGGTGTTATGTAGATTTGATTAGACAAAAGTGCTTGTATCTCAGTTCGAGTTTTTTACGTCTGGCTGTTTTCTGCATAACAACGTTCAATTAATGATGACTCATGTAGACCATACGTTAGATGAAGTCTTAAAAAATCTTAAAAGTGGGCTATTTGCATACCTCCACTCACAAACAGTTGAAGAATTGGCATTAAGATGAAATTGAGTCGTTTCCACGAACTCTAAACATCATTTGAATTATTTTCCGCGGATGACGACCGACTCAATAAAATATGCAAGGTGAATGAGGCAGAAATTAAAAAACTTAATGCTGCCAATTGTTCAGCTTTAAAGAGCCAAGATGTACTTATGGCTAAAATAAATGATATTGAGCAGTGTAACCGAAATTGCAACGTGGAAATCCAGATGGTTCCTGAAAAGAAGGACGAAATTATCATGACTTCAGTGCTAAAATTGTGTATTGCTGTCAACTACCCACTAAAGAAAGATGATATTAAGTCCTGCCACCGAACACCTCATTATCCGAATGCCGTTCCAGGTTCTCGACCTAAGAACATCATTCTAGCTCAACCCAGCCGTGGCAAGTAGACAGGCTGTTCACCGGCAACAAAGGTGGAAAAAGCAGTGAAAAACGGTGGGAGCCACATACACTATAATAACAATAGAGCTGGGAGGATTTTTCAGCCCAGCAACGTAAGCGCTACGGCGTAGACGGGGCAAGAACATCTCTCATATCTCATCATCTCCGTTGTATGGTGACCCACAGAGAGGCGTTCGCTTTTTACAACGGAAGCGAACAGTGCATTTTCGGTCAAGCCGGTATGGACGATTTGTGCCCAGAGCTTATAGGGCTTATGATGCCTGGCTACAGGGAGCTTCTGGAGGCGGGCTTTATCTTCAGCACATACACAATGGAGACACTCACCTCGCGAGTAAATAGCATTGACTTCCCGAAGGAACCACTTTTCAGTGCGCCACCGCCCCAACCTCAGGAAAGAGGAAATAGACATAATAATGACCAAGAGAACCGCGGGATCAGTTGCCAAAACTGTCCAGGGAGACACTAAAACAGAGATTGCCCAGAACTGCACCACTGCAAAGCGGGAAAGTGGCACAGGTATTAGCATATTATTGTATTTAATTATCCGGTAACAATATGACGCCACAACGCGTCTTCTATATAACAGTATTTTCATCTGTAATCCATCGACTCCGAAGAGAACTTCTTGAATATTGCTCGCAGTGCAAGAGTTAATATTATTTTACTGCCTCCTCAACCAAGGGTTAAAAATTGGTGTCAGAAGTGGGATAGCAAAATCAACAGCTATGGATAGCTCATATTTCTTCATACAAAAGGATCTTCTGTGACGATGGAAGATTCCATCTCCATCAGTACACAAAAGACTAGTTTGGCGGACATTCTCCTCGGAGATACCTTTATTCGGAAAGCAGTAACGGCTCTCTCTGAAGTCTACCTCGCGACATCGACGGAGCCTGGAGAAAGAAGAAAAAGAAAACATAGATCACGGAAGCTTCGCGCAGTCCAGCGTCTATGGTAAACACAGTTCTTTAAGTAGCCAGAATCTGATTCTGTAACTCCCGACAACGAGCATCGAGATCTTCACTCCATCTTCACTCCAAAAAACACTCTATTATATAATTTATGAAATAACTCCTACACCAAGCTCAAGAGCTAGCTCTCTTAATTGGCGTAGAAATCCTTGAAAATGTGTATTTCACTATTTTTTTTTTGCCATTGTATTATATTTATTACTGTAACAATATTATAATTTAAACAATAAAAAATTATTACTACTGGAGTACGTAAAAATTTTTGTCCTCTAGAAATTTTTATCCTTTTCTCTCAATTCCTTAGACTTGCAGCAGTGAGAGATAACTACAAGACTGTGCTAAAGATCTTCAATGACCTGGAAAGTGGCAAAGAGTGAGCTTACTTATTGATTACCACTGACGGTCAGGGAAATACTGCCATAAATCTCGCAACAAGAAAACAAAAATTGAAGAAAAATCAACAACGTAGATCACGGAAGCTTCGCGCAGTCCAGCGTCTACGGTGAACACAGTTCTTCAAGCAGCTGTAATCCGATCCTGTAATTCCCGACTAGGAGCATCGAGATCTTCAATCCAAAATGGTTGAAGATCTGATTTGCGGTTAGTTTTTGTGAAACTCTCTCTTTCTCTCATCTGTTACCGTTCTCACCGTGTAGCAAAAGGTATTTGCATTTATGTTTGTATATTTTTCTAATAATAAGAATTGTTCTCTAACTAAATCTTTCATTTGAGATGAACCTTACAATTTCCCACTATCTTAAGAAGGCTCGATATTGCTCTGCTGTTTCCTACAAAATTAATACATTACAATATTCATAACGGTATAATTATTAGTTTTTTAGAAAAATATTTATTATATCGATAAATTTAAATAAATATTTTAATAACTTCAGTATTACAGATGAATGCCAGTATGGCTTTCAGAAAAAAAAAGTTGTGACCAATAAAAACTATTAATCAAATAGAAAAATGAAAGTAAAGATTTTAAACACTATCAGCCTTACTCATAATGAAACCCTACCACGACTCTGCAGAGTCGCGGTAACTACACAGGGGGATACACTACACCTCTCAGAGTAAAAATCTTTACTCATCTTCATAATGTTACTCGACAGCTGTTATGATTTTTTTGCGGTAGCAACACTCTGCTCCAAAGCTGAAAAACGCGGTAAATTTGGCATTTTGCAGCGTGTTGCCAACTTCACGTTTATTCATACGTCAACAGAACAGCGTCAACATATTCGAAGAGCATCGACGAGTTTGTTTACGTTTCTAAAATACTGATAATGGACAATATAAACATTAATTCAGATGTGGATAGGAAAAAACGAAGGCGTAACAAGAATTGGGGTGACGTTGAAAAGGTTTTTTAACTATTTATCTTGGCTGTAATGTATAGTGTCGTTTACTTGTTTGAAATTTGTGTGTACCTAATGATTGTTTTCCTTGAAGGCCTTATTGAGCGACTGTGTGGTGGAACACGTCAAAATAATCGAGAATAAAAACTCGGATTCTAACACTCTGGTTGCCAAGAGGGAAGCTTGGAAGCTCGTTTCAGTGAAGTAAGTATACCTCCATAGTTTATACGCATTGCTTACTTTTCTGCAGATTAAACAAGTTTATCGTTTCGTAACTTTATTTATCTGAGGTATAGATATGCATACGTATGATGAAGGTATAGGTATGCATACCACATAATTAATAACGCACTATTTTTCAGATTTAATACCCTAAACGAGCACCAAAGAGATCTTGGGCAGCTTAAAGGGCAATGGAAAATGCTCAAATTAGCGTGCAAGGCCAATTTGAGCCAATACAGGAGGGAACTGTTGGCAACAGGTGGAGGGCCCCAACCACCAAGTCCTTCACAAGAGACGTATGCATTTATTGACATGTTGCCCAACGAGTTTGTGGTAGATGAAAACCTCGATGATAGCGATTCAACTTTTAAAGCAAAGGTAAATATCTTTTTTTTAGCGTTAGCATTTTTTCAAAAGATAAGTTGATAGTAATATTATTGAAATATTGATGGTTCTATCTAAGTTGGGTAAAGAAAGAATAAAAGCTTGCTTCAAGTGTGCGAGTTATATTGGTAATGGTGTTTTATTATTTCAGATGAATCCTACACAAACTAAATACTTAACGCTGCCACACTTTGACTCTGCTCCTAAGAGGAAGTTGTCTTTTGAGATACTATACCTAAACCAACTTAAATGATTATAGTTTTGAGTGCTAATTATTTGCAATATTTAAAGCAGTAACCTTTCAAATAGAAATAATCTTTTGTTTATGTCAATAGAACAAACCATCGTGCTGCAAAACCACTGCTTCGGAGAGAAAAGATTCGAAGTTAGTTAAGTCGAAAGACGTTAAGAAGAAGACGAAGTTCCGACTGAGGTATGTTTGCTTTACTGTCCCTTAAAATAAGCTCAAATAGTGTTGTTATTTTCCTAGGAATTCAATGTTGATACAAATAATATAAGTAAGGGTGTACTTTTCATTTTTCCAGTGAAGCCGATGTATCACCGCCATCATTATCACTACAGTCGACTCTCGTTAATTCAAACCTGTGATAATTCGAACCTCTCTATAATTCAAAGTTATCACGAGTTCCCTACGAAATCTCTTTATATTTCGAACTAAATCCATACATTTTTGTACACTTGGTAATTCAAACGAAAAAATCATTGCTATATAACAAAACGACGCGTTAATTCGAACTCATCGGCGTATTCGACAATTCAAAGTTGCAGAGAGAAAGAGGCGGAAAGATTGTTACACACACGTTAGTACAAATACAAAATTGAAAAGGGAACGAGCAGTATTAATTATGCATTCGGATGAAATCGGTATTTGTAGGCAAAACCGCCTTTTACCCAGTTTATCTCGCACGCCGTGGAGGTTGCGCTAATTCACGTATGGAAGGATACCGGAGGTAATCCACGAGGTCCCGGTAGATTTCTGGCCTGGAAACTGTACGAGAGACGGGCTGGCAGGCTGGATGCCGCTCTGGAGCAGTCGTGGAACCCTGGAGGAAGGCGTCCCCTTCCATCGGTAGAAACATAGATAGATTAGGTTTAGTTAAACGGTCAATGATGGGGGTAAGTTTCCACCTGTTTTTGAAAACATCTTATATTGAAATAGATATTAATTGTGTTATCAGAAGATCTTGCCTTTCATTGATTCATGCAGATGTACTTGTGAATAAGCACCTCATGCCCATCCCTGATGATGAGAATCCATGCCTACCCGCTGAGTCAGCATACCTTGTCTCCGGCAAGGTTTGGCGTCCGAGTTCCCGTCGGGAACAAAGCTGACCACAGTGATAGCCATTATAATCATTATTAAATGTACATACCTATAATCATGCACCCACTTAACAAGCGCTGTTTTAAAGCATCTACCCTAAGTAGGAACACATCAATAGCCCTTATCGGATAACCCTGCTACCGCAAATAGCGTATCAGATGGCGCAACAACGCGTTGGTCTCGTAATAACTTATTCACAGGTAGATCTGCTTGTTACAAAATATTATGTTATAATTCCATGTGCTAGCATCCATCTAAATCATAATACTGCAGGTGTCACAATCACTTTGTTGTTGTGATGTCCATAACCTCAATTTATTTATGTTTGTCATCATAAATAATGATCAGAAAATACATAACGGTCATTTACAATGTGTAGGTACTGCTTTAATCGAAATCAATCAACAGCGATTAATGTTTAGCTAACAAATTATCTATGATAATTATCTCGTCCCATTTTATCTTTGATACAAGTGTCAAAATCAAGTGTTGTGTTTTGGCTATCAAAAATTATACGCATGATAATTAAATTATGTGCTTAAATACCAACACTACATTAATAACAATTTAATTTTTTTATTTTTTATTTAAATATAATCAAAACAAACAATTTGTTTCCAGTTAAAGTAAGTGCCTGCATTATTGCCTACACCGCCTGTCAATTTGTATGTTTTCATCGTACGCGACGTGTTGAAATCAATGCATGCAAGTACCATTCATTATTACGTAAATTACAAATAACTGGTTGTATTAAATTATCATTTATATGATATATTATCATTTCGTACTTTTAAATACTTATGAGACACGAAAAATTATTTTAATAACAGCTGACAGCTGTCACAAATACTTTATTGTCGGTTGTTTAGCTTCAAACGTCAAATTTTTTTTACAAAATTACTATAGACGAAGCAGTGGTCGGTCTATTTACATTTTAAAACAAGATTGGAATTTAAAATACTTTGGATAAATCGGTACATATTTTTTTAAATATTGATTACTGACAGATACGTCATTGTGTACTGAATTAATTGTATACTTTAGAGATTTGAATTATCTTAGTAATTTTTACTAACATAAGGGCAGGGTTGCCACTAGATATTTTTTTTTCTTCAACTTAAATTAGGGTTGCCACAAACTTAAATTTTTATTTTATTTAAAATATTCTCCTTTTTTTTAAGTAAGGTTTGCCACAAATTTGAAAGTTTATTCAACTTATAATACAGAAACCAGGGTTGCCCAACAATTTTTTTTTTTTTTTTAAATAAAATAATATATTTTTTTTAATAAAATAATTATTTAAAAAAAAAAAAAAAAAAAAAAATCTTTTCTTTTCACGCGCATAAATTTTAAAATGTCTGGGCCAATAGAGAACATCAACGGGAGATCAAAGAACGAGTTAAATATAGAATTGACTACAAGGAACTTAATACCGGCTAACACATTAGAGGAAATGCGTGTTCAGGCTAGAAACCATAATAAATCCTTAAAAGTAGCTGAAATTGTAGAACAAGTTGAAGACGACATAAATACAGATCAGGACAGTGACTCTGGTACCAATGTTATAAAATATACAAAAATCATTTATAATGAATCGCATGCTCCAACAGTCACTATAAATAATTGGAATATAAAATTCAATGGTTCAACCTGTGTTCGAGAACTTATTCAACAAATTGATGAAAAATGTAGGACTAGAAACGTCAAATATAAAGATATAGTTAGGTGTTTTCCGGATATTTTGGAGGGCCTAGCTCTATTATGGTTTAGGTCCATTTATACTCCTGACCTTACCTGGGATAGCCTGAAACTACTATTAATCCGACAATTCGAGGATAGCAATAGACAGATAGCCCTAAAAATAGATCTGTTCAATATGAAACAATCGACCGGTATGTCGGCTTTTGAATTTGTTCTTAGAATGAAGGCGCATAACAATATGCTCGACTCTAAACTATCAGATAGTGAGTTGCTTCAATTAGCCATGAGAGCCTTGTTACCTAAGTACACTACCTTGCTCGCGTCTCGGGAGATAAATACTTTCGAAGAGTTAAATGATGCGACAAATAAATTTGAATCATTTTCGACATCTGAAAGAGCAAAGCAACCGACTCCTTCGTCTTCTTACGCAAACAAGGGCTATCTAAATGATAATTCAAATTCCAATAAACAACATTATAATAGATATCCTAATAATAAATACACGCACAATCAGAGTCCTCCTTTATATAATAATAAATATTACAACCGATCGACAAATAACAACCTCAGTAATTTCAGTAAAAATACAAATTCTGCAAAACAGTACCAACGGGGACGTTCTACTGATAATAAACAAAAAGAGACGGGTATAATAAAGACTCTTTTTGAATAGGATTTGGCCCCTGTTTAAATTGAATTTGCTTCCGCTCTTTACTTATGTAAAGTCTCATAATAAAGACTCTTTTTAAATAGGATTTGGCCCCTGTTTAAATTGAATTTGCTTCTGCTCTTTACTTATGTAAAGTCTCATAATAAAGACTCTTTTTGAATAGGATTTGGCCCCTGTTTAAATTGAATTTGCTTCCGCTCTTTACTTATGTAAAGTCTCATAATAAAGACTCTTTTTGAATAGGATTTGGCCCCTGTTTAAATTGAATTTGCTTCCGCTCTTTACTTATGTAAAGTCTCATAATAAAGACTCTTTTTGAATAGGAGTTGGCCCCTGTTTAAATTGAATTTGCTTCCGCTCTTTGGACATGTTGACAGCACACGTTGCAGCTGTTGCTTCTCTTTACTTGTTTCTTTGAAGATTGGTGAGGAAAAAATCATATGTCTCATTGAATGCACGATATTTAAAGAAGTACGATTGTTTTTCCTCCTCAAGGATTTGTTCCTTTTTTCTTTTGAGTTTGTAGTCAGAGCTCTTTTTGTATTGGATTTGCTCCCTTTTTGAATTGGATTTGCTCCCTTTTTGAATTGGATTTGCTCCCTTTTTGAATTGGATTTGTAGTCAGAGCTCTTTTTGTATCGGATTTGTTCCCTTTTTGAATTGCATTTGGCCCCTTTTTGAATTGGGAATTGCTCCCGCTCTCTGATTGCCCTGCTCTTTGGCGTCATAATAAAGACTAAATCTTTCACATCGTCCCCCCAGAAGCAATCAATTGATGAACGCCAATTATCAATTGCCAATTATCAATTCCAATTATCAATTGCCAATTATCAATTCCAATTATCAATTGCCAATTATCAATTCCAATTATCAATGTAACATTAGGTTGCCTCAAGGGTTGTTGCACTGGGCTTATAATATAATAAATATGCATGTTTACTGAAACTAGTGCATTGTGCATCTTTGCATTGGTATGTTTTTGTTATTATAAATTATTATATAAATGTATGATGTGTATTTCCATTGTATGTGAAATGCATTGTGCATCTTTGCAATTGGTATGTTTTTGTTACTATAAATTATTATAAAAATGTATGATGTGTATTTTCATGTTTTTTTGTGTCAGTCTGTACCTTTGAAACCCATTATAAATTATTATAAAAATGTATGTGTATTTTCATTGTATGTGCAATTGAAATAAATATAATTTAAAACTAATATTATTTTTATTTTCATGTTTTTTTGTGTCAGTCTGTACCTTTGAAAACCATCTGTATAGGGGAGCGGCGGCCATCTTGGATTCCACAGTGTCAAACCAAAGCAAAAGTTGGTAAAGTATACTGTACATACTTTCATTGTTTTTGATATAAATTTATTGTGGAAAGAATAAGTTTGATATATAATCAGAAAGATCGTTTTGTCTACATTATTTTCATGTTATTTTCGAAATATTTCGCAAACGAAATGTCCTAAATATTGAGTTCGTAAGATTCTCCTAGAAATTTCAATTTTTTCACTTCATAATGACTAATTATATTTTTAGCATGTTTATGGGTTTCTATTACAAAATAATATTATTAGTAACAACAATTGTATAAACTATCAGCATTAACCTGTCATTTGCCGGGACCTTAAATTTACGGGTCGGTCAAATTTCAAAAATAAAATATTTTAGTTGCGATTTTGAACCTTTTGTTCAAAGAAACTGTACCAAGGAAACGGTTAGAATAGCTTCCTTGACTCTTCTTCTTGATACAACGGAACACGTAAATCTTCTAGTCATGTGGCAACACTCCGAATTCCTTCTAGAACAAACCGTTGGCGTCATTCGCCATTCCATTTCCGGCAAGTACCGTTCGCGCGTGCTATCGCTTGCAGTAAAACACCGATAAATCTGGATTTTTTCAAACAAACTTAAGTAATGTTGATTTTATAGATACTTTATTGTTCACGGCATGTGTTTTGGTAAAAATAATGTAAGATTTCTAAAAATAAACCGACAAAATATGACCTAAACGCGGGAGCATCTTTTTGTCACAAAAATTTTTCATTTCGTATTGCCGTATGTAATTGTAATATCGGTTATTTTGCAAGCTTTATTATGCCATTTTGTAAGGAAATCAATTGTGATTACGTATCAAAGTGTTTGTTTTGTTCATATTTAGTCTGTAATTTAGGAAAAATAAAACTCCGCGCCACGGACGGCAACAAATTTCTGCCGCGTAAATTTCTAAGGGCCGTCTGTTTCAACGCTCACTAAAGTAAAAGTAAAGCAAAAAGCAGTTACTAAAGTTAAATTTCACCAAAATGCGTTTTTCAATCAATTTGACTGCTTGTTTTACGTTACTTTTAACTTTTGTATTAACTTTCCGAAAACCGATAGTTACTCTAGAGTTACTCCGCCATATTGGCATATTTGACAGTTCTGAGTTTATTTTTAACAGTTCTGCTCGTGGTAATCTACGAAATTCCGCACTTTAACATAGTAATCATGATACATATTGTAGAAGACGATGCTAGTGACGATTAATTCCTCATCCAATATGTCTTGCAGCGAAAACCAAAAACATTTCGACCCCGTGTCAATAATTTGGTTATCGGATGATCTCAAATTTTTGGCGCGGCACCGCATGTCGAAAAAATCTTGCTGTTGAACAGAATCAATTCTGATATCGACATATTTAGCTTTACCTTTTAAAGACAAGCTCTATAAATGGATGTTTTACAAGATTTTAAAATCAATTTATTGTATCATAAACATTACAAAAATATAACAGGAGTGTAGGTAGGGCCTGGAGAGAATCGTTTCGGATATCCACATATTTTTTGCGAGTGAAGCTGCCTTTAAAAGACAAGCTCTATTAATGCTGGTACCTATATTTTGTACACCTACTACTTACGTTTAATGTAATATTACAAACGGATTTAAAAAAAGCTATAAAATGTATGTTTTTCTGTTTTTGATACCATAAATAAATTGAATTGACGATCTCGTAAAATATGTGACACTTCAAATTCAAGGAGATATCACAACTACCGGAAAGTAAATTACATTCATATTGCATATTATATGTATTGTATTAGGTTGTGATTTATTTGTAAATATTCATACAAATACTTTTTTTATCGGAACAAAGCTGTCAGATCCTACGATGCGAAACAAAATACAACCGGATATTTTGACAGTTGTTCCGATTTTAAGATTTAGTTTACGGTGTTGCCGCATCAAAAAATATTTCGATGCGTTTTCTAACATAATTCCCAGGAATATTCTGCTTTTTAGACTGGCCACACTAACAACTATTACTTTAGCGAAAATACACTTGAAACAGCGCGAGGTCCTATTTAAAACCCTTGTTACTTTAACTGATCGTTAAAATTTAACTTTAGGACACGAATTAGCTTTCTTTTGAAACAGACGGCCCTAAAGTTTCTAGAACGATATTTACCTAAATATACCATATTAGTATAACGATTTCAACGTCATTATGTAAAGAAATCTATTGTGATTATGTACCAAAGCCTTTGTTTGGTGAATATTTACTTGAAATATTATAAATAAATAGATTCCCGAGGTCGGTCGTATGCACACATACTTGCAAATATTTTATGTTAGTATGGGTGTTCTCCTGTCGGTCAATGTGCGAACTAATGAATGCGAAACTACCGACATCTTACGGTTATTATTGTAAAACACACATTTTGCTTGAAGCCGGGATGGGTGGCCAAAAAAAGTATTCAAAAAATTTATTATTATTTTTATTGTTTTATGAAATTACTATTTTTCATAAAACATTGAAAAATATATAAATATATTTTGAAAATTGTAATTAGTAACAAAAAAATTGATCAGTTATATAGGGTGTGCAAATTATTCTTCAAAATTATAAATTATAAGAACTTTCTTCAAAATTATAATATTTATGATTGTTTCTATTGTTATAGAATGGCAGATCAGATACGCCCCATGAGCGATGATGGAGGAAGCGAAGGCGAGGAACAGTATGCAGTCGCAACGGTATGTTGTGTATTAGTATTAGGTTGGTTGTACGCTTCATCCTTTTCAAAATTGAAAGACATTATTGTAACAATAAATGTTTATAGTTTCAGATTCCTGGTTGGACCAGGGCTGGTGAGGGCGGGTTCCCGGTTGGTGAGGGCGGTGTACCTACGCCCTCAACGTCCTCGACGGCTCCCCCGACTCAGGTAATTATAATAACACTTGACTAACTTATACAGTGCCATTTTTGTCTTCCGCAGGGGTAGGCAAAGAGGACGGACCGCCAAACAACTCGGTCTTGGCACACACTCTTTGCCTCACTCACATTCATACATCGTCTCATACATTCTCTTCTATTATTCTGACTTTTGACATGGCCCGACTCAAGTATCTGATTCACTTGATCGTGCCATGTCTTCCTCGGACGTCCCCGACTTCTTCTACCATTCACATTTGCGTCGTATATTCTTCTTACACTACTTTCTTCGTTCATTCGCTCTACATGCCCAAACCATCTGAGGGTCCCTTTCTTAATCTTACTCATTAGTGTAAGTGTGAAAGACATTAGTGTAACAATAAATGTTTATAGTTTCAGATTCCTGTTTGGACCAGTGACAGTGGTGATGGTCCTACACCCTCAACATCCTCGACGGCTCCCACGACCCAGGTAATTATAATAACACTTGGCTAACGTATACAGTGCCATTTTTGTCTTGTATTACCTCAAGAGCGCTTTACACAGCTATATATATCTTTTCTTTCCGTCTACAGCTGTGCAACAACATATTAATGGAGTTCATCGGATACGAGGAGATGCACCCCACGGAAAGTGAAACTGAGTCTGTTGATTTGGATAATTAATAGACTAATAATTAATACACTTTTCAAAACATCCTTCTCTCAGAGCTCTTTTTGTATATGAAAGAAACTCTATTTTACTTATGTAAAATCTAATAATTAATACACTTTTCAAAACATCCTTCTCTCAGAGCTCTTTTTGTATTTGAAAGAAACTCTATTTTACTTATGTAAAATCTAATAATTAATACACTTTTCGAAAAGGACTGGGCCCCTTTTCGAAAGTCGAACTTAAAGGAGATATTTTTATCGATTCACTGACAGCTGACACTTCATACCCAATACAAAATTATAGCCACATTATAACATTGTGAAATAAAATATTATTATCACAGAAGAAGAATAGAAATATTTAGTATAATATTCCGGTCCATTCACATTCTGGTATATTTACAGAAATGTACTCACGAACTGCCACATTTGACAATTGAAGAGCGTCTGTAGTCTCGCTCTGCTCTACCGAGCACAACGCTGCTTTACCAATTTCAGATTCAGTCAATTCATGCGACAAAATGTTTGCATCTCCGTCACATTTTTGTAGTGTTCTCTGCTCTTCTTTAGATCCCTTACTAATATCAGCTGCATATAAATATCTGGCATATAAATATCAAAATAATACATTCTCCGGATTGGCTAATATCTAAAGAAGATACACTTTTCAAAACATCCTCCTTCTCTCAGAGCTCTTTTTGTATTTGAAAGAAACTCTATTTTACTTATGTAAAATACTTGTGTTTACATAAGTAAAGTGAGTCATCAACTTATATTGGACAAAATTGGTTAGGTAAAAATCAACATTGGGGCCATAATCAACAGTGAGATCTTCAGAATCTAATTCATCACTACCGAAGTTGATGTTGGATAAATAAAGAGAAGTGGTTCTCATCCCCAATTCAAAGCACACCATCGTAGGAACCAAAGTAAGTTTCAAAAAGGACTCAGCCCCCTTTTTGAAATGAATCGGCTTCCTCTTCTCTTCCTTCTCTCATAGCTCTTTTTGTATTTGAAAGAAACTCCTCTTTACTTATGTAAAGTCTAATAATTAATACACTTTTCGAAGAGGACTCGGCCCCTTTTCGAATTGAGTTTACTTCCACTCTGCAAAGGTACACATTGCACGTTTTGCAATATGTGGTCTTTCCATGAACTGGTGTACAAGTCACATTCTATTTGATTATCTTTATAAAAATAAAACAAATGCCTGTAGGAGACTGCGAGAATAAATCGAAAACAAATGCCCAATTTCGGCACAGGCAAAATGAAAAAAGGAGAGGAAAAATTCTACCATTCAAATAATTTGATGGCTCTGAAGTGGCACGACAAGAGAGATGTCACCATGTTGACAAATATTCACACGAATAAAATGATTACAACTAATAAAATGGATTACACCACAGGAGAGTACAAAATAAAGCCCAAAGCAGTAATCAAATATAGTAAAAACATGGGAGCTGTCGACAAAGTGGATAGAATTCTTGGCTTCGGGGATAGTTCAAGAAAAAACCATGAAGTGATACAAGAAAATATTTTTTCGGTTGATAGACATTGGCACACTAAATGTATTCTTTCTGCACCACCTAAAATCTAAAAAAACAATGTCATTTAGCGATTTTCGGGAAAACCTAATAACATAGTGGAAAAATACCACACTTTATGACCAGTACCATCTGGAGGTCAAAGAGTGTTTGATATTCCCACTCACCTCATGGAAAAACATTTCATTAGACCTGTACCACAAACGGCAGCCCAAAGTAATCGAACACAAAGAAAATGTCACGTTTGCGACCACACAAAACTTCAGCCAAAAAAGAGAAAAGGTTCATGTGTATTGAATCCAATGTGGCTAGATTTTGGTCAAACTATGTATATCAGACGTGCTTATGCCAGAATAACTTTACATGTTTGA
The DNA here is from genome assembly GCA_917563855.2 of Limnephilus lunatus. Classification (NCBI taxonomy): domain Eukaryota; kingdom Metazoa; phylum Arthropoda; class Insecta; order Trichoptera; family Limnephilidae; genus Limnephilus; species Limnephilus lunatus. The sequence goes on along the minus strand of OU830593.1, from coordinate 3,153,593 downwards.
AATTATTTTAACGTGTAATATTTGTCTGTATTTTGAAAGTCTTGTGTAGGTATCCTGTTAATCCACAGATGTTAAATTAATACACGATTAAAGCTTGTCAACATCCGCGGAACCCCATTATACTTTTGCATGTTAATATATCAATAATTTATTCGTCACTAATAATCCTGTAGGTACCTAACTGAATTGTAAAACTTGTTCAAATAAAAATACTGGCGGTAGCAGGCCCAGAGCCCGGGCATTTCCGTACGTACCGACGGTGAAGGCGGCTTGACCAATCAGGCTACGGGCTAGGGGTTTAACTGTTCTTCCCATGGCCGTGGTCAAGTTCCTAAATTAACAAATTTGAACAAAAATCAAAATTTCACAGGGGAATTCATCGTTCGGTATTTAGCGGTGTTACAATTTAATGGTTTGTGCTACGTGTTCAACCAACATTACTTGAGACGCCGCCCGTATTCATCAAAAGTTGTTCGTGATTGTGTGTACAGTGCCGAGTTTGCCCAAAAGCGTGGCCCCGTCCTGTCTATGCGACACGCGTGTTTTAACAATCCCACAGTGCTGTGTACATCGATGTAAGTGATTTGGTTTCAAAAACCCAGTGCTGTTTCGTGTAAAAAAAACTTGGCCCTATCCCAGACACCCACCTCAAACCGCTTCTGCCCCCTACAACAAAATGACACAGAAACTGCGACAAACTCCGACACCAATACAACTGACGGTCTCGAGAACACTCGAGACCAAACTGAAAATACCGCCCCCAAACCCCGCCCTACCAAACTCCCGTCTATGATAATAAAATCAGACAAAAACTGGAATCTTATGAGAAGCAAGCTGGAGGATGCGGGCGTTAGCATCGCCAACGCCAAAGCCATCCCCCAGGGCATTGTCCTCCACACCAGGGCACCAACACCCCTAGGGACGCTGAAGGCATTGAGAGCGCGGAGGATTATACACCCCATGAGTGGAAGAGGATTAGAGAGAGTACAGAAAGCTGTGGGAGTGGGGCGGGGGCTGCCGCCGCTGCGGCACACAATAAGGAGATGCACGCGTCTAACGGTAACATCTTTCTCGAGGTTGCAGGCGGGTCGTCACGGAAAGGGGTTGTGGAGACTGCTGGGGGCATGGCCTGGATTCCCACCGGTTTGGTGCAAAGCGCAGGTATTAACACGGAGTCACAGCTTTCCATTATATGAGTCACAGGTAATGACACACATTTTGACACGAGACAGCAGTCACGGGGTCAATGTCGCGAGCCAACCGCCCATTAAGTACCAGTATGCTAGGATGTGGCAGGTTGAACCGGTTGGGGAAGTCTTTGAGGAGCCAAACGCACCTGACGGGGCTCAAGACTGTGTAGCACGGGTTACAGATGCAGGACGGTCAATACGTGGGAGGGACGGGGTTAGGCCTAATGTGACAGGACATCTCATCGATCTGGCGGGCGCGTTGCGTGAGGCTAAGATAGGAGAGACTTTTTCGGGAAACCAACTCGTGGGGATTGAACCACCCGTAATGGAACAGGAGTTGTGGACAGCTGTAGGGTGTTCTACAGATTACAACGATTCACGGTTCAACGCTACGACCATACTCCTCGGTTAAATGAATGAAGCCGCCGACACAAAAACGCGGGATGGGAGGGTTAACTCGGGGCACCCAGAGAAACTATGGATGTACATATCCAACAGCCCTTGCCTCAACTCAACGCAGCCGGGATGGCGGGGGTGACACAGTCATGTAGTGACATCAGACCACTCCTACTCAAGTTGAAACTTTACGATCACTTGAAGTCAACGGGGGTGGGCTTCCCGACGGGTGTGGAGTGGTCGGTGCCCATAAGAGGGGCCACCCCACGTGAGATATTCACCTGGGAAGTTATGGACCAATGGGCGTATAACTGTGCCTTTATAGACTAGGCCCTGGCAGAGAGAGCCTTCAAAGATGGGTTCCTGCAGATAGGCGCAGAGGAGTGGGTGATGCATAGCAACGAGGTCGCCCTCGTTGTCCTGGACGATGTCGGAGGAAACACAAACGTGTTGTGGTCGCTGCAGTTCATCTTGGCACATCCATAACCGCTGGCTGGGGTTGCCGAGTGGTACCTCACCAATGGTCCCAACGCACTTCAGGATAGGGATGTATTGACTTTCCATCGTACGGAGGGGCTAGTATCAATACCCAGCCCTGTGAGGCGTGTCATTGCGAATGCGAACAAATTAACGTCGAAGTAGCGTCAGTAACATGTAACGGCAGTCAGACTAATATTGCTGCAATGCGTATTTTTAGGATGTTACCTAAACGACCCAAATAACTTGAAAACAACAGGACACCACGTGGTGCTATTGTTAGACGCTTGTCACATGATCAAGCTAGTGAGAAACAGTTTTGCATCAAAGAAAATATTTTTAAACAAAAATAATGAAAAGATAGAATATGGAAGGAAGTATATAAACCGTTTACAGGAAATTCAAGAAATTGAAGGGCTTAGAACAGGGAACAAATTAACCAACCGCCATATTAATTTTCGAAATCAAATCATGAATGTCAAGTTGGCATCACAGCTGTTAAGTAATAGTGTAGCTCAGTCACTTCATTTGGCCAAGGACTTGTCTTCTGAATTTTCAGAAAGTGAACCCACTGCGGAATTTATTAAAATACACAATGATATTTTTGATGTCTTAAAATCTAAGGGGGACCCCAAAGCTTATGGCTTTAAGAAAAGTCTAAAACCAGATACGAAGAATGATAATACACACTAATTGAAAAACATAACAACACAACAACTCTTATCGTCATTGTGAGTAGTTCATAATATTTTTGCTCTGCTTTAAAGTGATTACTGAGTGATAAAATTGAATAGCTTTGGACTCCGTCAATGGGTCGACGCACCAACTCATGATCCTGGTAGAATCATAGACATTTTTGTATCCAAGTGCAATGACCCATCGTTAATAGCAAAAGTTTATGACATTCAACCCACCGAAAGTGCCATATAAAACAATCGAATCGAGAGAATGGCGTAAATTCGATTTCAACAATTTCCTTGAAGAACTTAAACATTCTGCTTTATGCATAGAAAGCAACTGGGAAATTAAGACACCGACAGAACTCGTCGAGGAGTATAACAAAATTTTATCAGGTTTACTAACTAAATATGCTCCAACCAACTCGAAAATAAGACAAGTTCGAAAATCTGATGGCTGGTTGATGAAGAGTGTCAGAGTCAAAAGAGGCTTATGCGGAAACTAGAGAGGTCATACCGAAGAAACCCCAACATTACTCCACGAGACGAGTGGATTAATGCTCAAATAGAGTACAGGACGAGAATAAGTGCAAAAAGATCTGAATACTGGATCAATAAAAGCGTAATAAGGTCGTAAGCAGAAATAAGTTAGGAAAATTGGTATAAACACACGGAGGAGATGAAAAAAGATTTTGAGATGATGAAAAAAGGGCATAGTCTTCACAAATCTGCAGGAGCTGCTGGCATCCTATACCCAACTTTTCGGCGCTACTGGCTTAAATCGAAGGCTTGGGAACAGCCCATAAGATTAATTCAACAGTATGACGTTAATAGAATATTTAACGAAGATCAAGAACGGAACCTAAATGAGTATATCAAAAAATTTACTTCATTGTTCTATGGACTATCAATCTATGAATCCCGAAAATTAGCATATCAGATGGCCAACGTAAACGGCGTTAAAGTGCCGGCATCTTAGCATGTCAACATATTAGGTTGCGTAGCCTGGCTTCGTGGATTCCGCCAATGACATCAAGACCATCTCTCCGTAAACCTGAAGCCTGTAGCTTGGCTAGAGCTACAGCTTTTAATAGACCAAATGTGGATACATTTTTCGGTAACGTTAAAGCAGAATCCTGCTGCTTTTGCTGATGGAACCAGGATATTCAACTTGGACGAGACTGCCACAACTAACGTGCAAAAACCGATGAAAGTTCTCTGCCCGAAAGGAAATAAATGGCACAACTTTTAACTACGTATGGCATTATCAGTGCACGTGGACAAGTCTTGCCACCTGTTATGGTATTCCCAAGAAAAAACTTCTTATTGCAAATTATCAAAGGTACACCACCTGGAACGTTGGGGCTGGCTACACCCACAGGTCGGATGAATAGTTACCTATTTGTAGAGATGATAAAGCACTTCATCAAGCATTCTGGCAGTTTACCCCAACATCTGAGTATTTAGGAGCAGATTCTGTTTCTTTTATTGGTCCGGAACAATTCCGCGATTCAATGAAGGCAGGCCCTTGTAAAAATAAGAAAAAGCCTAGACAACTAGATCGTGGTTTGATTGTTACAGATACGCCCGAAAAAAGTGAAATTAATCAACAGAGATCAGCTACCAAAAAGAGGAAGGATTCTAGCATCCAGTTCAGATGACGAAACAGAAATCTCTTTGCAAGATTCAAGCAACGACATGAATTGGGTGACAGAAGAAATGATGATGGAACCATTAGAGAGATCCCCAGGCGAAGGACAATTTGTTGTGGTAATATTTGCCACGAAAAAAACAAAAATTTATTATATTGGGAAAGTTCTTGAAACAAGGAATGATTCCCTGGAATACTTCATCAGTTTTCTCAGACTACAGACAAAAAGTCCAGAACAATTTTCTTTACCCAATATTCCTGACTTGTCATATGTAAAAGAACATGACATTAAATATATTCACCTAAAAAAATTGTATGTGAAAGCACTAAGAGGCAGCAGCAGTCAGGAAATTGATAGCAAGTCGATCTCCTTGTTCAACAGATATTAAACATAAAGATAAACAGGATATTGAAGATTGTGTAATGCACACTTCATCAGATTATCCTATTGAGATGTATGTCGATGTTCCATGCGCTGCTGAAGCGGTGCAAAGTAGTACAATTCAGTATATATACCTTTATATTTTACCTTTTAGTTCCCACAAACACTGGCGCGGAAACAAAGTAAACAAATGTTCAGATGACAAGACCCCTAAAATTAATATTTGTGGAGAAACCCCATCCTCTAATATTACATCTGGGGAACGTGGCGTGAAAACATATGAAAGCTGTTGTTCAAAATTGTAACGAAGCAACTACATCTGACCATCCAATTACTACAATCGAAACAGCGGCCACGATAAATATAAACTGGCCTGCTCTGGACCCCGATTTAGAAAACCATAATCTTGTTAAAGAGGTGATGGCGTACAGTGATGATAAGTAACACTCAATAAAAGGCAATAGAATTGTGGACATTCAGCACGTCCTGAAGTGGGCGTTCGCTATGTCACAGCACTACTTAAAATGCACGTTCTCCAAAATTGAATTGGTCAAAGAATTGCGTTCTGGATTTCATTCAAATGTAATATGCGTGACACCACATGGAAGCAAACCTCAGAACCAGAAAAACTTGTCAATAAGTCTTTTGTGTGGGGTACGCTTACAAGTGGCAACTGTTACACCCAAGCTGCTCAAATTCTCAGTGCCATGAATGTCCCAGTAATGTCCGGGTACACGTTTAATAAAATGAAGAGAAATTTGGGCAAATTATGGGAGGCCATCTCGCAGAACAAATGCGTGTAGCTGGCAAAACCGAAAAGGAAATTGCTATAAAAAAAGGAAATGCCAATGCAGACGGGATACCATTCATAACAGTTTACGTTGATTGCCATAACTATAGTGCTGAATCCTGAATGCTGAGCATAACAATTTTTACATTACATAATATTTTTATGGGTTACGATCCAGTAGCACGAAATAGTAGCAATTATACTATTTTAACTTCTTCCCAATACATATCAATCAGTGTTATGGCAGTTAGACTAAATGAAGATGCTCACCTATCAACCTATCGCTACTTGTCTATTTGCGTGAAATGATTGCTTTTAACTTTTTACAGGCGAGTATCATCGGGAAGGAGACTAAAAAGTGCCTTTACTTGGGTATAAGGAATAAATACTGTTCCACATGTCATTATTATGATAACAATCCAAAAGAGCACAACTGTTATCGAAACTACTTGGGGGCTTACACCGCAATGGAAACTGATATAGTTGTCGAAGGATTTCAGCACAGTCAAGAATTGCATGGTTTGCAATATTTGTCATATATTGGGGATGATGATTCCTCTGTTTTTGCAAATCTGCGTAAAAATGTCTCTTATGGCGATAGAATAAAAATAAATTGAATGCAAAAATCATGTGGTGAAGAACTATACGAAGGCTCTGTACAAGGTAACTAAAAACCACAAAGAGAATTTCGAGACCCATTTCTATTACGATATAATAATTTGGCCATGGCAGCTCAAGCGTCTCTACGGGCTTCTGGTAAAAACGATGCTGCTTTCATTGCGGGTAAACTGTTTTCATCATCACACGATATGCCACAAAAATTTAAAAAAAATAGTAATCCTTGTTCCACACAGACAACATTGACGGCAAATCAAGCTCTATCTTTGATTGTTAGTGTAAAGTTAACTACTAATCAGTATAAACTTATTAGGAAGCAGGCAAGAGAACTAAATAGTCCACTATATCCTCCATATTATTTAGTAAAAAATGCTAAAGCTGCTTGTTATCCTGACCCTGGTGATATTGTTGCAACCAAAACCTACGCTGAGGTAAAATTGCAATCGTTACCAAATCACAAGGTTAACCGCATTACCTGCTCTCAAGAAGAAGTCATCAATTCAGAATTATCAAGACAATCATTTTACTTCGTACTTACTAAGTATATCATGTTTCTTTTATAAGAGCAAGTTAACTGTATTTAATTTGACTGCCCATTGCAGTTCTAATAGTCATTTATAACAGCATCTGGGATGAGACCACAAATGGCAGGAGTGGAGACGATTTTGCTAGTGCATTAATGAAAATATTGAAAGAGATAGTGAAAAGTTTGCCGTCTCAAGTAACTAAATTGGTTTTGTGGTCAGACAGTTGTGTGCCCCAAAACAGAAACTCTCACATGAGCATGGCATTTTTATCTTTCTTGAAGTCTGGAGCATTCTGGAAACATACGAGAAATACAAAAAAAAATTTCAGAACCAGGACACGGTTGACACTTCGCACAGTCTGATTGAAAGACATCTCCGACATATTGAGATATTTAGTCATTTATACATCATTGCTGAAATCGCTGGTGAAAATTAAGTCAAGATGATTCAAATTCGAATTCATTCAACTAAAAGGTTCCGATTTTTTGTCTTTTCACAAAGAAGCAATGAAATTTTATTCTTCCAATTCACTTACTTTAAAACTAAATTCATTGCTTACTATAAAAGTACTTGGAATATTATCTCTTACGGTTTTCTGGAGACACTACCTACGGGATATACTGGACATAAAAAGTTCTATCAAAATTTTGTCCAGTATTCAACTTAAGCCTCCTAACAGGGGGCTTAGTCACTAAAATTCCGTTTCGCAAACCCTGAAACCCGGCCGTTTGGCGAAACGTAACCCACTTGGCAGAAAATGCTAGTCTGTAATTCGGGTTTTGGGGTTTGGTTTATTCTGAGCGTCGGAGTTTCAACTCTATGCTAAACCTGAGATTGTCTTTGGGCAGTGTTGCCAACCTAGATGATTTTCAATTAAAACTGGGTGTAAAGCTGGTATAACTGTTGGCAACACTGGTTTGAACTACAAATGTCAAAAATCATTGAGAGTAAACAAGTAAAGTCCGTTGGAACATTATCTACGATGAACGTAAGTTATATGAATTTTGATTGCTTATGTTGTTACGTAAGTTATATAAATATTGTTTGTTTATGTTTTTTAACATATTTCGTAAGATATCGCGAACTTTCCAAAAAGTATTTAGTTTATAAAGACTTTATAACCTTAAATTCACTTGAATGATTGATTTAAGAGTACGTAATTGTTATTTGTAGATTTCTTTTCAGTTAATGACAACTCAGTTAGGTATTGTGTATTTTTGAATGTGTCAGTATTATTCATTTACCATTTATGCCATGTGAAATAGGTGATTTCTCCGTCCTCGTAGCATATTAATAAGATAGCGCGTATTTAATAAATGCTTAAATAAATACTTGCAATAGGTAGAAAATTCAAACAACTTATCCAATATATAGTTTTTATTAACTCATTGTGTTCTTTATGCAATTGATTTTCTTGTGTAGAAAGAACTTACTTAGCTGGAATGGCCATAGTACCTTAGTTATACAGGGTGCGGCAGAGAGGACGGACGTTTTTGAGATGGGTAGTACTCTCCCCCTCCGTCTACGAGAGAGGTGGGGGGGGTGCCGCTTGACTCGTGAGTTCCTAGCATTGTTTTACCAGTTGTCGTCATGGAGCCGTGGACGGTGGAGCACCGCGTTTTCGCCTATGATTGTTTCGTCCGAAATAATGAGTCAGTCACCGTCGTACAGCGTGAGTTTCGTCGCCATTCATCGGAATAGAGCTGTTCCCTCTCAAAACACCATCCTTCGTTGGGTTGAATCACTTCGCAGGCGTGGTGAACTGATTAACAGAAGACCAAGAGAAGAAAATGTTGAACGCATTCGACAAGCCTTTCTTCGCAGTCCGACTCGATCTGCCCGGAAACATACTGCTGCACTTCGCCTCAGTGATTGTTCGGTAAGGCGAATTTTGCATATGGATCTCCGCTTTCACCCCTTTAAATTGGCCATTGTGCAACAGTTACAGCCCGGAGAATGAATGAACTTCGCACGTGAGATGGAAGCACTGATCGATCAAAATGAGAACCTCATTTTGTTCATGAGTGACGAAGCCCACTTTCACCTAAACAACATGGTTAACAAGCAGAATTTCCGTTATTGGGCTAATGAAAATCCGTAACAGTTTCACGAAAGACCGCTGCGCAGCCCAAAAGTAACGGTTTGGTGCGCTGTATCGCAAACTTGCATCATTGGCCCCTTACTTCTTCGAAGACGGTAATGGTTTGTCGGCCGCAGACTCCGCCTGCAACCCTTGCTTACGAGGAGTCTCCCGGCAACGCCAGAACCGGTGTTGCACGTGGAGATTCCCCCGGCAACGCCTGGGCCGTCGGGCACCAAGCGGAAGGCCCAGCAGAGTCTCCCGGCAACGCCAGAACCGGTGTTGCACTAGGAGATTCCCCCGGCAACGCAGAAGGCCACAACACAAGCTGGAATATGTAAGTATTTACACTGAAATATCTTGGGTTATGTGGAAATGATGCCATGAAAAGAATAAGAATCGTATTTAACAAATATATTTATAAAAAATCATATATGAGTAATATTATATTATAGACACGGGGTGTTTGGCGTACATCGTAAAAGAACTGATGTCCTTAAAATCCAACATACGGATAAGCTGGGAAGTCAATCGCTACGTGGTGGAGGCTGTTACCATGACGGGTATCCGTACTAACGTATCGATGTGGGCTTCCCCAGAGACAGGTGACCAGCCAATCACAATTGTAGGTGTTGAGGGTGCCATAGTGGCATGGAACATTGGGGATGCATGGTGCGCTAACATGCTTACTCAATTCGATGCGTTTAGGGACGCACCCACCCTCGAGAGGACACTTACCCGTATAGACATGCTACTACCGCAGACAGGTATAAGGTACCGTACAATGCCCAACGGGCTAGAAGCAGTCGATTATAGCTTCCGTGTTGGTACAGCTGCGTTCAACGTCAATGCTGTGACAAATGGGTGGAAGGGCCTAATAAGGTTAATCCCAGAGGTGAATTTCCATCAGGTGCAGACGCATGCGGACGCATAGGTTGGGGATGCACTCGTTCGTAAAGAACTGGGACGAGATGACATGCCGCCGGGTGGCAATACCAACTGCACTGGCTTCACAGTTGGAGGGTAGATTTATATCTCCATCCTTAGTTGCCATCACCGTACACAACGAGATGGTGGCAACGCCCTTCATCATATCACCGATATTGGAGTTTTCCGACATGGGAGCACTGAACCCCATGATACCTCGAGGCCCCTTCCCCTGTAGTTCCCCCTTTTATGGACGCGCCCACCGGCTCATTATTGGAGGGAACGAAAAAGGTGGAGGAGCCCGTATCAGTTGGGAAAGTATCAGGGGCCCCAGAGCCCCCAGCTGCGAAGTTAGGAGCCGAACCGTCACTAGCCGATGCGAACCTGGATCACCGGCGTCTAGGGGATACGGCATAGAAAAAAGTAAGATTCCCAAAATGACGCCGGAGTGGGAGTTTACCAAGGAAGACTACAACAGATTGGAGCAGAAGGCATTTGACTCGCTACCTAGAATGGCTGAAGAGAGTCACTTCAACAGGACCATCCGGAGATACCATCTACCAAAACATGAGTGCTTAGGCTGCCACCTAATACCAAAAGGGCAGCTCGAAGAGGGGGTACACATCCTATGTCGGGCATCAGGGCGCCTTGAAGTGGAAGCGATTGCCCGGGAGTATTATCGGGCTAGGAAGCGCCTCGGTGATACATGCGAGTGCAGGGGCTAAGGCATACTTCAAGAAAATGACGGGGGATAAGTAAACAAGGTAGGAAGAAAGGTGACGCATGGTGGGATGATGAGATTAAAGCACTGGTCTCAGAGAAGAAGAAAGCATGGTTATGTCTCATAGCGACTGGCAATGCTTCAAGCGAAGAGAGAAAGCGAGCGAAAGAAGTTGTCACATAAATATTATGTGACTAGTGCAGTTCTTGCCTATTTGGATATTTTGTGTATGGTGTTTTTTTTTGGAGACTGGCAATTTTTGGGGAAGACAAATTGTTTGTTTTTGTTGATGGGCACTTCCTCCCGGACAGCGATGGGCTGGCTGTTCGTGAATTAGTCACTCACCATGGAGATGTTTTAATCACTGTAAATCATTTGAATCCAAGTTGATTTTATCTTAAAAAGGGCGCGGGGTGTTTTTTCGTAACACGAGTAGTTCGTGTACGGTATTATTTTTAGTGGATGATATGTGAATCCCACTTTTTTTCGGTGTTGGCAGTTGGCCATTTTGTGGAAATGTTTTTTGGACATGAAATTGTAAAGTGATTGGTCCTTGTTGTGGCTAGAATATGACTCTTTGTCTTGGTCAACCTTGAAAAAGCTCCTCATTTCTCATTTTGACATTTGTACCAATCAAACGGAAGCTTTAAAAGCCTTGTTCGCTATGAAGCAAAAGTTTAACCAGGCTATAGTGGAATACGTTGAAGATGTTCAGTTAGCAAACTTAAGGTTGGATGTTCCGCTCTCTGAGGAACAATTGGTGGACTTAGTCTGTGACAGTCTTCAACCTAAATACCCCTTGGCCATTGCCTATTTCTCGGAAAAGAGTCTTTCAGCCTTAGTAAGTGTGTGTAGTAAATTTGAAAAGCTTTCGGTAGACAAACCCGCACCACACTTTAATTCATCTCCGCGAGTTACTTTTTCTAAAACGTCGTATTCTCATCGGGTTCCTTATTCTCAACCGTCGTATCCGTCACAAGTTCAAGGCTCGTATTCTCCCCGTGTTACTTATAATCAGGCTTCCTTTTCTCCACGCGCGTCTTCTTCAAGTTCTTCTTTTAATAGTAAGAAAACTTTTAATTGTTTCTATTGTAAGGAATAGGGGCATACGAAACAATTTTGTCAAAAATGGAAAAGGGATTCTCTTAAGCATAATGATGCGAATAAGTATAATTCAAAAAACTAGCCGACGATCTTTTGCGTTCTGTGCACAAGGATGACAAGAGGTCGTCGTCGGTTCCTAGTAATAGATCTAAGTTTACCACGCACAACATGGACGCATGTGTGCCACTATCTGATTGTGGACAATATGTTAGACCACATGTTAATATTAAAATTAAGAATTTGGTTTTTCCGGGACTTTTGGACAGTGGAGCATCTGTCAGTTGTTTCGGGGGTTCTGTTTATAATTTTTTCATAAGTTTAGGATATAAGTTAGATTCCTACGTTACCACCGCGGATGGCAAACGTCAGGATATAATTGGTACTATGCGAGTACTAGTATTATATAATAATATTAAGAAATATATTAAGTTTTTCGTTATTCCTTCTCTGTCCTCTTCAATTGTTTTGGGAGTGGACTTTATGAAGCAATTCGACGTGGCCCCTCAGTTGTTTCCAAAAGTCGACAGTAATGTTAATTTTGGGAAGGTTGTCAGTGAGGTTCGCAAATTAACATCAGCTTCCTTGCTGTCCCCCCAAGACAATCTCAAATTAAATTCGGTTATAGTTAAGTTTAAGTCAATTTCTTTCGAAGAACGTGGTTTAGGTAAAACCCATTTAGTACGTCATAAAATAAATACAACAGGGGATCCTATTAAGCAGCGTTACTATCCATTATCTCAAACTCGCCAGAAGCAATTAGAAGCACAATTAAAAGAAATGTTGGATTTAGGTGTTGTCCGCCGTTCTCGTTCGGCTCTAAAGGTCTTCGTACAGACCCCGTTAAGGCAGCACCAGCAGCCCAAACAGGTGCAACCCCCACAGGTTCATCAAGCAACAACAATGGTACTGCAGCCAGTGACCTGACGGGAAGGACGGTCGCCTACAAAATAGGCGAAACTGGGAAAATTTAGCCGACAGGCTAAATGCCATTGGGTTTGGAGCTCGCAAGACTGGCGAGAAATGGGAGCAGGTATGTACATCTTATTATAAACATAACTGAACCTAAAAACACCTTACTCAAAATAATCTATTTTACCAGTGTCTGAATAGTAGTTTGACCATTTACCAATTGTTTCAGTCGTGGAAGGACCTCAAGTCAAACACCAAGAAGAAGGCGTCGAAGCTGCGAGCTGGGATGTGCCAGACGGAAGGGGGGCCGAACAAACTGCCACCTCTCTCCCAAATGGATGAAAACATCCTTTCCATAATGGGGAGAGAGGGGATTGACGGAATAGACGGAGGGGAGACTCCATCCGTATGTTTGTTTTTATATTCATGCACAAATATATTTAATATGGGTGCTGAAAAGCTTATAAGCAATTTCTAATGTTTTTGCAGACAGAAATCGTTTGTCGGCCGCAGACTCCGCCTGCAACCCTTGCTTACGAGGAGAGTCTCCCGGCAACGCCAGAACGGGTGTTGTACGTGGAGATTCTGCCGGCAAGGCCTGGGCCGTCTGGCATCAAGCGGAAGCCCCAGCAGTCTCCCGGCAACGCCAGAACCGGTGTTGAACGTGGAGATTCCCCCGGCAACGCAGAAGGCCACAACACAAGCTGGAATATGTAAGTATTTACACTGAAATATCTTAGGTTGTGTGGAAATGATGCCATGAAAAGAATAAGAATCGTATTTAACAAATATATTTATAAAAAATCATATATGAGTATTATTATATTATAGACACGGGGTGTTTGGCGTACATCGTAAAAGAACTGATGTCCTTGAAATCCAACACACGGATAAGCTGGGAAGTCAATCGCTACGTGGTGGAGGCTGTTACTATGACGGGTATCCGTACTAACGTATCGATGTGGGCTTCCCCAGAGACAGGTGACCAGCCAATCACAATTGTAGGTGTTGAGGGTGCCATGGTGGCACGGAACATTGGGGATGCGTGGTGCGCTAACATGCTTACTCAATTCGATGCGTTTAGGGACGCACCCACCCTCGAGAGGACACTTACCCGTATAGACATGCTACTACCGCAGACAGGTATAAGGTACCGTACAATGCCCAACGGGCTAGAAGCAGTCGATTATAGCTTCCGTGTTGGTACGGCTGCGTTCAACGTCAATGCTGTGACAAATGGGTGGAAGGGCCTAATAAGGTTAATCCCAGAGGTGAATTTCCATCAGGTGCAGACGCATGCGGACGCATAGGTTGGGGATGCACTCGTTCGTAAAGAACTGGGACGAGATGACATGCCGCCGGGTGGCAATACCAACTGCACTGGCTTCACAGTTGGAGGGTAGATTTATATCTCCATCCTTAGTTGCCATCACCGTACACAACGAGATGGTGGCAACGCCCTTCATCATATCACCGATATTGGAGTTTTCCGACATGGGAGCACTGAACCCCATGATACCTCGAGGCCCCTTCCCCTGTAGTTCCCCCTTTTATGGACGCGCCCACCGGCTCATTATTGGAGGGAACGAAAAAGGTGGAGGAGCCCGTATCAGTTGGGAAAGTATCAGGGGCCCCAGAGCCCCCAGCTGCGAAGTTAGGAGCCGAACCGTCACTAGCCGATGCGAACCTGGATCACCGGCGTCTAGGGGATACGGCATAGAAAAAAGTAAGATTCCCAAAATGACGCCGGAGTGGGAGTTTACCAAGGAAGACTACAACAGATTGGAGCAGAAGGCATTTGACTCGCTACCTAGAATGGCTGAAGAGAGTCACTTCAACAGGACCATCCGGAGATACCATCTACCAAAACATGAGTGCTTAGGCTGCCACCTAATACCAAAAGGGCAGCTCGAAGAGGGGGTACACATCCTATGTCGGGCATCAGGGCGCCTTGAAGTGGAAGCGATTGCCCGGGAGTATTATCGGGCTAGGAAGCGCCTCGGTGATACATGCGAGTGCAGGGGCTAAGGCATACTTCAAGAAAATGACGGGGGATAAGTAAACAAGGTAGGAAGAAAGGTGACGCATGGTGGGATGATGAGATTAAAGCACTGGTCTCAGAGAAGAAGAAAGCATGGTTATGTCTCATAGCGACTGGCAATGCTTCAAGCGAAGAGAGAAAGCGAGCGAAAGAAGTTGTCACATAAATATTATGTGACTAGTGCAGTTCTTGCCTATTTGGATATTTTGTGTATGGTGTTTTTTTTTGGAGACTGGCAATTTTTGGGGAAGACAAATTGTTTGTTTTTGTTGATGGGAACTTCCTCCCGGACAGCGATGGGCTGGCTGTTCGTGAATTAGTCACTCACCATGGAGATGTTTTAATCACTGTAAATCATTTGAATCCAAGTTGATTTTATCTTAAAAAGGGCGCGGGGTGTTTTTTCGTAACACGAGTAGTTCGTGTACGGTATTATTTTTAGTGGATGATATGTGAATCCCACTTTTTTTCGGTGTTGGCAGTTGGCCATTTTGTGGAAATGTTTTTTGGACATGAAATTGTAAAGTGATTGGTCCTTGTTGTGGCTAGAATATGACTCTTTGTCTTGGTCAACCTTGAAAAAGCTCCTCATTTCTCATTTTGACATTTGTACCAATCAAACGGAAGCTTTAAAAGCCTTGTTCGCTATGAAGCAAAAGTTTAACCAGGCTATAGTGGAATACGTTGAAGATGTTCAGTTAGCAAACTTAAGGTTGGATGTTCCGCTCTCTGAGGAACAATTGGTGGACTTAGTCTGTGACAGTCTTCAACCTAAATACCCCTTGGCCATTGCCTATTTCTCGGAAAAGAGTCTTTCAGCCTTAGTAAGTGTGTGTAGTAAATTTGAAAAGCTTTCGGTAGACAAACCCGCACCACACTTTAATTCATCTCCGCGAGTTACTTTTTCTAAAACGTCGTATTCTCATCGGGTTCCTTATTCTCAACCGTCGTATCCGTCACAAGTTCAAGGCTCGTATTCTCCCCGTGTTACTTATAATCAGGCTTCCTTTTCTCCACGCGCGTCTTCTTCAAGTTCTTCTTTTAATAGTAAGAAAAATTTTAATTGTTTCTATTGTAAGGAATAGGGGCATACGAAACAATTTTGTCAAAAATGGAAAAGGGATTCTCTTAAGCATAATGATGCGAATAAGTATAATTCAAAAAACTAGCCGACGATCTTTTGCGTTCTGTGCACAAGGATGACAAGAGGTCGTCGTCGGTTCCTAGTAATAGATCTAAGTTTACCACGCACAACATGGACGCATGTGTGCCACTATCTGATTGTGGATAATATGTTAGACCACATGTTAATATTAAAATTAAGAATTTGGTTTTTCCGGGACTTTTGGACAGTGGAGCATCTGTCAGTTGTTTCGGGGGTTCTGTTTATAATTTTTTCATAAGTTTAGGATATAAGTTAGATTCCTACGTTACCACCGCGGATGGCAAACGTCAGGATATAATTGGTACTATGCGAGTACTAGTATTATATAATAATATTAAGAAATATATTAAGTTTTTCGTTATTCCTTCTCTGTCCTCTTCAATTGTTTTGGGAGTGGACTTTATGAAGCAATTCGACGTGGCCCCTCAGTTGTTTCCAAAAGTCGACAGTAATGTTAATTTTGGGAAGGTTGTCAGTGAGGTTCGCAAATTAACATCAGCTTCCTTGCTGTCCCCCCAAGACAATCTCAAATTAAATTCGGTTATAGTTAAGTTTAAGTCAATTTCTTTCGAAGAACGTGGTTTAGGTAAAACCCATTTAGTACGTCATAAAATAAATACAACAGGGGATCCTATTAAGCAGCGTTACTATCCATTATCTCAAACTCGCCAGAAGCAATTAGAAGCACAATTAAAAGAAATGTTGGATTTAGGTGTTGTCCGCCGTTCTCGTTCGGCTCTAAAGGTCTTCGTACAGACCCCGTTAAGGCAGCACCAGCAGCCCAAACAGGTGCAACCCCCACAGGTTCATCAAGCAACAACAATGGTACTGCAGCCAGTGACCTGACGGGAAGGACGGTCGCCTACAAAATAGGCGAAACTGGGAAAATTTAGCCGACAGGCTAAATGCCATTGGGTTTGGAGCTCGCAAGACTGGCGAGAAATGGGAGCAGGTATGTACATCTTATTATAAACATAACTGAACCTAAAAACACCTTACTCAAAATAATCTATTTTACCAGTGTCTGAATAGTAGTTTGACCATTTACCAATTGTTTCAGTCGTGGAAGGACCTCAAGTCAAACACCAAGAAGAAGGCGTCGAAGCTGCGAGCTGGGATGTGCCAGACGGAAGGGGGGCCGAACAAACTGCCACCTCTCTCCCAAATGGATGAAAACATCCTTTCCATAATGGGGAGAGAGGGGATTGACGGAATAGACGGAGGGGAGACTCCATCCGTATGTTTGTTTTTATATTCATGCACAAATATATTTAATATGGGTGCTGAAAAGCTTATAAGCAATTTCTAATGTTTTTGCAGACAGAAATCGTTTGTCGGCCGCAGACTCCGCCTGCAACCCTTGCTTACGAGGAGAGTCTCCCGGCAACGCCAGAACGGGTGTTGTACGTGGAGATTCTGCCGGCAAGGCCTGGGCCGTCTGGCATCAAGCGGAAGCCCCAGCAGTCTCCCGGCAACGCCAGAACCGGTGTTGAACGTGGAGATTCCCCCGGCAACGCAGAAGGCCACAACACAAGCTGGAATATGTAAGTATTTACACTGAAATATCTTAGGTTGTGTGGAAATGATGCCATGAAAAGAATAAGAATCGTATTTAACAAATATATTTATAAAAAATCATATATGAGTATTATTATATTATAGACACGGGGTGTTTGGCGTACATCGTAAAAGAACTGATGTCCTTGAAATCCAACACACGGATAAGCTGGGAAGTCAATCGCTACGTGGTGGAGGCTGTTACTATGACGGGTATCCGTACTAACGTATCGATGTGGGCTTCCCCAGAGACAGGTGACCAGCCAATCACAATTGTAGGTGTTGAGGGTGCCATGGTGGCACGGAACATTGGGGATGCGTGGTGCGCTAACATGCTTACTCAATTCGATGCGTTTAGGGACGCACCCACCCTCGAGAGGACACTTACCCGTATAGACATGCTACTACCGCAGACAGGTATAAGGTACCGTACAATGCCCAACGGGCTAGAAGCAGTCGATTATAGCTTCCGTGTTGGTACGGCTGCGTTCAACGTCAATGCTGTGACAAATGGGTGGAAGGGTCTAATAAGGTTAATCCCAGAGGTAAATTTCCATCAGTTGCGTCCGCATGGATGGGGGATGCGCTCGTTCGTAAAGAAGTGGGACGAGATGACATGCCGCCGGGTGGCATTACCAACTGCACTGGCTTCGCAGTTGGAGGGTAGATTTATATCTCCATCCTTAGTTGCCATCACCGTACACAACGAGATGGTGGCAACGCCCTTCATCACATCACCGATATTGGAGTTTTCCGACATAGGAGCACTGAACCCCATGATACCTCGAGGCCCCTTCCCCTGTAGTTCCCCCTTATCTTGACGCGCCCACCGGCTCATTATTGGAGGGAACGAAAAAGGTGGAGGAGCACGATCAGTTGGGAAAGTATCAGTTGGGAAAGTATCAGGGGCCCCAGAGCCCCCAACTGTGAAGTTAGGAGCCGAACCGTCAGTAGCCGATGCGAACCTGGATCACTGGCGTCTAGGGGATATGGCATAGAAAAAAGTAAGATTCCCAAAATGACGCCGGAGTGGGAGTTTACCAAGGAAGACTACAACAGACTGGAACAGAAGGCATTTGACTCGCTACCTAGCCGTGGCTGTAAGAAGGCATTCGAGGCTGAAGAGAGTCACTTCAACAGGACCATCCGGAGATACCATCTACTAAAACATGAGTGCTTAGGCTGCCACCTAATACCAAAAGGGCAGCTCGAAGAGGGTGTACACATCCTATGTCGGGCATCAGGGCGCCTTGAAGTGGAAGCGATTGCCCGGGAGTATTATCGGGCTAGGTGATACATGCGAGTGCAGGGCTAAGGCATACTTCAAGAAAATGACGGGGGATAAGTAAACAAGGTAGGAAGAAAGGTGACGCATGGTGGGATGATGAGATTAAAGCACTGGTCTCAGAGAAGAAGAAAGCATGGTTATGTCTCATAGCAACTGGCAATGCTTCAAGCGAAGAGAGAAAGCGAGCGAAAGAAGTTGTCACATAAATATTATGTGACTAGTGCAGTTCTTGCCTATTTGGATATTTTGTGTATGGTGTTTTTTTTTGGAGACTGGCAATTTTTGGGGAAGACAAATTGTTTGTTTTTGTTGATGGGCACTTCCTCCCGGACAGCGATGGGCTGGCTGTTCGTGAATTAGTCACTTACCATGGAGATGTTTTAATCACTGTAAATCATGTGAATCCAAGTTGATTTTATCTTAAAAAGGGCGCGGGGTGTTTTTTCGTAACACGAGTAGTTCGTGTACGGTATTATTTTTAGTGGATAATATGTGAATCCCACTTTTTTTCGGTGTTGGCAGTTGGCCATTTTGTGGAAATGTTTTTTGGACATGAAATTGTAAAGTGATTGGTCCTTGTTGTGGCTAGAATATGACTCTTTGTCTTGGTCAACCTTGAAAAAGCTCCTCATTTCTCATTTTGACATTTGTACCAATCAAACGGAAGCTTTAAAAGCCTTGTTCGCTATGAAGCAAAAGTTTAACCAGGCTATAGTGGAATATGTTGAAGATGTTCAGTTAGCAAACTTAAGGTTGGATGTTCCGCTCTCTAAGGAACAATTGGTGGACTTAGTCTGTGACAGTCTTCAACCTAAATACGCCTTGGCCATTGCCTATTTCTCGGAAAAGAGTCTTTCAGCCTTAGTAAGTGTGTGCAGTAAATTTGAAAAGCTTTCGGTAGACAAACCCGCACCACACTTTAATTCATCTCCGCGAGTTACTTTTCCTAAAACGTCGTATTCTCATCGGGTTCCTTATTCTCAACGGTCGTATCCGCCACAAGTTCAAGGCTCGTATTCTCCCCGTGTTACTTATAATCAGGCTTCCTTTTCTCCACGCTCGTCTTCTTCAAGTTCTTCTTTTAATAGTAAGAAAACTTTGAATGGATTCTATTGTAAGGAACAGGGGCATACGAAAGAATTTTGTCAAAAATGGAAAAGGGATTCTCTTAAGCATAATGACGCGAATAAGTATAATTCAAAAAACTAGACTCACTAAACCAGGCTCATCTCTAGGAGATACACAGCACTTACTAATTACGGACAAACTCCGTACAATTAAAACCGAACTACAAGGATTTACGAACATGCAGACTAAAAAGTGGCGGCATTATTCGATGAATTTAAAGACCTCGACAACCTTCTTTAACACAAAAATGGAGGGTTTTGAGGAGAATCTGAAAAAAACAAAGGAAAAAATGAAAAATATTGATATGATCCAAAAAGAAAATTCAGAACTTGAAGCGAAATTAATAATGCTTGAAGCCAAAATCGACGACCAAGAACGACAGCAAAAAAATGTTGATTGAAATAAGAAATAAGAGGTGTACCAGAATTTGAAGGTGAAAATCTACAAAATATATTATACAACATAATACACTCGCTGACTAGTTCTAGCCAAAGCACATATAAGTAGAAATTTTTGGAGGAGGGTGAATATAGTGACGAATATTTATTCAGTGTTGCATTTGTACTACTACAACTCGTTAGTGACCATAATTTCATTTTTTAGCAAAACCCAAGGCCATCATGTACACGCTATTGTCGGCCAATAATGTTTGTATTTGCAAAATTAATTGAAGACGAAACTAGTTGCATAAATTTACAAATAAAATCTCGTGTGCCTACAAATGTAATAGTTAATGGCAATGAAATTAAAGTTAAGCATACATTATTGTTCACAATGGTTGACGGTAAAATATGTAATACTTTAACAGCGTACAAATCTTGGCAGAGGTGCCACGTATGTGGGGTGTCACCCAAACAGATGAATAATATAGAAATTGTATCCAAAAATTCTTCAGATCCTAGTACATTTTCATTCGGATTGTCGCCATTGCATAAATGGATTCGTTGTTTTGAGTGTTTGCTTCATATTTCATATAAATTAGACGTGAAAAAATGGCAAATGAGAGATGCGGAAAGTAACGAAAATGTAAGAAAAAGAAAATCAGATATACATAAAAATTTAAATTTAGTTATATTGATTTGTACCCCTGGTATTATATGCCGTCAAGTGTACACAAGATTTTGGTAAACGGGAAGGATATCATTGCAACTTCTATACTGCCCATTGGACAACTATCAGAAGAAGCACAAGAAGCCAGGAATAAAGACAATAGACAGATCAGGGAGTTACAAGGAAGACTTCCCGGAGTAAAATGAATATCGACCTGTTGCATGTATTGCTCATCTCGTCAGATCCACTCATATCCAGTTTGCGGAAATTACCAAATAGAAGACATCCAAGACTACTTTATCAGAAGAAAGTGATGTTTACAAACCTGATTGCCGAACTTGTTAACAAAAATGATAATAGAGTAGAGGGTGAGTTATTTAAAAAACAACAAAATATTCTAATATTGTGTTTAATTATTACACTATTAAGGGTAATTCATTGTCAAGGAAAGCGCAGGCTTTAATGATAAAAGAAAAAGAGAACCATCTGCCTCCCCGTATGCTGACCCGCAACCGAAGAACCAGCGCACCGGCGCAACCAGCGGTGCAGCCTGGCGCTTACGAGGGCGCCTACCCTACGCACCAGCCCGGCGCTACCCCTCAGGGTTTCTCACCGCTGTTCCCTCCACAGCCGACCGCCGACGAGATTGCCCGACATACTGACGTGTGGGTCCGTCAAGACGTCAACCCTCTCCTGACGCAACTTGGCACCATTATGGCTGACGCCATCCGCTCCGCGCGCGACCGAGACAGCCCCCGTCCCACGACAGACGAGAACATCCGGTTGACCGCTCTCGTCGCCCGGCAGTCCACTGCCAAGGACCTCCCCACATTCTCCGGGGACCCCCTCGAATGGCCAGCCTGGATTGCTCAGTATGAGCTATCCACCGCAACCTGCAAATTAACCTCCAGCGAGAACCTCATCAGGTTGCAGCGGGCGCTGAAAGGGAAAGCCAGGGAAAACGTTTACTCCCTCCTGCTGAACCCGGAGTGCGTTCCCCAGATCGTGGCAACCTTGGAGGAGCGGTATGGAGGTTCTGGGTAAATTGCCAACCTCATGCTGGACAAGGTGAATAAGCTGCCCTTCCTGCCTGCGGAAGCCACCCTGGAGGATATTGCAAATTTCTCCGGGACGGTCCAAAATCTGGTGACTTCCCTGCGGGAACTGAGGACTGGGGGCTACCTCACCAACCCCACCCTGCTAAACGACATCACCGCCAAGATGCCATCCACCCTCGGGATGGTTTGGCTGCTGGAGCTGCGTCACCTGGGCCAGACGACGCAGTCTACAATCTTACAGCTGGCAGCGTTCCGGAGGAGTGTCGCCGGCATGATCCCGGTCAGCGAGATGGTGGATCCACTGCGGTCCAGCAGAGGGCGCAGGGAGCACGTACTAGCCACTACAGCAGACGCGCCATCAGGTGGAGCGGCCAACCGCCCACCACCACCGGCAGGAAAGAACAATAACAATAGTGAAAGAAAAGCATTAAATAAAAACAGTGCGTGCGCTCAGTGAGGTGAGCCACACAAAACACGTGAGTGCCGCGAGTTCATCTTCAAATCACTTTCCCTCCGTTGGGAAACGGTGCGCGTGTGTAACAAGTGCCTGGAGCCACACCACTCCAGGGATTGTAAAGAAAAAGTGTGGTGTGGGTGAGTGCCGTAACCCATATCATCGTTTGCTCCACCGGGAGATCGTCGCGGAGGTGAACATGTGACGCCAAACTGTGGACGACCGCGTGCTGCTGTCGGCAGTGCCGATTGTGATGCGGGGCCCCACCGAAGGGGAAGTGTCATCGTTCGGCATGTTGGATACTGGTTTCACCATCACCCTCATCGACGCTGACACTGCGACGCAGATCGGTACCCATGGCCCGGTTCAACACCTGCGGCTGCGCGGAGCAAAGGGGTTGTGCACCTCCGACGCCCACTGACATCCACCGACCGCTTCATCTACACCTTCCTTTAAGCGGTCAGCCCCGAAGAAGCCACGCGGCCATAAAGCGGCAGCTCCTCTCCATTGTAATGAAGATCTTCGACCC
Organism: Limnephilus lunatus; assembly: GCA_917563855.2. Lineage (NCBI taxonomy): Eukaryota > Metazoa > Arthropoda > Insecta > Trichoptera > Limnephilidae > Limnephilus > Limnephilus lunatus. Next base: position 3,130,874 of record OU830593.1, on the reverse strand, counting down.
GGTGGGCTTCGTGTCCTGCCTCACTATACGGTCGAAGATCCTGCTGCAAGCCGTGTGGCGTTCAACCGTTGGATGGGACGACCCAATCACTCCTGAGCACGCCGAATGTTGGAGGGAATGGATGAGCCTGCTCCAGGAGAGAAGCGTCTCCATCCCGCGACAGTCTCTGCACCGGAAGACGAGCAGCGTGACCCTGCATCTCTTCTGTGACGCCTCGGAGCAAGCCTGCTGTGCCGTCGCCTACTTCGTGGAGGAAGTGCAGAGCGCTCTACAAGCCACCTTCATTGCGAGTAAATGCAAGGTGGCGCCGCTGAAACCATTATCCATACCCCGCCTTGAGCTGCAATCCACACTCATGGCGGCTAGGCTGGCCAGAACCATCCGGTTGGAGAGCCAAGCGAGGATAGCTGCAACCATTTTCTGGACGGACTCGACCACAGTGCTGTGCTAGTTGCGCACGGACCCGCGCACCTACTCTGCGTTCGTGTCCAACAGGTTGGGCGAGATAGACGAACTCACCTCAATAGCCAATTGGAGGTGGGTTCCTACCAAGCAGAACCCGGCCGACATCGGCACCCAGGACTTGGAGCTGCCCGACCTGTCACTCCAGGGAAGATGGTTTTGCGGCCCCGCTTTCCACACCACACCGGAGAGCGACTGGCCTAAGGAGCGGACCGTCACCAAGCCAGACGACCAGTCCCTCGAGACCAGACCTCAGCACTACATCGGCCACATCACCACGGCCGGAGAGGCGCTGCCTCTGGTCGAAAGGTTCTCTTCCTGGTACCGGCTGATCTGCGCTACAGCGTGGATGCTGCGGTTTATCAGGCGCTGTTGGATGGGCCCGAACCGACCCGCCGAGTTCATGCTACGTGCAGAGGAGCTGATGGAGGCCGAGGACCGCCCGAAGAGGTCAACCCGCGGTGCTGTATTCCGACAACGGGCGGGATGCCGTGGCATCCCTACAGCAAGACACCAGGATGACGGAAACAATGGCCACCAAGGGCATCGAGTGGCGCTTCATCACCCCCCTCAGTCCCCACATGGGGGGAGCCTGGGAAAGGTTGGTCCGCTTGGTCAAACGAGCCCTGAGTGCCGCCTTAAGGGAAAGGGCGCTAAGGGAGGAAACCCTGTGCACGGCACTGGCAGAGGCTGAGTTCGTGGTCAACAATCGGCTACTGACTCATATCTCTGTCGACCCGCGGGACGAAGAGCCCTCGACCCCCAACCACTTCCTCCTGGGATCTGCAGGACACCGCCCACATTTGTCGCTCTACGACAGCAAGGAGGAGGAGGTATGTCTCCGCCGACAGTGGCGAATCAGCCAACAACTTGCGGATATGTTCTGGAGGCGGTGGCTCCGCGAATACCTCCCCACCTTGGGCACCCGACAGAAGTGGCAACACCCGACTGAACCGCTCAAGGCAGGTGACCTGGTGGTCATCCTGGACCCCGCGCTACCACGCCCGCGCGGGCGCATCATCGAGGCCATCCCTGCTGCCGATGGCCAAGTGAGGACTGCCCGGGTCCAGACAGCCACGGGGAAAAACTGGCCGTTCTCATCCCGGCACCAGCACCAGCAACGACCTCGACCACACCCGGACCAAGGACCCACCAGCCCAGGGGAACCGGACGTCGAGGACGCCGCCGACCTGTACGTCCTGACAGCTAGGCGCAGCCGTGACTGCATCGAGGGGAGAATGTACCGGACGTAGTTTTAAGATTAATATAGTATAATTTTATGTGATGTTTTAAGAAAGAATAAAAATATTCACGGGGTCAGGCAGTCAGCCTAAGACAAAAAATAAAGCTTGACCCCACCCCTCTGTGTAAATACCTACACACTACTAAATATAAATTTGATTGCACAAATTCAATCTGTGAACGGCTTCGCACAGATCGAATTTGTGCAAATCTCTATTATTTACACTTGCACAAGTTCAAATTTGTGCAACCTATGTATTTGTATCTTTATAACAGTTTTGCACAAATATAAAATTAATCCAATTTGTGCAGACTGTTCATACTCAATGTAACTGTCTTATATGTACCCCAAAATGTGCAAACTCACAAAATAAACGAATTATCGGAGAGGCATCGAGAGTAGGTCGAGATAAAACGCTGTGGCGTTTTCAGATTCGTTGCGCAATAGCGAAACGAACGCGGTGGCGTTTACAACTCTAGCAGCCAAAATTCTAAGAATTTAATCTCAGTTCGTAGAATTGAGATGAACAAAGGACTGAGATGGGCAGATTCCCGTCTCTGAGCCCTATAAATACAGCTGTTAGACCTCCAGATCGGCAGAGTTCCAGATCTCATCGCCACAACAGCATCTCGCCTTCTCTTCTGCCTTCTCCGATCGACCCACTAGATATCTTGGACTTCTTTTTGGCCCTGGCCGAACCGCCCTCCCTGAAGACTTCACCGCATACAATTGGTCGATCGCCTTTTTCAAGGTGAAGGTTTCCCCTCTACCTCTACCCCCCTTCCGCCCCATGCCTTCTACCTTTCTCCCTACATTTACCCTATTTTCCTGAAATCTCCCCACTTTTCCCTCTCCCTACCCTTTTTTCTCCCTTTCTCCCTAGGTGGAAAGCCGGCAACTTCCCACTTCATCGTCTGTGCGCTGGCGACTACAGTGCCCGTCCCGTACATCATTAAAAAAGGACATAATTAATAAAATAGAATGTCAAACTAAGGAATCAATGAAAAGTATTGAGTACATAAGCGCTCAATACGACGAAATAATTAAAAAATTGGATATGAGTAACAGCCAAAATAAATTAATTCAAAATGAAAATGAATACAAAAAAGAGCAAATGGGAAAAAATGCTACAATAAAAAAAAAAAGAAACTTAAGAGTAGATGAAATTGAATATAAATAATTGGATAGTTGTCAGGCTCTCGGAGCAGCCTGGCGTGTTTTTGTTCGGTCTCGGTATTCCTTACTAATTAAAGAGGATATTTCATATATTCAGCCCGTAAGAGTATCAAAAAATGTTCCTTACTGCGTGAAAATTACGTAAGAGCATTAAAAATAATTTTTCTGTGAATAGTGTGGACGTGAAACGATTTTTTGAATATGTGTACCTAATAATTATACGATACAGTCTAAATGCAGTGGCTAAAGTCTCAAACTAGCATCGAACATTTGCCAGATGTGACATACCCTTCGACTATTTGGTACTTGGGTTCTGCCCCGCACCCATACCGCCTACCCCGCACCCGCTGCCCGCGTCATGCCTGCCTCGGCACGCCGTTACATTATGATCCCTAACTGAAGCCCCGCTACCCCGCCGCCCCACAAGAAGGATGACAACACCTGCTAATCTCTGCATCCCTAGCTGCCCCTGCTGCCAACCAACCCGCGAGACTGAGCCTGCGCCCTTCGGTTTCTACCAGTGCCGTACGTATGGAATGATAGAGGACTAAATAAAATACCTAAGAAATAGTGTTTTAAAAAGAACAATTATTGATAATAAACAGTTCACAGTGACAATTATCACAGTGTATTATATATAAATATATATATTTTTCCTTAGCGTTGATTACATGTTATTGTTATTGTTTCTTTAAAATTGTTGTTATGAACTGCAGATTTATTGTTTATAGGTTTTGTGTACGTGTGAGTAAGATTAAGTTAGATTAAGTTAGATTAAGTTGGATTAAGTTAGACTAAGGATGTTAAGTAGATTGCATAAGTAGTCCGTGGAAGGAAATGGCCGACATAGGTGTTGATGAGACTCGCTATCCATCACATCGCCATCCCTTCGGTGGCGCAAAGAGGACGGAACTTGTCCTTGTCAGCTAGTCCCAACAAACAGGGGCGTACGCCAGCTAGGTCATCACTGGGTCAACTAGTCCGGGGTGTATCCCGGGGAAGGGAGAAGGAGGGCCAAGGGTTAAAGACATGCCGCAGGCCTGCCCCTCGTGTAGGGAAAGGCCCGCTGTTTTGGAACCCACTGTAACAGTCATTTCGAGGGCACCAGAGCTGCAAGCAGTGGCACCGCCGGTCGTCGAAAGACCAAAAAATAAGGTGTACTTCACCCGAGACACCAATGACTTCCTGACGGGACTAGTAGGAGCTGTAACACGTAAGGGTGACGGGCACAGAACTGAATTTGACGAGGAGGGTTGTACCATAAGTACACTGGCAGCAGCTGTAGGGGATTTAAATACTAACGGGCTGTTGGAGGCAGACTATCCCCAGACTGTCATAAGTGACTACAACCAGGAAGGTAAGGTGGCGAGGGTTGTGCAGGCGGCACAAGCGGGACGCGCTAAACCGGAGGGCGGGGGCAACCCACAGGAAAAACAGCGACGCAACCTCCTTTCGTCGGCGGTTCGGCTAGCAGGAATCTTCAGATCCGCGGAGAACGCGGGTGTACGAATAGAGGGGTTCCTCAGAGGTGGTAGGTTATCTGTCCGCTTCTGCACAGTCGTTTGCACGCAGCTAATGAGGATGGGGGTGACAGTGGCCTTCCTCCAGCGATCACCAGGATCGCGGGAGCGTGCTGTAAAGGCAATGAGCTGCATAGAACTCTGGACGGCGCGCAGCGTAACTACCGGCGGCACAGAACTACCAGCAAGAAGTGACAAACCTACGGGTTTGGAGATAGCTAAGGGGAAGGCTGAGCTCACTGCGCTGGCCGCCTCCTATACAGTGTCCATTTTGAAAAACCGGCCTCTGGCTGCACACTGTATCAGGGAGCGGGTTTGTGTGGTTTGCCTCGGCCAGCCCTGGCTGGCACCAACACCCCTAGGGACGCTGAAGGCATTGAGAGCGCGGAGGGTTATACACCCCAGGAGTGGGAGAGGATTAGAGAGAGTATAGCAAGCTGTGGGGCGGGGGCTGCCGCCGCTGCGGCACACAATAAGAAGATGCAAGCGTCTAACGGTAACATCTTTCTCGAGGTTGCAGGCGGATCGTCACGGAAGGGGGTTGTGGAGACTGCTGGGGGCATGGCCATAGGAAGTGCTTACCTCCGAAGGGCTGTAGAAGAATACAAGCGGATGGGGGGTCTCAGTGAGGAGCTGATGTGCCCTGAGCTTTACCCCGCATTACCCGCATGTACGGGGAAGGGGCTTTGGAAGACACGGGGTGTTTGGCATACATCGTAAAAGAACTGATGTCCTTGAAATCCAACACACGGATAAGCTGGGAAGTCAATCGCTACGTGGTGGAGGCTGTTACCATGACGGGTATCCGTACTAACATATCGATGTGGGCTTCCCCAGAGACAGGTGACCAGCCAATCACAATTGTGGGTGTTGAGGGTGCCACGGTGGCACATAGGGGGTGCATGGTGCGCTAACATGCTTACTCAATTCGATGCGTTTGGGGAAGCACCCACCCTCGAGAGGACACTTACCCGTATAGACATGCTACTACCGCAGACAGGTATAAGGTACCGTACAATGCCCAACGGGCTAGAAGCAGTCGATTATAGCTTCCGTGTTGGTACGGCTGCGTTCAACGTCAATGCTGTGACAAATGGGTGGAAGGGCCTAATAAGGTTAATCCCAGAGGTGAATTTCCATCAGGTGCAGACGCATGCGGACGCATAGGTTGGGGATGCACTCGTTCGTAAAGAACTGGGACGAGATGACATGCCGCCGGGTGGCAATACCAACTGCACTGGCTTCACAGTTGGAGGGTAGATTTATATCTACATCCTTAGTTGCCATCACCGTACACAACGAGATGGTGGCAACGCCCTTCATCATATCACCGATATTGGAGTTTTCCGACATGGGAGCACTGAACCCCATGATACCTCGAGGCCCCTTCTCCTGTAGTTCCCCCTTTTCTGGACGCGCCCACCGGCTCATTATTGGAGGGAACGAAAAAGGTGGAGGAGCCTGTATCAGTTGGGAAAGTATCAGGGGCCCCAGAGCCCCCAGCTGCGAAGTTAGGAGCCGAACCGTCACTAGCCGATGCGAACATGGATCACCGGCGTCTAGGGGATATGGCATAGAAAAAAGTAAGATTCCCAAAATGACGCCGGAGTGGGAGTTTACCAAGGAAGACTACAACAGATTGGAGCAGAAGGCATTTGACTCGCTACCTAGCTGTGGCTGTAAGAAGGCATTCGAGGCTGAAGAGAGTCACTTCAACAGGACCATCCGGAGATACCATCTACCAAAACATGAGTGCTTAGGCTGCCACCTAATACCAAAAAGGCAGCTCGGAGAGGGGGTACACATCCTATGTCGGGCATCAGGGCGCTTTGAAGTGGAAGCGATTGCCCGGGAGTATCATCGGGCTAGGAAGCGCCTCGGTGATACATGCGAGTGCAGGGCTAAGGCATACTTCAAGAAAATGACGGGGGATAAGTAAACAAGGTAGGAAGAAAGGTGACGCATGGTGGGATGATGAGATTAAAGCACTGGTCTCAGAGAAGAAGAAAGCATGGTTATGTCTCATAGCAACTGGCAATGCTTCAAGCGAAGAGAGAAAGCGAGCGAAAGAAGTTGTCACATAAATATTATGTGACTAGTGCAGTTCTTGCCTACTTAGATATTTTGTCTATGGTGTTTTTTTTTGGAGACTGGCAATTTTTTGGGGGAGACAAATTGTTTTTTTTGTTGATAAGCACTTCCTCCCGGACAGCGATGGGCTGGCTGTTCGTGAATTAGTCACTCACCATGGAATCCTCATGGTGAGTGACTAATAGTGATTAAACCATACCTTGTTTTAATCACTGTAAATCATGTGAATCCAAGTGGATTTTATCTCAAAAAGGGCGCGGGGTGTTTTTTTCGTAACACGAGAAAATTGAAATTGTAAAGTGATTGGTCCTTATTGTGGCTAGAATAATATGCCTTTTTACCCCGCGTCGCGAAGTCGCGGATTGCTGATAGTTCTTCCGAAATCCTTAAGTCTTGGAGACTGGTTGGGCCATGTGCCTTTCGGATGGAGATTGTTGAGACAGCCTGAGGCTGGAGACGCTCCTTGGAGGTGTAGCGGCCTTCTTCCCAAATAGAAGGAAGACCTAGGCTCCCTGGATTCCGCGCCGTCCCCGGTTGATGAGGCCGGAAGTCCTGTCCCGGGACCGTTTCTCTCTACGAACCAAGTTTTCATTCGTCATCCGGTGTTTTCCTTCAATATTCGGCTTCGTTTAGTTAGCTTAGCGAGTCCAGGAGTCCATCTGGTATGTTTATGTTTTGTATTCTTAATATTACATTGGTATAAATTTGCACTCCCATGTTTATTTTTTGATGGCTAAAATATAGTTTTATAAAGTTCATCTTCTTTTATTTACTGATTTCCTACCTACTTGACAGAAAACTAGTCCCATAATCCTGAGCTGTGGTCTCTGCTCTGCCGTATTAATTACACTACACTTACATTGAACCTGAACATTATTCCATTTCAACGGTCGCCTACAAAACAGGCGAAACTGGGAAATTTTAGCTGACAGGCTAAATGCCATTGGGTTTGGAGCTCGCAAGACTGGGGAGAAATGGGAGCAGGTATGTACATCTTATAATAAACATAACTGAACCTAAAACAAACACCTTACTCAAAATAATCTATTTTACCGGTGTCTGAATAGTAGTTTCACCATTTATCAATTGTTTCAGTCGTGGAAGGACCTCAAGTCAAACACGAAGAAGAAGGCATCGAAGCTGCGAGCTGGGATGTGCCAGACGGAAGGGGGGCAGAGCAAACTGCCACCTCTTTCCCAAATGGATGAAAACATCCTTTCCATAATGGGGAGAGAGGGGGTTGACGGAATAGACGGAGGGGAGACTCCGTCCGTATGTTTGTTTTTATATTCATGCACAAATATATTTAATATCGGTGCTGAAAAGCTTATAAGCAATTTCTAATGTTTTTGCAGAAAGAAATCGTTTATCGGCCGCAGACTCCGCCTGCAACCCTTGCTTACGAGGAGAGTCTCCCGGCAACGCCAGAAAGGGTGTTGTACGTGGAGATTCTGCCGGCAACGCCTGGGCCGTCTGGCAAGAGCGGAAGGCCCAGCAGAGTCTCCCGGCAACGCCAGAACCGGTGTTGCACGTTGCGACCAAGGCCACAACACAAGCTGGAATATGTAAGTATTTACACTGAAATATCTTAGGTTGTGTGGAAATGATGCCATGAAAAGAATAAGAATCGTATTTAACAAATATATTTATAAAAAATCATATATGAGTATTATTATATTATAGACACGGGGTGTTTGGCGTACATCGTAAAAGAACTGATGTCCTTGAAATCCAACACACGGATAAGCTGGGAAGTCAATCGCTACGTGGTGGAGGCTGTTACCATGACGGGTATCCGTACTAACGTATCGATGTGGGCTTCCCCAGAGACAGGTGACCAGCCAATCACAATTGTGGGTGTTGAGGGTGCCACGGTGGCACGGAACATAGGGGGTGCGCATGGTGGCACGGAACATAGGGGGTGCATGGTGCGCTAACATGCTTACTCAATTCGATGCGTTTAGGGACGCACCCACCCTCGAGAGGACACTTACCCGTATAGACATGCTACTACCGCAGACAGGTATAAGGTACCGTAAAATGCCCAACGGGCTAGAAGCAGTCGATTATAGCTTCCGTGTTGGTACGGCTGCGTTCAACGTCAATGCTGTGACAAATGGGTGAAAGGGCCTAATAAGGTTAATCCCAGAGGTAAATTTCCATCAGGTGCAGACGCATGCGGACGCATGGGTTGGGGATGCGCTCGTTCGTAAAGAACTGGGACGAGATGACATGCCGCCGGGTGGCAATACCGACTGCACTGGCTTCGCAGTTGGAGGGTAGATTTATATCTCCATCCTTAGTTGCCATCACCGTACACAACGAGATGGTGGCAACGCCCTTCATCATATCACCGATATTGGAGTTTTCCGACATGGGAGCACTGAACCCCATGAGACCTCGAGGCCCCTTCCCCTGTAGTTCCGCCTTTTCTGGACGCGCCCACTGGCTCATTATTGGAGAGAACGAAAAAGGTGGAGGAGCCCGTATCAGTTGGGAAAGTATCAGGGGCCCCAGAGCCCCCAGCTGCGAAGTTAGGAGCCGAACCGTCACTAGCCGATGCGAACCTGGATCACCGGCGTCTAGGGGATATGGCATAGAAAAAATTAAGATTCCCAAAATGACGCCGGAGTGGGAGTTTACCAAGGAAGACTACAACAGATTGGAGCAGAAGGCATTTGACTCGCTACCTAGCTGTGGCTGTAAGAAGAAGGCATTTGAGGCTGAAGAGAGTCACTTCAACAGGACCATCCGGAGATACCATCTACCAAAACATGAGTGCTTAGGCTGCCACCTAATACCAAAAGGGCAGCTCGAAGAGGGGGTACACATCCTATGTCGGGCATCAGGGCGCCTTAAAGTGGAAGCGATTGCCCGGGAGTATTATCGGGCTAGGAAGCGCCTCGGTGATACATGCGAGTGCAGGGCTAAGGCATACTTCAAGAAAATGACGGGGGATAAGTAAACAAGGTAGGAAGAAAGGTGACGCATGGTGGGATGATGAGATTAAAGCACTGGTCTCAGAGAAAAAGAAAGCATGGTTATGTCTCATAGCGACTGGCAATGCTTCAAGCGAAGAGAGAAAGCGAGCGAAAGAAGTGTATAAGGAATGCAAGAAAAGAGCAAGTATTGGAGTGAAAGAACGAAAGAAACGCCTGGAAGAGGAAGAGGTAATCAAAATGACAAACCAATTTCAAGAAAACATTAAACTGTTTTGAAAGGAAGTCAAAAAGTTCCGGAGTGGTCCAGAGAACAGAAGCATGAATGTGATAAAATCAAAAGATGGACTTGGTTATTATGGACCGGAATTTTTAATTATTAATTTATTTTCACACAAACTGTCATTTCCTCGTATATATTTAACACTGGTTACACTCATTTTTGTAATGAAATTATATATTAACAAATTAGGTTATTGGTATTTAATACAATCAATACAAAAACAAAACAATGACAATAGTCACGGGTCAAAATAACGCGCGCCGCTAGACGCAAACTGATTTATGATCTTTGCCGAAATTCGATTGTATTCGTGTCACCTCGGGTCATGGTTCATGGTAAATTTTGTCAAGGATCGGATTATGTTGGGTGTGTGGCAAACGGATTCAAGCCAAATTCTGGTACGAATAGCGAAATCGATGCACTTCCGATGTTTTAAATATCTCATACAAAAACATGATTTGGTTCATTTGCAAATGAATGCACACTGCCGATAGTGTGCATTCATTTGCAAACGAACCAAATGTAGTCCCAAACGAATGAATGTATTAAATGATATAATGAAAAAGAAAATCCCTTCTGCTCCACCAACAAGATGGAATTTTAACATAAAAACTGTCAGAACTGTTTGACGTATTCAGAATTGTTGATAAAATGCATGGAGACTATTTTAGAGCAAAATAATAATGATTCCAATACTATAAACCAGGCGAGTATGTTATTACATTACCTAAAGGATTAACAGTTTACATACTGGTTAGGTTTCTTTAACAAGATTTTACCCCATTGTGACATTTTATTTCAACAATTACTGTCACGCGCCTTGGATACTATTATGGTAAAGAAATATGTAGCTCAATTCGAAAAATGCATTCAGACAGTTTGTGATTCCACCGATCAAATAGGTGAGCCCAAAGCAAAAAGAAATAAATCATTGAACTATACGATCAAATAGGTGAGCCCAAAGCAAAAAGAAATAAATCATTGAACTATACGATCAAATAGGTGAGCCCAAAGCAAAAAGAAATAAATCATTGAACTAAACAACCTGCATTGAAGTATGCGATATTATCCTGCAAAAGATCAAAGACAGATTAGAGTTTACTAATCACTTATTAGCAGCAAAATTATTTGATTGTGAACACTTTATTCAATATAAAGAAAATTTTCCTCAGAGTGATTTCAATGAGACAGTGAACACTAACATTTTTTTAGATAAATTTAAGTTGAAAAATGAACTATGTGCTATATATGGGAGAGATGATTTTTCTAATGCCGATGAAGCAGTGGAAATCTTGCAACTATTTTATAAAAACAATTTAGTCGAGTCGTTTTCGGAGTGTGTGAAGCTTTTAAAAATTATATGTACTATACCTATGACATCTGTGGAAAGCGAAAGGTGTTTTTCTACCCTTAAAAGAATTAAATCATTCTTACGAAACACAATGAGTCAAGACCGTTTATCCGTACTCAGTATTGAAAAAAGATTTTTACAAACAATCCCAAATTTAAATTCAAAAGTTATAGAAGTTTTCGCTCTTCAAAAACAATGTAGAATAGACCTTGTTGGTTAATATTTTTTTTGTCATAAGTAGATACGGATTGTTAGTGAACCACCACATTCTCAGGGCAGCGGCCGCCACTGCACACTATTCATAGACCATTTGGGGCCATTCCCTAAAATATCGCAGGCCATATCGCAGTGCTCCAGCTATGCCGAGTGATTCTGAATCCAACGACAGTGAAACAGAACCCAAGACCTGACTGATCTACTAGAAAGCTAGAAGGTAAAAATTATGTCACGTTGGTGGCGATTGTATGTCACCTTAACTCAGATCACTCACATCAAGCAATATTATTTTCTGTCACGTTGATGGCGGTTGTATGTTACCTTAACTCAGGTGTCGAGCAATATCATTTTACTATGTCACATTGGTGGCAATTGTGTGTCACTATAACTATGGTGTCGAGCAATATTATGTCACATTGGTGTCGATGGTACGTCACGTTGTTGGCGTGTACGATAGTGCAGACGGTAATATGTTTATATCCTTCTAGACCTTTTATGGCAAGGAGAGAGAGAGTCGTTGGTACACGACAACCAGTCAGGATGGACGAGTATAACACCCAGATGGCCAGCAATGGCAACAATAGTCAAGGAGAAGAAGAAGAATAAAGCTTTTCCGGTAGAGGGAAGCTTCCTTATATATAGTCACTTCCGCCTAGCAAGAGAGGGAACAAGCATATTCGTAACCGCTGGGAGATACACTGAAAATAACGAGTTGAACCGAAGTAAGACCGACTAATAATTAACTTTACACCGCTGAATAAGTAGTTTGTGTTACAAAATGTTTAGTCTTTAATTTTTAGTTTTGTTTAGAACATAAGTTTCGTTCCGATAAAAGAATTATTTAGAGATTAAACTCGGGCCGGTAATTACCTCATGAACCGGTGCCGGTCGGCATTTAAAGATAATGATCTATGAAGATCCAATGATGTATACTGTATACTATCGTTTGACATGTTTTGAGCGTCGCATAACCTCTAATCATGTGTTCTTTTGCCTCCTTTCATCAGATTATATCTGTTTCATAACGCCGATGGGTTTCGTGCGTATTTGTGTTCTGATCGCTTTTGGGATCGGAAGGAATCCAGATTTTGGTATTCTGCACAATAAGGGTACCTAAGCAACGGCATAGACAGAAGTCAAGTACCGCCTTATCGTGAATCATCAGTCCATACGTCAGTCTATTATCAACCATCGTAAAGTGTCGTACCGTGACATTTCGCTCTTATCGTAAAGTATCGCTGAAGTGTTATTCATCTTATCGTGACAAAGTATACATCCTATCGTTATTTATCGTATGCTTTGTGTGAATTTATTACGTTAATCTGACTCAAACTAGAACAATAATATAGCACGCTTATGGATAACCTGTGACTGACGCCGAATAACAACAAGCCAGAAAGCACCATAGTGAGTATTGCTTTTTGTGTTTACCGATCTTATTTGGTGGTTGGGCATAGATTGTATCGAGGTCCATAAGCGTTTATAGCAAAGTGGCCGCGTCATTCTAACCCACGTTAGATAGTTCTTCAACGGGCTATTAACAATATCCGTTGTGGAAGGTTTTAGTTTGAAAATATTCTGATTCTGTTCACAGTTTGAAACCATTATTGGATAAAATTTAAAGGTAACGTTTATTCACATTTTTTACAGTAATATCTACTTACAGAGATATACAATCAACGATGTTAATATTGCATTAAGTAAACTCGTTGTACATCGCTACTGTTCGGGCACATACTCATAAATAGTACACATTTCATATTCCCTATTTCCATACTGTCCGACCCACCTACCAATATTACCCTAACCACTATCTATCAACAGGAGAAGGATTGTTCCTACAGATTTTTAGTACAATTTCTACCTCGCTGAGAAGCACATTGTCATATGCAACTGGCAAGTGTTTTCATGGTCACAGTAATAATTCGCCGTGCGTTTTTGTGCAACTTCAAGAGGGAACAAGAGAGGATTCCAGACTATACTAAGGTAGGACATTCATTATGTGGCATCCTCTCCCAGTTTCATTTTCTGTTCCCTATTTCCTCAGCGCAAAATTCATGGGGCCCAATTCACCATAGGTTTCCAACAGCTATCGAAACAGCTACATTACTATTTTTAACAGTATTTTACATTATGTCAAACACTATTCAAAGCATATATTAAGTAATTGTCACGTAAATAATTATCAATTTGTGATATAATTATTTACCTGACCACTAACCTGGTAATTTGAACAGCCTGTATTGGACTGGCAACACTTTTTTCTCTGATTTTTGAACCGGGTCTTTTTCTATGGACTTTCTTAAAATTTCACCGGCAGGGAACCGGTGAATTTTTGACGAGGTCACTCAACAAGATGTTTTGAGTTTATTATTTAACTTTTTCGGGCTGGATTTTCGGTTAATAATGTGTGTGCCGCTTGTGAAATGGTGAATTTGAATTCTCCGCATGCGTAACCTTTTTGGGTTTTTGTTAAATTTAAAGTACGCGGTGTGTGGCCATGTGGCTCGGGGAATCGTGCTGAGATTCCGGATAAATCGCAAACCATCTGTTTTGGAGATGATAAATTCCGCGCAAAACCACTACGGGGATATGCTCCGGTTATAAAACTGTGACGCTAACGATTTATTTGTGGCCCACCGTCGGAGGAAACAGCCTCGCTAAAATCACCACGCTCTGGCACCAAGATGGCGTCCCTCGCGCTTGTAGGAAATAACCTGGCATTTGGCCTTTAGCGCCCTCATCCCGGTACGTGCTCGTCGGATCCGTCTGGCCCGGACTCCTGGCCGTCTGGAGATTCTTCGCGAGATGTTTGCCCCCTTCATCCGGAGTCCTCCGTTGGCGATCGCAGGATTGCCTGCCGTCACCTTCCGTTCGCCGTTTTCCGTAATAGATTTAGAGAATAGAACCGTTTGCGTTGGTCCACAGGTATGAGGGTTACTGTTATTAATTTTGTTTAACTTGATTTGTTGTAAAATACACATTTATGGAACCTTCCCAAACATTCTTGTTTTTTATTATTTGGAACAAAAAAAAAGCAGAACCTTACATTTTCCCACATTACAGATCGCTAGGTCCCACATCAACCTGAGAGAGAGACATGGTGATCTTCATGCATAAAAATAACCTTATATAATGTAAAGGCAATGATTTTTATTTCTTGTTTTAGAAAATGAGAGAGCCTGGGAGATGTCAAACCATGACATTGATCTGAAAGATGGAGATTATGAATCTGTGAAGAAAACGCAACATTCAGCGAACATTTGGCCATCGGTGAAGTGATTAGTGACATGTAGAAGTCCATGTGGATGAACATAAATATAACCTAATCTACCTAAATATTTACGTATCAAAACGAAAATCCTTCAGCGCGACAAGAATGTTTTTAAACGCCAAATAATCAAATTGATGTGTTTCTGAAAAGAAACATTTTTTAAATTGTAGTGAATTTGTTGACAGTTTTAATTAACTTAATTAACTGTGGACCCAATAAGGAATGTACAAGCCATGTTAATACTGCTATATTTTAAACTTTAAATATAGACTTCAGCAGTCCACAAAGGAGTGTTGATCAGAGGCGGCCCCTTCCTTAGTGCACTTGTGCACTGCACTTCCAAGCATCGATATACATCAGAAGTGTAAATTAGTTCACGAAGAATTCCAGCCAATTCGTTTTAAAATCCTTAACAATAATTTACTAGACTCCCTCGCATGAGAGAAAGGAATTCGTGCACATTTTGTTATGCCCAGGTGTGACGTCACATGAAGGCTTATTTCTACTGGAATCATCTCCAAATGCTAAAGTGCCCGTGCCCGCGAAATGAGCAAGACAGGACCCATAACGAAGATTGACTGCATTAGCGGTGCAAATGACACAACATTAAACTTGCGTAATGTGGTCCCGAACCTTTGAAATGAAATAGTCATCTTTAACGAATTTAGAACTAATTAACAATGTTATGTTTTCACGCTATCGGTCATTGGCGCATCGCATCAACCTCAGTATTGTTTCGGTATCGACAGCATTTTAACGGTTTTTGCAAGTTTTATTCTGTAAAGAAACTTATTTAAAAATGAGTGCTACTGAAAGCATTGTGATTAACGTTGATTTTATCAAAAGTAACCGAAGTTCATTTGAGAATAAATTGTTTTTGAAAAATAATGGACCTTCAAAACCGTTGATTTATATATAACAAGTTTGTAAAGTTAAGGAAAAAACTGTCAATAGAGTGTTTAAAAAAGAACTATATTTGAAAGCATCTTGGTTTTGTGGATGTGACCGTCGTAACACATTTCTTTGTTTTCCCTGTATAATTTTCGGAGGCGATAAACCGTGGAGTGAAAGTGGTGTAAATGATATTGCTCATTTTACTGAAGAAGTAAATAAACATTCATTGTCCCAAGCTCACATAAATAACGTGTTACAATTTAGTTTGTTAGGTCGAATGGATATAAGATTACAACTTGATGTTGGTTTTCACGAATCTGGGAAACAACTCAAGGAGAAAGTTCGCCAAAACAGATTAATTTTGTTCAGAATTATTGACTGCATTAGATTTTGTGGTGCACTCGAACTGGCTTTAAGAGGGCACAATGAGGCTGAAGATTCTACAAATAGGGGAGTGTTTCGTGGTCTGATAGATTTTGTAGCTGAAATTGATTCGTCTATGAAGGATCATCTTGAAAGGGCAACCGTGTTTAAAGGAGTTTCTAAGACCATTCAAAATGATTTATTGGATGCAATATTACACATTTGTCATGAGAAAATAAAAAATTTCTGAAACCAATTTTTTTTTCGATCCAAGCTGATGAAAACACCGACGTCTCCATATGAACCCAGATGGTTTTAATTGTACGATACGAAATTAGAGGAGTTATACACGAACGTTTCTGGAAATACCTATCGCCCAGTGACCAAAGTGCTTCGGGATTGATGCAAGTCATTTTGTCTGAAATAAAGCATTTTAATAAGAAAAATGGACATATAAATGGAGTCCAGGCTAAAGAAAAGAGAGGTCTACCCATATGCACATTTTACGCATTGCTGTTTCGAATAATATTCATGTTAAGAACTTTTTCGCCCATTTACACAGCTTTCCAATTTTTTTTTCGCGCTCAGCAAAACGCACGGCTATTTTGAATGGAATCGTGTCCAAAACAATAGAATCTACTTTATTCGGTCACAGACTTTCATTAATGCAATGCATGGAAAATATAACGAATTCATTGGCAACAGATAGTAATACTCTAAATCAAGCTGAAATGCTATTACATTATCTTAACGATGAAGAGTTCAGTTTTTGGCTTTCTTTTTTTTAATGATGTTTTACCACACTGTGAAGTACTTTTCAAGCAATTGCAGGGGCGGTCAATGAAAACAATTCGAGTAAAATCGTTCATTGAAAACTTTGAAAAGTGCATTCAAAACGTTAGGAATTCCTTGGATAATAGAGTTGAGCCACCAGCAAAAAGGTAACGACTAGACGGGCCTTTTTCTGCATTGTGTGCCGAAGTTTGCGATCTTATAACAACCAGAATTATTGATCGTTTCAAATACACACAGCATTTGCTAGCTGCAAAATTATTTTTCACCGAAATGTTCCCTGTGTAAAAAAAACAATTTCCCGGAGGAAGAGTTTACCGTGACTACAAACGAATTAAGTGTGCTTTACTCCAGAGATGATTTTGCAAATGCTGACGGAGCAATATCAATTTTACAATTATTTTATAAATGTAACTTAGTGGAGTGTTTAAGTGAAACAGTTAAACTTTTAAAAATAATTTGTACTATTCCAATGACAACTGTTGAGTGCGAACGGTGTTTTTCTACGTTAAAATGTGTAAAAACATTTCTGAGGAACACTATGTCCCAAGATCGGCTCAATGCTTTATCAATGATGAGCATCGAAAAAAGTTTGATATGTTCTATACCAGACTTTAATAATGACCAGCGCATCAGTAGGTACAAAAAAATCAATATGGTATATAAATTCGTTTGATATTCGTACCAACTTATTATTAATGGTATTTTTGAAGTCGATTTTACGTTTCGAAATCGGTAAATATGTAATGCACAAAAATTGTAATTTCATAGTAAACATCGTTTGGGGGGGCCAATTGTCGGCGGATTGACTGTCAGGTAACCGGTTAAAATGATTGAAAAAAGGAATTTTTGTGATGTTTAACTATAGCAATTTCATTTACTTTTACTCTAGCAACCGTTGAAACAGACGGCCCTTAGGTAGCCATTTAGTGGTGACAACAGCTCCTGAAGCCCCAAGATATTGTTCGTCAGTGACCACATCCCATCACCACAATAAATAATTACAACTAAAATATAACCTGTGTGCGATTCGCACAAAACAAACATTTTTATACCAAATCGATGGCATTCAAATGGAATATATTGCTTAAACTTAAGACGTTCTTTGAACTCGATAATGCTCTCGTCAATGAACAGATTTTCAAATACATAGCACCATTGTTTCCTTGAACATTTTTCAAGTTTGATAGACCAGAAGTCTAATTTAAATTATCTCCAGCTGTCATATGCAGCATAATGAGCAATATCTGTTAACGATTTCTTGCCAAAAATGTTACTTGTCAGAAGGAGAACTTCTCGGCTATGGCTGTGATATTAAAAATGAACCTACACAATAAGCTATATATTGTTTGTTTGTGCTTGTGTTTTTATTTTTATTTATTTATTTAAGGCCCAGAAGGCTTTTGCATGTTGGTAGTAGAATTTTAACATGAATTTTGAAAATTAGGAAAGAAATAATAATTTAAAAAATTATATAAAAATACACACAAGTCATAAAATTACAAAAAGACAAAAACTGAAAAATTACAGCGCTTAGATAGGTTTACAAAAATACAAGATGTATTGGAATAAATATTTTACATAATCAACAAAACTCGCCAAGTTGATATAAAATATGTCAACATCACATAAGTATTGATTTCCCATAGTGTGAAATCGTTGTATCGGAGAGTGGGCAACGTAGTTACGTTTATGAATGCGGCAGTAGAATAGTGTATTTTGTCTTGTTGTTACTGTGGATATTCGTAATTTTATGGGTTGCAGGAGGTTGCAACGGTCGAATTAAGAGTTTAGCACGTAGAATAAAAAGGTTAAATCTTCTAATATATGAATTTTTAGAAAATTTTGTAGTCTTATTGTGTAGGTTCATCTTTAATGTCATAGCTGTATGGCGCTTTAGCCATTTTTTCTATTCCAGCATCAATATATTTTATAATAATTGTATAGATGGCAAATTAAAAGGCATAGATTCACATTTATGATATCGCACCAGAGCGATAATAGTGGCACAAGTCAAAAAATTGCATTTTTGAGTTAAGCCTGTAGAAATGTTCCTGGATATCTATTATACCTTCGATAAAAATGGCACAATTCTTAAAAAAATTATTGTGGCCTTAAAAACGAGAATTTCATTGTTATATTATAATATTTTACTCAAATTCAAGCAAAAATAGCGCAAAATGATAATTGAAATTTCAAAAACAAGATATGTAACGAAAAGCTGTATAATATAACAGCTTCCCAACTTTTGTAAAACAATGTTTTTTTATTGGTTAATAAACTGATTTAATACACTCAAACGAAATATTCAAACTGCTCTCCTGAAAAAAAAATTTTTTTTTGAGTTGTGCCATTGTTATTCCCCAGGTACGATATAAAACAGAGCAAGTAAGAAGATACAATCATGTCATTATAGTCTAAATACATTTACGTAGGTGAAGGAGGTTCTACAACCAAATTTGGAAATGATTTAAAAATTTGCACGAATAAAGACCTCTCTGCAGGCATTTTCAGTCTGGTTCACGTTTCCAGCATCTTCCAGTTCCACGTCAGCATCAGCGTCTGCTCCCATACCGACCTCCTCAGTGCGTTCTTCATCTTCATCTATAACAAAATAAAAGCGTTTTATTAATACCTACATACAAAACTTCCAATTTAACCACTCGGAACATTAGAGCGTCAAAAGACGCGAATATAATAATAATAATAATAAAATAATAATAATAAGAAATGCACAAAATAATATGCAAGGCAGATAGAAATATTTCACCATTAAATTTATACGACGAGAATGCCAGCATTCTTATAAATACCAACCAGGAATTATTAGATTCCTGGTCAAATAAAATTCTTCACGCAAAACACTTCAATTATCTCAACCAAACATATGTTGACAAATTTTCGTCAAACAAATGGTTGAGTATTGGAGAGTTGAGCGCAGAAATAGAAGGCTTTATGCTTGCCATACAAGATAGAGTCATTAATACTAAAAATTATAGGAAGCATATCATCAAAGATGCAAATCAAATTGATGATTTATGTAGAAAATGTTTGGCTTTTCCGGAAACTATAGAACATATTATATCGGGATATTCTGTATTAGCGCCGTCCGAGTATACATTTAGGCACAATCAAGTTTTAAAAATAATTCACCAAAGTTTGGTAATTAAACATAACTTGATTGACTGCCGTAATGTACCATATTATGAATATGAACCAAATTCATTTTTAGAAAATGAATTTTATAAAATTTATTATAATAAAACTATTCTGACAGACAGAACAATTAGTCATAATAGACCCGATATAGTTTTACATGACAAAATTAAGAAAATAACTTATATCATTGATGTCGCTATTCCAAATTCTTGTAATATTCAGAAAACTGTTTCTGAAAAAATAAGAAAATATACAGATTTAGGAAATGAAATTAAAAGAATTTGGCATTCTCAGACTATAAAAATATTACCATTTGTTATTTCGGCTACTGGCATTATACCTAGCTCTCTCATTCAAAATTTAGGCGTATTAGATTTGTCAAAAAATTTGTACATAAAAATGCAAAAGTCGGTCATTTTAAATACATGTAGGATTACGAAAGATTTTTTAAATATTTATATTGAGGGATCAGTAGGATTTATCGGACCAGTTAGGATTTCATCAGAGCCGAACCCTCTGATATGAAAATATCTGGAGTCGGTGAAATATTTTCCCATTATGTTTCTGGTGGATTGACGTATTGTTCTTGTATTGTTTTATTCTTATATAGTGCACTTACATTGCGTTAATTTACTAGATATTCATTTGTGGAAAAGTGTGTGGAAGGGTTTAGTCTTTCATTTGGGAAAGATTCAACCCGGACATAAAATCTGGAGCACCATAAAAAAAAAAAAAAAATAATCTTGTATAGCGCCGTTTTTGTGAAAAATCACCTCAAGGGCGCTGTACAAATTTATAAAATGTTTATACAATCTTATTTTAAACTATATACAACATCTTATGGCCAAAAATTGCATCCATCGGTTCATCGATCACCGATATGAAACTATATGTGCAATGATTTGACCAATGAAAATGCACTAAAAAAAAAGAAAATGCACTGTACAGGCAGAAAATATATACAAGACCATACTTACCTGGAGGGTCAGTAGAGATTAACACTGTTATTGTTTATTTAGAGCAATTAAGACACAGTTCGCACGCAGAGGACATAATTGGGAACTATAATTATAATATATAAAATGTTCTGTAATGAGCGTATTTTGAAAACAAAAGCAAAATTTTATGATACTCCGATAGGTATTTTTATTTAAGGGTATGAGAGCCCAAAAAGGTACGTTTTTAATTTGGACCTAAATTCTGTTGGGCTTGTTATGCATCTAAGTTCCGGTGGGAGTTTATTCCAAGCCTTAGGTCCAGACACTCCGAAAGCGCGATCTCCAAATTTCGTATTTGGCTTGCGTTTAGGTTCCATTAGTCTGCCTATAGCTGATGACGTTGCTGATCTAAGGGTTGACTGCCTCAGACCAGTATTTTCTGGGACACATAGTTCAGAGATGTAAGATGGGGCCATTTCATTAATTGATTTAAACACCATCCAGCACAATTTGTACTGGATTCTTTGAGGGCACTTGAGCCAGTGAAGATTACGAAGGTGTTCTGAAATATGTGAATATTTAGAGACTCCAGTTATGAGTCGAGCGGCTGCATTAAACACGGATTGAAGTTTGTCAGTTTGATATTTTGGAAGGCTAGCGTAGATACCGTTACAGTAGTCGAGCCGTGAGACTACGTAGGAGTTTACAAGTAGTTTTGTTGCTTCTATAGGAAGATTTCTTCGGACTGACTTGAGTTGTCTTAGGTGAAAAAAACCATTGCTTACAGTCGTATTTATTTGCTTTTTAAGCGAAAAGTTTGAATCCAGATTAA
The DNA here is from genome assembly GCA_917563855.2 of Limnephilus lunatus. Taxonomy (NCBI): domain Eukaryota; kingdom Metazoa; phylum Arthropoda; class Insecta; order Trichoptera; family Limnephilidae; genus Limnephilus; species Limnephilus lunatus. The sequence goes on along the minus strand of OU830593.1, from coordinate 3,109,341 downwards.
CGCCAAGAAGTTTGACTGTTGTCTTTGGAATAATATCGCTTCCGGAAATGGAAATAGGTGAATTGTCTATGAGATGTTGGCGTTTGTTTGTGGCCGCCCAGAGAAACTCAGTCTTAGATGGGTTCAGTTTTAGCTTGTTTGAAGACATCCAACGAGTTATTGCTTCTAGGCACTCAGCTACATGGATTTTGAGACTGTCGACTTCATTTGAAGTGCAGAAAAAATAAACTTGCTGATCGTCAGCGTAGCAGTGGGATAAGAGACCAAATGACTCGATTATTTTGGCGACATCATTTGTAAAAAGGATGAAAAGAAGTGGACCTAAAACGGATCCTTGGGGTACTCCTGAAGAAAGTGTTGCGAAGTTAGAGAGTTTATTTCCAACCTTCACGGCTTGTAAGCGATTGGATAGATATGACGCCAGCCAATTTTTAGTGTCTGAAATCAAACCAAATGTTTCCTCCAATCTCTTAATGAGGAAGTCGTGATCAATCGTATCAAACGCTGCGCTCATGTCTAAGAGTGAGATAAGTGCTAACTTACCCGACTCTATGGCTAGAGTTATATCTGATAGCATACGAAGAAGTCCGGTTTCTGTTGAATGAAACCTTCTATATGCGGATTGTCGATTTGTTAATAATGTATTTGTATTCAAGTGACTGGTAATTTGGGCAGCAGCAATTTTCTCCAGGATTTTTGACACGAAAGGTAGATTTGAAACCGGTCGATAATTACCTAAGTTATCGGAGTCTAGTTGTGACTTTTTTAGTATTGGTGTTACTACAGCTGATTTTAGTGGTTCAGGGAAATCACCTGTACTGAGTGATTTATTAAAAACATGAACTAAGAATGGAGCTAAGACAATGGAACATTTTTTTAATAACCAAGTTGGTATGGGGTCAAGACCACACTGCTTATTTGGCGAACTTGAAATTATCCTCTTTACTTCTTCCAGCGTTGTAGGTTTGAAGGAAGACAAATTTCCTTTAGAATTAATAGTGAATATTGGCGGAGGGGCATGAGATGTGGAAGCACGAATGGTTTCAATTTTTTCCCGAAAAAACTTTGAGAAGGCATCCGGGGTGATATCTATTTTAGCTGGAACAGTAACTTCAGAAATAACAGTCTTTATTGAGTTCCAGAGACGTCGTGGATTGGCTCGCTCAGAGTCAACCTTTTCATTCCAGTATTCTGACCTTTTGGAATTTATTTTGCTCATATACTGTTTTTGAGCAAGGATCCACTCATCTCTTGAAGTCACTGCAGAGTTTTTCCTATATGACCTCTCTAATTTCCGCATAAGTCTTTTCTGATTTCGGCATTCATCATCAAACCAGCCGTCAGACTTTCGAACTTTACGTGTTTTTGACGTTGTCGGAGCATATTTATTTAATAGAGATAAAAGTGTTATATTGTACGTCTCGACAAGTTCTGTTGGCGTCTTTGTTTCCCAAAAATTGGGTGTACATAATAGAGAGGTCTGAAGTTCTTCCAGAAAATCACAAAAGCTAAATTTACGCCATTCCCTTGATATTATTGTTCTATATGGTATTTTAGGCGGGTTAAAATCAATATCAGTGCACACTAGCCGATGGTCCGATAGTCCTATATCACGAACATCTGCTAAGAGCGGCGAACCACTCTTCTTTGAAATAAGTATATCCAGTGTACCACCAGCATCGTGAGTTGGGACGTCAACCCATTGGCAGCATCCAAAGCTGGCTAATAAATCTAAGAATTTAATAGTGTTTGGTGATGTCACGCGCTCAAGATGAATATTAATGTCACCTGTAATAATGAGTGTTTCAGAGAGTCCGACTGAGAGTTCCAAAAATCGCGAAAACTCATTATAAAATTCTACAGAGATTGGTTTTGATCCGGGCCTGTACAGAGTACAGAGTATAAACGACGCTCTTGAAGAAGAAACCCTACATCCAATGTACTCAAATGTGCTAAAACTACCTAGAGCTACATTATGTTTCTGTAATGGTCATAGCGGTCAAGACATTTAAGCGTCTTTGGACGTAAACGTGCGAGATTTTACAAAAATTGATTTATTTCCATCACTAGTATACGGATTACCATGAAATAAAAAACGGAATATCGATAATGAACAGCGCTAGGCGTCTGTATTCAAAAATATCTATGGAACATAGAGATTAATTATCTGAGCCGAATGGAACCTCCATCTTGTTTGATTGTCATTTGTTCGAGACATTGTTAGTTTTTTATTAAAATATTTTTGTATGAAATGGTAAAAAAGTGAGGTGACAAAATTGTTTATTATACATTTATACGATAGAATAAGTGTTTTTTTAAAATAATCTGTGATTTTAGTACCGTTGTCACATAAAACATCACGTGGGGCATTTTTACAATTTTTTTATGTTTGCATTCTAAATTTTAATATTTACAAATGTTATTATTTATTTGTAATAATACAATTTGAAAGTTTATTTCATAACCTTTCCAAAACAGTTTTTAGAATGAGGCTACGTTTCCCAAAACGTGGTTTATGAAGCTTTTAGTAAAAATCGTAAATCACACAAATATTATCACGTTTTGACAGTTTTCTAAGGGACACATTATAAACAAACGTCTATTTCTGAGAGGTTAAGAGCCATTGCGGTCGAGAATTTAAATTTCGTCGAATGATAATCTTGGGATCGTACCCTTGGAACAGTACAGGGCGGTTCCGATGAGAAAGATTAATTATTCTCCATACCAGCATTTTAACATAATAACTCAATATTGATTTTATTTCATTCACAATTTGCTTTCATAAATACCTACATTCAAAAATGCTCTAATTCATGATGATAAAACTATTAAAATTGTGTACTTTATGTAATTATTTTTTGATCATAAGTATTTATAATTTTTCAATAATGTCTAAGCAAAATAAGAATGTAAAAAAAATCTTAAATATATTAGTTTGCAGGACTGTAAATAAATAGACAAACTGAAGTCACAGAAAACGTGCACGAATCTTTTTTTTAATGATTTTATTTAAACTAAAATTAAAATTCTGAAAAGTAGCTTTGCCAGATAATTTATTGATTTATTTTACTGCATGATTATATGATTTGAAATGTGTTGTATAATACAAAATTTTGTTTGAAAATTTAACAAATCTGCCAACAACCTACGGTAAAACCTTATTGTACTAAAAATAAACACATTTTCTCAAAATTTAAAACATAGCTTTACTAGATAAAAGAACAGTCTTTTGAAATCAATTTATAATTTTTTGTGGAAAAGAGTCAATACGTATGAATCCATCCCATCAACTTCTGTGCAAGGCGATGTTTCAAAAGAGTCCTGCTGGAGAGGTCAGAAAACCTCCCTCAACGTCTCTCTCGATCAGGCCTGCCACACAGTAGGTGGGCAAAAGCAACAACAGCCAAGACTCGGAAAAACCTCATAATGAAGCCGGGCACCTCTGCTAAATAGACGGCAGAGGTGTTGGTTATCCAATAAAAGATTCCGTCTTCCAAATTGTTGTTGCAGTTAGCTCAAAGCTGTTACAATGCTAGCTAATAACACTCAATATGTATAGAAACACAAACTAATGTTCTCGTATCTAGGATGAAGTATGAAGTATGAGTTAATGATGAATGTAAGTAAGTCTAAAAGTAAGTAAGTGTAAGTAAGTGTTTGAAAGAGAGAGTACGAAAACAGTATGCAATATAGTTGTGAATGATGAATACCTGGAGCAGGTGGATGAGTTTGTGTATCTGGGTAGTATGTTTACGAGAGATGGGAAGGCTGATAGAGATATTGAAAGAAGTGTAAATGCCGGTAACTCCATTAATGGAGGACTTTGGCGCTAATAAAAAACTGTCAAAAGAAGCGAAGCTAGCAGTCCAATGCTGTTGAAATGAGATCCCTGAGGTGTGTGTGTGTGTGTGATAAAACAATGTATGATCATGTGAGAAATGTGGATATCCGCAAAAAATGTACGGCTGATGTAAGCATAATGAGTAAGATTAAGAAAGGGACTCTTACAGATGGTTTTGGCATGTAGAGCGAATGAACGAAGAAAGTAGTGTAAGAAGAATATATGACACAAATGTGAATGGTAGAAGTCGGGGACGCCCGGGGAAGACATGGCACGATCGGGTGAATCAGATACTTGAGTCGGGCCATGTCAAGTCAGAATAATAAAAGAGAATGTATGAGACGATGTACGAATGTGAGTAAGGCAAAGAGTGTGTGCCAAGACCGAGTTGTTTGGCGGTCCGCCTCTCTGCCTACCCCTGTGGCGAAAAGGCGTGATAGTTAGTTAGTTAACTATTGTTTTCTTACCTATAAGAGGATCATCCATATCAACGGCAAGACATTGAAGGACTGCAAGCGCTACGATAGTTGCTTTGATAGTGTCAAGAGATCCTGACATACCATGCTTCAGGCAACGAAATCTCTTCTTCCACACTCTAATACATCTCTCCACTGGGTTGCGAGTAGACATGTGTGCTCCGTTATAAGCCACTTCGCTGGGGTTACTTGCTTTTCTAATTGGGGTGAACAAATACGGTGTACAAGCATATCCTCCGTCTCCCAACAGTCGTCCCTTGAAGTGACCTTCTTCAAACCTTTGCTTGATGGTGCTTTCTCGGAAAATGCGGGCAGCATGAGTACCGCCCCTCCAACGAGCAACTATATCCATGATTTTCAATTTAGCATCGCACACCAGCTGAAATAAATTTATTCGTACAATCAATATTGGTTAATAATGTTTATTTTAGGTAAGAATTTATAAGCACGCTTAACGGATAATACGAAATGTTCCTTGTCAGAGTTCGATACACGGAAAATACGGAATATTCCTTTTTTTAATTTATTTAGACAATCAAATATGACATTTGTCAGAAGTAGAAGATAGAAGAAATCAAGACTGAATGCTGTTGAAATGAGATCCCTGAGACTCGAACACGCATATTTTTTTTTTCCACTGACATAAATACTCACTTTTCGTGATTATAAAGCTAAATCTAACTATTAGCATAAGTTAAAAATAATAATCTAAACGAAAATATGAAAGAGAACAAGACACAGAAAAACATAAAAAAGACAATGGTCGCAACTGGGACTCGAACCCAGACCTCTCCTTAACCAATTTCGCTATTGCCACCTTCTGTCAAACTGTCATATTTGTCAATCTCATATTTTCAAATTTTAGAATTACATTATTATCAACTAATTATTTTTCTCCATATTACGGGCAACTACTTACCCTTTTTATTGGAAACAATCATTCTAAGAATTGGTTTGTAACCTGGATAGCGTCTCGGATAGATATATCCGAATTTATTTATATGGAACAATTGACTTTTATAAATGTCTAAATGAATATTCAATTTTTATATATATTTTTTTTTTTATACTTTTTTTAAGGTTATTCCCATCAGTGAAATATATCATATTAGAATAAGTTAATAATGGGGGAATAACCTTCAAAAAAGTATAAAAAGAAAGTTTTTCTTATAAAAATTAAATCTTAACTGTTTGAATAAGAAATATTCCGTATTAACCGAGAAGCGGAATAAGACAGGTTTAGTTTTATATTTTACTTGCACATTAGTCAATAATGAGGTCTCTCTTTACAAACCTGGACATTTATGGAGTAATAGCCCTTCGTATTGACATAGGTCTGTCCGACATCACCCCCAATTTTTCTAATTTTAATATGAGTGGAGTCAATGGCCCCCAACACTCCGGGAAATTGTTTGATTCCATAAAACTCTGCAGCAATTGCCTGTTGCTCGTCTGCGCTGTGTGGCATTTTAATGTGCTGTGGAGCTAGGCGAGCAAATGCAATTGCAACTCGTTTGCAGATTCGGGACATCGTTTGCTGACTGAATCCGTGAACGTCTGCACAAATATCCTGTTTCTGCGAAAAAAAATGTAATTATTGGAAAGCCTGTTTGGTTGATTTGTTTCGCAGGTACAAGTATTATTAACACGCTTTACCTCATTTCGACCCCAGTACCGTATGGCACAAATCACTTGTAGATCCGCGGATATTCTTCCACCACGCTTATTGTTGTTGGCATCCAAATCCGGCCTTACCAAATCGATTATGCGCCTCATATTTCCTTTGGTAAATCTGTATTTGGATTTAAAATCTCCCTCCGATAGTGCCGCGAACGGGTCGTACCGCTTTTTGTATGTTTTCCGTGCGCGAGGTAGACAGAACCGTTCTATATTTGCCATAGCCGTCTCAAAGATGTCAAGATTGTCCGCAAACATCTTGAAGTACTCCATCGCATAAAAAATAACGATGTGATTGGTTTATTTACGACACCGATACTTTACTAGTGAGCCGGCCGGTCCGACAGCTACCAAAACCAAATATTGTGGCTTATGGAAAATTTACCGAAAGTTTTACACAAAACCACTCACGTTACACATTAGTTTTGTTTACACTATCCCGAACTTATCCCCCCAATATTATACCGCGATGTCCGCCGCCATAATTATATCAAATTACCAAACTACGAAACTACCCACATGGCCACTGCCATTGCATAAAAAATAAAACAATTGAAAACAATCACGCCGCATCGCCGCATGTCCGCTGTCCAGGGTTGCCAAGGTTTTTGTTTGTGTTGGTTTGTGCAGTGTAACCAACTCTAAAAAATATTTATCCCTAAAACTAAAATCAAAAACCCCTAAAAACTTAAAAATACCCTTATAATAATATTTTGTAAAAATAATGAATAATAATTAATATGCTGTAATGTTTTTTTTAATAATCTTAATTCATAAATTATTTAATACATCAAATATTTCCTAATTTTCTTGGGAAGAATCAGATTTTTAAAAATCATACGTGTTGACATTTAGTAACAACATTTTAGGCGATGGATTGAACGTTGTGCAAGATCCACCATTTTGATTTACTTAGTGTGAACGGAACCATCATCGTGCTTTGTACCATTTCAATAGAGAGTCTATTCCGCAGCTAATTTTTGACGAAATTGTAGATGACGATATTGTAGATTGACGATATTGTAGTTGCGCCCAACATATGTACACGGTTGACATTAGTCACATGAGAACGGATCGTTTTTACGACTCGTTCTTGAGTTCAACAGCTCTGCTGTGGAACGATTTACCGGCCTCTGTGTTTCCTCCCTCCTACAACATGGGTCTCTTCAAGACTCATGGTCACTCCTTCCTTTCCTCAAAAAGACCCTCCACACAGCACCCTCAAAGATGGCATAGGCCCTGAGGGAAATTATTTTCCTCAGGGCCTCCTGTGTGGAGTTAATGTTAAAAAAAAAGTTGAAGAATGCACATTCGACGCTCTTCGAACCGTGATAAACGCTAATCCAATTTTTGAGATATTTTCAAAACGTTTACTTCCAGCTGCGTCACAATCATTGTAAACTTTGTAATAAAAATCAGCAAAAATAGATGTATTCTTCCATATTTTATTACTCAATTGGTGCAAAAATATGGGGTCACAAAAACCCTAAAAATACCCCAAGCATAAACCCTAAAAAATCCCATTCCACTTATTTCCCCCCTAGATTTGGGGGGGAAAACCCCCAAGTTGGGAACTCTGGGTTTGTGCTCTAAATTTCTAAAATATCCACAATAAATTTTCAAAATCCCCAAATTGGGGAGAACGAAACAAAAAATTCCCCACAAGTTTTTTTATAATTCTGCTTCATTTTTTCAAAATCATTATTTATTTATTATTTTTATTTGTCAGGATTAAACTTTAATACTGCGTACAAAATATAAGATTTAAAAATATGTTACAACCCAATTAATGTTCGTGTGGTGTTCATGTTTTAACCGATTTAAAAAATATATATAATATTTCGTCAATTGATATTGAGACCAATAATCTCAAACAAGAAATTAAGATATTTAGTTAGCAATTTGCATTATTATAAAACATTATTAACAACATATTCAATGCCATATTTTTATGGTTAACATTTTGTTCGAAAGATTAAACTTCAAACTTCCCCCTTTTTTTTAATCCCTTCTCGAGTAGCAATGCTACCACAGTATCTGTACAAAAGTTCTATTTTGTTTTCAATTTTTTAAGCAAACTTAATTTCCTCTCAACAGAAGCGTTACAAAATGGTAACGAACAATAACTGTTTTGTTACACTGACAGGGACTGGGAGTTCCAGATTCCAATAGTCATTTTTGGAGTCCGAGTCCCGAACTTCAGGAATCCTATCACTATTTTTGTTAGTAAATAAATACTACAGTGCTGTCATAAAATAAGCTATGAAATTTTCCACCAAAAGAACATATTTTTCAAAATTGTTGGATAATCGAGGAATGCCCAGAATCCCAACATTTTCCCCTCAAAATACCCTCAAAAATCCCCTCAAAAATCTTAAAAATTCCCCGCAATTTGGGGAATTTCCCGCAAATTGGCAACCCTGCCGCTGTCCGCGATTGAATAGACCGTAGATATATATAGACCATAGACCACGATAGACCATAGATGACGCATAGACTCATTAAAAAACCATAGCCTAATTACAGATTACTGTAAATACAAATAAAAGTTTTATTTTGAATCACTAGATGTCGCTATCAGTTTAACGCATGATCGCCATCTACATTTTTTGTAAAATGACAGATTGCTGTCATGGTAAGGCAGAAGACTGCAAAAGACGTGATGGAATTCCATAGGTGTCGGTAGCAGTATTTTTCTGAATTATAATGTATTATTTATTATTATCGCAATAGTAATGTATGGTATGTAATAATTATAAGTACGAATATTTTTTTACAACGCTTGCCAATGAACAGAATATACCAATATAATTATAACATGTAGGTTATCAGGTTTTTTTTAGGAGTATGTTTTTTTTATATTCTTAGAGGGGTCTTTTTGTGAAAAATCACCCCAAGACACATATATATATATACAAAGACTAGCTTTTTGACGGCCTAGGGGGAAAAGGCAACACTCTTGACTTGCAATCCGAACGTCGCGTCGTGGGGTCCAACCATTGCGTGCCCAAATAAATTTTATTTGATTAGTTTTTGTTATTTCACAATTAATCAATTTTAAAAAAATACATATGTAGTATATTTGCGGCCCGTTCCAGAGTGGAAGATACTCTCAGTATCGCCCTGGTGTAAGAGCAGCATTCAAAATTGAAACATTGCTTGTGGCTTTAGCCGTGTTTGGTGACCAGATCTGAATAGCCAGATACTTCCCACCTTCCTCTTTCCCATCTCCTTCCCCTCCCCACAACCTTCAGTTTCACAACATATTCCACAACTTCACCAAGAAATATCAAAATTCTTCTTTAAGGGGTGGAAAGGGCAAAGGGGTGTATTTTCGTGTAGACAGTGACCTTCCTCTTGTTTTAAAGGTCAAATATGCAAAATTTTATCAATCTCCGAATAAAACTGTAGATTTGTGTAAGTACTCTAATCCAGGCCGCCGGCCACAGACACACTTATTTTTAAGATGAAGCCATACTAAATAATGCAACATCATACAAAATCGTATGTTTTAGTTTTGAAAATTTGACCACTTAGAAGTATTATAGATGCTTCAGTTAAATACTGCGTGTAGAACATACTTTGGCCCTTAAAAATATCGGTCATTTTTTTAATAAGTCTTTTAATAAGCTTAGAAAAAAATAAAGTATTAGGTCTATAAAAAACATTTTTAACTGAAAACTCTCCCACTTATAAACACTTTTTCGGATATGGTTTTATTGCATAATGTGGCAAATTCAGTTTCTTATATAATTATCGCGAAAAAAAATGATATTTACGCCCGATCCTCACAAAAAAAAATATAATATGCATTTTCGCGTTGGTATTTTTGACATCACGGCGACAATACGGCAGTCGACGAATTTGTTATATCAAAATGAACCTTATACCGTCCACCGAAGAACGACTGGCAGCCGCCCCCCTGTCTTCCGTCATTACTCCTCCGAACGGAGCGGAGAGCAGTCGTGTTATGCTCCGCGCCGCTTATTTTCGTGAAACCAATTTAAAAATTCCGTTTTATTGCAATAAACAATGCATAAAAAAGGAATTAATGTTTTTTACATGCCTTTACGAAATCAACATGTAAAAAAAATTCTCAAATATCTTTTCCTACCTTTCCAAAAGCTTTTTCTCAAATATTTTTAAACTCCTCCCATAAAAGGGCGTGAATTCCGATTTCGATTTTTTCCTGTACTAGTGGATCGCCTTAAGGTAGATAAATAATATGATTGTTCTACAATATACCTATACCTAAATCTTCTATGAACCATATATTGGATTGGTATATTTATGGTAGGACCTATGTAGGGATTGATGTATTATGTATGTATATAAACTCCTTGCTTATTTATGTTCATAATTCATAATATTTAGGTACTTAAAATTTAAATCTCTTTCGTCTATTTGTGGAAAAGTTAAAATAAATGCTAATGACTAAATAATTCTAACTTGCTCTTCGCTCGCTACCTGCTAAAAAAGAAAGGCTCGACCTTTTGTTCTAAACATTCTACCCTCCCACTTTCAAGATGGCGTCTAATAATATGACGAATTGGTAGATATCTTGCGCACCAAAACATCTTTGTATTTCGTCTCGATGATCACGAAATAATATGAAAAGAACAAAACATACCTAACTCTGAAAGAAATGACCATCTCTGAAAATTGGTTTTTAACATGCTCTATGGCTTTTAATCATTTAATGTTGATAATGTAGGTACATATAGGTAGATACTGTTATAATAAAGTATGTATGAAGAATGATGAATGTAAGTAAGAAAGTAAGTCTAAATTTATGGTATTTGAAAGAGAGAGTATGAAAACAATGTGCAACAAAGTTGTGAATGATGAATACTTGGAGCAGGTGAATTAGTTTGTTTATTTGGAAAGTATGTTTACGAGAGTGTGCACTTAACTATATTAATGGAGGACTGAACGCCGTTGGCACCAATAAAAAAACTGTCCAAAGAAGCGAAGCTAGCCGTCCATAATGGAGTACTGGTACTTACCCTGATGTATGGCAGTGAGGCGTGGAACTGGCAGAGAAAAGATGAAAATAGACTGAATGCTGTAGAAATGAGATCCCTGAGGCGTATGTGTGTTGAAACCATCTACGATCGTGTGAGAAACGTGGAGATCCGCAAAGAATGCAAGGCTGATGTAAGCGTAATGTGTAAAATTAAGAAAGGGACGCTACGATGGTTTGGGCATGTAGAGCGAATGAACGAGGAAATGAGTGTAAGGAGAATATATGACGCAAATGCGAATGGTAGAAGAAGTCGAGGACGCCCAAGAAAAACATGGCACGACCAAGTGAATCAGATACTTGAGTCGGGCCATGTCAAGAGTCAAAATAATAGAAGTGCATGTATGAGACGTTGTATGAATGTAAACGAGGCAAGGAATGTGTGCCAAGACCGAGTTGTTTGGCGGTCCGTCCTCTCTGCCTACCCCTGCGGGAAACGGCAAAATGGTTAGTTAATAAACAACCAAAAATACATAAAAATCAGAATGAAACCATAGAGATATATCAATGTATGAAACAACTTTTCACATTGAGTAGAGTAGGTACCTACTCAGGTACCTACCTGTTACATTATAATAGGGTTGGGGTATAGTGAATAGTTCCGGTACCTGCGTGTAATTTAGACAAAGATTCTTCGATGGTGAGCATTTTTTATGCTTCAAACTTCAAGGTAAATACTGAATAAGTAGGCACCTATCTTCTCGAATCGTCTCGTTACACATTTATTATAAAATATGGTTCCCCTTCGCCGTTATGCGCCGCCGGTTTGCGTTATTTAAATTACATTGTTTCCCACGATTTTGTACTTCCATATCCGCAGGCGTTTGATGTCCTCTACTATTCTGGCCCCTGGTCAACGTACGCACGTTTTCTTGGACTCGAAACATGTACAAATCAAATAAATTTTTTGATTTTATAAAATGTTGAAATAAGGCATTTTTCTGACAGTTTCACACGCTAATAATAAAAATAACGTTATATTTGTAAAGCGGAGTTTTGTGTCATTTCACTTCAAGTAAATTTAAAAAAATATTATACAGTGCTCCTTACGAGTTCATTACAAAATATAGATAAAATAATATGAAATAAAGAATATACCTACAGTATATAATCACAAGCGTTTGCTTCTATAGAAGAAAAATATCATAAAAAAATCAGTGAAAATTTATTATTTAGTTTATTTGTATCAAAAAAGGTTATTTTGAAATGTAAATATTATATTTTATATGTTATTTTTGCTGTATAAATAATGTATCTTATGTAATAAATAAATGAAAAAAAAATGTATTTACAAAACAATAGCAAGAGAACAAAAATTAACAAAAACAGTGCTGTTATAGCACACACAGGACACAGGACAATAATAATAGACAATAACGGTGAAATAAATTGTAGCACAGGACAAAACAGAACTTTAAAACTAACAGTTTGCGTCCAGAAATGAGAAACATTATATTGGAGAATAAACATACAGGGATGATCAATTCGGTAACTTTGTTCGGTAATTATTTTACTAACCGCCGCACTTTTAGGCACAGATTACGGATATTTTTCTTTGTTTTAACAATTACTAGAAACTCATTATGTTCTTAGTTTGGGCAAACTAAGTAATTCGTGCGCATTTAGATTGAAATGAAACTCACGCAAATATAAGCCCATACAAAAAAATGCTGGCATAGGAATCGTTTTAGGTATACACTAAATTTTAAACTTTAATTGAATAAAAATGGAATTTTAATACATCTTTTATCATCTAACCAAAAGTTATTAATTGTTTCTTGTAGTAATTAAGTTGAAATGTAGTGTAATTTCCAAAATCTGTGCCTAATAAAAGTGCGGCGTTTAGAGGAATATTTACCAAACGATGTCCTATACATAGATAGGGATAGAAATCCTCTATTTAATCAAAGTGCTTATTTAATTTGTATGGAGACCGGTCGTTAGCCGAGCCCTGATAATTTCGTTAACAATTATTGACGATTATTTCCTGTCCGTGAAGCGAAAATACATAACAAATATCCAAAAAGTTATTTACGAGGAGCGAAACTTTTTTTTGAGGTAGGACTCGGCAAGCCCCCGCCGTATGAGCGGCGGGAGGGGCTGCTATTGGCTGGAGCCGCCATAATTACCCCCTCCCCTGCCCGCACTATCATTAGCGAGATTCTTCAAATCTCAACCGTTTATTTCCCGCCCGGACCTCGACGGAAGCGGCACGCCGTGCGCCGAGCTCCTCGCAGCACAAGCCAGAAAACAGAATAAACCAGTAGTGACTTGTGACAAACTGTGTACATACTTTTATTATATTGTGAGTTGTGCCACAATAAGTGATAACTTTTACCTAATAAAGTCAATCTCTTTCGATGGGTGCGGGTGTAGTGCATGTTTTGTTCGATATCATGACTAGATCCACACTCATCCATAGAGTTGAATATGCAACAGGTGATTTAAAAATCGAACTCCGACGTCTATGATTTTATGCGGTAAGTTGAAATAGTACTTTTTTTATTATACTTGTTGTTTGTCGGTGTTGCCACGCTGGGAGGTTTTGCCACAATGTGCGGCCGATTCTTGGAAATTGCCGAGAAGCAAGAACCGGAGATTTGGCAACAGGGCTGAGACGGCAGATGGCCGGCCGAAACCGAAAGACGCTTTGCCTTATAAATTATATCTGTATCTATGCGTTATATATTTATTATTCCCTATAAAATATATACATAATTAGCGTCGAGAAAATGGTTACATATCTTTATTATAATAATTGTTGTTCTCGCAGTTCAGGTATGTAATCGGATTCTTATCTTTTAAGATTAATTTCTTATATAATAAACAATCTCGTTGATTTAATGTGTTGCGGTTATTTGAGGTCATAATATCACAAGTCAACTGTTTCTAACAGTAAATAGCCAATAAATCGCCTAGGTATCCGATAATAATCATTTTATCACGCCAAGAAAGACATCAAAGCACAAATAATTACTTCGATAATTATCCGGTACTAATCAAGTTTTCTGCTGTTTAACTTCATAATCTCGAGCAAACTATCGTAATACGCAAGAAACAACGTTAAATTTGTTAAACGTAACGTAACTCAACGTTTTCAGCGCTTTATTAAAATAAATTCGATAAAATATTTATTTATTTTTACATCTAGTTCGCATCTAACAAAGATGGCCGGCAGGTGTGTGCGGCTACCTGCCCAAACGAACACGGTTGGCCGCACAAAGCGCTCACTCGTAGGTCTAGGCTTCGTATTTTTTTTTAAATTCTTTTGTGTTCATCGTGGGAATGGAATGCTAAAATAATCTTTAGTAAATTGCTTCAACTACACGCAATGGTGGTTAGCCGGTCTGCGAAGGAGATTCGTAATAGTACAAGAGTACCTACATTAGTTTTCTTGCGTCAGCCGTCAGATAATTATTTTCGAGCGTTGTTAAATTTGGCGCCATTATTTTAGTGCCGGCTTTAAAAGGTTGTTCGACCGTTGAGATTCGGTTGTCGGTAGGTACCGGGTACCTGCCCCGGTCTAGCAATGGCCCCTCTCTTTGTTGGTGTCGTTTTTTTACGTACAATAGTTTCTAAAAATAATCTATCATTAACGCTATTTGGTTTCTTGTAGACTGTCGGCCATTGAATAATAAATTACTATTTGTGGCTTGACTCATGGACTAAAAAGGTTTTATTTTTTTGGCTTTAAAATGAACCTTTTGGCCAAACAATTTATTTTTAAAAGTTTTGCAAATGCGGATATGGAATAAATTACGTATTTTTTGTTGTGTATATTATTTTTAAATGCCGGGGAAAAGTTGATGTTTGAATATTCAAACATTTTTAAACTGGGTATACCTACCTATCATTTGAAAATTTATTATAGTAAAGCGCACTTAAAATAGAATAATTTTATGTTATTATTTTTATTATCATTTAAAAAGTGACACTATAAAATTTTGTAAACGTTTAATCACAGTTTTATGGTAATTATTGGGGGAAAACTTCTCACAGTTTGTTTCTTATGAGCAAAATATTTCCGCGTTTCAATCCCTTTTTTCTGAAATCTGAGTTAATAGCGAGACTTTCGTAAAATGTCGAAAAAGAAAAAAAAACTTTCAATAAAAGCTGTGGTTTGTGGTAAAGAAAGGAAAGTCGATTATCTTGTACGGAAAGTAATAAAAAACAACTCGTAATAAATGTTTGGATAGGTTTCGAGAAATTATTTAAAAAACATTGAATTTCACTTTTGTTTTGGAAGTGGAAATAAACCCGCTTCCAGACATCCGATCGAGCAGCAACTCAGCAGACAGAATCGTTGTGGATGTCTCGTTCTACCAACTTTTGATATCAATCACTCGCAAACACACGAACATATCAGCATTTTTCTGAAATTAAAATAAATTGAAGCACTTAAATATACGAAATAAATGTCGGTTTTAATAATCAGAGCGCATACATTACATGGCAAGGTCGATAGCGCGGTTAATTCCGATATCTGGGAAGGAAGGTTCAAACCTCAGTCAAGCCAAAACAAAAAAGTTTTAAAAATACATAGATGTTAGTAATATAATTAAAAAAAAAAAACACTTTGTTGTTTTGTTGATTTTTTAGATAGGGTATCTACCTACTCTACCGTCAGATTAACTAACTTGTCTGCCGGCTGTCATAAGTAAATATTTGCAGGCGATCAACTCTCGAATTGCGAAAAATACAAAAGATAATATCCAAATCCAAATATCAAGTAGTTATTTTTCAATTTGTTTTTGCAAATTTGACTCCACATTTTGAAGCACAAAGCAAACATTTATACCTACTACCTTTACAGGCTTAAATTATAATTAATAACTTGCAAATCAAATTAAATTTGAATATTTAATTTTTCTTGCATGTACGACCAACAAAAATATTTATCTAGTCGGTAATGCCGAGCAATCAGTGAAAGTTCATTTCGGATATTGTCTGTAACCATAACCGCATGAATGTAATGTAATTTCTTGCTTCGTTACTTTTATTTTGAAAAGATTCTTATTGTATTGAAGAAATTATTAAATTAGACTTTTTCTCATTTGAAAAATTGCGCTACAAAATCGGACAAAAGATGTTTACAACAGTTCCTATATTCATTCACATTAGGTAAGAGTTTGTCTCTGACTTTTTTTTTTACATTTACTCCTCACAGGAGACCCTGAGGAAAATAATTTCCCTCAGGGCCTATGTCATCTTTGAGGATGCTGTGTGGAGGGTCTTGTTGAGAAAAGGAAGGAGTGAACATGGGTCTTGAAGAGACCCATGTTGTAGGAGGGAGGAAACACAGACTGATAATTTTTCAGCTAGTTTTATTTTATTTATAGACAGAGCGCATAAATAATTACATTGAAAAAAATACCAGTCATTCAACGGTGTACAACAAACACAAAAACAAGCACAATAACAAAAGTAAAAGAGACAATAATGTTTAAGTCAGGTGAAATCAGGAGAAAATTAATAAACTTTAGACGACAATATACCCTCAAATATATTCAGAATCTTAACGACTTAAGTAAAGAAGCCGTGTATACAAATTGAGACTCGTAACCCGTATATTGGACGGACCTACTGTCGAATTTGCCCTATCAAAGAAAAGAAGAAGACAGATGTGGGAATCTTAACGACGTAAGTGAAGAAAGCGTGTAAACAAATATACGCCCGCGGCACGGCGTATTGGACGAAAGAACGGTCGAATTCACCTTAGCAGGCCTGGAGATTCAACCTTTCCGCTGCGTTCATTTTAATTAATTCTGAACGTGTTACAAATATTTAAAATGTGTCTCCATGTCTCACTCCCGAAGTTATTAATTCATCGTTTAGAAAAATAAAAGCTGGTGCTTACCTCTAACTTTATAGTTGAAAAACGGGTTATAAAGTTTTAAAATCGTTGTAAGTAAAATATTTTAATGCTAAGGTATTGTTTTTATTAATCTTAAATACAAATAACTTACATCGCCAGTGTTCTGTTGGAATAAAAAAGTTATTATAGTTACGAATTCGCCGGAAATGATTAAAATGTGAGTTTTGAGCAAACAAAAATTATTAGGGCTGTGTACCGCCTTAATAAAATAAATACCATCGTCCAAAAGGTGTATTTGTGTACCGAAATGTGTAAGAAAAATACCATATATATGTAAAACAAAAACTTTAACAAAGAGAATAAAGTTAGGGTCAAGTGAAGTCAAATAAAAACAGAAGATTTGAAAAATTTTGTACTGTTCTGGAGAGCTTTTGCTAAATTTGTCTGGAATCTGCCACTGCAGTTGATATTATATACGTACAATCGAGAAATTCGCCAAGAGATTGGAAGGAGGTTAAGATGGTTCTTTGCAAAAGAATATGGAAAGTTTCAGGCGGTGGTGGATATTGATTTTGATTGTGGCCAAGAGGAAAGATTCTACACAGTTATTGATAATTTTGAAAAGAAATTTGAAGCCTTTTTGTAGCGACGCGACGTGACGTTTATGTGTTTCTAATTTGAAATATTCTAGGCTTGCATATCGATAAGCAGTGTGGACAATCCGGTTATACGGGATAATGCCCGAGTTAGTCTCCTTTGAACTGATTCGATCCTTATTTTGTGAATATCGTTAAATATTTTTTGGACTCCGCTACAAAACTGATGAATATTTTAGAGATTGTAGTGACTTAATACAGAAATCTAAAAAGATGATGTGCCCTGGAAACAATGGCTAAGCGTTGGGATAGTGGCTAAAGTTATCCTTCAAGAAGGTTAAGTAATTTCAGAATTGTTTTACTCTTGGCCAATGCAAGGGAATCAATTAAGCCACCATGCATTCAATTGAACTAGTATAAAGAAAGCTACGAAACAAAACTCATCGGCTTGGTCGTAATGCGATGCAGTCATTTTCACGTTGCTCTATTTTATTCAAAGAAATATTGTGGATTTACCAAAACCCAATTGACTTTGGCTTCGTCAGTTGGGTACGCAGGATTAGGGAAAGGGAGCGCTGAATTTGGAAGCCAGGATTACGTACCTACATTGGCAATAATTATGAATGTTTTACTGTGGTTGGTACATTCGATATTGGGGGTCAGTCAGTGGAAATACGCGTTCGTCACAGCCGTGATCTCGCTACACGAGTGTTCATTATGAACAGTTTTTACAAAGATGGTTGTAGGTAAAATATATAAAAAAATATCCTTTACATCAGTGGCAATCAAATCCAGATCCAAATTAGGCAGTTTTGAGTCTTCATGGTGTATAAAACTCGTATTACACTGGTCAACAATGGTTTTGTTGCCCTTGGTATGAAAGTGGTTCGGAATCATTTTATGCCTACAATTTATGAAACTGAATTATTTTGGAAAATTGGCATAGTTTTTATTTTCTTATTGCACTACAAAAAAAACAAAATGAAACAACTAGTATATTCTTTTTTCAATTTTTTATTGAAAATAATTACTAATTGTTTTGTTTTAGTGTTTAATTAATGCAGGTAAAAAAAAAAAGAGAAAACTTATGTTATACTTGAAAGAAACACCTTTATAAGCTTTTCTTCCATATTTTTTGGGTCAATCTGTTTTTAAACACCAGCAGTAATCTGCCATCATGCGACGGTCCTATTTACCTTGATACCTTTCCTCCATCACTTTTTAAGTCCTGGTGGAGGCGCTCTCCCTGCTCCTCACTATAATTTCCCAAATTGTTAGGAATTATATCCAGGTGACTGAGGAGAAAGTGTAACTTTAAGCTCATATTATAATATAAGATACGTCAAAATCATGAAAACCAGAGCCAATTCCGTACTTTCATGAATATATCCGTAAACGGTAGGTACTTGAATATATAAAAATCCGCAGAGATATCCAGAGCAACTAAAAAAATGTTGAGCTGTGTTATCTTTGAGTTGTATGAGAATCTTAACGAATCGAATATTTACTGGGGAGGGTTATTTTCTCTAAAAAGAGCTGCAATGTTTAACAATATTTGATTTAATCATCATTAGATTTGTGTTTATCTTCTGACAATGAGTAAAATAACAGGTGCAAAACTATTGCTTCAAATAAATGTGCTCATCGTCTTCGTTTAGGTACTTTATCAGTCTGATCGTTATTGTGAGGCGGAAGGAAAATGTATTTCCACCGTGTTGCTTAGACAAAGGTAAAGGCGTTCGTCATGCATTACTGAAAGGGCAATGGCTTCTAGATTGGAAATTATTATGTCACGCCAAGATTAAAGCAGTGAAATGTGCATATCATTTCTTTATGCGTAACACAGAAGAGTCTTCTCGAATTTATTTACCTACCGAAAAGAACCCACCTACATTTTTTAACGAAATACTATCTACGTTCTTAATTATCTATGCCTCCAAAAACGAATCGACTTTTCTTGAACACAATATTCGTCTTTTCTATTTATCTATGCCTCCGAATGTTACTTTATAATTCCAGGTTCACACTATTCAACTTTATTAAACCGCCAGGTACCTACTGCTTTGTCGACAACGAGTTGAAACAAATTTGGATGAAAAAAGTCTATCAGATTTTTGGTTGTGTCGAATTAAATTGAGAACAGTGATGTACTTTTGTCGGTGCGACAAAAGCGGTGCAAGTCATCGTTCGAGTTGACACCGATCGACAAGGGGGAATGGTTCGATTATTTAGTTCGATTTCGTGCGTTAACGTTAAAAAATTGACAAGTAAAGTTGAAAAAATTAAATATGGCCTATTTTACCAATTTTTTTTCAAATGCTAGAACGACGTTTCTAGATACAGATATATGTAAGAATTTAAAAGTATGCATAATAATATGCTTCTAAGAGCACATTAATCTATCCAAAAAAGTACCTATTTGTTGATCTTTTTTTCTGACGCTCTTAAAATTGTGTATTTTAAACATATTTTATTCGTTCGTTCCTCAAAACATTACATATTAATGAGAAGCACGTAATACTTAACATCGTTAGTCGACGCCATTTTTATTTACAATATCGATAAAAAAAAATGTTGATCAACCTAGTCGTGCAAACCAGACATGCGCAAAAATAATATTTGAATAACGAAATGAGTAAAAAAAAAAATTTTTCCATCAATTAAAACGAAACAAATAATATGTGTTCTAAAATAAATATTGAATTTATTTTAGGTACGTAGGTACCAACTTTTAATGTGCTTTTTAAACCATTTCCTAGCTACGTTATAAAAATGAATTGTTTCATAAATGGAACACTTTCAAAAAGTCTCGAAGTGTAAAAATATGGTGAGTGACTGGAAGAATGCCACAATGAAAGCAATTTTATGCACTTGGAGAGTTTATCGTTTAATTTTTTGTTTGTTTTATTTTTTATTATTTAATTTGATCATTCCCACAAGTTTCTTTTACACGTCTTGAGGCGTGTGCACTTACCCGGCCCTGGCAGTGAGGATAATTGAATGTTGGAGGAGGTAGGCACTAGGAACTGTAGGAACCAGTGCGGTGGCCGCAGATAGATTAAGCATGGCGGAGATTGACTGATGCTAATGACAGTAATGACGGAGCGAGTTCAAGGGCAGATCTACAGGAGGCTTTGTTAGCGTGCTAGGCTGTCATAGTAATGGAAGAATAGTTGAACTAACTCATGGCAGGTGTGAAAGGCACAGTCTGACACTTAATAGTAGTCATAACTGAGGGCGCTGCGATCGGTTAAAAGGTTTTAAATGGCAACACTAGTATGGCTTATAGGAAAATGAAATAAGTTTTAAAAGGCACAATGGTCCAAGTGCATTTTTTTTTACAAAGAAATAAGATTTTTCTGAATAATAAATAAGTAAAAAAATTGATTTAACAAAAAATAGAATATAATACAGATAATGAAATAGGTACATATTATGTTAACGCCATTGAGGTGATGTTTCACAAGAACGGCGCTATACAAGTCATCCAAATATTATTGTATGATAACTGATAACAAAATGAACCGACAATCATATCATGTATGTATGTATACATGTATATATAAAATCATCAAACTGCTTCGACTTGCAGCAATAACTTTCTTCTCTGTCTGTACCTATATCGGTATAGAGTTTTGTTGATCACTTGGTAATATTAGACACCTCGCAAAACTAAAAATATTTATTGTTATATGTAAATACATATTTTAATTGTAAATCTCTAATTTTAAGTCACATTTGTAAATATATATGTATGTCACTAGTTTTCAGTCAGTAGTAATAAGTCTTAGTCGTAAGTCACTAGCTATGTATATATAAGTCTTAAATGTAAGTACCTAGTTATAATTTTGAATCTTAGTAGTAAGCCTATCGTATTAATTTTATTTTATTGTATGCTTATATGTACAGCGCCCTTGAGGTGATTTTTCACGAAAACGGCGCTTTATAAATCAGCCTTATTATTATTATTAAAAAATCCCACTTAGGCGTAACCAGTTCGTGGGTAAACTTGTGATATTAAAAAGCACTGTTTACTTATACATTCATATGCAGATTGCTTTTATAATATACCTACTTGTACATTCATACATTGTATTTTTTAAGAAAAAAAAATAACATCCGTGTTTATGAAATTACAACACATTTTTTTTTAGTTAAAGTTTAATAATTTGTACAGAAGTTACAGCAGGTAAATATTTGTATCAGTGATCCACGTTTTTCAAGAAAGATTGTACTGGAAGGTGATATCCAAGTATACCTGTCTCGACACAGGCATCGAAAAACCCAATGTAAAAATATTGTATATATTTTCGTTGTTAGTTTTTGGGATGTTATGCCGTGTTGCGCTACCTCCTTCTATAGCCGACGTTTCGGACAGCGCTTCGACAGGGCAGATCCGGTAGATCCGACGATGTTAGATCATGATGTTGATGATGGACACTGCGACGCTGTCCGAAACGTCGGCTATAGAAGGAGGTAGCGCAACACGGCATAACACCCCAAAAACTAACAACGAAAATGCTTTTGGTCGTGAAAATCTAAAAACTTTTCACACTGTATATATATTAACTAATAATGTATTGCTGAAATTATGTTGCTAATGTACTGCATTCTCAACTGTTTCATGATATTTATAAATATATATATTTTCATATTCCACTGTTTTTCACCATAAAAATACTAATTCTGAATAATTTTCAACATTTATATATCACAATATTGGTAGGTATGTTATGTGTGTATGTTGTTGCTATTATATTTAATTTGATGTTGTAAATAATCTGTGGAACTAATCTCCTGCTGACAAGCTACTTTTAGTAGCATAGCGGGTAATAAATTCCAATTGTTTGCAATTTTTATACTATAATAAATAAAAAAAATGGTGAAATAACAAAGTTAATCAAATAAAATTTATTTGCCACGCGCGCCGGGATTAAATTGCGGGACAAGAGCCTTACCGCTGGACGACGCCAGTCGTCAATTTCTTAGTATTAATAAATGACTACTTATTATTTGTTTTTGCATTGGACTGAAAATGTATCCGATTGTCTTGGTCAGAATGTGAGATCGTTGCACAATTTTACAGGTAGAAATATAGTATAATAAAACAATGCCTTTGTAAACAACACTTTTATTTTTTAATACCTGATGCCGACCGGGTTTTGCTACAACCGTAGCTTCGTCAGAGCAATATGTATAATATTATTATTTATTTTAAATTATAATGTCACATCACAAAGTACCCTACGAGTATCGGCTTCATATGAAAAGAAGAGAGTCGTTTTTACGACCTGTTGTCACGTTCAACAACTCTTCTGTGGCATAATTGATTTGGCCGGCTTATGTGTTTCATCCCTTCTAAATAGGAGTCTTATGATATCTATGTTCATTCCACTCTTTATGCAATCTTTCTAGCTGAATAGGACTATTTTTTTCTCGCAATAGGAGTCTGTTATAAAAAAATATATGTATATATTATCATATTGTCTTTCAGCTCCATCTTAGATAAGTTCCCTTTCACCGTGGTATGGTACAAAATTTTTTTTCTAAAAATTCCTATAAGTTGGGTAGCAGAAGCACAATATAACGTCAAAAGACGAAGAAAATATTTATTTTATTTTATTCTGAATACCTTTGCATCAATCATCGTTGAATCGTTTCCTGGCACAGTAATAAAGTCCCCGCGGTTTGAAGGGGTACCCGGTACCTACCTGCGCATAATGGCCTGCGGAGTACCTAGCCGCAGGTTTCTATCAAAGTCGTGCGCGGTGCCTAGAAGCGGGGCTAGGTACGGGAGATGTGGGGGGAGGGTACCTACCTGAACTCAACTGTCATTAGACGTAGGCAATAATAATATAGAGGTTCTGAAGTCATCATCGCGGGCTTTTATAGACGGAGATAATTATATTAGGGGTATATAAGTTTTTAATATGATTATACAAGAGTCCCAACTGTCCGGATCATGCGGGACTAAGGTATCCCTTACGAAAATAAGGAGATTGGGTAGATGCAGGTTAGGATTCAAAAGTAGCATCAATTATAAGTACTGAATCTGATGACTTGCCCATCAAATTCACATCACCTAAAGAAATTCAAAAAATTATCTCATCTCTAAAAGTTAAAAAAGCTGCAGGGCCTGATGGCATTTCAAATAAAGTCCTTAAATGCCTCCCAATAAAAGGCATATGTGCTATAACAGCAGTCTGGAATGCGTCACTGAGATTAAATTGTTTTCCAAAGGCTTTCAAACAAGCTAACGTTATTTTACTTCCAAAACCGGGTAAAGACCCTCTTTTAACAGAAAATCATCGCCCAATTAGCCTCCTTCCTTGCTTAGGAAAAATACTAGAGAAAATAATACTCATACGACTAGATTCATTTATTCAAGATAATAAAATAATACCTGATTTCCAACATGGCTTCAGAGCGGGTCATTCTACCTTGCACCAACTCCTCCGTGTGGTTGAGCACATTACGGACGGATTTAATACAAATAAACATACGGTTATCCTTTCTGTTGATGTAAGCAAAGCTTTTGACAGAGTCTGGCATTATGGCCTTCTCTATAAGATGTTCCTCCTAGGATTTCCAATATCATTCATCAAAATCGTTCATAGCTATCTTACGGATCGCACATTCAGGGTTAAATTAGACGAGATCTTCTCCACTGAACGTCTACTAAGAGCCGGCGTCCCCCAAGGCGGACAGCTGTCACCTAAACTATACAACGTATATACTAGCGACATTCCCAAACCAGTCAATCATAATGTAAAAATAACTCAATTCGCCGATGATACCAATCTCATTTCAAGTTCGACTGTCGCTATCACTGCTACAAGCTGCGTTCAGACCCAAGCAACTCTAACTGAAGACTTTTGCAAACAATGGAGAATTTCAATAAACCCCTCCAAAAGTGCTGCCACTGTATTTACAAAAAGACGGTTCAAGCAGCCCCCGAATATAGTAATGTTTGGGAAAAAAGTTCCATGGGTAAAATCTATAAAATATTTGGGAGTCACCCTAGATTCAAAATTAACGTGGCAAAAACACATTAAAGAAAAAGTAAAATCAGCAAATAAGTCAATAGCTGCTCTCTATCCCATGCTAGGTAAAAAAAGTAGATTATCATCAGACAATAAATTATTACTCTACAAGACGACTATCAGGTCGGGCTTTACTTACGCTGCACCTATTTGGGGCCACGCAGCTCACACTCACATAAACAAACTACAAACCCTGCAAAACAAAGCCATTCGACTTGCGTTGAATGCGCCGAAGTGGATCAGGGTTTCCACTCTTCACAATGACACAAACATTCCTCTGATAAAGGATTTAATTGTTACACATTCTGAAAAATTTTATGCCGGATTAGCCGGTCATAAAAACCCCACCATAAATTCTCTCGCTACATATAGTGAGAATGAGAAGTTTAAATACATTAAACCCAAGAATATCCTCCGCAAGGAGTGAAATCCTGCCTCAAGTTGCAGAATAGTTATTAAGTTTCATTTCCCCAAAAACCATTTTAAAAAAAACAAAAATTCCATGTAAAGTATCTTTAGATAATCCATTAGTCATTACGTTAGAGTCAGTAAACGCAAGTTTAGGAACTCTGAACATAAATAATATCCAAATCCAAATCCAAAAGGTTAGGAATTATCTAAGTATTCAGATCTGGTTATCAAACACGGCTATAGCAACGCGATCCGACTGGATCGGGAGCAGTTGAAACTTTTGTGAAGTATTAAAAAAAAAGTATTTTGAATATGTGTACATATTTTTAAACTTTATCTCCGCACAGGATGCCCTGAGGAAAAAATCCATCGGGACCTATATCATCTATTGTACCAATGTTATTTTTATTATTAACGCAATCTATTCTGTGATTATAATCTAACATACCTACCTAAGTGTAGGTATGTTCACAGTTTTATAAATTGATGTAAAATTACTGCTTCAACACAGGCTAGCCTAGTGAACAGGTTACGAGAAACCTACATTTTTAATTATAAATCTCTATTATTTAAGTATCTACTGTTTATATGCATTTTTTTTCTTTTATTAACTTTTGTACTTATGCAACTTTTAAACTATTGTAAGATGTACTTTTTTGTAGTTATAATCTTTAAATTTTTGTTCAATAAAGATACATATTATTATTATCTTTGGGGATGCTGTGTGGAGGGTTTTTATAGGGAAAGGAAGTTCGTGGAAGGAAAAGGTATGAGGGGTGGGAATGAATCTGGAATCAATTTGTTCTGGAGTGACATCCATCTCACTTTAATGCAAGGCGATAGATTTCTTTGTAAATAAGTTACCGATGCAAATATCTGTAAATAAGTCAATAGTTACTACTGTAAATATAATGTTTACTGATAAACAATAAGTAGGAACATAGGTAAATTAAATCTTTCTTATAATGATAATAGCAAAATTTTCACAATAAATTAAATTCAATTGTGCTCTTTGCTCTAATAAAAACTATACTTGCCTACGATTTATTTTAAAAATATTCTCATTTTCTATCGAGCTTTTGGAAAAACCTTCCCTTTTTAAGTTTGGGTTTTTTCTTTATTATAAAATCTATTTCAAGCAAAGAAAATAAATCAGAATCGAAACTTTTTTTTACATTAGCTCCACACAGGAGGCTGTGATAAAAATAATTCCCCACATAGCCTTTGACATCTTTGAGGATGTGAAGGGTTTTTTTAGGAAATTATGGAGAGGAAGTTCTGGGAAGGAAAAGAGTATGAGGGGTGGGAAGGAATCTGGGGGTCAGTCCGGTCAGTGTATCCAGGAGTGACGGACGTATGAATCCTCCCCTCCCACTGCCGTGCAAGGTGATGTTCCAAGAGAGTTCTACTGGAAAGGTAAAAAGGTCTTCTCAATCAGATTCTCCCGATCCGCAGTAGGTGGGCAGATGCAACTACCGCCAAGACCCGTTAAAATCTCACCCCATGAACCCGGGCACCCCAGCTAAGTCACCAAACATTGGGTAACCCTTGGCAAATGTTTTTCAGGGCGGCGGTACCCATCCCGCCTTCCTAATTGAAGTGTTGGATTTAGCTGTGTTTGGAGACCAGATCTGAATAACCAGGTAATTCCTCGCCCTCCTCTTTCCAACACCTTTCTCTCCCCACTCCATTTCAGCCTCAACCTCACAAAGTACCCAAATTGGGGATGCTATAGTTTCATTGGCTCCGAACAATTGGGACTCGTATTCAAATAATTTTAATTCAATAATGTACGTAGGTACTAATAAATATAGCATGTCCCACGCCTATTCCGAAGAAAGCGAACCTACTAGGAGCGCAGAACTGTAGGGGAGGACAGTTAAAACATATAAGTCTTATAACTTACAGCAGTATGGACAGGTTACACGCCTAGACATACAATATACAGAATGGGTATTATACCTATTCACTACCCAAGTGTTAGCAGAGGCAGTTGGTAAGAAGGCAAGCAACTTAGAAAACAGCCGTAAGGAAGAGGGAAATAAAATTAATTTCACCGCTGGACACAATAATATTAGATATTATTATGTCCGTGTTAAAAGCACTTGAACTATTTGCAGGATTCTACAATTAGAATAACTAGTTTAGACTTATAAACTTATAGCTAACAACTTACAGCTCAAGAGTTCTAACTAATGACTCGCAACACAACTAACGGTCGTTGTTCCTAATCCTACAGATCGCTACTGATCAACTGTCGAGCCGAAATTTTATATTTCATCATATTTTTATAAGAAACTAGCTGGTTCCCGACATGCGTTGCTATACCATTTACCTAATAAAGAAATTGTTTCTCCCTGCGTGTCCTTTACCATTCGTCCCGTTCCCCTTCCTCTCCAACTTTCCTTTCCTTTCCCCACTCCACTCCCCCCTTCCCCGTCCCGCGAACCCCCCTCCCGATTTCCTCTCCCCCCCCTCCCGCGAACCCCCTATCCAAGTTCCCCTCCCCCGCATTCCATACATTCAGTCCCACCTATTGCAATTTTTTTATACAAATTTCATAATGCCAGAACGATTAGTTTTATAACGAAAAAAAAATGTATCTAATTTGGTGCAGTCGTTTGGATTTATGCGCCTACATACATTTCGGAAATTCATTTGTATTTATATAGAATACAATAGATAGAAATAGTAAAAAAAAAAAATTTATGTTTTTCATTTACTCACAAATAACTGCCCAAGTTGCCTATAAAATCATGAAAAAATTAATGGCCTATGTCTTATAGTAGCAAAAATAAATAAAGTAGCTCATATCCGTAGGTAATAGATACTTGATATACCTACCTTTTGATTACAAAAATTATTTTTCAGTTTATTATTTTGATCTCAAATCCAAAATTAAGGCCCGGCTTGACGCATTTCTATCAATTAATTACATGGAGAAAGCTATTAATAAAATGTACGTTATTCTTAAAGAATTAACTATTATCTTCAAGAAAACATATATTTCTTTAAGAC
Source organism: Limnephilus lunatus (assembly GCA_917563855.2). Lineage (NCBI taxonomy): Eukaryota > Metazoa > Arthropoda > Insecta > Trichoptera > Limnephilidae > Limnephilus > Limnephilus lunatus. Next base: position 3,081,441 of record OU830593.1, on the reverse strand, counting down.
CTTAGGTAACACAGGGGAGTGGGGGGGGGGGGGGGCGAATATGCGAGCGAAGCCGGGGGCAAAAGCTAGTCTATAATATATATATATATATATATATGTTTGGAAAATTATTATAAACACGTTTTTTTCAGTTATTTCAGGCAAGATACAGGGTCGCCGGGGGACTGGTAGGAGACAAATATCTTGGCTGCGAAATGTGAGAGTGGACCGGTATTAGAAGTATGGAGGAGCTATTCCGGGCAGTGCAAGATAGAGATGCATTTACCATATTTCAGAGTGATCGCCAACATCGGGGGGACCTGATAGGGCATGCGAAGAAGAAGAAGAATTATATTTAAAAGATTATTTCTCTCGTGGTAGGCAGGCATTACTCTCAATAGACTGACCGCCCCTGCAATATACAGGTATTAGGCGCGGATAGCAGAGATACAGGTAGGAGCGAGTAAGAATAGTACCGGTTCCACAGGAGATGGGATGGTTTCCTGTTGTGAACGGTCTTTAGTCTTTATAGCTCTCTTTGCACATCCTCTGGCCGCACAAGGCGATTGACCAACAGGAATTAAACTGTTAAATGTATTTAACAACGGATATTGACCATCCGTTAATTTGCAGGGTTTTTTTAATTCGCACCTGGGGATAATAATGGCACAACTCAAAAAACCTCTTTTTTGAGAAGAGCAGTTTGAATATTTCGTTTGAATGTATTAAAATCAGTTAATTACCAAAAAAAAATTATTTTACAAAAGATGAAAAGCAGTATATTAATATTTATTAGGTTTAATATTATAATAGGGGTACAATGATCATTGTGCCACTATTTTTTACCTCAGACGCAAGGAGCGTTTGTGTGTCTGTCTGTGGCATTGTAGCTCCTAAACGAATGGACCGATCATGATGCGGTTTTTCTTGTTTGAAAGCTGGCGTGATCGAGATGGTTCTTAGCTACAATTCATGAAAGTTCAGGCGTTTCAAGGTTATCAGCTCTTTTTTGTGTCGGGGGTTGCTTAAATTTTTTTTGGTTGAATTCGAGTAAAATATAATTATATAACAACACATATTTGCTTTTAAGGCCACAAAAGCATTATTTAGAATTGTGCCGTTTTTATCTAAGATTTAGATATCCAGGGACATTTCTGCATACTAAACTCAAAAATGCATTTTTTGACTTATGCCACTATTATTTCTGGGTTGTGAATTGATGATTTAGTGTGCATTATGGCAAAATATAATGACTAGATGCATTATTATTATTATTGTGTTTCATTGTGGAGGTTAACATGCCATTTTATGAACATTAAATCTGGTTACTGAGAAGTATTAACTTAACTTACTAAACTTAAAACTCACCTTTTCGGACGTTTGTTTCCAGTAAAAAACCTTTCACCTTCGCTTCCCTGACCGCGACATTTTAAATAACTAATTGTGTTAAAATATAAGCAAATTCGTATTTGTAAGATTTTGTAAAGGTCATTTCATGGAAATTCTCCAGTCCTAAATTTTCAAGTCTCATAATAAATATTAACAGCTTTCCCATTAATCTTCTTATGTAATTTAACAGTGATGTATGTCCAGTATTTTAAAGATTATGTCCACCACGTGTGAAAACACGGCGAAAACGGCGCTCTACAAATTATCCAATTATTATTATTATTATTATTCGTAATATTTATACATAAGTCTATATTTGCATACGCTAGACCAGTGGTCTTCAACCTTTTTGATGCGTACCCCTTGTCTCTTACTCCAAATTTGTTGTTCCCCGTACCCTCTATCTATCTTTTTTACACTTGTTTTTGTAACTTTTAATCCTCTCATTATTCCATGAATTTAACAATCAAGACACACAAATACAATTAAGTAATGAAATTTTATACAGAGTGTAATACGACTTCAGGCACTTTAACCAGTGATTCTACATGCGTGTCACATTATTGTGTACCCCCAATTTGGCTCCGCGTACCCCCAGGGGTAAGGTATAGGGGTATCATATCGGCCACACAAAAAATATTACGAATTAGAAACTTCTTATGAACGAAAAATCTGTACTTAATATACTACATATTAGTACAGTCTATTCTTCAGTATGCCATTATCAGTTGGAGAGCAGCTTACAAAACTAGTCTGACCCCCATAGAAATTGTTCAAAAACTAATAATAAAAATTATACTAAAAAAACCTCCAGACTTCCCAACTGATCGCATATTCGAAGAATTCGAAGTTCCAACATTTAAAAACTTATTTATAAAAAATTCAATCGTGCAAATTATAAAAGAAAAAGATAAATACTCATTCATAACTGAAAATCGTACTAGACTTAAACATGTATTTGTGTGCCCCAAATTAAAAACTTATTTTGCACAACACTCACCAAGGAAAATTCTTTTTCAATAACCTACCAATAGAAATCGGAAGCATTAGGAATAAAGTTCAATTGTTGAACTCCATCAAAAAGTATTTTAGAGAATGTCACACTAATATCATACTTGTTTTTCTTCTTACTGAATACATCTATGTTTGTATCTTTTAGTTAACGGTCTGATTGCCATGTGTTAATACAGGCACCTATTTATTGAAATACATGACTAGTAAATAGTAATTGTACATATATGAAATGTATTAACTGTACACGTGACTGTATTTGTACATATATGAAATGTAAACTCTTCTTCCATCCACAAGCTAAAGATTTTAATGGAAGACCAGTAATGTTATAGTATGCAGCAATTTAAAAATAAACAAATAAAAAAAATTACATTCCTGGAAAATAGGACAACATTATATGCACCTCTTTTATAAATAGCAAAAGATAGATTGTGGCAAGTAGATGTCTCAAAAAACATATTAATAAATTTTCCAACCCCCCTCTCCTTTCTCCCTTACTTCCCTCCAAGATCGACCCCCCCTTTAAGTTTGACCCCCCCCCCCCTGTTTATCCTACAGCTAAACCCTTGCTGAAGCCCCATTAAAAAGATCACATTTTTTTCCAAATAAAACCATTCGATAAGGCGATATTAAAAAGTTCAGCCAAATTGATTCAATTTGGTTGAATGGCGCAGAAGTGAGAGGGTATTCACATTACTGAGGATGTCTTCGAATCATATCGTAAATATGTATAGTTTTAAGTCATTAGTTACAATTTTAGTCGTAAGTCACTAGTTATTAATCTTGTTTGTAACCTTCTAGTAAATTAACTGTAAGAAGTTATTGGTAATAATGATAAAAGAAAAGATATAGAATGTGCCCTTGGGATGATTTTCTCACGAAAACAGTGCTGTATAAATTATTTAAAAACGATTAATTTTTATTACATTATAAAATTGTTAACCTCATCAAGGCTTGTTCAAGTGAGGTTAAACATTTAAATCTAAACAATAACACCTAAAGTTAATTTTTTTTTTAAAGAAACAATAAATATATAGGGTTATTCTATCCACAGTTTTGTTGGTCTATTTGGTTAACTATATCGCCAACTTTAGTTTTCTCCCTTATTATGCTACACCCACTCTGTCGTTTCCTTATTCCTGTCAAAATTTTAACATGTAATCGGCGTTAAATCTTTGCTTTTCATTATTTTGTATAAACCATAAGGGTATATTTTTTTTTGATTTTCTCAATTGTTTAAAATGATATGAACTAATTACAAAATGAATAGGTAATAACATTTTTTTGATCTCTCAACGCTATTATTTTTTCTACAAATTTATTCCATTTATCATTGCTATTTTTAAATTTTACTATTGCTTTTACTTAACTGTTCGGTAATGACTGTAATGAGTAATGACTGATATTTATGTAGGTATGTTACTTTTATTAAATTGTGAACTTATTAACCCCTATACAGTCGAATCCTAGTGGGGTTAATAATTATATGCTAAATTTAATTATGATGAATCAATAACCTTAAGTTCCTAAAAACGAAAATTATCTACATAATCCATTAGTCTAAACTCTGGACTGGTCTTAGCCCTCCCTGTAGCCGGCTGACTCAGGAATGAGTGTGGTTACTTCATTAATTAGTCGGCCATCTTCAATTGAAGTTTTTATGTAGCCTGACATGTCTCTTGTCCACTACGTGAGAACGCAAACTCCTCTCTGATGTCTCTCACACAGGACCGCCACCTCCCTATTTTGTACAATGAATGCTGTGCACAAGGGCGGCCGATTCAAGAGTCAAAAATTTCGAATTTCCATCCGGCCGCCTTCAGTCGCCGCTACCCGAATTTCTACCGATTTCTTACATATCTGCCTTAAACATTTGAAGTTTTTAAGCTCTTAAAAAAATATGCGTTATTTTGAAGATAATATCTATGCGTTCCACGCCGAAACGCAAATGATATGAAATTCCTTCAATAGAAAAAAAAAACGCAATGTATGCTCCGAAAATTATTTTAAACATAGTTATTTTAAAAGCTATAGTTGTAAAACAATTCACAATGTTTCTTTAAGTGCTGTTTTAGACCGCCTTCCACGAGATTTTCGTTCTATTTTAAACGAGTCGTGTTTTGTTAAACATTTTCACAATTTTCGCATTGAATTTATCGCTTTAAATATTAGCGTGCTCCTCTAACATTCGTAATTTTACATATCTCTTCATCTTCTTCTTTTTGAGCGCGGATGCGGCGCCTTCATGACGCATTAACCTATTTGGTAAACTTTCGGTATGACTGGACACTCTTAATAACGTATATTTTTTAATGTAACACTTTTTTATTCATCTTAATAGATGGAAAATACTACACTTAAAATTTCAATTACGAAAAATGAAAATTTGCTTTCGCTGTATGTTCGTGGATTATGTCAATGTTGTGAAGTCCAAATTAAAAAAAAAAACTTATAAGTAAAAGTTAAAAAAAAAACGACTATTCGGGCGACTTTTTTTGTTTTCGCACACAGACTTTGAATTTATCTCTACTCAACACCATCTTTCTTTTTTTTTGTCGTAATTTTTGAACAACGAAATAATAATAAAAAAAATCGTTGCGTACACGGTACCTTCCGCGGCGGCCCTGTTTCTCCTGTCTCTCTTCTTATCGTTGCTGCTTGCTTCCTTTATATCTTCCGAATACTCCATGAATACTGGTACTGCGGGGCTATATGGAATTTGCTTTGTTCGTCGGTGGATGGCTGGCTAGAGGTACTCTGCGTTGAGCTGAATGCGCATTGTGACTCGAATGCAAGGTAAATCTGCGTTGACAGTTTTATTGTCACGTGGTCATTTACAACCCGGCAGGTTACTCATATTCCGTAATCGACGGCCTCCGTGGTGGAGGGGTACGCTTCTTGACTAGCAATGCGAAGGTCGCGGGTTCAAATCCCTGAATGCGCAAATAAATGTTATTTGATTGATTTGTGTTATTTCGCAATTATAAGGTATATTAGCGGCAAGTTTCAGAGTAGTTGTACCTAATACTCTAAGTATCGCCCTGGTGTAAGACCACCATTCATAAATGAAACGTTGCTTGATATGGCCGTGTTTGGTAACCAGATCTGAATAGCTAGGTACTTCCTAACCCTCTTCCCCATCTCCTTCCGCTGCCACTACCTTTAGCCTCAAAACATAGTATAATTGAGGATGCCATGTTCTCACTGACATAATTTCACAATTGTATCATTTAAAATTATATAAGGTGTATTTGCGGTACGTTCCAGAGTGGAAAATACTCTCAGTATCGCCCTGGAATCTCAGTATGGCTAGGATATAGCGTCTTTGATTCCTAAAACACCGGTGAACAGTCGAGAAACACGTCAAACGCGAGCCCAAACATTTGCACAAGGTCGATATTTGTCACATGAGAACGGGTCGTTTCTACGACTCGTTCGCGAGTTCAACAGCTTGATCGTGGAACGATTTGCCGACCTTTGCGTTTCCTCCTTATAAAACATGGTATATTCAAAATACAGGTTCACTCCTTCTTTCCACTAAAAGATTCCCTACACAGCATCCCCAAAGATGACACAGGCCCTGAGGGAAATTATTTTCCTCAGTAAGGAGTTAACATTAAAAAAATCAGAGTGTGCGATTCAAGGTGCAGAAGTGAAATCTTCAGAAAACTAAAGTAGACAAGAGTGGGGAGACTACAAATCACCGCACAAAGAGGAGACCGAATATACTACCTCACTCTCTCGCAGGCTAAATCCTATAGATGTATGTGTTTGTCTCGTTTTAGTGTCGCTCGCTTCCATTTCATCGAGTTTCAAATTACAACGGTGCTAAAAGTTTTCCCTTCAAAAATCCTTTCATATCTTACCATTTATTTTCTATTTATTTTTTTTAACGCTTAAAATTCCGACTGTTATAAAACTTATATCAGCTTAATCTTAAAATGATCTCAACATTAAAAGGACGCCATTTCTTCAGTGTAGTTTAATTTAAAATGCAGTTTTCACGGAATTGCAGCAGATGACGGCGCATTATTTGCACATTACGGAATTTAATAAAGAGATCATATTCCAGCTTGGAAATTTGACACTGGCCACTGTATGGTAGGTAGGTAGTTCTGATTTTCCGTCTCATTTCACGGCAAATACCTACTCGTTATACAATATGGTTATTAGTGAATTGTAGGAAATATATTAAACTCATTAAAAATTAAAAATGTGAAGGTACCTAATATTATTGTAATATACTAGCTGGTACCCGGCATGCGTTACAATGCCATTCAAAGAAATGAATTGTTTCTCCCTGCATGTCCATTCCCATGCGTCCTCGTTCTCCTCCCGCGTACCCTTCCCCTCCTGCGTTCCCCTTCCACCTTCCAAGCCTTCTCCCTCCCTCGTCACCCTTCCCGCAAACTCCATCTCCTTCGTTACCCTCCCACTCCCTGCCGCTAAAATATATGAAATACACACATTTTCAAACCATTCGCGCACCGCCTGTAGTATTTTTTAAATACAATTTCACAACGTCAGAGCTTACCATTACATATATAAACACTCTTCTATATAACTATATATTGTGCTCCTTCGCAGAGATAAAGTGGTAAGTGATTGGTTATCGTTTTTCCTTGCATCCATTGTTTTTCCTAAACATATTATCACCAATTCCAGCAAACACCAATTCGTCTCGTTTCATTTCTAGTTTTTACAATCCTTTTCCAAGTGCCCCTGAAGCTGTAATTCGTAAGCAGTTCGTAGGCAAACCCATTCGCCGCCAAGACCTAGACAAACCTCACGCCATGAACCCGGGCCCCCTTGCTAAGTCACCAAACGTAGCGAACCACTTAGGGCGACCTTTGGCAGAAGTGTTGGTTATCCAATAAATCTAATGAATCCGCATCCTAAATTAAAAAGTTCAGTTAGGAGATTCCACTTTTTTACATAAATATTGTTTTTAATCTCAAGTGTTTTTAAAAATGTTGTTATTATATTGGTTTAATTTTTTTTTTATTCAGTTCAAATTTTCGGTATAATTTTTAAGCTTATTTTTTTTTATATTACTATTCAATCTATGAATGTTTCTGATTTTTTCAGGTAGTGAATTAAAAAAATTAATTTCGAGATATTTATGATTTAACTGTCCTATTGCTTTTTTTACATTTTGGAGTAGGAAGTATTGATGTTTGTCTAAGATTTCTGTTATTTTCAAAGGGTGCAACTTTATTTTGAATATTATCTTTATAAATTTGTAATGTTGCATAATAAAAGTATAATGCACTTAATTTTCTGACCTTTTAAATTGTTTGAATAAAAGTTCTGACGAATATGAGTAGGGTTTTTTAAAATTGTTTTTATTATTAATTTTTGTGATACGTAAATTGATTATGTTTGATTTGTACATTTACCGCATAATTGATTGACAGAAATTGTATAATTGATTGACAGAAATTGAAAATATTCCATTTATTTAGATTTAATTACAAAGCGGAAATATTTTTACCTTCCAACTCTACTCCCGAGGCTTGAAGGGTTAAATATCATTTTTAGCCTTTCTGAATACTTAAGTATAATATTTAATATTGTCTTCTAGCTGGTGGAGAAGTTGTATTCTGTAATATTTAACTCAGCTAACTGCTATTCGGTTTGCTGGCTGCTAATTACTAATTACTAACTATACACTTAACTAATTACTCGGTTCTAACTACTAACTACTAGACTTGCCAACGAACGCCTATTACCTACCTAATCGTTGCAACGCATGCACTATCATTGCATCTTGCGTTCTTGCTCCGTTCTCTTATATGTACCAACCAATGCATAATAGTTGCACAACGAGTGTTCAAGGCAGGCGTAGTAGCAAGAGAGGCGAGGTGCGGATAACGTGATTTCACCCCAAGAATGAACGTCGTGGCACCCCAATAATATTAGTATCCCCAAACTAGATTTTGGATAATGTCCTAATATTGAAGAAAATAATATTATTATCATTGACGGCGCCAGTAATGCAATGGTGGCGTTTTTTTCCAAAGAATCGACATACTGAACAAAATCTGGGGCGCTCTAACATTTGGTCGACTAACTAACTAACTAACTAACCATAAATATCATATAAACTATCTAATCCACTTATCTTGTTTTTTGAAAGATGTCTTTTTAAGACTTTTAAAGACACTAACAGGAATAGCTCCTCCACACTTCTAATGCCGGTCCACTCTTGTACATTTCGCAGCCAAGACATTTGTCTCCTACCAGACCCTCGACGACCCCCTATCTTGCAAGTGATACTTCTCCCCTCGAAGTATATGACCCAGATTTGAAATTTTCCTGACTTTTATTAATGTAAGCAGTTATCTATCTGCTCTAGCCCGCCTGAGAATTTCTGTATTGGGGACCATGTCGGTCCATGGGAATTTCCACTAATTCACGTCAATCAATAGGTAACAATTCACTTCACGAATTTACGTCAATCACAATGTACGAAAGAAATAAGAATGACACAGATGACAATACAGTGTTCATGTGTAAAATATTTTTGTGGCAATATTCTACGATCGTAATTTTTATTCAACTGTCGGGTGTCAGACACTATAAATAAATTCGTCAGATGTCCATACCAACTTATCATTTAAGTTATTTTTGAAGACGATTTTAGGATTGAAATTGATAAATACCTAATGCACAAAAGAGTGTAATTTTATACTAATAGTCGTAACAAAAATAATTAACCCATGCTTTGCTCATTTTGTCTACATCGGTACCTGCACCCTATTAATTAAATCAGTAAACTTCGTATGGAATTGAATGATAGCGGAATTATATATTTTTTTCTGAACTGTAATTTTGAGTAAATTTTTAAACAAAAGCTGGGTTACAAAAGTGCACTATCGTATATCTAAATAATCATATAAAAAAGTACAATAGTGCAAGTATCCATTTTCAATTAGGTACTAGTTTATAAAGTAGGTACCTGCCTTCCCATCTGTATAATTATAAGTAGATATGTAGTTAGGTAGGTACTGTAAAAATAGTAGTAAGCACGCAGTTCTTCATTCATTGTATTAGTCGCAAGCGCTTGTTTCACCCGATTCATTTGTCACAAATTGACATTCCAGCCAATTAAAAAAAGAATTCGGTGACCAACGCTTGAGAACAGGCAACATTTAATAATTAAATAACCGGTGAAATAGAATCTTTTACAACAAAATGGCCGACGGATGTAAATTTCTATATACCTAAATTAGGTATACATATACATCTAGTTCGAATTATGTATTTATCTGTGAAGTAATATCAAATTTGTTTAAAAAAATAACTGTAGAATACAGTGACCAATGGCAACATTCAGAAAAATTGAATTACCAGGGGCGATTTTTTTTATTTTTATATTAGCTCCACACAGGACGCCCTGAGGAAAATAATTTCCCTCAGCGCCTATGTCATCTAAGGTAATGCTATGTGGAGGGTTTTTTTTAAAGGAAAGGGAGTGTGTAAGTAACTGTGTAAATTAAAAATATTAAGTTATAAATAGGTAGGTATAAGGGGTGGGTAGGAATCTGGAGCTTAGTGTGTCCAGGAGTGACTGACATATGAATCCATCGCTCCAACTGCGGTGCAAGGCGATGGTTCGAGAGATAGGTACTGGCAGGAGGATAAAAGATCTCCCTCAACCAGTCTCTCTCGATCCTGCCCACCTGCTGCGTGGTGGGCAGGATCGAGATCGACGTATCGGCCGTCAAGACCTGGACAAACCTCACCTCATGAACCCGGGCTCCCTGGCCCCCCGGAACCACTCAGGGCGTGACCTATGAAAGAGGTGTTGGTTATCCATTAAATGGTTCCCGGGGCGGCGGTACCCATACCCGCCTCCCAAATTGATATTTATAACACAGATAAATCGATTACTTTACAATATCGGATTGATAGACGTAACTTAACTTAACGATTTTTTTTTATCGATAGGTGCTAGGTATAGCACGATTTCACTATTGAAAGCAGAACCGATATTGACAGGGAATAAATAAGAAATCGACATACGCTGTCAACATTAAAGGTGTTTTCTATGAATTGACATTCCGAAACGTCAAACGCCAAAGAATTACGTAAAAATATTAATAAATTGGGAAAGTTGACTCGAAATACTAACCTAAAAATCGTCGGATGTTATGCCTATCGATCTGATATTGTAAAGTTATCGATTTCATTGTGATAAAGCTGTGTAACTTTTAATTAACAAGTGTGAAACGAGAAATTCCCTGCCAAATAAAACCGTATTGTTGAAAGAACTAACTAAAAAGTCCACAGAAAAAAAATCGGATGACCTATCAATGCTAACTTTGGACCGAAATTTCTTCCAATAATACTGGATATTTTAATCCTATATCTAGAATGTCTCGATCATACAACGATCTTGTTAAAATACACACCATCATAGATATTTTTGTAAATAATATAAATAGCTTCAAAAAATATCTCCATGATTTGTGCAACTAATAAAAAAAATAAAAAATAAACAAATAAATGCTTTTTTTCCATTACTTTTCAATAATTATTTCATAAATATTTCACATTGTTTTTCTTGTGATTGCTTCAGTAAATAATCTTGTTAATAGTGCACCTAAAAAAAAAAAAAAGATTTTGTTTCATTACTTCTCAATAATCTCTTCATAAATATTTCATATTTTTATTATGTATTTCAAGTTTTGTATTTTAGTTTTCAATATTTTGTATTTTAGTTTTCAAATTTTGTATTTTAGTTTTTAAGTTATCTATAAATAATACTTACATTGTTTTTCATGTTGCTTCTGTGAATACGCAAATATTATTACTGCAGACACATTAGTCTAGGGATATTTATATTTTATTAGAATTTATTTTATATTACCTGCAAAAATGTTTTGTAAATATCCTGTTTGTGTCTCAAATAAATAAATAAAAAATAAAAATAAAAAACTTTAGCAAATTGAAAAATTTATCAAAGAGCAAAAGTAGTACAATTACATAAAACAAGATGGCTGACGGAGAAAACCTGTGTGACTTTTAAATATAATAAATTTGAATCGTGTAAGATACACCCGATGAGAGCTTTTACCGTGACGATCCACGTTTACGGTACCGTGATGGCACAAAAAATCATAAATCTTAAAACGTAGGTACTTTTATATCCTTATAATGCTGCAGCTCTTTCTTGTACATTAAATAATGGTAAGACAAAAGATGAGACACGCAATATACACGTATCTGTTTCCTACAAAATACTATTTTTTCCTTTGGAGGAAACATATCTTATTACGGCTCAGCTACGCGACGGGAATTGCGTTTCATTTTATTTATACGTGTGAGGGAGACGTGTGATAATGATTGAATGCTTCCTTTACGGGGGTGCAGATATACGTTCAATATTTGTCTCATTTTCGATTGTTGTTATTCAGTGTGTAAGAAAGAGCTGCAGTTTAACGTTTTTGAATATTTGGAACTCATTCACACTTCGATATTATCCTTATAACTGTATTCCATACTTTCAAAATTATTGTCACGGCTAGTAGTATTATTGGGATCTATGGAGACGTCACGGTGCGGTGTATGAAAGAGATGCAAGAAAAAAATCCTTTGGAGAAAACAGACCTGACGGCCGGCGTAGTGCAGCGGTAAGGCGCTTGACCAGCACACCGAAGGTCGCGGGATCGAATCCCGGCCTGGCAAATAAATTTTATTTGATTAATTTGTATTATTTCACAATTTATTCATTTAAAAAATATATAGTATATTTGCGGCACGTTCCAGAGTGGAAGATACTCTCGGTATCGCCATGGTGTAAGACCACCATTCAGAATTGAAACGTTGCTTGAAATGGCATTAGTCGTGTTTGGTGACCAGATCTGAATAGCCAGGTACTTCCCCACCTTCCTCTTACCTATCTCCTTCCCCTCCCCACTACCCTCAGCCTCGCAACATACCCAAATTGAGGATGCTATAGTCTCACTGACTTCAGACAGGAGCAGTTGGGACTCTTGTCCGGTATTCATATAAAAAAAATAGTTGCCCCATTATTGTGATAATGATAAGGAACTTATGTTTATTGCCTTTTTTTTGCCATCACGGTACCATAATCGTGGATCGTCACAATTATGATAAAAGCGCTCAATTTGGTGTAAAAATTGTAGAGTTCATGAAGAAAAGCGACCGCAACATTTAGCAAATAAATAACCAGAGAAACAATAGAAATTGACATTTGAAAATCGAAAAACAAGATGGCTGACAGATGCAAATGGCTGTGTAAATTAACAATATCTAGTTTCAATCATGTATTTACAGCCATTTAAATAAAACAAAGCTAAATAAAATGCTGTTGAGTCCATTAAAAACGATATTTTTGTTTATCGTAAAGAAATACTGCCGTTGGTTGCCATTATTTTCCAGTTATTGGCACGCTTCAATGGTCAAGCAAAATGACCACAACCTCGAGGTTTTACAATGTTAATAATACCTGCTTCAATCAAGATCAAGTAGAATGTAAAGTAAGGTAATTGTTCTTTTTTTCCATTGAGAAAGCTAGCTACCAGATTCATTGAACAACAAGTTTTTTGCTGCGTTTTTTCAGTCCCTACTCCTCCCTACAGCTGATACTAAGGGCCGGTATAGGCGAAACTTACTACTAAATCACTTTTTTTAAATCAATCTTTATTACAAATCGGTTTACAATTTAAATACAAAAAATCTGCTTTGGATAAATTGAAGCTTTTCCTGTCGTTTAAATCGAGTAGAAATAAAATAAAACTGGTAATTACTTTAGAATAAATCGAAGCGTTAACGACTAAAATATTTATTTTTTCATTAGAACTTTTAAAAAATACTATTTAATGGCTAAAAATATCTGTGACAGTTGCATTGTTAACTTTTTTATCCTTATAAAATTATTTTATCTAGCCAGAGTTAAGTTAGCCTCTCAAAACCTTGGCGTAGGTGTAGAGGGCCCGCGGATAATGTAATAGTACACAACTGCTAACCCTGTACAAATCGCAAGTGTGCCCCACGGTAAAATTTTGCAGCCACCTCTGGTATGGAGCCCCAAAATACCTGAAAAAAACCTTCGGCTCTGTACAGAAATGGCGGTCCGAATATTTAGAACACAGGCGTCAGGTGGGAATGCTGTCCTTGTTCTACCGGTATTACAATTGAAGATGTTCTGACGAACTAGCGTAATTGATCCCTTCGGCACCGGCAACATAAGCGAAATTAGTTACATGAGAAGTGGTCGTTTCTGCGACTCGTTCTTGAGTTCAACAGTTCGGATGTGGAACGATTTTCCGGCCTCTGTGTTTCCTTCTTCCTACAACATGGGTGTCTTAAAGACCCATGTTCACTCCTTCCTCTCCTCAAAAAGACCCTCCACACATCATCTTCAAAGATGACATAGGCCTTGAGGGAAATTATTTTCCTCAGGGTCTGCTGCGTAGAGTTACTGTAAAAAAGGAACTGTTTTGTGGCCTGCCAAGGAATGAGCGGCCGATTTAGCCCGCTTAAATTTGAGCTAGGAATGTTAAACTATTATCCCTGTTGAGTTTGAGTCAAACAAATTCTTGCTCCAGTCGTACAAAATTAAATTAAATTTTACCTACATGTAGGTAAACTGCTCGAGGTAAGTATAATGTAAATAATACCGTTTAATTGTGGCAATACTACGACCATTTCCCATTTAAATATACCACTACACAGAATTCAAAACTTGGCAATATGTTTTTGCACATAGATGTATGGAATGTATAAGCAAAATATAAGCATGAAATAATAAATCATTTATCCCCTTTTAAGTTAACTTATTTGCATGTATTATATTTTTTCTATAAAATATCTATAAATATATTTTTTCATTGTTACAATATTGTAATATTTAAATATCGTAGCATTTATATTCGTTTTGTTATCTGAATATCTACATATATGTCTGTCTTAACTATTTCTTTCTGTTTTACAAACTCACTAGAGCTGTATTTTTCATATTGTTGCTATACACTATGTTATATTATGTAAAAGCCGAAAGACGTTAATATTATAAATAAATAAATAAAACCTCCCTTCTTTCCTACATGTATAAAACAATTATGGCGCTTGCAGTAAAAAGTAGCGACGCTAATAAATTAGAATCCTTCTGCTGAACATTTCACTCGAACAATGAGTTATCTGATATCAAATAATCGAACATATGGTCACTCTCTGCCTACCCCGCCCCCACAAGCACGTGCATGTCACTGCGGTCCGTTGTAACCTCTCTTCACATCACATTAGTTGTCTACGAGGCAGAAGGAGAGGCTGCGACGGAGTTATCATCGGTGGCAAGTGTCCGGGCCGATATAGCCGAGATAAGAAGACGTCTAGAAGCAGAATGTTTTATTGATGTCAATTGACAGAAATTTTCCCCCGGCAATCGGTTAGCAGTTGCTTGGAACTTGCTTGTAAACAAATAGTATAAACTACAATAGCTCTGTTCAAACTGTAGATTTTAAATTTCTGTACAAATTTTTGGTCTGAATGATGAATACTTGGAGCAGGTGGGTGAGTTTTTTTTTGTATCTGGGTAGTATGTTTACGAGAGGTGGGAAGGCTGATAGAGATATTTAAATAAGGGTAAATGCAGGTAACTCCCATTAATGGAGGATTGAATGCCGTTGGAGCTAATAAAAAACTGTCAAAAGAAGCGAAGCTAGCAGTTCATAATGGAGTCCAGGTACCTACCTTCCTTGATGTATGGCAGTGCATTCAGTTTTCAAACAGCTCGCGTGCCACCTATTGCAATTTTTTTATACAAATTTCATCATGCCAGAGCTCACCAGTAGTTTTATACAAACCTTGTCCTGACAATAAAGAACACAAAAAAAGAATTATCCAATTTGGTGCAGTCGTTCGGAAGTTATGCGCGTACATACATTTCGGCGATTAATTTTTATTTATATAGAAGATAGATAGATAAGATAGATTATTGATGATTAAATAGTGAAATGACACAATTTAATAAGTATATTGAATAAGATAGCCTTACCCCTCGACCACGGAGGCCGACATATATTATTATTTGAGAAAGCTCCATAAAATAGGCTTTGACCAACCTCTGATACAGTTTATTGTTACATATTTAAAAAATAGAACACATTGTGTATGCATCGGTGGCCAAGAGTCCAGGGAATTCCCTGCATTTTCAGGAATACCTCAGAGGTCAAACTTGGGACCTCTACTATTCTTGATATTAATCGATGATATTCAAGAATGCATCCAGAATACTACTTGCTTGCTTTTTGCTGACGATCTCAAACTGCTCAGGACGATACGCGACTTTCAAGATTGTTTTAAGTTACAACTTGATTTAGACGCAATATCTTCATGGGCAGATGAGAATAAACTTTTCTTTAATGTAAAAAAAATGTGAAACTATGACCTATACGCGTTCCAAAAACCCGATTAAATTTGATTATAAATTAAATAATGAAATATTGTCATCAGTAAAATCCATCAAGGACCTCGGGGTTACATTTGATCCCAAACTTACTTTTTCAGATCATATAGTGGAGTTGACATCATCGTGTTACAAACTTCTTGGATTTGTGATAAGAATAAGTAAACAATTTTCCAAGCCCGAAGCAATGCAAAGCAACTGCATTATACGATCAAAATTAGAATACGCTTCTGCTGTTTGGGCCCCATACCAGCAAAAATACATAGATTTATTAGAACAAATCCAAAAAAAATTCCAAGGTATCTTTATATGAGAATGCATGGTGAATACCCGCGATTTATGCATCATCTAGATTTGCTATCTGAAACGCGCATCGAAAGTCTCCAATCTAGAAGGAATGGGACCCTAACAGTAACAGCTTTCAAAATTATAAACTACTACATTGATAGCCCATACCTCTTAGAATGATATAAATTGTTGGTACCGAACAACTACTGCCAGAGTCGCCACCACGACTTGCTCTATATTCCACATGGCAGAAAAGACGTTCTGGCCCCAAGAGGTATGGTGCTGCTAAATGATATTTCTAGGTCTCTTGACATTTTCAACATTAGTCTTGAAGGTTTCAAGAATAATTTTAGGCAAGGACTATAAAATATGTACCTATTATTGAAAAAAAAATTATCTCGTTTAAGTTATGTATATGTTACGTGTATTGTAACAGGATTATCTGTATGCACAAAATAAAAAAATATCACTTAACCATTTTTTCATCATGCATCTCTTTCTGAAATTGTTCACATTTTTTTATTGAGTTTGGTAAACATGATGGAAATTCTCGGTCAATATATTGAGATATTGATGTTCAAAGATCCTAACAGCCGTAACAGCCCTATTATAAAAAAAGCACTTCATGTTTTTGTTTCACTCTGTATAAAGACGGTACATTTTATTTTTTTGAACGTTAGACACTAATAACAGAATGTCATTGTTGGCAGCATTGAACTTTAGTAGATTTGCGCATGCGCGGCCGCTATGTTTTTTTTTTGATTCACGGCAAATTTTCCGTTATGACATGTGATATTTTACGCGCGATATTGTTTTTGTGCACAATTTCTATTGTAATAATGACCAATTCACTATTATATTAGTACAATTGAACTTAATTACTATTATTTGTGTTATTTTTGTCAGTTTTAGTCCTTTAATAACGTCATGTTGGTAAATTAGTTTTGTTAACATAAAACTATAGGTTATTCCAGACAAATTATTTTTTTTAAATTTAATTTATCCGCGTGAGTTTAATAAAACTTCCATAAAAGTAATGTGATTTAATAACATAAATGGATTGTGCGTGTGTAAATAAATACCAAATTCGTAAAGTCAACGTTTAAATTGTGCAAAAATAAATCAAAAATGTCTGAATTTTGCAGTTACTCTTGGGAAATAATTATAATAATTATTGTATGAACGAGATAAAAAGTGAGGTAACAGTTTTATTGCAAACTTTTTGTATAAAAGGACTGTGTTTTTTTTTTAATTTTGCTTTGCGACAGTCTCTCTTTGTTTCTCTTATCTATGATCTGTACCTATACGATATAAGGCGTGTGAAGAATGTAGCTAGACATATGCGGAAAAGTATCAGGAAATAATTGAGCATTAATGGAAAGGTTCGAATATCGTTGTTATTACGGTAACAATATTAGACTCAAATAATAAAAAATATTGCAAAAATAACATAGTACCTACTTTACTTTGGCCTTTTGACTGCAAATTGGTTTTATTTACTTGTTACGAACAGCCTCGTACGCCAGCCGTGCAGTCTCTGGACGAATCTAATGCCCTCTGTGCTCTAAGCAAGTGCAAGCAATACCACCTCAACCCAGGCCAGAAATCATTTGGCCTCCTATTTATATGTAATCCGGTTTGGGCATGTAGAGCGAATGCACCATGCATGAGGTGTAAAGAGAATATATGACGGGAATGCTTAAGCCGCCGCTACCCGAATTTCTACAGATTTCATTCATATCTCCCTTAAACATTTGAAGTTTTTAAGCTCTTAAAAAAATTTATGTTATTTTTAAAGATAATAATATGTATACGCGTTCCAAGCCGAAACAAAAATTATATAAAATTTCCTCGATAGAAAAAATTCTTAACGTATGCTCCGAAAATTATTTTAATTTATTTATATTTATTTACGCCCTAGTGGGCTTTTACAACCATAAAGGAAAAGAATAATAACAATAATAATTATGTACTCATATGTTACTAAATAAATAAAACAAAATAAATAATAAAGCAATCATCATCACAAGGTATAGAACATCATAACAGAAATTAAAAACATAAAAAAAATTAAACATCATAAAATAAATGAAATAGTACGAGTAATAAGAAAAAATCAGTAATAAGACCTGAAATACAATAAAGTGCAATATGTAAAAGCTAGTTAGTAGGTATAAACAAACAATTATATGTGTTTTAAAAATGTTGGTTTCCGATATTTTACAAGCTATAGTTGTGAAAAAATTCATATCGTTTCTTTAAATGATGCTTAAGATATCTTCCACGAGATTTTTGCTCTATTTTAAACGAATCGTGTTTTATTAAACATTTTCGCATCGATTTTATCGCTTTAAATATTAGCGCGCTCCTCTAAGATTCGTAATTACATATCTCTCCATCTTCTTCTTTTTGAGCCCGGATGCGGTGCCTTAATGCGAATGATAGAAGAAGTCGGTAACGCCCGAGGAAGACTTGGCACGATCAAGTGAACTAAGGGATGGATTCATAAGTCCGTCACTCCTTGCCACACTGACCCTCAGATTCCTACCTTCCCCTCATACCCCCTTTCCTTCCCAGAACTAACTCTCCTCCCTTTCCTAAAAATACCCTCCACATAGCATCCCCAAAGATGGCGCAGGCCCTGAGGGGAATTATTTTCTTCAGGACCTCCTGTGTAGAGCTAATGTAAAAAACAGACCATCGATTCCTGAGCACATTTAGAGTACAAAAACTAGATGTCATTTGCTGTCCGATGATGTATTTTTTCTATTAAAAACAAAAAATATATACTTTTCAATCGCACGTCGCCACTAATCACACTTCTACACGTCGCCACGCTTGCACGTGTTGTTTCGCTTATTACCGTGCTACTGGAAGGTGACAGAGTGCTTGGTCATTGGTCATACCCTACTACTAAGTTGCGATATGTGGTGGAAAAATATATTTATTATTTTTTATTTAAAAAAAAACCATCGGACAACAAAATGACATTAACGTTTTTTACTCCAAATATGCTCAGAAACCGCTGGTTAAAATCCTCCAGTTACGTGCTGTTACACCCTGCATATGTATAAAGGCAGCCTACTTGATTCATTGTTCCGGCCTGGGTTGAGGTGGTAATGGTCCGAGGGACCAGCTGATACCAAATAGCAGTAGTTTCTTTATGTATACGCGAGGGAATAAATATAAACTATTCAAGGTTGACAATCATTCTTATTTAATTGTTTGCTATCTTGAATGTTGTTTATAGACATTGAATAATGTACGTGAACACAAGTTTCATAAACCATGAACTATCTTGTTTACTTATTACATCTTAGAAATATCCGTAGGAATACGCTAACCCTTTAAACTGTGGTTAAACCACTTTGAGACGACTTTGTCTCAGAGTGATTTAACCACAGTTTGAAAACGGCCTTGTAAGCCGAAACAGCTGTCATAAAAATAAAAACTAATTGCAGAACTTGATAATAACATTATTAAATTTAATTTAACCCGTTTAATGACAGGAGGCCCAAATTGTCCCAAAACATCATAATATACCGTTATTATAACGGGAGACCCAAATTGTCCCAGAGCGAATGAGCATTATTAAAAGTTAGATATCTCTCCTCCTGTCATACGAACATTTGTGATTTATTTTATGTTAGAAAGCGAAAAAAATAATGCTTCTCATTGCCTTAGGAATTATACAAGCTATGATGTTCAGATATTTTACAAACCCATCATAATATAATATATTATTATCAATAAGAAAAATCTTTTTGTACCCCCAACCAAAACAACAAAGTTTAACATTTAATTATAAAATAAATTTGTATTGTTTATTTCTCTATTAAGACATACACAGTACATTATAATACAAGTTATAAATTATTACATGGTTATGTACCTATTACGTAAGTCCATAGAATGTCATTTGGTGGTTACGCCTGAGATATGAACGGGTCTTAAAACTTAATAAGAATTAGTGAATGAATGAGTAATAATAATAAAAAGGAAGAAAAGGGGGGGGGGGGGGGGGAGATTTTGAAATTGAAATTGACTGATTAAAATTTAATGAAAAGTTAAGTGTAATTAGTTTTAAAACAATTTATATACGCCAAGAAATTTAATAATAATAAATTAGTTTTGTATGTTTGCAAGGAATCTTGAAAAATGTGTAAGTGTAGTAATTTTTCGTAATGGGTAAGTGTGATTGCGTGAGTAATTAAAGTATTAATATGATAAAAAGTGAAGTGACAGTTGTATTACAAATTTTCTTTAATTTACATACTTTTTCATTTTCAATAATATCTTATTTTTTAGGATACACACATCGGAAAGATTATTTTATCTAGATTTTAGAACAATTTTTGTTTTTTCAAAGGGATAAAAAAACCAATTTAAAGGTACATTTACAATATATGAAAAGAATCGGGAATTTTGCGCGCCAACCTTAATTGGTAAAAGTTAATGGATATTATTTTCTTATTATTCGAAGGGTTACATTAAATTGAGTAATCTGAAAGTATGTTGCCTTTTGTATGCTGATGATGCGGTGCTGATATCTAACAGTATGGAAGATCTACAGTCTCTCGTGTCAAGGATGAACGAAGTATGTATGAAGAATGAGTTAATGATGAATGTAAGTAAGTCTAAAGTCATGGTGTTTGAAAGAGAGAGTACGAAAACAGTATGCAATATAGTTGTGAACGATGAATGGAGGACTGAACGCCGTTGACACCAACAAAAAACTGTCCAAAGACGCGAAACTAGCCGTTCATAATGGAGTACTCGTACCTACCCTGATGTATGGCAGTGAGGCATGGAACTGGCAGAGGAAGGATGAAAGTAGACTGAATGCTGTAGAAATGAGATCCCTGAGGCGTATGTGTGGTAAAACCACGTATGATCGTGTGAGAAACGCGGATATCCGCAAATAATGCAAGGCTGATGTAAGCGTAATGAGTAAGATCAAGAAAGGAACGCTCCGATGGTTCGGGCATGTAAAGAGAATGATCGAGGAAAGGAGTGTAAGGAGAATATATGACGCAAATGTGAATGATAGAAGAAGTCGGGGACGCCCGAGAAAGACATGGCACGACCAAGTGAATCAGATACTTGAGTCGGGTCATGTCAGGAGTCAGAATAATAGAAGAGCATGTATGAAACGATGTATGAATGTGAACGAGGCAAGGAGTGTGTTCCAAGACCGAGTTGTTTGGCGGTCCGTCCTCTCTGCCTACCCCTGCGGGGAAACGGCGTGATGGTTAGTTAGTTAGTTAGTTAGTACATTAAATGAAGTTCTACGAATTAAACACAGAAACAATTAATATATGGTAACCCGACTATACGTCCCGATTTCATGGGGGTCGTCCCGTTTTTCGTATTTTCTGTCTCATTGGCCGGGGGGGAAAACTTCTACTTACCACAACTCATATTTAGATCACTGATAATGTTATTGTATTTTCCAGAAATGTAATCTACGAGTACCTACCTACTATTATCTTTATTTCATCGGAAAACTAAAGCCAATGAGGGGGGGGGGGGGGGGGGGATGAACCCCCCTAAATCCACCATTATATACGCCAATGATGTGTATTATGTATGTATTTATTCAGAGCCATGCATCAGGGTTTTTTGTGTAATAGGCCACTTGCATGGATTTCATAACGACTTGGAAAAAATCGTGTGGATAGATTTTTTTACTAAGATTACGAAAATGTTAGTAAATTTTTTTAGAAATGTATAGTTTTTTAATATTTAAATAAATAAATCCATTATTTGAGCTCGTGACGTGACTACATAAAAAAGTCCCGTCTCCGATTATGTTCCCTTAATTTTGTAAAATTCCACACTGATTAATTTTTTTTTATATGGCAACACTTTGATTTCCGGCAAATTTTTGAATTTACGTTTAACGTTCACTAGATTTATTGTTTGTTCTATGCGAACTTATCCTTTGGTTTGATTTTTTGATAAAGATGGCGGTGTTTTTACAGATGTTGCGAAGAGAACCCCGTACAATTTATTGCTATTCGTGTGGAAAACGTTCTTTTTTTTAAAAATGATTTTCGGCTATGTAATTATCGTTTTTTCGCACCCATAAAATTATTTCCCTTCTTTCCGGTTTATAAAAAATGGTCTGATTTTTCGGATTGAAATTTTCAAAAAATCGCCAGGGTTTAAAATACGATTAAAAAAAAAAAACAGAATGTCTTAGAATATTTGCCTTAAGGATTATTTTGGTTTTAAATGTGATGCAAGTGGCCTATTACTGTGCAATATTATTTAATTTGAGACCATTTCGCAGTTAACTTTCTATGCTTGGAATTGAGTAACACAGCAAGTTATATTTTTCTATTCCCAGAATTTAAATGCAAAGTGAGATATTTTTTTCTATTCTTGGAATTGAGAGTTACGCGGTAAGCTATTTTTTTTTATATTCCTGGAATTTGAGTTACACTGAGAACGCCGAAAGAGCTGACACAGAAATAAAAACTAAAATGCTTGCATAACTTCATAATTTCAGGTATTATTGAGAATTACTTGTTGATGCATCCGAAGCTATCTTCGAAAATGACAGCCTCAAATGCAACTGGCGAAATGGACTGTGAATTACTAAATACGAAAAAGAATTGATTGCAGCTGAATGCTTAAATATGTTTGGTAAATTTTGGACTACAAGGAAGTGAAAACCAAGGCACTTACCAAATTAGAAGGCGAACACATAACTTACAAAAAAAACACTTCCTTCCAATGTCACAAGTCGACTTGTAGTAACCAACTGTTGGTTGTTATTGTTGTCACGGTTCCCAGCTTTCTTCAGCAATGTGACATGGTTGGGGAAGGTAGGAAGGATAAAAATGACATCCCGGTAGGTACTGTGCACATTATCACTTCAAAACCAAACATTCCCGCCCCCGAGAAGAGATTGAAATCTCTTATCTACGACCGATGGTAAATCACACACTTCCGAATACTGACAACAAACAAATGAATCTAATAACAACCTACAATTAACAAACGACAAACAATTATTCAATCTTTGTGCAACGAAAACTTTAACGAAATTAAAAAATAGGAACGTAAGTCTAAAATAAAGCTAAAATTAATACATAACGAATATGTTCCTAAGATAAGTTATCTGAGAACTATCTTTCATAGCAACCGACACTGCGGTAAATCGAACAAAAATAAAAAGAAAACAAACGAAAATGAAAACGATAAATAAATAAAATTAAAATTACGAGTAAAATGTTTCAGAGTGGTAATGGATACAGTTTGACAACTGGTCGACGAAAGGTTCCTTGTGCAGTTTTAACTGTCACAACCCGTACGATTTGATCAGGACCCGGATGACATTCCTCGATGCGTCCCAGTGGCCAGTGCATAGATGGAATTTTTCCATCATTTAATAACACCAAATCTCCAACATTAAGATTGGGTGATGAAGTCATCCACTTTCCACGTTGTTGAAGGGTGTGCAAATATTCTTTTCTCCATCGATTCCAAAATGCCTGAGTTATTTTTTGCAACAATTGCCAACGTGACAACCTATTCATCGGTACTTCAGACCAATCAGGTTCCGGAACCGATGTAAGAGGAGCCCCTATCAAAAAATGACCAGGCGTCAATGCTTCAAGTTCAGATGGATCAGAAGACAATTGAGATAATGGACGAGAATTCAAGATGGCTTCTATTCGACTAAACAATGTTGCTAATTCCTCAAACGTGAGTACTTGTTCACCTATTACTCGTTTTAGGTGATATTTTGAGGATTTTATTCCTGCCTCATATATGCCTCCAAAGTGAGGAGCAGAAGGGGGGTGAAAATACCATTTGATTTGCCGCGTGGTGGCAGCAGATGTGAGGTAATCACGCGCTGATAAGTATTTGTTAGCCCCCACAAAATTTGTGCCGTTATCACTAATGATACAAGAACATAAACCCCTTCTGGCTAAAAAGCGATCCAAAGCTGCTAAGAAAGCTTCCGAGGATAAATCAGATACAACTTCTAAGTGTACTGCCTTGGTACTTAAACAAATAAATAAGCACAGATAAGCCTTCAAAACTTTGGCTCCTCTACGCCTACTTTCCTTTATTGAAAACGGGCCACCAAAATCCACCCCAACGTTGAGGAAAGGACGACCTTCACGAAATCTAAGTTGGGGCAAATCTCCCATCATAGGCTGTACACCAACAGGACGAGCCTTAAAACATGTTATACATTTACTAAGACGCGACCGAATGACGTTTCGAGCGGAAACAATCCAATATTTTGATTGTAGAATTGACAATAATGTCCTAGGTCCCACATGCAAATAAGTTTTATGAAACGAGTCGATAATCAAGTTAGTAAGGTGACTTTTCTTGGGCAAAAGTATAGGGTGTTGAAAATTAGAGGCGATAGGGGCATTGTCTAACCGCCCACCGACTCTGAGCAGACCAACCGGGTCTAAAAAAGGCATTAACTTTTGAACATGAGACGAGTTACGACAATTTTTGCCTGCATCAATATGAAAATGCACGCGTTGTACTTTCAAAATCCATAATTTCAGAGATGAATGCAACTCCTCGACGGTTAATATTCCAAATATACGATCCTCTTTCTTCTTTCGAATGTTAACAGCAAATCTCAAAATCGATGCTGTAACGCGTTGCAATCTTGTTAATGAAGAAAATCTATTTAACGTCTCCTCATTCCACGAATTAGTTGTAGTCAATACATGAATATTGTTGGCCTTTAGCTCGGGAACAACATCAAGTTTTACACTGGAAGAATGGAACAATGGCCACTCATCGACGGGTGAGAGCATCCAAGGAGGCCCCTTCCACCATAACTCTGTATTGACCAACTGATCAGGCAAAAGTCCTCTGCTGGATACGTCAGCTGGGTTCAAATGAGAACGTATATGAAACCATTTGATCAACGAATTTACTTCATTGATTTGTCCTATTCGATTGGCAACAAAGGTTTGCAAATTATATGTAGGTGTATGAATCCATGATAAAACTATCGTAGAATCCGTAAATGCGAACACTTTGTCAATATGTAAAGTTGTACCGAATGATTTCAAAACATAATCCAAAAGTCGAGCAAGCAACAAAGCACCACATAATTCTAAACGTGGAATAGAAAGAGTTTTCACTGGAGCCACCTTGGACTTGGCAACCAAAAGTCTAATGTTAAATTCTTGCTTTGAGTGTTGGGACCGAATGTACACAACACAAGCATAGCCCCTTTCGGATGCATCTGCAAATCCCACTAATTGATATGTATTATCACTACTCTCCCCTAAGTAACGCGGAATTTGAATATTGGCTAATGTTGACAATGACGATACTATTGCCGTCCAATGAGATTGAACCACGACAGGAACTGGATCGTCCCAGTTCAATCCTAGCTTCCACAATTGTTGTAACAAACATTTAGCCAAAAATGTGACGGGGGAAATCCATCCAAGTGGATCAAAAATCTTTGCAATTGTTGATAAGATTGACCTTTTCGAAAATGTTATTTGTGATGTTTTTACCCGATACGAGAACGAATCAGTTTGCGAATCCCAAACAATACCTAAAATCTTAATGTTATTGGCATGATCTAAATCAATTTCTATAGGTGCTTCCTGGTGTGAGATTGGAATATCAGAAGCAGTTCACGACAATTACTCGACCACTTGCTCAATTCGAAACCGCCAAGATTAAGTAGTTCCACCAAGTCTCGCTGCAATTTACGTGCCGATTCAAGTGTGGATGCTCCAGTTAAAATATCATCAACGTACGTATTTTCTAATAAAACTTTTGATGCTGTCGAAAATTTGGCATCTGCATCAGATGCGAGTTGCTGTAAACTACGTATCGCGAGAAACGGTGCGCATGCCGTTCCGTACGTAACAGTTTGCAGTTCAAATTCTTTAATCATTTGTTCCGGTGATTCACGCCATAAAATATGTTGATAGGATCTATCCTCTGGTCGAACCAATATTTGTCTATACATTTTGCAAATATCTGTTGTAAAGACAATTTTGTGCGTTCTGAAATTTGAAATTAACTTCACAATATCTTGCTGAAGTTTAGGTCCTACTAAAAGTATATCATTTAACGACTGGTTAGAAGATGTTTTTGAACTTGCGTCAAAAACAACTCTAAGCTTTTTAATGGATCCAGTATCCTTAATCACACAATGATGAGGAATGAAATATTTTCCAGTCGAAACTGATGAACTTGTCACATCTATCATGTGGCCCAAAGATTCATATTCTCTCATGAATTGAATGTAATCAGATTTTATATCTGGATGCCGAGAGAAACGGCGCTCCAGGTGATGCAGACGAGATACTGCCGAATGATAAGAATCACCAAGAGCCGATTTAACTTCCCTGAATGGAAGTGGAACAACGTACCGTCCCGCATCGTCTCTATAATGCTGAGTTGAAAATATTTCATCACAAAGCAACTCTTCTGTAGATAACGGTGAAGGATGATTTGGAAGGTCTTCGATTTCCCAAAACGTTTTCAAAATAGTCTCAATCGTCGATTCTGACGTCGTCACAAACGAATTCATGGAAGGAGACACGCTGTGATCGACATTTCCCATTAAAATCCATCCAAAAGCCGTGTTCAATGCTATCGGTTCATTCACTTTTCCTACCACCTGCCCTGAACGAAGAACGGATGAAAACAACCCAGCACCCAATAAAATATCTATTGTAGAGGGCTTATCGAAATTTGGATCTGCCAAAGTTAAATTTCTCAAATGATCCCAGTCTCCCCGATGAATGGGAGAACTAGGCAACTGTGCACAAATGCTTGATAACACGACGAAATCCGCATCAAAAAGCTCATTCGAACATAGAGGACGGATCCGACACTTGACCAGTCCCTTCTGCGCGATGGCCGACACCTGTCCTATTCCTCGAATAGGAATTTGTTTATTAGAACAGTCGAGGCCCAAACGAATTGCACAATCATTTGAAATAAAATTTGCCTGACTTGCACAGTCCAATAATACACGAACCTTGTGAAAGTTACCCTTTTTATCACGAGCTTCTACGATAGCCGTAGCTAACAAAACTGATGATTGGCTAGAGCTCGATAAAACGTTGGGATTATTAAACCTCTCCAAATGAGGTGTTGTTGCCGCGATGGCCGATACGATTGGATCGGTTTCAGGTGGGGAATCAAGTATCTCTTGTCTAGAAGTGTTATCGAAATTGTTGCTATTTGAAGCCTGTACTTGGCTGTTTACGTCACGAGAAAAATGCAACAACGAATGATGATTTTTATGACACCGAAAACAATTAAAACGCGACGAACAGTTATTGACCAAATGCTGACCGGAAAGACAATTCTGACACAATTTATATTTCTTCACAACCTCGAATCTAGCAGGTGGTTGTAGCTTTAAAAACTGGTCACACTTTGAGAGAAAATGTCCACCTTTACATATTAAGCACACCGATTTTTGTGTACTGACAAAAGAATTTAATAAGCGATTTGGTTTTGCTTTTGGTGCTTCGTTTTTCACACCGTACCCATGAACCGATTCATAAATTTTAGATTGTGATTCTAAAAACAACAATAACTGCGAAAATGAAGGAATTTCGTCCTTGTGACCCATTATCTCGAAGTTAGTTCTGAGGTCATCAGGAATTTTCTTCAGAATAATATGTAGTAATAAAAATGACCACTGATCTGTTGGAAAATGTAAGGCTTCTAACGCCTGAATATTTTCCTTCAAAACATTAACGACAGATCTGAGCGAATCCTTTTTTATTATGGGGCATGAGATAATGTTCTCTACATGTCTGTCTGCAATTATCCGTTTGTTATGAAAACGATCTCTCAACAAATTGTAAGCAATTGGATAATTGATTGCGGAAACCGGAAGATGCTTTATAATATTCAACGCGTCACCCGATAGCGCTCCTAACAAATAATGCAGTTTATGTATGTCACTTAGAGACTCATTATTATGAATAATTGCATCAAACGTATTTATAAAATTTATCCATTCAGTAATTCCACCCGAAAAGGTTGGCAAGCTAATTTTTGGAAGTGAAAAACCGAGACTATTTGATGTTTTTATTGAATCTTCCTTTGGTGGAAAAACTGCTAGATAATTCGTATGAATTTCAAAATACATGTTCATAAAGGTTTTATATTTATTTTCCAAATCGGTTAGGTCTAACTCTTTACTCTTTGACGTTTCTAAGATCACATAAGATTCAACAAAGTCATTCCTTTGCTTTTCGATATCTTTGATTCTAACCAGTAAACTATTTCTATCTATTAAATTACCAGAAATAACTGCTTTGATCGATGAATCATGAATTTCCCGAAGACCTAGAATGGCCAATTTATTACGAACAATAGCAGAAGCAGCCATTTTATACAAAGATTGAATAATAATAATCCCTTGCTAATATTTTTGACAGAGTAAAACATGCAATCCTCATGGCCAAGCTATATGCTATAGGTATTCGAGACCCATTTCTATCCTTTATTAGTTCTTATTTAAGTAACAGAAAACAAAGAGTTAAAATAAATAACATTATGTCTATTATTATTGAAGTTACATCCGGCGTACCGCAAGGAGCACATTTAGCCCCGCTTCTTTTCAACTTGTTTATAAACGACATTATTAGTATTTTCTCACATACGCGCTTTTGGCTCTTTGCTGATGACAACAAAATCCTAAAAATAATAAATAATTACCGTGACTGCCTTCTTTTCCAATTAGATATTGACTCATTCAATGACTGGTGTAAAATTAATTGCTTGGAACTAAATGTCGATAAGTGCAAAATTATGTCCTTCTACAGATCTAAAAATCCGATCGTTTTCGAATACAAACTAAATAATAATTGCCTAACAACTGTTCAATATATTAAAGACCTTGGTGTCACTCTTGATAGCAAGCTTTCTTTTCGGGAACATTTAAATGTGATTATTAATAAATCTCTCAAACTACTTGGTTTCATCACTAGAATCACTTCCGACTTTAAAAACATAAATACCTTAAGAACTCTTTACTGCTCCTTGGTTCGCCCCCATCTTGAATATGCTTGTGTTATATGGTCTCCTTTTTATGCTGTCCATATTCGTCATATTGAATCCGTTCAACATAGGTTCCTAAAAGGGATTGCTAGGAGGCTAGGATTAGAGCGAGGCAATTATTCGTATGCTGAAATTGAAAAAACTCTAAACCTTTCTCCTTTAGAAGACCGTCGGAAAAAATCCGATCTCATCTGTTTCTTCAAAATTATTAACTACATAATCGATTCACCTACATTACTACAACTCATCCCATTCAATATACCTTCTCGTAGACTCAGAAATAAAGACCTACTCTTCCTCAATCAGCACTCCACTAATTATGGTTACAACTCACCACTGTCCAGAATGTGTAGAATGGTCAACTCACGACAAGACCTTGATTTTTTTGGTATAAGCTTGAATGAATTCTGTCGCTCTTTAAATAAATGATGATATTTTATATTTACTGTAATTTTTGCAAAGTCTTGACTTGACTTGACACTTCTATTTTCTGTTTGTCTTTGCTCTCATGTACCATTTTCACCCTTACAATGTACATTCCCAAATTTTCGTTATACCATGTTGTAAATTGGACGTAAGTCCGTAAATAAATAAATAAATAAATAAATAAATATTTGAAAATATAATTCAACAAACAAAAAATGCGCAATTTACCACGAATTTTATCCCCTTTGAGGTGACAATATGCCCAATTCGAAGGCCGAAATGCCAGGAATATTAGGAACACGGGATCAAGGTTATTGGAGAAACACATACAAGCATCCAACTCCAAAGGCTTACGAAATCCGGCACGATTGGAACAAAAATGTTGCATCCGAAGCTATCTTCGAAAATGACAGCCTCAAATGCAACTGGCGAAATGGACTGTAAATTACTAAATACGAAAAAGAATTGATTGCAGCTGAATGCTTAAATATGTTTGGTAAATTTTGGACTACAAGGAAGTGAAAACCAAGGCACTTACCAAATTAGAAGGCGAACACATAACTTACAAAAAAAACACTTCCTTCCAATGTCACAAGTCGACTTGTAGTAACCAACTGTTGGTTGTTATTGTTGTCACGGTTCCCAGCTTTCTTCAGCAATGTGACATGGTTGGGGAAGGTAGGAAGGATAAAAATGACATCCCGGTAGGTACTGTGCACATTATCACTTCAAAACCAAACACTTGTTATGTTTTTTTTTCTATTTCTGGAAAAGATTTATTTGCACAGTAAGTCGTTTTTAGTATCACTTTTTTTATTATTTATATTATACGCCTGTATGAACTTTTACAAATATGTAAAAATGTGGAACAGTATCTACTTAATCATGAAGTTAAAATATATCGAACCCATGCATAAGAATAGTATGATTTTTTTACATTAGCTCCGCACAGGGGGCCCTGAGGAAAACAAAATTCCCTCAGGGCCTATTTCATCTTTGCAGATGCTGTGTGGAGGGTCTTTTTATGGAAAGGAAGGAGATGAGAAGTTCTGGGAAGGAATAAGGTATAAGGGGTGGATAGGAATCTGGGGTTCAACGTGTCCAGGAATGACGAACGCATGAATCCAACCCACTGCGGTGCAAGGCAATGGGTCGAGATAGTCCGGCTGGAGAGGTCAAAAGGTCTCCCTCAACCAGACTCTCCCGATTTATACCTCATGAACCCGGGAATCCCTGCTAAGTCACCAAACGTAGCAAACCACTTAAGTTGAAATATGGCAAAGATGTTTGTTATCCAATAAATGGTTCCCGGGGCAGCGGTATGTTGCTAACATTGATTATTTTGTATGTTATTATAGCCTTCTTATAATTATACTCAGTGCAGTTCAACACATCATGCTTCGCAGTAGCAGGGAGTTGTTACACACTCTGACTCGTTAATAAATAAACCAGTTGTTACCAACCGTAAAACCTGTATGTTTGAAGGATCTATTAAATAATATGAAAAACTATAATAATAATTATAGTTTTATTATGGTTGCGCCGGATGCATCAATTATTATTATTTTCTGCTGCCCTACCTATTTGTGCAATCTGAAGATGTAATATTGTGATTTATTTTTGAGGTCTTATGCCGTGCTTCGCTATCTCCTATTTTAGGCAAGGTTTCGGACAGCATTACAATGTCCATCATATTGTCACAGATGTGTTATTTCTTCATTTGACTTAAAAACGAGCTTGTGTGAAAGATCAACATAAACAACTTGTTTCCAAGGTAAAATGCACTCGAATTTGCACTATTTTTCTTGCCTTGTTCCAAATTTTAAATACTTTTCCAGCAAAATGATGAGGTTAGAATACATCTGCCCTGATGGTTGTATTATTGTAATGCTGTTCGAAACGTTGGTTAAAGACGAGGGCGGCGCAACACGGCATAATACCCTGAAAATAAATCACGAGAATACTTATAACCGTGAAAAGCTCTATTTATGTTATACGCTTAGGTATACCGGCTTCTCAAAACATGTGATACACACAATACTTTCGTGATAAATTTTAAAATGTATAGAACCCACGCAGATTTTTTTTTTACGTACATTGCATCCTCACAGGAGGTCCTGAGAAAAAAAATCCCTCAGGGCCTATGTCATCATTGAGGATGCCGTGTGGATAATCTTTTTTAAGGAAAGGAAGTAGAATAATTTCTGGGTAATGGCTAAAAGGGGTTTGTAGGAACCTGACCGAAGAGTGATGGACGTATGAATCATCCCCCCCATTGCATTACAAGACAATGGGACCAGAGAGTCCGGTTGATGAGGTTAAAGGACATCCCTCAACCGGCCTCTTCCGATCCGACCCGCCACACAATTGATGAACAGACGCATCCGCCGCAAACACCTGGACAAACCTCAACCCACGAATCCAATGAATGGTTCCATACCCGCTCCCAAATTGAAAAATTAATAACACAAATATAGGTAAAGTTTTAATTTATAGGATTATAGGTAAAGTTTTGTTTCTCGTTGAACAAATGAAAAATGCAATAGGAAGACATGACTTCATATCTATCTTTTAAATCTAAAACCGTCTAGCTGATGTCTCGATAAGCGATAACTGATGGAGGAGTTAGCTAACAAACGCTTTGGACCGTTCGTCCAACTAACCGAGCATGTACATTTGTTCATAATAAAAAGTGTTTTAAAACTATTGAGGTATATTTATCAATGTTTAAAACACAGGAAACATCATCATATTGTTATCTTTGCAACGGTTAATTAATAAAAAAAGTTTGAATCCTTTTCTCAAACCATTCATGAAAAATCCTTTCACCAGAAAACTTTTTGCTTTCAATTTAACCGTAAGTAAACAAGCTGCGGATATTATATTCATCTTTATGCACACTTAGGTACATTTTATATGCAGCCCTTAATGACAGCCGAAGGTGTTTTGATTCATCCCTGCAGCTGCAACTCATTACAACTCATCACAACTCATCACAAACCATTACAAATTACAACTCATTACACATTACAACCCATTACACATTACAAATTACAACCCATCACATCAAGTGACGCATTCTTGTAAAGGATGTCGTGGAACGTAGCCGTTAGTGAGTCTCCGTCATATTTCGAGTATAGAATTTTTTTAAGTACATAGGTATTAAATGTACTCAATGGTGTGTTATTTTTTGTTTTTGGATTTCACCCTCGAACACCGCAGCCGAACTCTAATGGAACTGAACGTGCATGCAATATATGAATATAATAATACATTTCTTCATGCTTTGACTTGTAGTGTCTTATAAATATGTACTTTTTCATTTTATATTGTCATTGCTTTCATTTATATGTGTCAATGTCATCTCTGTTTTTTTTATTCGTGTTATTATTATGTTTTAATGGTCTGTAAATTAATAAATAAATAAATATACCTATAAGTTTAAAAATGGACAGGATTTCTTCACTCTATTTCCACAAGAGCTGTGCTGTTTGATGCGGTCCTGCTCCAATGACATATAAAACAATAAAATTTTATTGTTTATTGGAAATCCTTCTTCATACTTCAGTTCAACTCGATTCCCTTTGAAAATTACATGGTGGAACTCATACTCTTACTACGAGTATATAATTCAGGAATCGGATGCGATTTTAAACCACAAAACCCTTTACTAAAATAAAGTTAATGTCCCTTCTCCTATATTCAATACAAATCGTTGGCATGATCACTGAGTTGCAAAAAAAACATGGTCTCTCAATTCAGTTTCTAAATTACTCTTTCGAAGGGGTTTTCGTAGCACGAACAAAAGTATAAATTTCAAGATCTTAACGTCTTTGTTTCATATAATCTCCTTGTATTTTGTTGTTGTTTTTCATACGCAGTTTTGAACTAGGGCATGGAGTTTATGGTTGAGAGAGTTGTGTGGTTTTATAATCGAACTAGGCATCTCGGAGTCTGTAATTATGCCCGTCATCACGCGAGACTTGCATGGAAAAATTTCATAAGATTGCTATGATGGTCCTGCCGCGGAGAGCTCCGTTATAACCTCTCTTTCTGTCGCATGCGTCGTTCATGAGAAAAGGGATTAAGTTGCAATGGATCACCGACGGTGTATGGTTATTAGAGATTCGTAGAATGTTAATACTTAATAATACGAAAAATGATATCCTGAATGTGAGTTATTTCTTTATAAACATTCTCTATATTTTAACCAACGGTCTCAGGTATCATTTTGTAAAAATATTTTTTAATTTTGTCTTAAATATTTCGTATTTCTAATTATAAGAAATTAATATTAATAAATTCAATAAATAAATAAATAAATTGCCTTTTATTTTATATTTTAAATCAATTAACCAAATTAAACAATGGTTCTGTGAACGGTAAGTAGACCTCGCTTCCAAAAAAGTATGTTTCTAATTTTTTCACTTTTTTTACATTGTCACCACACAGGCCCTGAGGAAAAGAATTCTTCTCGGGGCCTATGTCATATTTGGGTATGCTGTGTGAAGCTCTTTTGGGGAAAGTAAGGAGATGAAGTTACATGAAGCAAAAATTTATGAGGGGTGGGAAGGAAACTGGGGGTCAGTGTTTCTGGAAGTGATGCATTTATGAATTCATCCCTCCCACTGCTAGTCGACGTTTCAGGAGAATCCTGCTGGAGGGATCGAAAGATCTCCCTCAATCAGTTTCTCCCAATCAGGCCTGCCACGCAGCTGGTGGGCAGATGCATTCGCCGCCAAGACTTAGACAAACCTCACCCCAAGAAACCGGGCACCTTTGCTATGTCATCAATGTGTTGGTTATCCAATAAATGGTTCCAGGGCGATGGTACCCATACCCGCCCCCCAAACTAAGCACGAATCACTTTAAATGGCTTTAGCCGCATTTAGTGACCAGATCTGAATATCTAGATATTTCCCACCCTTTCTCTCCCTAATCCTCCACCCTCAAAACACAATTCCCGAATGAAGGAAGCCACAGTACCACTTGCCCCAGACAGTTGTGACTCTTTTGTCTCATAAAAAGCTAAAAAACCGTCAAATATCTTCAATTTTGGTTTCAAACCAACCTAAGCGCAATAAGAATAGATCTTTTCAGTTGGTAATCAAAATAAAAACCGAATTTGACCACTTCAAGTTGAAATGTAAGAGCAATAACACGTTCCTCAAAACTTGATTTTGAAAAAAAACCACATCGGGTCAGCGCTGTATCGAAAATGTTCTTATTTTGAGATTTATCGATCCGTTGGCTTTATAAACACGTGTAAAGCCTTTAATAGCAGTACAGCCTCCTAGTCCTAACCGGTTTTTGATGCAGTGACGAGAATCGTTGGGAAGATTTATTTAGGCTCATCGTTGAGATATTTTAAGTTAACTGTAATATTTTATATCTATAAATTTGCGTACTCATATTTTTGTTTGAGCCGTTTTGATTTGAAATTCGATGAAAGCGACACTAAAAAGAGACAAATACATACATCTGTAGGATTTAGCCTGAGAGAGAATGAGATAGACTTATCGGTCTCGTCTTTGTGCGGTGCTTCGTAGACTTCCCACTCTTGTCTACTTTAGTTTACTTCTAACCGCGTGTAACTGCATACTGCGATTTTTTCGATAGTACCTATTGTAGACACAGTTTCAGATATCGTAACCCAAAACATATGAAATACAACAATAACAATATGTGTTTTTAACCGGCCTTTGTCATCGAGGGATATGACTCTCGACTAGTAATCAGAAGGTCAGGGAATTACCTAGATTGATGTATCTCATTACCAGCTTTACGTTTTTACGCAACTTTTGACACTATATTACAACTTATTATGCGAAAACTGTTTTTTTTTTGTAATATTTTCATGTCTTACACTGACAGCACGGGCAGTAACATAACAACATGTGTTTATAAACGTAAATAAGTATGTTAGTCGTAAATAACTAATTTTAAGACAGTTGCAAATCATAATGCAAATAGAGCAGTAACAATACTGCTCTTTTTTTTTTTTTTTAAAGAAAGACAAACATTCCCGGGTTACGAATAACCCAACAATGTTTGAAAATCTCCTACTACCACCACAGAAAGCCGAAAATGTTGCTTGTGTTGTGATGGAGTATATGACAGTAATCAAAACAATATGTGATTATAAATGTAAATAAGTATGTTAGTCGTAAATAACTAATTTTAAGAGAGTTGCAGGTCATAATACGAATAGAGCAGTAACAATACTGCTCTGTTCGTTTCGTATTGTATTATGGCTTGCAATTACATGTACAAACTCGGTTATAAAAATAAGTATAGTTCTAAATCACTAGTCATAGAAGTCTTAGTTGTAAGTCATTAGTTATCAATCTTAGTTATAATATAAGCCACTTGTAGTATATATGTATAGATTAAATGTATAAATGAATTTATAAAGCGCCCTTGAGGTGATTTTCTCACGAAAATGGCGCTATAAAAATCATCCAATAATAATAATAATTATTATTAAGATCGCGGATTCAAAATCCTGCACGTGCACGCGCAAATAAATTTTATATGATCATGTGCAAGTATCTACAGCAATTTTCCTAATTCTGAAATATACGTGTCATTTTTTTCATTAGCTCCGGACAGGCCCTGAGAAAAATAATTCCCCTTAGGGCCTATGTCATCTTTGCGGATGCTGTGTGGAGTTTTTTTAAGGAAAGCAAGGAGAGGAAGTTGTGGGAAGGAAAAAGGTGTGTGGGGTGGCTATTTATTTGGGGGTCAGTGTGATGGACTTATAAATCTATTTCTCCCACTGTGGTCCGAGGCAATGTTTCGAGGGAGTCCTCAGTCCTCTCAAAGGTCTCCCTCAACCAGTCTCTCCCGATCCGGCCAGCCACTCAGTTAGTGGGTAGATGAATCCGCCGCCAAGGTCCGGACAAACCTCATCCCATGAACCCGAACACCCCTGCTCAATCACCAAACTTAGCGAACCACTTGGGTTGACTACGTCAAAGGTTTCGGAAATCAAATAAATGGTTCCCGGGGCAACGGTACCCATACCTGCCATATATGCCTCCCAAATTGAACTGAAGAGCGATTCTATAGCTTGTGTGAAATCGTTAATAGATAACGGACGTGGTCTTCTGTCAGATTTGTGTGATTTTTACATATTTACTGTCACATATTTTAGTTTAGATCATATTAAACGCGAATTCCAGCAAGATTATTTATTCACTTAATGTACCTTGTAGGTACATAGAAAAAACTGAAAAAATAAATCACTCAAATCTGACAGGAGATCACTTCCGTTATCTCATAACGATCCCACAAAAGATATAGAATCGCTCGGCTGATTGTCCTAAAACAAGAAAGTTTTCATAGTTGGACAGTCAAAAATTACCAATAATAATTGTTTTCCAAACTTTTTCTTAGATAATTTGTATAACCTTAAAGTTGCGTGTGTCGATGAGCTTGTAACTCTGTAGTTAGCATTATAGATTTCAAACATTTTTTTAGTTACATTGCGCGTACATGAAATGTTCATCCTGTCAACTTGTTTTTCAGAAGACATGTTTCCATGAATCGACAGCTCGAGTCTTGAATTGAAAGCGTTCAACAACCATCGAGAGGCCAATGATTGCCGGCATTACCAGCATCTTCGTACAACGGCACGGACACGATCAAACCGCGGCGGATACGAGAAAAAACTACTACAAGAAACCAACATTTTGTCAGTTACACAACATCGGGGCCAATAAACTCCAGCGGCGGCCATCTTTGAATGTTTTCCCGCCAAAAGAGACGTCAGCGTCAGCAATGA
This sequence comes from Limnephilus lunatus, assembly GCA_917563855.2. Classification (NCBI taxonomy): domain Eukaryota; kingdom Metazoa; phylum Arthropoda; class Insecta; order Trichoptera; family Limnephilidae; genus Limnephilus; species Limnephilus lunatus. Next base: position 3,044,077 of record OU830593.1, on the reverse strand, counting down.
GGCATATTGCGCAATGCTGTATTTACCCATAGCCAACCTGGATAGTTGCCTAGGGCGGCAATTTTTAAGGGGGTGACTTTTCGTCGAAATTTAAAAAAATATGTATAACTATATTTTGCAGAAAATTAAGTAAACAATATTTAAAAAAAAAAAATAGTAATAAAATTAATGGCAGTGTATCAAATAAAGATGGCGCCAACTCGCTTACGAACGTTTCCAAAAGGTCGATAGACTTGTTGTTGAGGAAAGTCTCGTATAATTTATTTTGCTTTATGGAATAAGTATATTTTTTTATATGAATACCGCACATGCGTCCCAACTGCTTCCCTCTGGAGCCTGTGAGACACAGCATATCCCCAATTGGGGTGTGCTGTGAGAATGTAGTGGGGAGAGGACAGGAGATGAGGATTACGAAGGTGGGAAAGTGCTTGGCTATTCAGATCTAGTCACCAAACAAGACTAAAACCCTTTAAAGAACCGTTTCAATTCAGAATACACCAGGGTAAGGTGAGAGTAATTTTCTATCTGAAAGAAACCGCAAAATACCATCCTACTATATATATATTACTTTTAATTAAACAATTGTGAAATAACAATAATCAAATAAATTTTATTTGCGCATGCAGGGAATTGAACCCACGACCTTAGGATTACTAGTCGGGAGCCTTTATTTAAGTCTGTGTTACTATCGTAAATTTGAATGAAATGTAAAATATCAAAACAACACTATATTTTCGATCTAAAAAATGGTAAAAATACTCTTCTGTAAAATTACAAAATCGCACATCCGACATTGTTCTTCGGGACCGTCGATATGTGTTTTCGTGGCATTAGAGGGAAAAACATTTCTCTGAGCTATCTTAGGAGAAACACATATTATATGCACCTATACATTTTTACATTTATAAAATTAAGTCGCTCCCGCTGTCTGCGCTTAAATCTTTTAAACCACGCAACGGATTTTCATGCGGTTTTCACCAATAGATATAGTGATTCATGAGGAAGGTTTTTAGGTAAATAATTTGTCAAGGTTTTGTGAAAATTGGTTGAAATCTGTCCAAGCGGCAGCGGGCAGCGGGCAGCGGGCAGCGGGCAGTGGGCTGGTAAACGAGTGGTGTGGATTTGATTTAACGGATGGCGTTGGTTATAAAAGTTTCGTTAGCCACAGCAACATGTTGGCGGGTCTGCTAGTTTTTTTTATAAATGGCAATTTCCCCCTGGCACAAAGGAAAATAAGATTGCGGGAGATCGTCATTTAAACAAAGTCATGGTTAAACAAAGTTATATTGTTGTATTTAAAAATAATTTATTTGTTTTCATTTTAGGTCTTGCGAATTTGTATACTTGTTCACATCCTCAAACATTAAACTTCCTCACAGGAAATATTTGACACGTGCGCCGATAAAATCAAACAAAAAGTGTATTTTAGTATTTTCTTGGAGGGAGTGCGAATTTTTTTTTCAATAACATATACATCTATAGGATTTAGCATGCGAGAGAATAAATAGCAATAAAATATTTAATTATTTTACGAGTAAGTACTCGATTACAATATAATATGTTAAGGTGAAGTTATACGTGAAATCCTATTTAGATACTATTTAGATTAATCTTTATGGCGAATTGGCTTACAGCATGAACATCAAAAAATATGCTACGGATAAATTGAATCTTTTACTAGGTTTTCTATGTAACGGAATCACAATAAAATTATTATTTATATAACAAAAAAAATAAGCGTAAACCACTAAAAAATATGTTTTTTCATGACTTAACTATGAAGTAATACAATTTTTTTTTATAAAAATACCCCTTTATGGCTAAGACCATTTTTGAGGTTTTCTATGTTCTAACTTTTTTTTACTCTTATAAAATTATGGACAAAATAAATAAAAACCACTTTTTCGCTTACTTGCCTCGCGCAAATAAGACGATCGTTTGCAAATTTTGCAGGCACGAGAATCGAAATATTTCTAGCGTTTATATTCCTCTTAAATCCACGGTCCCACGCAAGTCTCCTTAAGTCTAACGTTATAAAGCACCTGACAAACCTTAGCGGCCGGACATTCAGCAGAGTGTCGAATCCTACGAAATTTAAAAAAAAAACATTGTAAAATCAATATTCAATCTTCAAACCACTATAAAATTAACAGGCAAAGAAAATACAAAAGAAAGTGACTCTGAAGAGGAAAACACAAATACTAATAAGATAATCAAATGTATACGGAAAGCTGCACTGGAATTGGACGTCAAAAATATGGAAAAAATTATTTTTTTATTTTTTTATTTTTTTTTTTTTTTATATTTGGGAAAGTTGACAGCAAATCATAAATTACACAATAATACAATTATAAAATGGTTAATTATGCCAATTATAAACTTTCCACAGATAATAATAGTAAATTAATGTGTGACATTATAAAGGTGTTAACTTAATTACTTCATTTTTAGTTACATTATGTGAGGGGGGGAGGAGAAATATAGGATAAGGATTAAAAGGCTAAGGACGCGAATATATAGAGGGAGGGGTAGATTAAACTTCCGAGTTTGAGTCATGTTCCTTAGTGAGTTTTTGTTTTATGTCATGTAACGTCGAGTTAAAAATGTCAATGTGGTAATAATTTAAGTTGAATGAATGTGTGGATCTGTAGATAAATGAATTATGTTTGGAGTTAGTCTTGCAAAGAGGGAGATTAAAAGTAAGCGACTGTCTACTGTTGCGATTAGGAACGTAGAATGATAGGCGTTGAAGAAGATCAGGACTATCGATTTATTAGTGAGTAAGCAGTAAGTTACACATATAAATGATAGCTGCGATAAGTGAATTCGGTTATAATAGTCATTCAATCTAGCGTAGAAAGTACAGCTAACACAATATTTTATTGGTGTGGGTGCATAATATAGTTTAAAATAATAATAATGTATCCTCCACATTGACAAAAAAAAGTGCTTCGTAGTCTCCCCACTCTTCTCTACTTTAGTTTTCTGAAGGTTTCAGTTCTACCGCGTGTGAATCGCACTCTGTTTTTTTTTTCCTAAGGCGGCTCGCTACCCAAACTCGGTCCTGATCTTGCTTAGCAGTAGCAAAATAATGGCGGGGTAAAAATAAAGAAAAATATTTTTTACAATAGGCCACTTGCATGGATTTCATAACGACTTGGAAAAAATCGTGTGAATAGATTTTTTTACTAAAATTACGAAAATGTTAGCAAAAATTTTTAGAAAGGTACAGTTTTTTTATTTATTTTTAAATAAATAAATCCATTATTTGAGCTCGTGAAGTCACTAGGTACATGAAAATGTCCTGTCTCCGATTATGTTCCCATAATTTTGTAAAATTCCACACTGATTAATTTTTTTTACATGGCAACACTTTGATTTCCGGCGAATTTTTGAATTTGCGTTTAACGTTCACTAGATTTATTGTTTGTTCTATGCGAACTTATCCTTTGGTTTGATTTTTTAATAACGATGGCGGTGTTTTTACAGATGTTACGAAGAGAACCCCGTACAATTTATTGCTATTCGTGTGGAAAATGTTATTTTTTTAAACGATTTTCGGCTATGTAATTAACGTTTTTTCGCACCCATAAAATTATGTCCTGTCTTTCCGGTTTATAAAAAATGGTCTATTTTTCGGATTGAAATTTTTCAATCCGAAAAATCAGGGTTTCAAAAATACGATTAAAAAAAATACAGAATGTCTTAGAATATTTGCCTAAACTGGAATTTTTTTTTAAAAAAATGTGATGCAAGTGGCCTATTATTATAAGCAATAATTATCAACCTGAAACACTAAATATACATTGAAAAAAATCTTCCGAGAAAAGATACTGGCCACCAGATAACTACACTAAGCTCAATGGTTATGCTAAGGTCCTGGGATCGACTGTATCTTTTTCTGATTTTTCTGTTTCAAAATTTCGTTTGAGAATCGTCTTCAATGATTAATTTTTTTTAGTTACTTAGCTTGTTTAATGCCAGTAAGTCAATTTATAGACTTATCAAATTATAATTCGTCATAATATCGATCGAGCCACCATGTTACACTAATAGGGGTTAGTAACAGCAATAATGAATGGAGGGTTGAAGTTATTAAAAAATACATATTAGTATTGCACGCGCTCCGATGATGCGGGCATATCAAATGATACTCTTTTTCCAAAATTACAGAATGGTTAAAAAAATTCTTTTGTAAATAATAATACATGTAAATCAGTATTTTTGAAGTGAAAACTTCTTTAGCACCATGATTGGTGCAAAAATGTTACTGACTGGTATCCCAGAGATGGCAAGAAAAGTAGAGGACGTCAACACATAAAATGGGAAGACGACCTAAAACTCACGGCTGGACATCAATGGAGAAGAGTAACGCGTGACAGGTCCCAATAGAAAATGTTAGAGGAGGCCTATGCCAAGAGGCAAACTGAGCTTCGGGATATATTATAACAAACAAAACATGTCTAATATTCATACCTAAAAGAAACCCAGAATAAAAGGCTTATTATTATTATGTAATTCAATTAAAATCCTGTTTCCCAAAATTTCCAATTTCCAAGTGAAATTTTGTTAGCAGAGAATCGTTTAAAAAAGTTTTGGGGGGGGGGGGGGGGGGAGAGTAGAGAAGTGTGACATTGTGTTACAAGGGGTATGGGGGTCATCAGCTCTGTGACATAACATGTGAAAAATTTAAATTATTAAAAAAATTATTTTAAATTGCAAAACATGTGACGTCACTCTAGGAGGGAGGGGGTCTCACAAATGTGACGATGTGTGACAGAAACGGGGGGGGGTGGGGTGGGGTCAAAAAATCATGAAATTCGTGTGAAGTAATTTATGGATGGCTCCTTACCTAAAAGAAAGATTTCTCAGTTTTAAGAAGTTGTATTATAATTATTTATGTTACGAGTACATAAATTAAAATTCCTATCCAAAGATATGCTTTTTTATGAAGTTTAATTTTTCATTGTATTATCTAAGTAGGTAGGGTAAGATCATTTTTTTATAATTATAAATTATAATTAACTCACAAAAATGTCAAGGTTGCCTCTAAAATCATTGATTTCTTTATTTACATAAATTTTATAATTTAAAACAAAATTAAATAAAATTGCACATAACCGTATTAGATATTTGCAATACCTTTTGACTGAAAAAAATAATTATTCAGTTTGGTTTGGTATTTTGGCCTCAAATGCAAAATTACAGTTTTAATTTCTTTTATTATTTTTTTTATTCGACTCTTCTTTTTCAAGCTACCGGGAAGATGAACAGTAAAAATTTGTATACCGTATGGCCTAAGCTTCTTTTACCAATAATTTAAATGTTTATTTACTTCAAACTGACTACATAGTTTGCAGTCACCCTGTGGTTGAATAGGGGAATTTTTTAGCGACACACCTCACCGCAGGGGCAGGCAGAGGGGAGGGGAAGGAGATGGCGTACGACTACCAGTATAAATAATATCAATAAGGCGTTAAAAGTTTAGGGCACAAACAATGGGGATGAGGATAGTATGTGAAGTATAAATGATTTTCACACGCACAATCTCGTGGGGCCCTTCATTCCATGTATATTATACTTAACTAACTAAACAAGCCGTTTCGCCGCAGGGGTAGGCAGAGAGGATGGACGGCCAAACTATAAGATCTTGGAACAATCGCCTTCCTTCATTCACATTCATACATACCCTTTTGTTATTCTGAATTTTGACATGGTCAAACCTATTTTTTATTTTAGCCCCGCACAAGAGTCCCAACTGCTCTCAACCACCGTCTGGAGCCAACCCCTCCATTCATTAATTAGTTATAGTGATAAAAATCTGAACAACAATGTTCTTCCCAACCTTCATCTTCCCCATCTCCTTCATCTATATATTTATTTAAGCTTTCGACATTAATCTAACTGGGAATGCCACAGTCACACTGATAATGCAAAAAAATCTTTTGGAATAGGTACCTACATAAAATATGTACCTATTTTTAAACCTGCGTCCTACATATAATTTTTTTTTACATTCTCCTCTTAGGCCTCGACCATATTTGTCAGAGGGTCAAAATATTGTATCAGTTGATACCGAAAAAAAACATACATTTTCATTAGATAAATGTAAATTATAAACCTTTTTTTTAAAATATGGTACAGTTCAAAGTTACCGAATTGGAAATGGGTTCCATAGCTCAATCGGTAGAGCACTTGTCATGTAGGCATAGGGACCTGGGTTCGAGTCCCAGTGGAACCAATATCTTTTCCAGATTTTGATTGAGTTTCGCTAATATTGTCTCCATTTAATTAAATTAATTATAAACGTTATGGTCTCATAGCTTTTTTGTTCGTTTCATGTAAAAAATAATTTTTAAAAAATTCCCAAACTTTCAGAAATTTTTTTCAGATCGCTATCCGAAATTTTGGTTTCATTTTACTTAGTTTATGATTAACTTTTAGATTTGCCTATAAAACATTGTGTGTTCGCTGCGATGTAAGTCGATCGATGGATCCAGAGAGTTATTAATTCTGAGGTGGTACGAAATTCGTCGGGTCAGCTAGTTACTTTATAAAATAAAGCGTGAACTACTCAAAAATGTGTTTTTTCATAAGAAATGTATGAACGAAACACCTTTTTAAAAATATAATTTTATTGCTAAAATTATCTGTGACAGTTATATTGATTGACTTTTTCCTTCTTATAAAATTATTCACAAAATAAATAAAATCACTTTTGCGCTTAAGATGAAGCCATGCGAAATAATTAAAAACCATGCAAAACTGTTTTTGTTTCAAAATTTGATCACATGTCAAAATAAAGTATTAGGTCTATAAAAAAAACACTTTCAAGTGCAAATTCTCCTACTTATAAACCCCTTTTCGGATATGGTTTTATTGTATAATGTGGAAAATTCAGTTTTTTTTATAATAATCTCATAAAATATGTGTCATCTATATTTAATTTTTAAGTTTAGTATACGTTTGATCCTGATGAAGTAAACATTGTTTACGAAACATGTTGATTGTGTACCAATAAAAGTGACGTAAACAAAGTTATTTGTCTTTTTATTAAATAAATAATGCCATCACAAAGTGAAAGCCTTTCCGAAGAAGTTTTCTTCGAAAAATCAAAAAATATATATTTATGTCTGAAATTTCCTTGTTATTCTAATAAACAATGTGTAAAACAGGAGTTAATGTTTTTTACAGGCCTTTACGAAATCAACCTATAAAAAACAACACTCAAATTCCTTCTCCAACCTTTGCAAAAACTTTTTCTCAAGTATTTTTAAATCCCTCCTAAAAAGATGCGTGGATTCTGTTGTCGAATTTCTCCAGGACTAGTGAATCACCTTAAAATAGTGACCTCTAGACCTAGACTGCGTTTGCCAAGCGATTTGTATGCATATTACCTACATTCATGGCGATTTAAGGTGCACTAAGAGTACATACATGTTTGATTTATGGCTTCCTTAAAAAAAATCAATCAAATACCCAACTAAACCATCGATAATCATAGAGATTATCAATGTTGGGTATTTTGGCCCCAAATCCAAATTTAAGTTTTGCATGAAAAAGGACGCGCAGTCGTTCCCCACCAGAGAACACCAGAAATATGTCATTTTTAAATCAGTGTTTAGACATATTGACTCTTTTCCACAAAAAAATATAAATTGCTTTCGAAAGATTGTTCTTTTATCTAGTAAACGTATGTTTTAAATTTTCAGAAAAAATGATAATTTTTAGTACCTATAATAAAGTTATACCATAGGTCGTTGGCGGAATTTTAAATACAACATTTATTATACAACACCCATTTCAAATCATATAATCATGCAGTAAAATAAATCAATACATTATGTGGTAAACGTATGTAACAGAATTTTAATTTTAGTTTAAATAAAATCATAAAAAAATATATAAGTATATGTGTTTCTTGACGATAATTGGTCCGTTTGTGTATTTATTTGCGCACTTACAGACTCATATATTTCGATTTTTTTTTACATTCTTATTTTGTTGAGACATTATTGAAAAATGATAAATACTTATGATCAAAAAATAATTACAAAAAGTGCATAATTTTAATAGTTTTATCAACAGGCTTTTCAGCATTTTTGGATGAAGGTATAAATTAAAGCAAATTTGGAATGAAATAAAATCGATATTGAGTAATAATTTTAAAAAATTGGTACGGAGAGTAATTAATCTTTCTCATTGGAACCGCCCTGTACGATCGTAAGAACCTCTTTCGACGAAATGTGGATTTTTGGCCGCTGGCTGATTATAAAATATAGCTAGCCGGTAACAGGTATTATAATCCGGTAGATGGTGCCGTAGGTAGATCTATTGGTATCAGGTAGAGGTAGTTAGTATAGGTAGTCGGCAGATTCGTTCCTGCTGCTCGATTGCCCTCCGAAACCAATGGAGAAGAGCAGGCTTTCTCAAACCTATTTATTGAAGTGAAAATTTCTTTAGCACCGTTGTGATTTGAAACTCTTTGAAACGAAATAGCTACACTAGAAAGAGACAAACACATACATATATAAAATTTAACCTACGAGAGAATGAGATAGTATAATAGGTCTCCTCTTTGAGCGGTGCTTCGTAGCCTTTAGATTATTGTATACTTTAGTTTTCTGAAGGTTTCAATTCTACCGCTTGTAAACATTAGCTCTACACAGGAGGAACCTGTCACCGTTTTTTTGGCATCCTGTAAAATCACTTTGATTTTTTTGTCGTTTGTAATTACGCAATCGATTTATTCCGTTCGATTTTTTAGAGATGAAAGTGGTTAAAAAATAACTAATTAATTCCCGTTTAGTCTCAAAAAGCAAATGTGGACTCCTAATGCGTATTTAGGTCAGTATTTCAAGATGTAGAGCGAATGAACGAGGAAAGGAGTGTAAGGAGAATATATGACGCAAATGTGAATGGTAGAAGAAGTCGGGGACGCCCGAGGAAGACATGGCATGACCAAGTAAATCAGATACCTTAGTCGGGCCATGTGAAGAGTCGGAATAATAGAAGAGCATGTATGAGACGAAGTATGAATGTGAACGAGGCAAGGAGTGTGTGCCAAGATCGAGTTGTTTGGCGGTCCGTCCCCTTTGCCTACCCCTGCGGGGAAACGGCGTGATGGTTAGTTGGTTACTAATTGTATGGCGTTTGACGTCTCGGAATATCAATTCGTAGAAAACGCCCCCAGTGTTGGCAGCATATATCGACTTCTAATTATTAATGCCCTGTCAATATCGGTTCGGCTGTCAATAGTGAAATCGTGCTCGGCATATCGACATAAAATCGTCGAAATTTTTTTGACGTTAGCTTCACACAAGAGGCCCTGAAGATAAAAAAAATCTCTAAGGGCCTATGTCATCCTAGGGGATGCTGTGTGGAGGGTCTTTTATGGGAAAGGAAGGAGATGAAGTTCTGGGAAGGAAAAATGAGGGGTGGGTAGGAATCTGGGGTAAATGTTTCTAGGAGAGACGGACGTATGAATTCATCCCTTCCACTGGACTGCAAGGCGATGGATCAGGAGAGTCCGGCTAGCGAGGTCTAGGTTAGATCCGGCCCCCCATGCAATAAGTGGGCAAACGCATTGGCCGTCAAGACCTATACAAACCTCACCCAATGAATCCGGGCACCCCTGCTAAGGTACCAAACGTAGTGAACCACTTGGGCCTGTGGCAGGGGTGTTGGTTATCCAATAAATGGTTCCCGGGGCGGCGGTACCCATACCCACCTCCCAAATTGAAAAGTTTGTGAAGTCCCCCATCGATCCGATATTATATTATAAAGTTATTGATTTCACAATGTCAGACCTGGCCGCCAAAATGGTACGCAAATTTGACATTCCAACCGGCCAACTCAGAATGAAACCAACTTAGAACCACTTCAGAAAGGTCATTAAGATTGATGACAAACTAAAAAATAATTACCTGCTATACAGAAACCTTTGTAATAAATTAATCAAACAAGCCAAATACAAGTACTACAAAAAAGAAATAAAATCCGCCAAAAATGATCCCAAAAAAATCTGGAAAATCGTCAAAAATATTACTTTCTCCAATACGAAAAAAGACTCGAAGATCAAAGCACTGTTAATAAATGGAAACAAAACCCTTACAAAAAATGAACCTGGTAAAATAGCTAATTTTATTAACTCCCAATTTGCAAAAGTTGGATCTAACTTGGCTGAAAAAATTCTTTTAAAAAACGGCACAACAGAAGACTCTTTAACCAAACTATCCTCTACCATGCAACCAAATCATTCGTTTTATGCTCACAAAATAAGTACAAAGGAAATATCGGATTTAATTATTTCTCTCAAACCAAATTGCGCTGTGGGCCCAGATAACCTCTCCAATCATATACTGATTAGTCTCCGAGAACATATACTTATACCACTTCAACATATTTTCAACCAAAGTTTCAACCTCGGCTTTGTCCCCGATCATCTAAAAATAGGTTGTATTACTCCAATACATAAATCGGGAGACAAAACGCTGATTTTAAATTACAGACCAATCACTCTCCTAAATTCGCTATCGAAACTACTAGAAAAAACTATGAAAAAAAGGCTGCTCGCATACCTTGACAAACACAAACTGATCTCCACCCGTCAATTCGGGTTTCGAGCGAAAATGGGAACAGAAGACGCCTTATCGGAACTAACCACCTACATAGTGAAAAACCTAGATGGCGGTTCAAAGGTGTTAGGAGTGTTCTTAGACCTAGCAAAAGCTTTCGACACCATCTCACACAAATTACTCCAACAAAAACTCAAAAACATTGGCATAACAAGTCCACCACTAAAATGGTTCATCAGCTACATTGAAAATAGACAACAAATTGTAAAAATCAATAATCAAGAAAGTGACAAAGTAGGCACCAGGTATGGAGTACCCCAAGGCAGCGTCTTAGGTCCCATACTGTTTCTCATCTACATTAACAGTCTAACGGAGATAAGCCTAGGGAACATAGATTACAAAGTAATCAGTTATGCAGATGACACTGTAATCTTATTCAAAGCCCAATCATGGGAAAACGTCTTCAAAAACACGGAAGCAGGGATGACTGAAGTAAATAACTGGCTAATAAATAATCTACTGACACTAAATATTTCTAAAACAAAATACTTAACTTTCAGTAAAACATTAGCTGGTCAGCCAGATAGTCGCCCACAACTACATCTTCACCCCTGCACAGTTACCTCGTTAACTAACTCACGCTGTGTTTGTCACAAAATTGATTATGTGCAAAATATTAAATATCTCGGTTTAAGGGTATTCTCAAAATATTTTTAGAAGCTTTACGCCGATAGATGGTGCTATTTTCAATATCGTCTAATAAAACACTTTTAACACGTTATGCTTTTTTAATATTGAGATGAATTATTGGTTCGCGAACGTATATTAGTAATATTAATCTATATAAAAAAAAATTTTGTACCTATAATTACATAATCGTAGAAAACGGGTGAAAAATACACAATTTCATTGCAAAAAATATGCACAAAAGACATTTTCCACAGCTCCGCGCGCGTTGGTAAAGAACATTTTTATTTACCCAACCAAAAAACATTCGCGAAAACGATGTATTTCAAAAATTTTACGATGTTCCGCATGCGTGGAAGAGAGACGCGAGATAGAGGTTTGTTGTATTCAGTAAATTAAATCAACGCCTGGGAAGATTGAATAAATTTATAAAAGGAACCGGCTGGGAACAACGGCATGTGTGGCGGGAGCTGGTGTTAACTGGACCTTTTTTTAGAGGCCGCTTTTGCTAAACGCGCTTATTCATAACAAGCGATGTAGGTACATACCTACTCATTAACCATGCATTCTCTCGGTTGCTTGCTCGCTAATATTTCGCGAATAAGTCAAAAAGTTACATTTAATTCTTACATTTCTATGGGGCGCATTTGTCAAACCAACGAAGTGGTTAGAATTGCCAGATGGAGAAACATATTTGTCGTGTGCTCAAGTCAGGATACCACGGCTTCCATAATCATCGTTCATTCGACAACATCACAATACATAATAATATAGTATGTGGTGTGATTTCATAAAATTGTTGACACTCAAACTGGCAGAGGAAGGAGTACAAGTAGAAATGAGATCCTTGAGGGGTATGAGTGGTAAATCCGTGTATGATTGTTCTACAAGCGTCAAATAGATAATATAATATGTGTACTGTATCAAGAAAGAATGCAAGGCTAAAACTGGGATCCCACATCATCTATTTCATAGAATCTATGAAAAATATCGGTGAGAACCCGATTTCTGTACAATAGAAACACAAAATCGACTTCAACTTTCGTTCTGCGAAATCTAACAATTTTTTTTTCTGTTATTGTGATACCAACTAACATTATAGTATAGTGTCTCTTGAGATCATTTTTCGCAAAAAACGGCGCAATCAAGCGAATTAATTATTTGGGAACAGTCAGTCGGAATAATAGAAGAGATGTGTATGAATGTGAATAATCGTATTCCTCACATTCTCTTTCAACTCTTAGTTGTGACCCATCCTCTCAGCGAGAAAACGGTGATAGATAATTAGTAAAAATTACACGATTACTACAGAATGTAATAATTACTGCAGAATAAAATAATTTAATTGTTAAAATTAAAATAGTAATTAAAATATTTATTAGTAATCAAAATATTTATTATTTAATTTTATATAAATTACTACAGAATGTACCTAGAAAATGTGGGTATAGAGCGAATTAATGAAGAAAGTACCTAGGTAGTATAAGAAGAATATATGACGCAAATATGAATGGTAGAAGAAGTTGGGGACGCACGAGGTAGACATGGCACGATCAAATGAATCAGATACTTGAGTCAGGTCATGTCAAAAGTCAGAATAATAGAAGACTATGTATGAGACGATGTATGAATGTGAGTGAGGCAAATAGTGTGTGCCAAGACCGAGTTGTTTGGCGGTCCGTCCTCTCTGCCTTCCCCAGCGGGGAACCGGCGTGATGGTTAGTTAGGTAGTTACCGAGAAAATATTTGTAAAAAAATTTGTAACTTAGTCTTGGATTCACTCTCTACCTTCGATCAAGTATGCTCTCTAATAATACTTTTGATTCTTATAAGAGCACGCCTCATTTTTATGGAATAACAATAATGCGTTGTACAAAGTCGAAAAAAGCTTCAAACTCGTGGCAGACGGACGAGAATCGGACAGAATGTAGGTACCCAGCTCGATCTATGCATTTTATTGTTTAGCAAGTCTCAATAACAAAATAACTAGGCGGGCGTCTAGTGATAGTTGGAGATTTATGAAAGTTCTAAATAATTACAGTCGTTCTCACTATAATTATATAGTTAATTTGTTCTTTTTTACTGCGTGCCAAAACCGCAAATGTTCCTTGCGCCGAGTAATACTGGAACATTCATAAAAAAGCAAAACGAACATTCTATCAGAATAACAAATCGCGCCACGCAAATTGACATTTTTACTACAAATATACTGACCACTTTAACACCATAGGAATGGGTTGAAAGCGTGCACGTGAAACGTATGGCTCGCACATAGGTTTGTCTCCTTCTAACGCAGATTAGGGCATTTTGGCTAGCAGTTTCTGCACAAAATAATTAATTTTGTTAATTTAATTACTGGGTTATTATAAGTGATAGAACTGTGAAATTTTCGTTCGCGAATATTTCATTATGAGTATTATTTTTCGACATTAAAATAAATAAAATATTATCTGTAGTTTTCAAATGCGGTTGAAAAATTGATTGTATGGGAATGGTCACATCTGTTTCACCTTAACTGTTGACAATAACTTAAAATGGGATCTCCAAATTAACCTAATTACAAAAAAAAATACGGAAACTCTCTTACATCTTCAAAACAATTCGAAATATTATGTCACTACCTTAGCTAAAAAATATATATTATGCACTCTGCCAAAGTATTCTAATGTATGGTATTTCAGTATGGGGAGCAGCAGCAGAGACTCACCTCAAATCACTTAAAATTAATCATAAAACAATAATCAGAATTATGTTTAGAAAGCCTTATCAACATCCGACAGAACAGCTAATGATCAACAATAACCTATTAGACATAAATAAACTATACATAAAGAAGATCATCTACAAAAACTGCATAAAAATATCACCACACTTCATAACTCACTCGCAAAACACAAGAGCAAACACACACAATCAATTACAAGTACCACATATCAAATCAAATTTTGCAAAAAAACATGAATTTTTTTTTTTTTTACCACTTACTTGTTTTTATGTAATTAAAAATTGTTAGTTACCAGCCTCAGAACAGACTCTGTCTAGTGAGGAGGGTAAGGAAAAAAAACTGTTGTACATAACTAATAATAAATAAACGCCCGGGTTGCCGGCACTGAAATTGATGATAAAAAATATTTAAAAAATGGTTAAATAGGTCATGTTAGGTTAGGGTTACCGGCTGTTTAAAATTTTTTTTTTTTTTTCTGAGTTGTTTCTGGTTTCATTCTGAGTTGGCATGGAAACGTTATAGATATTTAAATGTCAGTGCTCATTTCTCTTGTTTCTAAAATCGATGTACCCGCCACTTTGGGAATCTCTGCTCTAGAATGATGCTGTATGTAGGTATGTTGAATGGTAAACGGTTGCGGCTTGTGGCGTCCAATAGCCAATGGTTTGGGAAGCCCAATGAAGCATGCTTCGGAGAAGAGATGTCCCCACTGTTCGCTATCCCCAGTCCGCAGTCCTCTGTCCGCCGCACACTAGCACGACATCATTAGTTAAGGACGCCAAAAATATTTTTTATTTGATTTTCTTACTTGACCTTTTCGATTAGAATTCGAATATTTATAATTAGAATAGATTGTTTATCTGTTTGATTAGAAAACCTTACCTAAAAAAAAATAGTGACCGACCGAAGGTTCGGTTTCGGTTAGGTTAAGTTTCGGCAAAATAATCTACTTTCGGCAACAGTTTCGGTTTCGGCAGAAAATCTGCTGAACCTTCGGCTGCACCGAAATTCTGCGTTCGGTTCGTGAATTATCGTTCGGCTGACTTAGGGTGAGTTCGTGGCTCGTGTGTCACCTGCCATCATCAGCACAATACGAAATTAATGAGGTCCTTTCTTTATAATGTAAGTGTTGATTATTGACAAATTTGTGATTATTGACAAACATTTTAACTACTTCTTGTTCAAAGAAGTAGTTAACATGTTTGTTAATTTTTATAATTTTTGTTTGCTTTATACATATAGATAGTAATATCAAAAAAAAAATTATTTATTTAAATGAAGAAAAATATTAGCGAAACTCAATCGAAAATCTGGAAACAGAAAAAAATAGATATTTGCACCTCTGGGACTCGAACTCAGGACCTTTCGCTTTCCGGGCATTTGAGATTAGTTTGAAGACAATATTTTTGATAACCGGACAACTCAGAACAAAATCAACTCAGAACCTCCTTTGAAGTCATTAAAATTGATTAAAAAAATATATAGACATATAAATAATTGGTTAGATAAGTTACTTTATGTTAGGGTTATGGGCTATTTTAAAATTATTTTTTTCATACATTTTGATGACTTTTCAAAGAGGTGTTAATTGAATTGATTCTGAGTAGGCTTGGAACCAATATTTCTACCTATTTTTGGCGCCGTAATATATTTTAGCCGTTCTTACGTGCACCTGCCGCTCTCCGCCGGAGCGTGCAGCGCTTTTTTACCACCGAAATAAATTACAAGAGATCGTGGCGTTTAGTTCCATCATTCAAATGCTCCATCAGTTCTCGACGCGTCTCAGAAGATGGCTACACTGAATGTAAAATGTAGCTTTCACAGGAAGGTACCTGTCTCTTATTGTGGTTTTTTTAAATATTTTTTCACGTTTCCTGTAAAAGGCCCCTCTCTGAATCTGAAACTGAATCCCGGACGAAGATAGATTAACTATTATTTTTTTATTATTCTCGAAGAGTTAGCCCCAACTGCCCGCAGCCATTGGAACTATGGCATCCCCAATTGGGGTATGTCGTGAGGCTAATGTAATGTGGAGGGGAAGGAGATATTTTGATGAACAAAATCCAAAACATTGTGTGTAGGGGAACTCGGCCCAAAACTATCACCAACTAAAGTTACTAAAGCATCGCTCTCAATGTTTCTGGCTCATAGACCATCATTTCAGAATTATGAAGAGGTAAGGTAGATTGGAGTCCAGTTCAGGCTTAGAAGAGATGAGATGTTGAATGTAGGAGAGGCATGTTTAAATATGGCTTGACAGAAGAGAGGACATTTGTTTAGAGAGGGACATCCAAAAAATATGTAATCGAAAGTTCCCACTTCTAGGCCATAAAAAGTACAATCTGTATCTGGGGAGTCAAGCACGTGATTTTTAAAAAGGGTGTGAGGGAACGAAGCAATGTCCATTTATAATTCGATAATAATAGTGTGGAAATTTATTTTTTGGAAGAATGGGGATATTGTTGAAACCGGTTCTATGCCAACGCAGGACAATGACGAATCAAAACACTTTTTCCAGAATATTTCAAAATATTCCCGAGAAAAGTCAAAATATTTTCAATTCAGCATTTCAAAATATTTCCAAGTCAGCTTTTTCATTTTCCCTAAAAAAAAAATTCTCCCCCTAGATCTATGTAAATTTCCCTACACATTACATCACTGGTACTGAAACAGTGATGCTATTATCGTGATTTAGTTTTGGAGTATTGTGCCATGTTGCGCTACCTCCTTCATTAGCCAACGTTTCGGACATCGCCAACTTTACATTATCCATATATGTGTAATGTGTAATCTGGGTAGATATGTAATCGATTGTTACGCCGAATGAAACGTTGGCTAAAGAAAGAGGTAGCGCAACACGGCGTAATATCCCAAAAATACATGACAATAATACTTTTGGCCGTGAAAATCTCAAATCAGTGATGGTATGGCTAAAAAAAATCTCTGGATTTCAGATCAAAATTTCACTAGATTTCAGAATGAGTTTGTATGATGTACGTAGGTACTCGAATACTCAATATTTTCGTATCCTGGGGGGAGGGGTTGCTAGAGAATTTTAGATAAGAAATTTCCCCAAATGTTGAACTATTTAGCAATTTTGCCCACAAAGCCTTTTGTAGTCAAAATTTTCCAAGTTTTTGTGCTTTTACTCTTTTTCCTGAAAAAAATGTTCTTAAATTTTTAGACATCACTGTACTGAACGCGGGGGAATACATCCAGATACTAATATCTACAGCCCGTATGTCGGACGAATATCTACAGCTCATATGTTGGACAAATATCTATGAACTTCAGAGTGAAGACTAATATATACAGAGCTAAGGTCGGATAAATATCTATGACGGTCCCAGTGGTGACGAATATCTATGGAGCGTAAGTGGGACTAATATCCACATTGGGCAGACCTAACATAACCTAACCTAACCCAACTTCTGCCAGTGCTGTATATATTCGTCGACATCACCTGTTCCATAGATATTAATCAGCAGTTTGATCTGTAGATATTCGTCCTCACTTTGGTTCCTATAGATATTATTCCAACATACCTCGTATAGATATTAGTCAGAACATGGATTCTCATAGATATTAGTCCGATTTGTTCAGTTTTTGGAATTCCTGTAGATATTAGTAGACGCCTCCTACATCCAAACCAAACAATTGTGCCCCATGTGTCCGTTATTCCCGGACTCCCCTATATTATTTGAAACGCTTAATATCTATCTTTCTTTTTGCAAACGTAAAAAAAATGGAAATTAAAGTGGGAATATTTCCAAATAAATCTCAAAACTGACAGATTTTGTCACTAACTATAAAAATTTTAGATTCGTTGGGCTACTCTTGTAATTATCGTGAAAAAAAATCAGATCAAAAGGCGCCTGAGAGAAAAACAACTCTCAACGCGTGAAGTTGACTACCTGATTGAAACCGACCGCTGCAGAGTTGTTTAAACCTTATTTTACGGTCGTAAAGTTATCTCGAAAGTGGCTGCCTTACGGACCCTATCCTAACCCTTTATTCGAGTCTGAATGGTCCAGGGAAGAGGGGAAGTGGTTGAGATTACGAGGGTATTATGGGCAGTTCTGCAGAGCAGCCGCGGCGTGAAGAACTAAGAAATGAGAGATTGCCCGTATTATGGTTTATTGTGACTGTACGAATGGGAATGTTAGGAGCATTGCACTGTCATGGTGTTACCACAAGTTA
The DNA here is from genome assembly GCA_917563855.2 of Limnephilus lunatus. Classification (NCBI taxonomy): domain Eukaryota; kingdom Metazoa; phylum Arthropoda; class Insecta; order Trichoptera; family Limnephilidae; genus Limnephilus; species Limnephilus lunatus. The sequence continues at coordinate 3,025,888 of OU830593.1, read as the reverse complement.
TGTTATAAGAAAACAATATTAAAATAAATTAATAAAACCTTTGCCTTTTTCTGGGTCACTATTAGGATATTTCAAAATGTCTGGAAGCTGGTGAGTCTACATCACAGAGTACCCAAAAAAAATCTTTTTTCGAGCCGAGCACTTAGATTATTAAATTTATTTTTTTACTTTTTTCATTATTTTCAACAACTAAGTGTTAAAATAAATTGGTACTGGTTATAGTCTTCGTTACATTGAAGACAATAATCGGCTGATAGCGTAGTAATTTCGAAAGATTTTTGCCTTATTTTGAATAAGTTTTAGTCTTATTTTATTAAATCAATAACTATTGTGTTAACTTATTAGCTGAATTAAATTCAGTTTTTTATTGTGTTAAAAATTACACAATGAAGCAATTATCGATGCGCAACTGCCCGTGTTTTGTTATTGTCAGAATCAGAGATGCCGTTGTGTACGGATTTATAATTTTTGTGATTTTCTTACTTTTCCACTTACTTATGGAATTGCGTTTCATTTTCTTTATACGTGTTAGGGAGGTATTTATTATAATTATTGTATTTTTCCTTTGGAGGGATGGAAACATATGTTTACCGTTTGTCCCTTTTTCGACTTTTGACATTTAGGGTGTAAGAAAGAGAGGCAGCACTATATGTTTAAAAATATGATAATTCGTACCATACAAAATGTATGAGGAAAAGAAATTTCTTCATAATTATTTTTTGTTGAGTTTTTCCGATCTTTTAATTGTTATTCTGCTATTCGCTGAGACAACTCCAACAAATCAAAGATCATAAAAATCGGTCCAGCCGTTCTAGAGTTATAAATGGTGTATCTAACTCGACGTTGTTTTATAGGTATGTATATTAAGGTTTTTTAAAACAGTCGCTTACGCCTACTCATTGTAATCGTTTTTTGATTGTTGTTTAATATCAGCGCACTCCCTCTATCATTCTTATTTACGTATCTCCCTTTAAAACCATCTTCAATAATCTTCTTATTTTTGAACGAAAAACGCTGCTGTCCAAATATTACACTTGTAATCGGTCTGCTAACAATAAAACTCCTTATGTAGATGGTGATAAGGTTTAAATTTCTACTTAATACCAGCCGCCTGTTTTGATATACCTACACAAGAAGAAAACATCGCCAAAAAGCGTGTTTTATTTTATTTTACGAAGTTCAGGCACAAATATTTAAATGTTTTACGATGATTTTCTAAAGAAGTTAATTTGCTACATTATCCAATAAAACCAAAACCGTTAAGGGGTTCGTAAATAGGAGATTTTGCACTTTAAAACCGTTTTTAATGGCCTGATACTTTATTTTTTCTGGGCTTATAAAACACTTATCAAAGAAATACTCGATTGCAGTATCTAAGAAACTTCTAGGCGATCAAATTTTCAAACCGAAAACACATGCTTTTGCATTACCTCGTAGTGCTTCCCCTATCTACTTATTATGTTTGATTCATGTTGTGGTCACCCCAGCCAACGGTCGAGTGGTGTTGATGAAGCCGCAGATGATGATGTACGCGGTACAAGGCAGCCACTACCACGTACCTGAGACTTGAGACCTGATGAGGCAGAACGACTTGCACATTCAGGGCAGGCACTGGGCCATACTGCCAATGGAGCGACTAAACTTTTGACGCCATAAAACCAATAGACTAGATAGGTGATCACTGTAACCAATAATTGTGGTATATCTTAAAGCTTCCGATCTTGTCATGTAGAGGGCTATGCTAAGAGCTGTCCCGAAAGTTCGCTAGATGGCAGTTAGTTTAGTTCGGAGATTGGGCACCAGGGGGGCCAAGAGCCGGGGTACCGTCTGCAGGAGCTCACTCAAATATCTCATTTAGCCACGCGAAGTATTAAATAAATCCCAGATTATTTATTTGGAATTTCACGCCCGGCTGGGCTTTAACATGCATTTTTTTTAAACAAAGAACATCTAAATCTAAATGTGCATTACAAAATAAAAAATAAAAACAAAATCATAAACAAAACAAAAACAAAATCAAAATCAGAATCAATATCAATATCAATATCAATATCAATATCAATATCAATATCAATATCAATATCAATATCAATATCAATATCAAAATCAAAATCATAATCAATATCAATATCAATATCAAAATCAAAATCATAATCAAATATCAAATCTAAAACAAAAATAGAGTAAAAAACAAATTGAAATAAAAACAAAACACACCACCATGCAAGATGGAAAAACTGAAAACTGGGAAAAGTGCAATACATATGGAATAAATCGAAGCAGAGCTATGCAGTTGGATAAATGAGATTTGTGGTTCTTCTTTCTGATATAAATTCTACTATGGCTTGTTTATATTTAGTGAATGATGTGTTAAATATGTCAACAACATCTTTATAGTCATTACCCAAATTTTGTATACGGCGAACGGGGGTATACAATTGTGATTCGGTGTTGGAGTTGTCACAATAGAATGGTAGATAGTGCCTCGATGTTGAATTGCGAGGTATATGTAAAGAAATCAAGTATAAAAGTTCAGGGCTGTCAATTATTGAATTTATGATTTTATGTAAACATGTTAGGTCATATACTATTCTACGTTCGGATAATTTTAATAAATTAAGTTGACATAGTAGATAATCATAGTTGATACATTCGCTTGTAATACCCATTCTGAAATTAATATATCTTAAGAATTTTTTTTGAATTCTTTCTATCGTGATTGAATGACTAGCATAACTAGGTGCCCATACTGTCGAGTTGTACTCGATTTGACTCCTAACCAATGACATGTACAATTTTTTAATGGTTTGAATATTTTTTAATTGGCTGCAAATTCTTATTACAAAACCCAGCATTTTCAAAGCTTTATTCGATGTAATTTCAATATGATTTATAAATTTCAGTTTTTGATCAAAGTTTACACCTAAATCATTCACCTCGGTTACAGCTGTTAGTACTACATCATTAATGGAGTATTCATAAATTATTGGATTTTTTATTCTATGAAATCTCATAATAAGACATTTACTTAAATTAAGTTGTAGATAGTTCTCTTGGCACCAAACAAAAAGTTTAAACAAGTTATTAGACAATGTTTGACAGTCATTAATATTTCTTATAGCTTTATATATTTTCATATCGTCCGCAAACATTAAAACTTGAACGTCGTTGAAAATAGAAAGAACATCATTCACAAATATCAAAAATAAAATTGGTCCCAAATGTGACCCTTGCGGAACGCCGCTAGTAGCTATAAATATATATGAAGTAAAGCCGTCGATTTTAACGGCTAATTGCCTGTTACTTAAATAACTTTTAAACCACTCGTATAAATACCCCACTATTCCTAATTTGTGAAGTTTTTTTAACAAGAGCTCATGGTTAACTCTGTCGAATGCTTTGCTGAAATCGGTATAGACTGAATCAACTTGTAACTTATTAGACATGGATTCGGATATATAGTTTTGGTAAATTAAAAGATTAGACAAGGTAGATTTTCCTGAAGTGAAACCATGTTGGTTAGGTAAAATTACTGGCTTGATACAGTGGATGATTTTATTTAAAATAAGTTTCTCAAACAATTTTGGAATGGTTGATAACAGGCAGATCGGTCTATAATTGCTCACCTCGTTTTTGTCTCCTTTTTTAAATATCGGGGTGAGGAAACTGTATTTCCATTTTTCAGGAAAATGTCCCGTTTGTAACGACTGGTTGAAAAGAAAATGTAGTGGATATGCAAGAGTGGTGGCACAATTCTTTAAGAAAACAGGTGGGATATTATCAGGACCACCGCTCTTACTTTGATCCAGTTGTTTTAGCTGAGTCAGTACATCGTTATATTCAATTGTTACAAATGATCTGAGGAAAAACTGGGCGAGCAATCATTGACTGCTGTTGAGTCACGGACATAAACACTTTTAAAAAAGTCTGCAAATAGGTGAGCTATGTTTTGAGTGTCGTTGGCTCTTTTACTTTCGTAGCACATGTTAGAGGGTATACTAACGTCATCATTTTTCAATGACTTTGTGAAATTCCAAAAATGTTTTATGTCACCATTAATTGAATTTTCTACTTTATTTATATAATTTTTATTTTTTTTTTATTTTTTTTTTATTATTCTAATGTTTTTTTTTTTTTTTTTTTTTTTTTTTTTTTTTTTTTTTTTTTTTTTTTATTTAGGAGAAAATACAGATACAGATGTCAATTAACAATAATATACAAAACAATAACTAGAGAACTCACCTGCACCCAAACTATTTCTCACGAATTAACATTAACAGCAGATAAAATAAAAAAAATATACAAATATTTTTACTTATAAATATGGAAAAGAAGTATGTAAATATGAGAAAATTATTTTACAAATAGAGAGATGAAAAAAGTGCGCAATAACCCTATAAAAGTTTACAAATTATCTTTGGAAAAATTTTGATGGTAAGTTCAAAAACATATATATTGATAAAAAATAATATTATACAGAAATTAAAAAAAAAAAAAGAGAATTAGTTAAAATTATAAGCCAAGTAATGTCTAAGTTATTATACTTTGTAGGAAAACAGCCTTCAATTTTCTACTAAAAGTACTGCGTGTGTCGAAAAATAAGTCGGAATCCTTGAGGTTTTGATTTCGATTAAACAATTCGCACATTCTTCTGATTGGATCCCTGACACCAGCATTTGTACGCGTCCGGCTAATGTGGAATAAGTCGTTAAGCCTTGTTACTCTGGGTGGTATTTTGAAGTTTATTAGTTTCAGTAGGTCAGGACAGTCAATAACGTTGTTGCAGATTTTATATAGAGTCATGAGGTCAAGGTATGTTCGCCGGTTAGATAGAGTAGAGACGTTATAATTCGAGAGCATATTTATGTACCCCCGTTTAGGTGCGCTCATTCTGTAATTGAGGCATTGCAAAAATTTCTTTTGAATACTTTCAATATTGTCTTTATAGATACCGTAAAGTGGAGTCCATATGGAGGAGCAGTATTCAAGTTGAGAACGGACCAGCGTGTAGTAAAGAAGAAGATAGGTTTCAGGTTTTCGAAATTCGTGGCTGTTTCTGATGACAAATCCTAGCATGCAGTAAGCTTTATTCACAATATTCTCAATGTGCGCATCGAAATGTAGTTTGGAATCAAAAAGTACGCCTAGATCTCTTATACAGTAAACGCGCTCGAGTAAATAGTTACCAATACAATAATTGTGTATGATAGCGTTGTGATTTTTAGTAAAGCTTATTTGTTTACATTTGTTGTAACTTAGGTAAATTTTGTTTTCATTGCAAAATGCTTCGAACCTTACTAAATCGCTTTGGATGAGCAGACAATCGTTTAAATTTCTCACAATGGCAAATATTTTTATGTCATCAGCGTACAAAAGAAATAAACAATGCATGAAACATTTAGTAACGGTGTTAATAAAAAGTATAAATAATAGCGGACCCAGGATTGACCCCTGTGGCACGCCAGAAGTAACTGGTTCCCACTTAGAAGTATGTCCTCGTAATGATACAGCTTGCTGTCTTTTTGTTAAATACGAGACAAACCAACGTAATAAGTTACCCCTAATTCCGTTGTATATAATTTTTTGAATAAGAATAAGATGGTCAACCTTGTCAAAAGCTTTTTTGAAGTCGCAATATATTGCATCTACCTGGTGGCCTCGATCCATGCTATTGAATAAAAAATTTGCATAAATGAGTAAATTACTCATGGTAGATTTGCCTTTTACAAACCCGTGTTGTTGCTCTGTAATTTTGGCGGCAAGCTGGGGATATATATTATCATGGACAAGTCTTTCCAAAAGTTTAGGGATCGCCGAGAGAATGGATATTGGTCTATAGTTTTCCACTCTGTGACGTGAGTCACCCTTGTGGACCGGTATAATATAGGCCAACTTCCACCTATCAGGGAAAACCCCGTCACTCAGGCATTTATTAAATATTATGGTGAGCGGCACACACAATGACGATGCAGTAGATCTAAGAAAAAACGCCGGTATTCCATCGTGACCCGCACCCTTGTTAATATCTAGTGATTTTAAACTCGATTGCACTTCTTTTTCCGTTAGTTCAACGGTGTGAATGTGCGCAAGTCCAGAGTCCTGAACTGCTTCAAGTTGGTCGATGTTAATTGTGTCATTGATAGAGGAGGGTTCGAATGTTGACTTGAAGAATTCAGAGAACATATTACAAATTTCCTGGGCATCGTTAGATTTGCGTCCTTCGAAGGACATAGCAGCAGGGTATCCATCAGATGATTTTAATGAAGATATGTATGACCAAAAACTTTTGATATTATTTTGCAATGAACTTTCGATGTTGTCAAAAAATAACTTTCGGGATTCACTGGTCAATTTTTTGTATCTAGCACGTAAGAAGGAAAATTCACGATAGTCAGAAAGACCTTTATATGTCTTCCATTTGAGCCAGACTTTATCTTTTTTCCGTGATAGCCTAATAAGTTCGGGAGTAAACCATATGGGAAATTTGTCATTTCGTCGTGCCAATACTGGAATAAACTTATCAATTATATTATTTATTTTTAAATAGAATCGATCAACTGCTTCTTCGGCTGATAAACTTGCGGTTTCGGATAACCAATCAATACAATTAATGTCATTATTAATCTGAGCATAATCGGCTTTCCTGAAATTGCGCCTACGTTCTTTTTTGTTTTTGATTTTTGGTTGAATTACGGAGGATATATCAAATTCAAGGGCTGGGTGGTGTCTGTCCTCTGAAAGCAGAGGGTCATTGCTACGTGTTACATTTGTTTCGTGACTGTAGAATATGAGGTCTAAGTATTTATCATTATGGTTAGGTATACAATTATATTGGAACAAGTTCATCAATGACATTGTTTGAAGTAAAGTTTGCGATGCAGCCGTGTTTGAGGAGGCGAGACCTTGACTGCAGCCTTCGGAAAATGACCAAGTAAGAGTAGGTAGATTCATATCTCCCAGTACACAAAACATATTATTTGGTTCAGATGAGAATACAGATTCCAGGTTTTTGGAGAAAATATCATAAAACGTTGGTGGCGAGACAGGAGGTATGTATACTGCACATATGATGAGATTGGAAGACTTTACCGGAATAGATACGAAGATTTGTTCGATTTGACTGTTTTCCAAGTCATCGAGCCGGGAAGCTGCGAGCTCTTTGCGTACTGCTACCAGTACACCGCCTCCGTCCATCTTACCAGTATGTGTACGGTCCCTATCTCGTCGGAACACCGTGTATCGCGAATCTATGAATTCAGCCGTATTTACACTTGCTACAAGCCACGTTTCAACTAGAACTATAACGTCGTAGTTATTCGATAATACATTAATTAATAGTCCCTGAGTTTTGGTCCTAATACCACCACAGTTCTGGTAATAAACGGATATAGATGATGAGATCATTTCACTGGAGTAAGAGTGTCTTTTGACATATACCATAATCGCGGGAGTGATACATTATGAAGGACATACGAGGCTTCGAAATTACATATAAACATAGATTACTTATTAGATGAATAAGTGTAAAACATAATTGTTGTAACAAATTTTGTTTAACATAAAAGAACTCTATTATTTCCCAAGAAGTAATCTCCTCCCAAGACGAGTTGGAGAACTATTTGTGTGAACGCAACAATAATATTTTGATGATTTGTATTTTTGTGCAGGGCCGTTTTTATGAAATATAATCTCAAGTGGTAGATGTATCATCAGCGCCTTGGGGCCTTGGCAATTCGGCGCCAATTGCGCCCGCATACGGCCGGCCCTGTGCACATTGCGTAACCCTACATCCCCATCCTCAGGAACTAAACACCATCCAATGGTGGTAGTTGAGTCCAATTCACTTTAGGGGTGAACTAGCTTCTTTTGTTCCTGGGTCTACCCAGGAATAAAGAAGATAATGATTTTTCACAAAAACGGCGCTCTACAATTTATCCAATTATTATTATTGTTATTAATTGACTGAGCGTAGCGTATGTCAGAAAGAAAACGCCCTTTTTTGGGACCGAATGAAGTGAGATTTTTTATTTATTCTAGGAATAATATATCGTTGACAACAATGGTAATTTTACCTGACACCAGTTTAAAATTTTTCCCTGCGGGCGCCCCTTTGTACCGGTGAAGGTGCAGGTATGATGATTATCGCACAGCCGGACTTGGAACATTGCGTGTCCTTGGGGGCGATAATCGCTTCTGCTTCCTTTACCACACACTTATTCCTTTCCTTGCCACCACCAAGGTTAACCAAGCCAAATTGAACCATACGAACCACAGATTATGAAATTATCCATCGATTGACGTTGAGAAAACTTATAGATACCTACCCAAGTCGTAGTATTTCTTGTATCAATTTGTACAATTTATATTACGAAATCCTGTAAAAGCTTTTTTCTAAAAAAAGCACCAATCTGCCAATCTTCCCGTAGCTATCAAAGAGTCAAAAGAACTCCATTTTAATTTCAATTAAAAGTCAAAAAAGTCCTCTTTAATTATTTTAATGTTCGGTGGGTCCAGTACCTACGCTGGGCAGGTGGGTACCTACCCTATCCGATTCCTACCGACTTATTTTAAAGCTCGAATCACCTGTATTGAGTTCTAAGGAAGATAGCTTTGTTCGCTTTGTGCTGTGTTCAGGTCGGTGTATTTACGGTTTATCCTTGGAATTTGGAATAAAGCTTTGTTGCCAGGTATCAAGTACCCGCGGGCAGGTACCTACCGTCACTATTGTTATTATTTTAGAGTAGGTACTTACTACCTACCCGGCTGCCCAGTAAATGGTGTTTTTAAGCGGAATCTAGTGGTGGGAGGAACTAATGAAAGGGGTTATTATTATTTATACCATTTTATTTGAGAGGGGGAACAGTAGGTAAAGCTAGAGTTAAAATGTTTGTTTCTATTACGCAGAGAAAATATGAAATAATAATAATAATAATAATAATAAAGGTCTTTATTCCAGGATGTGGGGAGGAGAGTGCAATCCCACACATCCCATACAAGCAAATAACAAGCAAATATTTTTTTATAAAAATAAAACACAAACACTTTGTATTTAACCACGAATTTATTATTGTATATATCGACCGGTTTCACTTCGACCAAGCTTCTTCAGGATATAAATAATAACTATATTATTATTTATATCCTGAAGAAGCTTGGTCGAAGTGAAACCGGTCGATATATACAATAATAAATTCGTGGTTAAATACAAAGTGTTTGTGTTTTATTTTTATAATATAATGTCTAACCACAAAGTAATTGCTTCCTATGAAAAAAAAAAAAAAAAAAAAAAAAATAATAATAATAATTTTTTGTACGCCAGGTAACGAATTTATTTATTTATTTGACGCCCAGAGGGCTTTTACATGTTTGGTAGTACAATTAATTCGTAACAGATGATTTTTAAACAGATAAAGAAATAATAAAAATAAAATTAGATATAAAATGCGCACAAGTCACAAAAAAATACAAGAATACAGCGATGTGATAGGTTTACAAAAATTCCAGACATGTGTAGGAATAGTTTTGGAATAATTTTTTTATATTATCATTTTTCTACAAGATTCGTGAATGGTTCGAAAACTCGACTATCACGGAGATGTTATTTCTATGTCCCCGATGGTTATCTCTGTCATAGCATAAACTATTTTATCACCCGGTTTGCAGAACTTACTTGCCAATGATCATGCCAGTCGGAAGAGCTTTCTTATTGTTAAATAGAATCCTTCGATATGTTTTACATCAATGAAGCACAAATTGTGTAAATTACTCTTCAAGATTTGTTGCTGTTAGTTTAAATCTGCTTCTTACTTTAAATATTTTCTCTCTTTTAAAAACGCTTTGAAATATTAATTTAGTACCTACTTAATGTTTTTAAATTGAATTGAATGAGACGATGTACGAAAGTAAATGAGGCAAGGAGTATGTGCCGGCGTGATAGTTAGTTCTAACATTCCAAACCTTAAAAAACTATAATAACCTAACCTTAAATAACTATAGGCAATAGACTTTCGTATTAGGAATTCAATAGCTTTCATCCTAAGGCCATATCAATAGTACCTACCTATACATGCGTTTATCTCATCCTTCAATACAAACTATTGCTTCACTTCGGCGAGTCCATCGATATATCGTAAACAACTCTAGCCAAACTGAAAACTGTTCAACTGTTGTTCGGGAGTTCATTCGCCCCATCACGTGGTCACGTGGTCCTCCATGGCGCCAAACTTGGCTTAATTCCCGCGCTTTTCAACTGGCAACACCAAACAAATATTTTTGCAATAAACAACATGGCCGCTCTAATAATTTAATAATGAATGACCGTTGGTAGGTACTAGATAATGCGTGCATAATTCGACAGATCTAGATAATGCGTACATAATTCGATAGAAATACCTAATATTTTGCGGACCGTGACATTTGTAATATTCGTGTCAAATGGAATTGCAGGGGAGTTCTGCTGATTGGGAAAAATTAATCACAGATATGTGTGAATAAATTCATTTCTACAGGAGCTCCGATACAGTTTTCCGTTAAGAGCACGAGGTGTTAAGTAAAATATAATATAGTATCGAAAAAAACCTTTTTTTTTTGTATAATACGTCTATTTTCAATTTCAGTTGCGCCATCTCTTTTGCCGATTAGTACCTAGCCTTTTTCAAATTAAAAAAATTATTTGACTGAGGATTGAACCTTTCTCCCCAGGTAATGAGTTAACACCGCTAACACCTAAACCAAATTCTAATTGAACGATACCGACATTTATTTCAATTTTAAAATATAATACCATCCAATTTCAGAAAAAATGCGTATGTGAAATTGTGTACGTGTGTGTATGTGAGCAATGCATTGTCATTGACAACGAGTCATCTGCCGAGTTTCGATCGGATGCCGGGAAGTACCTAGGTTGATTTTCACTTCCAAAATTTGCATTAATTCATTCACAAAAACAAAATAATTCAAATATATGTACATATTTTAAAAGGCAAAAATATCATATTTTCGTGATCTATACCTACTTAGTGCGCATATTATTATCATTATCGGTAATGTAACTTCGGGAATATAAATTTATATGAACGAAGATCCAAGATGACGTAGATCAGTGTTGCCAAATCGGTTCCTTTAAAACTTTAGAGTTAGTGCTACTTATATTTAATCAGCTCCAAAAGAATGGTATAGCTCTTTTTTCAAAAATATCTAGCTCCCTTTTTGTAAACAAAACTCATGAACGAAAAATGAAGAATTTAAGAGCTATTCCTCAAGGGGCCGCAACTCGAATTTCTAACTATTTGCTCTTAAAAATATATGTTATTTTTTAAGATAATGTCTAGATTCTAGATGCTGCCCAAGCCGATATGAAATTTCCTCGATAGAAAAAAATCGCAAAGTATGCTCCAAAAATTATTAAAAACAAGTCTGTTTCTATTATCTTATACATTATATTTGTGAAAAAATTCACAATGTTTCTTTAAATAATACTTAAGATGCTCCCCGAGAGCTTTTTGCTATATTTTAAACGAGTCGTATTTTATTAAACATTTTCGCAATTTTCGCATCGATTTTGGTGTAAATGCTCGCTCTCCTCTATCGCTCTCCTCTAACATTCGTAATAAATGCTCGCTCTCCTCCATCGCTCTCCTCTAACATTCGTAATTTCGTATCTCTCCATCTTCTTCTTTTCGAGTCCGGTTGCGGACCCTTAAGGAACCGTTTATTTCGTATTGAAAACTTAACTTGGTTTTTACCTCAGAATTTCTCTACGGGCGTATGAATCCACCCCTCCATCTGCGGTGCAACTTGCACCGTGCAAGGCAATGGAGCTGAAGTGGTCAAAAGACCTCCTTCAACCAGTCTCTCTCGATCCGGCCCACCACACCGAACGCGGTGTCGCATCCTAAACAAACCTCATCTCATGAACCCAAGCAGCCCTACTAAGTCGCCAAACGTAGCAAACTACGTGGCGTAACCTATATCAGATTTTAAAAAAACATACCTAGAAACCTAAAACGCGTAAAGCCATATTCTCAAGTTTCCGGTATTCGTTTTGTTTCGGTTTCCTTTTTATTATACTTTTATGTTTATTGTCCCCTCAGATAGTTTTTATTTCTGTAAATTATCAATCAAATTATGCCTCTTTTTTCATATTATTTTTTTTAATGTTTCAGTATTTTAATAGCATCGTTATTGTTTATTATTATTGTCCTGTGATCAACAGCACTGTTATTGTTAATTTTTGGTCTCTTGTCATTGCATGACCGGTCAGTGGTTGAGTGGGCATCGCGTTTGGGTTCCACCCGGGCGTCCCGTGTTCGATTCCTCGGCTGGCTTAGTCCTCCATCACAATACAAGCAACATTTTCGACTTTCTGTGGTGGTAGTAGGAGATTTTCAAACAAAGACAAACATTCCCGGGTTACGAATAAGCTGACAATATTTGTAAATCTCCTACTTCCATCACAGAAAGCGGAAAATGTTGGTTGTGTCATGATGGAGGAGTTAGCCAGCCGAGGAATCGAACACGGGACGCCTGGGTATAACCCAAACGCGATCCAACACAGCCACCGACCGGACTTTCGAGAGAGTCCAGCTAGAGAGATCAAAAGGTCTCCCTCAACCGGTCTCTCCCGATCCGGCCTGCCACGCAGTTGGTGCGCAGATGCATCCGCCGCCAAAACCAGGAATAATCTCAAACCATGAACCCGGGCATCTCTGCTAGTGCTAAGTCATCAAACGTAGCGAACAACTTGGGGTGACCTGTGGCAGAGGTGTTGGTTATTCAATAAATGGTTCCTGAGGCGGCGTGGCGGTACCTACTCAAACGCGCCTCGTCCTTGTTCTAATGGTATTTCGATGAACGATGCCCTGAAGAACTAGCATAATTGATTCCTTCGGTACCGGTGCATAGTCGGGAAACACGCCTAACGCACAGCGACATTATTTGTTACATGAGAACGAATTGTTTCTACGACTTGTTTTTGAGTTCAAAAGCTCGGCTTTGAAACTATTTGCCGACCTCTACCTTTCCTCCCTCCTACAACATGAGTCTTAAGATCCAAATTAACTCCTTCCTCTCCTCAAAATGACCCTAAAAAGACCCTCCACGCATGACTAAAGATGACATAGATGGGCCTCCTGTGTGGAAATAATGTAAAAAAGGGTCATAGTTTGATAACCCCTGACATAAACAAAGAAGAAGAAGTTTGAAGTTAACTTCCTTTGTCTCGGGAGGCTGCTATACAGCTTACAATACACTTACATCTAACAAAAGTCATATTCGGAGTAAAATAGATCTCCGTCGGCTCAAAACACGAGAGATCGACCATTACGGCCTATAGACCTATAGGTATCTACGGCCGAATGCCACATTGAATGCTGAATGCTAAAGAATGCGATCATAATTTTACCCTAATGTTAGGAACCAGTGGTCCTCGAGCTTCATTCGCTTTTGGGGTTCGTAATTATTTTACCAAACTGTTGCTGTCACTGTCTAATCCGAATATTGACCGTAAGGGACAACTGTATCACAGGCTGATAATATCTAAGTAAAGTCATAAAAATCGAGGTTTTGTATTCCCTATTTTACCCCTAAATATACCTATTTTTTTTAAATGGCTCAATATTTTTTCCGTAATTTGCCATCTGTCACAATTTCTAAACTCTTTTGAGTTTGTTTTTTTTGTGTGATACCTAGGTACGTAGATACCTATTTAAAAAAATCAATAATTACCAATCACATTATTCTCCTTAATTGAAGTTTTTTGTTGTTTGTGCTATGAAATAGTTTCCTAGCCCTGCTTCAGAAGATTGGGTTTGGTTAGGTTAGGTTAGGTTCCAAGCTGCCCGCAGGTAAGACGTTAGGTAATAATTACAAGGCCGAATTCGACCTCACCATCCTCCATCTGACGGTCCGCACTCCGCACGACCCAACGACTGACGGACATAAATTCTATGACGTAGGTACTAAACCAATCCACGTAGTTATGCTATAAGTTATAATTTATAATACATATTATGATGTATTGTAATACAATGTATTATATGTATGGTAAGTTTATCCTCCAACCAGAATGCTCATTATCTCCGCATTATGGTCATTATTCTTGTTTTTGACGTTCCAACAACAAACGTAGCTACCATAAGCAATGTTATTGAAAATAAAACATAAATAAAGATAGTTTAAAATTTCAGAAGCATTTTTGAAGCATGTTTACAGGTTTTAAAGTGTTTATTTTTGTTTAGTGGTAACATAACACCAATAAATTTAAGAAAATACATCGTGATACTCTGTCCAATCTCTTGAAATGTGTTTATTCTTAGTGTAGTTTTGATTTATTTTGTGAATAATTTTATTAGAAAGAAAAAAAGTTAATAAAGGGAAGCTGTCACAGATAAATTTAGCGAATATATTGTTTTTTTTTCAACTTGTTTCTTACATGCGTTCATATATTTCTAATGAAAAAATACGTTTACTTTAATATATTTTATAAAGAAATTAATTATTTTATTTTAATTCTACTCCAGCGAAACGTTGGAAAACCTTTATTTTATCCAAAACATATTTTTTGGTATCCATAATACAAACTGATTTGTATTAAGATTAATCGAAAACAGCTATACCGTATAAAATTGTAAAGCTTCACGCTAACGCGTTTTTAATACAAGAGTGTATCCGTATATCTTTTGACTGTGAATTATTTTTCTTTTGAGTTCTGACATCATTCCAGCGTTTATTTAAGAGTGTAGTATAATATAATGTTGTATAATATTATAATAATAACTAACATTATTTCTATAGCTGAGTGGTATTCGAATTTCTGCCGATTTCTTGCAAACCTCCCATGTTATTCTTGAAGATAACATCCAGACATTAGTCGCGCCCAAACGCAAATTATATAAAATTCAATTTTTATAAGAAAAACTTATAATGATTAAATGATTGAACTTAAATTCTTAGAATGATTGTTTCCAATGAAAAGGGTAGTTGCACGTAATATGGAGAAAAATAATTAGTTGATAATAATGTTAATTCTAAATTTTGAAAATATGAGATTGACAAATATGACGGTTTGACGGTTTGAAGGTGGCAATAACGAAATTGGTTAACGCGCTCGTCCCGGTTAGACGGAGAGGTCTGGGTTCGAGTCCCAGTTGCAACCATTGTCTTTTTTCTGTTTTTCTGTGTCTTGTTCTCTTTCATGTTTTCGTTTAGATTATTATCTATTGTTCTTATTCTAATATACTAATATATAAAATTCCCTCGATAGAAAAATCGCAATGTATGCTCCAAAAATTATTATAAACACGTTTGTTTCAGTTATTTTACAAGTAATATGTATGAAAAAATTCACAGCGTTTCTTTAAATGCTGTTTAAGACAATTATCGCGAGATTTTTGCTCTATTTTTAACGAGTCGTGTTTTATTAAAGATTTTCATGATTTTTGCATCGATTTTATCGTTGTAAATGTTAGCGCGCTCTTCTAACATTGGTAATTTCATATTTCTCCGTCTTCTTCTTTTTGGGGCAGGGAACTGAGCCTTAAGTGCGCACGAGTCCATACAAAATAATGATCAATAATTATGAAACAAAGAATATACAATACAATACAATACAATGTTACTCGAATCACTAGGTATAAGGACTTATTTTTACCATTCACAAACAAATTATGCAATTCACCAATTCCTCTCTTACATAGTTTAGCAAACGAATTTACAAATTCAAAATTAATAATATAATTAGTTTTAGCCACTTTTAAGAAACCAAAATGTTTTGTCATGAATGCTTTATTCATCAGGCTTTACTTTTAAGTACACCGTATTTTATTAATTTTGAATTAAAATGGTGCCACAAAATAAGTTTGCGTATTATTTCTGATAATTTCAGCTTATTTTTTTTCTCTTAAATTTTATCCTATTGTAAACCAATATAATGTAAAGAAAATATTTTTGCAACATATTGTTTATTACCAACTCCTATGATAAAAGTGTAATATTATATACCCAATGTAAAAGGTCCATGGGCGTTTATAATAGTGTGCAGGTCACACGCGGTAGAAGTGAAAGCTTCAGAAAACAAAAATAGACAAAAGTGGGGAGGCTACGAAGCACCGCACAAAGGAGTCCGATAGGCTACGAAGCATCACACAAAGAGGAGACCGATTACACTATCACATTCTCTCGCAGGCTAAATCCTATAGATTTTTTTGTTTGTCTCATTTTAGTGTCGCTATTTTTCGTTTCATCGAGTTTCAAATCACAACGGTGCTAAAGAAGTTTTCACTTCAAAAATATTTTTTGCGACCTATTGATTGTTACTAACTCGTGTGGAAATATTATATACCTACCCAATGTAAAAGCCCCATAGACGTATAAAAGAGTAAATAATAAATAAATATTGTGTATAAAAGAGGAAAAGGCCGTATATTTTATGGGAAAGAGGAAGAGGTTGTAAGTTCGTGTGAAGTGCGGCCGGTTATGAATGCGGAGCTTTTGTGACGTTGAAATACGTCACGAACAGGATTTTCTCTGAGATTTGTTTTTGGCGCGGAAATAGGGTCGTTGACGCGCTAAAGGCGGGAACCAAGAAAACTCATAAAAACAAGCTTATCGACGGATTAAAATGGGATTTTTATGCTGTTGAATATTAATTCTGATATTCAATATCGATCGAGAAGTCAACGACCAGTGTTAATATAAACTTTGTTACGGATTTCAAAATAAAAGTAACTACTTACCTAGTTCTTGAAAATTGTATGATTAAAAAGGTAAATGGTGCCTGCTACCACTATTTTACCACTCAATATATTTAATTAGTAATAAGTATGACATAATATGTTTTAACTGTAAAGTTATATAACAAAGTCCCACACGGTATCAAACAAATTAAATCATTTAATAAATACATGTTTATCAGAAAAAGAAGTGAGTATTTTAAAAACCAAGTTTTTTGAAGTTGGCCAGTAGACGGCCAACGTAGTTGAGGGGTAAGGCTCTCTACTAGCGATCCGGAGGTTCAAATCCCGGCGTGCGAAGGAAAATTTACTTGATTGATTTTAGGATATTTCACAATACATTTAAAATAAAAAGTGGAAGATACTCTCAGTATCGCCCTGGTGTAAGGCCACCATTCAGATTTAAAACGCTGCTTAAAATGTCTCAAAAGTCGTGTTTTCTAATCAGATCTGAATAGCCAGATACTTACTCCTTCCTTCCTCCTCCCCATCTCTTTCCCCTTCCTACTACTTTCAGCCTCATACATACCCCAATTGGGGATGTCATAGTCTCATTGACTTTTGTGCGGTATTCACATTAAAAATACAACGTGTGTGCATATCACACGCGGTAGAAGTGAAACCCTCAGAAAACTAAAGTAGAGTGAAGCACCGCACAAAGAGGAGACCGATTATTCTATCTCATTCTCTCACAGGCTGAATCATGTAGATGGTTAATTTGTCTCCTTTTAGTGTCGTTTTTCGTTACATGGAGTTTTAAATCACAACGGTGCTAAAGAAGTTTTCACTTGAATGTTTTGGCATTATTTTATTTGTGATTTTTTTTTAATTCTTCGGTAGGTACTTCCGCCACCGCTACAAACCCAACTGTGAAAAGTATAAAATAATATTGTGAATAAGTATAGAAAATACATGAAAGAATACCTACAAAAGAAACTAACATTATTCCAAACATCTTCATTGTTGTTCTCATGAGGCTTTAAAAGTTTCTTCAGCTCTCTTTATTCTTTATCTATCTTAGCTGTTCTTAACTGCTACTTTTGCTCTTCTACCAAGAACAACCTACAAGTTACTTCCCGTGTAATACACTACGGACGTGTATTATAGGTAACCTGTACACACGTACAACTACAAACTACGATTATAGATTATACCAGGATTAAACAAGAATATATTATAATAGTTATGTAGGAAGTACCCGTTTTGTTTACAGCGGACGAATGCAAAAGCTGTGTGTGTTGGTAATAGCAGGGTTGCCAATGCATATCGATCAAAATTTGAAATGCTGAAAAGGACGAAATGTTAATTTTATTGTTCAGGAAAACGAAAAGAAAGTTTTTTTATTTTACAAAAAATTATTTATTCTGTTTTTGTAGACCTATAATTATATTTCTTTTATTATAAAATAATATTAAATAGTTCTTGCAGTTATACTCAACATTTTTTTGTAAATTTCTTTAATTTTATATTTAATTTATTTTATAATTTTCAGAAAAAAAAATCCTCTTAAAATGCACGTCGTCCAAGACGCACATTACATAACTTCCTATAAATATTTGACGACGCAGATCAAAGGAGAAAAGAAAATTAGAAAAATGTCACATTTAACGCATTTTTGAATTTATTGTCCTTTACAGCTTTTCAAATTTTCGCTACGATGTATTTGTTCTAAAATACTTACATTATATGTTTAAATTCCCCACAAAATGAACAAAAATTCTATTGAAATTTAGCATTTATTTTTTATTATATTTTTGGATTTTCTCTTTCGTTCAGGCTTCAAAAGAATTGTTTTTTTTTTAAATTTGCTTTTAAAGAAAACGAAATTATAGTATTTTAGTTATTTGTATTTGGGGTGTTTTGCCGTGTTGCCTTCTTTAGCCAACGTTTCGGACAGCGTTACAGTATCCATCGTCAGGGAGATGTGTGTGGTGTGATGTGATGATGGACACTTTAACGCTGTCCGAAACGTTGGATAACGAAGAAGGTAGCGCAACACGGCATAACACCCCAAAAACAAATATCGAAAATATTTTTGGCCGTGAAAATCTAAAGCATATCTGAAATATTGTACATTCTTACACATTTCTCGCAAAACGAAATTATAGTACATTTTCTGAATGGTAGATTAAAAAATACCCAGAATCTCCTCATTTTCCCCACAAAAACAAGCAATTCTTAAAAATTCCTATAAATTCCCTGGAATTTGGGGAATTCCCCACGAATCGACAACCCTGGGTGGTAGGTACTGGTCTTTGCTCCTTACTTATACCATGAAGAGTGCGGATGGGATGCGGACTGGAGTGGGGGTGTGTTAGACCACCATAAAATCGCTCCATAGCTAAGCTATGGCGTCGTATAGAGCGGCTCTCCGAGAGTGCAATGCTCTTTGCACTTGAAATGGAGGAAAATACAGGGTGGCCCGAGAATTTCAACGCAACAACAACATTTTTATTTTGTGTTTGTAAAACATACAAAACGTACCTACTAATTTCGGTTGTTGGTGCATGCGTTAATATTACTGCGTAATGCGTAACATCGTTCAAATTCAATGAATTTTTAATTTTCACAATTAGAACCACGTTTTTATTCTCCTGATATTGTTCTGTACTTTTTTTTTAAATTTCTTTTCCGCAATATATTCTGAGAATAGGTAGATACCTACCTATCTCCAGAATTCAGCTACCGTAGGTAGGTACCTATCTCTCTAGTAAAATATCGTAATTCAGTTCCAAAAACCTTTCTAGTCACCAAACACGTCTAAAGCCATTTCAAGAAACGACTAAATAGTGAGTTGACGATAACGTTTATATTAGGTACATTTGCCTTATAAAATATGTGTGTTTTTATTTTTTTCGTTTTCAGTACCTATTTCGTTTTCAGTTTTGTATTTGGAAAAAACGTAAGGTGAGCAATTTTTAAACTTTTGTATGTTTGGATTCAAAATTTTTATATTAAAAAAATTATATCTTTATTTAGAACTAGCTTTTACCCGCGGCTTCGCTCGCACGGTATTAGTGGGAAATTACTGTATAAAGAATTTTCCCACGGTATTGAAATATTTTTCCGTGATAAAAAGTAGCCTATGTCATTTCCCATTCCTCCAATTATCTCTGTTTAAAAAAAATCACATAATACAAACAACAAATAACGATAAGACAAATCAGACAAATAAAATTCTTGAGAATGACATTTCGCAAATAAAAATTATATTTTAGAAAATATTTAAATTATAGAAATAGAAATTTATTTAAGTACCTACTCCCTTTATTAATATTTTATTCATATTTGAATACAGAGTAACGTAAAAAAATAACAAAGGACAATCAAAATTTTAGAGATATGTAGATATTAACTACGACGTCAACTTTTTTTCACTCTTTTCATGCACAACAAAGTACTCTTTTTAAGCCTAAAATTAAAAAAAAAAACATTGTTTCCAAGGTAAGAATTTGTTTGACGTTTGCAATAACTCGATTTTGTTAGGGACAGAAAACATGTGATACATAATTTCATAACGCCACAGCTTATAATAACGCCAGAGCTTACCAATATATATGGCCTTTGTTACTCGCAAATAATGTAGCTTTCGATTAGTGAAAGAATTTTTAAATTCCATTCGATATTTATTGCGTGAAAGAGTAAGGACCATCCAACCATCCATACAAACTTTCGCATTTATAATATTAGTAAGAAGTAAGGTTATAAAATTAGAAGGCGTATATCATCAGTCACCTTTCAAAAACAGTTTTTAGTTTCAGGATGCATTCAGAAATATTCCGTTTATTTGGATTTTATTGCAAAATGGAAATATTTTGACAAAATAGGCCGGAGGTAAGAGGGGGCAAGGGAAGAGTCCAGTCTAGTTTTTTTTAAATACACTATTTATTTTCGTTCACGAAACTTTTGTTACATGTAAAAAGGTACATTAGAACAAGAAAAAATACTATTAAAATCATTATTAAAAATTGATTTAAATAACTATGTATTTTTTTTTATTAGTGACTATTTAGTTACAGGTTTGATGACAATTACAAGATATGATGATATATATAAATATTTAATCCGTTTGTTCTTAGTCCTCCTCACTAGGTGGTCCTGTGCTGATTTAGATGGTGACCCAACAATAATTGATCCGACGACAGTGGACCCGCTGACAATTGGCTCCTTCGGGGACTTGGAATTATTGTTGATCGGATTTACACTCAAGACGCCTGCAGATATAAGTATATCAACTTTGGTTGTTCGGCCGTAAGTGATCTTTGCATACTTACTTGAAGAAATATTTTTTTTTTACATGAGCTCCCTCCTGTGTGGAGGGTTTAAAAAAAAAAAGAAAAATAAGGAGAGGAGGGTTCTGGGAAGGAAAAGGGTTTAAGGGTGGGTAGGAATCTGGGGTTCAGTATGTCCCGGTCATCCGCCTCCAAGACCTAGACAAACCTCACCCCATGAACCCGGCACCCCTGCTAAATCGCCAAACGTAGCGAACCACTTGGGGTTACCTATGACAGAGGGGTTGGTTATCCATTAAAGGTTCCCGGGGCGGCGGTACCCATTCCCGCCTCCCAAATCCGTGTCCGCCGGATCAACTGTCCGGGGGACAACTGTCGGCGGGACAACTGTCGGCAGGCCAATAATTGTCGCCGGATCAATTGTCATGTCACCGTGTAATAATAAAATTGTACAAAGAAGCTCTGATTTTTTAACTGTGCAGCGACAAACTTCCACGTAGTATCAAAAAAAAATTTAAAAAAAAAATTAAATCAATTAGTAACATAGAAAATTTAAACAAAGTTCTTTTTAACTGTCCAATGCTAAATAGATATAGTGAATGATATATTATACGAAACGCATAAAAAATATTATTTTTAAACCTCGAAGTGAATATTCGACGAGCTACGATTCCAGCCAACTTAAAAAAACTTTTGAGAAAAGCGTCTTCAAAGCTTTTTCTTTGGCCGGGCCGCTCCGTTACCCGTTCTACCTGCTTGGCGCTCACCGCTCCTAACCATATTTCAAGGTCGAATTTGATGCTATAACTTTGTGAATGTATTCTCCACATGTATAGGAAGATTTTTAGGTAAAAATGTCGATTTTTTTAATCGGCTGGACCAGACTCTCTCTTTAAATTTGCTGTTTTATTGGAGCCACCCTGTACCTGAGTTGTTTATAAGCTATAAGCTAGCGAAATGACTTTGAAATGACGCAGCGCTCAGGTGACTCCAACTCCTTCCCTCCCCCTCCCCTTCCTCCATATAACCGTACTCTGTGAACAACATAACATAATACAACAAAACGTAACATAACATAATAACTACACACAACTTCATGGGAATAGGAAGTGTATTAGAGCGCAGAGGTAATCGTAGTGCCGCCTCCACACAACGCGACACGATTGACAAAGCCATTTAGTGAATCTTACACGAGATGAGAATTCTCAATTTTTACACTCAATGAGCTTTTTTATTATTACCGTGACAATCCACGATTACGGTACCGTGACGGCATAAAAGAGCAAAAAACATACGTTCCTTATCACTATAATGCCTTTTTTTTACATTAGCTCCACACAGAAGGCCCTGAGGAAAATAATTCCCCTGAAGGCCTCTGTCATCTTTGGGGATGATGTGTGGGAGGGTCTTTTTAGAAAAGGAAGGAGAGGAAGTTCTGGGATGGAAAAGGGTATTAGGGGTGGGTAAGAATCTGAGGTCAGTGTGTCCAGGGGTGACGGACGCATGAATCCATCCCTCCCACTGCGGTGCAAGGCGATGTTGGAGAATAATTGGAGAAGTCAAAGAGACACCCTCAACCATTCTCTCCCGATCCGGCCTGCCATGCAGCTGATCAAACGAAGCCAAGACCCGGACATACCTCACCCCATTAACCCCTGCTAAGTCACCAAACGTGGCGAAAAACTTGGGGTGACCTATGGTAGAGGTGTTGGTTATCCAATAAAAGGTTTCCGAGGTGGCGGTACCCACACCCGCCTAATAATGATGTTGCTAGAAATGCTGCAGTTTTTTCAAAAGATAGTAGGTCTGTTTCCTCCAAGGAGAAGAAGTAATCATTTTCTTGCATCTCTCTCACACACCGCACTGTGACGTCTCCGTAGACCCCTACAATACTACTAGCCGTGACGATAATCTTGAAAGTATGGAATATAGTTACAAGGATAGTATTGAAGTGTGAGTGCGTCAATGCGCCGATGGTTTTGCTTTTGTTCTTAAACATATAATTCTGCAGCTTTTCTTACACACTAAATAACAACAGTTTAAAATGAGATAAACAGTGAACGTATGTCTGCACCCCCCCAAAGGAAACATAAAATCATTATCATACAACTCCCTCATACGTTTAAAGAAAATGAAACGCAATTCCCGTCGCCGTAACTGAGCCGTAATAAGATATATCTGTTTCCTCCAAAGGAAAAAGGACGTGTCTCGTCTTTTATCTCATCATTATTGAATGTGTTAGAAAGAGCTGCAGCATTATAGCGATAAGAAACGGATGTTTATTGTATTATTTTGCCGTCAAAGTGCATGAATTTATATATCGCTGTCGTTAATCTTCTTCTTCTTATACCTACATTATTAAGGGAAAATCAACAGATTATTTACATTTTTAAGTATACAATTAAAAACATACATAAAATCCTATAAAATATTTTCGCATAACTTAAAAATTATAATAAAAAAACTAAGGGTTCTAGCTTCTAGCGGATACCGAAATATTTTGCATTAAAAAATAGCTTAAGAGTTAATAACCAGACAAAGCTGAAAAATGACATTTTTGAATGAGCTCATAGACGTGTCGAAGCTTTTTACAGAAAAACAATAAATTGATTTCGAAAGATCGTTATTTTATGTGGTAAACTTATATTTTAAATTTTGAAAAAGTTAACATTTTTTTAATAAAAAAATAGTTTTACTGTTGGTCGATGGCAATATTTGTTAATTTTCAAACGAGTAAAGTTATTATACAATACATATATCATACCAAATAGTAATACAGTATTATAAAACTGTTCATTATCTAGGCAAAATATAATTTAGAATTTTAATTTAATTTCAAATAAAATCATTAAAATAAAAATCCAAGCACCCGTTTTGTGCCGAAAATACTACAACTTGACTTATTTATTACACACTTACAAATTGATTTCTCTCGGAATTTTTAACACAGAAATTTAACTTAAGACGTTATTGAAATATTAGAAATAATTTTTAACCAAAAATATTTTCTCGAGTATATAATTCTGTTGAATTTGCGACACGCTTTTGTGAATATTTTATTCTGTATTTTGACGCGCACGGCGCTAAACAAAACTCTTAGTATCTGTCGATTCACGGCAGCGAGCGGTCGTGTTGTCCGCGCCGGTCCAGTTCATAACATTTTAAATTTATTCGTCCGCTTAAAATGGGGAGAAAAATCAATAAAGAGAGAACTTTCATAAAAAAATCAAAATTACCACACCAAAAACATAACTGGGAGAAATATAACGAGAAAAAACAAAGATTAGTAATATTTAATTATCAATTTACGTTGTACATACCTTATATGCTACAGGGTCGTTGGAACGAATCTGTCAGATTTATTGTGTATTTTTTATAACATGTTGTTTAATTTTTAGAGAAAAGAATCAACATTCTAAAGTAAATAATGACTGTAAAGTTTCATCGGTATGTGCAATTCAAATTTTTATTATATATATATTATTATGTACGCGTAAATGGGCTTCGACAAAGTATATTTGATCAATGAAAATGGGTAATAACTTCAATACATTGTGATTCATGGATATTACGGTGACCGATTTATCCGTTTATACCGCGGAAATTATAAACTAGCAATACTACCCAGCCTTACCGTGTATAGGTACACGGTGTCGGGAAATACGTGGTACATTACGGTGACCGATTCAATTGTAATTACCGCGGTAATTATAAACGATAATTTACTAGCATTAATACATGCAAGCAACATTGCCTTATATACACGGTGGCGGGAAACCGGTGGTACATTCCGGTGACGTAATTATAAACAATAATTCCCTAACACTAATACCCGGCGTTGTGCGAATTATACGCTCAAAACATTACCTTGCACATGTATGTCGTAGGCCGATCGTAAAATCAGGCAGATCATGTTGCGCCTAGCCATATCATGATCTGCTGCATCGTGAAATGGCGGCAGATCGTGATGTGCCTGAGGCGCATTGTGATCTGCCTGTTTTTACGATTGGCCTGCGACATATACAAGGTGTCGAAAAATACGTGGTACATTACGGTGACAGGTTCATTGTTATTACCGTGGTAATTATAAACAATAATTTACTTGCATACCCGGCGTTGCGCGAGTTACACGCATACTTCATTGCCTTATATATGTCGGCGGTCGATCGTAAAATCAGGCAGATCATGGTGCGCCTAGTTACTTCGTGAAGTGCCTGGCAGCAGATCGTGAAGTGCCTCAGACGCATCAAGAACGGCCTGATTTTACGGTTTGCCTGCGACATATACACGGTGGCGGGAAACCCGTGGTACATTACGGTGACCTAATTATGAACAATAATTTACTAGCATTATACCCAACGTTGCGCAAATTATAGACATGCAACATTACCTTGTACACACGGTGTCAGGAAATTCGTGGTAGAAGCGGAAAACTGAGGACTCAAATTTCACCACGGGAACAGAAGCTTTTTACCATACTTTTTCTTCTATTTTTAACTTATTTATTTTTCTTTTTACGAACATATTAATTTATAAACAATAATCTGCGTAAATCGTCCTCAAATTCAATTTGATTCTGAATCTACTTTGCTTAAGACAAGTTCGTCCAGTCAATGAATGATCCAAAAGGTTTTAGGGTGCGTGAGCAGGAACCTAAGCGATTCCTTCAAAAAATTGTTTAGGGTGCTTAGGGTGTAAACATACTAAAAGTCCTGACGTCTAGGTGGTGAGTTAAGGGGTGGGGGGGAGGTCCCAATTTTCAGGTTTCCGCTTATATCTCGAAAACGGTGCGTTGCAGAGGAAAATTTTCTGAAATTAAGTAAAAGCTCATAAAATCATCTCCAACTTTTATTCTTTATGTAATTTTCGAAATCCCAGCCGTTTTTGAGTTACACGTTCTACAAACGTAGATATTTTTGAAAAAAATCATTTTACCTCACATTTTTCATCAAAAATTCCTTCATGTCGTCTAAAATATTCAACAGAGAAAATAAATTTATATTAAAGAAGTTGTAAAGAATTTAATTTACTTTAATAATATAATTATATATATATATATTTAGATGCAAATTAATCTCCAACCAGTAAATATTTACAACAATTTTAAGTTTTTTCGTAAAATATCATTTTCAGACAAAGCTGTTTTTATCTCATTACTGACACACATTTTGTTCGTTCGCCTAATAATACGTGTGACCACAGTTTAAAGCCAATTTTTAAAGAAAGTAGAAAAAAATAATATCACTTGAAAAATTTTAAATTGTATTTTATAATGAAAATTATAATTATCTCATGACAAAATTTTACGAAAAAACTTAAAATTGCTGTAAATGTTGACCGGTTTGAGATTAATTTGCATTTGTATATATATATATATTCTAAAAGGGAATTAAATTCTTTATAACTTCCTTAAAATAAATGTATTTCTTTGATGAATATTTTAGACGATATGAAGGAATGTTTGATGAAAAATGTAAGGTTAAATGATTTTTTCGAAAATGTCTACATTTGTGGAGCGTGTAACTTAAAAACGGCTTAAATTTCGAGAATTACGTATAAAACAAAAGTTGTAGATAATTTTACAAGCTTTTACTTATTTTAAGAAAAATTTCTCTGTGACGCACCGTTTTCGAGATATAAGCGGAAATCCGAACATTGGGACCTTCTCCCCCTCCCCCCGCTAGCTCACACCTAGACGTCAGTACTTTTAGTATGTTCAGACCCTAAGCACCCTAAACAAGTTTCTGGAGGAATCGCTTAGGGTCCTGCTCACGCACTCTACACCTCCTTCCTTGACTGGACTAAATGTGCACATCAGCGTGGAAAATGAGACAAATATTCCTATTATCGTTTTCCAGTGATTTCGAAAGTTTACCCACATCCATTCACATTTTATTTTTATAAGATCTTTATTTGCTTTTAGCAAGCATTCATTTGTCATTTTCTATTTTTCTTTAGCTCTCCGGTAGGTTGTTTCTTTTTTACCCTTAGATTAATTTAACACACTAATTTCGGTAATAATTATATATTAGAAATGTGTACTCGCTTTATTTAATTTTTTGACAGATGATTTTTGAGCTTACTAACGACGTTCATTCGAAATGTAAATTTCTGACGCCTCTCTAATTTGTCAAAAAAATATATTATAAAGAAATTTGATACTGTGTCTTTGAATGGTTATGGATCATGTTTTATATTAAGAACGACTGGTGAATCCAAATCAATATTTAAAAAAAATTAAAACGCTCTTTAGAAGTTACTTTCTGTTAAAAGAACTTAAACTTTCTCTGGTTAGAAGTTACTTTCTGTTAAACAGTGTTTTAGTAACACATTTAATAAATACTGTACAATTTCTGTTTTGAACTATTACTAATAAAAAATGTCTTTAACTGGCTGCGAAAGAGAGGCTAGACATATGCATGCACCATGCGCGTGAATTTCCCGTAAAAATTATGGTTTTAATTTGTGATTGTGTAATTCAAATCGTGTTTTTGTTAATAATTTCTGTTATAATGACCAAGTCTCTAATATATTAGTATATTCAGTATATTTTATATTATTTTCAGTTTTATTCTATTAATAATGCCATATAGACATATTCCCTGTTACGATCAATGCACTAGGTGAGCCGTGGAACCAGGTCTTCATTCCCTTATCGTTCAACTCCGCCGTCAAAAATGCAATCAACTCTCCCTCCGCATCCTGGTCGGTGTCCAAAGATTTTTCGTCCATGTGTTGCTTCAGGTGAAGAAAGAGGTGTAATTCATGTCATTCATTGCCTTTTTGGTAGGGTTAGGTGGTGAACCCATTTTTCAACCCAAAAAAGTTTCGCCTTGGTTGGAAAAACAGTTCGAAGAGATCCGAGCGCATTTTCGCAACGAGCATTAATTTGCATACTCCATTTTTCCCTCAAAATCATTTGTGTGGTAGACTTACTGACATCTGGGATTAAAATTGCAAGCTTATGAACTTCAACAGGGCTAACTCCCTCTAAATTGAAAAAGCGAATAATTAAGCGCACCTCGCAGGGGTTGGGATTCGACAACGGAGCGTCTTTCTCAAACGAACGCAAAGATCGCACTGAAGCAGCTACCAAGCCGGATCACCGCTCGGTTTTTTGGGAAAGTCTGAGCTAACGCTAGTGCCACCATATTTTGAGAAACAACGAGCAAAGGTAGTTAATTCTTGGACAACCTTCACATTATTGTATTGCGGTCTGTTTTCACTGTACAACTACTAACAGTCCTACTGTTTTTATATTTTCAAGTTCTGTACATATATTATGTAGACTATACTAAAATATATGCTTGTTGCTATATTTTACATATTTTTTATTATAATGCTGCTGTTTTTTTGGTTATCTTTATTTATAGTTGAATTACATAATTTTGGTAAAAATATAAATGTTAAAAATACATTTTACTTCTTTTGACATTAGCTCCATACAGGAAAATATTTCATAATAAGAATAAATATGTCATCTTTGGGGATGTTGTGTCGAAGGTCTTTTTAGAAAAAGGAAGGAGAGGAAGTTCTTGGAAGGAAAAAAGGTATGAGGGGTGGGTAGGAATCTGGGATCGGTGTATCCAAGAGGATGTATGAGTCTATCCTCACCACTGCAGTGCAAGGCTTCCGAGAGAATCCTGCAGGAGAGGTCAAAAAATCTCCCTCAACCAGTCTCTTCCGATACAGCCTGCCACACAGTTGGTGGGCAGACGCATCCGCCGCCAAGATTCGAACAAACCTTATCCCTTGAACCCGGGCAAGTAAGTCACCAAGCGAAACGAACCCCTTGGGGTGACCTATGGCAGAGGTGTTGGTTATCCAATAAATGGTTTCCTGGGCGGCGGTACCCATACCCGCCTCCCAGATTGGGTTCTGGATTCTGGGAAGGAAAAAGGTACCAGGAGTAGTAGGAACCTAGGGGTCCAAATCGAGTTCCGTTTCCCAAATTGGGTTCGGGATTCTGGGAAGAAAAAAGGTATCAGGGGCATGTAGGAATCTGGGGGTCAGTCCAAGAGTGACGGACATGAAAAAATCTATCCCTCCCACTGTAAGGAGATGTTTCGGAGAGTGCTGCTGGGTAGGTAAAAGATCTCCCAGGTCCAACCAGTCTCTCCTGATCCGGCCTGCCCTGCAGTTGGTGGGCAGGTGCATCCGTCGCCAAGATCCGGACAAATAAATGAACCCAGGTACATGGGGTGAGGTTTTTGAAATTCAATTTAATTTAGATTACCAACAATAATCTCCCTGGTTCCCGGGCGGTAGTACCCATACCCGCCTCCCAAATTACTGATAATACCTATTGTGAGAAGAATAAATATGTAAAAATGAGATATTTCTTACAATAAAACTGAATATCACTCAGAAGAAATACAATTAAAAAACAACAACAGAATACTCGTAAAAACATTTCAAAAATCAAGAAATTTGTATTTTACGTAAGTACCTATTTTATACCCACTATTTTTACGCATTTCACTTGTATCTATTTATGTTTATGCACTTCGGTAAACAAATTACAAATAACTACTTATTCGGAAAAAGCTGGAACCGAGAATTCAATATCGATGTCGTCTGAACCATCCTATAGATATCGCCAGTTGAGTGGGACATGCTGCTTGCGGCGGAGCGAATGTGGTATTTCTATCTCGTTCTAAAAAACTTCCGATCGTGAGGCCGTCTTTTGATGAAATTTGAATTTTCGGCCGCTGGTAATGCCCTCTTAATAGTTTGGTTTCTTGGACTGCGCCAAGAGTGTAGAGCGAGCACAATATTGTGCATTATGTAGGTACCTACGAGTATTACTGTGAGTTTTGTTTGGTAGAGAAACAGAAATAAGTAGATAAGTATACGCTTTACTTTCACTGCACGAATTGTATTCTCCCGTAAACAAAGAAAAACAACGCGTACCGTTAGTTTGTTAGTTATTTGTGATTTGCTGGGGTTAGAAAGCTTTTCGATTATAATGTTCGTGACTAGGAAAAACGAAAAATATATCTACCTACCTAATTTGGTTTCTCTAAATTTGATTTCTCTAAATTTGATTTCGTGTAATTACATTTGAAAGCAACACTGCCAAAGACTACTTACCTACAACGTTAAAGGAAATGCAATAATAGAAGCTTTACTAGTTTTAGATTTGTTGGCTAGATCCACGGACATACAAATAGATGGACCTGCCCTTAGTGATAAAAGGCGTATTATTTCCCCCTCCCATTGGAACCATTCCATCGGAACCGGCTGGGCTTGCGAGAGCCTCGCGTGAATCTAAAAAATGTGACGTCATCATTCTTGTGCTGACCAGTGTCGAGCTCTCATCGGTAGATTTTATGAAATAACACGGCAAAAATGGTGACTAGTGTTATGAAAACATGTAAAAATAGAAGTGAAAAAGATAATAAACCCAATTTTCGTATTACATTCCATAGGTAAGCATTATTTTAGGCTTATTCAGATAATATACTATGATAACACATAATATCATATCAAGATACATGGCGACGCGAAACACAAAGCCGCTGTTTACTGAGGTAAGTAAATTATGAAGCATTTGTAAAAGTGTCTTAACGAAATACGGCAACAAAATATTTCACTCCGAAAATAAGTGAAACTTTTCTTTGCCGAATTTGGACTTAACATATTTGCTCATATCGTGGCGAGCAATTCGCGCTCCCATGTAAAAGGGTCTATTTATTCAAAAGCAGATTTTACTTTTAAGAACTAAATGGTCATATTATAATGCGAGATGCATATATACTGTTAGATTGATTTATTGGCGAATCACAGTCATCGTCCCTCTCTTCGCCCCGCCATAGTTAGTTTTTACCCCTCATCTGTATGTTCTGGTCTATCTATTTGTATGACTATGGCTAGATCTGAATAGGCTTACTTTCTCAACCGTAGTTATCTCAATTTCTTATTTTGGAGACGCTTTAAATAAATAAAAATTACAATAGCTCCACGCAGGAGGCCCTGAGGAAAAAATCCCTTAGGTCCTATGTAGGTATATATTCCTCCAGCCAACGTCCAGTCTCTTCCGATCCGGCCCGCCACGCGGTAGGTGGGCTAACGCATCCGCCTCCAAGAGCTGTACAAACCTCACCCCATGAACCATTGGGATGTACAAACCACCTGGGGGGACCTATGGCTGGGGTATTGGTTGTCAAGTAAATAGTTCCCGGGGTGGCGATACTCATACCCGCCCCCAAATTAAATTTGAATACTGCGTAAGGGTGTCAATTGCTGCCAATCCGTATTAAAACAACATGCCCCAATTCGGGACTATTGTATCCCGAATTGGGGTACCTATGTTGCGAGGCTAAAGGAATGAGGATGGAAATGAAAAGAAGAAGAGGAAGTTTGGGAAGTTTATAGCTACTCAGTTCTGGTCACCGAACACGGCTAATGCCATTTTTTTATTAAGGAGGCCTTGAGGGAAATAATTTTCATCAGGGCCTATGTCATCTTAGAGTACGGCTGGAGAAGTCAAAGAGACTCTCTCAACCATTCTCTCCCGATCTGGCCTGCCATGCAGCTGTTGGACGCATCCGCTGTCAAGACCTGGACAAAGCTCACCCATGACTCCGGGCATCCCTGCTAACTCATTTGGGGTGACGTATGACAGAGGTCTTGGTTATCCAATAAATCGTTCCCGGGACGGCGGTACCCACACCCAAATTAATTGACGGCTAAGACAACATTATTCGGTATTGGTCAATAATCATTACATAGTATAAAACAAAGTCCCTCCCGCTGTCTGTACGTTTAGATCTTCTAAACTACGCAACGGATTTTCTTGCGGCTTGCACCAATAGATAGAGTGATTCATGAGAAAATTTTTTAGGTATAGGTATAATTTGTCAAGGTTTTGTGTAAATTGGTTGAAATATATAATATATGCGGGCAGCGGGCTGGCAAGCGGGTGGTGTGGAGTTGATATGTATGCAAATTAATAGATGACGTTGGTTATAAAGGTTGGGTAATGGCGTTGTCAGTGTATGGTGTTGTGTTTCGTTGGCCACAGCAACGTGTGGCCGGGTCTGTTAGTGGACAAAAATTTACTAGTTTTCGAATTGCTGAGTTGTGTTACAGAAATCGCCCACGAATGTAATGTAGGTACCTACCTACACGGCAGATCATACCGGAGAATACAGAACTAGAGCTGGCTCGAAACATTTTATGATTATTCTATGTTCCGTGTTGTATTCAAATGAGTAGGTACCTATAATATCATATTGTTAAAACGACGAGTTACAGGGAAATCAATCCCTTTTTCTCGCGAACTGTGGTTTGTAGTCACCTGAAGGATGGTTTTTTTCTACCCGATGTGTGGGCTGCCTTTGGCAACATTAAGGACTTTTAAATACTAAATTTTTTGTATTTTTTTTTTTTTTTTTTAATGGTTTGAAAGAATTTTATTTTATTATTATTTATTTTTTGTCTGTAGGTATTTTAGATTTAATGTAATACTATATTTTTTGTATATCTGGTTGCGCTTACTTTTCTTTTATTAGAGCCCACACATCAGGGGGGATGTGTGATGGATACAGGTAAGGGGTAGGTGGGGGGGTCGCCGGGTCTTATGTGCCCGAGACGGGAGATGCTTGGGTTCGAGTTTGAAGCGAGTTTAGAGAAAAACGTCTTGGCTAAATCTACTATGTGCGTTTTTAGTGGGGGGATTTTCGTGCCTGAGTTAATTATACTATTTCGGACAAACCAAGGGCTTTTGGTATATCTTCTGAGCGCAGCGTTCTGGAATTGTTCGAGTCTCTTGGTGTTGCCTGTCCCCCAAATTGGGGAGGCGTATGTGATGGCGGGACGAATTTGGGATTTATATAAAAGGAGTTTGTTTTGGAGGGATGTTTTGGAGTTTGTATGTAGTAGTGGGTATAAAGCTCCAGATATGCTCCTGGCTTTTGTGAGTGTATTTTTGATATGAGGTGTCCATGTGAGTTTTGTGTCTAGTGTGACTCCAAGATATTTTGCAGTATTCTGCCAAGGTATGACCTGTCCGTACATCGTCACAACACCCACTGGAGTCGAGCCGATTCTTCTTCGTGAGAAGAAGATCGCCACGCTCTTTGAGGGGTTGACGTCTATACGCCACAGGTCATAAAATTCTTGGAGGCTGTTTATATTTTCTTGTAGGCGGTGAGTAATCATCCTGGGTGAACTGTATCTGACCATTGCCGTTGTATCGTCTGCGTACAGAGCTTTCAGTGAATTATGGTCTTCTGAGAGGGGAATATCGTGTGTGTAGATATTGAAAAGGACGGGGGACAGCAAGGAGCCTTGGGGGACACCTGCTGTCATGAATCTAATTTTGGAGAGAGCACCTTTGTATTTTACTTGGAAAGTACGCCGGTGGAGAAATGATTTTAAGACACCGAGCAATTGGGGGTCGATGCCTGTGTTGTGGAGTTTGAGAAGTAGGCCGTATAGCCATACCTTATCGAAGGCTTTGGCGATATCCAAGAAAATGGCGCCAGTTGATCGCTGGGTATTGAAACCATCTATGATGTGTTCCGTGACTCTGAGGAGCTGGTGGAGGGTGGAATGTTGAGATCTAAAACCGTGTTGCTCATCAGGTAGTGTGGATACCTCGTGAATATGCTTTAGGAGCCTGGTGAGGAGAATTTTTTCGTAAATTTTACCGATGTTTGACAGGAGACTAATTGGGCGATGGTTTTCACAGAAGAGGGGGTTTTTTCCCGGTTTTGGGAGAACGATGACGTGGGCGTGCTTCCAACTTTTGGGGAAGTAGCGCAGTCTGAGGGCGGCATTTATAAGATTGACTATTGCTAGGATTCCTTTTGGGGGGAGGGCTTTAAGAGCGAAGTTTGTGACGCCGTCCGGGCCGGGAGCTTTCTTGTTTTTACGGCCTTTGATAGCACTTATGACTTCGGCCGGGGTAGTGAAGTGGATATTTGTAGGGGGGAGTGAGTTAAATATACTATTTACTTGGCGGTTGACATCTGCAATGTGATCGAGGTTGGCGTGTTTGAAGCTGGGGCTGAATTGTTTTTCTAGACTGTCGGCGAACGCCTCCGCTTTGTCTAGGTCGTCGAATACGAGGCCGTTTTCGGCGTGAATGGGGTGGTTCGGTGAGGGGGTAGATTTGAGGTTTTTGGATAGTTTCCACAGGGAGCCATCCTGTGGATTTATCTCTTGAATTTTCATGTTCCAAGTGGTGTTTGAATGCTCAGTTAGTTTTTTCCTAATGAGGGCTTGAAGGCGATTTATACTGGTTTTGACTTTGGGATTCTGATTTTTTTGCCAGTGGCGGCGAAGATTATTTTTTGTTTTAATTAACTCTTTAATTGTGTTTGGGAGGTTTTCTTTGAGATTTTGATAGCGCTCCGGGAGGGTTTTTGAGGCTTCATTTACTGAGGACATTATTGTCTCGGCGAATGTGTCAACCGCTGAGTCGAGTTCGGCCGAGTTTTGGAGGGAGTGATTTATGGATAATTTATCCCCGACTATCTGTGAAAAATATGTCCAATCGGTTTTTTTTGAGGGCAAGGGGGGGGAGGGGTCTAAGAATTTATTGAGAGTTAGCAACACGGGGTTGTGGTCGGAGTCGAGGTCGTTGATAGATTCGATACAGTACATCCAGGGTGATTTGTTAAAAATTGCGATGTCTAGTACGTCGGGTGGGTGGCCCTGGGCGGAGAAATGTGTGGGATCCACAGGGCCTGCGACGACTAGGTCAGGGTGGGATTTGGAGAATTCGAGGAGGATTCTACCATTGGCGTTTGCGCGCCTGCTATTCCAATTTGGATGCTTCGAGTTGAAGTCTCCCATCAGAATAGTAGGCGTTTGTCCTTCGAGAAGTAATTCAAGATCAGACTTTTGCAAAGTCTTTTGTGGTGGATTATATATTGAATTAATTCTCAAAGGGCCAGCTTGCTTGGTAAAAAGGGTTATTGAGGTACTCTCTATGGATGAAAGCGTGGGGGTGATGTTGTGTTTGTGTGCGAGTTTAGTTTTCACGAAGATGGCTGTGCCACCACCTCGTGAGTGTAATCGGTCGTTTCGGTACAGTGTATAGTTTGCGATTTTTGGTGTTGTTGACGGGTTTAGGTGTGTTTCGTTTATGAGAAGTACATCGAGATTGTGTGTATTAGTGAATAATTTAAGCTCCTGTAAGCTCTTTGTGAGACCGTTCGCATTCCAGAAGGCCAAGCGCAGCGCGGAGGACATAGTAGCAGAGTTAGCCATTTAGACGGTAAAGAGAGCGAAGAATTGAGGGGCTGCTGTGAAAATGATGGAGAGGTAATCTGACGTGGAAGAGGCAGAAATGAATTTAGGGATGAGGTCGGCGATGAATTCGCCGATCCTGGAAAAATTAATGTTTTTAAAGAAATCAAATATATTAAAGGGGGTTGATGCAGGGGTGGGGGTGGCTTGGGGGCCTGGGGGTGGGGGGGTGGGTTGGGTAGGCTGGTTCGGGCTTGCAGCCTGAGCGTAGGAGGTGTGGTGGGAGGCGGGGCGGGAGTTGAAGGTGACTTGGGGGATTACCTCAGTTCGGCGAGCGACGGGTGTAGGGTCGGCGGGGCGCTTCGGGCACTCCTTGAAGTTGGCGGGGTGAGGTCCGCCGCAGTTTGTACAGGTGGCAGGGCCATCCTCCCTCCGCTTTGTGCATTCCGCTGTAAAATGTCCTAATGTGCACTTTACGCAGCGGGGGGGGAGGTTGCATCCCTTGGCGGAGTGCCCGAAGTGTTGACATCTGTGGCATTGTGTGGGGGCTGATTTCTTATCTAGGTATTCCACTTTGATCTTGAGGTGGAAGATGGATTGAAGACCGAAAATTTGCTGGCCAGCTTCTCCATGGCTCAACTGGACCAGGACCATGGGGACGTTTGTGCGGTCCGGCCCTGATCGCATGCGGGTGACGGAGATGACGGGCAGGGTCATGTCGAGCAGTTCAAGTTTTATCTCCTCCTCGGAGATTGTGGTAGGGATGCCCCTAAGGACGGCTTTGGTTGTTTTGTCCTCGGACAGTTGGAAGGTATGGAAGTCGGTTTTGTCCTCTTGTAGCAGTTTGGTCGCGAGACGGAAGCTGGAGGAGTCCCTGGTGTGGAGGACAATACCCTGGGGGATGGCTTTTGCGTTGGCGATGTTTACGCCCGCATCCTCCAGCTTGCGTCTCAAAAAGTTCCAATTTTTGTCAGATTTTATAATTATGGGGGGAATTTTGATGGGGCGGGGTCTGGGGGCAGTATTGTCGGTCTGGTCTCGAGTGTTCTCGAGACCGTCAGTTGGGTTTGTGTCGGAGTTTGTCACAGTCTCGGTGTCATTTTGTTCTAGCGGGGAGAATCGGTTTGAGGTAGGTGTCTGGGATTTTGGTGGGGGCGTGTTAGGGGCTTTTCGTTTTCTGTCGTGGTGGGTAGGGTTGGGGGTGATCCAGAGGGGGGGGAAATCCGAGGAGGAGGCGATCGGAAGAGGCGT
This sequence comes from Limnephilus lunatus, assembly GCA_917563855.2. Classification (NCBI taxonomy): domain Eukaryota; kingdom Metazoa; phylum Arthropoda; class Insecta; order Trichoptera; family Limnephilidae; genus Limnephilus; species Limnephilus lunatus. The sequence continues at coordinate 2,989,473 of OU830593.1, read as the reverse complement.
GTTGAGGGCGGCGATGGTGTCGTCTGATGCGCTAGGTTCGGAGTTGAAAGGTGGAATCGGCGGGACACTGAATTTATTCGGCTTTATTAGTGTACTGAGGTATTGTTCAAGCACGGATATTGGAGGGTCAAGCTTTTTTAATTCTAGCATATACTCTTCCATCTTGGTAATCGAGGCACGGAAGTATTTTGCGCGTCCCTCGAACAGGGTGGGCCAGGTTTTTTAACTTGTACACAAAAACAGCACTGAGGTTTTTTTTATTTAACACTAAACTGAGTTACTGTACATTAAAGAGCACACATTGAGGGATTGTTTTACACACGCGTGTGGCATAGACCGGACGGGGCCACGCTTTTGGGGTGAAAACACGTCACTGTGGGTTATATAATAACCACAAAACAACTTTTGGAGAGAACCGGTGGCGTCACAAACAATGTGGGTTTGATAACGAAGCACAAACCATTGAAAATTGTAATAGTTAAATACCGAATTTTCGATTGAATTTTGAGTAGGTACCTGTTGCTGGTGTCCGTAGATATCTACCTGCATACGCAACGGCGGATTTAGGGGGGGGGGGGGGGGGGGGGGCACGGGGGCACGTGCCCGCCCCAGGACGGTATTTTTGTGTACAGTGGAGATTCCATCACAGTTACATACATACTTAGAAACAAATCAAATTATCAGAGTCGTTAAAATATATGAATAAAATAACAGAAAGAACATGAGTCAAAACTTTTGTCTATTTCTGGATGGAATTGCGAATTACCAGATCCGAAAAAGAGTTTTCCTCCCAAATTTCCTGAAATTTTGTATCGGTGTTATCAGTGGCGTAGTAAGCATTGGTGGCACCCGGTGCATAGGTATAACGTGGTGTCAACCCAAGAATAAAAACTGTTAAAATTAATAAAAATCCTCTAATCGTAAAATAGGGGTTTTTAAGAGCAGCCCGCAAGGCTTTTTGGTGAGGCCCGCGAGATTTTTTGATGCATCGAACGGCAAAAAATTCTTTATGAACGCGATAACGGGTTTCTTTCACTATATTATGTCGGATATATTTTAAATAAGTTGAAAAAATAGATCAATTATACAAAATGAAGTAAAGACAACCTTAGTCGTAGGCGGTTAACATGTGAATGTCAATATAGCATTCTGAAATTGCCTTCCTATTGCAATTTCCCAAAATTGCACAATTCAAAATAAGTTCTATTTTAATTTCAGGACTCGTACGCACATTCAAATTTAAGTTAAAACTAGTCAGTTCAGTGTGTTCAAAATAAAATAAAAAATCCATTTGCGGATTCATGTGCTGACGCATTTGGAAAGAAACCATTCTCATGTTCCAAGTGCAGTTAATAAATGCAAGTTGCGTACTATGTGCTGCAACAATCTAAGTAAAACCATTTGCACCTGGATGCAGTTTTGAAGCTGGGGACACAGATTCACTCTCTTGATTTGTTCTCCAAATGCCGCATGAATTTCGAAACCGTTTTTAAATTTCGAGTGGAGTCTCAAAATCTTTTATCTGAAAAATTCTGAGGAAAACCATTTTCTGGCGTGAAACTATAATTTTAACAATGCATAATTAAGTTAAAACCAGTTTTGTGTTCAGAGTGTAACATGTAACGACAATTTCGGTTGTGAGATAGAAAAGGTGCGAGTCTCCAGCTTTAATCATTAATGCTTGCAGTAGGTACGTGTACAGCAGAGACCGAAAATCAACCCATTTTGAAGGAAAAAGGACAAAGGAGAGAAATAGACTATCCATAGCTTCTGTTAAAGCTCTACTGTTGACACAGTTCAATTTGAAGAACACATCATGTGAAGAGTTTAATAAAATTGTTATGAAAGACAGACTAACAGTTTATGAAAGCAATATCCAGCAATGAAAGTATGAGCCGGTTCAGATGAATGAAACAATTTAATCATTAGAATTATTCCTGCTCAGCCACAGACCGGTCAATTTTATTATTTTATTTTTATTTTTTGCGATTTAACTGTCAAATAAATCGTTGAAGAAGAAGATAACACTAATAAAATCTTAACGAAAATATGAAAGAGAACAAGACGCAAAAAAATAGAAAAAGATAATGGTTGCAACTGGGACTTGAACTTATTTCGAGTAATTTCTTCTTCAGTGATGTATCACATTGGTGGGAATAACATTTGAAAGTTATAAAAAGCGAGTTGTTCTTATAAAAAATTGTCTAATAAATATTTAAACATTTTTTCTCATTCTTTTTAAAAATTCCTGACAATTTCCAATTTTTCCTGTTTCCCTGACAGACAGCTGAAATTCCGAACATTTCAGGAAAGTTCCTGTTATCTGGCAACCCTAGTTGCATTCCATTTATGCACTTGCAAATGAAAGAAAGATGATAATCCGCGTTTGCGAGAGCGGTACGGAAAAGCGCCCCCCAAACACAAATTTCGACTTCATAACGCCCTTGTGCATACGTAAGTACCTACCTGCCTACCAGGGCAGTCGGAACCCAAGGTTCGTAGAAAAGCGTTTAAAAAAAGATTAGCTCGCACGGGACTTTTTCGAAAAAAAAAAAACTCTTCGGGCCACTTTCGAAATTTCGAACGCGTGAAGACTGCCACTTGTATTGCAGTTAATTCAAATCTCCCATAGGAACATGGACTTCAAGATACGTCACGAATTTTAAGCCAATCATCCCTCTATATACCCCTTGGAACCTTGGTCGCTTCATCTTGACACGGTTAACTTAAAATTGTTGGTGTATTATTGCAAGTGTAAAGTTGGATAGAACGGATAGTACCTACCTTCATCGGCCGCCTGTAAATCTATCCGTGACAAGATGTTTGCATTGAAAGCACTGTTACCGGACCTTTTGAACACAAGAACTTGGCGGGTGCACCGGTTCCGAAAGAATCAATGACGCAGTTTTTAAAAGAATCTTCAATTGAAATACTCTCCTCTCCTTCCTTTCCTTAAAAAAAACCTCCACACAGCATGCCCAAAGATGACATAGGCCCTGAGGGAAATTATTTTCCTCAGCGCCTCCTGTGTGGAGCTCATGTAAAAAAAAAAAAAAACTATACAATTGTATAACTAGGACAACATTCCTTGACTTGTATATCCATATTTAAATAAACTAACAGTGCTAGCACACACAGACTTATTGTTCTTTTGAAGTAAACTAGCAAACCCAGATGTATGTGCTTCTGAAGCAAGTTAGCAAACCCAAATGTATGTGCTTCTGAAGCAAGCTAGCAAACCCAAAGGTATGTGCTTCTGAAGCCAGCTAGCAAACCCAAATGTATGTGCTTCTGAAGCCAGCTAGCAATCCCAGGTGTATGTGCTTCTGAAGCAAGCTGGCAAACCCAAATGTATGTGCTTCTGAAACAAGCAAGCAAACCCAAACTTACATGCTTCTGAAGCAAGCCAGCAAACCCAGATGTATGTGCTTCTGAAGCAAGCTAGCAAACCCAGATGTATGTGCTTCTGAAGCAAGCAAGCAAACCCAAACTTACATGGTTCTGATAAGCAAGCTAGCAAATCCAGTATGTGCTTATCCAGTATGCCAGTATAATGTGCAGTATGTGCTTCTGAAGCAAGCAAGCAAACCCAAACTTACATGCTTCTGATAAGCAAGCTAGCAACCCCAAATGTATGTTCTTCTGAAGTAAGCTAGCAAACCCAGATGTATGTACTTCTGAAGTCAGCTAGCAAACCCAGATGTATGTGCTTCAGAAGTAAGTTAGCAAACCCAGATGTATGTGCTTCTGAAACCAGCTAGCAAACCCAGATGTATGTGTTTCTGAAACATACTAGCAATCCCAGATGTACGTGCTTCTGAGATAATCTAGCAAACCACTTTTTATAATTTATAATGAATCATTAACTACAGGAACTTTCCCAGATTTATGGAAAAATGCAAATATTGTTCCAATACATAAATCTGGTGATCAATCTTTTGTGAAAAATTATCGACCTATCAGCATTTTATCGTGTTTTGCAAAAGCCTTTGAATCTATAATTTATATTTCTGTATTTTCACACTTTAAACCCCAATTATGCATTAATCAATATGGATTTGTTCCCAACAAATCCACAAACTCAAATCTTCTCGACTTTTGTGATTACGTTTGTAATGCTTTTAATGTAAGAACTCAAGTAGATGCCATTTACGCAGATTTTCAAAAGGCGTTTGATAAAGTTAACCATTCTATTTTACTACAGAAACTTGATCGAATAGGTATTCACGGTGATCTATTTAGATGGTTTAAGTCTTACTTGGAACATAGAACACAATTAGTACTTATTAATGGGTACGAATCACCTCCCGTAATTGTAACATCAGGCGTACCCCAGGGGTCTAACCTTGGCCCTCTGCTATTCTTAATCTTTATTAATGACCTTGGCCCCATGTTACGCTGTGATTTTGTTCTATTTGCCGATGATCTCAAGATTTACCGTAAAATTTCCACTGATTCTGATCATGTTAAGCTTCAAGAAGACCTTTACACACTAAATAACTGGTGCATTCAAAACGATATGTTTTTAAATATTGAAAAATGTTACATTATTACTTTTACTCGTAACAGAAGACGAAAGGATTATGCATATTCCATTAATAATGTTCTATTAAATGCAGTCACCACTATAAGAGATCTAGGAATCACTCTTGATTCAAAGTTTATGTTTGATGTACACATCAGTAAAATTATAAGTAAATAGAATGAAACAAGTACTTTGTTTAAAAACCACTTTATTTGTATTTATATTCGTCGACCGGTTTCGGTTGAACTCAACCTTCTTCAGGACAATAAACATATAAACTAAATTAAGGTACAGAGTTAAGATTAAAGTAAACAAAAGAAAGAGATAGCATATAAGAAAGGGAGAGAACATCAGATACTGGTTGGTGGAAGGGTAGGGGGCGGAGTCACGGGCGGGTGGGGGTGGGGGTTACATAGGGAGAAAGGGAATAACTTTAAAATTGGACACTTCCATCAGAAATAAGGCCGGCCTTCTATACTAACAATAATTTAGCTAAACTTCTTACTAATTCTAAAGATACAGAGGATAAATTAAGCCACTCTGGCATTTATAAACTTAATTGTAACGATTGCCCAGCCACATATATAGGTAAAACAGCGCGTAATGTTAAGATTAGAGTTAAATAACACGTTAGGTGCCTTACAAGCACAGGTTTCTCTGAATTTGCAGACCATTTAATTGACACTGACCATACATTTAACATAAATACAGGAGTAAAAATAATACATATCAATAAAATAGGAATACGTCTTAATAACCTAGAAGCATTAGAAATATCCAAATCAAAGAAACGTAATTGCCAAATTTTAAACAAACAGTTAGAATTAACCAACAGTCCAATTTTAAAGTTATTCCCTTTCTCCCTATGTAACCCCCACCCCCACCCGCCCGTGACTCCGCCCCCTACCCTTCCACCAACCAGTATCTGATGTTCTCTCCCTTTCTTATATGCTATCTCTTTCTTTTGTTTACTTTAATCTTAACTCTGTACCTTAATTTAGTTTATATGTTTATTGTCCTGAAGAAGGTTGAGTTCAACCGAAACCGGTCGACGAATATAAATACAAATAAAGTGGTTTTTAAACAAAGTACTTGTTTCATTCTATAAAATGTCAAGCCACAAAGTGTTTGCTTTCTACGATAATTTTATAAGTAAATCATTGAAAATGATTGGATTCATCCATAGAATATCAAAACCATTTAAATACCCCCAATCCATTATAACCTTGTACAACTCGTTGGTCAGAAGCAATTTGGAATATGGGAGTGTTATCTGGAATCCACATTATTTAAAATATTCTAAAACAATTGAATCTGTGCAAAAAAAATTCCTAAGACTGCTATCATTTAAACTTGGATTTAATGCCATACTCCAATCCTATGAGGAACGATTACAACACTTTAATTTTACAACATTGGAAAAAAGAAGACAATTTGCTGACTTAATATGTTTATATAAAATTATTCATGATAAACTTTTAACCACTCATTGTCTGAGCAACATACATATTAAAGTTCCTAATAGACGTAACTTAAGAAGTCAAAATATATTCCATATTGAAATATTTAATAACAATATTGCATACTTCAATCCACTGTCTAGAATGTGTCGTTTGTACAACACAATTGAATGTGACCTTATTGATATCTTCGCAAACAGTCTCGAATATTTTAAAAAACAAATTAAAAATCTTCTACCATGATATGTCATGGAAGAAGATTTTTAATTATTGTTAATTGATGATATGTCATGATTGATGATATGCTACGATTGTTAATTGCTTTATTATTATGTCTTTTCTTTATTTTAACTTTATTATCCTTTCCAGAAACGTTTCTTTCTCTGTACACTTACCATGTTTTAAATTTCTTGTCTTATATTTCTTTTTTATTATTATTATTATTTCTGTTTTCTTTTCACTACTAGCATCTCCGTCTAGCAACAACTAAACCTTAATTACGCATGCTGTGAACATTTCTAATTGGAGTGTTAATATCAGCTCATATTCCAACGTAATAATATTAATGCAATAATTTGTTAACACTCTGTAAATGTTTCAAACAATAAATAAATAAATAAAACCCAAACATACGTGCTTCTGAAGCAAGCTATCAATCCTAGACTAATGTCCTTCTGAAACACTTATACGGTGGACAGCAGTGAATGAAGGTGGTAAATGGGGATAAGCTACATGCGTCACATAATACATTTGATGAACATTTTCAAAGCAACTTGCTCAGAAGCTCACCGGCCGCCCCTGCTGTCCATAATAGTGTATTACAGTGCTGCCAGTCCTATAGTATCTTCACGCGCTGGCTGCGTAATTACTAATTACTATTGTTAGGTATCTACAGTTCAATAGGTACATATAATCCTATCGTAATCTTCCCACAGCAATGTTTGCGCAGTCGGGGATTCCCATTGAATATAATGAATATAAAGATCGATCTACATTTTCGCGAAAATTGTGAAAATATATGTAATAAAACACGACTCGTTTAAAATAAAGCAAAACTCTCTCGACAAATACATAAGTTGCATTAGATACATTGTGATTTTTTCGTTCCTGTAACAAGGAATAACAGAACAAAATGTGCTCTTAATAATTTTCGGAGCATACTTTGCGATTTTTTTCTATCGACGGAATTTCATATAATTATTGTTTTGGCTCTACGAATGTATAGATATTGTCTTCAGAAATATAGTCGTTTTTTAGAAACTCAAAAACTTGGAAGTGTTCAAGAGAAATATGTTATAAATCTGTAGAAATTCGGGGTCAAACTAAGATTGGGGGGAAATGCCCGACGACCCTAAGGAATTCAGAGTCGAGTAGACGGAGGCAAGGCGAAGGAGAGCCGAGGTCACCGCCCGCGCCCCCCCAAACCTCAATGTAAGAAAGCGGGGGCAAACTTAACATTATTTTATTGTTTAGGTACCATATTTCAGTTTTGTAATCGTTTGGAGAAGGTTAACTGTCATTTTTTTTTTTCAAAAATGACATTTCTGTAGGTAACTAACTAACTAAACTAACTAACCATCACGCCGTTTCCCCGCAGGGGTAGGCAGAGAGGACGGACCGCCACACAACTCGATCTTGGCACACACTCTTTGCCTCGTTCACATTCATACATCTTATTGCTATTCATACATCTATACATGCTCTTCTATTATTCCGACTCTTCACATGGCCCGACTCAAGTATCTGATTCACTTGGTCGTGCCATGTCTTCCTCGGGCGTCCCCGACTTCTTCTACCATTCACATTTGCATCATATATTCTCCTTACACTCCTTTCCTCGTTCATTCGTTCTGTAGGTACTTTCCCAAAATAATTTTCAGAACCATCTGTGTTGTATTTTCGTAAATATATGTATGACAAAGTTCTAACTTTCTAACATCAAGAACTTTAAATAAGTAATCATTCATTTTACAAGGTTCTAACATAACTCCCCCCGGAACTTAGATGCATAACAAGCCCAACAGAATTTAGGTCCAAATTAAAAACATACCTTTTTGGGATCTCATACGCTTAAATAAAAATACCTATCGGAGAGTATCATAAAATTTTGCTTTTGTTTTCAAAATACGCTCATTACAGAACATTTTATATATTATAGTTCCCAATTATGTCCTATGCGTGCGAACTGTGTCTTAATTGATCTAAATAAACAATAACAGTGTTAATCTCTAGTGACCCTCCAGGTAAGTATGGTCTTGTATATATTTTCTGCCTGTACAGTGCATTTTTACAGCAGCATCGCGATCATTGGTCAAATCATTGCACATATAGTTTCGTATCGGTGATCGATGAACCGGTGGATGCAATTTTTAGCCATAAGTTGTTGTCTATAGTTAAAATAAGATTGTATAAACGTTTTATAAATTTGTACAGCGCCCTTGAGGTGATTTTTCACAAAAACGGCACTATACAAGTCATCCAAATATTATTATTATTTATCACATAAACTCTCTATTTTGTTTGTATCTGAGAGTTGATCGTTATTACGAGGCGCATTATGGTTCGCCACTTTGGTTGGATAGGGTTCTAACTTCGCCTTACCATGTTTTAAGGCAGTGGTTCTTAACCTTGTTAAAGGTACCGACCCTCACCAGTTTCATATGCGCATTCACCGAACCCTTCTTAATTGGCTTGTCACCACGAATCATATGAGTTGGGGTGTATCTTGACCTCCGCCGAACCCGCGAGACTGACTCACCGAAATCGAACCCAGGTTAAGAACCACTGTTTTAAGGTTCCAAAGTTTGCAGACGAATTTTCGTAATGTATTTAACAATTTTGGTTAAAGTAATTTATATCGTATTTTAATAGAAAACGTTTAAATAGGACGTGGCCCTAGCATGGAATCGTATTAGGGATATGTAATTAGAACCTTTTGAAATTAATTATTATGCCCTGGCTGGTAACATACAGTTCTATTTACGAGTTTATGTACGTTCTAAAATGGTAAGTTTACGTCCTACTTAAATATTTTCCTTTAAAATATGTTCAATTAGAATACTTTACATAAGATTAAACCTCAAAATCGGAAATTGGAAAATAAATTTTATTACGAGAAATCGTCTTTGCAAATTTTGACACCTCATATCTCAGAACAAGGTGAAGAAAAGTTAGAATCGTATCCAAATGAAGTCCATTATGGTCGAGTAAGAACTAAGCATAAATATACCAAACCACCCGAACTGAAAAAGAACCTTGGTTCTCGGTAGGTACTTGGTACTTGCAAGCACTGCTTGAAGTGTTATGGTGTGGTGATTTCAGAGAGGGGCAAAAGGGGCAATTTGTTACAGTTTCGCGCCAAACTACATGACTAGGTAGGTACTGTCACTCTGCCTACTGCCGGGACAAGGGCACTGCCCCCAAACTCATGGTAGTATAACATTACTAAAATTTTGTTAATTTTTATAGCGCTATTTATGTCAAATATCCTAATAATAATAATATTTGGCTGATTTATATAGAGTTGTTTTGATGAAAAATCACACAAAAACGCAGTACAAATAAATATCTATAAGTATAATAAAATTAATGTAACTGGCTTTTAACTAAGATTTTTTTATTATAATTAGTGGCTTACATAATATAAGACTTATAGCTAACGACCTACGACTAAAACTAGTGACTTAATGACATACATATTTACAACTGTGACTTAAAGTTAGAGATATACAACTTACTTTTAAAAATACTTGTTTTGGAATATTTCTATTTTTGAGAGTGATAATTCTTGGTGGAATTATAATTTATGACTTGTTTTGGGTTATCCAGGGTTGTCAGTGATAGTGATAACATTAAAAACCAAAAACAAAAAAAAATCGGTAGGTTATAGATACAAACAGGAAACATAAAACATGCGCACTTGAAGTGAAATATCACAAAACTACGCTATATGTATAAATACTACGTTATTATTATTATAGAAGTATCAGACGATCTTAAATTTGCAGCGCATATCAGAGTAGTAGATAATCAGTAAAAGACCACCACTCAGAATCGAAACTTAGCCTTAGCCGTGTTTGGTGACACTTTCTGAATAGCCAGGTACTTCCTCTTCCCCATCTTCTTCCCTACCTCCCCTTCACAACACACTCTAATTATTGTAGTTGCCAAAGCCATAGTGGCTCCGTAAAGTTGGGCTCTTGTGCATTATTCACTTTAAAAACATACCACAAACTTAACTGTTGGAAGTGATCAGCCTTCATAAGTTTTGTGTAAACTTTTAGTTGTAGAATTATAAAATAAAAACAAAAAGAATGAAAGAAAGTTGTACCTATAATATACAATATACTTACTTACCAGTTTTATTCTGCAGTTATCTTATTTTTGTTGATCATAATAAAGCGTATTGTATTATTATTAACAGAAGAGACTTAGGTACTTAGCTACTGATTTTAAAATTTAGTGCAGGCGGTCGTAGGAGGAACTAACAAATGAACATACTGCTTCCTAACCTTCCTATTTCTCATCTCATTCGTCAGCCCCACAATGTACTCCATTGGGGATGCCATAGAATCACTGGCTCCGAACGGTTGTGACTCAAAAACAAATTTCAAAATAATTTTCTGCAATTTCTACAGTAGCAAAGTCCTTACTGCATAATATATCATAGCTTCCTTGATGGCATTTTACTTCTGATAAACCATTGCTGTTCCAGTTTCCAGTAAAACTTCACTCCAGACCAGTCCATGGAGAATTGTTCCTGTAAGCCTGGTACAAGAATAACTTTGTTTCCTGCACCGTCTTAACCCCTGGTCTGAGTCTCACTACAATAGCAGTTCAGAGAAATTACAGCTGTATTACAGTGCACTGCAATGGTAGTGTTGAGACTTCCATCTTAACCCCTACACTGAGTCTGACTACAGTGGCAGTTCAGAAAAATTATAGCTTTATTACAGTGCACGGCAATGGTAGTGCAATGGGAGTCAAGAGTTTGTACATATTTAGTTAATTCTCCGGAAAAATTTTCTATTTTTAAGAAGTAATAATAGGCAATCAAATAGTGTGCACTTAATTTATTTGGGGATAAAGAATTGACATACTTAAATAATGTTTACAGAAAAAGGCCAGGACACAATCATAATCAATATAATCACACTATGAAGATATATTTAAATAACGTAATAATTTCAAGTATGCATCTGTGGTGAATATTTTACAATATATGGTATAAGCAAACCATTTTGACAGTCCCGAAGAACAATGTAGGATGTGCGATTTTGTAGTTTTGCAGTAGAGCTGATTAAAATTTTGTTTCTGTGTTTTTACTGTTTTTGAGATCAAGAAAGATAGTGTTGTTTTGATATTTGGCATTTCATTAAAAAATTCAGAAAATACAGACTTTTAAATCAACAAAATAAGCCAACAGAAGGATTTTCAATTTTTAGCAGATCTGACATTGTTCTTGAAAACCGTCAATTTTATTGATGTAAATGATTATATTATTATACTTTTGAATGTAGCTATAACTTTGTGGTTATCGTAACGTATACGTATAACGGTTAGGGCAAACGTATACTGAGGAAGGAACGGTCGTTCCGAAACCGGTCGGCTTTAAACAAATATACAAGTGGTTCAAACAAAGTAACATTGTTTCATTTATCTTTGATTATATTATTATTATCAATTTGTAAGTACAGCGAAATATTATTTTTGTTAATATTAACTATCAGAGAAATTACATGGGTATTAATTTCATACATGTAGAAATCATTAATTTTAACCTTTTCACCAAAATTACAATGTGTTTAATATTATTAATTTAATGTCAAGTTATTTGAAATGTTCCTTAAAATAATATCAACAAATAAATAATTATAGTTTTACTTCTTTTAAAAATTTAATACCCTACTTCAATGATTTTCATTATTTTTAATAAAACAATATAATTTTTTTTTTTAAAGAAAATACACTTTACTAAGGGAATGTAGGTAATAAATATAATGAAGAAAAAAAACAGTTGCAAAGAGACTATATATTAATATTTTTTACTATAATTAATAAAAGTTAATATTATACAGCTCAGATGAAGTTTGGGTACAAGTGAAACTTGGCTAGTCTAAAATATTAATAAATTATTAGTGGCAATAAAACTGTTTTCGTTTATAATATCGTTTATATTAAGAAAATAAAAAAGGTATCTGAAGTAAAAGTCGGCCATAAGAAAATAAATACTTTTGTATTAAATTTAGCATTTAAACAAAAAAAGTATTAAGAAAAACTTCATTGCAAAAAAGAGGAAAAATAGATAGAAAACTTGGGTCCAAATTTTAAGATTTTACAAACCTCAATATTAACAATAATGTGTTTACTTAACATCCTATTCCCGTGTAAGCATGCTATCGGTGGATAGAGAGAAGCAGATTTCAACTAGATAATATTATAGATTATTCCCTCATATCTAAACAATAAAATATTACGTTAGTTACAAAATCTCTCAGATTAGAGATTTATTTTTAAATATTCTCGATTGACATTCAATTTCAAATTTTTGAATGTGTATATCGACGATCTTCCAGTTGATTTGCTGGACATCTTCGAAAAATTTAAATTGATTATCCAATTATCTAACACACTATAAAGAGGAAAGATTTGATTGATTGTTTGTTTGCAATGAATAGGCTCCGAAACTACTGAACCGATTTAAAAAATTCTTTCACTGTTGGGAAGCTACACTATCCCCGGGTGATATAGGCTATATTATATTTTCAAAAAAATTAGGGATCCTTACTAAAACTCCAATAATGTAACCCAAGGTGTAAACAAATTACCTAAAATATTCTTTACTACTGATGATAGAATAAAATAATGTACTACGACTTTGCAGAACACATCATTATTTACAAAAAGTGTCATGACAGCATATGTCTAACTTTTATAGTTATGCCACAATAATTGTTCTTTTATTTAAAAAATTAGCTAAAATGTCGCCGCTTGAAAAGGCTCTTTATTTGTATCTTGGTTTTAATCCTTATCAAAATAAATTACTTCATATTCAAGACAGCTTCAATACCTTTATTTAACTTTTTGAATTATTCAATTCGGATATTTCATTCAAAAGATATCACAAGTTTAAAAATATTAGTATTAGAAAAAAGTTGCATGGTCGCGCTCACCCCGCTCGGCTACAGGCCGGGCGGGAGGGGAGTCAAGAAATGAAGTGCCGCGCGGCCAGGCGGGTATAACTCCGATCCAAAAAGTCAACCGAATCTTTGGTGATACCTATCATAAGAAGGGGACTTCGATTTGTTTATGGTCCCCGGTTACGGTACAGTACGGTACAGTACGGCTATGGTACCTGGCTAGGACTGAATATTTGGAACGCGGAAGGGGGGTTGGCGGGACGGGGGAGCGGGAGAGCGGTGGCGGGGAAGGTGGAAGTGGAACGCTGGAGGGGAATGCACGGGAAAGGACATGCAAGGAGAAACATTTTATTTCTTTGAATATGGCATTGCAACGCATGCCGGAAAACAGCTATAATATGTAAAAGTGTACCCTATATCTGGTACAATACCCAGATAAGTCATAAACAACACCGAATCGATTATAATGTAGAAAAACTTATTATAAAATAATAAAATGTTGATGTTTTCTGGGTCACTAGTAGGATATTTCAAGATGTCATAGTAATGTACCGGACCATTATGCCTCCTGACTTTGTATTATAGCATATTAGACTCGTGTAAATAATATTTGATTTAGTGAGCATTCAGCATTTTCTCAAAACTTAGAGATGTCTGACTAATCAACTGGATGATCGATATGGTAAATTTTTAAACGCAAAGAGAAAACTTGGTGTTTTCTCTAAAACTGTTATATCATATTATGTCCAACTGTAATAGAAAAGAAACTAGAATGAGTTTTATGAAGACGTGACAGATATAGCACTATTTGACTCAAAAGCTTTTGATATTTGTTTATTTTATGACAAACAAGTACCTAAACACTATGTGGCCCTAGAGGTTATTATAGCTATATCATCATGAATTAATACAGTTAGATGTCACAAGGAAATCCAGTAGTCTGTCTTCAAATGATTATTATTGCAACTAATAGCCAAATAAAACAATTTATAACAAGCAAAGCAGCGGAGAGGAAAATGTTTTAATTATCTATCATTAACCACGGGTTTACTATCTATGACTAGAAACATTTATTTGGGTTGTTAATCACTTATAATTATAATTAGAGTTACATCAATTTTTCTACGAACTAATTATTAAATGATAAAATAATAATATTATTACAGGTACTAATAATTTAATAATGTCATTTTAAATACATGTAGGATTACGAAAGATTTTTAAAATATTTATATTGAGGGATCAGTAGGATTTATCGGACCAGTTAGGATTTCATCAGAGCCGAACCCTCTGATATGAAAATATCTGGAGTCGGTGAAATATTTTCCCATTATGTTTCTGGTGGATTGACGTATTGTTCTTGTATTGTTTTGTATTCATTATACTTATATAGTGCCCTTACATTGCGTGAATTTACTAGATATTCATTTGTGGAAAAGTGTGTGGAAGGGTTTAGTCTTTCATTTGGGAAAGATTTAACCCGGACATAAAATCTGGAGCACCGTAAAAAATGTTATAAAACTATGAGAAATAAAAGTGATAAAAATGTTAGCAAATCCATAATTCAGATTATTTATCTTTCTGTCTACCGTTTGTATGTCAAGATGTAATTATAATATGACATAACCTAAATTCTACTATTGATTTTACACAATTTTATTTTAATTTTCTACAACATATTAACTTTTTGTTTACCGGATTATTCACACACTATTAAAAAAATTATTTCTCTGAATATAACTGGCTATTCTTGGGAGACTACTTATGGTAGATTATACACTATTTTTATAAATATGTAAGCACATTATCTGGTAAGATGTTACAATTTAAAAAAAAATTTTTTGGCAAAAAAAACTAGTAAGTTATTACGAAAATAGAATCAGCTGCCGCGCGGTGAAAATTCTGCGTCGGCGATCAAAAAGTTAAGCTCGATTATAGAATGGAATAAATATGATTAATTACGGAGGCAATTTAAAGCCACAAAAATCCAATTAATACCAATAGGAAAGACGTGGATAAGTTTAATAGTTTTTGGTAAGTATCCGGTATTTGACAGTTGCACCAAAACTAAACTCCGAAAACCACATTTATTTCACTATTACACTGAAATACCGGCCTTAAAAGTATTAACGCGTACAACACATTTACATATATCACTTCTATATATAACACACACTTCAACACATTTGCCCTGATGATAGGCTCTGTAATGCTTTCCAAGCTAAAGGAGGAGGAAGAGCAACACAGCAGAGTAAGCCAAAAATTAAACACGATGATTACTGTAGACCAGCGATCGGCAATTGGCGGCCCACATGCCAGATGTGACCCGCGAAGTGCTCCATTCTGACCCGCTGGGCTACTAACTAGTTGGTCTTAGTATTTCAAAACATGTAACGACCACTTGAAGCACGAGGCAGACACAAGCGCACTGATTGAGCAGGCTCGCACGCGCACGAGTGACGGTCATACGGAAAAAAATTACATATTCATATGGCCAACCAAACTAATTGCCGACTGCTGCTGTAGACTAATTTTAAATAGAGTAGGTTTACAGGACAAAAAATTGTCAGCAATTTATTAAATTAGTATAAGAAAATAAAAATAAGTATACAATATCATTAAAGTGTTTAATTCTCTGAAGTGAGGATATAAAAATCCGTGCTTAGTGTCTTGATTTTTGTAATATTTTTAATGGATGTCTCACCAGATGTGTTGAGCCTCCCTTTATAAAACTTAGTAAAGGTGTACCTACGTACAATAAAATGAACACACTTTAATTTTATTAATTACATGCCAAAAAATAATTGAATCATTACTAAATATGTAACAAAATAATTGACTAGACACTCTATGTACTTATATATTAAAATATTACTTATTTACTTTAGCAGGCATTGATAACATAAACATTAGAATTTAACATTATGTTTATAGGTTCTCACAATTCTAAGGTAATAACAATTCTAGGCTATTAGAAGTATTTTCAATTTATTGCAAAATGCTCGGCAATTGCCAAAGTGTCAGGATGGCCGAGTTTGCATACTCGAAAGTGTTCCGATATCCTTTTGAATATGGTCCGTTCTGTCTGGAATACATAAACCTTGTCACATCTGAGGTAATAAACTACATCTGTCTCAAGAGGACACTTGGTTGCAGGCCTCGGTAGGTCTCGTACTTTTATCATACGAACGTAGTTCGAGCATGTAAATTGGCCATCCTGATAAATCGGCAATTGCTAAGTATTTAATTGAATTTGTTCCTGAAGTCTTGGAAAATAAATTACCTTTTTATTAATTCCATAAAGGAGGCTCTGAGGGATTCTATTTTATTCTGGGCCTAAATCATCTTTGAGGATGCTGTGTGGAAAGTCTTTTCAGTAAAGAAGTGAACTTGGTCTCTTCAAGACCCATTTTGTAGGAGGGAGAAAACACAGAAGACGGCAAATCACTCCACAGCCGAGCTGTTGAACACAAGAACACCAATTGCTCAGGGCATCTTGTGTTAAAATATATTGGTAGAACAAGGATAGCATTCCCAACTGACGTCTGTGATCAATAATATAACAATTGATTCAAGTTGAGATAACAAAATGACAATTTACCCCGTTTCTACAAAACAGGTTTTTTTTCTGATATTTTGAAGAAAATCTCTAACAAAGATACTTCTTAAAGGCACCCAGGATACTCCAAGGCAGGGGTTCCCAACTTCTTTCAGGTCGTGACCCGATTTTGGCCTTTGGGAGAGCAAGGTTTCGTCCGCCGTATTCTTTAAACATAAAGAAAATTCAATTACAATACATTCTTCATATTCACTTTCTCATAAATGTCAAATATTATTATTCAAACTTACAAACACAATACATATCTCTGTTTTATGCAGATGGCAGATGGAACCTTGTTCTTCCAAGGGAATAATGACTTCTGGAGAATTCCATTCCACGCCTGAGGACAGCAATTTACTATGGCACATACTCCCCCCCACACATTTACGCTTGTCCAAGCTAGCGTAAATTGAATCTCATATGTGATCGGAGATTCGCAGATGAATATTCGCGCCGACATAACATTTAGTAAATTGTATATTATATCCGGATATCAGATTAAAAATTATGATGCTATTCAAACTGATAAAAACTTACAAGATGAAAACCGATTAAAAATTAATATTATTTCTATAAAATATATATATTTTTTATTATTTTGGGTAAGCTCGGCAACCCCACAGAAAACCCTTCCTTCACTTCCCCATTCTTGGGTTGCGACCTATTAGTTGGGAACGTATGACCCAAGAGCTATGGCATCAATGATCATGATCATTGGGGTCATGTCATAAAAATAAACATTTTTATGTACACAATCAGTTTCAATTTTTAAAATAAACGAAAATCTTTAACCTTTAGATGCCCAGCGGTCCCGTACAGGACCGCGGATTTGCGTCGTTCAATGCCCAAGGTCCAAGGCCTGAGGTGATTAAGATGCGAATATTTCATAAAAAATGCTTGAGCGGTGGACTAACTTCGTTGCACGCGGCGTACAAGCGTTTGAAGGAACCTTTAGATGCCCAATGGTCCCTTACGTGACTGCGGATTTGCATCGTTCAATGCCCAATGGTCCCGTACGGGACCGGTGATTATGGTACGAATATTTCACAAAAAATACTTGGGCAGTGGGCTACCTTTATTGCACACGGCGTACGGGCGTTTAAAGGTTAATGCCATTCTCCTCAGAACTATTTAAAAGATATTAAAGTCCCTCTAGTCCTGAGCACCTCAATTATTTTTCTACTAAAATTACTTTTATAATCATATATGCATTATCGTAATCTGTTTACATATAATTATCTCATCATACTAATTAAATAATATTTTCTAATCATGCTAATTTAATATGATTTTTTTAATCACATTAATTTATAATTTTCTTATTATACTAATATATAATTTTCTCATCATGCTAATTAAATATGATATTGTCTCTAAAGGTGATTTTCCCTTCATACTAATTTATAATTTTCTTATCCTAAATAAATATGATTTTCTCATCATACTAATAGGTTTAAAAGTGGATGGTTTGAAAATACAGCTATCTTGGAGAGCATTCACTTCTATGTTCCCGATGGTTATCTTTGTCACCGACAGCATAGACTGTTCTATCTTCCGACTTGCAGGACTAACTTGCCAATGGTCATGCCGATCGGGAGAGCAATCTTGCTGTTGAACAGAATTAATTCGGATATCGACATATTTAGCGTCAGTGAAGCTGCTTTTAAAAGGCAAGCTCTATTAATGCTTGTATAGTTTTTGCCTACCATTTGTTTTATATTTATATTTATGTTTAATGTAATACTCTTACAATTGTATTTTAAAAACTCATTAAAATGTTTAATTTTGTAATGTTTTTAAAATAATAAATAAATTGAATTGAATTGAATAATTTTCTTATCATGCTAATTAAATATGATTTTCTCATTGTACTAATATATAATTTTCTTATCAAACTAACTTAAATCTATATTGTTACCGTAAAACCCTTTAATGTTTTGAGGCCCCGCATAGTTATATTTAAATAATGTATGCAAGAATCAGGTGAATCAAATATTAAAACAACTCATATTCTAAACTAGGTGATGTTTCACTTTGTATGCTGTACAAATTTCTTAACCTCTCGAGCGATAGCCCAAATTTGGATAGGTGAATGTTACGAATATGGCCTATGTCATCTTTGGGGATGCCGTGTGGAGAATCTTTTGAGGAAAGGAAGCTGTGGGAAGGAAAGAGGTATGACGGGTGGGTGAGTGATGGATGTATGAACCCATCCCTCCCATTGCGGTGCGAGACGATGTTCAGAGAGAGTCAGTCTGCTGGAAAGGTCAAAAGGTCAAATCACCACTTATGGCATCTCTAGTTCGGGGCGTATTGTAAGGATGAAGGAAGTGGGGAGGGGAAGAAGATGAGAAAGAGGAATGTTGGGAAACACCTGCCTATTCAGGTCTGAGTTACTAAACACGGCTAAATCCATTTTTAAGTAATTTTTCAATAGATTGCAAACAGTCATTTCTCACCAGGGTGATACTGAGAGTATCTACCCTTCTGGGAAGTAGTTGTAATGCTAGACAAAGGTACAACGGTTAAGTGGGACCATGCTGGCCTGACAGATGACCGTTGGAATTCCAAAATCAACAGCGGTTGCCCACATATGAGATGGGCTGAAGAACTAAAGAGCATCGGCCTAACTGGAGAAATGAGGGAGGCCTGTATCCAAAACTGGACATCAGAAAACTTTTGAAGAATAAAGCATAGTTCTAATAGTTTATTAAATTAATTAAAAACTATATTATTAATAATTTCAAATACAGAATTCTTAAGATAATGAGAATTATAGATTTATCTAAACATAAATGTATACATTATTGTATTTATGTATATATTTTTAAAATATGAACAAACAACTTTCAAATTGACAATCTTTATTTTTAGATACATGGTAGTGAATTCCAATCATAGATAATAGACACAAGGGGAGATATGGCATGGAAGCGTGCCGACTGTCGCCAATCTAGACACAGTTTAATAATAATAATAATGTTTCATGGACGATCTACCTAGTTTCTATTATCTATGATGCCAATGATAAATAAATAGATAATAAATATTTATACAAATTTTACACATTCTTTTGTACCATTAAATCATAACTTCTATAAAAATGTATGCTATGTCCTTATTTCAAATATTTACATAAAATAACATAAATAATATTAAAATAATTAATGTAAATTCATTAAAATAGTATGTAAGTATATTCGGGATTTCAAAGTATGTAAATATATTATTCAGATCTAAAAAAAACTTGGGTGTAAAATATTTTATGTATTAAAAAACAGCAAAAATCAATGACATTACAAACTACATAAAGAAATGTTGTAGAGATCTCGAAGTGGCAAGCAAAAGATTGTGTTTTATTTTTTTATATGTTTTACAGATTAATGAAATCCTATTGCAATACACATGAAATAATTTACATAAACTTTAAATAAATGAAAAATTTTACAATAATATATTTTAGATTTCTTGCCTAAAATGACTATTGAAACCTTCAAGGCCAATGTTGACATGTCAAAAGACCTAGAGACATCATTTAGCAGCACCATACTTCGTTTCATGCTATGCTGGGCGAGAACTTCAGTTCTGCCATGTGGAAAACAAAGAAAGTCTTGGTGTCGAACTTGGCAGTAGTTGTACGGTATGAACTATACTAAGCATTTCAGGAGGTATGGGCTGTCAATACAATAGTTTTTTATGTTAACCCGTCTGCTTGATTCAATATATTCGCACCTCACAATCCGAAAGCCTCGGTTTCGCGTCAAACCGGTCAAACCGTCACTTTGGATCGAGATTGAAAAATATCTATGCAAGATAGCTTTCATATTTGAAAATTTATATGTAACTTAATTATAAGCACCTGCTGACAAGCCAATTCAATTGGCTTAGCAGGACTTGTTTGTGATTTGTAATAACTATTCTTACAATAATAAATAAAAAAATAAATAAAAAAAGACAAAGAAGATATATAGCTTTTAAAATATAAAGTCGCTCGGGACGTTTTTGGTCTTATGAAAATATAACGCGATTACGTGTTTTGGGACGTATTTATTCCTAAACAAGCAGACAGGTTAAAAGTTGTAAGTGTCCCATTTATCCTATATTGGAGACTTCCGTAGCGCATTTTAGAGAGCAAATCCATGTGATGTATAAATCGTGGGTATTCGCCATACATTCTCATATGAAGATAACTTAGATTTTTTTTTAAATTATCAATTCTATGTATTTTGCTGGTATGAGGTATTCTAGTTTTGATCTTATAGTTAAACATCGACGTCAAGATATGGTAATTGTCGTAGGTACTTACAAATTAGTAGTTTTAGTACTTTAGAATTTGTGTGCTATCTCTAACCAAATTGCATAAATGTGTGCCAAAATGCCCTCCTGTGTGATGAGAAAGTAATTCCATTTCACAGCAAACACTAGTAAGACTATTAGAGAAAACGAGATTGCAACACATAAGTGTAAGGACAATATATATATAGAGCAATCTGTATTCCTCTTAGTGTAAGCGAGTGAGCGTATCTTGTCATCTCAATCATACCAGCCATGTAGAAAGTAGTATTCACCGCAACTTTTAAAAATGAAAACGCCGCCCGGCCTTACATATATTGCGTTCATACACACATATTCTTTGAATGTCTATGTCATACAAGAACAATTAAGAATTTACTGGAAACATGAAGAGTTACTTATCACATTTTCTGTTAATTTTGTGAGACAATAACGTGTCTAAATGTATTGTAATGTCATTGATAAAAATATATTAAATTATAATAAAATTAATGTAAGAGGTTTATATATAACACCACCGATGAACCGGGGTTATCAATAAAAAAGAATAACAAAATAGTAAAAATGGTTATATAAAACTTGATTTTTGATAAATACAAAATGAGCAAGTAGAGACAGAGAGCAAAGACAGTCGGTTCAAAATTCTATACACAAGAAAATTTATCAAATAAATTATGCAGTGCATTTCCGCTTAAAATGCACAGGTACTGATTATACAACAAAGTCTAGAACTGACTGAGATCATCACTTTCTATATACCTATGACAGCATATGATATTTAGGGGTAATATTATTACATACAACTAGAGGCAACTCCTAAATCAGCATTTTCGAGTTACACATAAACCATATCTTTATTTCGAATTATTGTGTTGTGGCATATGTTCTAAAACCAATATGCTTATAAACAACCATCATTGCCCTCTGTGGAGTAAAAACTCAAGTTTAGGTTCGGTACTTAGCTAAAACCTACCATCGGTTATGTTAAATAATTACTATCAAACAGATTTCTCTCTATCTAAGTCAGTGATGAAGTGCATTGATATTATTGGTTTCAAATATGCTTACAGTGTGTTTTTTTTGCTTAAGTATTAGTTCTTTAAAATAATATATAATACTACCAAGTCAGTAGTTATGGTTTTTAAAAACAAAAACGAAACCATCCAAACACCCTCAGTATGGTTAGATGACAGGAAAATGAATGTTTATCACAGCGTTAAGTACCTGGGACACATCATCACAGACGACCTTAAGGATATCGATGATATGGAAAGGCAGAGAAGAGCGATATCTGTTAGAGCGGGTATGCTGTCAAGACGTTTTTACCTATGCAGCCCAAAAGTAAAAAGAATATTGTTCAACGCTTTCTGTACCTCGCTGTACACATCAGAACTGTGGGTTGACTACACTGCATCCCAATGGAACAAGTTAAAGGTTGCTTACAACAACGCATACCGTCAACTTTTCCGCCTACCGAGATACTGCAGTGCTACGGAAATGTTCCTGGAGGGACGAGTGCACACTTTCCGAGCACTTCTCCGCCACCACATGGGACTACGCCAATCGAAGAATGCAATCATCACTGCCATGACTACCTGGTTGGAGTCCCCCCTGATGGCCCTCTGGAGACGGGAGACGATGAAATACCCTCCGTAAACAGCTGCATGAATTAATTTTACTGTTTATTATTATTTTTCTCGTGTTTTTCATGCTTATTCGTTTTTTTTTTAATTATTTATTTATATGTTGTTATTTATTTATATGTTGTTATTTACTTTATTTTTGTTTTTAACATTAACTAATTTTTTGTTTCAAAATATGGAATGTATTGCATTGCACTACCCCTGCATACATTCTGGAATAAACTATTATTATTATTATTATAAAACCCTTTGTTAATAAATACGACAGAATTCTTTGAATCTGTTTCTATTTTAATTAGCAAGCGGGGACAAGCAGTTTATACAGAAACTCATGGGGACCGAGCCAGTGTTTTTAACTGGGTAGATTTAAAAATTACAAAGTCATGTGATCTGTAAAAATAAATCAAGAATACTTAATTAAACGGAGTGTTTTACTGATTGTGACCTGATAAAATTAAATTCTTTTATCAATGTCTTGCATGGGCGAGAAAATACAGGTATGGTTTTGTGTGTAACTCAAAAATGCTGAATTTTCGACATATCAGTTGTAGTAAACTCTTCTATATTATGCATAACATAGGCATCTTAATCAATTCATAATTACAATATGGATTTACGTTAAAAAATTCAACCTTTGTAAGATGAATGGATTTTCTATCTTTTATATTTAAAGCAAATATGTACATATATGACTTTATTATTAAGACCAACTAACCATCATGCCTTTTCTCCGCAGGGGTGGGCAGAGAGGATGGAAAACACTTGGCACACACCCCTTCCTTTAATAACCTTGTCCACACACCGCCCGGCTAACGTTCGAAGCAGTTTCCAAACAACAAGAAATTTTGTTAGCAGTCAAAAGGAAAAATAATGTTATGAAATCAATTGTATGGTTAATAATATTACATTCGAGCCTTTCCATTAAACATTTTATCACAAAACCTTCCACTTGAAACCTGTCATTTAAAAAATATTTGGAATAATTGCTTATTATTTCATTAATAATAATTGTGAGAACCCAAAAACATCATTACTTGTTACAGTGAAATCCTCTTATTAGATTTTTCAATGTACCACAAGAAACAAACTTCATGAGGAAAAATCTTATATCGTCCTCGTTAAGCCAAAAGTCACCAATTCCAAATACACAGCTTTTAGAAATGGCAATTCATGAACCTTTTATTTCTATTTAGAATAGATTACATTGGGGCATGTTTTGACACAATTTATGTGTTTTAGTTTTAACATCACAGATAATATTTGCGACATCTGTGTATTGGGATAGCCTCTGATGGACAGGGTCGGACTTCCGCCTAGGCCCACAATGCTTGGGCCTACGGCACCAACCCCAGAGGGGACCCCGTATATAGTATAATATCCCTATTATGTTGTTCTAAAAACTTATTGTTTGAAAAACTTATTATTG
The DNA here is from genome assembly GCA_917563855.2 of Limnephilus lunatus. Taxonomy (NCBI): domain Eukaryota; kingdom Metazoa; phylum Arthropoda; class Insecta; order Trichoptera; family Limnephilidae; genus Limnephilus; species Limnephilus lunatus. The sequence continues at coordinate 2,965,386 of OU830593.1, read as the reverse complement.
TTATGTAAAGAATGGTATGTGTGTGTGTGTGTGTATGAATGTAATGTATATGCATGTGTGTGTATATGTATGTGTGTGTGTATATGTATGTGTGTATATGTATGTGTGTATGTATATACATATCTATGCATATGTGTGTGCATGTGTGCATGTACATCATATACATAACTTTCTATGCTTACAGTACTGAGATGGTGTCATGTAGGGTATAATATACTTTACGAAATGTTTTCTTAGTATCGTGAAGCGTTTTATGCTCCATTACGTTATTAATAGACAAACCTATTAAAATTTTTAAATATAATGATTAAAAAAAAAATAGTAGGCATTTCCCGATATTTTGCCTAAGCATTTCTCTAGGATAACTGGTTTTATATCAGGTTTCTTAAATTCCTATAAAGCGTTAAAAATACTTGTGTTGGAATCTTATACGAGGGTTTCACTGTAAGATAATGTCAGCGTGTGATGTATTGGACACGTAATTATTAATCTTTTTCATCGACTTCGAGATCGAGCGGCGAGATCTGCAGCTGCTCGTGAGCGGTCAGTGATAGCAAATCACCCGACAGCTCGATGTGTCCCTGATCGGTGCCCTCCAGTTCGCGCACCTCGCGGATGAGATCCGACAGCTGCTTGCGGAGTTTCACGGCCTTGCTGCGCAGCTCCTTGTCCTTCTCGCGGATGCGAGAGATCTGCTCGAGGGCGAGACGCTGCTCGGCAAAGTCGATGACCCAGCGGAGATACAGTTCTGTAAGAAAAATACATTATATAGTAAGGGATTAGATTTAGACAGACGCGTAGATGGTTTGGACATGTAGAATGAATGCTGTTCAAAAGTGAACGCTACCGACATCTATCGGGATGTTTTGAAGCTTCTTATTACAGGAAATTATTTACCTGCACCAAGCTAAATAATCGCAAAGCTTTGTCAGTCGGTGAAACAGATTTCTGTGTACTAGCTTGTATTTATTATTTCTGTCGTGTCAGCCAAAAAATGCTTGGTTTTATTTGTGTGCGTTTTATGGTATAATTACTGTGAACCAGGTTAAAATATTCTCTTCTCTCTTGAAAAACAAACAGTAATGGTCTAAGTGAGACCTCTTTTAAGTGCTTGCGGGCGGGAATAAGTTGTTTATTGTAACATGTGATTACTACCAAATAAATTTAGTTTGTTAAAAGTGAACAAGCCATGGCGTCATTATTTGAGATTTACTACTAAGATGACAAAAAACAACAAATGCCTTAAGAAAGAAGGGTAAGGAGAATATTGTATGACGTGGGAGTGAATGATAGAAGAAGTCGGGGACACTCGAGAAGACATTGCATGATCAAGAGAATCAAATATTTGAGTCGGGTCATGTCAAGAGTCAAGAGTCCAAATAACCAAAAGGGTGTGTGACGATGAATGAATGTCAATACATGTAATAAACTTACATTTACCTCAAATTTGTAATTTTCTCCATGATATACAGGGTGTCCAGGGGTAAAGTGCACAAACTTCAAGAGGTGATTCTACATGATAGTACAAGTAAAAAAAATAGATACATTTTTCGAAATTTCAACATTTTAAGGTAGTTTTTGGGTTAAAAAGTTAAATTGTTTGTATGTAAATAATAATAGTCTTCTTTAAAAAAGTTGAATTGTTTGAATTTCGAAAAAAGTTATTTATTTTTTTAACTTCTACCATCGTGTAGAATCGCCTCCCGAAGTTTGGGCAGTTAACCTCCGGACACCCTGTATATAATCCCAAATGTTAAAAAAGTCAAAATAAGAAATCTTGTATCGTATCTGGATAAATCATCTTTCGTACAATAAAAAATAAAACTGCAGAATTCACATAAAAAAGGTTGAGGCATGTCCTGGAGGGGACTAACCACTCGGCGGCTTGAAGTTCTGATAATGTACGTCTGTATGTCGATCGTCCAGTTGATTAGTCAGACATCTCCAAAACCTCGAAATTTGAGTTGCAGTTATTTGTAAAAGTGTACCCTCTATCTGGTACAATACTCAGATTACTCATAAACACCACCAAATCAATTATAATTTAGAAAAACTTGTAGTGAATTAAACAAAATGTCATACTAATGTACCGGACCGTTATGCCTCCAGGTGTTATTTTATAGCACGTTTAATATGTAAAAAAACATGTGTAAATAATATTTGATTTATGGTGAACATTCGAACACTGCTTTCCTCATTATCTAAAAACTTAGAATTTGGAGATGTCTGTAATAAACTGGACCACCGATGTATGTATGCTGGTTGGTTCGTAATATTCTCACCTTCCCAGAAGGCCAGACTCATGGGCGCCACAGAGGGCCAGATGATGCCCTGGTTGGGCTCGTACAGCGGGCTCAGCACGGCGCCAATGGCCTGCGGAGTGTTCAGGTGAGACCACAGGCTGGTGGTCTGCTGGAACAGGTTCAACTCCTCACGCTGCTTCTCAGAGTCTCCGAGGAATGTTCCTGGAATAGAAGACAATCTAGTTAAGTCCAAAGAAACCGGGCAAGTACCTTCCTCTTTTCCATCTTCTTCCCCTCCTCACTACTCTCAGCCTCACAATATACCTTTTTTTTATATATATATTTTTTGTATATGAATACCGCACAAGAGTCCCAACTGCTCCCGTTTGAAGCCAATGAGACTATTGCATCCCCAATTGGGATATGTTGTGAGGCTGAGGGTATTGGGGAGGGAAGGAGATAGGGAAGAGGAAGGTGGGGAACCCTAATTGGTGAAGCCATAATACCACTGGCTCCAGACATCTGGGACTTTTGTGCGGTAAAAATTGGTTAAATAGGTTAGGTTATGGGCTATTTTTCAATTTTTTTCTTTCGTAGCTTTTAATGACTTTTCAAAGATGTGTTAAATTGACTTGTTTCTGAGTTGACGTGGAACTGTTTTTTCATAAGGCTGTGAAAGTTTTGGTTAATTTTTAGTTAAAAGAGTCTATGTCCGAAGCTGATGTTAAAGAATGGGTTTAAAGGGGTCTCACCGTACTGGCTGAAGTAGGAATGTTCATAGAGCGCGATGAGCAGGTCTTGTGTGAACTCGAAGCTGCACGGAAACTGCTCCTGTAGCTGGTGCACACAGTCCAGGAACAGCAGGAAGGTGGGGCTGACTCCGGGCCCAGCCTGGTTGGTGGGCGGCGAGGCGAAGGAGGCCTTGCGGAGCCCCGAGGGTGCGGGGCCCGGGGGTCCACCAGTCGTGTAGTAGCAGGCGTGGCGCTGCCGCTGCCAGAACGGGTGCCCCGCCTGCAGCCACTCGCGCTCAATAAGAGCTTGGATTCTGGAATACAAATAAAAAGATTTAGCTTAGATAGGTTTTTGATTTTCACGGCCAAAAACAAATAAGGAAAAAAGATATAGGTTAGTTTTAAGAAGCATTTTTCATTAACAAACTTGGCGGACAAATTTTGAAAAATATTCAGCAAGACTTATTTTTTTTGGAAGTGCAAACTTCTTTAGCACCCTTGTGATTTGAAACTCGATGAAACGAAAAATAGTGACACTAAAAAAGACAAATACATAGATCTATAGGATTTAGCCTACGAGAGAATGATATAGTATAATCGGTCTTCTCTTTGTGCGGTGCTTCGTAGCCCATAAGTCTCTTCTTTATGCGGTGCTTTGTAGCCTCCCCACTCTTGTTTACTTTATTTTTCTGAAGGTTTCTCTTCTACCGCGTGTGAATTGCACACTCTGTTTTTTTACATTTTATATTTTAACTTTATTTTTTCACACCGGAAGCCTTCAAGAAAATAATTTCCCTCGGGGCCTATTGTCATCTGTGGGGATGCTGTGTGAAGGGTCTTTTTGAGGAGAGGAAGGTGTGAACATGGGTCTTAAAGGAATCCATGTTGTAGGAGGCGGGAAAATCGATCCACAAACGAGCTGTTGAACTCAAGAGCGAGTCTTAGAAACCACCCATTCTTATGAGACAAACGTATAAATGTTTTTTTGCTTCTAGTCTAGCTATAAAAGACAAAAAAATTATTATGAGACTCAATTACCCTCTGACAGTGCGGCAATCTGGATTTATGATGATCTGCACCAGGGAGCAGACTACGAGGGTGGCATCCATACCACGGGATCCGTGAACCAGGACTGGACTGGCTTCCTGGAAGGTTGTCAGATTAGATTTAGACCGGATTAGTGACGGGTAATACACGGAAATTTATTTTTGAGGAATCTTCTCGAAATGGGAATTTTTAACTAAATTAGTTTATCTGTTACAATGAGATTTAATGTTATTTACAAAAGATCATTTATTTATTTATTAACCTTTATGTAGGGGCTTTCACATAATATGAATTGTGAAAAATTTATAGTATTTATAAAAAACTATCACTTCACTTTTTATCTCGTTCATACAATTAAAAATTATAATAATTCCCCGAGAATAACTGAAAGAATCTGACATTTTGGATTCATTTTTAAACAATTTAAACGTTGATTTCTCCAATTTGGTATTTATGTACACATGCACAAGACATTTATGTTTTCAATAACATTACTGGAGTTTTATACCTATATTTTTATGTTAGCAACAAAACATTATTTAAATGACTAAAACTGAAAAATAACACAAATAATAGTAATTATGTTGAATTATACTAATATAATAGTGAATTGTTCATTATAATGCAAAATATGGAACAAAAACATTACATGAATTGCGCGTAAAATACCACACGTTAAAACAGAAATTTTCCCAAGAATTAATGAAAAAACATGGCGGCCGCGCTTGCGCAAATTTAACAAAGTTCAATGCAGCCAATATAAAAACGTTATTACGTTATTAGTAATGTTCCAGGCACACCATTTAACCGGCCGAGAGCCATTCCTGAAACTTCTTCTTTTTCTTATATTGCATACTGGAAATTATGGAATGCATCACTTTGAAGTATGTAATATTTTGTGGATTTATTTTGAGCTATAGTATATTTTATTTACCGAAACACATTCCTTGAACAATAAATCATCTATAAAAACCACATTACTTGCGTTTATTTGAAAAATTGACAGGTTTTTCGATATTTTTGTAAACTATCACGGTCGGACTTTGACAGTTCTAATCTGAGCGGCAAAATCTGACAACCAGATGCCATAGAAAGCTCATTGTAAAAATATTCTGGTGTTGCTAGGTCAATGAAACTATTGACTACATCAAGAGTGATATTGGCGCAAGCGATTCTGACCTGGTCCTTCATACAGTTTCTTTATACAGAAGGGTTAAAATTGCATTAAAAAAAAAAAACGAAAATATGTCCGCGCGCGCGTGCCTCAGGCCAATAAGAGGTTAACCGTTCGTTAAGTGTTATTTTATTAGTAAAGCTGATAAAGAGTAACTTTCCTAATAACAAAAATAAATTTGCCTTTGAGGAATTTATATTAGGTCAGGGAATGTTCCCGAGTACACATCACTAGACCGGATTGCATAATATGACACAGCACATAATGTGATGACTTGTTGAATGTTGTGGTGAAGACTTACATGTTCCAAGCACTGTGCGACAGTGCAGGCGGTGTTGAGAGCGTTGAGAACGTGAGTCAGCCACCCGCAGCTGTCCAGCTTGGAGAGCCATTTATCACAGGACACATCTCTATCGTTGCATACTGAAACATTATCAAAATAGTCCATCAATGGTTTCACACTATGACAGTTTTATTTTTTTAGCATTGTGGGGTAGTGGCGAGTATGCACCGAGTGCATGTTTATACCTATCGAGTGGGCAAGCGAGTCAGTGCGGGGAAGCGCAGGGGTGGGCACTCGGCCTAGTAAGTAGGACAGGGTCCGAGTGAATATCTCGCCCTTTAACTCGGCTGAGCACTCGGTGATGTGTTTGCACATACCCTATCTACTCGGTACATGTGATTCAGGCTTTAGCCCCTTGTCTTCTGATTTTCTTGTTGATAAGCATATCTTTTGGCCTTGAGAGATAAGGAAACACTACACAATAACACATAAGACATTTCTTATACAAATCTCTCAAATGGAAAATGTAAAAAAAAGAGGAATTAATGATCATTTGATGACAATGTTATACTCGAATTTCTGCAAAACAACTGGGCCTAAGTAATTGACATTAATTTCTAACTTACCATCAACTAATTTAGTGAAAGATTCCAATAACTGAAGATTAGAAACTTTGTCCATGGGTCTGTTGACCTTCCTCCACTGCGGGTAGTTTGAGTCAGATTCTGTTCCTCCGCCTTAAATCAAATTAAAATCTTTAAAAGTTACATATTCAGCTTTAACCAAATTATTAACGTCAAATCTTTTCTTTAGTATTCAAGTAGAGTCCGTCACGATTAATTAATTAATTAACCGTCGCCATTCCGCCAGAAATATTTTTACTGGAAACTTTGTCCTAATCAAAATACAGGGTCTTTAATTTACAATTTTGTATAAAAACAACTCCCTTTTTATAACTTTTGAAGGTTATTCCCATCAATGTAATATATCATTGAAGAAAAAGATAACACTATAATCTAAACGAAAATATGAAAGAGAATAAGACACAGAAACATAGAAAAGATAATGGTCGCAACTTGGACACGAACCCGGAACCTCTATGTAACCGGGACGTGCGCTTTTACCAATTCAGCCATTGCTACCTACGGCAAACCATCGCAATTGTCAATCTCATATAATTTACATCTTTAAGAGTGAATAACCAGCACATGACAACTTCGATTCCGACACTAGCGCTAACACATCAGGGCTCGCGAGCGGGCGTTTTCAGAACTAAATTTCGTTCCGCGGCAATCCGAGTTTTGAGGGTTTTGTTCACTCGAGCTAGGGCTACCCGCTACTATTACTACTTTATATTACTATTCTCGCTTCCAGAATTTTAATTAGTAGTAGTTATTTGTAATTTGTATATTGAAGTGCATAAACATAAATAGATACAAGTGAAATGCGTAAACACAGTAGGTATTAAGTAGATAGCTACATGAATAAACAATTTGTTATGTTCTTTTTAATATTTTGGTTTTTTGTTTTTCAATTGTATTTTACGGCCATTAGAGTGGAAGATACTCTCAGTATCGCCTCAGTATAATTATATGGTGTAAGACCACCATTAAGAATTGAAACGTTGCTTGAAATGGCTTTAGCCGTGTTTAGTGGTCAGATCTGAATAGCCAGGTACTTCCCCACCTTCCTCTTCCCTATATCCTTCCCCTCCCCACTACCTTCAGTCTTACAACATACTCCAAATTGGGGATGCAATAGTCCCACTGGCTCCAGACTTGTGCGGTATTCATGAAAAAAAACGAGTAATATTCAGTTGGATTGTAAAAAATGTCGCATTTTGAAATATTTATTCGTGTGCATAATTAATAATAAGCACTTCAACAAACAGAATTAAAGCGCACAAACCCTTTCTTTCTTTGAGTGGCCTTGCAACGCATGCCGGGTACCCGCTGTATATAATGTTATATAGTGCAGGCGCTTGCATTATAATTCCCGGGACTTGTGACGGAACCATAACAGTTTAGTTGACCGCGAGGTTACAGTGCCCATGAAACGCATGCCGGGTACCCGCTGTATATAATTTATTTATTTATTTACGGACAAATAGTCCATTAACAATATAACAATAACACGAAAAACAAGCGTGCGTAAAGGCCCGACCCGCCGAGCAATTGATCACCGTTCGCATTGATTACCGTTCGCATGTCATTTTTCGTAACTATCACCACTTTTCGTAACCCATTCACCAGTTTACCCCCAAGTGTCGAGCGTGCGTAAAAAAGATTTACCCCAAAAAAATATTTTGGAGCAGTTGGGACTCTTGTGCGGTATTCACACAAGAAAAATTTAAAATAAAAAAAATATTCGAAATTATAAAAAATTTTGCAAAAATATATTCAATGAACATGAAAGATTGCGTTCGGGCAACCCTATAGATTTAACAAACATGAATCAAGGAATTCGTGTTTATTTCAAATTTCGTTTTCAAATTTCATTTCCAAATATTATTATTCAAAGCGTCGCGAAGACGTGCTCTCCTGGCCGCGTTTGGGCCCGTAATGAAATCTGAATTTTGTGTTCACGGGCTGCGATAAAAATGGTAAAATGCGATGTTCAAAATTATTTAAAATTAAATACTTCCTGAAATTATTTTACGATCAAATTATTTATGATTTGTCAATAACGTCTTAGCAAAATAAGTATGTAAAAAAATCCGAAATATATTTGTTTGTAAGTGCACAAATAAATGCACAAACCGACCAATTTTCGTCAAGAAACACATATCCGTATATATTTTTTAGTAATTTTATTTAAACTAAAATTAAAATTCTGAAACATACGTTTACCAGATAATGTATTGATTTATTTTACTGCATGATTATATGATTTGAAATGGGTGTTGTATAAGAAATGTACTTTTTTGAAAATTGAACAAATCTGCGAACGATCTATGGTATAACCTTATTATTCTAAAAATATTTTTTTTTTCTCAAAATCTAAAACATAAGTTTACTAGATAAAAGAACAATCTTTTGAAATCCATTTATGGTTTTTTGTGGAAAAGAGTCAATACGTCTAACCACTGATTTAAAAATGACATATTTCTGGTTTCTCTGGTTATACACTCTTAACAACTGTGTACGTAAAAACCTTAATTTTTTTTTTTTTACATGTATACCGCACGAGAGTCCCAACTGCTCCCGTATGGAGCCAGTGGGACTATGGTATCCCCAATCGGGTTATGTTGTGAGGCTGAAGGTAGTGAGGAGGGGAAGGAGATAGGGAAGAAGGTGGGGAAGTACCTGGATATTTAGATCTGGTCACTAAACACGGCTAAAGCCATTTCAAGCAACATTTCAATTCTGAACGGTCTTACACCAGGGCGATACTGAGAGTATCTTCCACTCTGGAACGTGTCGCAAATATACTATATATTATTTTAAATGAATAAATTGTGAAATAACACAAATTAATAAAATAAAATTTATTTACCACGCCGGGATTCGATCCCGCGACCTTCGGAGTGCGAGTCAAGAGCCTTACCGTTGGACTACGCCAGCCGTCATAGAAACTAACACATAGATTCTCAACCTTTTTTTGCCCACCGCCCCCTTTGACAATATTTTTTTTTTCTGGCGCCCCCCAACTGCTTTTACATACCATCTTGGGGGGGGGGGGGGGGGGGGAGGGCGATGGGTTACGGCTCCTATCCTATTTCTTATTTCTGAGAAGAATATTGTTAATTAAAACGCGTACTTAATTATATAATGAAGTATTTTTATTAACATAGAAAAGGTATTGAATTTATAACTTATTTAATGAGATGGTTGAATTTGATGCGTTTTAAGAAGTTTATATTAGGCTCGATTTTACTTAAAAACAAACGTAAGTCGCCGCGTTCAGTAATATGGAGCCTATTTCTCTTTTTGGTAACCAACGTTGCTACAGCACTGAATCCACGTTCAGCTAAATAGGACGATGTAATGCTATTAAAAATCGTTGAACTATCGACCATAATCCTAAGTACAGTTGCGAAATCGGCTTCTGCAGCCAAAACTCTTGGTAGCCATTCTTAAATTTAATTTTTAATTCCTCATTTGTCGTCAGTTCTATTAGTTCTTCTTCTAACTGTGATGATCCTGCTGTGTTGACATTTGAAAAAGGATCCAAAACCCAATCTGGTATGTCCATGTTTAAAATATCCTGGAATCGTTCCTTGAAATCACTGTGGAGGTTTTCCAAGTGTTGACTGTAAACAAGCAAGTCGTCGTTCTTGAATGATACTGCTGATAAATTTGAGAAGTTATTAAATTCCCGTCTGCCGATATTTCTTTTGTATAATAGCAGTTTGGATACAAAAGCTGCAACACAATTTTTTGTCTTAATCAAATTTAAGTCGTCTCCTTGAAGTTGGAGATTGACATCATAAAACAATTTATACAGGTATTTCAAGTACGCAATATCGTTCTTCGATGAGGTGAGGTTGTCGCGCAATTCTGTGTCTTTGTTTCATAGGAACTCTATCACAGACTCAAACAGATTGTAAAATCGAGTCCAACATGAAACTTTTGACAGCCAACGCACCTCTGTGTGAAGCAGCAATCGGTTGAAATCTTCATCATTGGCAAGCAAATCTGTCCAAATAATCTGTCATTCAATGAGTTACTTCTGATTTTATTAACTGCTCTGATAACATATTGCAGTGATGTATGGGGGTGTTCACTCAGATTTTCGAAACCAAATGCTGGCGATGAATTACGCAATGCACAGCAAGCAAGTCAGGAACTTTATTTTTTAAGCACGCTATGAAGCCTTTGTGACGCCCTGTCATAGCTGGGGCGCCATCCGTAGCAGATGACAAAATATTATTTAAAGGAATTTTCTTTTCGTCACAAAACTTTTCCAGTGTATTAAATATGGTTTCTCCTTTTGTACCTGTTTCCAAATTTGTAACAAACAATAATTCTTGACATATTTTCTCATCTTTGATGAATCTCACGTATGACAATAACAATGCTTCATTGGTTAGTAAAGTGGACTCATCCAGCTGAATTGAAAATTGACAAGACTGCAGATGATTGTACAATGATTCTTCAATGTTTTCAGCCATTTCTTCAATTGAACTATAGCTCAAAGGAATTTTTCGGATAATATCTGCAGCTGGTTTATGGAGCACAGTGGTTATTACTTCTTTTACTGCTGGTAAAATTAAATCTTCCCCAATAGTATGTGGTTTGCCTGTTTTAGCAATCAAAAATGAGATATTGTACGAAGCTCGAAGTCCATCATCGTCTTGCTTAGAAGCTGTCGAGAATAGTTTTGATATATTTGGCTGAATTTCGTACTTCTTTTTCATGTTTCGAAAAAAGGTCACATATTCGTCTTTCTTATCCGGGTGGATTTTATTAAAATGATCTTGAAACCTAGAAGGCTTCATCGCTTCATTTGAAAATGTTTTTCGACAAATAAGGCACATTGGCGATGATGGATTTGTAGTATTTTCGATAAATCCGTATTTAATATAATCCACACCATATTGCCGTATGATAATATAGGGTAATATATACCTACAGGTAATCCCGTTGTATGAGATATTTCACGTGAAATCGGAAGATTTAAATTTAAAATATTTTTTTATTCTAATCAACAAATTAAAATTATCATTCATAAAATTTAATGTAGATCTGAATGTAACGGAATCTATTAGTTCAATTTTCATTCACTTCCCGAACTCTCGAATGAAGCAATGATTTTAGCAAAATGATTAAAATACACACAATAACAAAAATTACCTGGTGTCGCGAAACTGCGACTCCACTATAAAATTGGCGGTTTTGCTTCAGAGCAAAGCCCTGACGCAACCCTCAAAGGACCAGTCCCGATAACTACGTGTTCGCTATGTTATATGGGACGATTAGATAGCATGCACTCGCAAAACCTGATGGATAGTCAGTCAATGTTCAGATCTGGGCTTTTGGACAATTAGATAAGCCCAGAACGGAAAAGGAAAATAGGACTCACCAGTTGCAGATGGGGCCTCTCTGATCTCCAGGTTTTGGTGCACTTCACTATGTTTATTAACTTGCAATATTATTTTGCAACAGTATATGCTCAATATGTGCTCACTGTCTGAGACATTAATTTGTACTGTTTGAAATAGTGTCACCTCTTGTTCATGCAACAATTGCTCTTTTTCAAGGTGACATTTTGGGATAGGAATATTAGGTAGGTGGGATAAAATCAGGAATTTGACATATTATACCCACCAAGTCTGCAAATGCAATACCCAACCAATCCCATATAATAATGCGCAAACATTCTCCCGGCCTTGGAAGTACCTACCGAAACTGAAGGTACTTTCAAAATAAAGTAAAGATTTATAGTGAAAAAATGAAATGTAATAATCTTATATATCCACGATTGATATTACGTAGTTAAGAACGAAAAATAAAAAAATAGAGATAAAGAAAAATAATAATTATTGTGTAGGCAGAGGACATAATTTCACGACTGGTCGTTTAAAGTTCCCAGAAGGGGTTCTTACGAGTGCCACACGAACCACTCCGTCTTTGCCCGGGAATATTTCCTCAACAACACCCACCGGCCAATAAAGTGGACTCGCATCTTCTTGATGCACCAATACTATAGTACCTACTAGAATGTTACTCGCGGGACTATTCCATTTTTGTCTCATCTGCAGAGAGTGAAGATACTCTATATGCCATTTCTTCCAATAAGATTGAACGAGGTGGTCCAAAAGCTCTTTCCTTTTCAGCAGACTAATGCGTTCATTAGTCATATCATAAGCGGGCAAATGCTGAATCGGAGTAGACATTAGAAAATGAGCCGGAGTAAGAGCTTCTGGATAATGACAACTACTTAATAAACATAACGGACGTGAATTAAGTAAAGCCTCTATTTGTGTCAGAACTGTGAGAAGTTCTTCATAACATAAAAGTTGGGTACCCACAACCCTATACAGATGTGATTTAATGGATTTAATATTTGATTCCCATAATCCTCCAAAGTGAGGAGCGCGAGGTGGAATCGTCTTCCACTCAATTCTCCGAATGTTAAATTCATTGCGAAGGACTTCATTAGTTGAATTTGCCTCCAAAAAATTATATAAGTCATCCAGACAATTCTTCGCGCCTATGAAGTTTGTCGCATTGTCACTGTACATACATGAAACCGGTCCACGTCTGGATAGAAAACGTTTAAATGCGTTTAAAAAATTGTCCGTGCTTAGATCCGATACCAATTCTATATGTATAGCCTTTGTCGTTAAACAAATAAATAGACATATATATGCCTTTTGACTTTTTACCCCCCGACGCCTAGAAAGGGTTATATTTATCGGTCCGGCAAAATCTACACCAGTATGTGTAAATGCTTTTGCTTCTTGAACTCTAGCTGTCGGTAAATCAGCCATTGGTGGTATAATATTAGAAGGTGCGGTTTTAAAACAGAAATTACACGCATGTACTCGTTTGCGTATTAGGTTTCTTCCCGATAAGATCCAATAACGCTGTCTAATTATAGACATAAGGAGATGAGCACCAGTATGACAATTCACACGATGGTAAAAATCTATAATTATATCGACAATATGATCCTGTTTTGGCAGAAGTATTGGATGTTTGTTTTCATAAGGTATATTCGCGTTTGTTAATCTACCACCTATACGTAGCAATCCATTATGATCGACAAACGGATTTAATTTTCGAATCGAAGATGAGCATAGTTTTTTCCTCTGTATTAATTGTATATCGGCATAAAAATATCTTTTCTGTAAAGCTTTTAATACATTTATTTCAGCAATATTTAATTCCGTGGAATTTATAACTGTTGAATGCGATAACTTTCGCGTAAATCGTAAGATATATACGACAATTCTTAGCAATTTTGGCCATGAGGAAATTTTTAAGGCAAGATTATATATTGGAGAATTATTCTCTATTGACGTTATCGTGAATGTATGCGATTTTTTCAATTCCAAAGTATTCTCCTCCTGAGCAGAGGGAGAAAAGCTTTTGACAGGCCACTCGGACACTGGGTTCGCAGCCCAGGGTGGACCGTGCCACCAAAGAGAATGATCAATAAGCTGAGCGGGCAATAGTCCACGTGATAAACAATCACTAGGATTGGTAACTCCATCTATATGATAAAAATGTTTCGCGGGTAAATTTTCCTGAATTTCACTAACTCGATTAGCTACAAAAGTTTGCCATCTGTGCGGGGATGAGTGAATCCAAGAAAGTGCTATTTTTGAATCTGAAAAAGCAAATATATCGTTTATCGAAACGCGATTCTTATAAGTATCTACAATAGATCTAACAAGTCTAGATAAAATAAGCGCTGCGCATAATTCCAATCGAGCGAGCGAAATTATTTTTAATGGGGCTACCTTGGATTTCGAACATATCAAATTCATAGTAGCGTTGCCACCCTTATCTGTGACATGAAGATATACTACGCACCCGTACGCTTTCGTACTCGCGTCTGCAAAAGCGATAATATTTATCGTGCAGTCCTCTTTTACTCCCAAATATCGAGGTAAATTTAAATTAGAAAGCATCGGTAATTCTTCCTTGAATTTGACATATCGATTAACAATACTTTGGGGTAGTTCTTCGTCCCATCCCACTTTCTCTAACCACAGCTCTTGTAAAAGTAATTTGGCATATAAAATTACCGGAGCAACCAAACCTAATACATCGAATAAACGTGCTATTGTGGAAAGAACTGATCTTTTACATATAATTTTCTCCTCCATGGGACATATTATAAAACGAAAACAATCAGATACCGGATCCCATTTTAGTCCTAAAATGCTACAATTATCCGAGAAATCCATCGTTGCGCGGTGCGATTCTGGTAATTGAGCGAGCAAATGAGCAGAATTACTCGACCATTTAACTAATTCAAATCCTCCAGACTTGAACATCGCCATTAATTCTGTAGACAAAGTGACGGCTTCACTTATAGTATTTACAGAATATACAAAATCGTCCATATATAAATCATTTATTGCAACTTCTGCGGCTTTCGGGTGACGATTTCTTTCATCGCTCGCTAGCTGTCTTAAAGTTCGCATCGCGAGGAACGGCGAACAATTTAATCCAAAGGCGAGCGAATTAAATTGATAGACTCCAATTTCTTCATCTTCGTGAAATCTATAAAGAATTTTTTGATATTTACGATGGCTTTCCGTTACCATTATACGTAAATACATTTGCTTAACATCTGCGGTCAATGCTATAGCGAATAAGCGAAATTTAATTAAAAGTGTAAATAAATTAGATTGCAAGTTTGGGCCAGTATACAAAATATCATTAAGTGACAACCCTGAACTGGTCTTTGTACTGGCGTCTAATACAACACGAGTTTTAGTTGTTGATTTATCTTTACGAATTACTGCGTGATGAGGAATGAAATATCCCTCATCAATATTAGATGAAGACGGAACTTCATACCTTATATATCCTTTTTCCAGATATTCAGAAATTACTTCATTATAACTCCGATGCAATTCTGGTGACGTATTAAATTTCCGTTCTAAATATTTATATCTGCGTTGCGCGACACTGAGCGAATTTCCTAAATTAATAGGACCTATCTTAAAAGGTAAAGATACAATATACCTTCCCGAGTCATCCCGTTGGACGGACTCGACGTACATTTTCTCACATTCCGCGTCTTCAGCACTCATCAATGACTTAATAGGCATGTCTTCAATGGTCCAAAATTTGGATAACGCATTGTATAAATCCACGTTGGTTATGGGGCCAAATGTCCACGAAACATCCGGCGTACACTTAGGTATTTCACCCATTACAATATATCCGAATACCGTTTGTATAGCGGGTGGGGCATTCATATTATGTTTAGATAAAACCTTATTTCCCAGCATAATATATGGAAATAACTGAGCGCCTAATAAAATATCAACATCAGATGGAACGTTCCAATTTTCATCCGCTAGGTTTAAACCAAGTAAATGCTCACATGACTTTGTGTCAACATATTGTGTAGGGAGCTTGTCCGTGATTTTGTCGACCACTAATAGGCTTATTTTATATTTATCTTCTGAAACACGGGATTTAATTGTCAATGCAACATGCCCCAATATTGGTGTCTCTACCGAACCAACACTTTTTATAACTGAATTATTTAAAGGAATTATTTTAAGATTCAATTCATTACAAGTATTTAAACTAATTAAATTTTGTTGCGAGGCGCAATCAATTAAACACCTGACGGTTACTTGATTATTTTTATTGTCATAAGCAAATAACTGCGCGGTTGACAATAGTACATTCGTAGTTAAATTACCCGCAGTAAAATCATTATGATGTTTATTCCTTGTTATTAATATAACAGCTTCGTTTTTAGAATTACTTTCGTTGTTCACCGTACCCTCAAAATGCAATGCGGTATGGTGACGTTTTTTACAAATTCTACAATCCGATTTAGATGAACATTTCACCGTCCTATGTTTATCGCTTAAGCAATTTACACATAAGTTATTTAATTTTACAAACTGAAAACGTGCCTTAGGTCTCAATTCATTAAATTGTTCACACTTAAACAATTCAACATGATCGCTTCGATTGCATTTCCGGCACTTATTATTATTACTTGTAGTACGATTATTATCAAACGACTTCGGTTCAACCACAGCGAAAGAATGCGAAACTTTATTTTTATTATTATTAACTTTACTATCTAGTCCGGTTCGTTCAAGAATTTTAACATGCGAACGAATATATTCTATTAAATCGGTATATGTAGGTATATCTTTCTCCCGTATAGACATTTCGAAATTTTGCACCAATTGTATATCTAATTTTTTCAGTGCAATATGTAGAATTATAAAGTCTGTCAGGTCATCAATACCTAATTCCTTGAGCGCAGACATGGAAGACGCAAACCGTTCAATAAAATTATTTAAATCATTTGAGTTAGAAGGTGCCAATAATTTTGAATTCAATATATTGTTCAGGTAAAAGGTACCTAGCACGCGCTTGTCTTGATATTTCTTTTCGAGAGCATTCCAAATTACAAAATAGTTTTTTTCATTCGGAAGTACTCCAGCAAAAACCGATAACGCCTTTCCTTGGAGTTTTCCTATCAAATATTGCATCTTTTGCGAAGTATTCAAATTTTCATTAGAGTGGATGTTTAATTTAAAAGCTTCGTAAAATACTGACCAATTCTCTTGATTTCCGTCGAAGGATGGCATATCGATCGCTGGAAGCTTAATAAATTGCGAATTATTTAATTTCTGCGTACCACCTAAATCTTGCTTCGCCACAATACTTTCGCGTATACTAACTACAAAGCAGTACTTATTTTCGAATTTATTCCATAAATCGAAATTTATATTATAGTTTGGATCCCTTTTTAATTGGAGCGAAAGAAAGTCATCACAATACGTGTTAAATTGTGAATAATATGTAGCTACATTAACCGTTTGTTTAACGAACTCATCCGAACTCCTTGTCTCTCTATCAGCGATAATTTTCGCTTTCTCATATAACTCATTGAGACGATTATGCATTAAATTAATCTTAGATTCTAGTAATTTGATTTTAACTAGATCCTGAGTACCATCACTCGTCGCCATGATTAATTCTATGTAGGAATTTTAATGCAACAATAATTACAAACGTAGTTCGGTACAAACGAATTTACAAAATATAAAAAGCAAATAACATTAATTTGCAGGTTAAATATATTAATTTTAAATACCCCGTTGGTAATCAGGCTCGAAAGAACCAAAAATGGTGTCGCGAAACTGCGACTCCACTATAAAATTGGCGGTTTTGCTTCAGAGCAAAGCCCTGACGCAACCCTCAAAGGACCAGTCCCGATAACTACGTGTTCGCTATGTTATATGGGACGATTAGATAGCATGCACTCGCAAAACCTGATGGATAGTCAGTCAATGTTCAGATCTGGGCTTTTGGACAATTAGATAAGCCCAGAACGGAAAAGGAAAATAGGACTCACCAGTTGCAGATGGGGCCTCTCTGATCTCCAGGTTTTGGTGCACTTCACTATGTTTATTAACTTGCAATATTATTTTGCAACAGTATATGCTCAATATGTGCTCACTGTCTGAGACATTAATTTGTACTGTTTGAAATAGTGTCACCTCTTGTTCATGCAACAATTGCTCTTTTTCAAGGTGACATTTTGGGATAGGAATATTAGGTAGGTGGGATAAAATCAGGAATTTGACATATTATACCCACCAAGTCTGCAAATGCAATACCCAACCAATCCCATATAATAATGCGCAAACATTACCCATTAAAGTTTACTTTCCTTTATTAGTATGTGATTAGCGTGTTTTCTTTGTCTTTTTTAAACCATATTTTTTTACTTGCCAACGCCCCCCTGTACCATCTCAACGCCCCCCAATTGTCTCTGGATCTTCTACCGCCCCCCTGAAGGTCTCAAACGCCCCCAAGGGGGCGTTATCGCCCACGTTGAGAACCTATGAACTAACATCAAATAGTTCACGGAAAGATATACATATACATTGTTTATACAGCCAAATAAGGTTGTTTATCCGTTGTTTAAAATTACCTTTAGTTTTCTGTTGAGCAATCAATGCCGGAGATCTCAGATCAAAGATGAACCCTCGCTTGTTTTGGCCGACAAAAGAATTGAGAAGCCTCTCGTCGGGTTTGCAGCGCTTGTTTTGCGGGCTGATCAGCGGCTGGGAACTCCTGAGCAAAACAGCCTGGAAAATAAGCAGTGAACCAACATTACTTATTGTTAAAAATCAAATAATATTGTTTTACTATTGTAGAAACCCTTTTTATATTTTATAGCTTTGTGATTTATGAGTGTTTCTGTGAAATCAAACTGGGTTAGAAGCCAACAATGCAATCTCGGCTAATCTAAACTATATATTATTTTTTTACATAGAAAATGTTTAACCCTGGAGTGGTCGCGTGGATTACATATGTAATCCACTCATGCAAAATTAAAGATTCCTCAAAAACGGGTGGCGCGAATAATTTTATCTTCCGTGTACTTTAAGATGGATAACTCACAGATGCGTTCAACTCGCTGGTGTCGGGCACGCATTGGTTGTGTTACAGGAGCTCCGCAAAGTCCATGGTCTATACCTGTAATCCGCGTGACCAATTACTTAACACATTTTGCATACACGAAAAATGTAAGCAAAATGCAAAAAAAATATTTTTCCTGATCATTCTATAATTTTATATTTATCCTGCTCAGAAATCAGCAATTAAATTAGTCTTGTAATCTTTTTTATTTTATTTTTTTTGTGTTATCAATAAATGTGAAAGATGTAATTTTTAGTTTAAAAAAAGAGGTCATTTATGTTTTGGTTAATTGTGAAAAACATAGAAGTTATGTTTAATATATTTTGTTGCTTATTTCTAATAAACAATGCTTAGATTATAAGATTAAAACATAAATACACAATAATTCTAAATGATTTCACTTATTTTTTTAGTTTAAAAATGGCCTACCTATGTAATCCACGCGACCACTGGCATTACTTTTAAGAGGGCGACCACTGTAGGGTTAAATCAATTTTCTTTAACCTCTCAGGCTAATTTGTTCACTTTTGGGAACAAATTGTAATACCCCAAAAATAAATCACTACAAAAAAAAATTATAGTTTATTCCTGTTATATTGTTGGGTAGTATATGCACAGGGAAAATAAAAATATAGAAATTTCATAAGAATGGATATTACTGTTATGCTTTGTTGGCATATTTCAAAATCATGTAAAACAAAACCAGTTTAAAAACAGAACTAACTATATAATGAAATTGTAATATGTGTGTAATTAATTACCCCATTATCATGTTTGTAGGACAGCAGCGGGAAGCGACCTCCTTTGCGGAAGGCAGCGCTGGCGATGATGCTCTCATCATCAGCGTGTTTGGGCACCACTAGGGCGGCGGGGTAGGTGGGGCACAGCGCATAGTCCCGGTTCACCCACGACAGGCGCCACTCCTCCGTGCTTAGCAGCTTGCCGTACTCTATCTCTGGCCTGGAACATTCGTCAAATACATGCTTTAGTTGTTACTTCATATCGGTATTTCAATGGAAGATACTCCGAGGAACTAGTCATTGATTCCTTCGGCACTGGTGCTTAGTTAGGAAGCAAGCCAGATATTTTTGTACATGTTTCAACATTTCGACCCTTTGGAATAACAAGGTTCCATCTATCTATAATGTGATTTATAATAAGCTACTTTAGAGTTCATTATCGCACAAAGTTACCGCAACAGATAGAACCTTGTTATTCCAACGGGCTGATTTGTCACATGAGAATGGGTCGTTACTACAACTCGTTTTTGAATTCAACAGCTCTCTTGTTATTAGACTTCAGACTCTCGAGGGGAATCTGATTTATTGCTTGGAATTTATTTTCGCAAATCAATTTCATCGAACATTACTCGGAAGATGTATTCAGAGAAATGATTTTTTAATAGAATCATTAAGAATATGCTGGCGAACAAGAGGTTAATAACATTACAAAAAAAAACAAATAAATCCCAATATGTAATTTTGTTGTAATTATACAAAAAAGTGTTCCCAAGTTCCACGCGTGTGCAACAATATTCCAAACAGGTGTGCGTGTGATGAAAGGTTAATAGACAGTAACGAAGTATTTACGATAATTGTAGAAAATGGAGGAGTTGGAGAAGGGAATGAGTATGGGCAGTCATTTTTTATTGCTGCATAAATGCATTGTAAATATTTCATTTCCTGTAGATTACAATATGTACTATGATGTAATCATAATTGACGGCTTATCAAACAATAATATATGGAGCGCATTGGGTTATTCAATTTCGTATCCATGTTACAGAGATTACAGTATTGACATAAAACAAACTCAAAACAGCTATTGAAAGTAGTTGGATGCCGATAAACTACGAAGGTCAGTCAAAAACTAATGCCTCCTATTTTTTTCCAATTAAATAGAGTTTGTTAAATGAAAAAATTGAATGGCCGATATCAATAATAATAATAAATTATTGTCTTCGTTTCTTTACAAACATCTAAAGATAATGATATCCTCACTGGGATTTCCCGTGATGAGGATTTCATTTACATATTATAATTTAATTATAAGAAATTAATATGAATTAGTTATAAACATATAGGTATCATGTAGTATTTTTTTTAATAATTAAAAATTAAATAAAATTGTGTTTTTTTTTATAATTCAGTTCAGTAGATTCGGTTTTAGTCTGTATTTGATATCAGTATATTTTCTATTTCTGTTCTCCCTATATTTAGTATCCAGCTTTTTATTTGAGATTTAAATGTTATACTGTTGAGGTTTTTAAGTGAGAGTGGTATTTTATTGTAAAATTTAATACCATAATACAAGAAGCTTTTTTGCCCAAATGTTGTGTTGGTAGTTACTTGTTGGATATGTTTTTGACCATGAGATCTAGTGTTTCTAATGAACGTGTAAGTTGTCATTTCTTGGGTTTTGTACTTATGAATGTAAATGAGTATAGTTTTAGAATACAGTTGTTTAATTGACATGATGTTAAGATTGTTGAAGATTTCATCAGTGCTAGTTCTTACAGGAACTTTCAGTATAATTTTCATTATGGATTTTTGAGTTTTAATTAGTGGATTTAGTATGTTTTTATTTGCACTGCCCCATCCGATAATACCGTATTCTAACAGTGATTGGCAGAGAGCTATGTAAATCTTGATTAAGTCTTTTTTAATGAGGACATTCCTGATAGTTTTGAAAAAATAACTTAGTTTTTTAATTTGTGTTTATTTAATCAATGTTTGTATTAGCCAGCGTTCTTTGATTGAATTCTTGAATGCAGAAAGAGAAACGCCTATTCGCATTCATGAAAGACTGAAAAATGTGTACGGTGATGCAACTGCACAAAAATTGTGAACGGAGACGAAACATGGGTTTCATGGAACCTGAATCAAAGAGGCAAACAATGGAATGGCATCACACAAACTCACCGAGGATGAAAAAATTCAAAACTGTGCGATCGACAGGGAAAGTTATGGTGACAGTGTTCAGGGATTCAGAGGGTTTGACTATGGTTACATACGTCACAACCCATAAAAAGCTTAAAGCACGTCTTTCGCCCAACAAAAGCTATGGCGGATGGCCTTAGGAAGCAGGACCGTGCTTTTTACCACTTTGGGATACATGCCCTTGTTAAAAGATGGACCAAAACTTTGGAAATGGACGGAGATTATATTGAAAAGTGATAAATTAATCGTCAATAATGTGGTTTTTGACCTATGTAATTGCATTTTTTTATTTCTTGACCATTAAAGGAGAAAAAAAATAGGAGGCATTAATTTTTAACTGACTTCCATTTTTATTACAGTGTTTTGTTAACTTGGTTCATAAAATAAATTAGCCAGTTTTTACAGATTAGTGTTTATGAAACCACAAAACCAGATATTAAAACAGTTAAACTTTAACAATAGGATTAATAATATTTACTAGCCTCATCTGAGATTTCAACACTCTTTCTTTCTTATCAAACAGAATGTATAGCTGAGCAGTGACTCATTTGTCAATATAACCAATGATAACTAAACAAAACCTCAGGAAAATAATTCCGCTCACGGCCTGTCATCTTCGAGGGATGGCGGAGGGAGGGCGAACCACTTGGGGTGCCTACAGCAGAGGTGTTGGTTATCCAATAAATGGTTCCCCATACCTACCTCCCAAATTGAGTGAAATCCCAAATGTTTTATTATCAGACGTTATTATTACGCTAACGTCTATACGGTTGACATTTAAGGATCCGACTAAGAATGCAACTCTGATGCCGCGTCGTGCGCAAAACCATCTTCGTAATTGAAGTTTCTTAAAAAGCTCCTTTGGTAACCAGTTTCGAATTCAAGAATTCGTCAAAGGATGGCGCCATTTATGTTGGCAGATCGCATGAGGACATGCCCCTGGCAGGTATAAGTACTACGGATTTGTTAATTTGAGTATCTCTCCGGATATGGAAAGATTTGACGGCCGGCGGTAGTCCAGCGGTAAGGCTCTTGACTCGCACTCCGAAGGTCGTGGGATCGAATCCCGGCGTGGCAAATAAATTGTATTTGATTAATTTGTGTTATTTCACAATTTATTCATTTAAAATAATATATAGTATATTTGCGGCACGTTCCAGAGTGGAAGATACTCTCAGTATCGCCCTGGTGTAAGATCACCATTCAGAATTGAAACGTTGCTTGAAATGGCTTTGGCCGTGTTTGGTGACCAGATCTGAATAGCCAGGTACTTTCCCACCTTCCTCTTCCCTATCTCCTTCCCCTCCCCACTACCTTCAGCCTCACAACATACCCCAATTGGGGATGCCATAGTCTCACTGGCTCCAGACGGGAGCAGTAGGGACTCTTGTGCGGTATTCATGTAAAAAAAAAAAAAAAGAATACTTAAGAGTTGTGAATAATAGTATCCGATTCACTGCCTAAATTTAAAAAGAGCATCATGTCAATAATATAAATTATTTCATGCGCATACATACATACATACATATATACTCACACACACACACACACACCTTCCCACTACACACATCACCCGGTAATTATTTAATATTCATACCATAAATAAGACACTACAATGAAAAACATAATAGGTACCCACCATGATATATACCCAATGTACTAATGCACTGTTTGTTTCTGTTTATAAATAAATAAATAAATCACGCGGCTATATATTACAAATGACGTCATTGCCTGTCGCGGTTACTTTGTCCCGGCGACTATCTGTAACTGGAAAACAGTGGATCTGAGGAACTGGCTATTTTTGGAACCAGCCTATCGGATTTATAAAATGATCACCAACACTCAAACTGGGCGTAGCCAAATCAAAAGCCGCCCGCAGGGACTAGCAGCAAAATTCTGCGGAGCGGGTTTTTAACTGCTACTAATTATTATTATATCAAATGACCGTTCAACGGCTGAATTGGCATTGGGTCTGGTTTCCACAGTTGGCTAAGTCCTCCATCCCGACACAAGCAACATTTTCCGCTTACTGCGATGGTAGTAGAATTTTTTTCAAATATTGTCAGGTAATTCATTATCCAGAAATGTTTGCCTATCTTTAAAAAAATGACATCTTGTCTAATTTTCTGACAGTTAAATAGATATTTCAAAGCTGTGTATATCGGTAATGCGCATTTTCATCCCGCAACAAAATATCCTCCAACAAAATATCCTACGGACAAAACATCCTCCAACAAAATATCCTACAGACAAAACATCCTCCAACAAAATATCCTACAGACAAAACATCCTCCAACAAAATATCCTACAGACAAAACATCCTCCAACAAAATATCCTACGGACAAAACATCCTCCAACAAAATATCCTACAGACAAAACATCCTCCAACAAAATTTCTACTAAAACCTAACCTCACATAGCACTCTTCTTAGGGTGAATTGCCTTGAACAAAAAAAAACCTATCCTAACTTAACCCAACCTAACAAAAAAATGGGACAAAAATTATACAGACATTCTATAAAGACAATAAATTATTGTTCAAAAATAGTAAAATGGGACAAAAATAATATAGATAACAGGAACCGAGTATATCTTTTTCGTTCGTTCGTTCGTATTCGTTTCGTTCGTGTATATCGTCATAAAAATGACATTGCGAGCCAAGGTTGTACCTTTTGAAGGAATTGTTACAATTCAAAATTTACTTTTTAAAAAATGCCCGATTTTCATGATTTAGAAGCAGTGACACAGGTAGATAAAATGGACACCTAACTCTCCAAGAAGTCGATCAATTGTTATAACAATAGAAGGTTGGAGAACATAATGTCTAAGGGAATGAAAGAGAAATACGATTATAAAAAGTAAATACCTGAAAATTTTGTACCCATCCTCCAGAATGGTGAACATGGGCTTATAGAAGAATGGATAAAGCAGGCGAGGGTCTGACAAACTGCAGAGAGCCTCCAGGGTCTGCGAGACCTTAGTCAGATCGGAGGTAGTTGATATGTCCAGCTGCACCACCCGCAGGTCCTTGCACTTGAGGATCAGGGAGCCCCCCTGACCAGGGCCCCCGAGACTCGGCTTGTTGTCCTTGCGCTCCAGCAGGTCGATGTTCTGATGCAGAATCTACACATTCATATTATACGTGGTGAAACTTTTTAAACTTAAACTTTTGTGAAAATATTCTGAATTATAATAATGACACAAGTAGTATCAAATATTTCGATAGTTTGTTTACTCAATTATAAATAAACTAACAAGGCTAACTATTCTCATTGTGATAATATTGCATAACAATACATAAATCATTTGTATTCGACGTTAAATCGAAGTACACCATTGATCAAATTTTAATTTGTGATAAAAACTTGATTTATTTACTAAATAAATTAATTTCAAGCGAAACATATGTTTGCACGTTTCTTTCGAGAATTACATGCAAAATGACAATAGAAAAACGGAAATCGACAGGTTAATACAAAACAAATATATACAATAGGATTAATAATTCGATCTATGTTGCAATGGTGTACTTGTTTGAAATATTGAGCAAAAAAACGCGAATAATTTTTTTTTACAAAATAGGATTTGTCAATAATGGATTGAAATCTCGTTTATACGGTTATTTATTTGGTAAGGCGATACTTGAAAGGCTTCTTAGCATGTTTATGTTTATTTTAATTGTAAAAACCTACCATCAGCTCCTGTACGCCTTCCTGTCTGGAGCTCAGGATGAGATGGTGTCCAGTAATACATAGCGTCCCGTTCACATCGTCGTGGTGCGGACTCCTTAAAATTACCCCGTCCAACTTAGGAATCTGGATTAATTCAGCAAACTCCATTTTAAGACCCGCCAACGAATAGACATTCAGAAAACAGTGAAATGTTTAAATGTTATCACTGCGGACCGGACTACATAGAAACTTCACTTTATTTTTTTATTATTATCAACTGTCAGTTTCTTACATTGCGAGTATTGCCCTCAGTTAAAAATATAATGATTTTTTTTGACGTGCCTACCTACAAAAAGAGTAGGCTAACGAAAAAATTATCAGGGAAATTAAAAACGAACATATGGTGGTTTGGTATATTGTGGGTAGTTTGGTATATTTATGCGAATATAGCACTCGTACAGTGGATGGTTTGGTATATTTATGCTTGTACAGATTCATTGCTTGCACACACCGGGTGTTTCAAACTTGCTATTCGGCTTCAGAATAGAAAATTTCAGTGAATTTGAAATAAAATTCGTAATAAGTCTCAGTTATTTCGCAAAAAATCAAATGAAATATTATCATCAAAGGTCATTTTGTTTTTGACATATTAAACGTCCCCGTTAGACGCCGATATGTGCGTTCTAGCTTTATATTTAAAGCAATATTTTGACTAGCGTAAATAGTGATAGTTGTTCTCTTCTGAAAAGCCGAAACTAATTTATGGACGGTCATAATTTTTTTAAAGTTAATTTTCACATTCTGTGTAAGTTTTATTACAGTTATTTTATTATATATTTATAGGCCAGTTGCTTGATAAATCTGAAATACTTACAGAACTTAAAACGAGTATCCTTCCCAGTTGGACAGACAAAGTATCATTTTTTAATGTATTGTAATATATATGTACAGTTTGTCAAATAAGAGTAGAAAATAAATGAGGGCGCCACTGTTGCCCAAATGGCAATACTAAAAATATGACAATGGTGTTGATCTAAAGCTGTGTAACCTACATTTTTATTAAAAATTAAAAAGGCATTAAAGTGAAACAAATATTTTTCCACTGCTATATAGATACCCACTGATCTCAAAATTAGAATTGCATTTAGGTATATTATTATTATACATTTGCAATTTTGTGTTAACATAATGAAGAATAACGATATTATAATAAAATATAAAGCACACTTTAGAAATTGCTCGCATTTATTTAATACTAGCTTAAGTACCTAGCGTTGCCCGGGCTTTAGATCATGCCTCTAATTTTATATCTGAATATATTTAACTCATTCAGATCTAAAAGTAGTGTGACTAAACTCACCATTAATGATTCTTCCTTTCCACCTACTGTTAAATTCAAATCTATGTTAAATTAAATGAAAGCCAATCACTTTGTAAAACACAATTTAATCAAATTTATGTCATTTAGTAAGTACCTTCACAATAGTGCTTATTCGATTTAATTTTTTTAAAGAACAAAATGTTTTTAAATGCGTATACAGCGTTTTGAATTTTCAGTGTCATTGCACTTAAGAATATTTGACAGATAAATTGGTGTTGCCAGCCTAAAAATTTCTTAGTTCCATTTTATTTATTTTCTACTCTTATTTGACAGACTCTATATAAATAAATAAACTTGAATAGAACTTTCACAGAACGTGCAAATTAACTTAAAAAT
Source organism: Limnephilus lunatus (assembly GCA_917563855.2). Classification (NCBI taxonomy): domain Eukaryota; kingdom Metazoa; phylum Arthropoda; class Insecta; order Trichoptera; family Limnephilidae; genus Limnephilus; species Limnephilus lunatus. Next base: position 2,938,486 of record OU830593.1, on the reverse strand, counting down.
TTTGATGAATTGTAAAAAATTTTTTTAACATTAGAATTGGAATTTTTAACCTTTTACTGTCAAAAAAACAAAATGGCAGTGAATGTCCGTTTGATGAAAAGGGGCCATCCATAAATTACGTCACACTTTATGGGGGGGGGGGAGGGGACTAGAGAAGTGTGACGTTTTGTGGCAAAGGGTATGGGGGTGGTCTCAGCTCTGTGACATCACATGTAAAATCTAAAATATTTTTAATAAAGATAAAAAATATATTTTTTAACTGCTGTTATTATTTTTTAAAATTGCAAAATATGTGACGTCACACTAGGGAGGGAAGGGTTCTCACAAATGTGACGATATGTGACAGGGAGGGGGGGGGGGGGGGGGGTCAAAAATCATTATATTCGTGTGACGTAATTTATGGATGGCCCCAAATGTTACACTTGATTTTTTGCAAAACAACTGGGCCTATATCTTAGCAGAGATAACACCGTAAAGGTACTATCAGACTATGCTATAATGTAGCAAGCGTTTTTGGTCTTGGTCTATTTCAGCGAAATGCTGAGATTTGGAAAATATCTCTTCTAAACCATTAATCCGTTGTGTGCAAATGCAAAACTTTTGCCGTGCACCACTTGATTCTATTATCGTAATAACTTCTGTAAAATACCAGATAACACTTTTGTATATCTAATATATTTTTTATGCAAATGGTATATAATCTACCATGTTTTCCCCAGAAGCTACTTAGTAGATCAGAGGAAAAACATTTTATGATCGTGCCTATCGGCTATTGCGATACACGATAAATTAAAACGGCCACCATCTTGAACTGGAACTGGAACGTACCAAACAAATTTACAGACAGAAGAATGTCAAATGGTTGGGTCAATTACCAGCGGTTTCTGTGCTAGCCCTGTTAGCAGCTCCTGGGATATCTTACTTAATATTATAAACGCGAACGTTTGTATGGATGTATGTGTGTTTATTACTCTTTCACAATGTGAATAATGAATCTTTACAATAATATAGCTGATACATCAGAATAACATATAGGCAGTGGCGTACCGCGGGGGGGGTGGGGGGGGCGGCCCGCCCCGGGCGGCACTTTTGGGGGGGCGGCAAAATTTCACAATCAATAATCATCTTGTAAAAATTTGGATTGGGGAAGTCGCGGGTTCTATTCTCGCGTCAGGACTTAAAAGTTTTTTCTAGTTTATAGTTTCTTAACATCTTTCTTAAGTTTTATATACTGTTAAAATCAAAATATTAATGACAGACGTTTTGTTTTTATTTCTAACACATACATTATTTTTAAATAAAAATGTAAATGGCAACAGTATCATTTTAGCTCTAATTGATAGTCGATTTGTGTTTTATATTCGTGAAGCTTTGTGCGCCCTGCTGAAAGCGCACAAAAAATTACACTTATACGGTTTTCTTCCACGTATATATCACGGTGATATATTTTAAATTTATTATCACAGAAAAGTTAAATAGCTGACAGGTGTGTGCATACTTATTCGAATTGCAGTTATAAAATTCTAGATGCACACTATCTATGTGCTGCCAGAATCAAAGAAAAACCATTTTTATGTTCTGAGTGAAGTTTTAATTCACCGCATACATATTTAATTAAAAGCAGTTTTGTGTTCAAAATGTATAATTCCAGTTGTGGATTCATCTGACGACACATTTCGAAGGAAAACATTATATTATTTAAAGTGCTTTATAAAATTCTTGCAGACAATTTATGTGCCGCCAGAATCAAAGAAAAAACATTTTCATGTTCCGAGTGTAGTCTTAATTCACCGCTTAGAGATTTAATTAAAACCCCTTTTGTGTTCAAAATGTAAAATTCCAGTTGTGAATTCATCCGACGACACATTTCGAAGAAAAAACTTATTTGAAGTGCTTAATAAAATTCTTCCAGACAAGTTAGTGCCGCCAGAGTCAAATAAAAACCTTTTTCATGTTCTGAGTGTAGTTTTAATTCACCGCATACAGATAAAATTTAAGCCAGTTTTATTGTTCAGAATGTAAACATATTTCGAAGGAAAACATAACTTTTTTCGAAGTGCAAATATAAAATTCTAGTTGCAGACAATTTATGTGCTGCCAGAACCAAAGAAAAACCGTTTTCACGTTCTGAGTGTAGTTTTAATTCACCGCATACAGATTTAATTAATAAACATTTAAAAAAAAAAAAAAAAAAAAAAATTAAAAAAAGGATCACTACCCCCCCCCCCTCCCTGAAGAAGTACCTATATAGGGGGGGGGGCGGCAAAATTTTCCTCCGCCCCGGGCGGCTGATACCCACGGTACGCACTGCATATAGGCTATATGCAATGGTAAGCTCTGGCATTATGAAATTTGTATAAATGAAAATATGTGTATTTCATACATTTTAGCGGCAGGGAGGAAAGGCAGGGGGAAGGTGGGGTTCGCGGAGTGGGAAGAGACGAGGAAGAGGGAAGGCGAGGAGTCGGGAGAATGAAATCGGGGAAATGAATCGGGGAAAGCGGGGAATAGGGTTCCCTTCCACCTTCCCCGCCTTCCCCCTCCCTCGTCCCTTCCCTCTCCGCGAACCTCACCTTCCCCCTGCCTTTCCTCTCTGCCGCTAAAATATATGAAATACACACATTTTCATTTATACAAATTTCATGACACCAGAGCTTACCATTATATACAGCCTACGTTACTTGCTGATAAGGTAGCTTTCTATTGCTGAAAGAATTTTTAAAATCGGTTTAGTGACTAAGGCGTGAAAGCGTAACAAAACACACGCACTTTCGCATTTATAATATTATAGTATGGATGGATAAATCACTTTGCGCTGCATCATGCTCTCACAAAAAAGTTACTCATAAATAAAACAGAACTCATAAAATTAAAAATTGCACAAAGGTTTTTAAATAATTTATTATGGTGCCTACTCTCTTTGTGGGTAGTCACCTAACCAAAACATATATTTTAATGATTTTACTAAATTAAAATTCAACATTTTTTAGGTTGACATTTTCTACAACATTATATACCTATCAAACATGGCAACCTTCGATACAGTATCTGTTAGTCGAAGGTACTAATCAATATTTATTTATTAAATTATGCTTAAATATTATAATGTCCCAGGGTAAAATGAGATTTGTATTCCTACTTAACATTATTAATTCGGTAACAAATTACCTACTACTTAAAACTATTCAGGAAAGTCACATAGGATTACTTAACATTATTAATTCTTACAAGCCTACTTTCTTTATTTCTTTTTGGGGTGTTATGCCGTGTTGCGCTACCTCCTTCTTCAGCCAACGTTTCGGACAGCTTGGCTAAAGAAGGAGGTAGCGCAACACGGCATAACACTCCAAAAACAAACAACAAAAATAGTTTTGGCCTTGAAAATCTGAAAATGTATCTAGATACCTACTACTTAAAACTATTCAGGAAAGTTATATATTTTGCTGATTACTTAACATTATTAATTCGGTAACAAACTACCTACTACTTAAAACTATTCAGGAAAGTTATATATTTTGCTGATTACTTAACATTATTAATTCGGTAACAAACTACCTACTACTTAAAACTATTCAGGAAAGTCGCATATTTTGCCAATTATTATAAGTAATAATTATTAGCCTGAAACACTCATTCAAAAAATCTCTCAAGAAAAGATACATGAGATTTTTTCAATGTAGATGAGTGTTTCAGGCTAATAATTATTACTTATAATAATTGTCACCCTATGTGCTATGCGTAAAAATCTTGTCTTAAACATTAGATTATCAATTAAAAATAATAACATATTTTGCCAATTACTTAACATTATTATTTCAGTAACAGACTACCTACTACTTAAAACTATTCAGGAAAGTCACATATTTTGCCGATTACTTAACATTATTAATTCGGTATCAAACTACCTACTACTTAAAACTATTCAGGAAAGAAACTTATTTTGCTGATTACTTGGCATTATTAATTCAATAACCTACCTGCTACTTAAAACTATTTAGGAAAATCAATTATTTTGCTGATTACTTGGCATTATTAATTCAATAACCTACCTACTACTTAAAACTATTCAGGAAAGTCACTTATTTTGCTGATTACTTGGCATTATTAATCCAATAACCTACCTACTACTTAAAACTATTCAAGAAAATCACATATTTTGCTGATTCTTAACAAAGGGGAATGTTTTCTTTTTCTTCTTCGGGATTTTACTCTCTCTCTCCTGCAAAAAAATACAATTTTATAAATTCTTCAATAAAATAAATTTAAATGTGTAATAGCAGAAGAAGTAAATCTAGATTCCAAAGAGAGTCTTATTTATAGTATGTAAATGTTAGTTATCCATTAGCATATTTATAAATTTGCGCAAGCAGTGAAAAGAGGAACTCTAGTTAAGAGGAACATACAGGATGGGGATGTAAAAATGTAAATGAAATTTTTGTCTCCATTGACATTTTTGATGCTTTTTTTTTTCAACTAAAAACATTAAAAAAAATCACTAGGTATTGTACAGTTAGGAGTGGGGTGAGGAGTTGGGCTGTTACTTGGCTGAGTGACCAGTGACGACAAGTGAAAGATTTTTTTTTGTTTGATTTTGAAGAAAAAAAAATTGAAAGACATCAAAAAAGTCATCGGAGACCAAAATTTAATTTACAATTTTTACTCCAAATAATGTCAGGAAACACTAGTCTTGTCTCGCCAGACATAGATAAGTGACATTGACGTGCAGTGGAATGATGACCAATGAACGTTTCACATTAGTTCTTTCAATAAATTGCCCTATATCTATAAAGCACTTTGGAGTTAAGCTTAATCGCGGAATGAGATTTGTTTTGTTTATAATTTCATCATATCGCGACTGTCCAAAGTTATGGAAAGAAAAATTCCTAATTAAAGATGGTTGATACCTGAAGTGGGTTGTTACTGTGGTTCCAGCTACTGGAGACCGATGTGGAACCGGTTCTTCGAGAATTTCAAAATAATTTTTCGATTTTTTACAATTTTATCATTTTTATAAATATTTCACAAGGAACCAGTTCCTCGGAATAATACTATCAACGGTTCTAGTGACAGCAAAGGAACCGGTTCTTTGTAACCGGGACAGAGATTTTGATTAACGGGATAGAGATATCTCTATTCCCAATTCCCACAGCAGCAATACCTCTTATTTATTCTATACCTCTGGTTTGAATAGCAATTTTTCGAGTCAAAAATCACAAAATATCTGACATGCTTAGAATATTATTACATGTCAGAAAAGCAAACAATTTTGGTTTTTATTATTCGTTACTACATTAGGGAAGTGCCATTTATAAAATGTCCATCATCAATTCAAGTTAACAACTAACATCAAAATACCCCAATGGGCTCCATTGACCATTCTCAACGCAAACAAACAGAAAGATATATCAATAGGTATGTTTATGTTACCTGACTTGTATGATCGGAACGAGGCCTTGTTGTAGAGTTGGGCTGCTCAGGAAAGTTTTTCATATTGCTGTAGTGCTGCTTCACAAGGTTCATCTGAAGGATTAACAAAAAACACTCAAAATAAAGGCAACATACCCTAAGATTTATAGTAACAACATTTTCTATAAGCATAATAATCTGCTGAAAAGGAATTAACCCCTCAGGCCTAGACCGTATTTTGTCAGAGCGTCAAAATAATTCCGCTTTGCAATAAAATCCAAATAAATGGAATATTTCTGAATGTATCCGAAATCTAAAAATTGTTTTTGAAGGGTAATAAAATATGCTTTCAAATTTTATAAATCGAAATAAACATAAAATTTTTGCATGCAAACATAAAAAAGTTTTAAAAATGAGAAACTGGGAACCGTGTATTGGATAACCAACATGCTGTAGGTCACCCAAAGTGGCTCGCTATGTTTGGTGACTTAGCAGGGGGTGAGGTTTGTCTAGGTCCACCCACTGCATGGCAGATCAGATTGGGAGAGACCGGTTGAGGAAGACCTTTTGACCTCTCCAGATGGACTCTTTCGACCCATCGCCTTGCACTGCAATTGAAGAATTACGAAATACGTCTGTCACTCCTGGACACATCGGCACCCAGATTCCTACCCACCCCTAATACATATTTCCGTCCCAGAACTTCCTCTCCTTCCTTTCCTTAAAAAAACCCTCAACACACCATCTCTAAAGATGACATAGGCCTTCAGGGATTTTTTTTCCTCTGGGTGTGTGGAACTAATGTAAAAAAAGTATGGGGTGCAAAATATATATCTACATAATGGGTTTATAAAATTTATTTTAAAATATATATATTTATTAGTTCTTACATCATACACAAATCCTTCAAAGCTGCTGTCACTCCAGTGGGAATTCTTGTCCTCAGCTTTCTTGGCTCCCTGCTTCTGGTTCTTGCTGAGTTTCAGGGTGTTGAAATTCGAAATTGGGTACGGCTGAGAAATACAAAAAAACTATAGTTTTACAGGAAGCAATATTTTCGTGGATCCTTTTCACAATAATAATTTTCTTTTAAAATATACCGGTTTTATGATGCAACAGTTATTTACGAAATAATTGTGTATGTGCGTGGGGGCGATTGGCTCATACTGCAGGGTTTTAAAAAAAAAGCTAAATGCCACTAAAGCCTCAATTACATTGAGCAAGTTTACAAGCTACTATCTACTAAGTTTAAAAGCGGGTAAATCAGCTAAGTGAGATTGTCATGACACATAAAACTGTCCACTCGCTCAGCAGCGTAGGAAACTGAGGTCGCTGCTAGCGCCAGTAGCGAGAATAACGACGCCTGTGTGAACTAATTCTGTCAGATGTTTGACAGTCGAAATCAGCTGTTTATTGGCAGCCATATTGAAAACATAAATAAACCAATCACGAGTAAGCGGGTAGCAAGTAAAGTTGACGACCTTTCAACTTTTTTCGTAGATAGTCAACAATCTGCTAGTTAGCAAGTAACACGATGACACTGAGCGAGTTTTCAAGCTACTATCTGGGAAATTCACTATCTGTTAGTAAACTCGCTCGGTGTCATCGTGTTACTTGCTAACTAGCAGATTGTTGACTATCTACGAAAAAAGTTGAAAGGTCGTCAACTTTACTTGCTACCCGCTTTTACTAACGCGAGTTTACTAACAGATAGTGAATTTCCCAGATAGTAGCTTGTAAACTCGCTCAGTGTCATCGACGCTTAATGCTAATGTCATATTTGGGACTGCCGAGAATTGCACTTAAAGATTGGTAAGAAACGTTGATTTGGATGCGAATGGTAAGGTTTATCACAAGTTATGGGTTTAAAATAATGCTAAATACGTAATATAAGATTTATTGTAAGTGTTAAATCTTAAATTAATTGTACAGTGAATAACATCTATAGTCTTTTTATCCAACTTAATTATATGTCTGTAATTCCGGTTCCCTACAACGCCGGCAGATGCCGCTAGGAGTAATGTTTTCTTTTTAATCGACAGATAGTTTGTGCCAGAGTGGGAGATACATAGTATTCATTTTATAAAAATACGTTTTTTGTATTATTGTCCTCTCTTTTTCCATAAAGATCTTACTAAAAATACTAGGGTTTTCCTAGTCTCGTAAAATAATAGGGACCGGGCCAGAAATATACTAAGCATGTCTTCAAGAGTTTATTGATAATGTTTGTTAATTCTCGAAAAAGTCTTGTAAAATAAATCACAGTGTGTTTTAAATCAAAGATGGACCTCACATCAAAACCCCAACAGTTAGGTAAAACTCTTACAAACCTTACTAATAAAAAAAAACACTTAGCAACCGTTAAATGGTGTTTCTGTTCCGTGACCGCTAAACGGTGTTTCCACAACGTTACTAATAACCGCTAATAACATAATGATGTTTTTATGTTGGTTGCATTGAACTTTAGTAAATTTGTGCAAGCGCGGCGGCCATGTTTTTATTTCATTTTCACTCATTTTCAACGTCCAGCCTCCGCCTCCAATGACCAAATCACATCTCACTAAACTACCAGGAGGATCTGTGATCTTCCCCACCAGCTGAGCACAACATAATTAAGTCCCTGTCGGCTGTGATTCGAGCACAGATCCACATCCCACCACCATCACCTATAGATCCTGCCGTGATGCATATACACTACTGTTAAGATACCTACCATTACCCAAAAATTTACATAGCCAGTACGGAGATGTTTCATCTTCCGTGATGACATTAAAACGAGAGATTCTCAGAGTCTGCTGATCACTGAGAAAACTTAGCGGGCAGGACCATAATGTTGGTACATAAATTTGATCAGTTCCAGCGCCTGATCGCAGGGATCCTCGTTTGTTTTCTTCTTGCGATCGTTGGTTCAAATATTATTGATTTTTAAAACTTTATTTAGACTTTCATTAGAGTGAATTTCTTTGAGTTTGTTTATTAAATTTAAATATGCTGCATTTTTCTTATCTCTATTGTGGTAATCTTTACTTGTTATTTGCCACAAACACAGCTCGCTCTTATAGATAAACTATTCCTAAACCCCCTCGTGCGTCGCCAGACATTTAGAAAATTTCCCACAAGACACAACTGAATGGCAGATTTGCACCCGCACAATTGAACATTTTTCACACACACCTTCAACAAGTGTACAATTTGAAAATTAAATCCTTTTACCAGACTTGTGCAAGTCAGGAAACTTGATCAAACTTGTGCAATATTTGTCCCACACACCTTCAAGTATACAAGTACATATATAGGGCCTCGCAAACTGTCTTTAAAAGTGTTTAATCGGGCCATTGAAAATGTCTGAATGAATATACAGTGAAACCCTCTTAAGAAGTTTTCATGCGTATGAAATTTGGTTTTGTCGGACCCCTGGAGACTGAATGGCCCAATTTATCCCACTTATACACTTTTCCTGCTTAACCCTCCGTCGAGCGCAGCCGGCCTCACAGGCCAACAAAAGACATTGTTTCCCTCTCCACTCTTTTTACTCGCCTAACTTTAGGGAGTCCACACGGCGCCCGCCTCAAGTCAGGTGTCGGCCTTTACACAACTCTGGCTTCACAGGCCGTCTGCATCCAATTGAATTCCACCCTCTTTTCAGGCATTTTATATGCAGATTTGTATGAAAATATTTTATATGATTTTTGAAGTAAAACTTCTTTACACACGCTTGACTTTGGGGGTAAGCTGGTGAATGCGTTACGAAAAGTGGTGATTGTTACGAAAAGTGTGATGCGAACGGTAATCGATGCGAACGGTGATCGATGGCGAGGCGAACGGTCTGGCCTTTACGCACGCTTGGCTTGGGGAGTGATTAGGATAAGGATAAGGATGGTCACCCCAAGGTCGTAGGTCACTCCATGGTCATATTTCACCCCAGTGTTACATGTCACCCCTAGTTAATAAGTCCCGTTCGCTACGTTTGGTAAATTAGCAGGGATAGCTGGGTTTATGGGGCGAGGTTTGTCTTGTAGTTTTACTTCAGTCGTGTGGTCTAAAGCACACTCGTTTTTTTTTTAAATGTCTAGAAAATATGCTCTCTATCAACCGAATGATGTTGACGATATGCTGAAGCTTCTCCTCGACGATGATCTTCTGAAGATCCAGCTTTGGTTGAAGATTTAAAAAAATCGTTTATTTTAGTTTATGGTTGGTGTACCGGACGTATTTTTAAGATTAATTATAGTATAATTTATTTTTAATTTTATGTAATATTTTATGACAAAATAAACATATTCACGGGGTCAGGCAGTCAGCCTAAGACAAAAAATAAAGCTTGACCCCACCCTCTGTGTACATACCTACACACTACCTTAATTAAATAATAAAATTAATCAGGGGTCATAGCAGTCGACCTGAGACAAAAGAACAACGCTTGACCCCAACCCTCAGTGTACATACCTACACTATTTAAATTATTTAAATTGACTTTTTTCCTTTGCACAAATTCGATCTGTGCGAAGCCGTTCCTATACAAACCTTCGCACGGGTCCAATTTGTGCAGATCTCTATTATTTACACTTGCATAAATTCAAATTTGTGCAACCTATGTATTTTTACCTTTATAAACACTTGCACAAATTCGAATTTATGCAACCTATGTATTCGTATAACAGTTTTGCATAAATATAAAATAATTCCAATTTGTGCAGACTGTTCATACCCTATGTAAAATATAAAATGTAAAATGTGCAAACTCACATAATAAACGAATGATCGGAGAGGCATCGAGAGTAGGTCGAGATAAAACTCTGTGGCGTTCTCAGCTTCGTTGCGCAATAGCGAAACGAACGCGGTGGCGTTTTACAACTCTAACAGTCAAAATTCTAAGAATTTCATCTCAATTAAAGGACTGAGACGGGCAGACTCCCGTCTCTGGACCCTTTAAATACGGCTGCTAGACCGCCAGATCGGCAGAGTTCCAGATCTCACCGCTTCAGCAACATCTCGCCTTCTCTTCTGCCTTCTCCGATCTACCCCTGGAAAACTTGGACTTCTTCTTCTCCGCCCTGGTTGGACCGCCCTCCAAGAAGAAAGCATTACAATAAATTGGTCGATCGCGCAAATTTCCCCTCTACCTCCCTTCTTCCCCTCTACTTCCCCTCTACCTCTACCCCCCTTCCGCCCCCCTTGCCTTCTACCTTTCTCCCTACATTTACCCAATTTTCCTGAAATCTCCCCACTTTTCCCTCTCCCTACATTTTTTCCTCACTTTCTCCCTAGGTGTCGAAGCGGCCAGCCGGCAACTTCCCACTTCATCGTCTGTGCGGCTGGCGACTACAGTGCCTGTCCCGTACATGGTCCTTCGAGCCGGATCGCCGTCTTCACGCCTTCACGCCTTCACGCCTTCACGCCGTCCAGTGACGTCCCGAGATGCCGTCCCTGCGAAGCGGTCGCCGAGCTTCGAGCTCGGACTCACAACCCGACGTAGAGCCAGGGCTGCCCCTACCCCCTGCCGGTGCTGCCAGCCCTGCTGCCAGGGCTGCCCCTGTCGATCTACACGCTGCCGGCCCTGTGGGCCCTCACCCTGCCGGTGCTGCCAGCCCTGAGGCCAGGGCTGCCCCTGCCGGCCTACACGCTGCTAGCCCTGCGGGCCCTCACCCTGCCGGTGCTGCCAGCCCTGCTGCCAGGGCTGCCCCTGCCGGCCCGCACGCTGCCAGCCCTGCTGACTCACATCATGCCAGCCCTGACAGCGTACCGTCCTCGGATGCAGAGGATGACTCTACCACCACAGAGGACACCGTCAGGCAGCTCCGGAGGGACAACCGAGCGATGAGCAGACAACTCGATGCACTGCTCGCATCCATCCCCACCGCAACGCAGTACCTCCCTGGTGCGCCCCCTGGCGCCTACCCTGGTGCCCATGCTGGTGCGCCCCCTGGCGCCTACCCCGGTGCGCCTCCTGGTGCCCATGCTGCTGCGCCCCCTGGTGCCCATGCTGATGCGCCCCCTGGCGCCTACCCTGGTGCGCCCCCTGGTGCCTACCCTGGTGCGCCCCCTGGCGCCTACCCTGGTGCCCATCCTGCTGCGCCCCCTGGTGCCCATACTGGAGCGCCCCCTGGCGCCTACCCTGGTGCGCCCCCTGGTGCCTACCCTGGTGCGCCCCCTGGCGCCTACCCTGGTGCCCATGCTGCTGCGCCCCCTGGTGCCCATGCTGGTGCGCCCCCTGGCGCCTACCCTGGTGCGCCCCCTGGTGCCCATGCTGGTGCGCCCCCTGGCGCCTACCCTGGTGCGCCCCCTGGTGCCCATGCTGGTGCGCCCCCTGGCACCTACCCTGGTGCGCCCCCTGGTGCCCATGCTGGTGCGCCCCCTGGCGCCTACCCTGGTGCGCCCCCTAGTGCCCATGCTGCTGCGCCCCCTGGTGCCTACCCTGGTGCGCCCCCTGGCGCCTACCCTGGTGCCCATCCTGCTGCGCCCCCTGGTGCCCATACTGGAGCGCCCCCTGGCGCCTACCCTGGTGCGCCCCCTGGTGCCTACCCTGGTGCGCCCCCTGGCGCCTACCCTGGTGCCCATGCTGCTGCGCCCCCTGGTGACTACCCTGGTGCGCCCCCTGGTGCCCATGCTGCTGCGCCCCCTGGTGCCTACCCTGGTGCGCCTCCTGGTGCCCATGCTGGTGCGCCCCCTGGTGCCTACCCTGGTGCGCCTCCTGGTGCCCATGCTGCTGCGCCTCCTGGCGCCTACCCCGGTGCGCCTCCTGGTGCTCATGCTGCTGCGCCCCCTGGTGCCTATGCTGGTGCGCCCCCTGGAGCCCCTCCTGGAGCACACCCTGGCGCGCCCCCTGGTGCCCACCCTGGCGCACCCCCTGGTGCCTATGCTGGTGCGCCCCCTGGAGCCACCCCTGGTGCATACCCTGGGCCCCCTCCTAGTGCACACCCTGGCGCGCCCCCTGGTGCCCACCCTGGCGCACCCCCTGGTGCATACCCTGGCGCCCCCCCTGTTGGATACCCTGGAGCGCCCCCTGGTGCCTACCCCGGCGCACCTCCTGGTGCCCATGCTGGCGCGCCCCTTGGTGCACACTCTGGCGCTTACGAGGGCGCCTACCATGGCGAACCATCTGCCTCCCAACCACAGCCCACACCTCAGGGCTTCTCACCGCTGTTCCCTCCGCAGCCGACCGCCGACGAGACTGCTCATCACACTGGCGAGTGGGTTCGTCAGTTCGGCACCATGCTGGCTGACGCCATCCGCTCCACGCGCGACCAGGACAGCCCCAGGCCCTCGTTAGATGACAACATCAGACTGACCGCCCTCGTCGCCCGGCAGTCCACCGCCAAGGACCTTCCCACATTCTCCGGGGACACCCTCGAATGGCCAGCTTGGTTTGCTCAGTATGAGCAATCCACAGCAACCTGCAAGCTGACCATGAGCGAGAACCTTATCAGGTTGCAGCGGGCGCTGAAGGGGAAAGCCAGGGAAAATGTCTACTCCCTTCTGCTGAACCCGGAGTGCGTGCCTCAGATCGTGGCGACCTTGAAGGAGCGGTACGGGGGATCTGGGTCCATTGCCAACCTGATGCTGGAGAAGGTAAAGAAGCTACCCTTCCTCGGACCGGAAGCCACCCTGGAGGATGTCGCGGACTTCTCAGGGACGGTCCAAAACCTGGTGACTTCTCTGCGGGAGCTGCGGACCGGGGCTACCTGACCAACCCCACCCTGCTGGCTGACATCACCGCCAAGATGCCTTGCACCCTGAGGATGGCCTGGCTGCTGGAGCTGCGTCACCTGGGCAAGACGACGCAGTCCACCATCATGGAGCTTGCAGCATTCCTCAGGAGCGTCACCGGCATGATCCCGCTCAGCGGGATGGTGGATCCCCTGCGGCCTGGCAGAGGGCGCCGGGAAAATGTGCTGGCCAGTGCGGAGGACAAGCCATCCGGTGGAGCGGCCAACCGCCCACCACCACCGGCAGGAAAGAGGAACAGTGACAATAAAAAAAACAGTGTAACCTATAACAGGTTGTGTGCTCAGTGCGGGGAGCAACACAAACTCGGTGATTGTGCTCAGTTTAGTGAGAAATCAGTTTCCCTCCGGTGGGAAACGGTGCGTGCAAACAATTTGTGTCGGAAGTGCCTGGATCCCCACCACTCCAGGGAGTGTAAGGAAAAAGTGTGGTGTGGTGTGGGTTTGTGCCGAGGCCCGCACCATCGTTTGCTCCACCGGGAGAGCGTTGTTGTTGACGAACAAATTCATATGTGACGCCAGACAGAGGACTGCCGCGTGTTGTTGGCGATAGTGCCGGTCGTGTTGCGGGGCCCTACCGGGGGGCAAGTGTCAGCATTCGCGTTGTTGGATTCGGGTTCCACCATAACCCTCATCGACGCTGACACCGCGACGCAGATCGGCGCCCATGGCCCGGTCCAACACCTGCGGCTGCATGGAGCGAGGGGATTGTGCAGCTCCGACGCCCACTCCCAACGCGTGAAGCTGATGGTCCGGGGCACTGGTCTGGAGACCACCTTCACCATCACCGCCAACACCGTAGCCGACCTGAGCCTGCCGGAGCAGCGCGTTCCTGGACGACGCGTCACCCCAAAGCTCTTGATCGGGCAAGATAATGCCCACCTTATTATATCAAGTGAGGTCCGTCGAAACAACACTTCCCGCATAGTGTCACGGACCGCTTTGGGGTGGGTCGCTCACGGAGGCTCAAACCTCAACAATGACGGGCCAGCTACCACACTGGCCCTCCAGTCAGAGACCGCCGCAGATGCTCGCCTGAGGGAGTTGGTAAAATCCAACTTTGCCGTCGACTCCCTCGGCGTTACATCTGCGGCCAGAGTCAATACCATGGACGCCAAAGCCATGGCATTAATGGAAAAGACCACCCGCCCCCTCGCAACTGGGCGGTGGGAAACTGGTCTCCTCTGGAGACACCCTGACGCCACACTGCCCGACAATCGGCAGTGTGCGCTGAAGCGGCTCCAGTCCCTCGAGAAGAAGCTGGCTGCGGACACCAACCTGGCAGCGGCGTACACCGACAAGATGGCCCAACTTGTCGCCAAAGGATACGCCAGACGCCTCTCTCCACATGAGGCGTCACTCCCTGCCCCGCGAAAGTGGTATCTTCCCCACTTCGCTGTCACCAACCCGAACAAACCAGGGAAGATAAGGGTTGTGTTCGACGCCGCCAGCCGATGCAGAGGGACTTCGCTCAATGACCAGCTCCTGACCGGCCCCGACCTGTTGTCCTCTCTCCTGGGAAACATCCTCCGATTCCGGGAAGGCAGCATAGCCATTGCTGCCGATATCCAGGAGATGTTCCTGCGGATCCAAATCCGGAGAGAGGACCAGCCCTCCCAGCTCTACCTATGGAGGGCACCCAACCAGAGGGAACCCCACACTTACCAGCTGGCGTCCATGATGTTTGGGGCGACCTGCTCGCCCAGCAGTGCCCAGTACGTGCGGGACAGGGTGGCCGGGCAGTACGAAGACCAGTACCCGGCCGCCGCAGCAGCCATTCGTTCACGGTTTTACATGGACGACTACCTGGACGCTGTGGAAAACCCGGACGACGCTGCTGCCCTAGTCCGCGACGTAAGGGCCCTCCTTGCAAAGGGAGGGTTCCACCTTACAAACTGGGCCTCAAACAGCCAGGACGCGCTAGCTGGAGTACCCCCTGATGACCGCGCCACCTCCACGGTAGCGATAAACAGCGGGTGCAGCGAGACTGAGAGGGTCCTAGGGTTGGTGTGGGACCCATCCACCGACCGCTTCATCTACACCTTCCTTGAAGCGGTCAGCCCCGAAGAAGCCACACGGCCCACAAAGCGGCAGCTCCTCTCCATCGTGATGAAGATCTTCGACCCGGTGGGCTTCGTGTCCTGCCTCACTATACGGTCGAAGATCCTGCTGCAAGCCGTGTGGCGTTCAACTGTTGGATGGGACGACCTCATCACTCCGGAGCACGCCGAACGCTGGAGGGACTGGATGAGCCTGCTACAGGAGAGCAGCGTCTCCGTCCCGCGACAGTCTCTGCAGCGGAAGACGAGCAGCGTGACCCTGCATCTCTTCTGTGACGCCTCGGAGCAAGCCTGCTGTGCCGTCGCTTACTTCGTGGAGGAAGTGCAGGGCGCTCTACAAGCCACCTTCATTGCGAGCAAATGCAAGGTGGCGCCGCTTAAGCCGCTCTCCATACCCCGCCTTGAGCTGCAATCCGCCCTCATGGCGGCCAGATTGGCCAGAACCATCCGGTTGGAGAGCCAAGCAAGGATAGCTGCAACCATTTTCTGGACAGACTCAACCACAGTGCTGTGCTGGTTGCGCACGGACCCGCGCACCTACTCTGCGTTTGTGTCCAACAGGTTGGGCGAGATTGACGAACTCACCTCCATTGCCAATTGGAGGTGGGTCCCTACCAAGCAAAACCCGGCCGACATCGGCACCCGGGACTTGGAATTGCCCGACCTGTCTCGCCAAGGAAGATGGTTCTGCGGCCCCGCTTTCCTCACCACACCGGAGAGCGACTGGCCTAAGGAGCGGACCCTCGTCAAACCAGATGACCAGACCCTTGAGACCAGACCTCAGCACTTCGTCGGCCACATCACCACGGCCGGAGAGGCGCTACCTCTGGTCGAGAGGTTCTCTTCCTGGCACCGGCTGATCCGCGCTACAGCGTGGATGCTGCGCTTTGTCAGGCGCTGTCGGATGGGCCCGAACCGACCCGCCGAGTTCACGCTACGCGCGGAGGAGCTGAGGGAGGCCGAGCGCAGATGGGTGAGGAGGTCCCAAGAAGACGCCTTCTCCACCGACCTGCACACCATTAGGCTCGGCCAGGCGCTACCTGCCGCCAGTCGCCTGATCAGTCTGGCCCCCTTCCTCGGACCTGATGACGTTTTGCGGATGGGCTCGCGGTTGAGGAACCTCACCGGAACAACCAGCGTGGCGAAGACTCCCGTGATCTTGGATGGCGCAGACCCATATGCCCGGCTGCTGATCCGCCACTACCACGAGAAGGCAGACCATCCAAGCACGGAGAAAACCGTTGCCGAAATCCGATGCAGTTTCTTCATCCTGCGACTCCGCACCGTCAGCAGGAAGATAAATCATGACTGCCCCACCTGTCACATACGACGGAGCAAGCCCGCTCCACCACAGATGGGAATACTGCCGCCGTCTCGCGTGGAACACCATGTCCCGGCCTTTACAAACTGCGGGCTAGACTACTTCGGGCCGATGGAGGTCACAGTTGGCAGACACCGAGAGAAGCGCTATGGAGCCCTTTTTACCTGCCTCTCCACCCGCGCCATCCATCTAGAACTGACGACCTCACTGTCTGCCGACTCAGCCATCATGGCGCTGCAACGGATGACTGCCCGAAGAGGTCAACCCGCGGTGCTGTACTCGGACAATGGGACAAACTTCCGTGGTGCTGACACGGAGATCCGGAATGCCGTGGAATACCTACAGCAGGATGCCAGGATGACGGATGCCATGGCCACCAAGGGCATCGAGTGGCGCTTCAACACCCCCCTCAGTCCTCATATGGGGGGAGCCTGGGAAAGGTTGGTCCGCTCGGTCAAGCTGGCCCTGAGCGCCACACTAAAGGAAAGGGCGCCAAGGGAGGAAACCCTGCGCACAGCACTGGCAGAGGCTGAGTTTGTGGTCAATAGTCGGCCACTGACTCATATCTCTGTCGACCCGCGGGACGAAGAGCCCTTGACCCCCAACCACTTCCTCATGGGATCTGCAGGAGGCCGCCCGCATCTGTCGCTCTACGACAACAAGGAGGAGGAGGTATGTCTCCGACGACAGTGGCGTATCAGCCAACAACTGGCGGATATGTTCTGGAGGCGGTGGCTCCGTGAATACCTCCCCACCTTGGGTGCCCGACAGAAATGGCACCACCCAACTGAACCCCTCAAGGTCGGTGACCTGGTGCTCATCATGGACCCCGCGCTACCACGCAACAGTTGGCCGCGCGGGCGTATCATCGAGGCCATCCCTGCTGCTGACGGCCAAGTGAGGACCGCCCGAGTCCAGACAGCCACGGGAACTTACACCCGTCCTGCCGTAAAACTGGCTCTCCTCATCCCGGCACCCGCACCAGTACCAACCTCGACTGCAGCCGGACCAAGGACCAAACAGCCCAAGGAAACCGGACTTCGAGGATCCCGCCGACCTGTACGTCCTGACAGCTAGGCGCAGCCGTGACTGCACCGGGGGGAGGATGTACCGGACGTATTTTTAAGATTAATTATAGTATAATTTATTTTTAATTTTATGTAATATTTTATGACAAAATAAACATATTCACGGGGTCAGGCAGTCAGCCTAAGACAAAAAATAAAGCTTGACCCCACCCTCTGTGTACATACCTACACACTACCTTAATTAAATAATAAAATTAATCAGGGGTCATAGCAGTCGACCTGAGACAAAAGAACAACGCTTGACCCCAACCCTCAGTGTACATACCTACACTATTTAAATTATTTAAATTGACTTTTTTCCTTTGCACAAATTCGATCTGTGCGAAGCCGTTCCTATACAAACCTTCGCACGGGTCCAATTTGTGCAGATCTCTATTATTTACACTTGCATAAATTCAAATTTGTGCAACCTATGTATTTTTACCTTTATAAACACTTGCACAAATTCGAATTTATGCAACCTATGTATTCGTATAACAGTTTTGCATAAATATAAAATAATTCCAATTTGTGCAGACTGTTCATACCCTATGTAAAATATAAAATGTAAAATGTGCAAACTCACATAATAAACGAATGATCGGAGAGGCATCGAGAGTAGGTCGAGATAAAACTCTGTGGCGTTCTCAGCTTCGTTGCGCAATAGCGAAACGAACGCGGTGGCGTTTTACAACTCTAACAGTCAAAATTCTAAGAATTTCATCTCAGTTCGTAGAATTGAGATGAACAAAGGACTGAGACGGGCAGACTCCCGTCTCTGGACCCTTTAAATACGGCTGCTAGACCGCCAGATCGGCAGAGTTCCAGATCTCACCGCTTCAGCAACATCTCGCCTTCTCTTCTGCCTTCTCCGATCTACCCCTGGAAAACTTGGACTTCTTCTTCTCCGCCCTGGTTGGACCGCCCTCCAAGAAGAAAGCATTACAATAAATTGGTCGATCGCGCAAATTTCCCCTCTACCTCCCTTCTTCCCCTCTACTTCCCCTCTACCTCTACCCCCCTTCCGCCCCCCTTGCCTTCTACCTTTCTCCCTACATTTACCCAATTTTCCTGAAATCTCCCCACTTTTCCCTCTCCCTACATTTTTTCCTCACTTTCTCCCTAGGTGTCGAAGCGGCCAGCCGGCAACTTCCCACTTCATCGTCTGTGCGGCTGGCGACTACAGTGCCTGTCCCGTACAGTTGGTAATGTTTAATAAACTGGTTATTTTGTGGTAAATTTGGTATAATTCCTTTCTATAGATCTTAGTAAAGACTACCCAATAAGAATTTTGTATTAGAATTAATATAGCGGGGGTGGGGGGAGGGTGTGCCTGATTTCGGATCGCCCATAGGTGCGCCTGACGGAGGGTTGTTAAGAAGTTTTTTTTCTGCTCCCTTGGTAAATTTAGGAAGAGAATTTCACTGTAGCTTGATAACTTTGCGATCCGTGGCATTCCTAGTGTATATTTGTTGTTAATAAAAAAAATTATTTAAGTAATTGATTCCTCCTTTGGCCGCCTGCAAAGTTATCCGTGTCAAGCTGTGCACGCTTTTAATTTATATATTAGATTTTTTTACCTTCTTTTTGACAGAAACAGGATTAGATTTAAATTCGGTTTCCATAGTGCTACTTTCAACATGAGAGTCCACTGTTGTAAAGAATTTTCTCTCCGGAACTTTAGTCTCAGCTTTGTATGTTTTTTGGGAAGCGAGTTCGTTTTTCAAATGTGTATTCATTTGAATGAGATTCTCCTGCAAAAACAATATGATGATATTATTATATAATGAATCTTCCTCTTCCTTCCTCTACAATACGGGTGAACTCCTAGTATGGAGGACAATATACTATACCTTTGTAATGTAAATATACTAAGAATAAATAAAAAAAATGGCGAACCCAACAAGGAAAGAAAACACATCTAAACTATATGATGAATACAATAATAGCTTTGTGATTTTTGAAAAGTTTTCACATAAACCAGTTGCTGTAAGAATGCGTGATACCGAAAGCGCTCCATTCCATATTTATAATATCTTTTTTTTTTTTTAACAATAGCTCCACACACAGGCCTATGTCATCTTTGGGGATGCTGTGTGGAGGGTCTTTTTAGGAAAGGAAGAGAGGAAGTCTGGGATTGGTGGGTAGGAATCTGGGGGTCAGTGTGTCCAGAAGTGATGGACGTATGAATCCATCCCTCCCACTGCGACATGCCAAGAGAGTACGGCTGGAGAAGTCAAAGGGACTCCCTCAACCATTCTCTCTCGATCAGGCCTGCCATGCAGCTGGACAAACCTCTCCCCATGAACCCGGGCATCCCTGCTAAGTCACCAAACATAGCGAATCACTTGGGGTGACCTATGACAGAGGTGTTGGTTATCCAATAAATGGTTCCCGGGGCGGCGATACCTATACCCGCCTCCCAAATTGTATATCTATTGGGGCCTGTACACGGGAGTCTCGCATCGACCGCATTCTTACTGCATCCAGTTTATATCATTTCCTTACGGACCCATGAGAAGCAGGGTAAATTTGTCTCTGTGATAATAAATAAATACGGTTCAAGGCACTGCAATGCATATGTACACGTACGTGGGGATTTTAGTTCTGGGTATTAAATTATAGGTACAAATACTACCATGTCTACTAAGGCTATTTTCGAATTGAATATGGAATTATGGGATGGGGATCTGCTACATCTAAGTACATTTGTACATATGAATATAATTTTTAAAAAATCACAAAGAACATAATTAAAGTATCCATAAGAATGCCTTTTTTTAATTTTTACAGTGTATTCACCGCACAAGAATCTCAACTGCTCCCGTCTGGAGCCAGTGAGACTATGGCATCCCCAATTAGGGTATGTTGTGAGGCTGAAGGTAGTGGGGAGGGGAAGGAGGTGAGGAAGAGGAAGGTTGGGAAGTACCTGGCTATTCAGATCTGGTCACCAAACACGGCTAAAGCCATTTTCAAGCAACGTTTCAATTCTGAATGGTGGTCTTACACCAGGGTGATACTGATAGTATCTTCCACTCTGGAACGTGCCGCAAATATACTATATATTATTTTAAATGAATTAATTGTGAAATAACACAAATTAATCAAATAAAATTTATTTGCGCACGCCGAGTTCGAACCCGCGACCTCCGGATTGTGAGTCAAAAGTCTTAGCCACTGGACTACGGAGGTCGTGATTAGATTCAAATTTTCAAATGTTTTGACATACCTACCAAATGTACAACAAATATATGCCAGAAAATACTACTGAAACTATTAAAAAATATGGAACCCACTAACAGACCGCTTATCCATCACACTAGATTTGAATTAAAATGCCATGAAAAACCTTCAAAGTTAAAAAACCATATTCGGACAAATAAACTATAAATATTGTGCAACAAAACTCTACAACATCCTCCCCTCAGATATAAAACAAATAGAAAAGTAATGATTACAAATCAAAAATTAAAATCTGGCTGAAAGAGGCCAGTGAAAAAACTTAAAAAAAGCAATAAAAAAGAATAGAAGACGCACCTAATTAAAAGGAAAAATAACTTCGGTTCACTTTAGCACAGGACTCCCTAGTGAGGAAGACTAAGAAAAACCATTGTTATACTTATCTACACTATAATATTTTATATTTTCACATGTTTTATAAACTCACTATGAAAATTTAAAAAAAAAATATAAATAATGAATGAAAAACTTACGCATTCAACAGTTTTCTCGTCGCACAACTTTTTCAAGCTTTCAAAGTCCTCGGTGAACATATTTTGACGCTTCTCGTTAATGAGCTCTGTTTCTTTATGCACCTCGCTGAGGATCTGGCGCTCCTGTCTCAGCTGCTGGTTGGCCGTCTCCACCTTGGCCCGGGCTTCCGTGCTGGCCGTCAGCTGTCTCATCAGCGAGTTGATGGTGTCGTTCAAGGACCTGAGGTTCTCTTCTTTCTTCCTTGTTTCTTCTTCGGCCAAGCTGACATTCTCATTGCTAAAATATAATTTATTGATTCATGCTTCCGCATACAAAATTAATACGGAATATCGTAAATAGAAGAAGATAAATATGCTAAAAGTTTTTTTCATATCGCTGATGGCAACCCGTCACCGCATAAATCGTATTTTTCGCAGGATGGACAGTTTACTTAGATTGAAGAATCAAAAATACCAATTAATGTTTATTACCGCCGTCCAGTCATATTTCGAGATCTTGGTAATGGTTTGCCATCAATGATATACAATGTACGAGGGTTGTCCCAGAAGTACCCGACCTGACGTACTTCTGGTGGTTGTTGCTTTAAAAAAATTTTATGGTAGAAAGCACCAACCTTATAAGGCGTTTCAAGTTTTAAGGCGCTAAGTTGTTTAGTGTTTTTTTGGCAGCCATCAATAGCGAACCCTCTCAGTTAATTTGTAACATGGAAAAATTGGTCATTGGTCATCATTGAATATCGAAGCCGAGCTTAGAATCTACTCTGGGGGGAGTCTCCTTCTTCGTTTACAACAATAAAATATTGGGTGGCAAAGCTTAAACGAGGACGTTCAAGCTGCTGAGACGAACATCGCAGTAGTCGACTAAATGAGGTGACCACACGTTTGCTCACAATGGCCAAAAACAGCGTTGTGAGGATGTTTCAATAGAATGTTTGGCGATGTTTCACAGCAATAAAGCTAAGTTTTTACATTGATTCAAAACCACGAGACATCACTTCACACCTGAGACCAAGGAACAGTCTAAACAATGGACTAAAAGGGGAGAATCAGCTGTAAAAAAGGCAAAGACAGTTCCATCAGCATGCAAGGTAATGGCATCAGATTTTTGGGACTCATGGAATAATTTTTATTGATTATCTTCAAAAAGAAAAAAATCAACGGCGAGTAATATGCAAACTTATTGTAGCATTTGAGTGATTAAAACAAGAAAAAACGGCCGCATTTGGCAAAAAAGAAAATGTTGTGTCATCAGCAGAATACACCATTTCATACATCCGTTATCCCGATGGCCAAAATCAATGAATTAAAGTTCAAATTGCTTCCTCACGCACCCTATTCGCCAGATTTAACACCCTCGCATTATTTTATTTTTCCTAACTAAAAAATGGCTCGGTGGTAAAAGATTTGCCAACAATGAAGAGGTGGAATCTGCGGTAGATGGCTATTTTGAGGTGCTCGATGGTTCTCACTATAAACAGGGTATCCAAGCTATTGAACAACGCTGGGAAGTGTGTTGACCTGAAAGGAGACTATGTTCATAAAACACTTTTTTGTTAGGTCAGGTAGTTTTGGGACAACCGTCGCATCTCTACATATTATAAATTAAAGTCCTCCGCCACGTGTCTGTCTGTTCATTATAAACTCAAAAACTACAGAACGGATTTTCATACGGTTTTCACCATAGATAGAGTGATTCATGAGGAAGGTTTAGGTATATAATTTGTTAAGGTTTTGTGTAAATTGGTTAAAATATATAATTAAAGTAAAATGTATGTATGTGGTGGACGAGCGGGCTGGCAAGTGGGCGGTGTGAATTTGATTTGTTTACAGTTTTATTTTACAAAAGTAGATGAAATTTTACACATGTGACCTTCAAAACAACAGGAAGGTCACTGTCTACATTTGATTTCGAAAACTCTGTGTTGCAGCTAGTATAATATTAATATAATTTAAAATTAAATAAAAGTATTGCTTGAAGTGATTTTAGTTATGTTTAGTATCATCTAAAATATACGAAAGAGTAATAAAGAAACAAATTGTAGATTATATGGAAAATAAAAAATGTATTAATCCTAGTCAATACGGTTTTAGAGAAAAAATTAGCACACAAGACGCAATAGCGGAATTAACTAGAGTTATTTATAAAGCATTGGATAAAGGGAAAAAATGCTTAAGTATATTCATTGACCTCCGTAAAGCTTTTGACAGTGTTTCACACTCAAAATTAATCAACAAACTAAATAATATAGGAATAACCGACAAAGCTAAATCGTGGATAAATAGTTATTTATATCAAAGAACACAGCAAGTGAAAATAAATAACGAGTTAAGTGATATAGAAAAAATTAACTTTGGAATCCCACAAGGAACTGTACTGGGCCCAATACTATTTCTATTATATGTAAATGAACTTTTTGAACTCCCAATCGTCGGAAAGATTATATCTTATGCGGATGATACAGTATTAACAATTGAAGAAAACTCTTGGAAAGAAGCCGAAATATCGGCAAATAATGCAATAAATATCATTAAACAATGGTTTGACAAAAACTTACTTTCTTAAAATGTTGAAAAAACTCATTTTCTACCTCTGAGCCTAACAGAACATATTTCAAATATAAATGTAAACATTAAAGTTCACGACAGAAACTGTCTACTTAAAATCACACCCTGTAACTCAAATTGTATACATATTAGTAGTAAAGAACAAATAAAATATCTCGGAATAATTATCGACAATAACATTAAATGGAAAAATCAAATAAACTCCACAATAGACAGAATGAGAAAACTAATATATGTATATATTTTTCAGACTTAGAAATACTATCACATTAAAAATATTAAAAGAAATTTACTTTGCACTTGCGCACTCGGTATTACAATATATGGAATCATAGCTTGGGGGGGTGCATATAAATCATCCCTTCTCCCACTTGAAACAATTCAAAAAATTCTTATAAAAATTATCCTAAAAAAACCGTATTACTACCCAACAATAAACGTATTCCAAGAATTCCCTGTTCCCCCACTTACAAAAATTTACGAAAAAATAGCACTACTTCAGCTACACAAAGATATATTTAAAAAAAATATTACCCCACTGCTAAATATTAGCATAAGGAATACTTCTATTGGTGGACTTACTATACCACCCATACGAACCACAACAGCACAGAATCACTATGTTTATAAAGGAATAAAATTATTTAATCAATTACCCGCCGATATGCGAACAGAAAAAAATTACGACAAATATTAAAAAAAAATTAAATCATATTTTGGTAGTCCCACCATATAATTTTAACTTTTATTAGATATGTTTTTGACTGTTTGTTATTCCAAAGGTTTTATGTACATCCTATATATATTTTGTTTAATTACCCTTATAATCTGTAAAAAATATGTTATTAAGTCTAAATCTATTCATTAGTTAAGTTCTTAAGTTTGTTATAAGGATTTGAAAAAAAAAAAAAAGTTATTATCAAGTTGTCCTCTCCTAAACACAAGCACTAGCTTTATTAGGAGAGTATATAAAATATGTAATATTAGAATGAAATAAACTTATTGTAAAAAATTTACTCAATAAAAAAAAAAAAATAAATAAATAAATAAAAATCTCTCCTTATTCCCTCTCTTATTGCTACCCACTGGTTCCGGGCAGAGGAATTTTTGGGTAGTGTGACATAAATAAAATCCAGGGTCTGTCCTATGCAGGCACAAATGGAGCACAAATGGGTGGCGCACAAAGGAACCAAGGGGCTGATAGCAACCTAACACAGCGCTCATGGGGTTTTTACCAGTGCCAGGCGCCGTTTGGCTCACGGCTGGCCCTGATTAAATCAAAATGAGTTGTTTAATATGTTTCACTAATTTAATCTTCTTAGAACTTGATGATTCATAGTAATCGTAAGAAAGTAAGAACTTGAATAAATGAATAAATATTTAGAATTTCAAACAGAACAACAAAATTACAATATTTTTTAGTTCCAAATAAAGTCTAGCTTCTGATTTCATCCCTCTATCATTAGGTACACCAAGGGCCGGTTGTTTTACAGAAATTCGAATGCAACATTGTCATTGTCCTCTTTAAACACTGATTGTAGGTGCGATTCAGCTTTCTAGAAAATTGTAATTAACAGCATGACAGTTTTCCTCTTCTGCTGATCACCATAATATTTTCAAAGAACTGAAACGAACTTAGAACTGGCATTTTAATGGGGACCTTTCAACTGTCAAAATGTTATATTTAAATTTCTGTGAAACAACCCGTCCTAAATATCTTACAGTTGTGTGGTCACCGCTGTCAAGTTAGCCTGAAGAGCAGACATGTCCTCTTCATGTTTTATTTTTATTTGCTCAAGTTCCGCTTCAGATTTGTCCAACCTCTTGTTTGCCTCATCACAGAGTTCTTGCTGATACTCTAATGACTCCTTCAATTTCTATGTAATAATAATAATTAAATAGTTTAGAATGCATAATACATAATTCAATAAGGAATTAAATGAAAACAAATTACTTTGTATAACACCACCCTATAATCTATATTATCGACAAGTTTCAGAAACAAAGTTTTCTCCGTCAGGATAAGAGATAAATATAAAAATAATAAAAGACAAACAAGTATAGAGAAATTAGAACATAGACAAAATATAAAAAAATGAAATAGATTTTAAAATACAGATTATATAGTGGTGTTATACAAAGTAATTTATTTTCATAATTAAAAATGACACCACAAAGTGACTTTGCTAAGTTTGAAAAAGAATAAGGAATTCACTATTATAAAAATACATTCCAAATTAAAAGTTTGCGTGCCTTTTTTTTACATTAGCTCCACAAAGGAGCAAATTAATTCCCCTCAGGGCCTATGTCATCTTTGGGGATGCTGTGTGGAGGGTATTTTAGGAAAGGAAAGAGACAAAGTGGTTCTGGGAAGTAAAAAGGTATGTAAGGTGGATAGAAATCTGGAGGTAGTGTGTCCGGGAGCGATAGACGTATGAATCCATCCCTCCCACTGCGGTGCAAGGCGGTGATAAGAGAGAGTACAGCTGGAGAAGCCAAAGGGACTCCCTCAACCATTCTTTCCCGATCCGGCCTGCCATGCAGCTGGTGGGCAGACGCATCCGCCGTCAAGACCCGGACAAACCTCACCCCATGAACCCGGGCACCTCTGCTAAGTCACAAAACGTAGTGAACCACTTGGGGTGACCTGTGGCAGAGATGTTGGTTATCCAATAAATGGTTCCCGGGGCGGCGGTACCCACAACCGTCTCCCAAATTGTGCCTTAGGTCACGATTCATATAAAAATTAGTTAGAAATCAAAGGTAGTAAATTTTTCAATAATTACCTCACTAAGGATGTTGAATTCTTCACACTTGGCTTCCATTTCCGAGTTGGCCTTCATCGTGAGAGTCTTAAATTTAAAAAATCTTGTAAGTATAAAAAGAAAAACAATATAGAAGACCATACAGAATCCAGACAGGCAGAATAATAGTAGGGCCCCCTACTACATAAGTACATGGATAAATGTTTTATTAATTTTTTTGATAAAATTTTGAAGTACATAATTGTTTTTACCAATTGTTCAGATTGTTTCTTGTACGACTCTTCCACAGCGCCTAACTGGATCGTAGTTTCCTCATACTGCTTCTTCAACAATTCTACGGTTTCTTTTAATTTGTCAATATTATGTTTTTCTTCAGTCAAAAGTAAATTGATCCCCTCCAGCTCTTTCTCTTTAGCTAGCATCCTAAAATGCAAAATAAATTGAGAAAAGTATAACAAAAATTAATGAGTGTAGCGCCCGGTATTTTGTTCGACGCACAGATCCTAATATTTTCTCCCTCACACGCATAGCGCCGTTTCGCTCAGCAACTATCAGCTACCCCCACCCTCCGTCGCCAGCAGGCCCCACCCGGCGGTAAGGGGTATATAAGGGTGTGCTGACCTATATCAAATCAGTGTAGCCAGACTCCTGGAAGAACTAAGCAACAGCATCCTAGTGGTCAGTGCTAAGTTAACAAACCAATACCAAGTCGAGAAAACCATCTGGGTCCTCCTTGGGAATTAAAGTAACCATGCCCTAGTGGACATTACTTGTCGTGCATCTTTTGCCCAACTAAGAGACCGCGGGTTCAATGTTGGAGTGTTTAACTAAATATGTTAAGTGTTTAGTGAGGACAATCGTGAACTTTGTTTTAAACTCTAAGTGATTCTATTTTGTTCTAAACTGTTCTGTACTATTTACTAAAGTTATAAGTAGTGAACCCTGTATAAGTTAAATAAAATTGACATTGTGAAAATCGACTATTTACTTAGGTACATTATTACCCGCCACATTAGTATAATTTTAATAGCATAATCAATTGCTGTAAGGTGAGGAATTCAATGGTCTGTACATTTCAGTTTGTATATGTACGAGTATATTTATGTATAATTTGTATAATTTCCACCTGCTGCGGTGCAAATATTGCAAATTATACATCTCTACATATTATAAATTAAAGTCTTCCGCCGCGTCTGTCTGTTCGCAATAAACATGCGATTTTCATGCGGTTTTCACCAGTAGATAGAGTAATTTATGAGGAAGGTTTAGGTTTATAATTTGTCAAGGTTTTGTGTAAATTGGTTGAAATAAAAAGGAGAATGTCCGTATGTGGTGGATGAGCAGGCTGGGTCAGCTAGTTATATATATAATAAAACCTTAGGTCGACAAAACCACTTTTTTTTTTTTTTTATAATTTGCGGAGTCAGTTTACAGTTAGTTCCCGTGAGTACTTAAGCCATAGGCCCATTGAACTGTCTCCCATTTTACCTCAATCCTTTAACAATAACCCAGTTCCTTTAATGAAGTTCACCAGAGTTGTCATTGGATATGTGGCTAAGTCTTCTGGTTCCATGATGTGTCTCCCCAGGTATCTGAGCCTAGTTCCCACCAGGGCAGGACATTGGCACCACAAGTGAATTAGAGTCTCTTCATCCTCTTCACATTTTCTACATCTATTGGTGCTTTCCACTCTCAATAGCTGCATGTGTCTCCTGAGATGGAAGTGTCCCGTCAGTAGTCCTACCAATTCCCTCAGCGAGTTTCTGTCCATATCGAGTAGTTTCCTGGTCCATCTGGGGTCCGGTCCGTTTATGAGTACTTTGGATTGGGTCATTCCGGGTGCCCTCTCCCATTCCTTCCAGTGCTGGGATTTGACCCACCTCTCAATATGTAATTTGGTGTGTCAAGCTGCTACTCCCACGGCCGGCTCGGATCCCGCAAGTGGTGCTTTCACCCCTTTCCTTGCTAGTTCGTCAGCCTGCTCGTTGCCCTCAATATGTATTGTATTACTCCCCCTTATGTCCTGGTACCCATATCAGTGTTATTTTATTGATGTTAGCGAGTTCTGTAAGAACAGTCCAGCATTCCATCACCAGTCTGGAGTCGCATCGGTTACTTTTCAGTGCCATTAGGGCTGCCTGGCTATCAGAACAAATAGTTATGTTCTTATTCCTGTACCCGATACGTATATTCTCCTGTGCGCAGGCCATGATGGCTTTCATCTCAGCCTGAAACACAGTGCAGTGAGTTCCTAGAGGTATACTGAGTTCTCTCTTGGATCCCTGTAGACATACCCCGGCCCCCCTTCCTTCCTCCATCTTGGACCCATCTGTGAACCAGATTAGTTCCTATCTGGAGGTTGGACCTGGGACCAATTTTTTCTTTAATAAATTGACAGAAAATATCCTCTAAAAATAGCTTCAAATAATTCAATACACAATTAAAAAAAATTCTTGAAAACTTCAATAAAAAATCAAAACTTTCATTAAAAATTAAAACTACACAATAAAAACAACAACAGTAATAAAGAAAACTTAATAACTAAATAAATAACACATTCCTCCCATACACAAAAGTTTTTTTTTTTATGGGAGCACATCTTTATAAAAAATAAAGATACAAAATTATAAATATGAATTGTTTCATATAATATTATACATTCAATTATTATTCTGACAATTATGCTTATATTTTGTACAAATAAATGTTTAAAAAAAAAATTATAATATAGAGTGGGCCATAAACATATGCACTTTTGTAATCGTGCTAGCGGCGATTCCGAACGGGGGAGGATAGCGGGGTCACTTAAGGGTGGTTCCTCGCTTCTTGGAAATTTAGTCACAATGAATCGATTTACGGAAGAGCAACGCGCTTTCGGTAAAACGTTTTTACAAAAACAATGATTTTGTTCTTTTCTGTTCAACAATGATTCTGTTCTGTTCTGCTTAGTCAAACGCATATATAATAAGTTGAAATTTATATACTACACACCTTTCGATTCCCCTGTCAGGTACTCGTGCTCATCGAAATCGCCTGTCAATTTAAACTGTTCAATGAATGAACTGAATCATATAAAAATTTCCAGCATACAGCAACGTTTTTCAAGTTTTTTAAAAATTATTTTTTTACACTTTTAAAAATATAACAGTTGATGACGTACCTCTCGGTCTATTTCTCCGAAATGGCAGATACTTAAAAAATAAATCATCATTAAAAATCCTATAGTTCGAAGTCAAGTCGAATATAATTCTTCTATTTGGTCCCCTTACTTTAAAATTCACAACCAATTCTATTGAAAAAATTCAGCATAAATTCCTAAGATTAATTAACTATAAACTCGGTTTACCAATAGAATCAATAAATTACAATCACTTGATGAAAGAATTAAACTTATTAAAACTCTCAGATAGAAGACTTATTTCCGATTTGACTTTTATTTTTAAAATAGAGAATTCCACTCCAATTTTAAATTTTTTTTTTATGAATAATGACCTTCTAACTTAAATAACTGTTTTTTTTGTTTTTGTTTTAGAGTTAGTTTAAATAGTTAAAATAATTGTCAAAGTTTTAATTTTTCAAGATCCCCCGAAAACCACCGTATCTATGGTGGGTCGTGTGATGTCATCAATCACATCATCTACTATAATCCCACCACACGGGATGCACTGGCCTTTCAAAACTGCCCTGTTTGTTTTGCCGCACCTTGTACTTCGAATAACAACTGTTCACTTCAGCGTTATTATTTTTTTGTACTCATACATTCTTATTTTATTCTTAATATAATACTGATACCCTCCTTTGAACGACTGTATACTTATAATCTCATGTATCCCTTTAATGTAAAAGCCATTTTATGGCGTAAAATATAAATAATTAATGGTACTCACAAAATGTTACTATCCTTTATTTTCATGTCTAATTCATTTATCTTCCGAGCAGAGTTTTCCACAAATAATGCATGCTGAGCATTTAAAGAAACAATTTCTTCAGATTTCTGAAATCATTCACAAAAAAGAGTTTTTTACATTAACAGATTACATTTATGTGTAGATAAATATTTACATAAATAGTAATATGTAATTGCTAAAAAAAGCAAAGCCAGGTACGAATAAGGTAATAGAAAAATATACAAACAGGGAAGTTAAAAAGAAATAAAATCGAATAACACATCATGTTATCCATATGGAACATATGCAAATATCAACAAAACTGAATGTTTCGGAGCTAATGTATTATTCAAACTGGCAAATAAATAATGAGAATAATTAAATCTTAGTATTTTAAAATAAAAAAAATTAAAATTTTAATATTCTGGTCATCATACCATAACTAAAAATCGTTTTGTTTCTTCATTATTTTTGGTCACTTCCTCAATTTTCTGTATGTGTAGGTTATTCAATTGTTTTTGAGCATCATTTTGTTTTATTAATTTTTCAATAGTATCGTCTTTTTCCTTAATGACTTCTTCAATTTTCAGACTGTTAACATTATTCAACTCCACTTGAAGCTCTCTCTCTTTCTTCAATTGTGCAATAATGTCTTCGCTCTGTTTTATTTGTATCTGCCATTTTTCCTGGCTAAGTTTATGTATTTTAACTTCGGCCGAATCTTAAAAATGAAAATATTAATATGTATTACAAAAAAAAAAGTTCAAATAGGTACATTTGGTGCTACTCGTCATTGGTTCACTGCACCAAAAAAATCCTGTTGTTAATGAGGGAAATCTATTTACATAATTAATCAGTGTGGCATTTTACTGTCTGCATTTTGGTAATGATTAGATAACTTGAGTACCTATTCTGGAGAAGGAGACCACCATTCATTATTGAAACATCCCCACTAATCCCTGTCTTTATTCATTACCATAATTTGGTTTCAGAAAAATCTAGGGAGCATCCAACGCCTTACTAATTGCATTTAATTATTATTAAAAATTCTTTGGACTCATAAAAAAAATGCATTGGCATCTTCCTCGACCTTTCTAAAGCCTTCGACACCAAAAATCACTCACATCTTTTTGACAAACTAGAAAATATAGGGATTACTGATAATGAACTGACATTTTTAAAAAAGTTGCATGGAAAACAGAAAGCAAACGTTAAAATTTGACAATGTAACTAGCAAGCTTATTGATATTAAATTCGCGGTGCCTCAAGGAAGTATTCTGGGTCCAATTTTATTCCTAGATTACATAAATGACCTACTAGTCCAGTCGATGAACGCATTTAACTGGAATAAATTAGGGGCAAGCTGAATTTCTGCAGATGAATAGTACCTACCACGGGGAGTATTTTTACTAAAGTCCCTACTCCTTCCCTGCTTGCTTCCCCCGCTGTGCGCCCGCAAATTTTGAAATTGTAGAGTTAGTAAAATACCTATATACTAGAAAAAATTTCTACCAATGAACTTCTTAACAGGTTTTAGGTTAAAACAACCTAAAACTTTTTGTTATCTGCTAAATTAGTAATTATGTAGTTACTTTATTTAGTTTCCATTCCTTGGGTTTTGTCCCAAATAACTGACTGTCCCAAAAACTAGAGGACCAATTAAGTGCAATCAACTGTATTAATATTATCTCCTTCCCTACACCACTTCCTTTCTCAAAAAATACCCTAAATCGGGAATGCCGTGGTCCCACTGACTCTAGACATTTGAGACTGTTGTGTGGTAACAATTTGGAACCCGCAGTATAAACTGTCCATCGATAGCATAGTAAGTATTCAAAAGAATTTTATTATGATTTCCAACTATTCTCTCTCTCTGGTTTCAATCCTGGGATTGGTTTGCAGCAATTTCCTCTAATTTTCTCTTCCATTCTTCCCTGTCTTGTGCGGCTCTTTTGAATTCTGCATATGATGAGCAGCGCACGTCCACCAGCAGGTCGTCCAGGTACTCTCGGTGTGGGCGCCCCCTAGAGTTTGTTCCCTCGGTCGTACCCTCCATTATGGCATGCAAGAGGCCTTCTTGTCGTATAACATGGTCGATCCATCTTGCACGCCTTTCGGACAAGGTCCTGAGCAGGTGCCTTCCTCCTTCGATTCTTTGGAGAACCTCCTCATTTGTAATGTGGTTTCTCCAGGAAATTTCTAATAATCTTCTATAGGACCACATCTCAAAAGCCTCTAGTCTCCGTTTATCTCTTTCGGATAGGCACCATGTTTCGCAGCCGTACATCAAGATACTCCACACATAGGTCTTGATGAGGAGTATTCGCAGTTTTAGGTCTATATTATTTGATTCAATTACTTTCGACCTTTTATTGAATGCAAGCCTAGCCTGGTGTATACGGCTGTCGACCTCGCTCTTAGACCGACCGTCCCGTCCAACTATTACAATCTTCAAATTCTACATTAACTTTGAATGCACATTTCAAACTTTGCAACAAAGGCGAGCAATAGCTTATTTAACATTTATACCTACACAGAATTTTAAATCATAAAATCGACTGTACCGAACTTCTTTCCCTAATTAATTCAAGACATACAAGCCTTACAGCACTATTCCGCACTCTTAATTACAAAACAAATGCAACAACTAATTCGCCAATTAACCATGCTCTTCATATGTTCAATAATACAAGGTGCGGCAAAATAAACAGTGCAGTTTTGAAAGGCCGGTACATCCTGTGTGGTGGGAGTAGAAACCTGCCGTTTTAAGTCATTGCTGTGGTTTGGTCCGGACAATACCAGGGTTTTGCGTCCGCACGTATCTTGAAAATGGCCAAAATTGGCGAAGTGACGAGGCCCACTTCCATCTCTGTGGAGTGGTGAATAAACCAAATTTTAGGTACTGGGCTGAAAATAACCCGAGGCAACTTCACGAAAGACCTCTTCTCTCCCCAAAAGTGACCGTGTGGTTTGCGATTTCCAAATTTGGGGTGATTGGGCCGTATGTTTTCAAGGAGAACGGATGAACTATCTTTTTCAAACTTGGAGGAAGGATGTTGTAAAGTTTGGTTGCCAGATATATGTGGTTTCTTTGGCCAAAACTTGTCTTGAATTTTGGAACATCTCGTATATCCTTTTTTGAGGCTCTTGTGTCATGTATCCAAGTTTCATTAGGAGATTTTCTGTTTTTAAAATGATGTATAAAAATATTCTTGGCTTATATTTGTTTTAAATTTAGAATGTCAAATAATATAAATATCTTTTGAGGGGGTTCTGATGGGTAATTTTAGTATGGTTTTTATAATGCTCTTCTGAGCAATATCTAAGTGGTTAATATGATTTGCTGTAGCAGATCCCGATACTAGAATTCCGTACTCAAGACGGAAATGACATAAAGCATAAAATACCTTTTTGATGTCTTTCCTAGGTAGTATGTTTCTTAGGTTTTTGAAGAAATATACAAGTCTCGTAAGCTTTTTAGTGATTCCATTTATGTGTATGTTCCATCTAAGGTTTTCGTTTATTTCCACTCCTAGATATTTAATACTTTTTGCCTTTGTTATAATAGGGCAAGAGCAATGTGACTTATTGTTTTTACTCGTGCAATTTGAGAGTGTATTCTTTACCCGGTTGACCTCTTGAGTTTATTGAAAAGGCTAGATTATTAGTTTTAATTACATTGAGCGTAAGAGAGTTCATCCGAAGCCAATTTTGAAGTACAGTAAGTCCATGTTCAGCCTCTTTATAAGTGTCCATCCAGTCCTTTTCATGGAATAACATAACAGTATCATCAGCAAAACTAATTATGTTTCCATTGATGGGAAGTTTGGTAATTTCATTTATGTAGATTAGAAATAAGATTGGTCCCAAGACACTTCCTTGAGGGACGCCGTAGTTTATTGGAAGAGGATTGTTTTTTTGTTGGCCTTTTTGTACTTGTTGTGTTCGTCCTGTCAAGTACCGTCATCAGTAAATTTAGTGGAGTGCCAGATATGCCAATTTTTTTAAGTTTTGTGAGAAGAATTTTATGATCTATTGTGTCAAAGGCTTTTTTTAGGTCTATAAAAACAGCCAGACATTTTTTTCCATCGTCTAAACTTTTTATGGCTATTCTTGTAAAATGTTCAATGGCGTTCACGGTACTCAAACTTTCCCGAAATCTACATTGTGTCGGGGAAATTTTTTTATTAAATTCCAGAAAGTGGACGATTTGGCTTTTCAAAATTTTTTCCAGGATTTTTGAGAAAGTGCTTAGGATACTTATAGGGCGATAATTATTTATGTAATTTTTCCTTCCATATTTGTAAATTGGTAAAACTGTAGCAATTTTTAGACAAGAAGGAAAAATCCCCTTTGATATAGAGAGATTTATAAGATATGTCAGGGGGAGGATCAACTCCTCTTGAAGATGTTTTGTAGTTTTGATCGAGATAAGATCATTTCCTGAAGAAGTGTTGTTATCTAGTGAAGCAATCACTTTTCTTAGTTCGTTGCTAGTTATTTGGTTTAGATTTAGTGTGTTATCTTGGATTAAGTCTTAATTATTTTCTATTTCCTTTTCATTAGTAATTGGTTTTGTGATTTTATTTGCCAATTGCGAGCCTATGTTAGTGAAAAATTTATTAATATATTCCAGAATTTTGTCTGGATGCTCTGCAAAAGAAGGAATCATGTCAATGTTTAATTCTCCAATCATTTTCTTGTTGTAGGAGGGTTCAGAGTTAGTGATTTCTTTGATAATCTTTTGACAAAGCTTTTTAAAATGTCCCTGAAGTCTGGCTCTGTGCCCTCTGGTTGGAAAAAAAATAGTTATCCATCCTATTCCAAAGAAGGGTGACCGCTCCAACCCGGCCAACTACCGCCCCATAGCGATCACATCATTTCTGTCTAAGGTGATGGAACGTGTGATCAACGGCAAACTGCTGACATACCTCGAGAAGAACCAAATTATTAACGACCGTCAATACGGATTCCAGCGGAACCGCTCGTGCACCACATGACCTTTTGTCATGTGCACCAATTCATTGCTACGCGGATGACAGTACAGTCCATGATAGCTTTTTATTTGACAAGCCTCCAAAGGGCTCACAAATTCCAACGGCTCGGAGGGCTTTGAAGCAAAGAATGGACGGTTACCTCGAGAGTGTTTTCTCTTGGAGTAAAAATAATCTCGTTGAATTTAATGTTTCAAAGACCCAATCTTGCATGATTACGTCTAAAAGGGATCAAAATGAAAATCTTGTCTCCTTCAACGGAAGCAATCTGCCAAACAGGCCCTCCATTGATGTGCTTGGTGTAACCCGAAATGACCAGCTCTGATATGGGGGCTCCATCGAAGCCAGAGTAAAGTTAGCCTCCTAAAACTGGGCGTAATAGTACACAACTGCTTAACCTGTACAAATCACAAGTGCGCCCCACGGTTGAATTCGGCAGCCACCTCTGGTCTGGAGCTCCAAAATACCTGAAAAATACTCTGCAGAAACGGGCGGTCCGTTTGATAGATTCTCCCATCCAGACGGATTGCAATCTTTAGAGTACGGGCGTCGGGTGGGAATGCTATCCTTGTTCTACCGGTATTACAATGGAAAATGCTCTGAGGAACTAGCTTCATTGATCCCTTCGGCACCGGTGCATAGTCGGAAACACGCCAAACGCGTGCCCAACATTTGTACACCGTTGACATTTGTCACATGAGAACGGGTCACTTCTTCGCCTCGTTCTTGTATTCAACAGCTCGGCTGTGGAATGATTTGCCGGCCTCTGTGTTTTCTCCTTCCTACAACATGGGTCTCTTCAAGTTCAATGTTCGTTCCTTCCTCTCCTCAAAAAGACCCTCCACACAGCATCCCAGATGACAGAAGCCCTGAGGAAAATTATTTTCCTTCTCCTCCGCCTCCTGTGTGGAGTTAATGTAAAAAAAAAACAAAAACAATTCGGGAGGCGAGTTTGGGTACCGCCGACCCGGGAACCATTTATTGAATAACCAATACCTCTGCCATGGGTCAGCCTAAGTGGTTCACTACATTTGGTGACTAAGCAAGGGTGTCCGGGTTCACAGGGTGAGGTTTGTCGGATCATGGCGGTAGATGCATCTGCCCACCAACTGCATGGCAGGCCGGATCGTAAGAGACTGGTGAAGGAAGACCTTTTGTCCTCTAGGACTCTCGGAACATCGCCTTGCACTGCAGTGGGAGGGATAGATTCATGCGTTCGTCACTCCTGAACAAACTGACCCCCAGATTCCTACCCACCCCATCACACCTTTTTCCTTCCCAAACTTCCTTTCCTAAAAAGACACTTCTCACCGAATCCCCAAAGATGACATAGGCCCTGAGGGGAATTATTTTCCTCTGGGCCTCCTGTCTGGAGCTAATATAAAAGGAAGAAAAAAAACATAATAAAGTGAAGAGAGCAAAAGACTGGAAGATATTCTGGAACGACCGCAATGGAGTTTCCAGCCTCTACGAATTAAATAATGAAATATGTAGTTACATCTGTCTTCTAAATTCTGCAGCTGTTGTTGCTGCCTCTTTTGGAATTCTTGGAACTGCTCCTTGAGTGTGTTGATGGCGGTGGCAGCCATCTCGTACCCGTCGCTCAAGGTCTCCCGGTTCCGCTCGCAGCCGGACAGCGTTTCTATGGCTGAGGAAGCATGTCTCTCAACGGCTGCGCAGATTTGACGCGTGTTCGACATTCTGACAAAATATAATGACAGAAATATTAAAATGTGAAATTTGAGCTAAAAATTCTACAAAAATCTATACTAGAAAAAAGATCATGAACTTGAAAACCTTATCGCATATATTTTTTTTTTACATTATATCCAGACCGGAGGCCTGAAAAAAATAATTTCCCTCAGGGCCTATGTCATCTGAGATGCTGTGTGGAGGATCTTTTTGAGGAGAGAAAGGAATGAACATTAGTCTTGAAGAGACCCATGTTGTAGGAAGGAGGAAACAGAGGCCGCAAATCGTTCTACAGCCGAGCTGTTGAACACAAGAACGAGTCGAAGAAGCGACCTGTTCTCCCGCACCAGTGCCGAAGGGATCAATGACGCTAGTTCCTCGGAGCATTTTCCATTGAAATACTCCACACAGGAGGCCGTGAGGAAAATAATTTCCCTAAGGGCCTATGTCATCTTTGGGGATGCTGTGTGGAGGGTTTACTTTAAGGAATGGAAGGAGAGGAGAGTTCTGGAAAGGAAAAGGGTTTAAGGTGTGGGTAGGAATCCGGGGTTCAGTGTGTCCTGGTCATCCGCCTCCAGGACCTAGACAAACCTCACCCCATAAACCCCTGCTAAATCACCAAACATGGGGTGACCTATGGCAGAGGTGTTGGTTTTCCAATAAAGGTTCCCAGGGCGGCGGTACCCATTCCAGCCTCCCAAATTGAAATTTAATGAGTGTAGCAAGGAATGTGCGCCAAATAGAAATGGATTCTGCAATCAACTGACTCAAAGTCAAATTCGTAGACGACCGTAATTAAAAGCCACGTCCATTTTTGTGCAGGAAAACTAATAAAAAAATATTTTGATAAATTTCTTACTTATTGATTAGATTTTCCCTGTTTCTCAATTCATTCTGGAGTCTCGTGTCAAGGGCTTCATACTCCCGCTGCAGCTTGACTAAATTCTGCTGCTGGCGGTCCTTTGTAGCTTCCAGACTCTTGATGCGTTCCTTCAACTCCCAGTTGGCAGCGTCGGCATTTATCTGAAACATTTACACTTAAGCCATGTATGTATTCACTGAGAAACAATTGTTTATGAACGCTTTTGCAGAAACAAAATCTATGTGTTTCTGAAACTATTTAATATGTTTCTGAAACGTGGACGGCTAAGTTCCCGAAATATTGTTTCTGTAAACATCTATGTGTTGTTTCAAAAAATTTGTTTCCGAAACATTGTATACAGTGAATACATGGCTTTAAGTGCCGTTCGCACACAGCAAGTATTTTAGTCGAGTAGAGAGTATATTAATAACTAAACGCGTCCGAACGCCACAATTTTAGTAGAGTAGGTTAATCAACTATTTATTTTTTTTTTTATTTATTATTAAAAACATACAACGAAGTTGCACTCCCATGAGTTATCAAAACTCATTAAGGGATCGCCAATTGGTACTTTTGAGAAGTTAAACCCAACTCAACCCAATATGTAGACACAATTTATGAATAAAAAATTTACAAAACATTTCACAGAAGCAACATACAGATACAAACATATGAAGAATCACTTTACAAATATTTCACAGAAACATGTCTTATAACATTTTATGAATTTGTATAACTCATTGACTCATTTGATTTATGTACTTTGGGTTTCAAAAAGTTAAAATAAAGTTTCCTCCATGATGGACTAATGAGATGGACTAAGAAATGCATAGATAAAACAAAATCAGGAAAATACAATATAAGGTACGGGCTCAAAAATATACAGATCTAATACAAGATGTTTACATACAAATACAATGACGAGATTTAAGTAAGGTATAAACCGCGCCCATCATACTATAAGTTTAGTATTTGAAGATAATTAGGGCTATCAGAACAGAGTTTGTACCTACTTATGACTCGTTTTCCAAATAACATTTGAAAAAATATGTTTTCAATATATCATTTCGAGATTTGTTAGAGGCATATACCTGTCTCAAATTTTCAGGCAGTTTGTTATAGTTAGTGTAGGCAATGTATTCTAATGATTTCAGTCCGAACTTTGTTGAGTGTATTTTTGATATGTGTAGTTTGTTGTGTTGTCGTGTATTATATTGGTGAACGTCGTTGTTATAGTTCAGTTTTATATTTGTGTGGGTGTTGCACTGAATAATATTTAAAATGGTGTTTGTTATCTCAAAGCTAGGAACAATCTTAAATGGCAATACAAGTGCGTGACGGTAAATATCTTTAACAGGTGTATCCCAAGGCAAGCCAAAAATGTTACGTAGGGCTCTATTTTGGATTATTTGCACCTCTGATATCATTTTTTTGGTAGCAAAGCCCCAGATACTCGAAAGGTATGCCAAGTGGGAGTGAATCATAGCATAGTACAAAGATCGCAGTATGGCTGTGGGAAGCAATCTACGTAGTCTGTACATTACACCGGTCACTGGAGCAATCTTTGATTTAACATGGTCAAATTGGTTTTTCCATGTAAGCCGTGAGTCAATTAAAAGTCCTAGATACTTCGCGACATCTGTTTGTTCCAGTTTGTTTATTCCCAGGGAAATGTTTAGGCGTTGTCCTCTCCTATTCCCGAATAGCACATAGTGAGTCTTTTTAATATTAAGGCTAAGTTTATTAATTCTCAGCCACTCGGCTAGATGAGCCAAATCCCTTTCCATGTCCTTTTCCATTTCGTTTAAATTAGTATTATGGTAGAATAATATTGTGTCATCAGCATAAAGTTGAAGTGTACCTTTCACTCCCCATTTTGCAATATCATTTATATAAATCAAAAATAATAATGGTCCGAGAATCGAGCCCTGTGGTACACCACATGTTATATTCCTATGATCACTTGATTCTTTTCCAATAACAACCGAACAGCACCTACCCGTAAGATAACTAGATAAAAGTTTTAGACTGTTGCCCACGATGCCCAGATATTCAAGTTTTTTTAATAGAATCTTATGATCAACCGAGTTTTAGTAGTCAATTCATTTTGTTCTATTTTTTCGGGCGAGTAAGGACCCCCACCACGCGTCCTTGCGCATTGACGTGCGTGAACCCATCGTCATTTTAGCAGAGTTTATTACTAGACGCGCAGATATGTTGTGCCGTGGGAGCGAAGATGCTACTACAAAATTCTGCTATTAATCTCTTTTCATGTCCATAGTTTATTTATTTTCATCTCACTAATTTATTCTTCCACCTCTTCTAAATGAGCATAAGAATCGGCTTACTTAGCCTATTTACTTTGTTGTGTGGCAGCCGGTCATCTTGCAACGCGCGGTTCACTCTACTTGAACGTAATGAGAACGATTTTCGGCGAGTCAAATAGCAAGTATCATGAACTCACCAAAAAATACAAATAACATCGGTGCAGGCCAAAACTGTTGGTGAATTACACCAACATTCACAGCCTGCACACCAATTTAAACTCTGTCCACCACCACCTTTTTTCTCAATGTTCGAACCTTCTTTTCCTGTCTGAGACACAGATAGCCGAGCCTGTAGACGCCTCCTATCTGGACTGCCCGGGCTGCACCCTCGTAGGCAAGTTCAGACCTAAAGGAGGTGTTTGTCTCTATAGTCGAGCTAACGTCAACTGTGTGAGACTGTTGAATCTGGAAAACTCTAGATTCGACGTAATGTGGGTGCGCGTCAATCTTGCCAGTACGGTAAGATTTTACGCGTGTTTATAACGCTCACCGAACCTTAGCGAATCAGACACCTCCGAGCTCTTCAAACATCTGAGCGATACTATCGA
Source organism: Limnephilus lunatus (assembly GCA_917563855.2). Taxonomy (NCBI): domain Eukaryota; kingdom Metazoa; phylum Arthropoda; class Insecta; order Trichoptera; family Limnephilidae; genus Limnephilus; species Limnephilus lunatus. The sequence goes on along the minus strand of OU830593.1, from coordinate 2,897,555 downwards.
TGACCTCTTACCCCGCTACCCTACGGCAGAGTTTGTGGTCCTGGGGGACTTCAACGTTCATAACGAACCTTGGTTTAAGTTCTCGGGACCAACAGACTCGGCTGGACGACAAGTGGAATCCTTTGCCCTTTGCTACGGACTGGAGCAAATGGTTCAGGAGCAAACAAGGGTTCCTGATGTCCAGACTCACCGCTACAATCTGCTAGACCGGTTTTTAACCACTGTACCACACGGTTACAAGATTGAAGTCACAGCGCCGTCAGTCAGATCGTCCGACCACTGCCTGGTGAAGACATCAATCCCCGTAATCTTCAGACCGCCAAACGAGAGGCTGAAGAGAAAAGTGTGGCACTACAGATCAGCAGATTGGTTTGGTCTGCGGGCACATTTTAATGCTTTCCCGTGGTCAGCTATCTGTTTTCGGACTTCGGATGCCTCAAGATGTGGCCAGGAAATTGGTGAAGTCATCACATCCGCGATGGATGGCTTCATCCAATCTACCGTTAAAGAAACTGGTGTAGGCTCAAAGCCGTGGTTCAGTCGACAATGCTCTGAAGCAGTGCGACGAAAAAACGCGGCTTACCGAGCCTACAACACATCTAGAATATCCGAAGACAGAACAGCCTACAACAAAATGGCAAAGGTAACCAAGAGAATCATAAATAGGTCAAAATTCGAGTACGACCTGCAGATCAGCAAAAAGCCGACTGCGTGCCCGCATGGCAGCAGGCAATTCTGGTCGCTTGCGGGCTCAATAGGTCGCAATTTCTGCAAATCCAGTCTGCCACCTCTTACCAGACCAGACAGCTCACTAGCAAACACCGCCCGCGAAAAGGCTAACCTATTAGGAAAAATGTTTGCGGATAACTAAACCCTCGATGACCAAGGTGCTATCCCGACATCGGTTCGTCACTGCGGTTTTCATATGAAAAAACTGAGGATCCGGCATCGGGAACTACTCCATGTTTTACAAGGGCTTGATGTTAATAAAGCTGGGCCTGACGGAATACTTGACCTGGTACTGCAGAGGTGCGCTGCAGAAATAGCTCCAATTTTGACTAAGCTTTTTAAAATGTCCCTGAAGCCTGGCTCTGTGCCCTCTGGTTGGAAAAAAGCGGTTATCCATCCTATTCCAAAGAAGGGTGACCGCTCCAACCCGGCCAACTACCGTCCCATAGCAATCATATCAGTTCTGTCTAAGGTGATGGAATGTGTGATCAACGACAAACTGCTCACACACCTCGAGAAGAACAAAATTATTAACGATCGTCAATACGGATTCCGCTTCTTCCGGATCTTCTCGCATATGTGACGCATGTTTGGGGGCAGTGCCTGGAACGTTTCGGTGAGACCCAAATGGTTGGACTGGACATTTCCAAGGCCTTTGACCGGGTTTGGCACTGAGGACTTGTCAACAAACTTGCTTTGAGAGGTCGATTCAGACGGTAGTCGATGGTTTCACCTCTTCCTCACACTCGATAAATGCTGGCGTCCCGCAGGGATCGGTTCTATCTCCGACTTTGTTTTTGTTGCACATCAACGACCTTTTGTCATGTGCACCAATTCATTGTTACGCGGATGACGGTACAGTCCATGATAGCTTTTTGTTTGACAAGCCCCCAAAGGGCTCACAAACTCCAACGGCTCGGAAGACTTTGAAGCAAACAATGGATGGTTACCTCGAGAGTGTTTTTTCTTGGGGTAAATATAATCTCATTGAATTTAATGTTTCAAAGACCCAATTTTGTCTGATTACGTCTAAAAGGGATCGAGATGAAAATCTACTTCAACGGAAGCTGCCGAACAGGCCCTCCATTGATATGCTTGGTGTAACTCTAAGTGAACAGCTCAGATATGGGGGCTCCATCGAAGCCAGAGTAAAGTTAGCCTACCAAAAACTGGCCGTACTGTTAAGGGCCTGCAGATACTTTAATAGTACACAACTGCTAACCCTGTACAAATCACAAGTACGCCCCACAGTTGAAATTGGCAGCCACCTCTGGTCTGGAGCTCCAAAATACCTGAAAAATACCCTCAACTCTGTGCAAAAACGGGCGGTCTGTTTGATAGATTCTCCCATCTTAGCAGACGGATTGCAATCTTTAGAGCACAGGCGTCGGGTGGGAATGCTATCCTTGTTCTATCGGTATTACAATGGAAGATGCTCCGAGGAACTAGCGTCATTGATCCCTTCGGCACCGGTGCATAGTCGGGAAACACGCCAAATGCGTGCCCAACATATGTGCACGGTTGACAATTGTCACATGAGGACGGGTCGATTCTTCGACTCGTTCTTGTGTTCAACAGCAGCTCGGCTGTGGAACGATTGCCGGCCTCTGTGTGGGGTGGATAACGTGGTGTCACCCCCCACCCCCCCATTAAAGTTGACGAATGCAAATTTCAACATCATAAAAAATTGGTCTGTCCTGGGGGGGGGGGTGGACACTCGGTCGGGTGGCACCCCCCAATCCACAACATCTCAGATGACATAGGCCCTGAGGGAATTTTTTTTCCTCAGGGCCTCCTGTGTGGAGTTAATGTAAAAAAAAAAGTACTACTACTTGTTCAATGCGAACAAGCCATTAGGGGGAGGTCGATTCAGGCGGTTGCTGGCGGTTTCACCTCTTCCTCGCATTCAATAAATGCTGGCGTCCCACAGGGATCGGTTCTGTCTCCGACTTTGTTTCTGTTGCACATCAACGACCTCTTGTCATGTGCACCGAAACATTGTTACGCGGATGACAGTACAGTCCATGATAGCTTTTTGTTTGACAAGCCTCCAAAGGGCACACAAACCCCAATAGCTCCGAGGGCTTTGAAGCAGAGAATGGACGGTTACCTCGAGAGTGTTTTCTCTTGGGGTAAGAATAACCTCGTCGAATTTAATGTTTCAAAGACCCAATCATGTTTGATAACGTCTAAAAGCGATCGAAATGATAATCTAGTCTCCTTCAACGGAAGCATTCTCCCGAACAGGACCTCCATTGATATGCTTGGTGTAACTCTAAGTGACCAGCTCAGGTATGGGGGCTCCATCGAAACCAGAGTTAAGTTAGCCTCTCAGAAACTGGGCGTACTGTACAGGGCCCGCAGATACTTTAATAGTACTCAACTGCTAACCCTGTACAAATCGCAAGTGCGCCCCACGGTTGAATTTGGCAGCCACCTCTGGTCTGGAGCTCCAAAATACCTAAAAAAAACCCTTGACTCTGTGCAGAAACGGGCGGTCCGTTTGATAGATTCTCCCATCTTAACAGACGGATTGCAATCTTTAGAGCATAGGCGTCAGGTGGGAATGCTGTCCTTGTTCTACCGGTATTACAATGGTAGATGCTCCGAGGAACTAGCGTCATTGATCCCCTCGGCACCGGTGCATAGTCGGGAAACACGCCAAACACGCGCCCAACATTTGTACACAGTTGATATTAGTCACATGAGAACGGGTCGTTTTTACGATTCGTTCTTGAGTTCAACAGCTCGGCTGTGGAACGATTTACCGGCCTCTGTGTTTCCTCCCTCCTACAACATGAGTCTCTTCAAGACCCATGTTAACTCCTTCCTTTCCTCAAAAAGACCCTCCACACAGCATCCTCAAAGATGACATAGGCCCTGAGGGAAATTATTTTCCTCAGGGCCTCCTGTGTGGAGTTAATGTAAAAAAAAAAAAAAAAAAAAAAGGTACCTAATACATTCAGAGGATCAAGAATGTTAAATTCATCTAAAAAATATAAACTACAAACTACAACTTACTTGAAATAGTGGTGAAGTACAAATTATTTTGGTAAAGTTACCAAATACCGCCTCACGCATAAATAGAAAATTTAAAAAAAAAATCGAGTGCAGTTCACATGCGGTAGAAGTGAAACCACCACAGAATCTCAACCAATAGGAGCCTTGAAAAGTAAGCTCATAATCAAAGCGGCCAATGGCCAAAGCTGATGCTTCGTAGGTACTTTACATAGGTAAGGTTACATTCTATCTCATTCTTTCGCTGGCTAAATTCTATAGATGTATGTGTTTGTCTCTTTTTAGTGTCACTCATTTCCGTTTCATCGAGTTTCAAATCACAAAGGTGCTAAAGAAGTTTTACTTCAATAACACTTGATTTAAACCTTGTTATCACATGAAACAACTATTTATATTGGGGAAGATGGTAAAAGTTGCACTAAAGTTCCATTTTTCACAAAGGAAATAACGCATAAATTATAAATAACCCAAACTAAGAACCGTTGTTATTATTATTATTATTATGGCGTGTTTTACATCTCCCCCGACTTAAATAGTTGTCCAGTAGTAATTAAGTTAAATACAAGTGTTATTTTTAAAAGAATTGGGTGCATGCAGCTGAATTCAGCAACTTTAGTGTTATTTCATACATTCCACATAACAATTATTTTAGATTTAAACGCAACATTAAGCCAGCAATTTTTTTAACTGTTCAGACCTCTTTTTACTGCTGTGTTCTATTTCATATATTTTTAAACATTACCCTTAGTTTTATGATTTTCTCCGCTTCTCTGGCAAACTTGGTTTCGAGGGAGTTTGTGTTATCCATGGGCAGATGCCTCTTCCTAACAGACACCTCCATCTTTTCTTCAGTATGCACCTCTTCTTCTCTTACCTCCATCATAACTTGATGGGACTGATAGGATTCCTTCTGTTACATAAAAACAAAGAGCGTACAACACAATGCAAGAACTCAGTTCAAAAGATATCTTTTAGACAAAAATCCTCATTTACAATCATTAATTCTCTCAATGGCTGCACAGGATTCATAAAAATGAAAATAAAATGGTGCACTCATGATTTTACATCTTGTGGCAAACCATGTTTATTTGTAAGTACATAGGTAAATAAATTCCATGTTATTCTGTATAAATGTTTATTTTTCTGTATAATAATCATCATTAAAGTAATTCACCTGTAAGCTATCCATTATTTTTAGTGTTGAAGTCTTGTAAATAGTATAATTATTATATTTATAAAACTTTTCATTTTTTTAAGAAAGTTCACTGAGAAAGAAAAACAAAAGAACCCACACGAAAATTCTTTTTTCAAACATACAGATTAGATAGAGACAAATGCTGAAGTAGCAGTAGGTAGGTACCGTAGGTAGGTTTATAAACATTTTCAGGAGGTACCTACCTACTGATCTGAAGTAAACATAAAAAAAAAAATTGGATAAGTATATTGATTTTTGCGGTATCTAGTACTTCTACTGAGTATCTACTAAAATTACCTATTATCCGAAAATAATAGAGCACCACCAATTCAACTTGATACAGCAAAGACTTGCAATACGCTTTGAATATGAAACTTTTTGAGCATGAACTAATTAATACCTTTGAGGTTATAATATCTTACTTTTGTAACTTGTATTTTTTGAAGCAGGTACCTAGGTACTTATAGAAAATAAAATGTCATTAATTTAGTTGATTATACAAGCTATATTGTTTATGTTATATTGTTTATTTATACAGTTTGCCTACTTTTTTCTTATCACAGGAGTAAGTGATAAGAAAACAACTTCAATCTCCTACAGTTACAAAATATAGTTTATTCCAAATCGTATGAATTTTTCGCTAATCAAGAAAATAAAAATCCTCTAATATTAAGTAGGTAAGTCAAAGACATGAGGTAAGTACATAAAAATAAGAAAATCAATGTTTTTTTACTAAAAAAAATTAAGGTTATAAGTTATAAGTTATAACAACCATCATGGATTGTGTTGGTCCCCTTGGCCGTGATTGGTTTATTTATGCCAATGAACCAATCCCCCTTGGCCCTTCTAGCTCCCCCTGTTTTTACCGCTCAAGACCACGGGATTTACGCAGTTATTTTTCAATAAGAAGATGGCTCCGCTATATAAACATGGGGCTATTTTTTTCATCACAGGAAATTAGAGTGTTTTTTTTAAATTTGCTATTGGTTCGTCAATTATTTCGACGACGGAGATTGCTGCAATAAATCTGGCGACCTTTTTTCAAATTCAGCGACGATTTCATGTGTTTTTCTAATAATTATCACAAAAAATAAATAATAGTAGATTTTTTTTTGTAAAAAGTTTTTTTTAAACTTAGCCAAGACATTCACCTATTCTGACATATCCGCGAGGGTTTAACAGCGACCTGTTTTATCTCGAGTGCGCAAATATCGAGAATGCCCATCTGAACCACTGTAGTGCGAAAGAGATGGCTGTTGTTTTGTCGACGAACACGGCGCCATATTTTTGATAGGTTGGTTTTCATGTCATGTATATTGTGAGAAGAAATCCGGCAAGCTTGCCATGAATGAGCCTTTGCAAAAACGCGTTGTGAGTTATAGAAAACTGTGAAGGGTATTGTTGTCAAATATTCTCCAACACTACTGAATGCAGGTTTGGTTACTAACTTTGTACAACAATTATTATTGCGTTTCATTTGCATACAGAAATCCATACATCACCTGCACTGTGAATATACTTTCCCAAAGCTATAAGCTGTTATATGGAATCTTATTTGTGAGAAGGGTTTCCAGTCTGTGGAATTCTAATTGTCATCCAATTACATTAGAATGTATGTTATATGTTATAGGACGATATGGAGGAAGAGGTAGTTGTCCCTACTGATTTCAATAGTTCTGTAGATAAGGATGGTAAGATTGGAATGAGCAGAGAGCTTAAATCTCTAATCAATTCTGCCAAGGAATCTAAGATTATTAACGAGTCTACCCAGATTGCCCACAAGATTAGAAAGTCCCGGAAGGATCTATTTGATTCTTCGCTCCAATCACCTTCACCTTCTGAAAAAACTAATAAGAGTCGGGCGAGCAGTGCCAACTCAAGTTCAAGCGAGTTGTCTGTAAAAAAAGATGGGAAGCGTTCGATGCGCTCACAGAATTCTGATTTTGTTATTAAGCAAAAGAAGTTCCTGAAAGCAGTATCCGGAAAACCAGACTGGTCGGATGACAATACTGACATGGAGGATTCCTTGCTCAAAGTGGTTGAAATGCCTCCAAAATCAGATAAAGTGAGTATTTCTTACAATTATTTAATTGCTTATTTTAATTAATCAGTACAGATTAACTTACTATAATAAAATACTATTGATTCATTGTGACTTGCTTCAGTCACCTTGTGTTTGCAATTGTTATGATCTTATATAACTTTTTGAACACATTTTGAAAATGTCTTATCTTATTGCCAAACAATTATTGTTTATACAGATATACTTTTCAGCAGAATTAACATTATTTGTCGCAAAAAATCACTTGTTCAACTTCACCTCAAGATTTCGAATACACAACAAAAAGAATTGTATCAATTTTCATTTGTTTATTCATTTGTCTTTGTGATCTATACCACATCAATTGAACATTTATAAAGTCAACTTTGACTAACTATGGTTTCTAGACTAGAGCAATGTATTTTATTTTGATGGTATTGCCTCTATCTGTCCATTAAACAATTCATTCAACACGATGTGTTAAACAAAATGGTGGTATGTTTACAAAATTCCATTGTAGTTTTCCGTGATTAATAAAAATTTTGTATAAATTAGTTGTGTTCGCTACCATCAAAATACGCAAAAAGGTGATAAATTTTTTGTACATCCGCAATGGCGTTACAAAATATATATAGACGCGTAACAGAAATCTGTGAAAAGTGTGCTACTTCTAAGTAAATTGCATTAAAAATGTCAAAATGCCTTCGTGTGTGATGAGAAAATGTTTTCATTATTCGGCAAACACTAGTAAAAGCCAAGGAATAACATTTCATTTGTAAATACATGCAAATTACTTATTATTGATTCAATATAAATATTACAATTGTTTTCAACCCAAAGATTTTATGCGTCCGTAGAGAATGCAAGGCCTACAGCCAAATTACGAAGTCATTAAACTTTACTGTTTAAAATATTCTAATCACTCTGTTTATTTATGGACTTGTGATAAAATAATATACAAATCAGCAGTAACAACAAGTACAATAACAATCGCCGCCATTTGCAAACTGTCGTTGCTCTATTATAGCTTGATTACTTAACACCTCAAAATCTGTCTGTTGCAGTATTCGACGGAGATTTTTAATTAGAAAACGCCGTCCAGTCCTACCGTTTATTTCGTTCAAACGCTCATATTCTTTGAATGTTGATCTTTGTCATATATGAACAATGTTTGGATTAAGTTACTGGAAACATAAGAATGTTCCTTACTTACTGCATTTAATTTTAAGTTTGTGAGACAATAGTCTGGAGGCATTGTAATGTCATTGTACATATATGTAGGTACTATGGTAACACATGTAAGGATAATGAAGTGTGCCAAAATTAACCGGTAAGTTTCTTTTAATTCGAAAATGCCAAGGTTAACGTAATAATTAAATGATTGATTACTCATTTCACAGTGAAGTTAGTTACGAGGGTCAGTCAAAAACTAATGCCTCCTATTTTTTTCTCCTTTAATTGTCAAGAAAAATGCTATTACATAAGTCGAAAACCACACTATTGACGATTAATTTGTCACTTTTCAATATAATTTCTGTCCATTTCCAAAGTTTTGGTACATCTTTTAATAAGGGCATGTATCCCAGAGTGGTAAAAAGCACGATCCTGCTTCCTAAGCCTTTGACACACAGAAGTTTTCACGTCCTATCTTCAAAGTGAATCCTACGATGAGCTTCTTTTAGCAGCCCAAACTGGAAATGTGATGGTGCCAAGTCAGGCTGTATGGAGGATGGGGCAAGACTATCCATCCAATTTTCACAATCTCTTAGTGGTGTGAAGACTGGTCTGTGGTCTTGCATTATCATGCAAAAGAAAATCCGCCATAGCTTTTGTTGGGCGAAAGACGTGTTTTAAGCTTTTTAAGGATTGTGACGTATTGGACAGAATTTATTGTGCATCCCTACTCCAAAAAATCAACCATAGACAAATCCTCTGCATCCCAAAACACTGTCGCCATAACTTTCCCTGCCGATCGCACAGTTTTGAAATTTTTCGTCCTTGGTGAGTTTGTATGATGCCATTCCATTGACTGCGTCTTTGATTGAGGTTCAAAAAAATTAACCAATGGTTCGTCTCCGGTCACAATCTTTGTACAGTTGCATCACCGTACACATTTTTCAGTCTTTCATTTATTTATTTATTTTTAAACAGAAACAAACATTACGTTAGTTACAGTGGTGAAAACAATTTACAATTATTAAGTATATTTCATGGTTGATACCTATGATGTGTTTCTTTGTAATGTCTTATTTATGGTATGTATATTAAGTAATTACTGTGTGATATGCATAGTGGGAAGGTGTGTGTGTGTGAGTATGAATGGATGTATGTATGTGGTATGTATGTAGTATGTATGTGCATTGAACAAATTATATTATTGACATGATGCTCTTTTTAAATTTAGGCAGTGAATCGGAGAAAATGTCGATGTTAGAATTTAGACCAATATTATTGAACATATGAAGAGCATGATTGATTGGCGAATTACTTGCTGCATTTGTCTTGTAATTAAGCGTGTGGATTAGATCTGTATGGCGTGTACGTCTTAAGGGTATGTTAAAATTAACTAGGGAAAGAAGTTCGATACAGTCAATATTATTATTTAAAATTTTGTGTATAAATGTCAAATCAGCTATTGCTCACCTTTGTTGCAAAGTTTGAAATGTGCATTCAATGTTATTGTTGAATTTGAGATAAGATATTTTATAAATTTGTTTTGATTGTGTTCTATGCTATCTATGTATACTTTGTACTGTGGGTTCCAAATTGGCGAGGCATATTCCAGTGTACTTCTGACTAATGCAAAATATAACATTACTACTGTATGCGGGTTACTGGACACTTTACTTATACGAAGAACAAAACCAAGCATTTTATATGACCTACGAACGATTGAGTCAATGCCCTTATTAAATATAAGTTTGCTATCAAGGTAAACGCCAAGATCTTTTCATTCCATTTTAGATATGACTGGTTCATTGTTGAGTGAATAAGAGTACTTAATTACTTGTTTATTTCTGGTCAATGTCATAGTGTGACATTTGGAAAAATTGATATCTAAACAGTTAACTTCGCAATACTTGCAAAGCCTATCTAGGTCACTTTGTAACGCTTCACAAATGAATGAATGTGAATATGCGTTTCACCTTCTGCATTCAAGAATTCAATCATAGAACGCCGTCTAATATTTTAATGTCAGCCATTTTGCAAGCGACTGCAGTGCTGCCACCTGTCGACCCAGAAAGTTACTACTACAGTAGATTGTAGATGAAGGTTTGAGGAATAGCACCAAATTCAATATTTTCATTTAATTAACTTTATTTAAGTAGAAAACAAATGGGATGCATTATTCACATATTTGATTTTGATTGTGTGTATGTTAATTTTTTCATCATGCCTTACAACCAATGTTCCTTCGAAGGTGTGCGGCTGCATTTCTGTTAAAAATTGTCTCGAAGAAAGGAATAATAATAATAATATTTGGACGATTTATATAGCGCCGTTTTTGTGAAAAATCACCTCAAGGGCGCTGTACAAACTTACCATACATGCCTAAAATCTAGAAAGACTACAAGCTAGACAAACAATTAAAAACAACTTATGGCTAAAAATTGCATACACCGGTTCATTGATCACCGATACGAAAATATATGTACAATATTTTGACCAATGAACGCGATGCTGCCTAAAAATGAATTAATACAGGACCATACTTACCTGGGAGGTCGCTTGAAATTAACACTGTTTATTGTCTATTTAAAGAAATTTAGATAGAGTTTGCACGCAGATGACATAATTGTGAACACATATTGTTTAATCCTGAAAATATTTTAATATTAATATGTAATATATTCTTTAATGAGTGTATTTTGGAAAGTAAAAGCAACATTTAATGGTGGGCAGTGCAGTAGTACAAGGATTTGATCTTCCGAGAGACAGATTGATGTGTAAGGATTTGAGTAATTTTAATTCAGTAAGAAAAGTGTGATTAAGACATATCATAGGCAATACAAGTATGATACTCTCAGATAGGTATATTTAAATTAAGTTAAGGGTATGAGAGCCCGAAAAGGTAGGTTTTTAGTTTGGACCTAAACTCTGTTAGGCTTTTTACGCATCTTAATTCCGGAGGGAGTCTATTCCAAGCCTTAGGCCCAGATAGCACGATCTCCGAACTTAGTATTTGGCTTTCGTTTGGGTTCTATTAGTCTGCCTATAGCAGATGAAGTTGCCGATCTAAGGGTTAATTGCCTCGGACCGGTATTTTCCGGGACGCATAATTCAGAGATGTAAGGTGGGGCCATTTCGTTGATTGATTTAAACACCATCCAGCACAATTTGTACTGGATTCTTTCAGGGCACTTGAGCCAGTGAAGGTTACGAAGGTGTTCTGAAATGTGTGAATATTTAGAGACCCCGGTTATGAGCCTTGCCGCTGCATTAAACACGGATTGAAGTTTGTCAGTTTGGTAGTTTGGAAGACTAGCGTAGATGCCGTTACAGTAATCAAGCCGTGAGACTACGTAAGAGTTGATTAATAGTTTTGTCGCCTCTGTAGGAAGGTTTCTTCGAACTGACTTGAGTTGTCTTAGGTGAAAAAAGCCGGTGCTTACTGTCTGTTGTCTTTGGAATAATATCGTTGCCAGAAATGGAAATAAGTGAATTGTCTATGAAATGTTGTCGTTTGTTTGTGGCCGCCCAGAGAAACTCAGTCTTAGATGGGTTCAGCTTCAGCTTGTTTGAAGACATCCAACGAGTTATTGCTTCTAGGCATTCAGCTATGCGGATTTTGAGGCTATTGATTTCGTTTGGAGAGCAGTAAAAATAAACTTGCTGATCGTCAGCCTAGCAGTGGGACAAGAGACCAAATGACTCGATTATTTTGGCCACATCATTTGTAAAAAGGATGAAAAGAAGTGGACCTAAAACGGATCCTTGGGGGTACCCCTGAAGAAAGTGTTGCGAAGTTGTGTAACTTTTGCTTTGCTTTTTCTCTTTGGAAGTCAATTACTACTGAATTCCATCATATCATGGTCGTCAAAATGTGATCAAACCCTGAAGGCTCTAGAAGAAGAAAAATGTGTACAAACGAAAAAAATATTTAAATGGTGCTGATTGTTGATTTGGTTAAAACAATAGAGAACTCCAGACCAATTTTTTTTTTTATGAATAATCACGTTCTAACTTGAATAACTGCATATTTATTTTTATTTTTAGAGTTAGTTTTAATAGTTAAAATAATTGTCAAAGTTTTAATTTTTCATGATCCCTCGAAAACCACCGTATGCTGCATCGTGTGACTTCATCACCCTCCGATAGTTTTATTCACTTTCAACAGGTGCTGTCATTTTACTCATTTTATATTGAAGAATAGATGGAGGAATGACTTTAGATGTGAGAAGTCGAGGCGTTTTTTATTCAAGATTAACTGCTTTTAATATAGAAAAACATTAGGTAAAATGTCAACATCTCATCGCTACTGTTATTGTATTGTACCAAAGTACCAAAGTGCAATACAATAACAATTAATCATCTTTTTCATTGCTAATACAAATGACATCATAAGCCGTCGAATTTCGGGTTCAGGTGTGACTTTTGCTTTAACATAATACATTGTTTTATGTATAACACATACAGAAACACTGGTAATTATAATACACTGATCAGGACGATTGTGTAATTACTTATACTATACTACTTAATTTACTATAAAAAGCCCTTGATAATTAACCAATTCGAAAATACGATCGATGTTGTGGTAAACAAAATGTCAAATATGACACGACTTTAACCTCAAATAGGCCGAATTTACTGTAGATTATCAAAAATCTTATTTTACAGCTTACTACGACTTTCAGAAACAACTAATAAGATGATTTATTTACTTAGTAGCTTTTATCCCACGAAATTCAGCACTAACATAGTCCGTATTATATTTGAAAAACATCATCCAGAGAATATCAGATTGTCCGCAAATATAGCCCTTTTCCGTCATAATTTTAATTGTTGAGGTCCTAAATAATGTTTCAATAAACACAACTATTATTTGTCTAAAAAAATACGAAAATAAACCAATAATAACACGAAATTTGGAATGCATAAATACACCAAACCACCCATGTTTAATGGCTTTCAATACAATGATTTGGTTTGATTACGGTACAACTTCAACACTTTGCCACCAGGTGAATGGCGAGCAGTGCGAGCAAAAGAAGGTGCACAGAAAGGGCGTGATTTATTGTTAGTTCTCTAGCATTTGTTTGTGGCTTGCCACGCCGCACCGAGCTTCATTCCAGACGACGTTAGGGAACAGTCTTTTATTTCATTAAAGATTGGTTACAGCAACCGAAAGACTACTAATTTATATGTATATTACTAATGATTATTTGCAGCCAATTCACTCAAACGTGAAGATCAAGGTGGACCGCTCCGGCTCACAGGTAGACCCGTTCTGCTGGCGCTGCCACCGCCCTGATGCCCCGGTTCACTGCTCCAACTGCCCACGCGCCTACCACCAGCGCTGCCTACCGTCCCCTGGCCGGGGGCCCACTGCCACTGCTCCCTGGGCCTGCCAGGAGTGTGTGGTAGCCATGCACGCGTCGGACACCAGCAAGAGGTAATTTATCTTCTTTAATTGAGTAAAGATGAATCATCAACTTGAAATCATGAGACCATTGTAAGATTGTGTAAGTCCCAAAGACTGGCATGGGCTGGTCATGTAGAAAGAATTCTAGATGATAGTTGTGTGCCACTCAGAGAAAGACTGAGAAGTAGGTGAATGAACTGCTTGGAAGAGGATTGGATCAGGACTGGAAGGTCGGAAGACTTAATGGCATGTGACCGCATCCAGTGGAAAACATTTGTGAAGGAGGCCAATAAATCGTACCACGGAATACAGCATTTTGATGATGATGATTAACTTGCTCTATGTGGCTGGCACATCGGCGGCTATCCCCGTACGCGGTTGTAATGATATTTTAATAATTCTCCTCAAGGCCTATGTCATCTTTGGAGATGGTGTGTGGAGGGTATTTTTAGTGAAAGGAAGGAGAGGAAATTCTGGGAAAGAAAGGGTATGAGGGGTGGATAGGAATCTGAGGGTCAGTGGGTCCAGGAGTGACGGATGTACGAATCATTCCCACCCACTGCCGTGCAATACGATGTTCCAAGAGAGTCTTACTGTGGAGATCTGTAAACAGTCTCCTGATCCGGCCTGCCATGCAGTTGGTGGGCAGACACATCCACCCCCAAGATCCGGATAAACCTCACCCCATGAACCTGGGCACCCCTGCTAAGTCACCAAATTTAGCGAACCACTTGGGGTGACCTATAGCAGAGGTGTTGGTAATCTAATAAACGGTTCCCGGGGCAGCGATAGCCATACCCGCCTCCCAAATTGAATGGTTGTATTTTTTAATGAAAAGAAGTGAATGTGCGTGGAGAGGAAATATGGAAAACCGGAATGAGGTGCAAATGAACTCACCCAAATTTAATAAATTTTTGCCCTGGCTGGGTTTCGAACCCACGCATTATAGGTCTTCGTGAGCTACGTAGCTGCGTTTATATGTTTTTTTTTTAATATTCTGTGATGAACTTTTTCAATGTTATTATCAGAAGTTTAAAAAAATGTTAATTTGATCTTGAGAAATTACTGTCACTCCAGAGAAAACCATTTCTGTGTTCTGAATGCATTTATTTGTATTATTTTGTAATTCATTCTTTAAACTCGCACGCTAACGCAATCCTGAGAAATATTATAGGCGGAATTACATTTGTCTGTCGTGTCGTGACGCGTCAGAACGGTATCGGTTTCATACATTTCATTCATTCATCACGACACAACAGACTAATATAAACGTCACCATACTAAATGTATGAAACCGATACCGTTCTGACGCCTCAAGACATGACGACAAACAAATTTAATTTTGCCTTATTCCTATGTTTGGAAGCAATTAATGATGTTCTCGAAATTCAAACTAATAAGATCGCATGCTGACTCACTCCAGAGAAAAATCATTTTTGTGTTCCGAGTACAATTACTTGGGTTCTTTGAAATTCATGATCGTAATCTCGTATGCTAACGCAATCCTGAGAAAAACCTTTCCTGTGTTTGGAATGCAATTGTTGATTTTAGAAATTCAGTCCTGTAGAATCACATGCTGACTCCCTCCAGAGAAAACCCAGTTTTGTGTTCCGAGCAGTGGCGGCTGGTGCTCACAAAAATCATTGGTGCGCTAAAAATCTGGTACATACCTACCTACTCTTTTACGTATATACCTACTCTAATTAAAATATATTTAATTATGAAAAAAATCCTACCAATTTGTAAATTAGGTCGATTCATCGATTCTCCGTTGTCTCTGAGTGGCAAAGAAGTCGGTGACCCTGGAGTTGAAGTCCGGTATAGATTGAATAAGGCGTTTTTCAATGCTCAGCACTGACAATGCATTGAGTCTATCTTGACTAATTGTATTTCTTAGGAAAGATTTAATTGTTGAAAGTTGAAAAATTAAGTAGAAAAACACCCTTCACTCTCCACCGACGTCGTAGGAATTGTACATACGATTTTTAACAATTTAACACTCTTTGAAAGAGCATCTGATAATCCATTAATACTATTTTTAATTTCTAACCATTTTTCAAAGTTCAGCGCATTGTTTTTTTATAAAATCAACATGAATAATGGAACTCGAATATAAAATAATAAAACGAATAACAATGGCGTATTGACCTGCGAATTGTCACGACGGGTCTCACTGTTAATTGTTTATATTATTGCTGTAGAGATAAGAGATGGTCGATGCTGAGCGGAACATTGGCTGAAAAAGAGTAGATCTTAATTTAAACACACAATATCAATAATAAATGACACGAACGCGTCCCCGATTAAGATGCTACTGAACAAACTGGTCCTTTTGACATGGTGGAAAATTTCGGATCGCCGTCCGCTATTTATCTAAATTTGCAAAGGATTATACCTACCTACGATTTCAGCGCATGGAGAATTGTGGAAATATTATCTGTGATCGCTTTGCCAAATGCACCTCTGCCCTGAATATAGGAACAAAACGTTCTGCTTCTGTTATCTGTTACGCGAGCGGGTACCTATACAAAGACACCTATGTTATGTACGCATTATAACCGAAGTGTGTATGTATTGAGATTTGCGATGAGGCGTGTCGGAAATATAGTATGTTATTCGGTGTTCGGGAATTTATAGATTGGCAGAAATTTTGGGAGTGCGTTACACCGCCGCACCTTAGGGCTGGCCGCCACTGGTTCCGAGTGCAATTAAATTTGTTTTTTTTTTAAACAAATTCCACAATTTTTGAAACTCAAGCATGTTAACTGACATTCTGACACACTACAGGGAAAAACCATTTTTGTGTTCTGAGTGCAATTATTTATGTTCTCGAAATTCAAACTTTTAGAATCACTCCTGAGAAAAACCAATTTTGTGTTCTGAATGCAATGCATATTTCTGTTTTTAAATTCCAGCCTTTAACTTACGTGCTCTGAAGAAAAACCATTTCCATGTTTGGAATGCTATTGGTTTTCTCAAAATTCAAGCTCATATCCACTCAATTGTCCCGGTCCAGAATACTGGACCTGCGCGAGATTCGAGAAAGCAGTCAAGTCCAAATATCTGGACTTGTGATAACTGTTCTGAGTTACACACCTATTTATTTTTTGTATTTTACAGCTATATGTATGCAAATGAAAATTCTTGCCCTGCTTAGTCATTGAATTCTCCTTTGTTTTAAATAAGGATCGCACAGTGGCATCACTGATATTTATACTAGTTACAACCTTACTAAAAAACATGGTAAATATTTTATACAATTGATAAATAAACGGTTTAGAAAAAGCAACCGTGTGAAAACCTTACTATTATAGAAACTGTCAAAAAATAGTTCATGGAAAGATATACGAGGACTATTTGTAAAATAAGGTCACCAAGGTTCTGCAGTCTCGAGGAACGATTTAACGCGCATTCCGGCAACGTTGGCGTGTAGCCTGGTTCCCCTGCACCAAATCCCCACCACACTGCACTCTCTGCGATGCTTAGTCTCGGCGTGGCAGCCGTTCGCGATGAAGCTTCCACTCCCCAGGTGTTAATTACTCTCTGTAATTAGTTTTTTGTGTGCAAAGAACAAAACCCCGGTAGGCATTTATTTCAGCTTCGTGAAGTGTACGGAAAACAGTATTAAACGCGAAAAACATGCGCAAATGGTGCAGAGAATTGAAAAACGGACGTACAGAGGTCCATCGGTTTCAGACGAAACAATTGCCAAAGTGAAGAAAAGCATTGCTTGCAGATTGACGGTGACAGTTCGGGAGCTCTGTGACATGATCCCTGATTTCAGTATGACCACTATTGACAAGATTTTGATAGAACTTTTGGGGTACCACAAGGTCTGCGCAAGGTGGGTCCCAAAAATGTTCACTGAAGATCACAAATAACTTGTTTAAGCTAGTGGCTACTCACACCCAGAATTTCTTAAGTGCTACAACATCGATGGCGAGGAATTCTTGGATTCAATTGTGACTGGGGACGAGACCATACTACACGATACCAGAGACAAAGGAACAATCCTGTCAGTGGCGTCATTCAGATTCGACAAAGCCGTGTAAGTTTAAACAAAAATTGTCTACAGGCAAAGTGATAGCGAGCATGGTTCGTGCAACAACCGCTCTCATCACCTGATTTGGATGGAATACTGTCACACCCCCCCTACAGCCCGGACATAGCCTATCCTCTTTTCCCTGACTTGAAGAAACACCTGAAGAAGATGTTGTGCGCTGCCTGTGCGACACGGCGGCAGGTGGCAGGCTATGACACGGGCATAAAAAAAATGCTACACCGCATGTAAAAATGCATTGATCGCAATGGTGATTAGTAGAAAAATAGGAAAAAAAAACCCAAACTTTCCAAAAATGTATGTGTTAATGCAGTAAACGTGTTTTACCCTGTCAAAATTCATTGGAGACCTTATTTTACGGACAGCCCTCGATCATTGCTTATCCAGCAAAAAAGAATTTATCTGTTGTATACCTTGTTATTAATAATAATTTCTCATAAAATTTCGGATTTTTTAAAAATAAAAAAACACTTCCCAACTATTAAACGGTGTTTTTATTATACATTGAATAAAGACTATACAACATGGACATACAAATAGATGGACCTGCCCTAAGTGATAAAAGGCGTATTATTTCCCCCTCCCATTGGAACCATTTTATCGGAACCGGCTGGGCTTGCGAGAGCTTCACGTGAATCTAAAAAATGTGACGTCATCATTCTTGTCCGGACCAGTGTCGAGCTCTCATCGGTATATTTTACGGAATAACACGGCAAAAATGGTGACTTGTGTTATGAAAACATGTAAAAATAGAAGTGAATAAGATAATAAACCCAATTTTCGTATTACATTCCATAGGTAAGGATTATTTTAGGCTTATTCAGATCATATAATATGATAACACATCAAGATACATGGCGACGCGAAAAAAAAAGCCGCCGTTTCATCAAGATACATGGCGACGCGAAACATAAAGCCGCTGTTTACTGAGGTAAGCAAATTATGAAGCATTTGTAAAAGTGTCTTAACTAAATACGGAAACAAAATATTTCACTCCGAAAATAAGTGAAACTTTACTTTGCCAAATTTGGACTTCATATATTTGTTCATATCGTGGCGAGCAATTCGCGCTCCCATGTAAAAAGGTCGATTCATTCAAAAGCAGATTTTACTTTTAAGAATTAAATGGTCATATTATAATGCGAGATGCCTATATACTGTTAGATTGATTTATTGGCGAATCACAGTCATCGTCCCTCTCTTCGCTCCGCCATAGTTAGTTTTTACCCCTCATCTGTATGTTCCTGTCTATCTATTTGTATGTCTATGCTATACAAGCTCAGATTCGATTTGGTACTAATAAAAAATGTCTTTAACTGTGCTCCAAAAGAGCTGGCAACTAAGCTATGATATTTATTCATTCTTCAAGTCATCATTATGGCGCTAATGGTGCAATGGTTAAAACAGCACTGCTGCGATCTCGCTCTTTGCCATTTAGGTTAACCCAGCTGTATAGATAAAGTTAAGGTCACACTAACTTGTATATTGTGGAAGTTCAATCATAAGAATTCAGGCAATAGATTTATGGGGCAAGCCGCTGAATTATCAGATGCAACAACTCCACCTACTGCAACAACACCACCAATTGCAAAAACACCACCAATTGCATCAACACCACCAATTGTAACAACACCACCAATTGCAACAACACCGCCAATTGCAACAACACCACCAATTGTAAAAACACCACCAATTGCAACAACACCACCAATTGCAACAACACCGCCAATTGCAACAACTCCACCAATTGCAATAACCCCACCAATTAGATTAGATTAGTTAGACCGGTCAGTGACTGAGTTGGCATTGCGTTTGGGTCCCACCCAGGCGTCCCGTGTTCGATTCCTCGGATGGCTTAGTACTCCATCATCATGATACAAGTAACATTTTCCGCTTACTAGGGTTGTAGTTGGAGATTTTCAAATATTGTCGGGTTATTCGTAATCCGGCCATGTTGTTAGTCTTACTTTAAAAAAAAAAATTATAATTTTCAACAACCCGCCCAATTGCAACTACCCGACCAATTGTAATAACACCACCAATGCAACAGCACGGCCGGCGTAGTCCATTTAAGGCTCTTGACTCGCAATCCGAAGGTCGCGGGATCGAATCCCGGCCTGGCAAATAAATTTTATTCAATTAATTTGTTTTATTTCACAATTTATTCATTTTAAATAATATATACTATATTTGCGGCACATTCCAGAGTGGAAGATACTCACAGTATCGCCCTGGTGTAAGACCACCATTCAGAATTGAAATGTTGCTTAAAATGGCTTTAGCCGTGTTTGGTGACCAGATCTAAATAGCCAGGTACTTCCCCACCTACCTCTTCCCTATCTCTTTCCCATCCCCACTACCTTCAGCCTTAAAACATATCCCAATTGGGGATGCCGTAGTCTCACTGGCTCCAGACGGGAACAGTTGGGACTCTTGTGCGGTATTCATGTAAAATAGAAACAAAAAATACCACCAATTGCAACAACACCACCAATTGCAACAACACCACCAATTGCAACAACCTTACCAATTGCAACAACTCCACCAATTTCAATAACTCCACCACTTGCCTCAACCCCAACACTAGCAACAACCCCACCAATTGCAACAATCCTACCAACTGCAACAACCACACCAATTGCAACAACCTTACCAATTGCAACAACTCCACCAATTTCAATAACTCCACCACTTGCCTCAACCCCAACACTTACAACAACCCCACCAATTGCAACAACACCACCAATTGCAACAACTTCACCAATTGCGACAACCCCACCAATTGCAACAATACCACCATTTGCAACAACACCACCAATTGCAACAACTCCACCAATTGCAATAACCCTACCACTTGCAACAACCCCACGAATTGCAACACCCCCACCAATCGCAACAACACCACCAATTGCAACAACACCACCAATTGCAACAACACCACCAATTGCAACAACCTTACCAATTGCAACAACTCCACCAATTGCAATAAACCTACCACTTGCAACAACCCCACGAATTGCAACACCCCCACCAATCGCAACAACACCACTAATTGCAATAACCCTACCGATTGCAACAACCCCACCAATTGCAAAAATACCACCATTTGCAACAACACTACCTATTGCAATATTTTCACCAATTGCAACAACTCCACCATTTGCAACAATATTACCGATAAACGCAGTAACAGATGCAACATCCCATCCTGTACAATACGCCCCACGGTTGAATTTTGGAGCCCACTCTGGTCTGGAGCCCCAAAATACCTGAAAAAACCCTTGACGCTGCAGAAACGTGTGGTCTTTTTGATAGATTCTCCTATCTTAAACAGTTTGCAATCTTCAGGGCACAAGCATCAGGTGGGAACGCTGTCCTATTTCTATCAGTATTTCAATGGAAGATGCTCCGAGGAACTAGCATCATTGATTCCTTCGGCACCGGTGTACAGTCGTCAAATGCGCACCCAACATTTGTACACAGTTGACATTTGTCACATGAGAACGGGTTGTTTCTACGACTCGTTCTCGAGTTCAACAGCTCGGCTATGGAATGATTTGCCAGCCTCCCTGTTTCCTCTCCCCTACAACTCTTCAATCCCAGGTTTAATTCTTCCTTCCTACAAAAAGACCCTCCACACAGCATCAGCGATTATTGGTCAACCAACCTTACTACACTTATTATTAGCCTGTACCGAGCACTTTAGTTCCTTTAGTACATAAATAAAGTACATAATCTAATATTCTGTAATTTGTGAAAATAAAATGAGCACATTTACTCTCTTAATCGTTTAAAGTAATTTTTAATTGACCCTTCAGCAATTAAGCAGCCATATTGTAATTGTTGTTATTATTTATAGATTGTATTTTAAAATAAAAATCATTAATAATAATAATAAGTTTGTTTATTTCAGCCGAATAGAGCGGTGAGTGCAATACTCTGTCAGCCATTTAAAAGTATATATCTATAAAATTACATTAATAAACGAATTAATTAATTATAAAATTAATAATAGTAAGCTGTCCATTTATCAACAATTATTATGGAATATTCTAGCATAATGTCAATAAAGTGGAAAAAATCATTTACACTTTTGCTGCCAATTTATCACGGAATATTCTAGCAAGCATTCAAAGTAAATCATTAAAACTTTTGCTGTCCATTTTGTCACGGAATATTCTAGCAAGCATACGAGGTAAATCATTTAAACTTTTGCTGTTCATATAGTCGAAAGTTCTTACGAAATATTTTAGCAAAATATAAATGAAATCATCCTCTGCCCATTTGGTTCAACTTGGCAACAGTGCAATACCGAATTGTACCACACCAAAACGAGTTTACAGCCAGTGTATTTGTGGGGTCACTCACACTTGAGCACAATTCGTCTGGCAGTCATTTTACAGTGTTGCCAAACCTAAACTCAATTTACTTTCTCTCGTTTTCCATTACTTTATCAATTTATGCGGCAGTTCTTGAATTTATTTCGCTACTATTTTATGAATGGCAAAACACATACAGAAATGCAAATAGTTACTTATTTATATTCAATTTTATTTCTCGTAAATGTGTTATTGATTTTTGTCTGGGTTATTATTACTTGTGCTTTGTCCATGAGTCTGTTTAGAGTTGCTTGATGATGGGTTCGATTCCCAGTACTTTACAAGCTATATTTTGATTTGCTAACTCTTTCTATAGAAATTTGTAATAAGCATTAACTTTGTGGCTCGCCATAATTTACAATAAAAACACATAAATTTGTTACAAACCACTTTAATTTTATTTTATTCACACTCTACCGGTTTCGGAAGAACCCTTATTAGTTATTACTAATCTACGATACAGAACATTGACAGACATATACACAAATTTTAGTTCTTTGAGTAAAGGGGAAAGGGTAAGGGATTTCTGGCAAGAACAGAGCGGTTTATTGGAACTATGTCTAGAATAGGACTAAAAAATAAATTAATTTGGTTATTCAAAATACCATTCTATAGACATTAAATAATGTTCCAAATTCTTAGTGGGATTTAAAAATAGCGTTATTCGCATTCATTCAGTGTAAAACAACATATCATGAAAATAAAAACAGTTAAAATATGGAAAAAATTATATTATGTTAAAATTTTTTCAAGTGGAAGGGTAAAGGAGTGAATTTGGGTGAAAATGAAACACTGTTTATATTTCAGTAGCAAACATTCAGTTAACTGTCTAAATACTAAGGATGGATTGTTTCACAGAACTTGAATATTAACTTTGAAATTTGATGAGCTGTTCAATTTTTGTGAAACTAAGGACGGTTATTTTCTTTTGTTATTTGCTTTTGGGGTGTTATGTCGTGTTGCGCTACCTCCTTCTTTAGCCAACGTCTCTGACAGCATTAGTGTCCATCATCAGGGCAGATGTGCTGATCATGGACACAGTAACACTGTACGAAACATTAGCTAAAGAAGGAGGTAGCGCAACACGGTATAACACCCCAAAAACAACTAACGAAAATACTTTAGGCCGTGAAAATCTAAAATCATATCTAAAGACAGGTTGTTTCAAAAAATTTTAACAATTCATCAAATATTAATGTGAAAATTCTATTCAAGTTCTGTTATTTTATCATTACAGGACAGTTGCTTCATGGAACTGAAATAATTGCAGAACTTGAACAGAACTTTCACGGAACGTGAAAATTAACTTAGAATTTGAAAAAGTCGTCAAATTTCGAAGTTATTCAAGTTCTGTGAAAGTTTTTTTTCAAGTTGTGTTATTATTCCACTACGGGTAAGTTGTTTCACAAAAACCGAAATTATAACCGAACTTGAAAATTAATTTTGAAATTTGATGAATTGTTCAAATTTTGTAAAACAACTAGCCCTTAGCTTTTAACGTAGAAAAAAAGAGTTGGGCAATTACAATAGATAGAAAACTACTTTCCTAGTATTGGGTAGGACACAATATCAGATTGAGTTTGTATGAGGCACCATGGGTGTTGCGAGGTTTTGATTTAGGGTGGGGCAAAAAATAAAAATCTAGAGAAGGATACCGAAAAAAAGTAGGCTTCTATAACATATTTATTTAGGCTCTATGATACAAAGAATATGAATGGAAAAAGGAAAATCATCATATGAAGTGCTGTAAGTTTGAAAACGCGACTCGGTCGACAATCCCAGAAGTCTTGCATTGGCCAGCCCCCCATGTGAGGCACTCAAATACTGAAATGAGGTGTTGAGTTGTACAAAGTGCCAATACCACCTCATTTTGTAGTAATACAAAGAAAAACAAATATATTTTGTGAGGTGGCGGGACATTTAATATTTTTATACGGGACATTTGTAGTACATATTGTATGACATTCTGTACACTAGGCCCAATTGGACAATGTGAGTATGAGATCTGTCAGCCAGTGTTTCTCATTTTAAATGTGTGTGGCGACCAGAACGGTCGCCCCCTTTTGCCACAATCCTTGCGCCGCCACTGATATAGCAAACACATTCTCGAAATGTACATACTACCTACAGTTGTAGTGTTTCACGCCGCTCACGGCTAAACATTTCGGGAAGCGCAGCGAAAGGCCTCGACTAACAGCCGTCACATTCTTACAGCCGCGGAATGTTCCAGAGGCTTCTCCGCTTTGCGCGGTGGCTCAACATTACTTGACGTTCCGGGTACTCACACGGTCGGCTATATAAAGCGCAGCGACACCGCGCTAGTCAGTCAGTCAGTTCCAGTCATTAGTGCAAGTAACATCACTAACACACATAGACAGTGCATCGAGTGATAACGATTCCAGTGCGGTACCGGCCAGACTCTCGGCGACCCACTGCCGACTGTGCCGGTGCATTATCAACCTTAGAGGACGCAACAAGCGACACAATTGCCCACGACAAGTCCCACGGCGGGCCTTCTTGTCACGTGAGCGGCAACTCCTCAGGTTCACCGCAGCCATCTCCGCGACTCACTGCGTCGAGCATCCATCCTGGACGTCAAGGTCTTCTCCACCACCACGGTGCAGAACAACATGCTGGCGACATGCAGACACGAGTTCTGCTACACCACTGCATCACCGACCTTCATCACATGCAACACCATAGAGCCACATCATCATCGCTCCTGTCTACACCGTTACTTTACTCCAAACCTACCATCGCTACGTAGCAGCAATAAAGACTGACTCATACATCGACTGACGTCTTTTCATTCCATCGTCCCCCGTCTCTGCCGATCGCTGCCCGCTCCCTCAACTGGTGACCCCGACGTGATCATGCCCGCTCCCTCATGTACATCAGGAACTTGAAGAAAACGTTAAATCTTAACAAAAAAATGATGTTCCTAATCAGTTATCTATAATTGTTTCATATTGATTAAATAGCACTAGAGACTTATCTGTTGAATTTTATTGATTTCAGATCACCCGCTTTGAGAAGAGTGACCCTATCCAAGTTTTGCGAACTGCTCAGACACGCCATACGGAGATTGATGTCTATTAACGGGGTAGGTTGTTTTTTTTTTTTTTCAACCTTTTGCCCATAGATATCAGGGAAAGGGAAACAAACCCAATTGGAGCGGGGAGGTGGCGTGACTGTCTCCTTTTCTGTGATTTGTCTATAAATTAATCTGACAGTATACTATATTTTTCGTGTTTAAAACAATCTAAACTAAAATATGTGACGGCTCACAGTTGAAATCTGACATTGGCCCATAGAAAAAGCAAATAACAGCCATAGAAAATCACACAAATCTGATAGGAGATCTCGTCCGTTATCTATCTCGATCCCACAAAAGATATAGAATCGCTCCGCAGATATCTAAACACAAAATAATATAAAACGTCAGTAGATATATACCAATTTATGTAATAGTATAATAAAAATAAATCTTTATCTTGCAATTTTAATACCGAACTTGATTTGAACGCAAGCGATTCCCGCCCGAAGCTAGGCAAACAAATGGTTCAGTATTTTGTCATGCGGGGATTCATTGGATTATCCCCAAGGTATTTGAAATTCATATACGACTGCATGCGCGGTTCTCAGATTGCCTATGATCGAGAAAGAAATTCAAAGAATGAACCAAAATGCCTAAAGGGACAACTCGGATTGTCCCCCAAGTGCGCGGTAGGTTCTGCGCACTGAAAAATGGACTCTGATGGTTCGTGCGCTGGTCAGCCTTGCTTTTATGTTTAAAGAATTAAATCATTTTGGTGAAGACAAAGCATCGACTGTTATTTCCTTTAGTAGGTTTCAGGTGTGGCTGGTGGGGACTGTCCCCACCTGTGAAGAACCGCCACTGATTATACTCCTATAAAATATAGAAGACGGAAAATACCAGAATGCCAAATGCTTCCAATCAAATTGGAGAATTGTACCTACCCTTTTACTTCTTTTTTTCATTAGCTCCACACAGGAAGCCCTGAGGACAAAATTTCCCTTAGGGAAATGGGATGCTGGGTGGAGGGTCTTTTTAGGAAAAGGAAGCAGAGAAAGTTCTGGGGGTCAGTGTGTAAGTGTGTACAGAAGAGACGGAAATCTTTCAAAAGAACAATTTTTAGAAAATTCATTGTTTTTACGGTAGTTTTGCAACGCTTGGCAATGTCACCGAATCGACTGAAATTTCGGATTCTTACTAAAAACCATGATCTGTACACGAATCTATCAAAAAATCAATTTTTAGAAAATTCATTGTTTTTACGGGCGCTTGGTGTCCTATGGCACCAAACCAACTGAAATTTTGGATTCTTACTAAAAACTATAGTGTATCCAGGAGTGATGGATGTATGAATCCATCCCTCAATCAATCCATCCCTCAGACTATCAATATACGAGGTCAGTCAAAAAGTAATGCCTCCTATTTTTTTCTATTTAAATAAAGTTAAGTGAAATTTTTGAATTTGGTGTTATTCCTCGAATCTTCTTTTACAATCTCCTGCATTAATAACTTATTGCGTCAACAGGTGGCAGCACCGTAGTTGCTTGCAATATGGCTGACATCGATGTTCATATTAGACAACGCTCTGTGATTGATTCTTGACTGTAGA
Organism: Limnephilus lunatus; assembly: GCA_917563855.2. Classification (NCBI taxonomy): domain Eukaryota; kingdom Metazoa; phylum Arthropoda; class Insecta; order Trichoptera; family Limnephilidae; genus Limnephilus; species Limnephilus lunatus. Next base: position 2,870,901 of record OU830593.1, on the reverse strand, counting down.
AGGTGAAACGCCAATTCGCATTCATGAAATACTGAAAAATGTGTACCATGATGCAACTGTGGATGTCAGAAATTCTAGTCGATGGGTTCGTCGCTGTAACGAAGCTGAAGGACAAACACTGCTGACTGACGAAAAGCAGAGCGGCAGGCCGTTGATTGCGGTGACTGCACGTGACATTGAGCGAGTTAATGATATTATTCGTGGTGACCCCAGATAACTATAGATGTCGCATTCTCTCCCTCAGTAAAGGCAGTGTAATGACGATTATTTGACAACTGATCATTCAACAAAAGTTTGTGCAAGGTGGATACTAAGAAAATTAACCGGCCAGAATAAAGAAACAAGAAAAATAATAGTAATAGCTTAGTTCCTGGAAAAATTGTGATCAGAGATGAAAAATGGGTTAATTTTTTGAACCTGAATCAAAGAGGCAGTCAATGGAATGGCATCACACAAACTCACCAAGGACAAAAAATTCAAAACTGTGTGATCGGCCGGGAGAGTTATGGCGATGGTGTCATGGATGTGACCGTGCTTTTTACAACACTGATACATGCCCTTGTTAAAAGTTGGACCAAAGCTGTGAAAATGGATGGAGATTATATTGAAAAGTAACAAATTAATCGTGTATAGTGTGGTTTTCAACCCATGTAATTACATTTTTTATTTCTTGACCATTAAAGGAGAAAAAAAAAGGAGAGGCATAATTTTTTGACTGACCCTAGATATAGACGATTAATAAATAAATTTATACTAAACTGTGTGATTGACACCTTAAAGGTTTTTTTTTTAAATGATTTTACTACCAACCTTTGGTCTCACTTCCCACACTAATTATCTATGAAATACTACGGCCGCATTAATTAGCAACTCTATCAAGATTAGAAATTTCTCATCTTATTATTTGCAAGTCACTAATAATTAATTCTGTGTGAGATTTTCTCCCACCTGGCAACACTGTCTGCTATTTTAAATCAGCCAATGGAACACTCTCCATACCCACCTCTCCCTGACTGAGACACATCTCTGCTCTCATACAAAATCAATATCACCAGCTGCTATCAGTGAACAAACTTTCTAGGCGAGTTTACACTGCAAATACAGACGTGATGATTGTTCTCTCTGTCTCTTTCTCTCCTGTTGTGGATTCCTCACAATGAAATGTTGTAGTACATTATACTACCATGATCAACCCACTGTTGTTATGACGTGATAATTGCGTAAAATATGCTGTTTGGTTGAATGGATGATTTCTGAAGTTTTATCATCGTCAATAAAAGATTTTTATGTTTAGATAAAAGTAATGTTTTTTTTGTTCTGAAATAATATGTTGTCTATATTTTAATAAAAATATTATACTTATTTTTGACTTAGTGAGTAATATCCAAATTGTAATATTTAATTAAAGAAGACAATATTAGCGAAACTCAATTGAAAATCTTAAACCGAAAAATCAGAAAAAGGTACGGTCACATCTGGGACTCGAACCCAGGACCTATGACTTGCCGGATCAGTGCTCTACCAACTGAGCTAATGTATCCCTATCCGATTGGGTCATATTTAACTGTATCATTCTTCGACCAAGAACTGCCAACATTATCTTCATTTTCTTAATGCATATTTTTAGCTTTATGTATGATTGCAAGCTTCAACCAGAACTAAATGCTGTCTAGATAGTGTCTTGAATAAATTTATCCATTTTTATTTAATACGGCACGCATTGCTATGCCATTTAATAAAAAAAAATCTTTCTCCCTGCGTATCCTTTCCCATTCGTCCAGTTCCCCTTCCGCCTCCCCTTCCTCTCCTGCGTCCCTTTCCCCTCTCACGTTCCCACTCCGCCTCCTTCATCTTCCCTTTCCCCACTCCGCTCCACTTCTTCACCCGTCCCTGAACCCCCGTCCCTGAACCCCCGTCCCGAATTCGCCTCCTCCCTCCCAAGTTCCCCTCCCCCCCCCCAGGTTCCCCTCCCGCATTCCTTACATTCAGTTTTGAAACAGCTCGCGTGTCACCTATTGCAATTTTTTTTATACAAATTTCATAATGCCAGAGCTCACCAGTAGTTTTATAAAAACCTTGTCCTGACAATTGCAAAAAAATAATTATCCAATTTGGTGCGCTCGTTCGAAAGTTATGCGGGTACATACATTTCGGCGATTCATTTTTATTTATATAGATAGATGTGACATCTATTGACTTTTCTGCAAGTCACGGTTAACCATTAGAGTGCTACGCGTCGCAAAAGCGCTGCGATCGTTTGTATCGCAAATCGCGGCGCCGAAGCGTTGCGAGTTTCAGTGTGTTTTGAGTGCTCCGCGGGAGTGGACGTTCGCTAATCTCGTGCGTAATTTGTAATTTGTAAAAAAACTTCGAACGTTGAATCGATTCCTAGTGATTCTACGGGAGGTGAAACAACAGATACAAATAGTGATGATAGCAGTATTATAACACATCGAAGAAAAAGATTGAGGATTGAAAGTGAGTCTTCTATCTCCTCTTCATCTTCAGGAACAGAAGAAATGCCAAATTTTGCCAAAATTCCTCCTACAAAAGTGTTTTCTAAAGCAACAAATGATTTTTTCGAGACTCCTGTACCTAGACGGGCGCCTCCTCCCGATGGAACACCCATAACCTATTTAAACTTATTCTTTACCATATCACTGCTCGAAACCATCGTAAGGGAAACAAATCGATATGCTGTCCAGTTTTTGGCCTCGCACACTGTATCGGATAATTCTCGAGCAAAAAAGTGGACGCCGACAACAATATACGAAATGAAAGCCTTTATTGCTGTCATACTCGAAATGGGGATAACGAAAAGGCCAACAATTACTAGTTATTGAATAAAAAATTCCCGACACATACCATGGTTCAGGACAATGTTTTCAAGGGATAGGTTCCAACTGATTTTGAAGTTTTTTCACTTGGTTGATAATAGGTTATTATTTGAACCAGTCCATCGGATTATGACCCATGTGTGGCAGGTTTGATGTGCTTGTCAAACATGCAAATACTGTATTTCAGCGGCATTATATACCAAATCAACAATTAGCCATCGATGAGTCGTTAGTTGGTACTCACTGCCATTCTTCCATAAAACAATACATTCCAAACAAAAAACACCATAAATGGGGGATCAAATTTTGAATGCTGTGCAACTCGATTTCTAAATATTGCTTGGGCTTTTTCTGCTACAAAGGAGCTAAGAATACAGACGACAGAGATTCAGTAGAAAAATATGGTCTTGGATTTACGGTAGTGCAAAAATTGCTTTCAATTGGAAATTACATGAACAAAGATTATCATTTGTTTACAGATAATTTTTACACAAGCTTTAGCTTGGCCAAAGCCCTTTTGAAACAAAATACATATATAACTGGAACAATAAGACGTAACAGAAAAGAGATTCCTCCAGAAGCTAAGAAAGCAATCGTAGGAGAAGCCAAATACCTAGCACATGAAAATGTTTTGATGTGTTCATTCAGAGACAAAAAGTCCAAACCAAACCCAGTCATATTGATTTCATCGAATGCAGATACTAATAGTGTGACGATCAAGAAAAAGAAAGGGAATTTCGAATACGAAAAGGTGAAACCAAGCATGATTGATGAGTACAATAAATACATGGGAGGTGTGGACGAATCTGACAAAATGTTGTACGTGTATTTGGACGAGCGAAGAACCCTAAAATATTGGAAAAAAGTAGTATTCAACATTTTTGGAAGAATGGTGCTCAACTCTTATATTTTGTATGTTTCCAACACTACCGAGAAAAAACTGACCCGGCTCCAATTCACATCGAAAATTATTGAGGATCTCGAAAGGGAGTGGATGAATCATAAAAACAGCGTGTCAACACAACCATCTTCATCAAACAAAAAATTTGCGCTGGAAAAATTACCTGGACGAAACTTACGCCAGTGTGCGGTGTGTAGCAACAGAGGGAGTGGGATAAAGCGATCCCACCTTATTTTCGTTCGCTGTAGGAAAGGCCTACACCCTATTTGTGCGGCAAAACATAATTGTCATTATGTGTTAGCCCCGAAGAAGGAGCGGTCGTTCTGAAACCGGACGGCGTTAATAAAATATACAAGTGGTTTTAATAAAGTTGTTTCATTTATTTAAAAGTGAAATGGATTACTAGAAGCGGCGAAGATGTATCTACGTTCGCATTTAAGTAATAAGTGCACATTTCCCTTCCAGTCGGAGCCCTTCATGGGCCCCGTGGACCCGCTGCTGTTCCCCGACTATGCGGACTACGTAGTGAACCCGCACCACCTCTCCCGGCTACAAGAGAACATCGACAAGAAGATGTACGGGAGCACGGAGGCCTTCATCAGCGACGCTCGCTGGATCCTGCATAACTGCATCATCTTCAACTCCAGTGAGTCACATTGCCACACCCTCTCTTACCTCCATAAACTATGTTGGTAATATATCATTGAAGACGATAATATTTATAAATCTAAATGAAAATATGATAAGAAAACAAAACACAGAAAAATAAAAAGGTAACAGTGTAACCTGGATTTTTTTTTTTTTACATTAGCTCCACACAGGAGGCCCTGAGGGAAACAATTTCGCTCACGGCCTATCTCATCTTTGGGGATGCTGTTTGGAGGGTCTTTTTAGGGAAAGCAAGGAGATGAAGTCCTGGGGAGGAAAAAGGTATGAAGGGTGTGTAGGAATCTGGAGGTTAGTGTTTCCAGGAGTGACGGACGTATGAATCCATTCCCCCCACTACTGTGCAAGGCCATCACGCAATAGGTGGACAAACACATCTGCTCCCAAGACCCGGATAAACCTCATCCCATGAACCGGAGCACCCCTGCTAAATTACTAAGTCACTAATAATTCTTTAATTCATTATTATAGATTCCTACCCACCCCTCATACCTTTTTCCTTCCCATAACTTCCTCTCCTTTCCTAAAAAGACTCCACACAGCATCTTCAAAGATGGCATAGGCCCAGAGGAAAATTGTTTTCCTCCGGGCCTCCTATGTGGATCAAATGTAAAAAAAAAAAATCGTTGGTTAGGCGTCATAATATGTTTTATTTTTGTTCTCAATTAAAACTATTTATATCACAAAGTGGCCGTTTGGCAGTCTCAATGTGCTATCATGGAAACTAAATTGTATCGTGCTTGTGAACTGCGGAATGACGACAACTGGGCCCTTAGATGTCGTCGAAGTGTACAAAATACAAACTTTGGATACAAAATTAAATTTATTGAAACGTTATTGCAACATGACATAACATGTATTATGATATACACATATTATGATTCACTCGTCATGAAATGTATTTCGTCAAATGAACGAGTAGCAGTAGTGGGTTCTGTTTCAGTGCAATCGAAGCTGACGAATGCGGCGCGCGCCATCATGAAGGCGTGCAAGCAAGAGATGACGGACATCGAGACCTGCCCCGAGTGCTACCGGAATGCCAACACCAAGGAGGACTGGTTCATACAGGTCTGCGAGCATCCGCACATTCTGCTGTGGGCCAAGCTCAAAAGTAAACATTACATTTTTCTACATTTTTGCATTTAACCACGCAGCAATGTAAGCAGATATTCACATTAATATGACAATAGCAGTCAAGTAAGCGTGTTCTCACGTCAACGCATATGTTTCCACAGAAATCGTTATAACTTCGTTATTTTTCTAGTGACATCCCTAAAACAAAAAGTAGAAGCTCAATAATAAATCAAGCTACCCATCACTATTCAAGTTGTCCATAGATATACTTATTCTGTCAGATACATGGTAGACCGACGAATCGCCTCCTGCCGTTAGACATTGTTATTTTTTTAATTAAATATTCTTGTATCAAATGATAAAAAAGTGAGGTGACAAAATTGTTTATTATACATTTATACAATATAATAAGTATTGTTGTTTTTTACATAATCCGTGATTTTACTACCGTTTTCACATAAAAACATCATGTGAGTCATTTTTACATTTTTTTATGTTTGCATTCTAAATTTTAATGTTTACAAATGTTAATATTTATTTGTAATGTAACAATTTGAATGCTTATTTCGTAACCTTTCAAAAACAGTTTTTAGTATTCGGCTACGTTCAGAAATGTTTCATTTATAGAGCTTTAATTGTGACGCGGAAATAACACAAAGTTTCCATAAATCTGTCATTTCGTTTAAGATGTAAAAAGTGCATATTCGCTATAGATCGGAGTGATTAATTCAATGTTAGAAAGTATGTGGAGAGATAAAGCGAAACATTTAAACACAATTTGAGCGGGAAGGCATTGCTGTCAAATATTTTTATATGAATATTGTACACCAATCTCTTGTAGTAAGGGTTCCAATTAGAGATGCATGAAAAGTAATCATTCGGTACTGAAGTGATTGTTACTCCCTACCCAAAAGGGGGTGGAATAGCCCCTTGTCCCTGCCTGGCACAAGTGGTATCCTTGTTTCATATCTTTAGTTAGCGCTTAGTTTCCAGCACTGCCCACTGCGTTACCCCTGACATAGCGGTAGAAGTGAGAGGGGAGGGTTTCTTTCGACCCTGATCTCCAGTTCCCTCATTGTCCTGTCGGCTGGAGTGAGTTACTTAGTCCCCTGGGTTCTTCAGAAGTCTCTTCTCCACTGTCCCACCGTCTTCATAGGGGTCACGTCTGGCCACGGTGACGGTGACGGTGTGAAGGGCCACCTTCCCATTGCACTGCTCACTGTCTCTCGTCGGGACTGCCTGTGGCTTGGCAGAAGCTCTAGATGCTGTTCTTGTGTTGTACGCTGCCGTAGGAACGTGTTTGAATATGATTTTACTTTATAATGTATGTTCCTCTGTATATATATGTCTATCCACTAGCTTTAAGAACAGGAACAAACTGCCTCGGAAGAGAACTTTAAAGTTTTTCGTATGTATAAATGTATGCTGTGCCGTGTAGGGACAGTCGGGGGCTTTTAGAATAATTTCACAGTAGCTTCGTTTTAAAAAACAAAACTAGAGTCTTGACGTGAGAACCGAAGGGGGATCCATCTGATCCTTAAAGCGGTTCGGGAAAGTGATGGGTGCCCTCGACTGAAGTAATTGTTACTCACCAAGTACTGACTATTCAAAACAAAAAGTAGTCAGTACTTTTGATACGGTTACTTCGATTACTTGGTTGCTACTTGTGCCGCTGGAGACGCTCCGCGCTAGAGCCGGCTGTTCAAGGCATGAACTATAGTTGAAGGAACGTTAAGTAACGGAACTGCCAAAGATAAAAAAACTTCGCTGTTGGCATCGGTAAAAAAATGTTTGAAGCGAATTATCTCGTCAGATCATTATAATTTAGATTGTGCGTCTTAATTGTAAGTCTTAATTTAATTTGAATTTTTTTTATTTATTTTTTATTTCTTTTATAGATTTAATAATATTATTATTTAGTCTATAAAAACAGTTTATTATAAACAAGTTCTGCTGTGTAATTATTATTATGCGTGACAGCTGTTTAGCCTTCTGAAGGCATTCATATACCCAAAACGCTTCAACGCAAAATAATCATTATGGTCAGTTAAACTTAAGGGGTAGAGCGGTCATTTTTTCATCACTTAAAAGACTTAAAAATAATGCACAATGCCAATGACTATTAGTATATTTTAGTCTGTTTAATTGTGGTGCTCACTGCCAATATCAACTAATAACCAATATTATTGATAAAAACTTTAGTGGTGCTGATGTTGGGCTTTCATGCTAGTGCCTCAGGACTTGAAATAGGCTGTTGCATTACGACATTAATAAAATTTAATTATTGGCGTTGAATGAAATGTTAAATTATGTTTGTATTCACTAGGTTTCCCTTACTGGCCCGCCAAGGGCATGGCGGTCACGGCCACCGGGCAGGTGGATGTCAGATTCTTCGGAGCGCATGACCGCGCCTGGGTCCCCGTGCGAGACTGCTTCCTCTACAGTAAACGGGACCCAAATCTTAATAACAAACACAAGAAGAATGAAATACAGCAGTCTATTTTGGTAAAACATCATTTATGATTATTGTCATCATCATGGTGGAATTTGACCTCCTCCAGAAATGTTCTCCACTGCCTGTAGTCCCTCACCATTCACCTCCAGTCCTCTTTGCTTCCGGCCTGGGGGTCAATGCAAGCACAGTGAAATCGATAACTTTACAATATCGGATCGATAGTACCGATGATTTTATACCTATTTCCCAAGCACTGTCACACTGTCGATAGCCGGACCAATATTGACAGGGAATAAATAAGAAATCGATGTACGATGGTAACACCGGTGGATATTATGGATTTACATTCCGAAATGTCAAACCGGTACATAAAAATGAAAAATACTAATTAATATACAATTTCGAATTGATATACTAACATTAATATACATACGTTAGCACTTCACATACACTTTTTGAGATTAAACGGGAGTTAATTAGTTAATGAGGTCTTTAGTCATGTTTCAACCACTTTCATTTCGCCAGGATGGAACAAAATAAATTGATTGAGTCTTAGATGAATAAAATTATTTAAGTCTATGAAACGCATATACGATTTATTTCATTTCTAAGAGCTTCATTAGTTTACCTCCATTCATTAATAAGCCAGTTATTTTGCATATTCAAAATGTTTTGTATATTGACAGCTTATCTGACACTCAGGAGGCCTCGCTAAAATTTGTCAATCGTCGTTCGGAATATCTATTATCAATTGTTGACCGTGCTCACAAATATTGATAATTCACCATAGATGACAGATTTAGTCAATATCTTGTTGATATGGGATTTTATACATCGTCCATTCTCAACCTCCTATTCCAATCCTCTTCCACACAGTCTATCCACTCATTCATCGCCTTTCAAAAACAGCAAATCTATACATTTCTAAATAAATCATGTTGTTTGGTTTTGAAATGATGATACGCACAGTTCCTACCGGGATTTAATTTATCCAGTACCTACCATCCCTAACCACATCACCTTGCTGAAAAGCATTTGTAAATGGAACAATGACTAGAGTAAATTCAAGTGCTTTTGTTTCTGAAAAAACAGAAGAAGATTTTGGACTACATTGGAAGCATTTTGTTGGTTATTCGGGTTCATATATATGTATTCGTTTATGAACTAAAAGATGTTTTGACTGTATCAAAATCGTTTTTGAACTTATTTGTGTGGTTGTGGCGATAATTACCTCGAGATACCACGGTGTACCTAAATAAACTATATTTGTAATTGTGTTGTTCGCCTTTGCAGAGGTAAGTGATTGGTTGTCCTTCTTCCTTGTAATCCTTTTTTTTCCCATACACATATTATCACCCAATTCCAGCAAACACCATTTCATTTCTTTTCGTTTAGTATTTTACAGTCCATTTCCAAGTGCATCTGAAGCTGTAATTCGGAAACAGTTTCTGATGCAACACATGTATCTGACAGACCTCCTTAAATAACTTGACGACAAAATCTCAGAAGACCCCAGCGGTTAAGCAAACTAAAGTTATTAAGCAAAATAAAGTTGTCGTAGTAATTACGTGGTCTGGTTATTTCAATGTACGCTCATTTCAATTGCATCATAGTCGCTGACTGTGTGTGTTCATTGCAGGAAGTGGACATGTACATTGAGAACATCAAGACTAAGTTTGGTTCCTTCAACCACGCTCCTTTCAAGACTCAATATATCCCATCAGAAGAGGAAAACCAGCTCAAGATATTGGTAAGTTGTTTCAGATTTTGGTGACGTATTCTCTGCGGGTTGTTTCATAGAGGTATGTGTATTATAATATGTAAGTCTGAGGGTATAAATAACCCCAGACGTGATGGGCGTAATACCCTTAACCTGGCTAAAGCCGGGCGTATTTGGAAAAAACCGCGCGAAATTAGCTTTTTCCCACTCCGGAAACAAATCGTAAAAAAATATATTTATACGAAAATGAACTGATTTCTTTATTTCTACACAAACCTGAATAGACACCCTACGTGAAAAAAAACAATCCAAGGGTGTTTTCGAAGAAGTTATGACATTGGTACGTCTTTGAAAATGTAAAATATTTACATTTTCAAAGTTTACACACCCAAAATGACAGTTGAAGTGACGCCGAGGTTGCCAAGTCAACCAAAGATAATTTTTGTAATTTATTCCGAGAGGCTATGCGGCTTTTTGTTACGTCAAGAACGAGAATGGCCCAAACCATTCAGACCTTTTTCTTCATACAGTTTCTTTATGCATAATGGTCAATATCGCATCCAAAAAAGTTTTTTTTTTAAATTCCTACCGCGGCCTCATATGGCCTATCGGCGAGAGCGAGGTTAAAAATTATTTGATTAATGAATCTACTCGCGGTTAAAAATGTATCAATAGAATGGCAATCAGCACTGGTCCTAATGTACAATCCTTATAGAGCCATCGTCCGCTGCATAGGCGGCCTTTAGATGTTTTCCACACATTAGAATTGGTGCTCAATTTGATAATATTTTGTGACAGAAAACAGATTAGGTCGTCAATACATGTTGATCCAGTAAGAGATGAATTCATGAAAAATTCAAATTCTTTTCCAAACACTGTCTGTGGTTCTTCCGCAGTTGCCTGCACGCCGTCTGTCGTTCTTCCATAGTTCAACGTGCACAATATATTTTAAGGTCCGTGAAAGTACATGGAGACTGCCAAACAACCAATTGGATGATATAAATATGTACTTTAAAATTATTATAGAGATCAAAACAATGCATATTATGATTCTAACCAGTTCTTAATCAATATTATTTTTTTAAATTAAAATAACTCTTGTTATAATAACTTTTTGAAGGTTATACCCACATTGTAATATATCATAATACTAATAAAACTAATGGAAAATATGAAAAAGACCAAGACACGAAAAAATAAAAAGGTAACGGTCGAAACCGAGACTCGAACCCAGGATGTCTTGTTGCATATTTCATTCATGAAGTTTCGCCAAAATATTTACAAACATTGTGTCAAAGCATGCCACAAGGATGGGATAGATTGTGTTGAAAAAGTTGAGGATCCTAAGCCATCAAGTTAACCCCAGTAGATAGAGATTAGGAAATGTGTAATGAATATTTTTATTTCCGCAGATACCAAACTACAATTCGCCCGAAGGCTACAAGCACCCCAACTTCGCCATCGGCACTCCGGAGAAGTCCAACTCTTCACCGACTAAAACTGACACCGATTCTCCGGGGTCTGATCTCATCGCCGGTGATAAACAGTTTAAAGCGGCCACCACGGGACAGGTTGGATATGCCTATATGTTCCCTTCACACTTCAAGGTATCCCCCACATTATCGCATGACTTTGGGTCGGTAACTAACCATAATGACGATCTTCAGTTAGTTAGGATGGACCACCACACAAATCTGACTTTGGCGCACACTCCTTGTTTCTTTATTTGGATTCCTGACATGACCCGACTCAAATATTTGACTCACTTTTTTTTAAGTAAAACTTCTTTACGCACGCTCAATTTGGGGGGTGGGTAAGCTGGTGAATGCGTTACGAAAAAGTATATATATATTTTATGCGAACGGTAATTAAAGCAAATGGTGATCGATGCGAACGGTGACCGATGCGAACGGTGGTCAATGTAAACGGTGATCGGGAGAGGCGTACGGTCGGGCCTTTGTCACCTCAATGTCGTAGGTCACCCCAAGGTCAAGGTCGTCAATGTCATATGTTCTTATATAAGTTTTACTTCATTCGCGTGGTCTAAAGCACACTCGTTTTTTTTTTTTTTTTTTATATGTTGTCTTTAGGGATACTGTGTGGAGGGTCTTTTTGCATTGTTCTCCTTAGGTCCCTTTTCTTGTTCATCCGCTCTACATGTTCAAACTATCCGAGCTTTGGCATGGTTTTAGAGGGTGGCCACAGACCTATAAAACCAGGGAATTATCAGGGAAATGTCAAGGAATTTAAAAATATTTTTGGAATATCAGGGATTTTTAAAAAAATTTCTGAATTCCAAATTTTACGAAAAAACAAAATTTGCCCATAAATTGAGTTTCGCAAATGCCTCTTCAAATAAGGTAAGTATTCTAAGTAAATTCGTAATAAAATGTCTTATTCTTGTGTTGATTGACATTTTCCATGCGATTGCAGTCGCGGCCTATTAACTAAATTAATAAAATTAAAACAACAGTGTAAATCGAAATTTTCGTCATCCATTACCATCGCGGTCGGCCCTTCAATTCACATGTTCAAAGTAAACACGCAAAAATGCTACATATTTCGATATAAATCGATTTTTCATGGCCGTTTCGGGTCACGGCCGGGCCGTCAATTACAGTAAATCTAAGTAAAAAAAAAAATTAAATACGTTATAATATATTTTTGTGAACATAGAAATTTTGCTGCCGATTACCATTGCGGCCGGCCTATCAGATTGAGATTTACGATGTAATAAATTTATAAACGCTAATGTAAATTTGACTGCATTTTACCTGTCTTCGTAAAACGCCGGCCTCCCAGATTAGTGTTGAGTACCTCATACAGGAGGCACCTCAAATTTCCCATACAAAAACGTGAAATGTCCCCCCACCTCACAAAATGTATTTGTACCAACTCTTTTTCTTTGTATTACTACAAATGTCATGTCACGTTGCCACGTATGGGACAAATGTGAGGTGAGGTGTGAGGTGGCTGGTGTATTGGACTTCATGTCACGTCACGTATCGTATGGGACAAATATATGAGGTGTTGAGGTGAGGTGATTCTTGTATTGCAAGTTGCAGGACATTTTTTGTATTAGATCCATGAGGTGTGAGATGGCGAAGTGAAATTTTTTTAAATGTTTTTTATCGTAAATTATTGTTAACCGCACAAGAGTCCCAACTGTTCCATAAATTATATATATATTTTTTTAAATATTTTTTATTGTAAATTATTGTTATGTGAATACCGCAAAGAATACCAGCTGCACCAATTTTTTTTTTTCAATGCTGCCAATCATAGAAAAAATATTATTGCCATATAAAACAAAGTGAATATGCATTATTGACAAGTTTGTACCTGTATTTATAACAGCAAAACATGGAAAGAAATGTATTAGAATAATTACACATACCCGTTGGACAAACCCTGCTTTGCCAAACAAACCATTCAACACCTGGTATGTTTTTGTAAATTATGATGACATGCACATTTCAATTGCACCACCAATTCGAAGTAGGTACTTTTTTGTTTTTATTTTGACGAGAATTTATTTTATAAGATTGGTACTGCCAACTGTCGTATTTGATTGTCTATTAGTTAAATACGATACGATACGATTGTACCACCCCAGCCAGGAGCACTCCTGTCCCGGTGAGACCGGTACACCAGGGGGCACTGTTTGTTAGGACTGGAACACGTGCTCTGAGGATGGGAAGGAGGTTGGAGTTTAATCGACCGGCATACATGGCAACCTGGAGCCAATATTGGAATATAGGATGGGCAGGAATAAAGGAAATGATTGAGCTATATATATACATATATAGATATCGTTTCTCGCCTTTCGCTTATTTTGCTTCCGGTTTCTTCTCGCTTCCAGCTTATTGCTTTCCGTTTTCATCTTCCCACTTCCCGCGTATATATGTATTTTTTGGTTGTTGCCTCCTGCTGCTTCTAGCTTCTCGTTTCCGGCTTCCCGTTATTTATGTTTTCCGCCATACACTTGCCATAGCAGGGTTTTTGTTGTCTCTTCTTGGCCTTCTTCTCTTCTGGGTTCTTATTGTCACTTCATGGCTCCTTTCGCCTCTTCTTGGATCTTCTCGACTCTTCCTGGCTCTTCTTGCCTCTTCTTAAATCTTCTCGTTTTGACTCTTCTTGTATCTTCTTGGTTTTTTTTCGCCTCTGCTTGGTTCGTCTTGTCTCTTATTATCGCTTCTTGAATCTTCTGTCTCTTATTGGCTCTTGTTGCTCTTCGTGGCTTTCTTTGGCTCTTCTTACTTCTTCTTGGATGTTCTAGCCCTTTTTTGGCTTGGCTTGTCTCTTCTTACCTCTTCTTGAATCATCTTGTCTCTTCTCGACTCTTCTAATAATAATAATAATAACGTAATATTTGTATAGCGCAGTTTTGTGGCATTTCACTTCAAGTGCGCTTAACTATAATAAATTTAAAAATAATCCTACAGTGCTCCTTACGAGATCATCACCAAATATTTATAAAATTATACCTATGAAATAACGAGATCATCACCAAATATTTATAAAATTATACCTATGAAATAAAGAATATACTTACAGTATTTACAAAACAATGACAAGAGAACAACTAACTAACTAACTAACTAACCATCACGCCGTTTCCCCGCAGGGGTAGGCAGAGAGGACGGACCGCCAAACAACTCGGTCTTGGCACACACTCTTTGCCTCACTCACATTCATACATCGTCTCATACATTCTCTTCTATTATTCTGACTTTTGACATGGCCCGACTCAAGTATCTGATTCACTTGATCGTGCCATGTCTTCCTCGGACGTCCACGACTTCTTCTACCATTCACATTTGCATCGTATATTCTTCTTACACTGCTTTCTTCGTTCATTCGCTCTACATGCCCAAACCATCTGAGGGTCCCTTTCTTAATCTTACTCATTATGCATACATCAGCCTTACATTCTTTGCGGATATCCACATTTCTTACACGATCATACATTGTTTTACCACACATACGCCTCAGGGATCTCATTTCAACAGCATTCAGTTTACTTTCATCCTTCCTCTACCAGTTCCATGCCTCACTGCCATAAATCAGGGTAGGTACCAGGACTCCATTGTGGACTGCTAGTTTTGCTTCTTTTGACAGTTTTTTATTAGCGCCAACGGCATTCAGTCCTCCATTAATGGAGTTACCAGCATTCACCCTTCTTTCAATATCCCTATCAGCCTTCCCATCTCTCGTAAACATACTACCCAGATACACAAACTCATCCACCTGCTCCAAGTATTCATCATTCACAACTATATTGCATACTGTTTTCGTACTCTCTCTTTCAAACACCATGACTTTAGACTTACTTACATTCATCGTTAACTCATTCTTCATACATACTTCGTTCATCCTAGATACGAGAGACTGTAGATCTTCCATAGTGTTAGAAATCAGCACCGCATCATCAGCATACAACAGGCAACACACTTTCTAGGCTCTTCTTGACTCTTCTCGACTCTTCTTGGCTCTTCTTGCTTCTTCTCGTCTCCACTTACCCCTTCTTGGCTCTTCTTGGGTCTTTTTGGCTCTTCTTGTCTCTTCTTGCCTCTTCTTGGATCCTCTTGGACCCCGTCATCTCTTCTTGACTCCTATTACTTCTTTTTGCCTCTTCTCGCCCCTTCTTGTCTCCTCTTTGCTCTTCATGAATATTCTAACCGACTTTTCTTGTCTATTCTTGTCACCTCCTGTCTCTCCTTGGCTCGATTCAACTATTATTGCATTTTATTCTCCCATCTTGGTTCGCCTTGTCTGTTTTTTTTTGCGTTTTCTTGCGGAGTTTAATCGACAAGTACGTAGATGAAAGAATCAAGGAGATGATTGAACGTTGTTTACTCGCTTCCCACCTCTTTACGCTTCCCATTCTGCTTCCAACCACTCCCTTGTTCAATTTTGCGCCTCTACCGGTCTCTTCTTGCTTATTATTATTATCGTTTTTTGTCGTGGCTCTTATTGGTTCTTTCCTGACTTTTTTATTTTCTTTCCACTTCTTACTTTATCCTGCTTCCACTAGCAATTTTTTTTTACTCTTTTTGGTTCTTCTGTCTTTATATTGCTTTTTTCTGCCTCTTCTTGGCTCTACTAATTTCAGCTTGCATCCTATTGCAAACTTCTTGGATCCTCTCGGCCTTTTTTTTTTCTTATCGTGGCCTTTCTCGTCTCTTCTTGCATCTTATTTTTTCTTGGTTCTTCATACTTTCCCTTGCCTATTCTTGCTTCGTGGCTCTTCTTGGGGTTTCCTGTCACAACTTATTTCTTCTTTCTTATTCTTGAATATTCGAATCACATCGTCAAATAAAATATCCTCTCTCAGACTTTTTCCCTCCATTTATCGTATTCATGTCGGTAAGTTCGTCGAGACATAATTTATATCTTAAAATGATATGCATTTGCTTGAATTGTCAGACTGAAAGACTTTTATTTATTGGCACTTCATCCAGAATTGCTTGCATTGATAAGCATTCGGATTTCACTTGATGTTGTAAGTCGGGATCTTCTTCAGCACAGGAACTCCGGGACCAACCACTATATTTATGCATTCTGTTAAAATAAAATAAAAACCCAACCAAAAAAATATATATAGAAAAAAGTTAATTAAATACCTGTTATTAATTTTTAAAATTAATTGTCTGTGCACACAAATTCACCCTTTGAAATACAATGACCAAAGACCCACTTGAGTAATAATAATCTTTTGGAACGATTCAAAAGACCTCATGCTGGAACGAAACGCGCCAACAAGCGACCAATAAACATAAACACTAAATATTTAAAAATCAAAATTGACAAGGTCCCTTTGTAATTCTGAAACAAAAACAGTCACCAAATGAAACGAATATGACCGATATCTGTCAACGCCTCAAATCGAAGATTCAGTGACTCGCAACCTTTTTAAATAGCATCATCCCAATGACCGTACCACCTTAAATCAAGTGGGCCTGTAGTTGAACACCGCTGTAACAGACTGCTAAAGATGGTAATATAATTAGGATAAAATAAACAGATCGTAAAAAGCCATAAATAAAATTGTAATTTGATTGAATCTTATCTTAATAGATGTCTTCGGTCTTCGTGTATATCCTTTGTGTCCTATGGAAACACTTGCAAACCAAGGTCCAATTTAATCGGTTTAAAACTTTTAAACAATTGCAAATTGCAGGTTAATTACACAAAAAAAGCACAATTTCAAGATTGAAAACTGAATCTATTAATTAAAATACGTATTCTGACAAATTTTTAGCCCGATTGAATCAAATCTAACGGAGTTATTCACTAAAAACCGAAGAGCTCGAAAAACGCGTCAAGCCGTGATCGCGACTCACACATTCTCCTATTTGATTGTCTATTAGTTAAAAAAGAAATATTCCGTATTATCCGTGCATCTGGTGTGGGTGGACTCTGCATATTTACCAATAAAATGTATCAAAAAAAAACACTGTTTTTTTACACACATTCATCCTGGGGATCTAATTTGTACATCATTCTGTCTGTTTTCATCCTTCCTCTGCCATACATGGACTGAGTTGTGGTTCTAATACCAACCCTGATAACCGCCATCAATGGCATCCACCCTTTGTTTAGTGTCCTTATCATTGATGAGTTTTACTGTATTTATCTTATTTACTATGTATAGATTATCGAGATTCTGTTTGTATGTATGTAAATCTTTTTCTGACAGTTAAACTGTTGAAAAAAACCTAATTGGATCTTGACTAATGTAATTCTGTTTTTCAGACTTCAACTCCAAAGAAGATTAACATGCAGCCCAAAGTTGTACTCTCCTACCATAATAATAGCACCAAATCAGTTGTGCAATCTGAAGCGTACGTATATTTATTTACTTTGAGCTTTGTAAAAATTATATACATATGCGTAGACTTTAAAATACAACTTTTCTATACTATGGTTCTACTTTCAGATATGATACTGAGGATGAAGACTTTCCCATGATAGATACAGAAAGAATCGAATTAAAGAAAGATACTTCACTCCATATTGAGGAGGATGGTAAAGAGGGTTGTGAAAACAGCGGCGGTAACATTGAAAACGGTATCTCGGCAGTATTGTCGACCAATGATGATAGTACAACACACGACAACTCGACGCTCGATGAAGAGAATAAACCAGCAGAGGTGGAAAACCCTGCCAAGAGAAAAAGACGAACATTCTCCGAATGTTCCAGCTCTAATCCAAAGAAGCCCAAAGAAACCCCGCAAACAGATAATACTCAGACTAAAGTTCCTCCAATGAGAAGCAGGGGGAAGTCTATTGACTCCAGGCTGATGTTGGAATACATGAATGCGGTTGCTAAAAATGAAACAAGCTTCAAGAAAAAAGCTTTCCTTCCAACAGCTCAGGTTCAGACTAAAAGTAAACCTAATTCGGACAATGAAGAAGTTCAACCAGAAGAAATGAAAGAAAATCCAAAAACCCCCAAATCTGATAAAAAAATTGAAGATAGATCTGAAACTACACCAAAATTTTCAAAATTCCAGGTGGTCAAAACCCCAAACCCCACAAATGCTCTCGCTATAATAGCTCCAAAATTAACCGGACTGGCCGCAATCAAAGTCACCAACGTGTGCTCCTTGCTTAGATCTACGTCCGTTGAAGACCAACCTAAAACTGAAGATAACGCATCCAAACCCACAAATAGTAAAGAAGATAAAAGTGTTACTGACTTACTAAAGTATAAGGGTTTGAAGATTCAGAGACTGGGTCCGGGAGAGCCACTCCCCACCGATAAAAAGGTATTCAATATGGTTTCTAAACCCAAACAAACTTTAAACAAGACCATGGAAAAGCTGGATTCACTGAAGAGATTCAACTCTTTGAGTGTCAATCAAGGACAGCCTGGAAACGGTACCACCATCGTGAACAATGAAAAATCTAACACCAACACGATAACCATCAATCATAATAAAAAATCTGATAATGCCGTGGTGAGCGTGAATCCGGATAAATCTAAAACAGATCCAGTCAGCGCCAATCTCAATATTTCAGAAGCAGTAGCAGTCAATCCAATGCCCAAATCCATGGATGTCCCTCTTCCAGTTAATGGCGTAGATGAAACCGCAACGAGTATCGCGGCAAATAAGTGCAGCATTCCTGAAAATACAAAAAATAATTCTGAAGATGCTGATTCAAGTTCGGATGACATGTTTGGAAACTTGGTAATCAAAGAAGAACCTTTGGACACTGATGAAGGGGAGACTGAACAGGCCAAAAGTGACAAAACCAACTTGTTCAATTCCCTCCAATTGAAGCCAACTGACACGATAGCACCTAAATTCACCAGTACAGCAAGTGTCCTGAATAGAAATTCACCTCCCAAAGTTGCCGCTAAGGGAGTTGTGAAAAAATACAGAAGCGCTGCGGAAATTCGAGATGAGAGCTTAGCCAAGCTCGTCGAGAAGTCTCCGCTTCTTCAACTCAGCCCCGAGGAAAGGAATAAAATCACCAGCGTTGTGAATAAACACAATGATAACCTGAAAATGAGGAAGATCGCCCCCAAGCCGTCAGGAATCTGCCAGATCAAATCAGTCTCCGGCGGGAGGATCACACTGAGTGCCAAAAGCCCCGATAAGAAACCAATGGTTACCCTCAATGGCGGCATCAATAATAATAATTTTTCTTCTGCCTCCAGGGAACTAAAGCCCAATCAAATAGTTTCTATCCCCATGATGTTTGAGCAAAGAACGGAGCCCGCAATGACAACACCGTCTCCACACACAAGCAATGTTTCAGTAACCAATTCAAACGTCCTGAACGTGCTCCCACAGGGTAGGTTTATAACATGCATACTTTATAAAATACCTTAAGATGCCTATTACCAACGATAGAACAAACATATTCCTACCTAACGTCTAAAGACTGTGACCCGTTCATTGAGATATAGGAATCTGTCAAATGGTTTACATATTTCTGCAGAGAGTCCAGTGTCAGGTTAAGAACATAACCACTCAAGTGATTGTGTCACTTATAAAAAAAACACGTTGAGCGATCGTGATTTCTTTGCACTCGATATTGAAATTTCTGCCACATTTAAAAAAAATCATGCCTCCAAATTTGAATATGGAAACATATAAACTGATTAACGTGCTATATAGCCGAAGAATCCACCCATCTTGTACCGTTCATCTCATATTTTTTAGAATTTATTAAAAAATCGTAAACTTTAGTGTTAGTTCCTTTAAAACTGCAGAGAGTGCCACTTATTCCGGTATACATTGAATATTTTCTATTGCTGTATGTTTTGTATGACTGCTTGATAATCACAGATGCAAATATATGCTAGAATCGTTAACAGCCGTTCGAAATTTTTGTGTGAAAAAATATTTTATAGAATTTGTTTTTGCGAAATGTCAAAATTGAATGCACTAAATTTGGATTTTTAATACGCTTACCGTAATGAACTGCTATTACATTAGAAAAACACATTCTCTATCTATAATCATCACTAAGAATAATCTCGATTATTGCTTTATTTAGTTCAAATTATCGATTCACATAGACAGCTGTTATACTGAAATACACAACGTGAAACACATAAACCGAGATTTCACACTTTCTTTAGAAATAAATATCCACCGTTTTGTGATTACATGAATTTAAAACAAATTAACCTCGCTCTCGCCGTTCGGCCATATGTGGCCGCGGTAGGGATTTAAAAAAAAAACTTTTTTGGATGCGATTTTGACCCTTATGCATAAAGAAATTGTATGAAGAACAAGGTCTGAATGGTTTGGGCCATTCTCGTTCTTGACGTAACAAAAAGCCGCATAGCGCCTAGCCTCTCGGAATAAATTACAAAAATTATCTTTGGTTGCCTTGGCGACCTCGGCGTCACTTCAACTGTCATTTTGTATGTGTAAACTTTGAAAATGTAAATATTTTACATTTTCAAAGACGTACCAATGTCATAACTTGTTTGAAAACACCCTTGGATTGTTTTTTTCACATAGGGTGTCTATTCAGGTTTGTGTAGAAATAAAAAAAATCAGTTCATTTTCGTATAAATATATTTATTTACGATTTGTTTCCGGAATGGGAAAAAGCTAATTTCGCGCAGTTTTTTCCAAATACGCCCGGCTTTAGCCAGGTTAATTAGACAGATAGTTCAATTACTAATATGTACATTGATACATAAACATGTATCAATAATTGAATAAAATAAACAATTTCGTTATTTTAACAATTTCACATTCGAAACAAACATTCCTTAACCTGTCAAGGGCCGTCTCCTAACAAGGAATTCTCTAACAAAGCACCAAATGTTTTGTGGATTAATTTTGAGCTATCATATATTTTATTGACCGAAACACATTCCTAGAACAATAAACTATGTACCAAAACAACATTACTTGCGTTAATTTGATAGGTTTTACCATGTTTTCATCAAGAATCACGCATCGGATTTAATCGCGGCAAATTTGACATTTCGATTCCAAAGGTAAAATCATTTAAAAATATTCTGGTGTTGCCAGGTGAATGAAACTAGGGGCTATATCATCTATGATGTTGGCGCAAGCGATTCTGACCTTGTCCTTCATACAAATTCTTTACACAGAAGGGTCAAAATCGCTTTCAAAGATATTTTTTTCGAAATTTTTTCCACGCGCATGCGCACACACCGATCTTAATTTGGCGCTTCCGGCGATAATAAGAGGTTAAGCTGAAAATAAACCATATTGAATGAAATGTAAGTGAATTTGGCATATAATAGCAACGAATCACTCAAGACGCTTTGCAAAAGTGCCATAAAGAAACAAACGCTCCATCTCTGATGTTTCATAGCAGGATTTGTTTCTTCTCCAAAAGTTGAAAGATTATCTTATCTTGAAGTTTTAAGGATTTATAGTATAGGGCTTATTTTGTGGAGTCTGAGGAAGTGCATAAGAATAAGACTTACCCTAATTAAGAAGGCGGATAAATGATACATCAGTAAGCAAATAAGGTGAAGAGATTTAGCTTGTCTAAATTGAGAGTCAAGAATGAAATTGTTCTTGACAGGCGAAACCGGGACGGTTTTCCGTTAGTTTATTGCAAGTTGTTAGGTGTTTTTATCTGTGGCCAGCAGTGATCACAAAGTTTACACAATGTTTATCTTGTTTCAGCCCTACCCATAAAATCCAGCTTGTTGCACTCTCCCGGCCTCCCCCTGCCCACCCACCAGCCCGCGGGCACGATGGCTTGTGATCTTGGTGGCCTCCCGTCCACCCCCACGTTGGACCTCACGGAACCCCTCGGAACAGTGCCACATGACTTTGGACGCTTTACAGAAGCCATGAATGCTGGAGTCCACACCGGGGTAAGCATAACTGTTGATAGTATTACACAAAGTCCAATACCATTCATAATAGAAACTAAAGGAGATATGGAATGCTATACCAAACTGCACGAAATATCAAAGCAGTGCAGCTTATGAAAGTTAGCATGGATGCGATTTGCAGTAGTATGGGTAAACGATGTTGGTGACACGCGTCGTGCTCGCAGTTTCATTCTAATAATGGTTATACCCATGTCCCTTGTTTCTATTATCTGTGGTTCATATTGTTAAGATTTAACTACTCACTAAGCCATACTGTAACAGACGTGTTGCAGCAGAAAAACATTCGAGCCCAAGGGGCGGCTGAACGTGACCAAGGCTCTCCGTAAAAATATGTGAATTCTATGTAAAATGCTTGTAAGTCACATGTTCAAATAAATAAATCGTCAATGGCCCAAGAGAATTCTTGAGCCATCTGGCGCTTTTACTCGATTCATCCGGGCCGATGGTAATGGCAAATGCAGACGCTGCTGTTGTGACACAGCATATAAATAGGGCGAAAAAACCTGAATTAGTCAGTACTCCAGTAACACTCTTCTCTGCTTGCCCGCCTGACCTCGCTCTGACCTGCATCCATTCGCCTCATTTTCTTCTGACCATCGCTTCACCCTGGACCACGGAATACCTACACTCTCTGGACCAGACCCAGCTAAGTCATAAGGAAGGAGCCACTGGACCTGCTCAGAATAGCTCTAAAGCGGGCTACCGAGACAACGTTCTCCTGACATTTGGCGCCTCCGTGGATTGGGACCTCTAGCCTCTCACAGTTCCTGTGTGCCCTCACCCTGTTATTATGTTGTTTAAAAATTATTCTACGTGAAATCACTGGTCACTCGATACATATTGATTTTTAAGTAAATTGGAAAAAAAAATGTCACAGGAGATCCAAATTTTCATTTACATTTTTTTTCTCTAAATAATGTCAGGAATCACTGGTAACTAAGTCAAGTACATCCCTTATACACTGGAATTTAAGTTAAAAGATCATTATTGATTTAAAAAAATTAAAAGGGACTAGAGTTCCTTATTCTCCTAACTTAAGCTCCACACTGCTAGTGAAGTTCCTCGACGAAGTACTCGGGAAAGTTGACCGAAGCCTGAAGTACGTTGCTACACTCTTCGTTCAACTTCGCGAGAAACTCATTCGCGCGGTGGTGCCGTCACGGCTCGCACGTCAAGGACGCTCAATTAGCAGCTGCCGTCGCAAAGTGCACGCTCGTGTATTATAACTTATAACTATGTGCATATTTATCAAACGAAGAAATATAAAAAAAAGGAGGAAAATAAGATGGTGGATGATTGCAATGCACCGGAACAGAACAATAATAATAATATTTGGACAATTTGTAGAGCGCCGTTTTTATTAAAAATTACCTCAAGGGCGCTTTACAATTTATTATGAATTCTTAGGCTCTATCTAATTTTATTATTTACAACAAGGTTAGTTTAGATAACTAAACTATGACAAGAGAACCACTGGAAATAAATAAACAAATGGGTACCTACAAAAGATTTTTTATTTTAAAATTTATTGTATTTTGTACAGACGTAGGTAGACTCAAGACGGACCCAAGCACCGTTAACTTTCTTTTTGTCCTTATGACCTCTCTCATGTGGGTTCCAAATAATTGGATCCGCTTGCAATGTTTCCAGGAGCAACATAATTTGCTCCTGCGACCACTGCGTACCATTCATAATAAAAAATCATTAATAGCGCGCACGTGCATTCACGACAACGTATTGAAGCGAACTGAAGTTAGCCGAGTAGTGTAGACAGTCACTTCGTGCAACTTCGAGTCCTTTGACTCGGGCGCAAAAACCGACAAAAAATGGAAGTCGCCCAAGGCGAGCCGAAGTTGGACGAAGTAAGACGAAGTAAGACGAAGTGCCCCTCCGCACTATCGTATTCGCCTAACTTCGCAAGTAGTCTGGAGGGAGCTTGAGAATTAACACAAATACTGCCCTTATTTTCCTCAGGGCCTCCTGTGTGGAGCCAATGTAAAAAAAAAAAAAAAAATTTAGGCCCACTTATTTGAACCCCTATCACACTCAGCATCGCCATCAGAAAAGATTTAATATGCGCAGCAGTCAACATTTGTGTTAACAACCCTTGAAAAGATTTAATAATCATTAAATGCCATATAAAATTGTCAAATAATAATAACGGTTCTATTGTTAGACTCAGACTCAGCCCCCCGCGCCGGAGGAGCCCCAGAGCTACCTAAATCCATTTGATGGGGCCCCCCCGGACTTCACACCCTTCCCCAGCTCCCTCGGGCCCCAACAGAAGTTGCTCAATGACAATGCAGCCAAGGTATGTTACAGCACCAGTGTTCAATTCTTAGCATCACCTAGTGCAGGGCTCGGAATTTGCGGCTCTTTGCATAGACGTCTGCGGCTCTTCAAACATCAATTTCAATTTCACCTCTGCTTAACTAACCTTATGAGATGGAGCCGCCGAACCAACTTTGACTCGATCAGCATCAGTGTTACCAACTCAATTCATGGAATGCTTGATTTATTGAACAAACCTTCTGAAGTATGAGAATGGTTTCGGAACTTTCAGAACACAAAGCTGGTTTAAGGTTTAAACGTAACGGTGATTCTGCATAAGATTCGACAAGGTTAAATTATTGTTGCACTCGGAACATGAAAATGGTTTTTCTCGAAATACTTCAGCATGTGAATCCGCACCTGTAGTTTTTTTTTTTTGCATTCCGAACACTAAACTGGTTTTCATTTAATAAGAAATCTATGCGCGAGTCTGTTAATAGAAATATTTAAATGGGCAGAAGTATGTAGATAACACAAAGCAAATCGTAATTATCGTTCCACCACATTTACCACAGTACGATGACATATTTCCGGTTGTGTCCGGTTATTCCCTCTTCAAAGCAAGTCTAACTGATTCCAGTTAACTTGAAGAAATGCTTCTCTCATCTCTATTGCATCATAGAATGTTGTTAATTTTATGAATAATTGGGTTACTCCCAACCTTGCTTTTTCGCTTCCTATCCCTACACCCTTCAGTCTCACAACTCAATTGGGGACTCCAAAGTCCCAATGGCTCCAGATACTTGGGCGCGGTTGGGCCTGATGAAATAGAGCAGGTTCTAAGCAACAAACAACATTTGAGTCAGGTTTTGTTACGTCCAATGTACAACACTCCTAACATAAAATTGAAACAACTTTTTGCAGTTGTCAGATTACTTCCGTCACCTCATGAGTGAGAGTCTCAACGCTCTGGCGATCCAAGGGTCCCCCGAAGCCATGATCAGCAACCTGCAAATGCAGCTGGAGCAGGTCAAGTGGCAGAGCCAAAAGAAACTCAAGGAACTGAAGCACAATACAGGTAACATAACCTAAATACAATACCTTCAAGAACTTATAAACTGTTATGTCTCTTATTTTCCAATATTAATACAACTTAAGATGGGTATCTTCCAAGGTTCGTGTGATTACAAGTTGATTTATTTAGTTATCATAAATATTTACAATAAATGTTAAACTGGACAAACGTCCTTACTAGACTAGGCTCTAAGTAGTTCTGCTGCTCCCGCGGGCGGACTGGTGGTGCCTGCCCAACTTGCCGATCATCATAACCTTTTGTTCCTAAGATACGAACGAAGATAGACGCTACTCTTATGATTTCATACTCAATTGCAATCTGTTGGGATATAGCAGAACTTTGTATTACTAAGCTAATATAAGCTATCGACATCTATTAGGAAACTGAAACTACTAGAATAATCAATGCGTTACAATCATACAGTAATCAACATCACGTGTAGGCTAGACAAAACAGCCATTTAGCTGATTGTTCTTCTTTAGTCATTCCCTAATTGCTGAGGTTCATTACCCCACTTCAATTTCCCTGTTGAATCAGGTTTCTTCACTCCTTACGGTCCTGCAGTGCATGAAGAGGTGTGCACACCGATGTGCCTCGCGCCTGTGACACTTGATAACCTTCTGCTTTCCCAGTAACCGTGAGCTTCTCCAGATTGAAATACTCAATTTGGCGAGTATCTTGGGACTAGTTGCAGGCAGATAGTTGACCTATCACCTGTTTGGGATGCCTATAGCTCTTCCAGTATTCATATATTGGTCCAGCTGGCTTTTCATGGTATTCTGAGCATCACCACATCTTCCCTGTAAATGCATCCTCACTATCTTGTTTGTAATAATAATGTGTTAATGGACTATTTCCAATATTACAGAATTACTGATCAAGGAGATGAGAGCAAGTATAGAGGGCGCTAGAATCAAGGAGCTAAATGAACAACGCTTCCAAATGGAAGCAGAGAAGATAGCCGCCATATCGGAGGCCAAGAAACTGCAGTGGTATATATTTTTTTATTTAATATATATATTAGTTGTATTTAATGTATCAAAGACCCAATTGTGTCTGATTATGACTAAAAGGGATCGAAATGACAATCTAGTCTCCTTAAGCAAAATCAATCTTCTCTTGATAAACTTGATGTAACTGTAAGTGACCGGCTCAGGCATGGGGGCCTTCATCGAAGCCAGAGTTAAGTTAACCTCAGAAATTGGGCGTACAACTGCTGACCCTGCACAAATCGCAAGTGTGCCCCACTGTTGAATTTGGCAGCCATCTCTGGTCTTGCGCCACCAAAGTTCCTGAAAAAAACCCTTGACTGCAGAAATGGGCAGTTCGTTTGATAGATTCCCCTATCTTAACTAACTGATTGCAATCTTTAGAGCATAGGTACTTATGCTGTCCTTATTCTATCAGCATTGCAATGGAAGATGCATGTCATTCGTCCCTTCAGCACCAGTGCATAGTCGGGAAACACGCCAAACGCGCGCTCAACATATGTACACGGTTGACATTTGTCATATGAGAATGGGACACTTCTACAACTCGTTCTTGAGTTCAACAACTCAGTTGTGTTCCAACCCATGTTCCCTCCTTCCTCTCCTCAAAAAGACCTTCCACACAGCATCTTTAAAGAATACATAGGTCCTGTGGGAATTATTTTTCTCAGAGCCCCCCTTTGTGTTAAAAAATTGTTGTTTTACAAACAAATATGGAACTTTTATTCCGAGGGGTTGATATGACGTAACTAATAATTTGTTGTAAATTTAAAGGTGTGCGACATGCGAACGTCCCTCCTCATTTCACTGCTGCTGGAATACCTCCTACTGCGGTCTCCCTTGCCAAAACAAACACTGGCCGATCCACATCAAGACCTGCGTACAACAGACGGGCGCCACTCAGGTAAACAAACAATTACTAAAAGCAGCTTTCACGTCCAAATATCAATATAATTGACTTGCTAACTTAATTAGGTTACGGGCGATAACAGATATAATTGAATGGCTGAGGAACCTCAGCATCCCTGTGTACCCACAATAGATTATAGAACAAAGCAAGATGCAGCGTGGAAGCAAGCCGACTGTCCCCACACCGACCAGCTACCTACATTTAAGCCTCCCAGCACTTATTTCATGCAGTGTCACATAAATATTATGTGACTAGTGCAGTTCTTGCCTATTTGGTTATTTTGTCTATGGTATTTTTTTTGGAGACTGGCAATTTTTCTTGGGAAGAAAAATGCTTGTTTTGTTTATGGTCACTTCCTCCCTGAGAGCTTTTTGGGTGAGCTGTTGGGCGAATTAGTCACTCACCAGAGAGGTGTTTTAATCTCCGATAAACATGTAAATCAAAGTTTATTTTTTCGCAAAAAGGATGCGGGGTGTTTTTGAGTAACACGAGTGGTTAGTGCACAGTGCGATTTTTGGTGGATGTGTGAATTCCACTTAGTTTTTCCCGTGGTGGCAGTTGGCCATTTGGGTGGATATGTTTTTGGACTCATGGCTTTGAAGTGTATGGGGGCTGGATTGCCTGTGTGACCCCGCGTCATGAAGTCCAGGATGGTTGAGAAACCGTAAAATTGAAATTGAAACCGTAAGTCTTGGAGACCGGTTGGGCCACGTGCCTTCGGACGGAGATTGATGGGACAATCTGAGACGGGAGACGCTCCTTGGAGGTGTCACATAGAAGGAAGACCTAGGCTCCCGGGATTCCGCGCCGTCATCGGCGGTTGACGCTGGAAGACCCGCCAGGACCGTTCGCTCGACGAACCAAGATGTCGGTCGTCATCCGGCGTTAATTTTCTTCGTTCAGGCTTCGATAAGGTAGCTTAGAATGTCCAGGAGTCCATCCGGTATGTCCTTGATGTTGTAATAATTGTGCACTCTCATGTTTGCTGATATTATAAGTTTCACAAAGTTTATCTTCTTTTGATTTTACCAATTCCTACCCACTTGACAGAGAATATTCCCATAATCCTGAGCTGTGCTCTGCTCTGCCGCATTCATTTTTTTTTTACGGTTTGCCGGTTTCAATTTCAATTTTACGGTTTCTCAACCATCCTGGACTTCATGACGCGGGGTCACACAGGCAATCCAGCCCCCATACACTTCAAAGCCATGAGTCCAAAAACATATCCACCCAAATGGCCAACTGCCACCACGGGAAAAACTAAGTGGGATTCACACATCCACCAAAAATCGCACTGTGCACGAACCACTCGTGTTACTCAAAAACACCCCGCATCCTTTTTGCGAAAAAATAAACTTTGATTTACATGTTTATCGGAGATTAAAACACCTCTCTGGTGAGTGACTAATTCGCCCAACAGCTCGCCCAAAAAGCTCTCAGGGAGGAAGTGACCATAAACAAAACAAGCATTTTTCTTCCCAAGAAAAATTGCCAGTCTCCAAAAAAAATACCATAGACAAAATAACCAAATAGGCAAGAACTGCACTAGTCACATAATATTTATGTGACAGCAGGTTTATTTAAGGGAAGCCTGATGGTTGGCTCTCATCCGGCCTCCGTAGTCCAGTGGCTAAGACTCTTGACTCACAATCCGGAGGTCGCGGGTTCGAACCCGGCGTGCGCAAATAAATTTTATTTGATTAATTTGTGTTATTTCACAATTAATTCATTTAAAATAACATATAGTATATTTGCGGCACGTTCCAGAGTGGAAGATACTATCAGTATCGCCCTGGTGTAAGACCACCATTCAGAATTGAAACGTTGCTTGAAAATGGCTTTAGCCGTGTTTGGTGACCAGATCTGAATAGCCAGGTACTTCCCAACCTTCCTCTTCCCCACCTCCTTCCCCTCCCCACTACCTTCAGCCTCACAACATACCCCAATTGGGGATGCCATAGTCTCACTGGCTCCAGACGGGAGCAGTTGAGATTCTTGTGCGGTATTACTGTAAAAAAAAAAAAAAAATATCCAGAGGCGGCCTGTGACAAAATTTGTCAGCAGTGCATTTCACAGAAAATGGTAAGATTAATACGGGAAAATATAATTGATTGATTCACAGATTCGCGAAAACCAACATCAAGTTTTGATTGTATATCAACTTTGCCTAATAAACTAAATTGTAATACGTTATTTATGTGTGCTTGGGACAATAAATGTTTATTTACTTTTTCAATAAAATGAGCAATATAATTTACACCACTTTCACTCCACGTTTTATGTATTTAAAAAAATGTGTTCAAACGATCACATCCACAAAGCCAAGATGCTTTTGAATATTTAATACTTTAAAAACTTTGCTTTAAAAACTCTATTCACAGTTTTTTCCTTAACCTTACAAACTTATACTATATTCAGCAATGGTTTTGGAGTGCCATTATTTTTCAAAAACAATTTAATCTCAAATGAAATTCACTTCATTTTGATAAAATCGACATTAATTAATCGTTTTCATTACCACCCATTTTTAAATAATTTTTTACTGATCAAAACTAGCGAAAACCATTAAAATTATGTCAATACTGATCTGCCAATAGCTTGAATCGCCGCGTTGCGCTGGCGCGCTTATACATAACATTGTGAATTAGTTGTAAATTCGTCAATCCTAACTCTAATTCATTTCAAACGTTCGGTACCATATCACGCATGTTTAAATTACTATCATATATCAGAATACCCTTGCGCGTGCGCCGCTAGTGCACGCGAGTGTCATATGTCTTCACTGTTCTAACACATCTATTTCCGATATGGGTCTCTACCTGTCTTGCTCATTTCACGGTTCCATCCTCTGGAGACAGTTCCAGTAGAAATATCGCTTCATGTGACGTCACGTCTCGGCATAACCATAGACATATGAATATTAGTAGACCTGCCCTAAGCGATAAAAGCGTATTATTTCCCCCTCCCATTGGAACCATTCCATTGGAACCGGCTGGGATCGTGTATGGCTTCGCGTTAATCTAAAAAATGTGACGTCATCATTCTTCTGCAAGCCAGCGTCGAGCACTCATCGGTGCATTTTACGAAATAAAACGGTAAACATAGTGGCTTGTGTTTTGAAAACGTGTAAAAATAGAAGTGAAAAAGAGAATAAACAAAATTGTCGTATTACATTCCATAGGCAAGCATTATTTTACACTATTTTAAGCCAATTCAGATCACATAATATGATCATTTTTGTAACATACACTGTCACTCGAGATACATGGCGTGTGCCCGTCCCTGTTTACTGGAGTAAGTAAATTATGAAACATTTATAAAAGTGTCTTCACTTAATACAGCAACAAAATATTGAACTCGACCTTATAGGCGACCTTACTTTGCATATTTGGACTTCGCAAATGTGTTCATTACGCAGCGAACAATTCGCGCTCCCATGTAAAAAGGTATATTCATTCAAAAGCAGAGTTTACTTTTAAGAACGAAAGTGTGATATTATAATGCGAGATGCCTATATACTGTCAGATTGAGTTTTGACGAATCACATATCACCAAAGCCGTCTCCCTGCCCTTCGTCCCGCTGTAGTTGGTTTCTACCCCTCACCTTTCTGTTCTGGTCTATTAATATTCACATGTCTATGGGCATAACGAAAGATGCACACGTTGCCTTTTCGTATGCGCGGGAATTTAGTATAAACGTTAATTGGTAAGGATATTATAACGAATTGGCGGGAATTCTTCATGAGTGGATGTACAAATTTACACTTGTAAAGTATGTCGATGTTTGGCAGTGCATTGCACAAATGCACTAAGGTAGGGGCCACCTCTGCTCTCATCCACTCTTGCTACTTATATGCGGATAAAAATGGTATGTAAAAAAAATTATAACTACCTAGAATAATCATCAAATTGAGAAGATTGAAATTGTTTGGTAAGACATTTGCACTTTTCCTTAAATATTTTATATACATATATATATATATTTTTCAAAATTCTTTGTAAGGACGTTTGTGTGTTTATTACGCATTATCTCGGCACTGGAATGAGATATCGAGTCGAATTAAGGTAGGAACATACTAGGCCCACGTAACGCGACGCTACGCAAAGTTCCTGTCCGTGTTCACACTGGCCATACGCGTCGCTGTGACCACGTGACAATAGGTCTCTGGTGCGCCGGCGCGTTAGATTTGACACATTTGACGTTTATTTTGTTATGTTTATGTGATTCTTTTCTCAGCAGACGACAGCTTTGCCATGTCTTCTAAAAGCGAATTTGAAGATGATTTGCTACGATTATTATTATTAAATCAATATTCTCGTAAAAAGAAAAGAAAAAAAGTGAGAAGTATTTGGGTCCACAACATTAACAAACGAAGACAAATGTTTGGAGAGTTCCATACTTTAGTAAAATATCTATAATCTGATACGGACGATCCTTCATATACTTCCGTATGAGTAAAGTGGTATTTGAAGAGCTTCACAGCATAATTGAATATGATATAAAAAAAGAAAACACACGTCTTCGATTAGTCAATTTGGACTAGAGAAAGACATTCATTATAGGGGTATAATATTGAAATTAGTTATTTATTATATAATCGTATAGCAGAATCTCTATAATTCTGAGATTTGATATTATAAATAACTTCGTGCTCAGTTTCAATGAACTGTTCGTCACCCATTTTTTAATAATAAACGATAATAAATGTCAAAAAAAACAACCACAGATATAGCGAAACGCGTTATGCTTAGATAACACCAAAAAGATGTGAAATCATCTCATAGTAGGCGTGACCATACCCCCTCCACCTTCCACACGGCCCACGCCGATCTGGCTGTGGCAGATCCGCGTCGCGTAGGGCACCTCGGTTTGCATTGCGTAGGGCTAGTGTGATTCTAAAGCACTCGTTTCCATAGAAAATGTATGGAAGATAAGTAGTCCAGATATGGAAATGGTGACGTCAACCTACGTAGCGTCGCGTCGGCTAAGTGTGTTTTTGCCTTTAAAGTCTATAAAGTAGTTTTTTTTTAAATAAAAATGTATGCGTTAGTTTTTTTTTATTAGCTCCACAGAGGAGGCCCTGAGAAAAATAATTTCCCTCAGGTCCTCTGTCATCTTTGGGGATGCTGTGTGGAGGGTCTTTTTAAGGAAAGAAAGGAGAGGAAGTTTTGGGAAGGAAAAAGGTAAGAGGGGTGGGTATGAATCTAGGGTTCAGTGTGTCCAGGTTATCTGCTGCCAGATCCAGACAAACCTCACCTCACCCGGACACCCCTGCTAAGTCACCAAAAGTTGCGAACCACTTGGGGGTGGCCTATGGCAAAGGTGTTGGTTATCCAATAAATGGTTCCGGGGCGGCGGTATCTCCTGCCAAATACAAGTGAATGGTAGAAAAAGTCTGGGACGCTTGAAGAAGACTTGCGTATTATCTCTGCAGTGAAATGAAACACGGAGTCAATATAAGGGGGCATACATAATTAATTACGTGAGCTCAGTGGGGGGGGGGGGTCCAGATTGGAAGAAAAACTGCTCACGTAATTAATGTATGGCCCCTAATGTTGTTTTTTTATCAGTAAACCTTGCAACTATTTGAACAAGCCATTGGGTTTTTGTTGCAATTTGGTAAAGTTCTCACTCAGCTTACCAGTAGCGCAAATCTACGTAAAAAAAAGGATCCAAAACCAGATTTCAATAGCCAGCTACTTCGAAACCCTCCTTTTCCCCTTCTTCTCCTTCCTTGTTACCTTCAGCCTCACAGCAAACCCCAAATTGGGGATGCGGCAGTTAGGACTGCGGTAAAGCAATTCTAAACCATAAAAACTATGATGTATTGAACTTTCTTAACTAAGTAACTAACCATCTCGCCGTTTCACCGCAGGGGTAGACAGAGAGGACGCACCGCCAAACAACTCGGTCTTTGCACACACTCTTTGCCTCACTCGCATTCATACATCGTATCATACATACTCTTCTATTATTCTGACTTTTGACATGGCCCGACTCAAGTATCTGATTCACTTGATCTTGCCATGTCTTCCTCGGGCGTCCCCGACTTCTTCCATTCACATTTGTGTCATATATACTTCTCACACTATTTTCTTCTTTCATTCGCTCTAAATGCCCAAACCATCTTTCAAACTTTCTTTACGGTTTTTATTTCCATTGTTCTAGAACAAGACTACTGCAAGCGACTCTGCCCGCCAAGCTATTGTGCCCGCCCGTCTCATTACGAACCGCAATACAAACAAGAAGGTCATCATCGCCCGCTCGGCCGCTCCGGCAATGATGGCCCAGACCTTCCTGCAGAACGTCCCACCATCCTCCACAGGGATCACTACCCACATTAGTGAGTTGTGTGACTAACCTAACATAATCTTACGTCCGTTCTTTATAAGTTTATAAGAGAGGCATATTTCTGTTAATAAAGGGCACTGTTTGTTATGTCAATCACATATTATATTAATCAATTCCTTTTCTTTTATAATATTAAAAGCGATAGGAGGCTTCGGTCACAAGATGTTCGATGATTTTACAAGTTTGAAGAGAGAAAAATTCAGTCTAGTAAAAACTAAAGAAGAATGGTTGAAATGGTAAAACAGGAATCTACAGATATCACTCTTATTATTATTCATATAAAGAAAATGGTTGCCATGGTAAAACAGGAATCTACAGATATCACTCTATTATTATTCATAAATAAAGAAAATGGTTGCCACGGTAAAACAGGAATCTACAGATATCACTCTATTATTATTCATAAATAAAGAAAATGGTTGCCATGGTAAAACAGGAATCTACAGATATCACTCTATTATTATTCATAAATAAAGAAAATGGTTGCCATGGTAAAACAGGAATCTACTAATATTGAAAATTAAATGGAACCACAGACATCCGTTGACCATTAGTAGATGGTAAAATCTGGATATGATAATTACATATCATTTTATTCAGACCTTAAGTTTTGTTTCCCTCAAATTCCAGATTAATAAAACAGTAAGCGCAGGATTCTTTCACTTGCGCCAAATCAAATCTATAAGGAGAAATATTCCGACTAAGGCCACAAAGATGCTAGTAAACTCGTACGTTGTATCACGACTTGACTATTGCAACGGCATATATGCAAATCTCCCTAAAATATACACTGACAGACTTCAGTCAGTTTTCAATGCTGCAGCAAGACTGATAACCGGCGTTTCCAAATATTCCCACATTTCCCAACATCTGCGGAACCTTATTGGCTTAAGTGTCCTGAGAGAATTCAAATCAAACTCTGCTGGATGGTTTTTAAAGCACTACACCACATGGCGCCACCCTACCTGTCGGAACTGTGCATTCCAAACGATGTCAATACTAGACAAGCAACCCTTCGATCAGCATCTTCAACAGCCATAGGTAGACTATCAGTACCCATGCGCAATCCCGATACTAACTTCGGAGACCGAGCTTTTGCAGTGGCAGGCCCAACAGCTTGGAACAAACTCCCTTCACATTTGCGAAAGATCGACAGTACATCTGAGTTCAGAGCAAAGCTCAAAACTCACCTCTTCACATTATCATATCCAGAAAAATAACTGCATTTTTTCAGTAGTATTTAATTACTCAGTCCAAGGGATTTACCTAGATTGATGTGTCTTCACTACCAGCTTTTACGTTATTATTACGCAATTTTTGACATTTATTTTACAATTTATTATACGTAAACTTTTTTTTTTTCTTAATATTTTTCATGACTTGCACTGACAGTACGGGCAGTAATCATATCAATATGTGTTTATAAATGTAAATAAGTATGTTAGTCTTAAATAACTAATTTTAAGATAGTTGCAAGTCAAACAACAAACAACAAGTTGAATTGGTATCTGGGTTTGAGTCCCAGTGGAACCAATATCTTTTTCTGATTTTTCTGTCTTCAGATTTTATTGAGTTTCGCTAATATTGTCTTCATTTAATTAAATATTATAATTTGAGTTTTTACTCATAAAGTTAAAAATAAAAATAAAATATTCATCCTAGACTTGCAGAAAAAGTCAATAGATGTCGCGTATTAAAATAAAATGGATAAATATTTATCCAGACACTATCTAGATAGCATTTAGTTCGGGTTGAATCTTGCAATCATATATAAAGATAGCAGCCAATAATATGTGCGTTAAGAAAATGAAGATAGTGTTGGTGGTTCTTAGTCGAAGTATGATACAGTTAAAAGTGATTGAATTGGAAATGGGTTCCATAGCTCAATCGGTAGAGCAGTTGGCCATGAATGCTAAGGTATCTGGGTTCGAGTCCCAGTGGAACCAATATCTTTTTCTGATTTTTCTGTCTTCAGATTTTATTGAGTTTCGCTATTATTGTCTTCATTTAATTAAATATTAATTTCTTAATACATATTATCCGGGATTTATAATATGTTGTATTGATTTTATAATAACCTACTCGTTGTACTTTTTATGTTGATACTACAATTTCTATTGTTCTTTTTTTATGTATTTTATATTTATATTTTTTTAAATTCAGGTACATATTTTTTATCTATATATATTCTGTATTCATATGTAAAATAATTGTAATTTTTTTGTAAAAGCCGCTTTAATCGGCGTTAATAAATAAATAATACGAATGGAGACATGACAATACTGCTCTATTCGTATTATGACTCGCAAGTATAAACTCGGTTATGAAAATAAGTATAGTTCTAAGTCACTAGTCATATAAGTCTTCATTGTAAGTCATTAGTTATCAGCCACTTGTAGTATATATGTATAGATTAAATGCATAAATGAATTTGTAAAGCGCCCTTGAGGTGATTTTCTCACGAAAATGACGCTATAAAAATTATCCAATAATAATAATTAAATTAAACAATATCGAAAAGAACGAAAAATTTCCCAGGCTACGAATAACCTGACAATAATTTGTTAGTTATGTGGGCCCAAGTTGGAAGCCAGTGTTAGTTGGCGATGTTGGGCGACAGTGTTAGTTTCGTAGCAATTATTTGGCCCCACGGTGGAACGCCAGTGTTAGGCATTGCAAAAGAGCCCCATAGCTGGTCGCCAATGTTAGCGCCAGTGTTGATGATGGGCCCAACCTACCTGCGGCTAGCTCATACAGGCAGGTACATGGTATTCAGGTCGAGGATCCGGCCGCAGCTGAGATTCACCATGCCTCGTAGGGAGGCCTAGATTGTTTTAGGTTAATTTGCTAGCAAAATAAGAAGATAGAGTTTTCCTTTACTTCATTTAATCTCCAGAACAAAGCGGCAAAACATCACAAATTACAAGGTTAGAACACTTAAACACATGAGTATCTCTATACTATAAAGCTCAATTCTCTCTCTCGGATTTCATCCCGGGTTTTTGCGGTGAGGCAATCAGTTAAATCAGCACAAATAATGGGGAATTGGGTAGGCTTACTGTGTCAGGTGAGTCTCTCTTGGAGTTCCATGTCGAGATCCTGCTTCGACGCATTCTTGGAGCCTGCCAAAATGGTGGTTTCCAGAACGTTTGTTAGACGCGTCTCGCGTCCGTACAAACACAGACACGACGAGCGTGGGATGTCTACACATCGAGCCCTTGCGGGGGAGAATGGCGGCCGCGCTTGGCTTGCGCCGCGGGCCGAGCCCGCCGGCTTGAGTCACCTGATGCGCGGCGGGAGTGCGCGGGAACGCACGCCGTTAGCGCCCTCTTTCGGCACTGATTTCAATTGAGGCGGGAATTTGAATATTAAGATGTGTATCGTAACAAATTTTATAATCTACTTACCATCAAGCAGAAGATGTTGCATATGCAACGTTGGAGGACTTAGCCAGCCGAGGAATTTAACCCATGACGCCCGCTCTTATTGAGTAGGCAGATAGTTGAATCCTGAACCTTTTACTATCCGGGTAACTGCTCTACCAAATGAACTCTTCAGCCCAATGTATTCCAGTAAAACCAGCACATAATAACAATGACCATGTACGGGACAGGCACTGTAGTCGCCAGCCGCACAGACGATATGAAGTTGCCGGCTGGCCGCTTCGACACCTAGGGAGAAAGTGAGGAAAAAATGTAGGGAGAGGGAAACTTGAGATTTCAGGAAAATTGGGTAAATGTAGGGAGAAAGGTAGAAGGCAAGGGGGGGCGGAAGGGGTATAGAGGTAGAGGGGAAACCTTCGCCTTGGTTTTAGTAGAACTTCATGGATCATAATATATGAGACATCCACGTACCTCTGATCAATGGATCGCCAATGGGTCTTATATGATTTATTTATTTATGGTACAAGTACATACGTTTAAATACAGAATAAATCTGCTTTTCGATACAAAATATTTTTTGTTTTTCCTTCTGGTGCATATGTCGCAGGCAAATCGTAAAATCAGGCCGATCAGGATGCGCCTGAGGCACTTTACGATCTGCCGCCAGGCACTTCATGAAGTAGCTAGGCGCATCATGATCTGCCTGATTTTATGATTGGCCGCCGACACATAAACCAAAGAGGATTTTCCGATACATAAGCAGGCCACATAGAGCTATCTTTGTGAGTAGCATGTATTTTCCAAATTTACCCCTGCCCTACCGCTATTATGTCTCCTTTGCAATCCCTCCCTTAACCCCTCCCTTGTCCCCCACCTCTCCTCTACGTGACCTTGCCCATGTGTCCCCGTTTCCCTCCTG
Source organism: Limnephilus lunatus (assembly GCA_917563855.2). Lineage (NCBI taxonomy): Eukaryota > Metazoa > Arthropoda > Insecta > Trichoptera > Limnephilidae > Limnephilus > Limnephilus lunatus. Next base: position 2,832,994 of record OU830593.1, on the reverse strand, counting down.
TGTTCCCCTTCCACCACATTCACCGCCTCCCCCCTCCCGGATTCCCTTCCCACTCCTGCCTTCTCTCCCTGCCGCTAAACTATATGAAATACACATATTTTTCAACATCCCGCACCCGCCTATAAAAAAAATTTATACGAATTTCATAGCGCCAGAGCTCACCACTTTTCCAAAAAACCTTTGTGAGTATGCGTACAATAAATCACCAAAGTTTAATTGCAATCGGATGAATGGTACAGGAACACATATGGATCAAACAAAGAAACAATCATTTTTATATATAAAGATTATAAAAATTATACAGCGTAAACATTCTTTCTGAAAAAACAATATTTTATTGTGTCATTTTACAGATGCAATCAGCACCACAGTCGCAGCGAAACCGAGTACGATGAAAGTCGTCCCTGCGCAAACACCCTCCACTACTACTCACCAGCAAGTCACCAGCCACAGCATGGAGTCCCCTGCTGCAGACACCAGTTCCTCCCTCACCACCACCACATCCAGCATCTTTGTCCTGGGCACATAGCCTCACTTCCTACATGGAATTCTGAACCAACTGGGAAACTGCTACGAAGCAACTCCAAGTCCTGGACTATTCAAAAGCTCTGCACAGGCTACGGTCCCTTCCCATTGGCCTTGTTGCTTCAATCAGTCACTTGACCTCTTCCTCGATCTGCATCTGGGTTCCTTCCACTCAGTCATGATTTTCAGTTTCATTGATAATCTAACTTAATGATTTGTATTTTTGATATACAAAACTGAAAGACGTATATTTCAAACTTACCACTAAAAACATTTTTTTAGCTAAGTATAATTTTTGCAACGGTGACAATGAGCGCTTTGATTATAATCGTGATGATCCACGATTTACTGTGACGGCACAAAAAAAGCAATAAACATTCGTTTCTTATCACAATAATTCTGCAGCTCTTTCAAAAGATGAGTTACACAATGTACGGTCTGTTTACTCCAAAGGAAAAAAGAATCATTTTCTTGCATCTCTCTCACACACCACACCGTGACGTCTCGGTAGACCCCTACAATACTATTAGCCGTGATGATAATTTTGAAAGTATGGAATATAGTTATAAGGATAATATTGAAGGGTGAGTGAATTCCAATAATTCAAAAAAATGATGGTTTTGCTTTTGTTCTTAAACATATAGTGCTTTAGCTCTTTCTTACACACTAAATAACAACAGTCGAAAATGAGACAAACGGTGAACGAATGTCTGCACCCCCCCAAAGAAAACATACAATCATTATCATACATCTCCCTCACGAACTCAATGAAAATGAAACGCAATTCCTGTCGAAAAAAAGTAGTACTTTGAAGGAAACAGATACACGTACATTGTGTGTCTCATCTTTTATCTCACCACCATTTAATGTATAAGAAAGAGCTGCAGCATTTTTACGGCCTCACAGTACCGTAATCGTGGATCGTCACGGTAATAACAAAAGCACTCATTGTCTTAAAAAATCTTATTATTTTGGGTTATGTCCTGCCGCTGAGAGCTCTACTGTATCGACTCAGAGATAAGAAAGAGAGAGAGATAAAAATTGCAAAAAACTATCAGCGATATCTCTACATACATATATTATGTATGTATTTGCATTATGATGATAAATTTAATTGTAAAAATAATTGGATATATTGTTATTAGTAATATAAGATGTACTGTGTAAGGTGAATGTTTTATTTCTCCCTGTGTAAAGTATCTCAATGTAAGAATGAAGCAACAACACACAAGACAGTAATCTAAAGCAGAACTGAACTAAACTAACCAAAGGGTGAATGGTTAATCATTGTACATAATTACATAACATAAATATTAATTTTTATCATATACATTTTACAATGTAACAAAATGGGTAGTCACTTGCAAAATTCGCTATGGAATTTTTTAGAAATCTGTAAATGTCAAGAAAAACTGTTAGGATCACTTTGAATGTAATAAAAATATACTTTTTTTTTTTTGTTAAATGTCAACATAATTACATATTATTCTTTTGATATTCAGCGAAAAAAATTAATAATTTATTTTAAATTTATTGACCGCCTCCGTGGTCGAGGGCAAGGGCAAATCCCGGGGTGCACAAATAAATTTTATTCGATTAATTTGTGTTATTTTACAATTTTATTAATTAAAAATAATATATAGCATGATTGCGGCATCTTTTTTTATATTTTTTATATGAATACCTCACAAGAGTCCCAGCTGCTCCCATCTGAAGCCAGTGAGACTGGCATCCCTAATTGGGGTATGTTGTGAGGCTGAAGGTAGTTGTGATGGGGAAGAGAAGATGGGGAATTACCTGGCTATTCAGATCTGGTCACCAAACACGTCTAAAAACTATTTCAAGCAATGTTTCGATTCTGAATACTGGTTTTACACCAGGGCGACACTGAGAGTATCTTCCACTATGGAACGTGCCGCAAATATGCTACATATATATATATATATATATATATTATTTTTAAAAGAGTTAATTGTGAAATAGCCCAAATTAATCAAATAAAAATTATTTGCCCACGCTGAGATTCGATCCCGCGACCTTCGGATTGCGAGTCAAGAGCCTTACCCCTCAACCATGCCGGCTGTCAGAGTGGAAGATTCAGCCTCACTCAATAAGGGATGCCATAGTCTCACTGCCTCCAGATGGGAGCAGTTGGGATTCTTGCGAGGCATTCACATAAAAAAATTTAAAACTTTAAGCTCTTTTTATGAATGTACCAGAACCAGCAAAAATTTCCATAGTGGGTTTTGCAAGTCGACAAATCATTTCATTTATAACATTTTTGGTTTGTAAAATTGTACATAATGTTTTTACTATTATTTTTTTAAAACAATTCCGGTTCCTGTTTTATTTTTACACCATGGTTGAAAAACCGACAGTTTTATAACGATTTCATTCCAAGATGACAGAAATACCTATTTGAACTAGCTTAATATCTAAATACAACACGAAAAATTGTTGTGATATGTTCACGATATCAAAGACGTAAGAAGTCTTCCATTACGCACCTAACATATTTTATGTATTCAACTTGATAGGTGATAGTTATAAAGAATTCAAATACTTTTTAAATATTTGTTTTCTAATTTTAATTACTGCTTAATTCAGACTCCCTTTGAATCTACTTTAGTAAGTTAAATTTAAACAATGCTCCTTCTGTCGGCTACAAAGCCATTTTACAAGGTTCGGTCAAAAAATAATGCCTTCTATTTTTTTTTCTCCATAAAAATGCAATTACATAGGTTGAAAACCACACTATTGACGATTAATTTGTCACTTTTCAATATAATGTCCATCCATTTCCACAGTTTTGATTCATCTTTTCACAAGGGCATGTATCCCAGAGTAATAAAAAGCACGGTCCTGCTTCCTAAGCCATTAACGCACGGAAATTTTCACGTCCTATCTTCAAAGTGAATCCCACGATGAGCTTCTTTTAGCTGCCCGAACAGATGTAAATCTGATGGCGCCAGGTCAGGCTGTATGGAGGATGGGGCAAGACTATCCATCTAATTTTCACAATCTCTTCAGCGGTGTGATGACTGGCGTGGGATCTTGCATTGTCATGCAAAAGAAGAACATCAGCCATACCTTTTGTTGAGCGAAAGTTGTGCTTTAAGCGTTGTGACATATTGAACAGAATTTGATGTGTATTGCTCCAAAAATTCAACCATAATCAAACCCTCTGCATCCCAGAACACTATTGTCATAACGTTCCCTGCCGATCGCACAATTTTTAGTCCTCGGTGAGTTAGTGTGACCATTCCATTGACGCCTCTATGATTCAGGTTCTATAAAATGAACCCATGTTTCGTCTTCGGTCACAATTTTTGTACAGTTGCATCAGCGTATATATTTTTCAGTCTTTCACAAATGCGAACGGGCGTTTCACCTTCTGCACACAAGAATTCAATCACAGAATGCTGTCTAATACGAACATCAATATTGGCCATTTTGCAAGTGACTGCAGTGCTGCCACCTGTTGATACAGAAAGTTGCTACTGCAGTAGATTGTAGAAGGTTTGAGGAATAGCGCCAAATTCACTTAATTAACTTTATTTAACATTAAAAAAAATAGGAGGCATTAGTTTTTGCCCTACCCCCTCGTAGCAAGGTCTGTTAAGCAAATAGATAAAATAAACAAAGGGAGACGTGGCATGGAATCGTACCAGCTGTGTAATTGCCCATGATGGATATATCGCAAAATTAATTAATTATGATTTGGCCAATTATGCTCACATTAATCTAAGACATCCCACCCCCCCCCCCCCCCTCCATCAACTGTTAATTAACATCTCATTGCTTTTAAATACTATACAGCCTTACTAATAAAAGAGTCAAAAATTTTATAATACAATTGATTGTGAATATGTGTGTAATAACCTTACTAATATAAACTTACATAAAATAGTTCATGGAAAGATAAATACATTGCAAAAGGGTTGTTTATCTGTTGTATAAACTGTTGATAATAATAATTTCACATTGAAGGTAATTTCAGAATTTTTCCATGGTATTTTAATTGTCCTGTACATTTCTTCTTTTTGAAGACGTTGTAAAATAAAAAATAAAAAAACACTTTAGAAACTAGATAAAATTACCTGTTAGATGTTTGTATGTGAAATGTACTTAAATATTTAAACAAAATATTGATAAATTTAAGAAAATTCAAATTAAAATACACAGCCGTTTTATTTAAAGAATCTGCAACCAAACGGTCACTTCATTTCTTTTTATCTCGTTCATACAATAAAAATTAAAAAATTCAAGTAGCCTTCAATTCCCAGAAAAAAAAACAAAAAAAAAACTTAAATTTTGAATGCATTGCTTGCACATCTTAAAACATTTATTTCTTGTATAAATTTTACCAACGCATTCATTAGACATTTATGTTATTAAAAAACATCACTTTTATGAAATTCTTATAAAATTTAGACCGTAAAATTCAATTTCAATATTATATGCCATTGGTAAACCCTACATTTTGACATAAAATAAATATACAACCTGCCATTATTGTATAATTATTTTACTAAAACTGATAAAACGTAACACATATAAATGTATTGAACTATACAATTAAATAGTTAATTGACCATTTTATGAACAAAAACACGATTTATGCAGATATTACAAGACTAATTTTTTATTAGTACCAAATCGAATCTGAGCTTGTAGACTATTCAATGTGTAACTAAAACACAGTTTAGCGGTTTAAAAGTGATTTTTATTAGTAAGGCTGTTAAAATAATCATTTAGTCAACCAAAATAACGCATTTATAATTTAGTTACTTACATATGTTTATATTTTTGAACATAACTTTAAAAATCTTTGAAACGCATACCTACCTTATATTTAGTAATACGTAAATGTATAGATGCATACCTACCTTTTTACTAATAAACGTGTTTTAAATTTTACACACCTGAGAAATGACAATTTATGGTATGGCAAACATGGTTATTAGTAAAGGGCCCCTAATATTTAGTGATATCAATAATAATAGTTTGTGTAAAATATTTGAAAATATCCCATTTATCACCATATTGATTTCAGCGGTTCGTAAATTCTTTTCTCTTTCATAATAAATCAAGTTTTTATTAAACAAATTTTTTGCAGCTCCATCGTTAAAAAAAATATAACCTGATACCTAAAATAAACACAAAACTAAACATTGACTGAAAAACATATTTATCTCTTATTATTATTAATGAGACAATGGCCTGTATAGGTCCTGTAGCAGTGGTGAAGCGTAGGGGGGGGCCTGATCGTGAAAAAAAATTATGAAGGTAGAATATTGCCACAAAAATATTTTACACCTGAACACTGTCTGTTATTTATGTGTTTGTAGCTCTATATCGGGGATTCCCCAAAATCAGTTTGAGGATTACTAATTCTTGGGTGACACCATGTTCATTCTTGGGATGACACCATGTTATCCGCACCAGGTGCCACCCATACTAGCTATGCCACTGCTTGTACGCACTCAGGTCATAGGTCCATTGTGCTGTATCATCAGCATATTTCACCATATTCCTTTGACGTCTAGTCCCTGTAAAGTTCACCGGGTTCTGTTTTCACGCTCTTAATTCATCGACCTACTGATTATTTAATTTTTTTAGAAGTTCCCATAGTACTTATTAATTTGCACTAATTGATTGACAAGTTGCTTCATCTTTAAAAACTTTCTTCTAAAAAAAATCTACTTGATCAGAGGGGTGATTCTGTATCTTTTGCATTAAGTCAGCATTACGAGACAAATAAGACAAAGTCTGTCTGATATCGGAAGACGTCCGTCGTGCGTTATCGGCTGTCAAATTTCTATGGTTTGTCTATGCCTGTCGTGTGTTAAATGGAGTAATTACCCACATAATATGTCAGGTACGCCTCATACGTATGTTTGTTTGTCGTATTTTTTTAGCCTCCGTGGTCTAGCTCTTGACTCGCAATCCGAAGGTCGCAGGATTGAATCAAATAAATTTTATTTGATTAATTTGTGTTATTACACAATTAATTCATTTGAAATAATACATATAATGTATTTGCGACACGTTCCAGAGTGGAAGATACTCTCGGTATCGCCTTGGTGTATGACCACCACTCAGAATTGAAACATTGTTTGAAATGGCTTTGGCTGTGTTTGGTGACTAGATCTGAATAGCCAGATACTTCCCACCTTCCCCTCCCCATTACCTTCAGCCTCACAACATACCCCAATCGGGGATGTCATGGTCTCACTGGCTGCAGACAGGAGCAGCTGGGACTCTTGTGAGTAAAAAAAAGATGTTTGTAAGTGATGTCATCTCTTATCAAGATTTACGTAGCAAAATGCGCTGTTATCTCTGGCGTAACTACTGTTAAGAGTTGGTGTCTTAACACAAGTGCAGATTTTAGCTTGTTACTGCGATATGGAATACCGTGTTTAAGAAAACTGTCGAAATGTGTCATTTACGACCGATTTAACACAAGTTACAATGTCGCAAAAGATACAGAATCACCCTTCAGATGGGGCGGCCAATTTTGTTTCTGTAACTATGAGTTTGAATCTGACTAAAGCTTGTTAAAAACCCAAACCACTAGTTCCCAACCAACCCCCTTTTCAGACTGAATTACTTTTAATTTTATTATGTTGGTATAACTAGATAATATACATATTATTAAAGAACTAGAACTTGTATTGTATAAAATGATAATTATTTACTAAGTATCAATTGGTCATATAAGTTTTATTACTAAGAATTACAAAATTAATTCAATTTGTACATAGATTCTCTTGAACCAAAAATGACTCCACATCAACTGGCACTCACTGTTTTGGATATAGTCTTGAAACCATAGATAAAAGAAATAAAGAGAGATATGGCATGGAAGCATGTTAACTGTCGCTGAGCTCTGACCAACATAGACATGATTTTCAGTAGTACATATAGGTGATGAATGTTTGCATCACTAGTTCATACCAATAACGGTTGTCCCATCATCTCTATCTATCTATGGTTCGGTAATATTGATTTGAGCCGGTCGTTATAAAATAGATAATGGTGTTTATTATAAAGTCTGTCTTCAATGATTTACAAAGTATTTCTGAAGAGATTGGAGGGAAAATAAATATATTTTTAATTTTGCAAATAAGTTATTGATATTTTACTGTTTTAGCGCTCAAATTATGTTAGTCAAATGAAATTTTATCAATTTTCTGTTAAAATATACTAAATGTCTAAAGCTCGCTTACAAAAAGTTTTTCAAAGGATAATTTGTGAGAAAACCTTGCACATATATCATCACTCATCACGTATGTGGGCACTAAATTAGGACTTTTTTTAATACCAGTTGTCAGGCAATCGGAACAATTAAAATTATTAACCCTTCCTTGCCAGTGCTGTGAAATCATTTGACACGTCTATTATCAATTTTTTTATCTCTCTAAATATACTAAACATAGATTTCATATTTTAGGTGTTCCTCAGCAATACACTTATGTTTTGGATAAAACAATTTATTAAAATGTATAACTGTATTTATCGAATGCAACAGCAAAAAAAATTGTCGAAAAATTGGGAAAAATTTATTAATATAAAAATATACGCATACTATGTCTGCGTGTGTTGATAACTTGTAATGGTCTGGTAGCGAATAACTAAGAGGAGCATGGGATTTTAGTCACAATGCACATTTCTCAGTAGTAGCCGGCGGTCTGCCAGCTGTAATGGTTTTGTGTGTTGCCAATGTTTTTTCCTCATTTTCAGATATGCCCATGTGGGGATTTTCTAGTGCCGCAAGGAAAGGATTATTACTTGAAAACTTTGTATGAGGAAATCTTGTATGCAGGTTTTACGGTAGTTATTATTGGCTGAATCACAACACCTAAATAAGTTTGTCTCATTTATAATTTAGAATACATCACATATTATAGAATAGTTGCTTAATAAATCTGGTATTTCTCCCCCTCCCTCTCTTAAAATGGTGTAAACCAACCAACTGACTCGAAAATTTGTAATCCAAATTAAAATAAGTAAAAAATAATACTTATCAAATAAATTTAATATGCATATAACTGCTTTCGCCAACAGACTGAGCCGTCACTAAGTTAAAATTTTACTCAACGTGTTTCGATGCCACAAACACGGAATTAATCCTTTTTGGCATATTTTTGTAGACCAAATTCATAACTGTCTACAAATGGTTGATAAATAAATAATGTAGCTTGACATAGTTAACTTTATAGGCGACGAAACAGAATCTAACAAATTAACTATTTTTTTATATCCATAAATCGTTTTATGTTCACAAAATCTACAACAATATGCCACCTAATAAGTTAACTGTGTCAACCTGTATATGCATAATTCAGCAGACTAGAGCGAGGTTGTGCGTGTACAAAAGAATTGTCATTGAGATGGTGACATTTCTTTGGACAAATTACATAATTCCTTTTTGAAAAAAAAAATGATGCTGAATAATAATGGTAAATTATTATTCAATGGTAAATTTTTTTAATGGTAAATTTTTTTAATGGTAAATTTTTCTTAACTTAGCATCTGCCCAGTTTTTATTGGTGAAATCGGCCAGTATTTTTTTACTATAAATATTTGTATATCTGTTGCTCTTTATAGTTGATAACTTTCTGTTTAATCTCATTTCATTTTTAAACAATATTTTTTAATTATATCTTAGTGGTTAAACTACGAGATAAATAAACGGTTTAAATAAAAAATCCAAATTTTATTAACAATCTTTCATTGAAACATTTTATATTTTTTATGCACCTAAAATAAAGGGATTCATCTCCAAATAATAAAACAACACTACTTATAAAAACAATATGAAAATGAGAAAAGAAAAAGGTAAAACAAATAAGAAAACAGCACTACTTATAAAGATAGGTGTGAACATGAGAAAATAACAAGGTAAGAGGAATAAGAAAACAGCACTACTTTTAAAGATAGTGTGAACATGAGAAAAGAACAAGGTAAGGCAAATGAGAAAACAGCATTACTTGTAAAGATAATGTGAAAATAAGAAAAGAAAAATTAAGACAAATAGAAAATAAGATAAACATTCCAACCTCCAAGACAATACTCTACAGCAGGGGTGCTCAAACTTGAACTGCGGGTGATCTACCTCAATATTATTAGAATCCGATCAATCGACTCTTGACAGGCTGCAAATATGTGTGATGCAGGATTGTCATCTAGGTAGGCAAGGTGCAGTGGCGTAGCGTGGGTGTCAGCCGCCTTGGGTGGAGGAAAATTTCGCCATCCCCTTATTTAGGTACTTCAAGCGCTCTATTTATGCCGATTTTTATATCACATATGACGAGTATTCTTCCAATAAAAATCATGTTTATAAATCCTACTACAAATTTATAACTGCTCTCGGGAATCGAGAATGGTATCTATATAATAGTATCATTACACAAGGCAGGTTTTAACTTAACATTGCGTAAAATTCCCGAAATAATACACGGAACACTCAATTTCTCAGAATTTTGCAGCATATGGCTTGCAACTCAAATGCAAAGCTTCACTCGGTATACGTTGAATCGGCAACTTGTTGTTTAATTTATCGTTATATTGTGAACACAAAACTGGTTTAACCACTCAGCAACATAAGCAGATATACATGTTAATATGCCGACATCAGTTAAGTACAATAAGTGTGTTTACACGTCAACGCGTATGTTTATACAGAAATCGTCATAACTCCGTTATTTTTCTAGTGACATCCCTAAAACAAAAAGGAGAAGCTCCATAATAAATCAAGCTACCCATCACTATTCAAGATGTCCATAGAAATAGATAAAAAAAAATCTTTTCTGTCAGATACATGACAGACCGCCAAATTGCCTATCCACTGTTCGACATCGTTATTTTTTTATTAAATATTCTTGTATGAAATGATAAAAAAACGAGTTGACCAAATTGTTTATTATACATGTATAAGATAGAATAAATACTGTCTTTTATATAATCCGTGATTTTAGTACCGTTTTCACATAAAAACATCACGTGAGTCATTTTTTCATTTTTTTTATGTTTGTATTCTAAATTTTAATGTTTACAAATGTTAATATTTATTTGTAACATAACAATTTGAAAGCTTATTTCATATCCTTTCAAAAACAGTTTTTAGTATTCGGCTAAGTTCGGAAATGTTTCATTTATAGAGCTTTAATTGTGAAGCGGAAATAACATAAAGTTTTCGTAAATCTGACATGTCGTTTAAGACGTAAAAAGTGCATATTTGCGATGTATCGGAGTGGTTAAATAAAATCTGTATGCGGTGAATTAAAACTACACTCAGAACATGAAAATGGATTTTCTTTGATTCTGGCATTAATTAAAAAGTTTGCAACTAGAATTTTATAACTGCACATCGAATAAGAGAATGTTTTCCTTAGAAATGTATCAGCAGATGAATCCAACTGGAATTTTACATTCTAATCACAAAACTGGTTTTAAATTAAGAGTGAATCTCTTCACCGCACTCATTTTGTGTATCGCCTTCAAGTTACATCTCGCACTGACTGACTCATAAATAAACCAATCGAAAGTAGATCGATAACTTCGGGCTTTTGAAGGGGGCAATTTTCGACAATATTTCACCATGAATATCACACTAAAGATGAGGATAGAGTAAACAATAAAAAAAGGCACGACCGTTGAAAATATAAGCTAAAAATAAATAGTAAACAAAAAGACATGAATGGGCGGTCTTGTTGAGGCCTAATTGAGGATCAAGTAAAACAAAAACTGTGAATAGTTCTATTTACACCGGCAATTTTTTCTCGAGATCGACTCAAAAAGCACTCGCAATCGACCGTTTGAGCACCCCTGCTCTACAGCTTGACATTTATCTCCACGGGTGACCAAAAGACGAATGAACAAATTATTTGTTAATCCATAGACTTAAAAATTAGAATACCACACAAGCACTGTCTGGAGCCACTCGGACTAAGAAATGAGATGGGCCAGAGAAAAGATTGGATACATGGATATAATCAGATCTGGTCACCAAACATGGCTAAAGCCATTTCAAGCAATTTTTCGATTTTGAATTTGTCTGTGACCAGGGCGATAGATACTAAAGGTATCCACCACTCGTAATCTTCAGTAGCAATCCCCTTGACTGCAAAGATAAGTATGTCGACCTCTAATATGTAGTAATAATCTATAACCAATGTGGGCATCCATAACTAATTAAAATTAATTATAAATTCACTTTTTGAAATTTATTTATAAAACCTAAAAATATGGGATAAACGGTGAAATCTAGGTGGATGCATGGGCTTTAAACCACAGTAAGCATGTTCATATGTTTCTATATTAATTTTGGAGATATGATATTAATTAAATCAAATGGCCTAATGGAAACCATTGCCCGAGTGGATAAGTACTTTTATCTTTAAAACAATGGAGTTCAATTACCAAAGAAGAAAAAAATCTACACTTAAAACTAATAATTCGAAAAAGAAGATAGTGAAAATATAAGACAAATAATACAAAAAAAGGTTATCAGCAGATACAGATACAATAAAATCAGAATTTTTAGGTTAGAAATTTAAAAAAAAAACCATAGTATTAATAAAAGGATGTTAATGGCTTAAATTTGTGAATCACATAATTTATAAAATGAGATCCTCAACCTAGCTGCTTATTAAAATTTTAAAAAGCGAGCATAATGAAAAATTGATCAAATCTTAACAGTTGCCAACAGGGCCTTGCAGTCATAACCACTAAAACGGGTTTATAGCTGCTAGTAATTGTTATTATTTTAAGAAAAAAAAAATCTGATTCTGATGCGAAATAGATGGTTTGCTATTGTCTATGGTTTATTACCTCTTTAAAAAAATGGTAGGAACAAAATAAAAATACTTCAGTCAGTAGCAAGACAGTTTTTCTGCTTGCATTTCTTACTTTCCATACTTTTCGGCACCCTCCTTTGCCAACTGATCGGCCCTTTCGTTCCCGTGGATCCCCTTGTGAGCGCTGACATGAACCCACTTCACGTCCAGAGTCTTCACCGCCTGATCCAGCTCCTTAAAGTCCACCTCGTTCTTGACCGGTCCTCCGCTGGATAGTTTCCAACCCTTGCGCTTCCAACCTGATATTAATTATACAGTATTTTTTTAAGTTTGTCTATATACGTATACAAGAGGGATAGGTGTCCAATTTTCCCGGATGAATTTTTTTGATTCTCTTCTATTTCATCCCATATTTTATTTTTCAAAAATATTTTTTTAATTATCTGAATGTGACATGTTCTATAGTCATTCTACATCGCAAATACGTCCGTTCGTTATGAATACAACAGCTCAATTGTACAGCAGCGTGGGTCTTGCGGGGTTTGGGGAGAGGTGCATTTGCCACTGCTCCCTCACCGCGCCTGTCTCGCAAAACAGGCGAAAAGATACCATCTACCCACTACACACTCCCAATGCTCTAACGCAGACCGACCGGAAACGGCCAAATCCAGTCTGTGGGCGGTACGCACCTATTATCGCTAGTAAAACACGTTTTGACGAATAGCGCCTCTAATAAGGAACTCCAGTGAAAAATATTATGGCTTTAAAAAAATATGTTCATATAGGCCAATAAACGCTGATTCTGAATATACTATAACTTTTATTTGATACTATTAAAAGTAGTTTTTAAAAAAATATTAAAAAGGGATTTTCTATATTCTCGTTAAAACACAGCGTCAGGTTGGTATGCTGTGTAATGCTGTGTGGTGACGTCACGATGGAAGATTCACCTGGTGATGGTATTTTGAAATGTATGAGGCAAGCCGTTCAAACACAACATTTCGTGTTTTTTATTTGGTTTATTTACATACTGTTCAGTAGAGATTTAGACATATAATAGTTGTTGTTGATATTGAAACATTATTTAGGCCTTCACAATTAAAATTATGACGGAAAAGGGCTATATTTGCGGAAAACCTGATATTTCCAGGATAATGTTTTTCAAATATAATACAGACTATGTACGTAAGTGCTGAATTTTGTGGGATAAAAGTTGGTTAGTAAATAAATCATCTTATTAGTTATTTTTGAAAGTCGTAGTAAGCTGTAAAAAAAAAGGTTTTTGATAATCTTCAGTAAATGTGGCCTATTTAAGGTTAAAGTCGTGTCAATTTTGACATTTTGTTTATCTACCATAACATCGATCGTATTTTCGAATTGGTTTATTATCACGGGCTTTTTATACAAGTCATGAAAAGTGACTATAAATACCAGTGTTTCTGTATGTGTTATACATAATACAATGTATTATGTTAAAGCAAAAGTCACACCTGAACACAAAATTCTACGGCTTACAATGTCATTTGCAGTCATTTGTATTTGCAATGAAAAGATGATTAATTGTTATTGTATTGCACTTTGGTACAATACAATAACAGTAGCAATGAGATGTCGACATTTTACCTAATGTTTTTCTATATTAAAAGCAGTTAATCGTGAATAAAAAACGCCTCGACTTGTCACACCCAAAGTCATTCGGCCATCGATTTTTCAATATAAAATGAGTAAAATGACGGCACCTGTTGAAAGTGAATAAAACTATCGATGATGTGATGACGTCACACAATGCACCATAGATATAGTGTTTTTCAAGGGATCTTGAAAAATCAAAAATTTGAAAATTATTTTAAATATTAAAACTAACTCTAAAAATAAAAATAAATATGCAGTTATTTAAGCTAGAAGGTCATTATTCATTAAAAAAAATTGGACTGGAGTTCTCTATTGTACAGCTCTATGGAGTCACTTTTGTTGTTTTGATAAACATTTAAGTAACCGCCACACTTTTAATTGGTATAGACCAGTGGTTTTCAACCTGTGGTACGCGTACCCCTAGGGATACGCAAAGCAAAATTATATTGAGTTACAGAATATATGAGAATAATCAATCTTTTTCATCGGAACCGCCTTGTAGGGTTGCAAGGGTGTGATCGCAAGACCATCTTTTGACGAAATTTTTATTCTCGGCCGCAGGTTAATGGGCCTTAAGCTGCTCTTCTTAATTTTTTCTTTCGTTTTATAATTTAGAAAAATATATACTTAGTACCTATAATATTTTATTATTTATTAAAATAATGTAACTTACCGCTCATCCATTTGGTGACTGAGTCAATAACAAACTGGGAGTCAGTTTTAATGGCCAGTTTATCAATACCCATGGAGCGTGCCAACTGAATAGCCTTAGTGGTGGCCTGAATCTCCCCACAGTTGTTGGTGGCTCTTCCGGAGACAGGCTCACTCACATTCAGCGGATGGTTTTCTCCAAAATACACCCCCAGACCTGCCCTGGCTTTCTTAGTCCCATTGCTTGAGCAAGCACCATCCGTATACACAACAACATAACCTGACTCGTCTATTTCAAAATTATGTGATGCTCCTCCGTGTTTTATATCCACTTTTCTACGCTTAGAAGCATCTTCAGGCATTGTTTCAGCATGACGTTTCGTTGTGCTACTAGATTTTGGTACTGGGTCAATCATTATTGCCTTTTTAGAAGCAGGCCGTTTCTTCAAAACTGTGTTCTTAATGTCGCCAACTTCTTTTTCAAGTTCATCCATCTTTTTCATAATTGCATCATTGAAATCATCCATATTGTCAAACAGCAAATCGTCATTTGAACTGCTAGCGGCTGGTTTCGGTGCGGGCTTTTTACATTGTGTGGAGTATGTTTTGGTGGTTGCTTTAGCTGGTGGTCTGCTGCTTGTAGCATTTGATCTGCTGGATAAGTTGTACAAGCTTCCCCCTTGAAAACCTGTAGACTGTGGTCTACTGTTGGTATAACTAATTTGAGAGTTTGAACTTCCTCCAGAAGCGAAAGTATTTGCTTCGGCCTGGGTGTTAAACTTCTTATATTTCGCCCCCCCAAATCCTTTAACTTGCTTTTCACAATCTGCCCATGTTTGAAAAACACCAACTGATCTCCCACTAGCCACCGCATAAAACGGCATTTTAAAATTGTAGTGTGGTGTTGTTAACACACTACAAATATGTTTTGTTAACTTAAAACAACTAACCATACAGTTTGACATTTGACATCTATCACAAATCACAACACAAGTGTGACAAGTGCTTTCTGCCAGGGTTGCCAGTTTGTGAAGAATTCCCTAAATGGCGGGGAAGACTTTTCAAAAATTGTGATCCGGTGCGGGGAGAACCTTTTTTGTGACTAAAATAATTCCGCTCATGGCCTATGTCATCTTTAAGGATGCTGTGTGGAGGGTGTTTTTTAGGAAAGACAGGAAGTTCTGGGAAGGAAAAGGGTATGAGGGGTGGGTAGGAATCTGGGGGTCAGTGTGTCAAGGTGTGATGGCGTATGAATCCATCCCTCCCGCGAGAGAGTCCAGCTGGAGAGGTCAAAAGGACTCCCTCAACCATTCTCTCCCGGCCTCCAATGCAGCATGTTGGGCAGATGCATCTACAGCCAAAGCCAAGACCTGGACAAACCTCACCCTATGAACCCGGGCACCCCTGAAGTGTTGGTTATATTTAATAAATGGTTCCCGTGGCAACGGTACTCAAACCCACCTCCCAAATTGTGTAAAATTATGGTAAATGTTCCGCTATTGAGTCCACGCTCAAAACACACTTTAAAAAATTAAAATAAGTTGTACTAGGTAGATAATAGTTAGTAATAAGTAATTCAGTAACCGGAATTTAAAAATATTGCGTTTTAATGATTATTTTGTTAACTTTAAAAATGCGAAATGTCATTTTTCAAGGACCGCCATCCATTATTGAATCCACGCTCAAAACACACTTTAAAAAATTAAAATAAGTTGTACTAGGTAGATAATAGTTAGTAATAAGTAATTCAGTAACCGGAATTTAAAAAATATTGCGTTTTAATTATTATTTTGTTAACTTTAAAAATGCAAAATGTCATTTTTCAAGGACCGCCATCTTTTAAAATAAGAAGGCCATTCTTGTGCCGTGTGAAACTGCAATACGCAAATTGTAAATACACACTACCAACCTAAAAATTCAAAAACATTTACGTAACCAGTTGTTTCTACCAAGAAAAACATCCCAGTTTTCAAGTAGTTTAGCGGCTTTGTGTAACATGGTTTGTGATACAAAAGAAAGTGCCCCTTTATACCGCCTGCTCGCGTCAAGGCAAGAAAAACATCCCAGTTTTCAAGTAGTTTAGCGGCTACGCTAGGTTTGTGTAACATGGTTTGTGATAAAAAAAGAAAATGCCCCTTCATACCGCCTGCTCGCGTCAAGGCAAGAAAAACATCCCAGTTTTCAAGTAGTTTAGTGGCTACGCTAGGTTTGTGTAACATGGTTTGTGATACAAAAGAAAGTGCCCCTTTATACCGCCTGCTCGCGTCAAAGCAAGAAAAACATCCCAGTTTTCAAGTAGTTTAGCGGCTAACATGGTTTGTGATACAAAAGAAAGTGACATTTATTTCCATGTTCTTCTGTTATAAATACAGGTACAAACTTGTCTATAATACTAATCCTACTTGCAGTACAAACCTTTCAAAACTTGGGTGTTATTGAAAAGAAAAACGCGTGCGTGTTCTTTTATTTATTGTCGTTTTAGGTATTAAAATAATTACATACGTAATTTGGCAAATCAGGTACTTTCGTAATTTTTATTTATTTTATATATTCAATAATTTTATTATTAAATTAATAAAAACAGTTTATTTATAAACAAGTTCTGCTGGTAATTCTGTTTATAAATAAACTGTTTTTATTAATTTAATAATAAAATTATTGAATATATAAAATAAATAAAAATTAAAATGGAGTTCTACAAATTAAACTTGATAACAATAAATACTTTCGTAATATTATCGTCTATGTATCGCTTCTAGCTACTCGTTTCGTGAATGCTTTATTTTATTTTTAGGTTGGCTCATTTGCAAATTGCATGTAAAACATGTTTCACATGGAACAGTTGTGGGTGGTTTGGTATATTTAAGGAACAGTTTCACATTTCATATAGGCTTGCGTCTCGCGTCATGCACGCGTAATAAGTGATGATTTTTTGAATTTACGAAACCTAACAAAATAATGATTAATACGCATTATTTATCATTTTCGAAGATTGAAATTCGTACTTATTATTGTGTAACTGACAGAGAGTGATTTTTCCTTTTAAAAGTGCATATTTCATCGTCGTTATTAATAACATGGCGGTCCTTGAAAAATGACATTTCGCATTTTTAAAGTTAACAAAATAATCATTAAAACGCAATATTTTTAAATTCCGGTTACTGAATTACTTATTACTAACTATTATCTACCTAGTCCAACTTATTTTAATTTTTTAAAGTGTGTTTTGAGCGTGGACTCAATAGCGGAACAATTACCTTCGGTTTTTAAAGCCTGAACGATAACAAAAATCCGAAAAGAACTGGATAACTAAATAAATGCTAATTTCAATAGAATTTTGTTTTATTTTATTTAAGGAACTTGTGGGGAATTTGAACATCTGTTATGGGTATTTTAAAACATATGCATTGGCAACCCAATATGCATGGCTTGCTGTCACGAAACGAACAACGAACTCACTTTGAAAAACTAATAGACATAGACAACTTTTTTATAGAAGAGGCAAGAAAATTAAAATGTAGCGCGCATAGATATATATATAACTATATATATCTATGGTAGCGCGCGCCACGCAATTTAAAATTTTTAAGTTTGGTCCACTTTACACAGAAAAAAGAAGTTATCATCAATAAATTTCTATGCGAATTTCATCAACGTTACACAAAATACCTACGCGAGTTTGGTAAAGTTATAGTTCTCCGCCTCACTTGATCAATCACGGTGAATGAATTAATCGCTTAAATGAATTGATTATAACAAAAATAACACATGAATTGCATATTTTCCTCTCTTCGACATAAATACTCACTTTTCGTAATAATAAAGCTAAATCTAACTATAAATAAAAAATAATGCATATTGATCGTGAGGCGGTTACGACAAGTTTATCTTGAATTTAACCATTTTTAGACGAATAAAGCGAATAAACGCGAAATTCGCAATTTTCGTCATTTTCACGAGGTATTCTGGCATTATGAAAATAGCCCAGTAGTAATTATAATAGGTCTATCATTCTTAGTTGACTTCATCACAGTACTCACACAGCTGATGCAAAACTTACGCACAGCTTGTTCCGTTTAGACTTAAATAAAAATAAAAACAACAAAAATAAGCATAATGAGTAAAATTAACCCTCCGCCCTTCGCGTCTTTTTTTTAATGCGAGATGTCGCGCGGGGTTGCTGAGGACCCCGAAAATAAATATAATTAAATTGTTGTTACAGCTTACATTTTATGTGTTATTTTAACTGATTATAGTCAGGTGATGATGAATGCATTGAAATACAAAGAAATATTAATAATTCGATATTTATTTTCAATGTAAAAGCTAAAAAATCAACAAGGAAAGTTTTTTATAATTTTGAATCATACTTTTTTTATAGAAAACTTTTAAAAAAATCCAACAAATTTCTAACAAACTTATAATTATTTGAGATTAATACAGACTTATTATTATTACAAAAATACAATGAAAAAACATATAAATTTGGTTTTCCATTGTATTTTGTTGATTTTTTGAGCCCCAATTCTGTATCTCACATCGCACATGCGCAGACTGAATGTTGGCGGCGCTAGCGTCCAGTGAAGTCCCTTTTAGGAAGCTACCTAAAGTAAAGAATCAGTGGGAACATTTAAAATGTACAAAATGAGCATTCCTGGAAAACCTGGGCTTTTAAAGATCCCACGGTTAGAGACGGGTCGAGGGTTAAGAAAGGGACGCTCAGATGGTTTGGGCATATAGAGCTAATGAACGAGTGTTAGGAGAATATATTACGCAAATGTGAATGGTAGAAGAAGTCGAGGACGCCCAAGAAAAAGACATGGCACGACCAAGTGAATCAGATACTTGAGTCAGGCCATGTCAAGAGTCAGAGTAATAGAAGAGGATGAATGGGACGATGTATGAATATAAACGACGCAAGGGGTGTGTGCCAAGACCGAGTTGTTTGGCGGTCCATCCTCTCTACCTACCCCTGCGGGAAATGGCGTGATGGATAATTAGTTAGTTTAAAATAATGGGATGGTCCGATGCTCTGTGGGGAACCCGCTTGCACAGCGCGGGTGTAAACTGTGCGACCTAAAGTTTAAGTTTAGACTTACGGATTTCAATACTTCGTTTGTGTGAAAGCACTATGAAACCAATTATTTCAAAGAGTTCAAAGCCAAAACTTGTTATGTCGGTTATATAGAATGTTTTTTGACATGTCGAATATTATTTCATTTAATTGTCATTGCAATAGTGAAAGTTATTTAAATAGTTTTTCTGAACGTGATAATCTCAGGACTGAATAATATTTCTGCACAACTGCTAACCCTGTCAAAATAGCACGTGCATCCCACTATTGAATTCGACAGCCACCTCTGGTCCGGAGTCCCAAAATACCTGAAAAACCCTCGACTCTGTGCAGAAATGGACGGTCCGTTTGATAAATTCTCCTATCTTAACACACGTATTGCAATCCTTAGAGCACAGGCGTCGGGCGGGAATGCTGTCCTTGTTCTACCGGTATTTCAATAGAAGTTGCTCCGTCCGAGGAACTAGTGTCATTGATTGATAGTGTCGGGAGCACGCCAAACGCGCACCCAACGTTGATATTTGTCACGTGAGAACTTGTCGCTTCAAAACTGAGATTATTACACTCGCAATAACTTGCACCGATCGAACTGGAACTGATAGGAATAGGACACGCTGTAAGCTTCTCAAAAATATTATTTTTCGAGCATCGAATACATTATGTTGTCCCTCTTCCGCTAGTGACAATAAGCAGGCGTAAAAATGCGTTCCACGTTCCAACTCTCGCTGCTTCACCTATAATGGCCAATACCATCTTCTACACGCACACTTCGGAACGACCGAGTCCCGCGCCACTTCAGGCCGCTGCGCTGTGCAGAAAAGTAAAGACCGATAGGTGTACAGCGCAGTTCACGGTAAGACTTTTCTGCGCGGCGGCCTGGAAGTGGCGCGGGACTCGGTCGCTCCGAAGTGTGTGTGTGAGTTACGTTTTAAATATTACTTTGGCTATGGTTTTGAGTGGCTTTTGACAAGCTTGAATAGCCATAAAAAATGTGCTGAATAATCCTGTTGTTGGAACTTCCATTTTCCACTCCAAATTCCAAATCGCTTCTCAATAATCTCAAAACGAGAAAATACAAGTCGATTCCCGCGTGAATAGTTTGGAATTGTTTTCTGCTATTCTCAGTTATCGTTGCTCCGTGAATCTACTTAAACTTATTTATCACTGTGATGAATTATCATGTAAGTACTGAACATGTGAATGTGAATAATTTTGTTCTGAAGAATAATGTGATGAATTATCATGGACCGTTATTTGTTGATTTGTTGATTGGTTTATTCATTATTTATGGACGAATTATATTTATGGAGCGAATGCTTCTGCCTAACAAATGATGATCACAAATGAATATAATTTCTGTTTATTTCAGCAAGCTGAGCATTTCTGTAATTGCATCGGTATTTTACAGCAGTTTTCTACGTCCAAACTTCCAGATTTTGACGAAAGTGGATCCCGGACGTCATCGTTTCGCCTCCTTCATCTCCCGGATTGCTAAAGACATTGATATCCTGGTAGCTGGTAGATTCCCTGCCCAGTAAGCTCAGCAGAACTAAGTGGTTCTGAGAATATAGAATCTGCTGAGAACCTAGAACAGGTAACAACAATTTAATTCCACTAATGTAGCATTAACCTCAGAACATCACCAACGCTATCTTCAGAAGTTGCTCATGTTCTCAGAATTAATGTAATTTAGAAAGAAAATAAGGGCACGCTTGTTACGCTCATTTTATTTTAAAACACTTTGTAGTTATATGGTTCCATGCCAACTCAGAATCAAGCAACTTTTCAAAAGAGGTGTTCAGTTGAGTTCTTTCTGATTTGTCCGGTCACCCAGTTATATAATAATGAGAAGTAAGTGTTTCAGTTTTCGGAAATGGAAAATAATGTAGGTATTTTGAATACATGTATCGAACCAACCAAACACGTGACCGATATTTTGTGACCTCGTTTGTTTCCCATCTGTATAGCGAAGCATAAAATATAATCTACAGTGCAATTTATTTATTTACAGATTTCCTCACAGGCAAAGTCCCTTATTTCCAATGACGTTATATATTATAAATAGACTCGTCATAGTCTCACATACTCACAATATAATGTGGAAAGCAAGCGACACTCTTTTGTTTTCAGCGGTTTTCAGTATAATTTCTAAATTCAAAACTTTATTCCTGTGTGATAAAGATAGACAGTCAAAGAATGTACGTGTGTGAATGTCATAGATATATGGTAGGGCGGCTTATTAATTTCTTCGCCGAATACTGCTTTCACATCACGGGTGTGACCTATGGGTGTGACTGAGATAACAAGATACTCTCACTCGGTTACACAATGGACAGGGAAGGAATGAATGAAAATTAATTGTAATATTTATAATAATTGATAATAATAAGTAATTTGCGTGTACTTACAAATGAAGTGTTATTCCTTCGCCTTTACGACTACTTGCCGTGTAATTGAAGCATTTTCTCATCACACAGGAGGGCATTTTGGCGCTTTGCAATGCAATTTACTTACTGGTAAGACACGACCTCACTCGACGCGTAGCAGTTTAGTACTAAAGTACTAGAAATAGAGACAGCTACAATCGTCTTGTGTTTGGCTTCCCACTTTGAGATTTCTACCCCGCGTCCAGTATTAATGCCTTGCTTATTTCCCTATCATAAATAATAATAATAATATAATCCTTAAACCCCTCAGGCCTCGGCCATATTTTGTCAGAGGGTCAAAATATTTCCGCTTTACAATAAAATCCAAATAAAATAATATATATAATAATATATATAAGGAATATTTCTAAATTTATGCAAAAACTAAAAACTGTTTTGAAAGGTGACAAAATATTGTAATTTGAAATAAACACGCAATTTGTTAAATATAAAAATTTTGCATGTAAACATAAAAAAGTTTTAAAAATGGCTCACCTTACACATTTTCTAACAAAAATTACTGATAATGAAAAAAAATAAAAACAGGTACCTACATATTTTATTAGACAAATGTATTATAAACGTTATCGCCACCTCACTTTTTTGTCGTTCCATTTAAAAGTGATTAATAAAAAATTCCTAAAGTTAAAATTTTTATTAATACTTGGAGCAGGCGGATGAGTTTGTGTATCTGGGTAGTATGTTTACGAGAGATGGGAAGGCTGATAGGGATATTGAAAGAAGGGTAAATGCTGGTAACTCCATTAATGGAGGACTGAATGCCGTTGGCGCTAATAAAAAACTGTCAAAAGAAGCGAAGCTAGCAGTCCACAATGGAGTCCTGGTACCTACCCTGATGTATGGCAGTGAGGCATGGAGCTGGCAGAGGAAGGATGAAAGTAAACTGAATGCTGTTGAAATGAGATCCCTGAGGGGTATGTGTGGTAAAACAATGTATGATCGTGTGAGAAATGTGGATATCCGCAAAGAATGTAAGGCTGATGTATGCATAATGAGTAAGATTAAGAAAGGGACCCTCAGATGGTTTGGGCATGTAGAGCGAATGAACGAAGAAAGCAGTGTAAGAAGAATATACGATGCAAATGTGAATGGTAGAAGAAGTCGTGGACGTCCGAGGAAGACATGGCACGATCAAGTGAATCAGATACTTGAGTCGGGCCATGTCAAAAGTCAGAATAATAGAAGAGAATGTATGAGACGATGTATGAATGTGAGTGAGGCAAAGAGTGTGTGCCAAGACCGAGTTGTTTGGCGGTCCGTCCGCTCTGCCTACCCCTGCGGAGAAACGGCGTGATGGTTAGTTAAATTTTTTTTTTCAAATTGCGATCCGAAACTTTGGCTTTATAAATGTTTAAATTTTACTTCTTTTGTGGTTAATTTTTAAATACGAATATAAATCGTGGTTTTTTTTTTCGTTGTTAGTTTTATATTATAACATCCCAAAAACTAACAACGAAAATGCTTTTGGCCGTGAAAAATCTAAAAACTTATCTGAATAAATCGTGGTGTTTTCTATTTCTAACAACGTTTAGATCATATTTCTCACTATGATAGTAAGGGAAACACAACGATTTCTATGAGACCTACATGAGTTGTTCCGTAAAGCGAATAAATTAGCCTGACTGGTTAATGATATCACGGTACGGTATAGTGCATATTAAGCGTATCCCTATTTTGATTATTCTTTTCATTAAGGCTAGTGGTGTCGCGAAACTGCGACTCCACTATAAATTGGCGGTTGTGCTGCAGAGTACTCGAGTACTCGAAGGACCAGTCCCGATTAACTACGTGGTCGCTATGTTATATGGGACGATTAGATAGCATACACTCACAAAACCTGATGGATAGTCAGTCGATGGTTCAGATCTGGGCTTTTGGACAGTAAGATAAGCCCAGAACGGAAAAGGAAAATAGGACTCACCAGTTGCAGATGGGGCCTCACTGATCTCCAGGTTATTGCTGTGCACTTCACTATATGCTTCGTAACTAGCAATATTATTTTTGCAAGAGTTATAAGACGTGCTCCTTGTCTGAGATATTATTTTGTACTGAGCTTCAAATACTGTCACCTCTTCTTCTTGCAACAATTGCCTTTTTAATGGTGACATTTTGGGATGGGAATAGTAGGTAGGTGGGATAAAATCAGGATTTTGACATATGCTACCCACCAAGTCTGCGAATGCAATACCCAACCAATCCCATATAATAATGCGTGAACAGCAAGGTTAGGTAAGATGTGGACAGTTGTGAATCAGAATACTGGAACAATACAAACCTTAAGCCCTACAGCGACAACTTTTTCTTCCAAATCCACAGGGCGTGTCAATTATTTTGTTCATAAATGCAAACATCTTTACGAAACGAATAATTGAATGCAGATGTTTGTTTTTGATAAATCATAAAAAAAAACCTGAAAACCCTTCTGAATCACATTCTAAGCACAATAACATGGAGAAATCCTACCGTACTTGAAGATTTATTGTGAAACTTAACATTAGGAGCGTAATAATAATAAACAATACGAACCTTAGGCCCCCAGAGACGATCAATATCAATTAAATTATGTCAATTTACGTCCGATGCGATTGACAATTGCTAATTGATTGTTTACTGAAGCAATTTAATTGATTGACAATAAATTGCGACTTCCCATTGACAAGTGTTTTTATTAAGCACATTGACGCCATAGACAAGCGTCATTGACACGGTGGAATGATAGTTTCTCTGTGCGATTGACAATCGTTCGTTCAATTGCTCTATCTGTTGAGCCCTTTGGAATTCAGTTTGATTACGGAAAGAAATTTATTTTACTAACAATTGCAATATATCACGATTACCACGGTCAATAGGTCATAAACATCTTCTTCTCAATTGCTTATCAAACCAGAGAAATTAGGAACCATTTAAAAAATATTTATAGTATGCATTACCGTAAAAATAATATTATTTTCATCCATGGTTGTAAATTTAAAATACAGAAATAATAATTCACAGTCGTAATTTTATTATTGAGAAATAAATAGTTACTTAAATTTGCTCCGTGATCGACCAGTTGAGAACTTAGTTTAAAACCAAGACAACGCTTGAACATAAAGTTTATGAATGTTTTTTGTTTTCAGATTCCCTATCATGGATCCCCTAGCAATAGTGGAGATTTTACAGTTCTCCAAGACACAAAGGGGGAATTCAACCATTCTATTCCAAGGGTATGAATACACCAAATTTAAGGAAGAAGCAAATGGAGTCGTCTGTTGGAGATGCAGGGTTTACTTTTCCACCAAATGCAGGGCGATGTTGAGGACACAAGAACAATACATCATCGGAGAGATCCCTCAACACTGCCATGATTCTAATCCCCAAAAAGCACACGCAAACTTTCTATCAAATATGATGAAGGAAAACATGAAGGCAGCTGGTGCAACTGCCAGGGATGTTGTCGGAAATGTTTTATCCGGAGTGAGTGACGATATAGTGGAACACTTACCAAAGCAATCGTCACTCCTGCGAAACCTTACAACACATAAAGATAAAACTTTTATCCCTAATCCAGATACATCCGCTTTTGACATCCCGGAAAAGTATTCTGACCTCATTCTTCATGACACGGGAGTTGATGACCCGGAGAGAATATTGGCAATCGGGAATAAACATCTGGTCTTGGAATTGCACAAGGATGCTATTTATGGAGACGGAACATTTGATAAAGCACCGAGCATGTTTTACCAGCTCTTCACGTGGCATGCTAAGATTGGAAATTCCTATCCACCGTGCATCTATTTTCTGTTACAAAGAAATGATACCGAAACATACAACAGAATGTTTACCATATTGAAACAATTGGTACCAGGATTGCAGCCCAGAAAGGTTCTGCTGGATTTTGAAAAAGCTTGTATGTCTGCAGCTCAAGCTGCTTTTCCAAAAGCAGAAATAAAGGGGTGCTACTTTCATCTTTGTCATAGTGTTAGAAAGAAAATCAATAGTGTCGGTTTAAGAACAGTGTTTGAGTCTGATATTGATATAAAGTTGAAACTGAAGTCCCTATCTGCTCTCTGCTTTATACCAGTGTCGGATGTAAAAATTGTTTTTAAGCGACTAGCTTCCACATATCCAGAAGACGACACCTTCAGTGAAATTCTCTCTTACTTCTCCTCAACCTACATCGAAGGAGTTGTCGGGAGACAACCTCTCTTTCCAATTGCAATTTGGAATCAATTTGAGGCTGCTGCAGAGAGTACTCCGGAGACTATAAATTGTTGCGAAGGTTTTCACGATGTCTTAAACTCATTGTTTCATTACAGTGTCCCGAATATTTGGAACCTATTTGACGGATTAAGAAAAAATATAGCTTCTCAGCGATCATTATTAGCCAATGTCAACACGGGTCAACCAGCAATTAAAAAGAAAAAATTAAAAAACCTCAGTTTGGAAGTGGCAAAATATTGCACGCTGGAAGAATATGAACGTCATGACGACAAACTGAAGTTTTTACGCCGAATGGCGAACCTCCAGTAATAATCGCTGGCAAGGTATATCTCTTTACATTCTATTGAATGGGTTCCAAAGGTTTGGGTACTATAATGAAATAATGGTAAGACATTTTGAAAACATTTTCATCAACTTGTGGCGGCCTCAAAACGATTCCGTGCACAAGACTGTTGAAAGTAGCACCGTTTTACTTCTGCTTGTGGGAAGACATACATGCTTTTACAGACAGCAGAATCTTTTTGGTGATATGTACATACATATATTGAACACCGGTTGCTTCAACATGGTATGTTCTTAATTCTTTTGTACCTTCCTAACAGAAAATAAATGCATAGTGGATATGAAATACCGGTCTTAGCATACATAAACAGCTGGTAAAACATGCTAGGACATTTATCAAATGTCCTAGCATGTAATGTGAATAATGTACAATTTTATGTACTTTAATAAGCTTCTTTAAGTTTGTATCTTTTTTCTGGGTCATCCATCAGCTGTGGTGTAGTGTAAAATGAGGTCAGCATGCTTCTCTAGGATAGGAAAAGCAGTTGTAGCTGGATCAAGAATAAAAGGTTGTGTTTTTATGTTTTAAAAGGTAATCACACAAGTGAGGAACGCTTTGCTAAATGTTTCAAAATATCGCAATTTACTTAAAACGGATAAAACATTTTCAATTACGTATTATCTTGATGTAGCACCAATGACCTCGTGACTTGCTTCATTGTAGTTTTTTGTTTGTCTTTTTGATGATATAATCATGGCAGTCTGTTGTGGGACCTCTCCAATGAAGTTTCGTATCCTCGAAATGATTGGTGGTAAAATGACCCTGCATCTATGAGCCGTTTTCCCTACAGCTAATGTATTCCACCCTGCATCTTCAGCTTTGCCAACTCAGCCATTTTGTTTGCCTTTGTTTAATATTTTACAATGGTATATATATCATTTGTTTAATATTTTACAATTATGTATAAATATCCTCTGTTTAATATTTTACAAAGGTTATATCCTTTGTAAAATATTAAACAATGGTATTTCTCATCACTAATGTATATAGACTACATAATACAAAAACTTATTAGGTATATTCTTATTCTTGCAATTGCTTTTGTTATGTTACACAATGTACCTACTATATGTATTGTTATGTTACACAATGTACCTACTATATGTATTATTATGTTACACAATGTACCTACTATATGTATTATTATGTTACACATCAGTGGCGGTTCTTCACAGGGGGACAATGGGGACAGTCCCCACCAGTTACACTCCAAACCTACTAAAGGAAATAACAGTCGATGCCGCCAAAATGAATGAATTCTTTAAACATTTTTTTTTTTTTTTTTTTTTTTTAACTTTATTTATTCTCATTTCTTTTTACATATAATGTATAATAGAAAATTAATAGTATATTATAACATAAAACATAATAACATATAGTATAAACAAGAAATGAAAACCCACTAAGGCACTGCCTGAGTGTGGGTAATATTAAAAACAAAATACATAAAAGTAATTAACATTAGCAGAAATAAAATACAAACAATTATTCCGGATGATTTTAATAAGACCCTACGCGCGTACAGCGAACAATGTACGGCGCAAAAAAAGCAGGTCTATTTCTCAGTGCGCAGAATTACTGCGTACTTGGGGGACGATCCGAACTATCCCCATACTTTCCTTGCGTTGTTTCGCGATCGTATGCAACTGCGCATGCGCAGTAGTATGTGAGTTCAAGTATCTGCGGGGACAATCCTTTGGATCCCCATAGAACCATTTGTTTGCGAAGTTACGGGCGGGAATCGCTCGCGTTCAAATTAGTTTGATAATAATCTCGCAAGGTAAAGCTTTATTTTTATTATATTTCATTGTAAATTGGCATATTTCTATAGACATTTTATATTATTTTGTGTTAAATATATCCGACTAGCATGATTAGACCATCAAAAAATTTTTTTGAGAAATTTTATAATATATAATAATAATAATAATATTCTACGGGTGATGAGATTCCGGGACGTAAAAAAGTCGATCCCCACCACTAAAGAAGTGCTCGAGCCGCCACTGTTACACATGTATTATTATGTTATATTTTGTTATGTTACACAATGTATATACTATAATAATTCTGGAAACATTACCTTTTCTTGGCGTGTAGTTCATTTCTCTAAGCTTGTATCTTTATACTTTGATTATTTTTCTTTGCTATGCTGGTAAGCTGTGTATATTGTAGGTAGGTTCCTATATCATTGGTGATATTTTAACAATAAAAAAATGTGTCTTATTAGTTATGTAAAATATAATGATGTAAAAGCTTGTTGGAGCTTATATTAATAAATTAATTTTAAATAATGGCAATTAATTGACTTATTTCTATTATCCTTTCCACATAAATAATATAGGCTTTAGTCAAGAACCTCCTCAGTTGGTCCGGCCCGCCATCACATTTTATTTGGCCCCAAAAGGTTGTAAAATGTGTTAACATATCTAACTAATCCAATGTGTAACTCTTTTTGACCAGCTCAGGCACGGGGGCTCCATCCAAGCCAGAGTCGAGTTAGCCTCTCAGAAGCTGGGTGTAACATACAGATTCTTTAATAGTACACACTGTTCACCCTGTACAAATCGCAAGTGCACCCCATAGTTGAATTTCGCAGTCACTTCTTATCTGGAACCCAAAATATTTTAAATAACCCCTGACTGGAGCGATTTATTATAAAAATTAACTGTAAAAATACTTTCGTGAAAAGTAACGTCATCCCTAGTTTTTAACCTTCTTTCTGTGCAGTTTTTATGAAATTTCTCAATGCATTTCATTTTTTACAAGCAGTGTTGCCAACTTAACGGATTTCCCGTCATATATCTGGCGGATTGGAGTGTCCCGAAATGGTAGAATTTTTTGTCTAAGCCATGATTTAACAAGAACGTAGATTTCGAGTTGGCAACACTGTTTACATTGTTTAAGTAACAAACGCACTCTATAGCTTATGAAGGAATGGTCAGCTCATTTCACGTGGAAAAATCAAACTCTCCTAGTAAGCCATGCCCAATTGAGTTTGTTTGATGTGTTGTGCCCAGTTGCCATCTCCTCTCCCTTCTTTTCTCCATTACTCCAACCCACCTCCACTCCTAGACTCTGCAGTACACAGTGAGAATGTACTCCTAGAACTTGGATTCTTTTAAAAGAAAAGATTGCCATTTATTTCATAGAGACCTGCCTTTGGTCAGCAGTTAAATAAATCTCCCATGCGATTCAGCCCGTAGAAAAAGTAATTGCAGGCCATAGACAATCACACAAATGTGACAGACTCCACAGATACAAAATCGCTCCGCAGGTGTCTAAATTACTTCCTGCTATGCAAAAGTGGCTTTATAGGAGATATAATATATTCCTGAAATTAAAAGTGGGTTTGAATATAAATGCAGTATTTGGGAATAAATTGTATATTTCCAGATTAATGTGAATAATTATCATTTTTTAGTACACCTGGTGAAACAGTACTGGTTAGTGATTTCCCCTTAAATTCTTTCCGTACAATACAAAAAAGGGAAAATAATATACATAAATTATGTAAAAATTAATAATGTATAATATAACAAACATTACAAATAAATATAATTAGTTTATAAAATCTAAATGGTAATAAACAATGTGAACTATAAAATCTTAAAATAACGATACATTTGTACAAAACATTTCACTTCTAATTACTTCGACACTAATTATACAAAACACTATCTACTCAAGTGATATTTTAGTTTAAAATAAGCTCAAACTTATATCGTTTCGATTAATGAAAGTTTCTAAAACAATCAAACGAAAATGACACTTAACCTGTTCACACGACACGTCCAAAACTATTCTTAAGGGAAAACATGTTGGGATGTCCGCCAAACATACAAACACCATCAATACAATCATGTAGGGATGTCCATCAAACATACAAACACCATCAATACAAACATGTTGAGATATCCATTAATACAAACATGTAGGGATATCCGTCAACACAAACATGTTGGGATGTCCGTATGTCGGACACCATCAATACAAACTTGACATGTACAACACACACATACATGTCTTAAAGTCAGAATAAGAAATGTGTACGAGAATATGTACACTCTACCATACATACATACTTCAAGACAACTATGAAATGTTCGCTTCACACTACAAATCTAAACTTTAGTTATTAAAGAATAAAAAAGATTAATATATTATTATGCATGTAGAAGTTGATCTTGTTATTCGGAAGAAAGATTATTATATTTTATTGATTTGTGAATTTGTACAGAGAAAAACTATAAATGTTACGAAATGAAATAAAAGATGTAAAAAAAATTGAGTAAATTGATACTAAACTTGTTATTACTTCTAAATAAAGAAAACTAATATTTGTGACGTATATTTTAACATTATTTAGGTAAGTATTGATTAAGGGAAGACTGTTTGATATTAATATGAATATCATTGCTAATCCACAATATTTTACTGCCTGGTTAAACTTCTAATAAATTGTTTATTAAGGGCATCGTAGTTGATAGATTGAAAAGAGATTCAACGTTAATAAAGACACAATGTTATTTTACTATTTATATTTCAGTGTCTGTTTGATTTTTTTTTTGGTAGTTACTCAGTAATAAATTAATGAAAAATTTAAAACAATACAAGCCTACGTTATGAATAAAATAAGTTAAATTTATTATTAAGAAGGGAAAATGATTGTAACTTTGCACAGAATACTGATTAAAAAATGTAATTTACCACACATCTTTGGTTTTAGCCATAAATATATGTTTATATATTATAAATGTCAGGGAAACAATTAAAAATACAATATTTATGTTGTTACCTATGTATTAATTAATTCATAGATTATTCATATTTTAATATTTGCAGTAAAAAAACTTAACGAATCATTTAAAGTCAAAGTAAACAATATTATTAGCACTCACCGACTAGATTTTGGTGACAACATGACTGGTAAAACTTGCAGAATAACTATAAAAACTAAATTGTTTTGTAAGCACCATAGATAATAGAAAGAAGGGAGATGAACCATGAACCATCAATACAAACATGTTGGGACGCCCGTATGTCGGACACCTTCAATACAAACATCTTGGGTTGTCTGTCAATACAAATATGTTGGGATGTCCGTCAATACAAACATGTTAGGATATCCGTATGTCGGACACCATCAATACAAACATGTTGGGACACCATCAATACATACATGACATTTACAACACACATACATGTCTTAAAGTCATTAACCCTTATTGGGCGGGTAGAATTTATTAAATATCTCAAAGCCAAATGTAACATTGAAAATTATATTTGAAATAAAAGACAAACTTCTACAATATCAACATTTTTAACATTGGAATTTTCTTGACGGTAGTGAAATACAATAAAAACTTCTAAAATATAGCTCTACACACTGCAAACTGCAGTGCAACTCAAGGTAGTCCTTATTTCACTGGACTGCAAATGTAGCCAGCCGCCCATAGGGGTTAATAATATGAAATCGCTAACATTGTTCACCAAATCTACTGCAAATAGCATCTACGCACAACGGTGTCGTTCCTTTGTTTCTAACTACACACCAAACGCACAGCTTTCATTGGCTCCGCAGCTTTAATAGTCTGCAATTTGGTAAAAGTTCAGCGACAGTCGTAAAGCTTCCAAGCCATATCTCCTTTGTTTCTGTAATCTATGGTAAGTTACTCAAAGACATTAAACTGGGTATTGATAAATAAATTTAAATCCTTCAAATTTGATAAGTCAAGTGAAATAGAAAAGTTTCTAAGTAAATTATTTTCATATCATTTGCCTAAAATACATTAATTAAAATAAATTATTCAATGTATAACAAGAAACTGAAAAGCTGCCGGATTGATATTAAATTTAATTATTTATTAAATAACCCACCAAACTGGGCGCATGCCCATATTATGATTATTATTAAATCAATATTAATGATTATGGATTATTGCTACGACTGGGATTTGGACGATGAAATCTTTAGATAAGAATGCTGGAGACCTTTGGATTTGAATACCAGAATCTTTCGTGTATTAAAGCCGGAATCTTTCATATATTAAAGCCGGAATCTTTCAAATGTTAAAGCCGGAATCTTTCATATATTAAAGCCGGAATCTTTCATATATTAAAGCCGGAATCTTTCAAATGTTAAAGCCGGAATCTTTCATATATTAAAGCCGGAATCTTTCAAATTTTAAAGCCGGAATCTTTCATATGTTAAAGCCGGCATCTTTCATAAATTAAAGCCGGAATCTTTCAATATTAAAGCCGGAATCTTTCATATGTTAAAGCCGGATTCTTTCATAAATTAAAGCCGGACTCTTTCATATATTAAAGCCGGAATCTTTCATATGTTAATGCCGGAATCTTTCGCTATTCGGATAACTGCTCTATTCACCGAAGTGTTGCTTTTCAAAATCTTGCATTTTTAATAAATTAAAGATAAAAAAGGCTCCCAGGGTTTGTTTTAACAATAAATTAAATTTCTACAAATAAAACAGCAGTTGTATTAACTACAAAATAAGGAATGCCAAAAGACTACGGTTGGAAAATTGAGGCACTATCATATCTATATTTACGTATTAAGTATGTACTGAAGTCACAATATAAAACTAAGAATTATACGCCTCTCAATTACTTGCTTTCAAGCTTAGCTTCAAATTGGAATTTGAACAAAGCTATTTTGGACAATAGTAACTTTGATAATGCCAAAATTAGTAAGTGCTTGTCCCTTTACAACCGGCTTCATACGAGAGTGAGTTTTGTCTTTGAAAAATCCTAACAGAAAATAAATCTGTTTTTGGGAATGAACAAAAAATTTTAAATAACAAAAAATTAACATTAAGTAAGAAAAGCAATTAACTAAAGTAAGAAAAGCAATTAAAGATGAATATGTATTTACCATTTGAAATTTGATTTTACATAATGAATTTATAGTACAACTTAGAAATCCATTTTTGTTAAATTTTTTAATATGAAAATATTTTTTTTAATATGATGATAGAAGAGAGTTAAAGCGACATACCTGATTTTTTAAAATCAGTAATTGATTCCTGACAATTATTTGAAGTACAAAATATTAATAAAACTTTGGTTTAGTTTTTTGCTGAGTAACAGCCCAAACCCCAAACCCTGACCCTAATTGTCCAAAACCTAAAATTTTTTAATTGTTTTCAGCTAAGAAAAACCAGATTTTTTTTAATGAATGCCACACAAGAGTCCCAAATGCCTGGAGCCACTGAGACTATGACATCCCCAATTAGGGCATGTTGTGAGGCTGAAGGTAGTGGGGAGGGGAAGAGAAGGGTGGGGGTTTGGCTATTCAGATCTAGTCACCAAACATGACTAAAGCCTTTTGAAGCAACGTTTCAATTCTGAATGGTGGTCTTACACTAAGGTAATATTATCCTCTTATGTGCCTTAAGCGTGTTTACATGCTCTAAGATGCCGTGTTCAGGAGGCCGGCCATACAAAATTTGCGTGTTAACACGCTCTTCTAAATGACGATTTTTTTTTGTCAAACTCAACTATTTAGAAAATTCGAAAAGCTACACAAACGATATACAATATATATTATTATATATCGAGTGTTCAATATATACATATTATTATTATATTTCAGAAAAAGATTATTTTATTAATTTGTTTTTTTTTTGATAAAAAATTTGCGGCCTGCCGATACCTCCACACCGAATACCTTAAGGCATTTAAAGGGCTAAGAGTATCTTCCAC
Source organism: Limnephilus lunatus (assembly GCA_917563855.2). Lineage (NCBI taxonomy): Eukaryota > Metazoa > Arthropoda > Insecta > Trichoptera > Limnephilidae > Limnephilus > Limnephilus lunatus. The sequence continues at coordinate 2,798,593 of OU830593.1, read as the reverse complement.
TCTGGAATGTGCCACAAATATATCTTATATTATTTTTAAATTATGAAATTTGAAATAGCACAAATTGATTAAATAAAATTTAATGGTGCATGCCGGGATTTGAACCCGCAAACTCCAGATCGCTAGTCAAGAGCCATCACTTGATCACGGATGCCACGGAGAGATCAAACTGTCATCTATACTTTTTATTAGTCCAAATAAGCTCAGGATTCACTGGTTAAAGTAAGTCAGGTTCGTCTCTCAACACCTTGTATATTTAAAGGAATTAATTTTGTAGCGAAACTGTAACAGATATTTTGGTGCTGGAGCGGAGCGATCAAATAATCAGATCTAATTCATCTACATCTACAAATTTCTAGCATTTCTACCACAATTTCTATACAAAACAATATTTTATCCATAAGATATTTCTCATAGCATTTATCCATAAGACATTTCTCATAGCATTTATCCATAAGATATTTCTCATAGCATTAATCCATAAGACATTTCTCATAGCATTTATCCATAAGATATTTCTCATAGCATCCATAAGATATTTCTCATATAGCATTTTTCATAGTTGTCAAGGATATTCATAATTATTACAATTGAAATATGTTAAACATACAAAATGGGGATACTTTGTGCATTATATGATTCAAATTATTATGTAGGTACCCATCACATTTTACATTTTTGAAACCAAAATGGCAATCGTATAAATTACACAATTCAAGTAACTTCGATAACATTGATAAATAAATAAAATCAAAGCACGTCTTAACAAAGTAAGTTTTTTCTCTAAGCATTAAGTTTAAATAATATTAAGCTTTTTACAAACATTTTGCAAATAATTTAATAAATATTAATTAGATAATGTTATTAATTTTTGTTTACCCTTGTCTTCGTAATTGATTAAAATATAGATAGCTAAATTACTAATGGTATAGAATTAATACTCAAACGTTCAAAACTCTACGCATACGCACATGGTCGGTTACTAACTGACAACCCAATGTCAAAACAGCACATCTCCAACATTAGAAATACTTAACCAATACACACCTTTGTCTTACACGATTAGGGCAATCATTGTTTTACACTAGGAATCATAAATAGAGAATATAAGACATTTTAAACATAAATTAAACAGCGGGGAAGAGTGATCTTTGATTCATTGTATTATTATACTACCTGGGATACCCGGCTTCGCTCAGGGAGTTGATATGAGATTGAACTGACGTTCCAACCCACAACGGATCTTGCTTTATATACGTCTACCAATGAGTAGCCCCACCAAGGCTTCGAATGGTCAGCAATGTTTCAGAACATTCCACAACATTTGAGTGTTCTGGAATGTTCCACAATGATCTGAGATGTTCTCGAAAGTTCCAGACTATTCCCGAACATTCCACAATATTCTGGGATGTTCTGGAATGTTGTGGAATGCTCTCAAATACTCTTGAATGTTCTGGACTGTTTTAGAAATTTCTAGAGGGCGAAACTTCCAGCCCTTATATCTTCATGGATGTGGGATAGAAGGCTACCACACCATATAACTCCCTTGATCGAACCGGGCCTCGTTTCTGAGTTTTAGCGGCACATTGAAGTACACTTTCTTTTATTATGTATATTGATTTTGTGAAAACAATATGAGAGTGATCTCAATCTCATTGTCATTTTGAAAGGTTCATTCTAGAAATGAACCATTTTGAATCATATTCAAGATTAACATGGTTCATGTTTTGGAGCATAAGTAGTGCTGTTAACATATTACTGGTAAAATGTACCACAATTTTTTATTGCTTTAAGAGCATTTTTACTTGATTTTGAATTAATAAACCCTTAGGCGACCAACATAAGTTATATATGTACATTCATTATTTGGTTAAAATTAGTTTACAAGAAGAAAGATTCAAAAACCCCGAGACAATACCTACGCACACATCACAAAATTATTTCATATTATTTCTAAGTCTCAAAGAGTCAGGTAAGGGTAAGGTGTTATAATATGTATAATAAGGTTTAAATTAAATTGGTTTGATTGAATTGGAAGAAATTTGGAATTCGATATAACTACATAATAATTGTAGTTTGAAACAGCAACTTCTCTAAATTTTACAAATAATTATAAAACTGTTTGAATGATTCTATTAACCCATACACTAACAAGCGTACATCATAGGCGTACAAATAATATAAACTTTAAGAATTGCACGCATCTATTAATGTAATTGTTTCAATAGTTGCGGTGCAGACCATGTGGTCAACAAATGTCCGCTCCATTCATTCTTCGGCAGCATTGAAGAGGTCCACAGGGTGACGACTAGCTCGCAGACCTAGATGTCTCCATCTGATCCCACACCATAAGAAAGAAGAAGAAAAGTAGATAAGTTAAAAAGAATGCCACATGTTCACTCATTATAGGTAAATAAAAATTTGAAACCATTAGGTTTGGCAAAACACAAGGTCTAATAGAACAAGACATGTTTATTAGTAATGTGTGTGTGTGTGTGTGTGTATGTTTGTGTGTGTGAACACTTAAAAAAAATAATCAAAACCCAAATTTTTCTTATTTTATTGTTACGGTGGCAAAAATATTTATCTCTCGTAAAAAATGGAAAAATCCTACAATTTGTCAGTACTACTCTCAAGGTGTCTTTTGTGTTTCTTACTACATAAGAATATTTATAAGGCGGTTTATTAAATTGGCATATGATACAACTTGATTAGGCAAAATTTGTAAAGCTTGTACTATACGCGTTACTATGTAAGATAGGAAATTAAACAAATTCTAAAATTGATAAATATGTTCAGAACAACCTCGGTAATCAAAACCTATGATAATCCATACCGATATAATCAATAAAAACTGTTAATGTAAGGACTCAAATTTTAAGATTTCATTAACCTTTTCAAAGCAATCATTTTCAATGCAATATATCCCATCGGCACGTTTTCGACACTATCTACGAGGAGCGTTTTTGTAAGTGCCGTTTTTGATATAAAGATATTCCCGTATGCGTGATGGGACAGATCCATCAATATATTATAACAATAGATCAACCCTCTCATATTTAATTTCAATCTAAAATTAACACCACCTAAAAGTAATTTCATAATACAACTCCCCATTTTGAAGTAAACTTATTGTACAAGCTTCTAAGAATGTATGCGACACCATTGAAGATCGTTCATTTTGTGGCAGAAGTGTTAATGTAATATTTTGCAAACGTAGTAGATTTTTATCAATTGTTTTTTTTTTACAATTTCCCCACACAGGAGGTCCTAAAGAAAATAATTCCCTTCAGGGCCTATATCATCTTTGGGGATGCTGTGTGGAAGGTTTTTTTAGGAAATGAAGGAGAGGGAAGTTCTGGGAAGAAAAAGATATAAAGGGTGGGTAGGAATCTGGGAATGTGATCGGAGTGACGGATGCAAGGTAATGGGTCAAGAGATTACAGCTGGAGAGGTAAAACAGTCTCCTTCAACCAGTCTCTCCGATCCTGCCTGCCATCCTGCTGGGCAGACGCATCCACCACCAAGACCCGAACAAACCTCATCCCATGAACCTGGGCACCCCTGCTAAGTCACCAAACATAGCGAACCACTTGGGGTGTCCTATGACAGAGGTGTTGGTTATCCAATAAAGGGTTCCCGGGCGGCGGTATACATATTCATACAGCTGGTTAAATTAATATTGTTAATGGTAAAGTCCACGAGCCCCTTCTGAAAATATTTCTAACTGCTACAAATTCGTGTTTGAAAAATGATCTTCACAGCTAGTCTATTGAGCGTTGGAACGAACTTGCTGGAATACAAATTTGCTCCGTGCAGACCAACAAAAGGTAAAAAGCGATGCTTTTTGCGATATTCTGTTAATTTTAAGGTTAAAGGCCTTGTTTAGATGATACTAGGTCGATGGATAGATCGAATTGAAAATGCCAGCTTTGAAAAAGTTCAAACATAATTACCAAATTAATAATTTCATTTTCCATAAAATCTCCGCAAGCTGGAATTTCTTTCTTAATCAAGTTCCAATTGCAGAGGTTGTTCTGGATTAAAAAATTGTTTTTAAAAAGCATGCAGTTTACCTAACTTCCTATAGCTGATTCCTACTTTAATCTAATAAAATTGACACAATGTTTGTTGCGAAATCTAAAGCGACTAAATGTAGTATGAATATTTTGTTTAATTACGAAAGCTATCTTTTATTCTACGAGTTTTCTCCGTGGATGAAAAATGTTCTGCCAAAAATATATGTATCTTTGCTCACAAAAATATGTCATTGATTGATCAGTTATCAGCTATTATATTAAAACCTTATTAGAATTAATTGTTCTAGATATCAATACAGGCAATAAGTGATAGGATTATATTACAGGCCCCGATCTCTCATCCGTGGTACAGCTGAACTAGTGGTAGCGCAACAGTGATCTAACTCCAAATTTGCATAATGGAAATAAATACCGTTAACCTGTTGAATGTCAGATGGTATTTCGAAAAACTGCGCAGAAATTACCTTTGTTGCTCTCTGGTCAAATATCCATACAAAAACAAAGGAATTGTTTTTTTTGCTATTGTTTTCTGTCAGGGATAATATATCTTATTATTCATGTTTATTACATGATAATATCGTAATAGGTTTTTCCAGAACAGTTAACAAACTAAAAAAAAGGATTATAAAATCTCCCATTCTGGAAATAATTGTCAAAAAATATAAACTGATTTAATTATTTCTATGCAAATCTGAATACATACCCAATATGAAAAGACACAATTCAAAGGAGTTTGCAAATAAATAAAAACGCATTTGAAAACGTAAAACATTAATTTTTTCGCCTTTGACAGTTGCCAAAATTGACCCGCAAAGTCATAGAAAATTCATTTAAAAATATTCTAGAGAAACTACATTAATGAAACCAATGGTTACATCAAGAATGATATTGGCGCAAGCGATTCTGACCTTGTCCGTCATACAGTTTCTTTATACATAAGGGTTAAAATCGCATTAATGACAGGTTAAACACATCTGTCTTAAACACCGTTTGATTAATAAACCATTGTTAACAGACCGATTGTCAGCTCTGATGCACAGATGCAATGTAGGCATACTTCTACAGATATTTTAAGGGAGCCGCTGTAAGGAGCTAGCAAAACGAACATGAGCGGAACACCCGTTCATAGTTATTTTGGCTTCATGAGAACGGGTCGTTTCTTTGACTCGTTTTTGTGAAAGATGTTGAACAACATGTTGGGCGGCGATATAGATCCCCTGTCTTTACACTGTTCAGAAAGGGGCTCTCTTATGAGGTATCATAATTTTTTTTTAAATGATGTATTTGTGGCTTACATGATGGAGGTATGGTTTTGTGTGTAACTAGAAAACACTGATTTCAGAGTTACCTAGTTTTAGAAATTACCCCGTGATACTTATATATATTTTTCAATGGGTTAGTCTCACTTTGTGATCAAACTATTTGTTTTGTGGATCTCTTTAGAGTAGTCGTTTGTAAGATTTGAAATTTTCTCATCTATTTTTGCATAAAAATAAGATGGAAGATGATTTTTTTGCTTCCTTTATCAAAAAAGGTGTAGATAAGTTCAATAACTCGATTTCTCAAAAAGCATGGGTTAGACCACTCTTGCACTATGGGTTACAATAATTTACTACTTTAACTAATTCCACTATTTTAACTATACCACGGTTGAAACAACAGAACCTTAGTGAAATGGTAAATATCTCCACAGTGTGTAAATTATTTTACGAATATGATTTAAACATTACAAACTTACTTAAAAATGTTTTTCTATGACCATTAGGTTTTCAATAATTATTGCAAATACTTTTTTTATAATATTGATTCATCCATATTTTTATTTCTAGTTTTGCTAATTTATGTGCTATACATTACATTACCATTTCACTATTACCACCAGAGATTTATTAATATCCTTTCAGATTACCAGCACTTTATTTATCCTTCAAATTGGCCAAGTCTAATAATTTGCTACCTGATTTAGGCCCAAACCAAAATAATTCAACCCTTTGCAAGCTATCGTAACAACAGATGAGACAACAATCAACATTGATATGCGGCCAGCCCCGGATCTAGGGGGGGACAAACGATGCCTGCCCCGGGCGGCAGTTTTAAGGGGAGCCAAAATCGTAATTTATATGTTTGATTGAAATAAAAAACTTGATTCACAAAGCGCCTGGCATCCAGCACACATTGTTCTATCGATTATTCATTTGAATTTAAAACGCCCAGTTGGTTTTTGAACACATCCTAAGTCGATTTTGAACACGTAATGTCTCTGCCAGGGGAATCACCATCGCATCTAGAACTAGGGGCTACACGAGCTGAGCCGAATAAACCCGAGCGGTCGAACGTCAAGCGAAGTAAAGATCACTCACTTCACGAGAAGGGGCGCCACACATCGAGAGGGGGCATCACTACAAAGTCTCTGCCCCGGTTCGAAAAAGTCGTAGATCCGGAGCTGTATCAACCCATGTTACACCAAATTTGTTAGTTACAATGTAACTAACAAACATTATCATTGTTGAATCCACGGTTACATTTTAATCTAAGTTGCCTTCAGAAGTAAACTATCCTGTTTAATTTGAACCTAGATATTAATGATAAAAGACTAGATTACATTAAAAAAAATCGAAATATCTTATATTTAAGTCTTCAGAATTTTAATTCGAGTCTATTGGAGAAGAAAATGAAAAATTATCAAGATTAAACAATTACAGTAAACATTATGTTTAATTTACAATTCATAAAAGTGATCAATTTTTTACAATGTATCATTATTACAAAAGTTTTTTCTAGCGATCAAATTTTCAGGTTTACAACATGGTTGTGGAAATGTCGTTAATTTACTGGGATCATAGAATAAATAATATAACACTAGAAGTACCTTCCGTACAACCTGCGGCCCATGGGCCAATTAAAGATATTTTGCAGCCCAAAATGAAATTTTCACCTTTCTATGCTTCAGATTTTGGTATTCATGCAAAAAAATAAAAAATTATTATCGTAAATTTATCACATTCATATTATGTTTTGTGAAATTAGAACTTTCTTGTTATTAGACCTCGGACTCTCAATGAGGGTTTTGATTTATTGCTTGAAAAGTGCCAGGCACATGCCGCACTAGAAATTTATTTTTGCAATCAATTCTAACCAGTATATTTTTTCCGCACATTTCTCGGAAGATCGAATGCAACTGACCTGTTTTTAATAAGTACAGGGTGAGTGCAAAAGACACACGTAGGCGCCGGTGTAGTCAGTTTAGGCCTTCTGGGTTGGACACCCATGGTTTAGACCATTTAGCATAAGGTCTGTCTTTCTTACACTAGCCTGAAATTGTATATCGCCATTCTATTTAAATTTCATAATCATGGTGAAATAAGTTCTATATGGAAATATAGGCCCAAATTAAGCCTATAATTGGATCACGAAGCACTTCTTGTGTTATTCTTTATTCTATGAATGGGACATTTATAACAATTGCTAGGTTAAAATAGTATATTGAACTTCAGAATAGATTAAATGTATTTCGCGAAAAGATTGCTAATCTCAATTCATTAAATCTAACATACTGTTAAAATATTTAAACCTTGCAAAATAAACCAATCAAATACAAATATATATCTTCTGACAAATTAAATAATTTTAGTACATTTCATTTACCCATTTCTGCATTTTACTTTGAAGGATAGATTCACTATTTGAGACAATGTATCGGGACGGGTTGTTTAACAGAATTTGAACAATTTATCAAATGCTAAAGTTATTTTCAAATTTTGTGAAAGTTCTGTTGTCATTTCAGTTCTGTGAACAATGTTATAATAACACAACTTGAATAGAACTTTTAACAAAACTTGAATAATTCTTAAAATTCTACAAAACAACCTGTCTCCAACATTATATTGATAGATATTCAACAATAGATACAGTGAAATCCACATATTATAAGTATTCAAGATAAAATAGTTTTGTTTTCGTCCTTTCAACTTTCATACAAAGAAAATGAACTTTTCCCTTATAAAACTACTTCTCGGGTAAAAAGTTTTTCAATTTCTGTCACAATTTTTCAATAAATTCAATGTTCCATACACAAATGATACCCCTTGAAAAACCTTATAAGAAGGTTTCACTGTATACAGACCAATACTTTACCAAAGTCAAATAATACATTTCTGGTAAAATGTCATAAATAAATAAATATTTATAAAGTATGTTTTCGTGTTATATACAAGAAAAATGGCACCAAGTCTGGGAAAATTTTAATTAAATAATACAGTGAAACCCTCTTAAGAAGAAGAAGGGACCGGAAAAACAAAATTCTTAAGCAGGAAAACCTTATATGGGAAAAATTGGGCCAATTTTGTCAGAGAGAGTCCGACAAAAACAAACTTCTTGAGGGAACTTCTTAAGAGGGTTTCACTGTATAATGAAAACGTCATACGTTGTATAGCTTGCATATGCATACAGCCATAGCTTGCATAGTCAAACAAACAATTTTTATAAAGAGAAAATGTGTAGACAAATCACACTTGAAGCAAAATACAAACCATTTAATTTAACCTATCAAGAATCATGTTTTAACAATATTTTCTAATCACACGTCCCTATAATATCCACTATGTGAAATAATTAATAACTTCCAAGAGAATTTGGATTATTTACGAAAATTAACTATCGATTAAAACATTGTACAAATGGCTGGTGACATTAATAACGACAATGCAAGTTATATCCTTACACTTTTTACCTTAAGTTTCCTACCAAAAGCGATTACAAAAAACTTTAAATTAATATGGCATGAGTAGATCTGACGTCTATCACTAATAACTTTATTACAAAGTCGTATTAAACATTAAGCACTAGAGTTTATTAATTTCTCAACACTCACTCTATTATTAATGAATTAATTAATTTAATCAGATTGCAGCATTCTCTCATAAGGTTTAATATATCATGTGAAGAGTTTGGTTCATCACAGAATCTCCAATATTCTTAGGCTCGTCAAATATAGGCCAATATTTATAATACAACGGCGTATTATCGAATTTCTACAGAAATTTGGAATAAAACTTTTCAACCAATGTCAAAATACAGTTGTACTCGCGTCACTTAATCATTTATGAGGTATTTATAATCCAAAACAAAGTTTGTTTGTATGTTCCGATCATCAAATTGTTTAATATCCTTTCTTTCAAATAGAGCATTCGTCGCTGTCTCGAGCGTAATCTTCGTCCTCCTCGTCTTTGTAGCTCGGCGAAACTTTGGCTTTCTTTGGTGACTTCAGCGGGTCTTTGTTGAAGATTCCCACACGGTTCATTGCAGAGATCTCCTTTTGAGGTATCTTATTTCCTATGGCCTTTTCGTAGTTATCTGAAATTCTGTTCATCCCTCCTGGAAAAGCCAAGCGATTCAGAGCACTCTCGCCAACATCATAGCTGCTTTTAAGTCCATCGTTTAAAAGATTGGCGTAAATCCCTCGAGAGCGTCCGTTCTCACTTTCGGGAGACTGCCGCTGCGGAGAAAGAAGATGCGAATACAAAAAGCTGTTATTTCCGTCGTTGGAGCGTTCCATCTTCATGGAATTTAGATTTAAAGACTTTGGACTCGTCGGCGATTGAGACTGTCGGTCGAGGAATCCGTTTTTGAAGTAGGGGTCTCCCGGTTTGGAGAGGACGGCCTTCTCGTGTGGGGACGTTTTGTAAAGTGAGGTTAGGTTGACGTAGCCGGCGGTGTCGGGGTGGGCGTCCATCTTGTTGGGGGAGAAGAGCGGGGACTTGGGGGAGCCCACGCACATGATGCTGGCCTCTTCTATCACCTCTGTGGAGAGGATTTCATCCAGGTTAGGAGAGAGACAGTCGTCGTCTGTCTCATCGTACGAGCTGCAACATAAAACAATGATTACAACCTCGTAAACACATGCATTTATTAAATCATCAACTATCTAAATCATTTGTAAGATTGACTTGAAATTTTTCTATTGGTATCGACTCTGAAATGAAAATCACAATATTTTTGGTTGTCTAATTAATTATTACTTTGGCTTTTTCTATCTAGAAAAAAATAAAACATTTAAAACAAAACATGAAAGGAGAAACAAACATTAAAATATTAATTAAGGGTAAACTATAAATTATTCATAAATTGAGCTAATTTAATTATTTTAAGATAAAAAGATTTTTGCAAGTTTGCTTTAATATATTAAAATGAATTATTTGTTTGCGCCTGTACATATGCAATATGAATATTAATAAATAATTTTGTCCATATTAAAATTAAATTCTTTTAAGAAGGGCACATAACGTATCAGTGATCCAATCCAATATTGTATTTATATGTTTTTATACAGATAAAACTACAGTAGAATTTGAATATAACGACTTTGCTTATAACGGCTTACCGTTTTTAGCAACGACAATGTAAACTCAAGTTAAGTTTCATAGTTAGATACTAGAAAAACATATCCGTTTAGTACAACTCTGTTTTAAGCGACCAACTGTTTAAAACCACCTATTGTGACCTATTTTAATGATAATTCGTCCAGTTAGAATGACACGCAGTGTTTTGTTTACAAAACCTACGCACCAATACCTCGCCACCCCGCGCCCGGCTAATCCCCGTGCGCTAACATCTATCCTTATAAGCACGCGTAAATCACAGTCTGTGTTTTAATGTGACTAGGTTAAAAGCTCGACACAATAAGTTTCATGTAGCCAAAGTGTTTTTCAATTGAAGAAAACAGTGCTATATTACACCGTTTAGAAGCCGTTGAATCAAATATAACCCTCGCTAAGGAGTTCGGCGTATCTCATATAAAAAGCTTAAATTATCCGCCCATTTTGTGCGTCGTCCAGTTAGTATGACAAAGTATCGACAACCCCTTGATTCTACTGTATTTATTAATATTCATATCGCTTATATACGGGCGCAAATAAATAATTCAACTTAATTTTAAAGCATAACTTGAAAAAAGTGTTTTTTTATTCTGAAAATAATTAAGTTAACGTCATCTATGAACAGAACGAGCAGTTTACGAATAATGTAAAATTTATCTTTAATTGCAAAAAGAAAAGAATTGATTGCATTAACTAAAGGGGTTTTACATTAAAGGGAAATAAAATTAAAATATCTAAACCTAATTAACATTAAGATCAGACACAAATCCTTTGAGAAAACAAACATATAGTATCTTTTTAGTTCATTCAAACACAAGGCGTTGATTTACAAACATAAGCTTCAAGATGCAAACTCTTTCTTCAGGCAAACACTAACAAAATTATCAACTGACATAGTTTATACAGGGTGAATTCTCTTGTATGACAAAGTTTAGAGATTATTATGAACATTTAATTTTAATCACTCGAGCGATGGCTATCCAAATTTAGGAAGGTGATTTAAAAGAATTATAAATTAAAAGTTTTTTTTTAAATTTATTAAATTAAAAGCATGTGATAAACGGTGAAATCTAGGTGGATTCAATGGATTTAAACCATAGAAAGCGGTCCATATGTTTCCGTATTAATGTTTGGAGATATGATATTAATTTAATTGAATAGCCGAATCGACAAAATTTCACGACACCTCGAAATCTTCATCGCTCGAGCGGTTAAAAAAATCTATATTACCCGCATATTAACTATTTCTTTAACAAAAGTAAAATCTAGAATTTAGATAAACAAAATTATATATTATTCAGATTTTATGTGTAATTATTGTACAGCAAAAAAACTATTGAATATCTGGCATCATTACATTTGCACAGCTTTTTCTGTGTGAAATATCTAGGTCAATGCAAATATTGTCATGTTGCTAAGACATTTCAACCATGAGCTGTTGAAATATCCATTTTTCTATCATAAATAAGAATGTAAAAATGATTGTAGTTCTGGTTCAATTTATTTATTTATTGAAAAATAAGAAATATAAAAAAACATAAGCTGCACATCTCACTAGGGCATTCCTGTATCGAGATATGCAGTTTTACAATAATGTAATTAAAAATAAAAAATAAACATACATATCCCAAAACTTAATAAAAATATAATAATAAACCTACAAAAGAAGCACTGAGTACTGTTATTTAAACATTACTAATCAATGAACACAGGCTTGCTTTGAATATAAGTGTCATCATTTTTAAAATTGGAAATGTTAGTTTGTTTGGAGAATTCAAAGAAGCGATAAAGTACCTACCTATATATTATAAAAAATTTAACAGAAAATTATATGAATTTTCAAAATTGGAACAGATTTCAACGAGAATCGCACTATCCATGATTTTTACGTATATTACGATATCCACTATATTTTAATTTTTCAATAAAGTTTGTTAAGTAATTGAAACTTTTATTTTCTGTATAATAAAAGTTTTAAATGTTTGAATATTTCAATACGTTCTAATTGCACTTTAACTGATTTGTATATAGACCAAAATCAGTGTAAAATATCTAAAATAATAAAGGTCTAACGGCCATCGTTTCCAACTTTTCGATCGATCAATCTGAGTCTCCGATCAGCTAAGTGATTCGTTAAGTAACTCTCGATTCGCCTGTTAGTCGGAGGGTTGCGTTAGAAAGAGCATATTTGTGCACTTGAGGAGTGTTGAGCCAACATTTCGGCTCAACAGTTGATCAGTAGAATTGGAAACAACAGCTGTCATAGTGTTAGGAAATTAATGACGAAAAAGTTTTGTTAAACATCTCTAGGTTTTGTCATTCAAAAGAAATCATGCTGTATACATCCAGAGTTATTTAATAAATTCATTCAGCAAGAGACACATCTGGGAAAGGGTACAATGATCAGTAGTATGGAGGTCATTTCACTCCTGGTTGTATGAAAATGCACATTGACATAAAAAAAGCATTGTTCGCCAAATGATGAGATGGTGACAGAATGAAAAAAGCGTGGTTATGTTTGATGTGAAAAATTTTCAACAAATTAAAATACATCAATTAAAGCAAAAAATAATAAGAATTCACCTAAATAATATACATGTTTTTTGTTATATCTTAAAAAATTAATTAAACGACGTAATGTTTCAGCAATTTATAAATGAAATTGAGGTTATGTAGAATGTAATTATTTTATATGGTATTTAAACATTGCTTGAAATGGTTTTAGCAGTGTTAGGTTCCTTCAGCCTCACAAAATACCCCAATTGGGGATGTCATCGATCTCTGGCAGGGTTTGGAACCAGGATAAATTGTCAAACCCTCAATGATTATCTTGAAGAGCTTTATACTACGTAATCTTATGGAATGAAATTCACTGAGGGAGCTAGTGGGCTATTAACAGAACTCTTGCCATAAGGAGACATCAGCCCCGGATCGAGGGGGAGGGGCAAACCGGGGCGCCTGCCCCGGGTGGCAGTTTTAGGGGGCGCCAAAATCGTAATTTATATTTTTGATTGAAAAAAAAAAACTTCACAATTCACAAAGCACATGGCATCCAGCACACCTTGTCTATCATTTAATTATTTGATTTTAAAACATCCAGTTGTTTTTAAACACGTTCAAGTTGATTTATGAATATATTATATATATCCTAAGTCAATTTTGAATGCGTGCATAGTATACGTTATAGGTTCTTAACATGGGCGATAATGCCCCCTTGTGGAAGATTAAGACTTTCAGGGGGGCAGTAGAAGACCCAGAGAAAATAAGAGGGCTTTGAGATGTAATAATAAAGCAAAATTTTTAATATTGTTTAATTTTTGTTATTGCAAGTACTTATATATTGTAATCATTTTTATTACAGGTGCTAAAATTCACATATTTGGATAGTTCGGGAAGTGGATGAAAATTGAGGTGAAAGATTCCATTACATTCAGATCTACATTAAATTGGAATCTACTATAATCGAATTGACGATAGACGTGGCAAGTTTTGTCATAATGTATATTGTGTTTTAGTGAAACTTCATGGATCACATGTGTGACAGTCACGTAGCCGAGGTTAAAGTAAAAATGATACCACAAAAAAATATGCAATGCTAAAAATATATACAGAGACATTTAAAAATCACTTAAAAAGAATTAAGATTATATTCCATCTAAAGTTAAATGACGACAAAAAAATACTAAAAAGACAACTTCATAAAAGCAATGGTTTAATCAAAATACTGACATGCACATTCCAGCATGCCCTATTTTTCAACCAAACTTACTATGCTAAGATTTACTAACATTATTTACTAACATACCACGAGCAAGAAGTAATATGACATTGTAAGTTAATAGATTGCATATTTTTTTGTAAATGTACCGGAGATAATTTGTGAGGCTTTGTATTAACACAAGCAACTCTCAGGATGATGAATGTGAACATATTGAAACCTGCCTAAGAAGTTTTTTGTACATTGGGATTAGAAATAAATATATATTATTCAGCAATTTTAATTTTTTTTAATATGTCGTATCAGGATTGTGTAAGAATTGTCTGAATTTTAATAATAATTTCTGAATAATCTTGAATTTTAATTTTTCCTCCATTTGAATTTTTTTTTAATATTTACTACCTTCATCCTCACATCATACCCCAATTGGGGATGCCATAGTCTCACTGGCTCCAGACAGTTGGGAGCAATTGGGACTCTTTGAGGTATTCACATAAAAAAATACATATTTAATTTATAAAAAAAAAGTTTATTCATAAACAAGTTCTGCGGCGTAATTATTATTACGCATGACAGCTGTTTCACCTTCCGAAGGCATTATCAAACTGTGGTGAGGTTACTTACAGATGACCATGTATAATAATATTATTAATTAACAAAAATAAAACAAAATCAATTTATTGGCACTGAAATTGAAATGTAGTATGTATCAAAGGTTTTAAGAAGGAAGAAAACAGTTATATAATATATCTACAGTAGAACCCCGTTAATTCGAAATCCACGGGACATCAAAAATAAAATTTCGAATTAACGAATTCCCACGTAATTCGAAATTTTGCGAAAAAAAAAAAAAAAATTGCTGAAAATTAAATTTTTTGGCGGCAAATTCAAATTCGGGTAGGTTCTTCGGAATAAATTCGTAATAATACGCTTATTCCCTGGGTAAATCGAGTTTACTCAGCCGTGTACCGCCGCGGACGGCCCTTTTATTCGAAGTATGAATTCACAAAAATACGATATTTTCCGAGTAGGTATCTAAATCAAATTTTCGCGGCCGATTACCGTTACAGCCATCCCTTTAAACTCAAAAAAATGTGATATATTACCGCGTAAATCGAAATTTCGTAGCCTGTTTCCGATGCAGCTGGCCCTTTGAATTCAGGTACCTACCTACTCGAAGTAAATTCGTAAAAATACGATATATTTTGCGTGAATCGAATTTTCGCGGCCGAATCCCATCGCGGCCGGCCATTGTTCAAATATCTATTCGGAAAAAAATCGTAAAAACTCGGTATATTTCGCGTAAATCGAAATTTCAGGACCGAATACCGTCGCGGCCGGCAATAATGCAGATACCTATTCGGAATAAATTCATAAAAATACGATGTATTTCGCGTAAATCGAAATTTTCGCGGCCGATTGCCATCGCGGCCGGCACTTGTTCAGATACCTATTTGGAAAAAAAATCGGAAAAATACGATATATTTCGCGTAAATTGAATTTTCACGGCCGAATCCCGTCGCGGCCGGCCATAATGCAGATACCTATTCGGAATAAATTCATAAAAATACGATGTATTTCGCGTAAATCGAATTTTCGCGGCCGATTGCCATCGCTACCGGCCCTTGTTCAAATACCTATTCGGAAAAAAATCGTAAAAACTCGGTATATTTCGCGTAAATTGAAATTTCAGGACCGAATACCGTCGCGGCCGGCCATAATGCAAATACCTATTCGGAATAAATTCATAAAAATACGATGTATTTCGCGTAAATCGAATTTTTGCAGCCGAATCCCGTCGCGGCCGGCCATAATGCAGATACCTTTTCGGAATAAATTCATGAAAATGCGATATATATCGCGTAAATCGAAATTTCAGGACCGAATACCGTCGCGGCCGGCCATAATGCAAATACCTATTCGGAATAAATTCATAAAAATACGATGTATTTCGCGTAAATCGAATTTTCGCGGCCGATTGCCATCGCGGCCGGCACTTGTTCAGGTACCTAGTTGGAAAAAAATCGTAAAAATTCGATATATTTCGCGCAAATCGAATTTTTGCAGCCGAACCCCTTCGCGGCTGGCCATAATGCAGATACCTTTTCGGAATAAATTCATGAAAATACGATATATTTCGCGTAAATCCAATTTTCGCGGCCGAATCCCGTCGCGGCCGGCCCTTGTTCAAATACCTATTCGGAAAAAAATCGTGATTACTCGGTATATTTCGCGTAAATTGAGTTTTCGCGTCCGAATCCCGTCGAGGCCAGCCCTAATTCAGATACCTACCTATTTGGAATAAATTCATAAAAATACGATATATTTCGCGTAAATCGATTTTCGTGGCCGAATTCCGTCGCGGTCGGACCTTTAAATTACTATATTCTAAGAAAATTCGTTAAAAATACCACAACCAATTCAGATTTTACAAAATAATAATACGAATTAGGACGATGTTAACCGCGTAAATCGACATTTTACGGCATTTTACCACCACGGCTGTCTGCCAGATTCTAATTTACGAAATTACTTTTATTTTTTTTTGCTAAAATCTATGTTTTTCGAATTACACAAACGAATTTTCGTGTGCGGGCAAAAATAAATTTCGAATTACGAATTTCGAATTAAAAAATCATTTTGTATGAAAAAAAATTTCTGGGGACTTTTTTTTGGCGAAAATTTCGAATTACGCGTTTTTTCGAATTATCGGGGTTCGAATTAACGGGGTTCTACTGTATAACTTGAAATGACTGATTGATTGAACGTGTTTGATTGATTTAACGTGTTTGATTGATTGAACATGGTTGAATGATTGAACGTGTTTGATTGATTGAACATGATTGATTGGGATAACTTCTTAGGATGGTTTGGCAATATGAGGAAACATGAATGATGTTAGCGGGCTATTCTCTTCACAGGTTACACATCTTACCCGGCCAAAGCCCGTCGTCTCGTCCTTCCTAATGAGATAAAATAAAACAATACAGATTACTACTGGCTCAGTTTCAGCGACTGGTATTTGGCACTTACTGCTGGCTGGTTGAACCCTCAACAAATAAATAACAATGGTAGCAAAACTATACTTCATTCTTCTAAGTCTAAGAATATGACCGGGTTAATTTTTTTTTCAGAATTAAATTTTATTGATATATTGTCTTTGATTTATTTTAAAAGTGCCATAATAATAAACTCTTTTATTAAATAAGAATTCTGATTCATGCAAGACATTGAAAATATTGTATTTTACAATGTAAACCGTTTGTTTTCTTTCGGTTCATTGGCATGCAATAAATATTTTTTTATAGATTACCATCAACATTTTTCTTAATAACAGCGTGTCTCAACTAAATTGAAATTAAAATTTAATGTTTACTTTAGATATTTAACTGAGCTTTACATTGATGGACAACGTCAATAATTAGGGTAATGAAAATTTTAATTATGTGATTGGTATCAAATTGAAATTAGAATTGCATTCGGAGACAGAATAACGGATATTTCTGTGTATCGGTCGTTTTGATCAACAAAGAATATAAAAAACAATGAGAGAGAGAAAAAAACACAGAGAAATGTGGTGTCGTTGTCATTCGTTACGCATTCGATCCTAAAGACACACAAACATGGAGAAATGGAGCTAATAACAAATTGTCTATGAATACAAGACACTATGACCACTTTGTAACAAACATCCAACTATGCTAAAAGTGTGGCAAACCAATTCAAATGCAGACAGACACAAAAAACTGTTCTCACTTACTTAGTGCCTCAAAAACACCCATAGTTCCTGATAGCAGAACAAACACTCAAATATAGCGCACATTGTTTCAGAACATACATTGTTGGGACATGGAACTGTTTTACAGTCTTGGAACACGATAAATATATCAACAGTTGGACAGTTTTACAGTTTGTCATGGCACACGGTCATTTAATTGAGTCCCTTCGACAGATTGACATGAATTTCTTTTTGCACTTCAAAAGTTCGTTACCACGGGACAAAGTTCGGTAGCTGGGAGGAAAAAAAATATTTTACAAAAATATCACTTTCTTTTTAATATATGTAACGATGAGATGAAATGAATGAAAACTTAAATTCATTAATGGTGGTCTTGATGGAGAGTATGAATTTACCAATGACTTTAAATTGCGCCAATGACTATAAAACAAATAAATGAAATTTAAAAAAAAAAAATTTTAACATTTTAACAGATAAATTTAATGTAGCAATATTAATTGTCCTATTGATCCAAATGTAATGCCGAATTGAATGTTAGATCATCTCGAAAGTAATATTATCTCATATCTAAAGATGATTGATAGACTTTGCATTATATTTGGATTACGACAATAATTAAATTTAACATATAATAGTTTGTATCAACGTGCCATACATAATGTAATTACTTTTAATCTGTAACTTTACAGGAACAACCAATGAAGTAGTTTTTTAATAGTTTTGTCATCAAATATCCTGTATTAAAACAGTTTTATCGTCAAATATCCTGTATCAAAAAAGTTTTGTCATGAAATATCCTGTATTAAAAAAGTTTTGTCAACAAATATCCTGTATTAAAAAAGTTTTGTCATCAAATATCCTGTATTAAAAAACTTTTGTCATCAAATATCTTGCACTAAAAAAATTTTGTCATCAAATATCCTGCATTTTGTCTTCAAATATCCTGAATTAAAAAAGTTTTTGTCATCAAATATCCTAGGATATTTGTATACATGATCAATTGAATCCTTTCAAAACAGGATTGAGAAAGTTGTTCAGATAATCACAAGTTATGGCTAAAGACCTCATTGACCAATTAACTTCATGAGTGAGTGTATTGCAATTCGACATTGTCAATTTATTCGTATTTTAATGCAGCCGTTTGACATTTAGAAATATCGAATCATAGACAATACCTACCCACGATTTTTTATTTGTTTTGGGGCTCAATACCAGCTTGACTATCGACAAGCTTAACGACACAACCGTGTTCGGGAAATCAATAAAAAATCATTGTCAGTTAATTTTAACGATCCAATATTGTTAAGTTATCGATTTAACCGTGCTGGAGTGGGTAAAAAAGGGTTTTATTAAAATTATTATCTCATCTGTGGTTTTGTGTGGTGTTAAACTATAATTATACTTATATTTATATTGGCAAAACTATGGCAAAAACCTTCAATGTTTGCACCTGAAAAGCAACAGAATTGTAGTTTCAATACGTAGGGCACATTGAAATTATTGTTTTCATAAATTTTCAAAAAATGTTGATCTAAGTTTTGGTTTGT
Source organism: Limnephilus lunatus (assembly GCA_917563855.2). NCBI lineage: Eukaryota > Metazoa > Arthropoda > Insecta > Trichoptera > Limnephilidae > Limnephilus > Limnephilus lunatus. The sequence goes on along the minus strand of OU830593.1, from coordinate 2,779,175 downwards.
TCAGAGTTTTTTAAAAATACTTTAAGAAAATATACCTATTTGTACAAAAGTAGAGGTGGTATTTGTTTGATCTAATGTATGAAATGAGGTGAATAATGGATGTGTGAGGTACTTACACTTGTTCCTGAGCATCACTCCCTCCTTCCTCAGCCACCAGGAGTTCGTACTCCTCGGCCGCAAATCTGTCCCACTCCGACAGCTGAAATAGAAAATGTACTTGTTACAAATTAATGGTCTTTCGGGAGAAAGAATTAAGATCGGATTGGGAAATTTACTTAAGGAGGGAATCTGGTCCAGCCGATCCAAAAAATCGACTTTTTATGCTGAAAATCTTTCTTTACATATGGAGAATACATTCCCAAAGTTATAGCATCAAATTCGACCTTTAAATATGGTTAGGAGAGGTGCGCGCCAATTTTATACATTTTTTTAAAAATATAAATACCGCACAAGAGTCCCAACTGCTCCCATCTGGAGCCAGTGAGACTATGGGATCCCCAATTGGGGTATGTTGTGAGGCTGAAGGTAGTGGGGAGGAGAAGGAGTCAGGGAATAGGAAGGTAAGGAAGTACCTGGCTATTCAGATCTGGTCACCAAACACGGCTAAAGCCATTTCAAGCAACGTTTCAATTCTGAATGGTGGTCTTACACTAGGGCAATACTGAGAGTATCTTCCACTCTGGGTAAAGCAGGTAATCCAGAAAACGGAACAGCCCGGTTAACTTTAAACGTGTTTTTCTCAAAACCACCTTTTTTAAGTTGGCTGGAATCATAATCCATACCAGGATGGAAGAAATATCTCCTGAAAAACTTTAAAGAGGGGTTGAAGTCTGGGAGAAATATCTCCCAAAACTGCTCCCGGGGTTATTTCCCATCCTTCCCCACTTCTTTCAGCCTCACAACATACCCAAATAGATTGGGGATGCCGTAGTCCCACTGGCTCCAAACAGTCAGGAGCATTTAGGACTCTTGTGCAATGTTTACATTAAAAAAGATTTTTATTTTTTTTTAAATAGAAAAACAAACATTCCCAGGTTACGAATAACCCAACACTGTTTGAAAAACCCCTACTACCACCCCAGTAAGCCAAAAATGTTGCTTGTATCATGATGGAGGACTTAGCCAGCCTAGGAATCGAACACGCGATGCCCGGGTGGCCAGGTGGGACCCAAACGCAATGCTCATTCAGCCACCGACCGGTCTGATAACAGGCTGAAGAAAATCATTTGAATAAAGAACAAAATATATGTCCTTTGGTTATTCCCAGATGGAATACATAACCATAATCAAAATATAAAAACTATAGCCCGCCTGAGAACAGGAAAGCCTAAAGAGGAGCACTGTGAGAACTTGGAATTATGCTCCGTACTTTCATCATATACAAACTTTGCTATAGAAACTGTTAAAAAAAAAAAAAAATTAAAAAAGAGTGACCGGTAACCGAATGATACAGAACACTTTTGAAAAATTATATTTATAAAGTCATGATGAAAAGGTGATATTTATAAAGACATGTTGAAAAAGTGATTTATAAAGTCATGATAAAAAAGTGATATTTATAAAGTCATGATGAAAAGGTGATATTTATAAAGTCATGATAAAAAGTGGTATTTATAAAGTCATGATAAAAAGTGGTATGTACTTATAAAGTCATGATGAAAAGGTGATATTTATAAAGTCATGATAAAAAGTGGTATTTATAAAGTCATGATAAAAAGTGGTATGTACTTATAAAGTCATGATGAAAAGGTGATATTTATAAAGTCATGATAAAAAGTGGTATTTATAAAGTCATGATAAAAAGTGGTATGTACTTATAAAGTCATGATGAAAAGGTGATATTTATAAAGTCATGATAAAAAGTGGTATTTATAAAGTCATGATAAAAAGTGGTATGTACTTATAAAGTCATGTTGAAAAGGTGATATTTATAAAGTCATGATAAAAAGTGGTATTTATAAAGTCATGATAAAAAGTGGTATGTACTTATAAAGTCATGATGAAAAGGTGATATTTATAAAGTCATGATAAAAAGTGGTATTTATAAAGTCATGATAAAAAGTGGTATGTACTTATAAAGTCATGATGAAAAGTGATATTTTATAAAGTCATGATGAAAAGTGAAATATATAAAGTCATGATGAAAAAGTGATATTTATAAAGTCATGATAAAAAAGTGATACATATTTATAAAGCCATGATGAAAAAAAAATTAAGTGTTCTGTTTTGTTCCGTAACATGGAATGCAGTGACCAACCTCTCTGCCCTCTGAATCGTGATCCCTCTGAGAGGCGAATGGGTCCCTCTGCTCGTGATCCAAGTACTTCTCCAGGTTGAAGAATGTGTCAAAGAATATGGGCGTCATCTTACAGCGCTTCAGATCACTGAGCGAGATCTTGTCTCTGACGGCCGGCTGCACCATGTCCAGCATCTGGAATGGAGAAAGTTTCAAATGACTTTTGGATTCAAATATTTTTTTCTGAACCTCAATTAAGCCTTAGTGTGCCAGCTATTATTCATTGTGCATATATAAATAATTTGTACAATCATATTATAAACACATTATCTGATAAGACAATACAATTTACAAAAATATAATTTTACAAAAAACAAATTACGAAAATAGGCAAAAAATTACACTATTTCGAAAATAGTGTCTGCCTTGCGCCGGCCGACTGTTTTATTTCCAACTAGCTGATCAGGAATACATTGACACATACATAGACAGATCGACTGGCCAATTTAGGGGCAAAGTGAAGTAGTTAAGCAAATGGATTCAAACTAATGAAACAAGATGAAGGCTAAACACCCGAAGCACGAAGATCTAAATAGAATATATGATGTGTATGTAAACGGTAAAAGGAACCGAAAATATTTACAGCATTAAAAATAGGAATCAATTTCGAAAAAAACACTTGGCATGCCAGCAAATCACTGTAGGAGACCACCGAACATGCCTCTATTTTATGTTTTTTTTACTCTATTTAAAAATGCTCCTAGCATATTAAAATTAAATTTATTCACTTGGCAAAGAAATAATGTACCTTTATATTGTTCTGGCATTTCATTTCCTTACTTGCAAATATGGATTTGTTATCTGTGAAAAAGCGCATCGCAAATTTTGTGCCAAATATCATAATTTTTCATTTTCAAAAGTCACGGTACTGAACATATTTATTTACAGGAAAGCCTCGGATGACTTAATTTTATTGAGAAGATTGTTTAATTAGGTGGAAAATATGATAAAAATATTTCAAATTTCATCACTGTATTATTTTTTTATAACATTAGAGAAAAGAAAACATTTCTTTGAATTAGGGGAAACTACACATGATAGATATATACAAGTTTTTTATAATTATATAAACACATTATCGGTAAGACAGTACATTTTACAAAAACATTATTTTGCAATAAACGAGTAATTTATTAGCCGGCACTTAACGGGCCGCTCAGCATTTTTATGTTAAAAATTCTATAACTTGTAAAAAACCTAACCTAACATTCCCGGAAACAGTTTACAACAAATAATTGCATTCCTGATATAATAATAAATGTTCAATTTTTATAAGAAAAACTTTCTTTTTATTACTTTTTTGAAGGTAATTCCCATCAGTGAAATATATCATATTAGAATAAGTTAACAATAATAATCTAAACGAAAATATGAAAGAGAACAAGACACAGAAAAAAGACAATGGTCGCAACTGGGACTTGAACCCAGACCTCTCCGTCTAACCGGGACGAGCGCGTTAACCAATTTCGCCATTGCCACCTTCTGATAAACCGTCATATTTGTCAATCTCATATTTTCAAATTTTAGAATTAACATTATTATCAATTAATTATTTTTCTCCATATTACAGGCAACTACCCTTTTCATTGGAAACAATCATTCTAAGAGTTGGTTTGTAACCTGTATAGCGTCTCGGATAGATATATCCGAATTTATTTATATGGAACAATTGACTTTTTATAAAAGTCTAAATGAATATTAGAAGTTGGCAATGGCGAAATTGGTTAACGCGCTCGTCCCGGTTAGACGGAGAGGTCTGGGTTCGAGTCCCAGTTGCGACCCTTGTCTTTTTTCTGTTTTTCTGTGTCTTGTTCTCTTTCATATTTTCGTTTAGATTATTATTGTTAACTTATTCTAATCTTACTAATATTATAAATGCGAATGTTTGTATGGATGGATGGATGGATGTTTGTTACTCTTTCACGCAATAAATACCGAATGGATTTTAAAAATTCTTTCACTAATAGAAAGGTACATTATTTGCGAGTAATATAGGCTATATATATTGGTAAGCTCTGGTGTTATGAATAAGCTGTGGCGTTATGAAATTATTTATCTGTCCATAACAAAATTGAGTTATTGCAAACGTCAGATAAAAAGCAAAAAATTGTTGCCTGGGGTGGAGGGGAAGGAGGGTGGAGGGGTTTGGGGGAGGAAGATAGGGGAGGGAAGAAAGGGCGGATGGTGGAGGAGGGTGGGGGGGAGGGGGAGGAGGGTGGAGGTAGAGGGGAGAGGGAAGAAAGGGCGGGGGTGGGGGGGAGGGGTATGGAAAGGGGAGGGGGATGGGGGTAGGGGGGGGGGGGTATGGGGAGAGTGGAGTGACGAGAGGGAAGGTGGAGGAGGTGGAGTGGCAACCCCCCTAATACCATGCGAGCGAAGCCGGGGGTAAAAGCTAGTATAATAATAAATGTTTTATGAATAGTCTCTGACCTGACACAGGCAGTCTTGGAATGGCAGTGTCTCAATGCCGATGGCCTCCATGCGGTGCATCTGCTCCTCGTAGAAGTACTCCAGCTCGTACATTGACAGGTAACCGTCTCCATCCAGGTCCATGCATCTAGAAGAAAAAGGGAACTTCAATTTCAAATACATAAATAAATAATGAAATTATTAAATTAAATTGAATTGAGTCAAGAACTATAAGAAATGTGGAGAGAATGAAGAAAATACGACAAATGTGCGCCCAAATGTTTGCACATGGTTCAGATTTGTCACATTAAAATGGGTCACTTCTATGACTCATTCTCACGTTCAACAGCTCGGCTGTGGAACGATTTGTTGGTCTCTGTGTTTCCTCCCTTTTACAATGTGAGTCTCTTCAAAAACCCAGGTTCACTATTTATTTTCCTCAAAAAGACTCTCACACAACACTCTCAAAGATGACATACTCTGAGGGAATTAATTTGGGGTTTAACCGTTAATTAATTCCCTCAGGGTATGTCATCTTTGGGAATGTTGCGTGAGAGTCTTTATGAGGTAAATAAGTAGTGAACCTGGGTCCTTGAAGAGACTCATATTGTAGGAGGGAGGAAACACAGAGACCGACAAATCATTCCATAGCCAAACAGTTGAATGTGAGAATGAGTCATAAAAGTGATCCATTACTAATTCCCTCAGGGTTAAGTCAATTTAAACAGGGTTTTAAGTCAATTTGTACAAGCGCAATTCAGCAGAGTTATTCCAGGCTGCAGTCTGAAGAGTGAATAATGATTAACTTTTGACCAAATTTATTTAAGATCTTAGGGCTTTTACATAAAACAAGTGTTAACCACTCCAAATTTATTGTTGCGAGACATATGTATGACATAGAAGGCGTAACTTACTTATTAATAAATTACTTTGCATTAAAATAAACATAATAATAATAGAAATAATGATAATTTTATTCCCAGCTACATGAATGGGATATTATGCAATTCAAATTATTAATATTTATTTGTTTATTTAAACGCCATAAAATGGCTTTTACATTAAAATGATACATGAGATAATAAGTACACAGTAGTACGCAGGAGGGTGTCAATATTATTTTAAGAACAAAATAAGAATGAATGAGTATACAAAAAAATTATCGCTGAAGTGATACAGTTGTTATTAGAATTACAATGCATGCATGCAGAAGCATATTGGTAATATAGAAAACAAAATAATATAGAAAATGAGATAATACAAAATGAATCAACGAAATACTCATAAGTACAACAAATACAAAGAAGAGAGAAAAAAAATATTGATACCTGCGTAGGGTAAATAGCAAAAATCAACAAGAACAATTATAACAACAAGGTTATAATTAGGTTATAAGGTAAATATTAACATAAAAATTAAATTGTATACAGATTATGATATAATAATATGAGCGAGATAAACAAAAATTTAATCCAATAAAGTCTTATTTGGTTAGATTGGATCAAATAATAAACCCTGATAGCTACTACTAATGAAGGCATGAGAAAAATAAGAAGAACCTATCGGATGTTCTCACCTGAACCAGTACTCGATGGCGGTGGGATGCTGCTTGTCTTCCTCGGCCAGCAGGAACCACACAAACTCAGTGTACGACATGCGCGGGTCGTCCCCTTCGCGCTGGGCGGTGCGGCGTGAACCTCGCGTCACGCAGCCCGACACCACGCGCTCAATCATGCGGCTCGATAGTGCTGAAAACCACAAACACAACGCACATTCAATTACACTACTATAATACAATACAATACAGATAATCCAGCCGACAATCAACTAATTAGTTAAGTACTATAAACTATTGAAATATTCTGTTCATCAAGAAGGGTAGAAATTTAATAAAATGGAACTAAAAAAATTTCATTACTATGGCAACACTAATTTTAGAACAAATTATAGTGGGTTATGTTTGACTTCTGTGCGGTTATGTTTGACTTCTGAATCCGACAGTATGATATTGGACAAGAAAAATATTGCTTTTATTAATAAAAGTGCTTTTTTTTCACATATTTGTGCATTGATTTAATGGTGGATTTGACGGCCGGCGTGGTCGAGAAGTAAGGCTCTTGACTCGCAATCTGAAGGTCGCGTGATCGAATCCCGCGATAAATCAAATAAAATTAATTTGCATTATTTCACAATTAATTCAATTAAAATAATATATAGTATATTTGCGGCACGTTCCAGAGTGGAAGATACTCTCAGTATCACCCTGGTGAAAAACCACCATTCATGATTTGAAATGATGCTTGAAATGGATTTTAACCGTGTTTGGTGGCCAGATCTGAATTGCCAGGTACTTCCTTACCCTCCTCTCCCCCATATCCTTCCCCTCCCAACTACCTTCAGCCTCACAACATACCCAAATTGGGGATGCCATAGTCTCACTGGCTCCAGACGGGAGCAGCTGAGACTCTTGTAAGGTTTTCATTTAATTTTTTTTTAAATGGCCTCTTTGTTATGTACATTATTTAAAAAATACAAAAAATAATACAAGCAATTTTCTCCTTCTCACTATTATAAAAAATCACAATTCTAAATTTTATTCACAGCAAGTAATATCAAATCAATTTTTAACAGTTGAAAATTCTAATTCTTCATTCCTTCAATTATTCACAATGTAAAGTCAAGAAAACCAAAACTGATTAAATTAATTTCGGATGAGTGTTTCGTAAGACATATTCAAGGTACTGTGATTGGTACAGGAAGTCCGATTGTATTCAGAAAATTTGATGAAAAATTTGACAAAACAAATTTCATTTGTCACTGGAAAATGTGCCTACATTATTAATTTAGATAACCTACTTGTACAAAATTCTGAAAAACAAGAGACCCAAATGCTGAGTTAGTGGGACTATGGCATCCAAAATCACGGTATTTTGTAAGGCTGAAAGAAATCCTCCATCACGACACAAACAACATTTTCCACTTACTGTGGTGGCGGTAGGAGATTTTCAAATATTGTCCAATCAAAAAAAAAAATACATAATATGTTTAAGTGAAATAATTACCATGATCGTTATGTCTGGCTAAATCCTGTTTGTCAATGAACAAATCATGATCGCGATCCAATTCCCAGAATTTGCAGTAAATCACATAAAAGTGTTCATAGCTGAAAAAAGATGGATTATATCATTAAAAACATTTCTTACTTTCATAAATTGTAGACACAAGAGACAATTATACAAGAGCCATGTATACATTGAACATGGATAATTGATCCGACAATTGATCCGGTGACAATTGGCCCACTAACAGTTGATCTGCTGACAGTTGATCCCTCGGACAGTTGATCCGTTGGACAGTTGATCCCTCTGCCAATTGATCTCTCTGACAGTTGATCCCCTAAAAGAATATTTTCTTCAAGTAAGTATGCAAAGAGGATATACGGCTGTACAATCAAAGTCGATATACTTATATCTGCACTGTCAGCGGGTCAATTGTCACCGGATCAACTGTCGGTGGGTCAATTGTTGCTGGATCAATTGTCATGGAACCAGTGAACATACATCCCGTTTTGAAGGGGACTGTCCCGTTTTTAGGATCCTGTCCTGTTGTCTCAAAGGAAATCATAGGGACGCGGAAATGTCCCGTTTTCAGAAAATGCACCCCAACAACAACAAATTGGGAGCAAAAGATTATCTCAATTAGTATATCTCGTCATAGAAAAATGAACAGTATTAGAAGTGTGACCTATATTGATTTTTTGACCTAGAGAACTGATGTTGGCAATTAGATAAAATTCTTCTTCTTCTTTCATATGGTGGGGGTCAAAGGGGAGTATCAAATTTTTTAAATTCAAATTGTGTTCGGAAACTTTGCTTTCACAAAGGTACACATTTTAATTATTTTGTGGTTAACTTTTAGATTTGAATATGAAACGTGGAGCTTTCTCTTTCTAACAAATTTAGATCATATTTTTTACCATGATAGTAAGGGAAACACAATGATTTTTATGAGATCTATTTTAGTTGTTCCCAAAAGCGTACAAATTAGCCTGGCGGATTAAGATACTGAAATGTATTTTTGTTTACCTGAAGTAGGCGGTGACCTGGTTGATATCTTCTTCTTCTTCCAGCAGCTGCAGAACTTGCAGCAGGTCTGTTCTCCGCAGCTCCTGGACGGTGATGCGGCCAGACCACGAACGGTTCACGCAGTAGAATATTCTGGCAATCACCTGGAAGAGGAATTACCATCATAAATTGATCATTCACAGCCATAGTCATGTTGTATTGTGCAACAATCGTAACTAAAAAGCAAAAACTCTTGAACGGTGAGCTCATGACATTACGGAATTTTCACATTTTATTAAACTGACCCGTTAGAACAACAAGGTTTCATCTGATACAGCAATGTTACTGCATAATGATCTATAAGGTATCGTTCTAAAGAGCTTATTATGGAGTAGCATTGCTGTCAGGTGAAATCTTATTTTTCCAAGAGGTCGAAACTGGGATCTAAAAAAGGTTCTGATCGGGTCCAATGGCAGCAAACGGGCAAGAGAATCCAGTCAGAGAGATCATAGAGTCTCCCTTAACCGACCCCTCCCGATTTGGCCAGCCACGCTGGAAAGACGGATTCGCTGTGAAGATCAGATCAAACCTCACCCTATGAACCCGGGCAGTTCTGCTAAGTCACCAAACGTAGTAAACCACTTGGGGTGACCTATGGCAGAGAAGTTGGTTATCCAATAAATAGTTTCCGGGGTGGATGTACCCATACCAGCCTCCCAAATGGAAAAAAACAACTATTTGTCCATGCAAAATGATAAAACCTGACATCATAATGTTGCATGTTGTATCCTGTTGGGAAATGTTGTAAACAAGGCCTTATCGAAGTTTACATTGACCCAAAATAAATCCCATGGGGCTCATTTTATCAGCAAACCATACAATATGTCGTGCCTTACAGTGTTAGGCGCTTGCAATGTAAACCACAACTCTAAACATTTAATTTCAACAAATTGATTGTTAAGTATATAATTAAACTGTGATAATTCATTGTAACGAAATTGGGGTAGGTACTATCCTGAAAATTTTCTTTCTTTTATATTTGAATGTATTCTATTTTGAAGGTGTACTAACCTAAAGAGATTCCTTTACTTTTGAATTTGACAGATGAATTTTTCATTTTAGCGGGAATAAATTCAAGGCGGGAAAACACAAAGAAAATACAAATGTCAAAAGGGGTTTCATATGTGTTTAAAGTCCTAACCAAAAAAGCTCAGCATCTAACAGCTGTTGTTTCCAATCTTTTTCTTAGCAGTGGCTATAATAAGTAAATGTTTGTTACCTAATTTGGCTGCAATAAACACTTTTTACAACAGTTTAATATGCCGGAATGCCCGCATGTAAAAGACAACATTATGGCGGGTAAAACTTTTATGTTTATTTAATAAAACCTAAAAAGTATTATCTTTATTATGATAATCGATAATTCTGATTAATTAATTAACCAACAGCGATGTTGTATGTCATGGTTTCGGGCAAATTATAGTGCAATGGTCGCTTTGTTTTAAACTGGATGATTGATTAATTTGTTTCATCAAATTTTCGTATTTTTCAGGCAATTTTCTTGTATTAAATATTGTACATTGTGATGATTTCTTTGTCTATGGTTTTGACAAGTTTGGGTAGCCATAAATTGAAATGCAGCTAGCTTCATGTTAAGAATGCAGCATAACTTTCATTCATTAGATGTTTTTAAAAAAAAGGCGTCCACTTTTTTACTCCTAACTACAAAATACCAAAAATAACATCAAAACATCACTTTTGTTGCAAAATGCCAATGAATTTCGACAAAAAAGACGAAATGAAAAAGGTTCCCGTTTTTACCTGAAGGGAGTGCTTTTGAAGATATAAGGATTGGAAGTTTCGCCCTCTAGAAATTTTTAGAACAATCCACAACATTCGAGAGCATTCCACAACATTTCAGTACATCCCGGAACAATCCGAAATGTTGTGGAATGTTCGGGAACATCCCAGATCATTGTGGAATATTCTAGAACACTCTCAAATGTTGTGGAATGTTCTGGAACATTTTGAACAATTCAAAGCCTTTTTTGTATGGGTAGGGCTACCCTTTAGTAGGGGTATAGAAAAGCAAGATCCGTCGTGGGTTTGAACGTCAATTCAATCTCTTATCAACTACCAGAGCGAAGCCGGGTACCCCAGAAAGTATACATATAAAAGTTAATTATTCCTAGTCCCTACCGTGTGCACGTATCTGGAGTGGAACTCGGTGGCCTCCTTGAGGAAGGACAGGCCGGGATGGGTGTCCACCACATCCTGCACCAGCGGAGCCAGCTCCTCGGGGCCCAGAGAGTCGGAGGCACCCCGAGTCAGGATGTACACGAACCTGGAGGCCTGGTCGTGGCATTGTGTGATTACTCTGGAGACGAAATTACATACAAATGTTAAAAATGTTGTTAAAGTTTTTGTTCTTTTGGATATTTATAAGAGAAAGATGCTAAGGTTTGGTATTCAGTATACTCAAGAATGAGTCAGTTTAGATTGTCAGGGTTCTTGATTTACCAGAGCAACTTAATAGACCTAAATATCTAAAATATGCTATGTCTATCTATATATTTTCGCAGAAATATATCTTCTACCCATTCTTTCGGGAGGATGTACTGAGTGAACACAAGTGAATGATTGGTTTAGGGCAGTTATTGGTAACTTTATGTTTGCATATGGTATTTTTTATTTATTATATTTATATTCTATATTGTTGATATTTAGTCGGAGAAGGTTTGTGTCTTTAATTTTATTAGGCATTTTTAGTTTTGTTAGTAACTGATTGCCGTTTTCAAATATATATATTTTTTTTATTTTGTTTTATTTTTATTACAGTGTCGTCAGCAAAAGATAAAAGTTTTCCATTTAGCGATAATTTAAACGTTTGGTTTACGTATATTACAAATAAAATTGGTCCAATAACAGTCCCTTGGGGAATCCCAAATTCTAATGTTTCATCTATACTTAGTGAGTTATTTAATTTTACTTTTTGACTTCTTTGAGTTAGATAACTTTGTAGCCAATACCTAACCTTACCAATAATACCGATATGGTTTAATTTATTAATTAGTTTTTCATGGGAGATACTATCAAAAGCCTTGCGTAAATCAATAAAAATGCCAAGGCATTTGTTTTTTTTTTTTTATCTAATGCATTATATATAGTTGAGGTTAGTTCAGCAATGGCAGCATCAGTGCCTAGTTTCTCTCTAAATCCAAATTGGCTAAGACTAAGTATTTTATTTTTATCAATGTAGTACATGAGTTGCTTTTTTACGATCTTTTCAAAAATTTTTGCAATGTTTGAGACTAGAGATATAGGTCGATAATTTGATATTTCCTCAGGGCTGCCTGATTTAAAAAAGGGTGTTACGATAGATTTTTTATAAATGGAAAATGGATTTTTTAAATATAGACTGAATCATCGGCAAATGATAACATCTTTCCTTCAATATCCATGGTATAGTGTGTTGATGTCCATAGAAAATAAAAGTGGTCCTAGTACACTGCCTTGAGGTAAACCGCAGGATAGATAATTATTTATTAATAATTATACTTATTGCAAAATAGGATCAGGTTAACTTAGGTTAGGTTATTTATGATATGGTGTGGGACTCACTGTCTCCAGTAGTCGATGAACTTGTGTCCGTCCACCGGCGTGTGCAAGTTCCTCTGTGTGGCCAGGAACAGGGGGGCCTTCCAGTAAAGCGGGCAGTCACACGCCTTCACTATGTGGTGGAAACTCTCGCGGGGAACCTGCAAACAATCAGCAAGAACAACCAATCAAACAGGGTTGTGAGGAAGAGAGAGGGGTGACAGATCGATGCATGCGCGCTCGGGTAACTTTTTTTTTTTTTTTTGTAAAGTGATCCAAATCGAAGGTATGTCAAAGTTTTATTGTTATAATTATATATCGGATATTATTGATTGTTTCCGTTACAAGTAAAATTTATATTAAATATGATTTCTCAATTATATAGGTATCGCCGACCCGGGAACCATTTATTGGATAACTAACACCCATGCCATAGGTTATTCCAAGTGGTTTGCTTTGTTTGATGACTTAGCAGAGGTGGTCGGAGTCATGGGGTGATGTTTGTCTAGGTCTTGGCGATATATGCGTTAGCCTGCCTACTGAGGGAGACCGTTTTTACCTCTCCATTCGGACTCTCACGATTCATTGCCCTGTACTGCAGTGGGATGGATGGATTAATACGTTCGTCACTCCTGGACAAACTAACCCCCAGATTCCTACCCACCCATCATACCTTTTTCCTTCCCAGAACTTCCTCTCCTTTCCTAAACAGACCCTCCACACAGCACCCCTACAGATAACATAGGCCCTGAGGGGAATTATTTTACTCAGGTCCTCCTGTGTGGAGCTAATGTAAAATTTAAAAAAAACAAGAGTGGAGAGACTACGAAGCACCGCACAAAAAGAAGACTCTCTCGCAAGCTAAATCCTATAGATATATATATGTGTTTGTCTCTTTTTAGTGTCGCTATTTTTCGTTTCATCGAGTTTCAAATCACAGCGGTACTAAAGAAGTTTTCACTTCAAAAACGTCTGCGCCTGTCAGCCGCAAATTTCACATGCGCAAAATTGATTAAAAACACCCAAAATACGTAAACTTTTAATTGGATTTGGGAAAAATTACGCAAAAACACATACCAATACAACATCCAATTGAATTTTCATTAATTATTAAAATATAGGTTAGGTTATTTGGTTGACCTGCAATAAAAATGATTAATAGTTTTTCCCCATAGCAATTAAAATATTTTCATAGTAATTAGTTGATATTTACGAGTGTTGTTGAATTTCATTTTCGCTGTGTTTTTCCAAAAATGTTTTCGGGGTTATTTTTAATGCTTGTATTTCTAAAATACGAGTTTTAATATCTTTTGCGAATTTAACCCACTAATTAAATAATCTATAAATATATATGTAGGTATATATAATTTATATAAAAATGGGTTACATCATGGAAATCAAGTCAACTCAACACCTCTTAGAAAAGTCATTAAAACCTATGAAAAAAAGAAAAATATCCCATAACCTAACCTAACGTATTTAACCATTTTTTTAATATACTTTTGTCATCACTTTTAATGACTTTTCAAAGAAGTGTTGAGCTGATTTCATTGAGTTGTCCGGTCACCATAAAAATGAATGTTTGTTATTATTTGCTATACCATTCATCCGATTGCGATGAAGGTTTGTGATTTGTTGTGCGCACGCCCGCGAAGGTTTGTATATATAATTGTGAGCTCTGGCGTTATAAAATTTACGATACGATTGTACCACCCCAGCCAGGAGCACTCCTGTCCCGGTAAGACCGGTACACCAGGGAGCACTGATTTATTAATACTTGGAACGCGTGCTCTGAGGATGGAAAGGAGGTTGGAATTCAATTGGCCGGTATACATTCTAGCGTTATGAAATTTGTATAAAAAATTACTATACGTGACGCGCGGGTCGTTTGAAAATGTGTGTATTTCATATAGTTTATCAGAAAACTAAAGTAGACGAGAGTGGGGAGGCTTCGAAGCACTGCACAAAGAGGATACCGATTATACTATCGCATTCTCTTGAAGGCTAAATCCTACCGATGTATGTGTTTGTCTCTTTTTAGTGTCGCTATTCTTCGTTTCATCGAGTTTCAAATCACAACGGTGCTAAAGAAGTTTTCACTTCAATAAAGAAATCAAAATGAAAAGTGGAATAGAGTTTCGATAGCAATCAAAAATACAAAACACACACGAGACCCGTATGAAAAGGACGTGGGCTGACAATGTCTGCCTTGTGGAATATTAATTATATTATATTGTCTCTACGTGGGTAACGGTAAAACGGTATAAAAATAATTTAGTAATAATGGGCACATTGGCCACAGCTGACTGGTATACGAGGTCGAGTGTTTGTAACTTTAAATTTTAGTATTGTCTGCAATATGACATAATCAAGGACTTTTACATCTTAAGCTGATCAAAATGAACTCGAGAAATCCAATTAGTATGAAACCATCTAACATTATAAAGGTTCCAAAAATTGCGACTAGAAAATGTTATAAAATGTTACCCACAGAATTAAAAAGAAGCATAAACTCGAGAAACCACAGCGTTAAACCATCGTAACATTATGTTGTTCGCCAAGACTGCGATTTTAAAATGTTACCTACAATCAAAGTGAACCATGAAATCGAGAAATCAATTAAGAAAGAAAATAACGCAACATTATGTCTGGAACCAAAACTGTAACTTTAAAAATGCCACCCGAAGAATTAAAATATTAGAAAATGTTACCTACAGAATTAAAATGAAGCATAAATTCGAGAAACCATGAAATTAAAGATTACGACTTGAAAATGTTACCTGCAGAATTAAAATAAAGCATAAACTCGAGAAATTAATTAAGAAAGAAACCATCATAACATTATGTGGGTCCTAAAGATCGCGACATGAAAATGTTACCTACAGAATTAAAGTGAAGCATAAACTCAAGAAATCAATTTAGAAAGAAACCATCGTAACATTATGTCGGTCCTAGAGATTGCGACTTGAAAATTTTACTTACAGAATTAAAATAAAGCATAAACTCGAGAAATCAATTTAGAAAGAAACCATCGTAATATCATGTGATTTCTAAAGATTGCGACTTGAAAATGTTACCTACAGAATTAAAATGAAGCATAAACTCGAGAAATCAATTTAGAAAGAAACCATCGTAATATCATGTGATTTCTAAAGATTGCGACTTGAAAATGTTACCTACAGAATTAAAATGAAGCATGAACTCGAGAAATCAATTTAGAAATAAACCATCGTAAATTCTACGATTCCCAAAGACTGCGACTTCAAAATAATGGTGAGGTATGATTTTAGATTTTCACGGCCTAAGGTATTTTTCGTTATTATTTTTGGGGTGTTATGCCGTGTTGCGCTACCTCCTTCTTTAGCCAACGTTTTGGACAGCGTACAGTATCCAAAGCAAAAATGAAAAAAGGCTTGAGGATAAAAGTATCTCTCTGAACCGTCAGAAATCCATTTTAGTATTTATCCTGTAATGTCCACCATAAATGCCTAATTTCTATCAAACGAAAGAAGTAAGAAATATGTACGAATTTAGAACTAGCGATCATTTTTACAAAATAATACGTAAACTGTATTGAATTTAGACATTTACAAAAGCTTCGGACAATTAATTAATAAAACATGGCGTTTAACCTAAAAGGACATTACGGTTTATTTACCAAAAAATCAAAAGATAAATAATCCAATTAACAAAGCACACAATTCCCGTCACGTTTATCAGATCCACATTTCTGGCCAGAATTCAATCCGGGGTACAGTGACTACTGCGGGTAAACGGCCCTAAAGGACTTTAGTCAGACAAGGAGAAATTTGTAATTTGATGTACGAGTATTGCCCGGCGGTCGGTGCTTTGTCATTTAACAGAGATTTAAAAGGTCTGTCATTTTTTGCCGCAGTAAAAAAAAAACAGTTTTAAATCGTTTGGGGAATAATTTTGTCCAAGGAATAACTGGTATTAAATGTATGAAATGACCATTTAAACAATATTCGCTATTGAATTAGACGCATTAAAAGACCAAACGAGAAAAATATCAACAAGATGAGCAGTGCGTAATGCAATTTTAGAGTAACCTATGGCAGAGTTGTTGGTTATACAATAAATGATTACCGGGGCGGCGGTATCCATAATTGCATCACAAATTGGACGAAGCTATTCTTACCGCGAAAGAAAACTCTCTCGAAGTAAACGTCCATTCACTACTTCTAAGCCCTCCGAGCTATTGGGATTTCTATGTCCTTTGAGGGCTAGTTAAATGAAAAGTTATCGTTATTACCGAACTGTATTATCATCCGCGTATCGGTGTATGGGTGCACACAGCAAAAGGTTATTGATGTGCAACCAAAACAAAGTTGGAAACAGAAGCGATCCCTGTGGGACACCAGAAATAATCGAAAAAAAAAACATATATTCAAGCTCTGGTACATGGCTACAAGTATTGAAAATATCCACATTTTCTCTAGTGAGTCTTCTCAGGAGCATCATTGGTAAGTTAGTTCTGCACGTGGAAAGTCAGTGGCTTAGCGTGAAATTATCTAGGACGTGGAAATCCTTTTTTAGCCAGAATGGTATTGGTAATAATTCGTTCCGAAACTTATTAGCCATCAGCACTAATGTGGCATCCCTCCTAGAACTGACTGCAGATGTCCAACACTCTCAGGATAAATTCTGTTGGAAACACAGCCATGGGTAAAAACCGAATTCTCTCATATAGAGGTATCACAATAAAAACTTTTTTTGTATTTTCTCAACCATTAATTAGTTCATAGACGGAGTACTCAGACACCCATACCGAGAATTCTACATTTAAGATAAAGTAAAGCAGCCTTATAACTGTAAGGTTGTTCAACTCCTTTGAATTGTGTATGACAAAACCCAACATCTTTGTGGCTGAGATGAGGTCCGAATGTGTTTGTGATTGGATAACGGAGTCTAGTAAGCTCATTGTCTTTTTTACATTAGTTCCACACAGGAGGTCCTAGGGAGAGAAAAAAATCCATCAGGGCCTATCTCGTCTTTGGAGGACCTTTGTTATCATTATTGTAGTGTGGAGGCTCATTTTAGTGTAAGAAATGAGAATAAAGTTCTAGGAAGGAAAAAGGTTTGAGGGGTGCGTAGAAATCTGGGAGTCAGTGTGCCCAGGAGTGACGGATATTGAATCCATCCCTCCTACTGGGGTGCAAGGCGATTGGTTGAAAGAGTCTTTCTGGAGAGTTGAAAAGATCTTCCTCAACCAATCTCTCCCGATCCGCCTACAAGACCTTCACAAACCTCACAGCATGAATCCGGGCAGCTCTGCTACGTCACCGAAAGTAGTCAACCACTTGGGGTGACCCATGGCAGGGGTGTTGGTAGGGACACAAAAAAGTATCGTCACTTTGTGGCATCGAGTACTTTCCCTTTCGATACCGATACTTTTGTACTCGATACTTTGTATTCGATACTTTTACTCAATGAGTGCTTTTGGCAAGTATCGATACCTATAAAAAATTGGCTAAGCGGCTCATGTTTATGGCAACGCCATCTAGTTTAATCATAGCAAACCTTCTAAAACATTTTATTGCATTGGTATAATTGCAAGCACAAGCGATCTATTATAATTCAAGAAAAGCAAGTTTATTTTTTTATCTAAGCATTTAGTTACTGAAAAACACCATTAGGTGAAAAAAATCTGAAAAGTGCCATACATACTGAATGTATTGCAAAAATGTTGTTTTACTTTTTAGTTCGTGTTTTAACAGGGCAGCTGTGTTTCATTATTTATTTAATTAATTTAACGCACGTTTAGTTTTGCAGTTGTTATGTACAAAAAAAACTTTCCACTTTTTTATGAGTACCTAAGATAGCAATTTGTGAATTTACATGTCCTTCTATGTTACTGATTATACGTACTTACATTTGATTGTTTCTTTTTTTATTTCACTGGCGTTGACGTCCTTTTATCTTTTGTAACTAAAATAGATACTTGAATTTGAAAATTCTGATTCTAGGGAGGGGGTTTTATGCTGTAAATCTAGCCCTATGAAATGTACTCGATACTTTGAAGTATCGATACTTTTGTTTTAATACTTTTACGAGTACGATACTTTTTTTCCGATACTACTCATGAGTACAGTATCGATAGTTTCTATTCGATATCGTGTCCCTAGGTGCTGGTAATTCAATAATTGATACTTAGGGGTATACCCGCCTCCCAAATTGTCTGTGGCTACATTAGAATGATATTGTTAGAGTCTCACCTGGCTATTGGGGAAGGTGTTGAACGCAGATTGCACCTTATGCACAGCCTGGTCGATGCCCGACTGCGGCGGCGGGCGTCCTCTTGGGAAGTGGAAGCGCGGCACTGGGGCTCGCCGCCCGCCCGCAGCCAGCGGCAGTCCCGCGGCGAGGGCGGCCGCTGCGTGCGCGGTGCGCTGGGGGCGGGCGGCAGCGGTGGCGGTAGCGGTGGAGCGGTCGCCGGGCGGCGCGGAGGAGCAGCGGCCTAGCCCATAGGTCTGCAAATAAAATAAAGATATTATTAGTAAATAAACTAGAAAACATAGAGATTCAGAAACATTGCAAGTTTGATATAAGAAAGACAAACATTTACGGGTTACTACTCCGATTTCTAACATTTGAAATTTTAAGTAACCCCCGACACAAAAAGAGCTGATAACCTTGAAACGCCTGAACAGATTACGTCAGCTTTCAAACGAAAAAAACGCATCATTCGTTTAAGAGCTACGATGCTACAGACAGACACACTCCTTGCGTCGCGTCGGGTGTTAAAAACAGACGGGCGGACGAAAAATCCAGATACCAAAAATATTTGAAAATCTACCACTAACATCACAGCCAGCCGACTATTTATACTTTTGATATAAAGGCATACAGAGCTCAGGGCCAAAAAGGCCCCTCTCTCTTTCATCATGAGTTTATATTATTTGGTTGTTGAAAAAAAATTTTTTTTACTTAACTCCACACAGGAGGCCCTGAGGAAAAAAAATACCCTCAGGGCGTATTTCATCTTTAGAGATGCTGTGTGGAGGGTCTTTTTAGGGAAATGAAGTTAAGGGAAGGAAATAAATATATGAGGGGTGGGTAAGAATCTGGGGGTCAGTGTTTCCAGAAGTGACAGACGTATGAATCTATTCCTTCCACTGCGGTGTAAAGCGATGTTCCGAGAGAGTCCCGCTGGAGAGGTCAAAAGATCTCCCTCAACAAATCTTTCCAATGCCATGCAGCAGGTGGGCAGACGAGATTCTAACAAACCTCACCCCATGAATCCGGGCACCCTTTACTAAGTCACCAAAAAAATTATGCAATTTGTAGTTTGTTAAAAATTATTTGCAAAGGGACTGCAATATGGGGAGGTTAAACTTTATAGAGGATTTGCTTTGGTTTTTTATGTTTTATACGTAAGTTTTCGTAATACTGGGTGAGACAATTTTAATACGCGTTTTCATGGGTAAAATGTATTTTTTTTAATAAAGGTATTCAAAGATATTGTCAATATCTTTGGAGTTTTCAGAGTCTTTATAGAGTTAGGATACCCTTATCCATTAGCCAGCTCAGGAAATGAACACACGGCGAAGGGACCCAAAAGACATGCCGATTCAGCCACTGACTGGTCAGTACATGAAGTGTAATGAATCTTTTTCTACTCGACAAGGCATAGAAATCGCTGGTTAAAGTTTATCGTCCTGTTATACCCTGTATAAGGTGTAAGTAACTAAGTAGGTACTAATAGCAGGCCGTAAAAATAAGGGAGCGTTTTCACTTTCAATATTGAATAGGGGAATCTATCTTTTTACTTTGGGTCGACCCTAGTAGGCCATCAATACAACATGGCGCTTTCTTCGATTGAACTTATTCCTACCAATTTCCAATTAGCGCTTTTATTCTTACAGTGACGATTCACGATTACGGTACCGTGACGGCACAAAAAGGCAATAAACATACGTTCCTTATCACAATAATGCTGCAGCTCTTTCAAAAGATGAGATACACAGTAGAGCTGAGAAGTAATAATTTTCTTGCATATCTCTCACACACCGCACCGTGACGTCTCCGTAGACCCCTACAATAATACTAGCCGTGACGATAATTTTGAAAGTATGGAATATAGTTACAAGGATAATATTGAAGTGTGAGTGAACTTAAAAAAATAAAAAACGAAAATGTAAATGTGTTCAGGTTTTGCTTTTGGTCTTAAACATAATATAATGCTGTAGCTCTTTCTCACATACTAAATAACATCAGTAGAAAATGAGACAAACGGTGAACGTATGACTGCACCCCCTTAAAGAAAACATACAATCATTTTCGTACATCTCGTTCAAACGTACAAAGAAAATGAAACGCAATTCCCGTCGCCGTGGCTGAGCCGTAATAAGATGTAGGCATATCTGTTTCTTCCAAAGGAAAAAAGTAGTACTTTGGAGGAAACAGACACACGTATTTTGTGTGTCTCATCTTTTGTCTCACCATTATTTAATGTGTAAGAAAGAGCTGCAGCATTATAGCGATAAGGAACGTTAGTTTAAAAGCGCTCTTTGACTCGTCTTTCGGAATCGTTACCCATCGCCTGCAAACATTTGCGCTTATACATACATATGAAGTACTAACGACGAAAAAATATATTTTCTTCAAATAATAATAAATCACCATCAGAAACAACAGAGGCTTTGTAGCGACACGAGTACAAATTGCCCATCAATTATTGCCCGATCCCATATTAAATACCTACTAGTAGGTACGTGACCAAACTCACAATTTCCAAACATAACTATAAATAACTAACCATCAAATCGTTTCTCCGCAGGGGTAGGTAGAGGGGATGAACCGCCACACAACTCTTGTCTTTGGATATACTACTTGCTTCACTCACTTACATACATCGTCTCATACACTCTTTGGTTGTTCTGACTCGTGACTTGACTTAGCTCAAATATTTGATTCATTTGACTACGAGATGTCTTTCTTGGGGGTCTTTTTTTTACATTAGCTCCACAGAGGGTGCTGTGTGGAGGTTTTTTTTTTAGGAAATGAAGAAGAGGTAATACGTAAAAGGTAAGAAGAGGGGTGAGTGGAATCTGGGGGTAAGTGTGTCCAGGAGTGACGGACGTATGAATCCATCCCTTAAACTGCGGTGCGAGGTGATTTATCGAGGGATTCTGGCAGGAGAGGTCAAAATACCTCCTCAACCAGTCTCTCTCGATCCGGCCCACCACGCAGCAGGTGGGCAGCCTAGACCTAGACAAACCGCGGTGCGAGGCGATGTATCGAGGGATTCTGGCAGGAGAGGTCAAAATACCTCCTCAACCAGTCTTTCTCAATCCGGCCCGCCACGCAGCAGGTGGGCCGCCTAGACCTAGACAAACCGCGGTGCGAGGCGATGTATCGAGGGATTCTGGCAGGAGAGGTCAAAATACCTCCTCAACCAGTCTCTCTCGATCCGGCCCGCCACGCAGCAGGTGGGCCGCCTAGACCTAGACAAACCGCGGTGCGAGGCGATGTATCGAGGGATTCTGGCAGGAGAGGTAAAAATACCTCCTCAACCAGTCTCTCTCGATCCGGCTCGCCATGCAGCAGGTGGGCCGCCAAGACCTGGACAAACCTCACCCCTTAAACCCTTGCACCCCTGATAAGTCACCAAACGTAGTGAACCACTTGGCAATGGCAGAGGTGTTGGTTATCCAATAAATGGCGGCGGTCCCAAAATCCTCCTTGCACTCCCTTCTTTATTAATCTGCTCTCTATGTATAAACCATCTAAGTGTGGTCAAGGGGCAAGGCATTCGACTAGCAATACAAATGTAACGGGTTCGAATCCCGGCGTGCGCAAGTAAATTTTATTTGATAGATTTGTGTTATTTCACACTTTATTCACTTAAAATAATATATAGCATAATTGCAGCACGTTCTAGAATGGAAGATATTCTCCGAAATGATAAGTACATATATAGAACTCCGCCCCGGCAAGAAAAAAACTTCTGGGTTAGGATCCTAGATGTGACCGTATCTTTTTCTAATTTTCTGTTTCAGATTTTCAATTGAGTTTCGCTAATATTGTCTTCATTAATTAAATATTACAATTTGAGGTTTTGCTCATTAAATGAAAAAAATGTATGGAATTGTAAACCATATGCAACCATTTTTTTTCTTAACCTTGTGTAAAAAATATCCACTTTGAAAGCCATATGGGCGTGAGTAAATAAATAAAAATACAGATGTTCATTTTCACATTCTTTCAGGGTCATTATCGATCTTTTCATCTCTCGTGAACACAATTTATGTACTTTCCGTGAATAATATTATTTCGACTAGATATGTTTTTAAGATTTTTACTTCCAAAAGTATTTTGGTTATTTTTTTTTGGGGTGTTATGCCGAGTTGAAGCGCTACTTCCTTCTTTAGTCAACGTTTCGGACAGCTTTAGCTAAAGAAGGGGGTAGCGCAACACGGCATAACAACCCAAAAACAAATAACAAAATTTATTTCGACTAGATTATATTAAATACTAGCAATACCCGGCATGCGTTGCAATGCCACTCAAAGAAAAAAAATTACTATCTTCTATCTATCTACTACCGCCCCCCGTTCCCCTCCAGCGCTCCCTATCCACCCACCTTCCCCTTCCACCTTTTCCACCTCCCCTATCCCCCTCGAGGCCCTCCCCCTCTCCTTAGTTCCCCTCCCCCCTCCCGGATTTTTCTCCCCCTCCCACCTCCCCTCCCTATCGCTAAACTAAATAAAATACACATATTTATCAAACACCTTATGTAATTTTTTATACAAATTTCATAACGCCAGAGCTCATAATTATATATAGACACCTTCGCAGGAGTGAGCATAACAAATCACTAAAGTTTCATAGCAATCATATGAATGGTGTAGGAAATAATTTCATAACGCCAGAGCTAACCATTATATAAAGAAACCTACTCGGGCGTGCTCGGAAAAAATCACGAAGCATCACGATGGGGGGGGGGGGGTAAAACGAGATATCACGTGTATTTATTTTTCATTGAACGCACGATTTCTAAAGGTGAAACGTCCTAAACTTGTACTAAAAAAAATACACGTGATTTGGGGGGGGGGGGGGGGGGTTAGCCTAAAACCTCACCACATATCACCAGGGGGGGGAGGGGGGTCAAAAAGTTGCTAAAAAGCATCACGTGATTAATGGACGACCCCTAAAGTTAAAAAAGGCAATTTATGCACTCTAGATAGGAAGAAACGAATTCTGAATTATATGTAGTTTCAATTGTGCTTACGGAACAAGGGTCGGATTCCTGGACGTGTTGAATAGTAGGTAACGATATTGCGGATTCCTTCGCCAAACAAGGAGCGTCCAATCCTATTGTTACCCTCGTAAACTATATTCCCCTAACTGACATTTTTTCCATCATCAAAGATAGATCCCGCAATGTTTGGACAGAGTATTGGAACATTGCTAGTCAATCCAAGGGAGTCTGGCTGCTGACTATCCCATGAAAACCGTGGTTTGAACAATTCCCCCATTTTTCCAAAAAATAAATATCCTCATTTATTCAAATGAGAATCGGTCATTGTTCCGTTCCTTTAAAATTCATATTCTTGAGTACCTAGACTGCACATTCTGTGGTCCAGAGTGGGAACTTTAGATGACATATTTTTTGGTTGTACCTCTCTAAAATTGCCTCCTCTCCATACTCTCCTCTCCTCAACATCTCATCTCTTCTAAGTCTGAACTCGACTCAAATCTTCAATTTAAGTTTAGTTTAATAGGTGTACAACACTGCTATAGCAGGTGGCATTATTGTGTATAACTAATTGCGGGACAGAAGATAAAAAGAAGCGCTGGGAAAAAAACAGAATGGGTAGTTAGTATTTAGTCTACCGGGTAATTTGGACAAATTGGTCAATTAGGTAATAAGAGACGAAGAAAGGATTCCTCTAATTTGGCCGGAATTAAGAAATGCGTAGACTGTATTTCAAAACGAATAGCTACCAAGTGGGGGAAACGTTAAGATGATACTTAAAAGAATTCAAATTCTACTTTTTCACAGATGGCGATAATAATTGGATAATTTGTAGAGCACAGTTTTTGTGAAAAATCACCTCCAAATCTAACTTTATTATTAACAATAGATACAGAAATAGTTGATCCGCCGACAGTCGATCCAGCGGAAAGTTGATCCCTCGGACAGTTGATCACTTAAAGATTATTTCTTCAAGTAAGTATGCAAAGAGGACATACTGCCGTACAACAAAAGTCGATATACTTGCATTTATCTGCAGTCGTCTTAAGTGAAAATCGGCTATAAAAATATTTTAACTAACAATAATTCTGACTCCCCGAAGTGCAATCGGCTTAAAAAACTGCTAAAACAATTTGCAAATAATATAACTTATTTTATCTGACTACTACACAAGAGCCCCAACTGCTCCCAACCGTCTGGAGCCAGTGAGAATATGGCATCCTTAATTTTGGTATGTTGTGAAGCTGAGGGAAGTGAGGAGAAAGAGATATGAAAAATGTACCTGGCTATTCAGATCTAGTCACCAAACACGGCTAAAGACATTTGAAGTAACGTTTCAATTCAGAATGATGGTGTTACACCAGAAAAAATAACTGAATATCGCTCTCACTGTCAGACATGGTGTAGTGAACACTGCTACTGATTGTTGAAGAATGAGCAATGAGCATTCGTTCGCCTGATCTAACATCCCTAGAGCTGGAGCAAGAATTCTGGTTCTTGATGTTCTCGTTCTTGTTCGTTGGTATTCTTTTGGTGTAAATGGTGAAAATGAAATACCGTTTACACGCTTTCGTCCAACTCTAGCTCTATGCTCCGATACACTGGTCCAATGCAGTCAACCCTTAGGTCAGCAACATCATCAGCTATATGCAGACTAATGAAACCTAAACGCAAGCCAAATACTAAGTTTGGAGATAGCGCTTTCGGAGTATCTGGGCCTAAGGCTTGGAATAAACTCCCTTCGGAACTAAGATGCATAACAAGCTCAACAGAATGTAGGTCCACACTAAAAACATACCTTTTTGGGCTCTCATACCCTTAACTTAAATATATCTATCTGAGAGCATCACTCTTATTTTTCCTATGATGTGTCTTCATCACACTTTTCTTATTGGATTAATATTATTCGAACCCTTACACAACAATTTGCTCCTTACCGAGGGACGAATCACATTTAGAAGATAAATATTGTGATCAAATCCTTGTATTATTGTACCGCCCATCATAAAATTTTGCTTTTGCTTTCCAAAAACCGCTCTTAGAACATATTATAATTTTTATACATAAAAATGAATCCCTGTTTCCCTTGGTCACGCCATAACTTCAGAAGACTTTACCTATTTCATCTTTTTTTTAAAGTTTTTTAATACTTTGTAAAAGGTTCTTACGGAAAGATAAATTAAGAAAATTGGGCATAAAATTGAATAATTTCAGAAAACTTAACGACTATTTTAACTTCGCACGTTTGACAGTTTGCGCTTTTGGTGAAATTGAATTTAGCAGGCAACTGTTTTTTTTTGTATTACAAGATTTGTATATGGATTTTTCAACTTATAGATATTTTAAACAGGTAAAATATACCTATATTAGGTGCCAAATTTGATTGACTGTTCTTATAATAAACAAAAATTAAAAATTTGAATAAAAAAATTGTAATAGGTGGCACGCGAACTGTTTGAAAACTGAATTTACTGGAACTGAATATATGTAACGCGGGAGGGGGGTTTGGGGGAGGGGGAAGAGGGAGAGGGGAGAGAATGGGCGGGGAAGGTGGAAGGGGAACGCGGGAGGGTAGGGGATGCGGGAACGGGGACGCACGGGAAAGGACATGCAGGGAGAAACAATTTATTTCTTTGAATGTCCTTTGCAACGCATGCCGGGAACCAGCTAGTATATTATAGTTTGTAGTTAGAAGTAAGATTGTAGAGTAGAGATATGTTATAAGTTTGTCAGCGCCTTTGGGATGATATTTCACAAAAACGGCGCTATATAAGTCATCCAAATATTATTATCTATTATTATGCTCGTTTGGTCTAATCCCACCTTGAAAGGTTATAAAGTTATATGACTGAAGGTTAAACTAAGGTAGGTACATACTAAAGTTTTATGTTCCCTACTTTTCCGATAGTTTATTACTGAAGTGTTTGTGATATAGAAAACTTTAAAGGGCATCGGGAAGATTGAAAAGTAGTTTTTATCTTTATTTAAAATTTTTATAATAAAACTAATTTCTAATTAAATGCAGACAATATTAGCGAAACTCAATCGAAAATCTGGAAACTTCATATTGATAAAAAAAATCATAAAAAGATATTGGCACCTCTGGGATTCGAACTCAGGACCTTCGGCTTTCCGGGCCGCTGCTCTACCTGATTTTTCCGTTTTCAAATTTTCGATTGAGTTTGGCTAATATTGTCTGCATTTAATAAAATATTAAAATATGAGGTTTTACTCATAAAGTTAAAAATAAAAATAAAACGAATTTGTTTTGTGGATATGTCTGTGATTGTAATTCTGGTTTAATTAACTCGAATATGTTTTGAATTCGAGTTTTATTTTCAAATTTTGAACTGATTTTGTCAAAAATTCAGACAAGCGATAAGTACCTACCTACAATATAATATATTTTAAAATAAAAATATTTGGTAAAGTGTAAAGAAGACGCCGCATGCAAAGACATTAATACTGGACGCGGGGTAGAAATCTCAAAGTGGGAAGCCAAACACAATACGATTGTAGCTGTCTCTATTCCTAGTACTTTAGTACTAAACTGCTACGCGTCGAGTGAGGTCGTGTCTTACCAGTAAGTAAATTTCATAGCAAAGCGCCAAAATGCCCTCCTGTGTGATGAGAAAATGCTTAAATTACACGGCAAATAGTCGTAAAGGCGAAGGAATAACACTTCATTAGCAAGTACACGCAAATTACTTATTATTATCAATTATTATAATTATGACAGTTAATTTTATAATAATACGTCATTGTATTCTTTACCCTTCCCTGTCCATTGTGTAACCGAGTGAGAGTATCTTGTTATCTCAGTCACACCCGTGATGTGAAAGCAGTATTCGGCGAAGAAATTAATAAGCCGCCCTACTATAGTATATCTATGACATTCACACACGTAAATTCTTTGATTGTCTATCTTTATCACACGGGAATAAAGTTTTTAATTTAGAAATTATATTTGAAAACCGCTGAAAACAAAAGAGTGTTGCTTGCTTTCCACATTATATTGTGAGTATGCGAGACTATGGCGAGTCTATTTATAATATAACGTCATTGGCCGCATGCCGCTACACTTTACATGGGCATACATTTTGAAAAGTAAACTACTTCAAACTTAATTACCTCAAGATCTATCGGTTTCAGTCGAGATAGACGGAAAAATATGCATTTAAATTTTTATTTCATAAAACTTTTTTGTACGTAATTTTTCCTTTACGAATGACATTTCATGATGTATTCTTTCCGTTTTGAAGGGGTACCAATTTTTAAATATTAATAAAGGTTGCCATACCCGAAAAATTATTACCTCAAGAAAAACGTCTCAGTTTTCTAGTAGTTTAGCGGCTACGCTAGGTTTGTGTAACATGGTTTGTGATACAAAAGAAAGTGCCGCTTTATAACGCCTACTCGCGTCAAGGCAAGAAAAACATCCCAGTTTTCAAGTAGTTAAGCGGCTACGCTAGGTTTGTGTAACATGGTTTGTGATTCAAAAGAAAGTGCCCCTTTATAACGCCTACTCGCGACAAGGCAAGAAAAACATCGGCAACACCGTTGCCAGCGATCTCCAAAAATTACCTATTTTAATTCCTAAATATACTCCAATTATGTATTTATTCAGAACATGAAAATTTGTATGGTGCAACCTTTAGTACCTTCCTCGAATATGTGTGATTTTTTGCGATATGACAATCTTTTTTAATATTTATCGATTGGTACCCTGGAAATCGGTCAGTATGCAAAATAATGTAATAAGAAATGTCAGCCGTAACGAGAAATTACGTACATTTTTTTTAAAATATAAATTGAAATGCATATTTTTCCACCGGTCCCGACTGAAACCGATGTTTTTTATGGTAACTAAGTTTAAAAGTAGTGTAAATCGGCTTGTTCACAAATTAATAAATATTTTAATTGTCAATTATGATTTGAGATTTTCACGATTATCGTGATATATTCTTGGGGTATTATGCCGTGTTGCGCTGCCTCCTTCTTTAGTCAACGTTTCGGACAGCATTACAGTGTTCAGAAAAAGGGCAGATGTGCAATGTCATATTTCAAAATTGGAATTGATGTGTAAAAAATTCAGACAAGCGATAAAGTAGCTACCTATAAATGAATACATTTTCGTGAATAAGAGCTTATAAATGTTGGGATTTATACCTAAGCTAACTAGAAATTTCATCAATATGAAGTGTATTAAGACGACGATATACCTACCCTAAAATATATTCAGAATCTTAACGACGCGACGTAAGTAAAGAAGCCGTGTATACAAATTGCGACTCGCGACCCGTGTATTAGACGGACCTACTGACGAATTTGGCCTATCAAAGGAAAGAGGAAGAAGACAAATAATGTGGGAATCTTAATGACGGAAGTAAAGAAAGCGTGTAAACAAATATGTGCCCGAAGCATGGCCTATTGGACGGACGTACGGTGGAATTCACCCTAGCAGGCCTGGAGATTCGACCTTTCCGCCGCGTTCATTTTAATTAATTCTGAAGAACGTGTTACAAATATTTAAAATGTGTCTCCATGTCGCGCTACCGAAGTTATTAATTCATCGTCTAGAAAAATAAAATCTGGTGCTTACCGCTAACTTTATAGTTGAAAAACGAGTTTTAAAATCGTTGTACATAAAATATATTAAAGGTAAGGTATTGTTTTTATTAATCTTAAATACAAAGAACTTACATCCCCAGTGATCTGTTGGAATAAAAAAGTTAATAGTTAGTTAATACAAAATATTGTTAATGAGGCAGTTCAGTTGTGTATACACAGTTGTGGACACCGGACACCGGACACTGAAAATTGGACACTGGACAATGGACACTGTAACGCTGTCCGAAACGTTAGCTAAAGAAATAAGATGCATAAAACTGTATAATTTTTACCATGTATTCGTATGTAAAAGTACTAAAAAATGGCGTTAATAACTAAATAAATAAATATTTCTCATAGAACGCTTGTTTTGGTTCTGATGTGTACATGTACTTTAGCTTCACAAATCCTACAATTATAATATCCCATAATAAAAAATAACAGTGTTAATCTTTATTGACCTTCCAGGTAAGTATGGTCCTGTATATTTTCTGTACAGTACATTTTTATAGCAGCATCGCGTTCATTGGTTAAATCACTGTACATATAGTTTCGTATCGGTGATCGACGAACCAGTGGATGCAATTTTTAGCCATAAGTTGTTACAGTGGTTTGTCTAGTTTGTAGTTAGAAGTTAGATAGTAAAAATGTATTATAAGTTTGTACAGCGTCCTTGTGGTTATTTTTCGCAAAAACGGCGCTATAAAACTAGTCCAAATATTATCTATTATTATTATTTTATCCCGTAATTTTTTACGAGTTTTCACTAGCATCATAATATTCGGCATCCAAATACAAAACTATGAGCACCGCTTACAACGGAGCTCTCAACGGCAAGATAGACCAAATTTTTGGCGATCATAAAATTAAAGGGTTTTTGATTTTGGGTAATTTCAAAATGGTCGTAAACACGAAGCGTAATATTATTGAGAAGTTATTTAGCATTATTTTCCCCGTCAGTCAATGGCAATTAGGCTCTGGTGGGATGATGAGATCATACAGTGACTGTGACTGGATGTAATAACAGTGCTTGGGTTATTGCGACCTAGCCTAAGAGTTAGCAGTACCTACCTAGTACACAGAGGTGGCGCATCCAGAGGTTTAACGTGTGCAGTGCACATGGGCGGCCGATTTTATGAGCGAGGTACTGACACACTTTTTTAAATGTTCTTTACATTAGCTCATTAGGAATCTGGGGGTCAGTGTGTCCAGGAGTGACGGACGTATGAATCCATCCCTCCCACTGCTGTGCAAGACTATGTTCCAGGAGAGTACGGCTAAAGAAGTCAAAGGGACTCCCTCAACCATTCTCTTCCGATCCGGCATTCCATGCAGATGTTGGGCAAACGCATCCACCGCCAAGATTTGGACAAACGTCACCCCCCGGACCCCTGCTAAGTCACCAAACATAGTCAACGACTTGGGGTAACCAATGGCAGTGTTAATTGTTCAATCAATGGTTCCCGGGGCGGCGGTACCCCTACATCGCATGCTCATTAAGTGTACACATTTGCTCATAAATGAGCATGCTTGGTTTGAGCATATTCATGAATGAGAATACTCAAAGCCAATAATTGAACACACATGCTCCGTGGTCAAGGAATAAAGCTCTTGACTCACAATCTGAAGGTGGCGAGATCGAATCCCGGCGCGCGCAAACGAATTTTATTTGATTAATTTGTGTTATTTTACAATTAATTCATTAAAAATAGTATATAGTACATTTGCGCACGTTCCAGGGATGAAGATACCCTCATTATCGCCCTGGTGTAAGACCTCCAATCAGAATTGAAACGTTGCTTGAAATGGCTTTAGCCGTGTTTGGTGACCAGATCTGAATAGCCAGGTACTTCCCCACCTTCCTCTTTCTCATCTCCTTCCCCTCCCAACTACCTTCTGCCTCACAATATACTCTAATTAGGGATGCCATAGTCTCACTGGTTATAGGCGGGAGCAGTTGGGGACTCTTGTGCCGAATTCATATAAAAAGAAGAAAAAAAAAATTAATCTGCGATGCCTTATAACCCGAATTAAGTATTTTTAGTAGTTTTAGGTAAAAAAAATATTTAGCAATAAAAAGTTCTTATCAAAAGTTACTTTTGATAAAAACTTAGGACTTGTGGCAGAATTTTGGTTTTCGCACAAAGGCGGCGGGCCTGCCATACCCAATCCTAGTACCACTGGGAAACAAAGGACTATTGTGTGCGCGCCCGTTCAATCAGCATCATTCAATGATGGACTATTATTGTGGAGATAATTTGCGATACCCGACAGTGCATGAATAGAGGAGATGATTGTATTTTGTTCTCTTCAAATTACGTATCTGGGCATTTTAAACTTTTCAAATTCATAAAATCATGCAACTATTTGTTTTCCCAAACAAAACAAACCATCGGCGCATATTTATACCATGAATTTTATTTTTTTGAAGCGTCATTGAGAAACAGCATTTTGTATTTCTTGCGCATACATGTTGTTTTTAGTGAAGAAGAGACAATACGTACCTAGTGTGTAGTAGAGGGAATGAACGAAGAAAGGAATAACAGGAGTATACACGACGCAAATGCGAATGGTAAAAGAAGTCAGGGCGCCCGAGGAAGGCAAAGTGTATCAGATACTTGAGTCGAGCCATGTCCAGAGTTAAAATAATGAAACGATGCATGAATGTGAATGAGACAAAGAATGTGTGCCAAGACCGAATTTTTGGCGGTTCATCCTCTATGCCTCCCCTTACGGGGAAACAGCGTGATAATAATAATAATAATAATATTTGAACGATTTATATAGCGCCGTTTTTGTGAAAAATCGCCTCAAGGGCGCTGTACAAACTTAACATACATGTCTAAAACCTAGAAAAACTACAAGCTAGACAAACAATTAAAAAAAAAATGGCTAAAAATTGCATACACTGGTTCGAAAATATATGTACAATGTTTTGACCAATGAACGCGATGCTGCCTAAAAATTAATAAATGGTTAGTTAGTTAGTTAGATGGTTGGTTAGTGCATTGATTTTCAAAGTGTGGGGCGCGCCCCCCTAGGGGCTAGATATGTGGAGGGGGCTCGGGCGCGGGCGTAGGCGGCGGTCACCACTCCTCTCTTCATTCCAAATCTTGTCAAAAACATGCAAGCTCATCCGTCGCATTGACTTTTCTTATAACAAGTGTGTAAAAGAGATATTTTTATAATAAAACATCTGAAAATGTATTTTTGGACTTTATTACCTACACTTATTTTATTTTACAATTGCTTGGCGAGCCCACTTGCTTTTACTTGCTGGGCCCTGGGCCGAGGGGAGGCGTGGGCATATTCATTTTAAGCAGTAGGGAGGCGTGATACTTATAAGTTTGGGAACCCCTGGGTAAGTGTATAAGTCGTTCGAATTTGAATATTTTAAAAGTTTACAGTGTGCTATTTTTAAATATTGAATTAATGCAAATCTTGAGATTCGACAAATCTCGACTCCAAATATGATCCAGATTCACCAGTTTCGCGCTTGTACCACTAGTTTCCGGACACCGTGTAGGGCATAATATATGATGCGTATTTTAAACAATCTATGGATTTTGACACTAGTACAACTTTAAAAAAATATATATTATAGATATCGACCACTAGCGTGTTGCTCCAAAAATCGTTAAAGTTGCCTGGTTTGAAGGCATTCAAACAGATATTCAGTATACAAACTAGACAAAGAAAGTATTTTAAAAGAAACGAAAACGCACAGACATAAAACATTTTCTTTTAATAGAGTTGATAATAAACAAAAATTTTAACAAAACAAAAAACGACTTAAAAAAATGCACTAAAAAGTAAAAAAAATATTTCGTACGATTGTTATTTTTGGAGTCGGTGTCAGCCAAGGTAACTACAAACATAAGTAGTTATAGGTGAGATGTGGAGATCTTGGCTGACACCGACTCCAAAAATAACAATCGTACGAAATTATTTTTTTTACTTTTTAGTGCATTTTTTGAAGTCGTTTTTTGTTTTGTTAAAATTTTTGTTTATTTTTTTGATTTTTAGTGACGAGCGTGCGTAAAGAAGTTTTACTTCAAAAAAAGAATCATCGAAATCTGTTGGCGTAGGTAATATTGAGTTATTCGTCCATTTGTCGCGCACATACTTATTGCAAATTTAAGACATACATATATGGTTTTCTCATGGATCCCATTGTCAGAACTGGACCAAACTAAAATGGGACCACACGGAAAGCACCAGCTTTCTAATAAAAAAAGAATCATCAATATCGGTTCACCCAATCGAAAGTTCTGAGGTAACAAACATAAAAAAAAATTTAAAAAATAAAAAAAATACCGTCGAATTGATAACCTCCTCCTTTTCGAAGTCGTTTAAAAAAATCTTTAAAATAAGGCCAGTATTGGAGGAGGAAAATGGGGAATACAAATCCCCGATTTTGAAGAATTTATTCAGATATTATCAGCCTGAGGTGCAGATGACTCCTTCGCTCAGCATTCGGGAGGGGGAGGGAAGTAAAAACGACAGTGACAGCAACAGTTTGGTAAAATGCCTATAATTCAAAATTTGCGATTGTGTTTCCTATTAAGTTTGATGAACCTAAGGAAAATAGCTTTACAGCGACATACATATTATGTTGGGTGTATGTCGGCTTTGCATGTATCCAGTGAAACGTGCCCAAGAGCTACCAGGCGATTAGAAGTACAGGAGGTCGATAGATCGCACGGACACAAATTACCCGTTTGTTAGGACAGTCACGATCAGTTACATTATTTTCATACATTATTATGAACAATACATGAGCGTTCATTGACCTAGAATGGTAAAGATTAGCCATACAAAAATCAAAATTGATCCTTCGAGAATCTAAAAATTCTAGGATATCTGGTATAGATGATATATGCAAAAACCATACATCTAGTAGGAAAGAATACATTTCACAAAGTAACGCGAAGCACTAACCCCACACAAGGAGGCCCTGAGGAAAATAATTTCTTTCAGGGTCCATGTCATCTTTAGGAATGCTGTGTGGAGGGCTTTTTTAAGTTCTAGGAAATAAAAGGGTATGGTGTGAGGGGTGGATAAGAATCTAGGGGTCAGTGTGTCAAGGAGTGATGAACGTATGAATCCATCCCTCCCAATGCCACGCAATGCCATGGGTCGAGAGAGTCCGTCTAGAGAAGTCGAAGTAAGGTCTCCCTCAACCAGTCTCACCCGATCCGGACCACCACGCAGTATGTGGGCAAACGCATTCGCCGTTAAGACCTAAACAAATTTCACCCCATGAACTCGGGTACTAAATCAGCTAACGTAGCGAACCACTTGGGGTAACCTATTAATGGGATGTTGGTTATCCAACAAATGGTTCCCAGGGCGGCGGTACCCAAAACCGCCTCCACGCATATCCATTATTTTAACAAAAACAAAAAAAATCTGCACCTCTGGGACAAAACAGCATTTCAGTTGGATGTTTACAGATCTTTAAATCCACATTCTTACATATTTCTTTTTCCATACAGGCATCTGTGTAATTTATAACCCTCCCTTGAAAAACCTTTTTTCGTGTGCCATTTTGATTTCGTACGAGAAATATTATGTCAGAGGGTTAAGAAAGATTTATTTTTGCGCATATTTCATTTTACGCGACGCAAAAGTTTCAGGCTGGGGGGAGGGGGTCTAATTCATCCGGTCGGCGGATGTCGTAAAGCGGAAAAAGTGGGTTTTAGATAAAATATAATCATCATGTTATCTTAACCTTGGCACTTTTAAACATGTGAAGAGGAAAATAAGATATTTTTCAGAGTTACATATTAATGTTGTTAGGTATTAGGGGAAGTACGGATATTATCGGACACATAGTGTTGTTCATTTGTATTTTGTTGATAGTGCTTCAATATAAACGAATTACGAATTAATCATAAGTGGAAAGGACAGATCTACATGGTACACTAATTTTAAAAATCAGTAACCATCATTGTTTCCCAAAATTTTGATTTTAAAATTGCGAAATTTTCGTTTATTATCGGATTTCGACGGGTGGTATCGGACAAATTAGCTCCTTGGTTTAACGCTGTACTTTCTTTTGTTTTATAATAAAACGATTACTAATGATTAATAACAAAAGATTTCAAACATATCAAGACAATATCTTAATTTTAAAAAATACAAGCAAGAGAAATACAAGAAAAAGGGCAACAAAGTATTTGAAAGAATTGTCTAATATCGGACATCAAAGGTGGTATCGGACACGAAAGTGAACAAAAAATATTCATGTTTTTTTTAATTAAAAAAAGGATTTTTAAAAAGTGGTAAAGCCGTGTTCAAACTTTTCATAACACGTTATGATATACTGAAAATAAATATTATTTCTGGCACAATTCACATTTGTAAAAATGCTGGTAAGATTCAAGACCTGTACAAATTTCATGGGCCCATCCGTGACAACCTTGGAATTGAATCCAGTCTTCTTCGAAGCTTTCTCCACAGATTATGCAAACTTCATCTTTGTTATAATCCTTTTGTAGTTTTAGTTTATCTGCTTTCTTAAAATTGATGGTGTTAAAATTATTTGCTTTATTGTGTTTGGCCGGATTTTTTTATGATTTATCCATTTGAAAATATTTTTAGCACTGTTTCCTGATAGTTTTTTTTTTGTTTTATTTTGATTGGGAAACCCGGTACTCGTGTTTTGGCTACGTTTTTTACTTTTTTTTTTTACTTTTTAGAAGTGCCTTATCGGAAATCCTTTCTTCAATTTTAACAACCTGTCACTAAGTGTAATTTTAGGGACATCAAAATATAAGGCAGCTTCTCGAATTGTCATCTTATTTTCACAAAGTATTCCTCGGCTGATTTCATGTTGCAATCCTTCCATTCACCCCAAGCCCCTGCTCCCACTTTTTTTTCTCGGCATTATCTGGAAAAATGGAAGTAAAACAGAATGATTCTTTGAAAATAATGTTTTTAAATCAACAATAGCAAACCCTTTATACATTGTTTTCGTAGTACAATATACTTTCATAGTATACATGTGTATAAAAATATGAAACACTACAATTGGTGTATATATATTAATTTAAATAAATAAATAAAAAAAATAAGCATTTATTCGTGTGTCCGATATCATCCGTAACAGCCATGTCCGATATTAAACAAACGACTTGGAGTTAAAAAAATAACCGCCTACCTGGTATGGGAAACAAATTTTAAAACTTAAGATCGTCATTTGATTGCCACTGAAATGTAGTGTACCGTCATATATATATAAATGTAATTAAATTAATAACATACCTTTTATTTGTCTTCGAATAAAGCTGAGGACACAATATCCGGCGGTCAAATTTCGTTTTATAAGCACAACACGACCCCAACGGGTTTGGCGATAGTCATGCAAACACTAGGCACCTAGAATTAGTTTGGCAATATTATGAACTAACTTAAATCGTCCTATATATACGCCAGTTAAAGAAATAACACTTGTCCGATACCATACGTTGTCCGATAATGTACGTACTCCCCCTATATAAAATAGGGAAAGAAAATAGCTTTAAAAATAGGGAGAATCTAAAGGGAAGCCCCTCCGAATTTTGCCTTCGGCACTGATTTTTCTTTGGTTTTCATTATTTTTCACACAAGAGTCTAAACTGCCCGGACTGACAGAAGAATTATTTCAGGTATTTGGAGATATTGCATAACCTAATTGACAGCTCTGCCACTATTAAATTGTATTGGCTAGAAACACAAGACAAAATGTGACACTTTTCTGCAAACATATACACAACCAACGAACCAACTATCAAACACACTTGCTAACCAAAAGGATGCATAATTTGGAGTTCTATTAATGTGATAAAGATGTATACACCACGTAGTGTAAAATTCACATTCAGACAATAAAATAACAATAAAATTCCTTGTGTACATGGCTAAAAGGTTTAAATTCCCTTTTAACACTAACCACCTGTTTTGATTTATTCACGAAAAAAACATTGCCAAAAAGCGTGTTTTATTTTATTTTGCGAAGCTCAGATATAAATATTTAAATTTTTTACGATCATTCTCTAAAGAATTTAATTTTCCACATTATACAATAAGACCATGACCGAAAAGGGGTTCGTAACTAGGAGATTTTTAACTTTAAAGAGGTTTTTATAGGCCTGAATCTTTATTTTTTCTGGATTTGTATATAAAAAGAGTAATCAAAATGAATACTTATTTGAAAGGCAAATATGTGTTCTACTCGCAGTATTTTATCTAAAATATATCAAAGCGATCGGAGTTTTAAACCAAAATCACAAGATTTTGCATTACTTACTAGTGTATCACCTTAAGATAAAATAAAACATTTAATTTAAAGACGATAATATCATAAATAGAGCATTTTACCAAAATAGTCTTATAATTAATCCAATGTAATAACCGAATCCGCGATCTCTGGGTTCAGAGTTAACAAATTTACCGCTCTCATTATGAGTCCAAAAATATTTTTAAAAAATCGAGTGCAGTTTACACGCGGTAGAAGCGAAACTTTACCAAGACAATCTCAATAAATACTTGAAAAGTGAGGTCATAATGAAAGCGACCAATGGGCGCAGACTAGCGTAATTTCTGTCTCATGTCTCAACCAATAGGAGCCTTTAAAAGTGACATCATAATCAAAGCGGCCAATGAACGCAGTTGTTGCATCGCAGGTTCAGTAATCTTCACTTCCGTTTCACCCTAAATCCAAATCACAGCGGGGCTATAGAATTTTCACTTCAAAAATGGATTTAGAAAAGGTTAAAACATAAGATAAATATTTTTTCTTGCTAGGTTTTAATTTATTATGTTTGTTGCATTTATGTTCATTACAAACTTCTCGTGATACGTTACCAAATCTATAAACATATGAACACAAAATCCGAACTAATAAATTTGAGTAACTATAACGAGTATGCGGAACGCTTATTAATAACCGCGGCATAATGAAAACGGACAGCCTTAATTTTAGGCCAAACTTGTTATAAATTCCAGCTAATACCCGAATATTAACATCGTTAGTGCTGCGACGAAAGGCCCATATAAAAATACCCAAATAGCCGAAGTTAGCTGGTTCCATGACTTTTCATCCCGCGACAAAATATCCCCGACAAAATATCCTACGGACAAAACATCTCTCAACAAAATATCAACTGAAACCTAGTCTAAACTAACTTACTAAACATTACCTTTTTTCGCAGGGGTAGGCAGAGAGGACGGACCGCCAAAAAACTCGGTCTTCGCACACTCTTTGCCTCATTCACATTCATACATCGACTCATACAAACTCTCTCTCTATTATTCTGACTCTTGACATGGCCCGTCTCAACCTAGCCTAACCTAACCTAACCTAACCTAACCTAATCTAATCTAACCTAACTTAACTTAACCTAACCTAACAAAAAATGGGACAAAAATAATACAGAAATCATATAATGATAATCAATTATTGTTTAAAAATAGTAAAATGGGACCAAACTAATTCAGACATCCTGTTAAGTAGGTTAGGTTAGGTTATAGTAAATATTTTGTTGGAGGATAGTATGTTGGTTAGTGTTGGTTTTGATCGGTTGTTGGGGATATTTTTATGAGATATTTTGTCGGAGATATTTTGTCGGAGATATTTTGTCGCGGGCTGAAAACGCGCAGTACCAAGTTAGCTGGGCTAAATACCCATACTGCTGGAGGTGGGAGTAGTGCAAGGTTGGATCTGATCCAAAAATTATTGTTATTATTATGAAAACACTGCCCCAAATCCGATGAGCGTAACAGAATGTGTGAGGAAAATAGGAGCGCTGACAGATTTGCACAAATATTGAATAGGCTAACGAAATTATAATCAATTTCGCGAGTATTGTTGTGGAAAATTTATTATAGTTGACTGAGCTTAACTATTCTCGACCGTTAGTGCATTTCATCTATCATCTGTGAATTTGTTTGTTACGTCCCGGTTTTAAGATGGTGGTCGTTTTGTGCGCTCAGTAGCCGATATGCAAGATCAAATACATAATTTCTCTGAATAAAAGTAGCTATTTTGAGTAAAACTATTATGGTAGATTGTAGTATACAATTTTATAAAATGTTTATATATGCGCACGTTATCCATTAAGACGGTAAAATTTAAGAAAAACATTGCAACAAAACAAACAAGTAAGCTATTGCGAAAATAGAATAAGCCTTTTTTATGTGGATATCTCACAAGAGTCCCAGCTGATCCCGTCTGAAGCCAGTGAGACTATGGCATCCCCAATTGGGGTATGTTGTGAGTCTGAAGGTAGGGGGGAGGGGAAGGAGATAGGGTGGAGAATGGTGGGGAAGTACCTGGCTATTCAAATTTGCTCACAAAACACGGCTAAAGCAATTTCAAGCAACGTTTCAATTCTCAATGGTGGTCTTACACCAGGGCGATACTGAAAGTATCTTCCACTCTGGAAGGTGCTGCAAATATATCTACTATATATTATTTTAAATTAATAAATTGTGAAATAACACAAATTAATCAAATAAAGATTATTTTCCACGCCGGGATTCGATCCCGCGACATTCGGTGTGCGAGCTGCGTGCCGTACCGCTGGAATATGCCGGCCGTCACTTGCGAAAACAGCGCTTTAGGCTACGATTTTGTACACATTTTGTGGTTGTTGCCCGTGTGAGTGTTGTGATGTTGGCTGTCTGATTTTATCTCTCGCAAAGAGCATTGAATAAACAGATCTGTGGAAAGAAAGTGACAGAAAATAAACAAATGAAATTAAATCGTTCCTTATGTTTGCAAACGTCAAGTGTCTGAAAAATACACCAGTGTTCCCAATTCCGCTTGACCGACTAATCTAATAAATGTAAACGAACACGCGACAGTCAAAAACGTTTATTTTCATAACATAGATATTTTTTATACAATTTGCATACCTAGGTATTTATTTTCGGCAATGGGACGCTAATTCCTCCAAACATATTTAAAAAGATATTAAATGAAGATAATATTAGAGAAACTCAATCGAAAATTAGAAAAAGATACAGCCACATCTAGAAAGCGAACCCTGGAGGGCGATTCACGTTCTTTTTAAGGACACCAAAAGTAACCTCGCCTTCAAATTTATCCTTACCTTGGAATATTTCGTGAAATCCGATTCTCGTTCTCCCAGTGACAGTCGATAACCGGCATATTCCTTACATTTTGAAACATAACGCTAGCGTTGGTCAAGGCACCGTAAGGAGAGCTCGGGACCTGTCTTTGAGATGTCAATGGCTGTCCGCGGCTGTCATTTGACAAAGGATTTGTTTTACTGTGATACGTTTTTTTATTTAGTTTTCCATATTTAAGTGGTTTTAACATGAGAAAACTTAATATTATCCTAAGTATTGACTGTAAACATGATTTTTGAGTTAATTGTCGCCTTTAAACGTTATTAAATGATTCGAATTAACGTAAATGTGATGTTTCAAAGTAGGTATGCAACCTGCCAAAATACCGATATGTCAGAAATATGATAAATACAATAAAATGCACTTTAGCATGTGCGATATACCTATAATAATTTACCTCATTCCAATTTTTTATGAAAAATATCAAGAAAACTGTAACTGTGCCGCTATTATCGAATGCTCAAGACAAATTTGTTGCTTGTTGTTGACGTTCATAAATATGTACCGTTGTTGTGACTTGTCGTAAATATGCAATATGGCGCGGAGTCTGGCGCGGAGTGAATTGATAACAAAGTTCTAACTATCTAGCAAGGTAGGGTACCTACATACAAAACGTGAATCTTCGATAAACGGCTTTATTATGATGTTTAAAAATAAAAATTAGATGTGGTTAAAATGCATTATAATATAAAGTAAATGTTTTAATAAGTTTTGTTTATAAACCTTGCGTCAATAGATTATATTCGATATATCTTTGTTTTCAAGCAATCTCTTAACATCTCTTAACCACTCTTGCTCAGGATTTTTTTACTAGGTCTCTCCGAAACCAAGCCTGTAAGGATCGTGAATCGCTTGACGGTCGCACATGTGTTTATGGTTGACCTTACAGGCTAAAAAAATCCTTACCTTACAGCCGACGGCTGTCGTTGGCTAATGCTAGCCATACGCAAAGTCCAAAAGAACGTGAATCGGCCTCCTGGACCTTTGCCTTGCCGGAGAGCAGCTCTACCAACTGAGCTATTAACTTGAATAAAACTTACACAGAACGTGAAAATTAACTTCAAATATTTGATGAATTCGTCAATTTTTTTTAAACAACCCATCAGTCTTTTAATAAGCTCATTGGAAGTACTGGAGAATACAGATCCAAGTACTAATAAATAATAATTGTGAGCTTTGATAATTACCGTGACTATTCACGATTACGATACCGTGACGGCAAAAAAGGCAATACGTTCCTTATCGCTCTAATGCTGCAGCTCTTTCAAAAGATGAGATACAAAATGTACGTAGGTCTGTTTCCTCCAAAGGAAAAAAAGTCAACATTTTCTTGCATCTCTCTCACCCACCGCACCGTAACGTCTTCGTAGACCCCTACCAATACTATTTGCCGTGATGTAACAAATCTCTTTATTTCGAGCGCATATTTGAGAAGTGTTCACGCTCGAATACTTTCTCTGTCTTTCATTGGTTGTCCCTTACTACCGCTGCTGCTAGGGCAGTTTTGCAACCTAAGAGTTTTGAGTTTGGCCCGCCGGGGAGTCCCGCGTTGAGGTCCAGGAAATAGTAACAGTCGAAGTTTACCCGCCGAGGTGTCTCGCGTAACTTCAAGCCTCTAGAGAGAGAATATACATACTCGTAAATCCTTTGTGTGTAAGGTGACGAGAAAGTAAGGGACAATTAGTGTCCCTTGGGGATTTTATTATAATAATAACCATAAAGCTACTGTTGTAGTTTGTACGTTTAAGTTACTGCTTTTTTACGATTATTGAACTGTCTACTTATGTAACTGATTGTACCCACCCAAGACTCATTTTGTTTACAGAAGAAAAGCGTGGATTGATTTCATTAATTACCCCGCTATAGTGACGATAATTTTGAAAGTATGGAATATAGTTACAAGGATAATATTGAAGTGTGAGTGAATTCCAAAAATTCACAAAAGTCAAATGTCAATGCGCTGATGGTTTTGCTTTTGTTATTAAACACATAATTCTGTCGCTCTTTCTTACACACTAAATAACAAAAGCCGAAAATGAGACAAACGTATGTCTGCACCCCCCCCCCCCCAAATGAAACATTATCATATATATCTCCCCACACAAATAAAGAATAACAGTAACAAAATATTGGAAGAAACAGTCACACGTATTTTATGTGTCTCACCATTATTTAATGTGTAAGAAAGAGCTGCAGCATTATTGCGATAAGAAGTATGTTTATTGCTTTTTTTTGCCGACACGGTACCATAACCGTGAATCGTCACGGTTATTATAAAAGTACACAAATGTCTGTGGAGAGGAAATAAGAGACATTACATTCAGTAAATGAGGCCGATTTGATTCGGTGTCCCGGCTTTGCTTGAGGTGGTTTTGCTAGAACCAAGTTATCTATTTCTAAGAACAAATCGAACAATAGTAAATCACACCAAGCGACGCGGAAATCTCTACAGGAATAAATTGGACACCGACTATGTGCATGTCAGATGGAATCCTTTTTAAATGATAATTGGCCCATTTATATGGGCTCTCGACCTTGAGCGGTCCCGGCCCATAATACATTGGCACATTAATGCAGTAATACAGTTGTACTTTATGTTTTAGTTGTTTATAATATTATTATTACAATGATAGACAAAGGAGATGAAAATTAATCATAGTGTGTAGGTATATGGATTGATTAATTTCTGTATAAAGGCTATGCCCAATACAGTGTAAGGATATATGATGCGATTGTGAATGGTAGAACAAGTCGGGGACGCCCGAAGAAGATTTTTTTACATTAGCTCCACGAAAACCATTACCCCACGGCCTAGGTCATCTTTGGGGATGCTGTGTGGAGGGTATTTTTGGGAAAGGAAGGAGAGGAAGTTCTGGGAAGTAAAAGGGTATTAGGGGTGAGTAGGATTCTGGAGTTCAGTGTGTCCAGGGGTGATGGACGTATGAATCCACCCCTCCCACTGCGGTGTAAGGCAATTTTCAGAGAGAGTACGGCTGGATAAGTCGAAGGGACTCCCCCAAGCTGCCAAGCAGCTGGTGGGCAAACGCATCCGCCTTTAAGACCCAGACAAACCTCACTTCGTGAACCCGGACGTTAACCGAGCTTTACGCGGAGTTTTTTGAATTCAGATGTAGACACTAACTTTTCTCTAATACTTAACGTGAAGTGTGCAAAATTTCATCAAAGTCAATATTCAGCTTTTAGGGGTGGGAAAATGGGATGGGGTTGTTTTTTGAAATGGCATATAGACAGAATGGCCTTCCTCTAATTTTGAAGATCAAGTGTGTAAATTTCATCAATCTCAGAATACAACTGTCGATTTGAATAAAAATCAAACCACAAACAAACAGAGAATGGGATAAATTTTGTTTTTTCAGTATGATTTTTATCGAACCAGTTTTTCAGTGTTTTATAACTTTACGTTACATAAATAGATAGAAGCACATAATATTGGACGACTCGTTCGTACATATGTTGTTTGTTGTCAGATAAAATTAATCTAAACGTTGAATATTATTAAAATGTACATGGCAACACTGATCGCAGCATGATTGATTGACTTGATTAATGGAAACCTTGCGGATTGCAAAAAGGCTATAAATAATAATATACAATCAATAAAACAAGCTAAAGTAAAATAATATAAATATTCAGAAAACTGTTTCTGAAA
Source organism: Limnephilus lunatus (assembly GCA_917563855.2). Taxonomy (NCBI): domain Eukaryota; kingdom Metazoa; phylum Arthropoda; class Insecta; order Trichoptera; family Limnephilidae; genus Limnephilus; species Limnephilus lunatus. The sequence continues at coordinate 2,735,169 of OU830593.1, read as the reverse complement.
AAATAAAACATATACAGATTTAGGAAATGAGATTAAAAGAATTTGGCATTCTCAGAAAATAAAAATATTACCATTTTTAATTGGTAAACTAATGTTTAACTAACTAACTAAGAGCAGTTGACCGGATATCAGAAGGACGCGGGTTCAAGTCCCGTCGGCGGCATTTATCTTTTCTCGGGAGATTTTTTCAATGTTGATGAGTGTTTCAGGCTAATAATTATTGCTTATAATAAAAATATTACCATTTGTTATTTCGGCTACTGGCATAATACCTAGCTCTCTCATTAAAAATTTAGGCGTATTAGATTTTTCAAAGAATTTATATATGAAAATGCAAAAGTCAGTCATTTTAAAAACATGTACGATTACGAAAGATTTTTTAAGTATTTATATTGAGGGATCAGTAGGATTTATCGGTCCAGTTAGGAGTTCTACCAAGTCGAACCCTCTGATATGAAAATCGGTGAATTTTTTTCCCATTTGATCTCTGGTGGATGGACGTATTGATCTTGTATTGTTTTGTATTTATTATACTGCACTTACATAGCGTGAATTGACTAGATAAACATTTGTGGAAAGGTGTGTGGAAGGGTGTAGTCTTTCCTGTGGGGAAGATATAACCCGGACATAAAATCTGAATCACCAAGTTACCACGCACGTTGCAATTTGCAGAATATAAATCTGTATCTCGAGTACGTTAGGAATTAGGTTTTCAATGTTATAGGATGAAGTAATTTCAAGAATAAGTTAATATCTTACAAAGTAGCAAAGATTACAAATACTTATATTTATAAAGTGGCGTAGCGACAAACGACAAAGCCCCAGGGATTTTAAGTTGTAGAAAGCTTTCAAACATCAATGCAAAATCTCAATCTTTAACACAATAATATAAATTAAATAATCGAATATAATGTAAATGAATACTGAAACAAAAATTATTTTTTTAACGACTCAGGCCACGAGCCTATTTTGTCGAAAGGTCTAAATATCTCCGCTTTGCAATAAAATGCAAAAAAATGGAATATTTCTGAACGCGTTCGAAAACTAAAAATTGTTTTTGGAAGGTGATAAAAACGCTTTCAAATTTTTTAACTCGAAATAATCATATATTTTTTTAAATATAAACTTTTTGAATACAAACAAAAAAAACTTTTAAAAATGGTTAACCTCGCGTTTTTTCCAACTAAAATTACTGATAAAATAACGAAAAAGAAACAAACATATTATATTAGGCAAATGACGTTATCGTCAACATACTTTTTGGTCATTTCATAAAAAGTAATTAATAAGAAATTTCCAAAGTGTCACAATTTTTTTTCAAATTGTGCTCGGAAATTTTGGATTCCTAATTTTTTTCGGTTTAACTTTTACATTTGAATATAAAGCGTGTTTTTTTTTCTAACGTCGTGCCGTTTAGACCATATTATTTTGAAACTACTTGGTTTCATCACTAGAATTACCCCTGACTTCAAAAAAATAAATACCCTAAGAACCAGAACTCTTTACTGCTTCTTGATTCACCCCCATCTTGAATATGCTTTGTTTGGTCTCCTTTTTACTCTGTCCATATTCACCACATTTGATCTATCTATTTTGAACTTCATAACATAACAAATCTCTGAAGACAGATCACTTCAAACGAAGTCTCACTAAAGTAGCTCTAATTTTACATATGAATTTGAATTATATCTGTTTCAATATTAATCTATGTACAGTTTTTCAAGTCGGGAAATGACAGGGCGTTACTGAAGTTAAATAGATTCGGATCGACTCTGACAGAAAACATTAATTACTAGAAAGTTTAACCGTTTCGATTAACGGTCGGGAGGGGCGGCGAATTGCAAACGACTCTTTACTAGTTCACTAAGATTCTCTCATTTTAAATTTTATATCTTCAGAACTTTTTTAATGTTAAAACTTTTACGTGGCTTCCTCTTATGTATTATTATTTTTTAAGTGAATACTTTGACTTCAGTTAAGAGATTTAAAAATTAACTTTCTGGATGTTGTGATTATATTTTTAAGAGCTTAAAAACTATAATAATAATGTCGGTAGAAATTCGAAATACTTGATCTTACCCCTTAGGCTAATTTTTGGTTTTTATATAGGTCTTATAGAAATCGTTTTGTCTTCCTTACTACAATGGATATAAATAAAATATATTATGATGTCATAAAAGTGTTCAAGTGTCTTATTTCAACAATCTTTTGTTTTTCTCAAAGGTATGAAATTTTCCAGATTTTTCCCAAAGGTACTCTTTTTTAGGGCTTTTTTGGTGTCACAATGCAGATACTTGCAATACTGTGTTAATGCCGCATTTAGGTAAACGTATTGGGTATATTTAGTAAATGTTTTTATCGGATCACTGCGTTTTGCAGAACACGATGTGTATTTTCTTGTTATCATAGAAATGAATTGCATTTTTTTATCATATGGTTTGGAAGTTGTTTTTGAAAGTATCCTCGTGTGAAATGGTAACGCCGCAAACTCAGCGATCCGCGTTGCGGTTACGGATGTTGTCCTTTAATTTTAGACTGCTTATTTCAATATTATGTAATAGGGCTGATAGTGCAATATCCACCAGTCGAACTTGAAATTTTTTTTATTTTTCTTCAATACCAAAATAAACTACGGCAAAAAAATGATGTTAATTTGAGTCTTATTTGTAATACAACATTTAAAATTTTATGCAATCCTTCTATCATTTATTATAAGTGTGTAGGACTGCGGTCAGATCCTTGTGGAACACCGTTACAACAGCTATCACAATATCAAACACTTCTTATATAACTTTAAAATAACGCCACTTTACACAGGCTGATACCTTAAATGGATTGTAGATGGGAAAGAATTGAGAAACATGAACGGTCCATAAGAAGAATAGTACAATCAGCAAAGGCTATAATAAGTATTGTATAATAATAACTGATAATTGTTGGCAATACCAGTTTGTTGTTGATGTTCCGAACTGATGGTGAACCGGTTTTACAAACAGCTGATGGCTGCCAAACCGGAATCAAGAGGGTTTTGACATATCAAGAGTAACCGGTTTATAAATGGCACACTTCCTGTTGTAGTGGATCAAATTAAAAGGAATTATTTGGTAATAAAATTGTTTATTTTTTGATATAGAGGTTTTGGTTTCATGGCTATAAAAAGTTTCGGTAATGTTTAGAAAAGTTTGTTAGTCACTTTGACAATACTAGTTTCACCGGTTTGAGAATAATTTTAGTTAGTTTGATAATACCGTCGATTTTAACAATAAGGGGTTTGAATAATATGATGATTAGTAAATTTGGTAAAATGGTCCATTTAACAGATTCGGATTTTGTTTAAATAATGGTTAAAGTTTTGATAAAAAGGTGGGGAAAGTTACCAGTTGTGTAAGTTAATTTGTAATAATGTGAAAAGCAAAGATTAAAATTATAATATATCTCTTTCGGCTTCTTTTTTCCATCGACCTATATTCCTTTTGGTTTTTTCTTTTCATTAAGGTGTCCGTTTACGGATATATTTCCTTTGTTTCAGAAATAAGATATCGTGTTTTAAAACTATCACACAGGAAAAAATTATTTATACTTACTTAACTTGTTCACTTTGAAAATGACTTTTGATGATATGCATTTTCATGTAACATAAGAGCGTATTTTTTGTTAATATGTGTTCGTAATTTTATAATTTTATTTAAGTAGTTCCAATAACGAGATAATTTTTGTAAATATAAGTATGAAACTAGATATCTATCATTTTTCTATGCATTTTCGTCACTTGAATCTTTCCAGAGAAGTCGGTCATAGAAGAGAGATATACCCTCATAATATATAATATGTGGGCTTGGCCTATAGCCTCTCCCCTATCGCCTTTCCCTCCCCACAAATCCTAATATTGGGGATGTTATGGTCCCACTGGCTCCGTTCGAGGGGATTAATTGGGACCCTTGTGAGGTATACGCTAAAAATTAAAAAAAAAAGTTTTGTGGCAATTGTCAGCGTATGCGTTGAATAGCCTTATAATTTATTTTATTCTACAGGCAACACAAAATCCCCGCGCTTTCCGCACGGTGAATCTGCCTATTCATTCTCGTCTCACGGCTCGAACGGCTAGTCGCATTTTGAACGCTATCTTTCCCCACATATTTTGAATCCTTCTGATAAATTAATAATCTGTGTCGGTTGTGAAGTTTAAGTCAATAAATACAAAGTCAAATGTTTATAATATCCTTTATTTAATGCACACCGACCATCCTTTTGGCAACGTGATTGGAGTCCACGTAAGTATCTACTAAGGGCATTAATGGCCGCCAAACTCGGCAATAAAAAGCCAGCCCGCCAAAGTTTAAAGTTTGACAGTTTAAAATTCATATTTGGCTAAATTAACATAAACATTACCATCTTTCTAGTTAGATTCTTATATGTCGCCTCAAAGTTAGTATGGTAAAGCCGGCCTTAAGCCTGGTTTACTTATACAAACGCCGTCGTAATAAGTCAAGTTTTCACTGTTCCGACCTTACACACAGTGTTATATTTACACCACCTTTATAAAGTAAGGGGGTATTATAAAATGTAGTGTATCGATCATTCATGTAATTTCAGCTTAATAATAATAGTAATATTTGGCTAATTTATATAGCGCAGTTTTCGTGAAAAATCACCTCAAGGGCGCTTCCTTCTATAGATGTCAATAGCGTAATACGAAGTTCTGCTATATCCCAACAGATGGCAGTTGAGTACGATATCAGAATAGTACCATCTATCGTCATTCGTGTCTAAGGTACGAATGGTTACGATGATTGCCGAAGGCGTAGGTGAGGCGATAACTTAATATATGAACTACGAACCTAGAACTTATTTGGAAGATACCCAATACACATTAAGTTGTATTAATACTGGAAATTAAGAGAAACAAAAGTGAGGGGTATTTTAGTAATGTATTGCAAATTTGTAGCAAAGAGTTTTTCATAATTGTACCTAATGAATTTCTTAGTCTCTTTTATTGTACTTGCAATATTAGGTACCAGATCTGCACTGCGTGGTTCAAAGTTATTCACCAATATTATCCAATTTGGCCTTTCAACAATGAAGAATGCAAAATGGGCGTTTGGTTATTTCGTTCCATGTCCTTGACAGCATCTAGCGGAAGAACCAAATAACCATTATTTAGCAGCATAGCTTCAATAGTCCAAGTAACAATAGGATGATCTGAGCGTGGGACTGGAGAACTGGAGAATTATTACTTTTGGAGCAACCCGCCCAAACAGTGTTGGTTCTATATGGTGTGCGGTGGATTTTATTCAAATAAATCATTTTAAATTATCCCACTTCAGTTGAAACAAAGAACGCGGAAAATAGTGTACGGGTCCAATAAATTGTGCTGAGGGTAGTTTACGTACATTTTAAAGTTATACCCCTTATAAAATAGGGGACAGACAATAGAAAAATGTTTCTCTTAAGGATAAATAATAATAATAGAAGAACGATAGTTGGAAAGAAGAAGTAAGATCTATGTTCATATGTGTGTGTGTTGCGGTTGTAGGATAATGGGGGAAATATTTAAATATTATTCATGTATGACTCTGTCATTGACATCTATAATGTAATATAAATATATATGTATTTATAATCATACATTTCTTTTACATTAGCTCCACACAGGTAGCCCTGATCAAAACAAATCCCCTCAGAGCCTATGTAATCTCTGGGGAAGATGTGTGGAGGGTCCTTTAAGGCTCAAAAAGAAGAAGATGGAGAGATATGTAATTACAGTGTTGGAGAGAGTGCGCTAATATTTAAAACGGTAAAATTGAAGCAAAAATTGTGAAAATGTTTAATAAAACACGACTCGTTTAAAATAGAACAAAAATCTCTTAGGGGCTGTCTAAAACAGCATTTAATGAAACACTGTGTTTTTTTAATACATATAACTTGAAAAATAACTGAAACTGTCGTGAAATTTATAATTTTTGGAGCATACTTTGTGATTTTTTTCTATCGAGGGAATTTTATACATTTTTTTTTTTTTTTTCAAAAGAAGCAAACACATTGTGACTTGACATTTTAAATAAATAAAAAGAAAATACTTTGTTTTAGGTCACTTTATTGATATTTTATAGTCTACCGGTTTCGGCCCATCAGGCCCATCATAATAGGCCCATCAGGCCGGTTGTAGCATGTTGTAATGCCCCTAATTATAAAATTGCTTCTATTCTTACAAATGTAATTAAGAATACCAATATATTTCTTCCAAGACACACAATTAAAAATTCCCATGAACTAATCGACCACTTAAAAGATTTAACTGTCCCTAGCAACTGTAAACTCATTTCTTTTGATGTGGTGAATTTGTTTCCCAGTATTCCGATAATAGAATGTAAAAATATTACAAGCAATTTAGTCAATAGTTCTAACTTACATAAAGATTTTGCTGTAGATATTATCCAACTTATCGATGTTTGCTTGAACCAAAATAGTTTTAAATATAATAATATAATGTACCGACAACGTGATGGATTGCCGATGGGGGCACCCACAAGTCCGCTTATTGCAGACATTTTTATGAATAACTTTGAAAACAATATATTTGAACTTAAATCACCATTGTTAAAAAATATAATTCTATGGAAGCGCTATGTAGACGATATTATTTGTATATGGTCTGGTACAGAGCGTCAGCTAAATTCCTTCCTAACACTCCTCAACTCCTTACATACTCAGATCCAATTCACACTAGAAGTAGGCATAAATTCGACACTCAACTTTCTAGATCTCACCTTATCGATTATTGATAATAAAATTCAATTTAATATTTTTAGAAAACCTACCTTCACTGACACTGTAATCCATAATACGTCCAACCACCCAATCTCCCATAAACATTCAGCATTCCACTCTATGATCCACCGATTAGTCACTATTCCTTTATCAAATGTTAATTATGCTAATGAATTAAGCACAATAAAACTAATAGCTCATAATAATGGATTTGAAACAGGCCTTATTGATAGAATCCTAGCAAAAAAATTAAGATTAATTTCCATAAATAAATACGTTTACAATAGTCCAGTAATTTATAACAATAATAACCTTAACCAACAATGGCGAAGAATTTTGTATATTAATAACCTTTCCTCTTCTTGTACTATTAAATTCCCACCTGAAATTAAACCAGCATTTTATACTAATAACAACCTAGGAAAATTTTTAATTAATGCCAAAGACAAAGAGGATGTTCTAAGCCACTCGGGCATTTATAAAATTAATTGTAATGATTGTGGCGCGTTCTACATAGGACAAACGTCACGCAATGTAGAAACTAGAATTAAAGAACATTTAAGATGCCTAACAAGTTCAGGTTTTTCGGAATTCGCAGAACATTTAATTAATAAAGATCACACGTTTAACCGGGATACGGGTATTAAAGTGCTACACAAAAATGGGATAGGCTTAAGATTAAATAATTTAGAGGCGTTGGAAATTAAAAAATCGGTTAATTCAAAGGCCGACATCATCAATAATCAACTTAATTTAACATTCAGCCCTATTATAAGTATGTTTCCCGTTATCCCACACTCTCCTCCCCCACTTCCCTCCCATAACTGACGCACTGTCCCACTATAATTTACTGTCTCTTTCTTTCTTAACAATTTATATATATATTATAAGTAAGTTTCCCGTTATCCCACACTCCCCTCCCCCGCACGACTGTCGCACTGTCCCGCTCTAATTTACTGTCTCTTTCTTTCCCAAACAATTTTGTATATATATATGTATATTACTCTGTACTTGTTAGTATTTTTATAACAGTCCTGAGGATGGTACGGAGGTACCGAAACCGGTAGACTATAAAATATCAATAAAGTGACCTAAAACAAAGTATTTTCTTTTTATTTATGAATTTTATATAATTTGCGTTTCGGCATGGGGACTGTATACACATGATCTTCAAGAATAAGATATATATTTTTTAAGAGCTTTAAAACTTAAAATATTTAAGGAAATATATAATAAATCCGTAGAAATGCTGGAAGCCGGGCCTCAAGACACCAAAAAAATTACAAATGGAATAATGGAAATACAGATAGATCGGGAAATGGACAGATTAGAAAAGATAAGAACCGGAGAACAGAAGGACTTGAAAGTAGCAGAATCGAAAACAGAAGAATCGGAAAAAAAGAGCAGCAAAACAGAAATATCGTAAAATAAGAATAAACGGAAAAAAATAAAGGATTGAAAAACTGGGAGATTGTAAAACAGATTGACTGTAAAACAGAACACATGGTGAGCAGTTAGCAGACAGCAGACACGGAAGAACAGAAATAAGCACCATTCCTTACGACCTACTGAACATAATATTACAGTTCCCATTTGAACTAAAAATAGAATATGGATGAAACGAAAGTCATAAAATTAATTAGGACGATAAAAACATCGAAATTTATTAATACATCGTACAATATTAAATAACAAACAGATTAGGATGTGACGTATTTCTTAATAACATATTTGCTCACTTCTTCAGTGCAGATATTGGCTAGCTACGGCACTAGGGACTAGTGGTGCTATGTCCTAAAAATATAAAAACCGTGTACCAAAACTAAAGTATTCAGGGAAAACGTGTAATAAATAGGTAGAAATGCGGGAAGCCGGGGCCTTAAGGGGTAAAAAAACATATTTGACTATTAGTACGAGAGCCCACGACCAAAATTTTTGTCTCATAGCAATACGGCCAAAACCGCATCAAATCGATAGATACGATTATCCTGAACTCGAAAATACCAATATCAGACATTTTCCGCGTAGCGTTTGATCTGACCGAATTTTCAAAATTGTCAAAGAATTTTACCGAACTGCATCATAGCAATATGTCTGATTTGCAGACTGTAGTTGAATGATAGTTCTGAGATACCGGAAACATATTTTTCAGACGTTAGTGGTGTAGCGCAAACCCGTAAAATCACTTAAAAAAATTAAAAATGAGACAAAAAAAATGTCTCATAGCAATACGTCTGAAAATCTTTTTTATTAGTAAATTTTGGTTATTTGATGCGAACAAAACAATTTTCAGACGGAAATGTGAATGCATTAAATTTTGAGACCGTTTTGAAAATGTTAACAAATTTTACCGATCGGTATCATAGCAATATGTCTGAAAATTGTTGGACATGATAAAATAAGTTGTCCACATGTGCAAAAAATTTATATCAGACAAATTAAGTGTAGCACCTTCTCTATCAGACAACTTTTCGATACCCAGATATCATTTAAAAATCGTATTGAGGCATCTTGAATTTTCTGTTTCAAACCAATGAATACGTTGCGACCCTGAATTTATTAGATGATAATTAACAAAGAATTTACCCGAAACCGGTAACATTGAAGTTGAAGGACTGAAATAAATCGCACAAAAGGAAACTGGGATGAAGTTGAAAAAAAACGGTTTATTCAAAGTTACAAAATATTCTCGTATTCAATCGCTGTCGGATTCGGAATCGTCGTCTTCGAAATCACTCTCGACGTCGCTCGGGAGATCTTCAACGTCCTCTTCTGTAAAATAAACATCGTTTGTGAAAATCACGAACTTATTTATGAAATTAACAGCAAAAGCCATGTAAACTGTACCTGTTGTGGATGATGATTTGTCGTCCAAAATAACGTTGCTCAACTCAGGTAGTTGGTTGCCAGAGAACCACGAAAACTGAAATCGTCCCTCGTCTTCATACCATCCGCAATCTGCAGGGTTCAGTTCGGTTGGCGTTTTGGTGTGAGCGTTGCTCCAGACTTGTGCAATATATTTTGTTCGTAATAAATGTTTCTCCAATTCCGTTTTGCATGGTGGCAGATTGCAGGCGTCGTAATTGGATAACTGGAGATTCAGAGTTGTCGAAGCCTCGTCGTTTTTAATTTTATATGTCTTCGAAAAAATGTTGAGTCGAGCTAAATCGACGTTATTAATTTTTTTTTCGTTGTACAATCTTACAATTTTATTAATTTTATTATTAATAAATTAATTATTATTAATTTTATTTTCGTTTTTGGGAGTATATGCTACACTTAAAGTGTCTGAAAACAGGTTTTTGGTAATCATGGCAGCAATACGAAAAGTTGAAAAAAAAAATTATCCGTATTGCTATGATACAGGTCGGCTAAATTTGTTGACATTTTCAAAAATGCGCTCAGGCTATATGCTACGCGCAAAATGTCTGAAAACAAACTTTTTCGTAATACAATTATAAAATCTATGTACATTTTCACTATCAGACGTATTGCTATAATACCGACTGCCTTTTTTTTTGACACAGCAGAAATGGCCTCCCACGCAGTTGCTACACTTTCGACCGTTACTACACACCTAGTCGGGTTCAGAATCATACAATCTAACGATTTTATAGGGTTTTTGCCGTATTGCTATGAGACATGGTTTTGGTCGTGGGCTCTCGTACTATATGTTTGGAAGGATAAAAAAACCCTCGTAGCTATGTATTGAGAAATTAAATAAGAAATCTAAATGTTATCTAAGTAATTTATCTGAAATCTTAAAATGTAAAAATGAATATTTCTTTGTTTGTTCCTCAATCATACACCCGATTGCGATGAAACTTTCGGGATTTATAATAGTGAGCTCTGGCGTTATGAAATAATTTCCTTTACTACTCATCCGATAGCGGTGAAACTTTGATGAGTTGTTGTGCGCACGCCCGTGAAGGTTTCTCTATATAGTTACCTACTAGTGAGATCTGGCGTCACAAAAAAAACAATTTTTTATAATTTTCCTTTGAATAATAAGAAAAAATTATGTTTTTGAACAAAAACCAACTCCGCACAAATATTTATTTATTCATTTAACGTTTTTACTATTATCAAGTTAATGTTTCTTACAGTTTTTCTGTTTTCTGACGGCCAGCGTGGTCTAGCGGTAAGGATTTTGTCTTAATTTTTCTTTGGGGACGCTGTGTGGAGTCTTTTTGTGGAAAGGAAACAGTGAACCCAGGTCCTGAAGAAACCGCTAGGTTGTAGGAGGGAGGAAATAGAGAGGCCGACAAAAAGTTCCACAGCCGAGCCGTTGAACTCATGAACGAGTCGTAGAAACGACCAGTTCTCATATGGCAATTTGTAGAACTATGTATAGGTACCTAGTTTAAATTACATGATGTAATATTAATTTCATAATATTAATGTATTCTTGTTAGTTGTTGATAAATATTATAATTAGATAAAGAGACATTTTGAAAATGTACTAAAAAATGTACTGAAGTTCAAAAACTACATTCCTCTCATAAAATACGTATTGTTAAAAGGTAGTGTAAAAAAAGATATCTTGTTCGACAACATATCTTGTTAGACATGTTTTTTTCAAAAAACCATGGAGGAGCAAATACTATAAATGACCCAAAAAACCATTAAACATAATAAAAACCATGCATCTGGCAACATCTCTAGGGACAGAAATACATCAATTGCAACGCACTACACTACTGACTACACACTGTAGAGCGTGGAGATGATTTTAATGTATTTTTTAGGCCGCAGGGTTTTTCAAAATGTGAGATGAATATCAATTAGAAATAACTAACTGAAGTCCCCGGCAATGCCCGGGCTTTACACAGAGTTTTCGAAATCAAATGTAGACAGTGACCTTCCTTTGCATACAAATCAAATCCACACCGCCCGCTTGCTCGTCCACCACATACAGACATTCTCCTTTACATATTATATATTTCAACCAATTTGCACAAAACCTTGACAAATTTATATACCTAAACCTTCCTCATGAATCTATCTATATATTGGTGAAAACCGCATGAAAATCGGTTCTTTAGTTTTTGAGTTTATCGCAGATAGACGCGGCGGAGGACTTTAATATATAATATATAGAGATGGTCGATTATAATATCAGAAGTGGGGTCATTCTTTAATCATTATCTCTGTTAACTCTTTGGGTTTATTGAAAAAAATATCATTTCGTCAAATATTTCAGCTTGACTTTCAATTTTAAATAGACTCGCTATTTACATACGTATCCCAAAATTTAATATGGTCTTTGAAAGCAGGTGGAAGGATCTTTCATATATCAATATTACGATATTATTCACTTCTTCAAACACAACAAACTTATTTTGTTGAACGATTTTAATTAAAAATTAATAGAAAACTTAGTTTTAACCACTTTTATCATTTAAAAAACTAACATGTTTCTTAAGCAACGCTTACTCGGAGTTTGCCAATCATTTATTGGAGACGAATCACACTTATGTACACACTTCCGTCACTCCTTGACACACCGTCGCCTCAGTTCTTATTTGTCCGACAGACCATTTTAGTTTTTGTCAAATCCCCACTTAAAACGTAAACATAAGAAATATTATAAGATACGTAAACATAAGATAAAAAATTATAGTTAATCACTTATCTAAGAATTATTTAAATTAATTAGACCTTTAACTTTACGGAAATGGCTTTATCTTACACCTATGATAATGTTTCATTTAAATAATGAAAGAAAACCATCTCCTCCTGTAAATTTTTCTAATGGTCTGTTGGACAAATACGAAATAAGGCGAGGACACATTGACCCCACATTCCTACCCACCCTCATGCCTTTTTCGTCCCATAACTTCATCCCCTTCCTTTCCACAAAAATGCCCTCCGCACAGCATCCCCAAAGATGACATAGGCCCTGAGGATTTTTTTTCCTCGAGGCCCCATGTTTGGAACTAATGTAAAAAAAAATACCTACATATTTTCTCAAACATTTTTTTGGCACTTAGTGGTTTATATTATTCAGATATTCAAATGTTTGAGAACCCCTGCATGAGGTATGTGGGCGCGCCCATGTCGAGCAACAAACACGGCACTGAATACAAAAACAAAATCATGTGGACATTTAGCTTTGAGATTTTATTGAATGTGAATAGTGCAGCGCCTAGCGAACTACTCGTACCAGCTATCAGCCCATGTAAAATGGTATGCGCTGAGGACAAAGGCAATGTCTTTCTGCGTTTTACGTGAATTATCGCGATCGGGAGAGCGCTTGGAATAAAGAATGAATGATTCGAATGAATTACCTATACAAAATGAAGAACTTGGCGGTTCTTTGGTACTTTGATGAATGTTTTGTATCTTATAGAAACAAAGGAGATGGGCCATGAACCATATTATGAGTAAGAAAACGTGTCGCCATCGTTCACTTGTACTATTGCAAATTGCATCTGCCCACAGCGGCGTTTCTACCTATACACATAAATTTCGTTGGAACCGAAAATTTGATAGTCTGTGCAGTTTGGTGACAATCGGAAGGCTTCCATGCCATATCTCTCTCTGTTCCTATTATCTACGGAAGAAGTTCACACAAGCCAACGCCATTGAAGCACCCGACACCGACGAGAGGGGAAGAAAATTATCATTAATGATAAATAAGATCGAGACAAAATCTTCAATAATAGTCTGTGAAGACAAGGACCCGACACCGACGAGAGGGGAAGAAAATTATCATTAATGATAAATAAGATCGAGACAAAATCTTCAATAATAGTCTGTGAAGACAAGGACTACCAATTGGTTTCGATAACTATAGACTACAGCTGAAGTTTTCAGACACGTTTAAGACATAGCGTTCCAAGAGGAATGGGCTATCAATAGAGTTACATACTGTAGTAAACCTAAGTATTGCAACATTTTCATAACGTCTGGTTACTAGCCTAAATCTGTTCCTTGCCTCAAGTAAGTCCACATGGTGCAGGAACCCCGGATAAGTACCATGCATCTGTGTATAAAGGAATGCCTGAGAAATTTTTGTGAATTTGTTTTAGCATATTTATGTAATTTAGTTTGGCATGGAGTCCACACACTACTAGCATACTCCAGCTTACTTCTTATGCCACCATGAAAAATGGCGATCTTTGCATCTGCGTCATTAATCTGGGTGAGCCTACACTGAATGCACCGAATTCAAGAAGAATCATTGAATCTGTGATCTATTGAGAAAGCTTCTAAATGATGCCGACAGATGCCAGCAGGGAAAGTACTTCCATCGATTGCTGACAGGGGTGCCCGGGTAGGTGGTGGCCGTTGAGAGTGGTTCTCGCCAGCCTACCGCTCAGATTCAATTAGCCGCTAGTATAGACAGATCGTGTGACTTATAGTATAATTATTGTAAATACGTAAACTCATAATAAATCAGTTTGTAATAAGGACCTATTGTTATTGAGAAGATCCCCCAAAGAACTAATAGTGTTTGAATGTGAATAATACCAAACATTACAGAACCCAACATACAAATTAAAATTTCGAATTGAGGATGTAACATTTCGAGGATGCTTTGAAATATAACACCCTAGACCTAGATAATATAATTAAATGCTAGGAGAGCAAAAGGACCAAAATGTCCTGGTAATTTCCATTTAACGGACTACGCACGACATGTGAAAGCGGTCGTTTCACGAGACGTGATACCATTTTACGATACAACTAAACAGTTAAATACCGTGTCAAACATACAGATATTTTTATTAGTAATTGACACAATGACATAAATAATATAAACTTAACACCTTAATAGGTAATTATGTATCCTAGACACTACTGCATAATATGCACGGTGTCGGGAAACTAATGGATGTAATATTTTTCAGTCCTGGTGATGTATGTATGTTCGGGAGCCTTCGATAAAACTCGTGGTTCGTCGAGATTACAAGTCTTGTTTACGTGTTATTTACAATGAATATTTAAATGGATCAAACGTCATTTCTAATGGATGCTCTAAATTCTGAAGAAAAGTTCGGCACTGAAGGTGCCCAGCTGTCGATCGGATATCATCGGCTATTTCCATAACCGTTCGGGTATTCGACATGAACGGAGATAGTTGACACTCTCCTATAGTACTACTTTACTGACATCTGATGAGACACATCAAAACTACATATAACTATACTTATACTAACGACATCTGTCGAGGAATTTTTAAACTGCGTACATATTCCCACACACCACAATGGAATAAGCGAGAAACTCTAGAATCTACATACATAACGTTTGGAGTGGATTTTGTGATATAACTTTTTTTTATATGAGCTTTCGTTTTTGAGGAAATCGAGACTGCAGATGTATTCTCTTAAGTCAAATTTGAAAAAGTCGTACGCTACGGGGTTACTTCAGCTGTTTGAAATGCGTTCCCAAAAGCTTATAAATTTCGGAAAAAAAGGAAAAAGTTAAAAAAAAATCGAAAACCACAGAACGAAAAAAATGTGTGTGGGTTCTCTATGAAATTTAGTTTCTTCTGTTTTCCGATTGCACCCCTAGTTTCCGTACACCGTGTATATGTTTGTATATTAGCTGTGTTTACATTTTTCAATGTAACTAGAGTGGTATTTGGATCAGTGACGTGCCGTCTACGGTGTATGAATTCAAAATACGCCATTATTATTGTCTTTATAAAACCCATAGAATTTTTTATGTATGCAAATCTATGTATTTAGTTGGTTTGGTCATCCATTCTATTATTTCATGACATATAAAAAAGGATTCCCAAGTCATATTACTAGGTCAAGCATTAATTTATTGTAATTTAAAAAACATACATCAAAATACCAGAAAGGAGAATGGGTTAGTTTTATACTCTCGTAAAGGTTATATCTAACACACTATATAAAGAGGTAATATTTGTTTGTTTTTTTGTTTGTGTGATTGTTTGCATCGAATAGGCTCCGAAACTACGTTGGGAAGCTACACTATCCCTGGGTGACATAGGCTATATTATATTTTTAAAAAAATAGGCATCCTTACAAAAACTTCAATAATGTAACCCAGGGTGTAAAAAAATTACCTAAAATATTCTTTAAATCGCGTGCGCTGCGAAAACTATTGATGATAGAATAAAATAATGTACTACGACTTTATAGAACACATCATTATTTACAAAAAAGGTCGCGACAGCATATGTCTAACTATTATGGTTATGCCCCAATAAGTATTCTTTTATTTTAAAATTTGAATTAATATATCGCCGCTTGAAAAGGCTCTTTATTTGTATCTTCGTTTTAATCCTTATCAAAATAAATTACTTCATATTCAAGACAGCTTCAATACCTTTATTTAACTTTTTGAATTTTTCAATTCGGATATTTAATTAGAAAGATATCACGAGTTTAAAAATGTTAGTATTAGAAAAAAGTTTCGGCTACGGGCCGCGCGGGAGAGGAGTCAAGAAATGCAGAGCCACGGGGGTTGGCGGGACGGGGGAGCGGGAGAGCAGTGGCGGGGAAGGTGGAAGTGGAACGCTGGAGGGGAACGCACGGGAAAGGACATGTAAGGAGAAACTTATTTTATATTTATTTTTATATAACTTAATTTTATTTATTTGAATATGGCATGTATTATAAAAGAAAGTAAAAAACGTGCAGCTCGCAAAAACTCAGAAACGAGTCCCGGTTCGATCAAGGGAGTTATATGGTGTGGTAGATCTCTATCCCCCCTAGGGAATAAGGGTATCCGTTTTTACCTAAAGGCCGTGCTTTTAAAGATATAAGGGCTGAAAATTTCGCCCTCTTGAAATTTCTAGAACAGTCTTCCGGAAAGTTCTAGAAGGTTCCATAGAGCTGTAGAAAGTTGTGGAAGGAGTGGAATGATCAGGAATAGGAAATCGGGAACATCATTGTGCAAAATTCCAGAACACTATCTTATTGTCCTGAGCGAAGCCGGGTAACCTAGCTAGTGTTATATACATAGGTATATTATGTTTATACAGTTCCTGATCAATGATGACGACGACAACGACCATCCTAACACGGGCATCAGCCTAGCATGGTGGTCGAAAAATCCACTAATAACGTAACCATAATATGTATGCAATGAATAAAGAAAAATTAAAAAGAAAAAAAAGTTGCATGTTAGTATTGCATGATTTGAGTTTAATGCGATTGTAACCTGAAAATGTAATTACTCATGACTATAATACATGTATATGCGTATAAATTAACACAAAAAAAGGCATTAATTGTTTTTGTGTTTAATTCATAGATTAATTTATGTATATCTAAGTTAATAAAGTTATTATCAAGTTCTGCAAGTATTTTATTTAGTTTTTTTATTATTGTGAGAGCTGTTTCGGCGTTCAAGGCCATTTCAATCTGTGGTTAGGCCAAGTTAAGACTATTTACTTATATGATTCTATTTATCCCTGCCCAATTTAAATTTGTATGGTGCCTAAAATGATTTATTATCGGCCTTCCGAATTTCTATCGTTTTATAACATTTTTCTGATGGAGCAAAGTCACTCATAAATTCGTTCGTTGTCTCACGTATGGACTATTGTAATAGTGCATATGCTGGCTTACCTAAAAAACAATTCAATAGAATCCAGTCCGTTTTCAATGCTGCGGCGAGAATGATTTTTGGTGAATCTAAGTATTGCCGTATAACCCCGCTTCTAAGGGATCGCCTTCATTGGCTTCGATGCCCTGAAAGAATAGAGTTCAAGATCTGCTTAATGACCTTCAAAGCATTACAAGGAATGGCGCCAGCCTATATATCAGAACTACGTGTCCGACAAAACTTAAGCGATAGACAGCTTACTCTAAGGTCAGCAGATCAAGATGTTACTAATCGTTTAATCGAACTTTCTAGGTCAAATCGAGTCGTTTACTATGATCGATCTTTTCGTGTAACTGGCCCGCTCATTTGGAACAAACTTCCCTCAGTTCTTACTAATATCCAGAACTTGGCTGAATTCAAAAGGGCTTTAAAAACAAACTTATTTAAAAAATCATACCTTTCATGAATTTTTAACTCCTTTTCAAAAAAAACTATAATAAACCATGTTCCTCAATTTTCCAGTAATTGTTTGGTTTCGATTACCTCCTTAATATAGTTTTATGTTCACTCCGAATTTATATTATTTCTAAACGTAAACTGTCTCCTGTTCTGTAGTATATTTTAGTTTTTAATGATTCCTGTTGAATGGCAACGTTATGGTTTCAATGGGATCAATATCTATTGTCATGTGCACTCACTATTGTTGTTAATATTGTTCTCTAGGAATTGCTTTGTATATACTGTATATTCTTTGTTTCACACTATTTAATCAATTTTGTAAGGGCTTGTAAGGAACACTATATAATTAATTTTAAGCTTATTATAATTAAGCGCATTTGAAGTGGAATATCACAAAACTGCGCTATATAAATACTATGTTATTATTATTATTATTTCTCTTGAACACTTAAGGTTTTTAATTTTATAAAAAAAATAAATACAATTTTTTTAAACAATATCTACACATTTGCCACGCCGAAACGGTAATTATATGAAATTCCACAGATAATAGAAACAAAGGTGAAATTCCCTCAAAAGAAAAAAATCGCAAAATATGCTCCGAAAATTATTATAAACACGTTTTTTCTCTTATTTTACAAGTTGCACGTGTAAAAAAATTCACAGTGTTTCTTTAAATGCTATTTAAGATATTTCCCACGAGATTGTTGCTCTATTTTAAACGAGCCATGTTTTTTTTAACATTTTTACAATTTTGGCTTTCAAATATTATCGTTTTAAATATTAGCGCGCTCCCTCTAACATTCGTATTTACGTATCTCCGCTAGTTCTTCTTTTTGAGCGAGAAAATAATCGTAGCAATAGTTTATCTATTCTGTGGGGTACTTTGAAATCTGATTACTAATTTAAACGTGTTATATTGTTTAGATCTTGAGAACATGCAGAGAAGTAGGCAATAAATAAATATCCTTACTTTATTAATTAATGTTATATTAGCATCATTCGTTCATATATCAATTTCCAATTGTAAGTAAATTTAATCGAAGACCCTTTCTTTCTGTATGCAAGTGTTTTAGGCTCGTTGTGGTCAAGCGAAAAATTATTATTCATTAAGAGATGTTCTGCGAATTTTTGAAGTAAAACTTCTTTACGCACGCTCGACACTTGGGGGTAAAATGATGAATACGTTATGAAACGTTACGAAAAAATATGAAACGTTACGAAAAAATGTGACACGGTTTTTTTTATATGAATACCGCACAAGAGTCCCAACTGTAATAAAACGCAGGTATTTACGCGAGAACTGATAATGCACTTTATTTGCATGAATACAAATTGACAGGTAGGTTTGTTATAAATATAGGCCAACAGATGACGCTAGTAGTAATCTATATTTTGCTTTATATTTTTAACACCAACTGCTCCCGTCTGAAGCCAGTGAGACTATGGCATCCCCAATTGGGGTATGTTGTGAGGCTGAAGGTAATGGGGATGGGAAGGAGACAGAAAAGAGGAAGGTGGGGAAATACCTGGCTATTCAAATCTGGTCACCAAACACGGCTAATGCCATTTCAAGCGACGTTTCAATTCTGAATGGTGGTCTTACACCTGGGCGATACTAAGATTATCTTCCACTCTGGAACGTGCCGCTAATCAATATGAAACGTTATCAATGTGAAACGCTAATCAATGATATGAGTTGAGTTGAGTTGAGTTGAATTGAATTGAATTGAGTTGAGTTGAATTGAGTTGAGTTGAGAGCTGAGAGCTGAGAGCTTTTTTTTTTTAAGTTTTCTTTATTCATTAGATTTTTCATTACATACATTGGGGATTTTTCGACCACCATGCTAGGCACATGCCCGTGTTGTGGTGGTCGATTTTATATACAGTAGGTACATTAACAAATGAAATATGAAGAATGTGAAAGAATTAAGAAATTATATAGGTACATAAAATTATATGATATTCAAGAATACAAAAAAATATAAAAGAATCTAAATTGCTATAGAGTAATATAAAAGAGTTGTAATAATAATAAATAAATAAATAAATTAATAAATAAATAATAATAAATAAATAATAATAAATATAACAAAGGTATGTAATTTTAAATATATAAAATAAGAGTAGGTACTATATGGTATGCATATGAGAAAGGAATTTTATTTTGTTGAAAATCTAAATGTGCATGGTTATATTGGTAGGTACATTATTTTACACCAATTTTTGTACAAATAAATGTTAGGTTTAAAAATAAAATGATGTTTTCCTCCAAATAAATTAAGTAATATGACATACTATATTATACAGATAACAGTAACAGAAACGGTTTAAGCAGATATTGACCTTTATAATAAAATTAGACATGTTTTTTTTTTTTTAGAAATGTATCCCTGTTTTAGCAGAAAGTGTTAAGTTAAGTTAAGTCAGGTTAAGTTAAGTCAATTAAGTTAAGTTAAGTCAAGTTAGGTTAATTAAGATCAAGTTGACTCAATTTAGTGGTGTCAGGCATTCTTTAAAATAGTTCCTTCCCTTTATAATTAACCAGTTCTGAACACTTGTGATATATTGATTGTCAGTTTTCGATTTCCTGGTATCAATACTTAGCAAATTGAACATTTTGGGTGCAATGAAAGAGAACTGGTGCTGTGCGAAGGCTGTTTTTGTTGGAGGAATTATGCATTTTAGTTGGGATGAGTACCGGGTGTGAATTTTTTGTTGGGTTTTTTTCATCAAATCCTTTTTCCATAAGTATATGAGAATCGTCTTTATGTATAATTGTCGAATGTCTAATACGTTGAATTTTTTAAAAAGTGGTTCTGATGGGTGTGATGGGTTACATTTGAATATTATCCTTAGCAATAGTTTTTGTATTAAGACCAAGGGATGAAGAATTGATGTTGCACAGCCTCCCCATCCTACAATACCATATGTAGCAATTGATTGAAAAAGTGCAAAGTAAATACATCTTAGTGTTTGTAGGCTAAGGATAGATCTAAGAGAGTAGAAAATGTAACATAATTTGCGAAGCCTTTTTGTTGTAGAATTTATGTGTGCCTCCCATCGTAGTTGATCATCTATGATAACTCCCAAGTACTTAATTTCATTTGATATTTTTAGGTTATCGCATGAGCAGTTTTTGTGAGGTGATGTAGGCGTGTTAAGGTTCTGTGAACATGTATGTATGGTAAGTTTTTGGCAGTTGTGGAGGATATTTGGTTTACGTATGGAAAAAAGTAGGTATTTTGTTTTATCTATATTTAGAGTTAGAAGGTTAGAATCCAACCAGTTTTTTACTATGTTCATGCCATAATTTGCTTTTTCAAAGGTTGAATTCAAATCTTCGTCATCAAATACGATAACCGTGTCATCAGCAAAAGATATAATAGTGCCACCAGTATTCAGATTGCATAACGTGTTAATGTATATTAGAAAGAGAAGTGGGCCTAGAACACTGCCTTGGGGTACGCCATATGTGATTGGTAAACTTGTACTTCTATACTCTTTAGCCGAGTTGATAATAGTTGACTGGGACCTGTTTGTTAGATAGCTCTCAAACCATTTAAGGGGAGTACCTTTTATTCCTATCTGCAGGAGTTTTTTCAGGAGTATGCGGTGAGATACAGTATCAAAGGCTTTAGCTAGATCCAAGAATACAGCGAGGGGTTTGCGACTTTTATCGAGTTTGTCAGAAATTAGTTTAGTGAAATTTGCAATTGCATCTGAGGCACTACGACCTTTGCGGAAGCCGTATTGATTATTTGACAGGATTTTATTATCTTCGAGAAACTTGTAGAGTCTTCGTTTAACTGTTTTTTCAATTATTTTTGAAATCGGACTTAGTAAGGATATTGGTCTATAGTTATTCACAGATGATCTGTCCCCTGATTTAAAGACAGGAATAATGGTTGAATGTTTTAGGGTGCTTGGGAAAAGGCCAGTTCGAAAACTTAGATTTGTAATATGTTGAAGGGGTTTAGTGATGATTGGTTTGAGGTGTTTAATTAGTTTAGTGGATATATTGTCAATTCCCGTGGAGTGTGTATTTTTGAGTGAAGATATGATTTCATTGATTTCTTGTTCTGATGTTGGAGTGAGATTAAAAAGGTTATAACTCAGATTATCGAGAGAGATTTTATTTGCAAGGTTATCTTCAGATGTTCTATTTCTATTAAGGATATTATTTGCTAGGTCTGATCCGATTGTGGAGAAAAATTGGTTGAAATGCTTTGTGATCGTTTCTGAGTTTTCAGTTGCACTTAATGTTTTATCTGCGATTGTGATTTTATTTATGGGTGTGGTAACTTTTTCTGTGTAGCATATTTCTTTGATAATATTCCAGATTTGTTTAGTATCATTAGCAGCTTCGTCTATCTGTTTCCTATAATACTTTTCTCTGGCCGAACAGGCTATTTTTTTACAAGTATTTCTGTATCGTTTATAGAATAAGAGAGATTCGTAGTCGGTGGGATTATTTTTACAATATTTATGGAGTTTATCCCGCTTACGTATACAGTGTAAAATGCCATTTGTTATCCAAGGTTTTAGTTTAATTTTAATTTTATGTCTACTTTGGTGGTTGTTTGTGTTTGATGTGGCATTTACTAGATGTTTATGAAGGATGTCGATGAGAGATTCACATGCTAGGTTCGGGTCACTAAGTTGATAGAAATTTGACCAGTTTTCCTCGGAAACCAGTTTAAAGAGAGTGTCATATGAAATTTTGTTTAGTTGTATAGTAGATGCTGGTGATTTTGGTATTTTATGTGAAATGGATTTGATAGTGGCGTAGTGATCTGTAACAGTACATTGATATATTAAAGATTTGATATTTAGTTTGCATTTGGCAAAAACGTGGTCTATGCAACTGGCGGACAACTCTGTAACACGAGTGGGGGCTGTGTGGGGGCTGAGAGTTGAGTTGAGTTGATGGGGATGTTGAGGGGATGGGGATATTTTTATTCCTTTTATTATTATATTGTTAATGGACGGCATTAGTTCGTGAAGTTTTACTTCAGTCGTGTGGTCTAAAGCACACTCGTTTTTTTATGTTAGTTTTCTTTGAAATATCAGAAACATAAATCTTACTAATTGTTAGGGTCAATTGTACAGCCAATAGTCGGCATATTTATTGAAGGGATTTAATTATGGTGAGTGGTCGAAATGGCTTTGCCGGTTAGTACCGGACGCGCCAGGATCTGATCCCGAGGAATCCTCAGCCTCAGACCCGCCAAATCGACCAGCACAGCGGTAGAGCAGAGTTCCCCCTCCCAGAGCGGGGAATTATGTTCTAAGATGTCAGGCATAGGCAGGAATTACCAGGTTTTGTAAATAAAATAAGGTTAATTATAAATGGACTAACCGTATAGGTTTATTTAAAATATTGCATGTAATAGTACAGATAGGATAGAACTTACCCCCACAGACCATAACCGAAAACTAAAGCTAAAGTAATCTGACTATTAACGCGATCGTTTAGACGATGAGGGATCTTCCCGGTGACTAAGGTTGGTGCAGCGGCCCACGTCCCACGGTGATGCGAGCTGACTATATTGGTGGCAGGAACCCTCTGGCATCTGCAGCATGAGCAAATACTCTGGCGCGAGCAAATAAGGCTACTCCAGGTCCCACGGTGAAGTAAGCTGGCGCTGATTGCAAATGATGGCCTCTGCAGCATGAGCAAATACTCTGGCGCGAGCAAATAAGGCTACTCCACGTCCCACGGTGAAGTAAGCTGGCGCTGATTGCAAATGATGAGTCACGCACGTGTATGGCGGATTGATACACCAGGAGATTTCCTGGCGGAGATCGGGTAGAACATTATATTGGCCGGAAATCATACTAGCCCACGGTGTTTCTGGGACTAAAGGCAGGGGCGTTTACTGTCCAGATTGAAATTTCCTATTCCTAAACAAAATACAATTCGGCCATGTGTGAACACAACACTTTTTTCCGGAGCGCGACTCGCGGGGTCGAAACCATAACGGGAACTCAAATAAACTTGTAACGGCACTATAATAACCGCCCGAACTTTACGGGAACTTCTCGAATCTATGATTTGGCACCGATGCACTTCATATTCCCCGATTATCTCGAAAGCCCGACTCGACCTCTGGCGGGCGGAAGGCCCGCCGGGGAAGTGCCACCATCCCATTTCCGCTCCTCTCCGGTGTTGCCAGGATGAAAAACAATAGACAATGCTATCGTGCCGCCTCATAGACTCCAGTTCTAACTTAAAACGACAATTAACCTATGTTATATACATAACATAATATTATAAATGCGAAAGTTTGTATGGATGGTTGGTTGGTTGGATGGTCCTTACTCTTTCACGAAATAAATATCGAATGGAATTTAAAAATTCTTTCACTAATCGAAAGATACATTATTTGCGAGTAACAACGGCTTTATATATTGGTAAGCTCTGGCGTTATCAATGAGCTGTGGCGTTGTGAAATTATGTATCATACGTTTTCTGTCCCTAACAAAATCGAGTTATTGCAAACGTCAAACAAATTGTTACCTTGGAAACAATGTTTTTTTTAATTTTAGGCTTGAAAAGAGTGCTTTGTTGTTATTAAAAAGAGTACTTTTTTGGCGTCGTAGTTAATATCTACATATCTCTAAAAATGTTTATTTTCCGAACAAAAAGCATAACGTTGCTATAAAGCATAGCGTTTGAAGTGGACTGTCATTTTCTTATTTTTTTAGGTTACTCTGGATTAAAATATGAATAAAATACTAATAAAGGGAGTAGGTACTTCAAATAAATTTTTATTTTTATAATTTAAATATTTTCTAAAATAGAATTTTTATTTGTGAAATGTCATTCTCAAATTTTGAAATTTTCTATTAAACAATAATTATTTTCAATTAGACAAAATAGCAAGAATAATATCAATTATGCCAATAATTATGCCAGTAATTTCCCTCTAATACTTTGCGAGCGAAGCCGTGGGTAAAAGCTAGTAGTGTTATATTAGGATTCATAATAGAGTAGTTTGTTATTATTCGAAGAACAATGCGTGTTTTTTCATTTAGTTTTTAAGTGGGCTGTGGCTTATTATTGCAAAAACAATGGATTTTAACTTTCAACCACATGTATAATATTATACCTCAATGCTTTCAATAGGCGTAATAATAATATTTTATCAAAACGATGAATTAAATGCATAATATGAGATAATATTGTATTTCCTCTGCATACTTAACCTCTCAGGCCTCGGGCATGTTTTGTCAGAAGGTCATAATATTTCCGCCTTTAAATAAAATCCAAATCCATACTAAAATTATAAATGCGAAAGTGCGTGTGTTTATTTGTTACGCTTTCACGCCTAAACCACTAAACCGATTTAAAAATTCTGTTACCAATAGAAAGCTACATTATCAGCGAGTAACGTAAGCTGTATATGGTAAGCTCTGGCGTTATGAAATTTGTATGAATGAAAATGTGTGTATTTCATATAGTGTGCGGCACGGAGGAAAGGCAGGGGTAAGGTGGAGTTCGCGAAGAGTGAAGATACGAGGGAGGGAAAGGCGGGGAAGGTTGAAACGAACGGGGAAGCACGGGAAAGGACATGCAGGGAAAATAAATGTATTTATTTGAATGGCATTGGAATGCATGCCGGGTACCAGCTAGTATAAGAATATTTCTGAACAAATCCGAAAACTAAACACTGTTTAAGGTGATAAAATACGCTTTCAAGTTTTATAATTCGAAATAAACATATAATTTTCGAAATGTAAAATTATTAAATGCAAACATAAAAAAAATTAAAATCCTGAAGTTTGCGGGTTAAAATCCCGGTGTGCGTAAATAAATATTATTTGATTGATTTTTTTGTCGCAATTAAAGCATTTAAAATAATATAAGGTATATTTGCGGCACGTCGCAGAGTGGAAGATACTCTCAGCATCGCCCTGATGTAAAACCAACAAATTGAAACGTTGCTTGAAATGCTTTGGCCGTCTTTGGTGACGAGATCTGAATAGCCAGGTACTTTCCGACCTTTCTATACCCATCTCCTTCCCTTCACCACTACCTTCAGCCTCACAACATACTTCAATTGGAGATGTCAGTTTCACACGAAAGCTCCAGACGAAATCAAATGGGACTTTTGTGTGGTATTCTGATTAAAAAAATAAAAAATCGAAGTACAGGAAGTGTTGAGCGACGTTTTTCCTCTTTTCTACAGAGAAGTGGACATTTCTTTGTCCGAGTCTATTTACGGAACAGAGTTAGTCCACCTCCAACAGAACATATCCTCAAACAGCAGTGAACAGACTGTCTGGACATAAAGTAACTAATTTAAGGAGGGGGGGCATTGCACAACACTTCTGCAAAACCAGCGTTTCCCAAACTTATAGATAATCGTAACGAGAGAGATCGGCCATGAACCATTATTAGGGTCCCATAACTGTTGATCCCCCGATAGTATCCCCTCGACATATTTATACATAATATAAGGTCGATTTAGGAAAAACATAAATACATGTGCAAAGAGGATGTACCGCCGAAACACAAAAGTATTTTCATTCAAATGCATCAAGGAAAACACTACTTTTGTCTACATGCTTTATATACTTTTGAATATAATATAAAAATGTACATTTTTACGCAGCGTCCCGTTCATTGGTCAAATGCAATGTACGAATAGTTTTGTATCGGTGATCGAAGAACCGGTGGATGCAATGTTTTAGCTTTTAGGCGTTATAATGGTTTTTCTAGTCTCTAATATATTATAAACTAGCTTTTGCCCCCGGCTTCGCTCGCAATTCCCCCCCCCCTCCTCTTCCCTCAATCAATCAACATTCAAATACGCGCCGTTTCGCATTCATAATATTAGTATAGCTTATAGCTGTTGGCTTAGGTCAAAATGTAGATTAGTACCTATTTTATATTTGTACACTAAATATTCATATTAGAATACTCATATTTGAATTTTTGCTATCAAAAAAATCTACATAGTAACCTAAACAAATAACAAAATGACAGCCCAGGTCAAACATTTACTTAGCAACACGCTTTGCACTTCATACCTTTTAACTTCCCAGACCTAACCCTCTTTCCTTTCCTAAAACGAACCCCCACACAGCATCCCGAACGAATAACATAACATTAAATAAAAGTGAAGAAACATATCAAACGAACAAACCTAACCTAACCTAAGCGAACCCCTAGGAACCTAATCTTACTTGTTCTTTTATCATGTTCTGTTTGCTCCGAAAAGATGCTCCGAGGAACTAGCGTCATTGATTACTTCAGCATCGGTGCACAGTTGGGAAACACGCCAAACGCGCACCCAATACACGATTGGCATATGTCAAATAAGAACGCGGCGTTTCTACGATTCGTTGTCGATTTCAAAAGATTTGCCGGCCTTTGCTTTTCTTCCCTCATACAACATTGTTCTTCAAGAAACAGGTTCACTCCTTCCTTTCCACGAAAAATCCTCCGCGCACACCTTCCCTAAGACAACATAGACCCTGGAGGGAATTATTTTCCACAGGGCCTCATGTGTGGATCTTATTTAAACAAAAACTTTGAGAATCACTGCACTAAACCGTTAGGTAGATAAAATTTTCCCTATCGAGTAATGTTGTATGCAGCTTTATGGTAGAAGCTCCATATTCCAATGCATATGTTGCACCAGCTTGTACTTGTACTAACCATACAATATTGCAGAAACGTTCCGATTAAAATGGACGCAAGGATGTCGGAAATTTTTTGATAATAAACTCAATTTTATCGTGTAGGATGATAAAATGCGAGTGGTAAGCAAGTTTGGTGTATTCTGTGTAGGTATCTATATCTTTCTTCTAACCTACCTAAAAGTGTACAGTCAACCACAGACAACTTGCGAGGCCAACTCGCCAATTTCCAACGCCCCGGGAATCATTTATTGGATAACAAATATTCCTGCCTTAGGTTACCCCAAGTGGCTCTTTACATATCATGGTTTATGGGGTGAGGTTTTTCCAGGTCTTTTAGCGGCGGATGCGTTTGTCTACCTACTGCATAGCTGGTAGGATCGGGAGAGACTGGTTGAGGGAGACTTTTTGGATTCTCTCGACCCATCGCCTTGCACCGCAGTGGGAGGGATCGATTCTTACGTTCGTCACTTCTGAACACATTGATCCCCATATTCCTACCCACCCCTCATACCTTTTTCCGTCCCAGAACTTCCTCTCCTTTCTTTCCTTAAAAAGACCCTCTACACAGCAAAAATAGACCATGATGGATTTTTTTCCTCAGGGCCTTAATAATAATAATAATATTTGGATGACTTGTATAGCGCCGTTTTTGTGAAAAATCACCTCAAGGGCGCTGTACAAACTTACCATACATGCCTAAAATCTAGAAAGATGTGTGGGTTTAATTTAAAACAAAGAAACGCCACTAATTTGTAATACAAGCAATAATATTTCAAGTGACTTTTTAACCCCCGACGCGAGAGGCAAGGAGCGGTGTTATAAGTTTGACTTTCTGTGTGTCTGTCTGTCTGTTGCATCGTAGCTCCTAAACGAAATAACCGATTATGATGCGTTTTTTATTTATTTATTTGAAAGCTGACGTTATCCAGATGGTTCGTAGCTTTAATGCATGGAAATCGCATGTTCAGGCGTTTCAAGGTCATCAGCTCTTTTTGTGTCGGGGTTTGCATAAAATTTTGAAAATTTTCTGTAAATTCCATTCGGATAGTTAGGAAAATGTCTAGGGTTGAATAAATTTCTTAAAATGTAATTTAATTCGAAGAAATAGCCGTAACTAGTACCTACCTATAATTACGGACAAAAGTGAACACTAACGAAACAGAACATGGTAAAAGAATAGGTTAGGTTATATTACGTTAAGTTACGTTTGTTTGATATTTATTTTTCATCATGGAACCGATATTAGCAACATACTTACAAACAGCCGAACGTCCAGACAAAAGAAATTACACTTAGGTACCAAGAGAAGATATAATATTAGATTATTTCTCTATGGGTCATTACGGGTGTAATACGATTTCTGTAACAGCTTTCGCCAACAATTTTCTCTCTCCAACAATTTTACGATCCAAGAAACCCCCTCTTCCCCCTCCCCATCCCCTCGGTTCAGCGATAGTTTCAGAAGTGCAGCAGCGGCTGAGGTCGGCTTTCGGCCCGAATGCATTATCAATGTCAACAGCCTGCGGCAAGCAACTTTCAAGATTTCAATACTTCCTCGGCTTTGTGATGAATCAGCCACATGCAAGCCTATTTAAATGGAAAAATTCTGATGGATAGATCTTTTAAACTTAAAATAAAAACGGAGATGAGACAAAAAGTTTAATTTACTTTTAAAACGCTGTTTTAACGATCTTAGCTTGCGCATTTCATTTTTAGGAAATTGTAAATTAATCAAACAACTATAAAGATAGCTTTTCTAGTGTCTTGTATTTTTTAAAAAGAAAAAAAATATATAAAAATAAGATTTCTCTTTCAAAAGCGGTGAAGGTCTTCTAAAATTTACCAACCAATATAAAAGAAGAGAAAAAGCAATTAAACTTAAAAAAAAGACACGAAATATTTGAGGGGAATTTTTAAATTTGTCAATCTTAAAGTTGTTTCTTAAACTTAATTTCTGAACATTATATAATTTTTTAAAAGCATATTATGAGTGACCATTGAACAAACTAACTATTTTTTGTCGAAATTAAATAAATAAAAATTTAATATCAATTTGGAAGGCGGGTATGGATACCCATTAATTGAATAACCAACACTTCTGCCATAGGTCACCCCAAGTGGTTCGTTTGGTGACTTAGCAGAAGTGCCCGGGTTTAAGAGGGTGAGGTTTGTCCAGGTCTTGGCGGCCGATGCGTCTGCCCCACCTGCCGTGTAGTGGGCAGGATCGAGAGAGACTGGTTGAGGGAGGTTTTTATTCTCTCCAGCCAGAATGTCTCGACCCATCGCATTTCTTACAATTCTCCAGTCTTTCAAATAAATATTAACTCAACTTTGGCATTAATCTTCGTATAAATATAAATGTAAAACCAACAGTGATGAGGGTAGCAAAGGTAAAGTCAGGCAATGTCCAGTGTTTTGAATATATTGCCCTCCACGTGCAAAGTCGTACCTTTCCCAAGCATAAACTTTCTAATAAAGTGTGGTTTTCGGAAGTGAGCTGCAGGTAAGTATGTTTTTGTATCTTTCTGTAAATAATAAAATTAAATAGAACCTAGGAATTCATAATGAATTGTAAAGCGCCCTTGAGGTGATCACAAAAACGGCGCTCTACAAATTGTCCAATTATTATTATTATTATTATTATCGCCTTGCATTGCGGTTGGAGGAATAGATTCATACGTCCGTCACTCCTCGACACACCGAACCCCGTATTTCGACCCACCCCTCATACCAATTTCCTTCCCAGAACTCCCTCTCCTTCCTTTTCTTAAAAAATCCTCCACACAGCATCCCCTAAGATGATATATGCCCTGAGGGAAATTATTTTTCTCTGGTCATGTATTAATGTTTGAATCACTTCTACAGTGCCGTTTTCGTGAGAAAATCAATTCAAGGGCTTTTTACAACGTAATTAATTGTAAAATGTATGTATTGGAAAGTAATATAAGTAAAAAGTTGAACTGTGCTATATAAGAATCCTCAAGTTTTTTAACTCTTAATAAATAAATTAAAAAATACGATTAAAAAGTATTAAAAAAATACTGGATACCTTAGAAAAACTTCCTGGACCAAAAACATAAATAAATAATAATCATGTTTGAGAGAAACAAAAGCTTAAAAAAAACTTATTAAAACAAGAAAATAAACATAAAAAATGGTAATCCAAAAGATGTAAGTGGCCCATTCTTTGCGGTGAATTAATAACCACATTTCTCAGAGGTGTATACATAGTTCAGAATACAGTTACTAATAGTATACCCACCGATTTAACAAATTCACGATGGCTTTATTCCTCGAGGATTTGGGACGGAATATCGTCAACTCCACAAGAAATAAACGCAGAGATTAAAACTTTTCCCTGTAAACCGATTCCATTTATCAAGATTTTATTGTTCACATCAAACTTTATTTGAAATGTAAAAAAATAATGTTTACATTTTCTTTTCTTTTTGGTAAAAATGTAACTTTTTTAATGTTAACACGTCACAAGAGTCCCAGCTGCTACCGTCTGGAGCCAGTGAGACTATGGCATCCCCAATTGGGGTATGTTGTGAGGCTGAAGGTAGTGGGGAGGGGAAGGAAATGTGAAAGGTGAGGGTGGGGAAGTACCTAGCCATTCAAATCTGGTCAGCAATTTTTAATTCTGAATATCAATGGTGTAAGTCCACCATTCAGAATTGAAACGTCGCTTGAAATGGCTTTGGCCGTGTTTGGTGACAGATCTGAGGAGCTAGGTACTTGCCCACCTTCCTCTTTCCTTTCTCCTTCCCTTCCCCACTACCTTCAGCCTCACAACATACCCCAATTTGGGGATGCCATAGTCCCACTGGCTCCAGACGGGAGCAGTTGGGACTCTTGTGCGGTATTCATGTAAAAAAAAAGACAATTTATTTATTAAAAAGCAAAACGATCGATTAAGGGTTGGGTGTATGGTGCAATTCATCTGATTATATTGTTACATACTTCAATTTACATACGTACTCCAGTAATTATGTATTTTAGTGTAGGTGCTAAGTTATTTTATATTGTATGGTTGACATTAGATAATACATTGCATCATTTCCTACTATTCGTTTCCGTTATTGCAAACGTCTACCTACAACTTAATACCTGTTTACGATTTATAACTAAAATGAAAATAATGTAGGTGGAAACATGAACCTGTGAGACGAAGTGCATTTTATCAATAATCTAAATATTATTATTAATAATCTGTGCATATTATAAATTAAAATCCTCCGCTGCGTCTGTCTGTCTGTCTGTTTGCGATAAACTCAAAAACTACTGTACGGATTTCATGCGGTTTTCACAAATAGATAGAGTGATTCGTGGGGAAGGATTAGGTATATAATTTGTCAAGATTTTTAATTGCTCATTAATTACGATATCCAGAGATTAGTGCATCAATTATATTAAATTTATTGGAAAACGGTTATTTGACATTTTACTGAACATCGCGTGGGTTTTATTCATTGCTTCTCAATAAACCTTGCATTAAATTTTCAATTTGCTTTGAAAAATCGGTGCTCATTGTTGGAGAATTTTGGCTGCTACAGGTATCTATTAAAAAATAAGGTTCCACGGCAACTTAACAAAGTGGCATTTCAACACTCCTTTGAAAAATTCTTTGAAAGTTATGAAAAAAAATGAAAAATAGCCCCCAACCTAAGTTAACCTAGTTAATCAATTTTTTTATAATTTTTTCATCATTTTTAATGACTTTTCAAAAGAGGTGACGAAGTTGCATGATGTTGAGTTGTCCGTTCACCAAAAAATAATCGCTTTCATTTTAATTTCAAGGGCCGAACAGGGGGAGCAAATAAAATAAAATATTTAAATTTAGTCAAATACACAATATTAATTGGTTTTCATGATAACTCAACAAAGTGGCATTTCAACAGCCTTTAAAAAGTCATTAAAGTGATAGGAAAATAAATCTCATGATTTCAAATTTAATGATTTCATATGAGTAATGAAGTGCCACTTTGTCGAGTTATTTATTTAATTAACAACTTTTCATTTATGTGAATACCGCACAAGAGTCCCAACTACTCCCAACGTTTCTAAACTCCCTTGTATCTAAAATGTATGATGATATGATGATACCAATACACTTTAATTACTTATTGCCATAAAGTGTCCCAATTAAAACCACAAAATCGTCACAAAAGAGAATTAACCAACTCTAAATAATTGGCACTTCATTTCTGACTAAATCGCCTATGGTCTATGTCTATAGTCTAGGTCAGGTGTCGGAAAACTTTCAAGTGAGAAGAGCAGAAATAGGATAACAAATATATTAGAGAGCCATAGTATAACTATGGTAAATGTTTCTATGAACAGACTCGCACATAGATTCCTTATTAAATTAAAACCAGTTTTGTGTTCGGAATGCAAAAAAATAATTTCAGTTGCGGATTCATTTGGAGACGTTGACGAGTTTGATAAACATGTTAACGAGACTTGTCAATCAATAGAAAACTGGCTGATATCACAACATCTGTCACTCAACACAAAGAAAACTCAAATTCTAAAATTTTGTCCAGTACAAGCTACACCTATAAACATAAATGATAAATTTAATAACAATCACAACGAACCTTCCCAAACTTGTTCACTGCTGGGAATACAATTCGATGAAAATATAAACTGGAAAGAACATGAATGTATCAGAAGTAGTAGCTTTTCTTTATTTTTAGGCACCCTTAGAAAAATCTTAAATATTGAGTTAGTAATCAACGCATACTATGGATATGTATATTCAATCATAAAAAGTGGAATACTTTTTGGGCAAACTCAGTTAACGCCAAAGATGTTTTTTATCATCCAAAAGAGATTCTTACGAAAAATTACAAACGCTAATCACCTAGATTCATGTGGATCCATAGATATATGAATATTAGTAGACCTGCCCTAAGTGAGAAAAGCGTATTATTTCCCCTCCCATTGGAACCATTCCATTGGAACCGGCTGGGATCGAGTATGGCTTCGCGTTAATCTAAAAATGTGACGTCATCATCCTTCTGCGAGCCAGCGTCGAGCACTCTTTGGTGCATTTTACGAAATAACACAGTAAAAATAGTGGCTTGTGTTTTGAAAACGTGTTAAAATAGAAGTGAAAAAGAGAATAAATCCCATTGTCGTTTCCACATGACTTATACTGACAGCACGGGCAGTAATCATATCAACATGTGTTAATAAATGTAAATGAGTATGTTAGTCGAAAATTGTACTCCACTTGAACTCTGTTTTCTAATTCTAGAATAACGATGGCGCCACTTTCGTCGGCAATTCTCACATGGACGGGCCCCAGGCTAACGTAAATACTGCGCTTTCACTAAAATCGCAGATCCCTTTTTACTGTAATACCTACCAGCTCATAGTGGATTGAAGCTGGCGACACGGTATCGCTTCCAAGTAAATAATCACACACTCTACACTAACAATTACACATCGTCGGATCTACCGGATCTGCCCTGATGATGGACACTGCAACGCTGTCCGAAACGTCGGCTATAGAAGGAGGTAGCGCAACACGGCATAACACCCCAAAAACTAACAACAAAAATGCTTTTGGCCGTGAAAATCTAAAAACTTTTCCAATTGTAAGACTGTTGAAAGTCATGATGCGGATAGAAATACTGCTCTGTTCGTATTATGACTTGCAAGTACAAGTTCGGTTATAAAAATAAGTATAGTTGTAAGTCATTAGTTATCAATCTTAGTATTTAGCCATAATAAGCCACTTGTAGTATATATGTATAGATTAAATGTATAAATGAATTTGTAAAGCGCCCCTGAGGTGATTTTCTCACGAAAATGGCGCTATAGAAGTCATCCAATTATTATTATTATTATCTAAAGGCAAGCATTATTTTACACTATTTTAAGTTAATTCAGATCACATAATATGATCGTTTTTTAACATACACTATCACTCGAGATACATGGCGTGTGCCCGTCGCTGTTTACTGGGGTAAGTAAATTATGAAACATTTGTAAAAGCGTCTTAACTAAATACGGCAACTAAATATTCGACTCGACCTTATAGGCGACCTCACTTTGCCGCATTTGGACTTCGCAAAATTGCTTATTGAGCGGCGAGCAATTCGCGCTCCCATGTAAAAAGGTCTATTCATTCAAAAGCAGAGTTTACTTTTAAGAATTAAATGGTGATATTGTAACGCAAGATGCCTATATACTAATATACTGTCAGATTGGGTTTTGACGAATCAAATATCACCAAAGCCATCTTCGTCCCGCTGTAGTTGGTTTCTTCCCCTCACCTTTGTGTTCTGGTCTATTGATATTCATATGTCTATGTGTAGACCCATATTTAAAAACCTAAAACTTCTGACAGTGACAGATATATATATAGCCTCAAATTCCGACCCCTGGACTAGGCATCTCACGAGCCGAAGGAACTAAGTGCGCACTTACGTATTTACTGGTTATTGATGTCTGTGCCGAAGTCTTTTTTCTGGTCGTTTGGGCTTAATTGGAAATAATTCTCCTTACGAGGCGAAACCGCACAAGTGTCGCAATTCTTTCATCCGATTAGGACTTAGAGTCTACAAATGGTGGAAACTTATTTTTTGTACGCGTACTTCTAAATTATTTAATCTTTTAATCCGTATTAAGCCGGAAAATACGTGTATTTTCATATCCACCCATTGTAAGAGTTCTTCATGCGTGTAATGTAATCCAGGCGAAGAAATGGAAAACCTCCGTTTAAGTCCCCTACTTCCTATACCTATAGTCGAGGGGTAAGGCTCTCGACCGGCGGTGCGGAGGAAGCGGGTTCAAATCCCGGCATGCGCAAAGAAATTTCATTTGATTGATTTATTTTATTCATTTAAAATAACAAAAGATGTATTTGCAGCACGTTCCAGAGTGAAAGATACTCTCAGTATCAAAGATATTGAAATATAAGGAGATGTGCTATCCGCAGTTTTTACTAGGTGAGACTGCGCTTCCGGGTGTCGCCGGTGTTGTTTACCAATTAACGAATAATTAACGAATAAACTAAACGAACGCTAAACTAAATGAACGAATTCTTTCCGTATTCAAACCATATTGTTAACTAATAATAATGCACACCTTCAAAAAATCAAGAAAATGAACAAATCCTTTTTGTGTGAAAACTACGCTGATTAGGACTTAGTTCGGAGACAGTCGCGCGGACATCATAGCATATCTCTTTTGTATTTGGATATCTTTGCGCCGTACCGCCCCGAAGATACCCTCAGTGTAACACCACCTTTCAGAACTGAAAAATTTCTTGAAACGGCTTTGGCCGTGTTTGGTGACTAGATCTGAATAGGCAGGTACTTCCCCACCTACCTCTTTCCCATCTCTTTCGGATCCCCACTTTCCTTTAGCGTCACAACATACCCATACATAATTGGGAATCGGTCTCACTGACTCCAGGCGGTTGGGAGTAATTGGGACTCTTGTGCGGTATTCACATTAAAAAAGCATTATAAAAATATGAGGTTTCCTTATTTTTAATTGTTTAATAAACTCGGACAAAGTCGAGCAGTATCAACTAGCTGTTAGTGTTAAATAAATTATTGTAATAAAAAATTAAACTAAGCCAATTCATATTTCAGAGCATTCTTTGCGATTTTTTTCTATCAAGCGAATTTCATATAATTACCGTTTCGGCTCTACAAATGTAGGTATAGATATTATCTTCAAACATAACGTATCAAAATAACATCAAAACCATCAGCAAAGTGCCGACATGAATACAAAGAAGGTATTTAATAATATATACCAATATACAAGTAAAAAATACCGAGAAAGAAACAATTTTTCTGCCTTTTCATTAAATTCATGTTTATTTTCCTGAAACTTTACTGCAAAAGCAAGAAATAAGGAATTCACATAAATCTTGTGAGAATTCTCTGACGCGCATTCTCGTTCTTTGGTCCAATCCGAACTGGCTCCTTGTTTCACACAAAGGATGAGAGAGAATTCTAATTTTACACTTTATCCACGTCTCTCTACAAGAGCAAGAAACATCCAAGTCGCACAAACAAGGAAATAATCGTCGTGTAAAGAGAGCGATTTCGTACGTACAAAGGAATTGTTGGTCTAACGTCTAACTGCTCTCCACAGCAGTAGACAAAAATCGTGTAAAACAATAATAATTATTAGGAATTCTCTAATTTAATCGATGACTTTAAATCAAATTGGAAACGAATCGAAAATTCTGCCTTTTTATAAATTATAAATCATTTTCGCTTAATACTTTCGTGCAAATAAACGATTCAATAAATTCAACAACTACATTTAGTCTTGGCTTAAATAATAATCGGAAAAAGAACCGACTAGTATTTTAAAAATATCGTGATAGAAGTTACTGAAAAAACCCTATCGAAATCACGAAGCTGAACCATACAAGTCACTGAAAACCCTCCATCCAAACCTAGTTCCCCTCAACATAGGATTTCCTAGTGGGAAGGACTAAGAAAGTATTATACATTTGGTGTATATTATGCATTACGTCTCGTGTAAAGTAACGAGTCACAAATGTATACGTTTATCCAAGTTGACTTTGAAAGCTCAGACGTCATTTTTGGAGATGTCTAAAAAAACTTTAACTGTCGTTATCAACTTTTAAAATAAAATGCATTTTCATAAAAAATATAAACAATTAGGAGACTACACTACCTCATTTAAAATAGATTTCTTGATTTTAATATACACGGTGTCCGGAAACTCGTAGTACAAGCGGAAAACTGGTGAACCTACATCACATAGAGAACCCAAATAAACATACAAATTTTCTATTTAAGCATTTTTACATTTAAAATTTAAAAAAAAAATATAAAATGAATTTTTTCGGCTACTTTAGGGTTAATAAATTTTAAATTCGAAACGGGCGGCGGGCAAAAATGTACTCTACTTAAAAGCAATACGAAAGATTTTCAGCAAATAAAGTATACACGCTACTTGACTTAGTACTGGACCAATTCGAACAACCCTTGTGAGATAAATTATAAGCATAGGTGTTAACCTACTTACATTACGAAGAAATGTTCCGAGGAAAGGTAATCCAAAAACTTAAAACACTATGCACATCATAAAAAAATACATTAACATGTAATAATATTCTGCGTTGGTATTATTCCATTGTAATACACAATAATTAATCACGTTATTAATATGAAAATGGCACAAAATAATTCACAAACTCACTTTGTTTTAAAGTTTTACTAACAAAACGGTAAAAAGATGTCAACGACATCAATCAAACGCGTGACAGCGGGAACTAACTTTGAACTTGCCCGAACCTGCCAAAACAATGCAAGGAAGCGGCCATGTTTTAAGGGCCTTTCACACGACCCGATTTGTAGTCACTTAAAGCAGGCACTGCAGCATGCAGGGCAGCAACCCAATTTGCAGAGAGTTCTTAGGTTTTGTTAGTCTGACTTTAATGACTTTAAATTTCAAAATGACTTTAATTTTTTTAACTCCAAATAAGATCGGGTATCTCTGGTTAAAATCTCTCGGGTACGTGCGGTTATACCCTGATTAAATCTATAATTTTTGAATTATAAAATTTTGTCACGCAAAATAAAAAAAACAAAATGAATAAATTATTTAGTTTTTACCATTTTTATTGTTTATAAAAACCGAATGTTTCGTAAGCAACGCTTATTTCTTCGGGGTTTTAATAATACTAATTTTTAAATAATAGACATAGAACATGGTGTCAAGGAAAAATAACAGACATAGGACTAATAATAAACATAGACAACGGTAACAATGGAAAAAATGAGAAAAGGTTGGTACAATATGGAACAATTTAATTGAAAAAAGTTTTAAAAATGTCCCACCTTACGTTTTTTTCTAACTTAAATTACCGATAACGAAAAAAAATAAAAACACACGCATATTTTATTAGGCAAATTTATTATAAACATTATTAACCACTTATTTTATGTTGTTTCTTGCATAAAATTAATAAAAAAAATCCCACAATTTCACTTTTTTTTCAGATTGTGGCCGGAAACTTAAGTTTCTTAAAGGTGTACATCTTTTTATTATTTTGAGGTTAACTTTTAGGTTCGAATTTAAAAAGTGGCGTTGTATTCTAACACCGCACCGTTTAGATCACAGATTCTCAACCTCTTTTTCCCACCGACCACTTTGAGAATATTTTTATTTCTGGCGCCCCCTATCCGAAACAGCGATAGGGGGCGTAATGGGATACCATGACAGGGTTAAATTTGCCACAACGAAGGAGGCGTAACGGTACACCACCACCACCGCGACAAAGGGGGCGTAACGGGATATCACGATGGAGCTACATTTGCCGCAACGGAGGGGGCGTAATGGGATAGGGAAATTATTTTTGTGAATGGATGGCCCCTAATGGGATAGGGTGGGATGGGTTTCTCTGGGTCTCCTACTACCCCCCCTGAAAGTTTGAAACGCCCTTCAATTCTCTCCTTGTATTCTACCGCCCAACTGAAGGTCTGAAAAACCCCCAAGGGGGCGTTATCGCCCAAGTTGAGAACGTATATCATAGATTCTCAACCTTTTTTGCCCACCGCCCACTTTGAGAATTATTTTATCCTCGCGCCCCTATCCGAAACAGCAATACGGGGCGTAATGGGATACCACGATAGGGTTACATTTGCCACAACGGAGGGGGCGTAACGGTACACCACCATCACCACGACGAAGGGGGCTTAACGGGATATCACGATGGGGCTACATTTGCCGCAACGGAGGGGGCGTAATGGGATAGGGAAATTATTTTTGTGAATGGATGGCCCCTAATGGGATAGGGTGGGATGGGTTTCTCTGGGTCTCTTACCGCCCCCCTGAAAGTCTGAAACGCCCTCAATTTTCTCCTTTAATTGTACCGCCCCCTGAATTGTCGCCCCTTTATCGCCCACGTTGAAAATCTATGGTTTAGATCTCGCCGCAAATAATTTTTGTCGGAAATATCACACAAGCATCGAAGGTCCTTGAATAAATCAAAAATTTCTACCCAAACTTCTTTTTCCTTTTCAAGCATGATGAGTAAAATAATAATATTTATATCCTAATCGCTGTACTGGTACAAGTCGCTGTCAATGACGTGTCGTAACATGTCCATTCCAGCAGATTGGTCGCAAATTGGAGGCGGACCCTCTGCGGCTGACCCGACAGAGAATTCGAAGAGGGTAAATAATAATACGGCAGGCAATTTGCAGGGACTCTGCGGCAGATTCCCTGCATGCAGCGCCGTGTGGAGAGCCCTTTAATTATTAGTTCGTCCGTATGGTATCTGTTTACGAAATATCGAAAACGCTATCTCGTCTCTTCTTTCACGTGTTGATTGTACCTAGCGTAGAAAGAGAAAGAGCTAATTTTGCATTGTTATTTTAACAGAAGCTGCGAATATGTAGTAACAGCTGTGTTTAACCGTGGAACGAGCGAATATTTTATTTTTATGTTGAATTAATTGATGGGCAATTTCAAAATTATGCTTTAAATACCGATTTCTTTGTTTGGTTTTCTTTTAAATTGTTTTTATTAGTTAGGTACTATGATCGTCGGTAATAATTAACAAGAATTTGATCAAAAAAAAAATCAACTTCTGACTCGATTTTCTCGAAAACGAAAGCTCAAATCAAAAAATGTTATACCACAAAATCGACTCCAAATGTGATGGGGAATCCCCAGTTTCCCGCTTGTACTACGAGTTTCCGGACAAGAATTAAGTTATATTATAACATTTTAACATATAATTCAGTTCTATTATAACATTTAACATATAATTAAGTTCTATTATAACATTTTAACATATAATCAAGTTCTATTATAACATTTTAACATATAATTAAGTTCTATTATAACATTTTAACATATAATTAAGTTCTATTATAACATTTTAACATATAATTAAGTTCTATTATAACATTTTTTTCATAAGTCGAGGTTTGAATGAAGTGAATCGGATGAAAATTCGATAAGCTACGATTCCAGCCAACTTGAAAAACCTGGTTTTGAGAAAAACGCGTCTTGTAACCGGGCCGCTCCGTTCTCCATCTACCTGCTTGGCAATGCTCCTAACTATATTTCAAGGTCAAATTGGATGCTATTATTTTAATAACGTGTTTTCCACATGTACAGGAAGATTTTTAGGCAACAAAAATGTCGATTTTTTGGATCAGTGGTACCAGACTCCCCTTAACATTAGAGAAAATTCCTCAATTTTCAGAAGATATATGTGCGCAGTATGACACAAGATTCTTAGCAATAATAACCTTTAGAAATATTGAACCAAAGTAACGCGTAAGATCGTAAAATAATAAATAATGTACGAATAATAAACAATTTTTTGATACACTTGATAAATCGTGTAGATAAAGTATTCAGATCGGCAAACATTAGAGTCTATTTACTATTGGGATATCTGCCAGTAGTCAGCTAATTAAGGAAGATAAATGAAACACTGCCGGATTGAAGAAACTGGCCATGAGAGTGCGACTTGACGAATCGGTAATAAAACTCTGTACGATGGTGACACTAACGAATATTTGGTCAAGAATTAGGAGTTGATCATAAGAACTTCTCGAAGTGGCAGGAATGAGAGGTAATTTACAAAATTACTGTCGGAAAAGTGATAGAAGGGCATTTTCGCCAAAGTTTGTACAGTTTGTACGAAGCAAGCAGTTGTTGCTTCCTTCCTTTCCCATGCGATTTTCTCGAATAAAAAATCCAGTGATCTCTAATTACAACATTGATAACAATGCTCTTGAGAAATTAACACAAATTAAAGTTTTTCAATCAAATCTTTCATTTTTTAATCACATAATGGAAATCTCTAAAAGGGCTCACAAATGTTGGGATTTATAACTAGGCTAACTAGAAACTTCAACAAATGTGAAAGGTATTAAGCTGTTATATTTTGCCTTTGTTAGATGTCAACTTGAATACAATTCTCTCATCTGGAACCCACATTACACTATTCATGTATAAGTCGTTGAAAGAGTACAAAATAAATTTTTACGTTTTATAAATTTTAAAATGGGTATTCCAGCAATTATGTTGAACTACAACACACTTTTCACAACCCAGATACGCCTCATACGTCATACGTATGTCTAGATTGTCTAGTGATGTTAAATTCGTGTAAACAAGCTTATGGGTCCGATGATATGAATATGCTTAAATAGTCAAAAGGATTTTCACCGACATGGTATATTTATATAAAATATTAAATGATGTTGTTGATAGTCCAGAATTGCTTGCATTGATTAGCTTTCGGATTCAACTACGTAATACTAGAAGTCAAGATTTGTGTAGAAATTCCGGTAGTAACTACAATAAGTATGTATAATAAAAAAATATTAAATATTCGTGGTTCAGTTTACGGTAATACCTACCTGTTTATACGCAGCATAAAATCTTCCGTACAAACAAACCCGCTCCACGTATTAGCTTCAAACGAAAGTGCTGCCATCTTGTGTAGATGATTCTTATAACAGGTTCCGAGTAACAAGTTGTTTTGCATATATTAATTACGGTATGCATACTCCAACAGGGCAACTTTAAAATCCAAAACAACTCAATTTGCATTCTGTCCCGGGGAATTCCAACGCGGTGAACCCAAGTACACTGCATTATACAAATTGTGCAAGCAGTCTTTAGTTTACAGTCTTGCATGAAATATCACTCGTGAATTTAAAGAGCTAAGTATCTCGAGTGACGTTTTATCGCAGAGATCGTTGGGGGAGGGACAAGTGAGGTTTCAGCGTCAAGTGTGCGCTGAGCAAGGCTTTCATCGCAGGTTATCTCGACTTAGTCGGGTAAGCACACTGTTGGTCGACCGACGACGTAGCGCTGATGAGCTGGACCGATGGTCTTCGTACGCAGCACGTAGAGAATCAGGATACTATAGCTCTTAATTCGTTCACCTACATGTTACCGCAAGCGACTGACGTATAGTACACGCCAAACTTTACATACGTTGATACAGAAATCGTCGCAATAAGCGAGATTAAGGTCTTGGTTATAAGGTATGTTTTTAAGTATCTTTATTTTTCCGCCTACGTTCATTGTAAAGGCCGGCATTGAAGTTTGGCTTATACTACCTATACGCGTAGCACTATTTACATCTTTGGTTCGGAGAATGATAATTCAGAATCACGTGAACTTCGCAAGCTTTCAAAATGTATCAATTAGCTGGTGATTAAAATAATAAGTCCCTAATTCAGAGTTTTTGTGGACGGCCCAATGATAAATCTGGCCATTTTTAATGTGAATAGAATACATCGCAACAATCCCAACTGACTGCAATGGAGCCATCAGTGAGTGAGCTTACCGATTTGGAGTATGTAAAGATGAAGCCATACTAAATAATGCAAAATCATATCTTGGCGCTTAAAAATATCGGTCATTTTTTTTATAAGTCTGTTAATAAGCCTAGAAAAAAAAATTATAAGGTCTATAAAAAACACTTCGAAGTCCAAACTCTCCTATTTATAAACCTCTTTTCGGATATGGTTTTATTATTTAATGTGGCAAATTTAGTTTCTTTTATGATAATCGCAAAAAAAATTGAAATTTACGCACGAACCACACAAAATAAAATATAATATGCATTTTCGCGTTGTTATTTTTGATATCATGGCGACAATACGGCAGTCGACGAATTTGTAATATCAAAGTTAACCTTATACCGTCCACCGAAGAACGACTGGCAGCCGCCCTTATTTTCTGTCACTAGTGGCTCACTACTCCTCCGGACGGAGCGGAGAAATGACGTGTTAGGCTCCGCGCCGCTTGTTTTCGTGAAATCAATTTAAAAATTCCGTTTTATTACAATAAACAATGCATAAAAAATGAATTAATGTATTTTACCGGCCTTTACGAAATCAACATGTAAAAAAAAATTTCAAATGTCTTTTCCAACCTTTCCAAAAGCTTTTTCTCAAGTATTTTTAAGCTCCTCCCATAAAGGGGCGTGAATTCCGACGTCGATTTTTTCCTGTACTGGTGGATCGCCTTAAGAATGGGAAAGAAGATGATTGGAAAATACTTGGCCAGTGTGATTTCTGAGGTACACAGGCTAGTAGCCGAGTTGACACATATGTTGGTTTCCCACCCAGGCTAATCTTTCCAGCCCACTGCTAAGTCGTTTAAAATTTGATTATTTATAATTACACATTGGAATAAGGACTGCACAATTTCTATTTATTTAGAACTAGCTGGGTTAGGTACCCGGCTTCGCTCAGGACAACATTCGAGAGTGTTCTGGAATGTTCCACAATGATGTTCCCGATTCCTTATTTCCGAACATTCCACGACATACTCCGCCACTATTTCTAGAACTTTCTAGAG
The DNA here is from genome assembly GCA_917563855.2 of Limnephilus lunatus. NCBI lineage: Eukaryota > Metazoa > Arthropoda > Insecta > Trichoptera > Limnephilidae > Limnephilus > Limnephilus lunatus. Next base: position 2,691,405 of record OU830593.1, on the reverse strand, counting down.
CTCTATGGAACCTTCTAGAACTTTCCCGAAGACTGTTCTAGATATTTAAAGAGGGTGAAACTTCCAGACCTTATATCTTCAAAAGCACGCCCTTTAGGTAAAAACGGGAACCGTCATCCTGGTGGGGGAAAAGAGATCTATCACACCATATAATTCCCTTGATCGTACCGGGACTCGTTTCTGAGTTTTTGCGAGCCGCACGTTTTTTGGACTTTCTTTTATAATATACATATATCGATTATAACTAATAAATAAAAAAAGTCTTAAACTGTACTGCGAAAGAACTAGCAACATTGCATTTTGGTAGACCGGCGCATGCGCCATGCGCGTGAGCTACCCAAAAATGACAGTTCCGTTTTTTTAATATGAGATGTGTGATAGATTTCATGTTTTTATTCATATTCTATTCAATATATTTAGTAATGCTGCCATAGTTTTCACTCGCTTATTTGAGTTTTTTTATGGTATTTTAGCTCTAATGCGTCGTAGAACAGCAAGTAATAACCCAAAGTACGTGGTCCAGATCCCGACAAAGCGGACCCGTTTATTAAGAGGCTATAAATCACATGTAATAAGTCCCATTATCCAATCAAGGAGCCGAGATCAATTGGTCTCCACTCTATACTCGTCTATAAGTAATAATTAAATTCCGTAGCCGGGGACTTGAGAGAACTTATTATACCGCGACTCTAACAAGTATGAAGTACAGTTGAATGATAATTTAATAATGCATTAATATTCGGTAAAGGCCCGAGGCCTAACTTGGTAACTTAGCGATAGTTCAATATTCCCTTGGTAATAGTGTTATATTTGATTACCGCAGCAAGCTTTGACAAGAAGTGATAACTTGTATTATAGTTTTCGCTATAATATACAAATACATTGACGGCCGCCGTGGTCGAGGGGTAATGTTCTTGACTCGCAATTCGAAGGTCTTGAGATCGAATTCCAGCGTGGACAAAAAATTAATTTTATTTGATTAATTTCTATTATTTAACAATTAATTTGTTTTAAATAATATATAGTATACCTACTAGTATAGCGTTCAAGATAGTTGAAGATACTCTCGGTATCGCCCTGGTGTAAGACCACCATTCAGAATTGAAACGTTGATTTTTTTTACATTTGCTCCACACAGGAGGCCCTGACGAAAATATTTTCCCTCAGGGCCTAAGTCATCTTTGGGGATGCTGTGTTGAAGGAGTTTTTTAACGGAAAGGAAGCTTTGGGAAGGATAACGTATGAGGGATGGGTAGGAACGGTAGGTCAGTGGGTCCAGGAGTGATAGACGTATGAATCCATCCCTCCCACTGCGGTGCAAGGCGATGTTCCAAAAGAGTTCTGCTTGATCACAAGGTCTCCCTCAGCCAATCTCTCCCGATCCGGCCTGCCATGCAGCTAGTGGGCAGACACATCCTTCGCCAAGACCAGGACAAGCCTCACTCATGAACCCTTGAACATGCTTTGAAATGGCTTTAGCCGTGTTTGGTGACCAAATCTGAATAGCCAGGTACATCTCCACCTTCCTCTTCATCATCTCCTACTACATTCAGCCTCATAACATACCCCAATTGGGGAAGCCATAGTCTCACTGGCTCCAGACGGGAGCAGCTGGGACTCTTGTGAGGTCACCACTTTCTACCACTATTACGTCAAAAATGGCAGTACATGAATAATCATCATCTTCATCACTCTTGGCTCTACAACCCCTGGTGGGTCCTCCTCAAGAGTCTTCCTCCACTCATTTCGGTTGTGTGCCAGCTCTCTCCAGTTTAGAAGCTCCAAGGTAGATATGGGTATATCTTTGAGGACGTTGTCGCTCCATCTTAATCTTAACCTTCGCAGGCTCCTTCGCCCTATCGGTCTTGAGTTCAACGGGGACTTTGGTGCTTGAGACTCGGTCATTCTCTCCACATGACCCAGCCACCGAAATCTTTCCAGTTGAATAATAATTGCGTATTAATTTCTAAGGATATAAAATAAAACATAATGTTTTTAAACTAATTTATTGGTTGGTACAATTCGGTACAGATGTACTGAATAAATAAATCATGATAATTTACCATCAAATTATAAAATTAGGGTTTATAATCGTAATTAAATAATTAAGCAGTAAATTCCATGTTGTCAAATTGCGACAATTTCACGAAACTTTCTGAACGCAAAACTCGGAATTTCTGATCCGATCTGAATTTTAGTATGTACTCTCTCATCCGCCCATCAACTGGCCTCCAGAGAAAACAACGATAATATTATACTGTATAGTGAACTTGTAGCTAATACGCAGTGGCGTAACGTATGCCTGGGTAGATTGGGCAGCTACCCGGGGGCAGTGCCGCCACAGGTAAGATACGGAATAATCAAATATACAAGAAATGTATAATGTCCTCTAAATTTGCACGTGTAAGAGGAACGACTGCGCGGCCTTTTTCATACAAAATTATAATTTGGATTTGAGGCCAAATTACTTTAAAAAAATATTTTTTAAACCAAAGGTGTAGGAAATATCTAGTACAGATGTGCTGTTTTATATATTTACGTTTCTAGATATAAAATTTAAATTAAAGAAAAATTATTTGTGAATCAATGATAAATATAAAACAAAGTAATTTAAACCCACCTGCGGTTATTGTTAATGTAATGAAGTATATAAATAACAGTAATCAAGTGAAACCTTCAGAAAACTAAAGTAGACAAGAGTGGGGAGGCTACGAAGCACCGCACAAAGAGAAGACCGATCAGTCTATCTCTTTCTCTCGCAGGCTATATCCTATAGAAGCATGTGTTTATCTCTTTTTAGGGTCGGTATTCATGGAGTTTCAAATCATAACGGTGCTAAAGAAGTTTTCATTGTAATAAAGAATAAAAAATAGCATTTTATAGCGTAAATTTAAATTGCAAACGTCCGAATACGTTGGAGCCAAGGTTCGTAGAAAATGTCTAAGAACATTGGGTCGGAACACAATTTTGTCCCACATAAATTTAAAATTTCGACTCAAAAACGCATTTTTAAAAATTTGTTTTACTTCATATTTCGTTATATTTACGTAGTAGGTTGGGTAAGATTATTTTTTAATAATTATTATAATTAATTCACAAAAACAGTCAGTTCCTTTTAAAATCATAAAAAAATTAATGATGCTCAAAAATTCTTTGATGGCATTTATTTTATAATTTAAAAAACAAATAAATAAAGTAGAACACATCCGGACTAGACATTTGCTATGCCTTTTGTTTAAAAAAAAATCAGTTTGGACAAGTATTTTGTCCATAAATCCAAATCCAAGTTTTACATTAAAATGGCCGCGCAGCCGTTCCTCAGTATTCAAATATTAAAGAGCTTTCGAGAATGAAATTTAATTCAATTTATTCTACACTGTAAAATGATATTTAATTATTCGTAAGAAAAAAACATCTTACATGATGCAAAATTGCAATAAATAGATGCATATGAAGTTATAAAATACAAAAACAATTTCTTTCGCTAAAGTTGCTTACAGATAGAAGTTTTATTGTGTCTTAAAACTAACTAATAGGTAAAGAGGATTATAGGATACGGATAGGAAATACAAAATAACACAATTTTAATACTGAGCAGAGCAATAAAATTCCGTTTAGCAATAAAAACGACACGCCACTGGTTTGAAATTTTATAATTATTACTCATGTTCAACCGTCCCAACGAGACATAAAATCGTCAACCAACTACACTAAACGTCGCAAACGTACCAACTACAGACAACTGTAATAAAGTTTTAACGTTCCTACCCGCTGCTCAAGGGGGTTCTGTGTTAACCCCCCCCTCCCGCCCCCCACCAACATTGAACCATCCTACCTCAAAAAACATTAATTAAACTTTATCATTATTTTATTCGCGGGGGTGATGTATATTAAATTCGAAAATGCTACACTTGTTAGAGGAAATCGTTTATAAAACAGGGATCCATGACAGTTGATCCGCCGACAATAGGCCCCCTGGCGTACTTATACATTGTACCTAAAATATTTAATAAATTATTAATGACAATCAAAAGTAATAACGTTTTTTATTGCTCAAATTAAATTTAATCTAAGGAAATGGCTATTAGTGATGATTTATATTGATGCCCTACCGAAGTCCTTGTATTCTTTATTGAAATTCACTTTCGAAAGAATTGGAAAATTCATTATAGGTAATTTTTGTAATACCTCATGTATATTATGAAACTATTAATTTACTCGATTATATTAATTTGTTCATACTAAATCCATTTGTACTTGTTTATTATATAAGGCTAATAGTGTTATTTCCATATATATACTATTCCGTAATTTAAACAATTTATTATTTTAGCATCAACATTATACAAATACACTGTTTGAAAATGTACCAATTTATTGAATAAAATGTTGACATTATGTACCTGCTGACAAATTACATAAGTAGTTTTGTTTTTGTTATAAGTTTTTATTCCAGTAAAAAAGAAAATAACATTTTCACTTACTTAACTAGAATATTGAATTTATACATAGTTTGTACATTTCATAACCTTAAATTACATTAGATTGCAGTACTAACATTTACATAACATTATATTACCATATGATATTATTCACTTTCGCTACTTTGTTTTTTGTGAATAAACATGAATAAATTTTTTTTGAATTTGCACATACTTTTTTCGTTCTTGATATCATCTGGAAGGCAATTATATAAGTTGGCCCCCTCGTGACTAATTGATTGCTTACCGTAGTTAGTATGAATGGTGTTTAAACGTATGTTATCGTGTTGTCGTGTAAAATGTTTGTGTACTTGGGACGTTTTTATGAATTCTGTGTTTGTATGTATGAGTTTATTATTTATTTTGTATATAAGGAGACATATATTGTACTCGTATAGTTTTCTTAATGTTAGCAGTTTTGTTTCCAAATATAATTTTTTTGTGGATGTTTTGGATTCATAGTGAAATAGTTTTTTGATTAGCTTATTTTGAATAACCTGTAATTCATTGATGTATGTTTCATACGCATTTCCCCAGATTTCAATCAGGTAATTTAGGTGTGAGTGTACGAGACTATAATATAAACTTTTTTTAAATTTAATTGGTAATAGATATGATAACCGGCTAAAAACGCTAATTAAGGGTGTGATTTTATCTTTTACATCTTGTATGTGTTGTTTAAAAGTTAAATGCTTGTCGATGCACAGCCCAAGATATTTTTCTTGTATCAGGATTTGCAAATCGTTATTTTCAATTTTTAAAGGTACATGAAGAGGAATTATTTTACGGTTTGAGCTTAAAATCATGTATCCTGTTTTTTTAATATTCATTGTTAGGATATTTGATTGGAGCCAACTGCAAATTCTTTCTAGGTCACTTTGTGCATTTTCTAGTAGTATGTTTAGATCTTTACCCCAGTAGAATATTGCAGTATCATCTGCGTATAAAAAAATTTCACCGTTTAATTCTAATTGCGAAATATCATTGATATAAATTTGGAACAGTAGTGGCCCTAGTATGGATCCTTGCGGAACTCCATAGTTTATTGGAAGGTGCTTACTATTTTGATTGTTAATGCTTACGAATTGCTTTCTATTGCTAAGATATGATTTGAATAGATTAAGAGCAGGACCAACTACACCAAGTTTCTCGAGTTTCTTGAGAAGTATATCATGGCTTACTGTATCAAAGGCTTTTTGAAGGTCAACTAGTATAGATAAAATATAATTTCCACCATCAATACCACTCCTAAGTTTACTGATTAAGTCGTTTATTGCCGCAAGTGTGTTCGATTTTTTCCTAAAGCCATATTGTTTTTTATAAAAGAATGATTTTTTTAACAGAAAATTGTTTAATCTTTCGTAGATTACACGTTCAAAAATTTTTGATAAGATTGGTAAGATTGAGATGGGTCTGTAGTTTGAGGTATTTGTTTTGGACCCACCTTTGTGAATTGGTATCACTTTGGCAATTTTACAGCTGTCTGGAAAGGTTCCCTCTTTAAAACATTGGTTAATCAATTTTGATAATATAGGAACCAATTCCGTTGAGAGACTTAGCACTGTCTTGTATTTGAATTTATCGTAACCGGCACTCGCATTTGATTTCAATGATTTTAATATTTTGCTTATTTCTAATTCTGTTGTTGGTTGAAGATATAAAGATTCTATACTATCATGTGCTAATGTTATTTCATTGGGCGGTTTGTGTACGACTTTGTTACGTATATTATTAGCTAAGGAGGAGCCAATGTTGCAAAAGAAATTGTTAAAGTGGTCGCATATCTCTACATTGTTAGTGACTATTTCATCATTAATTATTAATTTAGTACAAAAATTATTCGAAGTATTAGACTGATTTTTAAGAATATTATTCATTAACTTCCAAGTTTTTTTACTGTTATTTTCGCATTTTTTAAAAAGATCATTGTAGTGTCTTTGTTTTAAGTTTCGTTTTTCTGTAGTGATTTTATTTCTTACTTTTAGGAATTCTGCTTTCAATAATGTGTTATTGGGTTGTCTTTTTAATTTCAGATGCAATTTATTTCTTTTGTTGATCAATTTTATAAGGTCTTTGGTTATCCAGTCTGGGTTATTTATGTTTTTTGTTTTAATTTTAGTGGTGCTATTAGAAATAATTTTATTTGTGAGGTAGTTTACAAGATTATCATAATTTAATACCGAGTCATTATTCATATTAAGATTAAAAGGATTTTGGATGACATCATTCTTTAGATTATCAAGATTAATATGTGTATATTTTTGGGACGATTTTAATGATGTCTTCTTAACATATGTGTGAATTACATCAAGGAGTAGTATATTGTGATCTGATATAGAATTATCACAGTTCGTTAGTGAGTATGATAGTTTTGTATCGGTAAGTATATGATCTATTATTGTGTTCGTATTTTCTGTGATGCGTGTGGCGTGTTTTTTGTTTATTTTGTTCAAAATAGTGTAATTGTTCAATCTAATTGTATTTGTGTATTTACAAGTTTGTGCATTGGTTGGGTCGAGCAGATTTACGTTGAAGTCTCCAAATACAATACCTCTTTTGTATGATTCTAGATGAGAGGATAGTGTCTCCAGGAAGTCTTTGAAAACCGTGTTTGGTTTTTTATACACTAAGCCTATTTTTATATTAAGTTTGTTTAAATGAAGCCATAGAAAATTATTGTCGGAGTCGCACGTGTTATTAATTACATCGTATTCTAAGGAATCTTTTATGAAAATGGAGACTCCGCCACCAGCTCCCAGCGGCCGGCAGGATGCTTCATGTTTGTATCCTTCTAAGTTGATGTACTTCAGGTCTGCTTCTTTGAGCCAGGTCTCACTCAAGAGGATGATGTCGAAGTTTGAGATTGTAGATTTCAGTAGGCATTTAATATCATCGAGTTTACCTTTCAAGCTTCTCACATTTAGGTACATAAAAGAGAGTGAGGTTTGTCCTTTTGATGTAGTTGGATGTTTGTGGCATGATATTTTTTTAATTCTGATGTGTTTTTTCAGTTTTTCTGAAGAAATATTTTTATGAACAGAAAAGGTCTCGATGGAAGGTTGTTTACTTATTGTATTATTCATAAAAAAATTCTTTGATTTTCCAGATATAGTGGGTTCCTGTCTTTGATCTGATTGAGATTAGGACCATTTTCCCAGTATTTTCGTTTCATTATATCGATTATATTTAATCTTACTAATCCCATAGATTTTGAAATATTATAATTATTCATTCGGTCATAAAATATTGGCCCAATGAATTCACAGTTAGTTTTAAATAGAGCAGTATTTGATTGTATTTCAGTGTTAAGTTTATAAACATTCAAGTGATTATTTTTTGGTACAGAGTGTACAATAACATTTGTATTTTGGAGATTATGTAGAAGGTAGTACAGATGGCTAATTATGTTGTTTGGTGATTTTTCATTACTGCCAGTAAAAATAATAACTACATCTTTTTTAGTAAAGTTTTTACAAGATTGTATTATGGTTGAAGTGTATTTGTCTATTGTGGCACCCGGATATATGAAGCTATGGCATTCTACATTGTTGGTGCTTCTTTCAATGGTTCTTCGCATTTGCCTCGCTCCTTCCTCCCCGTCTCCAAATATGAGCACTTTAGGTTTTTTTTCCGGTGATGGTGTATTATTCAGAATATTTTCATTGTTTAATGGAAGTGATTTATTTCCAGGATCCGATGTTTGCTGGAGTAAGATCATATTTTCAGGTGATGGCTGCTTCGGTTGGTTTAGTACTTCAGCGTACGGTTTTGATTCCATTTTAGTTTTAAAATCTTCAATGTTTTGATCAATTTTGGATAACGATTGATAAACCTTTTCTAGTCCATCGCCCTTCTTAAATTCTTTGACCATGACCTCAAGATGTTTTAACATTTCGCCCATTGCCTCAGTAAGGGAGGCCTTTTGTTCTTTGGATAAAATATTTGAGGTGAGTGTTTTGTTGAAATTTTTTACCAGATCTTTTGCGATCTTCAGCCTTTCTTCTGGTAATATTGAAGCCATTTTAATTTTTTTAATTAATTTTTTTTTTTACAATGAAAAATAATTATTTTGTTGTTTATGAAAACTATTTCCAGATAATAAGAGATCTTTCGAATATATGGAATTTTCTTTTACAGATTATGTATTCACTACCACCATCTATTGTCTAGTTGCGTAACTCGTTATTAATTTTTCATTTAATGACTGCAGGCATTTATCGCCATCTATGGACAGGTAGCAAAAAGTATTCCTTAAAATTTTGTTTAATCAATATAGGTTAATATTCACTGCCATCTATGAAGTAGCATAAGTAAACTAAATGTAGGTAGTAACTTCAATTTTGTTAAAAATCTTCGTTGTTTGTCTTTTTTTTAAATGAGTTTCTTGTTTAAAATAGTTCAGTACATACAGAATTGTTTTGCTCCAGAGTACAGCAGGGTTATGATGCCATTCTTACACACGTTTGTATGGATTAAAATTAACTTTTTTCACTTTATTACACTATTTAACACGGAGCAAAAATAAACTTGACGTCTGCTTTTGACAGTTGTTTTCTATTGTTTTCTATCTATAGCTATTAGGGGATCCATAAAAACACTTTCACTGTAAGACTGAGCAATGTTGACCGGTCATATAAAATAATGTTTACAACCATCCTAGCTCCAAAGATACCCTAATAAATCACATTGAACACTTGACACTATTTGCTAGTCGTTCACTTGCACACGTGGCGAGCATCTCGGACCGATGACGAAACTTTTGCGTTAACAGTGTCCTTTTTGGAACACTATATCGGATTTGAATTTAAAACATTTGAGAAATATGTAGAAAAACGTGAATTAATCTCAAAACAGCGACTATAAAATTATTTTATTTTTATATAGGTAACCCAATAAGTATTGCGGGTATTTTACACTATATTTACACCAGAAAAAATGATAACTTCTCGAGATTTTCTAAATAAAGTCAGAGCGCTTAAAAAAAGCAGCTTGCTGCTTCGAGAGCGCAACTAAGTTTAACTGGTTTAAATGTTAATAAATCAAAAAAAAAATAAATACGTAGGGAAAATACACAAAATATAATTAAGTACAGTGTGCAGAGTACATCCTATTTTCATTCCGATGCATCAAGGAAAAATCTGCTTCTATTTATACTGTGTATAAAATCGTTTGATTTGCATACCAACTTATTATTATGAGTATTTAAACGGCATTTTCAAATTATTGTTAGACCAGTTTGAGACTACTTATTTATAATATACTAGCTGACCCGGAAAACGTTGTTCTGACATACAAATAATTCCGTTGTTTGAAATACGAACGACGCGACGGCGACGTTTAAATTTTTTCATACAAAAATGGGAGGGTGGGGGTAGGAGGATGAAAATTTGGGGTTATTGAATTTTTTAGTATTTTTTGATGCAAAATAAAAAAAAAATACAATAAAAAATTGTTAAAAAAAATAGATTTTTTTTCTGGATAGAGACAACCTAATCACCTAACGGTATGAAATATACTTTACGACCTATTCTCATACCTACCAAATATATATACAAAATTTCATAAAAATTGGTTGAGCCGTTTCGGAGGAGTGCGACCACAAACACCGTGACACGAGATTTTTATACAGGGCGTTAAGGGACGTACTTGACTTACTTTAACCAGTAATTCCAGATATTTGGAGTAAAAAATGTTAATAAAATTTTGGTCTCCGGTGACATTTTTGATGTATTTTTTTTTTCTAAAAAAACATAAAATGGTAGGTGTTGGACAGTTGGAGGCGGGGTAAAGGGGGGGTCGGCTACTCGGCAGAGTGACAAATGACGACATGTGGAAGATTTTTTTTTGTTTGATTTTGAGGAAAAAAAAATAAAACAAAAAAATCACCAAAAAAAGTCACCGGATACCAAAATTTCATTAACAATTTTTACTTCAAATAATGTCAGGAATCACTGGTGAAAGTAAGTCAAGTACGTCCTTTAACACCCTGTTTATAGTAGATTCTAAATTTCATTTTTGAAGGTGCCTAAATTGATTTATTAAACCGATTTATTGAAAAAATAACTGTGGGGTACTTTGAAATCTGTTTTCCTCACATTAAATGTTAAAGTGTTCTAATTTTTTTTCTAATTATTTGACTGCTATTGACTTATTTAAATGTGTTATATTGTTAAGGTTTTGTAAACATACTAAAAAGTGAGGAACAAATAATTAAATAATACTAGGCTTTGGTTCGATGTTTATGTAAGGTAAAGTACTTCAAAAGAAAATGAAAAAAATAAGTTATTATCAAGCAACATACGCTTCCGTTAACATTGAAGATGATAAAAAAACAGCATTAATCAACTAAAAGCGGCGTTGATATGATTGAGCATAATTGATCCACGATTCAAACTATCAATAATATAGAAAAGTAATGCATAACGCTAGGAAAATATTGTCATCCATTCGTGCCGTGATCGTTACGAATATTGCTGGAAACCGACCAGACGACTGTAGAGTTGCGTAACACGTAACCATAATAAACTCTCTAAACTAGCTAACGCACGATGATCCCTACGATGGTGTGACAGTGGGATGAAATAAGATGATGATGGATTTCATCAACAACCATGCTGACCAGTTTCATCTTCTTATCACTCCACTCCATTGAGGACTGTTAGCTTTGCTTCTTCGGACAGTTTTTTGTTACGCCAACCGCCTTCAGTTTTCCATTCATGGAGTTAACTGCATTTAGCCTTCTTTCTCTATCTCTTAGTCGTTTTATATACGCAGAGTCAGCGGTAGTCGGTCGCCTGACGCCTCAGCAATCGCAGATATGAACGAGTTTATTGATTATTTTGTATATAAGGAGACATGAATTGAATTTATATCGATAGTTTTCTTAATGTTAATAGTTTTGTTTCCATATATATTTATTAACTACTTACGTTGGTTAGGGTTAATGTGTGCTAATATTTTCATATGTACCTAATATTTAAAGATTCTGCGGTTAAACGACCAGTTCTCCAATTCTTTCATCAGTGTTTGCTTGTTAGTTTTAATCGTGTTGGTAAATCACGATTATGTGGGCCTCGACAGACACGGCCACACGAGGGCATTCGTTAGCTTAATTCGGCAGAAACGGGCTAGTTATTTGGCCAAATTGTCCATTAAACGGCACTACTACCTTACTATGTCATCCAGACATCTTCACAATCCAGGATGAAGGACGGTACGAGATTACAGAAAGTTTCTTGTTTTGCTGAAAGATTAAGAGTAACTCTACTAATGTAAAAATGATAATGATAGAAAAAAAAATATGTATTGGATTTATAGTGGTAGTTTCTATTTAATTAATAAGCGTCGGTAACCTCCGACTGCCCATATTCAACCCTTAGTCTAATACTATTTTCGTAATAACTTAGCTACAATTTTTTGCTAAATTATGTTTCTAAAAACTGTACCGTCTTTCCTGATGTTTTTTTTTTACATTAGCTCCTTTTAAGAGGCCCTGAGAAAAAAATCCCTCAGGGCTACGTCATCTTTGGGATGCTGTTTGCAGAGTCTTTTTAGGGAAAGGAAATTCTGGGGAGGAAAAAAGGATGAGGGGTGGGTAGTAATCTGTAGGTCAATGTGTTTAGGAGCGACGGAAGTGTGAATTCATTCATCCCACGAAGGAGATGGCTCGAGAGTCCGACTGGAGAGGTCAAAAGGTCTCCCTCAACCAGTCTCTCCCAACCAGCCCACCACACATAAGGTGGGCAGAAGCGTCCGCCGCCAAGACCTGGACAAACCTCACCCACGTGAACCCGGGAATCCCTGCACCCTGTCACCAAACCTATCAAACCACTTGGGGTGACGTGACAGGGGTGTTGGTTATCCAATAAATGATTACGAGGAGGGCGGTACCAATATCCGCTCACAGATTGAGTTTACGAGTATATAAATCGTACGCTTCTATGTGATGTGGGTTTCCCGGGAAAATCCAATTCAACATGCATGATATATACGTATTTTCTAGCTAAATAAGCATTCTTCACAGTAGAAGAAGTCATCAATACAGTGCTGTTATGACTTTTTAAATGAAAATTAATGTTGTGAGATATTTGACAAGAAATTTGCACATTTTCTTCAACGTGGTTAAATCGCTTTATAAAACGGTAACATCGCTGTTAGTGCAATAGAACTTAATCCGAAATTGAGCCGAACTGTGGATCAAGATTTTAACTTCCCCTCCAAGTCTCCCGTCTTCCGTCTCCCGTCTCCCGTCTCCCGGGTCCTCCTATATAAATAAGGGCAGATTAAGTTAGCAGAAAAACCGCGAGGGTAAAAAATGTCTCTATGATAATGTTCGGAGAATGTGCCAAGGTCATAAATACAGAATGTTTTTACTTTCGCAGGGAAAAACAAAAGGGAATATTGGTAAGATAAAGGGAGATATATAAAAAAAACAAAAAATACCTTACTTATATACACTGTAGCATTTAAAAGAAGGTGATTAAATGGTATGTAATGAATGTAAAGTGTAAAACGAAACCAGAGCATGAAAATAAACATCAATCAATCTGAAATGAAACACAAAACAATTTGATGGTTCCGCGACTTTTCCTACCGCGACAAAATATCTCTGACAAAATATCCTACGGACATAAAAACATCCCCCAACAAAATATCTTCTAAAACATAACCTAACCTAACTAAAAATGGGACAAAAATAATACAGACATGACATCCTGTAAAGACAATAAATTGTTGTTTAAAAATAGTATAAACAAAAAATTTAACAAAACAAAAAACGACTTCAAAAAATGCACTAAAAAGTAAAATAATAATTTCGTACGATTGTTATTTTTGGAGTCGGTGTCAGCCAAGGTTACTATATACATAGGTAGTTATAGGTGAGGTGTGGAGATCTTGGCTGACACTGACTCCAAAAATAACAGTCGTACGAAATTATTTTTTTACTTTTTTGAGCATTTTTTAAGTCGTTTTATGTTTTGTTAAAATTTTTGATTTTTAGTGACGAGCGTGCGTAAAGAAGTTTTACTTCAAAAAAAGAATCATAGAAATCTGTTGGCGTAATATTAAGTTATTCGTCCATTTGTCGCGCACATACTTATTGCAAATTTAAGACATATATGAATTTCTCATGGATCACATTGTCAGAAATGGACCAAATTAAAATGGGACCACACGGGAAGCACCAGCTTTCTAATGAATCATCAATATCGGTTCACCCAATCGAAAGTTCTGAGGTAACAAACATTAAAAAAAAAATTTAAATTTAAAAAAAATACCGTCGAATTGATAACCTCCTCCTTTTCGAAGTCGTTTAAAAATATTAAATAAGGTTCGGTTATAGAGCAAGAGCTCGCGACGAAGAGACCTTCGTTATTTTATAAAACCTGAAAGTTTCTCTGTGCATGTCCCTAATAAGGGTAAAGACGATCCCCGACTATGAAGTTTGGATCACGGTGGCCTTGAAAAATAGCAGGTATCAAAGGTATATAAAATTGCACATTAATTTCAAGAGATTTTGCTGCACTTTTACAAGGCAGTAGTCTGCTAGCGTCGATATTTCGCACGATTTCACTCCCACCCGCTTGCATGTATATTAAGGCGGGTCACGATTGTATGGGGGAAAAAAAACTTGTTTTGGTTTGTCTGTTAGTGATAAAAGGGTGTTAAATGAAGATGTAAAATCACGTAATTTTTTTAATAATATTTGGATATCATCTTCTTCCTCCGGATTGAGTTTGAAATTTCACAAAATAGAGAAAAACCCACCCTTGTTAAATCTCTAAAATATATTAGATAAACAATTAAAAATGAACTTTTTTTCAATAAAACACAAATTAGAGAGAATATTCTGACTTATTTATTAAAAAAATATATGATTATAATTAACATTATCTCAAGAAAGTGTATTCAAATACCAGCAAAATCCTTCTTACTCTCAAATTTCGGCATTATTTTGCGAGACTCAATCTTTGCCTTAATAAGACCTTCTCTTGCAGACTTCGTACATAAAGTAGTCGAGGCTTCAGTAACAGTCTTTACAGCTCTTTCAACTGCTTGAGTATGACATGGCAGACGCAGAAGAGGCAATTTACCTTCTCCCCCCTGTGCTACAAATAATTGAAGATCTTCATCCGATACATTCTTCAGTATTGGGGGTTCGGTTACATTTTGCTGCCAATTAATAAGGTCGTAGTAATATGATGCATCGAGGTTTATGTTTGGAAGTTGGAACAGCCTTGTTTTACTTAGTTTCTTACTGCGTGCTTTTAGAACACGACGCGCAGCTAATTCCTGGATATGCTTGTGAGGGTCAGTTAACATTGCAAGTAGTAAATTTTCGGGGTGTGCGAAGTAACTGTTTCTTTCTATGACTGGATCAATTATAGTTTTTAGTTCAGGGGATAAGTATCTAGACGCTGAAATTAGCTGCCATAGGTGACGTGCTCCATCTTTACAGGGGGGATGAGTTTTAATACTGAACCAAGTCGGAGCATAAACTTTAACAACGTACGTTGCTAAAATAATAAGATTCTCTGTAGGAGCTTCCGTTGCAACATAAAGACGAAGAATTCGGTTAGCACGCGTAAGCCATCTGGCAAGAGACATTTTTCCAGGAGATTTGTGGCCTAAATCTTCAGGTAATTCCCCCACCGTAACTGCAGATACGATTTTATACAAACATAACTGATCTGTACTTAGGTCTTTAGTTAATAATTCAGGCAACTCTCCGTCAATTTTCTGAAAATGAACAATAGGCTTTTTTTCACAGTTTTCTAAAGCTAGTCCTATTGTCCCTGAATATGTTTGAGGTCCAGATGTCTTACCGTCAAGATGTGTGAACAAATGACGAAATGGTAACTCGTTCATTTGAAGCAAGCAAATTATCCATTGCAATGGTTTATCCAAACGTTTTTCAAGCAAACGTATTATACCTCCATGTTTTCCAACGTTCACGTTCGTTCCGTCACATCCAATAGCTATTAATGGTTCAAATGGTATTTTTTCCTTTAAAAAATAATCGACAATTGTTCTTTCTATAACTTTCGACGTGCCAGAGTTTGGTGCAATATAACCCAAATATATTGAGTCTGGCTCTTTTATCATTGAAATATGCTCTTCAATGATTAGTTCTCTGTAATGCCTCCCCCCTTTTTCCCTGATAATTAATGTTTTATCTTTCCGGCCATCAAAATATAATGCGGGTATTTGTAAAACTATGTGTTGTGCCTTAATATTTTCCCTTGTTTTTTTCGTTCTCTGCGAAGTTTACTTTTGTCAATAACTGGAATGTTAGACATGATGTCATACAGAACTGCTGAGGCAATGGCTGCCGCTGCTCTATCTGAAACTCCATATCTATCACAAGTTTTCGACAGTGTAGAATAATCAATAGTGACCGCAGCCTGCTTCTGAGGCATTTGAGATAAAACATTTGGTTTGAAAACATCAATGCAATCGGATTCATTTGATGCAGAAGACGTGGAAATATCGATTAGAGAGGTAGTTGGCTTACCTGTGCTTTCCTTTTTAGACGTACGCAAGGATTTTTGCTTCAGAAGTTTTCTTTTCAACGCAGTTTTCATTCGTTTTGTTGTAGCGGTATCCACATTTCCTATCATCATTTTTCGTGTAGTACGTTGGTCACTAATGAAACTCTGTTCATTTACAGGTATTTTTTTATCTTTACGACAGTCACATTTACTGAAATCTTTGCATTTGCAAGACGAAATATCAAACAGCACTTTACTTTTGCGACGGAATTCCTCCATTTTTTTCTCCGGTATTTTAGGATGTGACTTAAGAAGGTTTTTGCATTTAAAATGATACGACCTCAACATGCGTGCTACTCGCGAGTGTGTAACGATGGGAATAGAAGCCTTTCTCCATATTTCTTCAATTCGTGCTGTCCCAGTACACTCTATTTGCTGAAATTTGGGTTCTAGTTTGGTCTCTTGATTTAATTTTATTTGATGCCTAGTCCACTCAAAAAACTTCATAACATCACAATAAGTTGGTAAAACATTGTCTTTAACGTCGCAAATTTCACCAAATATGGGACTTTTTAACGCATTCCGAGTACGTTCCATTGCGAAAACTTGTGCAACGCGACCTACCGCCTACCGCTTAAAGAGCCGTAGCGATAGTGACTCCAAACTCCGACGTCGGTTGTGCAGAGTCGCTGCGCTTAGTGCAATCGGTGCTTCCCCCGCCCTCACCTCGAGCCACTAATAATCAAAACTCGGATTTTTTGTAAATGAATTCGTAAATACGTACCATATTTGCCATAGAATATTACAAAAAATATAGTATAAAGGATTCGTAGTAACTTTTATACACACTAGAAAATACCTCTAAAAATGAAAATTTTCAAAACTTTGAAGTGAATCCGGAGGAAGAAGATCTTATCAGAAATTTAAAAAATTTTAAACACGTCGGTTTGAACCCATTTGGCACCCTTTTATCGCTAACAGAATCTAAAATTATCATTTTTTTTTAAATGACCCACCTTAATGTATATACCGCGCTCGCACCTACGGTAGACTTTTAATGTGTCTGACAAGGTGAAGGAACCATCGAAACTGTTAACTGAGAAAACATATGTTGATAGTTCCTCAAGTAACATATATAAAACTCAGCTTTTATACTGTAATGTAAGTACAATTATAATTAATTAATATAATATCTTTCAAAGCCACCGTGATCCAAACTTCATAGTCGGGGATCGTCTTTACCTGTATTAGGGACGTACACAGAGAAACTTTCAGGTTTTACAAAATAACCAACGTCTGATCGTTACGGGCTCTTAGACTATTAGGTTAGGTTAGGTTTTAGTAGATATTTTGTTGGAGGATATTTAATCGGGGGAAATTTTGTAGCGGGATAAAAGCGCGCTTTATCTTCTGTGATAACATGAAATGTTTATTATTTCTACGGATTGTACAAGAATGAATTAAAGGAATCGATTGACTAAGACTCTATACCATAGTCGAACAGATACCAAATGCACTCCCAAAATTTCACACGGGGATTAACGTACAGTCAAAACTCCGAAAAACCCAAACTCGAAAGACACTCCACCATTATATTATAAATATTTATATTTTAAATATTAACAATATAATGGTGGAGTGTCTTTCGAGTTTGGGTTTTTCGGAGTTTTGACTGTACGTTAATCCCCGTGTGAAATTTTGGGAGTGCATTTGGTATCTGTTCGACTATAATTTTAATTTCTCAGGGGTGTATGAAATCTCCAAAAAAACTTTCACAAGTCAAATTGAAATGTCAAATGATAATCATCTAAATTCTAGTGTGGATAAGTTGAAACAGAATAATTAAGAGTGCCAGAACGTTTAAACATAACATACAAGATTTAGGAATAAATTAAATGGTAAACCAAAGAGATATCTAATAAATAAAGTTGAGGATTTATGATTACGAGAACGAGGTTCCGCCATTTGCTTGTCAAAACTGCTAGGGATGTTTGGATGTTGAAGCCTATTTTATCATACATAGTGTAGTAAGGAATCGGGGTAGGCAATTAATTCCATTAGTCAAAATCAAACTTCTAACGTAATCTACACGATGCTGTACGTTAGTAATATGGCAGAGGGGTAGATATCATTTAAAGAAAGAATTTAAATTTAGGTTCGATGCGTTGTTTAAATGGTTTTAGCCAAAATGAACACATCAAAATTGGAAGATAGGTACCTTCATCCTTCAGCCGTCCAACAAATCCCAAATTTGGGAACGCCATAGTCACAATGACATCGTCGCAAATACATTAAAACGTAACACCAAGGCGCATTTTTAAAGGATCATAAAAAATAAAAAAGGAACGGTGTGCCTTATGTCGCCACGAATGTAGGCAAAAGGCATACAAATTCCTTAGCAAACGGAGACCAGAGGTCACGATTTCAAGTCCAAATGGGGTTTTTATTTATTTTGAGAATAATTTCATAAGAAAGACAAAAGGTTAATCAATGGAAACTGTGACAGATAATTTTTATTTGCGTTCATACATTTATAATGTAAACATACATTTTTTAGTAATTTACGCTTATATTTTTTATAAAGTATCTAACAATTTCATTTTAATTCTACTCAAGAGAAACAATATGAAAACCTTCAATTTATACAAAACATATATTTTTTAAATGTAAACCGATTCGTAGTAAATCATCCCTTTTTTGCCGAAACAAAAGGAAAACAGCTAAAAACTCAGATCGAAAAAGGTAGAAGTGAAATCCCTAGAAAAATAAAAGTGGGGAGGCTACGAAGCACCGCACAAAGAGGAGACCGATAATTCTATTCTGTCGCAGGTTAAACCCTTAGATGTATACGTTTGTCTCTTTTTCATCGAGTTTCAAATCACAACGGTGCTGAAGAAGTTTTAACTCCAATAAGTTTTTGAAGTAAAACTTCTTATCGCACGCTTGACTTGGGGAGTAAGCTGGTGAATGCGTGACGAGAGCGTTACGAAAAGTGTGATCGGGCGATGCGAACGGAAGTTGAGATGGATATATAAGTTAGTGAAGATAGAAAGAGAGAGAGAGTTACATTTCATATTTATGCAGGGGCATGAGATAGAGGTGCGAGCAAAAATTTTCTTTCTCTCATAGTCAGTTACGTTTCGTATATCTAAGACACAGTGCAGGCCTATTGTCTGTATCACACTATAGGAGCAAGAGAGAGCAGTGCGCGCGCACATTTTCTTTCTCTCTTCTTTTATAGTGAAGTTTTACTTACTTTAGTCTAAAGCACACTCGTTTTTTATGGTGTTGTCTATATGATGTAGATTAACCAGTTTCTGAATATAAAAGCCCCACACTACACCACGAATCCTTAAAGTTTCTAAAATCAATTCCCGGTATCGATTTAGATATTATTTTCACATGAATATTGAATTTGTCCATATTCCCTGTAATTTAAATGCGAAAATATGAAAACGCCGAGTGGGTGTCACACAATCCTCTCGACAAGTTCGGAAAACCGAAAACCCGTGTCAGAAGTGAAATGGCGTGGAAATGATTGGAGGGGTTGAAAATATTCTAGTCGGCCAGAATAGACCAAATCTCTTTCATAATACCTTCGGCCGCTGTGGAAATTTAAATCCAGTCTGCGGAATTTATTAAACCAAAACCCAGCTAATATATATGCAGATATTATTATGTACTTTTGGCAATTTCACAAGGATTTTGCTGAGGATTAAATGAAAACTATTAAATATTCCTAGAATACTTGTATATATTTGTGTAGATATATTTTTAATTTATTTGACAATTAAGAAGAAAGAAGTGATGAATATTTATAGTTTTAATTTTTTTTTAAATCTATAATGCGGATGAATGTTATTTGTTGGAAATATTGTTTTTCTCAGTTTGTTTCACATGGATTTCTTGATTCCATAGACAAAATCCAAAAAATGTCAAATGTCACTTCAGTTGACATTCAAAAATATATATATATATTTTTTTTATTGTATAAACGACAAAAAAAGTGAAGTGACAGCATTCTTACTAATTCACTAAACAAAAGGAGTATGTTTTTTAATAAAATTCTTTCAAAATTATGTAAAAAATCTTCCGTTTCGAGTAAAAATCTTCCGATAAGTTTTTTTTAAATATTTTCTCTTTTGATATTAATTTTTTATTATTTGGAAATTTCAATGTTTGAATACGAAGGATAATTTTATCTAGTTTCTAAAATGGTATTTCTTTTTAATATCGCTTCAAATATAATACATATATTGTACATTTAAAATACCCCGGAAGCATGCCGACATTCCATGAAATTTCACTGGAAACAGTGGGAATTGTAGGTAGAAATATTTTAAAGACTGAAACCAAAACCAAAATAATATCTTTGTGGAAATTATATGAGTGTTCAATTAAAAAATATATGATTAAATATTCTTAGCATCACTTGTATGTATCTAAATATTTTAAATGATTTAAATTTATTTCACTTTTAATTCAAAAGGAAGAACTGTTGTTTATTTGAAGCTTGAATTCTTGTTTGTCTTTCGAAGCCAATGGACACCTGGTTAAAACATTTTACAAGCCTTGTAGTCTTACCTGCAGCAATTTGAATAGAGTAGATTTTGCATCTCACCTGAAACAAAAAAATAAAAATTATTAGATAAAAATGAAACAAAGATTTTTTTTATGGGGTTGTGAAAAGTTAAAGGCGAGGTGACACGGAAGTGGTTTAAAGATAACCATTATGTGACAGGGAAATATATAAATTTGCGGCTCCTATGTATTTTTGGATAAATTACTAAATACCTACATTGTTAAATAATTTAAGAGTAAGTTCACGAGTAAAACCTCAATTGTAATATTTAATTATTGAAGACAATATTAGCGACTCTCAAACGCATGCTTGAAACAGAAAAATTAGAAAAATATTCTTTCGCATCTAGGAATTGAACACAGAACCTTATCCTTGGCATGGCTCTGCTCGACCCTCTCCCCTTCGGTCATATTTAACTGTACAATACTTCCACTTAGAACTACCAACATTTTCTTAATTGTCTGAAACATGTATTTTTTTAAATAACAGCCAATCTATCTATCATCTATATAAATAAAAATGAAATTATTTTTTGTGTTCGTTATTGTCAGGACTAGGTTTGTATAAAACTACTGGTGAGCTCAGGCATTACGAAACTTAGGAAGGGAGAGGGGAACCTAGAATGCGGTAGGGAACTCGGAGGGGGGGTTCACGGGATGGGGGAAGGGGAGGAGTGGAGTGAGGAGAGGGAAGATGGAGGAGGTGGAGTGGGAACGCGAGAGGGGAAGGGGACGCGGGAGAGGAAGGGGAACGGGACGAATGGGAAAGGACACGCAGGGAGATTTTTTCTTTATAAAATTGCATAGCAACGCATGCCGGGAACCAGTTAGTAAAAAATAAAATAATGTTAGAATGAAGAATGATACAGTTAAATATGAACGAATGGGAAAGGGTCGGATTAGCTCAGTGGTTAAGTGGCAAGGCTAAGGACCTGGGTTCAATTTCTAGAAGGGACCGAATCTTTTTCATTTTCAAATTTTCGTTTGAGAGTCGCTAATATTGTCTTCAATGATAAAATTTATTTATTTATTTATTTGATAATAAAAATATACAAACGATTTTATTGCTGCTTCTAAATTACACTGATATCAAATAATATTGAAAGCTTAAAACAGTCAAACATTCATGGAATTTATTATTACCTCCCCTTGTAACTTATATCATCAGTTCCAACCTTCATACTTCATACATTATTTCCGCTGAATATTATTTTTTAAACCGCCCCCAGCGACCCTTTGCCCTTGGAAGGTTAATCTCTTTACGTCTACGTAACGTAGCCTTTTGGGAGTAGGCACTCCAAAATCCAAAAGGTTGCTTTCCTATGAAAAACTGTCAAAGTTTCAAGAGTTTCATTGGCCGGCTATTACGACGCTGAAACGACGATTTTACTGCGCAATTAAAAATATACAGAGAAGAAATTTCTTCCACTTTTAAACTGGTGTTGAAGTGAGAACCGTAAAAAGCTTACGGGAAACGATTACCGAATTAAATGATATTTATTATTATTGCTAGACTTAAAAGCTTCACACTTAGCTGTTAAAAATAATATTATAGATTATCAACTCTTAAAAGGTGGTAGAGAATTTAACGCGCTCCGAAAATGATTTAATATATAAAACAAAGTCGAGTTAGTTACACCATTTATAGTTCAAGAACGGCTAGACCAATTTTTATGATCATTGATTTGTTGGATTTGTCTCCGCCCCGAATAGCAGAATAGCTATAAAAACATAGGAAAAATTCACAAAAAAAGTATTTGTGAAGAAAATTATTTTCCTTATACATTTTCTAGTGGAACGAATTCTCATCTTTTGAAAGAGCTGCAGGAATATTGTGATAAGTATAATATTGAGTATTGAGTGAATTCCAAAAATTCAAAAACGTCAAATTATGTCAATGCGCTGATTGTTTTGCTTTTGGAAAAGTAATAAAATCACAAAAATTATAAATCCGTACACAAAAACACAACACGGACAGTTGCGCATCTATAATTGCCTCAATGTGTAATTTTTAATGATAATTGATTCTGATGCGGTACGAAGTTTTCCGGGTCAGCTAGTACTTACATATTACAGGCACGTACATGTTTATTTTTAAATATATCTGTTTGAATTTCGATTTTGTTTATATCTGATAGCGCTGAAAATAGAGAGATAGACTTTGTCGATGACAATGCATTCTATCATTGGTGGCGCTTATGCACACACACGCATTTTTCTGAAATTGGATGACTTTATATTAACAATTTTACAGCAGTTAACTTAGGAAATAAATATCTGTGTTTTATTGATTACTCGTACTTGTATGACAAAGTTCTAACACCAAGTTTTTTAAAGTTTCCATTTATTTTACAAGTTTTAACTTCATTTTGAACCTTTTGCAATTGCCATTTTATTCGTATCTGAGAGTTGATGATTTTAAGAGGCGCAGTAGTTCGTCACTTTAGTTGGATAGGATTCTAACTTCGCCTTACCAAGTTCTGAAATGTAGTTTGCAAAGACGAATTCTCTTAACCTATTTAACAATTTCCTATTTTGAGGTTTAATCTTGTGTAAAGTATTTTAGAATAGCATATTTTAAAGGAAAATATTTACTTACAACGTAGCCCTATCTTAGAATGGTATTAAGGAAATGTATTTAGAACCTTATGCAATGAATTAATATATGGTTGCATTAACTCCACACAGGAGGCCCTGAGGAAAATAATTTCCCTCAGGGCCTATGTCATCTGAGATGTTGTGTGTAGGGTCTTTTTGAGAAGAGGAAGGAATAAACATTGGTCTTGAAGAGACCCATGTTGTAGGAAGAAGGAAATACAGAGGCCGGCAAATCATTCCACAGCCGAGCTGTTGAACACAAGAACGAGTCGAAGAAGCGACTCGTTCTCATGTGACAAATGTCAACCGTGTACAAATGTTGGGCCCGCGTTTGGCGTGCTTCCCGACTATGCACCTGTGCCGAAGGGATCAATGACGCTAGTTCCTCGGAGCATCATCCATTGAAATACCGGTAGAACAAGGATTGCATTCCCACCCGATGCCTGTGCTCTAAAGATTGCAATCCGTCTGTTAAGATGGGAGAATCTATCAAACGGACCGCCCGTTTCTGCACAGAGTCGAGGGTATTTTTCAGGTATTTTGAAGCTCCAGATCAGAGGTGGCGCACTTGTGATTTGTATATGGTTAGCAGTTGTGTTCTATTAACTTTACTCTGGCTTCGATGGAGCCCCCATATCTAAGCTGGTAACATATGATTATCTGTAAATTTAGTTTTTTTCTAAAATGCTATATTTACATTCTACTAATTATTATATATTTTCCATTAAAATAAGTTAAACTAAAATACTTTACACAAGATTCAACCTCAAAATAGGAAATCGGTAAATAAATCGTCTTAGCAAACTTTGGCAAGGTAAAGTAAAGTTAGAACTCCGTCCAACCAAAGTACACTGTCTTGTAATACGTGATTTGCACCGCCCATCGCTGTAAAACTAGTCTGACATAATATTAGTTATGAGGGGAGGGGAAATGTCCGGTTTAGAATCTTTCTGAAAGTTTAGAATCGTTCTAGAAGTCTGTCTGAAAGCAGAGACATGGTAAGGGAATGGAGATGGGTAATAATTTTTCTTACTTATTATTATTACAAGGAGATTCTGCGTTATAGATATGGTGGAATTAATGTGGATGTTGGACGCAGACGGCGACGCGACGGAGTGACGCCAGTCGAGTAGGTGTGAAAGGAAAGGACATACAGGGGAACGGCGACGGAGGGGTGGGGGGCGAGGGAGGGGCACAGGGAGGGTTTGCAAAGGAGACATAGTAACGGTAGGGGATAGCAAGAGATAAATTTGCGGAGGCGGGTATGGGTACCGCCGCAGGAAGTACTATTGGACAAGCAACACCCCTGCCATAGGTCACCCAAGTGTATCGCTATGTTAGGTATCTTAGCAGGGGTGGGCACCCGTGTTAAGACATGGGGTGAGATTTGCTTTGGTCTTGGCGGATGCGTTTGCCCACCTACTGCATGGCAGGCCATGGGAGACAGGTCGAGGTAGTCCTTTTGACCTCTCCAGCAGGTAGGTCACCCAAGTGTTTCGCTATGCTAGGTGTCTTAGCAGGGGTGCTCGGGTTCATGGATGAGGTTTGCATACGTCTTGGCGGCGTACGCGTTTGCCCACCAAATGCCTGGCGGGAGAGATCGGGAGAGACTGGTTGAGGGAGTTTTTTCGACCCATCGCCTTACACCGCGGTCGCAGGAATGGATTCGTACATCTGTCACTCCTGGACACAGTGACCCTCAGATTCCAACCCACATCTCATACTTTTTTCTCACCAGCGCTTCCTTTATTTTCCTTTCCCCAAAATTCCCCACCACCCAGCTACCCCAAATATGACATAGGCCCCGAGGAAAGTTGATTTTCTCGGGGCCTCCTGTATGGAGCTATAATGAAAAAATTGAAATAACACAATCCACGCTCGAATTTGAACCAGTAACCTTCTATATTTATCCTTATTCCCGCGGATTGCTAATCGAGAGTCTTACCCCTCGAATAAGGAGGCAGTCTAAAAGGTTTTGAAATTTACAAAATCGGTGTCGAACCTACGTACCTAATGCATTATTTTACGTGCACACTTCTGTACAGACCCGCCAAGACAGTATCTGCTGAATATGTAAAGTGCCGATAGTCTTGGCGGCGTTAAACGCTTTTCTGCCAAAGATGGTCAATTTATGCGGAAAAATAAAACAGTAAAAATCTTCAGAGATTTTCTCCCACGTGAAAATATTCAGGGAAAATTCAATTGGCTCTCAGACCTTCTGTGCTTGGGAGAAAAAAATGGCCGAATGTCGGCAGAATTAAATTTAATATTAGTGAAAAGTTTTGAAAATGGCAGGTAGTGTGGAAAGCTTGAAGCAGATGGCGCTGGTGTTACAGCTACGTGACAGCTTCAAAGACATTTGTAAATGGTTGATAAATAATATAGTGGTAGAGGTCGCAAGGAGTTATTATAAAATGAATAGAGAAATATAAATGCAAAAGTAATTTGGAAAAAGAGAAAACTAAGTTTGTTTATAACATCAACCCATGTCAGATTGTATTCCTATGAACCTAAGTATTTACACATAACAGAACAAGATGAGAAATATGTGTTGCTGTTTCATTTTAGATTGGCGGCGTACGACACAATAGGCCACTTGCATGGATTTCATAACGAGTTGGAAAAAATCGTGTGTTTAGATTTTTTTACTAAGATTACGAAAATGTTATTAAAATGTTTTAGAATTGTATATTTTTTTTTTATTTTTAAATAAATAAATCCGTTATTTGAGCTCGTGACGTCACTACATCAAAATGTCCCGTCTCCGATTATGTTCCCTTAATTTTGTAAAATTCACACAATGATTATTTTTTTTATATGGCAAACTTTGATTTCCGGCGAATTTTTGAATTTGTGTTTAACGTTTACTAGATTTATTGTTTGTTCTATGCGAACTTATCCTTTAGTTTGATTTTTTATAAAGATGGCGGTGTTTTTACAGATATTTCGAAGAGAACCCCGTACAATTTACTGCTATTCGTGTGGAAAACGTTCTTTTTAAAAAATTATTTTCGGCTATGTAATTATCGTTTTTACGCACCAATAAAATTATGTCCCTCTTTCCGGTTTATAAAAAATGGTCTGATTTTTCGGATTGAAAATTTAAAAAAATCGCCAGGGTTTCAAAAATTCGATAAAAAAAAAAACAGAATGTCTTAGAATATTTGCCTAAACCGGAAATTAAAAAAAAAAAGTGATGCAAATGGCCTATTCATTTTCAGACGATTTTCTCAGAGTCAGAATGTTGAAAAGTGAGGTTATATCAAATTTTGAAAGTGGTGTTCTAGTGTTGTTGAAGCAAATATAGGCATCTCCCTTTAACCCTTCAATATTAACCTTAGTATGTTGTCAGTAGGCAAACATATTTCCACTTTACAACAAAATTCAAATACATGAAATATTTGTAAACGTTTCAGAAAACTAAAATCTGTTTTTGAAAGGTAACGAAATACGCTTTCAAATTTTATTATTATAAATAATAATAAAAATGTAATTTTTTAAATATAAAAATTTTGAAGGTAAACATAAATAAGTTTTAAAAATTGCTCACGTTATGTTTTATCTAACTAAAATTACTGATAACGAAAAAAAAAACACATACATATTTATCAGGCAAATGTATTCAATATAAACGGTATCGTCAACTCACTGTTTTATAGTTTCATGTAAAAATAATTAATAATAAATTCAAAAGTTTCATAATTCTTTTTTCAAATTGCGGTCGGAAATTTTGGTTTCATAAAGATGTACATTTTAATTATTTTGTGGTTAACTTTTAGATTTGAATATAAAGCATGTTGTTTTTTCTTTCCAATGGCGTTTATTTCCTACTTCTCACTTTGATAGTAAGGGAGATACCTATAACGATTTATGTGAGACCTATTTGAGCTGGGTCAAATATGGTCTCCTATGGTTAAACGGGTTAATTCTAATTTTGTGGTGTACTAGTGCTTATTTATATATTTTTTATATTTAAAAATCTTTTTGATTAAATTAGATGATACTTAGAATTACACAAATATAAAAAAAAAATAATAACGCTGACTGGCCATTTGATGACAATGTTACATTTGAATTTCTGCGTAACACCCCAAAAGTGTTCACCAAGGATTTAAGGGTATTGTATATTAATTAAGGGTAAATATATATTTTGAAACCTGCACCCGCAGTAAAACATTTTAGATGGAAATATGTGATATTTTGAAGGGATTAAAGCAAAAATTGTTTGGCCTGAAAGCTTCGTGGGTGAAATATTGTTGTTTTGGGGACAATTCCGAGATGTAATCTGTCCCAAAGGGAAATATTGCTTTTAAAATTAATTAATCGTTTGGACCTTTGTAGTCAAATATTTGGAACAAAAGTGAATTAAATTTGTTTAACCATAATTTGAAATCACAAAGACAACTTTTAGTCTGGACCTTTTGGATTTAATTTCAGAGTTGTGCAAAAATATATTACAACGAATTTTAGCAAAATTTGAGATTTCACTGGGCGCTGATTTCCGCTTATTTCTATGCATTGTGGAAACATGAACATTAAAAACAAAAATTAAACAAACAGTAAAAAATAGTTTATTTAAAATTTAAACATTGAAATGTTAACTTAAAAATTATAAAAAGGTTAACTTCTTACCTAGAAAAAAGGGAAAATTAGGCCGTAAATCAATTTGGTATTGAATTCGGGAAGCCATTTATTAGATGATAATCAACACCTCTGACACAGGTCACCCCAAATGGTTCGCTACGTTTTGGTGACTTAGCAGGGATGGTACATGGGTTGAGGTTTGTCTAGGTCTTGGCGACGGATGCGTTTGCCCATTTACTGGTAGCGGGCCGGATCGGGATAGACTGGTTGAGATAGACATTTTGACCTCTCCAGTCAGATTCTCTCGACCCATCGCCTTGCACCGCAGTCGGAGGTTGGATTCATACGCTTGTCACTCCTGGACACACTGACCCATAGATTCCTACCCATTTTTCATAGATGTTTCCTTCCCAGAACTTCCTATCCTTCCATTCCTTAAAAAGACCGTCCACACAGCATCTCCTAAGATGATATAGATCCTGAGGGAAATTATTTTCCTCAGGGCCTCCTGTGTGGAGCTAATGTAAAAAAATACCTATGTGATTATTATTGATCTCTTGTATTCTTGATTATCGCTTTGTAAACAACTTATTTATAATTATTATAAGCAATAATTATTAGCCTGAAACACTCGACTACATTGAAAAAATCTCTCTAGAAAAGATACATGCCGCCGACGGGACTTGAACCCGCGTCTTTCTGATTTCCGGTCAAATTCTCTGACCACTGACTACGTCGGCTTATCTCCTACCTGCCAAATTATTCAAAATATACTAGTGTTTCATTCAAAAATTATTTAGTTTATTACATTTTTCCACCTAGAAACAACCAACTTTATTTATATGAAAAAGGCATTGTAAGTGCTAAGTTTCTCACTAGGTGGCGTCGAGACAAATAATGTTTAAACTCTTCAAATATTAATTACTATTATTTTATTTTTTTACCTTATTATACCTTATATGTGATATTATACCTAAAATGTGATATAATACCTAATATGTCATATTGTATAGCTGACAGCGAACAAAAACGTAAATTGATAGTTCAGATTTCAGACGATGCGTGAAAATCAGTCGAGTATTATTTATTTAGTGGAAAAACGTAAGATTTTTTTCTACAACCTAACGATACCAAAGAATTGCTGATGACGGCTTGCCACAAAAACCCGTGTTTTATTTGCTGGAAATAAATGGAAGGAAAAACTATCACATATCGTGCTGAGCCCAAGAAAAGAAAATGTTTTTCCAAATTACTATTGGAACTTTATAAAAGTAGATGCTGAAGAAATAACAACATTATATTTAAACGTCTTAAATTGCATTTGTTGTAGAGCTTACTTGAAAGCAATATGGCACGGGATGCATTATATTGTTGAAGTAATACTTATTTAGCACCGTTGCGATTTTAAACTCGATGAAGCGAAAGAGCGACACTAAAAAGAGACAAACACATACGTCTACAGGATTTAGCCTGCGAGAAAATGAGAAAGAATGAAACCTTAACTACGAAGCGACGCGCTCTATCAAGCTGCGCGCATTGGCCGCTTTGATTATGAGCTCAATTTTCAAGGCTCCCATTGGTTGAGATTGTATGGGTGAAGGTTTCACTTCAACCGCGTGTGAACTGCACTCGATTTTTTTCTTTATATTTGTTATTTTTTTTAAATAACTTAATGAGTAAAACCCCAAATTGTGATATTTAATCACTAAACACAATACAAGCTACACTCTCTAACGAAAATTTGAAACAGAAATAACATTTTTTTTTACATTAGCTCCACACGGGTGGACCTGAGGAAAATAATTCTCCTCAGGGTCTATGTCTTCTTTGGGGATGCTGTGTGGAGGGTCTTTTAAGGGAAAGGAAGGAGAGGAAGTTCTGAATAGGAATCTGGGGGTCAGTGTTACCAGGAATGACGGACGAATGAACCTACTGCAGTACAAGATAATGTTCCGAGAGAGTCCTGCTGAAGAGGTCAAAAGATCTCTCTCAACCATTCTCTTCCGATCCGACAAGATCGCCGCCAAGATCCTGACAAACCTCGTCCAATGAACCCGGACACCCTTGCTATGTCACCAAACGTAGAGAACCACTTGCGGTGACCTATAGCAGAGGTGTTGGTTATTCAACAAAAGGTTTCCGTGGCAGCGGTATCCATACCGGCCTCTCAAATTGTAGCAACAAAAATATTTTTCCATCATAGAAAAAGATACGGTCACATCTAGAAATTTCTAGATATGAAAAGTCAACATTTTGTTACAGAATATTTTTTTTTGCATTTTCACCAGCATTTGGTTCCTTAGAACGGGCAATCTGCCTAGCTAGGAACTAATATCGACCCATAAGACATAATAACGCTTGTACACATTTAAATGTCTATAGTTATTTTGCAATGTTATTACTATATTATTTTTGCTATACAAATGTATCAAATGTAAAGTTATAAATAAAAAATAATAAAAAAAAAATAAAAAAAATGACCGTATCTTTTTACGATTTTTCATTTTGTTCGATTGAGAGTCGCTAATATAAATAAATCCAGTTAAAGTCCCAGCATGGCAAGTAGAGGCAAGTACTACCAGTATAAACTAATCTTAAAATAAACAAGAACAGCATTGAGTTTGCCAATACGCATATAATCCGCATACGCGTCCAACAAGCGTATTTGGTGCCACATGATCTCCGCATTGCATTCTACCAATATTATAGTATTGCCAACGAAAGAAACGCATGGCCATCAAATTTAATATATAAATAAGTAAATGTTATAAGTAATAATTATTAGCCTGAAACACTCATCTACATTGAAAAAATCTCCTGAGAAAAATACATGCCGCCGACGGGACTCGAACCCGCGTCCTTCTGATTTCCGATCAACTGCTCTTTTCCGCTGAGCTACGTCGGCTTTTCTCCTGCCCATCGAATAATTCAATATATACTAGTGTTTCATTCAACCATTACTGCTTATTACATTTTTCCACCTGCAAACCACAAACTTTATTTTTATATGAGAAAGGCATTGTAAGTGCTAAATCTATCACTAGGTGGCGTCGAGACAAATTATTCAAATGATTTTTCTTGTCTTAAACATAAGTTTATCAATTAAAAATAATACCTAAGTGTTTGATTGATATAAATGTTTAAAAGGGCTAATTTTGTAGATTGAGGCAAGGAAGAATCTCAAGTTCAAAGGACCTTATCGAAGCGAGTCAGACCTTTTAAATTAAAGAATAGTGTAATAACCGTATTTACGTTATAGACTAGGCGCCGACAATGACAAACTCTACGCCATCGAGTACACGGATGAAACCACTTGGTAGTGAGAATTAACGATTAATAAACCTTTAAAAAGCTGGTCTGCCGGTGCGCCTCTTAGTAGATTCTACGCAGTCATTGAAATAGTGAGCAATTTTTTTTAGAAAAAATTATGTCGTCGAGTACACGAACGGGAAAGGTTTCTTACGACAGTGGCCGATTAGCAGATGAGAAAAAGCAGGTCTGCCAACCGGCAGCCTGGAACGTTCGCAGGCAGCCGGTGTCAAAGTGGGATAAATTTTTTTAACGTCATCAAGTACACGAATGAAACCAACGAATAACTGTATTCTAGGTTCTAGATCATTCCATTTAAGAATTTCTTGGTCTGCCGACCAGCAGCCTGGCAGTTTATTGTGATCATTCGAAAAATCGTTTGACTAATTGTATGTTTACATTAGAACAACAGACTAATATATCAAGGATGTTGCAAATAGCACAGAAAGTGAAATATTCAACCCAGTGGCGGATTTATACTTTTCATTAGTATAGGCCCATGGAGAAACGAATAGAGTGGAGCTGGCAATAGGGCAAACAGGCCCAACGCATGAAACAAACTCAAACAGGCCCAAATGGGCGTGGCTTACTGGGCCAGTTGATTTCATCGCTTGGCCGGCTTGGCGTGAGCGGACGCAAGCAGACGGTTCCTTCATAAATTGTAAAGTGCATTTATTACATTTAAACGATGACGTGTAGTGTGAAATTCTGTAAAAACCGTTCAGAAAAATAGTTAAAAACTAGAGATGGCAGTACTTTTCACCTTTAAGTATTTTTACTGTGGTTTTTTACAATAAATTGCTCGTTTTCCGCAAGCTTCTGTCACACATTTGTTGTAGTCAGCTGACTTGACGGAATATATGATGGCAAAGATATGCGATACTGGGATTTTAATAAACTTATTTTAGAGCTTACAATCGCACAGCATTGATTTGTGAGATGGGACGTTCTTATTCCAAAGAGTAGGTATGATTACCGGTTATGGATATTTTTTGCTGGAGGTATATTATTGATATTTTGATCTTACAGGTTTCCGGTAGATTCAGTGGTAAGAGAGCCGTGGAAGAAGCTTCTAGATAAAGATGGTTGGAATCCAACAAAATATTCAAAAATATACTCTAACCACTTTAAAGAAAACTACTTTTATACCACCAAAAACGGACGTAGAAAACTGCGACCTGGAACTATCCCTGATTTGTACTTGGAAAATGAGGTGTGTGTCATTAAAAATATTATAAAGATAGGTTGGACAATTCTATTACAATAATGAATGAGAATTTCAACATACTCTTGATAGCTTATCCATAGGATAACGTATATTGTAGTACTATCATAATTCATATAATTCGTTTTTTATAACCTCTTTCTTTAGAACCAATGCAGGCGCTGAACTCTGAGCCCAAGTTTTCTGAAGTAAGTGCAAATGTAGAGATAAATTTGCTATTGGGAAATCAGGTTTGAAAAATGTTCTATATTCTAGTGTATAAAAATGAATGTTTGTATCTTATCGCATAATGTGAACATTATTTATTAGGTTATAACCTAACTATTATATATTATATCTTTTGTACGGATGTTATGTTATTAACCTGTAAATATTTCACATAATATAACATAAATGCACTTCACCCGTTGTTGAACAATGCCAAAATACGCTCTAATTTAGCTCTAATACGCACGGCAGTTGGAGGGATGGATTGATACGTCCGTCACTCCTGGATACACTGACCAAAACTAACAAATGACCAAACTACTAGTGAGGTTAACAATTGAAATAATTACTAACAATTATATCTACCATGTGAAGAATCAATAAATAAAAAAAATGGGTTTTAATGTTAGCATTGAATACCATTATGGATTGTTGCTTAAAATGACTATTTTTTTGAAAAATAATTTTACATGAAGGTTGTGCTTATTTTTGTTGTTATGTAGTTTACTAAGAAGATATCTAATAAAAGAAAGTTTATTAATATTTGATATTATTTGTATTGTTACTCTTGATAAAGAAACACTTGTAAAATTTCCAAAAATTAAAAAAATATAAGAAATAATAGTGTGAAGTAGTTAAAACTGGGGATTTTCCGCTATTCTGGCTAGAGGGATGGGCCGTATCCATTTAAATCCCACCCATACATACCGCGCGTCCCTTACCTCTTACCGCAAATTGGCGACAAAATTGTCGAAGAAAAAGTTCCTATCACCACCTCCACTATATTCCTTCCTCCGTGTATAGGCCACTTTATTTGCGCCGCCCCTTCCTACTTCTTAGAAGTTGCCTCATATCAGAAATCTGCCGCCCCTAGTTTGCGGCCTATACGGCCTATTGAAAAATCCAAGACTAGTTCAAATCCGTTGCTATTTAGTGTACCTAAAATATACAGGTTGTAACAGCACGTATCTGAACGATTTTAACCAGCGATTCCTGAACATAGAGTAAAAAAAGTATATGTCATTTTGCTGTCCGATGATATTTGTTTCTATTAAAAACCAAAAATATATATTTCAATCATACGTCGTCACTGATCACTTTATACACGATGTTTCGTGTGTTATCGTGCTGCTGGAACGAGACGGAACGCTAATCACGTGACCCGCTAGGTTGTACAGTTGCGACGTGTGATGGAAAAATATTTATTGTTTTTTTATTGAAAAAAAAATGGTCGAACAGCAAAATAACGTCGAAATTTTTTACTCCAAATATGCGCAGGAATTGCTGGTTAAAGTTCTTCGGGTACGTGGTGTTACACTCTGTATACAAACACCAGATAGTGCATTCTAACGATTTACCGATAACCGGACAAAACAGAACCAAATTACAAAAAAAGTTTGGTGGGATTAGGCTACTTTCGGTTAGATTCCTTTAATTTTTTTCATCTCATATCAAGATTTCTTTATCACTTTTTAAAAGTGTTATGTTTTGTGAGGAACCAATTTGTCATAACCTAAAAAATGTTTCCATCTTCAGCTCCAGAACTGAATGAATAATTTTACAATAAATTAATTACACATTCCTTGTTCGATGCAAACCAAAGTCATCGCTGACAGAACTATACGACAGTATTAAAAATGTTCGCATGCACAAAGTACCACCGCCAAGCCAGAATAAGCTGTAACTCCGGCAGTGGTTGCCAAACACACATCATTACGGCTGCGCCAGTGTTGTTCCGTAAACAAAAAGTCAAGAGCGTTGAGCCCACTCAAACCAATCTCAGTAGGTGCAAGATGCAAATTACATTCATAAATTGTGCGAATAAATTTATTATTAAGATGAAGCTATACTAAATAATGCAAAATCATACAAAATAGTATGTTTTTGTTTTGAAAATTTGACCGCTTAGAAGTATTATAGATGCTTCAATTAAATACTGCGTGTAGAACATACCTTGGCCCTTAAAAATATCGGTCATTTTTCTTTTCTTCAAGCTTAGAAAAAAATAAAGTATTAGGTCTATAAAAAACATTTTTAAGTGCAAACTCTCCTACTTATAAACACTTTTTCGGATATTGTTTTATTGCATAATGTGGCAAATTCAGTTTCTTATATAATTATCGCAAAAAAAATGAAATTTAAGCCCGAACCTCACAAAATAAAATATAATATGCATTTTCGCGTTGGTATTTTTGACATCACGGCGACAATACGGCAGTCGACGAATTTGTTATATCAAAGTGAACCTTATACCGTCCACCGAAGAACGACTGGCAGCCGCCCCATTCTTCCGTCATTACTCCTCCGGACGGAGCGGAGAAACAACGTGTTAGGGTCCGCGCTGCTTGTTTTCGTGAAATCAATTTAAAAATTCCGTTTTATTACAATAAACAATGCATAAAAAAGGAATTAATGTTTTTTACAGGCCTTTACGAAATCAACATGTAAAAAAAAATTCTCAAATATCTTTTCCAACCTTTCCAAAAGCTTTTTCTCAAGTATTTTTAAACTCCTCCCATAAAAGGGCGTGAATTCCGATTTCGATTTTTTCCTGTACTAGTGGATCGCCTTAATGGAGTATTACCGTGTTACACTGCGTAAATTACTAGTTAAAAGGAATTAATGAATGAACGAATATCTTATGAAATAATCAACCATATATACTTAATGGAATCTACATACTCAAATTCAAACGCTCTTTATTGTAAACCAGCTGAAAACCCCTCTTTACGCAGAGTTTTTCAAAATCAGATGTAATTTTTCTCTTCTTAGATTGTCAATTATGCAAAATTTCTTCAAGTATCTTCAATTCTGCTTTAAAGTGCGCCTTCCACTGCGAGCGGAGCGGACTCTTTACGGACTCCGCTCGACTAGCAAACGTTAACTGCATATAAGTGCTTCCACCAAGAACGAGGCGAGCGGATCGGACTAAACGAGTTTAAATAGGTTCGAACGAGTCCGCTCCGCTGATGCGAGCGGAGCGGACTACGTACGAATTCCGCTCGACTCGCAAACGTTAACTGCATACAAGTGCTTCCATCAAGAACGAGGTGAGCGGAGCGGACCGAAGTAGTTAAAATAGGTCCGAACGAGTCCGCTCGCGCACACCATCGCCGACTAGTTTCTAGCGGACTCCGCTCAAAAACTGTCGTCAATTCAGTTGCCTTGACTGCATATTTTGTCGAGACGGAGTTGTTTATTGAAGCCGGTCGCCAATTTTGTTTATGGGATACGACTCGCAAATAATGTAACAATGTTGAAAAAAGAGAATTCGGCTTATAAAACTATAATTGAGATGAAATTGGCGGAAATAAGAAAGTTAAAAATTTTGAGATGAAAATCTTTTTATAAATATACATTAGCAAACATGTTTTCATTACATACATGCTGTCAGAATCATCTTCACTAGAATCAATACTTGACATCACAAAAATCACTCTGTTTACTTCAAACGTCAAAGCGGTACTGAGTCGTTTTCAATGGAAGGGCAAAACTATTTCTCATATTTCGTTGACTTCGCTCTGGTCGCCTCGCTCATTTCTCGCACGGGGGCAGTGGAAGGCAAATACCTAACTTCTTAGCAACTCTTTTTTGGTGGAAGGTCAAAGTTATTTTGCTCATCTCCCACCCCGCTCCGCTCAACTCTTTTCCGCTCGCAGTGGAAGGCGCCCTTAAGGGTGGGAAAAGGGTAGGTAAGTGGATGGTTTTTACAAAATGCAGATACCTTTTTCCTGTTTTGAAGGTTAAAATGTCATCAATCTGGGAACAAACTGTATTATATTTGTATAAAAAACTAAGCCACGCCGTTCGCCAGAGACATCGCTCTTTATATAGAAATAAAGATGGGTTATATAAATAAATGTGCAAGTAATTTTGTTACACCGAAAAAAAAATAAAAAAAGTTCATTTTGTCCTTGTTCTATCGGTATTTCAGTGGAAGATGATCCAAGGAACTAGCGTCATTCCCTCGCTACCGGTGCAGTCGGGAAACACGCCAAACGCGCATCCAACGTTTGTATACAGTTGACATTTGTCACATGAGTCACGAGGGTCGTTTCTACGACTGGTTCTTGGGTTCAACCGCTCGGCTGTGGAACGATTTGTCTGCCCCGGTGTTTAACATTCCCTACTACAACATTCACTTCTTCCTTTCCACAAAAAGACCCTTTATACAGCATCCCTAAAGATGACATAGGTCCTGAGGTAAATTATGTTACTCAGAGCATCCTGTGCGGAGTTCATGTTAAAAAAATAAATTTTACAAAATAAAGGAAGAAAAACAAATAAAAATAGTTTTACACAGAGAAATGTGGAACAGTAAACAATGTTTAAACAAAGCACAACGAAGAAGTTTTTAAAAATAGGAAAACAGCTTATTAAAAGTACGTATATATTTTCAAACCATATTTTTAGATTATTTATGTCTTTTGTGGCTTTAAAATTAATTTTTCCCATGCTTATTCTTTTATTACAAGAAAATTTGACCATGTAATGGTTGAATTAATATGTCGTTTACTTACAAAATGAACAATATTGGTCCGAGCACAGTGGAATACCAAAATTTGAGGTTTCTTGGTCGCTAGTTTGGTCATTTATTTTTAACAAATTGTGCACGTTTGTTCAAGTAACTTTCTATCCATTGGACGGCTTTACTGTTAATGTTGTTTGATTTCAGTTTTTTTAAAAGCTTTACGTGTGAGGTACTATCGAATGCTTTTCTTAGGTATATGAAAATTCCTGCGCATTTTTTACCTTCATCAAGTGCCGAGTATATAAATGATGTTACATTTGCTATTGCGTCTTGTGTGCTTTTTGTTTTTAATAATCCAAATTGATTACAATGTAATATTTTATTGTTCTCCAGAAAATCTACAACTCGGTTTTCATAAATATCAAAGAATATGTCGGATTCCGTCAGAACCGTTGACTTCATAAATACGCGAAGGTGGTAGTTATGCAGGTTATTGTATACCGGTATTACTTAGAAATGGGGATATCTTCGAAAGACAAAGAGGGACAAGGAAAAATAATAATATAGTGTTGAAACAATGCCGATGCATTTTAACCGCAGGTTGTAGGAATTTCAAACTTCAAGACGCGACGCCGCACACACGGCCGAGTTATCAATTTACGACGCCAAAAATATTTTTTATTTTAAATTCTGATCAGAAATGCGTATGAGAAGATTACATAAGAAAATCTTTAAAAAAATAACTTATTATGGTTAGTTGGGGTCGGGTGGTCGTAGTTTTCAAATTAAAAAATATAAATTATTTCTGTATTCGAATTAGTGATACAGGTGATAATTGATATAAATATGATTAAATTGTAAAATGACGTAAAATTGTTCAGATTGTAAATAAGTAGTTCTTTTAATCCTCATTTCCTTTAGAGAGGGTTCGCCAAGACTAGGTACCTGAAAATAATGCGTTCGATTTAAGAAAGGTGGATATATATTTAATGTTTATCGTTATAAGGTATTTTATCTAACTAATTTACCATCACGTCGTTTCTCCGCAGGGGTAGGCAGAGAGGATGGACCGCCAAACAACTCGGTTTTGGCACACCTCGTTCACATTCATACATCGTCTCATACATGCTCTTCTATTATTCTGACTCTTGACATGGCCCGACTCAAGTATCTAATTCACTTGGTCGTGCCATGTCTTTCTCGGGCGTTATTCGGGTATTTTTTCCAACCAGTAAAATAATGGCGTGCAACTAGGTGGAACTTTTTTCTAAACTCTAGTTGAAGTACAGATTTCAATTTAATTCTTTAACAAAATTAAAAATTAGTATTTCATAAAACATATATTATATCAATTATATTACGTTAAGACTGTTGATAAAAATAATTTCAAATTAAATTACACCCTCGGAAGCTTCAATATCCATGTTAAAAACTTGTTTTTTTTTTTTTTTTTTTTTCTTTATTCATTATATAATTTGTGTACAGTTTTACAGGTGATTCGACTACCACGCTAGGCACATGCCCGTATTATGGTAGTCGAATTGATTAAGTTGATTTTTAAATAGGGAAAACAAGACGAGCGTAGCTACTCCATCAACGACAACAAGCGTAACTGACCAATATTGGCAGCGCGATACATATTTTTACGCGCATGCGCAGGCTATTGGTTCGTGTTCACAAATAATAAAAAAATGCGGATCATTATGAACTGTAGGAGAATGTTTCAAAAATATGTATAACTAGCTGACCCGGGAACTTCGTACCGCCTCAGATTCAATAACTGTTGTGAAGATGAATCAAATTCTGTTTTTTTTATAAATTAAAAATCACACAATAAAGCAACTATCAATGCGCAACTGTCCGTGCTTTGTTTTTGTCAGTATCAGAGACGTTGTGTACGGATTGATATTTTTGGTGATTTTCTTACTTTTCCACTTGCTTACGGGAATTGCGTTTCATTTTCTTTGTACGTGTGAGGGAGATTAATTAAAATTATTGTATTTTTCCTTCGGAGGGGTGCAGATATATATATATATCACCATTTGTCTGATTTTCGACTATTGAAATTTAGTATGTAAGAAAGAGAAGCAGCATTATATGTTTGAGAACTAAAACAAAACAATCAGCGTATTGACATTTGACATTTTTGAATTTTTGGAATTCATTAACTATTCAATATTATATTTATCACAATATTCCTGCAGCTCTTTCAAAAACTGAGAATTTGTTCTATACAAAATGTATGAGGAAAAGAATTTTCTTCATAATTTTATTTTTCGTGAATTTTCCCGTTGTTTTAATAGCTATTCTGCTATTCCGGGCTGAGACAAATCCAACAAATCAAAGATCATAAAAATCGGTCCTGCCGTTCTTGAGTTATAAATGGTGTACCCGACGTTGTTTTATATATTAAGATTAGTTTGAAGAGAATGCTTTTTCCTATTTTTGACGCAGTAATTCCCTTTTGCTGTCCTTATGTGCGTCGCCAAGCTAAATAAAATATTTTCGTGCGAAGAATTTTAAAATGTTAACAGAAGCAATCAATCAGATAAGTTCCTATACTCTCAGACAGAATCATTAATAAATGACAGAGTGGTTAAATGCACTTGACTTTGTGTTAAACGCCTCTCTTTATTGATCGTATTACAAGAAGTTCA
Source organism: Limnephilus lunatus (assembly GCA_917563855.2). NCBI lineage: Eukaryota > Metazoa > Arthropoda > Insecta > Trichoptera > Limnephilidae > Limnephilus > Limnephilus lunatus. The sequence goes on along the minus strand of OU830593.1, from coordinate 2,651,800 downwards.
GTAATCTCAGGCGTTGAGTGCACTTAAGGAATAAACGGAGTGGTAGATACTCTCAGTATCGTCCTGGTGAAAGAGCACCATTCAGAAACAAAACTTTGTTGCTCGAAATGGAAATAGCTGTGTTAAATTAATAGATCTGAATATCCAGTTACTTTCCATCCTTCTTCTCATTATTTGTGTGCCCTATCAGGTCCCCCCGACATTGGCGATCACTCTTGAAAATGTCTCTCTGTCTTGCGCGCGCCGCCCGGAATAGCTCCTCCACACTTCTAATGCCGGTCCACTACATTTCGTGGCCAAGACATTTGTCTCCTACCAGGCCCTCGGCAACCAGGGCTTCCTAGCTTCAACTTCCTCTCATAACATTTTTTATTTATTTATTTTTTATACTAATTGGGGATTCGGTAGTTGGCCAGATGGAAGCAGTGGGGAATCTTGTGCAGTATTCACAATATATATTTTTTAATCAATACTATCGGTTTATAAGACTGTTCTACCAAATTTAATATTTCTGTGTTAATTAAAAGATTTTGACAAAGGATAAAATATATGGATAAAGCAAAAAATACAAAAGCTTAACATAGTAATACATTGTGTTACCACACACAGGCCTTGAGGATCTCGTAGACAATATTAGCTTCCTGCAGCCATTTCCACAATTTTGTATAAAATATTACCTCAACAACAAACCATCAACAATCTACAAAATTGAAATAATTCTCAATTTTGAAACAGAAAAGTGACTGACAAATTTCAAAAAAACAACAAAAAGAAAATAAGCACAACGTTGTGGCGTTTTTTTAATGTGAATACCTCAAAAGAGTCCCAACAGCTCCCATCAGAAGTCAGTATCACTATAGCATCATGTATGTTGTGAAGTTAAAGGTAGTGCGGAGGTGAAGGAGATGAGGAAGATCTTGTTGCCAAACACGGCTAAAGGCATTTCAAGCATCGTTTCAATTCTGATTGGTGGTCTTACTACTGGACGATACTGAGAATATCTTCCATTCTGGAAGGTGCCGAAAATATTTTTAATAAATGGAATTGCGAAATAACAAAAAAAAAAATTCATTGCGATCAAATAAATTTATTTGCGTACGTCGGGATGTTAACCAGCGTCCTCCCGATTGCTAATCGAGAGCCTTGTACCTCGACCATGGCCGTTAAAACGTAACGCAATTTTTTAAATTTGAACAGGCGCAATGAAACGTTTGTAGATATAATAATAGTTATGTTATATTTTGCATTAGTCAGAAGTATACTGGAATATGCCTCGCCAATTTGGAACCCGCAGTACAAATTATACATAGATAGCATAGAACATATTCAAAACAAATTTATAAAATATCTTAAATTCAAATTCAACAATAATTATGAATGCACATTTCAAATTTTACAACAAAGACGAGTAATTGCTGATTTGACATTTATACACAAAATTTTGAATAATAACATTGATTGTACCGAACTACTTTCCCTAATTAATTTTAACATACCATTAAGACGTACACGCCATACAGAACTATTCCACACGCTTAATTACAAGACTAATGCAGCAACTAATTCGCCAATCAATCGTGCTCTTCATGTATTCAATAATATTAATCTAAATTATAACATCGACATTTTCTCCGATTCACTGCCCAAATTTAAAAAGAGCATCATGTCAATCATATAGTTTAATGCGCATACTTACACACATACATACATACACACACACACACACCCGGTAAAAATTTAATATAAACAAGATACTTCAATGAAACATATCATAGGTACCTAACTTGAAATATACTTATTAACTGTAAACTTTTTTCACCAATGTAAATAATGTACTGTTTGTTTCTGTTAATAAATAAAATAAAAATAAAAATAATAATTTATTTGTTTTAAATATTCAATCTAGACTTGCAGAAAAGTCAATAAATGTCGCACATTATATAAAAATTTAGATATTTATCAAAGACACTATCCAGATTGCATTTAGTTCGGGAAGAATCTTGCAATCATACGTAAAGGTATCAGGCGAAGGGGATAGGGTCGAATCAGTGATAGAGTAAGACCTCGGAAAGGCTGGGTTCAATTCCTAGATGCGACCGTATCTTTTTCTGATTTTTCTATATCAAATTTAAATTACTAGAATTAAAAAAAACGAGTGTGGTTTAGTTAGACCACACGACTGAAATAAAACGACAAGACAAACCTCGCCCAATGAACCCAGGTATCCCTGTTTAAGTTACCAAACGTAGCGAACGGGGTGACCTATGACCTAGGGGTGACATATGACATTGGGGTGAAATATGACCATGGGGTGACCTACGACATTAGGGTGACCTACGGCCTTGGGGTGAGTATCCTTATCCTTATCACTCCCCAAGTCAAGCGTGCGTAAAGGCCCGACCGTTCGCCTCGCCATCGATCACCGTTCGCATCGATTACCGTTCGCATCACACTTTTCGTAACAATAACGATTTTTCGTAACGCATTCACCAGCTTACCCCCAAGTCGAGCGTGCGTAAAGAACTTTTGCTTCAAAAATATATGACAATGAAAGATTTTAGATATAAAATGAATCAGGTAATAAAATAAAACAGTCGCTCCGAGAGAATTCGATATGTTAGAATGATAGATCTCTTCCCGAACAGGCGTGAAGCAACCTTCTTCACGCTTTCAGCACCTTTTCCGTTCCAGCTTTCATTTTTGCCGCGCAACATAAATTTAGTTTTTCCACTTGTCTGGAAATCTGTTGGCGAAAGATTAATTCACGGTTGCCATACAAACTGCCAGAAAAGTGTTAGCTATTAATAATTCTGACGCCGAATAAGTAAGCATTATAATAGTACGTCGTTAGCTAGTTTTCCGCTATGTATAATGAATTTTAACTAGCAAACAGCTGGTGCCCCGGAAAAATAATCACAGGCAATGCAGTGACAGCTAGTCACCGGAACAAAGTAACCGCCACAGGCAATATATAGTATATAGACGCGTGGTATTATTATTCACAACTGCCAGTTACAATAATAACCACACCATTCATCTCTCCATACCCGGAGAGATTCACGAAAGTACAAATCCGATAGTTCTTACGCCTGTCAACCCACGTTCCTCACACTAGCTGTTAGGGTAAGTGGCGTCATCTTTAATTAGGTTCTATTACGAAAGTAGAATTTTTCAAATTCCACGTACAAAAACGGTTTTACGTAAGGCGCGGCGTCAGAGTTGTACTCGTAGTAAGATTCTTAAATTTCAACCGTACAGACGCTGGCGTAATAATACTATAGAATAATTTTAAATACACCCATATATCTACCAGGCAGTGGAGTTTGACGACTTTTTATACAAGGGATGACGCTGGGCAATTAGAATACAGCTACTATCAAATGATCTACTAATCCATAGACTAACTCACAAACAAGATGCAATTACTGACAAAATCGTATGTCAAATTAGCTCTATAAATCCCCAACACTCCGCAACATCGATAATAATCGAAAACATTGAATGTTTTAATAATTTTAACCCAATTATAATAGCCAAACTTTTAAAAATGGGTCATGCAAACAAATTTCTAATCATAACCAAAACAATTCACTCTTTTCGTATTACGTAGGTAAAATATTCCGTGTATTATACATATAAGTCAGGACCTACAGCCTGGAATGGACCGCAACATGATTTAGATAATAATGATCAAAGACTCTGCAGAATTTAGAGCTAAAAACATAAAACTCACCTTTTGAGAAAACCTTTCACCTTCACCTTCATTGCCAGCGACATTGTAAATAACTAATAGTGTAAAAATATAAGCAAATAAGAACTTGTAAGCTTTCTAAGGTCATTTCAAAAAGTTCTCCAGTCCTAATGGGTTCTAAATCCTCCACTATTTCAAAATAAATTCAAACTCTACTTTTGCCACTAATCTTCTCATAAATGTAATGAATACTAATAGTAATAGAGGATAGCAAATGTAAAATCATGCAATGTCGAGGGGTCGCCAAGACTAGGTACCTGAAAATAATGCGTTCGATTTAAGAAAGGTGGGAAAAGGTGGATATATATTTCATGTTTATCGTTATAAGGTGTAACTAACCATCACGCCGTTTCCCCGTAGGGGTAGACAGAGAGGACGGACCGCCAAACCACTCGGTCTTGGCACACACTCTTTGCCTCACTCACATTCACACATCATCTCATACATCGTCTTCTATTATTTTGACTTTTGACATGGCCCGACTCAAGTACCTATCTGATTCATTTGATCGTTGCCATGTCTTCCTCGGGCGTCCCCGACTTCTTCTACCACTCACAAAATAATTGAAATATGCCTTTTTTTAAATTAACTGCCGTTTAATGTCAAAAAATAAAAGAGGACGGCCAATGCATAATTAGGTAATTATTCCAATTAAAAAATTGTCAAATTATTAATATTTTTACGTAATTGACGGCATTTGACGTTTCGGAATGTGAATTTGACAGATTTTGCTAACGTATTTCGATTTCTTAATTGTTTCCTGCCAATATCAGTTTGGCTATCAATAGACAAACTGCGCTAGAGATATCGATATAAAATCATCGGAAGTCACGCCTATTGATCCGATATTGTAAAGTTATCGATTTCACCATGCTAGACCTCCTGTGATGCCAGTGTGACCAAGTTGTTATCTGCGTGGTTTGTAGTACTTTCAGAGCACACACCATTCTGATGAAACAGTTGATAAAACGCTTAAAAGCCGCGGCATATTGTGCTAATTTGGTGTAATGTGGAACGGCACTGGCTAACCGTTATTATTTCTTGTTGTCATTTCACTAAACGGTGTTCATTCAAGCATGTTAAATTAATTAACTTTAATGTACAATTTTAATAAATAGATTATCGTCACTCAATGGCAGGTAATCTGGATAGCTCGAAGCAGATGGCGCTGGTGTAGTTGGAGATATTTGCATGGTAATATGACAGCTTTGTGATAAGGTTTAAAAGATATTGTTTAACCCTTTGCTCCCTGACGGAAAAAAATTGTACTCACCTATAAAACTCCATGTATCTTCTATACCTATACCAAAAACATTTTTTTACATATTATTCCTGTCAGTTCAATATTACACATTATTTAACAGCAGTTGTTTTTAAGCTTAGTTACGAAAACGGACACGATCATTAGATATTGTTATACGTTGAGTAGTCACATGGTTAAATCGAGTTATTTTTCGAGAAGTTAGAATACATGATTACAATATTGAGGCATTTTATTAACAATTATTAGTAAACTTTTGTAGAAAACTTTAGTCAATAATTCGGTGAACGGAAAACTCAGAATGAAATCAACTCAACACATTTGAAAAGTCATTAAAAGTGATGAAAAAAAAATTAAAGATTGTTTAAATAGGTTATGTTAGTTTAGGTCATGGGCTAATTTTCAAATTTTTTTATACCTTTTAATGGCAGAGAAGATTGAAAGAGGTGTTGAGTTGACTTGATTCTGAGTTGGCATGGAACGCAATAATACATACAAATAAACAAGGCTCGACATCTGACATGATCTCCATCAAAGATAATCTGTGATCTGTGAGCGTCTCAGATTACCAAATATTCGAAAAAAATATTTTACAGTGAGTGAAAAAATGCACATTTTAACAGGAAAATGAAGGGAGTCTTCGTTTTTATTTATTGTTTACACTAATAATTATTATTATCTTAGACACTATATAAAGAGGTAAGATTTGTTTGTTTGTTTGTTTGCATTGAATAGGCTCCGAAACTACTGAACCGATTTGAAAAATTCTTTCGCTGTTGGGAAGCTACACTATCCCTGGGTAACATAGGCTATATTATATTTTCAAAAAAATAGGCATCATTACTAAAACTTCAATAATTTAACCCAAGGTGTAAAAAAATTACCTAAAATATTCTTTACATCGCGTGCGCTGCGAAAACTATTGATGATAGAATAAAATAATGTACTACGACTTTGTAGAACACATCATTATTTACAAAAAAAGGTCGCGACAGCATATGTCTAACTATTATAGTTATGCCACAATAAGTATTCTTTTATTTTAAAAATTTAATTAAAATGTCGCCGCTTGAAAAGGCTCTTTATTTGTATCTTGGTTTTAATCCTTACCAAAATAAATTACTTCATATTCAAGACAGCTTCAATACCTTTATTTAACTTTTTCAATTCGGATATTCGTTTAGAAAGATATCACGAGTTTAAAAATGTTAGTATTAGAAAAAAGTTTCGGCTACGGGCCGGGCGGGAGAGGAGTCAAGAAATGAAGTGCCAGGGGGGTTGGCGGGACGGGGGAGCGGGAGAGCGGTGGCGGGGAAGGTGGAAGTGGAACGCTGGAGGGGAACGCACGGGAAAGGACATGCAAGTAGTAACATTTTATTTATTTGAATATGGCATTGCAACGCATGCCGGGAAACAGCTAGTTATTAATATAAATAAATGTCATTTGAAATTTCGGGCTTAAAAAATGGTGTTTTCACATTTTCACTCTCCTGTATTTTTTTTCACATTTGAGATTTTGTGCATTTGACGTACCTACCTACGTACCATTAGGAAACATTATTTTGAAAACATTTTTCTAGCCTTACTTCTGATACATTTATAAATCATATTGATGCAAACAACATCTCTAGCTACCTCATGTCCACGTGGCGCTAGGAGGCCATCTTGGACGATCCTCCCTACATTATAATTACAAGATCAACCTGTCCGTTGGCCTTTTCACAACATTTGTTTGAAGAGAAAGTAAATAACCAAAAAGCAAAGAAAGTCCCTTTTGAAGTCATACAGAGTTTTATTTAATTATACCTCGTTCCTCTTTCAGGAGCCAAAGCAAACGTTAAAAGAGTAATTAGATTCTGAATGTTGACCTTACCAGCCACCAATATGTCCGTGTAAATATCACATATAGGTTACGCAATCCCGCATCCCGTAAATCGGTGGGATTTCAGGAATATTTAATCTCGTGAATTTGCGGGGATTGAAAAATGGGCTAAATTCTAACTAACTAACCATCACGCCGTTTCCCCGCAGGGGTAGGCAGAGAGGACGGACCGCCACACAACTCGATCTTGGCACACACTCTTTGCCTCGTTCACATTCATACATCGTCTCATACATGCTCTTCTATTATTCCGACTCTTCACATGGCCCGACTCAAGTAACTGATTCACTTGGTCGTGCCATGTCTTCCTCGGGCGTCCCCGACTTCTTCTACCATTCACATTTGCATCATATATTCTCCTTACACTCCTTTCCTCGTTCATTCGCTCTACATGCCCAAACCATCGGAGAGTACCTTTCTTAATCTTACACATCACGCTTACATCAGCCTTGCATTCTTTGCGGATATCCACGTTTCTCTCACGATCGTACATGGTTTTACCACACATTCGCCTCAGGGATCTCATTTCTACAGCATTCAGTCTGCTTTCATCCTTCCTCTGCCAGTTCCATGCCTCACTGCCATACATCAGGGTAGGTACCAGCACTCCATTATGGACGGCTAGTTTCGCGTCTTTGGACAGTTTTTATTACCGCCAACGGCATTCAGTCCTCCATTAATGGAGTTACCGGCATTCACCCTTCTTTCAATATCTCTATCAGCCTTCCCATCTTTCGTAAACATACTACCCAGATACACAAACTCATCCACCTGCACCAAGTATTCATCATTCACAACTATATTGCATACTGTTTTCGTACTCTCTCTTTCAAACACCATGACTTTAGACTTACTTACATTCATCATTAACTCATTCTTCATACATACTTCGTTCATCCTAGATACGAGAGACTGTAGATCTTCCATACTGTTAGAAATTAGCACCGCATCATCAGCATACAATAGGCAACATACTTCCAGATTACTCAATTTCGCGCCCAATCCCATCTCTTTCAATTCTTGCATACAATTATCCATGTATAGATTGAATAACCACGGTGACATTACGCAGCCTTGTTTAACACCTTTTGTGATGTCAAACCACTCCGTAAAATCGCCGTTCACCCTGACACATGCAACGCTTCCCTCATATAGCGACGCAATTGCCTGAATGAGCTTCGTATTCACTCCGTACTTGGATAACACCTTCCATAGCTTTTTCCTGTCAACTCTAAATTCACACCAAATAAATACTGTATCGTGTGTTATTTTTATGTTAAAGGGCTATTTAAACATTTATTACGTATTGTTTTTATTACTAGTATTTACGTTATGTATTTTTTATAATATTACTAGTACAAAAAATGATTGGTTTCAAATGATTTTAGAGAGTACTGCCAGGGACATTTATGTGTTCTTTAAATACGTATTATATTATGTTTTCAATGTATTTTTATAATATTACTAGTACAAACGATTGTATCGAAGCTTACTATGCTAGATTTTTATATATTAAAAAAAAACTAGTATCAAAGATAATTAATAACAAATAATACAAAAAAATATTTATGAAACGAAGGCATTATTTTAATTTAATACCTACCACTTATTAAAAATACGACGAATCCCGCGGAATTTCTAAAATCTATCCCTCAATCCGGCGGGAATTGAAAAGTTGCGAGATTTGCAAACCCTAACAGTCACAAATACGGGAAATGACATAAAGTTAAAGGAATTGGATGATGGGAAGTTACAGGAAGGTTGGGTTTTCTCTAATAAACATAACTAAAGATCTTTAAAATAACATTTCGACTTCACGAATCAACATAACACTGTACAAAAAAGTTATACCGTGGTGTAATATGTATATATGTGGAGGGAGACCTAACCTAGACCTCTCCAGCCGGACTCTCTCGACCCACCGCCTTGCACAGCAGTGGGAGGGATGGATTCAAACGTCCGTCACTCCTGGATACATTGACCCTAGATTTCTACCCACTTTTTCCTTCCCAGAAGCTTTCCCTAAAAATACACTCCATACAGCATCCCCAAGATGACATAGGCCTTGAGGGATTTTTTTTCCTCAGGGCCTCCTGAGTGGAGCTAATGAAAAAAAATAGTAGATTACACTTTATGCATCATCAAAAATTTATTGTTGGCATAGTAAAACGAAATAATATAACAATTTCTTTTGTCACCTTCGCTGCATATCCCTTTCATGATAAATGATAAGTAAGTTAATGGAAGTTGTGTACGTAAAATATGTTAGTTGATACTTCAGAACTTACACAGAAGGTCGACACAAAATAAATACCACAGGGGTTACGGAAAAAGGCTAAATAATTAATAAAGCTGTCAGGAACAAAATGCCGAGCATTTTTTCCTTTATTTCTTTAATTTTCTTTCTTTGTATGAACATCCTAAACTACAAGTAAAACGTAAGATATGAAACCTTTTTCTGCGTATTTTGCCGTATACTTTTTTATATAAAAATAGTGGGTCAAATGACATTTCCCCGATAAACACAATTTTCTAGAACAACAACAAAAAAGCGGCTAGTATTTTTATAGCAGAAAATACTATCTTGTTTTTAAATCCAACGAACAAAGTTTCCTTTATGCTTCAGAACAACATTTACAGAATAAAACGCCCGCTATTAGTTACGTAGATACGAGGGTTTTAACGTGTGTTGCCGTGAAAATATAACCACATATTTTAACAGTTCCCAAAACATCAACAAAAAAGCTGCTAGTATTTTTATAGCAAAAATAATATCTTGTTTTTAAATCCAACGAACAAAGTTTCCTTTATGCCTTAGAACTACATTTATGGAATAAAATACCCGCTATTCGTTACGTAGATACGAGGGTTGTAAAGTGTGTTGCCGTGAAAATTTAACCACATATTTTAACAGTTCCAATGTGTGTAAACCGTCAAACCGCGCGATAATAGAACTAGATACACGGTGTGTTCAATGTGTTCATATTATCCTAGGACTCTTGACTCTCTTCAATCCTTTAGAGAACACGAGCTATTCTTTTCTATTTCACAGTTTGAGAGTTGTTGATATTATCTTCAATATTACAATTTGAGTTTTTACTCATTAAGTTATTCCACTATGTGTTGCAAATTTAAATTTAAAAAATAGATACATTTTTTATCAAAGACAATTGCAATTTATTTCAGTTAAAATTTTGTAATCATACATAAAGATAGCAGCCAAAAATATGCCTTAACCCCCTATGTCTCTGGCACATTCTGTCAAAATGTAATAATATTATAATACTGATAATCTCCTGTGTACCATTGTACACTTATGTACCTATCACTTGAACGTAAAAGCTATTCTATGAAGTTTAAATAAAAAAAAAATTAAAAAAACATATATTTCCACTTTACTAAAATCTAAATAAATGGAACATTTCTAAGCGTATCTAAAAACTAGAAACTGTTTTTGAAAGACAATAAAATTTAAAAAAACAAATATTTTAAAAAGTTTTTAAAATGGCCAACCTTACGTATAACCCAACTAAAAACACATCCATATTTTATTAGACAAAGGTATTATAAACGTTATCCTCACCTCACTTATTAGACAAAGGTATTATAAACGTTATCCTCACCTCACTTATTAGACAAAGGTATTATAAACGTTATCCTCACCTCACTTATTAGACAAAGGTATTATAAACGTTATCCTAACCTCACTTATTAGACAAAGGTATCTATAATAAACGTTGTCCTCACCTCACTTTTTTGTCGTTTCATGTAAAAACAATTCATAAGAAAATCTCAAAGTTTAATTTTTTTTAAATTGCAGTAGGATCTCTGTAGTCCAGTGGGTAAGACTCTTGACTCACAATCCGGAGGTCACGGGTTCGAACCCGGCGTGCGCAAATAAAATTTAATAATATAATAACTTTATTTCACATAAAATTGAACAATAAAACATATGTGGAAACTTTGACTAGCCAACTAGGAATGGATCCTGTTTTAGGCCAGTCAAATTGACAAATTTAAATTCATATTACATTGTTTACTAACATAACATGTTATTTATAGCAGGAAAAGGTGTTAATTATGTATTCCTAACAGTATATAATTTTGTACTCTTAAGAAAAAGAAGACAAATAATGATATCTTAAAATCAAATTCAGATATTTTCCCCTAGAGCGCTTAAAAACAAAAACAAAAACAAATAAAAGATAAAAGATAAAAGATTATTTGATTAATTTGTGTTATTTCACAATTAATTCATTTAAAATAATATATAGTATATTTGCGGCACGTTCCAGAGTGGAAGATACTATCAGTATCGCCCTGGTGTAAGACCACCATTCAGAATTGAAACGTTGCTTGAAAATGGCTTTAGCCGTGTTTGGTGACAAGATCTGAATAGCCAGGTACTTCCCAACCTTCCTCTTCCCCACCTCATTCCCCTCCCCACTACCTTCAGCCTCACAACATACCCCAATTGGGGATGCCATGGTCTCACTGGCTCCAGACGGGAGCTGTTGAGATTCTTGTGCGGTATTCACTGTAAAAAAAAAAGAAATTTTGATTTCATAAAGGAATGCAATTTAATTCTGTTGTGGTTGACATTTAGATTTGAATACAACGCATGGTGTTTTCTCTTTCTAACACCGTTTAGATTAAATTTCTCACTGTGATAGAAATGGAAACCGCGATTTCTATGAGATTTATATGAGTTGTTGCCAAAACCGAACAAATTAGCCTAAGGGGTTAAAAAAAGATAAAATTGGTAGCTCTTAGTAGAAGCATGATACAGTTTAAATTTACGGAAGTTGAAATGATCGAATTAGCTCAGTGGTCAGAGCAATGCCCCGGCAAGGCAGAGGTCCTGGGTTCAATTCCCAGATGCGACCGAACCTTTTTTTGTTTCACATTTTTCGTTTGAGAGTGAATAATAATATAGTCTTCAATTTATTAGCCATTTTGTTCCATCTTTTTTACTTTGCGAGTTAAAATGCGTAATAATATATATCAAGAATTTTATGAAGGCTCCAATTCTGTTAATAAGGTTTATAACTCTATATTGTAACACGTTACATTGTTAAATTTGCGTAGAAATAAAGGTCTTGTAGGACGAAGAAACGAAGACGTGGGAGAAGTTAGATAGTATATTTCAAATAATACCCTGGCACGAAATTCTGTACTGTGAACTGTGACGCTTATAGATTGGAATATTATACGAAGCTGATGTCATGATAAATATTATATTTCTTTGGGGAGAACCTTAACAATGCCTAAAGGCAAGAATATTCAAATTTAATTAAAAAGCAGAAAATCTGTAGGTACCCTAACTGAAGTAAAAAAAAAAAGTATGAAAAGAAGGAAAAAAAACTAGTAGATCTGAAGTCATGAAAATTGCACAACAATACCGGACTGGAATTTCTAATCATATTAATTTGGGAGGAGGATATGGGTACTGCCGCCCCGGAAACCATCTATTGGATATCCAAAACTCCTGTTTCATATGTCACCTCATGTAGTTCCCTACGTTTGGTGACTTAGCAAGGGTTTCAAGGGGTGAGGTTTAGCTAGGACTGCGGCGAATGAGTTTGCCCACCTGCTGCAAGGCGGGCCGGATCGGGAGAGACCACTTGAGGGAAACCTAACACAGACCTCTCCAGCCGGAATCTGGGACACTTGCACCGCAGTGGGAGGGATGGATTCAAACGTCCGTCACATTGACCCCTCCACTCCGATGCCTACCCACCCCTCGTACGTTTTTCCTTTACAGAACTAGTCTTCTCAGCTCTCCTTCCTTTCCAAAAAAGACCCTCCACGCGCCATCCCCAAAGATGACATAGGCTCTAACGTAAAAAATTACAATTTGAGAAATTACTCATATTACTCATTCTTTAAATGTAATAATTATTCGAATTTAGTTAAAAAGTTAACCATTAATTTAAATAATACCTATTTAAAATATTTTTATGAAATTAAATAATTTATAAGAAATAAATAATATCACAGTACATATCATAATGTGACGCGTTTATATTTTACGTTACAAAATGTGTTAAAAAGGGAGAAATAAAAAAGTAAAATGATGTTCACAAAATGTTTTTTAGTTTTACAACACAACGTGCACCATGTTAACAATGTGTTGACCAACGAATTATTGTAGGTGAGAGGCGGTTCAGTGATAATAAAATTGGGTCAAAAATGTCCCCCGAGGGAGGTGTGAGCTTGTGGGGGTAAAACAATTACATGTTGATATAAATAAGTTTCCCTTATTTAATATTCCGAAAAAACATTTTGCCAATAAATAGTAATATTTTTGGAGTCTAGTTAGAAACAAAATTGAAGCACGGATAAAGAAAGGTTGTTTTATTTTATACTAGCTGGGTTACACGGCTTCGCTCAGGCTAACATTCGAGAGTGTTCTGGAATGTTCCAGAATGATTTTTACCGATTCCCTATTCCGAACATTTCACGACATAGGTACTGCGCCATTCCTTCCAGTACTTTCTAGAGATCTATCGAACCTTCTAGAACTTTCCGGAACACTAACTAACTAACTAACTAACTAACCATCACGCCGTTTCCCCGCAGGGGTAGGCAGAGAGGACGGACCGCCACACAACTCGATCTTGGCACACACTCTTTGCCTCGTTCACATTCATACATCGTCTCATACATGCTCTTCTATTATTCCGACTCTTCACATGGCCCGACTCAAGTATCTGATTCACTTGGTCGTGCCACGTCTTCCTCGGGCGTCCCCGACTTCTTCTACCATTCACATTTGCATCATATATTCTCCTTACACTCCTTTCCTCGTTCATTCGCTCTACATGCCCAAACCATCGGAGAGTCCCTTTCTTAATCTTACACATCACGCTTACGTCAGCCTTGCATTCTTTGCGGATATCCACGTTTCTCTCACGATCGTACATGGTTTTACCACACATTCGCCTCAGGGATCTCATTTCTACAGCATTCAGTCTGCTTTCATCCTTCCTCTGCCAGTTCCATGCCTCACTGCCATACATCAGGGTAGGTACCAGCACTCCATTATGGACGGCTAGTTTCACGTCTTTGGACAGTTTTTTATTACCGCCAACGGCATTCAGTCCTCCATTAATGGAGTTACCGGCATTCACCCTTCTTTCAATATCTCTATCAGCCTTCCCATCTTTCGTAAACATACTACCCAGATACACAAACTCATCCACCTGCTCCAAGTATTCATCATTCACAACTATATTGCATACTGTTTTCGTACTCTCTCTTTCAAACACCATGACTTTAGACTTACTTACATTCATCATTAACTCATTCTTCATACATACTTCGTTCATCCTAGACACGAGAGACTGTAGATCTTCCATACTGCTAGAAATTAGCACCGCATCATCAGCATACAAAAGGCAACATACTTCCAGATTACTCAATTTTGCGCCCAATCTCATCTCTTTCAATTCTTGCATACAATTATCCATGTATAGATTGAATAACCACGGTGACATTACGCAGCCTTGTTTAACACCTTTTGTGATGTCAAACCACTCCGTAAAATCGCCGTTCACCCTAACACATGCAACGCTTCCCTTATATAGCGACGCAATTGCCTGAATGAGCTTCGTATTCACTCCGTACTTGGACAACACCTTCCATAGCTTTTTCCTGTCAACTCGGTCGTACGCTTTTTGTAGATCTACAAAGGCACAGAAGAGTTTCTGGTTTTTTGCAAGAAACTTCTCAGTGAGCATACGCAATGAGAAAATCTGGTCCATGCATCCCCTTCCACTCATAAAGGCACCTTGCACATCCCATATTTTATCCTTTGTTTCCATTCTTACCCTTTCAATCAATATTCTTCCGTACAGCTTACCGACTGAACTTAGCAGGCTAATAGCCCTATGATTCCCACATTCCATACGTGACCCTTTACCTTTGTATAATGGCATGATTACAGCCCTTCTCCAATCTAATGGCGTATAACCCTCCTTTAAACATTGGTTAAAAAGTCTGCACAGCCATGTTAGAATAATACGACTATCTCCTTTAAAGTATACGGCAGCAATATTGTCGAAACCCACAGCCTTGCCACTCTTCATGCATTTAATTGATCTTTTTATTTCATCCATACTGATTTCGGTAACATTCACTCCATCATCGTTCATAACCGAACCACTCGGGTTACTTTCGAAGACTTCCTCGAAATATTTCATCCATCTCTCTTTGATTTCATTCTCATTCGTCAACATTTGTCCATCTTTCGATTTTATCACTTTCATGCTTCCGTTCTCTGGACCACTCCGGGACCTTTTGACCTCCTTCCAAAACAGTTTTATGTTTTCTTGGAAGTGGTTTGTCATTTTGATTCCCTCTTCTTCTTCCAGGCGTTTCTTTCGTTCTTTCACCCCAACACTTACTCTTTTCTTGCATATCTTATACACTTCTTTCGCTCGATCTCTCTCTTCGCTTGAAACACTGCCAATCGCTATCAGACGTAACCATGCTTTCTTCTTCTCTGAGACCAGTGCTTTGATCTCATCATCCCACCATGCATCACCTTTTTTCCTACCTTGCTTACTTATTCCACACACATCTCTAGCAGATTCGCATAGACTCACCTTAATGTGGTTCCATGTTTCCTCTATGCTTAGAACGTCCATTTCCTTCTCATTCAATCTCATTTCTGCACAATTCTCATATTCACTTCTGACATAATCGTTTTGTAGTTTTTCTATTTTGACTCTTGTTGGAGCTGATACCGTTTTCACCTTAGAGCGCCAGCCGCGAAAGAGGTTTACTTTTGACACCACCAGAAAGTGGTCGGTTTCAACCTCAGCTCCTCTGTAAACTCTTGTGTCCTCGGTAACGGCTCTCAACCTAGAGTCAATTACTACAAAATCGATTATCGATCTTTCAATTCCTCTTTCCCACGTATACTGATGGATACCCCTATGATCGAAGAAAGTATTCGAAACAAAAAGGTTCCACTCCAAACATACTTCAAGTATTCTATTCCCATTGTCATTCGTTCTTTTATCCCCAAACATACCTAAGGCCGAATCAAATCCGTCACGTCTAATACCGACCCACCCGTTCAAATCGCCCGCCATTATAATCTTTTCATTCAACTCTTTTAGTCTCATTACATCATTCACATTAGTCCAAAAATCATTTTTCACTTCATCACTTTCAGAATTAACAGGGGCGTAGCAAATAATAAGAAACACCCTTGTCAAACCAATTTTGAATCGGATCCACATTATTCTCGGACTTACACATTCATATTGCAACATACATTCAACCATTCTGGGAGACAGTAGCGCTGCAACACCCTGACAAGCCCTCTCTGTATCTGGTCTCCCAGACCAGATGAGGAACTTATCATTATGCTGCAATGTACCGCTCTCTTTTTTCATACTCTCAGTTATACAAAGTACGTCCAAACATTTGCCTTTCATTGTATCACATAATTCATTCATCTTTCTTTCCATTCCTCCTCTTATATTCCATGTACCAATTCGGCATTGCTCACGTTCCGTCCTCCTCTTTGCGCCACCGAAGGGATGGCGATGTGATGGATAGCGAGTCTCATCGACACTTCCGGAACACTGTTCTAGAAATTTCAAGAAGGCGAAACTTCCAGCCCTTATATCTTCAAAAGTACGCCTTTTATGTAAATACGGAAACCGTCATCCTGGAGGGGGGATAGAGATCTACCACACCATATAACTCTCTTGATCGTACCGGGACTTGTTTCTGAGTTTTCGCGGGACGCAGGTTTTTTGGACTTTCTTTTAAAATAAATATTGATTAACGCTTTTTATGGGCTTTTACATACGAGTATAAAGATTTGAGTATAAGCGTGGTGTTTTCTCTTTCTAACACCCTTTAGATCATATTTCTAACCATGACAGAAAGAAAAAACACAACGATTTCTACGAGACTTGTATGAGTTGTTCTGAAAACCGAACAAATTAGATTGAGGAGTTAAACTAATTGTGAAATCAGTTATGAACGCACCAGCAAAATAGAATGCTGCCTTTTCATTAAATAATTGTAAAAAATTATACAGTAAGAAGCACAGATTTTTTTCCAGAACATCACAGGCACTAACGAGATCACTACACATCATCATTACTCCGGCTGGGGGACTCTGACGCTGCTGGACCAGAGCCAACAGGAGTCAAGGGTGTGGAGAGGGGAGAGGGGAGGGAGGTAATAAGAGAGGGTCTTATTACCTTTCTTGGCCAGGTGTTCATTGTTAGGGCACTCGGGGGGATACATTCCTACTGTAGGTGTACTATCACGTAAGGCGGATTTACAGGCAATCCTGGAAACAAGGAGCTTTGCAGCTTTTAAAAGTGAATTAATGAATGTTGGTAAACCCTTCAAGCTTGGATTGACATTATTTCATAACTAGCCACAAACGTCATATTTCATTAGAGCCTCTGAACGACAGATTTGATCGGGGCGTTCATATATTGTAAACATATTTTTAAGATAATCTAATATTAAATATAAACGCGAAAGTTTGTATGAATGTATGTGTGTTTGTTACCCTTTCACACAAAAACTACAGAATGGATTTTAATGAAACTTTACAATAATATAGCTCATACATACATCAGAATAACGTAAAAGCTATATATAATGGTAAGCTCTGGCGTTGTGAAATTTGAATAAGTAAATGAAAATGTGTGTATTTCATTTATTTTAGCGGCAGTGAGGAAAGGCATGGGGAAGGGGTATGGGGGAGGTGGGGTTCGCGGAGAGGGAAGAGACGAGAGAGGGGGAAGGCGGGGAAGATGAAAGGGAACGGGGACGCACGGGAAACGACATGCAGGGAGAATAAATTTATTATAGCATAGCAACCCATGCCGGGAACCAGCTAGATTGTCCATAAGATGAAAAGTGAGTTCGCCGTTAGAAAAAAAATTCCATATCTTCTCAGTTACCCGCAAATATTTCTATTCGATTTCACGAGTAAAATCCTAAAAATTGTCGAAATGTAGGTACTATTAAAAAATGGCAGGATTTTTCCGATGAGTAAGAATTTAAAAAAAAGAAAAGAAAAATGGGTCGGTAGAGAAAAACTAACTGAAACATTACGTTAAAGTTAACGGCAATCGTTAGTGTGTATCTAAGGATTAATCTAATTTACTACAACCAATTCGAAAATGTCTACATTTTGTGAAATATAACCAATCTAAAGGGGACTTTACAAAACTAGAAATTGGATTAAAGTTAAATATATTATACTTGGCTAGTAGCCAAAGGCTTACTACTCACGTCTAAATTGAAATAAAAGAAGTAAAATAAATTAAAAGTTTGATAAACTATTGCATAAAGGTAATAGTTTAGGATTTGTTAGCAAAAAAATGATTCTATGAAATGAAAAATGAAGATGAGCAGATGAAGTGACCCTCTTGTCTTGAAGTGACCCATGTTGTAGGAGGGCGGAAACACAGAGGCAGGCAAATTATTCCACAGCCGAGCTGTTGAAAAAAATAAAGAAGCATAGAAGCGACCCATCCTCATGTGATATAACACAAATTAATCAAATTAAATTTATTTGCGCACGCCGGGATGCATATTTTTTCAATTTGGGAGGCGGGAATGGGTACCGCCACCCCGGGAACATTTATTGGATAACCAACACCTCTGCCATAGGTCACTCTAAGTGGTTCGCTACGTTTGGTGATTTAGCAGGGGTGCCCGGGTTCATGGGGTGAGGTTTGTCTATGTCTTGGAGGTGGATGACCAAGACACACTGAACCCCAGATTCCCACCCATCCCTTAAACCTTTTTCCTTCCCAGAACTCTCCTCTCCTTCCTTTCCTTAAAAACCCTCCACACAGCATCCCCAAAGATGACATAAGGCCCTTAGGGAAATTATTGTCCTCAGGGCCTCCGGTGTGGAGCTTATGTAAAAAAAAAAAAAATCCTAAACCAATGCCGGTTCAGTCGTATTACATTTTAATTTACATTTTAAACACCTCTATTATATTGGTTATTTTTTATCACTTTGCAAAAAAAATGTTCTAATATCTAGATAAAAAAAGCTTCCCAATCTGTATATTAGAAATTAATATTTTTATTTCTAAATATTTAAATTTTGATATAATTCCCGTATATAATAAATACACCTGTATATTGGTTATTTTTTAACACTTTTCAAAAAAAAATTGTTATAAAATCTAGATAAAATAATCTTTCCAATGTGTATATTAGAAATTAATATATATTTTATTATGATATTGAAAATGTAAATTGTCGCTACCGCGACTGAACCGGTATGGGTTTTGGAAAAACGCCACCGGGATTCGATCCCGCAACTTTAGGATTGCAGATCAAGAGCCTTACCCTTCGAGCACGGAGGCCGTTAGATAGGGGAATCTATCAAACGGACCGCTCGTTTCTGCACCAGAATTTTTCTGAAACGAAAAAGTTTCTGCAGAAAGAATGATATTATAAAAGTTTTTAATCCAGCAAATGCCAATTACGTCAATACACGTCAAAACGGTATGATTTAAGTGCCAATGAAAATAAGGCTTAAGAAAAAACATTATCTCACTTCAGACCTTTTTTATATTTTATACGACGATTAAAGTTCGTAATTTCAACAAATTGGGAATTCAACGGGCATTTGTAGAATTCCCTCGTGTATTCATTATTTTCACTTTTATTGGCCTTTTTATGACGATGTTTTATTTATCGAATTCGTGCGTGGTTCTCCAATCAGACGGTTATCTTCTTATGGTGGGTGAACTGAAATATTACGGAATTCTGTACATGTACCAAGTCATTAGTCTGTAGGACCACACAGAGCTGCGTGCTGAGCTCAGTAAACTTGGGAAATTACGCATTATAGTGAAGTTGATTATTCTAATTAAATGGGATTAATCAACGATTAAGTCTAAGCTTATTTTCAGTGAAAACGTAAATTGGTTTCCTCTTTTCATCTTGTTTGCTATTTGTGTTCTTTCCTAATGGACGTTTGGAGTGTTAACTTCCGCATTGCGAAAATTAATGCATACATGCTTGTACAACGCGAACAAAATGACCTTCAGAAGCGCACCAGGTGGAATATAGAAGTGACATTTCTCCTCTATACGTTATTTTTGAACGTTTTATACAATTTTTTTTGTTTTTCTCTCGTATATGTTATTTTTAAAGACAATTTCTATACATTTGCCGAGCCGAAACGGTAATTATATGAAATTATCTTTATAGAAAAAAAAACCCTAATTATGCTCCGAAAATGATTCAAAATACGTTTTGTTCTATTATGTATAATGTTGTAGGTATAAAAAAAATATATAGTGTATCTCTAAATGCTGCTTTAGACATTTATCGAGAGATTTTTGCTATATTTTAAAAGAGTCGTCCTTTATTAAATATTTTCACAATTTTCTATTGATTATAATCGTATTTTTTATATTAGCGCACTCCCTCTAACATTTTTGTTTGCATATCTATCTTTCAAGTCTTCTTCTTTTTGAATGCTTACTACGGGACCTTAACCCTTGAAATGCCGACCTTTCGCGACCTTGTACTACTTAGAGCGCCATAAAGGTTTAGGTAAAATTTGGGGTTTTAAATGAATCTGACCGAAGTTCCGGGAAAATAAAATTTTCGACAAAATTCTTAATTTTTCATTGGATAATATACTGGAAATCTTTTGTCCTGTCAATCTGCCCAAAGCTCTAAAATAACGAAAAACTGAGAACTTTATAATTTATTCAAAATACCCACAATCTGTCAACAGCTCGAAGAAAATAAAATATCGCGAAATTACAAATTCTTCGTTAGAAATTGACCCCCTTCATCTTCCAAAAGCTCAAATAAAACAAAATACTGCGCAGTTGTCACGATTATTTGGAAAACATGGTCCGTTCAATCTGTCAAATGACACAATAAAGCTAAAATAACATTCATAAAAATTCTTCGTTAAAAAATATCTCGCAAATTATGTCAGAAAGGAAACACAATACTGCGCACTTATTAAAATTCTTCATTGAAAATCACAAAAAGCATTTTTGGTCACTCCAATCAGACAAAAGCTATATTTTATTATTCTTCGCAGATAATAAATTATCCTAATGGCAATGTTTGCTTTCAAATCTATCTAAAATTAAAAAAAAAAAAAAAATTATACTTGCCACTTAAAATTAAAATCTTTATATTCTCAAAACTTTTCTGTTTGTCCAAAATTTTAAACAAATTGTTGGAAAAGATTATAGTATGCTGTAGTGATTCAACATATCTTTACCCCATTTTCTTTCATTTTGTTGTTAAAACAATCCTCAAATATTTGTCTTTCGGGCCTTTGTGATTCGAGCAGTTGGAATTCTTTTGTAGAAATGACCACAAAAAGCAAAAAAAAAAAACATCGCAGACACTACAAGCTTGCGAATGTTCAAATTTGATCAAACAAATATCATGCGAATTATAAATAACAGATAAATGTGGTTGGTACAGAATATATAATTATTGTAGTATGTAGGTATGACTATTATTAGAAATTTTAAAACTAGAATCAGGGAACTTAAACTCTGTTTATGAAATAAAACTATTCCGAGTATGTTAATCATTTATTGTGACAGGTCATAGCTTAAATAACGAAAAAACCAAGTTAAAACATTCAAATATTAATTCATATTATCATATAATGCGTGCACCTTAGAAACCTTAGAAGCAAACAAAAAATTAAATCAAAAGTTAATTTAAGTAAAAAAAAATATAGCACCCTGTAAGTCGATTTTTTTAAACCTGTGGTCTTGTTATTTTGACTCCTCCCACCGTTCTTCCCTCTTCCCTCTTCCCTCTTCCCACTTCCCTCTTCCACTACCTTTACCTAATAATGAAATATTATAATTAATTAGAAATTTTGTAAACTTAATGTACAAATTACTAAAATAAAAATTAATAAATAAAAATAATATCTCATCATTTCTGTATTTGAATCATTTTTAAGAAAGCTAGCGGATATCGGTAGTAAACAAATAAAATTAAGCAACAAATTCACATTGTGAATACAACTCTCGAAAACAAAATGTCAGAAAATAATTCTTACGTCCTCCAATTACATTATTATTGACATTCGAAGCTATTTGAGATAAACGACATTGGATATTACATCTACCGCTATTGTTGGCCATTGTTGTTGTATGTGGGTTAGTATTGCAACACTAACTTTTATCTAATACCTAAACAGTGTCAGCGGTCGACAATTAGTTTTGGTGGCGGGCCATATGAATTCATTCGTGCGCGTGCGAGCCTGCTCAGTCAGTGCACTTGCGACTGCCCGTCTGATCGCTCGTCGTCATCGGGCTTAATGTTGTGCCTAGCAACTAGCTGCATCGTATAGCGCAAAGGTAGAAGGGAGCACTTCGAGGGCCATATCTGGCCCTCGAATAATTAGCATTCGCTGGTTTATGTAATAAAATCTTGAGAATTCATATTGGATTCAAAGTATTCAAGTATTGTTATTGTACCGACAGAAAATAGGTTATAATAGAAAGATCGATGTATAATAATAATTCATTCTGTGAAAAGGCCTTACAACAGATTTGTATAACCAGTTCAAAAACTAAGAATTTATACTAGACTAAACATGTTATTACAGTAGGTAATTAGGTAGATAGTAAGTAGGTATATCAACATATTATTTGGAATAAAAAAACTGATTTTGTTTTTTGTTTTAAACTGCTGTTATCTAGAAATACACAAGTAAATAAAATAATAAACAGTCACTGTTATTCAAGAACCCAAGTCTTTCTATCAAGCTTCCTATAGTTTATAAGGATAATAAGTACTGAAGAATACAGGTCCCAGTACTTACCATATGAAGATATTCTCTGGAGAGAATATAAAGGACATAACACCAAAGTTTCATGAATGAACAAATTTTGTCATTTATCAAAACCAATTTTACCTGACCTAAGGATTCAAGATATTTTATACATTTTCTGCTTTATAGTTTTAAGAAAATCAAGAGAAAATAAATATCAGAGCTTTTGGGGAGAGGTTATCAATTATTTATTTTAATCGAAATTCTCAGAAACTGGACGGCTAAAAGCGAAAATGTCAAAAACACGAAAACTGGAACGACTAAACCAAAATTTAATATGATTATCGTTAAAAACATTTATAATGGGATCAATTCGAAAATAAATTAGAGAATTTTGTTTATGACATTTCATTATTTTTGTACACGGGGTGTAACAGTACTTAACCGATTTTGGTAGGCAGCTCCGTCGGCCAGAGGTCCTGGCCCGGCGCAGGTATAAGTTTAATCACCAATTTCTATCTTCCTAAGTACTTTCTACGAACTATTATTTCCGATTATTACAAAGAATCGTCGCAACATATTGGATAAACCAACATTTCTTCATTTAAATTTACCGTTAATTAGATATATTCATGTAAAAATAGATGCATCATTTTAACACACGAAATATTTTTTTTCTTCAAATATTTTCGGAACAGTCAGTCGTTATCCTGCTTTTATAACGGTTCTCCGCAGTTACTCCCACTTTTTGTGACCACATTTTTTCGTTTTGTGGAACTATTGATGTTGATATTAGTAATTGAAAGTAAAAGAATTTACGTATTCTATAAATATAGTGAATTAACCGTCACAGAAAATAATAATAGTTTTACTTCGAAGTGATGGTGAAGAAGTCGGTAATAATCCAAGTGATATAGATAGTGGAAGTGACATTATCCCGCCCAAAAGAAGGAGATGCGCTTATTTCAGTAAAGATAGTGATTTAGAAAATATTATGATTCCGCAAAAACCTTCAACATCCATCAATCCCACACCGTCAAGCTTTTCTGATTCAGAAAAAAAAGGAATTGAATGTCTATGAATACACCGAATACACCACAACAACAAATATTTGTTTCTATTGGAAATACCAATGAGTCAACTCCAATTTGTGGATAGGCTAATTATTCAGCTGGTTGGAAATTATAGAGAAGGTGTAAAAACTAGAAAAGGAAGCCATTCGGTAGATCTAGAACATCGGTTAAATCACGTCAATCTACACGTAATAATGCCTAATATGCAGAAAAAGTATTAGGGATTGCATCGTTTTCAATTTGGGAGGCAGGAATGGGTACCGCTGCCCCGGGAACCATTTATTGGATAACCAACACCTCTGCCACAGGTCACCCCAAGTGGTTCGCTACGTTTGGTGACTTTGCATGGGTGCCCGGGCTCATGGGGATGCGTCTGCCCATTTACTGCGTGGCGGACCGAATCGGGAAAGAATGGTTGAGGGAGATCTTTTGATCTCTCCAACCGGACTCTATCGAACCATTGCCTTACAACGCAGTGAGAGGGATGAATCCACGCATCGCCTCTCTTGGACACCCTAATCCCCAGATTCCTGCCCACTCATTCCATTTTCCTTCCCATCCTTTTTTTTCCTTTCCTTCAAAAGACCCTCCACAAAGCAACCCCAAAGATGACATAGGCCTTGAGAATTTATTTTTCTCAGGGCCTCCTGAGTGGAGTTAATGTTAAAAAAAAATCATTTGTGGTTCTAATTTATGATAGAAAAGGAGGACAAATAAAATGAACAATATATCACTGTAAAAGTTGTGAAAACAAACTTGCACTTCATGTGGGATAACATTGGACCGAATCGTGAGATTTTTGTGATAGTAATTATTAGTAGTATTATCTTTTAGTTACAAAATGTGTGATTTAACAAGTATTTTATACAAAATATACCAAGCAACTAATGGTCACACGAATTATCCGATAGGGTGCCGCAAAAATAACTTACCAAAAATTTCATTTCAAATATAAAATATAACATACATTTTTGGTCGGAGTAGCTAAACAGTTTTGAGAAAAAATGGTCGGAGTGGAAAAGGTTAACCAGCACGGACGTATAAAATACAATAATTTCAGGTTGAGCTTCAAATTCTAATTACGCTAAATTGGGGAGTTTACGGGCTCAAACTATTTCTTATGAAGTTAGTTTGGCTATTATTTTGATATTCATATGTCTATGTTAACCAGCGGTTCCTGAGCATATTTGGAGTAAAAAGGGTAGATGTCTTTTAGCTGTCCGACGAGATTTTTTGTCTCATCACGTGATATGCTTCTTTAGCACCGTTGTGATTTGAAACTCGATGAAACGAAAAATAGCAACACTAAAAAAATACATTTATTACGATTTAACCTGTGAGAGAATGTGACATAAAAATCGGTCTCCTCTTTGTGCGGTGCTTTGTGACCTATCGGTCTCCTGTTTGTGCAGTGCTTCGTAGCTTCCCCACTACTATCTATTGAAGGTTTAACTTCTACCGCGTGTAAACTGCACACTTTTTTTATTATTAAATAATTCATCTTTATTAATTCTCTTTCTTTTGCTAACGTGTTGCCAGAACGAGACGGAGTGCGTAAGACGTGACCCGTGCGGGCTGAACATACATACTCAGTTGCAACGTGTGTTGGAAAAATTGTTTTGAAGTGAAAACTTCTTTAGCACCGTTGTGATTTGAAACTCGATGAAACGAACAATAGCAACACTAAAAAGAGACACACATCCATCTAAAAGATTTAGCCTGCGAGAGAATGAGATAGTATAATTGGTCACATTTTTATGTAATGCTTCGTAGCCTTCCCACTCTTAACTTCTACCGCGTGTGAATTGCACACTCTATTTTTTGTTGTTAGAGTTATTAGAAAAAATTCCATCGAAAATCAAAACGATATCTAATGATATTTTTACTCCAAATATGCTAAGAAATCGTAGGTTAAAATCCTTTGGGTACATGCTTTCACATCCTGTATACGTTTTCTGTTCACGTAAATATCATCACAAATAAATTGATATGGCAAAAACCGTTTACCGCAATTACTTAATTAATCCAATTGTTGAAATTAACGACAAGGATAAGTGGAATCGTCCCATGATTTCATCTTTCTTACGATTAAATTAATCTACCACATAATTCAATTTGATGATTCCACTGAATTCGAGTGAATTATTTTATATTCTTAAACCATATTTTTAATTAATTAATCTCGATACATGCGTTCATCGCTTTTATGGGCGTCTGACTAAGATCAATTAAGAGAAACAACAAGTAAAAAATGTGCGTATTCTTAGTGTGCCGTATATCGCTACGAATGTAGGTAATAGACATAAAAATCGCATAGCAAATAAGGGTTTAAAGTCACGATTTTAAGCGCAAAGTTTTTATTTATTTTGTGATAAATTTTATTAAGAAAAGAATAAAAGTTAATCAAAGGAAATTGTCACAGATGATCTTAGCCATAAAATTGTATTTTAAAAAAGTTATTTCTTACATGCGTTCATACAAGTTTAATGAAAAATATTATATTTTAGTAGTGTACGTTTATATATTTTGAAAAGAAATTAACAATTTTATTTTAATTCTACTCAATGGAAACTGTAGGAAAAGCTTCAATTTATCCAAAACATATTTTATTGAATTTAAACCGATTCTAAGTAACTAACCATCACGTCGTTTCTCTGCAGGGGTAGGTAGAGAGGACGGATCGTCAAACAACTCGGTCTTGGCACACACTCTTTGCCTCATTTATATTCATACATCGTTTCATACATGCTCTTCAATTATTTTAATTCTTGACATGACCCGACTGATAGTATCTGATTCACTTGATCGTGCCATGCCTTTCTCTAGCGTCCCCGCTTTTTCTATCATTACATTTGCGTTATATATTCTCCTTACACACCTTTCTTCGTTCATTCGCTCTACATGCCCAAACCATCTGAGGATACCTTTCTTAATCTTACTCATTACGCTTACACGAGCCTTGCATTCTTTGCGGATATCCACATTCCTCACACGATAATACATGGTTTTACCACACATACGCCTCGGGGATCTAATTTTACAGCATTCAGTCTACTTTCATCCTTCCTCTGCCAGTTCCATGCCTCACTGCCATACATCAGGGTAGGTACCAGCACTCCATTATGGACTGCTAGCTTCGCTTCTTTGGACATTTTTTTTAGCGCCAACGGCATTCGGTCCTTTATTTAATGGAGTTACCTGCATTTACCCTTCTTTCAATATCTCTAGCCGCTTCCCAATCTCTCGTAAACATATTACCCAGATTCCCAGATACACAAACTCATCCACCTGCTCCAAGCATCCATCTTTCACAACTACATTGCACACAGTTTTCGAACTTTCTCTTTCAGATACCCTGACTTTAGACTTATATGGATTCATCTTTAAGGCGATCCAATAGTCCAGGAAAAAATCGAAATCAGAATTCACGCCCCTTTAAGGGAGGAGTTTGAAAATACTTGAGAAAAAGCTTTTGGAAAGGTTGGAAAAGATATTTGAGAAAAAAAATTTACAGGTTGATTTCGTAAAAACCTGTAAAAAACTTTAATTCCTTTTTTACGCATTGTTTATTGTAATAAAACGGAAATTTAAAATCGATTTCACGAAATCAAGCGACGCGGAGCCGCACGTCTATTTGCCGCTCAGGTCGGGTGTGACTGATACGAAATAGGTGTGGCGTGGTCAGTAGTTCTTTGGTGAACGGCATAGGGTTCACTTTGAAAAACCAAAGTCATCGATTTAGCGGCCGTATTGTAAAATAACAACGCGAAAATGCATATTTTATTTTAGTTTGGGAAGTTCGGGGGTAAATATATATATTATATTTTTTGCTATTATTATATAAGAAACTGAATTTGCCACATTATATCTACAATAAAACCATATCCGAAAAGGGGTTTATAAATAGGAGAGCTTGGACGTGAAAGGGTTTTTTATAGACCTTATACTTTATTTTTTTATAGGCTTATTAAAAGACTTATTAAAAAAATGACCGATATTTTTAAGGGCCAAGGTATGTTCTACACGCAGTATTTAATTGAAGCATCTATAATAAGTTAAGTTAAGTTAAGTTAAGTAAGATAAGTTAAGTAATTCTAAGCAATCAAATTTCAAAACAAAAACATGTGATTTTGTATGATTTTGCTTTATTTATTATGGCTTCATCTTAACTCATTCTTGAAGTAAAGATTAAACGAAAATAGTGAATTAACAATTTGACTGTCCTAGAACGGGAGAATCCTAGTTGGACAGTCAACGCTTCTTTATACTGATGTATTCTTTGTAACAAAAACAAATAAATAAATAAAAAAAATAAAAAAACATTATTATTCGCCTTAAAAAAATAATTATACGTTTTTGTATTATATTTTTTTTTGTTCGCATAATAAAAAGCAAGAGTCACGTCAAATTTAGAACAAAAGCTGCAAAAATATATCAATGCCAATTTTTTCAACAACCATTATTTTTAATTCATGATGAAAAATAAAGGGGCCTTTTTGGCTCGGAGCACCGTATAACATTATTTCAAAGAGTCAATGCCTTTAATGATGATTAAATGTAGATATTATTTTACCAGTTGAATGGAGCATCCTCAGAAACAGTATGGTTTTCGTCTCACCTGAAATAAGAGGAAAAAAAACATTAGCCTTTGGATATTTTTACTTATATGAAATAATTAGGTACATGATCCACACAGGTAAAGTTATTAATGAAACATACGAATTTCGGTTGTGGGTTTGTCTGTGATTGTAATTTCGGTTCAATGTACTCGTATTTCTTTGTTTTATTTTTATGTGAAACCGATTGTCACAAGATTTCATGTGCTCCCAACTGTCTGGAGCCATGTGAGACTATGGCATCCCCAACTGGAATATGTTGTAATATGAATTTCGGTTGTGGGTTTGTCTGTGATTGTAATTTTGGTTCAATGAACTCGTATTTCTTTGTTTTTTTTTAATGTGAAACCGATTGTCACAAGATTTCATGTGCTCCCAACTATCTGGAGCCATGTGAGACTATGGCATCCCCAACTGGAATATGTTGTAATATGAATTTCGGTTGTGGGTTTGTCTGTGATTGTAATTTTGGTTCAATGAACTGGTATTTCATTGTTTTTTTTATGTGAAACCGATTATCACAAGATTTCATTTGCTCCCAACTGTCTGGAGTCATGTGAGACTATGGGATCCCCAACTGGAATATGTTGTAAGGCTGCCGGTAGTGGAGAGAGGAAAGAGATGAGAAAGAGAAAGGTGTGAAGTAGATGGCTATTCAGATATTGTCATTAAACACGGACCAAGTCAATTCAAGCAATGTTTCAATCCTGATTGGTGGTCTTACACCAGGGCGATACTTTTGAATTTAAGTGTCATGTTTACAATTAAGAATTCAGAGAAGCGATGAAACACATTTTTTTACATTTAAGTACTCCACACATGAGGCTATGAGGAAATGCTTTACCTGAGGACCTATTTCTTTTTATAAAAAGGTCTGTCATAGGATCTTTTTATAAAAAGAAATAAAGGAAAATTTTGGAAAGGAAAAAGGTACGAGAGGTGGAATTTAGGGGTCAGTGTATCCAGGAGAGACGTATACATATAATATGAATCCATCCCTCCCACTGCTTTTTGCAAGGGGATGGGTCGAGAGAATCCTGCCGTGAGGTCAAAAGGTTTCCCACTACAGGTTGGTATCTACCGAAATGTGCATTTCTTTTGTTTAATCATGATAAGCAAAGTCAGATTTCGTATTTTTTTATGGATTCGAACACAGCATCCCCAAAGACAACAGGTGTGGGGCTAACGTTCTTCTTCGCGAACTCTATCTAAATTTCTTTAAATAGACAATAAACAGTGTTAATTTCAAGCGACCTCCCAGGTAAGTATGGTCCTGTATTAATTCATTTTTAGGCAGCATCGCGTTCATTGGTCAAAATATTGTACATATATTTTCGTATCGGTGATCAATGAACCGGTGTATGCAATTTTTAGCCATAAGTTGTTTATAATTGTTTATCTAGCTTGTAGTCTTTCTAGATTTTAGGAATGTATGGTAAGTTTGTACAGCGCCCTTGAGGTGATTTTTCACAAAAACGGCGCTATATAAATCGTCCAAATATTATTATTATTATTATTAAAATAAACAGTCATTAAATTGACGATTTAACTTTTTTAAAGAAAATACAATACCGTAGGAATAATGATTGTCTCCCTTTTACAAATAAATGAAAGATTAAATTTTCCATAATGGTGTTTCACTATCTTAATATATAAAAATGAATGTTTCTTTGTTTGTCCCTTATGCATTCTTAAACCATTCATCCGATTACAAGGAAACTTTGGAGATTTGATGTGGCATGCCCGTGAAGGTTTCGAGATATAATAGTGAGCTCTAGCGTTATGAAATTATTACCTACACCATTCAGTCGATTGCGATGAAACTTTGATGAGTTGTTGTGCGCTCGCCCGCGAAGGTTTCTATATATACTGGTGAACTCTGGCGTTATGAAATTTGTATAAATTTTTTTGTTTGAAATTTGTGTGTATTTCATATAGTTTAGCGTCAGGGAGGGAAGGGGAGGGGGGAACGCAGGGGATGAAGGAGAGGTGGAAGGGGAACACGAAAGAATGGGAAAGGACACACAGGGATAAAAAAAATCGTTATTTAAGTGGTACTGCAACGCATGTCGGGAACTCGCTAGTAATTTTATAAATAAATGAAAATGTTGTGGGTGTACTGTTTATACAGAATTGATAAATTATCCTAAGCAACATTAATACAGGTAGGCGTAGGTATTCATTTCAAGGTAATCATAACTAAAATGAATTAGTCGCAATAATGAAGAGGTTAAATAAATTATTAATATTCATAGACATATGAATATTAGTAGACCTGCCCTAAGTGATAAAAGCGTATTATTTCCCCCTCCCATTGGAACCATTCCATTGGAACCGGCTGAGATCGAGTATGGGTTCGCGTTAATCTAAAAAATGTGACGTCATCATTCTTCTGCGAGCCAGCGTCGAGCACTCATCGGTACATTTTACGAAATAACACGATAAAAACAGTGCTTTGTGTTTTGAAAACGTGTAAAATAGAAGTGAAAAAGAGAATAAACCCAATTGTCGTATTACATTCCATAGGCAAGCATTATTTTAGACTATTTTAAGCTTATTCAGATCGCATAATATGATCGTTTTTCAAAATCCACTATCACTCGAGATACATGGCGTGTGCCCGTCGTTTTTTACTGGGGTAAGTAAATTATGAAACATTTGTAAAAGTGTCTTAACTGAATACCTCAGCAAAATATTGAACTCGACCTTATAGGCGACCTTTCTTTGCTTATTTAGACTTCGCAAAATTGTTCATTGCGCGGCGTGCAATTCGCGCTCCCATGTAAAAAGGTCTATTCATTCAAAAGCAGAGTTTACTTTTAAGAACTAAATGGTGATATTATAGTGCGAGATGCCTGTATACTGTCAGATTGAGTTTTGACGAATCACATATCACCAAAGCCACCTTCCCGCTCTTCGTCCCGCTGCAGTTGGTTTCTACCCCTCACCTTTCTGTTCTGGTCTATTAATATTCATATGTCTATGTTAATATTCATTCAAATATTCATCAACTCCTCAACGTCAGTTTTTATCTTATCCTAGTACAAAATGAAATGGATTATAGAATTGATTAGTTGTTATTTATTATTCTAGAGAAAATTCCACGTGTTTCCGTGATTATTGTACAAATACTTCCGATTGTAAAAATAAAGGATGCAGTCGACATTTTAAACACGTTTAGCTCGACCTTTCTACTATCGAGGTTGTTTTTAAATCAAAATATTTAATATTTAGAAATAAATTAATTATTTTTTTTAAATTAGCTCCACACGAGCGGCCTTAAAGAAAATTATTTCTCCCAGGGCCTATGTCAACTAAGGGGATGATGTATGGAGGGGTTGTTTAAGGAAAGGAAGTTCTGGGAAGGAAACAGGTATGAGGGGTGGGCAAGAATATGGGGGTCAGTGTGTTCAAGAAAGATGGATATATGAATCCATCCCTCCCGGTGCAAGTTGACGGGTGGAGAGATTCTTGCTGGAGTTGTCAAAAGACCTCCCTCAACCAGTCTCTCTCGATCCGGTGATATTTGGTCATTCCAGCGCTTTGGTGACCTTCCTCTGCTTTTCCTGACTTTCACTTTGCCAGTGATTATGAGTTTCTTCAAATTGGAGTTCTAAGATCGGCGAGAAATTCGTCAAAGGTTTCTGAAAATACGTTTTAGGCAGACAGTTGATAGCCTATTCTGGAAGATCACTGACTCTTGATATATACAATTATATATTGCTCTCCATGGAACCCCGAGAATTTTTCTCCAGCACACAATTTATAATAATAATAATAATAATAATTGGATAATTATAAATTATGTGATCATTTAGAAGTGGAGCTAGTTGAATATACTATTTAGTTAGTAACAAATTGCAAAGTCTTGCTACAGATAATAAAAACCATGTTCTTGCTCTATGAATAGTAATAATAATAATATTTAATATTTGGACGATTTATATAGCGCCGTTTTTGTAAAAAATCACCTCAAGGGCGCTGTACAATTTATTCATAATTTTTAGGTTCTATCTAATTTTAATATTTACAAATGGATACATAAACATACTTACCTGCAGGTCACTTCCGATAAACACTTTAATTAGAAAGTTTGTGCTTGGAGAAGATACGACTTTGCTCGCGGAGGACATTATATTTAAAACACTGGACATTGCATGATTTTACATTTGCTACCCCCATCACTATAAGTATTAAATTTTAAAAGATTAGTGGCAAAAGTGGAGTTGATAATATCAAAAAATGTATTTTAAAAGACTGGAGAATTTAGGACTCTTTAGGGCTGGAGAATGTTACTAAAATGACCTTTAAAAACGCTTACAAATAGTTAGTTTTTACTTTATTTTTATTTATTTAGGGCGTCTATCCTATTTCTTTCGATGGCTCCAAGTGTCCATGGTTAATACACCGTACAGAAATATGGAAAAATGAGCTCTTGGATGGGTGGTCTTCGTTTTGCCTCTGTCACTCCATGTGTTTTGCATTTTGCTCTTGGCGTCTTTATCATGCAAATCTTTCTTTTCACTTTTGTTTTACTAGCCCAGTCAATCTAGACAAAAAACAGGCCCTAACTGGAACAAATTAGGGGATAGCTGAATTTTTGCAGGTTAATAGTACATACTTTAGGGAGTATTTTAACAAAAAGTCCCCACTCCTACCCCGCTTGTTCCCCCCCCTGTGCCCTCCCAAACATTAAAATGTGGGGTTCTACTAAAGTGATTATATCTCATAAACTAAAACATATATCAGAAAAAAAATTTAATCAATGAACTTCTTACAAAATTTCCTAAAAATAATATAATCCATTTTTTTATTATCTGCATTGATTTGTCCAATAATAATGAGATTGTTGATAAAAAATTTTTTTTTTTTGCAAAATTTTTTTTTAAGTTGAATATTCTTTTTGTCTGAGAGAATATTAAAAAATACTTCAAACAAATCATTTGCCAAATTTAATAAGCTTTAAAAACATGTATAACAGTATTTACTTATATTCTTAATTTTTATTGAAAAAAGTGGATGAACGCAATGGCGTGCGTGAAGCCAAGCGACGCATCGCGCATTGTTGCGTCGTACCGCTGTATATATTTTTTTACCAGTTTGATCTCGGTTGAGGCGTGTGTCAGTTTTGTGCAATATGTTTTGACGTTGTTGTGCCGAGCGTTCAGTTAATCAAGTTTTTTGTACGTTTTCCCACCTTCATCAGGTAAAAATATTGAGAAACAATTATTTAAAAAGAAATTTTCAATCTGAAAATGTCTGAAGTGAACCTATGGTGTATTTTATGCAAAAAAGACCTTACTGGAAATGTTTTTAAAGTAACGAAAGGGTTACAAATGCTAATTAACGCTAGTATTGAAAGAAATGACAATAATCATGTTAAATTAACCCGTTTGGATAGCGTAACCGTGCATAAGGATTGTAGAAAAAAGTACAGCTTTTACAAATGTTAAGTGTAGCCCAACGACTAGTTCATCTCAACCATTCCTAAGGCATTTAGGAAACACGTTTAATTTCTTGGAGAATTGTATTATTTGTGACAAAAAACATTTTTAAATGTCTAACTACCTCAAAAATATCGTGAAAAAATACATTTGGTGTTAAAACTGGAAATAAGAGAAACATTGATTAATGCTTGCAATACAAGAGATGATAAATGGGGTGCAAAAGTTAAATCTAAACTGTTAAGTGTGTTTGATTTGGTCGCTGCAGAAGCTCGCTATCACGGCAGTTGCTACAAGAAGTTCTGTAAAAGTAAATCAAATCAGTATGTAGGAAGACCTAAAGATGAAGATTCCGCAAAAAAATTCTTAAACTCTGTAATTTCTTAGAAAATTCTGACGAATGTTAGTTTACATTAGAGAAATTAAGGGAAATAGTAATAGACCTTTGTGGCACTGATCTTCCGTACTCAGATAAATTTCTAAAAAAACAACTTATTGACTATTTTCAAGAACGGATATATACGTATATTTTTGGCAGAAAGACTGTCATATGCATGTCTCACTCTACTTATAAGATTCTAGATGACTGGTACAAAAATAAAGAAAATAATGTAAATCTGGAACGTTCAAGAATTGTACGTGCTGCCGCAGAAATAATCACAGAAGATATTCAAAAAATGCCATATGATTGTGAAAGCTATCCTGATATTCCAGAAATTAGTCGTGGGGGTGATGATTTAGTTCCTGAAACTCTGAATCTGTTCATGTCAACTGAAACAAAGAAGAGATTGTACGATAATGGACCTGATATTATGAGAAGACGTTTAGTAATTAACTACGCCATAATAGCATCTGCAAGGCCTATGTATTTTTTATCATCAATACAAACAAGTTTGTGTTTATATCTACAAAGAATGTATGGATCTAAACATTTAATAGAAGTGTTGTCGTCATTGGGAATTTGTTCATCTTATCACGAAGGTGACAGATACCAAAGATCTCTAATAAGAGCTGGGCGGGCTGGGCCTCCTACAATCAAAGATGACACGTTCACATAGTTAGCATTTCATAATTTCTTGGGTTTAAGCTACAAGACAAGTGAGTAGAATGTTGAGCTTAGGGAGAGCCGCTAGCTACGGGACAACCAAGACTTATCAAAATTTGTAAACTGGTTAAACCAACACAAAAGCTCAAAAGTCTGGTGAATTAATTTGCATTTCTTCGGGATTAGTATCAGACTCAACCGTAACATGTGACGATGCCTACGAGATAGGTTTCAAAGCTATGAAGAAAATGACAGGGCAAAGTTTTTCTGAACTAAAGCTACACAGATCGGATATGGTTGTTACTCAAGCCAGTAATAAGTCTGTCAGAATTAGAAACAAAGAAGCTGTAATCAACCCTCAGCAGATATTTAATAGAATATTATGCGTATGTGACAGTCCTGCAAAGCTCAAATCCTACTTTGAGTTTAAACTATTAACTATACTAACATCCACCTTCTTTATTTGATGTTTCTTTAAAGAAAGGTAAGAAAGCCTCCATTGTAAAAGCATTTGACGATGGTATCGTTGATATAAATTCCACAAAGGATGAAGCTGCGTTTATTCTTGACGGTGGATACCTATTACATGCAGTAGTGTGGCCTTAAGTCTCTACTTTTCATGATATTACCGAAAGATATGTTAATTATGTATCTAAAAAGTATGGTGCAAATGTAATAATAGTTTTTGATGGTTATCCCGAGAACGCTACAACAAAATAGCAGGAGCAGTCAAGAAGAGCTGCAAAAAGAACATCAAGTGAAATTATATTTTCTGATGATACTGTCTGTACAACACCTCAGGTAGAATTTCTCGCCAATTCTCAAAGTAAAAAGAGGTTAATAGAAGCTGTTAAAATTAAGTGTCATGTTGTAAACATACAGACAATAACAGCAAACGATGATGCTGATACGGAGATAGTGGGTCAGGCGATTAAGTCTATAGAGCTTGGTAGCACTGTGGTGGTTGTTGGAACAGTCACAGATTTATTAGTATTGCTAGTAGCATTGGCCCCTTCAACGGTAAACAAGCTGATTTTTTGGAAACCAATAGCCACTTCTACTAACACCAGTACTGTGTAGTCTGTTCAGTTTTTTGTACATATGTATGGTAATCAAAGGAAACTCATATTATTTGCTCATGCTGTCACAGGATGTGACACAACCTCTGCTTTGTATGGTATCGGAAAAATGAAGGCTGTAAGTCTAATAACTACACCGACAGATTTGAAAGATGCGGCTAAGAATTTCATTCAGCCCCACACGGAAAAGAACCTGCTCTTCCAAAATGGTGAACGCTTTCTTTTAAGTTTGTACAGATTGGCAAAATACAAGAATCTTGATGAGGCTAGACAATAAGATAAGTTTAAGCATTTAAATGCCAAGATGTCTCTTAAATCTAAGTTTGATTTGGCAAGACTTCCACCAACAAAGAACGCAGCCCGCCAGCATCTCCTTAGGACGTACCTCCAAATTCAAACATGCTAGGAAATGAACTATCGTGTAATGAGTGGGGATGGCAAAGAAGAGAATATAAGTTAACACCTATTCCAATGACATGTCCCGCGGCTCCAAATGAACTTCTCATGCTGATTTCTTGTAACTGTAAAACCTCGTGCGGAAAGTGGTGCAGCTGTCGGAGGGCAGGACTAGAGTGTTCTGGTATGTGGTGGCCAATGCAATGGACTCTCCTGCAGTAACACATCTAAAAATACTGATGAAATATTTGAAGACGACTGTGATGCCCAGTGAATAATAATAGTTCCCTAAAACCTACCCTATAATTTTTGTAACATAATTTTTTACATTCTTTTATTGCAAATACTTTTTAATGTTAAAAGTGTTTTAATATCATAAACCAATAAAAAAGTACTTAGTGTTTTAATTTAAAACTATAAATAGTGCTTCCTAAACACAAATCGGTCACCTGCACCACTGCGGGCCGGGCTCAACTGCCAAGCCTCATACCCTGCACTCCTTGCCGCCCTGCGATTGAGTCAAAATTTGACCAGTATTAAGGATAAAGGTAAACAATGTCATATATCGTTTTAAATCCTATTAAATTTGGCAAATAGTTTGTTTGAAACATTTTTGCGTGATTCCTCAGACAAAAAAAATATTCACCCTTAAATCAAAATTTTACGAAAAAAAAAATTTTTTTGGCGACAATTTCATTATTTTTTGCCAAACCGTAGTAGATTACAAAAAAACACTTTCTATCTTTTTTCTAGACAGCTTTCTTAAAAGTATAACGGTGTAATTATTTTTCAGATATGTGTTATAGTTTAGGAGATATAATGGATTTTGTAGAACTCTACAATTTCAAAGTTTGGGGGGGGTGCAGCGGGGAAAGCAAGCGGGGGAGGGGTAGGGACTTTTTGGAAAATACTCTCTGTAGAAAGTACTATTCACTTGCAAAAAATTAGCTCTCCCCGAATTTGTTCCAGTTCAATGCGTTCATTGACTGGGCTATACAGCCGTCTTCTTCACCACTTATAGACGATCTAAGAATTTTAAGTCGTTCACCGTTTTCCAAGTCTATGAGGGCATTACTTGGCTGTTTGCTCTGCCGATCAACATTTTGGCTGTGTTGATCAGAAGGTCTAAATTACAGCTTTCTTCCTCTTTAGGTTATCAGAACCGAATTAGAACGAAATTATTTACCGAAACTATCTAGACCTTGTTGAATTCGGGTTCTCTATACTCTTTCATCGTGATAAAAATATACCATGAACCTGGGTTGGATATTGTTCCAACATCAAAGTGGGTGTCTGCCATCCGCCCATACAATAATACCAATTAAGAAAAACACACAACCCACTACTTCCAATGCACGCTATTTTAGTATTTAGAACGAAGTAGTAAGGATTATAATTCCACGCTTTACGCGTGTTGCATAAGATATTTTGCAGTTGAAGATGCTTACACTAATCTCATGATCAAAATCACTCATACACCACATTTAATGCAGGCTAATTTAGTATTTATCACAAAGGAGTAAAGCTTATAATTCCAACAAAAAAACGAGTTGTAGAAGATGTTTTGCAGTTGATGGATGCAGAGTTCATAATTGGGGGTCACGAGTAGGCGGGACCCTGAAAAACCGATTGGATCCACTTAATAAAGGTAGAATGTAACACAATACACATCGTATGTACCTGCCTGCTTACTATGTGTCCATATCGGGGGATATTACACAGAAACATGGCTGTTGGAATCAGATTTTCTGTATTAACTGACTCCTCGTGCATTTTTAATTTTTTTAAACGTTGTCTTCATTTTTTTTTATACTTATTTATGTTTCTATTATGTACTCGTATTTTATTGAATTGCAATATTTTTTCTTCTATTGTAAGACATTTTATACTGTACTATGTTTTTGTTCACACTATTTTCCTGCCGACAAGCTACTTGCAGTAGCTGTGCAGGTGTAATGTAAACAAGAAAAAAACCTATTTACTTTAATAAAAAAAAATAATAATAATAAATAAAAAAAGTAAAACTCAAACCAAATAAAAAATGCCCAATAATAAATTCATGTGGCAGAAAAGAAACACAAAACATATAATGAGGAGAAGGCGAGGCTCTTCTGTATAGGACGTAGCAGTAGTTTTTTTTCGTACTAGCGTTACGCGCGTCAACATCCGAATGTTGAGGGTAGGTAGATAGTTGGCATGTGAAACGAACACATCGTTTATTGAACGAAAGCAAAGGAACTATTGAATCTATTATTATTCGACCATTCGACAACAACCCTCAGGGAATACAAAAAGGCCTTGAATAGCAGCATTGGACTTCAAGATGACCTTGCAAACCCTTCTGGATTGTAGGCGAAACTCTGCTTCTATCACGACCCTTCCCTGAATAGTCGTGGAAATTGAGTGGCTGACTTCGGACTTCTTTCTCGGAATATTTGGACATTGCTAAATCACACCCAGTGTAAACAAAGCCGTTGGGCGTATGTAATGCATAAATGGGACCTAAAGGATTCTGAATGAACATGTTCAAACAACAGAACACAGTAGAATAATGTCCCCTTCATCAGTTCTCCGGAGGCACATGGGTGCTGTTCCAAGTGACTCTCGACGACTGGTTGAATGTTCTCGGCATCCTACTTTGAACTCCACAAACTATCCTCAACCGCACGAAGAACAAGAAGATTCGCCCCTTAAAAAAACATATTTATCTTTCTTTAGATCAGCAGTCCACAATGATGTGCTGGTAATTACCCTGATGTATGGCAGTGAGGCATGGAACTGACAGAGGAAGGATGAAAGTTGACTGAATTCTGTAGAAATGAGATCCATGAGGCGTATGAAAACCAAGAATGATCATGTTAGAAATGTGGAGATCCGCAAAGAATGCATAAGCAGAGTATACGACGAAAATGTAAATGGCAGAAGAAACCGAGGACACAAATGTGATGAAGATTTACCAATTTTCTGCTTGTACTACGAGTTTCCAGACCCCGTATATACAGAAAAAGAAATTTTATTCTTTCAGGGTTTGTGAATCCAATGTTTCAAAGAATGTGATCATTTAGAAGTGGAGCTAGTTGAATATACTATTTAGTTAGTAACAAATTGCAAAGTCTTGCTACAGATAATAAAAACCATGTTCTTGCTCTATGAATAGTAATAATAATAATAATAATAATTAATATTTGGACGATTTATATAGCGCCGTTTTTGTGAAAAATCACCTCAAGGGCGCTGTACAAATATACCATATATGCCTAAAATCTATAAAGACTACAAGCTAGACAAACAATTAAAAACAACTTATGGCTAAAAATTGCATACACCGGTTCATTGATCACCGATACGAAAATATATGTCCAATATTTTGACCAATGAACGCGATGCTGCCTAAAAATGAATTAATACAGGACCATACTTACCTGGGAGGTCGCTTGAAATTAACTCTGTTTATTGTCTAGTAATGAGCAACTGATTATCAATATTATTGATTGACACGTACGAAGTTTAGTACCAATACTCCATTGGCCAAACGGAGAAAGATGAAATACTATTACGACATGTCTACCCGAACAGGAGAATGGTTGTTCAACGTGGTATGTTTATTGTTACACGTTGCTCAATAAGTCAACATTCAACAGCATTGTGACGTCACACATCCGAAGGTGATCGAGCATGGTATGTATATCCAACAAACAGCCCACAGGCTAAGTAGAATAGAATAAGGAATGTGTTATTGTTTATTTTATGCTAAATTCCAACTTGTAGATCGATATACTTAACTCTGCAGTTGGTGTGGCTGCCTCATCTGATATTATGGACCAATTTGACTATGGACTACGGAGAACTTGGTGGGGAAGAACCATAGACATTCAAATTGTTAGACCAGCCAATTAGAAAAGGGGAACAAACCAAGCTGCGGAGAGGCGACCTGACCGTCCCTCCTTTCTCTGATTTGTCAATAACAGGCAACTCGCATTGTAATATCACCATGAGGTCCTCAAAAATAAAATCTGCTGATGAATTACTACTTCTTTTTAAAATGGTGCGCAAATTGCTGGATGCGTAAAACACTCAACTGATAGTTTTTTTTTTTTTTAATTTCTGGCGATTTTCAACAATATCATTTTGAAATAAATTACTATTTTTTTAAAGATCACATGTTAGGTAATTTTTAAAGAATAAACTAGCTGAAATAAGCATTAATGGCAAACACAGGCTTTACATGATGTATTATGAATTTTATGCAATATTTCATTATTATCTACAAAGTTTTTAAAAATAATTTACTAGCAAATTAAGTAGACGACAAACTGCATTACAATAAAGACTTCCACAAATACCACGCCTACAAAACAGAAAGAAAAAAATGACTGAAAGAATGTTCAAATCCAAAACACAAAACTAGCACTAACTTTGTTACTTAACTCCGCACAGGAGGCATTGTGGAGAATATTTTCCCTCATGTCCTACGTCATCTTTAGGGATGCTGGGCAGAGGGTCTATTTGGGGAAAGGAAGGAGCGAATCTAGGTACAGAAGAGAGACGACGCACGTACGAGGGAGAAAACACAGAGGCCGGCAAATTGTTCCACAGCCGAGCTGCGGAACTCAAAATCG
The DNA here is from genome assembly GCA_917563855.2 of Limnephilus lunatus. Classification (NCBI taxonomy): domain Eukaryota; kingdom Metazoa; phylum Arthropoda; class Insecta; order Trichoptera; family Limnephilidae; genus Limnephilus; species Limnephilus lunatus. The sequence continues at coordinate 2,610,850 of OU830593.1, read as the reverse complement.
AGTCAAACATGTCGAACATACAAAGTAAATATATTTAAAGAGAGATATACAAATTATGTATGTAATAAATTTAAGAAATAAGCCAAAAATGTAAAAATATGTACGTTTCTATTAGTTCACATGTGGTTGAATTATTTTAAGTTTAATAATAAAAAAAAATTGTATACAATCTGAGATATAGTTATCACAAATCACATAAGTCGTGAACATTGGCTATTTCACGTTCACGTGATACACGTAGCAGCTGCAGACTATGTTCAGATGTGCAAGACACGTTGAATAGTAATGATTGTAAATTTCGCCAACGCAGGATACAATATGTAATAGTGGCTCCATGGTGAGGTGAGGTAACGAACAATACGGCGAACACCTCACGAGACCGCAACACCACAACGGAGGCCGTTGCATAATGCAGGAATGCGGTATTAAGGCCGTTGGAAAGTCGCAGGAATGAGGTGTTGGAAACAAGGAGGAAGTAAAGGATCGAAGTTAGAACTGTTCAGTGGGCACCAGTTAAATGTTAGAATAAGCAGGATCTTGTGATAACACAGTAACACGTCAAAAGTTAGATGAGAGGTGATATTTTAGTGGGGTGATTTCGACAAATATTACTTTCGTTATTGCCTTTTCTGGGGAAAACGTAAGAAATTGATATCTCTACATATTATAAACTAGCTGCTACCCGGTATGCTTGCTATGCCATTTAATAAAGAAATTGTTTCTACCTGCGTGTCCTTTCCCATTTATCCCGTTCAACTTCCGCCTCCCCTTACTCTCCCGCGTCCCGAGAACTCCCCTCCTGAATTCCCCTCCCCCCCTCCCTGGTTCCCCACCTCCTACCCCCTCCCGCATTCCATACATTTAGTCCCGGACATTCAGTTTTCAAACAGCTTGCGTGCCACCTATTGCAATTTTTTAATACAAATTTCATAATGCCAGAGCTCACCAGTAGTTTTATAAAAACCTTGTCCTGTCAATAACGAACAAAAAAAATATATTTTTAATTGGTAAACTAATGTTTAAGACAAGATTTTTATGCATAGCACAAAGGGTAACAATTATTATAAGCAATAATTATTAGCCTGAAACACTCATCAACATTGAAAAAATCTCCCAAGAAAAGATAAATGCCGCCGATGCGCGACGGGACTTGAACCCGCGTCCTTCTGATATCCGGTCAACTGCTCTTTTATCCACTGAGCTACGTCGGCTTACGGCTTAAGCCGACGTTTTCACTGAAAGATAGAGTGATTCATGAGGAAGGTTTAGGTATAAGTATAATTTGTCAAGGTTTTGTGTAAATTGGTTGAAATATATAATATATTATGTGTTGACTGCATGTGGTGGACGAGCGGGCTGGCAAGCGGGCGATGTGGATTTGATTTGTACGCAAAGAAAGGTCACTGTCTACATTTGATTTCGAAAACTGTGTAAAGCCCCGGCATCGCCAGGGACTTCAGCTGGTAAAGTTATAAAGTTACCATCTTCCCAAACTAACTCAATTATTAAAAACTTAAGTTTCGAGGCACGTTTGGGAGACGGGTATGGGTTGGTTATCCAATAAAACCATTTATTGGATAACTAATGCCCCTACCCTAGGTCGCCTCAAGTGGTTCGCAACTTTTGGTGACTTAGCAGAGGTGCCCGGGTTCATGGGGTGAGAATTTATCAGGAGACTGGTTGAAGGAGACCTTTTAACATCTCCAGCCGGACTCTCTAGACCCCTGGAATCTTATGATAATACAGAAATGTTATCAATAAATGAGAGGTGATTTTACTAGGGCGATTTTTAAGAATATTACTTAACTTTTGTTATTGCCTTTTCTGGCTTTTCTATCAAAATTAATACAAAATTACCATCCTCTTAAACTAATCAATTATCACAAACTCTAATTTAGAGGCAATTTCAAATTTAAGTTTCTTTGAGAAGTCTCCGTTTTCAGGTCTTACTGGTCCACACATTTCAATATCGTTAATAAAATTCTAGATAATATTGTAATGGGAAGAACATCGCGGTGCCTATGGCAGCACGAGTGTAAATAAATAGATCACCAAGGAAACGGTAAATAAAGACATCGCCAAGAAAACGGCAAATAACAAAATCAGAACAAAAATAAAATCTGGTAATAGATAGATGACTGAAAAATAAATAAAGCTGTAATAATTTTAATGAAATGCAAATAAATAGTGTCACATGGGTGGTTTGGTATATTTATGAGTGTCACCGACAATCCTGTTGTTTTTATTAGTTTGTGAACCCAGAACGGAATTAAAAACGTAACAATATCAAATCTGGTTTGGTTGGGAAAAATTTCAACCAAGCAAATATCACGCATTTGTACTTGTATACAGTTAGGTGTTAAACGTAACTGGGTACTACTCGGATATTGAAGAATTTCTTGATTACACAGCATTCTTGAAGAATACCGCGGGACCCACAAAAGCTGGTCATAAGGGCGAATTCCAAGCAAAGAATTCAGGACGAACACCGAAGACTTGAAAAGCCCCTGAGGCACCAATCATTATTAAAAGAAACGTAAGAACCACTTTGGTGTTTACAAAGAGACCAATAATATTAATTTTCTCAATGATAGTTTCAATAGAAGGATTGGATATCGTAAATATGTACATTTCAAATGAATATTTTTTAAAGGTATAAGCGAGTTAACCACTTTCGAGCTAAAAGAAGCACATTTGAAAAGTGATATTAATTACAATATCGTGCCTAGATTGCATGGAATTGGCAATACTTTCTCGGAAGTAGTAAATGTGTTCAACTGCATGGAATATAATTATAAGAAGCCTATAATAACATACCTCAAAATAATAATCAATGTAAGCATCAACTATGACTGTCCCGCATTTTATATCGGCAAAACGGCACGTAACATTAAATCACTAACTTAACCACTAAATTAGAAGGTACAACACATGTTAGTAAAAGCCCATATAGGCGTATATATAATATAAATAAATAAACATAAAGTTACGATAAGTAATGCAAGTAAAAAATTATAAAGTTTAGGTTCTCATGCTTATTTTGATCACCTTTCAAAAGGGTTTTGATTGGTCAGTTTTGTCACTGTTATTATTTGTCTTTTTTTTGCAATAGCCGTACACAGGAGGCTCAGAGGAAAAAATCCCTCACGACTTATTTCATCTTTTGGGATGCTGCGTGGAGGTAAGGAGAGGAAGTTCTGGGAAGAAAAAGTAAATGCCATGGAACGTAAAACACGAAAATCATGCAAAAAGATTTATAAAACATTTTCATCAGCAGCGAAACGCTTGCCGTTTGAATGCAAACTCAGTGAAGCTAAATATAATCGACAATAAGTGCTTCGTCCAGTGAACACGATTGCTCTCCCAACTGGCGTAGTATTGAAGTATTGGAGTATTGGCAAGTCAGTCATGCAAGTCGGGAGATAACACACACTATGCAGCTGTCTATGACAAAGATAAACATCGGGAACATGGGAGAATGCACCACAGAATCAATACGTTTGCGAAGCATTCAAGAATAAGTCAAGATTTTAGAGTAGTGAGAGAGATCCGATTCAGGTTCGATGCGGCTTTAGTCGTGTTTAGTTCGAAGTCTAATGCTGCGTATCCGCCTCAATTTGGGTGGCGTGGGTACCGCCGCCCCAGGATAACCAACACTCCTGCCATAGGTCAACCCAAGCAGTCCACTACTTTGGTGACTGAGCAGGGGTGCCAGGGTTCATGGGGTTAGGTTTGTCTAGGTCTTCGCGGCGGATACATTTGAACACCTACTGCGTGATGGGAGAAATTTTGCCCTTTCTAGCAGGATCATTGCCTTGTACCGCAATGGGAGGGTTGGATTCGTACCTCTGTTACTCCTGGACACACTGACTCCCAGATTCCAACAACTTCTCAAACTTTTTTCCATCCCAAAACTCCATCTCTTTCCTTTCCTAAAAATACCCTCCACACAGTATAATATAGGCTCCGAGGAGAATTATTTTTCTCGGGGCCTCCTGTACAGAGCTAACGTAAAAAAAAGTTCTGTGTCTCAGATGTGTCCACTGTATAAAAAGAGGGTGAGCTAATGTAGACATCTTTATCGATATCTGTATCGTAGACATCATGATTTTTCTGTTTTTAGATTTTCGATTGAGTTTCGCTAATATTGTCTTTATTTATTTAAATATTACAATTTGAGGTTTTACTCATTTTTAGATTAAAAATAAAAACTGGTATTATTGCCTTGGCAAGACAACCATTTAGAATAAAAACTAGGACTAGATACAATACAATGAGAAGCTCAATTTCAAACACGTTTTATCTCCTTTGGATGGACTGCTGCGCAATAGGCGTGTAAATTCTGACCTAATTCTTCATCCGCGGCGCATTCCACCAGCGTTATGCAACACGTCTCCTGTTCTGCTATGGACTTCCTGACTGCTCGTGATGATTATTGCTTGTTGGTCGACTAGGATCATTAATCCATAATGTGTGGTAGAACTCAAAAGAGATCTGTCATGTTACAAGTGATTGCGTACGCATGGTATTTCGTAGCAACAATGTTGTATTTTTTAAACAATGAAAGCTAACAATCCACTTTTTTTATCTATTGTTAATCCAATGTGCTATATCTGTATTTAATGGTACCCGTAAATGTACCGCATAATTTAATAAATAAATAAATTATCGCTACACAATACAGAGCGAGATTAATGGCATCAATTGCGATAGAAGGTTGTCGACTGCGTTTATGAAATTCAAATGCGATGTTTTTTTAGTAAAGACTAAAGACCCACTCGTTGTGACTTTTGAAGTAAGGCGTGGAATGCATAGACAAGTTATCGTTCGTCTGCACTTCGATACCTTGAGAGTGCAAATTGTTTTTATATGATTATCGCACAAGAGACCCAATGGATTCAGTAGAACTATGGTACCATATTGGAGAATTAAAAAACAATAAAGAAAACAATTGTATCGACAATTGAAAAGTTATTTGAGTAATAAAACACAACAAGTCAAATTTAATCACCATACTAGCAAGCCACCACAGATTACATACGGAGTTCCACAAGGACGCATATTAGGGTCCGTTCTATTCACTATTTAGAATTTAGATAAATGAACTCTGCAGTATGGAAACATGGTGAATTAATTGGTTACGCAGATGACACAGTTTTACTCTTTAAATCTAACCGATTAACCGTACCTCATAATATTTGACGATTTTTTTTCATTACCGCCTTTAAGTATTTTATATTATTCAAATTTATTACTTATTTCATATTTTATTGATTTTTATTAAATTATAAAATGGAGGCCTCAGCACGGGTAAAGCACACAGGGGCTCACGTTATCAAATAATGTAGAGTTATTGTAAAAAATGTGAAACTGGATGACATGGGAAGTGGACACAGTGAATGATGGCCTCCTATTAGGAGGAACTATCTACCACTATAAACCAGTGCACATATATAGATATACGTAATATGAAGGATTGAAAGATCAAGGATCAGCTGACTGGCCTGTATTTTTAGATTCTCTACACAGGGAAGCGCGGTACATTCAGCAAAATTTATTGTGGCCATGGCTCCGATTCGAATCCCTGCAGCTCATAAGAGAGAGATACGCCACTACCTACCAACTTTTTAGACTGCTGCGAGGCATTTTTAGATCTTCCTGTTTGTAGGACCAAAACCTGCCATGGTGTTACTGTTGGGAGAGGTATTTTGCTCCTGACACAATTTCTTCGGATATAGACATATTTTGCGTCAAGGAGGAGAGATTCAAATGGGAAACCCTACTGATTCTTGAAAGAGTCTCATCTATTTGACCCGATTTCTACCACCGCTTGCAATTTCCTCATTTTAAATTCGGTAAATTTTTGTAATCTTATATCTAACATGGTATTTCTTACGAGTAATATGTATTAAACTTATTTGTTTATAATGTTTAAGGAATTTAGAATAAACATATTTAAAACTAGCTGTTTCCCGGCATGCGTTTCAATGCCATATTCAAATAAATAAAATGTTACTCCTTGCATGTCCTTTCCCGTGCGTTCCCCTCCAGCGTTCCACTTCCACCTTCCCCGCCACCGCTCTCCCGCTCCACGGTCCCGCCAACCCCCCTGGCACTTCATTTTTTGACTCCTCTCCCGCCCGGCCCGTAGCCGAAACTTTTTTCTAATACTAACATTTTTAAACTCGTGATATCTTTATAATTAAATATCCGAATTGAAAAAATTCAAAAAGTTAAACAATGGTATTGAAGCTGTTTTGAATATGAAGTAATTTATTTTGATAAGGATTAAAACAAAGATACAAATAAAGAGCCTTTTCAAGCGGCGACATTTTAATTATTTTTTAAAAATAAAAGAATACTTATTGTGGCATAACCATAATAGTTAGACATATGCTGTTGCGACCTTTTTTGTAAATAATGATGTGTTATATAAAGTCGTAGTACATTATTTTATTCTATCATCAATAGTTTTCGCAGGGCACGCGATGTAAAGAATATTTTTGGTAATTTTTTTACACATTGGGTTACATTATTGAAGTTTTAGTAAGGATGTCAAAATTAACTAGCGACCTTTTTTACAATATAATTGTTAATAATAATAATACTTGGCTGATTTATAAAGCGCCGTTTTTGTGAAAAATCACCTCAAAGGCGCTGAGTGCTGAAATAGACATATTCGTCGATAATTTATACGGATTCAGAAAAAATATTCCGCTGTTGCTAAAAAAATATGTTGAGCTAATTATATTAAGTATCACTTTGTCTCTTTTTGCGTGTCTTGCCTCTCTTTGTACTATTAGTCATTTAAGTGAGCTTTTATATAATTTTATATTTTTGCTTGTCTTATTTTGTTTTTGAATCTTTATTCACATTTACGCAAATGTATCCTTTGTCCAAATAGATTTTTGTAGTTTTTTTTTATTTTTATTTATTTTTTTTATTTCTATTCTTCAACATACATACATATTACAGATAATTACATTGGTATACATAGATATTAAGTTAAGTAATAAGGAGAAAAAATAAAATGTTACTGATCCGTAACTGTATATAGGTAAGTACCTAGTAGTATTTTGTGAACACCTCACTAGGCGGACCTGTGCTGAGGTGTTCCCATGTTTTGGAATAATTGCAATTCTGACGACAAAAGTAGAAACACCGTATCCTCCTTGATATTGTCAAGAAGGAGACTGTGGGTCGACCTATGGCGGCAGTAACGTATACATAAAAAAAAGATTAGTTGCAGTTAGGATCTATACATAAAGTTATACATAGCATCTAGTTTATGTACAAGATAGATAGTAGTTTTGATAAATAGGTAGGTATATTATTGTAGGGACCACACGCCAATGGAATGAATAATATTGTGATTTTGTTGAATGTTTTGTCTTAAAACAAAGTTATAATTGCCTACTAATTATTTTTAATATTTGTTTTTGGTTATGTTTGGTTAGGTGTTATGATTTTTTGAGTAAATTGAATACCTTGTTGTTTGATCCAGTCTTTGATGTGTTTTTTGTGAAGACTTTTATATGGATTTGTAGTTAGGAGTTGTTTCAGTGTGGTGGGCATGAGGTTATATAGTTTGATTGCGTAATACTTGAAGTGTCTTTGCCCGTGTGAGGTATGAGTTATCGGTATGTTAAGTGTTTTTTTAGTAGAGGCCCTGGTTTTAATTGCTAATTGAGTTTGCGTTTGAGTGTAAAGTTTATGTTGGAAGAAGTATAGTAGTACAGCTTTGGCGTAGAGTTGTCTTATTGTCATGACGTCTAGTGTTTCGTAAATTACATTCGAGCATGCGTAGCGAGGAACTTGGAGGATTAATTTAATTATTGCCTTTTGAATTTTTTCTAATGGATCTATTGCTATATTCGTTGCACTTCCCCAAGCAAGTATGCCATATGTAATAATGGATTGGCAAAGTGCAAAGAATATGGTTCTGAGGATTGTTATTGGAAATATGTTTTTTATTGTCTTTATAAGATACATGACTCGTTTCAGTTTATTTGTGATGTAAGTTATGTGGTCAGTCCAGCGTAAGTAAGCATCTATTATAACTCCTAGATATTTTGTGTGGTCAACCCTTTCAATACGCTCGCATAGACATGTGCGAGAAGTTTGTCCGCAGTCGTGTAAGATAAGGTCTATGTGCGGTGGAGGTTGGCCTCTTTGTGTGATGCTGTGTGTAATATAATTGGTTTTTGTTGTATTCAGGGTAAGAATGTTGTTGTTTAGCCAATTTTTGACCACAGATAGACTTTTTTCGGCCTTTTTATATACATCATTCCATGTTTCTGCCTGGCAGAGAAGTACTGTATCGTCAGCAAATGTTACGATTTTACCGTCGATATCAATGTCACACAGGTCGTTTATGTAAATAAGGAACATTAGGGGACCAAGAACGCTTCCCTGTGGTACTCCGTATCTAGATAGAAGTGGCTCGCTTACCATGTTGTTGATTTTAACCTGTTGCATTCTATCCGACATGAAACTTTTCAGTAAGTTTAGTTCTAAGCCACTAACTCCGACAATTTTTAGTTTAATGAAGAGTTTTTCATGAGAAATTGTGTCAAAAGCTTTACATAAGTCTAGATAAATTGATATAACTTTTTTTTTAGCATCTAGGTTTTGTGTAATAAACTCAGTTACTGTGGCAATTGCGTTTTCTGTGTTCCTATTTTTTCTAAAGCCGTGTTGGTTTATTGAAAGTAATTGCTTGTTTTCCAGATAATGTTGTAGCTGTACTTTTATTGTTTTTTCAAGAATTTTTGACATATTGTTTAATAATGTAATGGGTCTGTAGTTGTTTACATTGTTTTTTGTTCCTGATTTATAAATAGGAATAACCAGACCTTTTTTTAAAATGCTCGGGAAAATTCCTTCTTTAAGACTAAGATTAATTACGTACGTTAGTGGTATAAGCAGTTGTTGGCTTAGTGTTATTATTGTTTTAGAGTCTATTCCGTCAGGTCCCGATGTTGTGTTATCCTTTAGAGATTGTATTATTTGTTTGGTGTCTTCCAGAGTTACTTTTTGTAGTTTGAAATGTCTGTCATTGTTTATAATAGAGCACTGAGTCATATGATTTTGAGGTTCTTGATTGTCGCTTCCAGTCGTAATTTTTTTTATATTTTCGGCTAGGCTGGCTCCGATATTTGTGTAATGTCTGTTTATGTAGTTTAGAATAAGTGTAGGATTTTCGTGGAAGTCTACTTCTTCGTCATTGATAATAAAATTTTTGATTTTATCATCTTTGTTTTTTTGTGTATGTGTACTTTCTCTCAGAATTGACCAGACACTTTTCGGGTCAAAGTTTGCAGTTATCAATTTGTTTCTGTAATATAATTCTTTGGCTTTGCGTATAATTAGCGAACAAATATTTCTGTACCTTTTATAGTAAGAGTAAAGAAAATTATCATTTGGGTTGTGTTTAACTTGTTTGTGCAGTTTGTCCCGTTTTTTTATGCTATTTAGTATGCTTTGGGTAATCCATTTTTTAAGTCTTTTTTTACGGTGCGTGATAGAGGTGAATGTTGTTGTGGTGTTTTGAGTGATGAGCGTTTGAAGGTATGCTATAAAGTAATTCCAGGCTTCTTCTGTTGTGTTAATTTTTTTTAGATGTTCCCACGTTTGTTTTTCTAGACAATTTTTTAGGTTAACGTAGTCAGTTTCATATTTTATGCTATTATTTTGAATTGTTGGGTTCAAAGTCTGTGGAGTCAGGCCTATCATTGTTGTGTAGTGATCTGTGATTGTTGATTCAAATACTACGCTACAAAATTTGCTTTTGGATTTGATCATTAAGTGATCTAAACACGATTCTGAGTCTCTGGTAACTCTGGTTGGAGTATTGATGGCGCTTATTATGTCATGTTCCAGGAGCATCAGCTGGTATTCGATATTTTGGGGGTGGCCTTGTGGAAGTATATTTATGTTTAGATCCCCAGCTATGATGATGTTTTTGAAGTGGGTAATTTTTTTTATATGAGTATCGAGAGCTAAAATAAAGGGCGCGATGTTGTGTCTGGATGGAGATCTGTAAATAGCGAGAATGCATGTATCGGGGTCGGCGATTATTTGTAAGCAGTTAGTGTTTTCTAAGGCGATTTCTGAGACAGAGGCGTTAAGACTATCTTTTATGTAAACAACAACTCCATCATTTTGATTTTGGTTTTTTGTTGTGAAATATGCGGAATAGTTTTTTTTGTGTTTTACAGTAAAAGCGGTCGAGATCCAGCATTCCGTTAGGATAATAATTTTGAAGTCTACTTTGAAGGCGGACAAGAGTATGTCTAGTTCGTCATAGTTTTTGTTGAGGGATCTTATATTTTGGTTGAATAGAGTTAGGGTGCCTGGGTTGCTAAAGATAAAATCACATAGTTTTGTATCATTGGTTGAATAATGTAAGTGAGAGCTAGTTAAGTTCATTGTGTTTAGTAATTCGGCCATATTAAATTAGTTGCAATACATGAGATTTAGTTTAGGGGGATTAATCATCTACGATTGTTTCACCATTTTTTTAAGATCATTTTCATGAGATATTTGGATAATTTTTTCCCCAGTTGCTTTGCGGACAAGCAGTTTACTAGCTTTGAACCACACGAATTGATAGAGGTTGTCTTTGGCCGTTTGTTTTGTTTTCCAGAGCAGTTCCTTAAAATATGGTGACAACACTTCACTAAGAAAAATTGGGGATTTAGAGTCTAAGGATTTGGCTGCATTTTTTAAAGAGAGCAAAGATTCCCTAGTTTTTTGACTATAGAAGGTGATGTGGAGTTTGTCCGGCGTATTTTGTCTTCGATCTTGGGTCCTGGTCACCATGCAGTTATGTGTACTATTTGTTTATTTATTTTTATTAAGTTTATTTTGTAGAACTCCATTTTAATTTTAATTTATGCTATAAATTCATTAAATAATAATATTATTGAATTTAAAAATAAATAAATATTTGTTCATAAACTGAGTTTTTATAAATGATTGTTCTCATGTACATAAGTGAGAACGTATGTCAAAATCCAGTATAAATAAAAAAAAGGAAAGTAAATTAAGCAGTTTTACATATTATAAGGTAATTACATATTAAATGGTTGCATTAACCAGCGAAGTTTCCGCATAAAAAATATAGTATAAAAACATAGATTAAAAAAATTAAAAAAACAAAGTGGTAGAAAAAAAAGAAAAAAATATACAACAGAAATGAAAAAGCACAAATTAAATCATGTAAGATAGAAAAAATTAAGTTAAACTGTGAAACTATATAAAACTAATCCATTTTCACATCATAAGATAACGTTCAAGGATGAATGATTAGCCATTTGCCAGCGCTCTTGAATGGATTTTTCACAAAAAAAAACGGCGTCCAATTATGAATTTAATAAATTGGCCTGAGGAAAAATGGAAAATATCAGCTTCGTAAAACATATCATTGTATTTTGTGCACGTCCTTCGGAGAAATTAATGTTGTGTGTAGTTTGTATTGGCAAATCACACCTGCCAATCGTCAAAAACGCAAACCAGTAGAGTTGTTTTTACCACACAATTTGCTTTACTAGGATAATCGATGCTTTTCTGGCATGCACTGGTTTCTCAACGTGGCGCTAAATGAAAAGCAATGATCAATGCAGCAATTCTCTTGGTGTGCCGTAGTCCGGTGCCAGTACTGGGTACTGCCAGTGACCAGTTCAATTAGGGTGGGTCGAGCCCGAGCCGTAAAGAGCGTGTCGAAATAACAGCTGACTTGGACAGGCCGACCCAAGCGGCCCCGTGCCAGTAAACCAATAATCGACGTCTCTGACCGTACTCATAACCAGCGCCGGACCTATGAATAATTGTATAGGTCTAACATCCTAGGTTGACTTCATCACAGTTCGTACGCAGATGCATAACGTACAGCATGTTTCGTTTAGACTTAAACAAAAATAAAACGATTAATGATTATTTCACAATTCGGGATTTGACAAAGCGTGTTAAGAGGAACGGTTGCGCGGGCCTTTTTCATACAAAACTCAAATATGGATCTGTGGCCAAAATAACCAACCAAACTAAATAATTATTTATCAACCAAAAGCAAATATCTACATGGATTCGTCCTACTTATTTTTTGTGGTTCAAGTTATAAAACATAGACTATTAAAAATAATTTAATTTTTCATGATTTTAGAGGCAACTTTGGCAGAAAATTAATTAAATAATTAAATTAAATATTAATTATTTAAAAGAAATAATTTTGCTCCATTTATTATGTAAATAAGATGATTTATAAATTAAAAATTATAACAAAAAGCATTTTTTGCCTAAATATAATTTACAAATGACAGATTTAAGCTAGAACACAAACTTGTCGACTACAAATTTAAATTTAAAAGTTTTCGTGCAAATTTTTTAAGATCCAAAAATTATATGTTTATTACGAATTATAGAATATAAAAGCGTGTTTTATCACCTTTCAAAAACAGATTTTATTATTTATGCTTTTAACCGCTTACTCGTTAATACGGAATATTTTTTATTCAAACAGTTAGATTTAGCTTTATTATCACGAAAAGTGAGTATTCATGTCGCGGGAGACAAAAAAACATGCAAAAATATGCATTTAACATTTTAATTTTGTTTAAATTAATTCGCTTACGCGGTAACGCCATTTTATATTTACCGTTTTTATTTCATAGACAATCAATCATAATTACACAAACCCGCTAGACATACCCTGCTTTGCCAAACAAACCATTCAAAACCTGGGATGTTTTTTTTAAAATTATGATGACATGCAGCTTTCGTAGTGCTCAACCTAAAAAAGGAATATTCCGTATTATCCGTGCATCAAACTTCGACAACACGAACGTTTCGTATTATCCGTGAGGTGAACTAAATGCATATTTACCCAGTTTTTGTCATCATTTTATTGTATAGCGGAAATATACCCTCTAAAAAATACGCCAAATTTTTATATAAAGGTGTATTTTTGATACAATACTTTAACATAAACCCAAATAAAATGATAAAATCTTTTTTTTAAATTTTGTATATTGCGCCGGGTCTGGCTCTGGCTGTGCCTAAATCTAGTACACCCAGGCGCCCGATCTGTCATACTAGATAATAATATAATTACGTATTTTAATAACAAGAAGTGAACTGTTTTGACTCATTTAACTGTTGATTTCATAGACAACCTAAGAGATATAGCAAACTTTGAATAATTATTAATTGTTACCTTATATGGGCCGGATAGCACAATTTTTTAATATCGTCTTATAAGATGCCGGCTTGCGTACTAAGCTATTGTAAGAACAATACCGGAAAGCTCGGATTACATGCAATTTCCGCTGCAGGGCAGCATACTCGCAGCATCGTGTCGGTGCCGGAAGGAGCCGAACCAAACCGAACCCATGGACCCCTCCCCGCGCTTATTGCGTTTTAATAATATCTCTGTACTGCGCGTGGATTTAGCAGTTTCCGTTCGTTCGGCGTTGGAGGAGGCGAAATCGCAATAGTGGACGTACAAAAGTGGAACCTATTTTTCCGCTTTATGCCTCGTCCAAACAATACATCAATGCCTCTCACCAGGTATTGCACCACACGTCCAACGGATCTATCAGCGGTACTGATAAATCGTACTTTATGTATGAGTTATGAATTAAGCATATATAATATACAATGTATATTATATATGCTTAATATTATACATATAATGCTGCGCAGACACTTGCGAACCGAGACTATGGGAAAGGGGTCGTTCAATAATCACGTGATGTTTTTTAGCAACTTTTTAACCCCCTCCCCCCGAGTGATACGTGGGGAGGTTTTAGACTACCCAAAATCACGTGTATTTTTTTTAGTACAAAGCATATTGAAATTTTCAGAATATTTTCTTTAAATACAGGTATAATCTGATTAAATTTTGGAAAATTCAGCATCGTGATAAAAATTTCCAGAGAGACATTAAGGTTGCAATTAATTTAGATATGTTTTTGACTGGCAATTTGTTTAGATATCGTGCGTTTAACGAAAAATAAATACACGTGATATCTCATTATATCCCCCCCCCCCTCCTTGTGATATTTCGTAATTTTTTCCGAAGCCCCCCCCCTCTTTTGAACCTCACGTGATAAATCGACGACCCCAAAGAAACGAAAAAAGGCACAGACGGCCTCGATGACAATTATTTCCCCCAGGGCCTATATCATCTTTAGGGATGCTGTGCGGAGGGTATTCTTAGGTAAATAAGAAGAGGAAACTGGGGGTCAGCGAATCCAGGAGTGACGGATGAATGAAACCATCCCTTTCACTGCGGTATAAGGCAATGTTCCGAGAGAGTCCTGCTGGAGAGGTGGAGATATCAAAATGTCGCCCTTAACCAGTCTTTCCCGATTCAGCCGGCTACGTATTTGGTGGGCATCCGTTACCAAGATCCAGACAAAACTCACACCCCTGCTAAATGCCAGGTTTAGCCCGCGTGTGTGTACGCAGCCTTAGCCACAAGACAAACTAAATAAACTCCGATATGTTACACGCAACAAAAATAAGATTACAATAATAACGTGACTCATTTTAATTCGAATCCAATTAAAGTCATACCTACCTCATATGGTCCCAGTGAAATTTAATGACAGTCTAGCATCATTGCCAAGTATAATTCAATAACGGATGACATCACAAAAGTACCTCTGCCAACTGGACTACAAGCACCTGATTACGAGGTTGTTGCTCCTAAACCTAACCTAACCTCGATTACATCCGAACATGCTAATATTCGTCTAGGAATCATTTTAAACACTGAAGATATAAAACGATAGAAGTGTTGGCATTCCAGTTTGCCCAAAGCAAGCCCAATTTTTCCTTACATCTGGGGAAGTTGATCAAACCTTTTCAAATTAATAAATTAGTTCTAAATTAGGGTTGAATTTTCCAGTGATGGACGGCAAGACGGAGAAATTGATCGAAGAATAAGTGCGTCCAGCGGTGTGCTGCGTCCTCTGTACAGCTCAGTGATAAGGTAAGCCGAGCTCAGTATCAAGACAAAGATGGCAGTTTTCAAACGATATACCGCCCAACGCTTACGTACGGTCACCAGATATGGATGCTAAACGAACGAACACGCTCTAGAATCCAAGCTGCCGAAATGAGGTACTTGAGAGGAGTGGCAGGAGTTACGAAATGGGATCAAATAAGAAACTTGACGATCCGAGATGATCTAAACATTGAACCACTGTTACTCTTCATAGAAAAATCGCAACTGAGGTGACTTGGGCATGTACTAAGAAAGTCTGATGACCGAATCCCGAGGAAAATACTGAGTATGTTTCGAGAGGGTAGACGTCCTGTGGGCCGCCCCAGACACAGTTGGACGAGGCAACTCCAGAAACTGTGTGAGGAGAGGATGGGACTACCATGGACGGAGGCCGCACATTCTGCGCAAGACAGGCACGAATGGAGGAGCCTTGTCGATGTAGACCATAGATTCTCAACCTTTTTTTGCCCACCGCCCCATTTGACAATATTTTTTTTTCTGGCGCCCCCCAACTGCTTTTACATACCATCTAGGGGGGGGGGGGGGGGGAGGGCGATGGGTTATGGCTCCTATCCTATTTCTGAGAAGAAGATTGTTAATTAAAATTAAAACGCGTACTTAATTATACAGAGAAGTATTTTTATTAACATGGAAAAGGTATTGAATTTATAACTAATTAAAAACAAACGTAAGTCGCCGCGTTCAGTAATATGGAGCCTATTTCTCTTTTTGGTTACCAACGTTGCTACAGCACTGAATCCACGTTCAGCTAAATAGGACGATGGGAATGCTATTAAAAATCGTTGAACTATCGACCATAATCCTGGGTACAGTTGCAAAATCGGCTTCTGCAGCCAAAACTCTTGGTAGCCATTCTTAAATTTAATTTTTAATTCCTCATTTGTCGTCAGTTCTATTGGGTCAGGTCTGTCAAGTACGCAATATCGTTCATCGATGAGGTGAGGTTGTCGCGCAATTCTGTGTCTTTGTTTCCTAGGATCACAGACTCAAACAGATTGTAAAATCGAGTCAAACATGAACCTTTTGACAGCCAGCGCACCTCTGTGTGAAGCAGCAATCGGTTGAAATCTTCCTCATTGGCAATGCAAAGCTGTCCAAATAATCTGTCATTCAATGAGTTACTTCTGATTTTATTAACTGCTCTGAGGCGTTCACTCAGATTTATCGCAACCAAATGCTGGCGATGAATTACGCAATGCACAGCAAGCAAGTCAGGAAATTTTTTTTAAGCACGCTATGAAGCCTTTGTGATGCCCTGTCATAGCTGGGGCGCCATCCATAGCGGCTGATAAAATATTATTTAAAGGAATTTTCTTTTCGTCACAAAACTTTTCCAGTGTATTAAATATGGTTTCTCCTTTTGGATCTGTTTCCAAATTTGTAACAAACAATAATTCTTGACATATTTTCTCATCTTTGATGAATCTCACCTATGACAATAACAATGCTTCATTGGTTGGTAAAGTGGACTCATCCAGCTGAATTGAAAATCGACAAGACTGCAGATGATTTCACAATGATTCTTCAATGTTTTCAGCCATTTCATCTATTCGTCTTTGCACAGAACTATTGCTTAAAGAATTTTTCGGATAATATCTGCAGCTGGTTTATGGAGCACAGTGGTTATTACTTCTTTTACTGCTGGTAAAATTAAATCTTCCCCAATAGTATGTGGTTTGCCTGTTTTAGCAATCAACAATGAGATATTGTACGAAGCTCGAAGTCCACCATCGTCTTGCTTAGAAGCTGTCGAAAATTGTTTTGATATAGTTGGCTGAATTTCGTACTTCTTTTCCATGTCTTGAAAATAGGTCACATTTTTGTCTTTCTTATCCGGGTGGATTTTATTAAAATGATCTTGAAGCCTAGAAGGCTTCATCGCTTAATTTGAAAATGTTTTTCGACAAATAAGGCACATTGGCGATGATGGATTTGTAGGATTTTTGATAAATCCGTATTTAATATAATCCACACAATATTGTCGTATCTTCTTTTTTACTTCCGACATTTAGAGATACGTGAGTAAAAGATTAACTCTTAAAACCTTGTTATTAATGGCGCACTTTAATGTTAATGAACATACAATGATAAATCAGTGCCTTCATATAGGTTGGAGACATAAAACACGCTTTGATAGGAATAAAATCGACACCCAGTGACTCGCTTTCAGCACCCGGTCGCGTATTTACAAAACCTATACCGGTTCAGTCGCGGCGGCCGCAGCAGCTGAAATGGGATAGGGTTTGTTGTGCAAAATCATCAACAAACTGCACTTTTGATCCAACATAGTTTGAGTTCACTCATGAGTTTCATACCTTTTGAGAATATAATGCAAGCTATGAATTGTACACGTTTTTATAAATTTACGAAATAAATATATAACCATGGAAATGCACCAGCACCAACACCAACAGAAGCTACTCTATAATTACGGTCACTGAAACGTCACGGCCCACAGTCTCTGAAACAGATAGATAGAGCAACGAAGCGCGTTGGCGACTGAAATGGTATTAGGTTTTTTGATGATTTTGCACAACAAAACCTATCCCATTTCAGTCGCCGCCGTGACTGAACCGGTATAGGTTTTGTAAATACGCCACCCGGCGCAGAAATAAAACGCGGACTTGTTGCGGAGACAAAGGCGACGCAGGAACAGAATAGATCGGGGGCTAAGGGGCTGTCTTGTCGACGCATGTAAGCTCACTCGTTGACTCCCGAATGCATTGACGACACAGAGCAAGTTAGATCAATATACAGATAATACTGTCAATTCTTGCAGGATAGCAAAAATCCCGTTATTTAACAAAAAACGTTAAAATTTAATAGCTACAAACTTTTTATTTATTAACAGGCTTTTATTAACTTCGCCTGTATTTATGTACATATGTATGTAAGAGATATTTCACGTGAAATCGGAAGATTTGAATTTAAAAAAACAAATTATTTTAATCAACAAATTAAACTTTTCATTCATAAAATTTAATGTACAACTGAATGTAACGGAATCTATCAGTTCAATTTTCATTCACTTCCCGAACTCTCGAATGAATTTTCGCAAACGTGATAAAAATGATTAAAATACACAATAACAAAAATTACCCATTAAAGTTTACTTTGCTTTATTAGTATGTGATTAGCGTGTTTTGTTGTCTTTTTTAGACCATATTTTTTTACTTGCCAACGCCCCCCTGTGCCATCTCAACGCCCCCCAATTGTCTCTGGATCTTCTACCGCCCCCCTGAAGGTCTCAAACGCCCCCAAGGGGGCGTTATCGCCCACGTTGAGAACCTATGATGTAGACGGTCCCCGATCCGAATAGAAAAAGGGGAAAAAGATGATGATGAGTTCTCGATCAAATAGCCTAAGAGTCAAAATGATTGCTATAAATTAGCGACATCAGTATACTTTCAAATCAGTATAGATTACACATCTAGTTATTTTCTACTCAGTGGTTTTAAAATAAACAATGAATACGTAATAACTAATAACGTAATAACCATTTGAACAAATCTAATCTAACCAAACCTGTAAATTGTCGAAAAATAAAATATGCATTATGTTTTAAAGATAACAGTGAATATCTAATAATAATAACCATTAGAATAAACACATAAAATTGTCTAGAAGCATAAAATAACACTTATATTTGACCCACAAAGTCGAATTTCTGTAGCATTGCTTTGTTGCGAAAAGTCGCCAGATAGTACATAGTATAAATGTCACTGAAATGTCTTTGAATTACGGTATAACCAAATAAATTATTATATTGTTTTTTATTAATCGGTGAACTGTCACTAAAAGTCTAATAAACATAGCGGACTAGTCCGTTATGTTATGTTTGGCATAGATTTTAAATAGAATATTGACTTTTCGCAAATCGAAGAATTGAATTTTTTGGTGTAAGCCTAAATGACTTTCGGTAGTCGATATGCAATGTGATTTTTAAAGCCTTTTAAATAAACTACTTGCAGTAATCTTCTATAAATATGTACTTTTATATTATATGTATATTGTCAATCGTCCTCAAAGATATATCCACCTTGGAGATTCTAAACTGGAGAGAGCTGGCACAAAACCGTGATGAGTGGAGGAAGACTCTTGAGGAGGCCAAGACCCACCAGGGGTTGTAGAGCCACAAGTGATGATGTTTATTGTTAATGATCTTCATTTATATGTAGGTACTCTCCTTTCATTGTCGTCTCTTTTTTTATTCGTGTTATTGTTATATTGTTAATGGACTATAAGTCCGTAAATAAATAATAAATAAATTTTCTAATGGCTAGGTAGAGAGAACGGGACTCAGTGCTTCAATGTGTCAAAGTCCAAATCATGTCTGTTTACGATTAAAAAGCATCGAAATGACGATCTAGTGTCATTCAAGAGAAGCAATCTTCGCAACATGCCTTCCATTGATATGTTTGGTGTAATTCTAAGTGACCAGCTTAGGTACGGGGGCTCCGGTTACCGCACAACTCGGAATTAACTCAAGTCTTTAAATCATTTAAAGTGATGAAAAAAATATATATTAAAAATTGGTTAAATAGGTTACGTTAGGTAAGGTAATGGGCTGTTTTAAAATATTTTTTTCATAGCTTTTAATGTCTTTTAAATAAGGTGTTGAGTAGAGTTCATTCGGAGTTGGCATGAAACCAACGCCCCCTTGTGGGCGCTGGAGGCTTTCTTGGGGGCTGTAGAAGTCGCTCAAATAAAATTAGGGGGCGTTAAAAAACCGCCTGCAAGGGTCCATGACAGTTGATCCGCCGGCAATTGGTTCCCCGAAATGATATCTTATATGTATAAAAAAATCACTATTTGTTTGTGTTCGTTTGTTGGTACGAGGGCTGTCCGTTAAATAAGGTCTTCGAGGTGCTGCGGTCGCAAGGAACAATTTTACGCGAGATCCAGGAAAACTGGCGAGTAGCCTGGTTTTCCTAATACAAATCTCCACCACGCCGCACTCCGTTCACACAACGTTCGCGATGAACCTTCCGCTCGCCGTGGGTGGGGAAGGCGGGGAAAGTGGAAGGGGAACGCAGGATGGGAAGGAGGCGCAGGAGGAGAACGGGGACGCTTGGGAAAGGACATGCAGGGAGAAACAATTTATTTCTTTGAATGGCATTGCAACGCATGCCGGGTACCCACTAGTTTACTATAAAATAATATTTTTTGTGCATTATTTACCAAGTTCGCGACAAACGCGCTGTCATCTCTGCCTTTAAGATAACTACTTTTAGAAGTTGGTGTCGCAAAGGTACAGAATCACCCTTCTATTTGGTACAAACTGTATAAATTTATATATTTTTTAATTAAAATCAGTTTCTTTTCTTTATTATCTGGTTTGAGCATCTGGTAAAGAATTCATCTTGAATTTAATTTATGTTACTTTGAGATTATTATTCAAAAGCTCAAAGACTCACAACGTCGACATTTTGAAGAAACTATTGAATTAAATGAGCCGAGTCAGGAATAATGTAATAAGAGAACTTTGAGCTTAATAATACTCGTATTATTCATGACCACGTCTTTAGTCTTTCAACTTCTTGCTACCCCCCTTCGGCTTCAGGTTAATAATAGAGAATACAATTTCACAGGCAGAACCTTAATTTGAAGAAGTCTCCGATTACCGAGTTGTTCTTATATTATTTTATGTGAGGTCGGAATGTTGCGAAAATTTGGCAACTAAAAATAAGTATGTATTAGGTATAGAAATTATTTTTAACCCCACATAGAAATACAACCAACATCTCTTTCATAGGCCACCCCAAGTGGTTCGCTACGTTGGGTGACTTAGTAGGGGTGCCCAGTTTCATGGGGTGAGGTTTGTACGGGTATTGATGGCGGATGTGTCTGGCCACCAGCTGCATGGCAGGCCGGATCGAGAGAGAATGTTTGAGGGAAATGTGTCGAAATGTTTTCGAATTTTATGAACGTAGATAGATCTCAACAAAAAACTTTGAATTATCAACAGTGTTTATAAAAAAGTAAATGCACACAGTAAGCCTATCGACAACCAAATCGTATACCTAAACCCCAAAGCACTTTAAACACTCGATCGCCCCCACAATCGACTTAATTTGACCACTTTAGGAATCATCGGTGATAATAGAAACAAAGAGAAATATGGGATGGAATCATGCCAACTGACCCGAGCTACGATCAAACTGCACGGACTATCAAAGCGGCGGAGTCAATGAAATATATGCGTCTGATGTTCGCGTTGTCTCACACTAATAAAGCATCATAACCTATCTCCCTTTTTTATTATCTTTTGGAGCAACACATAAGATTACCCAACAATAAAAATAATGAATGTATAGTCGTACGGTATAGTGAATGGAGAAAATAAATCAGCGTTCTAATATCACAGAATATAATCTATTACTAAATCTTATTTCATCCAAACATTTGTGAATAAAATCCGCATTCTAATTTAATTAACAACACATCATGTTATTGAATTCATGCTCCAGAAAGCATAAGATCAAATTATCAATAACAGAGAAAGGAACCGTCAATTATATTTTGCCATATCCATTCATTTCCGAATTCTCCAACCGGCTAACTATATAATTATAGGAATATTAGAAGCATTGGCAAAACTCTTTACGATTTGCATACCTTCATTATGATATATCTAAAATTGTAGAAAAAGCGGTAAAACGTAGACTCTGTAAATTCCTCGAAGATAACCAAATACTGTCGGATAACCAATATGGCTTTCGCAAAGGTAGGAGCACTTCAGATGCAATAGCCGTCCTCACAAAGATTGTTTCCCTTAATCTTGACATTGGTCGCAAACCACTTGCTGTTTTTCTTGATCTGGCAAAAGCATTCGATACGGTCTCCCATCCCTTACTGCTAAAAAAACTACAGCAGATTGGAATAACAGGAATAGCCTACAGATGGTTTGAAAGCTATCTTATAAACCGAACACAACAAACTCTCATCCAATCTGATAAAATACATATAAGCAATAAATTACCTGCGTCATATGGTGTACCCCAAGGCAGTATACTAGGACCAATTTTATTTCTCATATATATAAACTCACTATGTGCCATGAATATTGGAGGTAAGATATTATCATTTGCCGACGACACGGTCCTAATATTCGAAGACGAAACATGGCAATCCGTCATTAAAAAAACTAATAATGCCCTAATAATAGTAAAGCATTGGCTAGACACTAACCTCCTCACTCTTAACATCGACAAAACCCAATATATGACATTTTCCATACGTCAACATATTTTACCTAACAACTGTCCTAAACCTATCATTCATTCATGCTCACTTAATTTACACAATCCCGTAACCACACCTAATATTAATTGCACTTGTTCCGTCCTTAAATCATCAAAGGTAGTTAAATATCTGGGGCTAATCATAGACAATCAACTACGTTGGGAAGCCCATATCAGTGACACAGTTAAAAAACTCCGTAAACTCTGCCATATATTCTGCTCCCTTAGGTCTATCTTAGATTTACAGACCATAAGAAGCGTATACTTTGCCCTCTTCCAATCCATAGCAACATATGGTATTGTGGGATGGGGTGGTTGTGCTGAATCCATCATCAATCCAATTATTAAAGTTCAAAAACTAATTTTGAGAATCATATTTAAATGCAAACCTACCCATCCCTCAAAGGAACTCTTCGCTAAACTCAAGGTCTTAGATATTCGACAGTTATTTACTCAGATTAGCGTATGTTACACATGGCAAAAAAAACAACTGGTTGCTCCACAACATCAAGCACACACTCGTTTCTCATCAAACCTGGGCTGCGTGGTCCCTAAAACTAAAACCTCATTCGCTCAAAGACAATTCTGGTTCATCGCTCCTAAAATATATAATGCTTTGAGTGCCGACATAAAGTCACATAATTCTAAATCTCTTTTCAAATCCCATTTAAAACTTTGGATATCTGAAAAAGGAAGAGATTTCTTCAAAAAACACATAAGAGCTTAACATTATATTTAAAAAAAAAACTACTCTGGCGCATATATTCTCCTATTTCTTTCGCAGAAAGAACTTCAAAACTGAACATAAACATAATCATCGACCAAGATATCATACGTCAATGGGAAGAATACTTGACAAATTTTATTTCTATCTTTTATTTCAATCTTTTTTTAAATATCTTTATACACTTTTATCTCAGCTTTCTTCTAATTCTTATATTTTTATCTGTATTAGTATTTAATTTTATTTATCCCTAAATATGTTCTTTTTTTCTTTCCTTTTTATATATTTTATTACATGTTTATTTAAAATAATGTATCATATATGACTACCACAGCACGGGCAATAGCCTAGTATGGTAGTTTAAAAAATTGGCTGTATTATGTAACTTGTAAAAATTTATGAAATAATAAAAAAAAAAAAAAAAAAAAATTATGAATTCAAATCAAAACTAACCCACATAAGATTGATCGAAAAGGCGCGCGCTTACAAATCAAAATTATACTTGTTGCGAAATTATTTGGAAAGGCAATCAAATTTTTTTTATTACATAACATAATATATTATATGTACCTACATTCAGAATTGAAAAGTTGCTGGAAATGGCTTTAGTCAATTCAGTTATCAGATCTGAATGGACAGGTACTTCCTAACTACTCTCTTCCCCATCTCCTTTCTTTCCCGGATTACGAATAACCTGTCAATATTTTAATTCTAATAGCCCCTTTTATAAAGCTAAAACTGATGCAATGATGTACACTATAATTAGTGGGGGATTGAACCCGCGACCTTGAAGGAACCCGTTGCTTTGGTCATTTGGACAAACTAATCGATAAAAAATCGTCCGAAAATATAATAATTCTCTAGAAGAATTGTCGGACAAACGTTCGCAAATTGCGTCGGTCCCAGACTAAACAAAAAAACATGAATCGTACTCAAAATATACAGTTTGAATTCAAACAAACTTTCGTTGGGGCCAATTACCTTTGCATTGGTCAAAATGTATTTTTCTTTGAAGTGTATCGTAAAGAAGTATTAATTCACAGAATCTATATATATTTATACAAAGAAGAGTGCTTGCGGCAGGCGGGCTTTGTTTTTTATACAAATCTATAGTATTATTCCGAGATTGATGACATTTTGCACACTTACCTTCAAAACAAGAGGAAAATTGTTTTCGCTGTCTATGTAGGTACATCTGATTTCAAACACTCTGTGAAAAGCTCGGGCAACGCCGTTGACTTTAGCTATTGATAAATAAACTTAAACCTTCAAATGATTATAGGACGCAGTCATTTTGCGGTTTGGCATTATGTCATAAGTAATAATTAAAACAAATGACATAAGTTAAAAAGTAGTGGTTTGTTACCGAGAAATTTTTATGTGTGTCAAGATTAAAAGACACGAATTCTAAGGACGAGTTGTTTTAAAAAAATTAACGGATTTATCAAATATTTGAAGTTAATTTTCACATTCTGTGTTGGTTCTATTTCAGTTTTATGGAGCAACTGTCCTAAAATAATGAAATAACAGAACTTGAATAGAACTTACACAGAACGTTAAAATTAACTTCAAATATTTGATGAATCCGTCAAATTTTTTGAAACAACCCGTCATAAGATTTAACCTAAAGTATCGCAAATATGATGTCAAGCAGCAAAATAGAGGGAGAGATAGCAATGGGGTGTTTTCACAAACTAAAGATACCGTTAAGAGAAAACCCGGTCGCCAAGAAATTTGAACAATATGTATATTATACTTATTTAAAACAGGATAATACCTGAATAAAATCGTCAAAATAAAAATTTTACATTCTCCATTTTTCTCCTCCAAAACTGGACCGATTTTTTTACCAACTGTATAAGAAGAAAATATTATTTGTCAATAAGTTTCGTTTTTTTTTTTAATAGATACATTGTCTAGTTTGTATACTGAACGTCTGTCGATGGTGTTAACTAACTCCTGTGAAAAATAACTAACTCCTAAAAAAAGCAAAATTAGTGGTCGATATCCATATTGTATTAAAAAAGATTTGCACTAGTGTTAAAATTTAGAGAGGGAATTGGGGAATACGAGTAGGTTTGTGTGGGCAAAAATATGTGAAATTTTTAATTTTCAGTGATTAATTATTAATTTTAAAAATATCTAAAATAGCGCATTCCTATAAGGTTCTAACTGGCTACCACGTCATTATGACGTAGAAAACGCTACTGGCTGGTAAGACAGCTGTCACGAACGTCACATACATATTTACGAATAAAAACGAACATGTCTTTTTGGCGGCGAATCAAAAATGGCACATTTTATATCGTCATTGAAAATTTATTCGTCAATATAAAAATAAAACAATGAAGATACCATATTGGCGTTCTGTCTCTAGGCAACATTGCTTTTATTAAAATCTACGCGGAACAACTGTACACATCTCACAATGAACAAAAATTATCGTGGAAAACTTAGCAAGAGAATTTGATACGATTTCCACAATTCCCAAAGGCTCACTATTACAAAACTGCTCACCCGGTTAGCCTCTCTAACTCAAAGGGCAACCTTGACATAACACCGGGAAACGGAATAATATAGGACACGAGATCGGGATGACTTAAAAGTTCAAATTACTAAAAAAGTGTTGGAAAATTCAATGATTAAAGAAAACTTTTTAAAAAAATACCATACATTTGACATTTGCGAAGTCGGCGACAGCTTACCAGGGTTGCCAATTTGCGGGGAATTCCCCAAATTGCGGAGAACTTGTGGGGGATATTGCGGGGAATTGTAATTTTGTTCTCTCCAATTTGGCAAACCCTGGAGCTTACGCATCAGCCCGTAGAAAAACCAATTGCAAGCCATAGACAATCACACAAACTTGACCAGGGATTAGGTATGAAATCGGTCCCTATCCACAAAAGATACAGAATCGCTCTTCTGACGGATATTATTTTCCTTAGGGCCTCCTAATGTAATTTTTTCAAAACAGAAAATAGCCTGTTCCCTACTACAAGCTTTGTCATCCAGCTAGCCGCTGGCGTTAAAGGCAGCCTTGACATTACAGCGTGCTAGCAGAATTTTATTATTTTAACTAGGTCACGCTAGGCGCACCCTGGGCTCTTCCCGGTGCGGTCTGTAGGTCGGTAGGTCCGGGCCCGGAGCCAAACGGGATCATTAATTGATATATTTTTTAGCAACTTTCAATTATTGACGTTGGCAGCGGTGGAGAAGCAGATGCAAATTGTTCGCCGAGTTTGTTTATTAAAATTTAATTGAATATGCATTGAAGACCTCTTTCATTTTCAATGACTTTTCAGTAAGGATATATTTACATCAGTAGAAAGGAAATAGGAAAAACCAACAGACAATAAATTATTAAGAATAACGGGTTATAATCTTCGACCAAGTTTGGTCTATGATTATATATCGAATGTGACAAAGCTTTAACTGGGAAAACGGTTTATTGGAAACAGACCTAATATTATCTATATCTATTTGATTGTTAAGTATATCTCCACTAGCTAGTTCCCGGCATGCGTTTCTATGCCACTTAATAAAAAAATATTTTTCCCTGCTTGTCCTTTCCTATTCGCCCTGTTCCCCTTCCTCTCCTGCATCACCTTCCCCTCACGCGTTCCCAGTTTTCAAACAGCTAGCGTGCCGCCACCTATTACAATTTTTTTATACAAATTTCATAATGCCAGAGCTCACCAGTATATATAGAAACCTTCGCGGGAAAGTTCACAACAATTCACCAAAATTTTATCGCAATCGGATGGAATTTCATGATGCTAGAACTCACTATTAAGTACATATATAAACCATAGCGGGCATGCACACATCATATCACCAAAGTTTTATCGCAATCGGATGAATGGTTTAGCAACGCATAGCCATCTCACACACAAACCCAGATGCAAGCATATTTTGATTTTTATATACATAGAGATTGTTTTTTATTTATTTATTCTTAGTATATTTACATTATAAAGGTATAGTATTGTCCTCCACACTAGGAGTTCACCTGTATTGTAGAAGGCATTTTTCAGTTGTAAATTATAAATTGTAAGTAGTAAAACAAACAGTGGTCTTAGTTAATATAAAAAAGAGAAACAATAAAAATAAAAATATAGAGAAAAAATAAAAATATAAAATCGACTTCAATTCGACAAAAATATTATAATTAAAAGTTAAAAGGATTGTAGCCAGTTCCTTTTATTTTTTTTTGTATTCAATAATATTAGTTGTTTTATATTGTGTTGGAAGAGAATTGTATAGTTTAAAGTTAAAAGGATTGTAGCCAGTTCCTTTTATTTTTTTTTGTATTCAATAATATTAGTTGTTTTATATTGTGTTGGAAGAGAATTGTATAGTTTTATAGCCTGGTATCTGTAGTGTTTTTGTCCCAAGGATGTGTTTGTTTTTGGTATTTGTAGTTGGTGTGCATGGTTTGTTCTAGTATTGCGAGAATTTTGTGAAGCGTTATATGTGTTTAAGTTCTTGTAAAGGAAAGTTAGTATCTGTTTTGAATATAATTTTTGAATTTTCATCACTGGGAATTTTTCGAATATGATTTAAGTGGGTGTCAGTATTGGCAATTAAAGTATTACTTTTATTTGTTTTTTATTTTATATTTCTAGTGCTTTCAAATTATTTGAACGGTTACCATGCCCATTTTCATGAAGGATTTTAGCACCGAAGCTGACAGAAAGTATGATCCTTATCAATCAGATGATTGGCGAATTCTGAAAAGCCGTTATTATTTAGGCAGCGAAGGTGTTCCTTTATCCTAATGTTGACGTTACACGTAAACTTGCCGATGTAAAAGGCTAAAAAAAATTTACAATCTAATTTGTTAACTCCCGAATGACTCAGTTTGTTATCTACATCGTTTGAATTAATTAGAAATTTACCTAAATTATTTTGGATTTACAAAAAATAAGTTTTCTTTTTATTAAATATGTCAAACCACAAAGTGATTACTTTCTGCAATAATCAACAATAATTAAAATGAAAAAGATAGTGCGGTTTGCGAGACAATGGAGTACAAATGCGTGAGTTCTTAAAAAAATAATCAAAGCATTTGGCTTCGGAGAATTCAGAGTTTCCTGTTTAATATCCCGAGAAGCTGTATTATAAATAGGCATACTAAATATAAAACAGCAGATTAACAATAATGGGATATAAGATATAAGATAAGTGTGCTACTGAAGCGATTATTCAGCCTCAACTACTAGTGCGTAAATAAAACGTTAAAAAGTTGATATTTTCGTCGGTGAAAACTCTAAAGTTTATAGCGTCTTTGAGGTGACTTTTAATACGATAACAGCGATATAAAAGCAGCCCTCATATTGACAAAGTACTAATATGTTATACTGCTTGCTTACTAACTAATCATCACGCCGTTCCCCACAGGGGTAGGCAGAAGAACGGACCGCCAAACAACTCGATCTAAGCACGCACTCCTCGCCTCATTCACATTCATTCATATATAGTATATTTGCGGCACGTTCCGGAGTGGAATATACTATCAGTATCGCCCTGGTGTAAGACCACCATTCAGAATTGAAACGTTGCTTGAAAATGGCTTTAGCCGTGTTTGGTGACCAGATCTGAATAGCCAGGTACTTCCCAACCTTCCTCTTCCCCACCTCCTTCCCCTCCCCACTACCTTCAGCCTCACAACATACCCCAATTGGGGATGCCATAGTCTCACTGGCTCCAGACGGGAGCAGTTGAGATTCTTGTGCGGTATTATTCACTGTAAAAAAAAACACGTCTCAAACATACTCTGATATTATTCTGACTCTTGACATGGCCCAATTCAGGTATCAGATTCGGTTGATCGTGCCATGTCTTCCTTGGGCGTCCCGAACTTCTTCTACCATTCACATTTACGTCATATAATAATAAATAAAAAAAATAAAAAAAAAATAAAAAAAAAACTATTTGTAAGCATTTTTAAAGGTCATTTCAGTAACATTCTCCAGCCCTAAGGAGTCCTAAATTCTCCAGTCTTTTAAAATACATATTTTGATATTATCAACTTCACTTTTGCCACTAATCTTTTAAAATGTAATACTTATAGTGATGGGGGTAGCAAATGTAAAATCGTGCAATGTCCAGTGTTTTAAATGTAATGTCCTCCGCGTGCAAAGCCGTACCTTCTCCAAGCACAAACTTTCTAATTAAAGTGTTTATCGGAAGTGACCTGCAGGTAAGTATGTCTCTGTATCCATTTGTTAATATTAAAATTAGATACAACCTAAGAATTATGAATAAATTGTACAGCGCCCTTGAGGTGATATTTCACAAAAACGGCGCTCTATAAATTATCCAATTATTATTATTATTATAATATATTGTCCATACACTGCTTTCTTCGTTCTACATGCCCAAACCATCTGAGCGTCTCTTTCTTAATTTTACTCATTATTCTTATATCAGCCTTGCATTATTAGCAGCTCTCCACATTTCTCATCATAAAATTCAATTTCCGCAATAAATAACAAAGATATAAATCAATATAAATGTGTCGATTTATTGATCATAATACAAATTACTTATGAAACAAGAAATAAAAATGTTTATTTTAATTATAATTTTTTAACAGTCACTAATTATATATTCTGACGCTAACATTTTATAAATACTTTCAGCTTCACAAATTCTACAAATTATAATATACTGTGATTTTTCACGGGTCTGTGTTAGTTTATAGATACAAATAACGACAATTTAATTCGGAAATTTCAGAATATCACAAAATCGAACAGTAACATCCACCGGGTACCAACAGAACTACCAACACAAATTCTGTCAGTAAAAAATGAGATTCTGCTCGCAGCGTAAAACCTAAGCCACGCGACGTGGGTTGTTCTAAACATATTTACGGTTTCACTCCCACACACTCTCCACTGCTTTCCCAGTATACAGAACACAGAACACAGATGCGTGATGGTTTTACTTTTATCGTAACCACGCTAACCAAATCCAATAGCATTTTTCAGTTCTCACGCACAGTTGGATTTATTATTACCAAGTTTATTTAGAGAGCTTTTATACAGCTTTCTAGGCAATATACAGCTTTAAGCTCACATTACTGTGAGGGCTGTGTACAAAATTGACTTTGAAACGAACGATTTCTACGTTAGTGAAGAAATAATGTTTTAAAAATTGAATACTCAGGATCAGTTGTTTCGTCGAAATTCAATTGTAACAATGTCATGAAATTCATATATGTATTATGTAATATAAAATTGTCATTTTCGGGAGGCGGGTATGGGTACCGCCGCTCCAGGCACAGTTTATTGGATAACAACACCCCTGTCATAAGTCGAACCAAGTGTTTCGCTACGTTTGTTGACTGGTGACTTAGAAGGGATGGCCGGGTTCATGGGGTGAGGTTTTTCCGGATCTTGGCGACGGATGCGTTTGCACACCTACAGCATGGCGGGCTCGATCGGGAGAGACTGGGTGAGGGAGACATTTTAATCTCTCCAGCAGGACTATCGGAACATCGCCTTCACCGCAGTGGAAGGGATAGATTCATACTAGATACTGCTACCCGGCTCAGAACAGATATTGTCTGGTGAGTCGGGTAGCGCACATAATTTGTATATACTATTGATGTTAATAAACGCCCGGGTTACAAGCATCAAATTTTTTTTTTTTAAATACATCCGAAAGTCCTAGACTGGCTCCAGATTTCTCCCCTTCGATTTAATAAAAAAAATCTGTATACAGCAAGGCCGTAGCCAGAGAAAAATTTCGGGGGGGGTTTTGTTTGGTGGAACCACGGTGGAACAGTATTTATAGAAATACGCACTGGCGGACTAAGGGGGGGGGGGGGGGGGCAGAGGGGGTGAACCCCCCCGGGCCCCTGGTCCTGGGGGGCCCCCAAACGCCTCCATGTTCCCTTGATCAAATCCTAAACAAGGCTTTAAGGCACCTGGACACCGTAAAAAAAAATTTCATTTTTTATTTTGTTTTCTGAAAGATGCACTTCTTAAGGATGCTCTCACCAAATATTTTAAAGAAATTCGTAAAATTGACGAAGATACAGCATTTTATATGAAACCGTTTGAAACAGTTTGTATGTTGAATTATCCTTCAGCAAAACTTTGAACGCGTTTTTGACGAACTTTTTAACATGTTTTTCAACCTGGTTGACAACATATAAAGCTATATATCCGATGTATTTTGATGTCTAAAGAAAAAAAAATGGCCGTTTTTTTATGGTAAAATTTCCATGGTTAATAAAATATAGAATGGGTCCCTCTAATTGGATTTTCGAATAGTTTAAGACTCGGTGCATGCAAATCAGATGTATATATTAGTTTTTCTTATATGTTGTCAACCAGCCTAGCGATTCCGTATCTTTTGTGGGATCGTTATTGGATAGCGGATGTTATCTCCTATCACATTTTATATAGATATTTACTGTTACATATTTTAGTTTAGATCGATTTAAACACGAATTCCTGCAAGTATGGGTGATTGTTTATTCATTTGTACGTATACCTACATAGAAAAAGCAAATAACAGCCATAAAAATCACACAAATCTGACAAGAGATTAGGTAGGTACGTCCGCTATCTAATAACGATCCTACAAAAAATTCGGATTCGCTCGGCTGGTTGAAAAACGTAGTTTCGGGAAAACCGCATTCGAAGTTTGAAGGATAATTCAACACACAAACTGTTTAAAACGGTTTCATATAAAATGCTGTATCTCCGTCAATTTTACGAATTTCCTTATAACATCTGGTGTTAGCATTATTAACAAATGCATCCAGAAAATTAAATAAAAAATACTCTTTTTTACACTGTCCTGCTGCCTTAAAGCCTTGTTTAGGATTTGATCAAGGGAACATGGAGGCGTTCAGAGACCCCCCATGACCAGAGGCCCATGTGAACTGAATAAAAAGCTTGTAAAATTACATCAACTCCTTAACTGTCAGAAACTGCATTACTGTCAGAAGCTGCAAGATGATTTGCAACGTTTGAACACGTATTGTTATGTCCATTGTCTGGAAATAAGTATATCTAAGTGGTTCGTCATGCGCTTCACCAGAAATAAAAACATATTTATCCACGAATACTCAATTAATTTTCAACCATTATCCATCAAGTCAGAAATCAAGGACCTTGGGAATATAATTGATAGTAAACTGAATTTCAATAAACATATCATCGACCTGTAAACAAATCAAAGATCTTATTACTTTCAAAATACTTTACTTCTCATACAATCGTATTATCCTTGAATACGCATCTCAAGTGTGGAACCCAGGCTATGCAATAGGTACACAAAAAAAGAATTGAAAGTGTTCAAAATAGATTATTTTTAAGGTACCCTAACTTCCGCTTTTTTCGATCTCATGTTAGTAATGAAGACTCCGCAAAGTTCTTCGACATACAGACGTTAACTTGCGGAAGAAAGATAGCAGATTCGGTAATGTTATTTAAAATTACACATAACTTAATTGATAGTCCTGATCCTCTTCAACGCCTATCATTCCATTTTCCAAATCGCAACAGCAGGCAGTCGCTTGAATCATTGTGTAATCTCAGATTTGCTGTCAACTTTCCCTAAAAAAAATAATAATAATTAAACTAAGGGGGGGGGGGGGGGGTGGCTCATTCAACGGCGGCCCGGTCCTCTGACGGGCTTAGTCCGCCACTGGAAATACGTTAAGTTTTTAAAAATATTTTTTGATAAAAGAAATTAAATGGTGTTTTGTGTCAATCTTACCACATATTTTTATAATTACAAAATTAAATTTAGTCTTTTCTTTGCAACGAACAAATCAATTACCTCGTCAGTGTCAATGTCAATTCTGCGTTGTCTTTCCTGGCCTGTGGAATTTCTTAAATAAGTTTTGAGGCGTTTCAGAGAAAAAAAAGTGCTTTCAAGGGTACACGAGGAAACAGGGAGTGTCACCAAGATTTTTAAAAGTTTGTGAATGTTTGGAAATAAGGCCGTTGCATTCTCCGAGAGCTGCAATAGCACATGTTGGTCGCTTTAGTTCAGATTATTTCAGCCATTTTATCTTTCACGTTTCTAATTCAGCTTTTACAGAGCCCCATTCCAAATATTTTCATATAGCTCAAAGTAGTATTCTTGATAATTAAGTTGGTTTTTGCAACACACAGACGGAATTAAAATGTTGAGAGATGATAATGTGGATCTATGATTTTGGAATCTATAATGAAACTGATCAATCGAATCATCCAAAAGTGAAATCATGACAGTAGCTCTTAAATAAGTTTCAGGATAATTTATGTTGTAGTTTGCCCTATGCTTTTGGTGTGACGATATTTGCGGAATTTTGATTTCCTCGTTTACGGTTCTGAGCAAGTTCTGAGGGTTCTTGTAAAGTTCAGCAACTTTGGAATCGGTATTTTGACGAACATCTTCAATGGTTTTTTTATAATTAAATCGACGTGTTGATGTAAAGCAGCTACTAAATAGCATAAGGGAGATTGAAGTATTTTGCATTCAGTCAGTGTGTACGGAAACAACGATGTTAAAAATATATTTTTTAAACATTTTTTCCCGTAAATTTTTTGATCAGCTGTATTCGGATTAAATTAAGTCTTTTTTTTCCATAGATAATGCACCTTTCATCATCAAGTATACCACATACACTATATAGAAATCGAAAATATTCTATGTTGACTCGAATAAGAATCCCTCACGGCAGTTTCAAGTAAAAAAACACGCAGGATTCCCGCGATTATGAGCTTCACGATTTTTCTAATTTTTTTTATAAATCCTACAAATAAGAGATAAACAGTAAAATACAGGTCAATTCATTGACCATATAGCACTATAATAAGTTGTCTCCTTGTTAGAATTCGAAGGTATGATTTTTTAATGTTCGAAAATTTTAAAAAATGAAATTCTGGGAAATCGCGAGCTATCGAGGCAAATTTATTTATTTCGCGTGATCGCTCCAGTGGCTAAGCAAAATATTATGCTTATAGCAAAATTACTTGAAATGACTGATCTCAGAAAAGAATAAGCCTTTGATGGTGTTTAAATATATTTTTAACATCGTTGTTTCCGTACACACTGACTGAATGCAAAATACTTCAATTCCCTTTAAAACCCTTAAGTTTTCGAGTGTATCAACAATAACTTTATAGATTTCCTTGAATATTATCAACCCATCATGATTTTCAACGGGTCTCTCACATTGCCGTTAGGTTTTGTGTTTCAGGGAATTTTTTTTCAATATTTTCTTCTAAGCACTTAAAAGTTCGTTTTGCCTAGGACATGAAAAAAATTCCAATCGATGTTTTAGTACCAATAGAATTTCGAATAGGCTTAACCTGACATAGAGCATAATTCAACGAATGTTAGCTGCAATGAACGTATAATAGCTTCTGGATGTGACTTACAAATTACTGCCTGCACACCTTTAAAACTTCCTTTCATCGAAGAAGCTCCATCATATCCTTGTCCGATGAAATATTCGCAATCTACACCCAAAGATTTTAATTCCGATAAAATTACATTAGCGAAATACTTTCCTGTTGTATTCTAAAACTGTTAAAAAAAATGTGTAAAAAGTAAAAAAAATCTTCAAAAAATCATCGGCGCACCGTAAGTAGAGTCAATTTCGGGGGGGGATCAAACCCCCTCGATCCCCCCCTGGCTACGGCCTTGGTATACAGCATCCTCAAAGATGAATCGAAGGAAATTTTTTTCGGCAAGTCTGCAAAAAAATGAAAATGCAATTGCAAATGCTTGCGTGTTTCATTATTACCTAAAGAAAAAACAGAGAAAGGGACGCTTAAAATGTTATTTGGATATGTAATGCGGATGGTCGAAGAAATGGACAATATACCACGAACAAAGTAGAGGAAATCGGGGACAAACACAAAGATTATGATTATTAATTATTATCAGAGATTTCGGTAATGTAAACAATATATAATCTATTCTCCAAATTAAATCCCCTTTGTTTCATCCCATTGCGTGGGTTATGAAGTAAGCCAGATATAGGATGACCTTGTTGGTCCAAATCGTCCAAAATCCCAGACTCATCGCCAACTATTATTATGCGATAAACACTATTTAATAGGAGGCCAAAGCTGGGAAAGTTATGAATTAACGCAAACCCTTTGTGCCATTTCACACGGCTGTTGTCAAGTAGGGTCCAAACTATAAGAAATAATAGCCGCCAGTCGTATTTTTACTCCCAGCTTGAAAGCACCCAAATAATTTGAGAGAATAATAGATACTTATCGTGATAATTGTGTAAAACCGATAACAAACAACCTTTTGCAATGTAATATATTTTAAATGAAAAGAAAATGAAAAAAATGCAAATACTGCAAATTACAGCAATGCGAATAGTACTCGAGCGTAACATTTCATACAATAAGAGACGTGATCGAGGAGCTAAATTTTATTACCGTGAAGCAAATCTATATATTAAATAAAAATATGCTTGCTTATAAATATGTATATTAGTGAGTATCTATGTATTGCTATATTAAGTACCTATAGGAAATGTTTGAAACTTTATAAATAGGTACCTGTATCAGGTACCAAATTTAATTGATTGTTCTTAGGTATAATATACAAAAATGAATATTTGTGATATATGAAAAATGAAAATTAGTAAAAGGTGGCACGCGAGCTGTTTGAAAACTAAATGTACTGGGACTGAATATATAGAACGCGGGACGGGGGAACGGGAGTGGGGAGAGGGATGGCGGGGAAGGTGGGGGGGAACACGTGAGGAAAAAGGGACATGGGAGGGGAAGGGGCTGCGGAAGTGGAGCGAATGGGAAAGGATATGCAGGGAAAAACCATTTTTTTATTAAATGGCCGGCAAATCGCTAGTATATCATATACTCGTATTTGCAAGAACTTATTCTTTTTTTTAAATATATAAGTGTTGTCTAAGGAACTGAAAACAAGAATAAATTACAATTACAAGATATACCCTCACTAAATAAAAGCAAGACAATGTGCGTATGTCTGTTTCTTCCAAAAGAATAAAGTAATCATTTTCTTGCATCTCCCTCACTCTAATCAAAGAAATGAGATTCCTCGTTCCTATTCCGTAGCCGTGGGAATTATAATAGCAGCCAATGTGCGTTTTAAAATTCGGAAAAAAGGCAATAAACATACGTTTCTTATAACAATAACTTATTTATTTTTATTTATTAATTTTCAACGCCCTGATGGGCTTTTACATTACATGTTTATAATACAGAGACAGGTTTAAAAAAAAAAGATAATGCTGCAGCTCTTTCTTTCACATTAAGAGTTAATAACCAGACAAAGCTGAAAAATGACATTTTTGAATGAGCTCATAGACGTGTCGAAGCTTTTTACAGAAAAACGATAAATTGATTTCGAAAGATTGTTATTTTATGTGGTAAACTTATATTTTAAATTTTGAAAAAGTTAACATTTTTTTAATAGGTTGGTCGATGGCAATATTTGTTAATTTTCAAACGAGTAAAGTTATTATACAATACATATATCATACCAAATAGTAATACAGTATTATAAAACTGTTCATTATCTAGGCAAAATATAATTTAGAATTTTAATTTAATTTCAAATAAAATCATTAAAATAAAAATCCAAGCACCCGTTTTGTGCCGAAAATACTACAACTTGACTTATTTATTACACACTTACAAATTGATTTCTCTCGGAATTTTTAACACAGAAATTTAACTTAAGACGTTATTGAAATATTAGAAATAATTTTTAACCAAAAATATTTTCTCGAGTATATAATTCTGTTGAATTTGCGACACGCTTTTGTGAATATTTTATTCTGTATTTTGACGCGCACGGCGCTAAACAAAACTGTTAGTATCTGTCGATTCACGGCAGCGAGCGGTCGTGTTGTCCGCGCCGGTCCAGTTCATAACATTTTAAATTTATTCGTCCGCTTAAAATGGGGAGAAAAATCAATAAAAAGAGAACTTTCATAAAAAAATCAAAATTACCACACCAAAAACATAACTGGGAGAAATATAACGAGAAAAAACAAAGATTAGTAATATTTAATTATCAATTTACATTGTACATACCTTATATGCTACAGGGTCGTTGGAACGAATCTGTCAGATTTATTGTGTAGTTTTTATAACATGTTGTTTAATTTTTAGAGAAAAGAATCAACATTCTAAAGTAAATAATGACTGTAAAGTATGTGCAATTCAAATTTTTATTATATATATATTATTATGTACGCGTAAATGGGCTTCGACAAAGTATATTTGATCAATGAAAATGGGTAATAACTTCAATACATTGTGATTCATGGATATTACGGTGACCGATTTATCCGTTTATACCGCGGAAATTATAAACTAGCAATACTACCCAGCCTTACCGTGTATAGGTACACGGTGTCGGGAAATACGTGGTACATTACGGTGACCGATTCAATTGTAATTACCGCGGTAATTTTTTTTTTTTTTTTTTAAACTTTCTTTATTCATTATATGTATAATGTGTGTACAGTTTTACAGGTGATTCGACTACCACGCTAGGCACATGCCCGTATTATGGTAGTTATAAACGATAATTTACTAGCATTAATACACGCAAGCAACATTGCCTTATATACACGGTGGCGGGAAACCCGTGGTACATTCCGGTGACGTAATTATAAACAATAATTCACTAACACTAATACCCGGCGTTGTGCGAATTATACGCTCGCAACATTACCTTGCATATGTATGTCGTAGGCCGATTGTAAAATCAGGCAGATCATGTTGCGCCTAGCCACATCATGATAATAATAATAATAATAATTATTGGATGATTTTTATAGCGCCATTTTCGTGAGAAAATCACCTCAAGGGCGCTTTATAAATTCATTTATACATTTAATCTATACCTATATACTACAAGTGGCTTATATTATAACTAAGATTGATAACTAATGACTTACAACTAAGACTTCTATGACTAGTGATTTAGAACTATATTTATTTTTATAACCGAGTTTTGTACATGTAATTGGAAGCCATAATACAATACGAAACGAACAGAGCAGTATTGTTACTGCTCTATTCGTATTATGACCTGCAACTCTCTTAAAATTAGAATCTGATGCATCGTGAAATGGCGGCAAATCGTGATGTGCCTGAGGCGCATCGTGATCTGCCTGTTTTTACGATTGGCCTGCGACATATACAAGGTGTCGAAAAATACGTGGTACATTACGGTGACAGGTTCATTGTTATTACCGTGGTAATTATAAACAATAATTTACTTGCATAGCCGGCGTTGCGCGAGTTACACGCATACTTCATTGCCTTGTATATGTCGACGGTCGATCGTAAAATCAGGCAGATCATGGTTCGCCTAGTTACTTCGTGAAGTGCCTGGCAGCAGATCGTGAAGTGCCTCAGACGCATCAAGAACGGCCTGATTTTACGGTTTGCCTGCGACATATACACGGTGGCGGGAAACCCGTGGTACATTACGGTGACCTAATTATGAACAATAATTTACTAGCATTAATACCCAACGTTGCGCAAATTATAGACATGCAACATTACCTTGTACACACGGTGTCAGGAAATTCGTGGTAGAAGCGGAAAACTGAGGACTCAAATTTCACCACGGGAACAGAAGCTTTTTACCATACTTTTTCTTCTATTTTTAACTTATTTATTTTTCTTTTTACGAACATATTAATTTATAAACAATAATCTGCGTAAATCGTCCTCAAATTCAATTTGATTCTGAATCTACTTTGCTTAAGACAAGTTCGTCCAGTCAATGAATGATCCAAAAGGTTTTAGGGTGCGTGAGCAGGAACCTAAGCGATTCCTTCAAAAAATTGTTAAGGGTGCTTAGGGTGTAAACATACTAAAAGTCCTGACGTCTAGGTGGTGAGTTAAGGGGTGGGGGGGAGGTCCCAATTTTCAGGTTTCCGCTTATATCTCGAAAACGGTGCGTTGCAGAGGAAAATTTTCTGAAATTAAGTAAAAGCTCATAAAATCATCTCCAACTTTTATTCTTTATGTAATTTTCGAAATCCCAGCCGTTTTTGAGTTACACGTTCTACAAACGTAGATATTTTTGAAAAAAAAACATTTTACCTCACATTTTTCATCAAACATTCCTTCATGTCGTCTAAAATATTCAACAAAGAAAATAAATTTATATTAAAGAAGTTGTAAAGAATTTAATTTACTTTTATAATATAATTATATATATATATATTTTGATGCAAATTAATCTCCAACCAGTAAATATTTACAACAATTTTAAGTTTTTTCGTAAAATATCATTTTCAGACAAAGCATTTTTTATCTCATTACTGACACACATTTTGTTCGTTCGCCTAATAATATGTATGACCACAGTTTAAAGCCAATTTTTAAAGAAAGTAGAAAAAAATAATATCACTTGAAATTTTTTTAATTGTATTTTATAATGAAAATTATAATTATCTCATGACAAAATTTTACGAAAAAACTTAAAATTGCTGTAAATGTTGACCGGTTTGAGATTAATTTGCATTTGTATATATATATATATATATTCTAAAAGGGAATTAAATTCTTTATAACTTCCTTAAAATAAATGTATTTCTTTGATGAATATTTTAGACGATATGAAGGAATGTTTGATGAAAAATGTAAGGTTAAATGATTTTTTCGAAAATGTCTACATTTGTGGAGCGTGTAACATAAAAACGGCTGAAATTTCGAGAATTACGTATAAAACAAAAGTTGTAGATAATTTTACAAGCTTTTACTTATTTTAAGAAAAAATTTCTCTGTGACGCACCGTTTTCGAGATATAAGCGGAATCCGAACATTGGGACCTTCTCCCCCTCCCCCCGCTAGCTCACACCTAGACGTCAGTACTTTTAATATGTTCAGACCCTAAGCACCCTAAACAAGTTTCTGGAGGAATCGCTTAGGGTCCTGCTCACGCACTCTAAACCTCCTTCCTTGACTGGACTAAAGGTGCACATCAGCGTGGAAAATGAGACAAATATTCCTATTATCGTTTTCCAGTGATTTCGAAAGTTTACCCACATCCATTCACATTTTATTTTTATAAGATCTTTATTTGCTTTTAGCAAGCACTCATTTGTCATTTTCTATTTTTCTTTAGCTCTCCGGTAGGTTGTTTCTTTTTTTACCCTTAGATTAATTTAACACACTAATTTCGGTAATAATTATATATTAGAAATGTGTACTCGCTTTATTTAATTTTTTGACAGATGATTTTTGAGCTTACTAACGACGTTCATTCGAAATGTAAATTTCTGACGCCTCTCTAATTTGTCCAAAAAATATATTATAAAGAAATTTGATACTGTGTTTTTGAATGGTTATGGATCGTGTTTTATATTAAGAACGACTGGTGAATCCAAATCAATATTTAAAAAAAATTGAAACGCTCTTTAGAAGTTACTTTCTGTTAAAAGAACTTAAACTTTCTCTGGTTAGAAGTTACTTTCTGTTAAACAGTGTTTTAGTAACACATTTAATAAATACTGTACAATTTCTGTTTTGAACTATTACTAATAAAAAATGTCTTTAACTGGCTGCGAAAGAGAGGCTAGACATATGCATGCACCATGCGCGTGAATTTCCCGTAAAAATTATGGTTTTAATTTGTGATTGTGTAATTCAAATCGTGTTTTTGTTAATAATTTCTGTTATAATGACCAAGTCTCTAATATATTTGTATATTCAGTATATTTTATATTATTTTCAGTTTTATTCTATTAATAATGCCATAGA
Organism: Limnephilus lunatus; assembly: GCA_917563855.2. NCBI lineage: Eukaryota > Metazoa > Arthropoda > Insecta > Trichoptera > Limnephilidae > Limnephilus > Limnephilus lunatus. The sequence continues at coordinate 2,570,101 of OU830593.1, read as the reverse complement.
GACATAGTCCCTGTTAAGATCAATGCACTAGGTGAGCCGTGGAACCAGGTCTTCATTCCCTTATCGTTCAACTCCGCCGTCAAAAATGCAATCAACTCTCCCTCCGCATCCTGGTCGGTCTCCAAAGATTTTTCGTCCATGTGTTGCTTCAGGTGAAGAAAGAGGTGTAATTCGTGTCATTCATTGCCTTTTTGGTAGGGTTAGGTGGTGAACCCATTTTTTAATCCAAAAAAGTTTCGCCTTGGTTGGAAAAACAGTTCGAAGAGATCCGAGCGCATTTGCGCAACGAGCATTAATTTGCATACTCCATTTTTCCCTCAAAATCATTTGTGTGGTAGACTTACTGACATCTGGGATTAAAATTGCAAGCTTATGAACTTCAACAGGGCTAACTCCCTCTAAATTGAAAAAGCGAATAATTGAGCGAACCTCGCAGGGGGCGGGATTCGACAACGGAGCGTCTTTCTCAAACGAACGCAAAGATCGCACTGAAGCAGCTACCAAGCCGGATCACCGCTCGGTTTTTTGGGAAAGTCTGAGCTAACGCTAGTGCCACCATATTTTGAGAAACAATGAGCAAAGGTAGTTAATTCTTGGACAACCTTCACATTATTGTATTGCGGTCTGTTTTCACTGTACAACTACTAACAGTCCTACTGTTTTTATATTTTCAAGTTCTGTATATATATTATGTAGACTATAGACTATACTAAAATATATGCTTGTTGCTATATATTACATTTTTTTTTTTATTACAATGCTGCTGTTTTTTTGGTTATCTTTATTTATAGTTGAATTACATAATTTTGGTAAAAATATAAACGTTAAAAATACATTTTACTTTTTTTGACATTAGCTCCATACAGGAAAATATTTCATAATAAGAATAAATATGTCATCTTTGGGGATGTTGTGTCGAAGGTCTTTTTAGAAAAAGGAAGGAGAGGAAGTTCTTGGAAGGAAAAAAGGTATGAGGGGTGGGTAGGAATCTGGGATCGGTGTATCCAAGAGGATGTATGAGTCTATCCTCACCACTGCAGTGCAAGGCTTCCGAGAATCCTGCAGGAGAGGTCAAAAGATCTCCCTAACCAGTCTCTTCCGATCCGGCCTGCCACACAGTTGGTGGGCAGACGCATCCGCCGCCAAGATTCAAACAAACCTTATCCCTTGAACCCGGGCAAGTAAGACACCAAACGAAACGAACCCCTTGGGGTGACCTATGGCAGAGGTGTTGGTTATCCAATAAATGGTTTCCTGGGCGGCGGTACCCATACCCGCCTCCCAAATTGGGTTCTGGATTCTGGGAAGGAAAAAGGTACCAGGAGTGGTAGGAATCTAGGGGTCCAAATTGAGTTCCGTTTCCCAAATTGGGTTCGGGATTCTGGGAAGAAAAAAGGTATCAGGGGCATGTAGGAATCTGGGGGTCAGTCCAAGAGTGACGGACATGAAAAAATCTATCCCTCCCACTGTAAGGAGATGTTTCGGAGAGTGCTGCTGGGTAGGTAAAAGATCTCCCAGGTCCAACCAGTCTCTCCTGATCCGGCCTGCCATGCAGTTGGTGGGCAGGTGCATCCGCCGCCAAGATCCGGACAAATAAATGAACCCAGGTACATGGGGTGAGGTTTTTGAAATTCAATTTAATTTAGATTACCAACAATAATCTCCCTGGTTCCCGGGCGGTAGTACCCATACCCGCCTCCCAAATTACTGATAATACCTATTGTGAGAAGAATAAATATGTAAAAATGAGATATTTCTTACAATCAAACTGAATATCACTCAGTAGAAATACAATTAAAAAACAACAACAGAATACTCATAAAAACATTTCAAAAATCAAGAAATTTGTATATTACGTAAGTACCTATTTTATACCCACTATTTTTACGCATTTCACTTGTATCTATTTATGTTTATGCACTTCGGTAAACAAGTTACAAATTACTACTTATTCGGAAAAAGCTGGAACCGAGAATTCAATATCGATGTCGTCTGAACCATCCTATAGATACCGCCAGTTGAGTGGGATATGCTGCTTGCGGCGGAGCGAATGTGGTATTTCTATCTCGTTCTAAAAAACTTCCGATCGCGAGGCCGTCTTTTGATGAAATTTGAATTTTCGGCCGCTGGTAATGCCCTCTTAAATAATGGTGAGACAAAAGATGAGACACACAATGTGCGTGTCTGTTTCCTCCAAAGTACTATTTTTTTCTCATTTGGAGGAAACAGACATACGTACATCGAGTATCTCATTTTTTGTCCCACCATTATTTAATGTGTAAGAAAGAGCTGCAGCATAATTGGGATAAAGCTTGATTTTTGTACCGTTGCCGTGCCGTAACCGTGAGAATTATAAAACGGCAGAAAAAAAAGACAATAAACGTACAAACTTTATCACAACAATGCTGTAGCTCTTACTTACACACAAGTTTATGTTTCCCCCAAAGGAGAAATGCAATTTTTATTTTACATCTTCCTCACCCTTATTAAAAAAATGGAAATAAAATAAAATTAAAGCAGCCATTTCGTTTCTCCTCAAATTTTCTCTCCTAAAAAGTTATATTTTCGGATTTATCATCATGAGACCTTTATTATTAGAATAATGAGAGTCAGTAGTTGACTAGAACAGTCATTCAACTGTTACAGCAACGGATGATGCGTTAACAATCTGTTCGATAATCTAGGCACTTATTTTTGCGTAACAATCGAAGTCGAAAGCAGAAATTAATACGAATAACTAAAGAATTCTCATACGCTAATATAATTCATAATTAAAACCGAGAGCGAAGATGAACAACAAACAGTCCCACGAAATTACCTTATAATAACAAAGTAGACGTACTGGTGCCGGTATGATGTTATAACAATACCTTGTCATTATTACGAACACAATCGAGTCGTCACCGGAGAAACTCTTTCGGAATAATTTATAATTAATTATCTCCGGTACAAAAAGCCTTTCATTGTAATCGTAATAATCTGAAATTATATAGTACGTATGCGTTTTCAGTCACGAGAAATATTAAAACGATGAAAATCTATATAATATATATTTCTGAAGTAAAATGACCTTTCCCTAAGAATGTCAAACAAAACATGAAATCCCAAGCACCATCCTACAAATTACTCAACAATCAACTCACACTAACATCAAGCCACTTTACAATCCAGACATATCCACACTCTCAATACTCGAAATAGCAATAAAATCCGCGTTCCTCAAAAACACACTACGAAATATGGGATAAAATCTCTGGACTTTATTGCCAACAAACTATATAATTCACTTCCAGATATGTACAACGTCGTCCAGCAAAATAAATTTTTTCAGAGTAATGCTTTAAAAGAATATTTTTTAAGTACATTTAAAGAATTATTTTCTTGTTATGTTCTGTTCTGTCTTGTTTCCTTTTCTTTTCCATTTATTTGTTATCATCCATATTTGAATAACCCTGTTCTTTTTTTGTTTTTGTTTTTTAATGTTGTTTGTTCTACTAAACCTGCCTTTTATTTTTCGTTTATACTGTATGTCTAATTATATTTTTAATGTCAAAATATTTAAATAATCTCCCACTATGAATTGTAAGTTCCTCCCGTCCTAAAATCAGTTCTGTAACTCATCGTGATTTTCCTAGCAATAAATAAAAACAATTAAAAAAAATAAAAGGTTAACAAAAAAACGTAGACAACCAAATTGCGTACTTACAGTAACAATAAATATTATTATGATGATTTTTTTAAAGTCCCTTCGATCATGGCAAAGCACGATGTGTACAACTGCTCGCCTTGGAGTAGCTACCGCGCCCTACGCATGCTAATGCATCGATCATTATCACCGTTAAAAAGTACCTTCATTACTCGATCTCAACAACCTTTTGTTATTCCACGTGTATCTCCATCTACTGAAGAGCTGTTCCGGGCAGCAGTAAACAAAGTCAGCATAGCCAACATGATGGGCAACGTCAGTTGAACGGACAGGGCACGAGAATAAGAAGAATAGTTCCAATTTTGAAAATGACGTTTAAATTCAAAGAAAATCCAACATTTAAAGCTCATTGAACCGGAGTTACAGACACACAACCGAAATGAGTATTATTAATTAATTAATTATATTACCTGAATGAGAATGATGCAGGAAAAGGAGTTTGGGTTTTCATCTCACCTGAAACAAGAAAAAAACGAACATTAGAAACAATAATATTTAAAAGTATTTTCGTGTTTATTTTTGAGTTATAATGCTTTGTTGCGCTTCCTCCTTCTTTAGCCAACGTTTCGTACAGCGTTACAGTGTCCTTCATTAAATCAGCGGGACATATTTTAAACCATTTTCATTAACTTTACTAAAATCTCGATGTTTCTTACTGAATCCCTCCGGAAGTTACTAATTCATTGTCTATAAAAATAAAATCTGGTGCTTATCGCTAATTTTATTGTTGAAAAACATTTTTAAAATAGTTTAACTTAAATTATTTTAAACAGTAAGGTACTGTTTTTATTCATCTTAAATATAAATAACTTACACACCGTGCGAAAAAACAGTTCAAGCATATTATTAAATTACGCTTTTCCGTTAGAAGATTCACAAAAAATTACAAAAAAAAAAGTAATTAGTCCGATTTTTAAATATGGAAACCCAGAATACATTACTAACTAAGGACCAATTCCCAACCTATTTACATTTCTAAAATATTTGAGAAATTAGTCAAAAAGAGACTACTCCTATTTCTGATGAATATAAAATTCTGCATTCGATCTGATATTGTTTTAGCCTAATAACTAGGAATGATGCCAATGCAAAATTGACTTCTTTAATTGGACACTGGACAGACGTCAAAAGTGCTCAGGAATATTTATAGATCTAAAAAAGCTTATGATAGTTTGTCGAATTTTAGGTTGTTTGCTGAAAATTGGACTGAAAGACAAAGTTTTAAGTTGTTTCCAGAGTTACTTAGAATATTAAAAAAAAACAGTAGTGTCTATAATATTGGTGTCTTAAAATAATATGGTTTTCTGAGTTTAATTTTAGTATTGCTGTCGAGTACCACTGAAATTTTAGATTTACAGATAAATCATTTAGAGCATAGATTCTCAACCTTTTTTTGCCCACCGCCCACTTGACAGAATTATTTTTTTCTAGCGCCCCCCAACCGCTTTTACATACCATCTTTGGGGGGGGGGGGGGCGGAGGGGCGATAGGTTTCCTGAAAGTCCGTTTTTATTTTTTACATACTAGGTACCTAATATGTAAAAAATAGTCGCGAATCTGATACAGCTATTGTCACGATTATATTTAAACGTGTAATTACACTGTAATATTACGTAATCGTAAGAAAGGCTATGACTCCTATCATATTTCTGAAAAGAAGATTGTTTTAATGAGAACAATTAAAACGCGTATTTCATTATGTAGAGAAGTATTTTTATTAACATTGAAAAGATATTGAATTTATAACTTATCTAATCAGATTGTTGAATTTGATGCGTTTTAAGAAGTTTGTTTATATTAGGCTCGATTTTACTTAAAAACAAACGTAAGTCGCCGCATCAGTAATATGGAGCCTATTTTTCTTTTTGGTTACCAACGTTGCAACAGCACTGAATCCACGTTCAGCTAAATAGGACGATGAGAATGCTAGTAAAAATCGTTGAACTATCGACCATAATCCAAGGTACAGTTGCAAAATCGGCTTCTGCAGCCAAAATTCTTGGTAGAAATTCTTAAATTTAATTTTTAATTCCTCATTTGTCGTCAGTTCTATTAGTTCTTCTTCTAACTAGGATGATCCTGCTGTGTTGACATTTGAAAAAGGATCCAAAACCCAGTCTGGTAAATTTAATTTTTAATTCCTCATTTGTCGTCAGTTCTATTAGTTATTCTTCTAACTGGGATGATCCTGTTGTGTTGACATTTAAAAAAGGATCCAAAACCCCAGTATTATTAAAAGGAATTTTCTTTTCGTCACAAAATTTTCCAGTGTATTAAATATGGTTTCTCCTTTTGCATCTGTTTCCAAATTTGTAACAAACAATAGTTCTTGACATATTTCCTCATCTTTGATGAACCTCACGTAATCATGACAATAGCAATATTTCATTGGTTGGTAGAGTGGACTCATCCAGCTGAATTGAAAATCGACAAGACTGCAGATGATTGCACAATGATTCTTCAATGTTTTCAGCCATTTCATCAATTCGTCTTTTCACAGAACTATTGCTCAAAGGAATTTTTCTGATAATATCTGCAGCTGGTTTATGGAGCGCAGTGGTAATTACTTCTTTTACTGCTGGTAAAATTAAATCTTCCCCAATAGTATGTAGTTTGCCTGTTTTAGCAATCAACAACGAGATATTGTACGAAGCTAGAAGTCCATCATCGTCATGCTTAGAAGCTGTTGAAAATTATTTTCATTTAGTTGGCTGAATTTTGTACTTCTTTTTTATGTCTTGAAAATATGTCAAATCTTTGTCTTTTTTATCCGGGTGGATGTTATTAAAATGATCTTGAAACCTAGAAGGCTTCATCGCGTGGATTTGTGGGATCTTCGATAAATCCGTATTTAATATAATCCAGACCATATGGCCGTATCTTCTTTTTAACTTCTGACAAGGGTTTTTAATAACAAAAATTAACCAATATTAAAGTTTACTTTGCTTTATTAGTATGTGATTAGAGTGTTTTGTTTGTCTTTTTTAGATCATATTTTTTTACTTGCCAACGCCCCCCTGTGCCATCTCAACGCCCCCCAATTGTCTCTGGATCTTCTACCGCCCCCCTGAAGGTCTCAAACGCCCCCAAGGGGGCGTTATCGCCCACGTTGAGAACCTATGATTTAGAGTAACAATTGCTTTTATCACAAATTTTATGTCATTGTGTAGCAAATCTAATTATTTCGAGCGTAAATTTGACCATTATTTTATTCAAATATCAATTATCCAGTTATCCAATCTTGAATGCCTTATCTTTCCCGCACCGCTTCGTCTCTTTTTAGTAAGAGGCGGGGGATGCTATTGGTAAGATGCCACAGACGTCACAGATGGCCTGACCGATATAAGGTCATGTGGTATGTCGAAAAAGTTAAGTTGCCTTCCGCATCTATTCGCGCAGCTTCAGGAAAAAATTCTGGCAGGATAGAAATACGTCAGCTAACCCAGAGAGAATATTACTCGTAATCCTTTTGTTAAAAGGTTTAACGAGTGGTTGGGTTATTTATTATTAACCTATAATAAAAAATAAATAAAGTTATTGTTATAGTTTTATACTGTTTTACTATTATTGAACTGTGCCATACTTGCAAATTGATTAAACCTATTCCAAATAAAGACTAAATTGTGTTTGTCATATAAAAAGTGTGAATTTTTGTTATTACCACCGCTACAATTGTTATTATGAGTGCCTTCTTGTATAAACTTCTTTATATTAAGTTCATAGTTACATTGAAATAAAGTAACTGCAAAACATTTATATTACATCTAATATATGAGTACTACAAATCACAAGGTGAACAAGATGCAGTGCCTTACTGATAGTACAAACTTACTTGTTAATAACATGTCTGAGAGAGGTACAGCTGTTACAAATAATAAATGGCAATGTACCATTAGTTTGCTCTAATGGCTGTAGTCGACACAAACTGCTTCTAACCGGTATTTCAATATAACTTTTCCCATAAACAGGCACTGGTCAATGGGACGCCTTTAGACGACGAAATTGCGACACTTTACTTGTATGTATTATGAAAACTCAGTCCAAAAGAAAACGAGATTTCTGTTTTTGGTATTTGTGTTTCATTACAAAAAATCCGAGTGTGCAGTTCACACGCGGTAGAAGAGAAACCTTCAGACAAGGGTGGGGAGGCTACGCAGTATCGCACAAAGAGGAGACCGATTATACTATATCATCAAGGCTAAATCATATAAATAGATGTATGTGTTTGTCTTTAGTGTCACTTTTTCGTGTCATCGAGTTTCAAATCACAACGGTGATAAAGAAGATTTCACTTTTCACTTCAGTAGTGCTTTCATAGGCATCCATGGTGACTAACTCCGATAGCTCCCTTCATACCTTTGGAGAAGACTTAAATATGTATTAGTTGATTTAAGCTCAGCTTCTTTTCCGTGCCTTCCGGTTTACCTCAAGGCTCCCATTTAGGGCCATTATTATTTTTTGTATATATGTGTATAAGATATTCACAATGTTTTTTTGCACAGTTATTACCTTTTTGCTATTATATATTTATTCCCTTTACTTACTAATGGGTTTGTTTTAAAACCATTGTTTAAACAACCATTTAAGGAACATTAATGGTTGTTTGTCAGTTGTGTAACGTTTAGAGCACGTTTTTAATGAGACCCTTATTGTTTTTTTTATGAATGAGACAACTTGTGTGTCGGTCAATAATACTGTCTCTACCCTACGGAGAAAGGGGTGACGGTTAGTTAGTTAATTTATTGTATATTATAGATTCGTCGATATGAAGAAAATGATAAAATGATTCGTCGATATGAAGAAAATGATAAAATGAAGAAAACAATTTGGGAGGCGGGTATGAGTACCGCCGCCCGGGAACTATTCATTGGATAATCAAAATCTCTGCCATAGTCGTTCGCTGCGTTTGGTGATTAAGCAGGGGTGCCCGGTTTCATGAGTTGATGTTGGCGGCGGACGCGTCTACCCATCAAAAGCGTGGATCAGGATAACCTGTTGACCTCTACAGCCTGACTCTCGTCCCATCGCCTTTCACTGCAGTGAGAGCGATGAATTCATACGTTCGTTACTCCTGGACGCCCTGAAGCTCAGATTCCTGCCCACCCACTCGAATCTTTTTCATTTCCAGAATTTCCTCTTCTTCCTTTCCCTAAAAAAACACTCAGCACAGCATACCTAAAGATACGAGTATGTCATCCCCCAGAGAAAATATTTTTCTTAGGGCTTCCAGGTAAAGTTGATGTAAAAAAATGTTACAGCGAAATACTGAGAAGATTCTACAAAACGATTCTATGACTTGAGATTTATTTTAATTATTAGCGCAGACAAGCCAAAAATCACGGGATAGTTTGAATTCTTGACAGACAACCGAAATTAGCATTTTAAGGATGGAAATCAATCTATGAATAGGTGCTCATACAATATTTGGTTTCCATGACAGCACAGAATCGTGTTATTTCAACACCTCTTTGAAAAGTTGTTAAAAGTTATGAAAAAAAGAAAAATAGCCCATAACCGAAACATAGTAACATGTAGTTTCCACAGTTTTCAGCAGATGTCGTTAGTATAGATAGTTATATGTAGTTTTGAGGTGTCTCAACAGATGTCAGTTAAGTAGTAACTTAGAAGAGTGGCGACTCGTCATTCGTGTCTAATGCACGAACGGTTACGGAAATAACCGATAATGCACGGTATACAGCTGGGCTGCCTCAGTGTTGGGTTCTCTGACTTCAGAATTACGTAGAGCATCCAATAGAATTAAAGTCTGGTCCAGATAAAAATTCATTGTAAACCTCACGATAACATAAATAAAGTAACTTGTAATCTAGACGAATCTTTATTGGAGTGTTCCCAAACCGTGCAAAAAAATGCGTGAATGACATATCTATACTATACATATATACAATTAATAATAATGATCCTAAATGAGAGCCTTGAGGTACGCCAGAGGGCACGGAAAAGAAGCTGAGCTTAAAACAACTAATACACTCTCTTCATACGTAGGTATGAAGAGAGCCAGTAATCTCAATCACTGGGATTGAAGAACTTTACAATCTGTATTTACGTGCATTATCGTAAATAATTAATAAGTTAATCACACTACCCGTGTTAGTTAGTTGCCTCATCACTTAGTGAGAGAGTCTGGCAAACCTATAATCAAACTACTACGAGAGCGTGTTTGTAGTTAAAGTACATGAACGTTACGGCTGCTTACGTTCTTGGTTATAGGCCAATCAATAAAGAGTTTGAGGTATGCAAAAATTCCTCCGTCGATGAAACTTTGCAGTTACGTGGAGTATCATTTAGGGATGACGAATGACAAAAGATCCAACAAAATATTTAACGGGAAGTTAGTTATTTTGAGCAAAAACTGAAAAAAAATTATAACTCTCGCTGGAAAAGTATTTCTTACGAAAACTCTTCACATATTGTTAGTATTAATTTATATCCACCTGATTAAATAGAAATCCAACAATATTTTTGTAGGGAAAGTGTTTTTTTAAAAAGAGATTTGTTTTTTAATTCTACTGTTGCCAGGAAAATTCCTCCCTCCAATTTTTGGTCACGGAGTGCCTTTATATTGGTGTTTGCTTTATATAATCAAAAGATCCAACATTTTTTTCTTTTGGAACATGCTTTTTTGATATCAGTGAAAAATATCGCTCCGGAAAAATCCTCCGTCCAATTTTTTTTCGTCAAGTTGTTAGGATAGCTATGTTAAAACGATTACTGCAAAGATCCAACAAAATTTTGAACGGCAACCTATTTTTTTTAATTAATTTAGATCGCACGCACATTTCACGTGACTTTAGTATGAACAGGTGCCCGCGGGGTAAGGAAAGGGGTGGGGCAAGTCGCATTCGGGACTCGTGACACGGCCGCGTAGACTGTGTCTGCTGTGTAAAGGGCATTGCTGGCATGGTTGATTGACAACGCTTCGTTTGTCAGTGTTGTGTTTTTAGTTTAGTTATTTGATTTGCGCTATGGCTGATAATTTGTGTAGTTATTGTTAAAGAACGAGGGCTGAAAATCATTTTTTTAATTTTTTTTTATTTAATATAAAACATGAGTTACATATATATTTTACAAAATATTATAATAAAGGTCGTTATTAGTCATGAATACCTTATCAGAAAATAGGAGCTCTTGTGCCTGACAAGGGAGCCACGATTCTTACTTAGGTTGTAAGTTATAATAATTTATGTTTTGTATAAAATTATTTATTTTTAAACGACTTCGAAAAGGAGGAGGTTATCAATTCGGCGGTTTTTTTATTATTTTTTATGTTGTTTACCTCAGATCTTTCGATTGGGTGAACCAATATTGATGATTATTTTTTTATTAGAAAGCCGGTGCTTTCCCGTGTGGTCCCATTTTAATTTGGTCCAGTTCTGACAATGGGACCTATGAGAAAACCATATATGTCTTAAATTTGCAATAAGTATGTGCGCGACAAATGGACGAATAACTCAATTTTACGCCAACAGATTTCGATGATTCTTTTTTTTAAGTAAAACTTATTTACGCACGCTGCTCACTAAAAATCAAAAAATAAACACAAATTTTAAAAAAACAAAAAACGACTTAAAAAATGCACTAAAAAGTAAAAAAATAATTTCGTACGATTGTTATTTTTGGAGTCGGTGTCAACCAAGGTCTCCACATCTCACCTATAACTAACTACCTATGTATGTAGTTACCTTGGATGACACCGACTCCAAAAATAACAATCGTACGAAATAATTTTTTTACTTTTTAGTGCATTTTTTGAAGTCGTTTTTTGTTTTGTTAAAATTTGTGTTTAATTACGGTAAATTTTTTTGAAAAATTGTTTAATTTTATTTATTTGTTCTGATTGGTTGATGATGCAGCGTAATTCAGAAGGGAGGTTATTACAGTATTTTATGGTTTGGAAAATATAATGATTTTGCATTTGAGTTGTTTTAAAATAAGGTGTAATTAATTGGTTCCCATTTCTCATTAGTTTGTAAAATTCTTGATTATCTTTGTTATTTTTTTCTTTACACATTTTTATAATGGAAGCTTGCTTGAATATGTCATCGACATTTGGTACTGGAAACAATTTAAAAAGTGATTGTGTTGAGAGGGTTGATTTTTTTTAAATATTACTTTAATGATGATTCTTTGCGAAACTTTTACTGAGTTTAGATTGTTTTTTGTAAGGTCCTCCCCAACCTATAATTCTGTAGATAAGTAAATAATGAACAAGGGCATAGTACACATTTTTCATTATTTTTAAACGACTTTGAAAGGGAGGAGGTTATCAATTCGACGGTTTTATTTTTACATTTCTTAACCTAACAAATATATATATACACACACATTTCCTTATTCTTTTCACTAGCTCTGAAATGTGACTATTCCACTTCAGGTTTTGATCAATGATCACACCGAGATATTTAATTTCGGAAGAAGAGTTAATTACAGTACAAATAGGATTATGTTGTTTACAGAGAACATTATCACATTTTACGTCGTGAATAACAATATTAACTTTATGATTAGTTATTTTCTGTAATGAAAATAAGATATATGTTGTTTTTTTAGCATTAAGTGTGAGTATGTTTTTGTCGAACCATGATTTTAAGAAGGTAACTTCATTTGCCAATTTGTTAACTAGTTCACATGTTTGAACTTTTATTACAAAACAGTGTCATCAGCATAAGAGATTAATTCACCATTAATTTCCCGTTGGAAAATGTCATTCACATATATTAGAAATAATAATGGTCCGAGGACGGTACCTTGAGGAATGCCAAATTTACTTGTGAGAGATGTACTAAATGATTGGTTTAATTCTACTACTTGTGGTCTCTCTGTTAGGTAGTTTACTATCCATTTTATGGCTATGCGGTCGATGCCGTTTTATTTTAATTTTAACGCAAGTTTTTCATGGGAAATGCTGTCGAAGGCTTTCTTTAAGTCTTTGAAATATATGAGTGTAGTCTAAAAAGAGACGAAAAAATCGCAACAGCGATAGAAAAGGTGAACGACTTATCTATGCACAATAAGTGTAGAAAACAGTATATTAATTCTAGCGTTATCAATGCTTTTATAAGGAGAAAAAAACTACTTAAAAAAAATAAAAGTATGGAGCGTAATAGTTTCATCCGAATTAATTCAACAAACCTTTTTTCAAACACAGAATTTTTTATATTAACAGCTAATTTAATTTTTTTTCTTGCAATCAACACATTTTTTGAGGGGCATGCTATTTGTTTTATCCATAGAGATATACAAGTTTCATCTAGATTCTAGATATTATTCTAGATAAATATTAAAGATATTAGATAAAGATAGGTACTAGATATTATTCTAGATTCTATAAAAATATTTCTTATGATCTTATTGTGAAAAAAATGTGTATTTTAAAAATGAGATTCTATTTTTATATTTTTTCTATCTTCTATTTCTATAATAACAAAAATAAAACCAACCTTTATACCTTATTTTATTGGATTTTTGTTATATTTTTATGGTCAGTTAGTAAATGATCTTTGATGTTAGTTTCGCAAAGTAATGTTAGTAAAATGTTAAACTTTTTTCATATTATAATATATTTTGATTCAACAATAAAACGATAAAAATAAAAACTCATCCCAATTGCTGTCATTTGTAGATACATATAATGTCTTACATTAATATTATTATTCAACGACAGTAACTAATTTTCGGTCAAATAAATAGGCATTTGTCAAAATAATTAATTGGTTAAAATAACATTGTATTACGTAAGTATTTTAAAATTTAAATGAATACAGAAACTTAGTCTATTTCATTGATTTTAACAACGCTTTCGGAATTGCCTGTTTGTGTTGCTTTCTATTGAGAATTTGAGTTGCGAAAAAACCTCATTTACAATGCTACAATAATTTAAAAATAGACATTGAGTTATTTTATATTGCACTTCGCATAATATATATAAACCGTTAGTAAAATTTATTATAATTCTACGGTTAATAAAAAACTCTTTTACAGTAATCAAAGCAATTTTTGTTTAAAACATTCATTCTTTCATTGACGTATAATATTCAATGCATTCTTCACACTTTCGGACACCCATAAAACACAAAAAACATCAAGTCGGCTTCCCACCCCACCCCGCCGCAGCTTACCCCTCGGGCAGCTATATTCCGCGCCGATCGGCTCGCTAGTCGCTCGTCCCCCGTGCGACTAACCCCACCCCTTTCCTTACCCCGCGGGCAAACTGTTCATACTAAAGTCACGTGAAATGTGCGTGCGATCTAAATTAATTTAAAAAAATAGGTTGCCGTTCAAAATTTTGTTGGATCTTTGCAGTAATCGTTTTAACATAGCTATCCTAACAACTTGACGAAAAAAAATTGGACGGAGGATTTTTCCGGAGCGATATTTTTCACTGATATCAAAAAAGCATGTTCCAAAAGAAAAAAATGTTGGATCTTTTGATTAAATAAAGCAAACACCAATATAAAGGCACTCTGTGACCAAAAATTGGAGGGAGGAATTTTCCCGGCAACAATAGAATTAAAAAACAAATCTCTTTTTAAAAAAACACTTTCCCTACAAAAATATTGTTGGATTTCTATTTAATCAGGTGGATATAAATTAATACTAACAATATGTGAAGAGTTTTCGAAAGAAATACTTTTCCAGCGAGAGTTATAATTTTTTTTCAGTTTTTGCTCAAAATAACTAACTTCCCGTTAAATATTTTGTTGGATCTTTTGTCATTTGTCATCCCTAAGTGATACTCCACGTAACTGCAAAGTTTCATCGACGGAGGAATTAATGTTTGGGTTAGCCTCATTTTGAGCCTTTATTGACTGGCCTATATGAACACCAGACGCATGTTTCCACGGTTAGTTAGACAGAACAGTCAGGTGCATTGATGTCTGAACAGATGGCAATGAAAATTAGGTAATATTGTATTTTATTACCCCAAGGCCTTCGATAAATTAAACCATTTCATCCCAATTGAAAAAAAAATAACAAATTAGGCATCCATGGTGACTAACTCCGATAGCTCCCTTCATACCTTTGGAGAAGACTTAAATATGTATTAGTTGATTTAAGCTCAGCTTCTTTTCCGTGCTTTCCGGTTTACCTCATTTGGCCCATAATGGCCCATTTAGGGCCATTATTATTTATTGTATATATGTGTATAAGATATTCACAATGTTTTTTTGCACAGTTATTACCTTTTTGCTTTTATATATTTATTCCCTTTACTTACTAATGGGTTTGTTTTAAAACCATTGTTTAAACAACCATTTAAGGAACATTAATGGTTGTTTGTCAGTTGTGTAACGTTTAGAGCACGTTTTTAATGAGACCCTTATTGTTTTTTTATGAATGAGACAACTTGTGTGTCGGTCAATAATACTGTCTCTACCCTACGGAGAAAGGGGTGACGGTTACTTAGTTAATTTATTGTATATTAGATAAGTCGATGTTCGTCCATGAATGCAGCTGAATATACCTGATAGACTCGGTGTAATCGGGCGATCAAACAGCCACTCGCTCTATTTATCTGCGGCCACTAATAGAACACCAATAAATAAATTCGATTGCTTCTTATTGGGACTACTGCGGTCACTGATAATAATTGATTAAAATGAACGCCCAGGGCAGGAGTCGGCAGACTTTCAAGTGAGAAGAGACAAATTGCAAAGGAAACAGGAAAATGAAACTTTTAATCACAGGAGACCATATTTGTTCCAGTTCGCATAGGTCTCATATAAATTGTTATCTCTCCATTACTATCATAGTGAGAAGTATGATCTAAATCTAAACGGTATTGGAAAGAGAAAACAACACGCTTTACATTAAAATCTAAAAGTTCACCACAAAGTAATTAAATATGAATGATATACTTCATGAAACCAAAGTTTCAGATGGCAATTTGAAAAAAAAACTTTGGGACTCTTTTTTAATAATCATTTTCACATAAAATGACAAAAAGTGTTGTAACAATAACGTTTATAATTCATTCGTCTAATATAATATGTATACCTTTTTTGGTTATCGGTAATTTTAGTTACGATAAAACGTAAGGTGAGCCATTTTTAATACTTTTAAAATTGTGCATTGAAAAAATTATTTCTAATAATATCTACAATTTGAAAGCATATTTCATTACATTTCGAAAACAGTTTTTAGTTTTTAAATAAATTCACAAATATTCCATTTATTTGGATTTTATTCCAAAGCCAAACAATTTTGACCTTCCGACAAAATAGGCCGGAGGCCCGAGTGGTTAACCGATCCTTATATATATTACGGATAACTCGACTGTTACAATAACACGGCTAGATTTAAAAAAATCGAATAAAACCTGACGATACGCATAGGTGATATTTCTCCGCTTCTCCTGCTTTTACTTTGTCAGTGACCATGAGTTTCTGCAGGTTTCTGCAGGTTTAGTTTGGTGTCAAAATTATCCTAGAATACGCAAAGACAGACAGTTGTGATCTGTATTTTTTTTTTGCTTATCACCAGCTTAATAATGCGCAGCGTGGGTGAATCCAAAGTCACGCTTATTTTTTAACAGCGTGGGGTGAACTTGGGTAAGTACCTAATTCAGTCACGTACATTCAAAACTTTTATACATTTTCAAAGCTGTTACGTACAAACAATTGTGTTGCTAATTTAATCCTCGCACGTTTAAAGGCAGATTTATCAGTATAGCCTTATTCTGTGACTTTTTAAGGGAAGCTATTACCCGTAAGAGGTTATTTGCTTTCACTGCCACGTTAATAAGGAAACCATTAAAAAATACCTCGCTTTCACTGACATCATCACTGCCATGGTTGATTGGATGGAGTCCCCCCTGATGGCCTTCTGGAGATGAGAGACGGTCAAAGGTCCTCGATAATCAGCTATTTGCATACATTTTTGGTATTTAATATTTTCCCTTTTTTCTGTGTTTTGTTTAAAAATATTATGTGTATTTTTTTATTATTTTGAAATATAGAATGTATTGTTTTACACAACCCCTGCATACATTCTAGAATAAACTAATATTATTATTATTTTGAATTACTACCGGCATATATCGCCATCACGAATAATATATATTTTAATTTTTCACAACTGATAAACAACCGTTAACAATATATTATATACATGTACGACCTTTTGACTTCTCCAGTACGACTCTCTCGGAACATCGCTTTGCATCGCGGTGGGAGGGATGTATTCATACATTTATATATGGTAAACGGTTGTTTATCAGTTGGGCAAAATTAAAAACTCCTGGACACATTAACCACCAAATTCCTACCCACCCCTCATACCTTAATTCTTCCCTGAACTTCCACTCCTTCCTTTCCTAAAAATACCCTCCACACAGCATCTCCTAAGATGACATAAGGCCCTGAGGGGAATTATTTTCCTTACGGCCTCTGACAAAATATCTACTAAAACTTAACCTAACCTAACAAAAAAAGGTTACAAAAATAATACAGATAACAATAATTTATTGTCTTTGCAGGATATCTGTATCTACTATTTTTGTCCCCTTTTATTGTTAGGTTAGGTTTTAGTAGATATTTTATTGGGGATGTTTTGTCCGTAGGACACTTTGTCGGAGGATATTTTGTCGGGGTATTTTGTCGCGGGATGAAAAGTTGCAGATCAAAAATAAATAAAGCTTGTTTTTTGACCGGTTAGGTTAGAGGCTGAGTTAACAAATGATTCTGATTCCCACAGGTATCGTGAGTACAACAATCGGAATTATTCCTCTACTAGCTAAGTAAGAACTCTAGCGTAGAAGGGACAAATATCTTTATGACTTCATGGCTCTATCGATTTTATTATCTGTTACAAAAAAATAACATGACAAATGGGTTTTTATCCATAACTGCCTGGATAAGTGATATTATATAAAAAATCATTTCTCCTTACATTTCTGACAACAGGCATTATGTTGTCAAGAGGGAATAAGGAAACATGAAACGAAATGCGAATTTCATGTTTTTTCTCCCTAAGACCGCATTCAAACAGGAGTCTTTTCAGACACTAAAAAGGTCGTTATTGTAGACCATAGATTCTCAACCTTTTTTTGCCCACCGCCCCCTTTGACAATATTGTTTTTTCTGGCGCCCCCCAACTACTTTTACATACCATCTTAGGGGGGGGGGGGGGAGGGGGATGGGTTATGGCTCCTATCCTATTTCTGAGAAGAAGATTGTTAATTAAAGCGCGTACTTAATTATACAGAGAAGTATTTTTATTAACATTGAAAAGGTATTGAATTTATAACTTATTTAATGAGATGGTTGAATTTGATGCGTTTTAAGAAAATTGTTTATATTAATTAGGCTCGATTTTACTTAAAAACAAACGTAAGTCGCAGCGTTCAGTAATATGGAGCCTATTTCTCTTTTTGGTTACCAGCGTTGCTACAGAACTGATTCCACGTTCAGCTAAATAGGACGATGGGAATGCTATTAAAAATCGTTGAACTATCGACCATAATCCTGGGTACAGTTGCGAAATCGGCTTCTGCAGCCAAAACTCTTGGTAGCCATTCTTAAATTTAATTTTTAATTCCTCATTTGTCGTCAGTTCTATTAGTTCTTCTTCTAACTGGGATGACCCTGCTGTGTTGACATTTGAAAAAGGATCCAAAACCCAATCTGGTATGTCCTCGTTTAAAATATCCTGGAATCGTTCCTTGAAATCACTGTGGAGGTTTTCCAAGTGTTGACTGTAAACAAGCAAGTCGTCGTTCTTGAATGATACTGCTGATAAATTTGGGAAGTTATTAAATTCCCGTCTGCCGCTATTTCTTTTGTATAATAGCAGTTTTGATACAAAAGCTGCAACACAATTTTTTGTCTTAATCAAATTGAAGACGTCGCCTTGAAGTTGGAGATTGACATCATTAAACAATTTATACAGGTCTGTCAAGTACGCAATATCTTTCTTCGATGAGATGAGGTTGTCACGCATTTCTTTGTCTTTGTTTCCTAGGAACTCTATCAGAGATTCAACCTTTTGACAGCCAGCGCACCTCTGTGTGAAGCAGCAATCGGGTGAAATCTTCATCATTGGCAATGCAAAGCTGACCAAATAATCTGTCATTCAATGAGTTACTTCTGATTTTATTAACTGCTCTGATAACATATTGCAGTGATGTATGGAGGCGTTCACTCAGATTTTTTGCAACCAAATGCTGGCGATGAATTACGCAATGCACAGCAAGCAAGTCAGGAACGTTATTTTTTAAGCATGCTATGAAGCCTTTGTTACGCCCTGTTATAGCTGGGGCGCCATCCGTAGCAGCTGACAAAATATTATTCAAAGGAATTTTCTTTTCGTCACAAAACTTTTCCAGTGTATTAAATATGGTTTCTCCTTTTGTATCTGTTTCCAAATTTGTAACAAACAATAATTCTTGACATATTTTCTCATCTTTGATGAATCTCACGTATGACAATAATAATGCTTCATTGGTTGGTAAAGTGGACTCATCCAGCTGAATTGAAAATCAACAAGACTGCAGATGATTGCACAATGATTCTTCAATGTTTTCAGCCATTTCATCAATTCGTCTTTGCACAGAACTATTGCTCAAAGGAATTTTTAGCATAATATCTGCAGCTGGTTTATAGAGCACAGTGGTTATTACTTCTTTTACTGCTGGTAAAATTAAATCTTCCCCAATAGTATGTGGTTTGCCTGTTTTAGCAATCAACAATGAGATATTGTACGAAGCTCGAAGTCCATCATCGTCTTGCTTAGAAGCTGTCGAAAATTGTTTTGATATAGTTGGCTGAATTTCGTACTTCTTTTTCATGTCTTGAAAATAGGTCACATCTTTGTCTTTCTTATCCGGGTGGATTTTATTAAAATGATCTTGAAGCCTAGAAGGCTTCATCGCTTCATTTGAAAATATTTTTCGACAAATAAGGCACATTGGCGATGATCGATTTGTAGGATTTTCGATAAATCCGTATTTAATATAATCCACACCATATTGCCGTATCTTCTTTTTTACTTCCGACATTTAGAGATACGTGAGTAAAAGATTAACTCTTAAAACCCTGTTATTAATGGCGCGCGTTAATGTTAATGAACATAAAATGATAAATCAGTGCCTTTATATAGGTTGGAGACATATAACACGCTTCGACAGGAATAAAATAAACACGCAGTGACACGCTTTCAAATATTAGTAAGATGTATCTATTCTCGTGACTAAGCAAGCAATGGAACCGAGTTGTTTGGCGGTCTATCCTCTGTGCCTCCCTCTGAGGGAAGCAGCCTGATGTTATTAGAGAAGCGGCCTGATGTTATTAGCTACCATAACTGAAATGGTGGGTATATAATAAAGACTAGTAAACAAGACGATGTATAAATGTGGTTAAAGCAAGCAGTCTGACCGAGTTATTTGGCGATCCACCATCTCTGCCTACCCCTGCGGTTAAACTATCTGACGGTATTATAGTCTGTTGGGATGGCTGAACTAGTAGGTTTGGACTTGTATGTAAATTTAACGATGTAGGAATGACAATGAAGCAAAGAGTATGCAGTAAATGACAAAATATGTATTGATAGTTTTAATTATGTGTCAAAATGTACTGCAACTGCACTTAGGTATGATCCAACATAGTTTGAGTTCACCCATGAGTTTCATACCTTTTGAGAATATAATGCAAGCTATGAATTGTACACGTTTTTATAAATTTACGAAATAAATATATAACCATGGAAATGCACCAGCACCAACACCAACAGAAGCTACTCTATAATTACGGTCCCCACAGTTTCTGAAACAGATAGATAGAGCAACGAAGCGCGTTGGCCACTGAAATGGTATTAGGTTTGTTGATGATTTTGCACAAAAAAACCTATCCCATTTCAGTCGCGCCGCCGTGACTGAACCGCTATAGATTTTGTAAATACGCCACCCGGCGCAGAAATAAATCGCGGACTTGTCGCGGAGACAAAGGCGACGCAGGAACAGAATGGATCGGGGGCTAAGGGGCTGTCTTGTCGACGCATGTAAGCTCACTCGTCGACTCCCGAATGCATTGACGACACTGAGCAAGTTAGATCAATACACAGATAATACTGTCAATTCTTGCAGGTTATAATTTAATAGCTACAAACTTTTTTTTTATTAACAGGATTTTATTAACTTCGCCTGTATTTATGTATGTATGAGATATTTCACGTGAAATCAGAAGATTTAAATTTAAAAAAAAATATATATTCTAATCAAAAAATTAAAATTTTCATTTATAAAATTTATTGTAGATCTGAATGTAACGGAATCTATCAGTTCAATTTTCATTCACTTCCCGAACTCTCGAATGAATTTTCGCAAACGTGATGAAAATGATTAAAATACACACAATAACAAAATTACCCATTAAAGTTTACTTTGGTTTATTAGTATGTGATTAGCGTGTTTTGTTTGTCTTTTTTTAGACCATATTTTTTTACTTGCCAACGCCCCCCTGTGCCATCTCAACGCCCCCCAATTGTCTCTGGATCTTCTACCGCCCCCCTGAAGGTCTCAAACGCCCCCAAGGGGGCGTTATCGCCCACGTTGAGAACCTATGTTGTAGACGATACGCTGGGTGCCTTAACTCCCACTCTGAATAAGGCTTTAATGCGAAGCTGCGAAATAACTATTTTCGATTAATCTTTACAACGAATCGGTTTACATTATGATTACCAAAAAATATGCTTTGGATAAATTGAAGCTTTTCCTATTGTTTCGCTTGAGCAGAATTAAAATAAAATTGTTAAATACTATAAACCACCATGATAAGTATTTTTTTCATTAGAAATAAATGAATCCAAATAAGACACAACTTTTAAAAAATACAATTTTATGGCTAAAATCATCCGGGACAATTTCCATTGATTAACTTTATTTCTTTCTTATAAAATTATTAAAATTGACTCTTTTTGGATTCTGTCTGCCAAGCGATTTTTATGCCTATCACATATATTCGTGGTGATAGACACATTAAGAATATAAACATTTTTAACTTGTGTATGCCTCAATAACATCTTCGCTGGAAAGGAAATGGCGTGGTTTTGCGACTTTTTTTCGGAGAAAACTACAGATTTATTTTTGTGTTGATACAAAAGAATCACTATCTCAGTCGATCTTGTTACATTTCAGAAAATGTTTGCAAGCAGTTCGAAGTAGACGTAGTAAATGAGACTTTAATTTGGTCTATGATGAAAAGAGGAAGGTGGGGAAGTACCTGGCTATTCAGAATGGTCACCAAACACGGCTTAAGTAATTTCAAGCAACTGAGTGGTGGTCTTACACCAGAGCGATGCTGAGAGAATCGTCCACTCTAGAAAGTACCGCAAATTTACCTTACATTATTTTTATATGATTAAATTGTAAGACACAATTCAATCAAATAAAATTTACTTGAGAACGCCGAGATTTGAACCCGCGACCTTCGGATTGCAAGTTGCAAGTCGAGAGCCTTGCCCCTCGAACGAAATTCAGATCATAAGTTAAAATAATAAAAATACTAGTTTTTATAGGAAAAATCTTACAAAAACAACTTTTTATTAATTTTTGACATCTCGTAACTGCGCATTTTGGTACCATTTCTTATAGTACGGGAGGCGAAGCAGGGATTTTGGGATTTACTCAAGCGCGTCAGATTAACTAAGGGGAGATACCTCCCGACCCTGTTATGGACTACCACCATACATGAACCCATAATATTGGTGGGTACGGCTAGGAGAACCGATCAGATTAGTAAAAAAAAATCGATCCCTGTAGTTACTCGAGCGTGTCAGATTAAGGTATTGTGAGTTAATTACATACAGAAAAGTTTACATTTTAATAATCTGACGATTTGAACGTGACGTAAGAAAATTAGCGAGTCACAAAGTTGCAAAAAAAAAACGTCACGTGGATTTACTCGAGCGCGGTTCATTTTTCTTTTATTTTGAAGGAAATAATGTAAGGATCACGGAAATAGTATAATCTGACGATTTCAACATGTCGAAGAAGCTAAAATCATCATTGAATGTGGAGCGTACAGTGGCTGACGGCTATGAGAACTGCCCACTAACTGTTGAGTCCATAGACATATGAATATTACTAGACCTGCCCTATGCCGAAGACCGAAGAAAATTTGTTTAAAAAATATATATATATTTGTTTTTATTATTGAATAGAATTACAATGAACAAAAAATAATATAGGTATAATGATAAAAAGAAAATCTCTTAGTGAAAAAAAGGTTGAGAATGAGTTTTAATCGTCGTCATCATCAGTGGAATCGTCTTCGTACTGCAAATTCGAATCGATTTGGTCACCTTCATCAACGTCTTGCGAATCTGTAATCAAAAAATGGTTACGAAACTTAACAACGTTTATTTATTTCATGATATTATTATTACATTAAAAATAAAACATACCTGAATCTGGAGTATCCTCTAGAGTGTCAGGTGTCGTGACAATATCTTGATATGCGTCTGGTAGTTGGTTGCCAACGAACCAAGTCATCTCCAACTTTCCATCCTCATTTTTCCACCCGAAATCTGTTGCTGGCATCTCAGTGACGACTCGACAGTGGGCATTCCTCCACAAGCGTGCGATGTATTGCGTTCGTAATAAATGCTGCCGTAGCTCCGATTGGCAAGGTGGTAAATTACAAGCATCGTAATTGCGAACTTTTAATGAGAAAGGCTGTGATGTATCTGATACCTGATATGTTTTATTAAAGATTTCTATCCTAGCTCGGTTGACATCAGCCAATTTTTTTAAACCATACAAATGGCAGATAAAAGATTCCATAGTGAGAAATAATTCATCAACAATGTAAGCTTCGGATCCCAAATTTGCAAATGCTTGTTGAAAAAGTACAGATCCCAAATATCGAAAGGCTTTTTTTTGCCTCGTCTGTAAAAAGCTGGATTGTAATCACATCCTGTTAGCGCATGCAGAGCTGGTAGCGCTTGTGAAAAGAGTAGACCTAGCTTCTTAAAAAGAGCGGTTATATCGATATAAGTATTTCACTTATTAATCTTCTTTACATAACGAATAAACCAAAGCGTTGCAAATCTACGAACACGAACGTGTGGCAAAACGGTTAGGGTGGGCATATGCTGAGACATCAGTCGCGCAAGGTAGTTCAGTAACGGATTTGTTACGTGTCCAGAAATCTGGAAGCAGCATACGCTGGTGAGGCAGCGCAGTTATGAATCCCCACACGGGCACTTCGAGCGCGCCACTTCTGACCACCGCGCAGAAAGGTAAAGATTGAAAGTGAGATATCGGTTACAGGGCAGTTCACTGTGAGATTTTTCTGCGCGGCGGCCTGAATTTACAAACTAGACTGGCTAAATAGGGATAAAATCTAATTCTAAAACAACAGACATTCATTCACCTTACACATTTGACATCTAATTTTGAAATAAGAACAAATACACCTTTGCTTATCTAATTCTTCGAGTACCTAACTAAGGAAGCAATCTTCCGCACAAACCCTCCATTGATATGCTTGGTGTAACTCTTAAAAGTAACCAGCTCAGGTAGGGGGCTCCATCAATGTTAAGTAAGCCTCTCAGAAACTGGGCGTACTGTACAGGGTCCGCAGATACCGGCCGGCGTAGTCCAGCGGTAAAGATCGTGACTCGCATACCGAAAAATATATTTTTTTTATAATAAATTTTATTTGATATATAATCATATAATAATATTAGATAATTATTATCAAATAATTTTATTTGATAATTTTAGCAGGTCTAGTAATATTCATATGTCTATGGTCGAGTAGTACGTTGATGGGTGCTTGCTATTTATATTCTGTCGCAGAGCCGGAGGCCCTTTGGCCTCGCGTTCGTGAACAACGCTTTGGTTTATTCATTGTGTAAAGAAATTTAATAAGTGAAATTTTTAAGAAGTTTAATTAAGCAATTTTATTTTAATCGTTATAATGGGTATATATTCTTTTTTGTTCATTGTAATTCTATTCAGTAATTAAAAAAAAAAATAAACTTAAAACTGTCAGATTAAGAAAACCCCTCCACATAATTGTCAGATTATAGGTCAGCACAACCAGGACATCAAGCTGAACCGTCTGTATAAATATCTGACGCGCTCGAGTAAGTCAAGGTCACGATTTTTTTTTACATTTTCAACAAACAGCCACGAGTTTAGGTTACGTCCAAATCGTCAGATTATTGTAATGTAAGCTTTTCTGCATGTAATTAACGCACATTACCTTAATCTGACACGCTCGAATAAATCCATTTTTTTTCAATTTTCTACCTCTTCATACAGCCACCCCCACCACTGAAGTCGTCAGATTAATATATTTCCGTTACCAGAAACACGTAGGGCGTATACGCTATTAATATCTGACGCGCTCGAGTAAGTCAATGTGACGATTTTTTTTTACATTTTTGATAATTTATACTCGCTCTCCCCACCACTAAAAGTGCATACATCACATAAACTTTTTTTCTTTTTAGCATCTAATCTTTGCAATCCAATAGGTCCCCACAACGCTCGAGTAACTACCCATTTAGCGTTAATTCCTCCCCTACTATTACGGGTAAGTCTCTCAATTTATCAAACTGATTTGATAAACTGTGAGAAGGCTGGAAGTTCGCGCGGACGCGATAAGACCTGTCAAAAAACACTTAAGCCTCGATGACACACGGCGAGTTTACAAGCTACTATCTACTAAATTTAAAAGCGGGTGAATCGGCGAGTGAGATTGTCATGATGACACACAAAACTGTCCACTCGCTCAGTAGCTCGCGACATTTTTGTAGGAAACTGGACTCGCACGTAGCTGCTAGCGCCAATAGCGGAAATAACGTGAACTAATCCTTCAGACAGTTGACAGTCGAAATCAGCTGGTTTTTGGCAGCCATATTGGAAACACAAATAAACCAATCACGAGTCGGCTTGTAGCGTGTAAAGTTGAGGACCTTTCAACTTTTTCCGTGGATTGTCAACAATCTGCTAGTTAGCAAGTAACACGATGACACTGAGCGAGTTTACTGACAGATAGTGAATTTCCGAGATAGTAGATTGTAAACTCGCCCTGTGTCATCGACGCATTACGTAAGAACAAGTTCCGTAGCTTTCTATAAAAGTGACTTTTGGTGTCATTTACGTTGGTAATTTGGCCATAAATATTACGTGAGTAAGAGCAGCCTAAAAAAGTAATTTCAGATAATTTAAGTTTTTAGTTTAAGTACTCATAGATAAAGTCTTTAACATTTCGATCTTCAATCTTTTTCCATAATATATCACTTTAAACCTTTTTGCAATCATTATTTCCGAGAGATTCATTTCGGCAATTTGCTGAAAATACAGTATTAAATTGTGCTGCGTAAGCTCTTTTGCGTTCAATCATGTTTTTCGTTTATTGTGGAATGGACGGAATAATTGAATGTGCTCGTGTATTCTCTGCCTTCACAATCCCTCCCCTTCCTTCCCCACCCCTTCCCACATCCGCATTACATTTGCCAGCCTAGTACCTACTAGCGTCTGCCGCAGAACCTAGAACCTCTGACTTTGGCTATACAGACCAGGGTTACTCAATCTTGGTTTGTATTATGTTTCCGACTAAATTGAATTTTGTAAGGGAACCATTATCATAAAATAATAATATTAACATTATTATGAGAACGATAAACAGATGAACCTATTAGAGATGGGTAAGTTCTGCATTTTGCCGGAGGCCTCCGAGACGTGCTTCTTTTTAGAAGTACTCGAGTTCTGGAGCAGGTCCCGGGAACCATTTCGAACTCGCGAGTGGCTCGGACCGAGATGCTCGAGATGACCAGTGTGTAGTTGATTTACTTTAACCAGTGATTCCTGACATTATTTGGAGTAACAATTTTAAAGAAATTTTAGCCTCTTGTGACATTTTTATGATGATTTTGGTCATATGTATCGACGGTCCCGAAGAACAATGTCGGATCTGTTTTTGGCTTATTTTGTTGATTTAAAAGTCTGTATTTTCGTCTTTCAAAACAACATTATATTTGTTGATCTCAAAAGCAGTAAAAATGCAGAAACGAAACTTTAAACAGGTCTACTGCTAGCCCATTCGACATTGTTCTTCGGAACCGTCGGCGTCGGTATGTTGTTTTTTTTTTAAGAAAGTCCCGGGTAACGAATAACTTGACAATATTTGAAAATCTCCTACTACCAGCGCAAAAAGCGGAAAATGCACGTGTCGTAATGGATCCTAGAGACTTTCTTTTGGGTATGCTTGGAATGAATAATCTACGGGTCAGAAGAGATGTGCACATTGCTACGCATTTCTTCAGATTGATTCGCGGATGGCTTGAAAACTCAGCTATCATGGAGAGCATTCATTTCTATGTACCCGATGGGTATCTTCGCCACCGACAGCATAGACTGTTCTATCTTCCGGCCTGCAGGACTAATTTGCCAATGGTCATGATGGTCGGGAGAGCAATCTTGCTGTTAAACAGGATTAATTCGGATATCGACATATTTAGCATTAGTGAAGCTGCCTTTAAAAGGCAAGCTCTATTAATGCTTATATAGTTTGTGTTCAATGTAGTACAAATGTACAAATGTATTTTAAAAACGCATTGAAATGTAAAATTTTGTAATGTTTTTGAAATAATAAAATTGAATTGAATATTGTATGGAGGAATTAGCCAGCCGAGGAATCGGACACGCGACGCCTGAGTTGGACCCAAACGCAATGATAACTCAGCAACTGAACGGTATTTGATGGTCTAGTACCAGGTATTTGCTGATACACATTTATACACGGTGTCCGTAAAGTTGTAGTACAAGCGGGACTGGTGATCCACCATTGTCTTTGGGTTCTCTTTGTGATGTAGATTCACCAGTTTACTGCTTATTCTACTAGATTCTGGACACAGTGTAGACTTGTATGGGTACATTTAATCAGAGGTTCAAACATGTTGAGAATCAATGGTGTAGACATAAAAAAACGAAGAAAAACGTTATACTAATATAACATGCAATGCTCGGGGTATGTCCTTTTAGGGTGGGTACTGGTTACTCTCGTTCTCTGTTGTCAAAATATGAAACTAAACTAAAGTAAACATGCAACGCGTGACTCAGGTAACTCACGTCTGATTAATGCCGTGCGATGTTTCAGTGGATGATTAACTCGGGTTAAGTCGGGGGCGACTGTCGACTTCAACCTACAATAATCCAGCTGACTTTGTCATAAAGAACAATCGATAATGGCGTACGACGCAATTTCGTAGAATTTATTCAGTTTGTCTTCTAATGTGTATTTCTTGAATAACAATTCTTAATGTAATGAGAATATTAATGGCATGTGCTTTTTGTAAGTAATGTTTTCGTTCATTTAAGAATCTTCCAAGACACCATCGTTAACATCTCTGATAATAAACATCGCAAAACACGATCACCTAAGAAAATATACTACAAATCCTCTGAAACCATAAGCTTTGTAAATTGTTAGGTGTAGTATTCGCAATCTTGCTTCAGCGTGGCAACATTAACGTAAGTAGCCGAACGCTTCCGATGGCACCCGAAGTCGGTGGTCGGTGAGGCAGGCAGCGCGCGGTGTATCGGCCGCTCAGCGTTCATTCTCTCCTAGAGCGTTGCTTAGGACATACTATTATACTGTGTACATTATAACGTCAATAAACTCTTCGTATTACGATCCTATTCTCATTATTACAAATACTTTAGTTTTGTCTTGATTCAAAGTCTAACAAGGACATTACACTAAAGTACTTACTTCCGTAAATAATATATGGGATATGATGTATGGTTGTGTATTAATCAAATAAGCATTTAACACTGTACCTACTTACAAGTTTATTAGAACAATTTACATCCGTACAATAATTTATCCTACAAAATATTCCTATTGAAAAATGGGAGAGAACCAGCCGAGCGATTTTCAATAGGTCTCGGGCGATATCTCCTGTCAGATTTGTGTGATTTGATTTGCTTTTTCTATGGGCCGATGTCAGAATTTTAGCTGTGCGCTGTCACGTATTTTAGTTTATGTCGTTTTAAATACGAATTCAAGCAAGTAAGCATAATTATTTTTTTAACTTAACAACCTTAGAAAATCACATACATCTGAAAAGAAATCTCGTCCGATATCTATCTCGATCTCACAAACTTACAGTACTTGTTTTTTTGCAAAATTAAAAATAAATAGCTAACCATCATCATGTCGTTTCCAGGCAGGGGTAGGGGGAGAGGACGGACCGCCAAACAACTCGGTCTTGGCACACACTCCTTGCTTCGTTAATATTCATACATCGTCTCATAACATACTCTTCTATTATTCTGACGCTCAACTCAAGTATCATTTTTTATTTTTTTTTATTCCAGTTAAAAGAAAATTACATTTTCACTCATTTAACTAGAAATAATTAAACGCATTAAAATAAACTGAATATTTCAATACAGGGTTCTATTCTATTTTATTATTTTGTTTATCAAGAACAAATATGAATACATTTTTTTTTAATTTACCCACTTTTTTCGTTTTTAATGTCGTTTGGGAGGCAATTATATAAGTTTCCCCCCTCGTAACGAATGATTTGTTTACCATAGTTAGTGTGGATGGTGTTTAAATGTATGTTATCGTGTTGTCGAAGTTGTCATTGGGAAGTTTTAATTAATTATGTGTTTGTGTGTATGAGTTTATTGCTTATTTTATATATAAGGAGACATGTATTATATTCATATAGTTTTCTTAATGTTAATAGTTACCTAATTCAATCGATCGTGCCATCCACATTTGCAAAATTATACGTATTTATAAAAATATAAAATAATCTACTACCACTAGTATTTTTCCCAGAATAGCTATTTATAATTTACAGAAAAGATTTTTAGATCGTGCCTATTGGCTACTGTGGCGAAATAGGTTAAAACAGCCACCATCTTGAAAATCGCAACCGAAACGTAAAAACCTTTACAAACAGATGAAATGATTAATGGTCGAGTTAAAACAGGACTTCGTCACGCTTAAATCATTTAAGCTATAAAAAAAATAATAAAAATAACGAAAATGAAAAAAGTAAAAAAAAATATCATTTAAAAAATTAAGCGCACAGCATGGTTTGGGAGTGCCGAGGGTTTTAATTTTGTGATAAAAACATGTCTATAAACATACGTTCCTCATCGCATCGCTATAATGCTGCAGTTATTTCTTTCACATTAAATAATGGTGATCAAAAGATGAGAAGCACAAAATAAGTGTGAATGTTTCCTCCAAAGAGCTACTATTTTCTTTTGGAGGAAACACAGATACATATATCTCAGCTACGGTGACAGGAATTGAGTTTCATTTTCTTTATACTTGTGAGGGAGATGTATGATAATGATTGTATGTTTTCTTTGGTGGGGTGCAAACATATATTTATTGCCTTTTTATGCCGTTACGGTGCCTTAATCGTGGATCAACACGGTAATAATGAGAGCGCTCTACCACTCATTTGACAAATGGGACCATCCTATTAATGTTGTTAACAGAAAGGAATAGAGGAGATGAAGGAGGCACGATACAAATAATTGGATAGGTTATAATAATAAACATCCGTAATGACCGGTTTGATGGCTTTCCCTGGACCAAATCACCCAGTGTCCCCTGCGAACCCTTCAAGGAATTGTTAACCACCATACTTGAGAAACAATTTGGTAATTAAGTTACCTCGATCACCACGTCTAACATTATTCAGTGTGATGGCTAAATTCTTTACATAATGATAGCTGCTAAGCAGAATCTCTGTTAAGGGGGTAGAAATATCTCAGGGGGTAGACATTTCTCAGGGGTAGAAATTTCAAAGATTGAGTTCCTTTGGCGTATTGGTGAACTAATTAAAATTTTAGTACGACCAAGAATGGAGAAATAAATCTATATACATAAAAATCTCGTTTCGCGGTGTTTGTGGTCGCACTCCTCCGAAACGGCTTGATAATTTTTTATGAAATTTTCTATGTATATTTGGTAGGTATGAGAACAAGTCGTACAGTATATTTCATACCGCTAGCTGATTAGGGTGTCCGTATCCTGAAAAAAAAAGCCATTTTTTTGACAATTTTTTTTTGTTTGGCATAAAACATACCTTTAACCCTTAATTTTAACCTTCCTACTGCCACCCGCCCATTTTTTAATCGTGACCCTCCCATTTTTCAATCGCAATTTCAGTATTTTTGTATGAACACATTATACCGTCGTTCGTATTTCAAACAGAACGAAATTATTTATGTTGTTGAATGACAGATGGCGCTATGTCCGCCTCATCGAACTTTCATCCACACATGCGCAAGTGATTTACATCAGAAATAATTTATATGGCAAAACAAGGTCAGCTAATAAATTTAAACAAATCTTTACAGTTTCTCCTTCGGTCGATTTTTTTTCGTTGTCCAACAGAGAAAAAATAGCAATTATCACAAACCTTATCTTAATGCTACCCCATTTAGTTCCCCTTACTAATTGATATTTAGCATGATGTTTTTTCGTCCATTTTCTACATGGTTCGTCTTCGATTGGGGATGAAAAAAAAGTGTTTTATTTCGGTACCGATTTTAGTACAGTAAGATGGTGGAAATTAATTGACATCTGTGGTTTATCATTGTTTTACGTAACTATATTATGTGGAAATGTTACGTATTTATTTAGAATATTGTACGAGTGTTTACAGCTCTTTTTTACATTAAATCTACACAGGAGGCCCCGAGGAACATCATTTCTTAATATATTGCATTACTAGCAGACCCGGTAACACATTGCAGTGGCTAACGAAACGCAACGCCATCTACTGACAACGCTATTACCCAACCTTTATAACCAACGCCATCTTTTAATTTTGACACATATCAAATCCACACCGCCCGCTTGCCAGCCCGCTCTCTTTATATATTACATATTTACACAAAACCTAAACAAATTATATACATAAACCTTCCTCATGAATCACTCTATCTATTGGTGAAAACTAATCTACAGACAGCGGTAGCGACTTTGCTTTATTATGTAAAGAAGATTAACGTTTTTTTTAGCACCTCACTTTTTTGTCGTTCCATAAAAATAATTAATAAAAAATTACAAAAGTTTCATAATTTTTCGATTTGAATATAAAAGTGGTAGTTTCTCTTTCTAACGTCGTTTAGATCACATTTCTCACTATGATAGTAAGTAGGCACAACGATTTATATGAGACCTATACGAGTTGTTCCGAAAAGCGAACAAATCAGCCTGGGTGGCATGTGAAAATGAGCATACATATTATCACTCGAATTAAAAATGTTCATAGAATGTGTAAATAAAGGTATAGTTGTTACTAGTTAAAGACGCTACTATTAATTCATTTAAAATAATATATATAGTATATTTTCGGCACGTTCCAGAGTGGAAGATACTATCAGTATCGCCCTGGTCTAAGACCACCATTCAGAATTGAAACGTTGCTTGAAAATGGCTTTAGCCGTGTTTGGTGACCAGATCTGAATAGCCATGTACTTCCCAACCTTCCTCTTCCCACCTCCTTCCCCTCCCCACTACCTTCAGCCTCACAACATACCCCAATTGGGGATGCCATAGTCTCACTGGCTCCAGACGGGAGCAGTTGAGATTTTTGTGCGGTATTCACTGTAAAAAAAAAAAAAAGTGAAATAACAGAAATAATAATAAGCAAAATAAAACATACATCATAGAAAGTACACAGTACAGACAAATAAAGAAAGAAAATACATAATAATAAAGCATATGAAGCAATTACATAATTTTTAGTTCAAATACTACAATTTGCCAAAACGTCATATTAGCTCATAGCTAACAAAATTAGCACATGTTTTTTTTTAAATTCACGAGGCTGTTTACAAAGATGTCTGTATTGTCACATTATGTGGCTTTGTACAATCTACACATTCGAGACACTATTGAAATAGGCAATATTGTTAAAAAATAACTATAAAAATTATTCAATCTTAATATTACTAGCGAGTTCCCGACATGCGTTGCAATGCCACTTAAATTAAGAAATTGTTTCTAACTGCGTGTCCTTTCCCATGCGTCTCCGTCCCCGTACCCATTTAACCCTCCCCTTCCTACATCCTCCTCCGCCCCTCACGGATTCCCCTTCCCCTGCCACGTTCCTCTTCCACCTTCCCCTTCTTCCCCCTCCCGCGTTCTCCTCCACCCTCCCGCTTACATCTTCCACTTTAGCTGCCTTCGCCCCTACCTCGTCCTCCCTCCTTTATTCCATACCATCATACCCCCTCCCTCCTTTCCTCAAACAACTGGCACGCCAACTCTTGCAATTTTTTATACGAATTTCATAACACCAGAGCTCACCGGTATATATATAAACCTTCGCGGGCGTGCGCACAACTAACTGACCAAAGTTTCATCGCAATCGGATGAATAGTATTGGAAATAATTTCATAACGCCAGAGTTCACTTTTTTTACATTAACTCCACACAGGAAGCCCTGACGAAAATAATTTCCCTCAAGGCCTATGTCATCTGGGATGCTGTGCGGAGCTTCGTATGGTGCTTCGTAGCCTCCCCACTCTTGTCTACTTTAGTTTTTTGAATGTTTCCTACCGCGAGTGAACTGCACACTTGTATTTTTTTAATGTAAAAATAAATATAAAAGTAATACAAAAACCCTAATTTCCGATATTTATAATTATAAAGATAATTTGCCAAGTTATAGCGTTGTTTACGGCGTAGACCGTAGACCCTTGTCTGTTGAGAGTGATAATTTGGGTGAAAACTCAATTTACCCAAACCTCGATTTCAAGTTCAGCAAAGGGAAGTAATTGAACACCCAATTTATATCAAGGTTAATTGCCTTGGAGACGCCCGCACAGAGATTTTCATTATAGTTCGGATGTTCTGTGTTAAATTGTGATTTTGTGGTCAGGGTAGGCTTGGTAGAAAGGAAAACAGGGAATTCATTGAAAGAAAAACACAGGAGGTTCTGAGGAAAACAAAATTCCCTCAGGGCCTGTCATCTTTGTGTGAAGGGCATTTATATGGAAACAAAGGAGAGTAGAAGTAGGATAGGGATGGATTCATACGTCGATTCATGCGTTATTCATACATGCGATTTATGTTTGGTGACTTAGCAGGGGTTTCCGCGTTCATGGGGTGAGATTTGTCTAGGTTCTAGGTCTTATTATATATTTTTATTTTTAAAGAAAGACAAACATTCCCGGTTTACGAATAACCCAACAATATTTGAAAATCTCCTACTACCACCACCACAGTAAGCGGAAAATGTTGCTTGTGTTGTGATGGAGGACTTAGCAAGCCGCAGAATAGAACATGCGATGCCCGGGTGAGACCCAAACGCGTTTCCAATTCAGCCACTGACCGGTCTTGGCGACGGTTGCCCACCTACTGCGTGGCGGGACGGATCGGCAGAGACTGGTTGAGGGAGACCTTTCGACCTCTCCAGTCGGACCATATCAACCCGTCCCCTTGCACCGCAGTGGGAGGGATGGATTCACACGTTCGTAACTCCTGGACACATTGAATCTCAAATTCCTACCCGCCTCTCATACCTTTTACTTATCAGAACGTCCTCTTCTTCCTTTCCATAAAAAGACCACCCACACAGCATCCCATAGGACTTGAGGGATTTTATCCGCAGGGTCTCCTGTGCGGAGCTAATGTAAAAAAATGGCGTACTTAGTGTCTGCTTTTAACACGTTTGGGCGTACGGTTGGTATTGTACACGAAGCGATGCGATTCATGGTTTTATACATTTTAATATAGTTGATGTTTTATGTGAGTTATGTTAGGCTAGGCAGTGCTTATGTGCCTATATGTGATACACACATGAAATACACAAATATATATCTAAGTGTGTTGTAGGCAAGACTCGAAATAATATTACGCGAAAAAGAACTGAAACTCAATATAGGTACAAGTAAATGAATAACCCCCTAACGTTTTTCCAAGAAATCATGATTTTAATATTCTATCTGCTTCGACCAAACAAATCCTATCTACTTTACCTACGTACGTACAGTGGTCAGCGATGAGTAGAATTTAATACGACAAAATTAAAACCACAGGTATAAAGTGTTAGTACGGAGACGAACCGCGTGTATCAACGGTAATGACGCGCAGTTGTGACAAATACTACACAAAAATATTTGGCAAAGAAATACCGGTAGGATAATAGCAACCGTCATTCGTCAGAGATACACATTACACTGACACAATACGGTTTGATAAATAATGAAAGGGCGTTTAGTTTATGACAGTTCGATAATTTAAATACCGTAACTGCTGTCAACAACAGTCGAACAAAGGTGAGTTAGTGGGACTATGCCATTCCTAATTGGGGTATGTTTTGAGGCCGAAGGGAAGGACACATGGAAGAGTAAGATTTAGAAGCACCTGGCTATTCAGATCTTGTCACCAAAAATGGCTTAAGCAGCATTTCAAAAGGCCAACCGCCATTCAAATCATCCGTCTGCGCACGCACCACATTCAATAATATTAGAACACTAGCTGAATTCCTCGGCGTGCCCCCGGCTTTGACAGAATTTTTCTCTTATTATGAACGTCAATTGTGAAAAATCTCATCAAGACGTACCAAAATTCTGCTTTGAAGGGTTGGAAAGTGGGGTCGAGGTAGTTAATCGAAATCTTCCACTTGTTTTGAAGGTCAATTACGGTAAATTTTATCTTTTTCGGAAGATAGATTGACTGCGAATCAATTGGACAAAAAAATTATGGCTTTCCAATGTGAAACAACTCTGGGAGAATAGTTTGGTGAACAATGAACACTGATCCACCTTAATTTCCCATAGTACGGCACGTTTTTGTGATATTACGTAACCGAGGAATTACTGGGCTGATCAATGCACAAGTCTCCGCACGAATTGATATTAAAGAGACCGAGGTACCATAGGAGGTGATAACTGCGCGGGTTACTTCAATAGACATCAATTAAATATACTGCGAGATCGCTAAGGAGTTAATAATTGCACAGAGTCGATATTAAAGAACGGATACATCAGTTGATCATGGCACCGGTTATTTTAGACTGACTGCTCCTTTGGGTTATTGTTAAAATATGACATATGTAGGTAATATTGGCACATAGGTTGG
Organism: Limnephilus lunatus; assembly: GCA_917563855.2. Lineage (NCBI taxonomy): Eukaryota > Metazoa > Arthropoda > Insecta > Trichoptera > Limnephilidae > Limnephilus > Limnephilus lunatus. The sequence goes on along the minus strand of OU830593.1, from coordinate 2,534,293 downwards.
ATGGAGGCCGGTAGATATACATGTCAACACTGTCGATTTGTATAAAAATCAAATCCACGCCATCTGCACAGTGTTTGCCTGCCATAGAAAATCTGTTTATATAAATAATTGATAGAGAGACGAGACGATTCTGATAGACAAGAAGCAAAGGTGCGTGAAAAACTTTTATAAACGCTACTATCATTGACTGATAATTAACAATAATTATGATTACCCACACGTTATTAAAAGTATAATGAATATGGAGAGAAAGAAGAGTGATTGTTCAACATCTATTCAACAAGTCTAGATCCCGGTTCATTAATCGCTGATTTGCGTGGATGTACGCATTCCAATCTTGGGCATGATGGAGAATGGAAGATCGAATCAATAAATAAATAATGGCAGGCGTGGTGTAAAAAACGTAAATAACGTCTGCAAAAGTGAGCAACGTTTAAAAGTAAAAAGCATTCTGTGATTTAAAAACAAATAATAATAGTATATTCCACAGGTGTGGCTCGTACAGACAAAAGCGAAAGTTTTGAAGATGATGTTGCAATAAACCAACAAACAAAGAAGAAAAAACAGCAAACTAGTTAAGAATACTAGAAGCACTAATCAAGGTAGATGATGTAAGCGTAATAAGTAAGATTAAGAAAGGGACGCATAGATGGTTTGGACACGTAGAGCGAATGAATGAAGAAAGGACTGTAATAAATAAATAAATAAATAAGAGAATATATGACGCAAATGTGAATGGTAGAAGTCGGGGACGCCCGAGGAAGACATGGTACTATCAAGTGAATTAGATATTTGAGTCAGGCCATGCCAAGAGTCAGAATAATGAAAGAGTATGCATGATAATATGTATGAATGCGAATGAGGCAAGGAGTGTATGCTAACATGGAGTCAGTTAGTTAGTTTCTCAAAGATTGAACGGAATAAATTGAATTATTTAAATGTATGTATCAAGTATACGACTTCTTTCAATTCTAAGAGCTTTGTTAGATCCACTCCGTTCATTAATAAGCTAGTAAGTTTGCTTAACAAACGACATTATTCAAATAAATGCGTCTATTGACAATTAACCGAAACTTATCTAATACTATGGAGGCCGGACTAAAATTCATCAATCATCAGTCGGTACATCTCCTACCAATTGTTGACCGTGATCGCAAACATTAAAAACTGACCATAGATGACGGATTTGGTCAATATCGTATTGATATAGGGTTTTATCGATCGTCCATGCTAGAACTTCAGCCGAGCGATATTCTATATCTTTTGTGAGATCGAGATCTCCTGACGGACGAGATCTCCTGTCAGATTTGATTTTTCTATGGGCCCATGTCAGATTTCAACTGTTAGCTGTCACATATTTTAGTTTAGATCGTTTAAAATCGGCGAAGCCGACCTGAACCCCATAGAAAAGCAAGAAATCAACAATCATAGAAATAAAAAAAATCACACAAATCTGACAGACATAGAAATTCACACAAATCTGACAGGAGATCTCGCCCGTCAGGAGATCTCTATCTCACAAAAGATATAGAATCGCTCGGCAGATCTAATCGCTAATTAAATTTTATGCCATTTTGAAGCAACGCTTCGAATCTGTGAAGGCAAGCAGAATAATGAATCCATTTGAAGCTATTACAAGAAGCGTCAAATAAAAATATGTCTCTCTAAACAGAAACATTTTAAAGTCTAAATTCTAATTGTTTGGCCTCGTTCTAATATTAACATACACAGCCGAAAAAGTTTATCGTGTCCCATCTTGACCACAAAAACTAGCCAACTTCGTGTAAAATAATAATATAACATTTCGTGAACCTATTACAAGAAGAGTAGTTAATACTTCATATTGCCACAATTCAAACGATCGTTATATTCCACAATTTCCCCTGGCAGGAAACCAAAGAAAATGATTCACAAATCCGCGGTACATTCGACTGTGACTAAAAATTCTGCGTCACGCCAGTGTTTTAAAATGCGATGGATGGTAAAATATTCAAGTGCATATCCAGTAGCCAAACAAGACGACCCATTTTTTTAAATTTGCGTGGGTTTGTACGTACAAAATTGTCGCATGTCTAACGCCAAAAAAGCTCCACAGCTAATGATGTAAATAGTCGCTTTGACCTAAAAATTTCAGGCACAATTTATTTCACACAACAAATTTCATTACTTTCGTCTGAGATTTTGCGAGCATTTAATAGTGTTGTAGTTCGAAACAAACAGATTTTCATCTGCAGGTTAAGGCAGTGCACCACGTCGTGTAAAATTCCGCCTCAAAGGATAAACCACACATACTATAGACTTAGCTTTGGACTAACGTGGTTTTTCCTTTAGGTTTAGGGTACAGTTATTACTATTAGACATTTTTTACAGGGCCGTTCAGTAAGGGCGATTAACAATTCAAATTCAATAACCATTATCAACTGATTAATTTGGCACACTGCCTGTGAGATTGTTGATTTTACTGAAATAAGCACCAATAACCCATAAAACTTTCAATATTGAATCCATCAAAACTTCGCACAATTTCACTTTTGACAAAATAGTGTTATAAATTCCGCAAACTAACTAACTAACTAACCATCACGCCGTTTCACCGCAGGGGTAGGCAGAGAGGACGGACCGCCAAACAACTCGGTCTTGGCACACACTCCTTGCCTCGTTAACATTCATACATCGTCTCAAACAAAACGGAGACCGGACATCTCAGAATGAATTCAACTCGATACCTCCTTTAAAAAAACATTTATTTATTTGTTAATTTACGGACTTACGTCCAATTTACAACAAGGTAACACGAAATTTGGAAATGTACATTGTAAGGATAAAGGATGGTACATGAAAGCAAAGACAAACATAGAAAACAAAAGAAAATAGAAGTGTCAAGTCAAGTCAAGACTTGGCGAAAATTATAGCAAATATAAAATAGCTTCAATTGTTTAAAGAGCGACAGAAATCATACCAAAAAAATAAGGTGTAGACGTGAATTGGCCATTCTACACATTCTGGACAGTGGTGAATTATAACCATAGTTAGTCGAGTGCTGATTGAGGAAGAGCAGGTCTTGATTTCTGAGTCTACGAGAAGGTATATTGAATGGGATGAGTTGTAGTAATGTAGGTGAATCAATAATTTTGAAGAAACAAATGAGATCAGATTTTTTTCGACAATCTTCTAAAGGAGAAAGGTTTAGAGTTTGTTCAATTTCATCAAACGAGTAATTGCCTCATTCTAATCCTAGCCTCATAGCAATACCTTTTAGGAACCGATGTTGAATCATGAAAAATATATAAAAAATGGTTTAATTTTTTTTTTAAACTTTTAAAAAAGTTGTTGAATTGACTTGATTCTGAGTTGGAACGAAACGTACAAAAACATGTCTTGCTTCTTTAAAGCGCATAAACAACTATGGTTAGTAATGGTCGACCTCAACCACTAAAACAGTAAATTATAATACAAGCATTACATAACTGCGCGATCCAAGAGTGAAGAAAGCATTCACAAGCTTTCTCTCACATCGGAGAATTCTTTCAATTTGGCAAGGTTGTTCGGGTTCCCTTATTTATACCTCTATCTGCTTTTAACTTATTGATGTTTAATGTGGGCAGGGCAGGGGTGTGTTATAAATGTTAAAAGGCATCGCACTAGCAATCCCACAGGATGTGTGAATTTATTGGTATAGGCAGACAGCAAATACATATTAAACTGTCCCTACGGCCGCGGCCTACCAATCCTATTTGGTCTTTGAACCCCTTGCGTGGAAACCTTTGCGGTAACACCTTTTTATATTTATTTTAAAATTTAGAAAGATACATATAGTTAATAATGTCCTATTAAAATAATCATCACTGACTGGGTTGGCATCGCATTTGGGTCACTTCCAGGCGTAATCAGTTCAATTCCTTGCAGAGAACCGTGTTGTGGGAGGGAGGAAACACAAAGGCCTGAAAGCCATTTCACAGCCTAGCTGTTGAACTAAACAAACGACCCGTTCTCATGTGACAATTGTTAACCGTGTACAAATATTGGGCGCGCGATTGCCGTGTTTTCCGACTATGCACCGGTGCCTTAGTATTCATCTTAATATCTACAAAATTTCTATCATTACTCATTTACACATTTCGATCCTCCCATTCAATCATCGTTCAATTTACCGTTACCATTCACATTACCAGAAGAAAAATAAAACAACACAGCCTAGACCAGGGGTCGGCAAACTTTTAAGTGCGAATAGCCAATTTGTCAAAGAAACAGGATAACAAATATATCAGAGTGTATTTATTGTTATCAAGTTTAATTTGTAGAACTCCATTTTAATTTTTATTTAGATAATAATAAAATTATTGAATATATAAAATAAATAAAAAAAAATTAAAAAAATATCAGAGTGTCATATTATAACGGGGCGGAGGTGTATTATAATCTTACTGTGGTAAATGTGGTGGAACGATAATTACGATTTGATATTTCTATTTTTGAAACTGATAATTCGTGGTGGAAGTCCATTATAATAGATAATAATAAAACAAATAAAAAACTTTATTCCACTTAATTTAAGTGGAATATAGTTTTTTATTTGTTTTATTATAATCAATTACGATTTGGTTTGTGTTATCTACATTCTTACTGTAATATCACACTTCTGCCCATGTATATAAACAGAGTCGCGCATAGATTTCTTATTAAATTAAAACCAGTTTTGTGTTCAGAATGCAACGTACGTCATCTGCAGACGTATTTCGAGAGCAACCATTATCATGTTCAGATGTTTGAAGAGCCGCAAACGCCTATGCAAAGAACTACATGCGGCTCACGAGCTGCAAATTTCGACCCCTGGCCTAGACCATTGATTTCTCTCACGCAAAATTGCACATGAGCATCACAAATTTTCTCAATTAACGGGGATGTATTGAATTCACACTGATTGCTGGGTGTTAATGGGTGCGGTTGTGCCTAGTGGTACGGAAAATCTTCAAATTAGAAAAAGTAAAACATGACTAATCACGCACGGAAGGTTGCTATCGGGAGAAACGCGCAACTTCAAAGAAAGTAAAAGAAAGAAAAATTTACATCGATGGAAAATAGTGTATTTCTGTGAATAGTAGTTATTACACCACGCGTTCAAATAAGTATGTTTTAAATTTTCTCTTCTTTACTAAATCGAAACCAAAATTTCCTCTGAAATCATAAGATTTGTAACTAGGTATTTAAATATTACACTAATGTTTATTTACTTCCTATTTAAGTAATTTATTATAAACTGTATAATATTTTATTTTCAAATGAGGAATTATATTATTTGTCCAAAGAAACGGTAATATCTCAATGAAAATTCTTTTTCAAACTTTCTTCATGAAGAAAGTTTTAGGTATTATAACATTCAAAAGCTCGGTCGAAGTTAGGTAACTCTTGTTTTTAAATTTGAATACCGCACAAGAGTCATAATTGCTCCCATCAGGAGCAAGTGGGACTATGGCATGTTATTAGGCGATGGAATGGGGTGGTTAATTGTATTATATCATAATCAATTGTTAAAAAAGGTATATTTTTCAGCACGTTCCAGAGTGGAAGATATTCAGAATTCAGAATACAGAAAATTAGTATACAGACAAAGCCCTAGTATAAGACCACCGATCATAATGGATACATTTCTTAAAAAGGCTTAAGCCGTGTTTCGTGACCGAATCTGATTAGTCAGGTACTTCCCCGCCTTCCTCTCCAAAATCTCTTTCCCCTCCCAACTACCTTTAACCTCAAAACATATCTCATATGAGAATGCCATAGTCTCTCTGACTCCAGTAGGTTGGGAGCACTTTGGATTCTTGTGCGGTATTCACGTAAATGGAAAAAATAACTCATTGACTAATTTCATTTATATAATTTCGTGATTTTATAGCCCGAATATAACCACGCACAAAATGAAATGATTACTACGAAAAGTTACGGCGTGTTTCTCAAATTACTTTGCAAACAGATTGATCAGAAGCTTAACAAAATTACTGAATTGTGACCTCGGCCGTAAGGAAATTGTACCAAATTACAAAGCAGGGAAAAATCATCAAAATTCGTTCAGTTCATGCTTGCAAGACAGAAGATCCATAGAGAACGTTTTCATTCCAAAGATTTTTTTTAACATTAGCTTCACTCAGGGGTCACTGAGGAAAATAATTCCCATCAGAGCCTATTTCATCTTTGGGGAGGCCGTGTGGAGGATCTTTTTAGAAAAGGAAAAAGATAGTTCTGTGAAGGAAAAAGGTATGAGGGGTTGTAGGAATCTGAGTCCGATAGAAAAGGTGTAGGTTAGGTCTCCCCCAACCTATCTACCGATTCAGCCCACCACGCAGTAGGTGTAAGACCTAGACAAACCTAACCCCCATGAACCCGGTCTCCCTGCCAAGTCACCAAACGAAGCGAACCACTTTGGGTGACCTACGGCAGGGGTGTTGGTTATCCAATAAATGGTTCTCATACATGCCTCCCAGAATGAGTAACCGTAGATTACATTCCTGAAAAAATACAACAATATGATTTGCAACATCTCTCTTATCAACTTAATTTACCTATATAATAAGTAGATAAAGGTCCCAAAAACTTTCTAATTCATTCCCCCCCCCCCCATTGCAATCGAACCCCCACTATGTGAATGCTATAACTACGCCCTTGCTGTCATGTATTGATTCAATAAAAGTGGTATATTACAAAGTGTGACATTCATTTAATAAAAAAAAAATGAGTATACAATTCACACGAGGTATGAGTGAAACTTTCAGAAAACTAAATTAGACAAGAATGGGGTGGCTACGAAGCACCGCACAAAGAGGAGACGGATCGCTATTTTTTGTTTCATCTAGTTTCAAATCACAACGGTGCTAAAGAAGTTTTCACTAAAAAAATATTGATTTCTTATACTGGCATATAGTAATTTTTTTTAACAAATCTATGAATTTACCTCTAGGGTGTTACAAGGCGTAGTTTCTACGTGGGTTAGACAAGTCCAATTCCCACTCACTCATCGCTACGCTCTCCTGACTCTATTTCACGTATCCGCACTAAGTTTTCTGGTTCGTGTGTCGTGTATACTTAGGCAATTCGTGTATTAGATTTGGTTGGCGCCGTTGGCTCTAAATCGCCCACACACGTAAAGGCAACTACTCGTATTCAAACAAGTCTAATTTGTACTGAACTGAACGGTAATACGATCGAACTGGAGTCATCAAATTGTCGATAATTCGACCATTAATTTATAAATAAAAATAATGACGCTACGTATGTCAAATTATAAAAAAAAGATTTGTTGATTGTTGATTACGAAGTTTTAATTTTTTTTCTGTTGTAAAACACTTTGGCTATTAATAAATAACAAGATATACGCGGGTAGTAAATCTAGTTAAGTATTTATTTTTTATCTATTCATTTATATTATAGAAACAAAACGGTAGGTATTGGTTACAGGGGTGAAACAATGTACAGATGCCAGATATTTCATAGTTGGTAGCTATTACCTATGATAATATAATTTTTTGTAATGTGAATTCCGCACAACAGTCCCAACTATGGCACCCCCAATTGGGGTATGTTGTGAGACTGAAGGAAGAGGGGAGGGGAAGGTATCTGGCTGTTCATATCTGGTCACTAAACACAGCAAATGCCATTTTAAGTAACCTTTCAATTCTGAATGGTGAATTGCCGGTTGCAAAATCTATAAAAAAAAAATGCTTCCACACGTCGAGATTCGAAACCTCGACCTTCGGATTACTAGAAGAGGAGGCAGTTAAAGAAACTTTGTTTCTTTGTACATAATATCTTATTTTCTGTGGTATGTAAATTTAGTAATTTTCGTGTGACATGCGTAGCGTTTAGGTGTTGTGTGTGCGTGAGTGTGTTTGTATGTACAGTTTAAATTGTACATATTTACGATGTAATTACGATTATATTTACGGCTTACCCAGACATGATTTATTTTGATTTCTTCGCAGTTTTTATCTTCATTAAAATAAAATACTAACTAAGAAATAAACAACCAAAGTCAATTAAACATTTTAAAGATTTATTTTTTATTTCATAAAAAAATATAACAATAAATCTTTACTCAATTTGATTAAAATTTTGTGAAAGTGGTTTTTTATCGAAAACGTTTATTTTTTGCCATTCAATTTGGTGTTCACGCTTTTGAAGGTCTGGTGGATTTAACATTAAATTTGTGACATCCTTTGCCTTTTGTGAATGGCCTTTTACATTTAATATTTTATTTTGATACGTCACGCGTTGCTGTGGCTAACGAAACACAACGCCATCTACTGGATGACGTTGTGTTTCGTTAGCCACCGCAACCAGGTTACCTAACCTTTTAACTCACATCGCCGTTAATTGTTAATTTGCATACAAATCAAATCCACACATTCTGCTTGCCAGCCCGCTCGTAAAAGTTATTTTATAAATAAATAAATAAATTATATTTCGAGGAAGACTTTCTTGCTCGTAATATTGATTTAATTTATGTTAAAAATCTCTTTTTATATTTCACAGATATCTGCTTTGCTCAGTGATAGTGATAAGAAATCAGGTGTCTTCTATTTGTTCTACAGATCTCTTCAGGCGTCATGTACGTAAGCCAATGTTTACAGATGTTCTATATTGAGAACTGGTCGTAACCCAGTCTCCATTAGAAGAAACACAAGAAAAATAACTATGTTGAACGGCAAAAATACATTACGTCGTTTTAATTTTGTGTTTGTAGCGCTTTCTTTTCTCCTTTTACCCAATTTTCGGATAGCCTCACATAGTTCATAATCAAGGCAGATATTGTAATGCATCATTTGTCTATAATAATTCTTTTCGTGAGATTTGCATCTGCCTGAAGCCAGCAGTGGAACTACGGCTTCCTCAATTTGAAAATAATATTGGGAGGATGAAGTTGTGGGAAGTAAAGAAGAAAGGTTGTCCAGTTTCAGGTACTTAACACAGCTAAAGACATATTGTTTGGTTTTTATATGAGAATATGCTTAGTTCCTACCGGGATGACATTTCTAGATAAGTATTTAAAATATGGAACAATGGCAAGAAAAATAGTGCAAATTCGAGTGCATTTGTTTTGAAAACTGAAGAAGGTTTGTAACTTCCTTGGAAGCAAGTTATTGGTGTTTTTCGTATGCACAATCTAGGTTTTAAGTAAAAAGAAAGGGATTTGATCATCTCGGAAGTACATAATATCGTTTTGTATTCATTCGTTTTGTTGTGGAGATAATTACCTTGAGGTATCGCAGTGAAACTATATAAAAACTATATTGCGATTGTGTGTTATATGACTACGCAGAGACACAGTGGTGAGTGATTGGTTATCCATTTTCCTTGCATACGTTGTTTTTCCTACGCAAATTATCACCCAATTCCAGCAAAAACCATCTCGTCTCATTTCATTTTAAGTATTTACAGGCCATTATAAATGCATTTGAAGCTGTAATTCATAAGCAGTTTTTTGGATGCACCACATATCAAACAACCTTTCTATTCAAAATGGTGGTCTTTTACCATGATGATAGAGAGTATCTTCAATGTTGAATTAGTTCACTAACTGCGAAATTGGTAAAATGCTATTCTATTTTGTCTCGTCACGTTCGATTCCATATATTTTTTTTTCCGATCAGAAATTGGAAAAATGTTTTTACAGATCTATATATACATATATATAAATGAATCCCCGTTTCCATTGGTCAAGCGGAGTATCCGGCCCTGAGGCTTGGAATAAACTTCCTATGGAATTAAGATGCATAACCAGCCCAACAGAATTTAGATCCAAACTTAAAACTCACCTATTTAAACACTCATTTCCATAAATTCGCTATTTCATTCAAATATTGCTATCCAATCTGTTGTTGAGCGATGAATTATCTTATTGCGGTTGAGATCGATTAAATTCATTCATTCCTATAAGATTTCTATTAAAGCACATATGCTTTCCTTTAAATACCGTTAACCCATTAAAATCATTTTCAAAACCGTGTTATAAAATTGTAATATCATGTACGAACTCCTTCTTCTTCTGGCGCTAACAATATTAATATTAAAAAAGGGTATAAAATAATTTGTAAAATGTGTAGAATAAAATATGTATGTATGTATACATCTACTACACTATATAAAGAGGTAAGATTTGTTTGTTTGTTTGTTTGCATTGAATAGGCTCCGAAACTACTGAACCGATTTGAAAAATTCTTTCCCTGTTGGGAAGCTACACTATCCCTGGGTAACATAGGCTATATTATATTTTCAAAAAATAGGCATCCTTACTAAAACTTCAATAATGCAACCCAAGGTGTAAAAAAATTACCTAATATATTCTTTACATCGCGTGCGTTGCGAAAACTATTGATGATAGAATAAAATAATGTAATAAAATAAAATACTGTTTTGTTTAAAACCACGAGTTTTATTAATTTTTTGAACCGACCGGTTTCGCTTTACTCAAGCATCATCAGGGTACAAATTAATACTAAACAATAAGTCATAATGTGTGCTTATATAAAACAAAATATAGAGGGAGAAAAATTTTTAGAGAGAGACAAAATATAGAGGGAGACAACATGATACAAATATAACAAACACATCGACGGCCATAAAATACATTAACCTAAGTTCGCAAGTAATGGAAAAAACCGAAAGATAATTATGTGACTAATGGGTTACAGTAATAAATTTGGAGGAACAAAGCATCAACTGACATGGTGGTAAGGAGCACTGGGAATTTTTTTTATTAAGGGTTTATTGGAAAAAGACCTAATATCGGACTACTTGATATGTCTAATTGATTATTAAGTATATGACTTTTGGTTTTTACAGCTTTTTTAATTTCTAGTGCCTCTAAATTGTTAAGTCTGTTACCATGTCCGTTTTTATGTAAGAATTTAGCACCGGTGCTATGACAAAACGTATGATCTTTATCGATCAAATGGTTGGCGAATTCTGAAAAACCGTTATTATTGAGGCAACGAAGATGCTCCTTTATCCTAATATTAACATTACGTGTTGTCTTACCGATATAAAAAGCCGAACAATTATTACAATTTAATTTATATATTCCCGAATGACTTAATTTGTTGTCCTTATCTTTAGAATTAATTAGAAATTTACCTAGATTGTTATTCGTATAAAAGCCAGGTCTGACTTCAGAAGGAAGGTTTTTAACACTTAAAGTAGAAAAATTATTAATGAATAAAATTCGCCGCCATTGATAATTAATATTATTATCATTGATTTGAGGACAAGGACTAGCGAATAAGAATTGATTAATGGCTATTTGTTTTAGTTTTTTATTTAAAATTGTTACAATAATATAAAATAATGTACTACGACTTTGTAGAACACATCATTATTTACAAAAAAGGTCGCGACAGCATGTGTCTATTATGGTTATGCCACAATAAGTATTCTTTTATTTTAAAAATTTAATTTAAATGTCGCCGCTTGAAAAGGATCTTTATTTGTATCTTAGTATTAATATTTATCAAAATAAATTACTTCATATTCAAGACAGCTTCAATACCTTTATTTAACTTTTTGAATTTTTCAATTCGGATATTTAATTAGAAAGATATCACGAGTATAATATTGTTAGTATTAGAAAAAAGTTTCGGATACGGGCCGGGCGGGAGAGGAGTCAAGAAATGCAGTGCCAGGGGTGTTGGCGGGACGGGGGAGCGGGAGAGCGGTGGTGGGGAAGGTGAAAGTGGAACGCTGGAGGGGAATGCACGGGAAAGGACATGTAAGGAGTAACATTTTATTTATTTGAATATGGCATATATTATAAAAGAAAGTCCACAAAAACGTGCAGCTCGCAAAAACTCAGAAACGAGTCCCGGTTCGATCAAGGGAGTTATATAGTGTGGTAGATCTCTATCCCCCCTAGGGAATAAAGGTATGCGTTTTTAAAGGGCGTGCTTTTAAAGATATAAGGGCTGAAAGTTTCGCCCTCTTGAAATTTCTAGAACAGTCTTCCGGAAAGTTCTAGAAGGTTCCATAGCGCTGTAGAAAGTTGTGGAAGGAGTGGCGGAGTATGTCGTGGAATGATCAGGAATAGGGAATCGGGAACATCATTGTGCAACATTCCAGAACACTATCTTATTGTCCCGAGCGAAGCCGGGTAACCCAGCTAATAATATATAAGTCTTAAATGTAAGTACCTAGTTATAATTTTGAATCTTAGTTGTAAGCCTATTGTACTAATTTTATTTTATTGTATGCTTATATGTACAGCACCCTTGACGTAATTTTTCCCGAAAACGGCGCTTTATAAATCAGCCAAATATTATTATTATAACTTCAGAACGACTTTACCTATTTCATTCAAACTTTGGGGATTTGATGTGTGCATGCCCGCGATATTTTTTTATATACAATAGTGAGTTCTGGCATCATGAAATTATGCATTGCTAACCGTTCATCCGATTGCGATGAAACTTTTGTGAGTTGTTGTGAGGACGCCCGCGAAGGTTTCTATATATACTGGTGAGCTCTGGCATTATGAAATTTGTATAAAGAAATTGTAATAGGTGGCACGCGAACTGTTTGAAAACTGAATGTACAGGGACTGAACGTATGGGAGGGTAACCTCGGGGGGAGGGGAAACCGGGAGGGAGAGAGAAGAGGACGCTGGAGAGGAAGGGGAGGCGGAAGGGGAACGGGACGAATGGGAAAGGACACGCAGGGAAAAACAATTGTATCAAAATGCATTACAATAAACGATGTGTTTTTGAAATATTTTTTTTTTTATTATTTATTCCAGTTCCAATTTAATATTCATCGCTAAAACAGGACAACATCTGTCGGGTCAGCTAGTTTGATATATTTTATGGTTTATTATGAAATGGCACAAAAAAATCCCCAATTAGAATTTACGCCGAGATGTCTTCTATTCCAGTAATTCATTGAAGATTCCAGAAGGAGTGAACTTGGCAGGAGTGAAAGAGGTACAATCGTTTTGAATTATTCCTGACAAAGACGGGCTAAACATCTTGATACTGCAGTTGATTATCTAGAAAATTCAATGGCCTTAACAGTGCAAAAGTTCCTTGTTTCGCTTCCTGTATTCTCGTACAGGAAAGCAAGTCTTACCAAGTTGGGCGACTTGTCTTTGTTCAAAACATACCAAGCTCAGTCACAGAATATTTCATTGGGAACATTACGCTTGCCAAGAATTCCACAGCAATGAGTCCCGTTTGTTTATACGCAGTAAGCAAATCACTTTCTAAAATTTGGATCACTGATTGTAATTTAATTGTTTATTCGTCCAGAGGCAAATGATGCTGTAAGCGTAATTGAGATTTCACGGTGTGTTATAGTATATGTATAGTTTCGTGAATTGACGTTATTTCGTGTAAGATTTTACGCGTGGAATGATCTGATTTTCTAAAAAAAAGTGTTCCACAGGGTACATTCTTAGGACCACTTTTATTTTTATTTTTCACCATAGTTTCACAATGAATCGTTCGGGATACAATAATTATTATAAACACATCAAGAGATAATACAAACCAATAAACTTAATAAACATGTTATTATAAAGCTTAAAACCCGTGTAAAAATCTGAATCAGAAAAAACTATCGAAACAAAAATTTTGGCATTTCGTGTGAACGTCACTATTTCAGCTAGCAAATTGTTATTTCTATCATAAAGAAGTTTTGAAAAATCATCATTTAATCGCGAAGAATCGGCAAGACGTTATAGGCATTGATGATTGCATATTTTCAATCGTTTAATACTACTTCTAATACCATAAAAGCTGACGAAGCATACGTTCAGCTATAATTTGAATAACCGGCCCTCGACATTTGAGTTTACCAGTCGATCGATCGATCGAACTATATTTATTCGCCGGTTGCATTTGGCATTTACATAGCGGGGCGGCAAGAGCTACTCGTACCAGAGTACTAAAATGTCGCTGTGAGGGTCTGCCGAACGTAATAAATTATAAATGCTTGTTAGCGCTTTAGTTTCGCCATTAAAACGGATCATACAGATAAATTGAGTACTATGCTAGTTATTAATTAACAACGTGTTCGATAAATATAAGAACAAAAACAAAACTTTGGTCGAATCTCCGCCATTTTTTGTTGTTGTTATTAAAAACACTAACATCAAATTGGCTTCTAATTCTTCTTAACTTGGTCCCTCATTGCTAAGGATCGGGATCAACCACTCTAATTTGCTTGGTGAACAAGACTCTTCCACTCCTTGCTGTTCTGCGCTGTATGGAGAGCCAAGATCGCCTGCTTTCCTGACACCAGTATTATTTAATCACTCCAAAGCATTGGTGATCTTCGTCTGTTTCTTCTGCCTTCCATTTTCCAGTGACCATGAATTTCTCCAGGTTCAAGTTCTTAGTTTGGCAAACAAAGTATCCAAAGTAAATTAGCATGCGCTGTAGGCAGCCAGTTCACAGTTATTTACATTATCGATGCCTAGCTCTTCGTGATTAGATCAAATTCTTTAGCAAGTGCATTCAAGCCTTTTACTACAGCTGTTCTAGATATGATCCGATAACTGCTATGAGCATTTCTTGGCGATGTATCTATGATCTATCAGTTAAATAACCATTTTCGATTAATTTTTACTACGAATCGGAGGTAATTCTTCGGAACAAACGTCAACGGTTAGTACGCACTTTTTTTTGATAAAACTTTTAGATTCTTCTTAATTACCATAAAAGACAACTATTTGCATTGGGGGAGGTTGAAAATGTTACATTTTTAATTTTAGTTACGTAAATTGAAAATTTGCTTTAACACTGTCAAATCACTCTGTTTGCAATATTATTGTTATTTTAATATGCTGGTATTACTGATATTTTACATTCCATGTTACACAAACCTAGCGTAGCCGCTAAACTACTTGAAAACTGGGATGTTTTTCTTGCCTTGACGTGAGTAGGCGTTATAAAGGGGCACTTTCTTTTTAATCACAAACCATGTTACACAAACCTAGCGTATAGGTTTTTCGGTTACTTTTTCGGCCTTTGAATATATTGCCATGAAGTCAGTTACGGTATGATGTAGCCTTCCATATAGTACCAGTAATACCAACATAATAAAATGACAATAATCATTACAAATTGCATATGGTGAAGCGTTGTGTCTAAATACGAAAGCAAATTTTCAATTTACGTAACTAAAATTATAAATGTAACATTGTCAACCTCCTCCAATGCAAATAGTTGTCTTTTATGGTAATTAAGAAGAATCTAAAGGTTTTATAAAAAAAAGTGCGTATTAACCGTTGACGTTTGTTCCGAATATTTACCGAATCGGATTACATTATGAATACCAACAAAATATGCTCTGGATACATTGAACGTTTTTCTATAATTTCGCTTGAGTAGAATTAAAATAAAATTGTTAATTACTTCATAAAAAATATTAGAGTAAACCAATAAATTATGTTTTTTTCCAATATTGTATTTGTATTCCTTTCTACTATTATTCCGCAATATCAATTCGAAATAAATGACGTAAAGACATTAAAAATATTACAATAAAAACCCATAGTTATAATTTTATACTAAATTAATCAAAAGATAATTTATCAATGATCATATCGAATGCTGTAACAGCAATAAAATCAACCTTGGTAGAGATAACGACTATTTAAAGAAACATCTAAGCATTAAGCCATTGCTAATTCTAAATAATTAACGATTTAGAAACGCTAAAAAAGACAATAAAATTTAAATAGGATACCTAAAACACGCAGAATAGAAAACAATAGGCTTTAGTAAGGACAGACGGAATCATTAATTTATGTGTGTTTCATATAAATTTAAATTTTAAATGAGTCAGGCGAATCGATAGATTCAAATCTGGGATAAATGAAACCAAAGCAAAGCGTTGAAACCTTATCGATCACAGTATTAATGCTTAATACGGTGTCTGCGAGAGAGGTCGACAACCCCAAGAAAATATTATATATATTGTAGCGCGATAATTTATATCCACACTTTTTATACAGTAATCAATCAATCACTCTAGGTTAACTGAAAGAATTTCAGTCCAGCCAGAGGTTTTTTTTTTGAAGATGCGCGGGTAGAACCGGAAGGCAACTCAACTTTCTCGAGGTGCCACATGATCTTTTATCGATCATCCCATCTGTGACAACTAATAGTATCCCTCGCCCCTTATTAGCAAAGGGCGAAGCAATGCGGGAAAGGTAAGGCATTCGAGATTGATTAACTCTCAATATACGCTCGAAATAATAAGATGGTTTTGTTACAATACATATATCATAAGTATGATACATTATAAAATATCGAATACAAGGTCGATGTAAGCGTCATGAATAATGACGCTCAGACGATTTGGACATATGGAGCGGATGAACGAAGAAAGGAATGTAAGATATGAGGCGAAAGTGAAATGTTATAATGGACCTGGCACTATCAATGATACAATGTCCAAGAGTAGAGCAATGTCCAAGAGTCAGCTTAACCGAAGAGTATGTACGAGAGATCTATGAACATTATTGAAGCCAGGAGTACGTGCCAAGATAGAATAGTGTGGCGATCCATTCTCTCTGAAGTTTTTTTATCCCTGCGGAGAAACGGGGGATGGTTACTTAGCCAGTTCACTAAAATATATTGAAATAATTTGATCAAAACAAAAGTTAATTTTGGATTTGAGGACGAAATACTTAACCAAACTAAATACAAAATTATAAATCAAAAGATATAGCAAATATCTAGTACTGGTGTGAGCTATTTTATTTAGTAGTGTTTTTAATTATAAAATATAGACTAAATGAAAATAAAAACAATATTTTATTTAAAATACAAGATAATCAGCATCGTACCATTGGAATTACATAAAATCATTGATGTTTGATCTGTCTTGGCTGATGATCCAAGACTTGGTAACTGATTAGTATTTCAAATTATTTGTGTTCTGCCTAATGGCCAGTGGAAGCATCTAAACTTTATTCAGCAAAAAGGTGTTTTAACGAAACTGATGTAAGATATTAGGCCCTCTGGTTCTAGGCCACGAGCAGTTTGGATATTGTCAAAAACAGTTCTGTGTTTCAAGAGATGTGCTAGTAAGTCCAAAACACAGATTCTCTTAAAGAATTAAGTTTGTATGAAAATAGTAGCGTTGTCGTTCCTCTTAACGACCCGGCCCCTGCTACAGAATCAGACAGCGAATTAAACGAGATTACACAACTATATTAGTACTTAGAAAACAAACAATATAATTGTACGGTTTCCGAAGCTTGTTTCTACGAGCCAAAAGTCAAAGTTTGTAGGCTGTTTTCTATGTAGAGAAGTCAGACAGAGGACATACGCATTGAAAATATATTCCCTAGAAGGGTCACCTACGCAGATCGACAGTTTAAAGTTTATCCAGCTAAAGAGGGTTGTTTATTTGTTGCATAAATTACTAATAATAATAATTTGTCATCGAATTACAGAATTTTTCCAAGGTATTTAAATTTTATATATTTCTTCTTTTTTAAGATGTCGTAAAAATAAACACCATTTTAGAGACTAGATTACCAATTAGGTTTTTATACTTGAAAAATCTATACTTAAATGTTTTAAAAAATACATATTTTAACTTCAAACATGGAAAAGGTTTAAAAAAGGCTTACCACAAACACTTTAAGGCAAAACGTCGAAAAATTTCAGATAATTCAAAATTCAAAAAAATTGTCCTTTTATTTAAGAAATTTGCAAAAAACCTGTCACTTCACTTAACATCTCGTATCTTTATGCGCCAGTATACCGAAATGCAATGTTGCCAGTTCTTTAGCAGCACAGTTAAATATATTTTTTAGTAATAATTCGAAAAAGAAAATGTACAGTCATTGTTTAATGTATAACTAAAACACCGCTTAACGATTGGGAAGTTGTTTTTATTAGTTAGGCTGTTAGTTTTAGAGACACACAGGCCAGAAAACGTTTAATTAATTTCGTAAGAAGTAAGGAAAAGTTGAGCTTACTTTGGAAGCACGGATACGCCCACAAAACACTTATATCTGTTTATCTCTTCAGAGGTTGGAGATTTATTCCAAGTGACAAGGTTTGCGGTGAGACGCGGAATGTAAAATGTTCATAAATTATGCCCACGTCTGAGCTCTGTTAGTTGTCAGAGGTCAAAAAGGGAAAAAAGGAAAAAAACACCAGAAATAAATATCACATTTTTTCATAAGTGACCCTACACAAGAGTATTAAGAAACATAGATAATAGAAACAAAGAAAAATGTGATGAATGTCGCCGAGCTAGGACCAAACTGCACGGTTGGAAAAAAAACCCTCGCTGCCAAACCCGGTCAAAGGCCTTAGAAATGTCTGCACCGTTTGGGTCTCATATTCATATATTTAAATTAGAGAATTTTAAGATGTACTTTATAAACACGGTTTCATGGTTTTTTTTAACTTTACGTATCATTTTTCAATCGTAATTAATGAGACCAAAAAGAATCCAATAATAATAAAAATTATATCTATTTCTTTTTTATGAATCACTCTAACCTATATTAATATATTTTTATTTATTATAATGCGATATCGCATCTTAAAACGACATCTTCAATTATACCAGAATTGAAACTCCATAAAATAAATGTTTAAATTTTCACGGGTAATTTTTTGTATTATCTAATTATTTGCTATTTTTTTTTGTTTAAAGTTAAAAGGAAGAAATCCATACATGGTTTTATTTAGACTATACTACACATGTACAAACTGGTAAAATTAAAATTATAAATTAATAAATAGGATTAAACTTAACAGTAAATTAATTATATTAAGGATGATAATAGTAAAAGAGACGTTACTTGTTTGTGGAGGTCCGAGGGGTTAACGTACAATTCAACTTCAATATCCAATTTCCCTTTTCAAATAATCTAATAAAAAGGTTTAAAGGGGTGTATTAGCCACCAAGCTAACATATTATAATTTATAATCCAATCCCTTTGATCAAACTAATCGGATTTCATATTTAATATGCTACAACAGTTTGCAGGCAAATCGCTGGCATTAAAGGGGAAAGGGACAATCCTTTGATAAACGCTATAGGTATTTTATGAACTTCGTGTACTTTACTACGTAATAAATCTTTATCAAAATACTATTGCTAGGAAAGGAAGGAGAGGAAGTTCTTGTTTCTGTAAAAAGACCCTTCAGATAGCATCCCCAAAGATTAAGTAGGCGCTTAGGAATATTATTTTTCTCAGGGCCTATGCCATATATGTACGCAACTTCCGACTGTTCTATAATCCAATCAAAATAGATAAAAGTAAAGAAAAAAGCACGAGAAAACTCAACGAATTTCTTTTGGTTTCTTGGCCTAATTTATTCTCCGACGTCGTCGCAGAAAATTCGATGAAAGCAAGTCAGTTCCCACTTAAACTTTGTCCCAAGAGAGTAGTAGAGAAAACATATGAAGACGTTCACATCAAAGAATAATAATTTACATTTGGTTTTAATCGAATTGTAAAAAATTGTGGAATTGCTTCAACTATCAACTGTTAAATAAGACCTAGATGGACGTACATACAAAAGAAGAGATTTAAAAATACATTTATACTATTTTGACAGATTTGAAAAAAGACGTAAAGGCGGAAAAATCGACGTTTTTGTAAAATTACACAGTAGTTGAATTGATTAGTAGAACTAATAATGTTGTCATAATATACAGGTTGTCTGGAAACTAGTAGAAATCGGTAGTACAATAATACAAAGGAAAATATTGATGAATCTAAAAAACATTTGGAGTCGACTTAGTGAAATAACTTTGTTGATTTGAGCTTTCATTTGACGAATAAATTGATGATAAAATATTTTAGGTTAAATTTGAAAACAAAATTATCGCTAGGAGGTTAATATCTATCAATTGCTTAGTGTTTTTTCAAATGTGTAAACCCTGCTCCAAAAACCTTTTTTCACACATTGGTTGCCAAAAAAAAAATTTGGACTTGCAAAGACAAAGTTTGTTTAACTGGACTTTAGATAGAAAACCTAAAATATTTTTCTCTTGTTATATATTATTTTATTCAACTAGAAAACAAAAAGAATACGACATGTATGAGAAAATTTATATTTTTGTTATTATTATTATAATCAAGATGGTAGCTAGTGGAGGTAACGGGATTCGAAGGAAAACTCAATTGTGTCATATTTCTTGCTATATCCACACAATTTTAAAAATTTTTATGAGAACTAGGCACCGTTTGGACCTTTAAAAATGTGGGTTACCCACTTTGCAAGTACATAGTACCTAAAGTGTACCCTGATCCATGATACAACCCATTAAAGGTTATTTTAAAATCTAATACCATTAATCTCAGGTAGGGATATCATAAAAAAGGTTAGTTGGTTGAATTTCCCACCAGGCGGAGGCGTTGGGCGAAAAATAACCCCCCCCCCCCACACTTTACTTAATACCTATCTCATCGCCGCTGACCTAATTTCCTTCTATCTTAATATCATCAGCAAACTGATGCACAGAATGATAATAGGTACATAGCGTTTGTATCGTTAGACCTTTGTTGGTTGACGTATATTGTGATATTTTCGGACACAAACCAGCCCCTTCTCCAGGTGTACAAAAACTAATAAAAAGTGAAACAATGTTTTTTTTAAACGCGAATATCGCAATGTTTGTGCACTCAGCAATATTTCCCGATGTAACATAGATTCCCAAAGTTAGGAATTTTATTTATTTACTAGCCGGTATGCTTTGCAATGCTACATAAAGAAATTGTTTGGCTAAATCCTATAAATGTATGTTTTTTGTCTCTTTTTAGTGTCGCTTTACGGACTACGACATTCCCAGTTGAGCCTCATAAGCAAAAATGCATCTAGACATTTTCGATGGGCACATCCAGATGTACCTTATATTATAACATATTCATAAACACAAAAGGCCTCGTACATCACAATGTGACCATTGAAACCAACTAGCTGCCTTTTTGCTTATGACGGCAGTAATACACCTCACATAGGAAGTACTTACACGACAGCCTACATGTAAATGGATAATCCATCGCCCCCAAACTCCCCGATTTACGACGTAAAAGGCCTCCCAAAGGCTGAGGAACGAGGAACGTGGGATGAATTGAAACGAAGGGATTAATAATTATTTGGAACCTTGCCAGCATTGAAGCTTTCTAGCTGATTGATTGATCTTTTTTTTTTTTTAAAGGTCAATAATAATTCATTGATTTTTTTCACCCTGAATGATTTACTTAGGACAATTGTTTCGCAGAAATTCACGTGTGACAAAGTCACATAATGGCCATTCAGGGTCACTTTATTTTTTAAAGGTTTCCGTTAAATGTCGATTCTAAAATCGTTTCGGCTTTTGAACAAATTGTGATCTGCAGAAGAGGATGATACCATGATGCTAACCCATAAAGGCCTCGGCCATATTTTGTCAGAAGGTGAAAATATTAACGTTTTGCAATAAAATCAAAATAAATGGAATATTTCTTAATGTATACGAAAACTAAAAACTGTTTTTGAACGGTGATAAAAAATGCATTCAAAATAAGCATATACATTTTTGAATATAAATTTTTTGAATGCAAACATTCAAAAGTTTTTAAAAATGGCTCACCTTACGTTTTTCTAACTAAAATTACTGATAACGAAAAAAATAAAATATTCCAAAAGTTATTTTTTTTTTCAAATTGGGTTACAAATACTTAGGTTTTATAAGGGTATATATTTTACACATTAATTTTTAATTTTTTATATATTTTTTATATATATTTTTTATTTATTTTTTATTATTGTATAAAAAATTGCATACAATTGGAATTTCCTACCCGCTAAGCTACTGCAATTAGCTACTACTATAATTCGTGTTGTTTTCTCTTTCTAGCACCATTTAGAATGTAGATCATATTTTTCAATATAATAGTAAATAAGTGAGACACAACGATTTCTATGAGACCTATCTGAGTTATTCCGAAAAGCAAATAAATTCACCTGACGGGGCTTGTCAGCTTATTACAATTTGATATAAAGCTGAAACGCACCTAAAATCAGCGTTCAACGGGGAAAAAAAACAAATGGCGTTGAATGGGCATTTGATAACAATGTTACATTTAAATTTCTGCTGAACAACTGGACCTGATTAAAATAAAGACATAAAAAGTGCATGATAAAATAACATATAACGTCGCATCCCCGCATCTCTAAATAACATGGTTATCAAAATTCACAAATATACCTACTCGTAGTTTGTTGTGTTAAAATGGACGAACTGTCGGTGAAATTTGACATTTAAATGGTTGATTCCCCATTGTACGCAGATTCTCGGTTCGTTACAGCTATTTATCAAATTACGATCAATTAATAAGCAAAACAACATGACCGCTGTGCTTGACAACTGACATCAATTTGACCAAAAGCCAAAAGCTTCAAACAGGCCTTGAATCGGTATTTAAACGGGATCGATCAAATGTCAAAAATACAAAATAGCGATAGCTAAGTTTTATTAGCTATCGCTATTTAGTTACATTAGCTCTACACAGGAGGCCCGGAGGAAAAAAAGCTCTAGGGGTATTTTTAGAAAGGAATGAAAGGAAGTTCTGGAAAGGAAAATAGTTAAGTGCTAGGTATGGATGGATAGGAATCTGGGGTTTGATATGTCCAGGAGTGGCGCATGTATGAATCCACCCCTCCCATTAGTGTGCAAGACGGTGGGTTGAGAAAATCCCGCTGTAGAGATCCAAATATCTCCCTCAACCAGTACTTCCCGATCCGGCCTGCCACTTCAGAATACCCGAATAAACCTCACCCCATGAAAACGTAGCGAAACACTTCGGGTGACCTATGGCAGGGGTGTTGATAATCCAATAAATGGCTCCCGGGGCGGCGGTTCCATATCCGCCCCTCAACCGTTCTCTCTCTCCAAGGGTTAAAGCGTAGAATATTCATTAGATGAATAAGGTTCAAAGAAAGATTTTTAAAACACGCTTAACTGTGCGAGAATATGTCTTTCACAAAGGTTTAAAGATAATTCTTTGAAGGAAATAAAATACTTTTATTCCTGTCACAAGTAATTTCACTCCACCCTGTCGCGTGCGATTTTCTCGAGAGATATAACTTTAGGAGTAACACAGTTTCGCTGTTTAAAATAATTATATTTCTCGTCGGTGTTGCCAGACTGCCGTTATCTCAATTTAAAAATGAGTCCTACAGCCCCTCGGCGGAGGATACTAGTGGAATGAGTTACACAAATACCCGCGAGACCTGCTGAAATATGTAGTCGCTCGTCGCTGGAAAATATATATTGGCAGTTTTGTGGTTTAGAATGAAAATAGCGATTTAAATAAAAACATAAGACAAAGAGAGCCACAGTTCTTAATTAAAATAAAGTAATAGAAGTGTAACTTTGATGTTTAATTACATTTTATTGAAGTGAAAATTTTTTTAGCACCGTTGTAATTTGAAACTCAATGAAACGAAAAATAGCGGATACTAAAAAGAGACAAACACATATGTAAATCTATAGGATTTAGCCTGCGAGAGAATAAGATAGCAATGAAGTATTTATTTAATTCATGGGCAATCGGTTCCAATATAATAGGATAAATCCACAATCCCACGCAAGTCTCCTTTGGTGTAGTTGTATAAAGCGCCTGGCAAACCTCAGCGGTCGAACATTTAGCGGACCAAGGATCGAATCCAACGAAATCCAAAAAAAAGATATTTTCATAAAATCAATATCTAATCTTAAAACCACTCCAAAATGAACAGGCAAAAGAAAACACAAAAGACTCCGAAGAAGATGACCAAATGTATAGGAATTAGTGCAATAAAATTCGGCGACAAAAATATGGAAAAATCATTCTTCATATTGATAAAAAGAATACTTCGTAGTCTCCCCACCCTTGACTACTTTAGTTTTCTGAGAGTTTCACTACTACCGCGTGTGAATTGCACACTCTGTTTTTTTTTTTATTTTAAAAGGGGAAGGCGGACATTAAAGTTAAGTTATCTATCATTGGTGACCGTCCCTTATTCGACAAAATGACAACACGTCTGTTTGACGAAGACTCTGTTTATGAACTGTTTTTTGGTAGATAGTGTGTTTCTATACAGGGTGTATAAAAACGTAAAGGAATTTAACAAGCGGTTCCTAAGCATATTTGGGTTAAGGCCCGGTAGTAAGCACTCAAAAAGAAGAAGAAAGGGAGATGTGTAAATACGAATGTTAGAGGGAGCGCGCGAATATTAAAAACGATAATATTTAAGCGAAAATTGTAAAAATGTTTAATAAAACACGACTCGTTTAAAATAGAGCAAAAATCTTTTCATACATATAACTTATAAAATATCTGAAAAAACGTGTTTATAATAATTTACGGAGCACACTTTTCTATTTTTTCTATCGAGGGAATTTCGTATAATTACCGTTTCGGGGTGGTAAATATAGGCATAGTTATTATCTTAAAAAATAAGATATATTTTTTAGAAACTTAAAAGTAAGAGAAATATATTATAAAACGGTAGAAATTCG
Organism: Limnephilus lunatus; assembly: GCA_917563855.2. Taxonomy (NCBI): domain Eukaryota; kingdom Metazoa; phylum Arthropoda; class Insecta; order Trichoptera; family Limnephilidae; genus Limnephilus; species Limnephilus lunatus. The sequence goes on along the minus strand of OU830593.1, from coordinate 2,509,786 downwards.
AAAATGTTGGATGTTTGCTATGATGAAGGAAGAGTAAGAACCCGTGATGCTTGGACGGGAACCCGACACTTTGGACAGCTTGACAAATTAAGCGATCAAATCAAGTACATTATGCTTTTATGGGTACTCAATATTAAATGACGGAACATTTTTCAGACATTTCAAACTCCCGAAGAACTTAAATAATAATTTTAATTGTGAATGCAATCCAGATTGTAGATTTCCGACAATCCGAAGAGATGAGAAACGTGTTTATAATCGTATGCAGAATCTCCCATCTACATATCTATAATCTACCAGCCGACGAACACTGGACAAGTTGGAATAGAATCTAATTATCACCTTTTTACGCATCGAGCTAAACCAGATTTGGTAGACCGGATTTGCATGGAGTCGGCAGAGACGTAATCGCTGCTTCGACTTGATTTGATTCGTTTGACATTGAAAGAATACTGAAGGTGTTCGAAGCCAATAAGCAAGTCTTGGAAATTAGATTTGGTAGATGATATGTATTTTTACCCATTGTGGCAGAGAAAATATTAATATTTGTATGATCGTATAGATAATTCTTTTTCCTAAAAATCCTCCCCATAGCTTTCTCAAAGTTGACACAGGCCCCAAGGGAAATTGTTTTCTTCAGGGCCTCCTATGTGGAGCTAAAGTTAGTAAAAAACACCTCAAGAGCGCTGTACAAATGTATACATTATTTCTACAATCTTATTTCTAATTGCAGACTAGACAAATCATTTTAACAACTTATAGCTAACAGATTGCAACCACCGGTCGTCGATCACTAATACAAAACTATATGTAAAATACGACCAATGAAAGCGATGCTGCGTAAACATGTACATATATTATTTTATTTATACTCAGAACTAGCAGAAAATATACTGGCAGAATATATACAGGACCATAATTACCTGTGAGGTCAATTGAGATTAACACTGTTTATTGAGGTACGAGTACTTGGCTTTGTCCTCAGAACATACAAACATTTTAAAACAATAAAAACGATGAAAATGCTGAACTTCGCGAATGAACGCAGTTTTTGGAGTAGGGCTCTCAAGTTTGGAAGTCCAGGTATATATCGGATGAAGAAAGTGCAGCACGATACCTTGATTTTCGGGTCTATCGCCCCATCTGAGTCAGGTGGAGTTAACCGCATTTTTTAGAATTTCGTTAACCAAACGACATAAAAATTTCGCAGACATACTATTTTTTACAAAAAATAGCTACTTCTGTATAGATTGCCCGGAATTACTCGGTGGAATTCAATTAGTGTCCATCAGACAAACCAGACAAAACCGCACCTTAAACATCCCTCAATGCAACAAACACTAACTCGAAACAAAATACATTTAATCACCGCGTTTTACACATTTTTAATTGCAAGTGAGCTCAAGAGCGGAATTTGGTAGCCACACCTTGTCTGGAACCTTAAAATACTTGAAAAGCACTAGACTCTGCAGAAAAGGGCAGTGCGTTTAATAGATTTTTTTAACATTAAACCTATACAGGAGGCCCTGAGGAAAATAATTTCTCTCAGGGCCCATGTCATATTTGGAGATGCTGTGTGGAGAGTTTATTTAAGGAAATAAAGGAGAAGTAACTCTGGAAATAAAAAAGGCACAACAGTGGGTAGGAATCTAGGGGTTAGAGTGTCCAGGGGGGACGGACGTATGATTCCATCGCTTCCGTTGCGATTCAAGGCGATGGGTGGAAAGAGTCCGGCTGGATAGGTGAAAAGATTTCCTTCAACTAATTTCTCCCGATCCGGCCCGCCACGCAGTAGGTGGGAAAGCTTCCGCGCCAAGACCTAGGCAAACCCCATGAATTAATTTATTGTTGGGATATATAATTATAGCAGCATTTTCGATTTTTCGGCGAATCCACTTTATGGAGGGGCGTTTGAATCTGCGCTTCAATGTGAAAGTTACATTTTTTCATACAAAGCTTTTAAACTCTCCATGAAACACTAAACTTGATTAAATTAAACTGTTAACTTCGCTCTTAACCAGGTTAATTGTTTAATTTTACTTTAACTAGGTGTAGTAATATTTCTTATGTAATTATGGATAAGATGTTTATACCAGATGTTCTATGATCTATCGATTTATCAAATTAAATTTATTGGATGGCCACAACTCGTACAGGTAAGCTACAATGACCACTTAAAGACGATGGGGAAAACTGTTTCAATTATCCCCATAGTGTGGACGATTGAAACAGTATATGGGGATAATTGAAACACTCTAAATATCTATGGAATAATTGGAATAATTTTAATCAATGTTAAACATTTTCATTATTAAAACAGTACCTACTCAATGAGATCATGAATAGTGATTAAACATATCACAAGTATTTTAAAAATTATAAACATAAATGTCTTGAAATGAAACAACTCTTAATATATTTTTTATTATTTGTGTTTACGTGCTCTTAGTTATACTTATTATGAGTATTTGGCATAATCAACAAACTTTTACTGCGATATTATCCTGGAGCAGAATAGAACGGTATTAAAAATAAGTTTTTTGCTTTCATACAAAAGTGCTTGTTTCAACCATCACACTGTTTCAATCATAACAATGTAGAATTTACCTCTGAATTAAGAGCATTTTTTGTGTGTAAAATTCAACAATTAAGAAGTCGAAAAAATAAAAATTTATTGAATTTATGGTTTGGGATGTGACATCATTATACAAAATATCGCAATATTTTAGATTTTTTTTTAATAATCTGTTAAGTGGCATTAAAATCTATTAAACAAGTAAATATTATCTATTAAAAGAAAAGAAAAATTTGGGTGTGCAATTCACATGCGGTAGAAGTGAAATATACAGAAAACCAAAGTAGACAAGAGTGGGGACTACGAAGCACTTTTTTTATTAATGTGAAGGGTGATTTTTTTCTTCATATTTTTGTCCTTGGATTCCAGTGCACCTTTTCCTATACATTGGTCACCTTATTTGTGGTTTCTTCTTCGGAGTCTCTAGGTGTAGTTTTTTTGCCTGTTCATTTTGGAATGGTTTGAAGACTAAATATTGATTTTACAAAATAATATTCTTTTTTGATTTCGTAGGATTCGACCGCGATGAATGATTATCAAGTTATAAAAGAACTTTGCGATCTACGGACGAATTGGTGTATTTTTGAAAATGAATAAGAAATTTGGTAAAATCTTCTTATTGCATCCAGACAGATTTGTTCGTGGTACCGATACTACCAATCGGACTATCTTTTAAGAAATGGCTTAATTGATACGTAGAAATGTGAATATCGGCGGAATTAAGTTGCCAGTTGCATTTGTCGCTACAGACAGTTATGAAAGTTCCTCGTTCGGCCGACGTTACTGCATCTACTTGCTGTTCCTCTCTCCTGGCTATGCTCTTGCTCTCCTACTATATCTCTTGCTTTGCTCTCCTGGCTATAAACCGATTAGGTTTTTGAACAGTTGTGACACCGGTCTCATCTACGTTATAGACGTCCTTTGGTTCAAATTTAAAACTATCCATAACGTTCGCTAAATTGTTGAAAAATTCATCAACATTATGTCAATTAAAACTTGTTGCTTGTGCCATACTCGTGGCTTGGGCACATCTTATAGATAATAAATTCTGGATGGCGCGCGAAAATCCTCGGAGCCATTCTATTCCGGCCATCCCATTTGTGTACCATGAATCTGGCCTTGCCAGGTTGTATGTACCGTGTGGTCAAATCAAATGCCAATTGTCTTAAATCTTTTGAAGATAGCCCAAAATAGGTAAACGTTGGCTGTTGTTTTAGATAGTTTGCAACCTCGGTTTCTTGAGAAGGGGAACACACTTTCTTCATAACATAATTTTTTTCTCTGTTGTTTTGTACTTACATAATTGATAAAACAATGTATACTATTAACGTTGATTTTTTTTTATTATAAATGTAAAAAAATCAATAAAGATATGTTATTACGAAATTGTCACGTGAGGGTGTGTGACGTCGAATGTGGTCGAATGAGATCGACTTCATCAACCAAGATCACAGAAGTTCACCATTCAAGATCACAGAAGTACATTAGACTTAATGATTTGAATTTGAATAATACTTAATGATTTAAATTTCTGACCTTTTTTCATTATAACTTTTAAATTTTCCCTCAGTGTGGATGATTGAAACATGGTTATGATTGAAACGTTGCAATCATCCCCACACGAGTTGTTTCAAACATCCCCAGGCTGCATTTTCTGCTTCAAAGTCAAAAACATGCCTTTTAAATAGACATTAACGCCACGCCAATGCATTATAAATACTCTTGAATAGATAAAGAAGAGAATGTAATGAAACATTTCGTCAAGCTGCGAGAGTAAAATGAGTTATAAGATAAGCAATAATGTCTTAAATATTTACGTTTTAGTGCGAAATTCAATAATGTCCCCTACGCACGATTGAGTCACTCGCCGGCTACTGCGCTTTTGTAGAAACGTCCCAACAGACCTGACGGAGTTTCGAGTATTGTATCACACTCTTAGGTATTATAGTTTTCGAGTAAATTGAGATGTTTCAATCATAACGTGTTTCAATCGTCCCCAGTCTACCCTACTGTGTTCCTATAATGAATCATAAAATAAAATATATTTGAAAATGGCGTTTTTTAAACAAGAAAATTTGGTCGCTCAATTTGTGTTCAAAGTAAATCGGTCGTTTAATAATAATAATAATAATAACAGTTTATTCCAGAATGTATGCAGGGGTAGTGCAATGCAATACATTCCATATTTTGAAACAAAAAATGGGTTAATGTTAAAAATAAAGTAAATAACAACATATAAATAAATTTAAAAAAAAAAAAAACGAATAAGCATGAACAACATGAGAAAAATAATAATAAACGTTTGTAATTTAATTTTAAGCCCATCAAAATACTTCATTCAATAATTTTTAAAAAAAATTGTCAATTTGCCTCTAAAATAATGATTTTTTTTTTCTTTTTTAGCTTATATTTTAAAATTTAAAAGACAAATAAATAAAATAGTATATAAACATATCCGTACCAGATATTTCTTAAAACTACTAACAACTAAAACTACAAAACTAATTTTTCAGGTTCGTTGGATATTTTGGCTGAAATCCAAATTCAAGTTTTTTTATGAAAAATACAGCACTGCTGTTCCTCATAAAATGCATTCGCTAATATGTAAGGAAAATCATAAACGAAGCTCCGGGAACCAGAAGGTAACAGAGGGTGAATATGAATCGTTCTAATAGGTCACAAGATAGTATGTGAAAGAAGATAGTAAGGAAAGTGTAATTATTGGGGGTGAGGTGGGGTGTTGCAGAGGACAAAGCGGATAAGGGCGACACGGGGGTAAGATGAGAATAAAATGGGATGAGATGGGGTAAGATAGATAACGGTTAGATTCACCGAACTGATGGCGCAGTAACCCAGAAATTTACGATTTTATATTATATTTTATGGATGTTAGTCGAAGCGTAAAATACCTGGGACATTTATCACAAACTACCTGAAAGACATCGGGAATGTGGAAAGACAAAGAAGACCGATATCTGTTAGAGCAGGTATGATGTCAAGGCGTTTTAACTTTTGCAGTCAGAACGTAAAAATAATACTATTCAATGCATTGATCAAATCGCTGTATGCGTCAAACAGATTATATTGCATCTCAAGGCAAAACCTGAAAGTCGCTTACAATAATGCTTATCGCCAACTGTTCCGCCTACCGCGATACTGCAGCGCTACGGAAATGTTTCTGGAGAGGCGAGTGCATACTTTTAGAGCCCTTCTCCGCCACCGCGTGGGAAGCTTTTGGCGCAGACTACGTCAGTCGAAGAATACAATCAACACTATGATGGTTGGCTGGACGGAGTCTCCCCATCCTCCATAAATGGTTGCTCGCATACATTTTTGTGTTTAATATTTTTCATTTCATTTTTTATATTTTTCAGGGCTTGTTCGTTTTTATTTTATGTATGTATTGTTATTTTGTTTCTTTTTTTATTTGTTAATTATTATTTGAATAATTTTTTCTTTATTTGAAATATGAAATGTATTGCATTGCACTACCCCTGTATACATTCTGGAATAAACTGTTATTATTATAGATGAGTACATTATCAAAAAAATCTTACAGTCCCATCTTAGAAATGTTCCCTTTCTCCTCCCACTACTCTTAACTAATCTCTAGTCACGCCCCCAACCCCCACTTCAACACCTAGACATAGATTATTTCATCAATTGTTTTGTAATCTCAAGTTAGTATATTTTGCTGTGAAGAAGGAACGGTTGTTCCGAAACCGGTCGGCAGATAAAAAAAAACTATATAGTGGTTTAAACAGAGTAATATTGTTTAATTTATCAAGAAAATAGATAAAACGTCGTTATCACTAGGGCCTTACTAATAATAATAAACGTGTTTTAAATTTTACACAATTGATAAAATAACATTAATGTATCGTAAATGGTTGTTAATATATTGTTTAAAACTTAAAACACATTTATAAGTTAGGGGGTCAGAAATTTTAATAAATTCCGGGACGAGGACGGATAGTGATAATTCAATGGAGTAAAAACTCTAACGGAAAAAGGCAATTATGCAGCTGATGTTGAATTAAATTAAAAGTTTCAATCAAAATTTTTATTTTAAAATATATATTGTTACCTTTAGAAGTACGGAGAAGTATTCGGATTAATAAAACATGATTTCCATCTCACCTGAAAAAAAAGAAAACATAAATTAGATTCGTGTGGTTGTATACATTAAATAATTTTCCTAAAATGTGTACGGTTTTCAATACCGAGTTCGCTTTATTGACGGAATGCTAATATGAAAATGATTTCACGTAAAAAATTGGAGAAAATTTTCTGTTTAATGAGCTAAAAAGAAATAAGTAAGGAAAGTATGTAACATCATTTAATCTAATAAAATCCCAAACACGCACGCTTTTTTTGTATTTGCATTATAACTTTTTTTAAGATTCGTTAAGAAAAGAATTTTCAACTAAAGTAATTTAGAAACCTGAACACGAAGCTTTTTAGGACTTTTTTAATAAACTTTTGTTGAAACTTGTAAAGAATATCGTTATATACGGTGTTTGGAAACTCGTAGTTCAAGCAACTGGTGAATCTATATCACATTTAGAGTCGATATTGCTGTGTATTTTTTTTTATTTGAGTTTTAACTTTCTAATAAATCGAGTCCAACGATGGAATTTTTTAGATCAAATTTTAAAAAAATCGGAAGATAAAAGTTACGAGATCAGCTGTGTATTGTAAAATGATTCGAAGATTTTCTACAGTCCCAAATAATTATTTCTTCTCTAATGGCAAACTGAATAAAATCATAAGTATGAACGTATTGTTGATGGTAGAAACCAAACATTTATCATGTGGTTTCCGATGTAGTTCCATATGAGGATCGGTAAAAAAACCCATTTTTTACATTAACCCCACACGGAAGGCCCTGAGGAAAATAATTTCCCTCAGGGCCTATGTCATCTTTGAAGATGCTTTGTGGAGGGTCTTTTTGAGGAAAGGAAGGAGTGAACATGGGTCTTGAAGAGACCCACGTTGTAGGAAGGAGGAAACACAACTTCCATTGTAATACCGGTAGAACAAGGACAGCATTCCCACCTAACGCCCGTGCTCTAAAGATTGCAATCTGTCTGTTAAGATGGGAGAATCTATCAAACGGACCGCCCGTTTCTGCACAGAGTCAAGGGTTTTTTTAAAGGTATTTTATAGCTCCAGACCAGAGGTGGATGCCGAATTCAACCATGGAGCGCACTTGAGATTTGTACAGGGTTAGCAGTTGTGTACTATTTAAGTATCTGCAGGCCCTGTATAGTACGCCCAGTTTCAGAGAGGCTAACTTAACTCTGGTTTCGATGGAGCCCCCGTACCTGAGCTGGTCACTTAGAGTTACACCAAGCATATCGATGGAGATCCTGTTCGGAAGATTGCTTCTGTTAAAGTAGACTAGATTTATCATTTCGAATCCTTTTGGACGTTATCAAACATGATTGGGTCTTTGAAACATTAAATTCAACGAGGTTATTCTTACCCCGAGAGAAAACACTCTCGAGGTAACCGTCCATTCTTTGCTTCAAAGCCCTCCGAGCTAATGGATCACAACCCCCCTCCTGGAAAACGTCCTGGTTAAAAAAATAGTTGCCTTCTGTTATGAACCCTTTGGATCGGTACTTACCGTATTAATACAAGTTTTGTCAAACCAACGGCAAGAATGACACGATTATATAATAAATACTGCAACCATGAAGACTTGGATATATTTTCGAATTCAATCACTATCTTCAGAAGTACTTATACTTGCATATACCTGACGATCTCCTCACTTAGAAATACTTTGTAATATTATTGAATCATTCACCTACTTATGCATTGGCTCTATAATATATGTATATGTGTGTGCGCATGTGTATTGTGTATGTATATACATATAACCACTAAACAAAACATGTCAAGTATAAAACGTAGGTCCATCATTCATCCTTTGGTATCGTAATTAAAATACCTTCTCCATTGGCCGCCTTTCACGGGGAGTAATAAAGCTCGTATAACTTTCCGAGATTAACCTTTTCTTTAGCATTAGCTTCCGACCTTTGTGCGAAGCTTGCCATTTGCAAAGCTGCTTTTCGGTCAGCTTTCTACGCGTTATGAAGTTTCCTTGAGCCGTCATTTCTATTGAAAATGTCAAATAAGCTATAGAACATTTGTGAGCCACCCGCGGCCCGCGAGTCTTTTTGTACTTTCCACTTGGCTAAATGAAATATCGAAATAATTACGGTAAAGAATAATTAACTGTGTCTTTTTTAATATGAAAACCTCACAAGACTTCCAACTGCTCCCATATGGAGCCAGTGAAACTATGACATCCCCAATTAGGATATGTTGTGAGGAGTAGGGAGGAGAAAGAGATTGGGGAAGGGGAAGTTGGGGAAATACCCGGCTTTTCAGACCTGGGGGCATAGTCACTATTTTTTTGGTTTCTTTAAACTTGGTGGTTGATTAAGTTTATCACAAAAAGGTAGTAGGTCAGTAGGTAACTATTGGGATAACGTTTAATCACTAGATAATAATCACATAATAGTTACTGACTACAATTTTTAGCCATTTGTGATAAACCTAATCAAACACCAATTTTCGCAAACGTGCCGTTTGTGAAACTTAAAATATAGTGGCCTGGTTAAAACCATTTCAAGCAACAATTCAATTCTGAATGGTGGTCTTACACCAGGACGATACCGAGAGTACCTTCCACTCTTGAACGTGTCAAAAATATACTAAGGATATATTATTTTTAATTTATTAATTGTGAAATACCACAAATTATTCAAACAAAACTTATTTGCGCACGCCGGATTGTGAGTTGAGAGTCTTACCTCTCGACCACAGGGGCCGTCGTTTCTTTGTTTTGCAAAAGAGTTTAGCGGAAAACTTCAGACTTTCTTCAAAGTTTTAACTAGCTGGTCAAAATAATAAGATTTTACTTTAATGTATTCTAATAAAGACAAAATTTCGTGGTTCAAACTTCAACCTTAAGTACAGAAAAAATCACCTTCTAGGCGCCACGTTTCTTTTGTTGAGACCTATGTTTGAAGTATCTTAAAGGTTCCGTTTCAGAAAAAAACCAATTGACTAAATTTTGTTTAATTTTTCGAATGAAAAAAAAAACATTTGCCCCAAACTGCAAGCAGGCAGAGGCGGCCCGTGACAAAATTTGCGAGCAGTGCATTTCACAAAAAAATTGTAGCATTAACATTGGAAAATAAAGTGATTTAAAGGGCGCGACATACCTAGTACAAACCTTCACTTGTAGAGAAAATCCATTCGTCGCTCTTTCATTTGTGAAAATACTTTAATGACACGATTATTAATGTCTGGTATGGAAGATATCAAACTTTTTTCGATGCTCATCATTGCATGATCCGAAGCATAAAGCCGATGTTGGGACACAGTTTTCCTCACAAGTGTTTTAACACGTTTTAACGTAGAAAAACACCGTTCGCACTCAACAGTATTGTCATTGGAATAGTACAAATTATGTTTAAAAGTTTAACCGTTTCACTAAAACACTCTTCTAAGTTACATTTGATAAATTCGACGTTAATCGCAATGTTTTCAGTAGCACTCATTTTAAATAAGTTTTTTTACAGAATAAAACTTGCGAAAACCGTTGAATGCTGTCAATACCGAAAAAATGTGAGAAAAATACTCACTGCGCCAGGCTGGCGACCGATGGCGTTAAAACATAACATTGTAAATTAGTTCTAAATTCGTTAAACATAACTATTTCATTCCAAAGGTTCGGGACCACATTACGCAAGTTTAATGTTTTGTCATTTGCTCCGGCAATGCACGCCAGCACCATATGTCTTCTCTGCTTTCACACGTCAATCTTCGTATGGGTCTATCCCTGTCATGTTCATTTCACGGGCACGGGCACTTCAGCATCTGGAGATGACCCCAGTAGAAACATACCTTTATGTGACGTCACGCCTAGGCATAACAAAATGTGCACGAATTCCTTTCTCTCATGGAAGGGAGTCTAGTCAATTGGTATGGATTTTGTAACGAATTGGCGGGAATTCTTCGTGAGAGGATGTACTAATTTACACTTCTGATGGATATCGAAGTTTGGAAGTGCAGTGCACGAATGCACTGAGGAAGGAGCCGCCTCTGCAAGCAGGTATTATTTTTTTAAACGTTCTTTAAAATTACAGAAAGATAAAAATTGACAGCATTTATTGGTTTGGCCTTTGAGATATAAAATAGGTTTGCAACACCACCGACTGCAAATTTAACAATGTCAAGCTATAGTTGTGCCCTGTGGCCCGCGAACATTTTAAAAATGGATAAATTAGCTCTCCGATTAAAAAGGTTGATCATCACTGCTATAGAATATTATGCAACACTTTATTCAGAAAATCATATTATTTTACCATTAATTTTTACATTATTTTATCACTAACTAACCACTACACAATTCCACGCATCATTAAAGTTCATACATCCCCGCATACACAATCTTCTGTTAAATTCTTGACTCGACGTTCTTGGATATGACCAGATTAAGCATTAAATAATAGTAATGTAATGTATTTGGTAAACACGTAGTTTCAGTTACTGTTAATAGATGTCGATAGGTTGGAACTTCTGCCACATCCCAACAGATGGCTGCTGAAGTAGTACTGTCAGAGCAGTTCCATCTATCGCAGTTCGTGCCTTAGATACGAACAGTTACGAAGAGAGCCAATAGGGCAAGTGTTCGCTGTCAGTGGGTAGCAAGTAGCAAGCTTCAGAACTAATTCGTAGTCAGTCTTACAAGGACGTCTGTCCAGTAAAGAACAATAATGTAAATATACACCATAACTAATAAACAAATAGTAGCCAAAGAACCTACTATTTATTGGAAGAAGCCCAACACTTCACAAGATAATTAACAGAACAGACATAACAAGGAAGCGTGCCGACTGTCGCCGAGCAACGGCCCAATTGCACGGACCATCAAAGATCAAAGCGATGGAGCCGATGAAAGTTATGAATTTTTAGTACTAATAACTGGGGTACCCAGCTTCATTCAGGGAGTTGATATGAGATTGAACTCACGTTCGAACCCACGACGGATCCTACTTTATATAACCCTACCAATCGGTAGCCCCACCCATACAAAAAAGGCTTCGAATGGTCCACAACGTTCCAGAACATTCCACAACATTCGAGAGTATTTTTTAATGTTCCACAATGATCTGGAATGTTCCAGGATGTTCCCGAACGTTCTTGATTATTCCAGAACATTTCAGAATGTTCAGGAATGCTCTCGAATGCTCTGGATTATTCTATAAATTTCTAGAGGGCGAAACTTCCAGCCGTTCTATCTTCAAAAGCACGCCCTTCAGGTAAAAGTGGGAAACTTATTCATGGATGGGGGATAGAGGGCTACCACACCATAAAACTCACTTGATCGTACCGGGAGTCGTTTCTAAGTTTTAGCGGCATGCACATTGTACACTTTCTTTTATAATATACATATATTGATTTTTTTAAGTAGCCATAAACAAGTCTGCAGGGCTGATTGGCTTGGTGATATCCGACCTCGGATAAGAAAGAGACTAGATGAAGAAAAATAAGATAAACCCTAAAGTTAAGCCTTAAGCATTCTTGAGGTAAATTTTTCACGAAAACCACGCTGTGAAAAATCATCACAAAATTATTATAATTATTTTGTTGAATCGAGCAAAATTTAGACCACTAAACAAAATTCAGTAGTAAGACTCGTTGGATTAATTATTTAATTCCATCAACCCAATTCCACACAATTGATGACCCCCACGCAGCAAAACAATTATCATTTCCAACAAAGGAATTAAGTTATTTGGAACAGTGTGACAAAAAGAGCACAAATAATGTCGCTAAGCCAACAAATTTTCATGATGTACAATGAGATTACGAAAAAAACAAAGCTTCCTTTGCTTTAAGTCGTTTCCTTTCAACTTTGAAGGTCTTCCCTAACTACGTAAAAAGGTTCCCCGGTAACTTTTATTATACCTGGGAAAAATCACGGGATATTATAATAGTAGGATTTGAGAAGCTGAAAGTATTATTTCATAAAATATTTGCATTTGGATCATTGCCCTTCAAAAACAATACTTGTCAACTTTCATTATCACAAATTTACTTTTTGAAAGAACAACTTAAGTATAAAATTGAAAAAACATAAAATTTGATAAAAAAAACTGTAAAAATTTTAAACAAAAGAAATGTGTACACATTAAAAACATAATATTTTAAATTTTAAATTAATAACAAAAGGACGTCCATAATTGGAACTAAACTGGAAATCTATATAAGAACCATTTATTGGATAACCAACACCTGTGCCATAGGTCACCACAAGTGGTTCGCTACGTTTGGTGACTTGGTTCATGGGGTGAGGTTTATCGAGGTCTTGGAGGCCGTTGTGTCTGCCCACCTGCAGCTTGGCGGCCGGATCCAGAGAGACTGATTGAGGAGGGCTTTTAACCTTTCCAGCCAGAATCCCTCGACCCATCGCTTTGCACCGAAGTTGATGGGATGGATTCATACGTTAATCACTCCTGGACACACTGACCCCCAGATTTCTACCTACCCCTCACACCTATTTCTTTCCAAGAACTTGCTCTTCTCCCTTTCCTTAAAAAAAAACCTTCAGATAGATATTATTTTCCTCAAGGCCTCCTGTGTGGAGCTAATGTAAAAAAGGCTTGTATTCTTATTTATTAAAAGGGATAAAAAAAAATATAGCCCATAACCTAACCTGTGTATTTAATCAAGTTTTTTTTTCACCACTTGAAAATGATTTTAAGGATTGAAGAAATTGCACATTGTTGAGTTGTCCGGTCACCATAGAAATATGCAATGGCTCATATGCAATGCTCTCACCATATGCTACATAAAAATATCATTCAGATATACAGGTAAACTTATATTAAATACGTCGATATTTGAGGTGAATTTGTTTCCAAGTGTGTGAAAGCGATAAACAGGTGCATTTATGTGGTAGTTAACACAAACCTTCTTTATCAATGCCTCACGACCTCACGACGGCTCTTTGCTGGGGTCGACCACATGTCTGTTGCAATTTGCAATGAACCATCGTTTGAATAGCCTGGTGCTTATTTGTCTACCATGCAATGTTGCATCCACATTTTGATTCCCCGAAGTAATTATCGCTTAGTAGTTGCCGAGTCTTTTGCGAACGATGGGCTATGGGTGAGGCTTGGGCATGTTATTGAGATTGATGGTCGTGTGGTATAATCGGCCGCTCCCTGATTCCCGGTCAACGGTTCGACCCCAGTGTTATGCACTATAGATTTATTATTACTACGACCTTGGTTAAATTTTGTAGCAGGACCTGCCTTTTTGTCTTTGTACATAGTGTAGTGATGTCTTCGTAACATAAATGTTATTTTTATGGGACTAGGTAGACGGTTATGCATAACAGGATAGTACAATTTATCACATTTTTCAAAAATAAAAATAAAAAAGTTACTTAACGTAGCTTTATAGCAAAGGGTTAACATTATAAAATCAATCTACGACCTTAGAAAAACATTTAAAAATAAAGTAGGTACGGTTTCGCGACCTTGTGGAACGCCACTTAAATCTTAAATGGTTATTGCAAACGAGCCCTTAACGCCAGCATGTAAGTATGATGGATGGATCCTGCACTTAACCAAATCACCTGAGCCAAACGCTCCACCCATTAGCGTGATTTGCTTTTCAGATATTCACGAGGTCCCTTTCAATACCGTCCATTGTGTTTGCGTCCGATATAGTTCTAGAGGAGTGGCCTACCGTTAACCGAAGTAAAAATCATCTATGAAAGTGTCGGCAAGTCGGAGGTTATGTTTTCAATGGTTTCGCGACAAAACAGAAAATAATATTTTTTTCATCTTGTTCATCCGGATATCGTTTTCAATAATTATTATTCAGCTGCCAAAATGGTAAATATAATGAATTGGACAATGGGTAACTTATCTATTTAAAGTGTCATACACCACATTCCAAATTTCTGCCGACATACTATTTTGCTTGAATACTTTAAAAATGTCAACCTTCAATTTCGGTGGCAAGAACCGTCGACCCGGGAACCGTTTATTGGGTTATCAAAACCTCTGCCACAAGTCACTCAAGAGGTTCGCTACGTTTGCTCACTTAGCAGGGATGCCTGGGTTCATGGGGTGAGTTTTGTCCAGGACTAGGCGGCAGATACACCACCATTCGTAGTTTTTCCTTCCCAGCACTTCCTCTCCTTAACTAACTAACCATTACGCCATTTCCCCGCAGGGGTAGGCAGAGTGGACGGCACGCCAAACCACTCGGCCTTGACACACACTCTTTGCATTCACATTCATACATCGTCTCATACATACTCTTCTATTATTCTGACTCTCGACATGGCCCGACTCAAGAATCTGATTCACTTTATTCACGTCTTCCTCGAGCGTCTACGACTTCTTCGACCATTCTGTAACATATATTCTTCTTACACATCTTCCTCTCCTTCGTTTCCTTAAAACGACCCTCCACACAGCACCGTCAAAGATGATTAATTGGGCACAAATTAGTGCTATTATGGTTTACGTAAACGTCGCGTGTACGTATAATATACAATGTAGGCATAGTACACAAAACAGACAATTATCATCATTACATGCTCAAAATGTATGTGCGCTTTGATCTTTTAAACTACGCAACGGTTTTCACCAATAAATAGAGTGATTCAAGAGGAAGGTTTATATATATAATACATGCTTATTATAGTAGAGAAAAGCCGAGAAATTCAAATATATTTAATTCAGGATGCGGGCAGCTGGCAAGCGGGTGGTGTGGATTTTAAAAGGTTGGGTAATAGCGTTGTGTTTCGTTAGCCACAGAAACGTGTTTCCGGGTCTGCTAGTGTAATTATAAAAAAAAATCAAAACGTACGGACATAGGATATATTTTCTTCTAATACAGTTAATAATAAATCTTAAAAATCGGTGAAGTTTTGGAGGAAAAAAATGGGGTATACAAAACCTCAATTTTGAAGATTTTAAGTTTTTATCAGCCCGATGTGCAGATGTCCCTTTCTCTCAGAGAACAGTTTAGTAAAATACCTTTTGTTGAAATTTCTTTGTGATCATGTTTTCTCTTCATCCTTTCAACATTATAAAACATAATAAATTAAATTACGGGTCTTGTACAAAACAATTACCCTCATCCTTACCAGTTAACTATGTCTGCATTGTATATTAACACACGCGATGTTTACCTAAAACTTTAATAGCACTAATTTGTACCCAATTACCCAGTAAATTAATAACATATTTGCCTGTTCTAAAGTGTATAACAGTTTGTGCCAGTACATTTATCAAAATCTGTTTGGTTAAGCAGACACGTTCCAGTAGGAAGGGAGTGTTTGCCGTTAGCCTATAACCGCAATTACCTCTGATTGCATACAATAGCGACGAGATAGGATCTTTTTAAAGGCGAGGCGATCAGCACTGAGCTGTCGAAGGTTATAGCCAACATTAGCCACGTGCTTTATCGCTTCCTGGGACCTAGGATGTGGCCTTGCGGAAACCGGAATTTTTAGCAGCCTTTATAAACTTTTTTTTATATTTTTTTTTTATTCCAGTTCAAAGAAAATTACATTTTCACTCATTTAACTAGAAATAATTATACACATTAAGAAAAACTAAATATTTCAATACAGTGCTACTCTATGTATTTCATTATTTTGCTTATCAAGAATAAATATTAATACATATATTTTTTAAATTTACCCAGCTACTTTTCGTTTTTAATGTCGTTTGGGAGGCAATTATATAAGTTGCCCCCTCGTAAAGTGTTTGTGTACTTGGGACGGTTTAATGAATTCTGTGTTTGAATGTACGAGTTTATTGTTTATTTTGTATATAAGGAGACATGTATTGTATTCGTATAGTTTTTTTTAATGTTAATAGTTTTGTTTCCATATATATTTTTTGTGGATGTTCTGGGCTTGTAGTTAAATAATTTTTTGATTAGCTTGTTTTGCATTACCTGTAATTCATTTACGTATATTTCAAATACGTTTCCCCAGATTTCAATCAAATAATTTAAATGTTAGTGTACGAGACTCTAATATAAACCTGTTTTTAATTTATTTGGCAACAGATAAAAAAGCCAGCTAAATACGCTAATTAAGGGGATGATTTTGTCTGTAATATCTTGAATGTGTTGTTTAAATGTCAAATGCTGATCAATGCACACTGCACAGCCAAAGATTATTAAAATATTTTGTTAGGTTTAGCTTTCGGATTCCACTACTAATACTAATAATTGGATAATTTGTAAAGCGCCGTTTTTGTGAAAAATCACTGTACATTGCATAATTTTACGTTTGCTACCCCCCATCTGTTAATATTAAGTTTATGAACTGTTAGTATTACGTTTACGAAAAGATTAATGGCAAAAGTGGAGTTGGTATGTATTTAGAAAGACTGGAGAATTTAGGACTCTATAGGGCTGGAGAATTTTTATGAAATGAATGACCTTTACAAAAGCCTACAAATCAATTTTTTTACATTTTTGCACCAATTGGTTATTTACAATGTCGCGGACTGTGAAGGTGGAGGTGAAAGGTTCTTGACTTTATGGATACGACTGTCTGAAAAGGGGAGTTTTAAGTTTAGCTTTCCGTAATACTAGAAGTCGGGATTTATTTCAGTGCAGAAATTCTGGAAATAGCTACCGAATGTTTCCTCTTTGCCCTGAATACTAATGGGGGGAAATAATTATGCCAATTCTGTGAATATCTTCAATTTGTCAATAAAAAAGTTCAAAATTTTATTACTGAAATTATTAATAAAAAATATGAACTTTATGCGGGCGGTTTCATTATAATGATTCATGGCACTTCTCCCTTGTTTCAATTATCTATGAATATGAACTTCAACTCTGAAAGGAGACGGGATAACATTTCAATCAAACGCTAAAAACTCATCAATTTCAGTGTTCTTGCATGTCGATACAGCTCATTAATATAATACAGGTTCACCCATTCAAATATAAGGCCAAAGTAACCGAAGAATTTTACCTAAGCTTCGATCATTATTTATTATACGCGAAATCATTAATTTTCTTCGGTTTATCGGAAAAACTTCATGAAAATATTAGTAAAAAATTAAGAATAAGCTCTTTCTGACAACCCAAAATAGAAAGCACTAACTTATGTCGCTTTATCGAATACTTGGATATTGTAAAACTTCGAGTGAATTTTGAGAGAAATATTCAAAATATATTATTACATCCGGGAAAATACACATTAGGCGCTCGAATGAAATGTAAGAAATTTTTATCACTTTCATTTGAGGAGTTGAAGCTTAAAATAGGTACAAGTTTTTTTACTTCTCAAACTTCGCAAAATTACTTTGTGGCATCAATTATTATATTATATCGAAACATGTAGATATTGTTTATAATACATATACAACAAAGTGATCTATTATTCATTATACAAGTTTTTTTCTTTGAAAAAGAAGATAACACCAATAATCTGAAAGAAAATATGAAAGTGAACAAGATGCAAAAAAAAATATAACGGCGGAGCTGGGACTCGAACCCAGAATCTCTTGTCTTACCGGGACGAACGGTTTACCAATTCGGCTCCTGCCAAATCTTGTTTAAATGTCATATTGAAAATTTAAGAATTAACAATATTATCTTCGAATCATTTTTATTACATATCTACTCGAACCCAGGATCTCTCGTCTTACCGGGACGAACGTCTTACCAATTCGGCTCCTGCCACCTCTTGTTTAAATGTCATATTTAAAATTTAAGAATTAACGATATTATCTTCGAATAATTTTTATTACATATTATTGGAAACTACCTTTTACTATGGAAACAATTATTCGAAGAACTGGTTTGTAACCTGGATAGTGTCTCGGATAAATATATCCCATTTTAATTACAAGTATTTTTATTGCTATGGAGTTATACAGTGTAGACTATGTAGGTGATAATTTTATTAGAACGAAAACAACTGTGCTCGGTTAGTAACCTAAACCTCTGCCGTAGGTCACCCCAAGTGGTTAGCTACGTTTGGTGGCTTAGCAGGGGTGCTTTGTTCATGTCGTGAGGTTAGTACGGATCTTGTCTGCGGATGCGTTTGCCCACCAACTGCCTGGCAGGCCGGGTAGGGAGAGACTGGTCGAGGAAGACATTTTGACTTCTCCAGCAGGAACATCGCTTTGCACCGCAGTGGGAGGCTTAGATTTATATGCTCGTCACTCCTGGGCACAAACCACATATTTCTACCCACCCCTTGTATCTTTTTCCTTCCCAGAACATTTTCTTCTTTCTTTCCCAAAAAGACCATACACACAGCATCCCCAAAGATGACAGCCTTGGGGGGAATTACTTTTCGCCTGAATAAGACGACAGCGTCGCCGAAAAGGTAGACCGTAGGTCCTGAGTAGTCCCGTAGTGACGTAGTTCAACTATTACTCTCAGAGCATGTAGTTAACGTAAAAAACAATATATATCAACATATATTTTTGACAATCACGATATATCTTAAAAGAAAACGAGAATTGAACTGCGACGATCGAATCAAAGAAAAATAGCTAAGCCCGTCCATAAATAACTCAATAGATTTTTTTTTAAACTGATTTAAAATGTTTTCGCTTATCCACTAGTTACCGTTTACTAAAGCGGAAAGACTGACAGATAGAATGTGGAAATCGAACGGAAGCTCCCGCGGAATTTCCGAAAACCATAACTCACAGGCCCGAAGTGGAAATAAGAGACGCGAGCTTGTGGGAAGCTAAGATTGCAAGACATATTCAATTTGTTCAAACGTTCCGAAGACGAAATGGTTTCGGTTGCCGACCAAACGCTGGGAGTTCTCTAGATATTCTGGATAAGCATAACATACTACTACTAAATATAGGCGTAAAGTTGATGGATCCGTTTAAGGCGATTTATTATTATTTTAATCACTATTTTCGATTAATCTTTACTAAGATTACGTCATAAATTTACGTTTACATCGTAAATACAAACAAATATGATTTGTATAAGTTAAATCTTTTCCTACCGTTTCCATTGAGTACAATTAAAATAAAATTGTTAATTACTTTATAAAAATTTGAGCTTACACTACTAAAAAATATGTTTCTTCACTAGAAATGTATGAAAATATATTTATGAGAAAAAACTTTAAAAAAATATAATACCATGGCTAAAATTATCTGTTACAGTTTCAATTAATTAACTTTTTTCGATCTTATAAAATTATTTACAAACTATATCAAACCAGATGTCAGTTAAGTATTATACTAGAAGAGTATCATCTATCGTCAGTCGTGCCTAATGTACGAACGGTTCCGATGATAGCCGAAGGCCTCTGATAGTCGGGCAAAAACTAGTGTTGCCAACTCGATTTTTAAAATAAAGCCAGATGTCACCCAAAAGGGGGATAAAAGAGCTAAAATCTTGTATAGCCTCAGTTGGGACCGAAAATCGGAGGGGGGACGGATGTTTGCTAGAGAAATTCTGATTAGAAATAATCCTCTAGTGTATCTTTGGGGATTGGGGGGGGGTCGGCAGAGAAATTCTGAGGTAAGAACCAAGTACGAAAAAAACCGGTTCCTAAGAAATAACCCTTAAATTATCGTTTTTCGTTCGTGAGTTTTGTATAAAAAAGGAGCTATACGATCTAAAAAACGAGCTAAGAAGTTAAAAACACTTTTTTTTGAGCTAACGGCAATTTTGGAGCTAAATCTAGCTCTAAAGGAGGTGAGTTGACAACACTGGCAGACACCATCAGGCTGGCGACTCCGAGCCTCAGAATAACTTGAAGCCTAATAGAGTAAGGGCGGCTACTCCAGTTAAATATTTATTGTAAACTTTAAATAAAGCAATTTGTAATCACTTCGATCTTATTTGGAAGTTTCCCAGCACACTGCAAGTAGTCTTAATCATTGAGATTAACAGATACTACAGTTTCTTTTGTCGTTTGATTATTTTCGATCAGTGTGTGACTTGTCACAATCGCATAAAACGAACCGAATAAAAGTTGGCTCGCCATCTGCATACGCAATCTCCATTTCAAATTCGATCAGCGAGCATGATCTGTGGGGACGCCTACAGCGTACAATACCAACTTTACTCCGGTGAAGTAAATAAACTAGGGCGGCCCGCCCACTTGTTGGCAAGGTGCAATAGCGAAACGGCTGATTTGGCTTCCTCTTCTGTACACTTCCGGTTTAGGGACATATTGCAGCATGTTGTGGCCAGATTGTAGGAGATCAGTGCAATATAGTCGGAAATTATGAATTCTTGGAGTAACTGGATGGTATCCCCAATTGGAGTTCCTATGTGCTGTCTGTAAATGGCGTGGAATATGAATTATTACATTCATAAAGACACAAAAAAAGAGCGACAGACGTAAATTTTCTAGGTCGGAGGGCAAATCGATGCTTTCTATTTTGATGATTTTTATTTTTCGGGAATGTCAGTATCCCAAGAATATTTGGACAGAAGTCTTTGATAGTATTTTCTCAAATATATCAGCTTATTTATACCCCGGCTCGTGCCCCGCATCCCCTTACGGTAAAGGGGGTCGCCATGACATAGCGCAGTACAGGGATGCCAGGAGGCGCCTTGTCAAAGGGTGGTGGGTCGATGGTTCGACGAGTCCCCGACTCGAAAAGCATAAGAGGAAGATAGATGTGAATTTTAACCATAAGATCCTCGAATATGAGACTGTAAGGAAGCAGAAAGGGAAAACAAAGGATGGGAGGTACCCGGCTACTAAAATCTGGTCACCAAAAACAGCTAAAGCCATTTCAAGTAACAACGGTTGAATTCTGAGTGGCAGTCTGCCCCCAATTCGAAGAAAAGAAAGTTAATTTGTCAGCTGACTGTTGTGTTATTTGTCCTTGACCCGAAAGACTTGCCAATTCTTAACTTGGGAACGAGTATCGCGAAATGAGTTCACTCCTAACGACACCTATAATAATTATTATTTTTAGGTTTTCACCGCTCTGCGATATAGGTTGACAGATAATGTGGCCACTGTTTGTGCTATTAAAGCTCCGGACATCTTTGAAGTCGGCTCTCGAAAGTTTTTTTTCCTTCCTTTTTTATTCATGATCTAACTTTTATACAGGTGTTTCGACTACCACACTAGGCACATGCCCGTATTATGGTAGTCGAAATATGAATATATAATGATATAAATAATAGTTTTTGGATTAAGACCATGGGATGAAGAATTGACATTGCACAATATGCATATCCCCATCCCATAATACCATAAGTAACAATTGATTGAAAAAGTGCAAAGTTGTGCAGGAAGGATATATTTGAGAGAGTTTAGTCTAAAATAGTTTTTGCACAACAAGTAAGAGATTTTAAAACCATGAAACAATTAGTTCGTACACGTTTACTTAAAGCTTTGAAGCTAAAAAGGGTGTGTCAAGAGAGAGTTACGTATGTCCATCATCCATTTGATTAGTCAGACTTCTCCAATTACCATTAAGTTTTGAGATGAGGAAAGCAATAATCGAATTCTCACTATAAATCAAATATTATTTACACTTGTCTGTATTTTACTTATTAAATATACTATAAAATCACACCGGCAGGCATAAAGGTCAATAATATCCCACTAGTGACCCAGAAAACATTAACATTTAATTTAAAAAAAAAAAAAAATTCTGCATTGTAATTGATTTGTGTAGTGTACCTAGTGTAGCAGATAGAGGGTACACTTTTACATATAATTGCATACTTAACTCAAATTTCAATTTTTCGGAGATGTCTGATTAATCAACTGGACGATCGATGTGGCAGTCTATCCTCTCTGACTACCCCTTTTTATGTTGGGGCCTAAGTTGCTTAGTTTAGGTGAGAGTAGGTGAAGTGAGGTTAGGTTTTTGTGTGTTTGGTCTTTTTTTCAATGTTATGTTTTGTCGTGGTACCTAGGTTACATTAGGTGAAGTGAAGTTAGATTTTTGTATGTTTGGCCTCTTTTCAATGTTATGTTTTTGTCGTGGTACCTAGGTTACATTAGGTGAAGTGTGGTTAGATTTTTGTATGTTTGGTCTTTTTTCAATGTAATGTATTGTAGTTGTACCGGTCGTTAGTGTGGAGGGCTGTAAAAATGAACACAAGGTAAATACACCATATAGCATGCAAATTCGAACACGTCATATTATTTGGTTTGTTGAGGTATTCGTAATACCGTCGCCGATCGAATCACGGATCTGTCAACTCGATGTTATCCACCCAAGAAGATATCACCAAGAGCAGTGAACAAACAACTTCTAGAAGTACGACCTATAACTTTTTTACATTTTTGGCAGCGAACTACGCAGGTATTTAGAATCGCGAAATCATTCCTATTGGCTCCTCAGACGCCAATAGCGATCCTACAACATTTTCACCTAATCATCGACTATCGGTACAAAATAAGAGGAACCATTCTGTTCCAGATTTTCGACGATGTAACGGCTCGTAAATTGCTACTTGTTCGCTCTCACTTTTCATAGACGAATATTTTGTAAATATAAATTATGTATGGATGTAAATTGTTATAATAAACTTGTAAGTACGGTGCTAATGCTTATTTGATTTATATGACACCATACATCATATCCATCGATACTTAAATTCCGCACAGGAACACAGAATACAGTTAATTTGGGAGATGGGTATGGATAGCGCCGCGCCGTTCCTGGAACTATTTATTGGATAATCATCACCTCTGCCATAGATCACCTCAAGTGGTTCGCTACAATTGGTCACTTAGCAGGGGTGCCTGGATTTATGGGTGAGGTTTTTCAGGGTCTTGGTGGCGGATGCATCTGCCCACAAGCTGCCTGGCAGGCCGGATCGTGAGAAAATGGTTGAGGGAGACCCTTTTATCTTTTTAGCCGGACTCTCTCCAAACATCCCGTTGAACTGGATGATGATGATACGCCCGTCACTCCTGGACACCCAGATTCCTACCCACTCCTGCTAGGATATGAGGGGTCTCATACCATTTTCCTTCTCAGAACTTCCTCTCCTTCCTTTCCTAAAAAGCCCTCCACACATCATCCTCAAACATGACATAAGTCCCTTTTTAAGAAAGGGAAGGAGGTAGGTTCTGGGAAGGAAAAGGATATGAGTGGTGGGCAGGAATCTGTGTCCAGGAATGACGGACTTATAAATCCTTCCCTCCCATTGCGTTGGGTCGAGAGCGTGAGTCAGAAGAAGTCGATGGGTCCCCCTCAACCGGCCTACCACACTGTTATGGGCAGACGCATCCGCCGCCAAGACCTGGACAAATCTCATCCCATAAACCTAAGTCACCGTATGCTAAGGCACAAAACGTAGCGAACCACTTGGGGTGACCCATGGCAGAGGTGTTGTTTATCCAATTAATTGTACCCGATGACTCTTCGGACTCAATGCCAATTACAAATATTTTTCGATATTCAAAAAGTTGGATCAACTTCCAAAGAAGTAAGGGAAACTTGAGTTTACTTCGGCAAACGTATACGCCCAGAGTACACTTCTGAAGTGAAATATCTTCAGTGTCCACGAGAAATAAGATTCGCCGCGGTAGGTGTGGGATGGGTGCCGAGAATGTGCGCTACCCGCATTTGACCTTTCGACGAAGCCGAAATTGAAAAATTTTCGATTACATTTTTTATACAATTTATCTATCTAGAAAAGTAAACAATCTAATTGAATAAGGATGAGAATTTTGATATTAAAATCACAACAACATTCTCACAATCATATTCACAACATTTAAAAAAAAAAGATAAAACAGGTGTTAGTGGGTGTGTTCATGTGCCCTGAACCTGATAAGTACCTGGCTATTCAGATCCAGTCACTAAACACGGCTAAAGCCATTTAAGGCAGCCTTACTTTCATCTGGTGTGTATGTGTAGCTGTTTTAAGCTAAGCATTTCCGATGGGTTAAATTTTTTTATTAAAACTCAAAAGTAACTTCATACTTACATCCCAAGGGGTTAAATTAAATTAACATAACTGTGATACCGAATCGCAAGAAAACTTATGTCGCCACATTACACTCGTAGGCCACAGACAGGTTAATGAAAAAAAAAGTGTGATTTAGACCACACGACTGAAGTAAAACTACAAGACGAACCTCGCCCCATGAACTCAGGTATCCCTGCTAAGTTACCAAACGTAGCGAACGGGGTGACCTTGGTGTGAAATATGACCATGGGGTGATCTACGACCTTGGGGTGAACTACGACCTAGGGGTGATCTACGACCTCGGGGTGACCTACGACCTTGGGGTGACCTACGAACTTGGGGTGATCATCCTTATCCTTATCACTCACCAAGTCAAGCGTGCGTAAAGACCCGACCGTTCGCCTCGCCATCGATCACCGTTCGCATCCATTACCGTTCGCATCACACCAACAAATCACCACTTATGTCAAGTCGAGCGTGCGTAAAGAAGTTTAACTTCAATAATTATCTGATCGAGAAAGTACAACGACATTTCGTGCCCTCGGGACAACAAGGTTCTATCTATTTATTTATTTAGTTGATCAATTTTCGCAGAAAGAAAAATGAGCCAACAAGTGATTAGACCCAAAGTTAAATGAACCCTGAAGCGATTAAGGGTAGTCCTAAGTCCAAGTCCTAAGGTTGGGTTGCCCAGAAATTGATCGAACAGGTTTGTTTTTATTTCAATTACACGGAGTTTATTGCAAACGTATTTATGTATTATTGTGCTCGGGGGAACGCTTTTGGGAAGGGGTCGGTTATAAAGGCAAAATATAAATTGCTCCATTTTACCATAAGTTGTGGCTCGGCTCGAGGTTAGCAAATATCTATCGTTAAGTTGATTAGTAGACATCTCCGAAAAATCTAAATTTGAGTAAGTATCCAGTTATATGTAAAAGTGTACTCTCTATCTGGTAAAATACTCGGATTACTCATAAACGCCACCAAATCAATTACGAGGCTTGACTGAAAGTAATGCACACATGCTTGTACAACGCAAACAAAATGGCCTTCAGAAGCGCCCAGGTGGAATTTGGAAGTGACATTTCTCCTCTATACTCATGCGCAGGTTTTAGGCCGTTGAATTCATTCAGTGCATTTTGAGAAGCGGAAGTATGGAGACGTATTCTAGTGCTATGTGAACGCAAGTTAATGCTGTGCTGTTATCGAATTTTTAACTGCTGAAAAGGTGACTCTTACTGAGATTCTTCATCGTTTAAATGATATTTATAGTGACGATGATTGGACTATCGATACATATGGAGCATAATACATCTGATAATTTTTTCCAGTTTTCTTTCAAATTGCATCATTTTGCCTATCGTATTCCCGAAGCTCAATCGCGGTTAATGTTGCAAGGTGACAGTTGAGTCTGACAAGGCCACGGCATAGTAACCCGTAAAGGCACTAGAATTCGAGGAATGTGAACTAAAATCCCATGAGCTAGGTACCTATTTCGCATAGTTGGGGCTGTTTTCCGATTGAATTAATTCCGCTTATCGCCTCGACCCACTTGAGCGGACTTTTGAAATTCAGACTTTTTGTTTACACACTCCACTCGGGAGTCCCCAAGAAAAATAATCTCCCTCAGGGCTAGTGTCATCTTTGATAAAGCTGTGTGGAGAGTCTTTTTGAGGAAAGAAAGGAGCGAACACGGGTCTTGAAGAGACCCATGTCATAGGATGGAGGAAACAAAGGAGCCTAAACTAAAGACAGATTTGGGGATCGCCAAGAGTGGCTCAGTATTGGAAAGGAAATTGACTTTTCTTAATGTTTTTATGTACTTACTTAAAGTGCATGTTTCTTCCACATATTTTGCTTTGATTTAACATCTGATAAGTAGTTTTTTTGATAGATAATATTAAACTAAATGCACAAAAAACTAATTCGCGAAATAACATGACCGATCATTAAATTTTCTTACAATCACTAATAAATTTCTAAACAAGGTGTTGAATCGTGCTTTTTTGAGGGTAGGTGCTTTTTTCCATTTGAACCATCTAGGTTTTGCCATTTAAAAACATTTATATATTGGGCTGCCCCATTCTTTCTAGATTTTTGGAGGACAAAAATACATATTATACAAACACCTTCAATTTTTAGTAAAATAACCTTTAGCAAACACACATATTTACCCACGCATTCAACATTCATTGATAAGACGGTGATCGGACAACTCAGAATGAAATCAACTATAAGAACCTCTTCAGAAAAGGAATTTAAGTGATGATAATTTTTTTTTTTAAATGGTTAAATAGGTTAAGTTAGGTTAGGATTAAGGTGAAGTTATACGTGAAATCCTATTTGGATACATTTTAGATTAATCTTTACGAGGAATTGGCTTACAGTATGAACATCAAAAAATATGCTACGGATAAATTGAAGCTTTAACTAGGTTTTCTATGTATTGGAATTACAATAAAATTATTATTTACATAACAAAAAATATAAGCGTAAACCACTAAAAAAGAATGTTTTTTATGACTTAACTATGAAGTAATACAAGAAACATTTTTATAAAAATACCCCTTTATTGCTACGACTATTTTTGAGGTTTTCTATGTTCTAACTTTTTTTCATTCTTATAAAATTATGCACAAAATAAATAAAAAAAAACAATATTTCGCTTACTTGCCTCGCGCAAATAAGACGCTTGATTATAAATTTTGCAGGCGCGAGAATCGAAATATTTCTAGCGTTTAAATTCCTCTTAAGCGCTATTTTAAAATTATTTTTTCCATTTAATGAATTTTCAAAGTGGTGTTGAGTTGACTTGATTCTCAGTTGGCATGGAACCGATAAGACGTAGGTTCTTAGAGATAGTGAGGAGAGACACACGTGAGGCCCTGAGGTAAATAATTTCCCTCAGAGCCTATTTCATCCAATAAAGGGAGGCTGTGTGAAGGGTCTTTTTAGAAAAGATAGGTGGGAAAGTCAGAGAAGGAAAGCGATACGATGTGAGTAGGAATCTGGGGGTCAGTGTGTCCAGAAGTAACGGACGTATGTATTCAACCCTCCCACTACGGTG
Organism: Limnephilus lunatus; assembly: GCA_917563855.2. NCBI lineage: Eukaryota > Metazoa > Arthropoda > Insecta > Trichoptera > Limnephilidae > Limnephilus > Limnephilus lunatus. The sequence goes on along the minus strand of OU830593.1, from coordinate 2,482,184 downwards.
CAAGGCGATGTACCGAAGGAATCCTGCTGGTGAGATCAAAAGTTCTCCCTAAACCGGCCTCTCCCGATTCCCACGATAAACCTAACCCCACGAACCAAGTAAGGGTAGTAAGAAGAATGCACGGAGCGGAAGTGAATGATAGAAGAAATCGAAGACGCCCGAGGAAGACGTGGCACGATCTATTAAACAATTTCATAAAAAAACTTTCAATTCCTTACAACAATATTATTTCCACCTTAAAAATGCGCCCTCTTTTCAGGAACGAATGAATTTAAAACCTCGAAACTTTAGTCCACAACCCGAGGAAGGCCGGGTATATGTCAACTAGTATCTAATAATACATACTAGTATGTGCAAGGAATAAGTCGGTTATAAGTCTGTTATCTACTTTCCCGCAAGTTACACTTGTGGGAAAGTAGATAACAGACCATAAAATGCAACTAGACAGATAAAGCAGGTATGCTAAAACTAAATAAAATTGTTCGATAACTTGTCTGATAAGGGACCTGGAATTTTGATTAAATTAAAAGCGTTTTTCTTTGAACTAACAAAGCACGCCGCCCTGGTAACAATTTATTGGATAACCAACACCTCTGCCATAGGGAACCTTAAGTGGTTCGCTACGTTTGTTGATTTAGCGGGAGTGCCCGGGTTTGTAGAGGTGAGGTTTGCTCGGGTCTCGGTGGCGATTGCGTCTGCCGCATGCCGGTTCAATGAACTCTAGAACTGGGATTTGCTTTCATTCATGTGTCATTTTCAAATTTGGAACTGATTCTGGGAACAATTCACACAAGCGATAAGGTAGGTACCAAATTTAATTAATTTAAAACAATTAATTAATTAATAATGCTATACTTTAAATGTCTCCTTCTTTAGTTTAAAACTTTCACATATGAATATAAATTTTCAAGTATAACGGTGTTCATTCGAAAGGCAAACTTGTGATCGTTTATAAAATTGACAATGTTGTTTTAGCAAAGCAATGATCTTTGTGCAAATATTTTTTTAATAAATACTTTCAACTTCACAAATCCTGCAATTATAATATCACGCGATTTTTCGCGGGTCTGTTCAAAAAAGTTTTAATGTGTGTTTATTATAATTAAAAAATATGTGTGCAGTTCGCACGCGGTAGAAGTAAAACATTCAGAAAAATAAAGTAGACACGAGTGGGAAAGCTACGAAGCACCGCACAAAGAGGAGACCGATAGGCTACGAAGCACCGCACAAAGAAAATTAATCTTTCTCTCTCTCTCGCAGGCCAAATCCTATAGATTTATGTGTTTGTCTCTTTTTAGTGACGCTATTTTTCGTTTCACCGAGTTACAAATCACTATGGCGCTAAGAAGTTTTCACTTCACAGTTTGAAAAATGTTGTATGCAAACAATGTAACTTTACTATTGTATTCGTGTCAATTTCAGCTGCAATACCTATAAAACTATTTCGTTCACGTTCACGTTCACATTCTGAATACATAATTTATTATATTAAGTATTTATGTTATTTTTATTATTGATTCTCGTTCACGGTCGATGTGCCGTTAGGGAAATGAAACGATAGTTGACAGAATGCAAGTTGAATAATAATGTATGAAACGCGCGAGGATGTTGGATACATTATAAATTATATATACATAATTCCACAGCGCTCATTCATTGTTCTGACCACAAACGATGACCTCAAATGTTGACTTCATCTAAGACACTATATAAAGAGGTAAGATTTGTTTGTTTGTTTGCATTGAATAGGCTCCGAAACTACTTAACCGATTTGAAAAATTCTTTCACTGGTGGGAAGCTACACTATCCCCGGGTGACATAGGCTATATTATATTTTCAAAAAAATTAGGGATCCTTACTAAAACTCCCATAATGTAATCCAAGGTGTAAAAAAATTACCTAAAATATTCTTTACATCGCGTGCGCTGCGAAAACTATTGATGATAGAATAAAATAATGTACTTCGACTTTGCAGAACACATCATTACTTACAAAAAATGTCGCGACAGCATATGTCTAACTATTATAGTTATGCCACAATAAGTGATATTTTATTTTAAAAATTTAATTGAAATGCCGCCGCTAGAAAAGGCTCTTTATTTGTATCTTGGTATTAATCCTTATCAAAAAAAACTACTTCATATTCAAGACTGCTTCAATACCTTTATATAACTTTTTGAATTATTCAATTCGGACATCCCATTCGAAAGATATCACGAGTTTAAAAATGTAAGTATTAGAAAAAAATTGCGTGGTCGCCGGTCACCCCGCTCGGCTAGCTAGGCAACATCTTATGTGATCTAGGCGTCACTGGGATACGGGCCGGACGGGAGGGGAGTCAATGTCAAAAAGATGGAAGGGGAACGCAGGAGGGAAAAGGGACGCATGAGAATATCCATTTATTTATTTATATATTAACGCTAAACATTTAGGGATAAACAATTTATTTATTTTAATGGCATAGCAACGCATGCCGGGAACCAGCTAGTAGATAATAAAAAACAAGGGAGATCGGAGTAGATACTATCAGTATCATTAACTCCTCCTTAAAAAAGCAAAGATTCAATTATTAATTGTTTTGTGTGAAATTCGTAGAATCATTTTTTTTTTTAAATTTAATTTAATAATGTTATTATCAAATCAAGTTCTGCAAAGTATTTTATTTTTCTTACCGCTGTTTCGGCTTACAAGGCCATTTTAAAACTGTGGTTAAACCACTTTGAGACGGCTTATTTATATGATTCTAAATGTCAATTTTTGAAGGTTTATACGTGGATTTATTACCGGTTAAACCAATTTGCTGAGAAACTAATTGAGATAGTAGACACTCTATTATGTGGGGTACTTTGGAAACTGCTTTTCCCCACATATAGAGTCAAATTACAGCCTCTCAAGCTGGGGGTGATGTACAGGGCTCGCATTAAGAGCGTTTAACCAGCCAGCGGCCGAAAATCCACATTTCGTCGAAATATGTTCTTACAATCGTACGCATAACCTAACCTATTTAACCATTTTTCACTTTTAATGACTTTTTAAAGGAGGTGTTGAGTTGAATTCATTCTGAGTTGTCCGATCACCATTTTTTGTATGATTAATAGTTTTTATTTGCTTACGGGCCGATGTTCTTACGATCGTGCATGGCGGTTCCAATGAGAAAGATTAATTACTCTCCGTACCAGCTTTTAAAAATTATAACCAAATATCGATTTTATTTCATTACAAATTTGCTTTAATTTATACCTACATCCAAAAATGCTGAAAGGCGTGGTGGTAAAACTATTAAAATTATGTACTTTTTGTAATTATTTTTTGATCATAAGTATTTATCATTTTTCAATGATGTCTAAGCAAAATAAGAATGTAAAAAATATTAAATATATTATTTGTCTGTAAGTGCGCAAATAAATACACAAACGGACCAATTTTCGTCAAGAAAGACATGTACGTGTATATTTTTTAATGATTTTATTTAAACTAAAATTAAAATTCTGTAACATACGTTTACCAGATAGTGTATTGATTAATTTTACTGCATGATTATATGATTTGAAATGGGTATTGTATAATATAAAATCTTTTTTGAAAATTTAACAAATCTGCCAACGACCTATGGTATAACCTTATTATACTAAAAAAAAAATTTTGTTCTCAAAATTTAAAACGTATGTTTACTAGATAAAAGAACAATCTTTCGAAATCAATTTTTAATTTTTTGTGGAAAAGAGTCGATACGTCTAAACACTGATTTAAAAATTACATATTTCTGGTTTTCTCTGGTTATACGCTCTTAATAGTATTCAATTGCCGACACCAACCCTGTACAAATCGCAAGTGCGCCCCATTATTGAATTTGACAGCCATCTCTTGTCTGGAGCCCCAAAATACCCTAAAACCCTTGACTCTGTACAGAAACGGGCAGTCCCTTTGATTTCTCTAACTTTATATGCGGATTGCAATCTTTAGAGCACAGGCGATATGTAGGTATGCTGTTCTTGTTCTACCTGTATTACAATAGAAGATGCTTCGGCACCGGAAAACACAATGTTGCGAGGGAAACACATAATGTAAAAAAAAAAAAAAACAGAAAATTCCTAGAAAAATTATAGCAATCCTAGATCAACGACATTCAGTATATGTTTATCAAAGAAAAAACAATTTGTATAACTTCATTGGAATCTGTTACAATAAACCGCAGGCCAGTTGAATAAATAATATGAGAATCGTTATCAAATCGTTTGCATTTCAAAATTGACAGGTTTTAATCAGATGTCCATTTATAATAACACGAATGTGCTGTAATAGTCTGTCATGTTTCACAGATAAATCAATGAACTCTCATCACGTTTTAAATATTTCAACACAATATAACGAAGCTTCTATCAAATAATGATAGATGGGTTATATGAGCCACAAGCATACAATGTACATTGTTTTTTTTTTTTTTTTTTTTAATTTTTTTTAAAGAAACAAACACATTGTGACCTGACATCTTATAGATATTATAAAGGCGAAAGTTTGTATGGATGTGTGTTTGTTATTCTTTCACGCAATAAATACCGAATGGAATTTAAAAATTATTTCACAAATCGAAAGCTACATTATTTGCGAGTAAAATAGGCTATATATAATGGTAAGCTCTGGCGTTATGAATAAGCTGTGGCGTTATGAAATTATTTATTATACGTTCATTGGCAAAGCGTGTTGCCAAGTAAATGTTTGACGTGGGCTGTCATTTTGTTATTTGGATTTCTTTGATAGCAAAAATTCAAATACGAGTATTCTAATACGAATATTAATTAAGTGTACAAATATAAAATAGGTACTAATCTACATTTTGACCTACTATTATGAATGCGAAACGGCACGTATTTGATTGGTGATTGATTGGGGGAAGGGGAGGGGGAGGTGGGAGAAGGGGGGGGGGGGCGAATGTGTGAGCGAAGTAGGGGGCAAAAGCTAGTTTTAAATAAATGAAAATACTTGGTTTTAAGTCCCTTAAAGTTTTAAGTCGTATATACTTTTACGATACAGGAGTTACAATCCTACATAAAAATGGAATAGGTTTAGACTTAACAATTTAGAGCTTGGAAAACAAAATCGGTAAATTCAAAGGTTGAAATCATTAAAAACTAATTAAATTTAACTTTCAGCCCTATTTCTAGTATGTTCCCCGTTACTTCACTTATGCCCCACTCCCTACCCCTACCTCCCTCCCACAACTGACGCACTGTCCCACTCTAGTACACCGTCCCTTTCTTACATATGTATATGTATGTATACTTCTGTATTTGATGGCATTATTTTTATAACAGTCCAGATGATGGTACGGATTCTACAGCGCCCTTGAGGTGATTTTTCACAAAAACGGCGCTATATAAATCGTCCAAATATTATTATTATTATTATTATTACCGAAACCGGTACACAGTGAAAATATATCAATAAAGTGACTTAAAACCAAGTATTTTCTTTTCATTAATTTACATTGGATTTTAAAAAATCAAGTGAATATATATTATAGACGTTATTTGAAAATGCGAAATGATACTGAAGGTATTATTTTATTTATTAACGCCTTAATGGATTTTACATAAGTTGAGTAGTCAGACATCTCCAAATACTAAGTTTTGAGATAGTGAGGAAATCAAGATTCGAATGCTCAAATATGCCATAAAATAACATCTGGAGGTATAACGGTCCGGTAATTTAGTATTACATTTTGAAATGTCATGCTAGTGACCCAGAAAACACCAACATTTTGTTAAATTCGCTACAGGTTTTTTAAATATTGAATGCCTCAGAAATCCTTTTCGAACCGATATTTTTGCAGAATCATGTAAGTGGCTCATTATGTTTGCCTCATAGTACAAAATGACATCACATTTGAATAATACTGGATGGATAGGTATAATTCGTACGAATATAAATGATTTGCGGTATTTAAAAACTAATGGACGCATTGAAAATAAAATGAAAATGTACTCTATTCATGTTACTGGTAATATAATTTTATTGGCAAGGTTGTCATCACTATTTTTGCAAAATGTTTACCTAACAAGGTATAATACCTAATTAAATATGTGAAAAATGAATGGTGAGGTACTTATTTGATATTTTTTGGAAATGAAGAGGTGTTTTAAAGGTGGATTGCTTTATTCATTTAGAAGATTTGGAATTAATTGGTTTCACGGCTACCAAGTCCGATTTTATCAAATTTAACGTTCACTGGAATTTTTATGACAATAAGAAAAGACAATTTATTGACGATATAAATGCATCGATGTCGTTTTTTTACATTAACTCCACACATGAGGCCCTAAGGAAAAAATCCCTCAGGACCTGTGTCATCTTTGGGGACGCTGTGTGGAGGATCTTTTTAGGGAAAGGAAGAAGAGGGAGTCCTGGGAAGGAAAAGGTTTGGAGGGGTGGGTAGGGTGTCAATGTGTCCAGGAGTGACGAACGAATGAATCCATCCCTCCCACTGCAGGGGGTAGAGATTCCGGCTTAAAAGGTCTCAGTCTCCCTCAACCACGTGGTAGGTGGGCAAACGCATCCGCCGACCTAGACAAACCTCACCTCATGAACTCGGGCACCCGTGCTAAGTCACCAAGCGTCGCGAAGCATTTGGGGCGACCTATGGCAGGGGTGTTGGCTATCTAATAAATAGTTTCCAGGGCGACGGCACCAATACCTGCATTCCAAATTGAAATACACAAAGCCAAAAATCAACCCTAAACACATAAAGCAAAAAATCCCAAGTTGGTAAGAACGACATTTTATTTCGCTTTCTTCAAATGCGAATGTGTCCGCGTATGTTAGCTTGATTGCCACCAAGTTTATAGAATCCATGTCATCGACAATGAGTCTATCTGACGAGTTTCAGCTCGATTGGATGTCGGGAAGTGTGAATCCCATAGAGTTATACAAGGAATCCACATCCAAGATTCCGCTTCATTAAATCAAACAAAAGTGAAATTTAAATAGATCATAATAAAAACATGTCCATACTTATTATTAGTCTCTATCACGACTAATATATATGTATTAGACATAAAAATCGTTTGGAAAACGGAGTATACAAATGGGCAATTTATTAATTGTAAAAGTGGTTCTAATTTATTTTAGAAATAATTTTATATGAAAGAAAAAAAGTTAAGACAATTTACCAATAATTTTAGCCATAAAATCGCTTATGTTTTTTTTAAGTAATTAATTTAAATTCTTAATAATTTTAATTTTAATTCTAGTCAAGCGAAACGATAGAAAAAGCTTCAATTTATCCAAAGAACATTTATTGGTTTTCATAATGTAAACCGATTCGTAGTAAAGATTAATCGAAAACAGTGATTTCACAGAAAACTTCGCCAAAACAAATTATTTCACAACAATTTATGTTTTTGTGAAAATATTTGTTAGCAGCCTGTTTTTAAGCAATTACCAAATTCTTTATTTGATGATTAAACATGAATTACTTTCCAGTTGACACTACACACAGATAACATATGGTATCAAAAAGGTAAATATTAGTTTACAGTCTATTTATGAACGCGTTAACCCCTCAGGCCAAATTGTCTCATAGAAATCGTTGAAAAATATAAGTGTTAATATGTTCATTGTAATATGTTATAGGTATATTGAAACATATGTATAAACGGTGTTAGGAAGAGAAAAAATACCACGCTTTATCTTCAAACTAGCAGACCCGACACACGTTGCTATGCCTAACGAAACACAACGCCAACCTTTATAAAATCCACACCACGCCAGCTGCCCGCTGCCTGAATTGAATATTTGAATTTCTCGGCTTTTCTCTACTGTAATCAGCATGTTTTATAGATATAAAACTTCCTCTTGAATCACTCTATCTAATGGTGAAAACCGCATGAAAATCCGTTGCGTAGTTTAAAAGATCTAAGCGCACATACATTTTGAGCGACTTCATTTTAAACTATGTAATGATGATGCCTGAATTGAAAATTTGAATGTCTCGACTTTTCTCTACCATAATAAGCATATATTATACATATAAACCTTTCTCTTGAATCATCCTATCTATTGGTGAAAACCGTATGAAAATCCGTTGCGTAGTTGAAAAGATCTAAGCGCACATACATTTTGAGCGACTTCATTGTATACTATGTAATGATATTAATTTTTACAAAGAACGATAAAAATGTGAGGTACTCGTTTCAACAATGTTTGTAATACAGTTGTCTAATAAAATACGTAGATATGTGTTTTTATTTTTTTTTCGATATCAGTAATTTTAGTTAAAAAAAAATTAAGGTGAGCTAAAACTTTTTATTATTAATTTTTAAAACTTTTTATGTTTGCATGCATAAATTTAATATTTTAGAAATTAAATGTTTATTACGATATACAAAATTTGAAAGCGTATTTTGTCAACTTATGTGAAAATCTGTTAATGCATTTTTTTTAATGTTCTTTATTCAGTAAAGTTTATACATTACAGTAAATGGGTAATTTTTTGGCCATCACACTAGGCACATGCCCGTGTTGTAGTGCCCAATTTTATGTTAAGTATAATAATAAAAAATTAAAAATAAGTTGAATGAAAAACAAAATAATATAAAAATAAAATAAAATAATTTATACCTCTAAAACAGGTATGAAGTATAAAGGAATTTAAAATAATGCAAAATATCCACATAAGTTTAAGATACACGAATATAAAAAATAAGAATGGAAAACAGAAAAATTAAAATAATCTGAAAAACTTATGAAAGAAAATACGTATTATTGAATGAAAAATAATACAAGGAGCATGTATCAAAAAAAATAAAATAAAAAAATACAAGTACATTTGTGTAATTAAAATACAATTAAAATGTAATAAAAATACAAGTACATTAAGTACAAGTGTATTTGTAAAAAAAATACAAATACAATATAAAATCAAAGAAAATAATATTTGGTAAGAAAGCATTGTATGCGTGTTATTAATTTTATTGTTATAAATTTAAATAATCTGTTGATTTTCCGAAATAAATAAAATAAAAAATAAACAGAACAGTTTTTAATTTTGGAATGTTCAGAAATATTTAATTTATTTTGATTTTATTGTAAAACAGAAATATTTTGACTTTGATAAAATATGGGCGTCCCCTGAGGGGTTAACGTACAGTCTTCCAGTGTAGCTATGCTGTAGGATTGTGTAACGTTTTCGTGTACGTGCATACTCTCTTTCAAATTTATCTTCAAAGTTATAAATTCACAATAAAAAATTATACTGCATTATAAAAACATACGTTTATGCTAGACACAGAACATATTTCAGAGTCATATAATAATATGTCCTTGCCAAACTTCACTGATAAACAGCTTTTTGTCTTGCTTAGCTAATTAATGACAAGTATACCTATATCTACATGTTCGATTTTGAATATTCGAAAAGTTTTGCTGTGCGTTCGTTTTATTATACACGGTGTCCGGAAACAAGTGGTATAAGCTGTAAACTGAGGGATCTACCTTATGAATTATGAGAAGCCAATAAACCATATCGCACATCCCGTAAAAAGGGGTCGTAAGTCCAAAAAGTAAATTTTACAGGAGAGCGAAATCAAATTATGATTGACGAAACAAGCGTTCCCGTCGAAAAGATATACTGGCGACATCTCACGGAGATGTAGTAATCCAACTTAAATACGGTTTTCGTGGGTCACAGATAATCACAATCACTTTATTATTCAAAGATAAAAAATAAAATTTCATAAAAAAGGAAATTTTGACTTACGACCCTTTTTTCATTTTTTATCTACTTTTCATTTTTAAAGATTCAGATTTTTATATATTTTTTTCCGAAAACTAAAAACAATTACAACTGATGGCAACCCCTTAACAGCTGATTTTTTAAATAAATTTGGTTTTAAAAATCTTCGGACTCGATTTACTCGAAAACGAAAACTTAAATCAAAAAAGTTATACTACAAAAGTGATATTAGTTTGCCAGTTTCCCGATTGTACCACTAGTTTACGGACGCAGCGTATAAAAATGAAGTTTTTTTCGATTTCACAGGAATTTCATCGGATCCATTGAGATTAAAGAATCAATTCAAATCAATTTAATTTAATTTTGAAATAACCATCGTGAACACCGATGATTCAATAGTCTTACTGGCTCCAGTTAGCAGGGAACAGTTGAGAATATAATGTTAATGTGTTATATCACGTAAGCCCAAGTCATACCTACCCACTGTGGTACTACGACACATTCGGTATAAAATTATCGCTCTAACGCCATTTTAAGTGCGAAACGTCCTTCACAGCAAATCGCCAGCCAGTCTATGTGCTAAGTCAGATAAATAAAAACACCTCAAACCAGGCCAGAACACCGCATCAAATCGGCCTCTTATTTGTCAAGTAGAGTAATTATTCAAATAAAACTTATTTGCCCACGCCGGGATTCGATCCCGCGACCTTCGGATTGCGAGTCAAGAGCCTTACCGCTAGACCACGACGGCCATGAGAATTTAACTTTTATTAACAGTCAATTACAATTTGTGAGCATATAATTCTTGATTTCAAAATTTCTCTTTATTTATTTATTTACGCCCTTTTTCGGGGCTTTTACATATACAATTTAAAAATTACAGTTTGATTAAATAAAATATAAATACTATATATTTCTTTTACCAACAAATATAAAAGGTATATATTTCTTTTATTAAGAAATATACAGTATTTATATCTTTTACTAAGAAATATACAGTATTTATTTCTTTTACTAAGAAATATACAGTATTTTTTGTACATAACTGAACTGCCTTAGTAACAGCATTTTGTATTTGTCTTAAGATAAACTGAAGATGTCCACTGACTTGGTATAATTATTTCCCTCCATTAGTACTCTGGGCATGGAATACATATGGTAGTTAGTTCCAGAATTTCTGCACGTAAGTGTATAAGTATCTCCATACACATCTTTCCATTTTATTATTAGTTAAGTTATCAGAAAATTTTATTCATTCATTAGTTAAGTTTTAAGAACAGTTCACATCTTAGGCGAAATAACCTAATGATATTCTATGGATTTATGTACGTAATAGTTACTGTAAAACCATGTAATAATTTAATTTGATATACCTTAAACCTTGTATCATGATGTATGTATTAATAAATAAATTGATTTGATTCAGTGTCCAGGCCTGGCTCGAGGTGGTTTTGTATAAATACGCCACATGGCGGTAATATATACAGAACACGGCATACAGATCGAAATACATTTATATGCTAACACCATTAACATAAATTAGCGCAGGGCTGATAGTGGGAATCAAACGAAATTGAGAAGATAAAAATTTATAGGCATGCCTCTGATAGCTCAGTCGTAACCTCTCCCATATTTCCATTAGGACTACACAATTTCTGGAATAACCAAGATAGAAATCACACATTTCTTGTGCTGGTGGTGGTGATAAGGTGGAAATTGCCATTAGATTTGCCGCCTGCTTTGATTTTCTCAAAAAAATAATTACGAAATGCACGTTTCATATTATTTACCCACAGTATTAATTTGACAATTTAATGATGAAAAATATTGAAAAAGTAAATGAAATCAAATGTCTGGATGTTTGGATTCCAAACTAAATTTCACAGCAATTTTTTTGATATGTGTGCTAAAGCAGGTATCAAAAATAGGAATAAAGAGTTTTAGTGAAATTTTGGTCTCAGGTAACTTTTTTGATGTCTTTTTTTTTCTTCAAAACCAAGTAACAAAAAAAACTTTAACATTTCATCATTGATCACTTAACCGAATAATCGCCCAGCCCTTCATCCCGTCCCTAGATGTTCTATACCTACTTTTTTATGTTATAAGTTTTAAAAAAATGTCACCGAAGAACGAAATTTCATTTACATTTTTTACTCCAAATAACGTCAGGAATCACTAGTAAGCAAGTACTATAAAGCAAGTCAATTATATCTCCCCACATTAAATAGGTTTATCTTGTTAAACGAAAACAAGTGAAATATTAAGGAAATACCCTTACAAAGGTTTTCTCAATTTTATACAACTAATAAACAATCATTTACCATACAATAATGTTTGTATATCAGATGTGTAAAATTTTATACACGTTTATTAGTAAGACTCATTTGTATACATATTATTTTAGAAATACATATTTTCATTACTTTATTCTGACGAAGAAACAATTGGTTTCAAAACATGTTGATAATTTGGAATATACGCAGTGATTTTTTTTTAATGTTTCTGGTTTTCACCCTTCAAGGGTGTTCTAGGCCATCATTTAAATTATGATTATTAGAGGGAAAGTGAATTTTTATATTAATTTTATTTAAATGGGCAAATTTCAAAATTATATGGAAGATTGGAGGCAATTTAAAATAAGGCATGACAGCGACTTTGAGGTGGCTTTTCACGAAAATGGCGCTAAATAAATTAGTCAAAAATTATTATTTTTATTGACAGAAAAGAGCATTTATAACTTTATTTAATCTTTTCTTCATACATTTGTATTACTATTCTCTTTATCGAATTAACCAACACGTCATATTATGTTTTTTGGAAAATTATTCGATCAACTTCAAAGAAAGAATGCTAAAATATATTGAATCTCAGTTTTTATGTATTATTCATATATGTATGTTTATACGCCTCCTACATCTGTTTCGACACGTTTTATTCTAGTAAGACAGACATCGAGAATAAAACTTTACATAGATAAATAAATATTCAGAATGACCGGCAGAATTTAGAGCTAAACTTCAACCTCACCTATCCAGACGTATATTTTCAGAGGTAACTTTTCAGACGTACATTTTCGTATCCATAAAGTCAAAAATCTTTCACCTTCACAGCCGGCGATATTGTAAATAACTAATTGTGTAAAAATGTAAGCAAATAAGAACTTATGAGCTTTTTAAAGTCATTTCATTAAAAATCTCCAGTCCTAAAGAGTCCCAAATTCTCCAGCCTTTAAAAAATATAAATCAAATCTACTTTTGCCACTAATCTTCTCAAAGACGTAATATCAACCAGTAATTAATGGTAGTAGCATCGACCAAGTATACCCAAACGTAAAATCATACAATGTCCAGTGTTTAAAATATGGTGTCATCTGCGTGCAAAGTCATATCTTCTCTATGCATAAACTAATAAAAGGGTATCAGAAGGACACGGGTTTGAGTCCCGTCGGCGGTATGTATCTTTTCTCGGGAGATTTTTTGTAGTTTTGTATTTTCAATGTAGATGAGTGTATCAGGTTAATAATTATTACTTATAATAATTGTTACCTTTTGTGCTATGCATAAAAAACTTTTCTTAAACATCAGTTCATCAATTAAAAAATAATAATTAATATTTGACGAGTTAAAGTATTTCACCAAAAAAAGTAGACATAATTTGTCTCGATGCCACCTAGTGGGAGATTTAGCACTTACAATGCCTTTCACATATAAAATAAAGTTGGTTGTTTGCAGGTGGAAAAATGTAATAAGCAGTAATTGTTGAATGAAACACTAGTATATATTGAATTATTTGGCGGGCAGGAGATAAGCCGACGTAGCTCAGTGGATAAGAGCAGTTGACCGGAAATCAGAAGGACGCGGGTATCTTTTCACGGGAGATTTTTTCAATGTAGATGGGTGTTTCAGGCTAATAATTATAACTTATAATAACTGTTTATCAGAAGTGACACCCGCCAGGTAAATATGAATTCTGAATCTGTTTCTAAAAAATAATAATATTAGACGGAGACAAAAAACTCCTTTGCGCTGTTGAGGTGATTTTTCACACAAACGACGCTCTACAATTTATCCAATTATTTTTATTATAGTAAATAAATTACCTGTATTACGTGTATGAAGTTATGTTTCTTCTCTTTGCACTTACAAGTTGTGACTTGTGACATTACATTTAAACATTTTTGTAAAGTGTAAAGATACTTACGAGTATATATATATAAAATGCTGGAGATATTTAATTTAAGTGTGATGCACACCATCTTGAAATAAACATGAAATCATTTTAAAAGTGTGCCAAGTTAATTGGAAACAATATTCACACGCGACTGTTCAGACTGACATCGCCAATGCAATATTATGATGCGCATTGCAAACAGCGCGCACACTGGCCGATATAATTATATTGTGTAAAAAAGTATTATCATTGAAAATAATATGAATAATTAATACTCTCAATGAAAATAGAATAAGACAACGAAAAAAATCAGAATGTGCAATTCCCAAGCGGTAGAAATGAAACCTTCATAAAACTAAAGTAGACAAGAGTGGGGAGGCTGCGAAGCACCGCACAAAGAGGAGATCGATTATTCTATCCCATTCTCTTGCAGACTAAATATCTTTGTCTCTTTTTCATTTCATCGAGTTTCAACTCACAACGGTGCTAAAGAAGTTTTTACTCCAATAGCGGTCGCAATTGGGATCAATGGCGGCTCGTGACTTTTGGGGGGTGCTAGAATGCTATTGATATTAAAAAATTGCATTATTGGTGTTGTTGTAGCCTAAAAGATTTTTTTTCTTAATTTCGGTTTTTTTGTAGGAAGATTTTCAGGAAATCGGTGTGCAGTGCACTGCCAAACTGAATTTTCTCTAGTACCTATCTTCATATAAAAATCGATTTTCGAAAAAAAAATTTTTTTCGACTACAACAAGATCAATAATGCTCTTTTTTATAATATTAGCACTCTATCATACCCAAAAGTTGCCAGCCGTCACTGATTGGGACTTGGGACATGAACCCGGGACCCTTTTCATATCATTTCATACAGGGACCTATGCTCTAGCAATTGAGCTAATGAGATTTAAATAAATTCGGTCATTTTTATCGATCTCATTTTTCAATTTATGAATTACTAACATAATATTTTCATTAATATGAGAGTTTGTAGTTGTGGCACTAAAAAAATTATCTAATGTATACGCAGCCAAAAGTGCCGATTTTCACGAAATTCATAAGTCTGCCAAAACTCGAAAACTACCAACTTTTAACTAAATTCATATTATTAATATTAAATTCTGATTTGTCATGATTTGGCCCAAAAGCCTTTCAAAAGATAAAGTTGACTTTTGGAACATACTGTATATAATAATGCTTATTAAACGTATGCAGCCAAAATTAATAATGGATTCTTCCTAACCACAAAGAAAATACTAAATGCATGACGTAATTTTTAATATTCATGAAATAGTTTATTATGTTTGCATTATATATTTATTGCGGTTTTACGCTCAGTGTACAATACGTTTTTGTAAATATTAAAATAGGTACATATATTATGATGACACTGTCCTATAAAAATATTTGTAGCAATGTTTTCCAATTGATTGCAAATAATAAATCTCTTTATATATAAAAATGAATGTTTCTTTGTTTCTCCCGCACGTGTTTCTACACCATTCAACCGATTGCGATTAAACTTTGGTGAGTTATTGTGCGCACACCTGTGAATATTATACAAACAGCGGTGAGCTTTGGCTTATGAAATCTGTATAAAAAAAATTATAATAGGTATCGCACGAGCTGATTGAAAAATGTGTGTATTTCATATAGTTTAGCGACAAGGAGGAAGGGAGTAGGGGAAGGGTGAGGGGGGAGGATAACAACTTGCTTCCGAGGTAGTTCCAAATCTTCTGTTTTCAAAACAAATGTACTCGAATTTGTACTATTTTTCTTGCCATTGTTCCAAATTTCAAATACTTTTCCAGCAATGTGAGGGGAGATGTAGGAACTGGATAAATGACATCCCGATAGAAACTAAGACTATTTTCATTTCAAAACCCAACTAGGTACACTATATTAAAACATTTGGAAATATCAACAACGTGCCACCGAGGTAGTTTATTTTATTTTTATGTATTTATCTATATAAAGTTTAATTACATGCGATTTTATATGCCTATCAAGCATATCCTCTTAGGGATATACGTGTGTCGTAACAGTTCCAAATCCTTTTCTGTTCTCAGAACAAATGCACTAGAATTTGCACTATTTTTTCATGCCATTGTTTAAAATTTCAAATACTTTTCCATCAAGGTGATGGTTAGGGAGAGGTAGGAACTGGATGAATGACATTCAGGTAGGAACTAAGCATATTCTCATTTCCAAACCCAACTAAACTACATTAGTCAGTGGTTGAGTGGGCATAGCGCTTGGGTCCCACCCGGGCGTCGCATGTTCAATTCCTCGGCTGGCTAAGTCCTCCATCACAACACAAGCAACATTTTCGGCTTTCTGTGGTGGTAGTAGGAGATTTTCAAACATTGTTGGGTTATTCGTAACCCAGGAATGTTTGTCTTTCTTTTTTAAAATTTAAAAAAAAATAATTAAAACATTTTAAAATGTCATGGACGCCAACTTTATTCCGTGTCCTGGCCTGGGTTGAGGTGCTTATGGTTCAACACAATCTTTTTGAAATTACCGTTTAACAAAAAAACATGCGTTGTATCGTTATTGAATTTTTTAATATTTTCAATCATTATTATTATTCATAATTTAATATTCATTTCTCCTTGAAGTTTTTCGCACATTGCGTGACATTTAAGCGTTTCTTGTGACATAAGTATTTTTTTAAAACCTAGTACTCGGTACCAGCTTCACTGTGTAAAATCGATACATATAAGGGAAAATGCCAAGGTTCATTCACTAAATAATCGAGCACAACCTTTACGGTCTTAAAGACTTGAATACAGACTACATGTAGATATTTTATTTGAAAAGAAACGTTGAGAAAAACGATGAAAGACTCAAAGAGGAATTAAATTCAATTGGATTGATTCAGATCACAAAACATTATCACAAATCTGTGAAAGTATAAATTAGATATAGAAATTTCGGAGGCGGGTATGGGTACTGCCACCAGGGGAATCGTTTATTGGTAAACCAACACCTCTGTGATAAGTCACCCCAAGTGGTTCGTTACGTTTAGTGGTTTGGCAGGGGTAAAAGACACCTCTGACCACCACTGTGTGGCAGGCCGGATCGGGAGAGACTGGTTGTGGAAGACCTTTTAACCTCTCTAGCAGGACTCTCACGGGACATCGCTTTGCACTGCAGTGGGAGAGTAAGGTTCATACGTACGTCATTCTTGGACACACTGATCCCCAGATTCCTGTCCACCCCTTACACCCTTTTCTTTCCCAGAACTTCCCCTCCTTTCTTTCCCAAAAATACCCTCAAAACAATATTCCCTAAGATGACATAGGCCGTGAGGGGAATTATTTTCCTCAGGGCCTCTTGTGTGGAGTTAATGTACAAAAAAATGATCATGTAGTAGTCAGGGATCTGTATGTAAGTAAGGCTCCATTTAAGTTTTAAATTAATTTTAAGAGGAAGTCACAAGCCAAAAATGTATGTATTCTTAGTGTGCCTTATATCGTCACGAATACAGGTAATAGGCATAAAAATCGCTTGGCAAATGAAGTCTAGAGATCACGATTTCAAGCGTAAAAGTGGTTTTTATTTATTTTGTGAATAATTTTAAAATAAGTTGATCGAGGGAAACTGTCACATTTAATTTACTTAGCTATAAAATTATATTAAAAAAAAATGTTTCTTACATGCGTTCCATACACTTCTAATGAAATTTTTTTTAGTAGTAGTTAACGTTAATATTTTTTGCAGGGTAATTAACGATTTTATTTTTATTCTACTCATTGGAAGCGGTAGGAAAAGCTTCAATTTATCTACAGCATATTTTTTTGTATATTTAATGTAAACCGATTCGTAGTAAAGATTAATCTAAAATGTGATTTAGCATCAAGCAACGCGTACTTGACAGTATTATACCTAGTAAAGTAACACGATAGTTCTCCGATATAAAGGATACTGCTGAGAGCTGACAGGTCCGCAGTTACTTCTCCCTTGATTCATAAATGTATCACAAAGAAATGTCACAAGTTACAACGGAGCCTTCAGTGAAATAATCACAATATTAGAACTCTTGAAAAACCCTGAAATAAAACTTCAGTAAAATATTCGAACAGCGTAACAAAAAGTCCACGGTAAAACGAGTTAAAAGATAGAGATATGTGTTAAATTCCATTAAAACACTGGTAAGCAATGTTTTGTACAAGAAAAACTATAGAAAATGGTCCATTGATGTTGATCCTCTGACAATTGCCCCCCAGCTTACTTATATACAAAATGCAATCGATTTATAGAAAATACGGAATACCTAATTATACATAATATAACCAAGTGTTCCGAAGGGGTGTGCAGATGAACCGCCAAATAACAAAAGCGTAAAACATATTTTCATTCAAATGCATCAAAGAAAAAACTACTTTTTCGTTGTTAGTTTTTGGGGTGTTATGCCGTGTTGCGCTACCTCCTACTATAGCCGACGTTTCGGACAGCGTTGCAGTGTCCATCATCAGGGCAGATCCGGTAAATCCGACGATGTGTGCCGGATCTGCCCTGATTATGTAATGCAACGCTGTCCGAAACGTCGGCTATAGAAGGAGGTAGCGCAACACGGCATAACACCCCAAAAACTAACGAAAATGCTTTTGGCCGTGAAAATCTAAAAACTTATCAAAAAACTACTTGTTTGTATATACTGTAAACACCAGCGTTTAAGTACAAAAATCGACACTGTACATACATTTTTTCGAATCCATACTAACCTATTACAAAAGGTATTTTTGAAGTCGATTTTAGGTTTGAAACTGGTACCTAAATAATGCACACAAAATAATCATTTTATTTAGGTCACCAATAATAAGGGAAGATTTTTACCTGAGCTTTAGCCATGACGTCATGTCCGGTGCGCCAGGAAGTGATGGCGGGAGTTTTCCGCTTATCCAGCATCAGCTCACTGGGGCACTTCTCGAAGATCAGCACTCTCTCCGCCACCGAGCCCCTCGTCAGGAACGGTCGCACAGGGCTGCCGGCCACCATCTTGTCCGCCTGCGCCCTGATGTGCTGCTTCTGCTGCGTGGTCAGCTCGGGATGGGGCACTTGATCAGCCCCGACCCTCCTGATGCTGGCAGTCCGAGGGGCTCCTCCCCATCGGCCCGGAGGGGCTACTGCAGGCCCCCCTTCCTTATCGGCAGCAGCCTTCTCTATCTTATCAGCCCCTTCAAATTTGCTTCGCGTCTCTGTTACTTGCAGCCCTAAAGCTGGGTCTATCAAGTGAGCTTTTCTATCAATGTCCAACTGTTTATCAGTGTCTAGTCTTTGTTGAGATAGGGGATTTTCCAGGTTATCTTTGTACTTCGTCTTCACGTAATCAACGAGAGATATGTTTACATTCGCAGTTCCATCTCTTTCGTCTTTCGATAGGATAGGTTTCTCCGTAGGAATCAAGTCTGGTTTAACGGATTCCCTTACTGGTGAGATATCTTTCTTTGAGATTCTTGTCTTGGGTGCAAATGGTATCGAATCGCGATCCTCTCCAAGCACTACACCAGTTTTCAAGGCATTGATCAGTCTCTCTTCTTCTCGTGCCACCTCGTCCATATAGGCTGCGGAAGATGTTTTGGGACTTCCCGGCAAGGTTGAGTATTTATCGGGTTTGGTTGCTCCTTTTGAATAATTGCCTTTCTGCGGCGAATCATGATTGGTTTGAGCACCTGATTTTTGTACTTTCTGTTCTAATACTTTGTTTTTCAGAGGCCACGTTTGCAGGTTGGCTGGAGTCTGAAGGCTGAGGCCGGCTGGGCGTTTGGGGGCCTCCGGTTTTTGGGGAACGATATCTGGGGGGTATGCCACCTCAATAGTTTCCGAGTCATTATTATCTGGTTGATTTAAATTGAAACATTTTGGCGCTATCTGAGGTTTAACCCCGATTGCCGGTTTTGGAGAGTACGCGGGAGGATTTTGAGTTGGCGTTGTCGGTTTCACCGGAGAAGATTTCAAATTATTTTTATGTACAAAGGAAGGATTGGAAGACGGTGAAGTGACTTTTTGTGGGGAGTTATTCTTTTCAAATTTCTGTAAAGCAAATTGAATAGAAGACGGAATCGTCTTCGAAGGAGATTTATTCCTCTGCGCCGCAATCCTAGCTTTGTCCTCGTTCACGAAGTTGCTCACCAACTTCTCGAGGTTATTGTTATCCATGTTAGGGGCTTGGGCTAAAAGGTCCGTAACGGGGGTCGTGGCAGAAGAGTTTTGAGGAGTCAGAGCGGGGCCGAACTTGTCGGCTGCGTTCTGGGGAGTGTGGCAATTGAGGATCTCGGTAGGAGCGAGTCCCCGGGACTTCCAGGTCTGGTAGATAGCCTCAGCGTGATCGGAGATCTGTTTCGCTATGGCCGCTATGTCCTCTTCTCCCGCGTCAAACTTGTCCCTGGTGTGTTTGGCTGTGGCCGCCATCATATGGTAGCCTGGCTCTATAGCTGAACGGTCGACGCTTACTCCCGCGGACGATCGTTCCTGCTCCAGTTCCTTTTGTTGCCGCTGGCGAATCGAGTTCAATACTACGGAAGGAGTAATGCCAGAATAAGGATCTATTAGGAAATCAGCTATCCTCTGATTCTGTAATACATGAGGGTAGTTCTGTAGCAGATAAGACAATTCCTCGGAGGACGATTCCTCGCTGTGTGAATAGCCACTTTCTTCGCCAGACAGTCCGCAATTGCGACGGTTTGTCACATCTTCGGTAGACCCGATAAAAGCGTTGCTGTCTCGCAACAGTTTTCTAATAGACTGGTCAGTCACATTCGATCGCGGGTGGAAACCTTCCGCGTAGTCGGAAGCCTCCAAGAAGGTGTTAATGATCGCGAGGTTCTGTTGTTCCTCTAGATCCCACGATGCAAAGGCGCTATCGACCGTATCAACTTGTTGATTGTCGGGTTCCTGGGTGGCCCAAGAGGTTAGTAGGGAGTTGGAGTTAACGTCGGTTAGGGGTGATTTGAGGGCGAAGGAGGACTGGGCAGTTCGGCCTTGGTTCATCTGAGAAGCAGTGTGGCTGGAGCGACAGGCGAGGGGGCAGGGGGCGGGGGCCGCGGGGGGAGAACGCCAGCCCTAATTTTAACTCGCCGACTCTCGCGCTCGCCGGAGATTTATTTTGGTTTACGACTCTCCACCGACACGGGGAGCCGAGAGCTGAGAGGACCGACCACCTTTTATCACCGCGAGCATTCCTCGGCGGTCCAGCGCCGAACTCAATTCGAACAATAAACGGAAATTAACATAAAGCGACAAAACACTGTGTCCAAAAATAAATCCGAACACAAAGAGAAAAAAAAGCACTTTTAAATCACTGTTAATTTAAATTTACACCCATCTTTCGTCACATTCTAAAAAAATCTAATCCCACGTTAAACAATCGCGACAGCGCAAACATCAGATAAGCTGAAGAAGATCACAACACACTTAAATCTAAGATCACATCATCGTCTCGGAGACGACACTCGCGTAGAACTTCACTTAGGAGACTCCCAACTATCCAACTTTCCAGGATTGGTATCCGGGTGGCAGAATCGAGGAGCGATCGCGGGTTTAGAAGTCAGCAAAAGAATACTTTGCAGTCGCGAGAATATTCTCGTCCCGAAGGCGGAATTTGAAGTGGAGACAGGGCGTGCGGCCAGCACGGCATTCCCCGCAGAACTGGCGCGGCGGAGGGCGGAGTGCGATGGGCGGAGGCGGAAAGAGGGGCACCTGTAAAAATAGACGGCGGAGTCAGTAAGCAGTTCAGCGTTCAGCCGTAGGTACAAATGAATACATCTACATACTACGTCGGAGGGGCACTCAGTAAAACACAACACAAAGCTGCGCACAGCAAGTTTCGTTTTTAACAGGACTAACGGAAAATTAATAGTAACGCCACTTGATTAATTGTACAAAGCGATTATGGTTTGGGTGGAGTTCCGTAATGAACTCGGGAAACTAAATTAATTACAACTATTTTTCAGGGTATAATAAACAAGCGTTCAGATAAGATCTAACATGCACTACAATTATAACTTGTTTTTATGCCTTCCGCACGTGATTGTGATATTTACCATGATTTAATTGCTACATGCAAATAAGCGCAATATAATTTTAAAAAAATACATATATATATGTAAATGTAAATAAACGTTAGAGCAATGAAATGACGAAATCAGAAAGTGTTTCTTTAGTTTATTGGTGTTACTGTGTTATTTTTACTGTGTATCTTTTGAAAAGTAACACAGCAGAATGCAACGTGATGTAATGCAAATAAATAATATTCAAATTAAAGTTTCTAATAAACTTTATTCAAGGAGTCATACAAAATTTTTCTTTGGTTATTCAATAACAATATACGGTATTGTAGCCTGGGGAGGGGCAAACGCTGCCGCCATTATCCGATATTGAAAAGCTCAGAAACTAATTATTAAGATTATATTAAAACAACCGATCACAAGCAGTTCGGATGAAATCTTTAGGAGAATCTGTGTTTTGGACATTAGACAAATTTATGCCAAAAACATATTAGCATACCTCTTCAAACACAGAACTACCTTTAAAAATGTGCAAATTGCTCGAGATACTAGAACCAAAGGACATAATCTCCTACTTATCCCTTTTGCTAAAACAACCTTGGGCCAAAGAAATTTTTGATACTTTGCAACAAAACTATATATTCCACTGGCAATTAGACAAAACACAATGTATCTTAAATATAAATCTGACACCAAGTCCTGGATTACCAGCCAAAACAGATCCAATATCAAAGATTTTTTCAAAACTAACTTATAAGTATTTATTTTTTCAATGGTACGTTGATGATTAACTGTTACTTGTAATATTGTGTTATTATTTGAATTTTGTGTGTGTTATTATTATAAACTAGTGTATTATAATATTATAATATTCTCCTAGTGAGACAGGCATAGAATAAAACAAACTGTGTGTCAAAAATTAATAAAAATGAATAATAATAAAAAAAATTAAAAAAACATTGCATTGTTATCAACGTTATACAACGTCTTGAAGGATAGATGGTTGTATAATGCCATGGAATGTGATGATATAGACATCTTTATAAACAGCCTCATATATTTAAAAAAACACATGGGCAAATTTTTTTTAGTAATAAACTAATAATAAAAATTATGTTAAATGAAAACAAATCACTTTATATACACAAATTATTTAATCAAAATCGTCAAAACATGTTTCGAAACCAATGATTCCTTCACCAGGATAAAATTAAAATGAACTAAAATGACAAAAGACAAACAAGTATGTATGGACAACAGTTAGTACAAATAATTACACAAAGCGATTTGTTTTAATTTAATTAAAATTACACCACAAAGGCAATTTACGAATATCGAAGAAGTAAAAAATATGTGCATTGTTATTAGGTACTTCTTTCCTTTTTCTCATTCTCTGAACTTTATACTTACTATATTTTATTTGGCATATTATTATTTCTGTTATTTCAATAGTAGCATCTCAAACTAGTAAACAGCCTAAACCTTAATTTTTCAAATATCGAATATAATTTTTTTGATTATTAATTTAACTGATACTAACCTAGAAATACAGGAATCAAAGTAATACATAAAAATGGAACAGGAATATGCCTAATTTTTTTTTTCTAAAAAGAAAGACAAACATTCTCAAGTTACGAATAACCTGACAAATATTTGAAAATCTCGTACTATCACTACAGTAAACGGAAAATTTGCCTGTGTCGTGATGGAGGACTTAGCCAGCCTACCCAAAAGCGATGCCAACTAAGCGGTGACTGGCTAACTCAGAATGAAACTAACTCAGAACCACCTCAGATAGGTCATTAAGAGTGGCGATAAAAAAAAGGTTAAATAGGTTAAGTTAGGTTAGGGTTACTGGCTATTTTAAAATTATTTTTTCATAGCTTTTAATGACCTTTCTAAGGTGGTTCTGAGTTGGTTTCATTCTGAGTTGGCATGGAACCCAACTAAGCCACCAATCAGTCAATAGTAATAATTTAGAAGTATTAGATAGATGGTCGCCGAGGGTCTGGTAGGAGACAAATGTCCTGGCTGCGAAATGTACGAGAGTGAATATACCGCTATTAGAAGTGTGGAGGAGCTATTCCGGGCAGCGCAAGATAGAGATACATTTACCAGAGTGATGGTCAACTTCGGAGGGGCCTGATAGGGCACACGAAGAAGGCGAATATAAAAATCAATAAAAATAATTGTCAAATTTTAAATCGACATACCCATTTTAAAGTTGTTCCCCTTCTACCTACTCATCCAACAACAGTCTCTGATGGTCTCTCCATCTATTTTATACTTTCTCTTTTGTTTTTTTTTTTTGTTTTTTTTTTGTTTTTTTTTTTTTTTTTATTGTATTTATTACTTGCTGGAGCAATCCCTATGAGTTACAGAACTCATTTTAGGACAGGAGGAAAATTCATGGGTGTGAGGAAATAGTTACAGTTTTACTTGGAAAATGGATATTAAAAATATAAGTTTCACATACAACATAGACAAAAAATAAATTTAAAATAAAAACAGGTTGAGTGAGCAAACAACAATAGAAAATAATTAAAGAAACAAAGAACAAGGTTATACAAATGTGGATGATTATGATTACAAATAAATGGAAAAGAAAAGAAGAGAAAAGGAAACAAGACAAATGAGACATGATAAGAAAATTTACATAGTTTCATCCTTAAACGTATTTAAAAAATATTCTTTTAAAGCATTATTCTGAACTTTTTTATTTTGCTGGTTTCCCTTGAATACATATCTGGAAGCGAATTATATAGTGTATAGGCAACATAGTTCAGAGATTTTATCCCATATTTTGTAGTGTGTGTTTGAGGTATGCGGATTTTATTGCTATTTCGAGTATTGTGAGTGTGAATGTCTTGATTGTAAAGTGGCTTGATGTTGGTGTGAGTTGATTGTTGAGTAATTTGTAGGATGGTGCTTGTGATTTCATGTTTAGGAAGGACTGTAATTGGAAGAATACCGGAAACTGAATAGATGTCTTTGACATGGGTGTCCCATGGAAGTCCAAACACATTTCTGAGAGCTCGGTTTTGAACCACCTGCAGATCAGCTATCAATTTCTTTGAGGCAAATCCCCAGATACAGCAGAGATAAGAAAGGTGTGAATGTACCATGGCGTAGTACACTGATGTTAGTAAAGGAATGGGTAATAATCCTTGGAGTCTATATAGTACACCAGTTATGGGGGTAATTTTCTCCTTTACATGATTTATGTGGAGATCCCACGAGAGTTGGGAATCTACGATCAGACCCAAATATTTTGTGCTCATTTTCTTTTCGAGGCAGTTATCACCAACTTTGATATTGAGGCTGAAATTTTTCTTGTTACCAAAAAGTATATAATGAGTTTTTTTTACGTTAAGAGTTAGTTTGTTTATTCTTAACCAGCTTGTGAGTTTAGAAACATCAGCATTCATTTCCGTTTCAAGCTCCGCTAGGTTCAGTTTATTGTAAAAAATTACTGTATCGTCCGCATAAAGTTGTAGAGTTCCTTTAATACCCCACTTTGTCATGTCATTCACATAGATTAGAAATAGCAACGGTCCAAGAATTGATCCTTGTGGCACTCCACATGTTATTTTACCCAACTCACTCGTTTCTCCTCCCAGTTCTACTGCCGAAACGCGATTTGATAGGTAAGATCGGAAAAGTTCCAGAGGAGGACCAACAATACCCAAATGTTTCAGTTTTTCGATCAATACGTTGTGATCCACCGTGTCAAACGCCTTCTTTAGATCAATAAATATTGCCGCCGTAAAATCCCCATGATCGATATGTTTCTGTAGATTTGATATAAAATCGAAAGCTGCACATTTAGTGTTAGATCGTCGTCTGAAACCGTATTGTTTTGACGTGAGAATTTTGTTGTGTTCGAGATATTTCAATAGTCTTTCTTTAATGATACATTCAAAAATTTTAGAGATAGCTGGAAGTATAGAGATTGGACGATAATTTTGGACATTTTTTTTGCATTCGTCTTTATGAATAGGAATTATTTTCGCAATCTTTAGTCTGTCTGGAAAGATACCTTTTGATAGAGAGAGATTTATTAAGAATACAAGATCATCCGCCAGTTCCTCCTTGCAATTTTTGAGAAGGAGAGAGGTTATCCCATCGGAACCAGCTGCCGCTTTGGACTTAAGGTTAGATATGACACGTAGGATTTCATTTTTATTTGTCCTGATCATGTTAAGAGATTGTTTTGCTTGAGGTTCCGTGTAGATCGTGTTTACATCAGTATTTGAAGTTTTTATTACTGATGCTAAACTTTCCCCAACTGAAAGAAAAAATGCGTTAAATGCAGTTGCAATCTCCTTTGGTCCCTTTACTTCTTCGTCATTTATGACTAGAGATTTACAAGTTATTTTTGGGTTTCGCGAGCTATTTGTGAGAATGGAATTGATTGTTTTCCAGGTTCTCTGTGGCTTGTTCATGTTTTCGTTAAGCAATTTTGTATAATACTTGCATTTAATATATCTTTTTTACATTATAATCTTCCTCTGTACTGTAATTTAGTTCAAATACGTTTATTGTCCTGATGAAGGTTGAGACCAATATGTATAAATCAAATAAGAGCTTTTTTATCACCATGACGATTCACGATCACGGTACCGTGACGACACAAAAAAGGCAATAAACATACGTTCCATATCACAATAATGCTGCTCTTTCAAAGTAGGAGATACACAACATACTACAAAGGAAAAAAGTAATCATTTTCTTGTATCTCTCACACACCGCACCGTGACGTCTCCATAGACCCCTACTAGCCGTGATGATAATTTTGAAAGTATTGAATACTAGATTTTGCCCCCGGCTTCGCTCGCATATCCCACCCCCGCTCCCCCCCCGCTCCCCCCCGCACTAACCACCCCTTCCCTTCCCTCAATCAATCAACAATCAAATACGCGCCGTTTCGCATTCATAATATAAGTATAGCTGTTGGCTTAGGTCAAAATGAAGATTAGTACCTATTTTATATTTCTACACTAAATATTCATATGAGAATACTCATATTTGAATTTTTGCTAACAAAAAAATCTCCATAGTAACCTAAACAAATAACAATATGACAGCCCACGTCAAACATTTACTTAGCAACACGCTTTGCCAATAAACGTATAATAAATAATTTCATAACGCCACAGCTTATTCATAACGCCAGAGCTTACCAATATATATAGCCTATATTACTCGCAAATAATGTAGCTTTAGATTAGTGAAAGAATTTTTAAATTCCATTCGATATTTATTGCATGAAAGAGTAAGTCACATCCATCCATACAAACATTCACATTTATAATATTAGTAAGATAGTTACAAGTTACAAGGATAAATATTGAAGTGTGTCTGAATTCCAAAAATTAAAAAAAAATGTCAAACGTCAATGCGCCGATGGTTTTGCTTTCATTCTTAAATATATAATGCTGCAGCTCTTTCTTATACACTAAATAACAACAGTCAAAAATTAAACAAACGGTGAACGTATGTCTGCACCCCCCCAAATGAAACATACAATCATTATCATACATCTCCCTCACATGTATAAAAAAAATTAAACGCAATTCCCATCGCCGTAGCTGAGCCGTAATAAGATATTATTATCTGTTTCCTCCAAAACAAAAAAAGTAGTACTTTGTAGGAAACAGAAACACGTTTAATGAGTGTCTCATCTTTTGTCTCACGATTATTCAATGAGTTAGAAAGAGCTGCAGCATTATTACGATAAATAACGTACGTTTTATGCTTTTTTACACCGTCACGGTAATAATAAAAGCGCTCAATACAATGGTTTTAAACAAAGAACTTTTTCATTTGTAGTTATGTCAAGACAAAAAGTTTTTGCTTTATTCGATAATTTAATTTTCTTATTCAGTGTTCCCGGGGTCGATAGTACGCCGCTGTTAAAAGGCCATGTTGTGTCTTTCACAAAAACGATATCTCAAAAACAATATAACGTACTTTTATGGATAAGCCGATATCCGGCATGGCGTATGGCGTGTAGGTTCCGTTAATTTGCTATACATAAATATATTTACCACTTGTTCAGCAATATTAGCAGATTATCTTCACCGCTCGAGTGGCTTTGTTGAGACCTTCGTGTACTAAATAAAATTCAGTCATTTTGTGAGCATCACTTTAATTTATAACGACACGCAAACCGGTTTCGGAATAACAGTGCTTTTATCAAATAACTGGATGGATAAGATGATTTTTAGACTCCGCATTCTTAATTTCTGCCGAAAAGTAAAGTATTTCGTATATAATGTACCTTGAACATTTATTTTTGAAGATAATCTTGATAAACTTGAATAGAACTTACACAGAACGTGAAAATTAATTTCAAAATTTTGATGAGTTGTTCAAATTTATGATGAGTTGTTCAAATTTTTGATGAGTTGTTCAAATTTTTAAAGTTAATTTTCAAGCTTTGATATTTGTCAATACTCGTATCAAGGGGGATACGGGTTTTTACTCATGTCGACAGAATGCACTTATTACCGAACATGGGAACAACTCAGCACAGGTTCGCCTAGTGAGGTGTTCACAAAATACTATGTATTACTAACCTATTTACATACAGTTACGGATCATTAACATTTTTTTCATTAACTTATTATCTATTATCTATGTAAACCAATGTAATAATCTGTACTTGTTAAAGAATAGAAATAAATAAAATAAAAGCTCTGTGTATTTAAGTTCTATTATTATATCTTTATAGGCCAGTTGCTTTTTAAACCTGGTTTTACAGAACTTGAAAATTAACTTTAAAAAGTTCATGAATTGTTCAAATATAGAATTAATTGAAATTTTTGGGAGCGTTTGCGATAAGTAAATTTTTGTATGCAAACAGAAAGCGTGTATTCTCTCTTTCTAACATTGCATAAATCATATAGCAAAATGAGATAGCACGAATTTTATGGGTCCGTATAAAGCTGAGAGAAATGTCTCCCAAAATTGCTCTAAGGGTTAAAAGGAAAGAAAACATCGCTGTTGAGAGATTCAGTGGACGCTGGGTGCTCGCTACTCGCTAGCCGCCTGTGCGAGATGATGTCAATTAAAGGTTAACTAAATTATCACCGGCGGCAGTTCAACGAGCCGTTGACGCGGACATTATTACTGAAACCAAGATAGAGACATAATATTAAATTTACATATATTACTAGCAAGTAACCGACATGCGTTGCAACGCCACATAAAGTAGGAAATTGTTTTCCCTGCGTGTCCTTTCCCATGCTTCCCCGTTTCCACCTTCGTTCCCCTCCCGCGTCCCCTTTTCCTCATGCGTTCCACCCTACCGGGTCCCCCCATCCGGGAACCCCCTCCTTTGTTCCCCTCCCCCCTCCTGGATTCACTTTGAAAGTTCAAAACTTCACAATTTTTGGAGATATCATAACACAAATTTTACTGTTGTAGATAACGCTTTAAATATAATAAATTTTCATCAACAAAAAAAAACCTCATTCAGAAAAAAATTTGGGGAATTTATACATACTATAAAGGCCAAGGAAAGAGTACCAACTTCAAAAGGTTAACGACACTTGACTCGAGGAAACACCTTACCTTTGATTTCGTTCGTAGAATGAGATTTTTAGTTAGACTAGTGACGTGTGTTAAGGGGAACGGCTGCGTGACCCTTTTCATTAAAATCAAAAATTGGATTTGAGGCTAAAGTACCTAATCAAAAAGTTATAGCAAATATCTGGTACGAATACTTGTTACTGTATTTACATACTTTATATTAAAGCCAAAATTCTTCTGAAGAAGATAGTTGATATTTCAATATTGGCGGATTTAGTATGGTACCAGAGATTAACTTAAAAAAAATGTTTGCCTAAAAATATTTTTCGGCGGGCTTCGAGGGTATTAAAATCGAGCATTCCTGTTTAGAACAATGATGTATACAGGAATGGGTAGTATGTATATTCCCTCATATAAATAAGGTAACGCATAAACCTTTTATGCACTTTTTTATTTCTAGGATATGGTTTTGTTCAGAAGGGGGCCAAATAATGGAGCTATATTCCAGGATGCTGCGGACAAGTGCTTCTATATAACTACGCTCGTCTGTAAGTGACGAAGGAGGTTGTGAAACAGTGAAAAGAAGAATTTGCTTGGTAAAGTAAAATGCAAAAGAATTGGAGTGACAGATGAATAAGGAAGACTACCAACATGATACATTTTATACAGTGTGGAAACAAGGACACTTTAGAGACAGCGAGAGGATAAAATCCCTTGAAATGTGGTGCTGGAGAAAAATGTTCAGGATTCCTTGGACAGCCAGATACACAAATGTGTCCTTTCTGGAAGAGCTAGGCATCAACTATCTGCCAACAACGTATTTTAAGATACTTTGGACACGTTGCTCGCCAAACTGAGGACTTCAACTTGGAGAAACGGTAAAGTGGAAGGCAGAAGAAGGTCACTAACGCGTTGGAGTGAACAAGTATCACAGGCATCCGGTACTAGGGTGTCCTTGGCTCTCCACGCAACGCAGAACCGCGAGTAGTAGATCCTTGTCCACCATGGAAATTGGAGTACGTGTCACGATCCTCAGAGATAAAGAGCCGGCTTAGAAGCCAAAAAAACAATTATACCTACAGTTTATTTGGCTATTTTGGCTTCAAATCCAAATTTAAGTTTTGTATAAAAAGCCATTCCTCTTAAGTGATTTTAGGAAAACAAAAGGTACAGCCGGAACTCGATGTGACGTCACAGAGTTGACGGTACACAATGTACATCCGTAGCCGGCACAAGCAAGGTTCACCGGACAAATAATGGGACAAAATATCCGGATTACAACAGATAAGGAATTGAACAGAACCGTGAAATAATGTTCACCTTATTTTGATAAGATCCTTTTGGTAGGTTTTTGCACATATTTACGATTTGGAAAGATATAACAATTTAAATTAGCTCCACACAGGAGGCCCCGAGGAAAATAATTCTTCTGAGGGCCTAAGTCATCTTTGAGGATGCTGTTCGGAGGGTCTTTTTATGAAAAGAAGGAGAGGAAGTACTGGGAAGGAAACAGGGTATGAGGGGTGTGTCCATAAGTGACGGATATATGAACGGGCAACCCTGCTAAGTCACTAAAAGTGGCGAACCACTTGGGGTGACCTATGGCAGAGGTGTTTATTATCTAATAAATGGTGATTTATTCTCTCTATATTCCGGAAAAAATACCATTATTATTACTACTTAATAATCAAAGAAGATAATACTAATAAATCTAAAGGAAACTTTTTTTTTACATTAACCCCACACAGGAGGCTCTAAGGAAAATAATTTCCCTCAGGGCCTATGTCATCTTTGAAGATGCTGTGTGGAGGGTCTTTTTGAGGAAAGGAAGGAGTGAACATGGGTCTTGAAGAGACCCATGTTGTAGGAGGGAGGAAAAACAGAGGTCGGCAAATCGTTCCACAGCCGAGCTGTTGAACTCAAGAACGAGTCGTAGAAACGACCTGAAACAGAAGAAGACACACAAAATAAAAATGTCACGGTCGCAACTGGAAATCGAATCCAGAAGTTCTATCTTATCAGGACAACGCCTTTAACCTCTGCAATTTGGGAGGAGGGTATGGGTAACGCCACCCCGTGAACCATTTATGCGATAACCAACACCCCTGCCATAGTGGCTCGCAACGTTTGGTGACTTAGCAAGGGTGTCCGGGTTCATGTGGTGAGGTTTATCTAAGTGTCGAATGCGTTTGCCCTCCTGCTACGCGGCGGGCCGGATAGGGAGATAGTCAGACTCTCTCGACCCATCGCCTTGCACCGTAGTGGGAGGGCTAGTTTCATACATCCA
Organism: Limnephilus lunatus; assembly: GCA_917563855.2. Lineage (NCBI taxonomy): Eukaryota > Metazoa > Arthropoda > Insecta > Trichoptera > Limnephilidae > Limnephilus > Limnephilus lunatus. Next base: position 2,450,452 of record OU830593.1, on the reverse strand, counting down.
TCACACCCAGATTCCTAACCATCCCTCATACGTTTTTCCCTCCTAGAAAAACCTTTCATTTGTTTCCCTAAAATGATCCCCCAAAGATGACATATGCCTTGAGGGATTTTTTTACTCAGAGCCTCCGGTGTGGAGCTAATGTAAAAAATAAAAATATTGATGGTAAATAAAATAAAAATATAAAAAGTGTAGAAATAAAACCAGATTCGCAAGTGGGTGAAATGTTCGGCTACTGGACTTTTATGACGTGTAGTTGGCGTTCGGCCATAGGCATATAATAAGGCTTTTTTGCTACAAAAAGGTAGTCAGATTTTATTTTATTCTCTACATTAAAGGTCCCTAGATAAATCTCAGGGCCTGCTGTGCTATGTCACATTTGGGGATGTTGCATAAAGATCATCTATCTACTACATCTACTACACTATATAAAGAGGTAATATTTGTTTGTTTGTTTGTGTGTTTATTTGCATCGAATAGGCTCCGAAACTACTGAACCTATTTGAAAAATTCTTTCGCTGTTGGGAAGCTACACTATCCCTGGGTGACATAGGCTATATTATATTTAAAAAAAAAAATAGGCATCCTTACTAAAACTTCAATAATGTAACCCAGGGTGTAAAAAAATTACCTAAAATATTCTTTAAATCGCGTGCGCTGCGAAAACTATTGATGATAGAATAAAATAATGTACTACGACTTTATAGAACACATCATTATTTACAAAAAAGGTCGCGACAGCATATGTCTAACTATTATGGTTATGCCACAATAAGTATTCTTTTATTTTAAAATTTTTATTTAAATGTCGCCGCTTGAAAAGGCTCTTTATTTGTATCTTGGTTTTAATCCTTATCAAACTAAATTACTTCATATTCAAGACAGCTTCAATATCTTTATTTAACTTTTTGAATTTTTCAATTCGGATATTTAATTAGAAAGATATCACGAGTTTAAAATTGTTAGTATTAGGAAAAGGTTCGGCTACGGGCCGGGCGGGAGAGGAGTCAAGAAATGCAGTGCCAGGGGGGTTGGCGGGACGGGAGAGCAGGAGAGCGGTGGTGGGGAAGGTGGAAGTGGAACGCTGGAGGGGAACGCACGGGAAAGGACATGTGAGGAGTAACATTTTATTTATTTGAATATGGCATATATTATAAAAGAAAGTCCAAAAAAACGTGCATACTCGTGATATATTTCTAATTAAATATCCGAATTGAAAAATTCAAAAAGTTAAATAAAGGTATTGAAGCTGTCTTGAATATGAAGTAATTTATTTTGATAAGGATTAAAACCAAGATACAAATAAAGAGCCTTATCAGGCGGCGACAATTAAATTAAATTTTTAAAATAAAAGAATACTTATTGTGGCATAACCATAATAGTTAGACATATGCTGTCGCGACTTTTTTTGTAAATAATGATGTGTTCTATAAAGTCGTTGCACATTATTTTATTCTATCATCAACAGTTTTCGCAGCGCACGCGATTTAAAGAATATTTTAGGTAATTTTTTCACACCCTGGGTTACATTATTGAAGTTTTAGTAAGGATGCCTATTTTTTTTTTTAAATATAATATAGCCTATGTCACCCAGGGATAGTGTAGCTTCCCAACAGCGAAAGAATTTTTCAAATAGGTTCAGTAGTTTCGGAGCCTATTCGATGCAAACAAACACACAAACAAACAAACAAATATTACCTCTTTATATAGTGTAGTAGAAGTATACATAAGTGTTGTATTCATACTCTTATTTTCAGTTAATAATGTACACAAATGTCTACAATTATAATGCGGGTATATGCCTATAAAACAGCATATAAAACACTTTGCACACATCTTATACGAACGAAGAAACAATTTCAATTGAAAACTCCATATATAAACCAAGCCTATATTCAGTTTTACAAAATTCAATGTGTACAAAATATAGTACCTACGCCATCTACCCAAATAAATAACGCCATTCCCTGCAAATTCTTAATAGATTCGTTCGCTTTTCTCATGTCGTTGGCGCGTGACTTCATTCGCAATACATTTTCACCCTCCTTTCGGATTGCCACACTGGCAATGTTCGCTTTCATTCGACACATACAAGGGAACGCAGTCCGTGTTCCATAATATACGTATCCATCACCAAAATAGTGGGTAACGCAATATTAATTATTATTTTACAAGTAGCTACCTACGTTCCATCACGTAGATGGGTAGGTACTTAGCGCGGCAAGAGCTGCATAGAAGCCGTTTTCAATTGTTTTAATCCGAAAGCTGTTTTTTTTGCACGATGCTCAAATTGAATAGCCACAAGAAAAAACGACACATGGCGCGAAGCCAAAACCACACTGATCAGAGCTGCATTTTTTTCGAACACAAGGGGGAAAACGACCGATTTTCCTAAAAAAAGTTGTGAATCTACTGCGCGATTCAATGAACTCCCCTCGACCGCAGTATCGAATCTAATAATTAGATATGTTTAATATACAGATTTGCATGCATATACAGTGTGTCAGGAGTTGACTTGTTTTATCCTGACATTATTTGGAGTAAAAAATGTAAATGAAATTTTGGTCTCTGGTGACATTTCTGATTGTTTTTTTTTTCAACTGAAAACATAAAAAAACAGTAGGTTTCGGAGAGTAAAGTGGTCTCCACACGGTGCTGCCGCAGTACCAACTGACTACAGTCAACTACAGTTCTTCGGCAGTTGATACTGCGGCAGTACCGTGTGGAGACCCCTTTAGGGTCGGGATGAGGGTTTATTTGGTTTTTCGCCTGAAAGACCAGTGATGACATGTGGAAGAATTTTTTTTAAAGGTTTAAAGAAAAAAATATTTGAAGAAAAAATACCAATTTTTTTTTTTTTTATATTAACTCCGCACTCCAAGAAAATAATACCTCTAAAAGCGAATGTCATCTTTGGGGATGCTGTGTAGAGAGTTTTTTATAGGAAGGAGGGAGAGGATGTTCTGGGAAGGAAAAGGGTTTGAGGGATGGGTAATCTGGGGCTCAGTGTGTCCAGGAGTGACGTACATCACTCCGATACCTCCCGCTGTGGTGCTAGACGATAGGTTGAGAGAGGACAGTTGAACCAGTATCTGGGCATACAAATTAAAAATAAAACCTCTTTAAATAATTATATAAAAAAAAAAACTCATAATATTTTTACCTCTTTTGTTTCTATCTTGTTAGCCTACAGAGATAACCATGTCAAACTGTTCATACGTCCAAAAAAATAAAAATACATACGTAATACTCCAGAATCCTTAGCCCTTAGCCGAAATATAAAATACCAAAATACCCGACTTCCATCGAAACAATTCGAACTTTAGTGAAAAGAATTCCTTAGAGAATTATTTTTCCTCGCTTTCGGAACTCTTTCAGCGCCGCCGATGGCCGCCCCGCTTTATTGGAATTTAAATTTGCGTTCAGACAGATAGAAATCTCGAGAAACAACTGAAAGTAGGTACTTTACAAGGGGATTTAGTATGGAAACAAGATGAATACATAATGCCCTTGTTGTGATTTTAACACAAAACGGCGCTATACAAAGTTTGTGACTTTTTCGTTATTTGTTTTTGGGGTGTTATGCCGTGTTGCGATACCTCCTTCTTTAGCCGACGTTTCGGACAGCGTCCATCATCAGGGCAGATCCGACAACAAAAAATAACGAATATGCTTTTGGCGGTGAAAATCTAAAAACGTATCCAAAGTTTATGACGTTTATTTAAGACTAACTTTTACCCACGGCTTCGCTCGCATAGTATTAGTGGGAAATTACTGGCATAATTATTGGCATAATTGTTATTATTCTTGCTATTTTGTCTAACAGAAAATAATTATTGTTCAATAGAAAATTTCAAAATTTGAGAATGACATTCGCAAATAAAAATTCTATTTTAGAAAATATTTAAATTATATAAATAGACATTTATTTTAAGTACCTACTCCCTTTATTAGAAGATATTTTATTCATATTTGAATCCAGAGTAACCTACAAAAAATAAGAAAATGACAGTCCACTTCAAACGCTATGCTTTATAGCAACGTTATGCTTTTTGTTCGGAGACTAAACATTTTTAGAGATATGCAGATATTAACTACGACGCCAAAAAAGTACTCTTTTTAATCACAACAAAGCACACTTTTTAAGCCTAAAATTTAAAAAAATCAACAATGTTTCCAAGGTAACAATTTGTTTGACGTTTGCAATAACTCGATTTTGTTAGGGACAGAAAAAGTATGATACATAATTTCATAACGCCACAGCTCATTCATAACGCCAGAGCTTACCAATATATAAAGCCGTTGTTACTCGCAAATAATGTAGCTTTCGATTAGTGAAAGAATTTTTAAATTCCATTCGATATTTATTGCGTGAAAGAGTAAAATCCAACCATCCATACAATATTTCGCATTTATAATATTAGTAAGATTTATTCAACTCTTTTTACGTCCATGGGTTTTAACATTTGGTACATAATGCTTATATTTTTTAAACAAGGGTTAATAATCAACGATAGGTTAAGGCGCCGCATCCGCGCTCAAAAAGAAGAAGATGGAGAGATATGTAATTGCGAATGTTAGAGGAGCGCGCTAGTAATTTAAAGCGATAAAATTGATTCGAAAATTGTAAAAATGTTTAATAAAACACGACTCATTTAAAATAGAGCAAAAATCTCGTGGAAGGCATCTAAAGCACCATTTAAAGAAACATTGTGATTTTTTTCACAACTACAACTTGTAAAATAACTGAATCAAATATGTTTATAAAAAATTTCGGAGCATACTTTGCGATTTTTTTCTATCGAGGCAATTTCATATTATTTGCGTTTCGGCGTGGAACGCGTCTAGATATTATCTTCAAAAATAACATATATTTTTTTAAGAGCTTAAAAACTTCAAATGTTGGGAGATATGTAATAAATCGGTAGAAATTCGGATAGCGGCGGCTTAATGACAATAATTTCTTTTCAATTAATGAAACAATATTAGCCACACTCAATCGAAAATCTGAAATAGAAAAATCAGAAAGAAATACCTTCACATCTAGGAATCGAACCCAGGACTTTTGCATTACTGGGGCGGAGCTCTACCATTGAATTAATGTATCCGCCTCCCAAATTGAAGAACTTCACTTAAAACATATTTAGGACACATTTTACTAACGACATAACTTTATTTAAAAGTTGATAGACTTTCATATTATTGCATACGCTCAATAAATTGTTGGATAAATAATGATACAGGTATTTAAAACTTTTATGTCGCATAGTACAAAAATATTACTTTCGCCATGTATTCATTTTCAGCAAAAAATGTATTTTATTACCAATTTAAAATAGAACCAACGAAATGACAATTTTAAATATACTTATGAGTTTCTTTAATTTTAATTCTTATGCAATTTTACATCCACAAAGCCAGTGCCACGGGGAATATTGGTTTCAATGAAGCAACAAAAACTATCGAAAGCTAAGCTCTGGCGGCAAGCAATTTGCAGACGCTTTTCGTGGGAAAGCTGCTGGCGATAAGGTTGAATTCTAAAAAACTTAATTGACCATTTTATACAATAAAACCAAAACGTTCCTAAGTAGGAGGTATTACACACTTCAAAGAATGTATTCTTTAATTTAGCTGTAATGCGGAGGGTTATCTTGGGATGTCGATAGTCCAGTTGATTAGTCAGACATCTCCGAAAAAACGAAATTTAGAGTTAAATGTGGACAGCATAGAAAGGAGACCAAATAACACTAGCATATTCAAGGTGAGGGCGAACCAGCGAACAGTAAAGAGTTTTAAGTGTACTTATGAGTATGCAGTTATATGTAAAAGTGTACCCTCTATCTGCTACAATTCCCCGATCACTCATAAACACCACCAAATCAATTATAATGCAGAAAAACTTGTAGTGAATTAAAAATAATGTTGATGTTGTCTGGGTCACTAGTAGGATATTTCAAAATGTCATACTAATGTAACGGACCGTTATGCCTCCCGGTGTTGTTTTATAGGATATTTAATATGTAAAACACAGACACGTGTAAATAATATTTGATTCATGGCGAGCATTCGAATATTGCTTTCCTCATCATCTCAAAATTAAATATTTGGAGATGTCTGACTAATCAACTGGATTCCTCTGCTGTTATCTCATCTTATACTTAGTAAATTTAATCGTGTGTAGGTATATATCGCTGTTTAATAAGCTGTTGATTGAAGCGTTATTTATGAATAATATGATAGTTGGCAGCTGTTGGCCGAGTATGGCGGCCATTTTAACCGCGATGGCGCGTGTCTCGTCACTCTGTCGTCTCTCGTCTCCTATTCACCAGGAAATTGGCTCAAGAATTAATCTAATTAAACGGGGTATAGTTTTATTAACGCATTTACCAATTTTCTTTAACACGACTATAAGTTTTTCATAGCACAGAGTTCAGCAAAATTATGCGAAAGGGATAAAAAGTGGAACAAAATTTAGAATAATAGATGATTAATACTAATTAAAGAAAAACTGAGAGTTAAAAAAAATAGTAGAAGATATGCAAGCAATCAAAAGAAAGATAAAAGAAAATCGAAAGTATTTAACACAAGGAGTTAGAAGAGAGTACAAGAAAAATAGCAGAAGATAATAAAACAGTGTACAAGAAAAACAGCAGAAAATAATACAAGCAGTTAGAAGAGTGTACAAGGAAACAGCACAAAATAATACAATCAGTTAGAAGAGAGCACGAGAAAATAATAGAATATAATACAAGTAGTTAGAAGATAATACAAAAAAAACAACAGAAGATAATAGACGCAGTTAAAAGAGAGTACAAGAAAATAGCAAAAGATAAAACAAACAGTTAGAAGAGAGTACAAGAAATAGCAAAAGATAAAACAAACAGTTAGAAGAGAGTACAAGAAAATAACAATATTATACGAGCAGTTAGAAGAGAGTATAAGAAAATAACAATATTATAGAAGCAGTTGGAAAAGAGCATACGAAAATAGCAGGATATAATAAAGTAATCAAAAGAGAGTAAAAGAAAATAGTAGAAGATAATGCAAGTAGTTAGAAGGGAGTACACGAAAATAGCAGAATATAATACAAACAGTTAGAAGAGAGCACACGAAAATAACAGAAGATAATGCAAGCAGGTAGAAGAGAGTAGAAGAAAATAGCAAAAGATACTACAAGCTTAGAAGAGGGTTAAAAAAAAACAAAGATAATACAGGCAGTTAGAAGAGTGCACAAGAAAATAGCAGGTAGAAGAAAGTAGAAGAAAATAGCAAAAGATAATACAAGCAGTTAAAAGAGAGTAGAAGAAAATAGCAGAATATAATACAAGCAGTTACAAGAGAATACAATAAAATAGCAGAAGATAATACAAATAGTTGGAAGAGAGTACAAGTAAATAGCAGAATATTAGTTAGATACATTAGAAAGTGAAACATGGTAATCGAAAGTAAGATGTATTCCTAGTCCTAGTTTAGATCTTCTACTGAATCTCAGCATTCATAATACATTAATACGTACTCCATAATATATATGCCCTTGTGTTTAAGATTTTTTCGAGAAGGGCTGTTAACTAACTTCCTCTTCCCCATTTTCTTCTAATTTCCTTCCGCCACATTCCCCTACTGGCTTCATAACACATTGGGAATATAGCTCTAGCTCATCTCGTAACTAAAAGAAGATGTCTAAAAATACGCACGCCTAATTTGGATGCGGGAAATAGATTATCGGCGGACGATTCTTGTCGTCACATGCGAAAGAGGCTAAATTTAGATCATTAAAGTTTTTCAAGATGGGCATATCTTAAAATTTAATAACAAGCATTTATAATTTTAATTTTAATGAAACAAAAATTCTCGAACGCTAAGATCTGGCGGCAAGCAATTTGCCCCTGAAAGTCTCAAACGCCCACAAAGGGGCGTTACCGCCCACGTTGAGAACTTATCAAAGAGTTAAGCAATATAATCAAATCCCAGAAATGTTATTCGATTATCTTTTTCAATGGGACAAATATGGATGTTAGGCTCTCTTGGAGGACAAAAACACTGCATGCCATTACCACAAAAGGACTCTGTCACAAAGAGCCAACATCACGAATCTTCGTGACTAAATAATAATATGAAATCGACACACGACGCGACAAGCGACCAAATTCTAGTAATTGCTAGAATATAGTTATTAGAATAGTAATAACTAACAGTTAAAAACTGGCTCCACAGGTTTTATATTTTATGCAGGTCCGTATTGTCCATGAATATACTGTCCATTGTCCATGAATATATCTGCAATGAGGAGAAAAGTTGGCGCCCCCCCCCCCCTAGCCAGCCCTTCTTTTCGTTTATTTAGTATTTGCTTCTACAAAGAAATAAAATACATATGCTTAAAAAAAATAAAAGCATTCTAAAAAATCCACGAAATTTCACCGCTTCGTCGTTGAGACTTGTAGGCAAAAATATTTAAAGACTGAAGGGTAAATATACCTACATAAAATATTCAAAATATCGAGAATATTTGTTTAAATATTGTTTGAGAATTATTATTTTCATCAACGCCACCAAACACAAAGATAACCTTTCACTTTCCACGTCCTGTCAGCAGATTTAGACGTTGACGGCTGGAAACTGATTTTATTTATTTAAAGTAAGCGAATACACTCTCTGGCCTCAAAAAGAAAGAAAAACCCACAAGCTAAAAGTGTCCCGGTTTGGTGGGTTACTGTATTAATAACTACTCGTCTAAGCGCTGATTTTTCTAACATTTCTATACGGTGTGGAAACACTGTGGACATTTAGGACAGGTTGTTTCATAGATTTTTATATTATTTTCTATATTAGTTCTACACAGGAGGCCCTGAGGAAAATAATTCTCCTCGGGGCTTATGTCATCTTTGGGGATGCACTGCGGAGGGTCTTTTTAGGGAGAGGAAGTTCAGGGAAGAAAAAAGGAAGGAATCTGGGGTTTAGTGTGTCCAGGAGTGACGGACGTATAAATCCATCCCTCCTCCTTCGGTGTAAGTCAATGGATCAAGAGAGTCCGGCTGGAAAGATAACATATCTAACTCAAGCAGTCTCTCCCGATCTGGCCTGTCACCCAGGGTAATAAGAACCCAGTTACAGAAACAGTTTATCAATTATTCTTCTTTTTGAGTAATTTTCTAATTGCTGGTAATCATGACCCCACTAGCGATGTCCGTGCCCCGGTTCAATAGGTGATGTTTATCTAGGTCTTGGCGGCCGATGCTTTTGATCACATACTGCATGGCGGGCCGGATCGGAAGATATTGCTTGACGGAGACCTTTTCACCTCTCCCGCCAGTCTCCCTCGACCCTTCACCGTGCACCGCAGAAGGATGGATTCATAGGTCCGTCACTCCAGAACACACTGATCACCAGATTCCTATTTTTTACTACCCTTTTCCATCCCAGAACGCACTATCCTTTCTTCACATAAAAATACCCGCCACACAGCATCCCCAAAGATGACATAGCCCCTAAAGGAATGTTTTGTCCTCATGGCCTCCAATGTGGAGATAATGTTTAATAAAGGCAACTTAGGGATGATCGATATCGTACCTCAAAACATACGCATGGTATTATTTTATAAAATTCCCACTTATGAGTAGCGGGTTCCATTCCTTTTTTAGCTAAGTCCTGGCATAGATAGTAGAAAGAGAATAAATATGTGCCATAAATATATTTTTTTCAATTCCTGATAAATCTATTGGTGCGTCTGACAAACAATCGATTTTTAGCAGATCGATTGCCATTTCTAATGCATGGACGAAATGTAGGCATGACTCACTAGAAATTTCAACAATATGAAGTGTATTAGACTGTTATATATATTTCCTTAGTTAGAAGCAAACTTGAGTACAATTCTCCCGTCTGGAACCCACATTATAATATTCATGTATAAGCTATTGAGAAGTTTAGAGTGAGAAACTTTCTGGAAGGCAGGAAAAAGGATCGCATAAACTTATCTGAAGGCAGGATAATGGTCTCTTAAACAATTTCCACTTTTCAATTTGCACAGTTGTAATTTTGTCAAAGTTAGTAAATTACTGATCATAAAACACTGCTTTCACTTTGAAGACTGTCATGACACTGAACTTGTGACTTCTCCGATGTAGGTGGGGAACAGGTGTGGGAAGGAATCAGGAAAATGACAGGATTAATAACTAACGAGAATACAAAATAAATTCTAACGTTTTCTAAGTTTTAAAATGGGTATTAGAGCAATTATGTTGAACTACAATACTCTTTTAAACGATAATATGAATATGCTTAAATTGTCAGACAGAAGGATTTTCACTGACATGGTACATAATAATAATTATAATAATTGGACAATTTGTAGAGCGCCGTTTTTTGTGAAAAATCACCCCAAGGGCGCTTAATAGCTTATATCTTTATATGTATAAGACGGCGGGCGTGTTCAAGCGGTAAGGCTTTTGACTCGCAATCCGAAGGTCGCGGGATCGAATCCCGGCGTGGGCAAATAAATTTTATTTGAATAATTTGTATTATTTAACAATTTATTCCTTTAAAATAATGTATAGTATGTTAGCGGCACGTTCCAAAGTGAAAGATACTCTTAGTATCGCCCTGGTGTAAGACCACGATTCAGAATTGAAACGTTGCTTGAAATGAAACGACGTTAGCCGTGTTTGGTTACCAGATCTGAAAAGCCAGGTTCTTCCCCGCCTTTCTCTTCTCAATCTCATTCCCCTCCCTACTACTTTCAGCTTCACAACATACCCTAATTGGGGATGCCATAGTCTCACTGGCTCCAGACGCGAGAAGCTGAGACTATTATTGTGAGGTATTAATATAAAAACAAAACTTTAAAATGACTTGGTTGATAGTCCAGAGTTGCTTGATTGATAAGCTTTCAGATTCCACTACATAATACTAGAAGTCGGGATTTATTTCAGTGCAGAAATTCTGGGACGAACTACCATATGTATTCCTCTTTGCCCAGATTACTAATGGAGTGAAATAATTATACCAAGTCAGTGGACATCTCCAATTTATCACAAAAAAAAAATACAAAATGTTGTTACTGGGGCAGTTCAGTTATGTAAAATAAATACTGTGTAAGTTTTAATATTCATATGTAAAAACCCCTAAAAAGAGCTTTAATAAATATAAGTCGGTTCTACAAGTGATTCAATGGAGGAGTGCTCGAAAGCTCGTTGATGTCACCTTTAAGAGAACGGGTCGTTTCTTCTACCTGTTTTTGTGTTAGTCGGCTCGTATGTGGAACGAGCTAACGGAATCTGTTTTTCCGCCATTCTACAGGCTCTACCTGTTTCAAAAACGCTGCCCAACCGGGTCTTGTTCACTGTACAGACAGGGGGGTTTTTTTAAGGGTAACACAATAAACCTTTAATTACGCAAAAGTACAGAATTTGTTTCATTACAGGCCTATTCATCCCTAATCCTGTGGTTGCTACCTAATAATAATAATAATATTTGGCTAATTTATATAGCGCCGTTTTCGTGAAAAATCACCTCAAGGGCGCTGTACAAATAAATACATAAAAAATAATATTACAGGCTTACAACTAAGATTTACAATTATAACTAGTGACTTACATCTAAGACTTATTGCTAGTGACCTATGACTAAGACATATAAAAGCTGACCTAAAACTGAGCTCAATGACATATATATTTACAATTATGACTTACTATCTTACTGTAATACCTCCAGCGTTATCTCCAGAGACATTCGTTATTTGCAAGCACTGGGACTAGTAATATAAAGTACTACAGGATGCTTATTGAAAGACTTAGGTTATTTAAATCACAGTGGCTGTTTGTTGACATATAGTAATTTATAATTAAACTTTGGAGGATCAACGTCCCTCCCGGCTGAAAGCTAGGTTTTGTCTGTGGAGCTCTATAATTATAATGACTGCACATCTACCTTCGGTTACCTTCGGCACAACTCGGAAACGAGACCATGTGACCCGAAGAGCCCATAGACAAACAAAGTAATGTGGGAACTAATCATAGACTAATATTATACATTACACTTACGTTTCTAACATTAACCACTCAGACCTCGAGAAGGTCAAAATATTTCGGCGTTCTGATAAAATCCGAATCAATGGAGTATTTCGGAACGTATCCGAAAATTAAAAACTGGTATAGAAAGGTAATGAAATAGGTACTCTATTTAATTTTATGATTCAAAATAAACATATAATTTTTTAAATACAAAAATTTTGAAGGCAAGCATAAAAAAGTTCAAAAAATGGCTCACCTTAGATTTTTTCTAACTAAAATGACTGAAAACGAAAAAAAAATAAAAACGCATATATATGTTATTAGGCAAATGTATTAGGCTCCCCCACACGCACACTTCGGCGCGACCGAGTCCCGCGCCACTTCAGGCCGCCGCGCAGAAAAGTACAGACCGATAGGTTTACAGCGCAGTTCACCGTGAGACTTTTCTGCGCGGCGGCCTGAAGTGGCGTGGGACTCGGTCGCTCCGAAGTGTGCGTGTGGGGGGCACTATTAGAAACGATATCGTTTTTGACTTTTCTTTAAAACTATTTTACAAAAACTATAGAAACATCTGCTCCAATCTTACTAAATCGGCTAAACAAAATTACTACAGATCTAAAATAGATCAATCCAATAATAATCCAAAACTTATCTGGCAAATAATTAAAGAAATCACCTACACAGATCAAAACAAAACAAACCCATTGGAAGAAATCAACACAGATAACGGTACACTCTCGGTCAACAAAAACGTACATAAACTAATTAACTACACAAACAATTTTTTTGCAAACATAGGCTCGAATTTAGCGAACAAAATAACCAAACCTCAACACTTTAACCCGAACATAAACAAACACCCAAATCCACAAAGTATTAAATTTGCCCTAAAACCAATCACTAAACAAGAACTAACACTAATGTTATCTAAATTCAAATCAACATCCTCATCTGGTAGTGATGAAATCACAATGAAAACAATAAAATTCTTACAAGATGAAATTACCGAACCGATGCTCTTTCTAATAAATAAATCTATCACAGAAAGCAGATTTCCATCTCAACTCAAAATAGGGACTATTACACCAATCTTTAAATCAGGAAATCGTAAAGATATCAATAACTACAGACCAATCACAATTCTAAACACATTATCTAAAATCTTAGAAATAACAGTTAAAACTCAACTCGTCGACTACCTAGAATCAAATAAACTATTATCACCAAAACAATTTGGCTTCAGAAAAAATTTAGGAACATCCAACGCCATAGCCTTAGTAATTGAATATATTAAAAATTCTCTAGACTCTCATAAAAAATGCATTGGCATATTTCTCGACCTTTCTAAAGCGTTCGACACAATAAATCACTCACATCTTTTTGAAAAACTAGAGAACCTAGGAATTACTGATAATGAACTAATATTTTTAAAAAGTTACATGGGAAATAGAAAGCAAACTGTGAAACTTAACAACATAACCAGTGAGTGTATTGATGTCAAATTCGGGGTGCCTCAAGGAAGTATTCTGGGTCCGATTCTGTTCCTTATTTATATTAATGACCTATGCCACATAGAATGTGACGGAGAAATCATCAGTTTTGCGGAGATACTGTTCTCCTAATAAATGGGAAAAATTGGGCAGAAACATTTAAGAAAGCAGAAGACACACTTAAAAGAATTAAAAATTGGCTAGACTACCATTCACTTACACTTAATGCTAATAAAAACAAATTCATCACTTTCAAAATAAAAAATAAGAAAAATTCTGAAGAAAACCTGAACTTGAAAATTCATAGTCAGCATCACTTAAATGAGCATTGTAATTGTCCTTCATTAGAAAACGTTGACCATATAACGTATCTGGGTCTAAAAATTGACCAAAACTTAAAATGGACCGAACACATTACCTATTTAAATAATAAAATTAAAAAACTAAGTTATTTTTTCAAAACTATCAGGAATGTCCTCATTAAAAAAGACTTAATCAAGATTTACATGGCTCTCTGCCAATCACTGTTAGAATACGGTATTATCGGATGGGGCAGTGCAAATAAAACATACTAAATCCACTAATTAAAACTCAAAAATCCATAATGAAAATTATACTGAAAGTTCCTGTAAGAACTAGCACTGATGAAATCTTCAACAATCTTAACATCATGTCAATTAAACAACTGTATTCTAAAACTATACTCATTTACATTCATAAGTACAAAACCCAAGAAATGACAACTTACACGTACATTAGAAACACTAGATCTCATGGTCAAAAACATATCCAACAAGTAACTACTAACACAACATTTGGGCAAAAAAGCTTCTTGTATTATGGTATTAAACTTTACAATAAAATACCACTCTCACTTAAAAACCTCAACAGTATAACATTTAAATCTCAAATAAAAAGCTGGATACTAAATATAGGGAGAACAGAAATAGAAAATATACTGATATCAAATACAGACTAAAACCGAATCTACTGATCTGAATTATAAATTTTTTTTTTTTATTTAATTTTTAATTATTTAACAAAATACTACATGATACCTATACGTTTATAACAAATTCATATTAATTTCTTATAATTAAATTATAATATGTAAATGAAATCCTCAGCACGGGAAATCCCAGTGAGGATATCATTATCTTTAGATGTTTGTAAAGAAAGAAAAACAATAAATTATTATTATTATTATTATATATGTAAAAATAATTGATAAAATATTCCCAAAGTTTCATAATTTTTTTTCAATTTGTGGCGGGAAACTTTGGGTTTATAAGGGTGCACATTTAAATTATTTTGTGGTTCATTTTAATATAACGCGTGGTGTTTTCTCTGTGTAATACCGTTTAAATCATATTTCTAACCATTATAGTAAGGGAGACAACGATTTCTATGAGACCTATATGAGTTGTTCCGAAAACCGAACCATTTAGCCTAGGGGGTTAAAATGGTGTGGATCATGGATCTATTACAAAACTATATTAGTATAATTGGCCTTGCTAGAGACACGATCTAACTTTCGCATGTTATAACTGGCTCCTTTAAGACATTAATTTAGACCGGTTAATGTTTAGTATATTTAGCGCATTAATTAAAGTATCTGTACCTCATACGTGACTGGCCGACAGTAGAGGTCCATATTGGTAACCTGTTCTCAGTCCATATAATTTAAAACGTGTCCTTTCCCACACTGACTTTTAAATGGTGACCGAACAAATCCGAACCAACTCAACACATCCTTTGAAAATTCATTAAAAGTGATGAAAAAATATAAAAAAAACATTGGTTAAATAAGTTAGGTAATGAGCAAATGTTTTTTGTTCAAAGCACATTTGTCATGTATCTTGACACAAGCATATCCCAGTGAGACAGGCATTGAAAAATCCGACTACAGAGGATGTGGGAAGAGAGGCTGGGAGTGTTATGGGATGCCAGGAGGGCCTGGAGGCGCCTTGTCGAAGCGATGGATCCTCGACCCGAATAGGGAAAGGATGAGATCATATCGTACTCTTCCTCTCCCAATCTCCTTCCACTCCCCTTCTCCCTCAGTCTCACAATATAGCCCAGTTGTGGATGTCACAGTTCCACTAGCTATGGACAGAGGGGAGCAGCTGGGATTTTTATGCGGTATTCACATAAAAAAAAAACAAATATCTTACAATTTTCTTAAAATAGATACATAATTTGTAGTAACCTGGAACACCCAATCAAACCTAACGACACATGGCTTCACACTGCACGTAATTTCCACGCATTATCTATCATATAACAAGTTTCTCTATTCACGAAGCTAAGATATTGTCTGAGATATTGCCTGAGATATCTAGATTTTATCTGAGATATTGTGTGCGGTATTGTCGGAGATACTATCTGAGATATTATTTGAGATACTGTTTGAGATTTTTCTAAGATATTATCTAGATATTTTCTGAGATATTTGTGCGATATTGTCGGAGATACTATCTGAGATATTATTTGAGATACTGTTTGAGATTTTTCTAAGACATTATCTAGATATTTTCTGAGATATTTGTGCGATATTGTCTGAAACATTATCGGAGATACACTCTGAGATATTTTCTGAGATGTCTACAATGTCGTGAAAGGAAAAGGATCATCTGAGAGTTAGTCCCCTCATCAGAGACGGAATAGGAGATATAATATGAGATACTGTCCAAGATATTGTCTGAGATACTGTCTGAGATATTGTCTGAGATGTCTACAATGTCGTGAAAGGGAAATGATCATCTGAGAGTTAGTCCCCTCATCAGAGACGGAATAGGAGATATTGTGTGAGATATTGTCTGAGTTACCTGCAAAATCGTGTGGTGGAAATGATCATCTGAGAGTCAGTCCCCTCATCAGAGGCGGAATAGGAGATATTGTCTAAGATACTGTCTAAGATATTGTCTGAGATACTGTCTAAGATATTGTCTGAGATACTGTCTGCGATGTCGTGAGAGAGAGGCGATAATTTGAGAGTCAGTCCCCTCACCAGAGGCGGTATAGGAATAGCGCCGGAGTTAATGTTGCAGACAGACAAAAATACATTCATCATTGGCAAAGAGCATCGCTGGACCGCGCACAGCATCTGTAGTTCTGACGGATTCACCCGGCGTTGCTCGTTGCTAGAAAAAAAACAAATAATTATCTGTAGCGCGTGGATTACTGGTAAATCCATCTGACGCAACTCGGTTTAGCCATTGAAGATTACTAGCAGTTAAAAACCCGTTCCGCAGGTTTTTGCTGCTAGACCCTGCGGGCGAATTTTGGTTTGGCTTCGCCCAATTTGAGTGTTAGTGACCATTTTATGAATCCGATAGAAACTGGTTCCAAAAATGGCCGGTTTCTCGGATCCACTGTGATCCAGTGACAGCAAGTCACCGGGACCAAAGTGTAACCGCGACAGGTAATGACGTCAAATATAATATATAGCCGTTTGGTACTATTATTCACAACTACCAGTTACAATAATACTCGTATTACCGTCAATCTATCCACTGCACTAACTGCCAGCGGCAGGTCCTCGTGCGATCTGTCAACGTAAGTGGCGCCATACTTTGGCATTCATGGTTAATTGCTTGAATTCGGTTCTATTAAAATAGCTTTTTAACAAACTTCAAGTGCGAAGATGGTTTTGCGTAAGGCGCGGCATCAGAGTTGCATTCTTAGCGGGATTCTTAAATTTTAACCGTCCAGTCTCTGGTCTATTAATACTGTTCGATTTAGACGAGACGTGAAGTGGAAAAATAGGTTCCACTTTTGTCAATCCAATTAGTCCGATTTGGCCTCCAACGCTCTAACGCCGACCGACCGGAAACTAAAAAATCCGGTATAATTCCAGTGCGCACCGATTATCCGACGGGATATTAGTACGCACTAGTGTCTCTAATTGTATAGTTATATAGGTTTAGCTAAATAAAACCTGTTTATTCAAATGCTACCATTTTTTACATGAATATCGCACAATTTTCCCAACTGCTCCCAACCGTCTGGAGTCTGGAGGCACTACAGCATTTGACGCGCGGTTTCATACTAACTGTAATGTATTCAGCTTCCTTGAACAGATGTCGATAGCATAGTTAGTAATACAAAGTTCTGCTATATCCCAACAGCCCGGCAGTTGAGTATGAAATCAGAAGAGAACCATCTTTTTTATATGAATACCGCAGAAGAGTCCCCAACTGCTCCCGTCTCGAGCCGGTGAGACTATGCCATCCCCAATTGGGGTATGTTGTGAGGCTGAAGGTAGTGGGGGAGGGGAAGGAGATGGGGAAGGGGAAAGTGTGAAAGTACCTGGCTATTCAGATGTGGTCACCAAACACGGCTAAAGCCATTTCAAGTAACGTTTCAATTCAGAATGGTGGTCTTACACCAGGCGATTCTGAAAGTATCTTCCACTCTGGAACATGCCGCAAATATTCAATATATATTATTTTTAATCAATTAATTGTGAGATACCACAAATTAATTGAATAAAATTGATTATTTTAACAATCATCGTAACCGTTCGTGTGTTAGGTACGAACGGTTACGATAATTGCCGAAGGCATCAGCGAGAATGGGAGGACTCCTACAGTCCGCTGCTCGCCGCAACAACAGAAATACTAGTAAGGACCTCCGTCCAATTTAATACCACTCGAACCTATAACTTATTGGAATATACCATTTTTGTATTTTTTATTATCTAGTCTTTTTTATGTATTTTTATTTGAAATTAAGAGACAACACAATAGTTCAAAAGAAAGAAAAACACTCCACCAAAACCAGAAGCCAGCATTAATTTATAGTATAGAGTCGGACTGTACGAGTATACACATACAGTGACTGGACTAAAAGCGTCCCGGAAGAGACGACGCGTCGCGACGTTACTACATACTCGTAGGTACTATCAGAGACGAATCACTCAACCAATGCGAAGATTTCATCCGTAGCAACGAATCTAACAGACGTAATGATCATTTGCAGCGGTGACCGGACCACTCAGAACAGCGGAAAATCAACACAGTGATGAAAACAAAGAAAAAACTAGGTAGGTTATGTATAACGTGACCAGACGTCCCGTTTTCAGGCAGCGTGTCCCGGTGTCCCCGAACACAGTTTCGGGACGCCAAAATGACCCATTTCCGAAAAGAAAGCGTTGTGCACCTACACAAACTTACCGGTAATCTTGAAATATGTACATAAATATATAAAATAGCTAACCCTAATATGACATGAAAAAAAATGACTATCTTGTCAATATTGTATTGCATGAAAGGATGAAAGTGTGGGGCGCCTAAAACGAATAAGTTTATAAGATATTTTATTTAATTTATTGAGGGCCTAGAATTCCAATAATCAATGCGCTCGGTAGCTGCAAGACAAGTTGTGATCTAGCCTCCTAAGTAAAGTAAATTCACCCTTAAAATCCAAGCTAATTTTAGTCAAAAACATTTTTACTGTAAAATATTGCTTTATTTCGATTATTAGTAAAAAAATCTCTCTAGATTTTGAACAAGGGTCTAGAATTCCAATCGTCGATATGATTGGTAGCTGAAAGATGAATTGTAATCTAGCCTCTTTTGTAAAGCGCTCTAGAGGTGATTTTTTGCGAAAACAGCGCTATATAAGTTTTCCAAGTTTATTACGATTATTAAGTACTTACCTACCTGCCTTTTTTTGGTGTCCCGGTTTAGGGGAAAAATAAATGGACACGTTAGTTATGTATGATTTGAGATATTCACGGCCAAAAATATTACAATGATTAATTTTTGGGGTATTATGCCGTGTTACGCCACATCTTTCTTTAACCAAGGATTTTTTTTACGTTGATAACAGCAAATAGGTACTTATACTAAACCACTTGGATGCAAGGATTGAAAGATGTGTGCTTGGGTAAGAACATGAGTAATCTGGTAACAGTGTGGAATATCAACATTCAACAGTCTATGGTGTCTAGGATAAACGAATTTTGTATGCGAAATGAATTAATGATAAAGTAAGTTTAAATAAAATCATAGTGTTAGAAAGAAAATAGTACGAAAACAATCAATGAAATTTAAAACATACAACTCAATCTAATAATATGATCTATTTTGACATTATTTTGGTTACCTAACTAACAAAACAAATAAATACTAAATTATTATAATATTTTCGAAATGACAGAGAAATAGATGCAGATTACGGGAAAGACGCAAAAATTATATTCTAGAATTCTGTTAATTAACCACAACGACCACAAATAAAAACAATGAAATCATTTGATAATGTTAATATAAAATCTAAAATACGTTGTAGGTAAGACATAGATTATAAATAATCATAACATGTTCCAAACAGGAGAAAGAAAACCGAAATATTGATCAAATTATTATTCAAATAAAAAAAAATGGCATATAAGAAACAAATAATAACATATGATAAGAAATTATAAATAAATAAAAAAAATATTATTTTTAATTGATAAACTAACGTTTTAAACAAGATTTTTATGCATCACAAAGGGTAGATAACTAACTAAATATCTAACTAACCATCACGCCGTTTCCCCGCAGGGGTAGGCAGAGAGGACGGACCGCCAAACAACTCGGTCTTGGCACACACTCTTTGCCTCACTCACATTCATACATCGTCTCATACATTCTTTTCTATTATTCTGACTTTTGACATGACCCGACTCAAGTATCTGATTCACTTGATCGTGCCATTTCTCGGAAGATTTTTTCAATGTAAGTAGATGAGTGTTTCAGACTGATTGATTGATTGATTGATTATAATATTTGTTATCTAAAAAAAATATTATTAATTCCTCAAAAATGACGTAGGCCCTGAGGGTAATTATTTTCTTCGGGGCCTCCTCCGGGGAAGAAAATAATTACCCTCAGGGCCTACGTCATTTTTGAGGATGGTGAGGAGGAAAGGAAGGAGAGGAAGATCTGGGAAGGAAAAAGTGAGGGTGGGTAGGAATCTAAGGGCTAATGTGTGAGAGTGACGGACGTATGAATCTATTCCTCCCACTGTGAGGTAAAAAAGTATTCCTTAACCGGTCTCCAAATCCGGTTCGCCACACAATAGGTGGGCAGACGCATCTGCCGCCAATACTTGCCGGCAATACCGACAATCCTCACCCCATTAACCCAGGCACCCCTGCTAATTCACCAAACGTAGCGAACCACTTGGCAGAGGTGTTGGTAATTAAATGTATGGTTTCAGGGCGGCGGTATTCATATCCGCCTGAGAAAATTGAAACATTTAATAATCTAGCCTACTGCCTACTGGTACCTACTGCCCTAATTTACATTAATGATTTAATTAGTATAAAATAATAATAATTACTTAGCGTTAATTTTCGGAAGAAAATGTACAAAATGCAACTTTCAGTTCATAATAAACAATAATAATTATTCACTTTTCTAATTGAATATATGGACGGCTTTTTTCGCAGAATTTTAACAAAAAATCATCAAATTTCAAAGATTCAAGTTTTGTGAAAGTAATATTCAAGTTCCGTTGAACGGCCGATAGAATAACAGAATTTGAATAGAACTTTAGCAGAACCTGAATTTTATCTTTGAAATTTAATGAATTGTTCAAATTATTTATAATTATCTATATAAAAATTACTAACAATCGAAGATAGGGGATAGACAGCCACATAACTCTGCCTTGACACACACCACACACTCATTGTTTCATTCGCATTCATACATCGTTTCACAGATACACTTTTGTTATTCTGACTCTTGAAATGGCCTGACTTAGCTATTTGATTTACCTGGCGCCCCCGACTTCTTCTACCATTCACCTTCGCGTCCAATATTCATCTTACACTCCTCTCTTACTTAGATCATCCGCTCTACATGCCCAAACCATCTTTTACTTGATATTGTTCATCACGCTTACAGCAGACTGATTCTGTACTGAATTGTACATTTTTTATAAATACCTAGGTACTGTCATGGTTTTATCACACTTGCGCCTCGGGGATCTCATTTCTACAGCATTCAGTCTACTTCCACGCAACATCTGCCAGGTCCATGCCTCATTGCCATCAAATAGTAAATACGTAAGTAGTTTTTTGTAAAGGTGTATATTTTTACAATGTTATTTTTATGGAAGCAAGTAAAATTTGATTAAAATTAATATTATGAGTCCATATTATTTTGTTTACGTAAGTTTATTATAAAATGTTATTCAAAACAATAATACGTTCGCAGGTAATATTATGTGGAACACACCTACGCCAGAACAAAGCTCAAGAGATTTTACTCCTCCCAAAAATTACCTACTCCTCTGAACACAATATTAAATTTCATTCATAAAATGCTTTCAAACCTTTTTACAACAATCGATAATATTGTACAGTTTATACTAAACGCTCATAATGTATAATATCTATACAGTAGACATATAAAAGTAGTAATTGAAAATATAATAAAATTGTTCTTCTAACCTTTAGATGAGCATTCGAAGAGTTATGAGCCTATGGAAGTGGTTGACAGTTCTACACAAAGCAAAATGTTTTAATGCTGTCTGGAAGGGCAGCGAGCCAGCAATAAATCCAAATTAAACACATTAACTTTGATTAATCAAGTCCACGCTTTGAATTAAAATCCTTCATTAATTCAATAAAACAATCTTTGATTGAAATAAACAACAATGCACAATAAATTAGTGTCCGTCAAAAGTAAACAATCTGTTTTCTATCGCGGATATTGAACATTATTCATTCCGTATCTTAAGAA
Organism: Limnephilus lunatus; assembly: GCA_917563855.2. Lineage (NCBI taxonomy): Eukaryota > Metazoa > Arthropoda > Insecta > Trichoptera > Limnephilidae > Limnephilus > Limnephilus lunatus. The sequence continues at coordinate 2,428,213 of OU830593.1, read as the reverse complement.
ACACTCACTATTATTACATTAGGATATATTAGACTAGTCGAGTATCAAAAGTTTATAAATAATCGGGGGCTAATAAATAATAGTCAGGAGATTCTAAACATCCCGCAAAACTTCGCGTTCGCCCACCCCCCAACTTCACTAAACTGAATGTAGCGCCGATCGATGCTGTCTGCAACTTCAGTGTGGCAATACGAAAAAATATACAGATGACATTTGAGTACTTTAAAAAAAAAAACTTGCGTTTTGTAAATCTAAATTATTATTATTATAAACAAAAATAATTTAAAATGATAATATTGCAAATTTTCATTAATCGTGATATTATTTTTATTACTTAATATTCAATTCTCTCAAGTCTTATCAAATATATCCTCCCCTCCTTCAACTGTTCAGTCTGTCGTCCCATTGAGTCGGAAGGGTAAGAAATTGACATAAACCGAAGACCCTGAGGACTTTAAATTAAGCAGAAAAGTCCCATAATGGATGCACTGTAAACCGGTTCCACGACAGATCAACAAAGTGGAATACAACATCCCTTTGAAAAGCCAAAGTTATGAAAAAAAATACATACTTATATAAAAATACACTGATCTAACGTAACCTATTAACGTACCTAATCTATTACTTTTAATGGCTTTTCAAAGAACGTGATTCTTTTTTTTTTTTACATTGAATACCGCACAAGAATCTCAACTGCTCCCGTCTGGAGCCAGTGAGGCTATGGCATCCCCAATTGGGGTATGTTGTGAGGCTGAAGGTAGTGGGAAGGGGAAGGAGGTGGGGAAGAGGAAGGTTGGGAAGTACCTGGCTATTCAGATCTGGTCACCAAACACGGCTAAAGCCATTTTGAAGCAACGTTTCAATTCTGAATGGTGGTCTTACACCAGGGCAATACTGATAGTATCTTCCACTCTGGAATGTGCCGCAAACATACAATATATTATTTTAAATGAATTAATTGTGAAATAACAGAAATTAATAAAATAAAATTTATTTGTGCACGCCGGGTTCGAACCCGCGACCTCGGATTGTGAGTCAAGAGTCTTACCCACTGGACTACGGAGGTCGTCAATGATGCAGTTGAATATTGTTGAGTTGTCCGGTCACCCTGGAAACCATAGTGAATTTTATTTTTCTGCGAAGGGTCTTCGGTTTATGTCGATTCCTTACTTTTACCGGCCCAATGGAACAATAGGCTAAGTCTGAACTTAATTCCAATCTTCCATATTCGATGAAATTTGACAATTTAAATCAAACATAATTATACTAGGCTGAATAGTAATACACACATGCTTGTAAAACACGAACCAAAACAAATTGCAAGATCAGACAAAAAATTGATTAAAGTACGATTCTTAAGCTTAAAAATCATATATTTATTTTAAAATAAAACAATAACTTTGTAAACACCACTTTTATTTTTATACTTTATGCCGACCGGGTTTCGCTACAACCGTAGCTTCTTCAGGGCAGTACAATCTCTACCTATAGACCTCTATCAGTAGAGATTGTACTGCCCTGAAGAAGCTACGGTTGTAGCGAAACCCGGTCGGCATAAAGTATAAAAATAAAAGTGGTGTTTACAAAGTTATTGTTTTATTTTAAATTATAATGTCACATCACAAAGTAACTGCTTCATATGAACAAACATATATTTATTTTTCAACATAGTCACCATTAAGGCTAACGCATTTCTCCCAACGTGTAATAAGTTTTTTCTTTATCCAACTGAAAAATTCTTCCAACATTTCTTGAATCCAGGACTCGACAGCTGCCTTCGCCTCATCGTCCGAGGTGTAATAATTAACCTTGCGGTGTCTCTTGAATAGAGAAAATATAAAAATAGCAAGACGATAGATCGGAGGAGTGTGAAGGGTGTGGAATCGGTTCAAACTTCAGGTTTTGCAGAAGCTCTAATCGACGCTGTTTGTTATCGTCTGTGAAGCCCATCGTCTACAGATTAATTAAATAAATAAAAATAAATTTAACAATGAAACCGACATGTTCCTTTGATATTCCAAAATGGTTTGTGATATGCTTTTGAGTGATTCGCGGTCATTTTGAATCAAATCGTGGACGAGTTTGGATTGTTTATCGTCTGCATCAATTATCGGACGTCCGCTGCGTGTTTCATCAACAATTTATTATTGCTTTTCCAGGCTCACAATCATGAAAGTTTACTAACCATCGATTTACAGTAGACCTATCAACAGCATCGTAACCATAAACATCCTTTAAACGACGGTGAATCTCAGAGTCAAAATTTGATAACAGCATGCTGTAAAGCTGTAAGGAAAGCAATAATCATAGCAATAATTGAAGCTTGTGCTTACTACAAAAACAAAAGATCAGATCTTTTGTTTTTGAAGTAAGAATTTTTGTAGTTTTGTTTGAATCTGAACACAAGACTGGTTTCAACATTAATTTATTTCATTCAAAATTTGCTTTAATTTATACCTATATTCAAAAACGCTGAAAGGCGTCATGATAAAACAACTAAAATGATATACTTTTTGTAATTATTTTTTGATCATAAGTATTTTTAATATTATTTCAACAATGTCTACGCAAAATAAGAATTTAAAAAAAAACTTAAATATATTAGTTTGTAAGACCGTAAATAAATAGACAAAATGGAGTATTTTCGTCACAAAACTCGTGCGCGGATCTTTTTTTAAATGATTTTATTTAAACTAAAATTGAAATTATAAAACATAGCTTTCCCAGATAATTTATTGATTTATTTTACTGCATGATTATATGATTTGAAATGTGTGTTGTAGAATACAGTGAGAAGTTTTGTGGCTTAACCCCTAGAAGACGGGTAGTATTTTGTAAATATCTGAAAACCAAATATAATACGGAAAATTATAATTGAAATAATTGACAGGCTTCTACGATATCAACTTTTTGGTTTTCGAATTTTCATGGACTGTAACAAAATGCGTTTAAAACTTCTAAAACCTAGCTCTGCACCCACATTGTAGGTGTAGTCATAATTTCACTGCACTGCTATTGTAGTTGATCGTACCCTAGGGGTTAAGAAGTTTGGTTTTCCGGTCCCTTGGAAAACTTCATAAGAGGATTTCACTGTACAATATTTTGTTTGAAAATTTAACAAATCTGCCAACGACCTACGGTAAAACCTTGGTGTACTAAAAATAAACAAATTTTCTCAAAATTTAAAACATAGCTTTACTAGATAGAAGAACAGTCTTTAGAAATTAATTTGTAATTGTTTGTGGAAAAGAGTCAATACGTCTACAATTTGATTTAAAAATGACATATTTCTGGTTTTGTCTGGTTATTCCCTATTAAGAATGAATCTGTGAAGGTGTCCACCAGTCCACCAGCTTGAATTAAGAACACAAAGTCGATTTTGGAATGTTTTATTGATACTTGCATGTTTACAGCCTTCGACAAAGGTTTGCCTTTTTCTTCACTTATAATAACTGTGAATTCATAATTTTGTATCTATTTCTTTAACTAATTTAAAAATACATGTGATACAGTGAAAGAAAACCAGTCTCGCGTTGGAAATGATTTTTTTGCATTTCTTTCAGCACAACGCACCAAAAGTGCTCGCGGGCGTATCAAAAAGCCTCGCAGCCCACATGCCGCAGGTGCCCTATCCCTGGTCCAAAGAATGAATGAACTAATTTTAAAAACCATAGATAGATTTTTGTGTTCACATAATCAACAACAATTACGCCACATTGTGAAGTTTAATAATTATTTGTTTTTTTTTATTTCGAATATTTATTTAGATGTATGCAAAAATTTTTTCATACATCTAGAAAATATATACAAATACAATTTAAAGATACAGTTACATTTTAACAAATACATACATAAAGAGGAAAAAAAAAAGATTACAAAAATAAAAATACATTTTGAGGAAACAGATAACTATGTGACAATAATATTGGTAAGATTGTTATAAATCATAAAACATTCTTTCACATATAATGCACACATCCTACGAAAAGTGCTAAGACTTGAGGCTTTCTTTACGGCATTCGGCAGGCTGTTAAAAAGTTTTTGTCCTTTATAAAACGCGCTATTTTGTGTGCACGAAAGTTTAGTTTTGGGAAGCCTAAAGTCTCCGCGTCTTCTCGTAGGATAGTTGTGAACATTTTCGTGAAACATAATGTTACTCTTCAGATAATTTGGTAGCATATTATTTTTCAGTTTGTAAATCATTGTTAATGCATTATATGTTATATGTTGTTTTGTCATCATCATATTTAGATTTTGTAACATAATTTTGACTCTAGTAAACATATTGTATTTTAAAATCATCCTCATCCCCCTAATTTGTATAATCTGTAGTTTATTATTTTGGGCTTCGTTACATAGGAATAAAACACAAGAACAATAATTAAAATGCGGAGTATGTGGACATAATAAGCAATACTTACTCTTCAATGGTGGGGACAGTAGAACAAATGTTTGAAATGTGTAAGACCTGGGTTTTATCCCTAGTTTTTTTTTCCATCAGCTGTCTATTCTGAAATTTAAAGAACCTATCGAATAGAAATAAATATTCTACTTGCAAAACATACTCCATGTCTGTACTCGTATTTGATTTTTCAACTTGTGCAATCACGTCAAATGCTATTCAATGAAAAATCTGATCTAGTTTTATCTGAAACAGGGCTTTTTTTGCCATTAGGTAAGAATAGGCCTGGGGTGCAAACTTTTCAAGGGCGGCAAACTTTTTAACTTGAAATCCGACAGAGAAAAAATGAGCAAATTAAAAGAAATATCCCTTGTAATTTCCTTTCAAGATCACAGATTAACCTTTTAAATGCCAGTAGGTAGAAATGTAGCTGTGCACAGCAGGCCGTGAACTTTTAATCAAAATAAATCATTTTTAAATCTTATTTAAAAAAAAAAAATAATCGAAATCAAAAAAAAAAATTTAAAAATTAAAAATCATCCCAATAGATGTCTCTGTGTGTTCCATATTTTAAATTAATAAAAAATGGGACATATGTATGATACAGAGGCTCAAAAAGAGCGAGAATACTCGCTATTTTTCAATGGCCGGCCTGCTGGGCACGGCCAAGAATGCGAGATATCTCGCTCTTGGCCCAGAAGCGGTTAATAAGCCATTCATCATCATCATCACTCTTGGCTCTACACCCCCTGGTGGGTCTTGGCCTCCTCAAGAGTCTTCCTCCACTCATCATGGTTTTGTGCCAGCTCTCTCCAGTTTAGAATCTCCAAGGTAGATATATCTTTGAGGACGTTGTCGCTCCATCTTAATCTTAGTCTTCCGAGATTCCTTCGCCCTGTTAAGACCGACAGCATTATAATAAGCCATTAAGGGATAATAATTATAAATATTAAAATTAAACAAATACACTAAAACAGCACCATTTATTTCAGAATTGTTCCATGTTGCAAATCTTAATTATGTAACTAACAAACTAACTAACTAACCATCACACCCTTTTCCGCAGGGGTAGGCAGAGAAGAAAGACTGCCAAACAACAGACCTCTCCAGCAGGTATCCCTCGGTACATTGCCTTGCACCACAGTGGAAAGGACGAATTCATTAATCTATCTCTCCTTGATGCACTGACCCCCAAATTTCTACCCACCTCTCATACCTTTTTCTTCCCAGAACTTCCTCTCCTTCCGTCCCCTAAAAATACCCTACACATAGGACCTGTGTGGAATTACATTCCTTAGGGCCTCCTGTGTGGAGAAAATGTAAAAAAAAATTCAATTTTCCAGAGACGTCCGAATAATCGACTGGATGATCGTCATATTTTCAATCATTTTGCATTAATTTCTTTTATTGTATTCTGTATACTTTCAATGATGGTTGCAACTTCCGCCATTGCCCCATACCCCGTATCTCCACACATAAGGGTCTTCACAACACACGGAACCTCTTTAAAACCCCATAGTTTCAGTAGGTGGATGTGAGTGGATGTGATGGGGTGTTCCCACATCCGGGTGTTCATGGCCGGGCAGAATAAGAGCGGGCGAGGGAATATCCACGCCCGTGCGATGCAAGTCAGGAGGTTGTCACAGATTCCCTGGAAAAGAGCAAAAGTGACTATTGAAGACATTGCACGATCAACTACAAGCTATGAATCACAACATAACAAATGTGTTTTAGTTTTTAAAACTTCCAATTATCACCACTACATATATGGCAGATATGACTCCATGCCAACTCAGAATCAACTGAACTCAACACCTCTTTGAAAAGTCATAAAAGCTATGAAAAAAAAAAGAAAAATAACCCATAACATAATCTAACGTAACCTATTCAACCAATTTTTTTATAGATATTTTTCATCACTTTTAATGACTCTCCAAAGGAGTACTTTTGAGTTGAGTTCATTCTGAGTTGTCCGGTCACCAGCAGAATATGTAGCTGAAAATAAATTGCTTTATTGAGGAACAATGATGAATGTCGAATTTTACACATGAATAACGATGTACAGTACAAAAATGGCAGACCCGGTGGTGTTTTTTTGCCATTGTGTAGTTTATATCATTTAAATCGAAGAATAAATGCAAGAAAAACATAAAGAAATTCGAAGGATGTTAAAAGAAAACAATAAAAGATGCTGGGAAATCGCACTTCTAGGAAAGGAGTGGTTGTGTATATGAATATGTATGTAGTTTCAATGTCTTTCAACAGATGTCGTTAGTTGTAATTTTGAGGTGTCTCAGCAGATGTCAGTAAGGCTGTACCATAGGAGAGAGTCAACTGTCCCCCGTTCGTGTCTAATACCCTAATGATTACAAAAATAGCCAATGATATCCGATCGACAGCTGGGCCACCTTCAGTGACGAGTTCTCCTGCTTCAGACAAACACAGAGCAACTATCAGAATGGACGTTTAGTCCAGTTATATATGTATTCATTGTAAACAAGACGATAAATAAACACGACTTGCAACCTGACAAACCAAGTATCATTGAAACTCTCAACCATCTGTGAAGTTATTGTTCATCAGAGAAAACCAAAGAACACCTCTCTTCTTTTGGTGGCTGTTTCCATGGAAACAGCCACCAAAAGAAGAGAGTAAAATGATGATGAATGTCACAAACACATAAAATATTTTCTTAATGGGATAAATTGGGCCAGCTTATTGTTTCATGATCCGAATGATGAGAGTCTGAAAAGACCGAGTGACAAATTGGGCCAGTTTCAAATATCAACAAGAAGCTTTTATAAGAGCCTCTCTGCTAAATGTTTGAAAGGGAAATATTGTTCCAAGAGACAATGACAAGAAATGTTCTTATTTCCTCAATAATTGAGGAAATAATAACATTGCTTGTATTTCTAATACATATTAGGGGGCATTCATTAATTACGTAAGCAAATACGGGGGGGGGGGGGGGGGGGGGGGTCCAACCAAATCTCACGTTACTTGAAAAAAATATACAAATTAGTACAAATTTATCTCACCGAGGGGGGGGAGGGGGGTCTGGATTAGAAGAAAAACTGCAAAGGTTTTCAGTTTTTTTCTTTGACATCAATTTGTACAACTTACTTACCTAATTATAGTAACGTGATTGTAATTAAATACATAAACATAGTACGACATGTTATGTAACAAAAATATAAGTATTTTTTGTGAACTAACTAACTAACAGAGAGGACGTACTGCCAAACAACTCGGTCTTGGCACACATTCCTTGCCTCGTTTACATTCATCAACGTCTCATACATTCTCTTCTATTATTCTGACTCTTGACATGGCCCGACTCAAGTATCTTATTCACTTGGTCGTGCCATTTTTCCTCGATTCCTATTTTTTGTGTATCTATAAAAACTTGTGGTAAACTTTGCAATGACTAGACAAGCTTTATACAAATAGTTTTTAGAAAAAAAACCCTTTGATTCATTTTAATTATTATAAAACACAACCATTTGCGTTTGGGGCGATGGAAAATACTACATTTAAAATTTCTTTTACATAATGTGAAAATTTGCTTTCATCGTATGGGATGACGGCTGACAGCCATTTACTATAATTTATGTCCATGTTTTATGACAATTTGTATTGTAATTTTTAATGCAAAGTTTTTCATCGCCAAGAATGCAAATAGTTGTATTTTAAAGCAATAAAGGTGAATTGAAAGTTTTTTTTTCTAATAAGTATTCGTATTAAGCGTGTCCAGTTTTTAAAAATATTTAAAGATTGTTTTAGTGATATTGAGTTGAGAACCTGTGCCATTTTAGCCAATGTATTAGCATCCAGCGGAGCAATGACCATAAGATGAGCCCACTTGGCTAGTTCAATGTGGAGCACCGGGTCCCCTCTCTGCTGCCAGCCCTTCCACTCCATGTCATCAGTGTAGACCTCCACACCGGCCGGGAGATCTTCACGTTTGAAGAAGTGTTGAGCATGTTCGGTGCAGACAACTCGTAGCTACAAAAATAACAAATTTATCAATTTGGTTTTATTGATCACTAGCGAGTTCCCAGCATGCGTTGCTATGCCACTTAAAATTGTTTCTTCCTGCGTGTCCTTTCCCATTCACCTTGTTCCCCTTCCGCCTCCCCTTCCTCTCCCGCATCCCCTTCTCCTCACGAGTTCCCACTCCGCCTTCTCTGCCTTCCCTCTCCCCACTCCCACTTCTCCCATCCCGAGTTCGCCTACCCCCTCCCGGATTCCCCTCCCGCATTCCGTACATTCAGTCCTGGTACATTCAGTTTTCAAACAGCTCCCGTGCCACCTATTGAAATTTTTTTATACAAATTTCATAATGCCAGAGCTCACCAGTTTATATAGAAACCTTTGTGGACGTGATCACAACAACTCACCAAAGATTCATCGCGATCAGGTGAACGGTTAGCAACGCATAATTTCATGATGCCAGAACTCACTATTATATATAGAAATTATCGCAGGCATGCATACATCAAATCCCCAAAGTTTCATCGCAATCGGATGAATGGTTTAGCAACGCATAGGCATTTCATATATATACAAACCCAGAAACATACATATTTTGATTTTTATATATATAGAGATTCACAAAAGGGATCGACAATGTCCAATGAGCTTCTGAGCTAATTGTCTAGCTATAATATTTTATAATCGTAGGTTTTTCGATCAACAAGAAGGTAGGTACCTACCTCTTTACATTATTTTGGAAAAAGTTTTGTTTGTAGGTAGGTACTTACTTACGTTTAATTTAAAATCATCTTTTGCCAGATCTAATAATCCCTGCAAGAGGTTGGGGAGTTTAATGGTAGCCACGCTGCCTGTACATCCTATTAGAATATTAACTTCTTTTGGATAACCGGGATTGGAATCCATATTGATCTAGGTAACTTAGAATTTCCTGGAATAAAATAATAGAGTACAATGTATCATATCCATAAACGTGATTATAAATAATATAAATGCAAATCTACTAGCAAATAAAATATCTTGTTCTGGTTTACCTGCTCACTGATCACATGAATTCATGAATTTACAAGAATCTGACAGATTGATGATAAAACTTTATTTTTATTAGCAAGCTGTCAAAAAAACCTGCTGATTCTATTTTTTCACTATGGCAGCACAATAATAGTTTTAAGCTAAAAGCCTAACAGATACAATTTATTTTTGGCACGCTAAATTGACATTGTAAGCGTCTTAAATAAGAGCTATATTTTCTTGTTCTGTACCATAACAGCTTTCTAAAATTGAATTTATCCGTAAAGAATTTGAAAAAAACCTTAACGCTTATTACTATAAGGCTTACTTTTGCGTGTTCCTTTAGCTTGATCGGTTTGTAGCCATCCAGACACTTTTGACAGAACAAACAGGATCCGCAAGTCGCGAAAAAAATAAGCACGATAATAAACAATAATTTACACTTGTTGTAACATAAACATTAAATCAATTCAGAAATGTTCCGTTTGAACTATACTAATTATTTTAATTTTTTTATTTGTGTAAGTGTCTGTGCTGTTCATTCATGTTTTGTACGAGGAAAATGAAGAGAGTAAGCATTCTAGTAATAATTATATTTGATTTCTAATTTCAACGAGTTTCTGGAACATGTTTTCCGGGTAGAAAAGAAAAGGTAGCAAGTAAATCAATATATACGTCGATATTCAAGCTATAGTTTTGTGAGTGATCGCAAATTTGCATAAGTATATTATGTTATTATGCGAACATGTTTTGTGTTATAGTCTGGATCGATTCTTAAAATAGCGTCAATATCTTGTCTTGATTTGAATTATTTATTGTGCGTTTCGAAATGTTAATCTAACGAAAATGAAACTTACTCACTTAATGTTGAATTTTCTAATTAAAATATTACAAATTTCCAAAAACGCGCAAACTCGTTTGTACGTATTTGGTTAAGAGAAAATTAATGGTTTTTATGGATTGAGGAATTCTCTTTTATGTTTCTTATTAGCGTTTAGTAAGCAACTGAACGCCGTTGGCGCCAATAAAAAACTGTCAGCTAGCTGTCCATAATGGAGCGCTGGTACCTACCCTGATGGCAATGAGGCATGAAACTGGCAGTGGAAGGATGAAAGTAGATTGAATGCTGTAGAAATATGATCCCTAAGGCGTATGTGTGGTAAAACCATGTACGATCGTGTGAGAAACGTGGAGATCTGCAAAGAATGCAAGGCTGATGTGAGCATAATGAGTAAAATTAAGAAAGGGACGCTCAGATGGTTTGGGCATGTGAGCGAATTAACGAGGAAAGGAGTGTAAGTAGAATATATGATGCAAATGTGAATGGTAGAAGAAGTCGGGGACGCCCGAGGAAAATATGGCACGACCAAGTGAATCAGATACTTTAATTAGGTCATGTCAAGAGTCAGAATAATAGAAGAGTATGTATTAAAAAGAGATTATTGAAAAATGATAAATACTTATGATTAGAGACCGGATTATATGCAAATGCATATTTGCATATGCATTTGCATATTTAGACCCTTTTCGGCAGAAGTTGCATATTTTAGCAAAAAAATTGAGATCATGCATATTTACGCTCGATATCGTTCATCGTTCAGATGCCTCACATAGTGACACCAATCAATGACTTCGATAGTGCAGAGGCTTTGGCAGTTTTCCAGTGAAATGAAGCATTTGACGATACTAGTATTTAAAAAAAACCTAGCTATGATTAGCACTCATTTCGCCACATACCTGCAAGTATAAAAATCAAAACGCTTGAAACTCATGGATTGGCGTTGATTGAACCTTTTCAGGTTGTGAAGAAAATCCGCCTTATGAATTCCTCGTTGTCAAAGCTTTCCCAAGTAAACTCGAAGAAAAGTTTGAAAACTTATGGAAAAATAACCCAGGGTTTGAACCCTTGTGACAAATTGATAGCTTCATCAACGGGGCAGGTGAAATTTTGCCCGGCACAATAAGTTCAAAAATCGCACCCAAATTTAAATTCTGTCCAGTCACACCAGTAGACGTAGAACGCTCCTTTCCGCTTACAAATTATATTAAGCGATCGCAGACACAATTTGTCTACAGAACATTTAAAACAGAACTTAGTCATATAAGTTTTTAAAGGTAAATTGTAAATTTCATTGTTAAATACATTTTGTAATTGATGTTTTCGAAAATACGTTTGTTATCCTTGAGAACTACCTAATAGCTTACTAAAATAAAATAAAATATTTAAAAATACGACTTGATTTCATGTTGCATATTTTGGCCCTTTTTATGGATTTTCGTGCATATTTTAGCTATTTTTATTGCATATTTGCATGCATATTTTGGGCTTTTTTTGTTGCATATAATCCGGTCTTTACTTATGATCAAAAAATAATTACAAAAGTACATAATTTTAATAGTTTTATCAACACGCCTTTCGGCATTTTTGGATGTAGGTATAAATTAAAGCAAATATGGAATGAAGTAAAATCGATATTGAGTTATAATCTTTAAAAGCTGGTACGGAGAGTAATTAATCTTTCTAATTGGAACCGCCATGTACGATCGTAAGAATATCTTTCGACGAAATGTGGATTTTCGGCCGCTGCCGGTTAAACGCTCTTAATACCAGATACCTACCCACCAACATATATTCATTGTAAATTTTTTCTCACCAATGGATAATGTACTGTTTGTTTCTGTTTATAAATAAATAAATGAGACGAACGATGAATGTAAACGAGGCAAGGAGTGTGTGCCAAGACCGAGTTGTTTGGCGCAATGAAACACATAATAGATACCCACCAATATATATTAATTGTAAATTTTTTCTCACCAATGGATAATATAATGTACTGTTTGTTTCTGTTTATAAATAAATAAGTAAACAAATGAGGCGAAGGATGAATGTAAACGAGGCAAGGAGTGTGTGTGAAGACCGAGTTGTTTGGCGGTCCGTCCTCTCTTCCTACCCCTGCGGAGAAACGGCGTGATGGTTAGTTATAATCGAACAGATACCAAATGCACTCCCAAAATTTCACACGGGGATTAACGTACAGTCAAAACTCAGAAAAACCCAAACTCGAAAGACACTCCACCATTATATTATTAATATTTATATTTTTCATTTTTTATTATTTATACGACTCCCGAAAATTCAGATTTTCGGAAATACATTAGACTGGATTCAATATTTCAGACGATACCTAATAATTATGCGCTGCGAAACAAAATTCAGAAATTCCAATGGCGGTTATTCCCGTGAATTAGGCGACTAAATACTTTGGAAATTTAATTGTTTTTATATCACGCTACTACGAAAGCAAACTGAATGAGATAGTGTGTGTGTAGAGTGGATTTGATATTTGCGAAGATTGACTGACGAAGGACCTTGAATTTTGTGTTACTGTTTACTGCTTGGAACGAGGAAAAACATATGCTGCATATAAAGGAAAGGACTCACCGAAACAGGATAAAGAACTTGTATGCTGGCAATTTTGTCTTCTTTCTCCCCGTCCAATTGGCACTGAAAACAGCAATAGGCGTGCGTTTCGTGTACACGGCGAACACGGCGGAATTAGGTTAACAGATAGCGGGAGCACGGGGGCTATAGGGTATGTTGCGGCGCGGGCTGTTGATTGCAGACTGACGTGGTGAAGGTAGTTATAGGTGCGGATTTTGGGAACAAGGTAGGACAGGATTTGCAACAATATTAATACCAATCCCAAGCAGTAACAGTATGTATGTGTGCTATGTAGGTGTGTGTATGTGTAGGTATATGTATTGGCGTAACCATGCCCCCCGCCTGGAAGGGGATGAAAGAATCCACTTCCATAAACCAAAAGAGTGCCAATACGTTTCAATGCGCAAACAAAATTATAATGACACGCGGTAGAATGTAATAAATTATGTAAAAGTTACGAAAATATTATGTAAGTTATATAAATGCTTTACCAAATGGTCAAAATGACTGATATAGCAAGGAAATAAAAAGAATAAAAAACATTGAAACGAAAAATATGATTTGAAAGGATTCAATAAATAATACTGAACCTGCGGTAGATAAAACTAGAAGTAGGGTTTGGTACCTATTTAACAATGAAACTAATCTAATTGATTTTTAAAAATTAAAGTATTATGAACTAACTTCTAAGATGTCGTTAAATCTATTGTGACGGTAAGGGACAGAGTTTAACGACTGCCCTGCGGTATGTTCCGGAGTTAGTTTTAACTTCCGCAACCCGGATCACCCCATCTGCCCCGGGGTAGACATTGACTATTACCCCAATAGGCCATTGAAGGGGCGCGATGTTGTCACTCTTAATCATTACTACCGTGCCTGTCTTTACCGAATTAGCATTTGTATTCCATTTCTGGCGAGCTTGCAAAGTATTTAAATACTCAATTCGCCATCGGTTCCAGAACGTCTGAACAAGACGATCCACGAGATGTTTGCGTTGTATCAAGTTGACTGGCTCGTCTGACAAATCAGCAGCGGGTAAAGATTTTAAGGGAGTGAGCGTTAAAAAATGCGCGGGGGTTAGCGGCAATGGAGCCGAAACATCGTTAACGCTAAGTACAGATAGCGGGCGTGAATTTAGAATTGCTTCAATCTGAGAAAGCACTGTTTGCATCTCTTCATAAGTCAGTAGAGAGGTGCCTACTATTTTATTTAAATAACCTTTCAGGCATTTAATGTTACTTTCCCAGATCCCACCAAAGTGAGGAGCTTGCGGTGGATTCATCTTCCATTCGATTCGATTCTCCAACAGATTGTCTGAGAATTCCTTTTTGTAATTGGGTGACTCTATAAGTGCAAATAAAGACCTTAAATGGGATTTGGCTCCCACAAAGTTCGTCCCATTGTCGGAGTACATTATACTCACAGGACCTCGACGAGAAAGGAAACGCTTGAAAGCGTTGAGGAAGACTTCGGTGGAAAGATCCGAAGCGAGTTCAATATGAACTGCTCGGGTCACCAAGCAAATAAATAAGCAAATGTATGCCTTTTGACTTCGCACCCCCCGACGTCTATAAGGGATTATTTGAAGCGGGCCAGCGTAGTCAACCCCCGTGTGAAGAAAAGCCTTAGCTTCGCGGACGCGGCATGCGGGTAAATCTCCCATTAATGGGAATTGTGGTTTAGGATTGACTTTGAAGCACGTATTGCACTGATGCACACGTTTCCGAACCAAATTGCGCGAAGAAAGTATCCAAAATCTTTGTCTTAGCAGCGACATCAGTAACGTAGGACCCGTATGTAGGTTCTTAATATGATAGTAGTCTATTATTAAATTGACTACATTATCACGAGCGGGTAATAGAATGGGATGACGACTGTCAAATTCTGTTTCAGCATTACTCAATCTGCCTCCTACCCTTAGAATTCCGTCATGAAGAAACGGATTCAATTTTGCAATCGCTCGCCGAACCTTCTTCCCATCTTTGACTGCCTTTATATCTTCGGAGAAATGTTCTTGCTGTATAGAATTTATAACAGCGATTTCTGCAACTAAGATATGGCTTAATTCGAATGCTCGTGGTAATTTCTTAATGAAACGAAAAACATAAATTACTATTCGAATTAATTTCGGCCATGAACTAACACGAGAAGCTAGTGCACACAATA
Source organism: Limnephilus lunatus (assembly GCA_917563855.2). Lineage (NCBI taxonomy): Eukaryota > Metazoa > Arthropoda > Insecta > Trichoptera > Limnephilidae > Limnephilus > Limnephilus lunatus. The sequence continues at coordinate 2,413,199 of OU830593.1, read as the reverse complement.
ACGGTGGAGCAATTGTTTTGGGGCGGTTATTGTCTTGAACGGACATCAAAATTTTTGTTTTTAATTCGGGTGGATCAGATATCGATTTCGTATCAAAACGTTGTAAAGGCCAATCACTTTTAGGTAATTGGGCAAATACGGGACCGTTAAACCATAACGGATGGTCTATTAGCTGAGCGGGAGTAAGACCCCGCGATAAGCAGTCGGCGGGATTGTCTTGACCTCTTATATAATGGAAGCATTCAGCCCCAAGATGGTTTTGTATTTGTGAGACACGGTTGGCAACGAAGGTCTGCCATTTTGCAGGCGGTGAATTTATCCAAGCTAGTGCAACCGTGCTGTCGCAAAAAGCTAAAGTCGTATGAGCTTTTGAATTTGATGTGTAGGTATTACTGACCGTATGCATTAATCGTGCAAGTACTAGCGCTCCACATAGTTCTAATCGCGCAAGTGAAATCGTCTTAGCCGGAGCGACCTTGGATTTAGCGCATAATAAATTAATTGTGGTTTTATCGGTATTCGGACAGTAAACATGTAAGTAAATAACACCTCCATATGCGCGTTTGCTTGCGTCTGAAAACCCGATAAGCGTTAATACACATTGGGGTTCGATTCCTAAAAAACGAGGAATTTTAATAGATTGCAGTAATGGCAATTCCTTTTTAAACTGTCGCCAAAGTGTGACAACTGTTTCAGGAGGAGTATCGTCCCAATTCAGGTTATACTCCCATAGAGATTTAATTATCAGCTTAGCCAATAATACAACTGGTGCGGCGAAACCCATCAAATCCCAAAGACGAGCAATCGTCGAGAGAATATTTCGTTTAGTACACGTTCTTTCGTCGGTGTGTACGACAAATACAAAATGATCAGAAGCGGGTATCCAATGAAGCCCTAGTATTTTTAGGTTTTCATCGGGATTAAATTCCACATGTTCCTTAACACGACGAGCTGTAGGAATCGTGGATAAAAACTTTGGAGAATTAGAAGAGAATTTTACAAGGTCGAATCCTCCGGCAGCGAATAACTGAATTAATTCCGTCGACAACTCGGTAGCTTCCTCGACTGATGAGCAACTGGTGACGAAATCATCCATGTAGAATGAGCCATTTTCCACCAAGTTTGCCGCGAGTGGGAAACGAGGTTTTTCATGCGTTGCGAGTTGACGCAGTGAACGCATAGCCAAAAATGGGCTACAAGACATGCCGAAAGTGACGCGATTAAATTCGAACAATTGTAAAGGGTCACTATTGTTAAATCTATACAGCATGCGCTGATAACGACGGCATTCTTCTTGCACTACGATTTGTAGGTACATTTGTTTTATGTCAGCGGTTATAGCTATTGCGAACAATCTGAAATTGAGGATAATGCGAAACAAATCACCTTGTAAATTCTTTCCGGTATGTAGGATGTCATTAAGCGAATAACCCGAATCGGATTTCATACTCGCATCTAGCACCATGCGAATTTTTAGTAGTAAGTTTATCTTCACGAACTACAATATGATGCGGTATAACGTAATGAGGTAAGTCAGAATTGTCGACCGGCGAAATGTACCCTTTCTGTAGGTATTCGCGTAATATTTTGTCATATTCTAACTTTATTGCGGGTTGAGATATCAAGCGGCGTTCGAGAGATCGAAACCTGCGTTCGGCGGCGGGTAACGATTCACCGAGAACAGAGGGACTGTTTCGAAACGGCAACGCGACGATATAACGACCTGCCGTGTCACGAGAGGTAGTGAGTTTAAAAATGTCCTCACACTCTTGTTCATCAGGCGTTAAAAACTTCTCATCTGGAATGTCTTCCAATTCGAAGAAGCGCGACAGGCAAAAATCATTATTTTGCGTGAACGTACAAAATGATTGCGTGGCGTTTATACTTGGGTTTTCAATCATCGTTGGGGCAGTACCCAAGATGAGATATCCCAAAGTGGTTTCAATAGCAAATGGCTGGCCGAGAGAACCTGATATTTTGTTTGCCTTTAGAATGCGAGCAAATATGTCACATCCTAAGATAATATCAATCTCACCGGGCGTACAGAATGTTGTGTCTGCTAAGGGCAAATTGTCAAGATACGACAAAGAGGAACGGTTAATGTTAACAGTAGGCAACTCACTGGTTATAGTTTCTACTACATATGGTTTAATCGTATACGACTGAGTGATGTCATAGCGGGAATGTAACTTTAAGCAAGTTACGCCATTTGTCACATTTCTTACGTCACCTATTCCCGTGACGTAAGTACTTGGAGATGACCGCACCGTAAGATTCAAGCGTGAACAGCATTTGCGCGTAATTATGTCCCTTTGGGAGCCGCTATCTATTAGAGCCCGTAACGTCTGTACCTGGCCCTTAGCGTCTCTGGTAGTGCAAACAGCCGTTCCTAAGAGTGCAGTAGTATTTGCACTAGGGCATGAATTTGTTACACATAGCGAAACCGGATTCAAAGAATTTAAGTTATCATTATCGGCATCTGCTTGTAACGCGGGAGATGGTATTGGGTCTGTTTGTGACTTTCGCCCATCAGTTTGTTTGAAATGCAATAAACTATGATGGTTGAGCGCGCATGTTTTGCATGTACTCTTTGATTTACAAGCTTTTGTGATGTGCCTAGTACTGAGGCAGTTCACACAAACTCGAATATTCGATGACTTAATAAAGTTAAATCGATCGCGTGGTTCTAGACTTGTGAATTTAGAACATTGGTATAAAGGGTGCGATCCCTTTTGACAACAAAAACAAATTTCGATGGAGTGATTATCGATTTTTTCGACATTAATAAATGCCTTTGCGGAATTAGTTTTTTGCGGTTTAGCGGTATAATTAATGTTTGAGCCAACGCGGCTCGAGGTCGGTTGCGTGAATTGCGCGCGGTTGAGAATTCGTTGCTGTTGTCTTACAAAGTCGATTAGTTCCGCGCTGGAAGGTAAATTTTCATTATTTTTAATAGAAGATTCGAAAGCCTTTACAGTCTCTATGTCAAGCCGTTTAAGACCCAGTTGTAGCAATATGAATTCTGCGAGGTCTTTTATTTTTAATTGCTTCAGCGCGGCGATGTTAGCGGAGTATGCATCTGCGAAATTCTCTAAAGAAGCGGGCGTGGCCGAGTTAACTGGAGGCAATTTCAGCAATCGGTCAAAGTATGATTCAGCAAGAACGCGTTGATCATTATACTTAGTACACAATGCGTCCCAAATAACTTGATACTTTGTACCAGTAGGCGTAATAGTTTTGCAAATATTTAATGCTTTTCCGGTTAATTTAGACATCAGATACTGCATCTTTTCAGCATTATCCAGAGAATCATTCAAATGTATAACCGAATTATATGTTTCATAGAAAAGAGGCCAATTATCTAATTTTCCGTCAAAGCACGCTATTTCCAAAGGCGGTAACTTAATTTGACGGCGAGGTTTCGCAACTGGATTGGACAGCATATTTGCTTCGGTATATTTAATAACCCCGAAGAGTTCTTCAAATGCATTTAATTGAGAGTATTCAGCAATTGCTTCCGGATTCAATTCCAGTTCGCAATCCACTTTTTCATCTAAAATTGTTATAAATTCAGAACGAATTTTTTCAACAGTAGTTGCGCCTGACAAAAAAGATTGGCGATTGCTAATGCTTTCCGAAGCTTTCCTTATCTTGTCATACACCGACTGTAAGCTTGCAAAGCTAGCTGATAGTTTAGCATTTAAACGTTTGAGACGTCTTTCGTCCCGAGACGACCCGGATGACGCGCTTGTAGCCATTTTATTTATTCCGGTTATATTTTACAAAATATGAGACGATAAACAACTTAAACTGCGGTTAAAATAATGTGTCTGTATTATTTATGCGGAATTAATTAATTAATATTTAATAAATATTTAATTACTTCACAGTGATAACCGCACGGGGTTAAATTGACTGGTGAGCTGTGAAAGGTTAACAGATGCGCCGTGCACTACGTCGGTAAATCATTAACAAATTATACATATTACGATCGTATTATTCTATTTGTAATGTAATCCAATAATATAAACAATACGAATATTAGGAAATAATCGTATTATTTATAAGGTAGGTAATGCGATTTGATTAGCAAGATATAATTACATGAGTTATCAGAAATAAATATCAAAGCAGTGTCTTGTATCTATTTATTCTAATAGCGGGTAAATATGTTATTTCCAACCATAATACGATAGGTATAAAGAAACAAAATTACTCATGTAGGTATATCAAACTGCGGGAATGCGGGTAATTATTTATATGCGGTATTGTAAAAACGTATTCACACTCTGCTGGATTATTATCTACTAATATTATGGTTTAAAAATGTCCGGCTCGTTTGGATCAAGATGAATGAGATAGTGTGTGTGTAGAGTGGATTTGATATTTGCGAAGATTGACTGACGAAGGACCTTGAATTTTGTGTTACTGTTTACTGCTTGGAACGAGGAAAAACATATGCTGCATATAAAGGAAAGGACTCACCGAAACAGGATAAAGAACTTGTATGCTGGCAATTTTGTCTTCTTTCTCCCCGTCCAATTGGCACTGAAAACAGCAATAGGCGTGCGTTTCGTGTACACGGCGAACACGGCGGAATTAGGTTAACAGATAGCGGGAGCACGGGGGCTATAGGGTATGTTGCGGCGCGGGCTGTTGATTGCAGACTGACGTGGTGAAGGTAGTTATAGGTGCGGATTTTGGGAACAAGGTAGGACAGGATTTGCAACAATATTAATACCAATCCCAAGCAGTAACAGTATGTATGTGTGCTATGTAGGTGTGTGTATGTGTAGGTATATGTATTGGCGTAACCACAAACATTTAATGATTCTACATTTAGTAATAAGTAGTGTATTGACTTCATACGATCAAAATCCAGTCCATTACTTTATTTTTGATTTAATCTACTTTATTAATGTCATTTTGACTCCGTTTATTTAATGAATGTGATTGTAATTACATATTGTGTGATCTAATATCAGTGCTTTTAGCAGATAATACATATTTAAAATGGTGGATGTAAATCAACTATACGAATTGCATGCAGGTGAAAAAACGATAGTTTAAAATGTTATCAAGTTTTTCCAAAAAATCCGTGGCAATCCAGAATACATCAAAACATTAAACTTCAAGCAAGTACATTTATTGGCAGTAACGGCTTGCAACCTCAACCTGTCGAACATTCAAAGAGTGTCGTCAGAAGCTTCTCATTTTCCGTACGCAGATGTAAAAATGTTCCATCAAAATCGTAAAAACTACAAAAAACCTAAAACGGTAACAGGGTTGGAAGATTTTAAAAAGAATGTTGTGCGTCCCAGTGTGATGAATTTTTATGGCAATGGCCAATATCCCACTCTTGCAAATCTTAACAAGGTTCTGGTGGATAAAATATTTTTTTCTGGATCTCATGAGTCATTGCGATGTATTCTGCAAGATATTGGTTCCCAATTCAAAATACGCAAAGATGGAAGAAAGTATTTAATGGGAAAATTAGACATTGCTACAGCTCGTGTAGACTTTTTGAGAAAAATGAATCAAAAAAGATCACCCAGCGACAGACGGCAAATAGTCTATTTGAACTAGACTTGGGTGAATTAAAATCACTCAATTACATACATGTGGCAAAATAGTGAAAGCAATGGAGGTTTAAAAGTGCCAGTTTGAAAAGGAAGCTGGCTGATCATTTTGCATTGTGGTTCAGCAGAACGGGTTTTATCACGGGGAGTAAATTAATATTCCGTATGAAAAAGGTTATGTTGAATACAGATTACTATTCTGAAATTAATTCCAATGTCTTCAAAAATTGGTTTGAAAATCAGTTTATGACATTCCCGAAGAACCCTCTGTAATTGTAATGTAAAATATATATATTTTTTATTGACAAATAGAAATATTATTTAAATTTAAATGTCAATTTTTTTTTTTATTTAAATTTAAATGTTACCGCTTTATTAATTAGCATCAGATAAAAACTCTCTAAGAATTTTCTTGTTTCTGAAATATGTATGTAATATGAGTTACCAAACACCTTGTAGGTATTTTTAAACACCTACGCATTTTTATTCTATCCTTATTCAGACTTAAAATCAGTCCCGAAGATAGTAAAAACGTTTTGTTCAGTAAAATTAATTTTAAGTCATGAACCTTCTCGTGTTGCTTTACCTGTACATTTTATTACTGACTTTGGACTTTGACCGTTCATTTAGTTTCTGTTTGACTATAGTTTAGTAAGTATGAATTTCTTTGAGCTATGCTTAACAACTTTCTTCTTTCGTGTGGTGTGAGCATATATATATTTTTTTTTACATGATCTCCACACAGGAGGCCTTGATGAAAATAATTTCCCTCAGGGCCTATGTCATCTTTGGGGATGCTGTGTGGAGGGGTTTTTTGAGGAAAGGAAGGAGAGGAGAGTTCTGAGAACGAAAAGGGTTTAAGGGGTGGGTAGGAATCTGGGTTCAGTGTGTCCTGGTCATTCGCCTTCAATACCTAGACAAACCTTACCCCATGAACCTGGGCACCCCTGCTAAATCACCAAACGTAGCGAACCACTTGGGGTGACCTATGGCAGAGGTGTTGGTTATCTAATAAAGGTTCCCGGGGCGGCGGTAATCAATCCCGCCTCCCAAATTGAGCATATCGTCGCTTTAGTTTGTATTTGTCCAACAGACCATTAGAAAATTTTTCAGAAGGAGAGGGTTTTCTTTCATTATCTCAATAAATCATTATGACAGGTGTTTATTTTTATTTATTTATTTATTTATTATTACATTTATTACATACAAGAAATAACAATATAAAAGGAAGCTTTGACTGCCCAACTAGGAAGGTTTCCCGTTTTAGGACAGTCAACTTGGCAGGTTGCGTGTACATAATTTCACATTAGTGGATTCAATAATAAATAACAATAATGGTACATATTGGGGGAGTTACTTAGATATTAGGTACAATATCGGATATAAGTTGTGTTATTCTAGGTATACAGCAGTAATAAACAATAAAATCCAGATAGGTACATGTAAAATATAAAGTAAAATCCAGATAGGTACTTGTAAAATATAAAGTAGAACTAAAATATAACAAATGTAAGAAAGAAAAATAATTAAAAAAAGTTTTTTTTTTTTTTTATGAAAATACAGTTTAGCAGTAATAAGCAATAAAATCCAGGTAGGTATATGTAAAATATAGAATAAAAATATAATATATAAATATAAGAAAGAAAAATAAAAAAGAAAAACAAAGAAGAAAATAATTTATAGGAAAATACAAATACAAAATCGAAGAAATCAACTCAGACTACGTTTTTTAATAATTTTTCGGAATCTGTCCTACCTAAGTCTAATAACCATTTTGTAATTTTAGTACCGAAGGATGATAATTCACACAGTTTCAATTGAGAGGGGATTTTGTTGTATATTTTTGGTCCCAGGTATGAGAAAACTTTTTGATAAGCCGCAGTATTGCTTGTTGGAATAGAAAGGTCGTTTCTGCTTTTACTTCTGGTTTGATGATTATGATCGATTGTTATCGTTTTGTTTTTATTTTTATGGACGCAGATTGTTATTTTTTTTATGTAACATTGTCGAACATCAAGCACCTTAAACTCCTTGAAGAGAGCGTCGCTCGAGTATCTGAAGGGTTTCTTCATAATGACGCGTAGAATGGATTTCTGTGCCTTCAGTAGCGGGTATAATGTTGTTATACCTGTTCCACCCCATCCAATGCAACCGTAGGTTATGACGGAGTTACAGAGCCCGTAGTATAATTTTTTAATGTCTTGAGTTTTTATAATTTCCCGCAATCCTATAAATATATAAATAAGCTTGCGCACTTTATTAGCTGTGTTTTCAATTTGTTGTTTCCATTTAAGGTGGTTATCCACTATTATACCTAAATATTTAATAGATTTAACACATTCAAGGGTTTCGCATTTACAAGTATGGTTATTATTTCCAAGGCTACACTTAATATTATGTATTGTGAGGTGATGAGGTGTTTTGGGTTGACCTGCAAGGGTAGCGCTAAATGTGAGATATTTTGTTTTTTGTATGTTTAGTGTAAGCAAATTAGTGTCCAGCCACTGTTTTACTCTGTTTATACCCGTGTTCGCAAGGTGGTGTGTTTCTTTCCAATCATTTCCTTCAAACAAAATAACTGTATCGTCAGCGAACGTGATAATTTTGCCACCAATGTGTTGGTTACAAAGTTCGTTTATGTATATAATAAAGAGAAGGGGCCCAAGTGTACTTCCTTGTGGTACCCCAAAAGTGTATTTTAGTGAAGTGCTACTAGCCTCGTTAATTCTGGTTTGTTGAAATCTATTAGATATATAACTTTCTATCCATTGAAAAGCTTTTCCTTTTATTCCTATATTTCTAAGTCTCTGTAAAAGAATTTTGTGAGATATTGTGTCAAATGCCTTGGCCAGGTCCAGGAAAAGGGCAATAGTTTTCTTGCCACGGTTCATATTCCCTGCAATAGTTTCAGTGAGACATGCGATGGCATCATCCGTTCCCTTACCCGACCGAAAGCCGTATTGGTTCGGACTTAGAATGTTATGTTCCTCCACATATTCGTTTAACCTAGTTTTGAAAAGCTTTTCAATGACTTTGGATATCGCGCTTAAAAGTGATATTGGCCTATAGTTTTCTACAAGAGATTTAGGTCCACTTTTGTGAATTGGGACAATTATTGATTTTTTAAAGTGATCAGGAAATATTCCTGCTGTAAAACTTAAGTTGTAAATATATGATAGCGGAGCAGAAATCTGATTTTTAATTTTTTTTAGTATTTGTGTATTTAGACTATCTGGACCCTTTGCATGTGTAGTATTGAGGCTGTTGATAATTTTTAAGACCTCTTCTACAGTAGTTGGTTTAATATTAAATGAAAAAGATTGTTCCTTAGTTTCAATTGTCGATGCTAAAGAGTCTTCCGTTTTCTGGGTTTCTAATAAGATTTTATTTGCTAGATTTGACCCAACAGATGCAAAATATTGATTAGTGTGACATGCAATTGATTGATTGTCAGTTATAATGAAATTTCCGGTATTTAATTCTGTTACAGATGCACTAGTATTTCTTTTACTTTTAGTTATTTCTCTGACAACATTCCACATGTTTTTGCTGGAATTATCCTTATCAAGTAAGAATTTATAATAACGCTCTTTACATTTGCGAATAACGGTTTTGCAGATATTACGGTATCGGTAATAGTTTTGCTGTTTAGTGGCGTTCAATGGGTCTCGTTTAGCTATTTTATGAAGGTGATTTCTTTTGTGTATAGATTTAACAATGCCGTTTGTAATCCATGGTGTGAGATGTATTTTACTATATGGAATGCGTTTAGTTATTGTGTGTTTTGTTATGATTATATTGATTTCATTAATAAAATAGTTTAGAGCATTGTTAACTTCAGTCTCTTTGTAAACATATTCCCAATTTTTATTATTAAGATCATTTAATAAACCCTCATAATCGATAATCTGTTTGTGATTAATTTTATGTTTTTTGGGTGTTGAGTTTGGGATACTGATTGCAGTGGTGTAATGATCAGTGATAGTATTATGTATTACAAATGCATTTGAATTTGTTATATTTCTGGTATATATATGATCCAAACATGTGCTAGAGCTATCTTGTACCCTAGTTGGAGAATTAATATTGGAAATAAAGTTACTTTCAGCCATAGCACAAAAGTAGTCGTCGGACTGCCTATGCAATACTTCTCCTATAGTATTTATATTCATGTCCCCGATCAGTATATATTGTGCATAATTCTTAGTTTTTTTTAACTCACCAATAAGATTATCCAGGAAATCTTGGATGTCATTGAACGATGGTGATCGGTAGATAGCTAGGATACCTAAATTCTCATTAATGTTGATTTTTAAACAATTACACTGATTTATGTTAATTTCTTGTACTAAGGAATTTAATGTGATGTCGATATATACTACTATTCCGCTATTTTGGTTAATATGCGATGTTGTATGGTATTCGTTATAGCCTGAAATTTGTTTGGCTATGTATGAATCATTTAACCTGCATTCAGTGAGAATTAGTACATGGAACTTTACCACAGATTTTATTTCTTCTAAAAATATAAGAAAATCATCCAAGTTTCCCATCGTTCTAATATTTTGATGTACAATATTAATCCTATTTGATTCCCAATTAAATTGCATAAATTTGTTAGTGTTTTCAAAAATTATTTCAGTATTTGGCACTATGATACTATCGATTTCATGTTGAAGATCGTTTATTACCATTAGAATTCAAAAATGATATGATAAAGCTATTTCCGTATAGGTAAAAGTTCAATTAGTTTAAATAATTCTTAGTTCAGTGATTAACTATCCTTTTTTATGCTTTAATTTTAAAGTGAAGATTGAACAAAAACTCTAATGGTCTGTTGGACAAATACGAACTAAGGTGACGATATGCGAGCCAGTCTAGAGCCTCAGGATTCACTCTGTGTGGAATGGAACTCATAAATTCTTGTAGGGATGAATGGAGCGGGTATTCGTTGACATCGTATTTGGTGGTATGCGCTGCGCCGCATTTACACCAACACATACCTATGATCACGTAGACATAACGGCTGTGGGGAACCATATATTGATCGAGGTTGATTTATGATTTTACAACCAAATATCCTGCAATAATCTATCAATTTAATCCTCATCACCTGCTGATATATGTTCTCTGTCAGCTCAAAAGAGTTGATAACGTGCACTTTTAATTTTATGGTGATATTCCAAAGTTTTTATAGTATAAATTGGTGTTCATAAAGATTTACAAGATATCCAAATAAGTACCATGTGAAAGTATTGCAAAATTTATGATTTAATGGAAGATGGCCGCTGGCTCTGATAAAAATACTGTGGTGCTATAAAAAAATTTATTAATATAATATAATATAATATCTTTATTTGGAAAACAAACAGCTTTACAAAGAATCATAGGAAGAAAGAGTGCTAAAATAAAACAATAAGCCTAAAAACATGTTTTCGTTGATAAATTTATTTTTTTTGCTGACAGAAAAGTGGCAGAAGCTAAATTAAAACATAAAGAAAAACTAAGAAAAAAAATAGGAGAAGCTAAATACTTAAATATGCATGATAAAATATAGAAAAACACAATAAAGGGTAAGCTTATGATCTTATAGGAGTATATGGATGATATGAATGTAATTATAAAATATGTAAATATATTGCAAATTAGGAAAAGAAATCTGATTAATAATATAATAAATAATTATAAATATGGATGTTAAGTAGCGTGTTGTGATGCATTACATTTATCTGATAGTGTTGCTTTGAATTTGTTGAAAGTTATATTGAAGATGTCTGTATATGTGAGGTGTGTGTTATGATAGTGGCAGGCTCGATGTATGAATTCATTTTGTAAGTAGTTGGTGTTGGAGCGGCTGATATTACTTATTGTGTTTTTGATTAATTCATTTAAATTGCTTCATTTCTCACTTATTAATTCACACAAGATTAATCAATTCAGAAATATTCCTTTTATACTTTGCTAATTGTTTTAAATTTGTTTATTTGTGTAAGTGTCTGTGCGGTTCATTCATGTTTTGTACAAGAAAAATGAAGAGGGTAAACATTTCCATTGTTCTAGTACTTAATAATTTGGTTTGTTTTCTAATGTCAACAAGTTTCTGAAACATGTTAACAAATCCGTGTTTGTTTTGGGCATTTTTTGTGTGTGATGAATGGGTAATAAAACGCAAAGCCTTTCAAATTTTTTTCATTATAAGATTAAAAACCATTTTTTTTTTAACATATTTTAGTCCAAATAATATCAGGAATCTCTGGTGTTAAAGCAAGTCAAGTACGTCCCTTAACACCCTTTATGTATAGCACAGTGTGTTTCATTCATACATTCAACAATTGTTTGATCAGCTTTAGCCGTTTATATGTTTGCTTTTTATATTAAAAATTATCTGTATTTAGAAAATGGCTCAGGGTACCGACACACTGGATGGCTTTACCGACTGGTTTTCTTCGGCCGGTGCTGATGTATGGAAATACATGCAAGGTGGCAACACTTACACCGGCACCTGGGCCATCGTCCCGGCAATACACAAACCGGGAGGGGAGATGTGTCGCTTTCAAAAATCAACTGTTGTGCGCTGAATAAATGGCACACATTGGAAAACAAAAAACTGTTTAAAAAAAGTAATATAAAATTTTTATCAAATTTAATAAATCAAAATCAAAGTATCCTCCGAAATCATTAGATTTGTTAATAGGTACTTAAATTTCTACCCATTTAATTTGTATTTACTGCAATATTTTTTTTATTTCAAATTATAAATTATGCTATTTATCCAAAGAAACATCACTATCTCAATGACAATTCCTTTTTGAAACTTTCTTCAAGTAGGTAGGTACCTACCAAATATTGAAAAAATGCTAATAAGAATGTCCAAGCATCGATTTCACATTTGAAAAAGAAAATCTTTACTGAACAATTAAAAATTAAAACGTCCCCCATCTTATACCGGAAATGGAACATACAAACAAAACAAAAATCTTTACTGAACCATTAAAATTGCCAACATCTTAAATGGAAACGGAATGTATAAACAAATTTACAGACAGACGAAATGCAAACAGTCGAGTTAAAACAAGACTCTGCTATGCTCGGTCGACGATCTCCTTTGAAGCATGCATAAATTTATTTGTGGCTAGTTTCTCTTCGGGAGGGAACGATATTTTCATGCACATAGTTTTTTCTTTAATTCTTTTAGAAATAACATATCGTATGTGTTTGAATATCGTGTGTCCAGTTGATAAGTCAAACAACTCCAAATACTTAGTTTTGAGATAACGAGGAAAGCGATATTCGAATGCTCGCCATAAATATTTATTATGCTTTGCTCTATGTCAATCTCTAATCGCATACGGTATTATAGCCTGGGGAGGAGCAAACGCTGCCGCCATTGATCCGATCTAAACTAATTATTAAGATTATACTAAAACTACCGACAACAAGCAGTTCGGATGAAATCTTTAGGAGAATCTGTGTCTTGGACATTAGGCAAATTTATGCCAAAAACATATTAGCATACCTCTTCAAACACAGAACTACCTTTGAAAATGTCCACACTGCTTGAGATACTAGAACCAAGGGCATAATCTCCTACTTATCCCTTTTGCTAAAACAACCTTTGGCCAAAGAAATTTTAGATACTTTGCAACAAAACTATACAATACACTACCACTGGCAATTAGACAAAACACAATGTATCTTAAATAAAAATCTGATTCTAAGTCCTAGATTACCAGCCAAAACAGATCCAACAACAAAGATTTTATCAAAACTAAGTATTTATTTTTTCAATGGTACGTTGATGATTAACTGTTACTTGTAATATTGTGTTATTATTTGTATGTGTTATTATTATAAACTGCTCATGCTAAGCGCCTGCTCTCAACACAGGTTCTCCTAGTGAGAAAGGCGTAGAATAAAACAAATTGTAAGTAAAAAATTAATAAAGAAAAAAAATATTATTTACACGTATCTGTGTTTTATATATTAAACATGCTGTAAAATAAGACCAGGAGGCATAATGGTCCAGCACATTAATATGACATTTTGAATTATCCTACTAGTGACCCGGAAAACATCAACACTTGGTTTAATTTACTACATGTCTTTCTGCATTATAATTAATCAATTGAAAAATCGATATTTTTCCTTTCTCGTTAAAATAACTGGCCGATTGTTGCTCGGCAAAGCCGTCCAGTCTGCCGGCACATTTACGTGATGAAAAAAAATCATGTTTTTTTATTATTTTGTAAATACTTTGAGTAAATATTTATATATTGAGTAAATATTTCTTAGAAAATGCACTTTTGCACAAATACTGTGTCTATAATTCTGCAAATATGTTATCTCAAGTATCTGCTGATTGTATTGGCTGGTATTTATGTTTTTTATCGTTCAACATTTATTTGACTTGGTTTTGTCGACTTCCTTGAACAGACCCAACATTTATTAAATTTACAAAACTGCTACGTGGTTGTTACTAACTTTCTTAGCGTTTAAAGAAATACCGCCATTCGAAATTGAAATAACTTTATCTGTGTTTTGCGACCAGATCTGAATAACCAGTTACTTCACAACTTTCCCCTTCCCCATCTCCTTCTTTTTTCCACCACTTCACTCTCAACGTGAAATGCCATTTCTTTCTCATTTTTTTTTCATTTTCTTATATTAAAATGCAATTTAATTTCTACTACCTTGGAACAAGCTCAGCCTAGTGACGAGGTTTGTACTAGAGATGGATAAGTTCTGCATTTTGTGGGAGGCCTCCGAGACGTGCTTCCTTTTAAAAGTATTTGAGTTTTTGGAGCAGGTCCTGGGAGCCACTCCCGACTCGCGAATAGCTCGGACCGAGACACAAGGGTTCACACCTCGGAGCCTGAGCGCGCAAAAGAATTCGAACGTGCAACTGCTCCCGACTTGCGAATGGCTCGAACCGAGACGCTCGGGTTCGACCCTAGTCGGAACTTGGAGCCGGAGCCCGCAAAATAACTCAAACACGGGACCTACTCTCGACTCGCGAACGGCTCGAACCGAGACGCTCGGGTTCCACCCTAGCCGGACCTCAGAGCCAGAGCCCGCAAAAGAACTCAACGCGCGACCTACTCCCGACTTGCGCGTGTGGCTCAGACCGAGACGCACGGGATTGACGAGCGCGAACTGCCGCCGCGCCGTGCCGCCACCCGACTGTGGCTCGGCCCGCTGAGTTCTGGGTACAAATAATGGACCGGGTTCTTTGGGAGTAGTTGATTTGAAAAGGGAATAGGATCCGCTTCACGTGAAGAACCCGAGTTTAAGAGCCCACTCCAGCTGAACCTACACATCGCTAGTTTGTACTAAAAATATAAAATAAAATAAAATACTTCCGCTGGGTCCAGACAGTTAGGTCTCTTGTGCCGTATTCACAATAAAAATCTACTGCCCTGGAATGTGATACAAATATATTATAAAACATGGCTATAGTCATCCATTCATGGGGTGAGGTTTGTCTAGGTCTTTGCGGCGGGTTTGTTTAACCACCTGTATTTGGTGGTGGGCCGTCAGAATGAGACTGGTTGAGGGAGACCTTTTGAACTTTCCAGTCGGACTTTCTCGACCCATCGCCAAGCACCCCAGTGGGAGGAATGGATTCATATGTCCGCCAGATTCCTACCCACCCCTCAAACCTTATTGCTTTCCAAAACCTCCTCTCCTTCTTTTCCCTAATAAGACCCTCTACACAGCACTTTGATGGAAAGTTGAAACATACCTAGAATTGGCGCTTAATGGGGATCTTTCAAATGTCAGAAAAACAAAATGGCACTGAACGGCCAATTGGTGACAATGTTACATTTGAATTACCCTAAAGATTGGTTATTTCAAAAAATTTGAACAATTCATCAAATATTTGAAGTTAATTTTCTCGTTCTGTGAAAGCTCATGTTAATTTTCAAATTTTGTGATTATCTATTTTTGTGAAGACTCTGGCCTACAATGATATAATAATAGAACTTAAACAGAATATCAAAATTAACTCATTGGCCACAGAATTAATGAGCTAAAAAATTGGCCTTCACCACTGAATTAATTTTGTACCAAAAATTCAAACCTGCATTGGTGTACTAAATCTATTGTAACTTTTGAACCGTATATTCAAATGAATTAATTTCTTTAAATTTGTTTACATATTGGATTAAGGTAAAGAAAAAAAAATAATAAAAAAAAATAAATAAATAAATAAAAATTTAAAAAAATATTAAAATTTGTGTAAATAAGGATACAAATATAACCTTCTTTTTTTCGTAAGTTTTTTTCCAAATTTTTATTAGAAAAGTTACAAAAAAAATTATTTTCATAAATCGAACGTTAATATTTTTTGTTTTTTATGTACTTTTATACTAATACCTAATAAAATAATTTAGTATATAGTCCTCAAAGAAATCAGGGACGTTCAGGGTCACTACCAAAAGCCTAGAACCGCTCGCAATTTTGAAGAAATTAAATGGCGGCTGGCTGCATGTAAAACTTGGAACACAAATATCAGGGAAAAAACATAAAAAAACATGTTATTGCCAATTCAATGAAATGAATGATTAATTACCTCCAGAGCGTTCGGCATTCAAAATTTTATTAAAAATTGTTACTGTCGTGCTCGTTGACCGTTTTTTGGCGGACCTACTCTAGCCCGTCACCGCACTGGGGTTTGTGGTTAAGTACCTGAGTTGCACACCCGGCAGGCTGCTGGGGTTTGTGGCCAATGGGTTAACATAAAATATTTGATGAATTGTTAAAATTTTTGAAACAAACCGTACTTTCAATTCTGATTGTTCGTCTCACTGACATATCAGTATGTTTGTATACCTAAAGAAAATAATATCAAATAAAGATAGGATAACTTTTTTTGCATTGTGTTTCTTTAGAAAATGCTCTTAAGTCCACATATCGTTGACTTGAATTGAGCTAGAAATGGTTATGCTTTATCATCGCAAGTTTGATGTTGACTTTAGATATCTTTTAACATGACTTGGTGGCAATTTGAACATTAATAGCACATTTGATATTCATATATGCGAAAGTCATTCCGTACACCATTATGTACATTCAGTGGCGGCTCCTCACAAGGGGACCATAGGGACAGTCCCCACCAGTTATTCCAGAAACATGCTTAGAAAAAATTGACAATTCTTTGTGTTCACAAAAAATAATTGTTCTCAACATAAAAGTAATTAACAGTTGAAGAAATATAATCTAAAAAATTAATTTGGATAATTTTTAGGCTCGAAAATTGAGAAGTTTCTGCGAACGAACGTGCGACCGCTCTCCTTTCTTCCTTAATGCATACTAATACTAGCGCAGCGCGAGCGGCCGGCCACTTTGGATGTTCGGATTTGTTCAGATTCGACTCGACACTCGGCGCATAGGCACTAGATACTAGTGCCCGCTTGACTGTGCGCAGTGAGTTCTGCGCAATTAGGGGACAGCACAGCGATCTATTCCTTCTTAAATGAAATCTTTGCTCGCTTGGAATATTTTTGTATCGGATTTTAAGGATCCGCGCATGCGCACTTGAACCATTTATACCATAATCATGGGGATAGACTCCGGAATCCCCGTGTGAAGCTTGAGAGTGTTTGTTTTTCGTTCTAATTGAAGTAGATCAGTTATGCACGGGCCGGAATTCACGTTAGGCGTTTTATAATCGTATTTGACGTTTAGTAAATAGTAATATTGTTATTGATTGATCGGATTATATCTATAGCGCCGTTCTCGTGGTAAATACAAATCAAAGGTAATTTAAACGGAATTACCTATGACTTTCTTGTGTTATTTTTATTAAACTTAATATTTATGTATGTAGGTACCTAGTTGGTGTTTCTGGTAGGTGCGTGACTTATCCTCTGATCTATTTTACTTTATATACTTTTATTATACTATTTGTAAGAAATTAAAAATCTTTTAAAAAGAATTCATGAAGTCGACTTTCAACTGGAAAATATATTCCCAGTATACTTTTTTGTGGTGATACGGGGTGTCCTCAATCTGGTTATAAGATTTAAAACTAATTTTCTTATATATTTTAAACATTTATCAGAAAGTTTTACAAAACACGAAAATTCGTAGGACCACATGACAAACGCAAACAACTCATTTTTTTTGGTAAAACAAAAACAACATAAAAAAAACGTGAAAGTATCTACACAAAAAATGACAGTCCCCACCACCAAAAATGTGCTCGAGCCGCCATTGTATACATTTGTGTGCGTTTGTGATGTTTGTAGGCAACTGTTTGAAGTAAGAGTATTACAATTTAATATGTGGCCGGAAATGAAAAACAAAGAGAAATGAAAAACAAAATACGACTTAGTATATGGCCGGAAATGAAAAATAAAAAAAGGCTCTTTTGTTCTCTGCTAGCAGCATTCTTTCTCTACACACACTACACCCCCGCATTTAACCCATAAATGCATTTAAACTTTAAGAAAAAAATACAATTCAACTCCATTTTAACCACTCCGATCTATTGCCAATATGCAAGTTTTTCGTCTTAAACGAAATGTCATATTTACAAAAACTTTGATCTCTGTAAATTAAACATTTCTGAACGTAGCCGAATACTAAAAACTGTTTTTAAAAGGTTATGAAATAAGCTTTCAAATTGTTATATTACAAATAAATATTATCATTTGTAAATATTAAAATTTAGAATGCACACATAAAAAAAAATTCAAAATGGCTCACGTGATGTTTTTATGTGAAAACGGTACTAAAATCACGGATTATGTAAAAAACAACACTTATTCTATCGTATGTAAACATAATATATCCCGTCGAATGGCAGGAGACCATATTTGTCCCAACGCACATAGGTCTCGTATAAAACGCTGTAACTCCCTTACTATCTTAGTGAGAAATATGTTCTAAACGGTGTTAGAAAGGGAAAACATCATGCTTTATATTCCAATCTAAAAAATAGTCACCAAAAAAGTAAAATGTACACTTTTATGTATATAATTTTTTTTGAAATAATAATAATTACTTTTATGTGTACAAAGTTTTGAATCGCAAATTGAAAAAAAATTTTGAAACTTCGGGAATTTTTTATAAATTAATTTTACATAGAACGGCAAAAAGTGAGATTACGATATGTGTTTGTTATACGTGTGTCTAATAAAATATGTAAGTTTTTTTATTATTTTTTATTATCAGTAACTTTAGTTAGACAAAACGTAAGTTGAGCCATTTTTAAATTTTTTAATGTTTGTATGCAAAAATTTTAAAATTAAAAAAATATATGTTTATTTCGAATTATTTGAAAGTGTATTTTATCACCTTTCTAAAACAGTTTTTAGTTTTTGAATGTGATCAGAAATATTCCAAATATTTGCATTTTATTGTAAAGCGAAAATATTTTGACCATCTGAAAAAATGCCAAATTTTTGAAGGGATATAATAAAAAAATTTAGTCACCTCACTTTTTTTATCATTTTATACAAGAATATTTAACAAAAAAATAACAATATCTAACTGCGGGTTGGCGATTTTGCAGTCTACCATGTATCCGACAGAATAGATCTTTTTATGTATTTCTATGGACAACTTGAATAGTGATGGGCAGCTTGATTTATTATGGAGCTTCTACTTTTTGTTTAAGGGATGTCACTACAACAATAATGGAGTTATAACGATTTCTGTGGAAACACATGTGTTGACGTGAAAACACGCTTATTTTACTTGACTGCTATTGTTATATTATCGTGTATATCCGCTTACGTATCGGAGTGGTTAAGGGCAAAGGTTCTTAAAAAAATTAATAATCATAATAATAATTGGATATTTGTGAAGTGCCGTTTTTGTGAAAAATCACCTCAAGCTCGTAATCTGCTCTTTCATAGATGGTGCTATTTAAATTATTTTAGCCGTTAACTTGAAGAAAGTTAACGGAAAACAAGGAATTTGTTATAAATTTAAAAAAAAATTATTATAAATTTTTAAAATAATACTTAATTATAATTTTTTTGTGTGATTTAGCAGGGGTGCCCGTAAAGGATTGAGGCAAAATGGGAGATAGCACAATATGGGACTATGACCTAAGTTCTCAAGGGAACTAGTCGTAAACCGTCTTCACAAATAATAAAATTAAAAAAAAAAGGGTGCCCGTGTTAATAGGGCAAGGTTTGTCTAGGTCTTTGCGGATGATGCTTTTGCGTGGCGGGCCGGATCGGGAGAGGCTGTTCGAGGGAGATCTTTTGAATTCTCCAGCCGGATTCTCTCGACCCATTGACTTACACAGCAGTGGGAGAGAGGGATTCATACGTCCGTCACTCCTGGACACATTGACCTTCAGATTCTAACTCATCACTCATCCCTTTTCCCTTTCCAGAACTTCCTCTCCTCCCTTTCCCTAAAAATACCCTCCACACAGCATCCCCAAAGATATCACAGGTCCTGAGGGATTTTTTTTCCTCGGGGCCTCCTCTGTGGAGATAATGTAAAAAAATAATTAAATGATTTCCAGTGGATTTCAGCTGACTGTGAAATAAGATTAAGGTTGCGTGGGACATTGGCAATTTTGTTTCAATAAAAAAACTATTTATTAATATTCATATACTGTTGGTACAGGTGCAAACAATACCAGTTGCGCATTCTTTTCATACAAGACTTAAATTTGGGTTAGAAGCCAAAATACTTAACCAAACTGAACAATTCTTTTTTAATGTAAATGTCTAGTACGGATGTTAGCTAATCTATTTACTGTGTTTTAAATTATAAAATACGGGCCATTAAAGAATTTAACTTTTCATAATTTTAGAAGTGACTTCCATAATTTTTTTAACTCATTAATTCTGTGGCCAATGGTTAAGTAATTTTTATACATTTTTACCCTTGGTGTGTTGCAGAATTCTGGGAAGAGCTCTGGTATGCCGTTGGTGATAAAATATTGTGAAGCAATCAATGGCTTACACAATAATTGATTACAATTAATTATAGATATAATGTAAACAAAGCAGGCTTTTCAGAAACCAAGGGAAGTAAATTTATTGTTATAACTGTCAAACACAAAACCCTTGATGCCGTTAAGTTATACCTTAATGTCGACCTGTCATTAATGTCACGTTAACTGTTATTGATAAACATTTCTAGTTAAGTAAGTTTTCCTTATTAATAGATAAACACACTTTGTGATATTCCACTTCTTTGAAATTAGTATATGGACATTGGAAAAAATAATTATAACTAATCCTTCAGGAGAACTAATCTTTCAAATAAATAAAATATTTCTGAATGCATCTTTAATTTTTTATTTTTTTTTATATGAATACCTCACAAGTCCCAGCTGCTCCCGTCTGGAGCCAGTGAGTCTATTGCATCCCCAATTGGGGTATGTTGTGATGCTGAAGGTAGTGGGGGAGGGAAGGAGATGGGGAGGAGGAAGGTAGGGATGTACCTGGCTATTAAGATCTGGTCACCAAACACGGCTAAAGCCATTTCAAGCAACGTTTCAATTCTGAATGGTGGTCTTACAGGGCGGTACTAAGAGTATCTTCCACTCCGGAACGTGTTGCAAATATAATATATATTATTTTTAAATGAATTAATCGTGAAATAACACAAATTAATCAAATAAAATTTATTTGCCCACGCCGGGATTCGATCCCTCGACCTTCAGATTGCGAGTGAAAAGCCATACCGCTAGACCACGCCGGCCAAAACGGCCGGCCAGGTGAAAACTAAAAACTGTTTTTGAAAGATGATGAAATATGCTTTCAAACTACACACTTATTACTTATTTATAATATTATTCGAAATAAACCTTTTATTTTTAATATAAAATATAAAACATTTTGTATGCAGACATAAAAATGTTTTCAAAATGGCCAACCTTACGTTTGTTCTAACTAATATTACTGACAATGAAAAAAAAAAATTAAAATGCACACAAATTTTATTAGCTAGAGTTAGAAACCAAAGTTTCCAATCGCAATTTGAAAAAAAATTATTAAACTTTGGAAATTTTTAATTTATTATTTTTACATGAAATTACAAAAAAGTGAGTTAGCGATAACGTTTACGGATACATTTGCTTAATAAAATTTGTGTTTTTTTTCATTATCAGTAATTTCAGTTAAAAAACGTAGGGTGAGCCATTTTTAAAAAACTTTTTTATGTTTAACTAAAAAAAATTATTGTTAAAAAAATAAATGTTTATTTTAAAATACATATAAATTTTGAAAGTGAATTTCATCACCTTTAAAACGATTTTTTAGCTTTTGGATGCATTCAGAAATATTCCATTTATTTGGAAGCGGAAATATTTTGTCCTTCCGACAAAATAGGCCCAAAGCCTGAGGGGTTAAAAAAAGTGTCAAATAAAAAGTACCTAATGAAACAATTCATTGGATACTACTTTTGATGCGAAATAGTTTTAGAATGTTTGACCCAACCCAGATGTTATGCTCATTGTGTGTGTGTGTTATCATTATGTATTTGAAAATGATGAATGCATGATATTGAATATCAATGTGGCGACCAAACGTTGAAAATCCGTGATTTTTTAATTTTTTTTTTTATTAAACTAACTAACTAACCATCACGCCGTTTCTCTGCAGGGGTAGGCAGAGAGGACGGACCTCCAAACAACTTGGTCTTAGCACACACTCCTTGCCTCGTTTATATTCATACATCGTCTCATATATGCTCTTCTATTATTCTGACTTTTGACATGGTCTGACTCAAGTATCTGATTCACTTGGTTATGCCATGTTTTTCTTGGGCGTCCTCGACTTCATGTACCATTCAAATTTGCGTCATATATTATCCTTACACTCCTTTCCTCGTTCATCCGCTTAACTTTTTTTTTTTTACATGAATACCGCCCAAGAGTACCAAATGATCCCAGGGGATGTATTGATAGATCCCCAATAGATCCCCAATTGGAGTATGTTGTAAGGCTGAAGGTAGTGGGGAGGGGAAGGAGTGGA
Organism: Limnephilus lunatus; assembly: GCA_917563855.2. Taxonomy (NCBI): domain Eukaryota; kingdom Metazoa; phylum Arthropoda; class Insecta; order Trichoptera; family Limnephilidae; genus Limnephilus; species Limnephilus lunatus. The sequence goes on along the minus strand of OU830593.1, from coordinate 2,390,668 downwards.
GAAGTACCTGGTTATTCAGATCTGATCACCAAACATGACTAAAGCCGTTTCAAGCAACGTTTCAATTCTGAATGGTGGTCTTACACCAGGGCGATACTGAGAGTTTCTTCCACTCTGAAACGTGCCGCAAATATATTATATATTATTTTAAATGAATAATTTGTGAAATAACACAAATTAATCAAATAAAATTTATTTGCTATGCCAGGATTTGATCCCGCGACCTTCGAAATGCGAGTCAAGAGCCTTACCGCCGGATTACGCCGGCCGTCAATTGTACACGCCCAAACCACCGGAGCGTCCCTTTCTTAATCTTACTCATTACACTTATATCAGCCTTGCATTCTTTGCGGATCTTTCCGTTTCGTTCATGGTTTTACCCCACATTCGCCTCAGGGATCTCATTTCTACAGCATTCAGTCTACTTTCATCCTTCCTCTGCCAGTTCCATGCCTCACTGCCATACATCAGGGTAGATACCAGAACTCCATTGTGGACGGCTAGCTTTGCTTCTTTGGATAGTTTTTTTGTTGGTTCCAACAGCGTTCAGTCCTCCATTAATGGAGTTACCTGCATTTACCCTTCTTTTAATATCTGTATCAGCCTTCCCATCTCTCTTTTTGTATCTATATAAAGTTTATTTACATGCGATTTTTCGATGCCTGTCTCACTAGGATATGACACACCTGTGTCGAGATATATTATTTGCATAATTTAAAAATAAAAATATTTCAGAGTGGATGTTACACTTCCAGTATCACCTTATGCGAAATCACCTTTTCAAATTAAAATGTTGCTTGGAATGGCTTTTGCTATGGTGTTTCCCAACCTTTGCCTCCCAATTTCATGGGATAGATTGCGTTTTAAAGGTTATATTAAAAAATTCTTTCTTTAACCCCTGAGGCAAATTTTTTTGTTTTTCGGAACAACTCATATAGGTCTCGTAGAAAGAGAAAACGTTTTTTATTCAAATCTAAAAGTTAACCACAAAAGAAGTTAAATGTACACCTTTATGAAACAAAAGTTTTAGATCGCAATTTGAATAAAAATTATAAATTTTTTTACTTAATATTTTTACATGGAACAAAAAAAACTGAGGTTACAATAACATTTATAATACATTTGTCTAATAAAATATGTGTTTTTATTTTTTCATAATCAATAATTTTAGTTAGAAAAACCCAAAGTAGAGTCTCCTAGAGAGCAGGTTTGAATGTTAATAAATAAAAAAATTTAAAAAATCCTCCGATCGAAAACATGAACATTTTCTTACACATTACTATAAACATTGCCAGTGGGGGCGTATCCTTGCACATTTTTGTAAAACTTCACAAGCACACTCGTTTTTTTAGTTTGCTTTGTAGTTTTCGGATACATTCAGAAATATTAGTTTATTATTTATTTGAATTTTATTGCAAAGCGGAAATATTTTGACCTAATAGAATAGGGCCGAGGCCTGAAGGATTAAAGAGTTGGGAGATATACTCGAACTGCAACAGTAAACATTAAAAATTGATTATAGAGTCCCATCTAAAAGTGAGTTTTAGTCACCCCAGTCATTCACAATATGGCTTATTGCTTTTAAAAATAACTTTTTATACAACTGCCATTCTGCAAAGCAATATGTTGGTAGAGTTAAACAGTCATTATTATACGCGCTTCTGATAAACATTGATTATTTTCCTTCTGAACACCGTCTAGCAACAGTTGAACCTGGCATTTGTTTCTAGGAATTTTTATCCAAACAATTAAAAAGGTAATATGCAATACTTTATAATATAAAATTCAATATGTGTTTCTATGAATGTGAGTTGTCTATGCATTGCTCCGAGTATATTAAGCATAGGAAATGTTTGAAACTTTCAAAATACCTTCTTTCCACCCTCGTGAAGGTTTCTGGATTATTACAACCACATGACAATACATCTGAAAAGTTGGTAATTTTTGGAGATCGCTGTCAACGGTTAATATGCACTTTTTAAAAAAAAAATCTTTTGATTCACCTTAATTACATTAAAAGGCAACTATTTGCATTGGGGGAAGTGGAAAATATTTCATTCTAAATTTCGATTACGTAAAATTAAAATTAGCTTTCGTCTTGTGAGATTGTACGCCATTAGTTATTTCGCTGTCACTTTGGTATGTTGGTATTCCTGATACACTTGAATGTATAACGAACGGCTAGAAGATTTTGAAGGTACCACGAAATCTGGAAAGGTAAGTACTAAATTATCGGAGTTTTGGGAATAAAATGACGGAAAAAAACATGTTTTTAATTTCGGTAATTATTTTTTATAAATAATACATTCACTTTTAAATCACAAACCATGTTACACAAACCTAGCGTAGCCGCTAAACTACTTGAAAACTGGGATGTTTTTCTTGCCTTGACGCGAGTAGGCGTTATAAAGGGGCACTTTCTTTTGTATCACAAACTATGTTACACAAACCTAGCGTAGCCGCTAAACTACTTGAAAACTGGGATGTTTTTCTTGCCTTGACGCGAGTAGGCGTTATAAAGGGGCACTTTCTTTTGTATCACAAACCATGTTACATAAACCTAGCGTAGCCGCTAAACTACTTGAAAACTGGGATGTTTTTCTTGCCTTGACGCGAGTAGGCGTTATAAAGGGGCACTTTCTTTTGTATCACAAACCATGTTACACAAACCTAGCGTAGCCGCTAAACTACTTGAAAACTGGGATGTTTTTCTTGCCTTGACGCGAGTAGGCGTTATAAAGGGGCACTTTCTTTTGTATCACAAACCATGTTACATAAACCTAGCGTAGCCGCTAAACTACTTGAAAACTGGGATGTTTTTCTTGCCTTGACGCGAGCAGGCGGTATAAAGGGGGCACTTTCTTTTGTATCATAAACCATATCACACAAACTTAGCGTACGTAGCCGCTCAACATCGCAGAAATAGTTGACTTATAAAAATAAAATTTTAATGTCACAAAAAATTCAAGCTAATAAATTTTAATCAACGCACGCAATACATGTGTATTAGGTAAGTACCTACTAATTAGGCGGAATTTCAGTTTTATAACGTAAAAAAAACGCCCGCGCGATATTGTCTGTAGCCGTTGGTTTCCGTTTGCAATTAATGAAAATTTTCATTTTAAATTACGCGCCGAATTCCCATGAAGTCTGCTACGCTTTGTTCTAACATCTTTTCGTAAAGTAACAAGAATACCAACATAACAAAATGACATTTGAAAATAATGTTTGAAAATGGACGGTCTCATTTCACAGAACGAAAGCTAATTTTAATTTTACGTAATCGAATCGGATAAAATATGGGATGTGCAAGGTGCCTTTATGAGTGGAAGGGGATGCATGGACCAGATTTTCTCCTTGCGTATGCTCACTGAGAAGTTTCTGGCGAAAAACCAGAAACTTTTCTGCGCCTTTGTAGATCTACAAAAAGCATACGACCGAGTCGATAGGAAAAAGCTTTGGAAGGTGTTGTCCAAGTATGGAGTGAATACAAATCTCATACAGGCAATTGCGTCTCTGTACGAGGGAAGCGTTGCATGTGTTAGGGTGAACGGTGGTTTTACGGGGTGGTTTGACATCACAAAAGGTGTTAAGCAAGGCTGTGTAATGTCACCATGGTTATTCAATCTGTACATGGATAATTGTATGCAAGAATTGAAAGAAGTGGGATTGGGCGCGAAATTGAGTAATCTGAAAGTATGTTGCCTGTTGTATGCTGATGATGCGGTGCTGATTTCTAACACTATGGAAGATCTACAGTCTCTCGTATCTAGGATGAACGAAGTATGTATGAAGAATGAGTTAATGATGAATGTAAGTAAGTCTAAAGTCATGGTGTTTGAAAGAGAGAGTACGAAAACAGTATGCAATATAGTTGTGAATGATGAATACTTGGAGCAGGTGGATGAGTTTGTGTATCTGGGTAGTATGTTTACGAGACATGGGAAGGCTGATAGGGATATTGAAAGAAGGGTGAATGCTGGTAACTCCATTAATGGAGGACTGAATGCCGTTGGCGCTAATAAAAAACTTTCAAAAGAAGCGAAACTAGCAGTCCACAATGGAGTCCTGGTACCTACCCTGATGTATGGCAGTGAGGCATGGAACTGGCACAGGAAGGATGAAAGTAAACTGAATGCTATTGAAATGAGATCCCTGAGGCGTATGTGTGGTAAAACAATGTATGATCGTGTGAGAAATGTGGATATCCGCAAAGAATGTAAGGCTGATGTATGCATAATGAGTAAGATTAAGAAAGGGACCCTCAGATGGTTTGGGCATGTAGAGCGAATGAACGAAGAAAGCAGTGTAAGAAGAATATACAACGCAAATGTGAATGGTAGAAGAAGTCGTGGACGTCCGAGGAAGACATGGCACGATCAAGTGAATCAGATACTTGAGTCGGGCCATGTCAAAAGTCAGAATAATAGAAGAGAATGTATGAGACGATGTATGAATGTGAGTGAGGCAAAGAGTGTGTGCCAAGACCGAGTTGTTTGGCGGTCCGTCCTCTCTGCCTACCCCTGCGGGGAAACGGCGTGATGGTTAGTTAGTTAGTAATCGAAATTTAGAATGAAATATTTTCCACTTCCCCCAATGCAAATAGTTGCCTTTTAATGTAATTAAGGTGAATCAAAAGATTTTTTTTTTTAAAAGTGCATATTAACCGTTGACAGCGATCTCCAAAATTTACCGAAAAGTTTTTAATCATTACAAAAACTCTTACGAAACTGTCAAAAATATCAAAATTTGAGACTGACATTTTGAAACCATCGATTGTTAAATCAAAATTCAATTTTCTAATAAACTAACTAACTAACCACCACGCCGTTTCAGTAGGCAGAGAGGACGGACCGCCAAACAACTCGGTCTTGGCACATACTCTTTGCCTCATTCACATTCATACATCATCTCATACATACTTTTCTATTATTCTGACTCTTGACATGGCCCATCTCAAGTGCCTGATTCACTTAATTTTTTCAAATAAACTCTTTAAATTAATGAATTTAACCCACTTATCCAAAATCGAATACTTTGAATCTAATCAAAAATTATATTTATTTTAAATAGGTACCTATGTTAGGTATCAAATTTAATTGAGTAGTTCCGAAAAGCGAACAAACTAGCCTGAGGGGTTAGAGATGTACTCCCATAAAAAGCTATGATTCTGTGTATGGGAGGAAAGTGTTATTAAGAAAATATTTTCATTATTGTTATTGTGTTTTTTACTTTTGCCGGCTTCTATGTTTTCCCCCTCCTACAACATGGGTCTCTTCAAGACCCTCCTTCCTCTCCTCAGAAAGACCCTCCACACAGTATCTTTCAAAGATGACATAGGCCCTGAGGGAAATTATTTTCCTCAGGACCTCCTGTGTGAAGTTAATGTAAAAAAACAAAATTAAAAATAGCCCATAACTTAACGAAACCTATTTAACAAAGTTTTTTTTGTTGATCGCTTTTAACGACTTTTCGAAGGAGTGATGAAGTTGTATTTTGTTGAGTTGTCCGGTCATAGTAGGGGAGGGGAAGAGGATGGTGGGGATTACCAGTGGCGGCTCTCCCCTTAGGACAATGGGTGTTTGACCCCCCAAAATTATAAGACATAATAATATTTTTTTTACGGAATAAACGGCTCAACGCATCGAATTCTTTACTTGAAATCATCTTGAAATGAACCGCAAAATAATAGCAGTTAGCGGCGACGACTCGCCGGGTGACGAGCAGTGACATCTATCGTGTCGAATGGAAGCTCCAATTCTCACAATATTTAGATCCCTGGGTCAATTTTTGACTTGCCCTATCTTCTGTCTCTATGCGCGCCATACAATAAACGCGATGGCACTATGTTTTTATCCTGGAGTAAAAATTCCCGCGTATAGGTACCATAGAAACCCTAGCGACGTTTTGGACATGACCGAATGTCTTGGAAGGGAGACAGCATTATGAATCTTATGCGTTGTTGAAAGAGATGGCGATACAACATAGGTCGGTTTTGCATTTTGCATGCATGCCTCGTCCATTGTATTTGGACAGTTCGGGAAAGATTTGGAATAATAATTATTTACGTTGTTATCGGCGACGTTTCAAATATAGTTTGGTGGCACATCGAGAAGTAGATCTTTTCAAATATTATTAATTATTATATTATGATCACTTTTCAACGGACATAGAAAACAGCTTGATTTAAAATAATGTTTGTTTTTTAGGTTCCTAATCTACCTAAGTGACAGCCGATTCTATACATTTAATTATCTAGTTACAGGTAAATCATTTGAAAGGGACCTTTGCTTGTGTAGTGGTGTATTAGATAGATAAAAAATATCTAATATAATTTAATAATAAATCTGTTTTGTTAGATAGCTGAAAAATGCAAAAAAAAAACATCTTCAAATTGAAACGCAAGTCTAAATTTAAATAAAATTGATAAATGTCTTTTCTCACCCAATATCTTTGGGCATTTTAGGGGTAAAAGGGGACTGCGGACGTGTGTTTCAAAGTCAATTTTTGTTTTTAAATTTTTGATATAACCGGTTTCTATTTTTTCTAATCTACCTAATTTTTTTAAAATATTTTGGATACTTAGGTACATACTATCGGTGTGCATAACTATATTGAAAAGTGCCCTCTTTAAAATGATGTGCCAGCAAGTACATGAATTATTTAGTTATTTTGCAATTTATAAATAATAGGTACCCATGTAATTTGAGTTGCGGATTCATGACCCTACCTATCTTCTAATTGATATAGATAATTATATGTCGGCATTTTTCACAATATCAAAAAAGGTAATTTCACTTTTTTTTTTCAAATGACCTCCCATTCCTGGAGCCCTAGAGCCGCCTCTGGGGATTACTATAGGGAGGCTATTCAGATCTGGTCACAAAACACAGCCAAAGCCATTTCAAGTAACGTTTCAATTCTGAATGGTGGTTTTGCACTAGGGTGACGCTGAGACTATCTTCCACTGTGGAACGGGCTGCAAGTATACTATATATTATTGTAATTGTGAAATAACACAAATTAATCAAATAAATTTTATTTACGCATGCCGGAATTTGAATCCGCCACCTCCGGATTGCTAGTCAAGAGCCTTATTCCTCAACCACGCAGGCCGTTCTAATATATTATTGAATTATGATGTTGTTATGTAAATTTCAATTATTCCATAAATTGCATTGAAAATACCTAGTGGATTTGTTTGTATAAAAATGTGTTATATTTGTTACTAGTTTTATTACTTTTACTATTACTATTTTATCTCGATATTGAAATCAGTAAAATTATGATTAAAACATTTCGCTAAATAATTTTTACCTCTATAAACATAATTTCCCTACTAATAACAATGAACCTTTTGAATATTACGAGGCGTATCCAGAAAGTAAGTGTAATGAATTTTTATCTTTTTTTTAGAAAAAGTGAATTAGACAAGAAAATACAGAATATTGTTGCTACACTTGTTGACTATTTTTCCAAATAATTGCGAACCCGTTCAATGCATTTGGTGAGCCGTGGCACAAGTTTCTTTATGCCTTCCTCAAAGAATTCTCCCGCCAGCTCCTTCCCCCACTTCAGGACCACTTTCTGCACCTGCAATTTTTTGACAGATGGGGAATTGGTGTGACTCCACTTTGACAACTGTTTTTTTTTTCCCAGGCATGTAATGAATGAGTCACCCACTATCATCTCCAGTCACAATAGAGCTTAGAAATCCTCACCTTTTTTTTTTCTTGTAGGTGTTATTCCTTCTGTGAGTAAAAAGCGGATAACAGCACTTGGCGGGATTTTTTGCCGACATCTTTCACGCAACTGGATAATATAACATGAGTTTACATACTACCACGTTCCTGCGATGCTCATTCTGGTCAGAAGACCTCTTTCTACCACTCAGTACCGCCAACCCCTAAAAAACAAAAAACCACAGCCCGTTATGGTCAAAGTACACTTACTTTCTGGATATGCCTCGTATTATGTATTTACAATTTGTTTAGATTTTTTTTTAACATTAGCTCCATACAAGTGGCCCCGAGAAAAAAAAAAATTCTCAGAGCCTATGTCATCTTTTGGAACACTGTGTGGCGGGTATTTTTTGGAAAAGGAAAGAAAGTTCTGAAAAGGAAAAGAGTATGAGGAGTGAGTAGGAATCTTGAGGTAAATGTGTCCAGGAGTGACGGTCGTATGAATTCATCCCTCCCACTGCGGTTCTAGGCTGGCTGGAGAGGTCAAAAGGCCACAGTCCATCAAGCAGTAGGTGGGCAAATGCATCCAAATGTGTAATGAACCAGGGCATCCCTGTTAAGTCACCAAATGTAGCCACCACTCGGGGTGACTTATGGCAGGGGTGTTGGTTATCTAGTAAATTCTACTAAATTGAATAGATTTTTTCACTTAGAATCAGATACTCGTAAAAAAAAAAAAAAAACTGTTTTTATTTTTATTAATTAAACAAATTTGTGATCTTGGCTTGTGATGTCACTAATAATATTTTTTATGATTAATATTTTAAAACTGACTGTTAAATTAATGGATTTAGCTAGTCCCTTTGGGGTACGCGTACCACAGATTATATCATGGCACGAGTGTAGGTTTTAATTAAAACTCAGCTCAATTTGTTCAATTTTGCAAGTAGAATCACTGTTTAAAAATGCCCGAAGTCATGTTACATTCTGTGTAAAATTGCACTAATGGTATTTGATTGTTAAATTCATGTAATAAAATTACAAATGAAACATGTCTTTCATTACACATGTATTCAAGATAGAGGGTACGGTACAACAAGTTTTTAGTAAGATTCAAGGGGTACGTAGGCTCAAAAAGGTTGACAACCGCTGCTCTATGGTAAGTTGGTTAAACCAAATAGTGACTGTAATCCGAACCCACTATAATCAATAGTACACTACTCCTAACCCTGTACAAATCGCAAGTGCGCCCCACGGTTGAATTTGGCTGCCACCTCTGGTCTGAAGCCACAAATTACCTAAAAAAAAAACCTCGACTCGAAGCAGCAGAAACGGGCGGTCCGTTTGATAGATTCTCCTATCTTAACAAATGGGTTGCAATCTTAAGAGCACAAGCCTTGGGTATGAATGCTGTTCTTGTTCTAACGGTATTTCAATGGAAGATGCTCCGAGGAACTGGCATCATTGATTCCTTCGGCACCGGTGCATTGTCGGGAAACGTGCCAACATTTGTACACAGTTGACACTTGTCACTTGGGTCAAGACCCTGCTTCAAGTCCCAGGTTCACTCCTTCCTTTCCACTAAAAGACCCTCCACACAGTACTCCTAAAGATGACATGAGCCCCGTGGGAAATTATTTTCCTACTATGTGGAGTCAATGTAAAAAAAAAAAAATTTAATCACCGAGTGACGGGGGCGAGTTGGCCTAGTGGAAAACACAAGACGTTAATCATTATAGAAAAATGTTTAATTTTTAATAGTTAATTCGTCATCTCATGAATAATGCACTGACTCCACAAAACAAGTACTATTTACAATAATTAGTATCCTCACATAATTGCACGACGCCGATTAAAGTGAGGAACATTATAAAAATCAACTCATAAATTAAACACGTGTAAAAATAAACTACCATCATTGGCATGTTGAGGCATTGCGATGGCAGAAGTTTGGTTTTGCAAAGAAAAAAGAAACACATTCGTCTATTTAAATTATGTAATATTGATGATATCTATGCTTACAACCTATGTATGGGTTTATGTGCTATCCCATGCTGTTAGAGATAATGACTGGAATTGGAGAACAGGAAGGCAAAAAATAATGTTGCTATCCACATTCAGCTATCAGCTTGCTTCCAATTGAACATAATTAAACAAAACACACCACAACAAGTGGCAGCTCATGACTTTTGGTTGTGGTAGAGCAGTGATCCCCAACCTTCTACGTTTACGGTCTACGTTTGATAATTTTACCGCGGCCCGCTAGGGGTCGGGGCGGGAAAACGGGATTAAATTCACCAATACAATCAAACGCATGTTAGTATGTCACTTATTCTCAATATAACGATTCCACTTGCATTTGGGCAAGCAGAATTTAAGGATGGTGACTCAATCTTTACGTTATCACAGCTCTTTAAGTTATATATATTTTTACGATTATATGTGGAGACTTTAACATAAACATTTCAAATACTAATAATTCATTAGAAAAAAATAACTTCTTGAACATGATGACTCATCACAACTTCAAATCATGCATTAATATTCTTCAACAATCTACACATTATAAAATTTGTATTCGGATTAATAACTCTATGTCACACTCTACTTTGAAAATACTCTATATATTTAAAAGAAATCAATATCACATTAATATTTTTACTAAATGGATGACTTCATAGCTAATGAATTAGAAAATAATTTTAAAATACAAGAATATGAGTGTGTATACACCGAATCATGTAATGACATAATCTCAAAGAATCTCAATAATATTTTCATTTTTCATATAAACATACGAAGTATGGAACGAAATTGGGATGAATTAATTCTAAAATTAAACAATCTAAATAAAAAACCGGACATCATAATATTATCAAAAACATTTACTAATGACGAATCACCTACTTATCAATTACCAGAATATAATTATCTTACAACCAAAATTAACATCAATAAAAATAGTGGTCTCGTCATATTCATTCACGATAAATTTAGTATTGTCAAAATAACTGAACATCCAATACATCTAGTAAATTGTATTGAAATACAATTAAAACTCGACAAAACAAACTACCACTTAATAGCTGTTTACAGAACACACGGCTCGAATATCTCGACATTTATAAATGAATTTAAACACATACTGTTAAAATTCAGTAATAAACTCTGCTTTATTGCAGGAGACTTCAATATAAACATTAATGAAAACGTAGAAAATAATTTCAAAAATGAATATATTAATTGTATGACTGAATTTAACTTCATATCGTGCATTAATAAAAATACGAGAGAAATAAAAAATCACACACCATCTTGTTTAGACCATATATGGACTAATATAAATATTAAAGATATCGACAAAATTAAATCAATTATTTGGAAAACTAATATAACTGACCACCATGCATGCATTCTTCTGTATGATAACAAAATTAAACATAAAAAATTTAATCTAACAAAGACAAAATCCTACACAAATATGACAATTTTATCCAAAAAACTAAAAAATGAACAATAGAACAACGTGTTAAATAGTTATGATACCGAGACTTGCTCAAAAAACTTAGAAAATATATTATCTCAACACATAAAAAATTCAACTACTGAAAGTACAGTCCGCATTAAACCTAATCTAAGAATTTTAAAGCCTTGGATTTCACAAGGACTTATAATATCAATTAGAAACAAAGAAAAACTTTATAAAATAGCATTGAAAAATCCTCTAAATGAAAAAGCATACACTTTTTACAAAACATTTAAAAATAAATTAACAAACTTTATCAAAAAAAATAAAGAAGACTATTTCAAAAATAAAATACTTTCTACAGACAATAACAGTAAACAAATATGGAAAACAGTCAACTTAGCCATGGATAACACTAAAAAAACACAAAAAATAAAATACATTGAACATGAAAATAAAATCATAGATGCTAATATTCTACCTAAACAATGTGCAAACATTTTTAATTCTTTTTTTGCTAATGTAGGAAAAAATCTTGCGAAAAATATCAATAAATCTTTTAACCCGAAAACACAAACGATTGAAAATGTACAAAATCAAAATAATTTATCAACATTTGAAACAACCTCAGAAGGTGAAATTTTAAAAATAATAGAAGGCATGAAAGGAGGTTCGTCTCCCGGATTTGACCATATTACAGTACATTTTCTAAAATCCATGAAAATTTATTTGATAAAACCAATTACTCATTTGATAAACTTAAGTTTAACAGAGGGAATATTTCCGACAAACTATAAAAATACAATTATTTCACCTATTTATAAATCTGGAGATCCACAACAAGTAACTAACTACCGCCAAATTTGTCTAATTTCAAACATTGGAAAGATTTTTGAAAAAATTGTTAAAAACCAATTGATCAGTTTCCTAGAAAGTAATAAAATTCTTCATAAAAACCAGTTTGGTTTTATAAAGTCACTTAGCACACAAGATGCTATTGCTAATGTAACCTCATACATCAACGAATCATTGGATAAAGGTGAAAAATGTGCCGGTATATTTATCGATCTCAGAAAAGCTTTTGATAGTATATCCCATGAGATTCTCCTAAAAAAACTGAACAATATAGGTATAAAACACAATGCGATTAAATGGATTTCGAACTACCTAAAAAATCGACCGCAAGTCGTAAAAATAAATCAGATTAATAGCGATAAAGAAATATCAGACTTTGGAATCCCGCAAGGTACAGTAATCGGACCAATCCTCTTTACCATATATGTTAATGACATTTTTTTTCAACCACTACATGGCCAAATAACTTCATATGCCGATGATACGGTACTAATAATTAGCGATAAAACTTGGGAAAAAGTAACATTTAAAGCCACCGAAGACATAAATATTTTAAAGAATTTCTTCGACGTAAATTTACTATCACTAAATGGTGATAAAACATTTGTAATTCCATTTGCAATACACAAAAATGATACCCCTAAAAACATTGATATCATCATCCATGATAATTCTACAACACATAGTAAAAATTATTGTATCCAAAACTGCACAATATTAAAAACAACAAACACAATAAAATATTTAGGAGTTATTATCGATAAAAATTTAAAATGGAAGGAACAAATTTGTCAAGTTGTAAAAAAAATTAGAAAATTGATTTACATATTTTTAAGAATCAGAAATTTTTTATCTGTAAAAAATTTATATCTAATATATTACGCTTTGGTTCAATCAACTTTACAATATGCTATCATTAGCTGGGGATCCGCATACAAAACTAATCTTTCCCCAATTGAAGTTGTGCAGAGGCTAATTATTAAAATCATATTAAAAAAACCATCTGACTACCCAACGGATAAATTATTTAAGGAATTCCAAGTACCTTCTTTCAAAGATCTGTACAATAGAAATACATTGATTCAAATTATAAAAGAAAAAGAGAAGTATCAATTTATAACTGAAAATCGTACTAGACATAAATATATTTTTTCATGCCCAAAATTAAACACTTCCTTCGCACAAAATTATTATACTTATCAAGGAAGACTTATTTTCAACCGATTACCGAATGAAATTAGAAAAATTAATGATAAAATCCAATTAACAAACTCTGTTAAAAAATTTTTTAAAGATAATCTCAAAAAAAAAAAAGTTTCCGACTAATCTAATCTCAAGAACAACTTATAACTCAGTTTCCAAGTGATACCCCATTTTTCAAATAAGGTAAATTTTGTTTTGTTTTTAACAACTAATTACAATAACTCAAGATACTTTATTCTAATAGTAAAATTGTTTATTAGTAGAAAAATACTTTTAATTACATATCACCGAACTTACAACTTATTGTTTTTTACATTCACATAGTAATTTAAGAACTCATAACATAATATAGCATTAAAAAATGTACACTACTCTTCCAGACACAAGCTAATGCTTCTATGGAAGAGTGGTATTAACATTCGAACATGAACATGTATGCTAATTATAACATTATATAAATGTATACTATAATTTAATTTATATGCTAAAAATAAAATGTAATGTTTTTGAAAGAATAAAATAAATTAAATTTAAAAAAATATTATATGCGAGTGCGCAAGATGGAAGCCCAGTCGTGTTTTTTACATCGAAGGTATTGTGGCAGCGGTAACTTGGCGTGAAGATTCTTTTAGGTTTGCACTGACTTTGTGACACTTTTAGGAGTGAAATTGTAGTTTTTTGTAACAACACCTTTAATGGGTATGTCTTATTTATGCCAAAGGTTTTGAGTAGATACATGAAAGGATAGATAATAACACATGCTAAGCATAAAATCAACTTATATATACCGGGCCTTAGTGAATTGTACGAAGTTAGCGAGGAAATATAACATTTGAAAGGCAAAAAGAATAAAATTTTCGACTATTTTAAAAGCTACATTTGGTGACTTAGCAGGGGTCCCCGGGTTCACAGGCTGAGGCTTGTCCGGATCTTGGCGGTGGATGCGTCTGCCCACCAGCTGCATGGAAGGCCGGATCGGGAGAGAATGGTTGAGGGAGTTCCTTTGACTTCTCCAGCCGTACTCTCTCGGAACATCGCCTTGCACCACAGTGAGATGGATGGATTCATTTGTCCGTCGCTCCTAGACACATTGACCCCCAGATTCCCACCCCCTAATACCTCTTTCCTTCCCAGAACTTCTCCTTCCTTTTCTAAAAAAATCCTCCACACAGCATCCCCAAAGATGACATAGGCCCTGAGGGGAATAATTTTTCTCAGGGCCTCCTTTGTGGAGCTAATATAAAAAAAGTACCTATGTTAAAAGGTTCCAGAAAACGTCAACTCTCAAATGTTTCTATATTTCAGCTGTTTCTTAACACTTTGTGTGCCGGCACTAAATTATCGCAGTGCGCCAGTTGTGCGCAACATGTTTTTTGCAAAATTTTTGTACGTTTTAAATTTTTTTGTAATTTTTTACAAAAGTCAAAAGGAATGTAACTTTTCTGGTTTTGTGAATGAATATTATAAATTAGGTAAACTTTTTTGGTTAAGTATGTTCAGTTTTTAAGTAAGTTTTTGTAAGTGTCTGATAGTATTAATAGCCTACGATCTGCGTGTGGTTGAATTCCAGAACCCCACTTCCATTGCATGTCCGACGTCATGCCTTATACGCCGCGCGACAAATAACATCTGTGTTCGTGAAATTTCAAGCAAGCTACTGTTGTAATTCAGGTTTTAGTTCAAGAATCTGCCAAAAGATGTCGCTACTTCCGTCAGCAGCTCGCGAATGGACATATATAACCTAGGTGTAAGTGCTAGGATTTATAGGCGGCTATAGGTTATATGCGATATACGAGAATATTACATATTATTGCGTCATTGCGGTGTCTCGGTTACTTTGTCTCGGTGACTAGCTGTCACCTCTCACTGGATCACAGTGGACCGAGGAACTGGCTATTTTTGGAACCAGTTACTACTCAAACTGGGAGAACCCGAACTAAAAGCCGCCTGCAGGGCCTATTTTAACTGCTAGTGTAAAAATATTATGATAGGAAAATTATAAAGCAATATCTAGAACAAAACATAACAGAAGCGTTAATCTTTATTAGGTTGCAACATTGTATCCGTATTATATCTTCCTGTATCCATAATCCATATCTAAATTATCTTCTTTTGAAGTTGTTGTTTTTTTAATGGTTATTATTAAAAGAGTGAAGATATTACTATTAATTGTACCGTCTTACTGGATAATTTGTTTATCATTATCATTACATAGTATATAAACAAAATTTTAACAAAACAAAAAACGACTTAAAAAAATGCACTAAAAAGTAAAAAAATAATTTCGTACGATTGTTATTTTTGGAGTCGGTGTCAGCCAAGGTAACTACATACATACATAGGTGAGATGTGGAGATCTTGGCTGACACCGACTCCAAAAATAACAATCGTACGAAATTATTTTTTTACTTTTTAGTGCATTTTTTTAAGTCGTTTTTTTGTTTTGTTAAAATTTTGTTTATTTTTTGATTTTTAGTGACGAGCGTGCGTAAAGAAGTTTTACTTCAAAAAAAGAATCATCGAAATCTGTTGGCGTAATATTGAGTTATTCGTCCATTTGTCGCCCACATACTTATTGCAAATTTAAGACGTGTATGGTTTTCTCATGGATCCCATTGTCAGAACTGGACCAAATTAAAATGGGACCACACGGGAAGCACCAGCTTTCTAATAAAAAAGAATCATCAATATCGGTTCACCCAATCAAAAATTCTGAGGTAACAAACATAAAAAAAAAAAAAAAAAATTAAAAAAAAAAAAAAAAAAAAACCGTCGAATTGATAACCTCCTCCTTTTCGAAGTCGTTTAAAAATGAAGTCTCTCAAAATGTTTGTGCGCTTAAATCTTTTAAACTGCGCAACGGATTTTCATGCGGTTTTCACCAATAGATAGAATGATTTAAGAGAAAGGTTTATATGTATAATAAATGCTTATTATAGTAGAGAAAAGCTGAGAAATTTAAATATTCATCATTACATAGTATAAAATGAAGGCGCTCAAAATGTTTGTGCGCTTAGATCTTTTAAACTACGCAACGGATTTTCATGCGGTTTTCACCAATAAATAGAGTGATTCAAGAGGAAGGTTTATATGTATAATAAATACTTATTATAGTAGAGAAAAGCCGAGAAATTCAAATATTCAATTCAGGCAGCGGGCAGCTGGCAAGCGGGTTGTGTGGATTTTATAAAGGTTGGGTAATGGCGTTGTGTTTCGTTAGCCACAGCAACCTGTGGCCGGGTCAGCTAGTATATTTATAAAAAAGTTTATAATCTACCATAAGTAGTTTCCCCAGAATAACTAGTTATATTATGAGAAATGATTTTTTTAAAATATTCTTTAGGTTAAAGATCCAAAAATCCAAAATTTGTTAAACCGAACTGGCTCAGTTTTTAATTGTTCATATTATAATTATTATATACTGTATAACATCAATTTTGTAACTATTTAACGGTGTATTATTTAGATTATGAGAAACATAATTACAAAAATAATTAATATATTTTGTTTCTCACTCTAGATGTTAACATGCGGGCTGAGCAGAAAGCGCCTCATCTACTGCATGGTGGCATCCCTTCTGCTCGGCTGTGGAATCCTCCTCTATACTTCTAGCGAGATCACTGTGGATGCCAGAGTGGCCAGGCTGTAAGCAATACTTAACTAACTCCACTATGTATCACCATTGTTTGGTTTTGAAATGAGAGTATGACTAATTCCTACCGGGATGTCATTTATCCAGTTTCCACCTCTCCCGAACCGTCACTTTGCTGGAAAAGTGGCAAACAATGGCAAGAAAAATAGTACAAAATTCGAGTGCATTTGTTTTGAAAACAGAAAAAAAGATTTGGAACCATCTTGGAAACAAGTTGTTGGTGTTTTTCATGTACACAATCTCATTTTTAATAAGTCATGTTCGCCTCATACGTCATACATATGTCTGGTAATCTTATATTATTGTAAAAACAAGCTTGTGGGTCCGACTGTTTATGTAAAATAATGGAATTTGACCATCTCGGAAGTACATAATAATGTTTTGTACTCATTTTTTTTACCTCGAGGTACCGCATGAAACTATATATATTTTGATTGTGTCGTGTGCTCCTTCACAGAGATACAGTGGTAAGTGATTGATCATTAACCCCGCTTCTAAGGGATCACCTTCATTGGCTTCGATGCCCTGAAATAATAGAGTTCAAGATCTGCTTAATGACCTTCAATGCATTGCAAGGAATGGCTCCAGCCTATATATTGGAACTATGTGCCCGACAAAACTTAAGCGAGAGACAGCTTACTCTAAGGTCAGCAGATCTAGATGTTACTAATCGTTTAATCGAACTGTCTAGGTCAAATCGAGCCATTTACTACAATCGCTCTTTTTGTGTAACTGGCTGTGTGGTAGTTCACAGAAGTACTAGTTAGTATGAAAGAGTTATTTACATAAAGTATTGTTGTTGCAGAATGAGCCTGGCCGCAATCCGTCAGAGCATCCTGCTGGACCCGGGCGGACCCTGCAACTTCCCCAACCTGCCGGTGAATGCCAGCTCCATGATGAAGTTTGTGAAGCAGGTGACCCCCCTGCAGTGCTCCAAGGGGGGCTCGGACTGGGCCATATGTGTGGTGAGTCAAGTAGTCTGGCACCATGATGTTGAACCAGCCAGAAATTCAGAACGCCCACTTAAAAGTGCAAGAGAATACATTGTTTCTCATGCATGTGTGATGAATTACAAAACCTCACAATTATTTTTATTTTTTCCTGTTATTTCTACATACATTTCATCAATTACTTTTTACATAATTTCTAAATACAGTAATATGCTAACATAAGACACAAGTAATGTAAAAGTTAGCAACAAGTAAATACATAAATATAAGACACCAGCGAGTTCCCGACATGCGTTGCAATGCCACTTAACCCTTAAAGAAATTGTTTCTCTCTGTTTGTCCCATTCGTCCCGTTCCCCTTCCGCCGCCCTTTCCCCTCCCTTGTCCCCTTCCCCTCACGCGTTTCCCCTCCACCTTCCCCGCCTTTCCTCTCCCCTCTCCCGCTTCCCCGCCCCGCCAACCCTCCTCCCTCTTTCCCCTCCCCTCTCCGGCGTTTCATATATTCAGTCCCGGTACATTCAGTTTTCAAACAGCTCGCGTGCCACCTATTGCATTTTTTTTTATAGAATTCAATTCTGTAGGTATTTATTTAAAATCTACATCTATAATAAATTCTTGAATAGATTCAAAGTATTCAATTTTGGTTATTATCATAGATGAGCACTTCAAGTAAATTCATTAATTTAAAGTGTTTATTCGAAAATTGAATTTAGATTGAACAATCGATGGTTTGCAAATATCATTCTTGACAGTTTAGTCGATTGTGATATTTTTGACAGTTAAGTAAGAGTTTTTGTAATGATTTAAAAAAAAATCAGATGTATTGTCTTACCCTTCCCACAGCATCTTCAAAGATGATATAGTCTCTTCCAATCCGGCCTGCCACGCAGTAGATGGGCAAACGCATTGGCTGCCAAGACCTAAACAAACCTCACCCCATGAACCCGGGCATCCCTGTTAAGTCACCAAGCTTAGTGGTTCTCGGGGCGGCCTTATTGTGCCTTGAACAAAATTACTGTGTCCTCTGCATAACTGAATAGTTTGTGCCATTTCTCTTGTCGTGCCATGCTATTCAATCGCAATAGCTGTGCTAGAATATCTGTTCTGCCATTTGGTATCTTAAACAAGTCGTGGTGACGAAGGCTGAATTATATGGCTATGGCTGAAATTTTCAGGCAGGGCTCCAGTTTTATCAAAATGCTTTCTATTATATGAAAATCACTCCAGCATGTCAAAAATCTAGGATGCTAATAAGAATAGATAATATATTATGACCATTGACCATTACACTTTGCTGACTGTGTTCTATCTGTGGTATATTGATATTCTGTTTTGTAATTAAGGTTCTGATTTGTTTCCAGGGGCACATCTGCAAAGTGAAGCCTGAATTAATGGCGCGCATGCGCTCTGTGACGTGCTCCTACTCCGACGTCCTGTGGAAGAGCGACAGCGACACGTCCCTGGCTGACCCCGTCACCGTGGACAACACTGACCAATATCACCTCAGAAATTCCGACTTTGTGGTGGCCGATTGTGAGGGAAAGCAGAAAATTACGGGAATCTCCGAAACGTGAGTGTTAGAGTTTTAAACAGATTGGTATTGCAGATTTTTATTTTACTATCATACTCATGCATTGATTCCCTCAGCACCGGTGCATAGTCGGGAAACATGCCAAACATGCGCCCCCGTATGTACACAGCTGACATTTGTCACATGAGAATTGGTCGTTTCCACGACTCATTCTTGAGTTCAACAGCTCACCTGTGGAACAATTTGCCGGCCTTTGTGTTTCCTCCCCCTCCTACAGCATCTTCAAAGATGACATAGGCCCTGAGGGAAATTATTTTCTTTAGTGCCTCCTTTGTGAGTTAATGTTTTGATTATAAAAAACTTTTATAATCAAATGTTAAAAATTGTGATTTCTGTACCGTTCCTCCAGTTCATTAGTCAGATATCTCCAAATCAACTCTTTGTAATAAAAAGGTTCCATCTCTCGCATGCGTATCGCTTTATCATGATAATGCGATCTATAGTTAGATACTTTAGGGTTCGTTATTGCATGACATTACTGCGACAGATGGAACTTTGTTATTCCAAAGGGTTGAAATACTAAGTTTTGAAAGTGATTTTCTAATGTTGACCATTCTCAGATCAAGGCTCACTCCAGCTTGCTTTAAAGTGTTGCGGCCTTACTAAAAAACCCCGTGAAAATTTTATTCAATTGACAAACGGCCGCGGATGTGAAAACATTACTAATTAAAAAAAAGTTCTTGGAAAAAAATACACACTCTTTACACAGCCTGGGAGGGTAGTTTATCTCTGTTTTAGTAATGATGTCTGAATGAAATTTGGAATTTTCCAAAGTATTTTGAATGTTCTATATATTTCTTATTTATGAAGGCGTCGTAAAAACAAATACCATTTATAAAAACTAGATAAAATTACCTTTTAGATTTGTGTATTTGAAATACACTTTAGTTTAAAAAAACTGCCATATTTTAAGATTCAAACATTGAAAAAATGGAAAAAAAAATATATACCAAATCATTTTTGATGAAAGTGTACAGAAATTTAAAAAAAAACAAAATTTAAAAAATATAGTCCTTGTTGACTTGACTTGACTTGACCTTGTTGTTGTTATGAATTTGGAATGAAACTGTCACCTCACCTTTTCCTCGTGCATACAATAAAAAAAAATAAAAAATTTCAAATTTTTTTTTTATTGCCAAAAAGATAACCCAAAAATATCTCTGACATTTCAACACATTTCTTGCACCACTAAAGATGTTAATTTCTTTGATAAGTTTGCCACCACATGTATTATATATTAATATTTAAAAAAAACCACTTTTATGAAATTCTCATAAAATAAATATCATTAAATGTAAATTTGAATTTTTATGTATCATAATATAAAATGCTTTTTGACATTTCAACTTTGAAAGTACAATTATTGTTATTATAAATTCACTAAAACTTATGAAAAACACGGTAACTATATCAATTATATGAATATAAGAATGAATTAGTCATATTAATAAAAATTAGATCACTTTTGTAATATTACAAAACACATCGCCGTACCGAAAAAATCTTTCGCGACTTAATATGTTTTCATTGTGAACTGCGAATGCGCTGGCGCTCCCATCTAGCAGCTATGAATGAAAACAAAATTTTATATAAAGATTATGAAAAATTGCAGTGTTGCCAAATTTAAAACGTATTTTAAAGTGACCTAGAGTAAAGGCAAGATAGAGGGTCGCCGAGGGCCTGGTAGGAGACAAATGTCTTGGCTGCGAAACATACGAGAGTGAACCGGCATTAGAAGTGTGGAGGAGCTATTCCGGGCAGCGCAAGACAGAGAGACCTTTTCAAGAGTGATCGCCAACGTCGGGGGGACCTGATAAGGCACATAAAGAAGAAGAAGAAAGTGACCAACGTTATTAGTAATATTTCGTCTTTTAGTGTAAATTTGTTTTATTGATTTTGCCGCAAAAATGCAGGTTATCGGTCGTGCTGTGGTTTTTTTTTAGTAAGGCTGTTGAAGTTTATCATCAATGTCGAATTATTAAGGAATATTCCTATTTTATTTATGTATAGGTATGTATTATTTGGATTCCTGTATTTATATTCAACATATGGTCAGTATCAATTAAATGGTCGGCAAATTCCGAGTCAACACACCTTTTGCATTCTCCCTTTTCCATCTCGTGATAATGCCCTGCCTTCTTTACAAGGAAGAAAGTCTAAGTCAATTCTTGTTTCATTTATTTATAAGTTTTTAAATTATTATTTTTCCAGTTGGACGGGTTACCTCGTGGGCATTCGGGACAGCGAGACCATCAAGAAGCGACTCTCCTGGGACAAGCTGAAGGGGGAAGCAATGAGATACAACGTGCTCATGTTTGGGTTCGACTCCCTCTCTCGCAACACCTTCATCCGGAAACTACCCAAGAGCTTCAAGTACTTGACAGAGGAACTCAACGCACAGGTTATGGGAGGGTAAGAATTTTTTTCTAACTACAGTAGAATTCGGATATAATGACTTACCATTTTTAGAAATCTATAACGGCTTACCATTTTTAGCAATAAGATGTAAATTCAAGTTAGGTTTCTTAGTTAGGTACTAGGAAAACATATCCGTTTACTACGGCTCCGTTTTAAGCGACAAACTGCTTAAAGTGACCTGTTTTAATGATAATTCGTCCAGTCAGAACGACACGCAGTGTTTTGTTTACAAAACCTACGCACCAATACCTCGCCTACTCCCCGCGTGCTAACACCTACTCTTATTAGCTTGCGTAAATCACAGTCAGTATTAATCATCTATTGTAACTAGGTTAAAAGCTCGATACAATGAGTTCTGTGAAGCGAAAGTGTTTTTCAATTGAAGAAAAAAGTGCTATATTACACCGTTTAGAAGCCGGTGAATCAAATGTAACACTTGCAAAGGAATTTGGCATGTCTCATGTAAAAACAAGCTTAAATTGTGGATTGTCCGGTTAGTACGACGAAGTATCGCCAGCCCCTTGAGGGTCGTTATATCCGAATTCTACTGTATTTGCCTATTAGCGTGCATTATTGCTCTGTAGGCACTACATATTGTACGGTGCATAATTACTTTATAACTTGGCAACACCAAAACCCATGCACCGAAACGACAGTTCCGGTGAATTAGCAAAATTCGTTTTCTTTGAATTGATTCTCGAAAGGTGCCTTGGTCTTGCTGGGTCGCAAACGTGCGTCTCTTAGTTTTCACCCTTGTTAACATGTTATTGGCCGGAGCCGCGCGGATGTGCGCGGTCTGTACGCGTACGCGCCGCGGAAAAAACTTTGAAAAAAATATTTTTGAATGCGATTTTGACCCTTCTGTGTACAGAATTTGTATGAAGAACAAGGTCAGAATAGCTTGCCCAAATATCGTAGAAGATATAGCAACTAGTTTCATTCTCCTGGCAGCACCAGAATATTTTTAAATGATTTTTATCTGTGGAGTCGTAGTGTCAAATTTTGCCGCGAATAAATCTGATGCGGAATTCTTTACGAAAACATCGTAAAACCTATCAATTTATCAAATTAACGCACGTAATGCATGTTTTGGTACATAGTTTATTGTTCTAGGAATGTGTTTTAGTCAATAAAATATATAATAGCTCAAAATTAATCCACAAAACAATCAATTCAAAATTCAAAGTGGTACTTCAAAGTTCAAAATTTAGGAAAAAAGAAGAAGAGGGCCGGTGAATAGTGGCCAATAACAGGTTAAACTTAGTATACATAATTGTCGTGTATTTAAATCATAAAAATGTGAAGTTGTAAATATAACTCAATTCAGTTCAACATAACACATAACCTCTTCTCA
The DNA here is from genome assembly GCA_917563855.2 of Limnephilus lunatus. NCBI lineage: Eukaryota > Metazoa > Arthropoda > Insecta > Trichoptera > Limnephilidae > Limnephilus > Limnephilus lunatus. Next base: position 2,367,497 of record OU830593.1, on the reverse strand, counting down.
TTTATTACCCTTAATATAAGAGTCAAATGACGTGGATGGATCGGCCGCAGGTAAGTATTAGTGAACAGGCCATCTAATTCTCCCAACGTTTATAGCTCCTTGATCAAGGTTTATAGTGCCTACAGACTACCGTTTTCATTAATACTACTGAATGCACCGAAAGGCTCTGCGGTTTGACTATCTGTTCCTTAACCCCTCAGTGTAATTTGTTGACTTTTCTCCCCACCGGCATGACCACAACGTCTCTCTATGTGTGTTGCAGATACAACATAGTGGGTGACGGCACCCCGCAGGCCCTGATCCCAATTCTGACGGGCCAGACAGAACTGGAGCTCCCAGACACCAGGAAAAGGATGGGAGATAAGGCCAGCTTTGTGGACGTTTACCCTTTTGTCTGGAATCACTTCGCCAAGAATGGGTGAGATATAATACATTCTCTTTAAATAACTGAGAAATGTCCTTATCATGGAATCCTGCCACTGGCCAATATTGAGTTGGTTATTCATGATAATTTAAGAAAAAATCCTAATAAAGCTTTTCTAAACAAAGCAATTCTAAATTCACGATAATCTAAGAAAAAAATCCTAATAAAGTTTTTCCAAACAAATTTAAATAATTATAATTATAATTCGTGGTGGAAGTCCATTATAATAGATTATTATAAAATAAATAAAAGTGGAATAAAGTTTTTTATTTGTTTTATTATAATCTATTATAAGTTTACACGTTTACAGTCTTACCAACAAAAAAAAACACTAAGTGCCGCCGAACATAACGCTATTTACAAGCTACTCGATCCTCTTGCGCGTATATGCGAGCCGACCGTAAGTACCCCCCGTACGATTTTGCCGGTGCTCGTACACAGCGCTACGCGACGGCTGTCAGTTTCAAATCTGTTGCATGATACCGATAGTGCTGATCGCACACGATCGCATCATTTGTGTCTGCTACTTATTCGTTTGACATTTGACAGAACATAAAAGTAATGTTAGATTTGTTCTGGAAGTGGAAAAAAATGCATGTTTACCAGAATATGTAAGAAAGGATTTAGCGGAGAAGGCATGGATTGATGTTGGTAAAAAAGTCATTTGACATCGCTTGACATCGTGTTAACTCCACGGCTTCACGTGAAAAATGATCAAATTCAGTATATTTCGGGTAGCGCCGTGTACGGAAACCAGCATTAAAGAGTAGTATATCTGCAGGGTATTTGTGGTTGCGTCACAATCATGTAGTTTGTAAGTATCTCCATGAACGGAGGACCTTAATTTCCGCAAGATTTCCGGTGATAACTGTTCGCATTCCTGTCAGGAATCTTGCGGAAAGTCATGGAAAATGTGATAAAACGGGCTCAAATGTGTATCAACACTGGCGGCAGTCACTTGACGGATATCATCTTTTCTGCTTAACAGAAATAATTGTAAAAGTCCAAAAAAGATTTCCATTACTCAAAATCTTTTTTTTTTCATTTAGTAAACAAGTTATTCAAAAACCAAATTGGATAATTAATTTTGCGCCACCTGCATGAGTATAATTGAACATAATTACTATTATTTGCATTATTTTTGTCAGTTTTAGTTTCTTAATGTCATGTTGTTGCTTTAATTTTGTTAACATAAAAATATAGGTTGTTTCGGATAAATTATTTTTTATCCGCTTGAGTTTAATAATACTGCCATAAGTGTAATGTTATTTAACCCGTCTGCTTGTTTAGGAATAAATACATCCCAAAACACGTAATCGCGTTATACTTTCATAAGACCAAAAACGTCCCAGAGCGACCTGACCTTACATTTATCTCTCTCGCATCTCTCTTCCTCTCATGCAAACATATGTATTTTTCTTTTAACCAGAAAGAGAACGAAACAATGCTTCTTATTGTCTTTGAAATATGAAAGCTATCTTGCAAAAATTTTTTACAATCTCTATCCAAAGTGACGGTTTGACTTCGGTTTGACGAAACCGAGGCTTCCGGATTGTGAGGTGCGAATATATTTAACCAAGCAGATGGGTTAATAACATAAATAACTTGTGTTAATAAGTACATACAAGCAAAAATAGGAAATGAGGTTAACGTATTGATTTTGGTCCAGTTACGCCACCGCCTTCCACGAGGACACCCCCGGCTTCGGCATCTTCACTTACCGCCTGAAGGGGTTCTCGAAGCAGCCGACGGACCACTACATGCGGCCGTACTTTGTGCGCACCAGCCCCCACGATAAGAAGTGGTCTCCCTACTGTAACGGCGACCGGCCTAGACACAAGCTGATGCTGGATTACACTAAACAGGTAATGTAGATCCATCATGCATCATAGGCGGTACAGTACTTAGAGACTTGGTCGCCTCTCCAGGAAACGTCTCCACCCCAATATCCCGCTATTTCCTTCCAGTTAGTGCCAGCAAGGTAATGGCTGTAGTATTTGCCTCCTCCATCTGAGCGCGGTGTGTAGATAAAAACAAAAGCAGGGCTCAGCTATTATCGTTGATTGAAACGTTGATGAAGGTTTTATGCATTTACAGCCTTACTTATAAAAAAACACATCCCAACCATTAAACAATGTTTTAGTTACACATTGAATATGAAGACTGTGCATTTTTATTTTGAAATATTACTAAAAAAAAATGTATTTAACTTTTTGCGATAGAACTGGCAATGTTTTATTTTTGGTGGATTTCAGTGGCAGATTTGGTGGCAGTTTCCCGGAAAAATTGCAGTGAGATTTGTGATATTTGATGTGTGAATCATATCATGTTTTTCTTCATAATTTCTATTCCAAAGACCAATTCACTATTATATTATTATGTATAATTCAATATATTTACTATTAATTGTGTTACTTTTCGTCAGTTTTAATCTATTAAAAATGTCGTATTGTGCATTTAGTTTTGTTTTCAGAAAAACCTAAGTTATCTCTGAAAGATTTTTTTAAATTTAACAAAATATTTAACTTTTTCTATAACAGCCAGAGGACAACCAGCTTAGGATTACACTCTTAAATTACGCGACTATCAAGGAAAAAACTTAACCCAATCATGCCACTGCCCCACCATAACACATTCTAAAAACATAAAATATCTCGGCATTGAAATCGATGAAAATCTTCGATGGGACTCCCACATAAATAGCATCACAAAGAAACTTACAAAGCTCATATACTACTTTAGAAACATATGCAATATACTTAATAAAAATGATCTATATAAAGTGTACTATGCTCTTTGCCAATTACGCATAGAATATGGGATTATAGGATGGGGAACTGCCCCAAACATTCAAATGAAGCCGCTAGCTAAAACGCAAAAGGCAATAATAAAAATAATTATAAAAGTGCCCATATAAACTCCATCGAAAGAAATTTTTAAAAACTTTAATGTGTTCAGCATTATTAAATTATACTCAACAAATGCAATACCCAAATTTAAAGAAAAATATGAATACCCTGCTGACCAACACACCTACACTACAAGGTCGAAATCCTCAAAACTACTGAACATCCCGCAATTAAATACATCTTTTGGCCAGAAAAACCATAATTTCCATGCTACAAAATTATATAATGCCCTCCCAATTGAAATTAAGAACACCATGGAGATACAAAAGTTTAAAAAAGACATCAAACTATGGTTAAGTGAACAGGAAGATGAGGAAATCATTAAAATTATGAAGTAACCCCAATGCAACCTGCAGACAACAAACATAAATACTTTTATTTTATTTATTGTTTATTTTGTGAAAATCAAGAAACTAGAAGATGAGGAAATAAAGATCAGCACCCATTCAGCAACATACAGTCCGCCTCGGAACGGGAATACCTAGTGAGGAGGACTGTAAACAAACCACTTAACTTTGTATTTTTTACTTATTTTGTAATTTTACTTTATCTTATATTGTCATTAAATTAAAAATTTAAAAAAAAAATTGACTTTGAAAGCTTCACAATTAAATTCGTCTCGCCCGGCGCAATCCTATAAAACCGCAACCTTTTGCAAGATAACCATCGCCGCGAGTTGCGTAATCACGATTATCAAACGTTTATTCACCTCGCTCATTTCACCATTCCTTCCCCGAAATCTCTTCCCACTAACAAACCCTTCCTGTTGAACATCAGTGGAAGGCAGACTTGCAGTTTTGGTAAGTGATTAAATGTAATAAAGTAGATATTGTTGAACTCATATACAGTCCACACGGCATTTGATCCCTCCTCCTCAAGGTGGATCATTTGGCCCCCGCCGCGCCGCAACAGTGATGTTTTTTATTAACATAATTGCCTTATACATGTGAAAATAAATCCAAATTCAAGAAATCATTGTTTATACTGCGCAACAATGAATCCAAAATGTCAGATATTTTTTTGTTATTCTCAGGGAATTATTATTATAATTTTTAATTCTATGAACAAGATAAGAGTGAAGGGACATCAAAGGTGTGATTATATTTGCAGTTCATGGACGTGTATTCCTCGTATCCGCGCTTTGCCTTTGCCTTCCATGGCGAACTGTCCCACGACGACTACAACCTGGTGCAGGCGGCGGACGGGGATCTCGAGGACTGGATGCGCGACCTGAAGACCTCCGGTACGCTGGACAACACCATCCTCATCATCATGTCAGACCACGGCCACAGGTACGAATGGACCTTCAAAATACACTGAAACTCTCTTGAAAGCTTTTCCAAAGGGCTGGATAAAATGTTTGCATAAAAACTTAGAACTCTAGAACATAAGAAGTTTGTTTTAGTGTAAAATCCAGTTGGAGAGTCAAGCCATTCCAAATATGTGAACAGGCCTCTAAAGTGAGTTCGCTGGACCTAGTTCAGTGAAACTACGTGCATTGTCTGTATGAGACCGACTTATTGATCTCTACAATACTGTAAAACGTTAGTCAACTGGACCCCAGTCTTAACTTCGGTTTCGGGAGATACTTTGTAAATAACAACTCGGAAATCTGTTTGGTAATGAATGTGTATTTTTTTTTTTCAGTCAGCTTTTATAGTAAGGTGGCAGGTGCATGCATACACTTGCCGATGCACCTGGTATGGCACGTGTTGTTTACATCACAGATGGGCCGCTCAAGACCTGGCTACCCCAGATGGCCGGAATTGATTCGTTTTTCTTGTTCATCTAGGTTGCTTGCTCAAGTAACGACTTGTTCGACACAGGTGGCTGATGCACCTGCAACGAGTAATTAATTTTTTTACTGTTTTCCCAGCCGGCGTTCGATTCTAATTAGTTGCTAAATGCTTTGACCCTTTTAACTTGTTGTGTGCCGAATGTGGCCGCATATGCTTGAAATATTGTCACCCGGATGACAATCGGCACTCAAATGATTAAGTAGATAACATCTGGCAGGTGTCCGCTTGGACAAGAATAATCTTGTACAATCACTATACTAATTCATCTAAGCATCTGAACAAAAAAATAGATATTTGGAATAAAGAATTATTTTATCATTGAAGAATATATATAATACTAATATATCTAAATGAAAATGCAAAAGAACAAGACACAGAAATTATTTATTAATAAAATAATTACGTATAGCTTTCATGTTTCCAATAAGTAGTCCTAATTTTGAAAATTAAAAGTTTTACGCAGAATATCATTAGACATCTGAATTTAGTATGTTTAATTATTAATATTATATAATGAGCTGGCAGCATTGTGCGGATGAGTCATAATAAATTTGACAGTAAATTGAGTTGTTTTAAATATAAAAATAAGTTAGTCCTTTCTGCTCTCCAAATGTGAATCCAATAGAACTTTAAATTGATTTATATTAGTAGCACCAATGACATGTTTTGGAAGTTTGTTCCATGCTTCCACTACTCTATATGCAAGGAAGTGAACGATTAGAACCAGAAAAATAAACTAAAATAAATACTCCGCGCATTTGAAGAGTCTCCCTCACTTGTGAAAATACCCAATTCCAGATTTGCGGAGATACGAGACACCCTCCAGGGCAAGCAGGAAGAGCGGCTGCCGTGGTTTGCCGTTGTTCTGCCGCGGCCGCGAGTGCCGGTGGCGGCTCACGCCGACAAGGCGGACCAGCTGGCCGCCAACACTCGACGCCTCACCACCCCCTTCGATATCCACGCCACCCTGCTGGACGTGCTGGGCATCAACCCCAACAAGCACTATGACATCAAGAGCAAGTTTCCGCCGCGGTCGCTGTCGCTCTTTGGACCCGTGAGTTTATAATGTTACAAGTCAAATCATATTAACAAATATATTAATTAGAGACAGCTGCGTAGCCCATTTCGACCACAGCCTGCCTTTTAAATTAAGATATTGGAAGTAAATTCGTAAAAACACAATACATTTTCATGTAAATCGAAATTTTGCAGCCAATCCATCGTTGACCTGTTAAATTTGGATATTCCTAAAATACCGTATATTACCGCGCAAATCGAAATTTAAACCACCGATTACCATTATTGACCATTTAAATTCGGATATTTAAAGTAAATTTTTCAAAATTCGATATATCTTAGCTTAAATCATTAAATTATTGCCAAAATACTTTAAGGATGAAATTGTTTTTAATAGAGACGTACATAATTACGAAACAAGAAATATCAACAGAGTTCGATTGCCACAAATGAAGAAATAAAAATCACAGAACTGCCTAATGTATAGAGAACTAAAGATGTATGATGAAATGCCTGAAAGTATGAAGAATGAAGAAAGAATGAATGTATTTAAAAAGAAATGTTTTGCTTACTGTAAAAATATTTGAATTTATTAAATGAAATGTTACATTGTGCTTATTAGTTTATATTCATGTAGTATAAACTAACTCAATAAATATGTAATATAAATATAAAAAAATCAAAATTTCGTGATCGATTACCAACGCGGCCGGGCTTTAATAAGAAATTCCAGTTTTAATCGATTGAACAGATTTAGAAAATAATAATATGAATTAGGACAATGTATAACCGTGTAAATCGACATTTTACCACCAAGGCTGCCTGTCATATTTAGATTTACAAAATTGTATGATTAATTTTTACAATACAGTAAAACCCCTATTTTACGTTTTTTAAGGGACCGAAAAAAAAAAACCTAAACGGAGGGAAAATGTAAATGGGGGGTATTGAAAAAAAGAACATTTTAAATTTTGTTTTTTATTTATTTAATCATGTATACCTATTGGTGAATTGAAGAAAAGAACCCTTTAAATTTTATTTTTTATTAATATAATCATGTATATGAAGAGAAAAATGTTATTCCAACAAAAGAAGAAGCAATAAAGTACATCGAGGGTCTTAAAATCTATTTTTCCAGCATTGTTTGCTTTCTAGACGAAACTTTTAAATGTGTATACATGATTGAAAAAGAATTAGAACAAAAAAAATGTAACAAACTAATCTATGTGATTTTTTAAATAAAAAATAAAATGTTCTTTTCTTCAATACTGGGGGTATAGATATAGTAAATTCGTCGAAATACGATATATTTCCACATAAATCGAAATTTCGCGGCCGACTCTAAATTTAGATACCTCTTTGAAATAAATTTGTAAAAATTCCGCATAATGTCCGCGTAAATCAAATTTTCGCGGCTGATTTGTAAAAATATGATAAATTTCCTCGTAAATCGAATTTTTGCAGCCGATTTCCGCCGCAGCCGGCCATTTAAATTCATATACACGAAGTAAATTTGTAAAAATACGACATTCTAGTGTAAACCGATTCAATTTAAAACTAACCAACTTGTTTTATCAACTTTTTCGAGAATGTTCCTTTTCTCGCACTGAACTGACAGTTCTTCTTTGTTGAGACATTACAAACGTAATTAACTTAACGAAAACGAAACAAGAAACGTAAAAACTGTAAACGATTATCACGAATAATGTCGGAAAAAGGCGTCTCAAATCACAAATCGAGTCAAAACCAAATGACAGATGACAGATGCGTAAATAAACAAACTGACAGACGCTGTAGCATTTTACACATGGCCAGGGCCGGATCTACGAAATCTGGCGCCCTGTGCAGTGGGTACCGATGGCGCCCCCCCCCCCTACTTATTTATTTTGATTAAAAATTCGTTCACCCCAATTTTTTTATTTTTTTTATTTAATTTTATTTTTTTTTACACTAATTTATCAAATAAAATCAAGACATATAAAGGGTGTAACTTTTCCAAGTGACCTGGCGGTAGCTCACACACTCGTTTTTTATAAAAGAGAGAATCGCCAGGAGCCCTATACCCTCTGAATCTATTGGGTAAACATAAAATTATGGTGCTATTTTAATTATTTTAGGAAAAACTCTTTTTGCAAGTTATGCTTTAAAATAATACAACAAATTGTTTGTTTGTGCCCGTACCACGATTTAAAATATAGGTTACAAGACAATGCGGGTGGTGTCGCTGAACTAGGTCCATTAGACATTCTTGAGATTTACTGCGTTTATGTATATACCGAACGCGAATATTAATAGAAAATGCAAATACAAATACGTTTCCATGGCAACGTACAACACAAGAATAGCATCTACAGCTTCTGACTAGCTCTAAAATCTAATAAGAATATAACCTCATATTTGTACCGTGAATTTCCCCTGTGTTGAGCGAACAAACACCAAATTGAGCGAACAAACACCATACAAACACTAAACACTGACGTATGGTATCAACGGCTTACGAAAGATGCTTATGTACACTGACACCGTAAAATAACAAATCCAACAAATCTAATAGATATTAATTATACATTTAACGAACTTCAAATAATATGTCAAATCAATGATGAAACTGTTAACAGTGTCAACACGTTGCACCCTGCAAACCGTGCGATGCTTTTGTTGAGGGAATTTACTTAATAAAATTGTCAGCATTTTGAAAGGCGCAAGTCGGTTTGTTTGATTCTCCAGAATAAAAATACCGCGCTGTGATTGGTTATTGAATTTGGATCGCACCCATTCGTCGTAAAAGATATATGGAAAAATAGATCTAACGTTAAACTAAATATATGGAATTTGTAAAAAAATTCTGTAACTGACTATAAATTCGTAAGCCGTTGATACCAACCTGACGCGTGCGCATTCTGTTTCTTTGGAAAGTGTTGCAAGAGCGTAATAATTATTTCGTACTATGGGTAATTTTTAAACGATTCAGGGAATATTATAACAAAATTTTAATACAATATTTATTTTCTCACGGCGCCCTTTCGGAGTTGGCGCCAGGTTTTTGCACGTTTTTGAACGTATGGCAGATCCGGCGCTGCACATGGCTAAAGTTGAAAGATGTCGGCCAATCGCCGCGTTGCAAGCAGTACGCCGACCAATCACGGCCGGCTAAAAATGGAAAAATGTCGGCCAATCACCACGTTTCGCGCAGTTTGCCGACCAATCACTGCTCGGCCGTGTCAAGCGCGCGTAACTCACATATTTTGAATATTTTCGACGTAAATTGCGGGAAAAAAAACGTAAAAAGGGGGTATAAATGTACTAAAATATATCGGGACCGAAATAATTACACGTAATTGGCGGGAAAACGTTAAATCTGGGGACGTAAAATTCGGGTTTCACTGTATTAGATTATTTCGAGTTACACAAACAAATATTTGTACCCGGACAAAAATAAATTTCAATAGTTGAATAGTGATCGGTAGGTAATACAGAAAGTTATGTATTAACACTAGCGATGTGCAGGTTCAGCTGGAGTGGGGATCCTACTCCTACTCCCTTTTCAAATAGACTACTCATGATTTTTTTGAACAATATGTATTTATTGCAGATCCCGGTGAACAGGACGTGCGGTCAGGCCAGTATCGAGCCCCACTGGTGCGCCTGCCTCTCGTGGCGCCCCCTGTCTCTGCTGTCTGACCTGCCGCAACGCATGAGCGACAACCTCGTGGCGGCCATCAACAAGCTCACCTCTCCCTTCCGGTTAGTTACAACACATCTACCACTCACTAATACCATCAATCATTCCTTAGCATCATTCAGGAGGCAAGCCATCAACCAACTCTTGCCAACTACTAATAAAACAACGCTCTTTCTGAGCATGGCAGAATGTCCTGAGAATAATAATTCCGCTCAGGGTCTATATCATCTTTGGGGATGCTGTGTTGGGGGTATTTTTAGGAAATGAAGGAGAGGAAGTTCTGATAAGAAAAAGGTATATGAGGATGGGTAGTAATCTGGGGGTCATTGGAGGAGTAACGTGGACATTGGACGTATGAATCCATCCCTTCCACCTTGTTGTAAGAGGCTGGAGAGGTCAAACGGTCTCCTTCTACCAGTCTCTCCCCATCCGGCCTGCCAGTTGGTGGGCAGACCTGGACAAACCTCATCCCATGAACCTGGGCACCCCCGATAAGTCACCAAACGTAGGGAATTAGTTGGGGTGACCTATGGCAGAGATAATGGTTATCTAATAAATGGTTCCCGGGGCGGCAGTACCCATTACCAATCCATAATTAAATTAATACAAAAAAATTTCAATATTTATTTTTGAGGTGTTATGCTGTGTTGCACTACCTCCTTCTTTAGCATTAACGTTTCGAATAGCGTTACTGTGTCCATTATCAGGGCAGATGTCCTGCCTGGCAGATGATCTGCCCTGATAATGAACACTGTAACGCTCTCCGAAATGTTGGCTAAAGAAGGAGGTAGCGCAACACGACAACACCCCAAAAATAATTAACGAAAATGCTTTTGGCCGTGAAAATCTAAAAACAATTAAAATGTTGCTTGAAATGGATTTAGTTATGTTTAGCACGGTTATCAGATAAAATATACCAGTGATGAAACAGAACAAGTTTAAATTATAGGTTTTTTGTTTGTTTGTTTGTCCTTCTTTGCTTTTCTTCAATGTTCCATTTTGCCACTATTCTGTCTTACCGTTTAGCAGGAGGCTATAGAAATAAAAGCGATAATTGATGTATGTTGGTTGCAGTGATCGCTGTGCGGAACTGAGCGTGGAAAAGGTTATCTGGGCCATGTCGCTGGCAGCCACCGAGGGTCTGCTGGGATTCAAGAGGTCCTACGACGCCGACGGCTTTCTGCCCGATCTCTCGGCAAAACCCGTAGGAGTGGTCAAGCTGTATCAAGTCAAGGTAAATATATATTCTTATCAAATTTAGATATATGCAGCTTCAGCTTCAGATTCAGATGTCAGCTTCATGAAATAATCAGATTTATACACACTAAACTTACCCATTCACAGTTGATGTCGGCTTCATGAGATAATGAGATTTAAATATGTATGATGAAACTCACTAAACTTACCGTTCACAAATGATGTCAGCTTCGTGAAACAATGAGATTTAAATACAGTGAAACTCACTAAACTTACCCATTCACAGTTGATGTCGGCTTAATGAAATAATGAAATTTAATATGTATGATGAAACTCACTAAACTTACAAGTTCACAGTTGATGCCGGCTTCATGAGATACCTACATGTGGACATTTGCTACAATAAATCATGGAAAAATCAGTCTAGTAATGAAGCCCATGCAAAGAACAACAAATTATTATCTCAGTGCAATTTAATATTGACTCAATTAAGAAGTGTGGGAAGTGGCCACCTGCTTCTGTACTTCCTCAGTGTTTATAATTTAGAATCTATGTTTTGTTTCCAGGTACGCCTGATGCCCGGTGGCGCCCTATTTGAAGCCAGCCTCTCCCACAACGTGGACAATGACTCCATCATCGTCAAACTGTCCGACATATCCCGTATCAACAAATACGGGGACCAGGCTCGATGCATTTACGACGATCAACCTCAACTAAGAAAGTACTGCTTCTGTACTAGAGACTGAACAAACCTTCATTTATTTTATGTATGTATTACACTACCACGGTACCATAGAATGAAGAATAACACAAGAAAATTATAGACGTGATTTGCCTAATCGGGGCCCATATTTCTATACAAAACTGTGTTTTCTAAATTAAAGTGGGATGCATATCTACAATGTCAGGCAAGTGTAAGTGAGAAGAAACACTGGACAATTGTACTAAATGGAATATTTGTTTCCATTAAAATTTGTATGGACGGCATTCATAATGTTATATTATTTATTGTTTGTATGGTATATAAATTATAATGACTTGCCTGTTAAAATTTTTCTGAATCGTTTAAAAATTTTAAATGAATTTTTTGGTTATTTTAAAAGTCCAGGGGATCAATTTACGCATATTTATGTTTCTTTAAGTATTTTGTTAAAAAATATTGAATTCACTTGTTAAGTCTTTCTACCTTGCTAATGACTCCTAGCGTGTGGCTCTTTGTATGTGTGTCATTTCTGTCACAAGTTTCTGAAAATTTTGTCACATGTTCAAATGATTTTATCCCTTTACAACCGGCTTCGTATGAGCGTTGAGTTAAAAATTTAGTTTGAAAATATCCTGACGAAAAATAAGTAATTTATTTTTTTATGTAGAGTACCTTCACGCGCACATGCTTCAAGCAGTAAATTGCATAGCCCTATGGGATCATAACTAACTTACTAGTGTAGCCCAATATAATTCGGAAAGTGTTTGCTGATTGCAAAAGGATAAAAGAAAAAGAAGTAAAAATAATAAAAAATATGTATATGTATCACATTACATATTTCAAAGATTATTTTTAACCTTTAAGACATAAGAGAGGTCTTCTCTATTTTTTTATTGTTGTTTGTTTTTTATTTGTACATACTATTTTAATACTATGGATTTTATGTAATTTATTTTACTTTTAACCAAAATAAGATTTTATAATCTAAACCGAACTTTAATAAACTAATATAAACAGAAAACCTGAAGGGTGATTCTGTATCTTTTGTGTTAAGTCAGTGTTATGAAACAATTAAGACAAAAAGGCAAAATACATCGGTAAGGCGACCGTCGTGCGTTATCGACTATCAAATTTCTGTGATTTTCTATGTCTTTCAATGGCTTGTCTATGCCTGTCGTTTGTTGATGTCAGTTGGTGTGGATTAAATACCTACTTAAAAACATGAAATACATACCATTTATTAGCTATTAAAACTACTTACATATATGTCTAATAGGCATTTATATAGGTATCTCAATCCGTATATCGAATTATTTTGGTGTTTGTACGCTGTAAGATAAGTATGTTAGCGCCAACTTATATGGTTTAGAATGGGAGCTGAATGTCCACTCGATACTAGCTATGCCTGTGGATCTCGATATGGTATGTTTTCTGAAGCAAATAGCTAGGTAATTTCACAAGGGTACTTACGATAGGTTGGCAATCTTGCCAGGATTGGCATCCCTCGTGGTCGATATTTGGCTATTATCTGGATCAACCACAGGTAGTCATAGATTTAGACAAATAACGGCGGTATTTTAAGTTTTCGATTCGATTAGCTTGTCACGATAAAAACGATAAGTTGTTGACAAAAGCGTTATGATGGGAACTCTAAACACTTTTCGACCCCTTAACGACAGCTGTAGGTGGGCTATCAGCCAGTGTAGGTACCCAATGTGTGAATTCTACCAACAAGTTTGAATTCTGATCTTGCCATGTGAAACAGAACAAACCTGTCGAGATCCAATTCAGCGTTACGAAACATGCGTGATGATATTCGATTTGCAGATTTTCCCGGACTAACATCTCTCAACGAGTCAACATTGTTTAGTCTACTTTTAAGAGTCGGTGTCTTAACCCAAGTGCAGTATTTAGTTTGTTAGCGCAATATGGAATACTGCATTTAAGAAAACTGTCAAAATATGTCGTATACGGCCGATTTCACATTCGTTAGGCTGTCACAAAAGATACAGAATCTCTCTGCAGGTGTGTATATAAAAATTGTGCTGTTTATTTAATTTATATTTACCACATTGTCAGTTTTACTTGTTTGATTTAATATGAATGGATTATAATCTATTATGAATGGATGCATAGTGTATTTGTACAGAAAAACTCCCGATCAACTTTATTTATTTTTTGTACGATATATACGGTACGGATAGTTGGTAGAGATCAAAATCGGATGCTGAGATAATTCAGTCAGTCGACGGCATCGAGAAACTCCCGATCAACTTTATTAATTTTACCTTTTACAATTTTAGCCTTTTAAAAGCAATCTGTTATACCAAGCGGCATGTTTTGACACAATGTAGGTGCAAGTGTGTTTTAGTAAAACTTCACGAATCACATATGCGACATCCATATACTGGAATAGTCTAAGATGGATTATATAAATATTATGCAACAGCTGCGTAGATGTAGTTAACCTCTCAGATATTTTGAGATTTTATCGTCACGTTACTTTAAATGATCTATCAGATTCGTGATTTATTTTGAAATATTCCAAATTGGCATTAGTTTTCAAATAGTTTCTCCGTTTTTTAATGTATCCTAAATTGAAATATTGTTTTTGAACGCAGATTAAAAACTCTTTTCAGATTTTAAAATTACAAATGGTTCAATGAAAAATCATAAAATTTTGATTTAAAAAAATAGAGATTTTTTTAAAGATTGTTTTTTTTTCTACTTATATACTTACTGTAAAAAAACCACCAAATAGACAGAATAAAAAGTACTATATTTAATTGCACAAACGAATTACAAAAGTTATTATCACTTGCAAACATGCAAGCAATGGCGGTCAATGACTTTTTGGAATATGTTACAATTATTTGGAAGTGTCTATTGTAAACTTTTAAATGCAAATACAAAGCGTGGTATTGCCGCTTTCTAACACTGCATAAATCATATATCTCACTGTAATACAAAAAGAGATACAACGGGTCTTTATCGGTTTGTGCCGTAAATGGCAGTACTGGTATCGATGCACTCTACTTAAAGGCACAAAAGAACCCAAGGGGTTAAAGAAGTATATTTTTAGGAAATTATCGTCTTAGCACAAAAATAGATTTAGGGTTCTTAAAAGCAATTAAATAGGTGTATGTAGAAGTTCTATATTAGTCGTCAACGATATTTAAAATAAAAATTTGGTATTAACTATATGTTTTTCATATACACAATGTCTATGGTGGCAACACCGCTAACTGCATAGTTAAGAATGTCAATCTTTAAAATGATCAAAGATCAAAAAATTATATAACTCTAAGTTATGTATGATGATATTAAAATTAAATATTCAGGTTATAACATTCCTAACTGCCACTAATAATTAATTTTCAAATTTAGCCAATTTTGCCTTTTTTATATGTGTAAATTATCAACAATAAGAAATAATAATAAAAAGTTTCATATTTTTTGTTCTCAATGTTTATGTTGTATGTATTTTGTTTACTTGTCCGTATGTGAAAAGGCTGTGTTATTTCATATCTTATTAACATAAACACTATGGCTTTTGTACTTAATTTTATAACATTCACAATTCAATATATTATACATATTATAAATTATACTCTGAAATTGAAAAAATATCTTTGATGAAAATATTTGTATGTTAATATTTATATCGCCTATCTTTTTATTACTACTCGACATCTACTATTGGTAATAAAGTGAAACCCTCTTAAAAGGCTTTATGAAGTGGAAAAAACTTTTTAAGTGGGAAAAAAACATTGTAAGTATTATGTTATATAATGTTACCGTTCAAGCAAACATCTGGAATCTCAAAATGCTGTTTTTATATATATTAAAATTTTAATGTTGGACGTAAATTACAGATTGCATGCTTTTCAAGTTTATCCATTGGTATTACTGTTGTTATATCGGTCTTACTAATAAATTTGATGTAAATTTTATACGATTGACAAACAATCGTGAATGTAAAAACCTTACTAATAAACTGATATTTAACAACCATAAAAAGTTATACATATTGTTTATATAGCGGAAAAGGGTGGTTTATTTGTTGTATAAACTTGAAATTTCTCATTGAATTTTGGAATATTTCCAAGGTATTTTAAATGTGCTTCATATACATCTACAAGATGTCGTAAAAACAAATACCATTTGTAATATAAACAGTTCAAAGATAACAAATCAAATCAAACATTTCGTTTACTAAATAATTATAATAACGTAAAAGTTTTGTGTATATATGATGCTCGTCTTGCGACTCACGCGATCATTTGGCATATATATACATGACGCTCGTATCAAATAGGTTAATTGGAATATTTTAATTTCAAATGTGAAAAAAGTTGAAAAAAAAAACACATGAATTTTTACTACATATGTAAAAAATTGTGGAGAATACAAAATTTTTACAACATATTCCTTTTATTTAGGGAATATGCAAGAAAACTGTTAGGTACTTAATTTTTTTTCTCATTTATATAATAAAAAAATTATAACAATAATTCTCAGTAAATAATTAAAAAAAAAAATCATTTTGGTTTCATTGATTTTGCAAAATAATCATTGATTTCTTGGATATGTTATTCACCTACACGTGCATAAGCCATTTATGTTATAAAAAAACATCACTTTCATGGAATTCTTGTTAAATTCAAGCAGGAACAGTTAATTGTTAATTATAAAATAACATGTCAGAAATAACCCAACTTTTTCAAGATGGCAACATCATGTGTCAGTCTGCCAAAATGCAATGTTGCCAGCTCTTTCGCAACCAGTTAAAGAGTTTTTTTTTTCGTAAGAATTAAAAATAGAGTTTGTACTGTCTTTATTCAATGTGTAACAAAAACGCTCTTTAGGTTGGGAAGTGTTTTTTATTAGTAAGGCAGTAAGTAATTTAAAAAACTTGAATCTTTCTTTCAAATATCTGTGTCCAACAGTTTCAGGGAACCAAAAAAGTGGGAACCTTGTAAGAGTGTTATACTTTTAAGGATTCCTGTACAAATAAATGTCTTGACAAATTCATAACCAATTATTTTTAAGATTTACATAAACATTTACAAGATATGTATGTACTTAATGTATTTTTATTTAGAAATATTGTATTATTTTCTTGACCACATAATATCATGCATCAGACCAAAGAACTGATTACTATTAAAAAATTACACAACATTCATCACAGTGATTCCAAAAGTGGGCGGTACCGTTCCTAAGGGACATCTGAAGAGAAGATAGGTATAATGCGGAAGGCCAAATGTTTTTTCTTGTATAATCAATTACCATAGAATACCTACTCAAAATAATTATTTGGAAAATCTTTTTAAAAACTCCTTAAAATGGATTGAGGATAAGCTGTGGGTGTAATGGTTGCCTTGTTCAGTTGTCAAAGTGATTGCCCGCTTAATCCCTCAGGCCTCGAGCATATCCTGTCAGATGGTCAGATTATTTCCGCTGTGCAATAAAATCCAAATAAATGGAATATTTCTAAATGTATCCAAAAACTAAAAACTGTTTTTGAAAGGTGATAAAATATGCTTTCAAATTTTATGATCTGATATATTCACGTAATTTTTTAAATATAAAAATTAAACTTAAAAAAGTCTTAAAATTGGGTTACTTAAGTTTTTTCTAATTAAAATGACTTATAATGAAAACAAATAACAACACATATTTTATTAGATAAATGTATTATAAACATCATTGGCACCTCACTTTTTGTCATCTCTAATGCAAAAATTATTCTAAAAAAATTGCAAAAGTTGAATTTTTTCTTTTTCAAATTGTGTTCGGAAACTTTGATCTCATAAAGTTGTATATTTTGATTGTTTTGTGGTTATCTTTTAGATTTTCCTATAAAACGTGGTGTTTTCTTTTCCTAAAACCGTTCAGATCATATTTCTTACCATGATAGTAAGGGAGACACAATGTATTCTATGTATTTTTTATTTTTTAACACTTAACCTTGTGCATGGGGTACCTCAATTACCCCTAACGGTAACACAAGTTTTTTTTGCATTTCTGCTTGCCGAAGGTTAACGCTTGAAAGAGAAACAAAATGGGTTAGGAGCATTGAGGATAGTTTTAGAGAGGGACGAAATTATAATTTTACTTGGGAATCGCTGATTTAAACAAATAATGTAATTTCATGCCAGTAAAATTTTTTTAATGTATTTATTTTATTTACAGGCTTGACAGATTTGTATTTATTTTTTTATTGCTATCACTAATTAAGATAATGCTCGGTTTCATCTTCTATAATACATAATAAATATTGCCAGTAAATATTTCCAAAATATTGTTTAAATATTTCATCTTATTATGGATCCATTTCGACAAAATGATTTTTATTTTTTGCAATTTTGTTTGTTTGTGATTGCGACAAAATTAATTTATTTTTATTGTGTGTACTTAAGAACAAGTTTTAGCCTAGCTCGTAGTACTTAATATCTATTTTATTAATTCTAATCTTAAGAATTTAAAGAAATATTAAACATTCAGCTGTAAATTTATGTAAATGTCTACTAAACAATTTCATGACAACTTTGAAATAGATAATGAGCAGATGGATTCATATCAGTGAATTAATTCAATGAATTCAGCTAAGAACAAATTCAGTGAATCAATTTAGTGAACAAATTCAGTGAATCAATTCTTTGAATCAATTCAGTGAATCAATTTTGTGAATCAATTCATTGAATCAATTCAGTCTGATTCAAAGCGGCAAATGAGTTACATTCGGTGAATTAATTTGCTTTATAATAATAGTTGGTTCATTAATTCAAATTGATTTTTGACATAACGATGGTCTCAATGAACAATGTTGGATATTCAAACTAAATAAATGCAAATTTTCTTGCAATAATTTTTATCAAGACCAAGAAATGTAGCCGTGATTTGATGTTTTGTATAAACTCCTATTTGTATCACAGGTAAAATATATATTACAGCTCTTGTGTAGAGTTGCCAATTTGCACATTCGACATCGTTGGGACTGTCAAATAACAACTTGCAGTTGTTTAAAGGAATTAATTTTGATAAAACATATCATTTCTGTAATTATAAAAAGATGCACTATGAAAACCTTATTCATATTTTCTATTCTGTCAAAGCCAGGCGGACTAAAGGTTTATGGAATTGTCACATTAAAAATACTTATCTATGCATTGATAAAACTACTTGCTAATCTGACTATGTGTGAATTAAAAATGTCTAGGGCAGTGGTTCCCAACTAGTGGTATGCTTACCCCCACCACCATACCGATTCTGTGCTGTGTGGATTGTATGGACATTTTGGCCACAAGGGATACGTGAGTTTGGGCTCTTTCTCGAAGGAAAAACTAATTGGCAACCACTGGTCTAGTGTATTTGACATTTCGTTATGTGTAAGTATTTATAATTATTTAGTAATGAGTGTAACGTTGACCTCAGGAGAGATTCTTCGTGAGACATTAACAAATACATAATGTTTTTCATGAGAACTCTTTCGTTGTTATTCTCTTTCTCACACGTCTCGCATGAACACGAAAGGGACAGAGAATATCAGGAAAGTCAAATGTTTCCATTCAGACACCCGTAGGAATTGAAGATGTACTTACTTTTTTATTGTATGGAATAAAATAGCTTCTAAATTTTTTGTTGTAAGGAATAAAATAGTTTTTCTTTTTTTTTTTATTAAAGGAAATAAAGGTTTTCTTTCTTTATTATTGTATGAAATAATATGAGTTTCTTTATTTTTTATTGTATGGAATGAAGGAGTTTCGTTTCTTTTTTTATTGTATGAAATAAAAAAAAAATTTCTAGCATTTGAAAAAAAAAACGTGATCTTTATATTCATTGAAGAGAATAAAAGATTTTCTTTCTTGTTTTATTGAATGGAGAGTTGAATGAAGAGTTTCTTTCTTTTTTTTTGTATGGAAAAAAACAGTTTCTTTGTTTTTTATTGTATGGAATAAAAGAGTTTTATGTATAAAATGTCATTATTGAACACCCGAAAGGAAGGGACCTGTAACATACGATGCTCATAAAATGACTTATGATGAATCTGTCTTATCACTAAGTCTAATCTGATATTTATTTAATGTTCTTAGTTCACAAGACTAAATTGCACTATTATTATTTTTGCACAAAGTTGTTGTTAATTTTATTTCCATATTTTATTATTTTAATGTTAAAACTGAACAATCACTCTGAAAATGCCAAATTTCAAGCAATATTAATGTCTATTTATTTTAATTTGATACCCCGTAATAGCACCTGGCTGTGCAACATTGTGAGGCGGGTTAAGGAAAGGGCAGTAGATAGGCCCGGATTAATTGAGAGAAGAAAGACAAAATAAATGTAAAATATTTTGAGTTTTACCTTTTATTTTCTGAGAAGAAAGCCTTGCAATTTTGAACTATTATATGTATATTTGTTATTGTACATTCTCAAGATGAAAATGTAAAATGAATTGAGTCATAATTGCCAAAACATTGTAAGCACCATTACATTTTTTTTTAACAATAAGTTTGTATATTTCTAATGGATCTATAAAATATGATTTTATTGAATAGGTCATATTTATTTTTTTTTTTTTTACATGAGCTCCACACAGGAGGCCCTGAGGAAAATAATTTCCCTCAGGGCCTATGTCATCTTTGGGGATGCTGTGTGGAGGTTTTTTAAGGAAAGGAAGGAGAGGAGAGTTCTGGGAAGGAAAAGGGTTTAATGGGTGGGTAGGAATCTGGGGTTCAGTATGTCCTGGTCATCCGCCTCCAAGACCTAGACAAACCTCACCCCATGAACCCGGGCACCCCTGCTAAATCACCAAATGTAGCGAACCACTTGGGGTGACCTATGGCAGAGGTGTTGGTAATCCAATAAAGGTTCCTGGGGCGGCGGTACCCATTCCCACCTCCCAAATTTATGAAAATGAAATGAAATCACCGCTCTTTCTTTCAATGTTAGACATCACATTTTAGTGTTAAAATGGCGCTTATAATATTTTGACAATACTTAAGGCTTGACATTTACTAAATATTGTAAAACTACCTGATTCTTATTGTTATCTCTGATATGTGCTTATGTACTTAATAATGTACCTAACCTAAATAATTTCTAATGAAATCAAATTAATTAAAATTTGTAACCTAACCTAAATCAATTATTTTAAGGAACATTAGTATTAGTACTAAAAACTTAGATCTTTATACAGGGTGTTAAGAGACATACTTGAATTACTTTAACCAGTGATTTCTGACCATAGACATACAAATAGGTAGACGAGAACTTACAGATGAGGGGTAAAAACCAACTATGGCGGGACGAAGAGAGGAAAGAGACTTGTGATTCGCCAATAAATCAATCTAACAGTATATAGGCACCTCGCACTATAATATCACCATTTAGTTCTTGAAAGTAAAATCTGCTTTTGAATGAATAGACCTTTTTATATGGGAGCGCGAATTGCATGCCACGTTATGAACAGATGTGTCAAGTCCAAATTCGCAAAGTAAGGTTCTGAGTATTTTCATAGTCGAATATTTTGTTTCCGTAGACACTTTTACAAATGTTTCATGATTTACTTACCCCAGTAAACAGCGGCTTTGTGTTTCGCGTCGCCATGTATCTCGATGTCATAGTATGTGTTCCATAGCATACAACGTCCGTGCGTAAAATGTACGATAAGAGCTCGACACTGGTTCGGACAAGAATGATGACGTCACATTTTTTAGATTAACGCGGGGCTCTCGCAATGGGAGGGGGAAATAACACGCCTTTTAGCATGTAAGGGCACGTCCATATATTTTGTATGTCCGTGTTCCTGACATTATTTGGAATAAAAAAAGTAATCGAAATTTAGGACTCCGGTGATATTTTTGTTTTTTTTTGTTCTATTAAACATTAAAAAAAATAGTAGGTATTGGACAGTTAGGGGTAGGGTGAGGGGTTGGGGTGTTGAGAGATGATACATGGAAGAATTTTTTATTTGTCTGATTTTGAAGAACAAAAATTATGAAGAAAAAAAAATCATTGAAAGTCTCCAGAAACCAAAATTTCATTTACATTTTTTAGACCAAATAATGTCAGAAATCACTGGTTAAAGTAAGTCAAGTACGCTCCTTAACACTCTGTATACTTGTGTTCTTATTATCATGACATCTACTAGTACAAGTCTAGTATCTATGCAAAATTTAAAGCACAGCGCACAAATAATTATTCAACTTCGTGCACAACTGCTGATTTATAGTTACGAATGAATTAAGCAATTTAGTTGGTTTTTCTATAAGTATGGCCGCACAGCAGTTTTCATAATGCATATATTTAATGTGGGAACTCTTTAACTGTTGAGTCTTTCTTTATAACATACGTAAATTGAATTAACTACTTCAAACACTTTTGGTGATTTTTTTTAAATTGCACAAATTAGTAAATTCATTTATGTTACTCATACAGTGTTACACGTATAAATTGGCGAAAAAGGAGGGCGCTAGTCTATGACATAACGATAGTAGGTGCGTTTGCCAGAATTAAATATAAATACATTCAGCCTTACTAATAAAAAAAAACACTTAATGACCGTTAAATGGTATTTCTGTTTGGTGACCGTTAAATGGTGTTTCCGCAACGATACTAATAACTGCTAATAACATAATTAAATTTTTATGTTGGCTGCATTGAACTTAAGTAGATTTACGCAAGCGCGGGGGCCATGTTTTTCTTTCATTTGTCATGTATTTTGAGACAGGTATTTTGAACACAGTTCATTTAATGTTTTTAACTAAGTTAATTTTTACAACGTTTTTTAGTAAGGCTGATAGCGTTAGTTCATGTTCACGCCACCGCCAACTTATGCATGCACTGTAGAATGATAATTTCTTACAGGTAGTTTTAAATAACTATTATGTATGTACAATCTTAAATTTAATAACAACCCAATGCATGTTCAAGATTTAACAATATCTTACCAAAGGTTACAATAACTGACTCGTTAGCCGACTCTTTGACCGGACCCAGTCCTCAAAATTCTAAATGAACCATATTTTCAACAGCGATCTTCATGTAGCGGCAATTGTAAGCAAATGGAGAGTAATAGAGATGTGCTGTTAAACCGTAGATAATAAAAATAAGGGAGATAAGCCATGACTCATTATTAGTACGAAACCGTGCTCACAAAGTGTCACTCTGTCGCAGTTATTATCATAGTTCAGCGACGGTCAGAATGCTTCCATGCCGTATCTACTTTTGTTTCTATTATCCATGGGTGAGGCTTCAATTAACTTCAAGTTCAGTACAAACGGGAACCTGACGAATCTACATCACATAAAGAACCCGAAAAAACTAAATATTAAATCTGAGCTTTTTTTTTTAAAATTTATTTCCACTTTTTTGATAACTAAAGGGTTAAAAAAACTTTTGGATGCATTTTAATGCAACCAATAAAAAAAATTGACCGTGGTGATTCTAATTTCAGACTCGATTTTCTCGAAAACGAAAACTTAATTCAAAAAAAATTATACTGTAAAATCGACTTCAAACGTGATGTTGGATAGGAATTTCTGGACACTGAGAATAATACAAATACCCTGGTTGGTTCCCGGCAATGAGTTGATTTTGTTTTGCTTTGACGGGTCAGTATTCTAGTATTAAGTGGATGGTATTAAGCCCTTAGCGCCCTTGAGGTGATTTTTCACAAAAATGGCGCTCTACAAATTGTCCAATTATTATTATTATTATTATTATTAAGCAACAATGAACCAATCCACAAAGATCTACTTCTGAGATATTTTAGACTTAATGCCTCGAGCACATTTTGTCAGGTGACAATATTTTTCTGTTTTGTAATAAAATCCAAATAAATGGAATATTTCTGATCATATCTGAAAACTAAAAACTGTTTCTGAAAGGTGATGAAATAAACTTTCAAATTTTATTTTCAGAAATAAACATACAATTTTAGAAATAATCAAATTTTGAATGCAAACTTTAAAAAAAAATTTATATGGCTCACCTTACGTTTTTTCTAACTAAAATTACTGATCACAAAAAAACTAAAAACACATATTTTATTACACAAATGTATTATGAATGTTTCTGTCACCTCACTTTTTGTCGTTTCATGTAAAAATAATGAATAAAAAATTCACAAAGTTTAATAAATTTTTCTCAAAATTTGTTAACTTTGATTTCATAAAGGTGTACATTTGAACTCTTCTGTGGTTAACTTTTAAATTTGAATATAAAGAATGGTGTATTTCCTTTCTAACACCGTTCAGATCATATCTCTCACCGTGACAGTAAGGGAAACGATTTCTTTGAGACCTAAATGAGCTGTTCCCAAAAGCAGAACAAATTGGCATGAGAGGTTAAAGTAAATGTGTCGGTAAAAAATGTGATATTGCACAGATTTTTGGTAGTTCAAAAATATTCATGGGGTATTTCACGATCCTTTTGATATCTTATCCATAAGATAATGAAAATTAATAAATAAACAAATAAATTCTCACAATCGGTAGAAAACTCGGCTAACTTATCCGATGTATAGCCTACTATTCATAGGTTTGAGTACCGAATAGTAAAATTAGACTTTATAAATAAACTGTAAATCTGAAATATACGTTATCCTATCGATAAGTTATCACAATAATTAACAAATATAGATGTATAAATGGAGATTACAAATTTAGTGTTTATGTTATTAAACATTTCGATATAATCTTTTAAAAAAATCAATCAATTTCTGACGGATGATTTTTTTCCGTGTATATTCTTTGTTGCATAACATGATACAGTCCATAGATGAATGTTGGTTTATTCCTACAATGATAGATGGCAGTTTAACGTTAGCACTGGGGGTAGATTCTTTGTTGCATAATACTGTCCAAAATTGTGTATCTTCAAACTTTGTATTGGTGAATATCTGTAAAATATCATCTGTAAATAATGTAAGTTAAATTAATAATAATTATTGAATGTTTGTGCATTTTTCCTCATTATGTAATATGTGTGTGTCTAAATTTAAAACATTGTGTTTATTCAGGGTCTAATGTTTCAAATATTTTAATAAAATTGACATTTAAAAAAATATATTCAGTTTTATTTGTTACATAATATTTCTACCTTTTGATTTATATATTTATTTTACAGTGTAAGTGCACAATGCTGTAGAAATAAGATCCCTGAGGCTTGTGTATGGTAAAACCGTCCGTGTTACTAATGTGAAGGTCATGAAAGAGTGCAAGACTTATAAGAAAGGAACACATAAAAAAATGGATGGTTTAGATATTTGAAGGGGATTTATTATTTATTTTCAGATACTCAGGACAGTGGCGTAGCGTGGGTGTCGACCGCCCTGGGCGGAGGAAAATTTCGCCGCTCCCTTATTTGGGTACTTCAAGCGCTGGGGGGTGGGGGTATATGTGAAAACCTGGCGAATTAAAACTACACTCAGAACATGAGAATGGTTTTTCTTTGATTCTGGCAGCACATACCTACATAGTCTGCAATTAGAATATTATAACTGCACTTCGAATAAGAGAATGTTTTCAGCAGATGAAACCACAACATAAATTTTGCATTCTGTAAACAAGGTTTAAATTATTTCTGTATACGGCGAATTAAAACTACACTCAGAATACGAAAATGTTTTTTTTTATTTTTTATTTTGGCAGGACATACAGAGTCTGCAACTAGAATTTTACAACTGCACTTCAAATAAGATAATGTTTTCCTTCGAAATGTGTCAGCAGATGAATCCACAATTGGAATTTTACATTCGCAACATAAAATTGGTTTAAATGTAGTCTGTATGCGGTGAATTAAAAGTAAACTCAGAACATGAAAATGGTTTTTCTCTGGCAGCATATACAGAGTCGGCAACTAGAATTTTATAACTGTATTTCGAATAAGTTTATGTTTTTTTTTCGAATTATGTCAGCAGATGAATCCACAACTGAAATTTCATAATATTCTGAAAACTGCTTTACCCTTCGAATAATAAGAAAACAATATCTTTAAACTTTTGCCTGTTAAAGTTTGCGTACAAAATTTCCGGATCTTCCCTTGCATTTTTTTTTTTTTCAATTATTTCTGGCTTTCACCCTTCAAGGGTGTTCTAGGCCATCATTTAAAATTACAGAGGAAGGAAAGGAGAATTTATATATTAATTTTATTTAAATGTACAAATTTCTGAATTATATGGAAGATTGGAGTCGAGTTCAGACTTAGAAGGGATGAAATGTTGAATGGAGGGGAGGCAATTTTAGATAACGCTTGATAGAAGAGAGGATATTTATTTAGAGAGGGACAACCAAAAAATATGTGATCTAAAGTGCCCACATCTAGACCACAGAATGTACAATCTGGGGAGTCAAGGATGTGAATTTTAAAAAGGTGAGAAGGAACGGAACAATGTCCGATTCTCATTCGAATAAGTGAGGAAATTTCTTTTTTGGAAAAATGGGGGAATTTTTGAAACCACGGTTTTGATGGGATAGTCCTTTGTATTGAGGCGTAGTGGGCTCCCTTGGATTGACTAGCAATATTCCAATACTCCAAACATTGCGGGATCTATCTTTGATGATGGAAAAAATATCAGATAGGGGAATATGGTTTATGAGGGTAACAATAGGGTTGGACGCTCCTTGTTTTGCCAAAGAATCCGCAATATCGTTACCCACTATGCCAACATGTCCAGGGATCCAAACAAGAATTACGGTTTTTCCAGAGCTTTGAATGGAGGCTATCAGCACTCTAATAAGGCATACAAAGTGATCATCAGGATGAAGAAGAGGACAGGATTTAAGTTTTTGGAGGGAGCTGAGAGAGTCAGAGAGAACAAGGGAATGTTCACAATTATTTTTTATTATATATTTGAGTGCTTCAATTATTGAAATGCACTCAGCAGAAAATATTGAAAATTGGTTTGAAATAGAATAAAATATTCTGTCATTAGAATTATTGTGGTAAACGTTGATACCTATACCACAATTAGGAGAGTCAGGAGATTTGGAGCCATCAGTAAATAAAAGAGAAAGTTGGGCCATTTAGATGAAATAATGTCATTGAACATATTATTGACAGTACGGGCTGGGAGATTGGAATGACTTTTAAGGATGCCGATCCCTTCTAAAATCGTTGGGGATAAGGTGACGTGACTATATTTTAATTTAAACAAAGGAAGAAGATCATTTTTGATAATTTGAAGCTCTGATAGAGAGCGAAAATTTTTACAGATGGCAGGAAGAGGTTTAGTTCGAGCTCTGATTGTAGATGATTGTGTTGAGTCGTTGAACAACGAGACTCTGGGAATAACCTGATGACATTTAGAATTTAAACATTTAAGAACAAATTTGTCAGCAAACAGTTGACCCCTTAAATAAAGTGGGGGATCAGAACATTCCACTTGAAGGGAATTGATAGGGGACGACTGCATCGCTCCAGTTATTATTCGCAATGACTTCGATTGACTTTTGTCTAATTTACTGAGTGCATTTTTGGATGCAGTACTAAAAAGTGGGCACGCATAGTCGAGATGACTTCGAATAAGTGCATTGTAAAGCAACTTAATGCAGGTAGGGTGAGCACCCCACCAAACGCCAGTCAATGATCTGATGATATTTAAATTTTTTTCACATTCAGTAACTATGTTGTGAATATGGGAAGACCATTTACCTAAGTTTCCTATCAAATGTTACTCCCAAAAATTTAACTTCAGAGGCGTTAGGGATTGGAGAGTTTTTAAATAAAATTTGAACAGGAGGATTTTTATGACGGTTTGAGAAGGTGACACACTGACTCTTTTGGACTGAAAGTTCCAGACCATTTAAAGTGAGCCATGTGCAAAGGGCTTCCATGGCTTCATTAAGATATTTGACGGCGAGTGGGATGATTTTGGATGATAAGAAGAAAGCTAAGTCATCTGCGAACTCAATAACTTTTACTTGGGGGGAATAGAGACATGCATATCGTACGTGTATATATTATACAGTATGGGGGATAATACATCGCCTTGGGGTAAACCCTTCCAAATTGATATACTCTGAGGAGTAATATCTGGTAGCTCAATGAAAATTTTTCTATCAAGAAATAGATTAATAATAGATTGGACAAACATGGGCGGTAGGCCGAGGCCTAAAAGTTTTTTTTTAAGGATTGAAATGGAAACATTATCAAAGGCGCCTTCTATGTCAATAAAGACTGCAAGACATACTTCATGATTAGAAATGGATAAATTAATATCAGTACTGATGATGGCAAGGTTATCTTGCGTAGATTTTTTTTCCTTATTCCAAATTGAGATGGAGAGAGAAGCTGATTACTTTTGACAAAAAATTCTAACCGGTTTTTAATTAATTTTTCATAAATTTTACTGAGGGTAGATGAAAGAGCAATTGGCCTGTAGTTGGATCCAGAATTGGGTGATTTGTTTGATTTTAGGATTGGGATGATTATTTGAGTACTCCAGTCATCAGGCATTATGCCAGTCTGGAAGATTTTATTTAAGATGCTTAAGAAGTGATTTAGAACATTATCATTACTTTTTTTGATAATGCTATAAGGAATACCATCTCTGCCTGGAGATGAGTCCTTGACTGTTGATAAACAATTTTTTAATTCAATTAAAGTGAATGGAGAGTCTAGCCAATGATCAGACATAGGAGTGTTGTGGATGTGAGTTATTTCATCTAAGAAGGGGGGGGCAATTTTGTCCAAGAACTCATCTATCCATTTAGAATGAGACGCTCGAGGAGATGTTGAACTGAAGGAGGATCGAAATCTTCGAATCATAGACCAAACTTCCGAAATTGGAGTATTCGGAGATACTGAACTGCAGAAGTTGTACCACCCGGATCTTTTTTTTGACCTCAATACCCTTTTGGCATTGGCTTCGGCATTTTTGTATATAATATAGTTCTCCATAGTCATATTGTGACTATAGGAAAGAGATTTAGCTTTCCGAATTCTCACTACCTTGGAACATTCCTCATCCCACCAGGGAGTCGGAGGGAGTTTTTTGAGAGATTTGGTTTTAGGGGGAGGATTTGATTTATTTATTGCAGTTATGAGCATTGATATTAAAGTTATCGTAGTCATCTTTGACAGATAATATATCGGTAGAGGGTAAATTTTGTATAAAGTTATCCATATGCAAGTTAAATTCATCCCATTTGGAGTGTTTTGTTTTAATCTTCGTCGAAATATGGGACTTGTCTGAATGGAAAGAAGTTTGATAAGTGATGGTGATCGGAAAATGATCACTGGAGCAAGGATCGGGGCACACCACCCACGAAGAGAGAGGTGCCAGATTTGTAGAGCATATGGAGAGATCCACTGCACTGGGGTTTGTGTTGGGGCGAGAGATTCTCGTAGGAGATCCGTCGTTCAAAAGGAAAAGGTTGGATTCATCTAAGAAATCCATCACACTTCGACCGTCTCGATCAGAGAAAGCAGAACCCCAGACGGGGGAATGGGCATTAAAATCGCCCAATAAAAAGAAAGGAGGGCTTAGTTGACGGACAATTTGCAACCAAGCTTGCTATTGAAGTGCGATGTTGGGGGAATATAGATAGAAACAAAAGATGTGTCCTTTATTTTAGCTGCAACCATTTGAAAGTCAGCATTGGGGGGTTTGATATTATTTATTGGGAAAAACGGTAGGGATTTTTTAATAAAAAGGGCAGCACCGCCGCCCGTACCTTCCGGGCGATCATCGCGAAGACAGGAATACCCTCCCACATTAAAGTGGGTGGATGGAGTAAACCATGTCTCCGAGACAGCAGCCACAGAAACAAGGTTTGAATTTAATAGGTTGAGAAGATTCGATTTGTTATAAACAGCACTGCGGCTATTCCACTGAAGAATTCTGACATCTTGTAGAGCCATTTTGAACAAATGATTTTAATGTGGAAATAATAGAAGCAGCGTTGGACGGTAAATTAGTTTGAGAAGAAATTAGGTCAATTAGAAGCATAATAAGAGTTTGTATAAATGAAGAATTATCTTGCGAGAGTTGTTCAGAAAGCTTTTGATGGTTTGTTGAGGACGAATTATAATTGTTTGCACACCCATTTGTGGCATTTGAAAGAGGAGAACCATTGGGATTTAAGAGAAGCGAGTTGTGTTGTTGCTGATCATATCCAGGAGCCGGTTTAGAGATAGGGTTTTTGTATGTGAATTTAGTTGAGCGAGAAGATGTTGAGGAGAAGGGGAGAAGGTTGGATGGAGAGTTACTGGATAAAACCTCGGCAAATGATTTTTTGACAGGCGGGAATAGTTTAGAAGCCTGCAGAAAAGACAAGTTCTCAGAGGCCATGGAAATTTTAATATTTTTTTGGCGAGAATTTTCAGGGCAAGAAGAGTGAATGGCGGAATGAGCGCCTGAGCAGTTAAAACATTTAGGTGACGAGAGAGAAGAACATTGGTCAGCCGTGTGGTTTTCTCCACATTTGAAACATCTGGGAGTGGATCTGCATGCAGATTTGGTATGACCAAAACGGCAGCAATTGTAGCATTGGGTGGTGGGGTAAGTGTAAATTTCAACTGGTAAGGAGTTGAAAAATAAATAGATATGGGAGGGAAGAGATTGTCCTTCGAATGTGATCACAACAGATTGGGAGGGCTTCCAGGAAACGTTGCCCTCAGAGGTGTCCTTATAATTTAGCCTCCTGGCTTTTATGGGATTGCCGATATGTTGAGGGGTTGAAAGAGAAGACAGAATTTCTGGAATGGACAGATCGGTCGAGATACCCCTGACCAGGCCCATACGAGTGACATTGAAAGTTGGGATGTACGCCTTGAATTTAGAATTAGATGTAATAAAAATGTTTTTGATGAAGTTGTTGGCGGCTGAACCTGAGAGAAATTCAACAGAGATTCGGAAGCGACCCTCGGCTTTTACACCTCCGGGCTTAATCGAAAGGTTCTTGTTGGTTGAAAGGAATTTACCAAATTCAAGAGGATGAATGGTTTTACCTTGCTCAGTTTTTTGCGCATAAACAATGTAGGGGCCACAGGAGTGAGTAGAGTAAAAATTGGTTGGAGGAGGTTGAGGAAGAGCTGGTGGATACTGGGAAGTAGAAGGAGAGTCATGCTTTACTCGGGAAGAGGGACTAAATTTCCTTTT
Source organism: Limnephilus lunatus (assembly GCA_917563855.2). Taxonomy (NCBI): domain Eukaryota; kingdom Metazoa; phylum Arthropoda; class Insecta; order Trichoptera; family Limnephilidae; genus Limnephilus; species Limnephilus lunatus. The sequence goes on along the minus strand of OU830593.1, from coordinate 2,336,652 downwards.
TTTTTGTGGAAGTTAGAATGACAGATTCACTGTCAGAAATTACAATATTTTCACCATCTGGAGGGTCAGGGGGAGGATCTGGGGGCTTTTTAGGATGTCCAGGAGGGAAATCCTCCTCCATTGTTCACAAAATTACAAAAAAAATATGTATGGAAAGTGACAGTAGTGAAAAAAAGGTTATAAATATCTGGAAATCAGCGAAGAAAAGTGACTCCTGGAAGATCAGAGGGGAGAAGAATTCTCAAGGAACAACACAACTTTATTGACCAGAAAACATAAAAATATTAGTTAAAATAATAAAAAAGATTATTTTTTTCCCCTTGCATTTTAAATGTTCCTTTTTTATTGATTATTTCTTTTTACCCTTTTGAAAAAATCAAAATTGTTCTAAAATCTAAATTAAATAATATTTCCCATGTGATCATTAGAACATTTTTGTTTCTAAATATTAAAATTTTGATATTGGGAATGTGAATTGGATCAAAAATACGTACCTGCGAATATTCGAATTAAAGTACTTAAAATAGAATGAACATAAAATTTTAAATACAGAATACTTTTCTTAAGAAAATTTGTAATAAAACTGTCTCTTTACTTTTTATCGCATTCATACAATTTTATTTTAAAATTTAACGTGTGGGACAATGTGCGTCTCCTGTGATTAAACGGGTAAAATTAAATCTATAAGTGGCGAATTAAAACTACACTCAGAATATAAAAATGGTTTCTCTTTGATTCTGGCAGCACATACACAGTCTGCAACTAGAATTTTATAACTTCCCTTCAAATAAAATAATTGTCTCCTTCGAAATATATCAGCAGATGAATACGCTGCATGAATACACTATTCTATATATTCTGAAAAAAATTCTGGTTTTAATTAATAGTGAATCTGTTTGCGAGTTCCTAGCTTTAATTAGTATTACTCTCATTATAAGCGTACAGTTTTCCTACGAATTACGAAATTTGTAGCATAAAAAATATGATAATTGACATTTATTAAAAAATAATAAAACAATGAGTTGGATTCGTAAACGAAAATATCGTAGAACATTTTCAAATAATTATTACACATTTAAAAAAAATAACACTTACCTACTGTAATTTATTTTTCTGATTAATAATAAATTCAAGCTCGAACAACGAATCAGAATAAATATAAGTATTTAAAGTGTAGCGGCATGCGGCGGCTTCTTCACACTTTACCGTATTTTTACCTTTTATCGTCAAAATTTACCGCCCCCCTTAAAAGTGCCGCCCGGGGCGGGCCCGCAGTACACTAAAATGGTTTTCCTTCTATCTTTGCAGCACATAGTCTGCATCTTTCAAATCTTGCACGTGGAACTCGAAAATGGAGGAAGAAATTTCAATTGAAACTCTGTTCATCTACGGACCCAATTCGAAGGAAACCATTCCCGATTTCCACCATTGCAAGATATTCCTCGAGTTGCAAGATATGAAATTTTCAGACTACGTTCTGCAAATATCTGAGGAAAGCTATTTTCGTGTTTTGGGTGTAGTTTTAATTAAAACGAGTTACCGAAGACAGATTCACTCTTAATTTGATTTAGTTTTGAAATACATATGTAATTAATAAGGTTCAATTTTAATTTAAGCCAGTGGGCTCTTACCAGAATAATTCTTAAGTTAAAACAAGTCTTGTGTTCAGAATTTCAAAAAAATATCCAGATGCGGATGCATGTGGTGACGCATTTCGAAGGAAACCATTCTGATTTTCCAAGTGCAGTTAAAAAAATTAGGTCAGGGCCGCCGAGAGGGTATGTTGGCCAAGTCTGAAACTAGGGGCCCGGGCCTAAGGGGGGGCCCGGGACGGGCCCCGGATTTTTGACTAAAAAAAGCAAATGACTCTCGGAGCGGACGCGGGCCGGGCCCGAACGCTCCGTAGGCCCAATTTTGTGAGAAGATGCGGCTCAATTTTGTGTAGAGGCTATTACGTTCTTCGAAATCGTCCAAAAGTGCTTCAATGTATTCAGTTTAAGTCCACGAAGATGGGAAATTCTGCAAGAAAGCATTGGGTGTTCGCTTCACTCTCATTCTAAAACAAGATGGTCTGCAAGAGTTGACAACGTGCGGCCTTTTGCTGCTCATATTCCTGGACTGAAAGTTGCTCTTAGTAAGATTAAAGATTAAAGAGACTCACTCCTCAAACTTTGGCCGAAATTAAGGGCATCGAACAGTATATGAATACATTTGAATGTCTACTTATGTCGTCGACATGGTTTAAAGTGTTGTCTGAAATAAACTCCTGGAGTATATTTTTGCAAGCGAGACAAGCAACCCGGACGTGGAAGTTGTCAATTTGCAACACTTTGTTGAAAACCTAACTACCCTTCGTTCTAAGTGGACTACAATATTAGAAGAGCGTAAACTTGTAGCTGAGAATATTGGAATTTCACCAGAACTCCCAAAAAAAAGAAAAAGTTTTGGCTGATAAGAGTCATGAAAAACAGATTGATTGCCCAGAAGAGAACTTTAAAATGAATGGTTTTTATGTGTTGTTTGAGAGTGTCATTGGAAACTTGACCCGAAGATAGAAAACTGTCAACAATATTAATGAATTGTTTAAGTTTCTTTGGCAATACCTAAGTATGACTCAAGAAGAACTAAAAGAAAGGGTGAAAAACTGGTGTGATCTCAATAAAACTGATGTATCTGAAGAAGAAAAGATTTTTGAAATTGAACACTTAAAAACTATTCAACCAGGAAACTTTTCAGAACATTTAAATCCACTGCAGTTACTAAATACTCTTTCAAACCAAAAACTGTCAAATCTCTTCCCTAATGTAGTAATTGCCATTCGAATTTTCTGTACTCTGCCTGTAACAGTCTAGAGTGAAAAACTTTTTGCGTTCCACAATGGGTCAAGAACGTTTAACAAGTTTGGGAATGTTATCCTTAGAAAATGGTCTGGCCAGAAACTTGGACTTTGCTGATGTTATAAATATGTAGCTTTGTATACAAGAAAAGTAGAAAAGCAATATTGTAGATGACAATTTTTATTTGCCTATATTATTATGTTATAGTTTGTGAAATTTTTACTATAATTTTTAAAATATTCCAATTTAGTATTCCATTACTAACGTATCTGCGAGTGTGTTGATATTATAATAATTTAATTTAGCTTTAAGATGTAATGAACAACAAGGAATATGTAAATACACACACAGTAGCCTAAGACAATAAACACAAGTATTTTATTTTGAGTATTCACCATTGAGGGAAATAATTTTACCAAGTCTGTGGACATCTTCAATTTATCTTTAGACAAATACAAAATGCTGTTACTGAGGCAGTTCAGTTATGTAAAATAAATACTGTATATTTCTTAGTAAAAAAAATATATACCTTTTATATTTATTGGTAAAAGAAATATATAATATTTATATTTTATTTAATCAAGTGTAATTTTTAAATTGTATATGTAAAAGCCCCGAAAAAGGGCGTAAATAAATAAATTAATAACCTTTTAAACATTTCCGTTGAATAATTATGCTAAATTCGAATGATTGGTATAAGATAATAGAAAATAAGAAAAGGTAATGAAATAGTATTTCTAGCAGTAGCAGGTTAGCATGACATTTTTAATTGTTTTCTCTCTCCCCCCCCCCCCCGGTAAGTTGGGGGGAAGGGGCCGGTATAGTCTACTAGACTTGGGGCCCAGATTGGCTGTCAGCGGCCCTGAATCAGGTTGCATACTATGTGGTGCAAAAATCTGAGAAAAACCGTTTTTGAGTTCTGGATGCAGTTTTGAACGTGGGGAAACGCAGATAGAAAGTTAAAACCAGTTTTGTTCTCCAAATGCAGGGTAAATTTCGAAACCGTTCTAAAGTTCCGGGTGGAGCTTTCAATTCTAATAAGCTGCAAAATTCTGAGGAAAATCATTTGCTGGCGCGAAAATATAATTTTAATAACCCTTTCTTAAGTTAAAACCAGTTTTGTGTTCAGAGTGTAACAATACAATTTCAATTGTGAGATAGTAAAGGTGTGAGTCCCTAGCTTTGATTAATAATGCACGCAGTACACGAAAATCGCTTTACTCCGATTTTTGTAGCACATATTCTGCAACTTTCAAATCTTACACGTGGAACTCGAAAATGGTTTCCTTTGAAAATTCATTTAAAACTCTGTTTATCTGCGGACCCATTTCGAAGGAAACCATTCCCGAGTTCCACTATTGCAAGATATTCCCCGAGTTAAAAGATAAAAAAGTTTAAGACTATGTGCTGCAAATATTGGAGGAAAACCATTTTCTTGTTGTGGGTGTAGTTTTAATTAAAACGAGTTACCGAATACAGATTCAATCTTAAATTGAAACCAGTTTTGAGGTGAGTTTTAAATTTGAGTAGCACACCGTACACTCCAAAATTCGGAGGAAAACCATGTGCTTGTTCCGTGTGTAACTTTTATTTAAGCTTTTGCATTCTAACACGACTCACTCTTAACATAAATCTGGAAAAATGTGAGATTAGTATAGGCCGGGTCAATGAATAAATACACCGTCAGGACGCCATACCCACTTAACGTCGCCAATCAAAAAACTTATTATTTTTCAAAATTAGTTATGATAATTCTATGGCAAAAATCTGATTTAAGGATTACTAGTTTATCAATTATACTTGTACATATAGTTAAAATATTAAAAAATATACAGTTTCTTTATTTTTAGTAATCCTCAAACTAGATTTTGGATGATACCCAACCTAATATTGGATAAAATAATTTAGGTATTGTGATTTACAGCGCTAGTAATGCGAAGGTGACTTCTTATCCAAAGAATCGACAACTGATCGAAATCTGAAGGCGCTCTTACATTTGGTAGACGAATTGTCTTAGCTTGCAAAACTACCCCAGTGTAAGCAGCTAATCGTTTAGAGTAAATACTGTAAATAAATTCGAAATGCATATTTCGAATTCATAAAAAAACGTTTTTATAATTCCCCTAAATATTTATTCATGCACACAAAACAATGATTGAACATTTTTCTTCAATCAGTTATTAATCGATACTGGTGTAATTGTATTAAAGTTTGGCGTCTATAAGAAAAGTGAACTATCAAATCACTTAACTTTTTTTTAAATAATCTTTCAGCACTAATAAAAACGCTAGCAGAATAACAACTTTTTCACTAATACACGCCAGTCAACAGATAACAATTCACTTCACGAGTTTACGTCAATATACGAACGATATTAGAATCACAATATACGAACGATATTAGAATCACAATATACGAACGATATTAGAATTACAATATACGAACGATATTAGAATCACAATATACGAACGATATTAGAATAACACAAGGAATATTGCAGGGAAATAAATACCCGACCGAGCAATACTTGGAGCTAGGAACGAAAATAAAAATAAAAAAAACATTTTTGGCAATGGGAATCCTTGACCAACCGAGCCATAGAGCTGACTGTTTATTTAGCTCTATGGCACGCCATAGAGCTAAATAAACAGTCAGTGTTCGAGTGTAAAATATTTTTGCGGCAATTTTGCACTTTCGTAAGTTTTTTATTCGCGTTCGAGTGTCACCCCCCTCGGGTGGCACCCGGGGCGGTCCGCCCCCCCCCCTTGCTACGCCACTGCCGCCAATTTCTTTAGTGAAGAAATACATGTTTTTTTAAATAAATTAATTATTTATCCTCGTTCACTGTATATTTTAATGTTTTTTTTTTTTAGTAACTACGTAATATATATTATTTTTTTACATTTTTATATGAAACATGTTAGGTGTATATTTATATAAAATAGAAATTATATTCATGGTTCTCCTCACTAGGAGATCCTGTGCTGAGGGGGACTATGCTTTGGATAAGTTTTCAGCGACTTCTATGGTTTAACTTCATGGTTTGGATAAGGTTTTCCAGAAACTTCTACGACGATGTTTTAAGTATTCTAATAAGTTCATTTTGCGATAGTTCCTTCAGCCAACATTTATTGCCCTTAATGTAGCTATTTTTGGTTTTAATTTGTTTGATACTAAGTGGGAGTTTGTTATGTAACTTTACTGCTAAAAAATCAGAACTTTTTTGTCCAAACGAATAGTTACACTTTGGTATAGGTATTAAGCATGTATTGTCTGTTTGTTTGGCTCTGGTTTTATGACCATGTGAGGTGTCTGCCTCCGAATCATTTTTGAGGTGATGTAATAAAATGTTTTTGGCATAGATTTTCTGTATGCTTGGAACATCAAACTGTTAAAAAATTTCTGTTGTTGACGTCCTTACGGGGACCTTTAGTATGGTCTTTATGATGCAATTCTGAGTTACCTTCAGTTGTTTTATGTGTTTAGATGCTGCTGAGCCCCATCCTATTACTCCACATTCCAATCGAGAGTGGCATAAAGCATAATATACTCTCTTTAAATCCCTCGTTGACAAGATGTTTCGTAATTTTTTGAAGAAGTAGACGAGTTTTGTTAGCTTTTTTGAGGTTCGATTAATATGTGATTCCACTGTAGTTTTTCATCAATCCCAAGATATTTAATACTTTTTGTTTGGGTTATATACGGGCAGGAACATTATGGAAAATTATTTTGATATTCATGTAAATTGAGGGTATGCTCATTCATTGGTTGTCCTCTTTTCTTTTTGGAGAAAGTTAGATATTTTGTTTTATTCACATTTAATGTAAGGGAGTTTACTCTTAGCCAAATTTGAAGTACAGCCAGGCTATGTCCCGCCTCCTTATAGGTGCTTGTCCAATCTTGTTTGTGGAATATAATAACAGTGTCATCTGCAAAAATAATTATGTTTCCACTGATGGGAAGATTCATAAGGTCAATTATATAAATCAGAAATAGTATAGGTCTTAATACGCTTCCCTGGGGGACACCGAATTTAATTGATGGAGTTTTGCTCTTTTTTTTACCAATTTGTACAATTTGTTCTCTTACAGTTAAGTAACTTCTAAGTAGGTTTAGAGTTGTTTCGGTTATTCCGTTTTTTTTAGTTTTATGTACAGTATTTCATGAGCAATTGTATCGAAAGCTTTTTGAAGATAAATGAAAACTGCTAAGCATTTTTTGCCTTCATCGAGTTCTCTAGTAGTTGTATTTGTTTTTTTTTTTTAAGTTTTCTTTATTCATTAGATTTTTCATTACATACATTGGGGATTTTTCGACCACCATGCTAGGCACGTGCCCGTGTTGTGGTGGTCGATTTTATATACAGTAGGTACATAAACAAATGAAATATGAAGAATGTGAAAGAATTAAGAAATTATACGCATAAAATTATATGATATTCAAGAATACAAAAAAATATAAAAGAATCTAAATTGCCGTAGTTGTTACATTAGCTATAGCGTCACCCGTACCCAGGTTTTTCCTAAAACCATACTGCGTAGGTGATAATATTTTATTAGTTTCCAAAAATGTAAGCACTTGTTTTTTATTAATTTTTCCAATATTATCGATAAAGGAGTTAAAATACTAATTGGTCCATAATTTGAAATATCATATTTGGGACCGTTTTTATAATACCCGATAGTTGCCACCCCTGAAATGATATTTTCCAACTAAAAAATTATATATTTTTTAACATTATTTAGCAAATTCAAATATAAGTTACTTCAAAAAATACCTTTAATAATAAATTGGCACGGATATCGAATTTATTTACAGTGTCGATTTTTTGTACAGTATATAGACAAGTAGTTTTATCCTTGATACATTTGAATGAAAATATGTTTTATACTTTTGTTATTCGGCGGTACATCCTCTCTGCACACCCATTCGGAGACATTTAGTTATATTTTGTGTAAGTAGGTACACCGTATTTTGTCTAAAATCGATTGCATATTGTATCTATATATTGTACAATTAGGGAGGCAGGTATGGGAACCCTCGCCCCGAGAACCTATTGGATAACCAAAACCCTACCATAGGTCACCCCAAGTTGTTCGCTACGTTTTGTCACTTAGCAGGGGTGCCCGGATTCATGGGGTGAGGTTTGTTCGGGTCTTGGCTGCATGGTAGGCCGGATCGGGGGAGAATGGTTGAGGAAGTCCCTTTGACTTCTCCAGCAGTACTCTCTCGGAACATCGCCTTGCACCGCAGTGGGAGGGATGGATTCATACGTCCGTCACTCCTGGACACTCTGACCCCCAGATTCCTACCCACCTTTAATTCCCTTTTCCTTCCCAGAACTTCCTCCCCTTCCTTTCCTAAAAAGACCCTTCACACGGCATCCGGAAAGATGACGTAGGCCTCCTGTGTGGAGGTAATGTAAAAAAAACGTATTTTCCCTAAAACCGACTGCAAATTGTATATAAGTATGCCTGGCAGCCAACTGTCGAGAGATCAACTATCATGCAACCATCAAGCACATAGACCACTACACTATTTATCAGTGAAAACATGTTTTTAGGCTTATTATTTTATTTTAACACTCTTTCTTTTTTATGTATCTTTGTAAAGCTGTTTGTTTTCCAAATAAAAATATTATTATTATTAATACTACTGTGGCTACCAATTATTTTTGACTTCCCACAAACGTCAATATATTTTTTTAATCGCTACATCGGGAAACATACAAATTCTCACGAGATAACAAAGCGATACTTACATGATCCGTATTATTTACAGTATTTATAATAGTAGTGGGTATTCTTACAGAAGTTTGATTGATGTGACTGGGAGTGGATAGGTAGGTGCTGGTCCTGGGAATCCCGCATACGAAGCTGATTCCAGAGCTCACTCCCCAAATAATGGCAAAAGTCTGTGGAGCTTCTAGTAGGGACGCGTGGATATATCGTTTTATTTTGGGGAGAGCTATGCGGGTTTGGAACTTATGATTAGACTTTATTTAATTAATAAAGTTGCCTTAAATGCCATTTTTCGTTTTCTAGTTTTCTTCCCAAACTGGCTTTGAAATCGAATTGTTTGTTTTTATAACGTATTGTGGATTAGTTTGTGGATATTTGTGGATATTTGCGGATATGTATGGATATTAAAGGTTATTTGTATAGATATTTCTGAATCTTAGAGACTAGAATCTAAGACTTATAAACAAACATATAATATTTGATCGAGTCAGTGTAAACGGAAAAGTTTTACGAGCAAGACATAAAAGAAATATATAGTTCTCAATGGCGGCATTTATGATTACTGGTGTCAGAGATCGCGATGTGGGCTAAAGGAAGCTGTGGACACTGCGCTGATTCGAAATTTATTAACCCCCGAAACAAGAGTAGGGTATTATAATTTATTTTTAATTCTCCAAAAAATAGGAAAAAAATTACTATAATGAGTGTATTTTTATGTTGACGACTAGCTTTTCTATGACGATTTAAAATGTGTCATTTTCGTTTTGCCATCAAAATGATATGTTCGTTTTTATACGTGAATTCGGCAGAGTTGACTTGCATCTCTCTAACACACCGCACCTTGACGTCTCCGTAGACCACTTCAATACTAATAGCCGTGACAATGATTTTGAAAGTACGGAATATAGTTTCAAGGATTTCAAGGATATATTGAAGTGTCGGTGAATTCCAAAATTAAAAAAAAAAGTCAAATGTCAATGCACTGATGGTTTTGATTTTGTTCTTAAACATATAATGCTGCAGTTCTTTTTTACACACCAAATAACAAGATGAAAATGAGACAAACGGTGAACGTATATCTGCTTCCTCAAAGGAAACATACAATCATTATCATACATCTCCCTCGAGTATATGTATATAAAGAAAATGAAACGCAAGGAAACGTAGGAATTTCGAGGAAACAGTCGTATTTTTTGTGTCTCAGCTTTTGTCTCATCATTATTTAATGCAGGGGTGGGGAGGGGAACCTTTTTACCGTTGGGCGCCATTTTTCATTTTCGGGGCTCGGGGGGTGGGGGGGGGGGGGGGGGGGGGGGGTGTCGGAATCATCAATTTATTATTACGACCTCATTTTGCCAAACAACGATTTTTTTATACCACATATTGAAAGAATTACTCGAACGAAAATTTTTATGTGTAAGTGCTTGAACAGACGTCATGTTGGAAAAACTCTACAACTAGAAATGTATGACTTTACTCGAAAATCATGGTTTCTTGAATAACGTTCGCAGAGAAGTTTGCATCTCAAATGTTAACGTCGCGTTAAGAACACAAGACTGGTTTTAACTAAAAAGTGATTCTGGAAAAGAGTCCACGACCTTAAATAATAGTTACGTACTTCTGTACAAGCAAGCAGTTTTCCCCCGAATTTTGCAGTGTATATTGTCTAACTCGAATTTATTTTGGTTTAAGGATGAATATGCATGCGGGGACTCATTTTGGTTAAAACTGCACTCTTAACAAGAAAATGGTTTTCCTCCGACTAATGCAGCACGTAGTCTGCAACCAACTTCACTTCTAACCCGAGAATGGGTTCCTTCGAAATGCATCGGAAACTGTCTGAACACAAAACTGATTATACTGTAGTGAATCTGTATGCAAGTCCCCAACTTTAATGAGAATTACATTCATAATAAACAAATGATTTCCCTATGAATTTGACAAAATATGGAGTGAAAGCATAAATTTACCTAAACTCGCACCGTTACAATGAGTTTTTTCGAATTATGTTAACATATTAATCCGGAACTGGAATTTTGATGGATCATTCGGAACGTGAAACTAGTTTTAACTTTAACGTGAATCTTTGTTCGAGTTCCCAGCTTTCATTAAAAGTGCACTCAGTACATGGCAGTACACGAAAATGGTTTTCCTCTAAGTCTGGTAGCAAATACTCTGCAACTAAAATTTTATAACTGCACTTCACACACCAGAATGGTTTCTGTCTAAATGCGTCATCAGATGAATACACACTGGTATTTCACGGTTACATTCTGAACATAAAACTGGTTTTAACCTAAGGGCGAATCTGCATTCAAGTCCCCGGATTTAATCGGGATAACACTCAGATTGTTGATTTTTTCTGAATTTTTCTGCATATAATATGCAACCAGAATTTTATATTTTACTCGGAACATAAGAACGGTTTTCCTACAAATGCGCCAGCGGATGAAACCGCAATTGGAAATTTTTACTGTGTATTCTGGTTAGCTTTAACTGGAGTGAATCCGTTTGCGAGTCTACAGTTTTGTGTATTAATGCACCCAGAATTAATAAACGGCTTACCTCCATTTTTTTGCAGCTCACAGCCTGCAACTAGAATTTCATATTGCACACGAGAACGTTTTCATTCAAAATACGTCAGTACATCGTCGAACAGTCAGTGACTGAGTTGGCATCGTGTTTGGGTCCTACCCTGGCGTCCCGCGTTCGATTCCTTGGCTGGCTAAGTCCTCCATCATGACACAAGCAACATTTTCCGCATAATATGGTGGTAGTAGGAGATTTTCAAATATTGTCGGTGTTTCATAACGCTGATGGGTTTCATACGTATTTGTGTTCTGGTCGCCTTTAGGATCGGAAAGAATCCAGATTATGGTATTCCGCACAATAAGGTACCTAAGCAACGGCATAGGCAGAAGTCAAGTACCGCCTTATCGTGAATCGTCAGTCTATTAACAACCATCGTAACGTGTCGTACCGTGACATTTCGCTCTTATCGTAAAGTATCGCTGAAGTGTTATTCATCTTATCGTGACAAAGTATACATCCTATCGTTATTTATCGTATGCTTTGTGTGAATTTCTTACGTTAATTTGACTCAAACTAGAACAATAATATCGCACGCTTATGGATAACCTGTGACTGTCGGCTAATAACAACAAGCCAGAAAACACCACAGTGAGTATTGCTTTTTGTGTTTACCTATTTTATTTGGTGGTTGGGCATAGATCGTATCGAGGTCCATAAGCGTTTATAGCAAAGATTGGCCGCAAGGTCATTCTAACCCACGTTAGGTAGTTCATCAACGGGCTACTAACAGTCGGGTTATTCAGAACCCGGGAATGTTTGTCTCTCTTTAATTAAATAAAAAAAAAAATTAAATATAACATTTTTTCATGCATTCTGAATTTAAGACTAACATTAAAAATGAATCTGTGTACGAGTCCACCAAACCGCCAGATTAAATTATAATTGTACCTCTTTTCGGCCAATTAGGCCGTTCTCGTATTCTGTTTTTTTTTTTTTTTTTAAATTGTCGCGTTCTATTTTTTGGTTCTTTCAGCAAGAGAGACCGAAAGTGCTCGAGGGCCGCATCAAAAAGCAGGGCCGCAGGTTCCCCACCCCTGATTTAATGTATAAGAAAGAGCTGAAGCATTATAGCGATAAAAAGTATGTTTATTGCCTTTTTTGCCGTCACGGTACCGTAGCCGTGAATCATCAACGTAATTATAAAAGCGCCTTTTGGCGTTCTCAGTGTCACTGTTAGGAACAGTCAATTAAAATACTATTTTTACCCATTTCTCATCGGCGCAGTGTTTTCTCAATTGATCCATTTAACTCCAATTGCCGACCAGCACTATTTTCCTGGAGGGGTTCTGTCGTCAATTGGCTTCAATTGGTCATAATATCCATACACACAACTACAGGATCTAATGACGCATTCCTCTGTTGTACGGTTATACCTATAGACCATACACGCTGTAAAGTAGTTCCCTTAGGATAACAAGGTTCTATATGACATTTGGGCAAAAATATTATTATTATTATTTTTTAGCTCCACCCAGGAGGCCCTAAGGAAAATAATTCCGCTCAGGGCCGATGTCATCGTTGGGGATGCTGTGTGGAGGGTCTTTTAAAAAAGGAAGGATATGAAGTTCTGGAAAGGAAAAGGGAAGGATGGCTAGGAATCTGAAGGTCAGTGTATCCAAGAGTGACGGACGTATGATGTATGTATCCAACCCTCCCATGGGCGTTGGCACGGTGCGGCAAGGTAGGGCGTTTGCCCTATCCTACCTGGCCGATGCATGACCTCTGGGATTGTTTTTGTCACGTTTTCAAATTTACAGCACTTCATATTACGATTTTTCCTTCGTTCATATTCTTTGTATTCATAGAGCGTAAAGCATGAATACGTTATTGAAGCCTACTTTTTTCGGTACCTACTCCGAATTTTTTTTTACGCCACTCTAAATCAAAACCTGGCTACGCCCATGAACCCTCCCTTGTTCCGAGAAAGTCCTGCTGGAGAGATCAAAAGGTCTCCCGCTAAGACCTGGACAAACCTTCCCCCATGAAACCGGGCACCCCTGTCAAGTCACCAAACGAAGCGAATCACTTGGGATGACCTGTGGAAGAGGTGTTGGTTATCCAATAAATGGTTACCGGGGCGGCAATTTTGCACTAAGTTTCTTAGTTTTTTTTTAAATCCCTAAATAACCCCATCTAAAAATGTCCAACTTCAATGTAAGTTCGCAAATAATTATTTATTCATTTTCAGAAAATCGACCGTTTAAATTTGATCAGTATGGTATCACATGTGTGGTATGAAGCCAAAATAAACCGTTTATTTATTTCCTTCTTGTGACTTAACCTGTAGTAAGAGAGTACATAAAAAAGAGAAATAATGAAATTTGTAAGAAAATTTTATAAAAAATAGCTCATTACAGGTAAGAGAAGCGTTTGTTGTATGAATCTTATTCTGGATATACACACAGGTAATCTTATTATATAACACGACAACAAAAAACTCATTCATAACAATAATAATTCAGAAAAAAACTTTATTTTTCAGTGCACAAACTGCAATAGGTACTTTTTGAACATTGTGCAACAAAGTTCTATTTAAAATAATTATCTTTTATTTTTTGAATCGAATGAAAGACAAAGATTTGTTTGCAATTTCAGAGACACTTAGTTCTATAAAATAAACTGTATTTTATTTTTGCATCTTAGTTTTATCTGCCAAAGATAAAATATTTTTGAAGCAACATGGTTCCATATGCATTGTGTTCGAGCTCATTTAAAGCCCAAAAGAAGGTTCCAACAGCCGATTGCGTGAAATTGAGAAAATACATAAATGAAAAATTAAATTTATGAAAAAGTAGGTTTGGGTTTATGAACACTATTCAAAAAACACAAGCCATTTTAGCCATAAAATAACCAGTTAATTTACATATGCAACGAAAAAAATGTTTGTTAAAACAATCGCATAGAATCATGTCGCTCTGATTTTCAAAGTAAAATCAACGTTTTTAACATAGGTGTTTTGCTAAATGCAACGTGTTTTTGTGTTTTTTTTTTACTTATAATAATAATATAGTTTTACATGACAAAATTTTAAAAAAAAACTTATATCATTGATGTCGCTATTCCAAATTCTTGTAATACCTATTCAGAAAACTGTTTCTGAAAAAATAAGAAAATATACAGATTTAGGAAATGAGATTTAAAGAATTTGGCATTCTCAGACTACAAAAATATTACCATTTGTTATTTCAGCTACTGGCTACTCTCTCATTCAAAATTTAGGCGTATTAGATTTGTCAAAAAAATTATATATAAAAATGCAAAAGTCAGTCATTTTAAATACATCTAGGATTACGAAAGATTTTTAAAATATTCATATTGAGGGATCAGTAGGATTTATCGGACCAGTTAGGATTTCATCAGAGCCGAACCTTCAGATATGAAAATATCTGGAGTCGGTGAAATATTTTCCCATTATGTTTCTGGTGGATTGACGTATTGTTCTTGTATTGTTTTGTATTTATTATACTTATATAGTGCACTTACATTGCGTGAATTTACTAGATAATCATTTGTGGAAAAGTGTGTGGAAGGGTTTAGTCTTTCATTTGGGAATGATTTAACCCGGATATAAAATCTGGAGCACCGCTAAAATAATTGGATAATTTATAGAGCGCCGTTTTTGTGAAAAATCACCTCAAGAGCGCTGTATTAAGAGTTAGTTTCAAACATAAATATGATTCAATCAGTAAGTACAATTCGCATATTCATATTTTCATAAATTTCGTGTACAATTCATAAAATTTCGATGTTAATTTTCAAGTTCCGAGAATGTTGTAATCAAGTCCTGTTAATACTTCATTATGGGCCAGTTGCTTCACAGAACTCAGAAATTTGATGACTGTTCAAATTCTGTGAAAAACCCTTCCTAAGTATTTTATTCAGGATTCAAACTCGCACCTCAATATTTCAGTTACACACCAATGGCAGATAGAACCTTGTTGTTCCAAGGGAACAAACTATATACTAACTGTACTCTGTGTACACCAATCTGTTTATGTTGAATAAAAAATAATAATATAAGTGTATCTTCTCTGCTATGAGCTTTTGCGATGGACAATTGGGCATTTCCAAATATATCCAGAGTGGATACTATGAGTTTTTCTCTGGTGAAAATCACCATTTAGAATAGAAACTTTACTTGAAATGGCTTTGGCCAATCCCCATCTTTCTCTTCCCGTCTCCTTCCCCTCCCCACTTCTTTAACCTCACAATATACTCCATGTGGGGATGCCATAGTCTCACTGGCTCCAGGCGGTTGGATACAGTTGGGAGTTGGGACTCTTATGCAGAATTCACCATAAAAAACATGCATACGCACAAAGAGAAGACTGATTGTTCTATTTCATTCTCTCGCAGGCTAAATCCTATAGATGTATGTGTTCGTCTCTTTTTACTGTCACTATTTTTCGTTTCATCGAGTTTCAAATCACAACGGGGCTAAAGAAGTTTTCACTTCAATAAAGTATCGGGCCTATAAAAACAACTTTAAAGTTCAACATATCCTATTTATGGACCCCTTTTCGGTTATTTTTTTTTGCGTACAGATACGTGCTGTATACCTATAAGCAAATTATATTTTTTTACATTAGCTCCACGCAGGGGGCCCTGCGGAAAATAATTCCCCTTAGGGCCTATGTCATCTTTGGGAATGCTGTGTGGAGGGTCTTTTTAGGAAAGGAAAGAGAGGAAGTTCTGGGAAGGAAAAATGTGCGAGGGGTGGTAGGAATCCGGGGGTCAGTGTGTCCAGGAGTGACGGACGAAACGAATCTATCCCTATCACTGCGGTGCAAGGTGATGTTCCGAGAGAATCCTGCTGGAGTAGTCTTTCCCGATCCGGCCTGCCGTGCAGTTGGTGGGCAGACGCATTGGCCGCCAAGATCCGGACAAACATTACCCCATGAACCCAGGAACCTCTGCTAAGTCACCAAACGTAGCGAACCACTTGGGATGACCTATGGTGCAGGTGTTTGTTATCCAATAAATGAATCCCGGGGCGGTGGTACCCAAACCCGCCTCCCAAATTGAATCTGCGTATGAGAGCTATGTGTCAACTCTCAACTGTGCTTTGTGTCAACTCTGACTGTAATACCTATAGGTACTTGTCTAATTTACCTAAGCAGAATCATGAATGGACTAATGGATATGATGCATCTTTTAAAATAAAATAAATATCAAAGTACATCACCTACTGTACCTACGTCAGCAATAATTAAAACAATGCACGTGTACACTATCCTGACTACCCAACAAAGCGGCGTAATTATTTCTAGAACACTACAAAATTATCAAAACGAATTACATATTTCATATCCCGGACACTATTTTCTGATGAATTTTTGTTGATGTGAATTCAACTGATACTTTTTCGCGAAATTTCTTTAACTTAACTTCACTGTTTTTCGATTAAAACTATACCTGCGAGTTTTACTAAATTACTGAATTTTCACAACTCAGTCATTGCTAAAACATAACCTCGCTGTTTCTTTTCCTATTTTCTATCCATACAATTTGTTAAAATTCAACTTTGTGATAGTAAAATCTTAAAAACGGAAGAAAGTATCAGGTAGGTACCTAACTAACTACTTTATAGTAGGTGCCTACCGCCGTAAATTCTTTATCTTTCATTCGTCGTCAGCAATGAGTCGTCAGGGAGAGATTATTCTGGATCTGTGGTTTGGTATATTTATGCTAGATCCATCGACGGTATTCCAATAAAATACTAAAAAAGATATTGGTAAAAGGAAGAAATATGTTTTTTCTTGCGTGTAATTTTTTTTCCATTTCTTATACTGATTTTCCTTTAATACTCAAATGCGACATACTATTACATACCTACATAATACATTATTATACATTTATGTCGATGAGACGTGTAATCTATAATTTGCAATAAAACAAATTGTTGAATATGAAGAAATAAAATCGGAAACTAGAGCCAGACCGGATTATCGCCTATGATTTTTGGGTCAGGTTAGGTTAGGTTAGGTAAGTATTTCACTAGAGTACTAGAACATAGACATATTTTAGCAAATTATTTAAGAAAACAATTTGATTTATCTAAATAAAAAAAATGTGGTGGGCGATAAACCACAATACCAAAAAACATCGTAAATATTTCAAAATTGAATCATTTGAAAAACTTTTTGTTATTTTCAGATGGAGCCGACTGAAACGTGCACTATAAAATTTCCATACGAAAATACACAATGGCCGACTTCCTCATTAAGTTCAATTAAATAAGTGGGGTTTATTATTTCATGGACGGTATTTCATCTCCTGTGTCGTCTGAAACACAGTTCGTAATAAATTTATTTTCGTTTCGAATATAGCAACACTGAGGACTGCCGAACGATAATAGATTTTACCAAAAAAAATGTTTATGACAGATGTGGTTTTATTTTCCCGCTAAAACTAAAGTTGTAAGTACCTGCAGGATGTCAAAATAATGAAAGAAGCTAAAAATGCAGAACCACAACTGGGACTCGAACCCAGATCTTGAGGTCTTACCGTACTCTACCAACTGAGCTATGGTTATACTAATTACATCCCGTCATTTTTATCAACCTAGTTCGACCATTTTTGAATTAGCTACTTACATTATCTTCAATTATTTCGCATATTTTTTGGCTGCCATCTTTTATGGTGTGACTTTAACACTTGAGCTTTTTTTATATCTGCCCGTTTCATTGGAATATGTTGATATTATCTTGGTCAATGATTAAATATTACAATGAGTTTTAGAGACTTCAATAAGTTATAAGCTTTAAAATTTTATAATTTCAAAAAAACATATAATTTTTGAAATATTTAATTTTTTTAATGCAAACTTATAAAAAATCTGAAAATGGCTCGCCTAAAGCTTTTTTTAACAAAAAATAATTATAATGAAAAAACTAAAAACACATGCATATTTTAATAGAAAATGTTATACCTACGAGCATTATTGTTACTTCACTTCTTTGTCATTTAGTGTAAAAATAATTGATAAAAAAATTACAAAGTTTCATATTTTTTCTCAAAATTTGCTTGTTGTTTTCAGACATGTGTACATTTTAATTATTTTATGGTTAATTTTTAAATTTTAATATTAAGCATGGTGTTTTCTCTTTCTATCAGCGTTCAGATCATATTTCTCACCAAACAGTAAGGAAGACACAACGATTTCTTTGTGACCTACATGAATTGATTGAAAAGTGAATGAAAAATGGTGAAAATGTTCAAGTGATTATTTTTGACTTCGATGTCAAACGGTGTTCAGAAATTAGAGGTAATTTTTTAAATGAAATGATTCTAAGGAAATTAATAAAAAACACAAAGTCATTTTTATTTTATATCATTTTAGCGATATAATTGCATGAAAGAGGTTTTAGGTATTTTGAAATGTATAAAGTAATATTTAAATAAATGTATAAAGTATTTTGAAACATATAAGGTAAGCCGACATGATCGGGAGAGGCCGGTTGTATGGAACCCTTTGACCTCTCCGGGAGGGACGGATTCAAACGTTCGTCACTTCTGAACATATTGATCCCAGATTCGTACCCACCCCTTAGGTATACCTTTTTCCTTACCCAAAACTTCATCTCCATCCTTTTCTTTAAAATACCCTCCAAACAGCATCCCCAAAGATGACATAAGCCCAGAGGGAAATTACGTTACTCGGGGCCTCCTTCTGTGTAGAGTTAATGTAAAAAAATGCATTGACAACCTAAAAATTAAATATAAATATTTGAATTTTTATTTTTTAACTTTATGAGTAAAAACCTCAAAATGTAATACATATTTTCAATCATACATAAAGTTAGCAGCCAATAAAAGTATGCGTTAAGAAAATGAAGATGATTGATATGTTGGAAGTTCTTAGTCTAAGTATGGATACAGTTTACCGAATAATGAAAGGACCCGAGGAAAATAATTACCCCCAAGGCCTTTTTAATCTTTGGTAATGTTGTGTGGAGGGTCTTTTTAGGAAAGGAAGGAGAGGAAATTCTGGGAAGGAAAAGGGTATGAGGGGAGGGTAGGAATCTGGAGGTCAGTGTATCCGCAGGAGTGACGGACATATAAATCCAACCCTGGCACTTCAGTGCAAGACGATGTTCTGAGAGTGTACGACTGGAGAAGTGCAGCTGGTGGGCACACGCTTACGCCGCTAAGACCCGAAAATACCTCACCTTATGAATCCGGGCACCCCTGTTAAGTCACCAAACGTAGCGAACCATTTGGGGTGATCTATGGCAGAGGTGTTGGTTATCCAATAAATGGTTCCCGAGGTGACGGTACCCACACCCACCTCCCAAATTGCACCCCATCAGCACTTTTTCAAAATCTCCACATTTTGTAATACGATGATACAAGATTCAAAACACAACCACGCTTTAGATTATTGCAACATTTTCACGCTATCATATGTATGATTTTATTTATATTTAATACGACTTATTTATATAATATGATTTTCTGAGAATAATTGTAACAACAGATTCTCTATTTTGTGGGGTAGGTCAGGTTAGGTTAGGTTAGATTCTCTCAGTAACAATAGATTCTCTGTTTTGTGGGGTAGGTAAGGTTAGGTTAGATTCTCTCAGTAACAATAGATTCTCTGTTTTGTGGGGTAGGTAAGGTTAGGATAGATTCTCTCAGTAACAAAAGATTATTTATTTTGTGGGGTAGGTTAGGTTAGGTTAGATTCTCTCAGTAACAATAGATTCTCTGTTTTGTGGGGTAGGTAAGGTTAGGATAGATTCTCTCAGTAACAAAAGATTATTTATTTTGTGGTGTAGGTTAGGTTAGGTTAGATTCACTCAGTAACAATAGATTCTATATTTTGTGGGGTACTTTGAAATATATTTCCCCCACATTAACTATTTGTATTCTTAATTGTTTAATAATGAATCACTCGTTAAAGAAAGACCTGTACCACCCCGTTTAACCTCAGCATCCCAACCTGACCTTCACCAACTCTCCTCCACCATACTGAGAAGAAGAAGACAAAGATTTGATAAGAATAACCAAACATGAAGAGGTGTCACCACCGATGTATAAGTTTGACTTATCCATCTCGTTTGTCTCCATGTTGATGGCTGGTACCCTGAGCGGCTCCAGAGTTCGGAGTCAGGAGTCTGAGTGAGTTTATAGGAGCCGCGCACCCCCTGTTATAGTAAGACCTAATGAACTAATGAACGGGCTGATTGTCTCTTGTTTAGCTTCATTAGCCGCATTAAGGACGTGCTCAAATTGGACCGCACGGGACAGGGTCAGCTTGTGATGTGTTGTGTCGAAAATTATATAAACTAAAACCAAAAAGCTTGAAAGATTTTGATTTCACTGGTCAAAAAATAATGCTGGCAGATTTTACATGTGTCACATAGTAGATAGGTACCTACCTAAATAGAAAAATCTTTCTGAAAAATTTCCGAAATATGTTATATATAGCTGCTATATTAACTGCTATCAACACAGGTTTTTCTAGTGAGACGGCATAGGTCATGCCATAGGACATCACAAATTGTAAGGCTAGAATTAATAAAGATGAATTAATAAAAAAAAATGTAGTTACCTACGTAGGTATGTATCTAGGTAGATGCAGATTCCTGTACTCCAATGACAAAGAAAAGGTTAAAAAAAAATTTCACCATCCACTGATACATTTTGATAACAAAATTATTTTAATAAAATTGTAGTTCCTAACCTTCTTGTTCCTAATCTCCTTCCCTTCCCCAACCATTCAGCCTCACAATATACCCCATTTAGGTATGCCATAATTCGACCGGCTCCTGATAGAACTCTTGAGTCTTTAGCTGTTTTCACATAAAAAAATTAACTAAAACTTAACCGAGTTTTTTTTATAGCTGATTTTAAAATTGATCGATTCTGGTGCATAAAAATATATATTTTATCGCAACCAATCAGTGGCTGAGTTGACATCGGGTCTGGCGTCTGATATGAGTTCAGTTCCTTGGCTGGCTAAGTCCTCGATCACGACCGCGACGCAAGGAACATTTTCCGCTTACTGTGGTGATAGTAGGAAATTTTCAAATATTGTCATGTTGTTCGTAACCGGGAAATATTTGTCTTAAAAAAATAAATATCTATTCTTTAAATTGAACCTAACCTAACCTTACACGATTGAATATGATAAAATTTAGAGCTTGCATCTGTACATTATTGTCAGACCTACGACAATGGCAGATAATAATCTGACATTATAAAATCCATAATTATCATAATACACAGAAATTTCTCATCTTCTTTTCTAAAAGAGTTTTGTTTCCTATTTAAGTCACCCCTGTCGAAAGTTTTTGTTCGAAGAACCTCATTTTACCACCGAAACATGGCGTTTGATCTCAATCAATCTAGGGTATTAACAATTTGTACAATTATTACTAATTATTATTGTTAAAATTGCGTATTATCGTCCCAAAGCAACACAATATAGCCCCATTGGGAGCTGTACCCTAGCTGTAAGCAGTAGTAAGAACCTACTTCGAGGTGCTACCCACGGCCCACACCGACATCCATCCCATCCATTGCCACCAATCTATCCCATTTGTCCAATCTACTCTGTTATTCGACCACTTAAGCCATTATTGGTAAATCGAAACTCCTTTTTTATTATTAATAATAATTCCCACTGTTTACAGTTGATGATTTCTAATTAAGGTTCGCGGCGGCCGGCTTCTGGCCGTGTTTATTGTCCTGCATTCGTACGTCAAGCTCTGACAGATGTGCGCGCGGGAAAATTGCAGGAAAACCGACGCCATTTTTAAAGCGTTTGAAAATTGGAAAACTGCTCACGGCTGCGTTTAACCCTTAAAAAAACCCGACTGCGTTTATTCCGTGAAATTGTTTTTTCTCATAAAACATAATTCTAAGTAGTTACCAAGTAGGCATCTAAATATTTTTTTACCCAGTTTCGTTTTTTATAGTGTTTTGCAAATTGGCGGGAAGTGAGCCGGTTGATGTTATTTTTTTGTAAAGCATTTTTAGTGACACGTGTAAATATGACAGTGGATCAGAAAAATAAGGTGTTTGTGGAAGTTGTTTTTGAAAATGTTTTGTGGATGGAGTATTCAAATGGATAACACAGATAAAAATTGAGGATCTGGATGATTAGATACATTTAATTAAAAGGTGAGTAAGTTTTTCTTTAATATTTCAAATAGATAAAATATTTGGATTTGAAAATAAAGTGGTGTTCTTTATCAACTTTTAGGTGGTTTTGTTAAGGATTTATCAACTTATCTGGAATAATAAATTACTGTTGGGAGGACAATTTTTATTTTCCCTGAATTTAGGTATTTTTTATGGATTAAAAGTTACGTGTGAAGGAATACATACGTAATCTACAATGTCTTCCCTTTGCACTAAAGTAAAACATTATTTAGCTTTCCGAATTTTCTTTTTATGTTGATTTAGGTAGGTGCTTGTGTATCACACTTGGGCTTTTTTGTTTCTAAGCTAATAGGTATTAGGTACAGTGGGAAATAGGTACTGTACCTGCTCATTTTAAAAAATGTAATGCTGTCCCTTTTTAAACTCTTTGAAATGCTCTCAGGAAACCCTGATTTTAAATAATTAGTAACAAATTTATTGGTTTTCAAAGCGGTCTGTACAAAGAGTGAAAATTTAAAAGTTTTTAACACCTATTGAATACAGCAACACAAATTAACGTAGAAGTCCCAGTTTTAGTAGGTGGAAATTATAAAATCAAATTAGTAACCCTTCTAACAAGATTTTTTAAATGAATTCGGGCGTTTGAAAAACTATTCAGGAATAAGAATATAAAATAATTGCCTAAAAACGAAATCGCAAAAATTTCGGATACTCAACTACCATTTAACATCCCTTAATTTTAATAAAACACTATTTTAATGTTAATGATTAATTTATATAGTAGTAGGTTGAGTTTATAATAATATCTTCAAAGGATGAAACCAATAAACACCTAACTTACAAACTTAGATGATTCATAGATTAAAAATACTTAGAAGCATATAAATAAGTTAAGTATATTGGAAGGTATCTAGATCCCTACTCGGACAAAAACATAAACAGAAATCTTTGATGTAAAACTCTACCTTCTTGTGGGAAGGGGTAGGTAGTTATGTACCTATCTAATATCAAAAACTACCCTAGATATTAGGTATCACTTAAAAGTGAAGGGTAGAAAGATTGACTCTCAGCGATACGAATCTAATTCCCATCCCGCATTATATTTGCCTACCCACATGCTCCCACAGTGCCACGCGACCGCCCTCATCTCCCTATCAGACCAGATTTTTAGGGGAAAGGGTCTTATTCAAGGTACAAACACCTGAAACACAGCGTTCCTGAAAGGCTGTACGAGCAACGCCCTCATCTCTCATTGGCTGGCTGCTACCTCGCACATAAAACGCCGTAAGCGGAAACTACATTGATTTCAAAAGCACCCCACCAAAGAGATCGGCCATAGTGGCAACAAAGCGTTTCGCTCGCTCAACGCGCAGCGCATACGTCGCTCTAGAACGAGACAAACGCAACTAAACTGATCTCATTGGCTGCCCCAACACGCGACAAACTTCCTCGCTACAAATATAAATTGGCTAACTAAAGAATGATTTTGGTTAGTTGAGTTGATTAAAGTCATTTAACGCGGACCGTCCAGGACGTAGTGTGGTGTGAGTGCCCGTGAAGTCGCCCTGAACTAAATGAAGCCAAATTGTTTTATATTGATGTTAATAAATTGGGTTTAAGTTGGTTTAGCTCGCGCCGGCCGCCCTGATAGGGTGTTATAGCAATTTTACTCAATCAGGCACAAATTTAATCAACGGCAGTTAACTTATTTGCACTAATCAACGGGACTTTTTATTATTTCAATCGCGGGGTTGTTCATCTATTCGTGTGACGTCGCCGACAATTACCGATGATTAGGTCATATTGATCCGATTCAATTATCGAATCAACTGCGATTAATATGCGGACAATCAAGAGTGAACTTAAATGAACCAACCTAAACAAGCAATCGAAAAACTTATTTGATTTACGAAAGGAATTTGTGGATTCGGGAAAATCAGATTGAGCTGAACTATGATTCAAATAACAATTTTGAATTTGAATTACGAAAGTAATTTGTGTATTCGGGAAAATCAGTGTCAATCTGAATAATACATTCGAACAATCTTAAATGAACAAGATTACATGAACAACGCAATCAAAGGACAATTTTGAATTTGAATTACGAACAGGTTTTGTGGATTCGTGAAAATCAGAATCAGCTCAACAACTTTTGATATTCGAACAATCTTAAATGAACCAGATTACATGAACAACGCAATCAAAGGACAATTTTGAATTTGAATTACGAACAGGTTTTGTGGATTCGTGAAAATCAGAATCAGCTCAACAACTTTTGATATTCGAACAATCTTAAATGAACCAGATTACATGAACAACGCAATCAAAGGACAATTTTGAATTTTAAATTTGTGGATTCGGGAAAATCTTCAAGGAGTAATTTTATTCGACGTATTGGAGAACTAAATAAAAGCAAGATTCTGCGTGTTTTCAATATGGAGTCCAATGGATTCGACGATCAGATATTTCAAGATTTTCCTGGACAAAGTCTGGCAGCTCTTCAAACTGCGAATGGTGGAGCAATGCTAGGAGGAAAGAATCACCATTCTGACAGGAACCCTGGAAGTATGCACTCCATCCAGGTCATGTTGGGGATGCAACAACACCATCAAGACATGATGCTTGGAGTTTCCCCGATGAGTGGAAGTCCGCCGCATGGGAAGATGTCTGATTCTCAGTGTCATGGGTCTCTTCAAAACTCCATGCAAGGGCATGATCTGAACGTGATCTTCCACAACCCTAACCTGGATAGTCCGAACGGGAATGGCTCCGTGAAGAGAAAAGCTGATGAAGGCATCATGTTGCAGCCTGTGGTGGTCAACAGCGGTGAAGGCATCCCGATGGCAACTTCCAAGAAGTCGGAATCCAAGAAGAAGGGGGACAATAATGGAGTCAAAAAGAAGAAGACAAGGTACCCACCTACCTAATAACTACCCACTTTAAATAATTTTAAATTACAATGTGAATTTCGAGTTTCAAAAACTTTCAGATTGTTAGAAAATCCGGCTTTTGCATTGACATATCTACCTATTAACTTGCAGATTAGATATGCAAATTACCTAGTGTATAAACTTTATTACCTATAACAGTATCTACACGGTTTTTATTTACTCGCATCAATTTTATTTTGTACGTACCTACGTAGTTATACCTACCTACCTTTTTAAATGATTTACCATCCTACCTGCAAAATACAGTAATCCCAGACAGAGGTCGTACGTGACGTCATCGTTCTAGTATATTTTGTGTTTTCCATTTTCACACTAAGAGGACGATCTTCGATGACCTATATATGACCTCTTTCTGGAATTACTAATACCTAACGATTTTTAAATGTTTCTTCATTATACATTTAATACCTATAAAGACGATAAAAAGATTTTTCTGCAGTAGTACCTACGCGATACGCGAGTTAATAATTAGGTACCTTTTATCGATTCGAAAAAATATTATTACCTTATCAAAATCTAAGTAGGTAGGTACCTACCTTACTTTTACTTACATCTACTTTATTTATACATTAAATAATTTGAAACTCATAATAATATTGGGTTCGGGAATGCTTTGCGCATTCCTATAGAATTCATTTCACGACAGGAGCATGTCGAATCGCACCTCATTTTGTTGTCAGCGGTTTTTGGAAATCATTAATCTACTGGTGGTTATTAAAACACGACAAAAAACCGGCCGTTTTTTCATATTTTAAATCGAAAATAAAACATTGATCATCATGTAATTTTTAACGATGATATTTTTATTTTTTTTTTTTGGTGGGAAGTTAAAAATAATAATATCTACCTACCTAGTAATAATATCAGGAATGAACCATTGAAAACCTACATGAAAACGCGCTTTTATGGTAGATAAGTTACCTATATGTAATTATCAAACACTCCATAATTTAAAAAAAATGTATTTGATTTTAATTTGTCTTTGAAATAATTATTCTCTTCTATTTGTTTTTTTGATTTCTGTCGCCCGTAGCGTAATTTTTTTCCCTTTCATTTAGGAGGGCTGTGGGCACTTATCTAGTTGTCAAACGGTGTGATATATATTTATCAATAATATTAAGAAACCATAAAAACGTGACATAATGTAATTAACTACTTCTTTGATTGTTACTTTATTAAATTTACAACAAATAACAGCGTAACCTAACAAATAACTCAGCATAACAAACAAAAACTTGCGAAAGCATGACAACTGGACTCCCAGCAATCATTGCTGGCCAGATAAGCAACAAATTCATAACCCTCATCGTTCCATATTGCCGCGAATGTTACCATATACTAAAAAAAGTTTAATTCATCGTCAGTAGTTAGGTACCTGGAACCTATCTAAAATACCCACCAATTTAGTTTTTTAAGTGTCCACCCGCTAATAGACGGAGGGTAGTTACCTACCTACCCCAACTCCCGACAAAGGGGAGCATATGGTCGACACGCGCCCCCCATGCCCTCATCGTTTTATTAAATTTTATTTGTGTTATTCATTGATAAAGTGCGGCGAAAAAATTAATTCAACAAACATTATAATAATAGTAAATAGTTAATATGGAATGTGAAACGTCATCCTGTTTTTGAGAACCTAATGTAGATAGATTGGTACCTTTCTACCAAAAATGATGATAATTACCTAAGCCGAGAATCTAAATTTCGACAAAAGATGTTCTTACGATCGTACAGGGCGGTTCCAATGAGAAAGATTTATTATTCTCAGAACCAGCTTTTTAAAATTAAAACTCAATATCGATTTTATTTAATTCAAAATATGCTTTAATTTATACCTACAACCAAAAATGCTGAAAGGCGTGATGATAAAACTATTAAAATGATTTTTTAAACGACTTCGAAAAGGAGAAGGTTATCAATTCGACTCACATCTCACCTATAACTACCTATGTATTTATGTTTACCTTGGCTGACACCGATTCCAAAAATAACAATCGTACGAAATTCTTTTTTTACTTTTTAGTGCATTTTTTGAAGTCGTTTTTTGTTTTGTTAAAATTTTTGTTTATTGTAATTATTTTTTGATCATAAGTATTTACCTATCATTTTTTAATAATGTCTAAGCAAAATAAGGATGCAAAAAAATCTTAAATATATTAGTTTGTAAGACCGTAAATAAATAGACAAACTGAAGTATTTTCATCACGTGCGAGGAACTTTTCTTTGATTTTATTTAAACTAAAATTAAAATTCTGAAATGTAGCATTCCCGATAATTTATTGATTTATTTTACTGCATGATTTGAAATGTGTGTTGTATAATACAAAATTTTGTTTGAAAATTTAACAAATCTGCCAACAACCTACGGTATAACCTAATTATGCAAAAAATAAACACAATTTCTCATAAACTAAAATTAAAATTCTGAAATATAGCTTTCCCGATCATTTATTGATTTATTTTACTGCATGATTATATGATTTGAAATGTGTGTTGTATAATACAAAATTTTGTTTGAAAATTTAACAAATCTACCAACGACTTACGGTAGTACTCTTTTGTAGAAAGGAGTCAATACGATAATATAATTTTTATTTAAAAATTACATTTTTCCGGTTTTGTCTGCATAGGGAGATATCTGCAGTAGGTACCTACTTACTCCAAATAAATGGAATATTTCTGAACATATCCGAAAATTAAAAACGGTTTTTGAAATGGGATGAAATGCGCTTTCAAATTATGTTATTAGAAAAAAACAAATATATTTTTTTCTGCAAACATAAAAAGTTTTAAAATTGGCTATCCTTTTTTTTACCGATAAACGAAAACAAAAAGAAACACAAACATTTTACGTATTATAAAAATTATTGTCACATTTTCATAATTTCCGCTTAGAATTATCGTTTTTAATATTACCGCGCTCCCTCTCACATCATACTGCGTGTTCTACGAGGCCTTCAGAGGTGAAGCAGGCATACGTTCGTTTGTCTGAAGCAGCAAAAGCTCTCGAACGCTAAGCTCTTGTATCATGAAAGAAGCACAGTTTTATCTGCCATAAATTTCTAGTACAAAACTCTAGTACTTTAGTTATTATTAACAACATTAGCTATGAAGCTTTGAAGTTTTTACAAGTGTAAGAAAATAACACAAAATCCACATTCCTTTATTTTCAGAAATTCTCAATAATTAATCACATAATAAAATTACAAGAACTGGGGTTGCCATATCGTCATAAAAATTACCCGTATGCCTCATTAGTCCCATATCGTTTGATTTAGATAACATCGAGATGGGACGATGGCAACACTGATCTTTATTAGACCATATTCCCACCCATAAGGGTACTTACTTACTTTCATCAACAGAGGGGGAACAAAAGTACTTACTTATGTTTATTGTTGTTGGTAGGTATGGTTATTATTATTGTATTTTTTATGAGGGCAACCCCGCTGTGGGGTGAGAGAATTTCTACAAAAGACATTTATTACGTTAACTTGGAACCTGTGTTTTACAATGATTCCTACAAAGTTTAGGATTTTTCAATTTTTTCAGTGTATTACATGTTATTTTGTGTAAAATCATAGGGGAAGATCGGATATTAAGATAAAATTGTTTTTGTTGTAATTTTCTACTTTTGTATTGCCGATTGATATCAGCCTGAGAAATTGTACACGTATACATTATTATTACAAAATACTAGAATCTAATTTAAGAGGTGGGTATGGGTACCGCCACCCCGGGAACCGTTTATTGGATATCCAACACCTCTGCTGTAGGTCACCACAAGTGGTGACTTAAATCTCTACATCAGGTATTATAAATTAGAGTCCTCCGCCACGTCTATCTGTCGGTCTGTCTGTTCGCGATAAACTCAAAAAATATTACGGATTTTCATGCGGTTTTCACCAATAAAATTTGTCAAGGTTTTGTGTCAATTGGTTGAAATATATAATTAAAGGCGAATGTCTGTATATGGTGGACGAGCGGGCTGGCAAGCGGGCGGTGTGCATGTGATTTGTATGCAAATTAACAGATGGCGGTGTGAGTTAAAAGGTTGGGTGACCATCTAGTAGATGGCGTTGTGTTCCTTGTAGCCACGTCAGCTAGTACATAGTAAATTTGTAAGACAGTAATCAAGGAGTCGAATTAGATTTAGAAATTATAAAATAGAACTAATGCGGAAGTGTAATTAGGAGCTAACATTAGTATTTATTTATGAGGAGGTATGTTAACCTTCCTGTAACTAAAATGAGTTGAACTCATCTACTATTTCTGAAAAAGTATCGCCAACTTACTGATTAGGTACAGTTCAATCAATCTAATTTCAAAAATTAAAAATAGCCCTGACAATAAATTCATCAAACTTGAAGAGATTTTGAAAGCACATAATTTGTAAGAATACCGCACAAGAGTCCCAACTGCTCCCAACCGCCTGGACCCAGTGAGATTATGGCATCCCTAATTGGGATATATTGAAACTGATGGTGGTGGAGACGGGAAAGAGATAGGGGAAGAAGAAGATAGAGAAGTTCCTGGATATTCATATATGGTCACCACTTACATCCGTAGTCCAGTGGCTAAGACTCTTGACTCACAATCCGGAGGTCGCGGGTTCGAACCCGGCGTGCGCAAATAAATTTTATTTGATTAATTTGTGTTATTTCACAATTAATTCGTTTAAAATAATATATAGTATATTTGCGGCACGTTCCAGAGTGGAAGATACTATTAGTATCGCCCTGGTGTAAGACCACCATTCAGAATTGAAACGTTGCTTGAAAATGGCTTTAGCCGTGTTTGGTGACCAGATCTGAATAGCCAGGTACTTCCCAACCTTCCTCTTCCCCATCTCCTTCCCCTCCCCACTACCTTCAGCCTCACAACATACCCCAATTGGGGATGCCATAGTCTCACTGGCTCCAGACGGGAGTAGTTGAGATTCTTTTGCGGTATTCACTGTAAAAAAAAAAAAACACGGCTAAAGACATTTCAAACAACTTTTCAATTCTGAATGGTGGTTTTATACCAGGGCGATTCTAAGAGTATCTTCCACTCTGAAACGTGTCGAAAATATATCTTATATTATATAAAATGATAAAATTGTGAAATAATGTAAATAAATCAAATAAAATTTGTTCGCGCCCCTTCGGATTGATTGTCGAGAGTCTACTTCGCGGTACCGCGCGTTTTCATCCTCCGACTAAATATCCCCGACAAAATATCCCCCGACAAAATATCCCCCAACAAAATATCCCAAGACATAATACCCCAGGGACAAAATGTATCTCCACTACGCTGAATTATTTTTTTTGTTAGGTTAGGTTAGGTTAGGTTTTAGTGGATGTTCTATCGCTGGGGATGTTTTGTTCGTAGGATATTTTGTCGGGAGATCAAGACGCGCGGAATCCTACTCCTCGACTACGGAAGCCGATACAAACGATAGAAAAAAGAGCACACATCAAGAAATTAAATTGTAAAGATTTAAGGGAGTTGGTAGCTACCCTTCCAAAAATATGAGGTAGGTAGGTACCTACTTTGTACTGTTTACAAAAGCAGTGATGACTAATAAAACGATATCGACTTAATATTATGCAAAAAATATATGAATGAAGTGACGGATAGGGGTAGGTGTGTACCCCGGTGTGCAACATGTGCTGGAATGTGTCGGGATAGATCGAGCGTGAAATTAGATGCAAGCAACCCCTTATTAGGATCGCCACCCTTCGCGCGTGCCGTAAACACGACTTCTCAACTTTTTTAAAACCATTTTTCTTTTTGTTTGTTATATCCCGTTCAGTGCGTTCAGACGTTTCAGTTTTAGATGCTCAACTCTCAATTGAACGACACGATAGCTTATTGAAAAGTGTGAACACCCTTTCAACAAAATTGATCAAGTTTTATGTTAACCACTCAGCAACATAAGCAGATATACACGTTAATATGCCGACATCAGTTAAGTACAATAAGCGTGTTTACACGTCAACGCATATGTTTATACAGAAATCGTCATAACTCCGTTATTGTTCTAGTGACATCCCTAAAACAAAAAGGAGAAGCTCCATAATAAATCAAGCTACCCATCACTATTCAAGATGTCCATAGAAATAGATAAAAAAAATCTTTTCTGTCAGATACATGATAGACCGCCAAATTGCCTATCCACTGTTCGACATCATTATTTTTTTATTAAATATTCTTGTATGAAATGATAAAAAAGCGAGGTGACCAAATTGTTTATTATACATTTATAAGATAGAATAAATATTGTCTTTTATATAATCCGTGATTTTAGTACCGTTTTCACATAAAAACATCACGTGAGTCATTTTTTCATTTTTTTATGTTTGCATTCTAAATATTAATGTTTACAAATGTTAATATTTATTTGTAACATAACAATTTGAAAGCTTATTTCATATCCTTTCAAAAGCCCTTTTTAGTATTCGGCTTAGTTCGGAAATGTTTCATTTATAGAGCTTTAATTGTGAAGCAGAAATAACACAAAGTTTTCGTAAATCTGACATGTCGTTTAAGACGTAAAAAGTGCATATTCGCGATGTATCGGAGTGGTTAAACAACTAAAGTTGAAATCTCGTTTACTTTTATTGTTCAAGACTGTGTAGTCGTTCGAGTTTCACACCGATTTGACCTGTGTGAACACATGTTTCGACTCGTTTGCGATTTTGACTTCCCTGTTAGCGAAATTAGAAGTTCGATGTATCTGCTATCATGGCATCTTCTTCAATGAAAAAAAAGTCGGACCGATGTTAAGATTTATCGATCTGTGTTAAGAAAAATTGATGTTAAGATTTATCGATCTAAACCAAAGCCATTCCTGTATTTCGTATCAAAAGACAGATTAGTATAAACATAGAATACACTTGACAAACATTAAATAATCTTATTTTGGAAAAGAGAGTTGCGGAATCGACTCCAGAAGACACTTAGGTAAAATAAGACATATAATAGAACCATTGAAAAGAAGATAATATGATTAGTAATGAAAGCCAACAGAAAGAGACTTGAAAATTAACCTCTCGTTGTCAGAAAACTTAATTTTGTTTTTACATTTTTTCTTTAATGCTGCATCGTATTAGTTTCCTGTTTTTGAAATTTATCTTGAATTTTGTGAAAGTTCATCAAATTTTTCTTCCGAAAATCCGTTAATTATTTAGATAGCTTTCAACATATTCTATAGTATTTTAATTTCATCTCTCTCAAAATAGTATTAGATGTACCTACCTACATAATGAATTTCTTCTTAGAATCTTTTCCAACCCAAATAAGACGTTTTTGTGTCTTTTCAACAAAATATTCTCAAGTTCGTTTCGCAAAATGTTATAAATTATGAGACGCACGCACCAATAATTTCAGTTGACGCCATCATGATTAACAATATCGGTTCGATTTAAATTGAAATGTAAGCGAAATCTTGTTCAATTTTTGTCGTTCAATAAAAGTTGATCAACTAAAACTGAACCGTCATGTCAGAACGAGGTATTAGGTCTCTAAAACTTTCGAAATTTTTTTACGAAATTGTAGGTGTCGGTATCTCCCTACTTGGTTTGTATGAAAACATGTTAGTTATAAAATTTTTGAAATGCCTCCGACTATCCCTATAAATCTATGATTCGCAATGCGCAAGTTAATTTTCAAAATTAACTTGTGATTTCAAATTTAAATAAAATAAAATAATTTAAAAACTTATCTAAAATAAGTTATGTTTGCGGCACGTTTCATAGTGAATCTACCACCGTGGTTAAGATCCCTGGCTTCAAATCCAGGTAGTTTCAAATCCCGGCATGCGCAAGAAAATTTTAATTGATACTTATTTTTTTTTTTTTAATAATTTCTTTTTTGTTACAATTGTTATAATCATAATAAATGTTAAAAATGTAGGAAGATTTAAAGTTTATTTTTCTGATTCTGATCATCTTACTAAAAATGTGTAATTTTTATATTTTCCTACATTATTATGTGTATTATTGATTTTATAATAATAATTTAGCCTTCGAGAAAATGGAATAGTATAATTTGTCACCTCTTTGTGCGGTAATTCGTAGCCTCCCCACTCTTGTCTAATTTAGTTTTCTGAAGCTTTCACTTCTATCGCTTGTGAATTGCACACACTGATTTTTTTTACAACTTATTATAATCATAGTAAATATTAAAAGTGTGGGAAGATTTAAAGTTTATTATTCTGATTCTGGATCATCTTACAAAAAGTGTAACTTTAATATTTTCATACATAATTATTATTGATTTTTAAAACGATCTAAAACGGCACAATTTATTTGACTTTATAACCAAGAATTTTTGTTTTTTTTCTGTGGATTTTTTGTTCTTTGACTGCCCCCGAACTCATCTTTTCTGAATATGTTGAGAATTGAGAACCACTGTTTATTTCCAACGGATGACATCCCGGGGAACTGGGGAACCCACAAAACACGCTTTATTAAACCTTTTCAACACTATCACCTCAAGCAATCGCCACGTTTTAGATAAGCATCATTATAAACAATATATTCGTGATATACAAAGCCACTATAGACTACAGATTGTGTTAAAACAATGGTAAAGCTTTAAATGCAAATGATAGGATTAAATAATATCGCAAGGTTCATCACTTCGGTAATAATGTAAAATGACATCTCAAACTTATTTAAATGATTTTTTTTAAAATCATTACTGTGACATTATTACCCTACGCTCTAAAAAATAATTTAACAATTATTATTGAATTATTTATAATTCAACGAAGTTCGTCGGTTCAGCTAGTTATTATAATAATTCAATATTTTCAAGTTGGAAAATTTATAATTATTTCTATAACAGCGGTCCACAACCTTTTTGGAGCTGGAACCCCAAAACCAAAGAAGGTTTTATCAAGAAAAAAAATCGCCAAATTGACAGGGTATGCAAAGATTGGTTAAGGTAAATCGTAGACGTCAAGATAACAACTGGTTCTAGATGTTTTTCATTAATTCATACACAATTTTTCTAAAATATTAGGAGAGGAGTCAGGAACATATAAGTTTTATATATTTTTGTAAAGCAAGTAATTTAGCATTTATTCAATTCCCCTTTAATTAAGTTTTAACCGTCTGATCCACACTTTGGATCAAAACATTGATTCTTGGTGATGCTACTATAAATAAATAAATATATAAATAAATAAAACCGGTTATGATAGTAGGTAAATAGCTACTATCATAACCGGTTTTATTTATTTATTTATTTATTTTATTTATTTATTTATTTTATTCAGGTTCTCCATAAAACAGTTATATAAATAAAATTTGGAGAAGATTACAATTTTTTGTGCATGGACGCAGTTTGTGACGTTATGTCAAAAGATATTTACTGAATTCTCTGTAGGTGACATTGAAGATTACGAGATTACGAGAGATGGGAAGGCTGATAGAGATATTGAAAGAAGGGTGAATGCCTGAATGCATTTGGCGCTAATAAAAAAACTGTCAAAAGAAGCGGAGCTAGCAGTCCACAATGGAGTCCTGGTACCTAAACTGATGTATGGTAGTGAGGCATGAAACTGGCAGAGGAAGGATGAAAGTAAACTGAATGCTGTTGAAATAAGATCCCTGAGGCGTATGTGTGGTAAAACAATGTATGATCGTGTGAGAAATGTGGATATCCGCAAAGAATGTAAGGCTGATTTAAGCATAATGAGTAAGATTAAGAAAGGTACCCTCAGATGGTTTGGGAATGTAGAGCGAATGAACAAAGAAAGTAGTGTAAGAAGAATATACGACGCAAATGTGAATGGTAGAAGAAGTCGGGGACGTCCGAGGAAGACATGGCACGATCAAGTGAATCAGATACTTGAGTCGGGCCATGTCAAAAGTCAGAATGATAGAAGAGAATGTATGAGACGATGTATGAATGTGAGTGAGGCAAAGAGTGTGTGCCCAGACCGAGTTGTTTGGCGGTCCTTCCTCTCTGCCTACCCCTGCGGGGAAACGACGTGATGGTTAGTTAGTTAGTTAGTTAGACATTGAAGATGTCGATGCTTAATGCAGAGTCGTTAAGGCTCCGTTACCGGCCCCAAAAAGAAGAAGATGGAAAGATACGAAATTACGAATTTTAAAGGAGAGCGCTAACATTTACAGTGCCAAAATCTTTAATAAAACACGACTCGTTTAAAATAGAGGAAAAATCTCTTAGGGGCTGCCTAAAACTCGAACTCAAACTCGTATTAAAATCGAGCATTCCTGTTAAGAACAATGATGGTTACAGGAATGGGTAGTATGTGTATTCCCTCATATACAGTTAACGCATTAACGTTTTTTGAAGTTTTTCTATTTCCATTTATGTTTAGTTTGGAGCGATATTTAGTTTTTATGGCAGTCTGTGTGGAAAAAGGTGTCTCGCACAGCTATATGTAGTTCCAAAGGTAGTAACTTCATCAAAAAAATTAAAAATAACAGTGGTGCTCTTTATTAGACTCGATTTTTTTATAAACAATTTATCAAATTTTGTAGTTTATACTTAAGTTCTGGTAAAGTCTTTTTCAAGTTCTGTTACTATCCAAGTGCTGCGAAACAACATGATGAAATAATCACAGAACTTGAATTGAACTTGAATT
This sequence comes from Limnephilus lunatus, assembly GCA_917563855.2. Taxonomy (NCBI): domain Eukaryota; kingdom Metazoa; phylum Arthropoda; class Insecta; order Trichoptera; family Limnephilidae; genus Limnephilus; species Limnephilus lunatus. The sequence goes on along the minus strand of OU830593.1, from coordinate 2,300,813 downwards.
TTAGAGTTGCGACCGTTACCTTTTTATTAAACTGTGTCATGTTCTGTTTCGCGTTTCGTTTAGATTTATTAGTATTACCTCCTTCTACAATTACTGTAAGAGTAGGGCGTATAATAAACAAATTGTAAATAGTAAAGCAAAAACCAACTATGATTTTTTTGTGTTGTTTCAGGACCACCTTCACGGCCTACCAACTGGAAGAGTTGGAGCGAGCCTTCGAGAGGGCGCCTTACCCGGATGTCTTCGCCAGGGAGGAGTTAGCCCTCAAGCTCAACCTTAGCGAATCTAGAGTTCAGGTTAGTGACAATACTAAACTTCATAATACATATTATAGTCTGCTCATTTCAGCAAATATTCACAGACATTTTAACCGCCCGCCCACAGATAGTAGAAACGAGGGATTATGGACAATAAACCTATCAATATTTTATTCACTTAATGTTGTCTAATATAAACATACATTTAAAAAAAATAGTTTACACTTTGCTTATTTCTAATACTTATTACACACATTAATATGCAATATAGATACATTTTTAATTTCACTGGGAACCAATCTACACATTTGGATGCCTTGATACAGTAAACAATTATGTGTATTTGATCAATGTAATTTGTTTAGTCCAATGTTTTTTCTGTCTTATATGTATGGTCTGTGTGGAAGACTTTATTGTAATGCAGTTTGTTTCTTAAGTAAGTTGGTAGTAAATTGTTTAAAAAATTGTCAATAAAAATGAAAACTTCTAGAAAATTCTGCCTTTAACTCTTATTATATCTAATTGCTTACTAATTCCTGTTGTGTAAGGACACTTCAGTCGTTTTTCATAAAAGTAATTTCGTTTAAAAAAATAGAGTCCTTGATTCAATCGATGGTCAATGTTATAATACGTCAAATATCTACTGGTTTGTACACATAACAAATTTTCCGTCATTTTCCATTTTTATCTTCTTTAATAACCTTTTTTACTTTTCAGGTGTGGTTCCAAAACCGGCGAGCCAAGTGGCGCAAGCGCGAACCACCGCGCAAGACCGGGTACATCGGCTCCAACTCACCCAGCTCCACAACCCTCTCCAACAGCTTCACCAACCTCAACTCCAACCTTGGAGGCTTTCCCCAGAACCCCGTCATGAACACCACCGCCCCCATTGACAGCTGGTCTTACCAGTCCCCCTACGAGATCTCCTCCCACGTCAACCTCATGTCTCCCAGTGGAAGCCCTTACCCAGGCTTCAATACTTCGTCTTCTGGACCGTATTCTTCGTATACAACCATGCTTAATAGCCACGAGTCTCAGATGTTTGCGGCTCCCATGCGTGGACACAACTTTTCAGAATACATCGTTAATAATAGTCCGCCTCCACTAGGCGTTCGTGATTACCCTGTAATGGTGTCTCATTCTCCCACTCATCTAGGAAGCAGCAATGTTAACTCTTTATCAAGTGACGAGGCTGGAAAAATTGATCCTTACTCACATTTAGACGACAAATACGTTGAACAAATGGGTGGGGACAAATACGTTTCTTGCGGATTAGGAGAAGACAAATACGTTTCAAATCTTTCACCAGCAGGGAAATATCAATCCCACATGAGTCCAGACAAGTATGAAAGCGACACGTCCATGATGAACGGAGATTGTACAGGGTCTCCTGTCAGAAACCACGGGAATGTTATCCAAATTTCTAACAAGGACGGGACGATCAAGATGGAATCCAACCCAAACCAAACATATGTGACGCTTCCCCCTTTTTTGAATTGAAAAACTCTTTCCTGAAATATTCGTAAGGCGCGGGCGCGTTCGAAAGTTTCAGAAAAGAGTTCTATATTAAAATAGTTTAAAACATGTTGTAAAATTTGAAAGCTTGCCCAAATATTTTTATTGCCTTTGTAAAATCGTTTGTTAAAATTTAATATCGTGTTTCATAGTTTTATCATCACTTACCTACTTAATACTGTGTTAGTTACTAGTTTTTAACATTAATCAATAATATACTTGACTTGATGCTAAATATTTATGGATGTAATGAAGGATTTTATATTATTTGCAAAACATTTATTGTTACGCCAAGAATCATTGTCAGATAATCTCAAATCCGGAATCGTTGTGGAAATCGTTGTCGGGGTTGGCGTCTTCAATGAGTACTTGTGAGAAGAGTTAGTTGGGATTGGCAAAATAAATTAAACACACATATCAAACCTATTTCCTGTGCAGCTCTTTGCCATTTTTAGATAATAATAAGGAACAAACTTTAAATTTCGTAATTTTTTTTAAAGATTTCTCTTTTGTTGGTGATTACATCTCAATATATTTTATTCACTGGGCAAATAAATAATGTCTTTATATTATTCTAGCTTATCCTTTCATCCCTTGCAAAAATGTTATAATATCAGTTAAAAGAGCAAGCACAAAATTCCATGTCAAATTTCATAATTCCGATTTTCAAAAGTCATTGAACCAATTGAAAAAATTGCTGTTAAAACTAGCCAGCCACTTGACATAAAATTTGGTGTTCCGCAGGGTAGTGTTTTGGGTCCAATCTTGTTAAATGTAATTCTTTACTTTGTATGATTTGTTTTTATTGTGAAGAAATCACATTTAGCTTGAAAATATAATAAAACACAATAATTTTTTCGGATACCTTGATTACATAGATACATATTTTTTAAAACATTATGGAGAGAGAAAAAAACCACTTTAATAACATAAATGGCTACCAGGGGGAAAAAACACGGGAGAGATATAAAAATAATTATGAGTATACAAACACTTTATTTAGTAAGACATAATTTTGCACAATTTACAAAAAACATAATTTTGCTATAAACAAGTAAGTTAATACGAACAGCAAAAATAGTTCATATTTTCATTTTACCCTGCATTCCAAGGGTTAAGGGGTGGGAAAAGAGGAAAGGGGTTGTTTTTCGAAATTTTATATAAACAAATAAAATTTTAGAGTAAACCTTTCTCTTATTTTAAAGATTGTGAGTGCTAAATTTCATCAATTTCGGAATTCAATTATAGATTTGTATAAAAAACAAACTCCCCCACAAACGATTTTCTAAAATTAGATCATTATTATCTATTCTTAAACAAACTATCCTCTTGATATTATTTGATAACAAAGCAGATAATAACATATTAAAATAATATAAAATTTCAATAAAGAGACTGTTCTAATTTTTACCATATTGACAAACCTGTACAATATAAATATAATTATACCTAAATATAAAAATAAGCAAGAAAAATATTGTATCCGGTTTATTAAGTTATATTGCTCGCATTCCTATGTGCCTTATTTTAGAATTAAAAATATTGTATGTACCTATTCTGTAAATATTTTTTGGTAAAAAATACTCAATATTTTTTTGTAAAATGTTCTTAAATTCTAATTTTTTATACTTAGATAATATTATTGCAAATATAGGTATGTAAATATGTCATTGTAAACTATTATTTAAATTGTATTGTGATTTTTATACTGCTAAGAATATCTGACATATTTAATTTAATAAAATTAAATAATTGTATACATAATAATGAGAATACATTTTATTTTATTGTGACAAATGTTTTTGTTTGCTACCAACTAATTATAACTCTTTCAAATATAAGATAAATAAATATCGCACTGTTCCTGGCGAATGAGGTAAATTTTACCTCATTTCGGCCAAATTGAGAAATATCCAAATTTCGTCAGATAATCGATTTCATTGACGTACCTTTTGTACCTATCAGGAATTCTAGCTCGGACGGTGTATAAAACTCTTTGTCAATCCGATATTGATTAAATTCGTCGTCTATGGTCAGTTATCATTAATATTCTTATCAATATTGATTAGAAATATTCAGACCGACATTGACAAATTGTAGAATCAATGTACAAAACATTTTGAATAAAATCGTTCGTTATGCAAAATAACTGGCTTATTAATGAATGGAGGTGAACTAACGAAGCTTTTAGAATTGAAAGAAATCGTATACGCGATCCATGTAATATTTAAGCGAAAATTTAGAAAATGTTTAGTAAAATACGACTCGAATAAAATAGATCAAAAGGGGATGGATCAAGGGGAATGTCTAAAATGGCATTTAAAGAAACACTGAATTTTTTCTTATGATATTACTTGTAAAATAACGTGTTTATAATAATTTTCGGAGCATACTTTGCGATTTTTTTCTATCGAGGAAATCTTATATAATTGCCATTCCGGTTTGGGAAATATTATCTTCAAGAAAAACATATATTTTTTAATAGCTTTAAAACATAACGTGTTTAAGGAAAATATGTAATAAATCGGTAGAAATGTGGGAAGTCGGGCCTTGAAAGGATACAATAGATGAACTCCTGGTGGGCCTTGGTCTCCTCAAGAGTCTCCCCCCACTCGTCTCGGTTTTGTGCCAGCTCTCTCCAGTTTAGAAACTCCAAGGTAGATATATATCTTTGAGGACGTTGTCGTTGTCTTCCCAGGCTCATTCGCCCTATAGGTCTTGAGTTCAGCAGGGACTTTGGTGCTTGATGCTCATTCTCTCCACATAACCTAGCCATTGAAATCTTCCCAGTTTAATAATTTTTGCGACGTTTAGCTCCTTAAACAAAGGATTCTGTCAATATCGTATTGAAATACAGTTTTATCGATAATCCGTGCTAGACTCCCAAGAGTCGAAAGGTTTCATGTAAACTGACATAATTCCGATTTTCAGAAGTCGTTGTTAAAAAAAATGTTAAAAACGCTAATAAAACTAACCAGCCACTTGACATAATATTTGGTGTGCCCCAGGGAAGTGTTTTGGGTCCGATCTTGTTCAGTTTTCTTTTAAATCGGTACAGACCACACTTCAACGAAGTTTATATTTAATGGTTTTAAAATTGAAATTGAATGCTTATCAATCATTATTATATACTAAAATGTACATTATTTACTTAAGTTTGGTCAGTTGTACATAATTTAAAATACACATATTGTAGTACCTACGTTAAGATGCTTTTATGTGAAACCAAATATATACATATATTATTTTTCCGATGTCTTCTGATGTTTCTGAATGCCTATCTAAACTTCAACTGATATCAGTGTCATAGAACACAGGTTCCACCAACTCCGAAAGTGTTAAACATAATAACATTTAAAATTGTTGCACTGTACATAACTTTTTAAGTGCAAGTTGTTTTCTTACCTTTTCATTTAATTTTTAAAATATGTGATTCCATAAAAACTCAACAAAGTGGTATTCCAACGCACCTCCCCCCCGCCCCCTTTGAAAATCGTTTAAAGTGATGAAAAAAGGATGATTTAACCTGTCGTAACCTAGTTTTCATCACTTTTAACGAATTTTAAAAGAAGTGATGAAGTACCACTTTGTTGAGTTATCCGGTCACCAAAAAATGGCGTCTTTAAAATAAATAAAACCTTTTTCATGTTCCGGTTGCAACTATTCATGTTCTCAAAAGGGCTCTCTGACGAGCCATATTATGCTACTCATAGTGGAGAGAAACCTTTTTTATGTTCCGAGTGCAACTATTCATTTTCTCTAAAGTTGAATTTTTTACAGAAATTGGCAATTTTAAAGTTCTACAACTCAAATATTAGCTTTTAATATTCTCACGTTTATGGAACGGCGACGGTACATAAAAGGCAATATAAACATAGTTCCTTATTGCACTACTGCTGTTGCTCTTTCTAACACATTAAATAATGGTGAGACAAAAAATTAGACACACAATGTACGTATGTCTGTTTCCTTTAAATTATTATTTTTTTCCTTTGGAGGAAACAGACATACGTGCAGTATGTTTTATCTTTTGTCTCACCATTATTTAATGTGTAAGAAAGAGCTGCAGCATTATTGTGATAAGGAACGTATTTGGAGATTTTTTTACGGTTTTGGTGACAACATTTCAACGTTGTTTTTTTTAATGGAAAATATACAGATTTCGCATTATGTAAATTAATTTAAAAAAAAATTAAATTGTAAATAAATATTGTAATTAAATAATATGGCGTATATCACCATCCTCTCGATAACTATCCATTATAATATATAAATACTCGCAATAGGTAGTTAGGTATACTGGTTCCAGCGAGAGATCGTCATCGTTCTAGTATCTTCTGCCTTTTTCGTTTTCAAACAAGATGCGTGAGAAGGAAGAGCACCAACATCGATGACGTCCGTACGAGTTCCCGCTGGAACTAGTTTAACTCGGCTAACTTATCCTCTATTCATATGCTATGTGACCACGCACTTCATGTTCGATGGTTTTACGATCATTCGAACATGTTTCAACACGTGTACCGTTTCGCTCGACGCCTTCTTGTTGGATATCGAGCCAACGGCTCTATGAAAAAAAGATTCAACGTCCGTAACTCTTGGTGATGTTCTACAGAAATTGGGTCGAGCATGTCTTGACATGTAGAGAACGCATCGAACACGTTAGTCACCCGTCTTGAGTCCGATGCGCTTTTTGTTCTTGTAATTCAAGTTGTCCTCGCGATTTTTTGAAAATTTGTCTGTTTATATCGTGATTTTTTATGCAATTCGAAGTCAGCATATTTGACATTTGACCATAAAGAAACCACTAAAATTTGACCATAGATTTTCTGCCGACTGAGCGGCGAGCTGCTCGAACTGCACGAGACGGGTGCCGCTCGAGCGTGTGGACGCAATGACGAGCATAACTCCGAGTCAACATATTCGATCGAGCAAAACCGTCGAACATGAACGAGCGATGGTAAAAGGCTATATTATAGCTTCGAGTACCGAATAGTAAACACGGCCTTTATAAATCAAACCAAAAATCGAAAGTACATGTTATCCTGAGGATAGTGATTTTGACAGCCTATCGAGAGGATGGTGAATTACCTCTATATATTGTTAGCTAAGAAAGAAATTTTTCGAATTTCTTGTAATCTCAACAAAATCCCAAGTGAACTTCCAATATTAATATGAATATTTTAGTTCTTATTTAGTGTGTACTATTTTTAATATAATTTACGAAAAATATTATTTTTATATTCGCTTTACTTATGAATAATTTAAAATATATACCAATCAAAAACTATGAAGATACTGGAATTTTTAATAAAATGTCGATATATTATTAAAATATTCTTATGGTTTATACTTATAAAGTTACCTACAGGGTGTTAAGGAACGTACTTGATTTATTTTGATCAGTGGTTCCTACGTTATTTTGAGTAAAAAATGTAAACGAAGTTTTTTTTTCTACAAAAATAAAATTTTCAATTGGTTTTTTTTTTAAATCCCTCATTCTGATTTTTTACCGATTTATAACATAATTCCTTAACTAAATTTTAAGTTCTTCAAAAAAATATGTTATTTTTTAAGATAAAGTATCTACACACTTGCCAAGCCGAATTGGAAATTATATGAACTTTTCTCGATAGAAATAAATCGCAAATTATGCTCCGAAAATTATTTAAAAAATTCACAGCGTATCTTTAACACCTGTCAAGAGATTTTTGCTCTATTTTAAACGAGCCGTGTTTTATTAAATATTTTCACAAACTTCGCTTAATTATAATCGTTTTTTAACTGAGCGCGTTCCCTCTAACCTTTAACATTCGTATTTATATATCTCCATTTCAAACCATCTCCTGCTTCACTTTGAACGCTTACTACATCAAAAATGTCAAAATTTCAATTAACTTTTCTTTCCAAGTCATGAATCACTGGTGACAGTAAATCAAGTACGTCCCTTAACACCTTGTAGTTTTTAATAAAGAAATAATATTACTTAAAAATTATATTGTAAGAAAAATATATTAAGACAATTTATTATTCTTAGTACGTACCTACATAATATAAAATAATTGAATTTTAAAATTTTTGCTAAAATATTATTTACCTATTTTTATAAAAATCCGTGCTAGTCTTTAGCGGAATCATTTAAAAGTATATTTTGTATCGCAAGTGTTTTGATAAGAAAAATTGTTTAAATTTGTAAATATTTGCTTATTTAAGTAATTACGTTTGTTACAATAACATTAATGGTGTAAATAATTTTATATAAAACATATTGTGACAATGATCCACTGAATTCAGAAGATGGTACTAATCTAAAGTTACTTATGATAATTAGGTACCGAATGAATAATAGTTTGTATGTATGCGTGTGCAACCATATATTTTTGTAAATATTTTTACCTAAATAAAAAAATATATACCTATACTTTTTGAGAAAGGTTTTATTTCGACATTAAACACATTATTTTGGTTGTTTGTGAATGATTACGTTAGTAAGTATTAAGTAATGTGAGATATTACTGATAATTAATTACAATAATTAATACTAACCAATTACAATTTTTTTTTTTTTAATTCAGAATCGGAACTACCTTTCATATCACATTATAAGACAAGCGATAAAGAATTACACAAAATTATTTTACGACATTCTTTATTACACATATGTACTTAATAATTTTTTTTTAAAATGTCTTTAAAAAAATTCTGATTTTCCGAAAAGAAATATAAAAAAATAAAAAATTAAAATTTCCGGGATCAAATTTTCCAACACGAAAAATTTCAAAACTTAAAAAAAAATCAAAAAGATTAATAATATCAAACCAAAATATAACATTTTCAAAGTCAAAATATCAATATTAAAAGAAAAAAATCATATTTATGAACCCAATTATCGTGATTTATTTTGTGTTATTATGACGTTTGGGACGCGGCATAATAACTCAAAAATAAATTGCTAAAGTTCAGTGAATGTTAAAATGAACATTGTTATAGGACATACACATTTTACGTAGGCTTTCACAAATAGTTTTTATTTGAATAGAAAAATGTGATAAGGAAATTATTGCACACATTTTAATAATTGCTGAAATATGTAGGTACCTACATAAACTTTTAAATGGGCGTACTGTTCCTGTACAGGGCCCGCAGATACTTTAATAGTACACAACTGCTAACCCTATACAAATCACAAGTGCGTCCCACCGTTGAATTTGACAGCCACCGTCTGGAGCCCCAAAATATCTGAAAAAAAACCTCGACTCTGTGTAGAAACGGGCGGTCCATTTGTTAGATTCTTCTAAGTTAACAAACGGATTGCATTTTTTAGAGCACAGGCGTGCAAGGGTGGGAATGCTATACTTATTCTGCCGGTATTTCAATCTCCGAGGATCCCTTCGGAGCTGATGCGTAGTCGGGAAATACGCAAAACGCGTGCCCAACATATATGTAGGTACACGGTTGACATTTGACATTAATTTTCCACATGAGAACGGGTTGCCTTTTCGACTCGTTTTACCGGCATCTACGTTTCCTCCTTCCTGCAATATAGGTATCTTCAAGACTATTATTGTTAATTACTTCCTCTTCTCAAAAAGACCCTCCACACAGAATCTCAGATGACATGCTATACCCTGAGGGAAATTATTTTTTCTCAGGGCATCCTGTGTGGAATTAATGTTAAAAAAAAACAAAAAGGGCAAAACTCTACCATCTAGAACTTTACTTATTAAATTTTTAAAGCGGTCGCATTGTAGTCATCTGGGTTTTTATGTTTTTTTTAGATAATAAATACTTAATTTTATATCAGGCTGCCATTAACGCCACCTGTGTGTGATATTAGTAACTTTTAGAACAAACCCGATGCTAGCGATATCTTTGAAATTATGCACCAAACTTATAAAAATTTTAAGGTAGAACGCGTTATTTTCAACCATATTTTATCCAAGGTTTCAGTTCAAACATTTCGAAAGAGATGTCGCTGGCATTATTACCATATCTATTAGGATCAGTCCTAATAATTACTAATAATACATATAGGATTTCGTTCAAGTAACCCTAATAATATATATTTATTATATCATCCGTCTTACCGTAGAAATTATTATCCGCTTTTGATAAGTTTATCATTTTATTACTTCAAAACTTCGAAGAAGTTTCGTTCATGTACTGATTTGATTAAGGCTCCGCAACCGGGCTCGAAAAGAAGAAGATGGAGATACAAAATTACGAATGTTAGAGGAGAGTGCTTACATTTACAGCGCCAAAATCGATGCAAAAATGTTTAATCAAACACGACTCGTTTAAAATAGAGCTAAAATCTCGCAAGGGTTGTCTTAAATAGCATTTAAAAACACACTGTGAATTTTTTCATACATATAACTTGTAAAATAACTAAAACAAACGCGTTTATAATAATTTTTGGAGCTTACTAAATCTATTCATCTATTCTGGCGGTTATCAAAGACACGGTTATCGCTGATCAGTCTGTTAGTTGTTGTGAACTGTGAAGGCCACCATTATAGTAAATAATTAATTTCATCTCTAGATCCAACGGAAGTAAGATCAGTGCGTCATTCGCATCTCCCAATGGCTGCGACAATATCATACTATTCATTTAGATGCTGTGTGTTCTGTTGATAGTTCACCGAGATGTCTTGCTACCGAGTGTTGTTAGTGATTGTAATAATTATCCTAACCTGTGCGAAGGGATATCTTCGTAAAGGTATTTTCTCCAATGTAACTTTTTTTCATAAAAATCATTTTGGTAATTAGGGGCCATCCACAAATTACGTCATACGAATTTCATGATTTTTTACCCCTCCTCCGTTCCTGTCACACATCGTCACATTTGTGAGACCCCCTCCCCCTTAGTGTGATGTCACATATTTTGAAATTTTACATTGAAAATAGTTTTGCGTTTTAATCATTTAGATTTTTACGTGTGACGTCACAGAGCTGATGACCCCCCCGTACCCCTTGTCACAACATAATAATAATAATAATAATAATTTGGACGATTTATATAGCGCCGTTTTTGTGAAAAAACACCTCAAGGGCGCTGTACAAACATACCATACATGCCTAAAATCTAGAAAGACTACAAGCTAGACAAACAATTAAAAACAACTTATGGCTAAAAATTGCATACACCGGTTCATTGATCACCGATACGAAAATATATGTACAATATTTTGACCAATGAACGCGATGCTGCCTAAAAATGAATTAATACAGGACCATACTTACCTGGGAGGTCGCTTGAAATTAATACTGTTTTTAAAGAAATTTAGATAGAGTTCGCACGCAGGGGACATAATTGTGAACACATGTTGCTTAATCCTGAAAATATTTTAATATTAATATGTAATATATTCTTTAATGAGTGTATTTTGGAAAGTAAAAGCAACATTTAATGGTGGGCGGTGCAGTAGTCAAGGGTCACACTTCTCTACTCCCCTTACCCCCCTTTAAGGTGTGACGTAATTTATGGATGGCCCCTTATTCTCCGAAACTTTTCATCCTGCGACAAAATGTCCCCCGACAAAATATCCTACAACAAAACATTCTCCGACAAAATGTCCTTACCTAATCTAACATAACCCAACAAAACCTAACCTAACCCTACAAAACCTTTAGGGGCCAAATTTAGAATTTAAACCTAACCTAACATAACCCAACAAAACCTAACCTAACCTAACCTAAACTAACCTAACCTAACCCAACAAAAACATTCGGCGTCAAATTTAAAATTTAAATCGAAACTGTAAGTTCCTTGCTCTGTCTTCTTTCTTCCTTGTCGGGGGATGTTTTGTCCGTAGGATAGTTTGTCCACGGGATATTTTGTCGGAGGATATTTTGTCGGGGATATTTTGTCGCGGAAAAACACGCGGTACATTTTTAGGCACAGACTATGGAAATTACATTTCAATTAAACAATACAAGAAACAACTATTTACATGAACACAATAAGTTAATACTGAATAGAATAGAACTCGGGCACCCATGCTACGTCACCAAATGTAGCGAACCTCTTGGGATAACCCATGACAGAGGTGTTGGTAATCCGATAAATGGTCCCCGGGACGGCGGTACCCATACCCGCCTCCCAAATTGTCATATATTATATCAAAAAATTACGGGTGCACACCGCCCTGAAACTAATGGCCGTATTACACCATCTCTTTTTTCAGCCCGATTCCAATTAAAGACCAAAGTCAACATTTTTCGCTTGACGCGATATCAAAGATTTCAATTGTCATCACTGCAAATAACACATGAACTATGCTGTTTGCTATGATGCCAACTGAAATCGTTAATATGAAAATAGAGATGAAAAATGTTGTTAAGTCTCTAATTGGAATCGGGCTGAAAAAAGAGATGGTGTAAAACGGCCATTAGAATCCAATCGTACTTTACAAAATAAAATCTTAGTTGGAATTTTATTAGAAAAGAAAGAAAAATAAATAATCTAAAAATTAATTTCATAATACGACAAGTGCATTATTATATGTATATATTATATTATTTTAGAATAAGTCCAATAACATATTTATACCATATTTTTATATGACAAAATAATTTTCGGGGGCAGACCCTCCGTTTTAAACGTTTTTCAAATAATATGGGCGGAAGTTCTATTTTTTATTTTTTGTTTATAAAGTTTGCGGTAACAAGTGTTAGAAAGAGAAAATACGATTTATATTCAAATCCAAAAGTTAACCGCAAAATAATTAAAATGTCCATCTTTATGAATCCAAAGTTTCCGACCGCAATTTAAAAAAAAGTTATGGAACTTAGAGAATATTTTATTAATTATTTTTACATGAAACTAAAAAAAGTGAGTTGTTATAATATACTAGCGAGTTCCCGGCATGCGTTGCAATGCCACTAATAAAGAAATGATTTCTCCCTGCGTGTCTTTTCCTATTCGTCGCGTTCCCCTTCCACCTTCCCCTCCCATTTCACCCTTCCCCTCACGCCTTTCCCGCTCCACCTTCCCCTCACCTCTCTCCTACGAACCCCCTCTCGCGATTCCCTTCCCTCTCCTGCGTTAAATATATTCAGTCTCGGTACATTCAGATTTTCAAACAGCTCGCGTGCCACCTATTGCATTTTTTTTTTTTAAAATTTTTCATGTATTACAAACATTGTTTTTTGTATATTAAAAGAACAATTAATCAAATTTGGTTCCTAGCCTAGGTAGGTACGTATTTAAAATAAATGTAATTTTTGATTAGATTCAAAGTATTAAATTTTGGTTAGTACCATAGGTTAGTACTTCGATAAAACTCTTTAGAAAATAGAATTTTGATTGAACAATCGATGGTTTGCAAAATGTCATTCTCAAATTGCGACATTTTTGACAGTTTCACAAGAGTTTTTGTAATGATTAAAAATCTTTTCAGATGTATTGTCAAGTGGTTTTAATTATCCAGAAACATTCGCGCGGGTGGAAAAAATGCATTTTTAAAGTTTCTAACATTTCCTTAATTTAGCAATGCATAGACTCATAAATATAATATAAATATAACCATAACCATATTATACATATATAGATTTGTCTAATAGGCCACTTGCATAGATTTCATAACGACTTGGAAAAAATCTTGTGGATAGATTTTTTTACTAAGATTACGAAAATGTTAGTAAAAATTTTAAGAAATGTATAGTTTTTTTTTTATTTTTAAATAAATAAATCCATTATTTGAGCTCGTGACGTCACTACATGAAAATGTCCGGTCTCCGATTATGTTCCCTTAAATTTGTAAAATTCCACACTGATTAATTTTTTTTTTATATGGCAACACTTTGATTTTCGGCGAATTTTTGGATTTTCGTTTAACGTTCTCTAGATTTATTGTTTGTTCTATGCGAACTTAAAATGTTCTTTTTTTAAATGATTTTCGGCTATGTAATTATCGTTTTTTCGCACTCATAAAATTATGTCCCGTCTTTCCGGTTTATAAAAAAATGGTCTGATTTTTCTGATTGAAATTTTCAAAAAATCGCCAGGGTTTCAAAAATACCATAAAAAAAATAAAAAAATAGGGAATGTCTTAGAATATTTGCCTAAACCGGAAAAAAATTAGAAAATGTGATGCAAGTGGCCTATTAATTATGTATGTGATTTTATTTTCTTTCGTTTTCAGTAATTTTAGTTAGAAAAAAAGCGTAAGGTGAGCCAATTTTAAAACAAATGCATGCAAAGTTTTTATATTTCAAAAATAATGTTTAGGTATTTCTAATTATCAAATTTGACAGCGTATTTTACTACTTAAGTACTTTCCAAAATAGTTTATAGTTTCCGGAAACATTCATATTTATTGCAAAACGGAAATATTTTGACCCTCTGACAAAATACGGCGAGGCCCGAGGGGTTAATTAAAATATGTTCAAAAGATTAAATATTTTAATAAAAATGTGATTTTTTATCATGTTTTATGACTTTGCGATAAAAGTTCATGGACATTGAAGATTTAAGGCTAAAAAATGTTTATCTGGTGCTAAAATTTACACATTTCTGACATATTTCTTTCATTCATAAAATATGAAATAAGAATATATTTATATCATATATATATAACAGCACACACTCTATTTACTTAGTTCCCGGTGTTTCCCGGTAGCATTCAAAAAGAAGAAGAAAGGGAAATATGTAATCAATTTAATTATTAAATACATTAAAGATTATCATAATTACTTTATTATCTTTCATGTTCATTTTTTGGGTTTTTCAATAGACCTGTAGATGAATTTATCCATGGCAAACTCTTCTAAAATTTATTCACCCGAGTTCAAACTAATATTTATTATTAACTACAAGCAGTTAAAAATTAAAAATCCGCTCCGCAGGTTTTTACCGCTAGGCCCTGCGGGCGGCTTATGGTACGGCTTCGCCCAGTTAGTATTAGTGACAATGGTGACCATTTTATAAATCCATAGGAACTGGTTCTAAAGATAGCCCGTTCCTCCGATCCCCTGTCATCCAGTGATAGCTAGTCACCGAAACAAAGTCACAGGCCATAACGTCATATGTAATATATAGCCGCGTGATATCAACAATCGTGACCATTTTATAAAGCCAATAGGAACTGGTTCCAAAAATTGGTGACCTTTTATAAATCCAACAGGAACTGGTTCCAAAAATAGCCCGTTTCTCCGATTCGCTGTCATCCAGTATAACTAGTCACCGAGACAAATTAACCGAGACAGGCAATCTTTCCATATCCGGAGAGGAACTACATATTTACAAATTCGTAGCAGTTATATCCATGGGGGGAGACGTCCCCATCCGACCTGCTGACGGAAGTAGCGACATCTTGCGACAAATTCTTGAATTAGAAACCGAATAACAATGGTAGCTTTGTTTGAAATTCCACGTACACAGATGTTATTTGTGTCGCGGAGCATAAGGCGTGGCGTCAGACATGCAATCGAAGCCGGGTTCTGATTACACCACGCAGATGGAAGACTATTAATATTGTTTGATGCTGATTACAGACGTAGAATAAAGAAGAACACAAGAAATGCCTTGTGGGCGTGTATCGCGATCGAAATATTTGTCTAATCAAGGCTTAAATTTCCAAAACAAAGCTGTGATTACGTAATTCAAATGGGATGAAGACTACGACGTCAGGCGAGTGTAGGTGAGACAGAACGATGAGCTATTGGGTTTAATGGAACATTTGTACGGAAGGTACTTCTGATTTTCTTCTTTATTATATGTCTGCAGATGATGTCTGTTACCGCACAAGTACAGGAGAGAGAGGACGGTGCACCTACCTGAAGGATTGTCCAGTGGCGTTTGCAGAGATGCATTTAGGTATGGGGACACAGGTAACACCAAACACCGATAAAATCAATCTTTGTCAAAATACTTATAAGTACTCGTATCTTAGTCAATAATGCACGATGTTTCGTCAATATTACATCGTTTACACACTTTAGGTAATGAATTTGCTCATATCGATCATGCCGAAAGTCTGTCATCATGCAAAACATGCATTAAACAAAATTTATCTGCTAGTACTACCACGTAATCATAATATAATCATGTAACCATAAAATTATGTCCTACCAGTATGCACTCTAATATCTATAAATTAGAAACATACCATTGGTACCTACTTTAAAACTTATCTTAACATTTTTTTTTAAATTTTATATTATCTTCAATATTTGGCTCCTAAGAGCATATAACTCTTTACTTCTCATAATTTTTTTATATTTATAACTTTTGTACCTTCTATTATTTATAAAGGTAACTCTTTACTTCTCATGGTAATAACTCTTTACTTCTCATAATTTTTTTATATTTATAACTTTTGTACCTTCTATTATTTATAAAGGTAACTTATAGTCTATATATTTTACTTTTTACCATATTATTTTCTGCCTTTTAACTTTTTACTTTTTACTTTTACATTATACTTTATATTTTATAGTTTATGCTTTTACTTTATACTTTCATTGTATATATCTTATTTCTATTTACTACTTATTACCTTAACTCTTTTTTTTCTGTTTGTTTTTAGATTTAACTTTACATTTATATGTAACTTTCTTTATGTTATTGTATTATAATATACATAAATATAATTATGTCAATGGCATATGTTGTGCCGTATGTTTTGAAATAAATAAATAAATATGCATGATGCTTTGTCAATAAAGCATGATGTTTTATCCAAAATTTATCATTTTGTATATTAATCAGGTTTAAGCCCGAAGAAGACACAATATGTAGAGTGTACTAGACATTCTATGGAATTAAAGGGCTAAGTTCAGTTTGCCTAAACATAATTTAACAATGTTTAAAATGGCCAATTTTTTATGTGAAACATCTTTTGGCGCACCTCGGTGGGTTCAACCGTCTCTAGCGTGGCAAGACGGGACGACACTCCATTCGGCCAGCCTCCTGACTGTTCGGCTTATTTGTTGTAGTTATCATTAAAACATATTAAGTAGTTACCTTTATTTGCAGATGTGCTCGTTCACTGGAGTCTACTCGCTAGTCTGCTGCCTACCCAGATTGCCTCATCCCCCCGACAGTACCAAGGAAATAGTTGTTGGTACGTCTCTTGCCTCTTGTGTATTTCCTCTGGCATCTTCTATTTCCTTTTGTCCCTTTTCTTTTGTAGCTTATCTGTTGTCTCTTTCCTTTTGTTCCTTTCCGCTTGTCTCTTTCTCCTTGCCCCTTTCTTTTGTTTATTTTTCTTGCTTCTTCCCTCTTATCTCTTTCCTATTGTCTCTTTGCATTGCTTCTTTTCTCTTGTCTTCTTTCTCTTCCATTTTGTTTCTTTCCTCTTGTTTCGCGGATCTTGTTTCCTTCTCTTGTTTCTTTTCTCTTCTCTCTCGCAACCTAGTTATATATGATATGTCTCTTTCCCCTTGCCACTTTCTTCTTGTCCCTTTCCTCTTATCTCTTTTCCCTGGTCTCGTTCTTATTGCCTCTTTCCCCTGTCCCTTTTATCTTGTCTCTTTCTTTTTGCTTATTTCCCTTGCCTCTTTCACCTTGCATATTTCTCTTTGTTTCTTGTCTCTGTCACCTTGTTTCTTGCCTCTTCCCTCTTTCCTCTTGTTTCTTTACTCTTGTCTCTCGCAACCTAATTATATGGTATTAGTATTAACACAAGTAGTCCATTGGCTGAGAAGGATGCAGTCTGTAATTATTCCCACTAGGAAAAACAAAGAAGGATAGACTTCGGGTATTTGGTTGGGAATAGGTAGACTATGCAGATTACCTTCTGATTTAGAGGTATAAGCCACGAGCCTTGAGGCTGACCTAACGAAAATAATGGCTGAGTTTATTGCAGGCGATGCATGCGTGCTACGGCAGAACGGCCTGAGCGGGACTTGCGCTCACATGGTTGACTGTCCAGCTGCGCAGGAAGAAGCTTTCCGAGGGGTCCACCCACAGGTACAAAAAAATAACAATACTCTAGGCGCTGAGAGCTCTGTTGTAACCTCAATTTTTGGTTACATATTTATGTTACATACATCGTAAGCAACAATACTACTCGTAGATAGTTTGAAAACAGCTTCGTTGGTGCAAAATATGTTCACATCCAAAGTGGTTCGATCCAATTACAAAGTTTCCATCCCCAAAGGCATGATCATTATTACCGTATTCCGGGAGATAAAATAGTTCCTCTAATAGATAGATGACGAAGATTGCGTAGCGTCCCAGGTCGTGGTCTCTAGATATTCTGCAGTCAGGCGTAAACTGCGCTGCCTTTGGTAACTTCCTTCGTGTCCACGCCAAGGATTGGCATACAGTTTGATAGAGGTTATGATGTTTGAGAGGTATCCTTTTATAAGTAAAAAGACTTGTGTTTTGTACTGGATATAGTTGTCAATTCTTTATTTTGTGGTGAATAAGTTTACAGTTAGAGATTGATTCGATTCTGAACACTTGAGATGCGATTTGTAGGTAAGAATTGTGAAATGAAATCGAGAACCGAAGAGAAAATGAATGAATGACTGGCTAAATGACAGCAAGTCCTTATATAGAAAAAAAAACGAGTGTGCTTTAGACCACATGACTGAAGTAAAACTTCAATAACTTATAAAAGAACATGTGACATTGAAACAAATTAAAAAAGGAAACGAAGCGTGGGTAAAAGTTGCACATGCTTCGTTTCCTTTTTTATTGATCACCGATCGCATCACACTTTTCGTAACAATCACACTTTTCGTAACGTTTCATATTTTTTTGGAACGTATTCATCATTTTACCCCCCAAGTGTCGAGCGTGCGTAAAGAAGTTTTACTTCAAAAAAGTGAAAGTTAGACGCGGCAACAGACAAAAGCGATCATAGACAAAGATCATCATCCTAGACAACATAGTCAAAAGACAACCATCATAGACAACATCCAACAAAGATAACCTTCGAAAACATATACTTAATCTAAATAAGTGCTCCCCCGTGATGATTGGGTAGGAGAAAATCACCAGTAGTATAAAGTCATTAAAAGTAGATACTGAATCTTCAGCTAGTAGGTAAATTTACTTTGTAATATTTACAAAGACTATATCATTGACAAAGAAGATAATAGGTATTGATAAATGAAACACGAAACAGAAAAAGATACATATAAAATAAAAAAGATAATAGTCGCAACTGGGAATCGAACCCAGTATCTGGTACAACGCTTCGAACATCTTGGCCTGATTTTTTAACTATATTTTTTTTGCATATCCGAGACGCTACCTAATTATTACAACTAAATTCGTGTAAAATTTTGTAATCACTCGAAAAGATAGTAGGTAAATAAACATTGGAAAATTATTTGAAGATAATAACGTTAATTCTGAGATTGAAATGTGAGATCAACCAAAATGACGTAAAACGAGTGTGCTTTAGAACACACGACTGAAGTAAAACTTCATCAATTTATAAAAGAACATACGACATTGACATAGAAATTGATATTGACATTGACATTAACATTGACATTGACAACGACATTGACATTGACATTGACATTGGGGTGAAATATGACATTGGGGTGACATACGACCATGGGGTGACCTACGACCGTGGGGTGACCTACGACCTTGGGGTGACCTACGACCTTTAGGTGACCTACGACCTTGGGGTAATCATCCTTATCCTTATCCTTATCACTCCGCCATCGATCACCGTTCGCATCACACTTTTCGTAACATCACACTTTTCGTAACGCATTCACCAGCTTACCCCCCAAGTCGAGTGTGTAAAGAAGTTTTACTTCAAAAAATAATTGTGTAAATTGCAGGTGTGTTTCAACTTTGGTACAGTTCCCGTGGTGTGCTGCGCCCAGCCATCTGCACCTCTCGCTACAACAAAACCCCCGGAACCTGCAGGAACTGCTTCTCCCTCCGATACATCGTCGGAAAGGCCATCGGTTGATAATGTTGCAAGTAGGAGAATTAGCCATATTTACTCATCATTCTGCAGTAATTGGTAGACTCAGAGTTACTGTGCACGTGTGATGTAAAAATGGGATCTTAAGTATTCTGAAATTGTGTCAATGTGGACATAGTCAAACAACATGTAGAAGATTGTCCCCTTCACCAGTTTTTTCGCTATCTGTGCTGGACCAAGTGACTCCTTTATTACAAGCAAAGGCTAAATTCCAAAGGCATAAAACACACAGTCAGAGAGATCTGATATAACACTGGCAACATACTCAGAAATAGTTATATGGTGAATGGACGATTCAGAATGAACTCAACTGAACACTGCTTAAGTCATTTAAAGTGATGCAAAATATATATTAAAATTGGTTAAATAGGTTAGCATTAGGTTATGGGCCATTTTTTCATATCTTTTAATGACTTTTTAAACAGGGGTAATTTTTATGTATAGGATCCAAAGATATTAGAAACCCGAGATATGCTATGTTGGCCGCCAGACCGTGGACGGACTACGGCCTACGGAGCGGAGTGTGAATACGGAAAGAATTCGTTCATTCAATTGGTTTTGTGTCGTAACCGCGTACAGTTTGTGCCCGTTTTATTCAAAATGCCGTCTTGTTCAGTGCAACTATGCAAAAATAATACAAGAAATGTGAACTTCAAGATAAATGGAGTTTCATTTCACCGGTAAGTACAAAATTAGAGTACGTTATCAATTTTTAATGATTATTCGAAGTTTTTATTGACATAAGGCCCCGTTAAAACAAACATCGCCGCCATTACGATGCTAGTGATGGGGACGCGAATTCTTTTAAATACCGACCATCGATATTTCGTAATATTAGTAGGGCTTTATAAAAAAAATATAAATATGTATAAACATATTATTTTTGTAGATAATTATTGTTGTAGATGCTGATTGGTGGTAGAAACAAATACAATGCTTTTCTTTTAAAATAATTATTTATAAAAATTAATCTTTCTTTGTTCCGCATGCGTTCGTGTACCATTTATTCGATTTTCAATGGAACTTTGGTGATTTTTAGTGCCGGAGCCCATGGAGGTTTCTATATACGAGTATAATGGTGGGCTCTAGCATTATAAAATTATTTCCTATACCATTCATCCGACTGGGATGAAACTTTGGTGTTTTCGTGTGGGCACGCCCGTGAAGGTTTCAATATATATAACGGTAAGCTTTGGCGTTATAAAATTCGTAAATTTTTTGGCGCATGATCAGTTTGAGAAATGTGCGTGTTTCATATAGTTTAGCCTCAGGAAGGGAAGGAGAAGGGGAAGAGAATCCGGGACGAGGTATCTGATAGGGGGAGGATTATGTGGGTGGAGAAGGGAAACGAAGGAGGGGGTTGGCGGGGGTGAGGGAGCGATGAGAGGGGAGGGGGGGGTTCGCGGGATGGGGAGAAGCATAACAAAAAAGCGTGATAATTTATTTATCTTAGGTAACGTATAATTTATATCCGTTTTTAAATGCAGTAACTTATAGTATTTTAATTATTTCAGATTTCTGAAGGACGGAACAATTAAAGAAAAATGGATTGACGCAACGGGGAGATAGGGAAACTGGTTTCCGACTCGCCATAGCATCATTTGCTCGTCTCACTTTGGCCAAAACGATTTTAAACCAGCAACCTGGCGTTTTTTTCCCTTCAATTGATGTTATAAACATTTGCAAAACAATGGAAGTGATAATAAAGAACGCTATTGTAGATAAAAAATAAACTGAAAATTAAATCAAAAAATTATATTAAACAGGAACTAGTAACCAAAGCCTTACGACATTTCGTTGGAATCAAAGTATTTGAAAATATTTATTTTCATCAATATGACCAATCACCAATGAATAATCATTCAGTTCAACTCACTAAAGCCGTTTTGGAAAAATACCTTGATATCCGTTTACATTACTTAGTTAAAAACGTAACACCAAAATTATCGAAGCGACAAGTATCTCCAAATACAAATATCTCCACTTTACCGGTCAATAATATGTATATATTTTTTAAATGTTTGTTTGCTAAATGAAATACCTCTTGTACATACATATTTCTATATATTTTTGTTAATTATACCAAGGTGGGTTTTTTATTTAAATTTTTTTATTTACATATGTTCGAGATTGATGAAAACTAGCACATTTGACATTCAAAAGAGGAGGAAAATAACTGTTTACATATTATTTAAAAAAAACTGCCTGTAAAACACTGGTAATAAATAGATTATGAAACAAAATATGAAATCGCAAAATAAAGGCCCTAACACGGGTAGAGCATCCAACGTTGCCCAAAATACTTGTCATTATTATTGTAAAATTATTAATTGTGAAACAGAATTGTAAATACTTTCAGTATAACCCTGGTTAAAGACCACCATTCAGAACAGAAAGGTTGCTTTAAATTTATTAGCCGTGGTTAGCGACCAGATCTGAATAACCGGGTACTTCCCCACTTTCATTTTCCTCGACTTCTTCCACTCCTCACCATCTGAAACCTCATAAAATACCCCAATTGCGGATGCCCTAGTCTCATTGGTTCCAGATGGTTGGGAGCAGATGGGACTCTTGTGAAGTACTCAAATACAAAATAAATTAACATGAGTAAAAAATGAGAGTTTCTTTTTATGGATTTTTACAACAACAAAAACACACTGTGAGTGTTATTGTGATTAAAGTTATTGAACAAAACCAAAAACTGTTAAAATTCAGTTATCTAATTATAGATTAGAAACAATTGATTTGGATTTGTTACAAATGGGACACGTTAAACGTGCCCAGAGTCCAGATCACACTTGTTTCGATTTATCGGTTCTGAGAATAAGAATTTGTCATCAAAATTTTAACTGGAACCATTTTTTAACTAAAATGTCGATCTCTGTCGATTTGTATTCTTGTAAGCCTTATTCGTCATCATTTCTATGTATTGCTAATTGCGAATGCGTTCGGAACGTGTACGCATAGAAATCTGTTCTAAGTATTAGTGCCAACGAAAATGACAAGTTTTAAGTGTGAGTTCGAATAGGGGCGTATACTTTAGCGTAAGCGAAGGTGTGTAATAGTATTGGTTAATAATATCGGCGACACGAGGAAATACAGTTTCAAAAGGTTTAAACTGCCCATAGCATATCTCCCTTTGTTTATATTATCTGTGATAGGATCTATCTTTTTCTGATTTTTCCGGTTAAAAATTACGATTGAAAGTCGCTAATATTGTCTTCAGTCATTAAATTTCTACTTATTCTTTATATTTGGAAAACGAAAATGAGCGCTTGTATTATTACCGTGATGATCCACGATTACGGCACCGTGACAGCATAAAAAAGGCAATTAACATACTTTCCTTATAACAATAATGCTGCAGCTCTTTCAAAAGATGAGAGATACATAATGTACGTGGGTCTGTTTCCTCCAAAGGAAAAAGTTATCATTTTCTTGCATCTCTCTCACACACCGCATTGTGACGTCTCTGTAGACCCCTACAATACTACTAGCTGTGACGATAATTTTGAAAGTATGGAATATAGTTACAAGGTTAATTTTGAAGTGGAGTTCGTATCGTGACGTGAAACAGGTTGGACGTGTGTTGTGATTGTTTCCTGCGTTGTTGCCTTCACTCAGATAAGAATTTATTGTTACCTTCTCGTATTTATTTATGTTTACCAATCTATTGTATTATTTGATTTACGGTTAAGTGCGTACAGTCGATCTAATAGACTTTATTTTTACTTATTTTTCGTTTATCTCGTAATTTATATATATATATTTTTTTGTTTGTTTTTTTTTTTTCAATTATATCTTAATATGGAGGAAGATGAGAATCGGCCACCAGACCCTGAGTCCATATTTAATATTTCAGATGGCTATGATACTGACGGTAGTCAATTATCCATAACTTTACCATCTCGAAAACGACGACCTTCGCTTGGTCCTGATGTTCCTCCCAAAATTAAATCTATTCCTCAGCCCAATCAAACCCCAATCTCTCATAATGATACCATTCCTCCAGAAGCTAAAACTATTGAATTGGTATATTCAAGTAACTCTTCGGCTCCATTCATTGTTAATGTACAAAAGACTGAACAGGGGAAAATAATTCATCCTCTGGATTTCGGAAAATTCATTTTTGGCTCTAATAATAACCTTGGAATAATAAATGGTTCAATCAAGCCGGAAGGCAGATATAAATTGTCCATAGAATTTAAATCCGCCACCTTTGCTAATGACTTCGTTAAAAAAATAGGTTCGTTATCAAATAATAAATTCAAAGCATTTATACCTACTTTCAACTTAACCAGAATGGGCAGAGTGAAAGGTATACCTACCGACCTCTCTGAATCGGAAATAATGGATGCTCTCAATGACACACAAGTAAATAGTAAAGTTTTAAAAGTTCGTCGTTTAAATTTCAAGGATTCTTCTTCTGGAACCACAATTTGGAAACCCTCTCAATCCGTAGTTATAACTTTTGAGGGCCAAATCTTACCATCCCGTGTGTTCATTTATTATAACTCTCTTCCCGTCGAAACATATAGATTCCCCACAATCCAGTGTTTTAACTGTTGCAGATTTGGTCACTCTAAACCCATTTATCGTTCCCCTCCGCGTTGCTTCCATTGCGGAGAGAATCATCAATTTGAACAGTGTCAAAACTCTAATAAAAGCCCAATTTGCATTAATTGTAAGGGTAGCCATAGTGCTGTTAGTGTAGCCTGTCCAGAGTTGTCTAGACAGAGGAACATCAAGCAATCAATGGCATCTGAAAATATTTCATACTTCCAGGCGTCTAAATTATTCCCTCCTGCAAAAAAATCTTTTGCAGAGGTATCATCCAATCCATCTTTCTTTCATTTTTCTTCCCCTAAATCTCCTCAGTCATATTCCCACAGAGAAACCATTTTCAAGCCATCAAAATCTAAA
Source organism: Limnephilus lunatus (assembly GCA_917563855.2). NCBI lineage: Eukaryota > Metazoa > Arthropoda > Insecta > Trichoptera > Limnephilidae > Limnephilus > Limnephilus lunatus. Next base: position 2,276,215 of record OU830593.1, on the reverse strand, counting down.
CCTAAATTTATTCCCTCTTTTGATAAAAAACAACATAATGATCTTTTGCTTAACCCGAATGGTAATAATAAATCTCAGGCTCCTAATGGAAATGCCTTAAAAAATTGTCCCTCTAATGATATTTTCCCTAAAGTCATAACGGAAAATTCCTCTTTCATCCAAACGTTAATTACCCTTTTAATTTCGATTCTTTCAAACAATTCTGTACCGACCAACGCTGCTGAATATATTAAATCTCTTCTCTCCTGTATCCCCAATGTATCAGAAACTGAGCAAAATTCTTCAATGGAATAGTAGAAGTCTATTCTCTAACAAAATTGAACTTATAAAATTACTTGATGAGCATAACATTTCAGTTGCTGCCATTTCTGAAACATGGTTAAAAACTTCGTATCATTTTAATATCCCTGGTTATCATTGTCTTAGACATGATAGACCTGATGGTAAGGGTGGCTCAGCTCTTATCATTCATAACTCTCTTCCTTTTAAAGAAATCACTTTTCACTCCCTCCCCAATAGTTTTCAGATAGTAGCAGCAGTTATATGTGATATTACAATATTATCTATATATATCCCTCCCTCTACTATTTTTGTTGAAAACGAATGGACTTCGTTCATATCTCAGATTCGTTCCCCGTATATGTTACTCGGTGACTTTAATGCTCATTCTCCCTCATGGGGAAGTGAATTAACAAACCGCTCTGGACGTAATCTGTTAGACTTTATGGATACCTATAATCTATGTATATTAAATGACGGGTCCCCAACTCGTTTCACTGCTCCTCAACATAGAAAAAGTGCGGTTGATTTGTCTCTTTGCTCATCTTCGTTGATACCCATATGTTCTTGGGACATTCTTACAGATCCCCTTTCCAGTGACCATTTTCCTATAATAATCTCCTTCCACCATCTAACATCCTCTTATTCCTTTTCGGCAAACAATAATTTTAAATTTAAAACTAAAGATGCGAATTGGAGAATTTTTCTTTGGAATTGGACTCCATTATTCTTTCAACTAAGTCTTCTCTTATGAACATCAGATCTCAATGTGAATCATTTCCTAATATGGTAATAAAAGCAGCAGAAAAAACTCTTCAAAAACGTAATATTAACATTAAAATAAAAAATTCCACTCCATGGTGGGATAAAGAATGCACTGATGTCGTTAACTCCAGAAAAAAAGCAATTTCTATTTTCAGGAAATGTATGTCTTTTGAAAATTATCTTTCTGTGAAACGCGCTCAGGCAGAAGCTAAGCGTATTTTGAAAAATAAAAAGCGGGCTGGATGGCGAAAATTCTGTGAAAGCCTGTCTCCGGAATCTCCTCAATCTTCTGTTTGGTCCAATTTAAAAAAAAAATCGGTTCTTCTTATTCTCCGCCGCGTTCCAGACATATTCCAGAAGAAATTATTCTAGGATTTGCTGATAAGATAGCGCCTCCATCAGTTGCTAGATTAGAAGAAATGCCTTCGTTTATTTCTTATCCTTCACATTCCAACTGGATGGACTCTCCTTTTTCAGCTAGTGAATTGAAACGTGTAATTAATTCCCTTCCAGACTCTTCTCCAGGCCCTGATGGAATATTATATAGTTTCATCAAAGCATTCTCGGACATGTCGGTTGAATATTTCTTATCCCTAATTAATAACATGTTCGAAACAGGATATATTCCTGAAGCTTGGAAAGTTCAAAAAATCCTTCCGATCTTAAAACCAGGGAAAAACCCATCTGATATCTCTTCCTATCGTCCTATTGCTCTTTCGTCATGTTTAACGAAAGTAGCAGAACATTTGATAAAGAACAGATTGGAATGGTTTGTTGAAAATAACAAAATTATCTCTCCAGAACAATATGGCTTTCGGAAAAAGAAATCAACCATGGATAATTTAAGTGTGTTGACAACAGACATCCGTATTTCTCAGTCCCTTAATTCTTCAACATTGGCCACATTTCTTGATCTTTCGTCAGCTTACGACGATGTATTAATTAACATATTAAAAGAAAAATTAATAAAAATAAAAATACCCTTAAAATTAGTTCAATTTATAATTAATTTGCTAACAGATAGATCCATTATTTTGCACTTTTCCTCAAAAACTTTAAATCGCAAACTATGGAAAGGGCTGCCCTAAGGGTCCGTAATCAGTCCATTATTGTTTAATATTTATATAAGTGACTTAGACATTGCAATCCCTTCATCTATCAAGAGACTTTATTTTGCTGATGATTTCCTTATATACTTATCTCACAAAAATCTATCCCATGCTGCGAAGGAATTGAATTTGGCTTTGCATTATATTAAAGAGTGGTTGTTAACAAATGGGATGAACTTAGCTACTTCTAAGACCAAGGTCGTTGCTTTTACACGCAAAAGAAAAATACCCCCATTTTCTGTCTCTTTTGATAATGTCCCTCTCCAAATCGTAAAGCAAATTAAATTTCTTGGGCTACTTTTGGATCATAAACTTTCATGGCTCCCGCATATCCAAAACATTTCGTCTAAGTGTGAAAAGGGGCTTAATATGATGCGAGCTGTTTCGAGAGTGTGGTGGGGATCTCATCCTACTACTCTTAAATTAATGTATAGTGCCCTAGTGCGAAGCCATTTGGATTATGGTACATTTCTTTTCGATCCTCTTCCTAAATATTTGGATAAAAAACTTGAAAGAATTCAATCCAAAGCTCTCAGAATGATAATTGGAGCGATGAAATCTTCTCCTATTAATTCTCTTCAGGTAGAATGTGTTGATCCTCCCTTGATTTTAAGAAGACAATTTTTGGCTGATAAATATATTCTAAAATCTTTTTCTATATCGTGCCATTCTTTAGAACAAAGTCTTGATCATTTGTTCAATAATTTAAACAACGACAAAAAATTGACAGATGAAAATCGATTTCCTCTCCTTCTAAAAAGTTTTCTTTCATTCAAATCTCTGTCTTCTTCCCTCCAAAATCTACAGAAAGATCCTATCCTTCCTATTTTCACTATCCCATTTGATTCTATCAATTTTATCCCCAACATAATAACCTCTGACTTTCGGACTAACATTTTAACCTCACCTAATCAAAATGTCGAGGAAAATTTTAAAAACATTATTTCATCCAAGTTTCCTGGATTTTCACTCATTTATACAGATGGTTCTAAGTCAGAAAACAAAGATTGTGGAGCTGCGGTGCATATTCCTGAGTTCAATTTAGATCTGTCTTATAAATTGCCTAAAGAAATTTCTATATTTACTGCAGAATGCTTCGCAATTGAACAAGCTTTAATTCAAATCCAGCTTCTCAATATTCGTCGAGCCTTACTGTGCACTGATTCTCTAAGTGCAGTACTGAAAATTTCTTCAAATATCATTAATTATCCAGAAGACCATATTATTTGTAATATCAAAAACTCCCTCAAATCATTAAATGAATTAAATTTCGAGACAATATTGGTTTGGATCCCTGGTCATTTAGGAATTGAAGGTAACGAGAAAGCCGATTCCCTCGCTAAACTTGGAACAATTTCTGGCTCTATTCCTTTAGATTTTAGAATTCCGTTCTCTGACGTCATCCCTATTCTTAAATCCAACATGATTCGCTCCTGGGAAGAAATTGGGCTGATACGAAAACCCGAACTGGTGCTTTTTATGCTGGAATCCAAAATCATATACCAAGTAAACCTTGGTTCCACGGCAAGAAAAAATCCAAAAGATTTATTTCCTGTATCTCGAGAATGAGAATCGGTCACTGCTCTATTGCATCCCACTTATTTAAAATTCGAGTACTAGATAGTCCACTCTGTCAGTGCGGCGTGGAAAATGAGACTCTTGACCATGTATTCTTTAATTGTAAAAAGCACTCGTCCTTCAAAGGCATTTATCGTTTACTTATTAAAATCACCCACCAATCTCCCCTTAGTATTCCATATTTGCTTTCACTCAATAATTCTCGCGTTTTTTCCGTTCTATGCAAGTTTATAGACTTAAATGACTTCAATATTTGAGATTTCCCATGCCCTTATAGATTTTTTATAAAATATAATCATCTCTCTTCATTTTAACGGCACATAGCACTCTTTTTAGGGTGAATTGCCTTACACAAAAAAAAAAAATTTTTTTTGAAGTGTGAGTGAATTCCAAAAATTAAAAAACATCAAAAGTCAATAATGCGTTGATGGTTTTGCTTTTGTTCTTAAACATATAATGCTGCAGTTCTTTTTAACACATTACATAACAACAGTTTAAAATGAGACAAACGGTGAACGTATGTCTACACCCCCATCAAAGAAAACATACAATCATTATCGTACATCTGTCTCACATGGATAAAGGTGGCCGAGTTGTAATAAGATATAATATCATCTGTTTCCTCCAAAAGAAAAAGGTGGTACCTTTTAAGAAAAAGACACGTATTGTGTGTATCTCATCTTTTGTCTCACCATTATTTAATGTGAAAGAAAGAGCTGCAGCATTATAACAAACGTATGTTTATTGCCTGTTTTTGCCGTCTCGGTACCGTAACCGTGAATCGTCACGGGATCATGAAAGCGCCTATTAGAGCCGTCGCGCGTCGGTTCTGGGAGTTGTTATTTTTTGCTGTAATTAGAAATTTACATTTATTTCTCTTTTTAAAGTGGTTTTACTCTTTTTGGTGTTTAGAAGGTGCTAGCTGTACCACAGCAAGCGAAACTCCGGGCTCGTGTCAGCCCTTCGCTTCCTGTCCCACCGCTATGGAGGCGGCTTCTCGAGGATTTCTACCGCAAGTAATTCGCTAAACTTAATCTTTTTCTTTCATTTTGGGAGGCGGGTGTGGGTACCGCCGCCCCAGGAACCATTTATTGGATAACCTCTGCTGTAGGTCACCCCAAGTGGTTCGCTACGTTTGATGCCCCGATGCGTCTGCCCACTTGCAAAAGATGCAAAGAGCGCATTTAAAGCGGTGCCACACGCGCAGATAAAAGATCATCGCACGTCAAATAACGCTCTAGATACAATCCCATCAGACCAGTCATATTGTGCTGGGCTGGGCGCATACATCAGGTTTTGATTTCCTGTTGTCTGATCAGACAATCGGATCGGATAAACACCGCACACATCCGATTCGAAAACAGGATAGGTAATACAACCGGGCGACACCCTTTTTCAGACCGGATTGGACGGCTGGCGCGGAAGGGCGTGGCCTATTTTTATTACCGATCCGGTTTTCGAATCGGATGTGTGCGGGCTTTCATAAGAAATGTATGGCGCGAAGACCTTCCGGTTGTCTGATCAGACAATAGGTTGGAAAAACATGATGTTTGCGGCCAGCCATAGACAATACAGATCTTAAGCCGTTACCGCTCCTGAGGCGATGTACGAAAAGTTATGCAACCCCCTCTCCGCCGAAAACAGGAGACTGCTAGCGGTTCAACAGATATCTGCTCGCGCTTTTATCTGAAAGACAAATAACTTAGTTTACATCACTTTATTTTATACACAATCTACATTTTTCGTGAACAATGTTCACATCATCAAGAGTAAATGTGCACTAAAATAATGCCATCACAAAATGAAAAAAAAACATACATTATCTATCCTTTCTACTTAAATGGCCTGGGTATCTAGCATGTTCGATCGACAAAACCACATATCATCCGTCAGATATTAGCAATATTTGCAAAGACTTTTTTTTTTTTTTTAAATAAATAAAAATTAAAATGGAGTTCTACAAATTAAACTTGATAATAATAAATAAATTTGCAAAGACGGTCAATAATTGATAAGATATATTCCAACAGGCAATAGATATGTTACAGATAACAGATAGTTCTTATCCATTGGAATTTTTTTTTGATAATTTCTACACAAAAGATATTCATACAAGTTACTCAAATATAATAAAATCATTTTTTCACAGAGACAATATTCAACGTACTAAATAAAGAACGCAACCAGTGTCCAAATGTGAACATCTAAAAAGGGGCAAAAATTCTTTATGGAATACACTATGCCACTATACCGTCTGTAAAAGTTTTTTGTATACAAAGATTGTCTTGCGATCGTACTCTTGCAACTGTACAGGACGGTTCCGATGAGAAAGATTGATTATTCTCATTTACTCTTTATCTCAACATCGATTTTATTTCATTAAATTTTGTTTTAACGTACAAATTTATGTTAAATTTGTTTTAACTAGATTTATTTTTATTTTAATAAAAAGACAAATAACTTTGTTTACATCAATTTTATTTTTACCTACATTCAAGTTAGCAGTAAAAATGCTCGAACTAAGTAATTTTTTGATCATAAGTATTATTATAAGTGTAAATAAAGTATAGTATAGTAACAGTTCAGGTATAGGGGCTCCATAGAAGCCAGGATTAAATTAGCCTCCCAAAAACTAGGGGCTCACCTACTGTACAGGGCCCGCAGATACTTTAATAGTACACAACAGACTGCTAACCATATACAACTTGCAAGTGCGCCCCACCCCCACGGTTGCATTTGGCAGCTACCTCTGGTCTGGAGCTCCAAAAAATATCCTAGATCCTGTCCGTTTGATAGATTCTCCCACCTTAATGAACGGATTGCAATCGTTAGAGCACAGGCATCGGGTGGGAATACCATCCTTGTTCTACCGGTATTTTAATGGAAGATGCTCTGACGAACTAGCGTCATTGATCCCTTCGGCACCGATGTGTAGTCAATAAACACGCCAAACACGCGCCCAACATATGTACACGGTTGACGTTTGTCACATGAGAACGGGTCGCTTCTTCGACTCGTTCTTGAGTTCAACAGCTCGGCTATGGAACGATTTGCCGACCTCTGTGTTTCCTCCTTCCTACAACATGAGTCTCTTCAAGACCAATGTTCATCCCTTCTTCTCCTCAAAAATATCCTTCAAACAGCATCTCAGATGACATAGGCCCTGAGGGAAATTATTTTCCTCAGGGCCCCTGTTTGGAGTTAATGTAAAAAAAATTCATTAATGTCTAAGCAAAATAATAAAACAAAAAATGTAGTAGGTATATACTCGTTAGTTAGTAATACCGTAAACAAAAAGAGTAAAAAAAAAGTGTTTGTACTTAAATAACATTTATAATTTGTGCAAATGAAGTGTTTAATTTTGTGCATGGAAAAATATATATTATATAACAGAAAGATTAAATATTTATATATTAACTATCGAGAACTCGGTATACGCGACGATTTTCCAAATTTACCGTCTGCTATCCCCTACCGCTATCATGTCTCCTTCCCTCTGCCATTGTCAATTTGATCGTGCTAGACCCATTGATGGTTAGTTATTAGTAGAGACCGGTTTATATTCAGTTGCATATTTGCATATTTAGACCCTTTTCAGCGGTAATTGCATATTTTAGCAAAAAAATTGAGATCTTGCATATTTACGCTCGATCTCGTTCATCGTTCAGATGCCTCACATAGTGACATCAAGGGTATTATCAATGACTTCGATAGTGCAGAGGCTTCGACAGTTTTCCAGTGCCAAGAAGCGTTTGAAGATGCTAGTATTAAAAAATAAAAACCTAGCTATGATTAGCCCTCATTTCGCCTACATACCTGCAAGTTTAAAAACGCTGAAACTCATGGATTGGCGTTGATGAATCTATTCAGGTTATGAAGAAAATTGGCCTTATGAATTCCTCGTTGTCAAAGCTATTCCTACAGAGTAAACTCAAAGAAAAGTTTGAAAACTTACTGAACAATGAATGACCCAGGGTTTGAACGCTTGTGCCAAATTGATAGCTTCATCAACGGGGGCAGATGAAATTTTACCCGGCACAATAAGTTCAAAAATCGCACCCAAATTTAAATTCTGTCCAGTAACATCAGTAGACGTAGAACGCTCCTTTCCGTTTACAAATATATATTATGCGATCGTAGACACAATTTGTCTACAGAACATTTAGAACAGTTCTTAGTCATATACGTTTTTAAAGGTAAATTTAATTATTAAATACAGTTTGGCAAGAAAGTGTAGAAAATAAATGATGGCGCTGCGATCGTTTTTTAGGTTTTAAATGTCAACACCAAGCTGGCTCATAAGACAATGAATGTATATTTTTTAAAACACTTCGGCCAAAATGCATATTTCATAACGTATTTGTACTTTCAAAAATTTTATACAAAAAACTGGAATTTAATGGAAGTAAAATAAAACAAAACAAGTTTTAAGTGGGCGTTTATTTCGGTATAAAAAACGTAGGTACTTAAAATTGAGTCTATTAATTCAACACCCGACATTGTTGTCTTCGTCCTCATGTGATTCTTCTTCTTCTGTATCTTCATCTTCATCTAAACGTATTATCAGTTCATCGATATCAACATATATGTATAGTACTGCCTCGTGCATAATATTCTGCCTCAATTTTAATCACGTGTTTTGCAACAGTTTTTCCAATCAGCACTTTTATGCTATTACATATTATTATTATTATGCTATTTTCCGTTTTCCAGGTGTTTCAAATTTTTCTTCAGCCTTTTCCCCTTCTTAGACGATTCATCTTACCGTTGATTCAGATTTACCTGTGTGTGGAAAACGTCATTAAAATTATAATTCTATAGAAAGTAATTTAATATTTAAAAAACACACAAGATAATATTCATTTAGAAAGAAAGAAAGAGAAAATTAAGAAAAAAGTTACATTTGTATGAGTTTAGAAATTGCAATTTTTTTTTAATTGAGTTATTCCCTTTTTCCTGTGGCCGCATATTAACTGTCAAATAGAAGTGTCAAAATCATATATTTAAGCATAACCTCAAATTAGATTGTAATGATTATAATCGCTCGAAAATTGGCATAAATCTTGTAATACTAATGAAATTTATTTAAAAACTATACTAAATACCATTCATTTCTGCAGTTCGATTGTAAACATCTTCCAAATTAGATCTTTGGGGGATTAGAAGCTTTCTCGCGCGATATTCAGCTAGGCAGCATTGAAAAACGCAGTATATAACTTCTCTTGCACCACTACGTATTGGTTTATTAATTTTAATTCAATTCAAACAATGCACAGGCAAACAATGAAAAAATATACATTAAACGAGCGATTTTCAGTGTGTTCTACACGATTAAAGTCAATAAAGCCAAGAGCCATGCGAAATATCATTGACAAATCAAGTATTTCGGTGTTACCATAGTAATTTGGATTCAGAAAACATAAAAGCACCAACGATGCTATAGCCACAGTCACTGACCATATTTCTGGCCACCTGGATAAGGGCTTGAAATGTTTATCGGTATTTCTCGACCTATGTAAAGCATTTGATACAATCTCACACAGCAAATTAAAACGCAAAATGTTTAATATAGGTATTAGGAACAAAGAATTAGGCCTCCTCTCCAGCTTCTTATCTGACAGATCCCAATGCGTTAAACTCAGTACCACAAATAGCCAGAATTTGCCCATTAGTTACGGGGTCCCTCAAGGCAGTGTTATAGGTCCAACCCTCTTTCTAATATATATTAACGAGTTATGCAACCTAGATATCGATGCCACTATTATCAGTTTCGCCGATGACACTGTCCTACTCTTCCAAGCAAAAGATTGGCTTACCGTTTATTCCAAAGCGGAGGAAGGAATTCAACAGGTAAAATATTGGCTTGACTCGAATATATTAACTCTAAATGTACAGAAAACTAAATACTTACTGTCTAGTCTCACCAATATCCCAAAGTCAAACATACCCCCGCCATTAAAAATACACGTATGTAAAAATTCATCTCTAAACCGGAACTGTGACTGCCCATGCCTAGAGCAAGTAAACATTATCAAATATTTAGGAGTAACCTTCGATACACACCTAAATTGGAAGCAACATATACATAATACTACAAACAAAATCCGCAAATCTATATACTTTTTCAAACAAACACGCAATTTCCTTAACCTAAAACTTTTAAAAACAGTATATTACTCACTGTGCCAATCTCACATCGAATACGGAATTTTAGCCTGGGGTAATGCATATTCCAATGCCCTTGATCCCATCATGAAAGCACAAAAACTAATCATAAAAATAATTCTTAAAATGCCACTTACTACCAGCACGGATACTATATTCAATTCCTTCAACGTTATGGACATAAAACAGCTCTACTCAAGATCCATACTAATTAATTTACACAAAAACAACAAAACACTATACAAAGCTACACAAACAATACACAATACCCGAGCCAAAAACAACGAACTTCTCCAAACTCCTTTTTTCAAAACCACCTTCGGGCAAAGACACTCTAAATACAAAGCTTGCAAACTATACAATACACTACCAACTACGATCAGACAAACTGACTCCTTTACAAAATTCAAACAAGATATTAAAAAATGGATTATAAGTATTGGACGCCTCACTATTACAAACATCTGTAAAATAAATCACACATAGACTAAAATTACTATGCACATACAACCTAACCCTTATAAAATAAATGAAAATAATGTAATCCTTTCAAATTGACCTTTAAATAGATTAGGCAGAATTTACTTCTCTACTTCATCTCCAACATTTATAAAATAACTCTCTTCAAAAGATTTATCACCCTTCCAATCACCTTTCTGTTTTAATTCTATTCAAAGTGATATGTATTTTACCTTCAATATCCTTGTAACTACAATATTCATTTATATACCTGTACGCCTGTCTCGACACAGGTATACCCTAGTGAGACAGGCATATACACAAAACAAATGTAAATATATTTTTATTATAGATAAATAAATAAATAAAAATGAAAAATTTTAGTTCCAAATTAATAAATTTCTACACATTCTTGCCAAACTATACATATTGTAATTTATATTTTCGGAAATACGATTGTTATCCTTGAGAACTAATGGCTTACTAAAATAAAAAAAATATTTAAAAATACGACTTCCTGTACTATTTCATGTTGCATATTTTGGCCCTTTTTATGGATTTTTGTGCATATTTTAGCTATTTTTATTGCATATTTGCATGCAAATTTTGGGCTGTTTTTGTTGCATATAATCCAATCTTTAGCTATTAGTATGTAAAGGCTCAGATGCTCCATTTTCCCAGAGATGCGCGCATACCAGCCCGGGAAGCTCGATGATTTGCTGTGAGACGTCCTGCCCACCGGTGCCACCTGGGGCTGTCACCCTGCTAAAGACCGGCTCCAAGGCCAATGATTGTAAGCCAACAATTGTCAATTTACTATTATTTAGATTACAGTATTATTCCACTCAATCTTCCCATTCCAGAAGAGCCACCTATCAAAATAGGCTGTCAGCTGCTGTCTGCTGACAACGCACCCATTACTTTGGACTCAAGAACTCGGGCCATAGACACTTGCAAGGGTGGAAGGTGGGAGAAGCACACGATTGACACCGATGGAATCGCAGGATGTCGAGAAATGGAAGAGCCTGGTTCAGCAGGGCAATTAGAGGGGGTCTTGATTTTCAGAAATGAAGAAATTACTCAAAAAGAAGAACTGGATTAGATCGTTCCTTTAGTATATATAGGTAAAATAGCATCCTTCGTAAACATTAACCTCACCATATTGCAGCGATGTCCTCTTGCAAATAATTTTTAACAAACTCCAAATTATATAATTTTTTCAACAACCAAATAATATAAATTCATGATTAAAAAGAAAGGGGTCTTTTTGGCCCGGAGCTCTGTACGCTATCATATCAAAAGTCAAAATGGGTTTGATTAATGACAAAATGCATTGGCCATATAGTAAAGGAGACGCAAGAAATGCCTTTTAGACGCGGAATTTTATCCAAAAAATTGTCTGATCGGGCTTTAAATTTCCAATACAAAACTGTGTTTACGAAATTCAAAAGAGATGGAAATCAACGATGCCAGACGAGTGTAGGTGAGACAGAGCGCTGGGCTAATGGCCTAAATAGAACCATAGTTTCCATTCGAATTTGTATGGGGGTACTTTGATGATCTTGGCAGTATAAATTAAGAGCAACTGCAGAATTTACTCAAAAAACATGACGGACTCTTGGGAGCTAACCAGTGTTATTTTTCATGTCTCTTCAATAAAAACCTATCTTATCTCACCCAATATTGATATGGTTGACTTCGTAGTCTCATTCAATTCAGCATAAATAAAAACAGAGTGAACGATACCTTACTCGACCTAATTAGCAAACAGGATATTTTTCAAAAAATCCCCATCTCCCTGGAGGGGTACTCCACCAATTTATTGTGGGCGGACTTTGCAAATCTTCATTTCAACCGCCAAGAAGAGCAAAGTTTCATGAGTGGAAGAATTTTGTCAATTATTTTGTTCATTTTGGTACCACTTTAGCTGTGACCCTATCACTCATCATTGTGTCTCATGGTATTGTTTGCAGACTGCGTTGATCTTGCAGAGAAGGTGTTCCCGTGCCAAAGAAACAGTTCCGGTTGGAGTAGGGGAAACATATGCGCGCCTAGTCCAGACACCAGAGTGTTCCTCGACACCCCTTTAAATACGACTGCAGAGGCCCCGCATTATGTGAGTTCCATTCACTAAATAAAGGTCTAGTACGGTCGATCGATAAAGCCCTATATCAATACGATATTGGCTAAATTCGTCATCTATGGTAAATTAGCGATATTTGTGAGCACAGTCGACAATTGGTAATATACATACATATTGGAGTATTTCATTTTAGCATATTTCATTTTAAGATATCGGAGTGTTTTTAGTGGATAAGATTCACATCAGTTTTACAAAGAAATGACTTTTGTATGTTCACAGGCCATGTTGGGGTGGGGAGAGAGAAACGACATACGCTGGAGATGTCAGGCAGCCCTTATAAGCGAGCGCTGGCTTTTGTGCGGTGCGTGGTGTCTGTTTGCCAATATTATGTGAGTTTTCTAAAAGAATTATATTTTTAGTGGATCGCTGATACTTCAAATGAGGTAGCTAGTAACAATTTTTTTTTTTAATGTTTCTTTATTATTGAATTGTTAATTAAATAATTTGGGGATTTTCGACCTACATTCTAGGCACATGACCGTCTTGTGGTGATCGATGAGTAGTATTAAGCATAATAATAATATATAAGCTAGCAGTTTTCGTAGACCTCAAGCCGAGTTTATAATTAGTTGCATCCAGTTCAAAATAATTGCATGACACCAATTTTTTTTTTCGTTATTTGTTTTTGGGTTGCTACCTCCTTCTTTAGCCGACGTTTCGGACAACGTTGCAGTGTCCATCATCAGGGCAGATCCGGCAGATCCGACAGATGTGTGTCTGTCGGATCTGCCCTGATGATAGACACTGCAACGCTGTCCGAAACGTCGGCTAAAGAAGGAGGTAGCGCAACACGGCATAACATCCCAAAAACAAATAACGAAAATGCTTTTGGCCGTGAAAATCTAAAAAGGTATCTGACCAAATTTTTTGTGTAAATTGCGCAAATTTATTGTCGTGAAACCTTCAGTTTCACAGTAACCATGTTACCATCAAAATTAAAGCTTTTTTCTGCAATGCATAATGATGTTGTATACAAATAATGGTGATTTACAGATTAAAAAACAGGCTGTCACAAAAGTAAAGGCGATGTTGTTTTTTATCTCTTCGTTTTTTCATTATTTTAAGAATTAATATCTTTAACAGTATCCATATCCATGACTTCCATAATAGCCTTGTAGGCCGCTTCTCGGGCATATCTATTTTTGAACTGAGGTTGTTTAAGATACCAGAGACACTAGTTTCGCTGGTATTCATTAACATACTGTACATTTTCACAGCATTCCAGAGTTGATTTGTCTTTTTCCACGTTATAACGCTCACACAGTTAATAGTAAAACATGTCCGCTCAGCAGAAATGCTTTCACGCTTTTACGCTACATAATTAGTTGCATACCATTAGTGGTTGCGCAATTTCGCGTAATGTATTTACACATTCACAACGGTTCATCAACCAATTTCACACTCAACCACCGTGGATAGATTATTTGAAAAAAAATTATCGAAGGTCATGACAGACCTACAGGATAATTAGTTCAGACTCATACCTGCACTGTCTACACTTATGGAAATATATACCATAAAAGAAACCATCTCCTATTATAAACTAAGGAAAACGCCTATCTATGCATACTTTCTAGACCTAAGCAAAGAATTTGATCGTGTATGTCACAAAAATTCCCAGGTATCAATCAAACTCTAGGAAAAAATAAGGAAAAGAGCAGTTTCTGAACATGTAATAGAGATTCTTTCAATATGGCACACACAGCAGGAAAATATCGTGAAATAATCTGGAAAGTTTTTTAACCCATTTTATTTGAAAAGTGGCGTGAGGCAAGGAGGAAGCGAGTCCTCTTTAATTTACACTGATGAACTAATTCAAAGACTGAATGACACAAAAATAGATTGCCATATGCACGGAGTATGCACGCACATGATATGGTTCTTAAAGCACATAATACCCACGTCCAAATCAATCATTGTGGTTTTCAAATGTAAAAACGAGCTCGTGCAAACACCCCCGGTACGGCTAGACGGAAGGAAAATGGAAGTTAGTTTTAGCTTATAGTACCTGGAACATTTCATCACGGATGGCCTTAAAAACATCGAGGATTCAGAAAGACAAAGAAAAGCGATATCCGTTAGAGCAGGTACACTGTCAAGGCGTTTTAATTTTTGCAGTCCAAAAATAAAAATAATACTATTGAACCCATTCTGCACGACGCATGACGACGGATGCCATACAGCGATGTACACGTCAGAACTGTGGTTTGACTATACTGCATCCCAATGGCATAAGCTAAAAGTCGCCAACAATAATGCTTATCGCCACTTTTCCGCCTACCGAGATACTGCAGTGCTATGGAAATGTCCCTGGAGGGACGAGTGTACACTTTCAGACCACTCATTTGCCACCGCATGGAAAGCTTATGGCGTAGACTGTGCCAATCAAAAATACAATCATAACTGCCATGATTGCCTAGATGGAATCCGCTCTGATGGCCCTCTGGAGTTTATTATTATTATTGTTAAAGCCCGGGCAATGCCGGGTATTTCAGCTAGTATAATATAAGGTATCTCAAAAGAAAGTTTAAATTTAGAGGATCGATTTTAAAAAAAGTAAGGGTTCCATCGAAAAAATATTTATTAATTAAATATTAAAATACACAATTTTATAATTTTGTAAAAAATAATATCGTCCAAATGTAAACCCTCGCGTTCGCGTAGTAAAATTTCCTACGACGGCTCGGCAGGCAGGCTCCGTGATGGCTGCCATTTCGTGACGGATATTTTCTTTTAATTGTGCCAGGGAAGTCGGATTGTTGACGTACACTTTAGATTTGAGATAATCACAGAGGAAAATAGGGGTTAAATCAGGACTACAAGTAGGCCAATTTATGTCACCTCACCTGGAGATCAATTTTCCAGGGAAAATTTTACGAACTCGTGGCAGAGACGTATTGGATGTATGTGATGTTACTCCATCTTGCTGGAACCATGTTCTTTGGTTATTAAAGTGTTTATTATGTTGGCCAGTAAAGTTTTGTAGGGGTGCAGCTTTAGGTCTTTGTGAAAAATGCTGTGTAATGATGATCTATGCATATTTAAAGCACTTATGCGCTTCCAAATCAAAAGGTGGTTTGGGTCATCACAAAAAGACTTATAAACGCTCTCTACGTTTTCTACCGTTCTCGATGACCTTGGTCGCCCGGATTTCGGTTTTGCCTGCGATGTACCGACCTCTTCAAACTTTTTGACCCATTTTTGAATGAGTGAAGAATTTCATTCAAGTGACGAAATCCTCGAATATTGCAGAATCTTCTACGCTTAATCTTCTTTTGTTCCGAGATTGATGAAATTTTGCACGCTTGACCTTCAAAATAAGAGGAAAGTCTGCATGAGATTGCACTTTCAAACAGAATTTTGATAACTTTTGCACACTTGGCATTGTAAGGGGTAAATTGCGCGTCTGCATCTAATTTCGGAAACGCTGGGGAATTCAGCTAGGGCTTGGCTTGGCTTGTAATGTATAAAAAATAATTAAGAATAAAATTAATTGCAAAATCATTTACTGGTTTTGTGTAAATCAATAATTTTAACCAAAACGCATGTCAACAGCTTATAGTAAAAAATATAGTTAGTATAGTTTTTAAAAATATATACATATAATTATAAATTCTAAAAACGTTGTATGAAGATTGGGATATCTAAAGCCTCTATTACATTGAGCAAGTTTACAAGCTACTAGCCGGTAAGTTTAAAAGCGGGTGAATCGGCGAATGAGATTGTCATGATGACACACAAAACTGTCTAATCGCTCGGTTTTACTGCCGCGCGAACCAATTCAGTCGACATTTTGTAAAATACTTGAGCTCGCAGGTAGCGCCACGAGAATAACGGCTCTCGCGCGAACTAATTCTGACAGTTGCGAAATCAGCTGTTGGCAGGCCGCCATATTGAGCGAGTAGCGAGTAAAGTTGATTACCTTTCAACTTTTTTCGTAGATTGTCCACAATCTGCTAGTTATATAGTAATACGATTACACTGAGCGAGTTTATTAACAGATGGTGAATTTCCCAGATAGAAGCTTGTAAATTCGCTCAATGCAATTGAGGCTTAATGGAATTATTTAATCTATACGATTTTCTAAATCTTTGGTATGCCGTCGGGTGAATATTTTGTACAGAGGGAATATTTGGATCGTTGTTAACGGAACTTATGGGATTCACTAATGTGGAACCAATAGGATCCACCATGCCGCTCAAAGGAATCGCGCTCACAACGCCATTTAAAAAATCGGCGAATTGCGTCATGCTGGCCGGCGCGGAACTTCCGCGCATCTGCATCAACCAAGCCAACCGCAGTGTGCTCGGCAACTTGCATGTTAGGTCAGATAGCATAGCTGAATTAGTGATACAACCATCGGTCTCATTATTCAGAAAGTGTAGTGAGCCTGCCAGATTATCCACTGCGCTAGCGAAGTCAGTCGTGTCCTTTAATGAAGCGTCAGTCTTCAGTACCGGCAGATTTTTCACCTTCTGTAGCAACAGGGCGGCTATTAACTCGACACCGAGGGCGGTAAAGATCTCAGTGCCTTGTGTGCTAGTGCAGGTAGAGTTCGATTTGGAATACTTTGCCATCCAAGCAGGGCTCTCGAACACGTCTTCCGAAAAGATATGCTGAAGAAAATCCTTGGCGGCCACCATCGGTTTATCACCCTCTACTGAAAGATGAGGGTTGTCCTGAGTGCGCAAGGTGCGTAAAATCTCCACAATTTTAGAAGCTATCTGCGCCACGACGTGCTTTCTCGTGTTTAAGAACTCCTGACTGAATGAGTCCTGCTGCTGAGAGACCGGAAGGGACCGGTGCTCGGGGCCGGTGGACTCCACTGCCGGTTTTCCGGGTGCTGGTTCTGCAACCTCGAACTTGACAGTTGATGTCACGATGTCAAACAAGTCCGCAATCTGCTTGGCGTGCAGCTTCTGTTGAACATGCAACTCCCGTCGAAGAAATTTGATGGTGTTTTCAGTAGACTCGGAGAGTCTCCCAGTAGCGGATGGGTTCCACGGGGGGACAGATGGGTACGGGACTGGGGTAGACATAACTTGACCTGCGGTGAGCACGGCGGTAGACCCGGAAGACTCGGATGACTACGATGACTCGGATGACCTTGAGGCGTTTAACGCGCTAAAATATGGCGGTCTTGATACCATCTGCCAGTGCCTCGTAAAGACAAGCAGTGAGATCATGAATCGAATGGCACTTAACACCTAGATTGCGACTCGTAGTAATACATATCTATGTATTACGCTTGTGTCGGGGACGGTAGACTTGATCGCACATGATCGAAGAAGACGTAGGAATGACTAGTGGTTACCTTTCGATACAATATTGACGGGGTCACGGGAGGGGGGAGGGGGGGGGGGTCACTTCTTGGCAGTGTGGATGGAGTGTGGAGGAATACCATTGGTCGGTTCCGCGATAAATCCTACGGCCCTGTCGGTCGTTTCACAGTTCTTGCAATCTAATCTAATCTAATTTTTTTATCTATATAAGTACAAAGTTTTTAAAAATATTTCAATTACTGAAAACAATATTAGCGAAACTCGTTCGAAAATCTTAAACACAAAAATTAGAAAAAGATACGGTTACATCTAGGACTCAAACCCATGACCTACGCCTTGACAGGGTGGAGCTCTACCAACTAAGCTAATGTGTCGCTATCCTATTCAATCATATTTAACTGCATCATATCGACTGAGAATTACAAACATTGTCTTAGTTTTCTTAACGCGATTTTTTTTATTGGCTGCTATCTTTATGTACGATTGCAAGATTCAAACGCTGTCTAGATGGTGTTTTGGATTAATTTATCCATTTTTATGTAATATGTGACGTCTATTGAATTTTCTGCAGGTCGATAATTTTTATTTTAACATAATGAGTAAAACCTCAAATTATAACAGTCCGCCTCGGAACAGGAATACCTAGTGAGGAGGACTGAGGAAAAACTACTTCACTTTGTACATTACATCATTATAGGCCACTTACTTCATACAATTTAAGTAATCACATAACTTGAATAGAACTTTCACAGAACGTGAAAATTAACTTCGAAAATTTGATGAATCGTTAATTTTTTTTAAACAACTTATCCTAAATATGTTAACATCACACCATTCCTTCAAAGTATTGATATCATCATTCGCAGCTACAGTCTGTCTGTATGTTATTCTTTCGATAATGATAAATGTGTCATCCGCATACGAGATGACACTTCTACTGAGAGGGAGTTTGACCATATCGTTGACGTATATAAGGAAAAGCACAGGCCCGATTACCACGTCTTATGGAATTCCATATTCAGAATAATTGGGTTCACTCAATGAATTTTTTAGTTTAATGAACTTTTTCTCTATTTTTAAGTACCCCTAGAACCAAGATAAAACACTGTCTTCCAGTCCATTTTTTCCAACCTAGCAGGGGTTTGATAAACATAAACATTAGACAGTCACGGCGCGTACGACAATCTCAAGTTGTGAATATAAGACCCCTCTTTTTTCTTTAATTTGTTAATATGTTGAACATTTTTTATCAGGTGATTCTTAAGCCCTCATCGAGATCTGTGATAGAAAGTGCAACCGTTGGACCACGAGACTATATGGGGTGCCACGGTTCCACCAGAGGAACGATGCTCGCTTGAATTTTTATTACTTGACTTGGTCTGTTTCATCAATCGTCAAACAGGCAATCGCTCTTATTTTGTTATTTTCTTGAAAAGATTTCAGGTTAACTTCAGTTTACAAGACTTCAAGAATACGGCTCATAAGAAAAAAGTTTTGGAACACTGTGAACTTCGATAAAAATTCAAGGCGTGGCGTTAATTGACAAGGTGGTGGCTCATATGGGTGTCAGTAAAATATAAGCCACATGAGCAATCACGATGGGTAATATATGGCTCATACTTTATTACCCGATTTCGATTACATGATGTGATTTGGGATCACACATTTAAAGTTTGTCGTTTGTCGTCAAACAAACTGTATAATAAATAATTAGGATACATCGAGAACACCGCCATACTTTCGTATTTGTTTAGTAATATATATGTAATGGCAATATATTCCATTTAAATTTGAATCCTGTAGTGTCAGTTGGAATACTTGGAATGTAATTATCAATTGTCACTTGTTTTATTTTCTATTATTTTATTATAAATAAACATAAATGTCGTTTCTTTGTTAAACTTTGCAACACAAGTGTTTTATTTATAAATCAATAGAAAAGAATTAAATCATATTATAAAACGACATTTTTCGTAACCACAAATGGAGAAACTTCAATTTGAATTTACGCTACTACCTGGAGGCGATGGCAAGTCAAATATTATTAGCATTACAAAAATAGTCACAAGTGATGAAAAAGTGTTTACAATACCAGAAATGTTACAATCCGCCAGCCATCACAAGGAGATTATGAAAAGTGGTGCTTTTGGCAAAGTAAAAAATAGTTTTAAAAAAAGATACCAGGTTAGAAGAGTCTGGGTAACAATGACAGAAGAACTAAAAAAAAACATACGTAGACAAAGATGGAAACCTACAGTTCGGAGACCAATACCTCGAAGAATTGGAAGAAGAAAGTTTACAAGTACATCAAAAAGAAGATACACTGGGAAGATTGATGGTAAAATTAATGGAAGATAAGCAACAGAGCCTCAAAAACATTGCTGAGAATTTTGTTATAGAAAAATTCTGTAGTAAAAATACAAATGCAAGCCAGTGGATAGAAGTGTTTGAAAAAGAATGTTTACGATTTGATGTGACCATGGATGAAAAAAAAATAGAAATACTAAGATTGTTCATGGATAAAAGTTGTGTAGATTGGTATAGTTCCATGATTATTAAACTAACAATGAACTCAGAGTGGTCAACATGGAAAAACAAATTCTGTGAATCATTCGCAAACAAAGGATGGAACCCTGTCACCTACGCACTATTATTTAGATACAAAGATGGTTCTCTGTTGGATTATGCTATGAGAAAAGAAAAACTTCTATTGGATATGAGAAGATCAATCGACACCGGTACTTTGATAGATCTTGTTGCTTCCGGACTACCAGAATTCATACTTAACAAGATCGATAGAGAAGGATTACAAGATACTGTGGATTAATTTAATGAAATAAACAAGTATGAACATATGGTCAACAAAAAAAGATTCATGAATAGGAGAACATTTGGGAATGCAGAATATAATAAAAATGAGGATAAAAAGCCATGTAAAATTTGTGAAAAATTGAATAAGGGCACTCGTTACCACCCTGAAGCCACATGCTGGTTCAAAACAAAAGAGGATGAAAAATTTAAGAGAAATGCCATTAAACATGTAAACAATTCAGTGATAGAGACTGAGATAAATGAAAATGATCAAAAAAACTAATAGTAACACCATTAATCAAAGTCAAACTATTACTAAATGATGAATTAAAAATATACGGAATTTATGATTCGGGTTCAAATGTTTCTCTAATTAATTCTAAGTTTTTGAAACTAAAAAGAAAAGGAAACAATTTGAATGAAGCAAATTTAGTAACGATTAATGGTGTTAAAAAAACGAGTGGTTTGACAACGTTGAAGATTAAAATTTTTGAATTGGAGAAAAATGTTGATGTGTACATTATTGATGAACACAATTTTAAGTATGATTTTTTGATTGGATTAGACATGATAAAAGACTTCAAACTAATCCAAAGTGAAGACTTACAAATATCACAGAAAATCTGCCTGAATAATACAAATAAAAAAGAAGAAAATTCTACAAATATGAAAACAAATACTGAATTTAAACATTCTGAAAATAAGAACATTATAGAAAAACACCAAATTAATTTTAATGAACATGTTAAAGAAGAAGATTTTAAAATAACAATAAATCATTTAAATAATGATCAAAAAACAGAAATAAATGAACTAATAGGCAAATACACATCAGTGTTTGCGAAAAGTAAATACGATGTTGGTACTGTTAATGGATATGAAGCGAAGATAGACTTATTGGTGGATAAATATTGTAGTAAGAGGCCTTACAGATGCAGCGTAGAAGATAAAAAGGAAATAGAAGAGCAAATAGCAAAATTAATAGACAATTAACTGATAGAAGAGTCGTACAGCCCATTTGCTGCACCTGTCACTCTAGCATTTAAAAAAGAAGAAAACAAAAGATCCAGATTATGCATAGACTTCAGAGACTTAAATAAAATAGTAATACCTCAAGCTCAACCATTTCCATTGATTGAAGACCTAATGACAAAGACCAGAAATTGCAAATTTTTTTCAACGCTGGATATAAACTCAGCTTTTTGGTCTATTCCGTTGCGGATTGAAGACAAAAAAAACAGGATTTGTAACACAGGAGGGGCATTATCAGTGGACCTGCCTACCTTTTGGATTAAAGACCTCTCCGGCAATTTTTCAGAGGATATTAAGCAATATATTGAGAAAATATAAACTAACCGATTTTGCTGTCAATTACATAGATGACATACTTATATTTTCAAAAACTTTTGCTGAACACATCGATCATTTAACAAAGTTGCTGAATGCAATCAAAACTGAAGGTTTTAGATTAAAATTTACAAAATGCACATTTGCATCAGACATGGTAAAATATCTGGGTCATATAATTCAGAATAATTCAGTCAAGCCAGTAAAGGATAATTTGATTTCAATAAAGAATTTTCCTATTCCAAAAACACAGAAGAATGTGAGACAATTTCTAGGAAAAATCAACTTTTATCATGAGTACTTTCCGAAGAGTGCAATAATACTAGATCCTTTGCATAACTTACTAAGGAAAAACCAAAAGTTTATTTGGACTGATAAATGCCAAAATGCTTTTGAAACGATGAAAAACCTACTATGCTCACAACCAATCCTGGAAATTTTTGATCAAGATTTACCAATTAATATATATACAGATGCTTCTCTAGAAGGCCTTGGAGCTATTTTAAAACAAACACAGTCTGATGGAAAAGAAAAACCTGTAGCTTACTTTTCGAAAAAACTAAATGGCGCCCAGAAAAAGAAAAAAGCAATTTACTTAGAATGCTTAGCTATAAAAGAAGCAGTGAGATACTGGCAATACTGGTTGATAGGTAAACAATTTACAGTTTATTCAGATCACAAACCACTGGAAAACATGAATCTCAAATCTAGAACCGATGAAGAGCTAGGTGATTTAACATATTATCTTTCTCAATATGACTTTAACATAAAATATGCTCCAGAAAAACAAAATTTGGAAGCTGACTGTCTAAGCAGAAACCCAGTGCTGGAATCAAATGAAAATACAGATGAGCAATTAAAAATTGTCAACTTAATAAAATTAGAAGATATCTTAAAAGATCAGGTAAAAAATGAGAAGATACAGTGCAGAAGAGATAAATTGATATCGAAAAATAATGTTTATTACAAGAAAGTAAAAAAAAGAGAAAAAATAATTCCATCAGAAAAATTCAGCATAGACTTTATCAGAAATGTTCATACAGAACTAGGTCACATAGGAATTACACAAATGCAAAAAATGATAAGCTCATGGTACACAGCAGAAAACATGACAAATAATATAAAGAGAACCTGCGAAAGTTGTGCAGTATGTTTAAAGAACAAATCAAGAGGTGAAAATAAATATGGATTGATGTCCCACTTGGGTCCCGCAACAAAACCTTTTGAAATATGTTCCATTGATACAATAGGCGGTTTTGGGGGTTCACGATCAACAAAGAGATACTTGCACCTGTTATCAGATCATTTCACGAGGTTTGCATATATTTTGACGTCAAGAACTCAAAATACCAATGATTTCATCAAACTCTTAAACTCCACAGAAACTAATGACATTGGCATGATACTCTCAGATCAATACCCGGGTATCAATTCTAGAGAATTCAAAAAATTTTTGGATGAAAAAAATATTCCAATAATTTTTACTGCAGTGAACTCACCTTTCTCAAATGGATTAAATGAAAGATTGAACCAAACGCTGGTCAATAAAATTAGATGCAAAATCAACGAAAATGACTCAAAAGTAGCTTGGACAACTATAGCGCATAATTGTGTAAAAAACTATAATGAAACGGAGCACACTGTTACTGGATATGCGCCACAGTACCTACTTGACGGCACAGATGTTACGATTTTGCCAAATGAGTTAAAACTTAAGAAGACCGGCATCGATTTGATTCAAGAGAGAAAAAAAGCTCTAGAAAATACTATGAAGTCACATAATTACAACAAGATAATTTACGATAAAACCAGGAGACACTTTGACTTCAATGTTGGTGATACTGTTTTTGTGGAGAATGGAAACAAACTTAACAGGAAGAATCTCGACGAATTGAGAATCGGACCATACAAAATTATAGAAAAATTATCAAACTCAATTTACAAGATAAACACTGGTCGAAAAAAATTTGAATCAAATTTTTTCCACATCTCGAAGTTAACTCCAGCACCTTTATTTATGAACCATGAAGAGGACATCGAAGATGAGTGAAAATTTTGCAGTAATTTTCTTTCCAGGGGTAGGGGAGATGTAATGGCAATATATTCCATTTAAATTTGAATCCTGTAGTGTCAGTTGGAATACTTGGAATGTAATTATCAATTGTCACTTGTTTTATCTTCTATTATTTTATTATAAATAAACATAAATGTCGTTTCTTTGTTAAACTTTGCAACACAAGTGTTTTATTTATAAATCAATAGAAAAGAATTAAATCATATTATATATAAATTAACGAATTACCGAAGTGCATATGATAAATAAACGGAAAAAATCTTAGATAAGGTATTTTCAAAACAATTTGATTATCTGATTCAAATATGCAAGCATAAGAAAGAAGATGCAAGAAGAAATAAATGAAGAAAAGGAAAAAAAGAGCCATGAAGCAAGAATTGGCAAGGAAAAGTAAGAAGAACAAAGAAAATTAAGAAGATATGAAAAGGAAAAAAAGTCGAAATGAAGCAAGAAAATGCCAGTAGAGTCAAGGAGAGCCAATAAAAGACTAGAAGAGGCAAGAAAAGACTAGAAGATACTAGAAGAGACAAGAATAAACTAGAAGAGTCAATAAACAGATTTAAGAAGAGCCGAGAGGAGGCAAGACGACCCAAAAAGGGGCGAGAAGATGCAAGAAAGGCAAGGCCCAAGAAGAGACAAGAAGAGACATGAAGAGGCAAGATAAGTCTCGAAGAGCGAAGAAAAGACGCGAAGAGACTATAACAAGCAAGAAGAGACAAGAAGAGCCGAGAAGAGACAGGAAGATTCAAGAAGCGACAAAAAAAGATAAGACGGAGGGGCGCGAAGATCCAAAAATAAGAAAGAAAATCCAAGAAGAGAACCAAGAGAAGATAAGATCTCAGAAGTAACTAGCATACATGTATAATAAAGGTTGCTAATTACAAACAAAATTAACAACAATCTTTTCGTATTAAATTTTATAATTATAATAACTAACTCACATTAATTCGCCTCATTCACCTACTTAATAAACTGTTATTATTTCTTATTTGTAAAAAGCATTAACTTTGTGGCTCGCCATAATTTACAATAAATACACATATAAATTTGTTGTAGACCACTTTTATTTATGAACACTCTACCGGTTTCGGAAGCACCCTTCCTTCGTCAGGAGAATATTATAACTAAACTATTATACACAATATTGACAGATATACAAATTTTAGGTGTTCGAGTGAGGGGTAAGCAACGGGGTGGGGGTAATTGCGGGATTTCCTGGAAGAACAGAGCGGTTTATTGGAAAATTATTTTCCAATAAACCGCTCTAGTAGGATTTATCGGACCAGGGGGCCTAGTCCCTATCTTTTACGTTTTACTAACAGCCTGTAAGCTTAACTTGGTGGTTTGAGCAAAGTTGTCGCAACTGGCTAAAAATGGTAGTCAGTAACTTTTCTGTTTCTTTTCTGTCGGTCGCGACGATAAAATAAACTAAACCTTAACAGAAAAGTTACTGACTACCATTTTAGCCAGTTGTGACAACTTGCTCAAACCACCAAGTTAAGCTAACAGGCTGTTATCAAAACGTAAAAGATAGGGACTAGGCCCCCAGTTAGGATTTCATCAGAGCCGAACCCTCTGATATTCCTCTGTGTTTCCTCCCTCCTACAACATGGGTCTCTTCAAGACCCATGTTCACTCCTTCCTTTCCTCAAAAGACCCTCCACACAGCATCCCCAAAGATGACATAGGCCCTGCGGGAAATTATTTTCCTCAAAGCCTCCTGTGTGGAGTTAATGTAAAAAAAAAAAGTGAACATATCTGGAGTCAGTGAAATATTTTCTGGTGGATTGACGTATTGTTCTTGTATTGTTTTGTATTTATTATACTTATATAGTGCACTTTAATTACGTGAATTTAGTAGATAATCATTTGTGGAAAAGTGTGTGGAAGGGTTTAGTCTTTCATTTGGGAAAGATTTAATCCGGACATAAAATCTGGAGCACCGTTAAAAATATTAGTAATGTGAGTTTTCCATTTAAGGTTACTATCTATAATTATACCTAAATATATCATTTCATTTTTATTTGCTGTGCATAAACATTCATTATTTTGCCAAGTTAATATTTTTGATGGACTCGCAACAATAACATTTGGCTGTCAACAGTTTTTTTGTTTTGCTTTTTCAAAAATCATCTAAAACCAATCTTTTAATTGTTTTTTTGCTGTAAAAAGTGTAGTGTGTTGTGTCTTGAGGACTCTTCTCCCCCTGATCTTCCAGGAGTCACTTTTTGATGCTCATTTTCAGATATTTATATACTTTTCTTTCTACTTTTACTTCTGTCACTTTTTGTACTTCCTGTAACTTGAACAATGGAGGAGTATTTCCCTCCTTTACCTCCTACAAAGCCCCCAGATCCCCCTCCTGACCCTCCAGATGGAGACATTTCGGACATTTCAGAACCCTCAAACATTTCAGACCCTTCAAACATTTCAGACAGTGAATCTGTCATCCTAACCTCGATAAAAAAAGAAAATTCAGTCCCTCTTCCCCAAAAAAACATGATTCGCCTTCGTCTTCACAGTCCCCACCAGCTCTTCCTCAACCTTCTCCAACAAACTTTTACTCTACTCATTGCCGTGGCCCCTTCATTGTATATGCGCAAAAAACTGAACAAGGTAAAACCATACATCCTCTTGAATTTGGTAAATTCCTTTCAACCAACAAGAACCTTTCGATTAAGCCAGGAGGTGTAAAAGCCGAGGGTCGCTTCCGAATCTCTATTGAATTCCTCTCAGGTTCAGCCGCCAACAACTTTATCAAAAACATTTTTATTACATCTAATTCTAAATTCAAGGCGTACATCCCAACTTTCAATGTCACTCGAATGGGCCTGGTCAGGGGTATCTCGACCGATCCGTCCATTCCAGAAATTCTGTCTTCTCTTTCAACCCCCCAACATATCGGCAATCCCATAAAAGCCAGGAGGCTAAATTATAAGGACACCTCTGAGGGCATCGTTTCCTGGAAGCCCTCCCAATCTGTTGTGATCACATTCGAAGGACAATCTCTTCCCTCTCATATCTATTTATTTTTCAACTCCTTACCAGTTGAAATGTACACTTACCCCACCACCCAATGTTACAATTGCTGCCGTTTTGGTCATACCAAAGCTGCATGCAGATCCCCTCCCAGATGCTTCAAATGTGGAGAAAACCACACGGCTGACCAATGTTCTTCTCTCTCTTCACCTAAATGTTTTAACTGCTCAGGCGCTCATTCCGCCATTCACTCTTCTTGCCCTGAACAATCTCGCCAAAAAAATATTAAAATTTCCATGGCCTCTGAGAACTTGTCTTTTCTGCAGGCTTCTAAACTATTCCCGCCTGTCAAAAAATCTTTTGCCGAGGTTTTATCCAGTAACTCTCCATCCAACCCTCTCCCCTTCTCCTCAACATCTTCTCGTTCAACTAAATGTATGTACAAAAACCCTGTCTCTAAACCGGCTCCTGGATACGATGGGCAACAACACAACTCACTTCTCTTAAATCCCAATGGTTCTCCTCTTTCAAATGCGCGCAAACAACTATAATTCGTCCTCAACAAACCATCAAAAGCTTTCTGAACAACTCTCACAAGACAATTCTTCATTTAAACAAACTCTTATTATGCTTCTAATTGACCTAATTTCTTCTCAAACTAATCTACCGTCCAACGCTGCTTCTATTATTTCCACGTTAAAATCATTTGTCCAAAATGGCACTTCAAGATGTCAGAATACTTCAGTGGAATAGCCGCAGTGCTATTTCTAACAAATCGAACCTTCTTAACCTATTAAATTCAAACCTTGTTTCAATGGCTGCTGTCTCGGAGACATGGTTTACTCCATCCTCCCACTTTAATGTGGGAGGGTACTCCTGTCTCCGTGATGATCGCCCGGAAGGTATGGGCGGCGGTGCTGCCCTTTTTATTAAAAAATCCCTTCCGTTTTCCCCAATAAATAAAATCAAACCCCCCAATGCTGACTTTCAAATGGTTGCAGCTAAAATAAAGGACACATCCTTTGTTTCTATCTATATTCCCCCATCATCGCACTTCAATAAGCAAGCTTGGTTACAAATTGTCCATCAACTAAGCCCTCCATTCTTTTTATTGGGCGATTTTAATGCCCATTCCCCAGTCTGGGGTTCTGCTTTCTCTGATCGAGATGGTCGAAGTGTGATGGATTTCTTAGATGAATCCAACCTTTTCCTTTTGAACGACGGATCTCCTACGAGAATCTCTCGCCCCAACACAAACCGCAGTGCAGTGGATCTCTCCATATGCTCTACAAATCTGGCACCTCTCTCCTCGTGGGTGGTGTCCCCCGATCCTTGCTCCAGTGATCATTTCCCGATCACCATCACTTATCAAACTTCTTTCCATTCAGACAAGTCGCATATTTCGACGAAGATTAAAACAAAACACACCAAATGGGACGAATTTAACTCGCATATGGATAAGTTTATACAAAATTTACCCTCTTCCGATATATTATCTGTCAAAGATGACTACGATAACTTCAAATCGATGCTCATAACTGCAATAAATAAATCAAATCCTCCCCCTAAAACCAAATCTCTTAAAAAACTCCCTCCGACTCCCTGGTGGGATGAGGAATGTTCTAAGGTAGTGAGAATTCGGAAAGCTAAATCTCTTTCGTATCGTCACAATATGACTATGGAGAACTATCTTGTATACAAAAATGCCGAAGCCAATGCCAAAAGGGTATTGAGGTCAAAAAAAAGATCCGGGTGGTACAACTTCTGCACTTCAGTATCTCCGAATACTCCAATTTCGGAAGTTTGGTCTATGATTCGAAGATTTCGATCCTCCTTCAGTTCAACATCTCCTCGAGCGTCTCATTCTAAATGGATAGATGAGTTCTTGGACAAAATTGCCCCCCATTCTGTACCTAACCTAGATGAAATAACTCCCATCCACAACACTCCTATGTCTGATCATTGGCTAGACTCTCCATTCACTTTAATTGAATTAAAAAATTGTTTATCAATAGTCAAAGACTCATCTCCAGGCAGAGATGGTATTCCTTATAGCATTATCAAAAATAGTAATGATAATGTTCTAAATCACTTCCTAAGCATCTTAAATAAAATCTTCCAGTCTGGCATAATGCCTGATGACTGGAGTTCTCAAATAATCATCCCAATCCTAAAATCAAACAAATCACCCAATTCCGGATCCAACTACAGGCCAATTGCTCTTTCATCCACCCTCAGTAAAATTTATGAAAAATTAATTAAAAACCGGTTAGAATTTTTTGTCGAAAGTAATCAGCTTCTATCTCCATCTCAATTTGGATTTAGGAAAAAAAAATCTACGCAAGATAATCTTGCCATCATCAGCACTGATATTATTTTATCCATTTCTAACCATGAAGTATGTCTTGCAGTATTTATAGACATAGAAGGTGCCTTTGACAATGTTTCCATCCCAATCCTTAAAAAAAAACTTTTAGGCCTTGGCCTTCCCCCCATGTTTGTCCAATCTATTATTAATCTATTTCTTGATAGAAAAATTTTCATTGAGTTACCAGATGTTACTCCTTAGAGTAGATCAATTTGGAAAGGTTTACCCCAAGGCGATGTATTATCCCCTATACTGTATAATATATACACGTACGATATGCATGTCTCTATTCCCCCTCAAGTTATTGAGTTCGCAGATGACTTAGCTTTCTTCTCATCATCCAAAATCATCCAACTTGCCGTCAAATATCTTAATGAAGCCATGGATGCCCTTTGCACATGGCTCACTTTAAATGGTCTGGAACTTTCAGTTCAAAAGAGTCAGTGTGTCACCTTCTCAAACCGTCATAAAAATCCTCCTGTTCAAATTTTATTTAAAATTCTCCAATTCCCAACGCCTTTGAAGTAAAATTTTTAGGAGTAAAATTTTCTTAGGAAACTTAAATGGTCTTCCCATATTCACAATATAGTTACTAAATGTGAAAAAAATTTAAATATCATCAGATCATTGACTGGCGTTTGGTGGGGTGCTCACCCTACCTGCATTAAGTTGCTTTACAATGCACTTATTCGACGTCATCTCGACTATGCCTGCCCACTTTTTAGAACTGCCTACAAAAATGCACTCAGTAAATTAGACAAAAGTCAATCGAAGTCATTGCGAATAATAACTGGAGCGATGCAGTCGTCGTCCATCAATTCCCTTCAAGTGGAATGTTCTGATCCCCCACTTTATTTAAGGTGACAACTGTTTGCTGACAAATTTGTTCTTAAATGTTTAAATTCTAAATGTCATCAGGTTATTCCCAGAGTTTTGTTGTTCAAAGACTCGACACATTCATCTACAATCAGAGCTCGAACTAAACCTCTTCCTGCCATCTGTAAAAATTTTCGCTCTCTCTCAGAGCTTCAAATTATCCAAAATGATCTTCTTCCACTATACAAATTAAAATATAGTCACGTCACCCTATCCCCAACAATTTTGGAAGGGATCGGCATCCTTAAAAGTCATTCCAATCTCCCAGCCCGTACTGTTAATAATATGTTCAATGACATTATTTCTTCTAAATGGCCCAACTCTTCTCTTTTATTTACTAATGGCTCCAAATCTCCAGACTCTCCTAACTGTAGTATAGGTATTTACGTTTACCACAATAATTCTAATGATAGATTATTTAATTCAATTTCAAACCAATTTTCAATATTTTCTGCTGAGTGCATTGCAATAAATGAAGCACTCAAATACATAATCAAAAATAATTGTGAACATTCCCTTGTTCTCTCTGACTCTCTCAGTTCCCTCCAAAAAATTAAATCCTGTCCTCTTCTTCATCCTTGTTCTCTCTGACTCTCTCAGTTCCTTCCAAAAAATTAAATCCTGTCCTCTTCTTCATCCTGATGATCACACCAGTATGTCTCATTAGAGTGCTGATAGCCTCCATTCAAAGCTCTGGAAAAACCGTAATTCTTGTTTGGATCCCTGGACACATTGGCATAGTGGGTAACGATATTGCAGATTCTTTGGCAAAACAAGGAGCGTCCAACCCTATTGTTACCCTCGTAAACCATATTCCCCTATCTGATATTTTTTCCATCATCAAAGATAGATCCCGCAATGTTTGGACAGAGCATTGGAACATTGCCAGTCAATCCAAGGGAGCTCGCTACGCCTCAATACAAAGGACTATCCCATCAAAACCGTGGTTTCAAAAATTCCCCCATTTTTCCAAAAAAGAAATTTCCTCACTTATTCGAATGAGAATCGGTCATTGTTCCGTTCCTTCTCACCTTTTTAAAATTCACATCCTTGACTCCCCAGATTGTACGTTCTGTGGTCTAGATGTGGGCACTTTAGATCACATATTTTTTGGTTGTCCCTCTCTAAATAAATATCCTCTCTTCTATCAAGCGTTATCTAAAATTGCCTCCCCTCCATTCAACATTTCATCTCTTCTAAATCTGAACTCGACTCCAATCTTCCATATAATTCTGAAATTTGTACATCTAAATAAAATTAATATATAAATTCACCTTTCCCTTTCTCTGTAATTTTAAATGATGGCCTAGAACACCCTTGAAGGGTGAAAGCCAGAAATAATTTTTAAAAAAAAGGTGAGGTTGTTTTTGTTTATACTGAAAATTAAATAATAGGTTTTTCAATGTTCAATGTTAGTAGGTTTTTGTCAAACCATTAAATAAAATATAATAAATAAAAATGTCCCCGAAGTCTGGCTCTGTGCCCTCCGGCTGGAAAAAAGCGACCATTTACCCTAATCCAAAGAAGGATGACCGGTCCAAACCGGCCAACTACCGCCCCATAGCGATCACATCCGTTCTATCGAACGCGTGATCAACGACAAACTGCTCACATACCTCGAGAAAAACAAAATTCCGGTGGAACCGCTCGTGCGGTGATCTTCTCGCATATGTGACGCATGTTTGGGGGCGGTGCCTGAAACTTTTTGGTGAGACCCAAACGGTTTCACTAGACTTTTCCAATGCTTTTGACCGGTTTTGGCATCGAGGAAGTTATCAACAAACTGCCATCTTACGGACTTCCTGTATCCTTGTGAAGGTGAATTGAATTTGAGGAAAAGCTCGATTCAGCCGGTTGCTGATGGTTTCACCTTTTCCTCGTGTTCGATAAATGCTGGTGTCCCAGTCCCACAGGGATCGGTTCTGTCTCCGACTTTCTTGAAGTAAAACTTCTTTACGCACGCTCGACACTTGGGGGTAAAATGATGAATACGTTATGAAACGTTACGAAAAAATGTGACACGCTAATCAATATGAAACGTTATCAATGTGAAACGCTAGTCAATGATATGAGTTGAGTTGAGTTGACAGCTGAGAGCTGAGAGCTGAGATCTGAGAGCTGAGAGCTGAGAGCTGGGAGCTGAGAACTGAGAGCTGAGAGTTGAGAGCTGAGAGCTGAGAGCTGAGAGATGAGTTGAGTTGATGGGGATGTTGAGGGGATGGGGATATTTTTATTCCTGTTATTGTTATATTGTTAATGGACGGCATAAGTTAGTGAAGTTTTACTTCAGTCGTGTGGTCTAAAGCACACTCGTTTTTTTTGTTGCACATCAATGACCTCTTGTCGTGTGCACCGATTCATTGCTACGCGGATGACAGTACAGTCCATGATAGCTTTTTGTTTGACAAAGCCCCCAAAGGGCACACAAACCCCAACGGCTCGAAGGGTTTTGAAGCAAAGAAAGGACGGTTACCTCGTCGAATTTAATGTTTCAAAGACCCAATCAAATATTATGTCTGATAACGTATAAAAGGGATCGAAATGAAAATCTAGTCTCCTTCAACGGAAGCAATCTTCCGAACAGGACCTTCATTGATATGCTTGGTGACTCTTGATGACTACAATTCTAAGTGACCAGCCAACAGTGTACGGGGACTCTATCGAAGCCAGAGTTAAGTTAGCCTCTCAGAAACTGGGCGAACTGTACAGGGCCCGCAGATACTTTAATAGTACATAACCGCAAACCCTGTTCAAATCGCAAGCATGCCCCACGATTGAATTTGGCAACCACCTCTAGTCTGGAGGCTCAAAATACCTAAAAAAGAACCTCGATTCTGTGCAGAAACGGGTGATTACGTTTGATAGTCTCCTAACTTGACAAACGAATTGCAATATTTAGAGCACAGGCTTCAGGTTCTTGTTCTACCAGTACAAAATAAGGGGCAAATTGCTGTCTGCTTATGATTTTGGAAAAGCTGGTAAATTCTAGCTGAATTAAAAAATATATTTAAACACGAAAATAAAATATATGCAATGTATAAAAAGTAATTAAGAATAATATTAATTGCAAAATCATTCACCAGTTTTGGTTATGTCATTATTATTATATAATGTCATATTATTTTTAAGTTTAAAACTACTATTATGTAATGATATTATTTTTCTTACTTTTGTACTCTATTATATGTTTATTTATAAGAGGAAGTATAGCCGTTTATGTATTTAAAATAAAAAAAAATAAAAAAATGTCAATAATTCAAACCATAAACAATTTACAGTAAAAAAATATCTAAAGTGTCATCTGAACCACAATCACAGTAAGGCGAATTGACTATGTGGAATCTGGCAAGATGGCTAAGACAACAATTATGACCCAGACGCATTCGAGTTACGGAAGAGATGTATTTTTTAGGCATGGAAGTGTATTTGTGAAACTAGGGCATGACAGGAATAGAAGATTGAATTAATGAGTGCTGGTGACCTTTTATGAGAGAGGATGATTTCCATTCAGAGGACCATTGGCTTGTTACTTATTTTTTTAAATAGGGAAATAGTCTCTAACAGGAATAGGTATACTACTTAATGGACTATGGACATTGGATTCCTTAGCAATAGAATCAGCCATTTCATTTCCAACAATACCAACGTGTCCTGGGATCCAGGCCAAGACCACTGACACTTAAGCCAGCGACATGGCATGCAGGAGGTCTCTGACAGAGCAGGTAAGAGAGTCGCTACTGGAATTGAGAGGGGATGCGCTTATTTTTTGTAGAGGGCTAAGTGAAACTGAAAGGATGAGGGCATTTCTAATGTTGAAAAATTTGACTAGACGTAAAGCTTCTATGATAGCTATGCATTCAGCAGAGAAAATGGAACACTCTTTCGAAAGTCTGTGTGGGAAACTAATTTCCTGTGAGGTGCATAGACATGGGCCCCATAATGGAAGTCTGAACTGAGTTTCGAAACACCTGTGAAAAAAATTATATAATTTGGCCAGTTATTTTAAATAATTTTTTTGAATTCTCATTATTGGATTGAGCTGAGTTTTTTTATGTTTTTTACATCTAACTATTCTAAAAATTCTTTCATTGTTGGAAAGCTACACTATTTTCGGGTTACACGCTATATAAAGAGGGAAGATTTGATTGTTTGTTTGTTTGCATTGAATAGGCTCCGAAACTACTGAACCGATTTGAAAAATTCTTTCATTGTTGGAAAGTTACACTATTTTCGGGTGACATAAGTTATATTATATTTTCAAAAAAAATAGGGATCCTTACTAAAACTCCAATAATGTAACCCAAGGTGTAAAAAAATTACCAAAAATATTCTTTACATCGCGTGCGCTGCGAAAACTCTTGATGATAGAATAAAATAATGTAGAACGACTTTACAGAAAACATTGTTATTTACAAAAAATGTCTCAACAACATATGTCTAACTATTATAGTTATGCCACAATAAGTGTTTTTTTATTTTAAAAATCTAATTAAAATATCGGGCTCTTTATTTGATCTTGGTTTTAATCCTTATCAAAATAAATTACTTTAAGACTGCTTTAATACCTTTATTTAACTTTTTGAATTATTCAATTAGGACATTCCATTCGAAAGATATCACGAGTTTAAAAATGTAAGTATTAGAAAAAAGTTACGTGGTCGCCGCTCACTCCACTCGGCTACGGGCCGGGCGGGCGGGGAGGCAAGAAATGAAGTGCCGCGCGGCCAGGCGGGTATAACTCCGATCCAAAAAGTCAACCGAATCTTTGGTGATATCATAAGTCCCCTTAGATTTGTATATGGTCCCCGGCTACTACCTCCACCAATAGGAAGCTTTTATATTTGTTGCATTTAAGTCAGCAGAATCTTTGGTGATTATCATAAGTCCCCTTCGAATTGTTTATGGTCCCCGGTTACTACCTCCACCAATAGGAATCTTTTATTTTTGTTGCTTGGGCTGGCAAGCGAGCGGTGTGGATTTGATTTATATGCTAATACAATGGCGGTGTGAGTTAATTTATCGTGGTTATAAAGGTTGGGTAAGCATCCAGTAGATGGCGTTATATTTTGTTAGCCACAGCAACGCGTGCCCAGGTCAGCTAGTATTCTTATAAATTGGTGCACCTTTGGATAAAAAGTAAGAATTTCATAGGGATATGAGTAGAGATGAAACGGATAGTTGTTTGGCCGGATACCGGATATCCGGCGGCCGGAGAAAAATCCAATTTGCAAGCGAGATCGACTACTATTTGAAGGCACATCCTTACACTTGATGGTCGATTAACTCGAAACAATATCCACATTTGACAAAGTTTGCCAAAGTGTACCTTCCAGCTCCTTGCAGCAGTGTTTATAGTGAGATGCTGTTTACCGAAGCTGGCCTGGTTTATGAAAACAAGCGAAATCGCTTGTTGCCTGCGGACGCTGAAAATTTAGTCTTTATTCACCATAATTTACCACTTGTAAATTTTATTAATTCAAAATATCCTCTTTAATAAGAAAAAGAACAAGAGGTATATTATGGTACTTCAATGTCAGTATTTTATCATTTCAATAATCTCTGTGGTTTTTACGATTTTTAGTTCATTATAATGATGATTGTGATTAGCTAATTTAAGTTTTCGCTACTCTGCGAGGTTTTTGTAAGTTTTTACTAAAAGTTTTTAGTTTACATATTTACTATTTATGTATTTATCATTAGATGGAATATCTCACAAGAAAATTTTAGTTATGGATTTTTTATAATTTTTTCGAATTTAAATAAAAGCCGTCATAAGCCATTTTATTGATATTAACCTCACAAAGATGTAGTTTTTGAATATCCGGTATCCGGCCGGTTAGTAAATGTAGGCCGAATACCGGATAGTTACCGGATATCCGTTTCATCTCTAGATATGAGTATAAGAGGAGAGATTCATTGCGATAGGAGTTTGTGGATACATTCAGGAAAGAGTTGAAACAGGAAAGAGTTGTTGTTATTAAACATATAATGCCCTCTTTCTTACACACTCAATGTCAACAGTCGAAAATGGGACAAACGGTGAACGTATGTCTACACTACAAAAATGAAACGCAATTCCTGTAAGTAAGTCGAAAGTAAGAAAATCACATAATTTTTTTTTCTTTATTAGTAAATGATCACATTTATATACATTATTTAAGAAATGTTTTGACTGCCCAACTAGGAGGATTCCCGTTTTAGGACTTAGAATTATAAATCCGTATATAACGCCATCTCTGATACTGATAAAAACAAAACGCGGACAGTTACGCATCGATAATTGCTTCATTGTAGATATATTTTTTAACTTAATAAAAAACTGTATTTAATTCAGCTAATAAGTAAACACAACATGATTCTGAGGCGGTATAAAGTTCGCCGGGTCAGATAGTCTTTATAATTTTTAATTTAATTTTTAATTATATTTATAATTTTTAAAACCCCCCCTGAAATCAAAGGGCTCGCTCGCTCTCATAGAGGTTTGACGTAAAGTGAGAATATTTGTCTGGTTATTCACTAAGGGCACCAACGCGGAACTTATGGGATCCACCATACCGCTCAAAGGAATCGCGCTCACAACGCCATTTAAAAAATTCGCGAACTGCGTCATGCTGGCCGGCGCCGAACTCCCGCGAATCTCCATCAACCAAGCCAATCGCAGCGTACTCGGCAACTTGCCTGTCATGTGAGACAGCATGGCTGGATTAGTCAGATAAACGTCGGCCTCATTCTCCAGAAAGCTAAACGAGCCCGCCAGATTATCCACGGCGCTAGCGAAGTCAGTCATGTCCTTTAATGAAGAATCAGTCTTCAGTTCCGGCAGTTTTTTCACCTTCTCCAGCAACAGGGCAGCTATTAACTCGGCGCCGAGGGCAGTGAGGATCTCCGGGCCCTGTGTACCAGTGCAGGTATAGGTCGATTGGGTATTCTTGGCCATCCAAGCAGGGTTCTCGAAGGGGTCTTCTGAAAAGAGAACTTGAAGAAAATCCTTAGTGGTAGGCGAGGCGGATTTCTTGGGGCTGTAAACATTATGAGTAGCTGTCTCTTTTTCCTCTACTGAGCGCAAGGAGCGTAAAGTCTCCACAATCTTTAAAGCAATCTGCGCCACGACATGCTTTCTCGCGTTTAAGAACTCCTGGCTGAACGAGTCCTGCTGCTGAGAGGCCGGAAGGGACCGATGCTCGGGGCTGGCGAACTCCGCTGCTGGTTTTCCGGATGCTGGTGCTGCGACCTCGAACTTGACAGTAGACGTCAAGACATCAAACAAGTCCGTGATCTGCTTGGCGTGCAGCTTTTGTTGAACATGTAACTCCCGTCGAAGAAATATGATGGTGTTTTCAGTAGACTCGGACAGTCTCCCAATAGCGGGTGGATTCCGCTGGGAATCAGATGGGCCCGGGGCTGTGGTAGACATAACTTGACCAGCGGTGAGCACGGCGCGGGCGGCGGGTTCGGACGGCTCGAATGACGACGATGTCTTGGATGACTGTGAGGAGCTTGAGGCGTTAAACTCGCTAAAATATGGCTGTCTTACCATCTGATCCTGATGCCTCATAAAGGCAGGCAGTGAAGATTCTGGATCGACTGACACTTTTACACCTAGTTTTGATCGACTGACACTTTTGCGACGCATAATAATACATATTACGCTTGGGTCTCGAGAGGGTCGGGGACGATAGACTTGATCATACCCAGGCTTGATCAGAGAACACGTAGGAGTGACTACCTTCCGATACAATCCTGAAGGGGAAATTGGCGGGCTCACTTCTTGGCAGTGTGGAGAACTGCCATTGGTCGGTTCCGCGATAAACCCAATGATCCAGGCTGCCGTGTCCACATTTCTTGCAATCCAATCTTATCTATTTTTTATCTAAGTTCAAAGTTTTTAACCGTAGTTATAGATACCAGTTAAGCCGTGGATAAGTCCTGGATTAGTGAAATCTGTACGAAATAAACAACGTTTATTCATTCTTTGTAAAAAAAATCTTTCAATTGTGTATTAAAAAAAGCAAATTGTCAAATATTGAAATATATCTACAAATTTTAAAGAACAGTAATACAAATATGGCACAAATAGAATATGATAAAAATAAACAAAAATTTTAACAAAACGACTTAAAAAAATGCACTAAAAAGTAAAAAAAATAATTTCGTATCTTCTACAACTTAATAATCAACTTAATTTTTCTACTCGTGGGATGATGATGAGTAGAAAAAGTAAGTTGAATATTAAGTTGTAGAAGAATACGAAATTATGTTTTTCTTTTTTAGTGCATTTTTTGAAGTCGTTTTTTGTTTTGTTAAATTTTTTGTTTATTATTTGTAAATTTTGGAAAAAAATTAGCACAAAAAATAAACCCTGTAGCTGCCAGTGAAAAAGATTTAATAGATACAGATAGAATTCTTTTTCTCGAATCCGCCTCGGAACGAGGAGTTCTAAATGTAATTAACTCATTCATGGGTTGGCTTGGCGCCGGGATATTATAGAATAACAGTAGAAATCATAAAAAATCTTAAAGATTTAAAAAAAAAATACCTGTTACGCATGTCATTAATTCTGTTGGAAGATTTCAAAATAATTACAAAATTGTAGACATAAAAGATAAGGATTCAAGGAGGTGAAGTCGGGCTAACTACTAAATATATCAAAAGCAAGCCAACAATAGTTAAGTCAACTCCAAAAAACTCAAAGACATCAATTAATACGGCCAACACATCCGGGGCTGCGGCCAGTACCGGATTATCCCTAAGGCAGAGTAGGCAACTGCCTAGGGGCCCCGCATCGGCTGGGGGCCCGGCGTCCCAAGAAAAAATAACTTGCGTCAACGGTTCGACTCACAATTAGTAAGCAACTCCGGCACACTTTGGGAAAAAGTCAGCTTTCAAGATGTTTTAAATATTTTAATTTTTTATTACGAACATATTTATAGGTTAATAACATTACATGTATGAAAGAAAACAACAAACATAATAATTAGGTTATAACCAAATAACTGTTCACATCACGCACAAATAATAAATAAAAAGCCAATAATTAAAACAAATATTTAAACATAGTTGTATTTTACTTTACTTTACTTCGTATCAATGGGGATATGATTATAGGTGCCGTGTGTGGTTTATATTGATATTTTTTTTGTTTTTTTTTTTTGCTTTTATTTCTAATGTTTAAAATATAAATGTTGTACAAGCTTTAGTGTGCACTACATATTTGCTTGCTAAAATTTTTATTTCTCTTCATACCAAGGTTGTCTGGAAGAGATCACTTTAATGATAAGACCGCCATTGTACTATTGTATTCGTTTCATTTTTTTATTGAATGGGGGTGAAGGCATACCTTCGAAATGTAGTAAAAAAACAGATCAATTATGAATAAAATTACGTTATGGTAGAAAAAAAAAGTTTGGAAGAAAAGGGTAAAGTGCAGTGGCGGACTAAGCCCGTCAGAGGCCCGTGGTGGAAAAGCTGGATGAACCGCTCCCCCCCCCCCCCCCTGATGATTTTTCACAAAAACGGCGCTCTACAAATTGTCCAATTATTATTATTAAGAAGTTGATGTGATTTTACAAGCTTTTTCTTCAGTTCACACGGGCCTCTGACTCTGGGGGGCCTCCAAACGCCTCCATGTTCCTTTGATCAAATCCTAAACAAGGCTTTAAGGTACCAGGCCACTGTAAAAAAATTGTCATTTTTAAAAAATTTCTGAAGATGAATTTGTTAATAATGCTCTCTCCAAATGTTTTAAGGAAATTCGTAAAATTGACGGAGATACCTACAGCATTTTATATGAAACCATTTTAAACAGTTTGTATGTTGAATTAACATTCAGCAAAACTTTGAACGCGTTTTTCTCGAAACTGCTTTTTTCAACACGGTTGACAACATATTAGAAAAACCATACGTCCGATTTGCAAGTACTAAATCTTAACTGTTAGTAGGTAAATCCAGTCAGTATGGCACCACTTAGGGATTTTTTTATAATGGGCCCCCTTCTATTTTTTTTATGAACAATGAAAATTTTCCATAAAAAATCGAAATTAAATTCGTTGGTCCGCCATTTTTCCTTATTTTTAAACAAAATTCACCTACGTGGTGAAATAGACACTAGATTTTCACACAGTTTAAACCTGCAAATCGGATTATAGAGGTTAAAAAATGTGTTAACAAAGTTTAGAGAAAAACACATTCAAAGTTTTGCTGAAGGATAACTTGATTACAAACTGCCCTGAAGAACCTACAAGTGGTGTATTAAGTTATTGTTTCACATAAAATGCTGTATCTCCGTCAATTTTTCGAATATCTTTATAACATTTGGTGAGAGCATTTTTAACAAATGCGTCTTTCAGAAAATGAAATAAAAAAATAAAATTACAAAAATTTTTTTTACAGTGTCCGCCTTAAGTGGGAATCACCAGACAAAACCGGAAATATGTCGTTTTTAAATCAAATTTTAGACGTATTGACTCTTTTTCACCCCAAAATTATTAAATTGATTTCGAAAGACTGTTCTTTTATCTAGTAAAGCTAAGTTTTAAA
This sequence comes from Limnephilus lunatus, assembly GCA_917563855.2. Taxonomy (NCBI): domain Eukaryota; kingdom Metazoa; phylum Arthropoda; class Insecta; order Trichoptera; family Limnephilidae; genus Limnephilus; species Limnephilus lunatus. Next base: position 2,235,444 of record OU830593.1, on the reverse strand, counting down.
TTTTGAGAAAAAATGTTTATTTTTAGTACATTAAGGTTTTATCGTAGGGCGTTGGCAGATTTGTTAAATTTTCAAACAAAATTTTGTATTATACAACACACATTTCAAATTATATAATCATGCAGTAAAATAAATCAATAAATTATCTGGGAAAAATATGTTTCAGAATTTTAATTTTAGTACAAATAAAATCATAAAAAAAAAGATCCGCGCATATATTAAAAAAAAAATCATTTTTATTTTCTTAGACATTATTGATACGTATTATTGACATAAAAAATTTAAATACGTATGATCAAAAAATAATTAGAAAAAGTACATAATTTGAATAGTTTTATCATCACGAGTTTGAGCATTTTTGAATTTAGGTATTTATCAAAGCAAATATTGTGAATGAAATAATATCGATATTGAGCTATTATGTTAATTGCTGGTATGAAGAATAATTAATCTTACTCATCGGAACCGCCCTGTACAGTTGAAATGGTACGATCGCAAGATAATCGTTTGACGAAATTTAAATTCTCGGCCGCTGATTAATGGCTTTTTAAGGATTTGATAAAGGGGACATGGAGGCGTTTGAAGGCCCCCGAGGACAAGAGGCCCGGGGCGGGCCGCCCCCCCCCCCCGTTAGTCCACCGTTGGTAAAGGGGCCCCGAGACGTGCATTGCCTAGGGGCCCCGACATGGTTAATCCGGCCCTGGCTGCGGCACCAAACTCTTAGAGTTGCAAACTACTATTCCATTACTTCAAAACATCGATGTATTTCTTCTTACTGAAACCTGGCTTGATCCTGATGTTCACACCGAGGAAGTTGGATTTACGTCTTACAACACCTACCGCCTTGACATAAATCCAGCCACCAGCAATAAAACCAGAGGAGGAGAAGTTCTCATATCCGTTAATAAATCACTGCCAACCACTCGATTAATTCGCAAACATCTAGACGTGGAACAGGCATTCATATTACTTAAATCAAGTAAAATTATACTGGGATGTATCTACATTCCTCAAGGATCCAACTTCACAGTCTACAGAAACCACATTGATGACCTCTAAACCTTAAAAAAACAAATACCCTGATGCCAGAACAATTTTATTGGTTATTATAATACCCCTAGCATTGATTGGACGAATAAAAACTCTTATAACAACCTAAGCCTGCCAGAAAATGCTCGCAAAATAAAAGATATGATGAACTTACTCTCTCTACATCAAGTCAATCAAGTCTACAATAACTATAATCGGGTGCTAAATCTGGTATTCTGTAGTGATCTCTCAATTCATTTTGTTAAATCAGTTGAAGAACTATTCTTGTAAAATGTTCAATGGCGTTCGTGGTACTCAAACTTTCCCGAAATCCATATTGTGTTGGGAAATTTTTTTTATTAAATTCCAGAAAGTGAACAATTTGGCTTTTCAAATTTTTTTCTAGGATTTTTGAGAAAATGCTTAGGATACTTATAGTACGATAATTATTTATATAATTTTTGCTTCCATTTTTATAAATTGGTAAAACTGTAGCATTTTTTAGACAAGAAGGAAAAATACCCTTTGATATGGAGAGATTTATAAGGTATGTCAGGGGGAGGATCAACTCATCTTGGAGATGTTTTATAGTTATATACTTATTATTTATTTATTTATACTGGGTTTTTACAGATTGTTCACACACATGTGAGAACAACCCAGTTATAAAAACTCAGTTAATTATACAAATAAGAATTATATAATAAAGTAAGAATTTATATACAATCAACTAGATAATACAAATAATACAATCATAAATTTTGTAACTGTTTAAATAAAATTTAGATAAAATAAAACATAAACAGTTAGAAATGGAAAATTGTTAAAATACTAAGTTTACTCAAATAATAATTAAAGAGAGGCAAAATAAGAGACACAATTAGAGACACAAATGATAGGTACATAATAAATTAGCACATATTTTTCAGCAATCTCAGGGCATTTTTTTTTAATCCATATAAATTATTATCGACAAAAATATCTATTTCAGCACACTCTATCTTATTATATAGTCGACACATTTGGGTCAGAGGGCTAAAATAGGCGATATTGTTTTTAAATATATTCAGGTGAAACATATTATGGCGTCTTAAACAGTGGGAATTGGGAACATTTATATCAATATTGCTAAGACATAATGAAGTATCAAGATAGCCGTGAATTATTTTATGTAAACATGTTAGATCAGTCAATTGCCTTCTGATTTTAAGTGTTTTAATTTTGAAGTAAGTCGCTTCTCGTATGTTCTAAGATGTTCATGTATTTGACATTTAAAAGATAACAGTCTTAGCATTTTTTTTTTGAACTGATTCTACAATGTTTTCATACTTGCAGTAATGTGGATTCCAAATAGTACTTCTATAATCAAGTTTACTTCTAATTAAGGCATTGTAAAGGGTTAGAATTGATAGAGGATTTTTGAAAGGTTTACATATTCTATGAATAAATCCCATCATTTTAAATGATTTACATTTAATGTCGTTAATGTGTACATCAAATATGAATTTAGAATCAAGAGTAATTCCTAGGTCTCTTATGGAGGACACTTTTTTAAGAATGGTATTGTTAATAACATAGGAAAAATCCTTTATAATTCTATTCCGAGTGAAATTTAAAGTGTAACATTTTTCAACATTTAAGTGCATATCATTGACAATACACCAGTTATTAAGTGTGTCGAGGTCATTTTGAAGAAGTTGATGATCAGAAACAGACTTAATTTTACGAAAAATTTTTAGATCATCGGCGAAAAAAGCATAATCACAGTTTAATTTTGAACCAAGGTCATTTATGAATATTAGAAAAAGAAGAGGGCCTAGATTTGACCCCTGTGGTACACCAGAAGTTACATCTATAGGGGATGATTTGTATCCATTAATAAATACTAGTTGCGTTCTGTTACATAAATATGATTTCACCCAGCGAAATAGGTCTCCATGTATTCCTATTTGATAGAGCTTTCTAAGTAATATGGAGTGGTTAACTTTATCAAAAGCTTTTTCGAAATCGGTATAAATAGCATCTACTTGTAATCTTTCATTAAAAGAGTTACACACATAATTACAAAATTCCAAAAGATTTGAGGTAATAGATCTGTGAGGAACAAACCCACGTTGCCTAGTGCAGAGAAGAGGCTTAAAGTGTGAAAATATATTTTTATATATCAGAGATTCAAAAACCTTAGCAAAACATGATAGTATACTAATTGGTCTATAATTTTTTATTAAAGATTGGTCACCCGATTTGAAAACTGGTACCACATGGGCTTCTTTCCACAAGTTAGGAAAAGTTCCAGAGGTTAAAGATTCGTTGAAAATAATGAATAGTGGTAAACATAATGAATCAGCACAGCATCTGACAAAGAAAGGTGGAATACCATCGGGTCCGGAACCCTTATTGGAATCTATTTTACTCAAAAAATATTTTATTTCAACTGCACTAATATGAATTTTACCGAGATTGCTTTGGTTGTGTTCAGAAATATTTGACATTGAATCATTATCAGGTGATTTCGACTTAGTATAAACAGATGAAAAATATTTGGAGAATATGTTTGCTATGTGTTCTCCATCGTTTGCGGAAATATCATCAAGATGCATTGCTTTGGGAATACAGTTGGTTTTTCGTAATGATTTTGAGTATGACCAGAATACCTTTATATTATCTTGCAGACCATTTTCAACAGAGTTGATGTATGATTGATAACATTCAATTTGTACTTTTTTGGCCTGTTTCCTCAAATTTGAGAATTCTCTATAATCTGAAACGTTGCCATGTTTTTTTGCCTTAAGTCTAATTTTATTTTTTTTTCTTAAGAAGAGCAATCAATTGTTGATTAAACAAAAAAGGGTATTGGTTTTTTGATTTAGAAACATATTTTTAAAAAATTTTGTCAATTATTTCCCAAATTTTCTCATAAAACAATACAACCATACTATTCACATTTTTATTTTTAAAAAGAGTTATCCAATTAACGGCTAATAGATCTTGACGACATTCATCGTAGTTTCCCTTTCTGAAGTTGTACTTTGAGTCATTTTTATTAGTTTCTAAGAAATGATTTTTATTTTGTTTTACGATGATTTCAAATGAGGGGTGATAATTATCTAATTTTGTTAAGCCTGGGGCTACATGTAGGTCTACGTTAATTTTATCAGATAAGACAAGGTCTAATACATTTTCATTTTTATTTAATAAATAATTGAATTGACTCAAATTACAAATTGAAGAAAGGTTGACAAGACTGTGCGCCTTCTGACTTTTATAATCAGAAGGTGAAAGTACATTTTTTTTAAATGAAGTGTCAGGTATCCATTTAATTTCAGGTAAATTGAAATTGCCGATAAAAATAAACTGTGAATTTAATTTTGAATTCTTTAAATACAGGTCCTGTAATTTTTCAATCTGATTGCAATACTTTTCAACAGTTACACAAGGAGGAATATAAAGGACGCAAATATAAATGAGCGAGTTGGAATGAGAATTGGACTTGATCATAATCCACAAATCTTCATTTTCGCTCTCCCACTCAGTTTTTCTAGACACACGGAGTTTTTTAGATACGGCGATTAAAACACCGCCGCCTTCCTTAGATACAGATTTGGTGGACTCACGATCTCTCCTAAATATTACGTATCTGTCATCAAACAGTTCTTCACTAAACACTGTTGAGTTCAGCCATGTTTCAGAAAAACAAATAATGTCATAATTATTGATTAGAATCTCATTGCGTACACTTGTGGTCTTTGTACTAATAACCCTTACATTTTGATAAAATATGCGCAATGTTTCAACACTATTAATAGAAGGTACCTCACAATCTCTTGCGGTATGATCAGACGCCATAATCGATGGTGGGGAAGTCCTTAAATAACGCAGCCTTGTAGGCCGGGCAATCCTTGTCACCGGTGGGATGGGCGCGGGAAGCTGCAGGTTTTCCAAAACGTGCGCATGTGGCACAACTGGGTGCTGCAGCAGCAGTAGGGCAGGCGTCGTGCGCGTGACCTTCTACACCGCAGTGGGAACATCTTATTTTTTCTTTGCAGAACTTGTGTGAATGACCTACCATTTGGCAATTCAGACAAACGGTAAGTCCCACAAAGTCTCGTACACCGCAAACAGTCCAGTCCACGAATACTCGTCCTTGTTGTATCAGTGCATGACGAATGTTAGCGGGTACCAGGTATACTCTGTGGCAAGACGGTCCGGTTCGAGCTCCAGCCATATGACTGAGTTTGCACTTGGAAATATACTCTTTGAAATCATTATCTCCAGAGATTCCGGAAAATGCCTTCTCAAGAAAGTTCACATCTGATAGCTCCCGGGGTACGTTAAAGAATATAATTCTTGGGTGCCTCTTTACTGGAAGTCGGGCACTCAACAAGTCGGAGCTGGTTACAATAGGAGCATTTAAGAGCCGCTCTTGTTCCTGGCTGTTGGCAGTGTGGATGATTACTCCTTTCATTTCAGCCTCAATATCCTCGGCGTCGGAATCGGATTCATCAGAGTGGGAGGTATACGGGGAGGCTACATTAGGGCGACATTTCTTATTTTTACCCATGGTTAGTGATTAAATATCACAAAATACGTAGAGTTTTAACAAAAAAATAATATTTTCAATATGTAAACAGAGATATCACAAGTTCACAACACAATATCAGCCAATAGGAGCCTAGAGAAGTGAGCTCATTATTAAAACGGCCAATCAGCGCGCTAGCTCGCTGTACACAACGCTTCGGTTAACTATTGTACACGAAGAGCGAAATTAATAGTTTTTAATACTCAAAAACAATGTCAAAATGCTAAAAAAAATCACTGGATAACACTGTCACTTGCATAACTTTCAATGCTTATCCCGACGATTATCTTTTGTCTTCCGGCGAATTCGTTAAAACGTTGTTTATCCGTATTTAAAGACAGCTTGACAGAGCGCGACAGGCAACAATAGTGTAATGTAGTGTATATAATTATATACCACCTCCTTCCCTCAATGAGAGCATACATATCTCTTCTGTACACATCACTATAAACGACGTTAAAACTAAAATTAAATCAATAGACAAAAACAAGAAGGCCGGACCTGACAATGTGCATCCCAATATCCTTATTAATTGCATCACTTCACCAGCCTAGCCGATGTATATATTGTTTAACCAGTCCCTAGACACAGATTGCTTTCCTGACATTTTGAAACGTTCTTATCTAACACCTATATTAAAAAAGGGGTAGTAAAAAAGATATCACTAACTATAGACCAATATGTAAGTTATCTGTAATCCCGAAACTCTTTGAAAAACTATTACTTGATCAAATCTCCCCATGTATTCATCTCATTGTTCCGAATCAATATAAATTTTTGTCGGGCGGTCAACTCTAACAAATCTTTCATTACATGAAAATTATATATCAAACGCATTAGCTAACAGAACTCAAGTCGATTCCATATATACGGATGTTATCAAGGCCTTCGAAATATGTGATAAAATTCTACTGGTTAAGCTACGTAATCTAGGTCCCTATTGATGGAAAACTTTTGGTATGGTTTTCAAGCTATCTATTTGATAAAGTTCTCCTTGTAAAAATTAATTTGTTACTTTCCAATCAATTTATACCTACCAGTGGTGTACCATAAGGTTCTCATTTAGGCCCAATTTTATTTATACTGTTTATAAACGATATTGTTGATATATTTGATAAAGATGTAAATTTGTTGCTTTTTGCAGATGATTTGAAAATATTTAAAATAATTGAAACCCCCGAAGATTGTATCTGTCTACAAAATAATTTAAACAATTTAATTAATTAGTGTACTCCTAACAAACTTTTTCTGAACGTAAATAGGTTTCATTCAATAAGATTTTACAGAATAAGTCAACCAATAATTCATCCGTATGTACTGGATAACTCTACCCTTACCTCTGTCGAAGAAATTAATGACCTGGGCATAATTTTAGACTCTAAATTAAACTTTATATCCCATATAAATAAAATCATTAATAAAGGAATAAAAATGCATGGCTTCATTCCTCGAAATTCCAAGGGTTTTAGGAATATTTCAACTTTAAAATTTTTGTATCCATCTTTAGTACATATTTAAGTCGAATATAACTCCTCGATCTGGTCCCCCCATTTTTCACTGAAAAATTCAACACAAATTCCTAAGACACATAAATTTTAAACTCGGTATTCCCATTGAAAAAATTAACTATAATTACTTGATGAAAGAATTAAATTTATTAAAACTCTCAGATCGAAGAATTATATCCGACTTAATATTTATGTTCAAAATTGTAAATGGTAGAATAAACAGTCCTGATTTCGAAATTTTAAAATTTCATCCATGGATTTCCTACAAAAAATAAATGGATGAAATGGATTAATACAAAAAATTGATGAGAAGTCTAAATAAAACACACTATTATTAGATTGACATTGAGTTATTATGCCTCACTTTAAATTTTTGTGCATGTAACTGTAGTTTATTTAACAGAAAGAATCACTGCACTAGAGCAACTCGCTCCAAAATCCTGATTCAATACAACAATTACAGGACTAAGTATACAAAACACTCGCTTGTACCTTGTACCTAGGTTACATGATGTTAGTAAGATATAAGTAGATGTTGCGGATTTATTTAACTGCACGTAAGCTAAGTACAAGAAGGCATCAAATATTTTCAATCAATATTAATTTTAATTTTATTTATACCATAGGATTGTATGTAATTGTAGCTCTTTGTGTCATTTCTCAACCAAATGCCACAATTAACTAATATACTCTTTTTTATTATTTCTTATGTACAACTAAGATTTTGTGATATTTAATCTGTATTTATGGTATATTTATACCGTTAATATTAATAAATAACTACGTATAAAATTATCAAATGTACGAAAAATATCTAATCTGATTTTAATCCGGTTTTGATTTTTATACAAATCTAAGGTTTTTTCTGAGAATGATGAAATTTTGCGCACTTGACTTTCAAAACGAGAGGGAAGGTTACTTTCTACATGGGATTTTGGAAAAAACAACCCATCCCATTTTCCCACCCGATAACGCAGACTTTGATACTTCGTGATGAAATTTTGCACGCTTGACGATCAAATTAAACGACAGGAAAAATGTAGTCTATATCTGATTTCGAAAAACTCCCGTGTGTGTTTGTTTTTATATACAAACCTACACTTTTATTCCGAGATTGATGAAATTTTGCACAGTTGGTGTTCAAAATAAGGGGGAAATTACTATCTCCATCTGATTTCGGAAAAGCTGGGAAATTCAGCTAGCGCTTTTAAAAAATATATTTATTACTTGATTCAATATATTTACATTTTATACGAAATTCAATTATGTTGGCCTCACTGGGTGGTTTACCCGTGCTGAGGCCTCCATTTTATATACAAAATTATACACAATACATATAAATACATATATAATATTGGTGAAAAAAAGTAAATAACAAACATACGATTAAGATAAATTAAACTTAAAAATTAGAGATTTTAAATTAACGTAAAAATAAAAATAAATAATATTATTATAAGGTTAAAAACGATATTTTTAATAAGTGTTGTGTGTTTGTGGGTGATTGTGTTTTATATTGGTTTTGTGTGTTACTTGTATGTTTTATTATTTTATGCTACGATATTTTGGTAGTATTGTCTATTTTGGTCTTTAATCCATTTTGTAATTTTGTGTCGGAATTTATTTTTGTTTTCCTCAATTTTATTTTCAAGTGTTAGACTGTTGAATGCTTTTATAGCGTGATATTGGTAGTGTCTTTGTCCAAAGCTTGTATTTACCGTCGGAGTTTTTAAGTTTTCTTTGTATGCTTGTCTAACTGGTCTGTTTGTAATATTTTGTGTTTGTTGAAGATTGTTTTTTTGGTCAAAAATGTAATTTAGTAGCGATTTAACGTATAATTGTCGTATGTCTAATACTTCACAAAGGTTGAATATTTGATCTGTATCAGTAAGTCTATGTTTTTTAACGATTACCTTTAAGATTGTTTTCTGCGCAATTTCCAGGTGTTCGATAGCTGAGTTTGTTGCTCCTCCCCAAGCAATTATTCCATATTCTATTATAGACTGACATAGAGCAAAGTATTTTGTTTTAATTTGTTGTATTTTGTATATGTTTCTTATGTTTAGGAAAATGTGTATCGTTTTGAGGAGTTTATTTGTGACTTGTTTGGTGTGATGTGTCCATCTAAGGTTATGGTCAATTATTATTCCTAGATACTTTATTTGTTCTTTTTTTTCTAGAGGGCAAACGCAGATTTTGGTGTTTAAACATTCGTGTATTTTTATGGTGTTTGTGTTATTTTAAACATATTATAGGTATACAGAATAAAACAAAAGTCTAATAAAAAAAACATGTAATTTATATTAGACAAACCGAAAAACTGACCAAATTGAAATACGAAATAAATGGAAACGCCGAAGGTCCTGGGTTCGAGTTCCAGATGTGCCTATATCTTTTTCTGTTTCCAGATTTTCGATTGAGCTTCGCTAATATTGTCTCCATTTAATTAAATATTACATTTTGAGGTTTTACTCATAAAGTTAAAATTAAAAAAAAAAAAACGAGTGTGCTTTAGACCACACGACTGAAGTAAAACTTCACTAAATAAAATAACACATGACCTTGGGGTGACCTACGACCTTGGGGTGATCTACGACCTTGGGTTAGTATGTACGTCTTACCTTAGTTGTGCAGTATGTACGCCTCGCCCGATCAGGAATCTATATATCTAGAAAGCATTAAATTCGGATTTGAATTTTGCAATCATACATAAAGGTAGCAGGTAGCAGCCAATAATTTATGAGTTAAGAAAATGAAGATAATGTTAATAGTTCTTAGTCGAAGTATGATACAGTTAAAAATGGCCGAATCGGACAGGGACACATTAGCTCCGTTGCTAAAGTTGCTGCCCGCGAAGCCGAAAGTCCTGGGTTCGAGTCCCAGATGTGCCCATCTCTTTTTCTGGTTTTTTTGTTTCCAGATTTTCGCTAATATTTTAATTAATTTCATTAATTAATTGAATTATATATATAATACTTCCCTCTATTGCAAACATCTGTAAAATAATATCGAATATCATAAACGAATATCAATTTACATTCAACCTAACCTAAATAAAATAAAATATAATAATATCAAATATAATAATATCAAATATAATCAAATACAAATTTCAAAATCTATTTTACTTCACCTTTTTTCTATATTTGTAATGTTATACTCTTTATAGAATTAACATTAACTTCATATTACCTTTATTTTCGATTTTATTGGAAGATAATTCTATCTACTACAAAGAAAGAATATTAATGTGTATTTAACCTTATAATTCATGAATGTAACCTGTAACATGGTTATATGTAACCATGTTTGTATTTATGTACATTTATTTACCTTCTAGTCTGTCTCAATACATGTAGGTATATCCTACTGAAACAGGCATCGAAAAAACATTTAAATGTAATGTAAACACTGTAATCAAACTTTTTATAGATAAATAAATAATCATAAAATATGTAGAAGAATAGGTTATATTAATTGTAAAATAAATCATCGGTTTTCGTTAAATCAATGATTTTAACCTAAACCGAAGTCAACCGTTTACAAAACATATTAAGCAAGAGAAATATTTTTAAAGAGCTTAATAATTTCTGTTGGAATTTTGCCTATTTTGTCCGAAGGAATTAGTGGGCACTAACGCAGAACTTACGGGATCCACCATACCGCTCAAAGGAATCGCGCGCACAACGCCATTTAAAAAATTCGCGAACTGCGTCACGCTGGCCGGCGCCGAACTCCCGCGAATCTCCATCAACCAAGCCAATCGCAGCGTGCTCGGCAACTTCCCTGTCATGTGAGAAAGCATGGCTGGATTAGTCAGATAAACGTCGGCCTCATTCTCCAGAAAGCTAAACGAGCCCGCCAGATTATCCACAGCGCTAGCGAAGTCAGTCATGTCCTTTAATGAAGAATCAGTCTTCAGTTCCGGCAGTTTTTTCACCTTCTCCAGCAACAGGGCAGCTATTAACTCGGCGCCGAGGGCGGTGAGGATCTCCGGGCCCTGTGTACCAGTGCAGGTAGAGGTCGATTGGGTACACTTTGCCATCCAGGCAGGGCTCTCGAACGGGTCTTCCGAAAAGAGATCTTGAAGAAAATCCTTGGCGTTAGGCGAAGCGGATTTCTTGGGGTTGTGAGCATTGTGGATTGTTGTCTTATTTTTGTCCTCTACTGCGAGGTAAGGGCTGTCCTGGGTGCGCAAGGAGCGTAAATTCTCCACAATCTTATAAGCAATCTGCGCCACAACATGTTTTCTAGCGTTTAAGAACGCCTGGCTGAACGAGCCCTGCTGCTGAGAGGCCGGAATGGACCGATGCTCGGGGCCAGCGAACTCCGCTGCTGGTTTTCCGGGTGCTGGTGCTGCGGCCTCGAACTTGAGAGTAGACGTCAAGACATCAAACAAGTCCGCGATCTGCTTGGCGTGCAGTTTCTGTTGAACATGCAACTCCCGTCGAAGAAGTATGATGGTATTTTCAGTAGACTCGGACAGTCTCCCAGCAGCGGATGGGTTCCGCGGGGAATTAGATGGGTCCGGAGCTGGGGTAGACATAACTGCGGCGAGCACGACGGCGGGCTCGGACGACTCGGATGAGTTCGATGACTCGGATGACTCGGATGAGTTCGATGACTCGGATGACGACGATGAGCTTGAGACGATAAACGCGCTAAAATATGGCGATCTCGTTACCATCTGCCTGTGCCTCGTAAAGACGAGCTGTGAAGATCATGGATTGTATGGCACTTTCACACCTTGTTTGTGACTCGTAATAATATATAAATGCGCTTGGGTCTCGAGAGGGACGGGGACGGTGAACTTGATCGCACTTGATTAGAGAAGACATAGGAGTGACTAGCACTAGTACCTTTCTGCTGGAGCTAACTTCTTGGCAGTGTGGAGGTCTACCATTGGTCGGTTCCGCGATAAACCCAACGGCCCTGGCGGCTGTGTCCACAGTTCTTGCAATCTAATCTTATCTAATTTGTATCTATGTTTTTGATAATATTTTAATTAATGAAGACAATATTAGCGAAACTTAATCGAAAATCTGAAACAGAAAATCAGAAAAAGATACGGTCACATCTAGGACTCGAACCCAGGGCCTACTCCTTGCCGGGGCGGAGCTCTACAAACTGAGCTAATGTGTCCTTATCCGATTCGGTCATATTTAACTGTATTATACTTCGACTGAGAACTATTAACAGTGTCTTCATTTTCTTAACGCAATTTTTTTGATTGGCTGCTATCTTTGATCTTTTTGAACTAGAAATTTATAATTGCACTCAGAAAGTGAGAATAGTTTCCGATGAATTTTGTCAGAGGAGTTCGCATCTCGAATTTTGAAGATACGTTTAGAACACAAGTATGGTTTTAACTTAAGAGTGATTAAAGAATAGTTACACACAGAACGGGCGAATAGTTTCTTCCGAATCTTGCGGCATGTTGCGTGCATCTAGAAGTTAAAGCTTATCTCGAAACTGGTTTTAATTAAGAGTGAATCTGTAAGCTTAATTAAAACTACACGTAGAATATCCGGTCAGTGGTTGAGTGGGCATCGCACTTGGGTCCCACCCGGGCGTCGCGTGTTCGATTCCTCTGCTGGCTAAGTCCTCCATCACAACACAAGCAACATTTTCGGCTTCCTGTGGTGGTAGTAGGAGATTTTCAAAGATTGTTGGGTTATTCGTAACCCGGGAATGTTTGTCTTTCTTTTTAAAAAAAAAAAAATATATATGAAAATCGTTTTCCACCAATTTTGGCAGCACGTCTGCAGCTAGATGTCGTAACTGCATGTTTGTATTATATGTGGTATATGAAATGAAACTGAAACTGGAATTTTAACTGTGTGCGGTGTGTCGCTGTCACCTCCACCACGCAAGGCGTCGAGCGACAGCCTGGTTTAGATCTTCACCGCCACAACATCACCGACGTTCATCACTACCGTGCATCAGCAACATCATCATCTACAGCACTTCTGTCTACACCTCTGTTACCTTTTCATTGACCTTCGCTATGTAGCTCTTGAAATAAAGACACGACTCATCTTCGTCTCTGCCAATACCGAAGTCCAAAAATTTGAGTTTTAAATTTAGTGAATAAAGATAAGATAGTAGAGGTGCCAGTCCCCAGGTTTAATTATTAATGCGCTCAGTACACGAAAATGGTTTTCCTCGATCTTTGTAGCACATAGTCTGCCACTCACGACTGAAATTTTACTCGAACACACTCTGGTTTTAACTTGAGTATGAACATATGGTTTCATACAAATAGTTTTCCTCGGAATTTTGCAGCATATTAGAAGTTTAAACTTCACTCGGAACTTTAGAACGGTTTCGAAATTCGTCCGGCATTCGGAAAACAAAACACTATGCAAAGCATGCAATTTTAGTAGGGTTTTTAGATAACAATTTTCCCTACCGATGAAACACAAACCCTCGACAGTTTGGCAAGAAAGTGTAGAAAATAAATTATGGCACTGCAATCGTTTTTTAGGTTTTAAATGGTAACACCAAGATGGCTCATAAGACAATGAATGTATGTTTTTAAAAACACTTTGGCCAAAATGCATATTTCATAGCGTATTTGTACTTTCAAAAATTTTGCACAAAAAACTGGAATTTAATAGAAGTAAAATAAAACAAAACAAGTGGGCGTTTATTTCGATATAAAAACGTAGGTACTTAAAATTTTGAGTCTATTAATTCAACACCCGACATTATTGTCTTCGTCCTCATGTGATTCTTCTTCTTCCGTATCTTCATCTTCATCTAAACTTATTATCAGTTCATCGATATCAACATAATATATAGAACTGCCTCGTGCATAATATTCTGCTCAATTTTCATCGCGTGTTAGCAACAATTTTTCCAATCATCAGCACTTTTATGCTATTACATATTATTATTATTGTGCTATTTTCCGTTTTCCCGGTGTTTCAAATTTTCCATCTGCCTTTTCCTTGACGATTCATCTTACTATTCAGATTTACCTGTAGGTATGTGGAAAACATCATTAAAGTTATTATTCTATGAAAGGTAGTAAAAAAAACACACACCAGATAATATTCATTTAGAAATAAAGAAAGAGAAAATTAAGAAAAAAGTAACTTTTCTAAGAGTTTAAAGAAGTTGCATATTATTATTTATTTTTTTTGTTAATTGAGTTATTCCCTTTTTCTTGTGGCCTTGTATGAACTGTCAAATAGAAGTGCCAAATTCGGATTTTTAAGCATAACCTCAAATCAGGTTGTAATGGTTATAATCGCTCGAAAATTGGCATAAATCTTGTAATACTAATGAAATTCATTAAAAAACTATACCACGTACCAGTAATTTCTGTAGTTAGTTTGTAAACATCTTCCAAATTACATGGGAGCTTCTTCGCGCGATAATCGGCTAGGCAGCGTTGAAAAATGCAGTATATAACTTCTCTTGCACCACTACGCATTGGTTTGTTCATTTTTATTCAATTCAAACAATGCACAGGCAAACAATGAAGAAAAAACATTAAACGAGCGATTTTCTGTGTGTTCCACACGAATTAAGTCAGTAAAGCCAAGAGCCATACGAAACGTCATTGACAAAGACAGTATTTCGGTGTTACCATAGTTATGAAAAAATTTAGTTCCAAATTAATAAATTTCTACACTTTCTTGCCAAACTATACGAGGCACTATTAAAAAATACCCACTGAGGTAAAAACTGCAAGGCGCAAATATGACGCAGTTCTATTTATATAAAGAACATTAACTTAAAAAAAAAATTATTAATTATATATAACAAAATATATTTACATTGTTTTTTTTTTATGTCTGTCTCACTAGGATATACCTGTGTCGTATACTTTAAATTCAGTAAATTTAAATGATTCATCTCTTCAAGGAATATAAATGAAAAAAAATACACATGTAAATAAAAAAAGGTTTTAAAAATGGCCCACCTTACGTTTGTTCTAATTAAAATTAATGTGATAACGCAAAAACCAAAAACACACACACACTTTTTACTAAATAAATGTCTTATAAAACGTTATTATCATCTTTTTTTTGTTTCATGTGAAAATAATTCTTCTTCTTCTTTATGTGCCTTATCAGGTCCCCCCGACGTTGGCGATCACTCTTGAAAAGGTCTCTCTGTCTTGCGCTGCCCGGAATAGCTCCTCCACACTTCTAATGCCGTTCCACTCTCGTATGTTTCGCAGCCAAGACATTTGTCTCCTACCAGGCCCTCGGCGACCCTCTATCTTGCCTTTCAATATTAAATGGAGCAAGTGATACTTCTCCCCTCGAAGTATATGACCCAGATATGAAATTTTCTTTATTTTAATTAATGTAAGCAGTTCCCTATCTGCTCTAGCCCGCCTGAGAATTTCTATGTTGGTGATCATGTCAGTCCATGGGACCTTGAGCATTCTCCGGTGAAGCCACATTTCGAAAGCCTCTAACCTGTTCATGGTATTTATTTTCAAGGTCCATGTTTCACAACCATACAGCAAGACCGACCACACATAACATTTTAGCATTCTCTGCCTTAATTTTAAGCTTATATTGTCATTGCAGAAGAGGGATTTCATTTTTATGAATGCAGTTCTTGCTGCTTCAATTCTGCACCTAATCTCTATATCTGGGTCAAGAGTCTCCGTGAGGATACTGCCGAGGTATCTAAATCTCTCCACCTTTTCGACATTACAACCATTTAACTGAATCATTGATCCAATGAAAATAATTAATGAAAAAAAATCACGATGTTTAATTTTTTTTCAAATTGCGGTCGGAAACTTTGATTTCATAAAAGTGTTTAATTCTTTGTGGTTAATTATTTTTACATAAAACGTTGAGTTTTCTATTTCTAACACCGTTTAGTTCATATAATATGATAATAAAGGAGACACAACGATTTCTATGAGACCTTTATTAATAGTTTTCCAAAAGTGAACAAATTAGCCTCCTCAGGCTCCTCTTCGGTTAATATCTTCATATTTTTTTCTTTATTATATAAAGAAGTGACCCTATGTGGCGATGTTATTATTATTTGTTCTGCATTTGTTTTCAGTGACTTGGAGCACGTCGGTCTGGGCGGGAACATCACGCCCCGCTTCACCCCGTCTGCGGTGCACTCCATATCCAGGAAAGTGCCGCATCCCGACTTTAACAGGGACCTATCAGTGGTGTACAATGACATAGCCCTGGTGGAGATGGAAACCCCGTGAGTCTTTTACCCTTGTAATATGTTGGTGTTAAGTTTCATTAACGAAACAAAACAGTGGCATTGAGTGAAAAGAAACAAAAACAACAAACCTAACCTAACTAACCTAACCTAATCTAACATGACTTAACTTATCTATCCTGACCTAACCTAACCAAACCACAGTCTTAAAAACCTTAAATTTGCTCAAGCAAAATTACAAAGGTGCGAAGCCGAAACCGAAAATTTCTCTGTGAATGTCCCTAATACAGGTAAAGATGATCCCCGACTATGAAGTATGGATAACGGTGGCCTTGAAAGATAGCAGGTAGCAAAGGTATATAAAATTGCACCACAATTTCAAGAGCATTTTGCTCGCACTTTTACGAGGTAGCGTCGAAATTTCGCACTATTTCACTCCCACCCGCTTGCATGTATATATCGCGCTCGCACCTACGGAAGACTTTTAATGTGTCTGGCAAGGTGAACGAACCATCGAAACTGTCTGATTACTGAGAAAACATATGTTGATAGTTCCTCAAGTAACACATATAAAATTCAGCTTTAATACTTTAACGTAAGTACAATTATAATTAATTAATATAATTTATTTCAAAGCCACCGTGATCCAAACTTCATAGTCGGGGATCGTCTTTACCTGTATTAGAGACCTACATAGAGAAACTTTCAGGTTTTATAAAATAACGAAGGTCTGATCGTCACGGGCTCTTGGACTATAAAACGCGCAATGGATCAAAAAAGTGACATAGTTATTATATAGAAACCGTTTACCGAAAATATGGGAAAAATAAATAATCGTCCCTTAATGGGCCTATTTTTTAAAAATCCAGTCAAGGTGGCAGTGTCCTAAATAAATCGGTCGTTGCCTCTTGTGTTCTCCTCCACAATTACAGCAACAGTTGCGAGATATTTATTGAAGCCCAATTTCAAGGTACTCCTCTAGTTATTGGCTCAATATAGGTACTGTCCCCCAAATCAAGATATCGACGTCAGCCTAGTCTAAGCCTTGAAAAGCAAACCAGCTATTATATGAAAATACGAAGAAAATCGTCATCGGAGCGGACGTAAATGCTAAAAGTGCTTGGTGAGGAAGCAAAAAGACAGACCACAGAGGTGACAAGTTTAGCGATTTCATTGCCCAGAAACAACTACATATTGTCAACGAAGGAACAACCCCGAAACCGTACGACAAAATATACTTCTGAGCAACGTGATCGACTTCACTCTATGTTCCGGCAGTTTAATAGGACATATACATAGATAGGTGGAAAGTTGACAATAGGATTGCAGCCCTGTCTAGCCTTTAAGGCCTATGTCATCTTTAGAGATGCTGTGTGGAGGGTTTTTTAAGAATTCTTTTAAGGTCTTTTGACTTTAATAAGTGGACGGTGAATGCAAACGACACACACAGGCGCCTGTATCGTGGATAGCGAGGGAGCCAGCACGCAAAATTACTGAAATTTTCAAATGCAAATTTTCAAATTTACTGAAATTATACCGATATTACCAATTTGGTATGAAGTCGTCCAAAATCAGATGCTTGCGGTTTCACAATAAATGCTTTTTTTGGTCATTGAATTACCGGTAAAAAAACTAACGGTAATGTCCTCCCTTTACCTGTATTCATAGACGCATCTTACGGCCAGCATTTATAATTACCGTGACGATTCACGGTTACGGTATCGTGACGGCCAAAAAGGCAATAAATAAACGTTATTTATGACTATAATGCCGCAGCTCTTTCTTACACATCAAATAATGGTAAGACACACAAAATACGTGTGACTGTTTCCTCCAAAGTGCTACATTTTTGCGACGTGAATTCCGTTTAATTTTTTTTTACGTTTTGGGGAGATGTATGATAATGATTGTGTGTTCTAATCAACTTTCAATTTGGGAGGCGGGTATGGGTACCGCCGCCCCGGAAACCATTTATTGGACAACCAACACTTCTGCCACAGATTGCCCCAAGTGGTTCGCTACGTTTGGTGACTTAGCAGGGCTGCCCGGGTTCATGGAGAGGTTAGTCCAGGTGTCGGCGGCTGAAGCGTCTATCCACCTGCTGCGTGGAGGGTCGGATCGAGAGTGACCGGTCTAGGGAGGTCTTTTGACCTCTCCAGCCAGAATCCCTCGAACCATTGCCTTGCACCGCAGTTAGAGGGATGGATCCATACGTCCGTCACTCCTGGATACACTGATCCCCAGATTCCTAACCACCCCTCATGCCTATTTCCTTCCCCGAACATCCTCTCCTTCCTTTCCTTAAAAAGACCCTCAACGCAGCATCTCTTAAGGGAAATGGGTCCTGAGGGAAATTATTTTCCTCAAGGCCTCCTGTGTGGAACTAATGTAAAAAATAATTTATTTTTTAGGGGGGTGCAGACGTATACGTTTACCGTTTAACTCATTTTTGATTTTTGTTATTTATTTGTAAGAAAGAGTTACGGCATTATTTATTTATTTATTTATATATAATTTGTACATATATTTATAACAAATTACAGGCAATATAGCCTAAGACGTTATAATTGTACCATTTATGCAGTGTATATGCAATGCCAAAAATCTTACAAATGCGCTATAGGACACAAAAAATAAATCTATTTTTTTATCCACTTCATTCAAAAAACACGTAGCTCTCCCCACAGGTGAGTTCATAAATAAATTAGTGCGGCTTGCTCTACCATATAGGAGGTTGTGATGACGTCCTCGAGAGTGAGACTCTGGTACAAAAAAATTTAATTGGGCCAGTATCTCATTATTAGATAAGTGACCGTTAATTAGTTGAAAAAAATATTTAAGTAAAGCAATACCTCTACGTGTCTCTAAGGAGTGGTAATTGGTCATGCCTAATATATAAATCGATGGGTAAAGCCAAGGGTAACGTCCATAGAGCCGCGAGAATTAAACCTTAAAAATTTCTTATGGACTCTTTCAATGCGTAAAGTGTATGTTAATTCGTGTGGGGCCCAGATGATCGAATTTGACTCAAGTACACTCAGGACTAGTGTGTTATATAATAACGTCAGTGTTTTTGTGTTACGAAACGGATATGAGTTTCTAATTACGAAGCCGAGAAGCTATATGTTTGAGAACAAAATCAAAACCATCAACGTGTCGTTTTTGAATTTTTGGAATTCACTCACACTTTAATAAAATCCTTGTAACTGTATTCCATACATTCAAAATTATAGTCAGGGCAAGTAGTATTGTGGGGGTCTACGGAGACGTCACGGTGTCGTGTGTGAGAGACATGCAAGAAATTATGACTTTTTTCCTTTGGAAGCAACAGACCTACGTAAATTGTGTATCTCATCTTTTGAAAGAGCTGCAGCATTATTGTGAGGAACGTAAGTGTATTGCCTCTTTTTGCCGGTACCGTAAACGTGAAACGTTACGGTAATCATTGGCATGGATTTGTATTCAAGATATTGAAGTTTTCTCCTTCTAATAGCTTGTACCTATTTCATCTTTCCGATAACTACAAATAGTTTAGACATTTCAGGGTGATCTTTAGCAGCAGCATTTTGCCCGCCTGTTTGCACACGGTATCCTCGCTGCCCGAAGACCTGTCCAGGGGACTCATTGTCACTGAGCTCACTGCTAAAGTGAGTACCTTCAACGTTATCAATCGTCTTCAAATTTCGGATGACATGCTTTTTGCTTATTTGGATAAGCCATCAATAATTCTATAATAAATGCACCAAAACACGCAGATCGTTACTGAGCAAAGCAGACCACTGTGGAATCCAGTTCTTTTTCATAAGAGACCCTTGACAGCAAGCAGACCTAGAGGTTCCCCTCTGATGCGCCTACCATATGAAAAAGAAGTTGTTTAGATTAAAAAATATGTTGTCTCCTATATCTTTTAATCAAAACAGCCTCTTCGGATCTTTTTAGGGAAATGAACGAGATTAAGTTCTGCGAAGGAAAAAAGGTATGAAGGGTAGATAGGAATCTAGGGTTCAATGTGTCCAGGAGTATGAATCCATCCCTCCCACTGCAGTGCAAGGCGATGAGTCGAGAGCGTCCGGCTGGAGAGGTTTAGGTTAGGTTAGGTTAGGTTAGGTTACCACCTCAAACAGTCTCTCCCCATCTAGCCCACCACATCGTTGGTAGACAAACACATTCGCTCCTAAGATCTAGACAAATGTCACATCCATGCACCCTTCAGGATCAGAAATAACTTGGATCTCAAGACAACACGCCTTGTTTACAATTCTATTGTAACTTCGCATTTAAATTATTGTTCTAGTGTTTTATTCGTATTTAACTAAAATAATAATCTACAGGTTATACAAAATAGGGGGATGAGGATGATTTTAAAATGCAATATTTTTACTAGAGTTAAAATTATGTTACAAAATTTAAATATGATGACAACAAAACAACATATTATACGTGCTACCAAATTATCTGCAGAGTAACATTATGTTTCACGAAAATGTTTACGAGAAGACGCGGAGACTTTAGGCTTCCCAAAACGAAACTTTCGTGCACACAAAATAGCGCGTTTTATAAAGGGAAAAAACTGTAAAACAGCCTGCCGAATGCCGTAAAGGAAGCCTCAAGTATTAGAACTTTTCGTAGGATATGTGCATTATATGTGAAGAATGTTTTTTGATTTGTAACAACCTTACCAATATTATAGTCACATAGTTATCTGTTTTCCTTAAAATGTATTTTTGTTTGGTAATCTTTTTTTTTTCCTCTTAAAATATTTTTGTAAAAATGTAACTGTAGGACTGTAGGTATCTCTAAATTGTATTTGTATATATTTTCTTACTAGATGTATGATTTTTTTTGAATACATCTAAATAGCTGTTCAAAAACAAACAAAACCCTTACTAAGTCATAAAAAGTAGCGAACCACCCAGAAGTGATGGTTAAAGGTGAGGTGTAACATTAAAACATGTTTGTATTTCAGAGTACAATGGAGGCAGTGTCCCAGGCAGAGTGCGAGGAAGCCTTCCCTTTCGGCAGCAGTGACTTCCCTGACGGGGTGAGAGACCGCTCTCAGCTCTGTGCCCGCCCCCAAACCTCTGGAGGAGAGTGTCCGGTACGTTACCATGCTTTTGTATCTTCATAGCAACTACATTTCAACATTGTTGCAACATCGTTGTAATATCATGTTGTAACATCTTATATTGTCTGATTCCTTATATAGGGAAAGAGTTTTCCATAAACATAATACAAGATTCATTAAAAATGAAGATTGGTGGTTCCGAAATGTACCAATAAAGAATCCTAAACTATATCGTACCCAGAATATTCAATAAACTACCAAAGACAATTAAAAATACAAACGTTATTACAGCTAAAGTCAAATATAATCTAAGGAAATGGCTATTACATACTGAAGATTTATATCGAACCCTAATTAAGACCTTGTTTTCCTAATTTGAATTCACATTCCAAGGAAACAGAAAATCATTATAAATTTGTATTACCTTAAGTATATTAAACTATAGAAGTACTTGTTATTATATTCATTTGCTCACATTAAACTCATTTGTACTTGTTTAGGCTTATACTGCTTTTTACATATTTATATTTATACTATTCTGTAATGTAACCAACAAAGATATTGAAATATAAGTAGATGTGCTATCCGCCGTTTTTACTAGGTGAGACTGCGCTTCCGGGTGTCGCCGGTGTTGTTTACCAATTAACGAATAAACTAAACGAACGAATAATAAACGAATAAACTAAACGAACGCTAAACTAAATGAACAAATTCTTTCCGTATTCCAACTATATTGTTAACCAATAACAATGCACACCTTAAAAAATCAAGAAAATGAACAAATTCTTCTTGTATGTAAACTACGCGCATTAGGCCGTAGTTCGGCGACAGTTGCGCGGACATCATAGCATATCTCTTTGTATTTGAATATCTTCGGTAGCCAACTTATCTTTATTGTTAATTTATCATCAAAATTTTACATACCTACATACTGTTTACCATTGTACCATGTTATTGCAAAAATGTTGTCATTATGTACCTGCTGACAAACTACATAAGTAGTTTAGCAGGTTTAAATGTTAATAAATAAAAATAAAAAATAAATCATTTTTGTAGAATCATTTTAACAGGGATGTGACGTTATTGCATTATTTTATCATGATTGTAAAAAAATGTTTGCAATATCAATGTAAAATCGTGAATCATCCAAATACATATAAATGTTTATACTCATTATTGCAACATCGTTGAAACACAATTTTAATAACATAATTGTTACATAAATTTAACAGTGATATAACATCATTGTTACATCGTGCAATATCATTGTTACATCATATTAATAAGAATATAACATCATTGTAACATTATGCAACTTCATTTTTAAATATTTTGAACAGGAATGTAACATCATTGTTACATATTTTTAACAGGAATGTAACATAATTGTTACATAATTTGAACAGGAATGAAACATCGTACAATATCATAGTTACATATTTTTAACAATAATGTAATATCGTAAAAGTTGTACTGCCTTTATTTATTTATTTAAAAGCCCTCTGGGCGTAAAATAAAATAAATAATAGGATAGTATATTGAGCATTTTGTTTCTGTATTAGATAGTTAGTATGAATGGGATTACTCTATACACAATGTTTATTTATCTGCATATTCATATTTTGACGGCTTCCGTGGTCGAGCGCTAAGGCTCTTGACTAGCAATCCGAAGTTTGCTGGTTCAAATTCCGGTATTCGCAAGTAAATTTCACTTAAAATAATATTAGAAATAGATACTTTCAATACCGCCCTGGTGTAAGATCACTAATCAGAATTGAGGCGTTTTTTTAAATGGCTTGAGCCGTCTTTGGTGACCAGATCTGAATAGCCAGGTGCTTCCCCACCTTCCTCTCCCCATCTTCTCCCCCTCCCCACTATTTTTGGCCTCACGACATATATTTGTCCTCGGCGTGTGAACTGTGCCTTAATTTCTCTTAATAAACAATAACAGTGTTAATCTCTAGTGACCTTCCAGGTAAGTATGGTCCTGTATATATTTTCTGCCTGTACAGTACATTTTTACAGCAGCATCGCGTTCATTGGTTAAATAATTGCACATGTGGTTTCGTATCGGTGATCGATGAACCGGTGGATGAAATTTTTAGCCATAAGTTTTTTTAGTGGTTTGTCAAGTTTATAGTTAGAAGTAAGATTGCATAAACGTATTATAAATTGTACAGCGCCGTTGAGGTGATTTTTCACAAAAACGGCGCTATACAAGTCATCCAAATATTATTATTATTATTATATAGATGCATTGGTTTCACTGGAGGAGTAACTGTGACTTTTGTGCGGTATTGACGTGAAAAGAATCAAATCCTTCCAATGAAATCAAATTCAAAACCCAACATGCATCCCTTCAAAAAGTAACTTTGTAATTAATAAGCTATTAGAATCATTTACTGAAACACCAGGTTTTTATCCGGTATAATTTTCATAATAATTTTGAAATTAAAATATGTATTTAGGTTTGACCATTTCCACTCCAATGTAAACATGCATCCCTTCAAAAAGCAAATTAAAAAATCCCATTGATCATAGATATGTATAATAACAATTTGACAATAAAATAAGTCCATTAATAATTCAAATTACTTGTAAGGTTTTTCCCTAATCAATAGATATTATATGAGCTACAAACCCAAAGTAATTAGCCCACTGGAATTACCAAAATACTTAGAAATTCGACAGTCTAAAACGACTCAGTAATAAAAATGATTCATTATAATCCTTGTAGACTACCCCTCTCCCCCTCCCCCATATGCTATGTATATAAACCGTAGGCTAAGAATTATTTGTACCAGTCTGAAGATGGCTCTGACGAGCTGAAACCGGTTACGGTCAAATAAAATTAAGTGGAATAAAGTTTTTTATTTGTTTTATTATAATCTATCAAAACCCAAGTTCACAAATAAAAAATAATCCCAAAAAATAAAATCCTCTAAGGTAAATGATTATTATGTAAGTTACAGTAATAGATAATAATAATGATATTGTGTGGTGTAACAGGGTTACAGCTGGGGGAGCCCCCTAACGGGGCGCAACGAGGACAAGGTGGCATGCACGCGGCTCCTGGTGGGGCTGCACTCCGCTCTCCGATACGACCCCTGCATGCGGCTCTTCACGCGCGTGGCCCCCTTCGTGCCCTGGATCGAGGGCATTGTGTGGCCCTAACCGCCCTAACCACATAGCCCTGGCTGCCACCGGATAATGGACACCAACGTCAGCCTAAAAAACCATGAACAGGTTCCATGACAGTTGATCCGCTGACAATTGCCCTCCCCCCGGGGTGCTTATATACAATATGCAGGCGGTTTAGGGAAAATACGGTATACCTAATTACATATAATATAGCTAATTGATCCCGAAGGGATGTGAAGAGACGATGTACCGCCGAATAACAAAAGTATAAAACGTGTTTTCATTCAAATGCATCAAGGAAAAATCTGCTTCTGTATATACTGTGTGTACCAGCGCATAAGTAGAAAAAAATCGACACCGTGAATAAATTCGTGTGATATTCATACCAAATTATTATTAACGATATTTTTAAGTCGACTTGACGTTTGAAATTGGTAAAGCAGTTTTTCTTCCAATCTATTGTACAACTTATCTTATGTACAACTATGATTTTGTGACATGTAATCTGTATTTATGGTATATTTATACCGTTAATTTTAATTAATAAATCTGCCATGTGTTACTCATCTGCACCTTTAATTTTAATTTTTTATTTATTAACATTTAAACCAGCTAAACAACTTATGTAGTTTGTCAGCGTCAGCAGGTACATAATGACAACAGTTTATGCAATAACATACAAATACTGGACGCGGGGTAGAAATCTCAAAGTGGGAAGCCAAACACAAGACGATTGTAGCTGTCTCTATTTCTAGTACTTTAGTACAAAACTGCTACGCGTCGAGTGAGGTCGTATCTTACCAGTAAGTAAATTGCATTGCAAAGCGCCAAAATGTCCTCGTGTGTGATGAGAAAATGCTTCAATTACACGGCAAATAGTCGTAAAGGCGAAGGAATAACACTTCATTTGTAAGTACACGCAAATTACTTATTATTACAATTAATTTTATAATAATACGTCATTGTATTCTATACCCTTCCCTGTCCATTGTGTAACCAAGTGAGAGCATCTTGTTATCTCAGTCACACCCATAGGTCACACCCGTGTTGCGAAAGCAGTATTCGGCCAAGAAATTAATAAGCCGCCCTACCATATATCTATGACATTCACACACGTACATTCTTTGATTGTATATCTTAAATTATACTGAAAACCGCTGAAAACAAAAGAGTGTTGCTTGCTTTCCACATTATATTGTGAATATGTGAGACTATGGCGAGTCTATTTATATAACGTCATTGATAACATAGTACTTTTTCAAATGGTATACATGTTTAATGTTGATGAATAACAGTGCAATGATGATAAACACTGCAATGCTGTCCGAAACTTTGTCTAAAGAAGGAGGAAGCGTAATACATATAAATCTCGATAATGCCTTTAATTACTTATATTTTTATTGACATGTTCCATTTTTTTACATTAGATCCACACAGGAGGCCCCGAGGAAAACAATTCCCCAAGTTCTAGTTGTACAGTGAGTGACATCTGTAGTCTTTTTATCCAAGTTGATATCCCAATCATGTGTCAATAATACAGGTTCCTGCAGCGCAGGTAGATGTCGCTAGTCATACTGTTTACTTTTTAACCGACCGTCAGTTTTCGTCCCAGAGTCGGAGCGATAAATATATCAAACCACCCGCGTGGGAGCTCTTATGTATTTTATAAAAGGACGGCTTTTGTATTATTGTTCTCCTTTTTTTCAATAAAGATCGTACTAATAACATTAGTGTTTTCTTAGTCTTGTAAAGCTAGGGTAGGGGACCATGCCGGGAAATATACTGGTACATGTTTTCAAGTCTTTTTGATCATGTTTGTTAATCTCGAAAGAAGCCTTGTAAATAAATGAGTCGGTAAAAAACCGCAGAATGTTTTAAATCAAAGAATGATCTCGCATAAAACCCAACATCATCTGTGGTGATGCTGTGTAGAGGGTATTTCTACAGAAAGGAAAGAGAGGAAATTCTGGGAAGGAAAAAGATATGAATGATGGGTAGGAATCTTGAGATCAGTGTGTCCAGGAATGATGGTCGTCTGAATCCATCCCTTCCTCTTTTCCGAGGGAAATTATTTTCTACAGGACCTCCTGCCTAGAGATAATGTAAAAAAAATCAGAATTGAAACGTTACTTGTAACGCTGCTTGTACATTTGCGAACGCAGATTCGAGCCAAACCATGATGAATTATGGGAAAGCAACGAAAAAACTACTTGCAGCATCTCGCGACGTTTGCGGTTGCTTCGTTCCATTCCCATAATTTGTGTTCGGCTGGCGTGAGTATACGCAGCCTGATAGCTGTAGCCCATTTGGCGACCAGATCTGAATACCCAGGCACTTCTCACCCTTCCTCTTTTTCGCAACTCGCTTTGGCAGCGACACCATTAGGAGCTATGAAGCTTTAAAATATTTATTAAACTGTGCCCAGTGGAACACCACAAAAAAAACTTTTAAAATGTGATATTTTTTCTAAGTCATGAAATAAATCAAAAAAAAACTATTCCCCAAAATTGATGTGATATATTTAGATGAGACCCAAAGCGAAAGATTGGTTTCACATTTTGACCTCCAATAAATGTCCCCCAATGCACTAATTAAATGGCGAACAACCGAGCATGAGCGCTTTGAATAAGCATTCGTTCATTATCGCTATAATGCTACAGCCCTTTCAAAAGAGGAGATACAAAATCTATTCATACGTTATGTTTCCGCCAAAGGAAAAAAGCGATAATTTTCATGCATCTCTCTCATACACCGCACCGTGACTTTTCCGTAGACCACTATAATAATACTAACCGTGATGATAATTTTGAAAGTGTGGAATATAGTTACAAGGATAATATTGAAATGTGAGTGAATCCCAAAAATTAAAAACGTCAAATGTCAATGCGCTGACGGTTTTTCCTTTGTTCTTATACATATAAAATTGAAATTATTTCTTACAAACTAAATAACATCAGTTAAAAATGAGACAAAAGTATGTCTGCACCCCCCCAAAGAAAACATACAATCATTATCACACATCTCCCTCAAACATACAAAGAAAATAAAACGCGTGGAAAAAGTAGTGCTTTGGAGGAAACAGTCACACGTATTTTGTGTGGTTCATCTTTTGTCTCACCATTATTGAATGTGTAAGAAAGAGCTGGAACGTTATAGCGGTAAGGAACGTATGTTTATTGCTTTTTGCCGTCACGGAACCGTAACCGTAAATCGTCACGGTAATAATAAAAGCGTTCAATCCGGACCGTGCGCACCATTTCTCGCGTCCTAAAGTTCTACGAGTTTCAACGATATATTAGTAAGCAATTGCTTCTTATAGTGTAGCTCTATGGTTTCATACAAGACAAGACATTTTACTGAATTGTTTTTTTTCTGTATTTATATTTCATAAATAAATAATGTTTTTTGTTGTTGCATTTTTCATTCACGATTTTTCATACTTATTACAATAATT
This sequence comes from Limnephilus lunatus, assembly GCA_917563855.2. NCBI lineage: Eukaryota > Metazoa > Arthropoda > Insecta > Trichoptera > Limnephilidae > Limnephilus > Limnephilus lunatus. Next base: position 2,207,509 of record OU830593.1, on the reverse strand, counting down.
TAAGTAGGTGTTTTTTTATTAGGGTTATCTTTGGAGATGATGATGAACAGTTTAGTTTCTTCGCTTTCCACCAGGGGGTGGAAGAACCTCTTATCCGTCATCCGTTTTCTGTTGGCCAGTTCTTCATCATACCATCCGTAACTACAACAAAAAAATTACATTTTGAAGTGAACTTCTTTACGCACGCTTGACTTGGGGAATAAGCTGGTGAAGGCGTGACGAGAGCGTTACGAAAAAGTGTGATCGGGTGAGGCAAACGGAAGTTGAAAGGGAGATATAAGTTAGTGAAGATAGAAAGCCCGTATATCACTGTAGGGGCAAGAGAGAGAGATGCGAGCACAATGAATCATTTATTGAATAACTATGCCGTAGGTCACCCCAAGGTCATAGGTCACCCCAAGGTCATAGGTCACCCCAAGGTTATAGGTCACCCCAAGTCATAGGTCACCCCAAGGTCATAGGTCACCCCAGGGTCATAGGTCACACATTTCCTTTCTCTCTTCAGTGTAGTTTTACTTCAGTCGTGTGGTCTAAATCACACTCGTTTTTTTTAAATAAACCCATGCAAGGATCTGAGATCTTTTGATTTTTCAATAGCAAATACATCGGTATGCCTAGCCTAACCTATTCTATCATCCCAACCCAGAGATGTAAAAAATTATATGAGACACTCAGCGACAAAAGTGGTTTCACTTTGTTAAAAATGTTGAACAAACAACAACTCTATACTCCACCACTTCAGTTAATTTACGATATTGACATCAAAAGAGATAATCATCCCTTAAAGCAAAATCTGAGTATCATTTCGTGAGGTGTGTCTAGGTTTTGACGGTGGATATGTTTGCCCACCTACTGCTGGCGGATCGAGAGAGACAGGTTGAGGGAGATCTTTTAACCTCTCCAGCCGGACTCTTTCATCCCATCACCTTGCACGGCAGTGGGAGGAATGGATTCATACGCCCTTCACTTTTGAACACACTGACCCCAGATTCTTACCCACACCTCATACATTTTTCCTTTCCGGAACATCTTCTTTATTTCCTTTTAAGGACCCTTCACACAGCATCCCCAAAGATGACACAGGGTCTGAGGGAAATTATTTTCCTCGGGACCTCCTGTTTGGAGTCATTGTAAAAAAAAGAAAAAACATAAATTCCTAGTCCTGAAGGAGCACGCAGTGAGGCTATAGGTAGGTACTGACGAATAACAAAATAGGACATGCTTGTAAGTTCATTATATCGGCTTTGGTTGTACGGCCGTAAATCCTCTTTGCATACTTACTAGAAGAAATAATCTTTTAGAGGATCAATTTTCCGAGGGATCAACTATCAGCGGGCCAACTGTCTGCGGGCCATGTATTTCCCGCTAAGCACTTGCATACTGCTTACTAACAACGTATGCAGGGACATTGAAGGTCTAAATTCGTTCAAACAAAATGTAGCTTCGTGCTTTCAAAACAATTAGAGTCCTTGCGAGAGCTTTGAAGGAGTAACCATCTGTTACTTATACCAGGGCGGGTATATAAGTCATGGAAAACCTCCAATGTAATGTCTGCGGGCCAATTTTATCGTCGGATCAATAGCCATGGATGACGTAACGCCACCAATTATTTATTTATTTATTCACGCCTTGAAGGCTTTTACAATATCACGTTATTATAGATACATAAGTTATTCAGGAGTACAATTATAAGTATGTATTCTACAACATAATAAACTGAACATTAAGGTTATAAGCAGAATTAAAAAGAAATAACAACAAAAACAATGTTAGAAGAATAATAATAAAATTTAGATCAGAATATTAGAAATTTCTGATATAAATTTAAGTAAGGAATAAATGAAAATATCAACCGAACTGAATTTATTTCCAAGCCTATGTAGTCTTTGAATTGGGGAGTTAATGAAATAGTTAGTTTAAGACAGATAAACAAAGAACAGCTCTGGAAGTCTCGTGTCACGATTTGGTACTCGGAATTTTATTAGTTTTTTTAAGTCAGGTGGCGTCAAGTGATCCATTAACTAATTTGAATAATAGAACCAAATCGCTCTTGGTTCTTCTACATGATAGGTCAGTTAAATTAAGTATATTCATTAAGTTAACATAATTAATTCGTTCAATGGGTATGGAGAGTTTGAAATTAATGAACCTTAAAAATTTATGTTGAACTTTCTCAATTTTTATTTTGTGTGCTTTATAGTATGGGGACCGAATAGTGGAATTATATTCTAAATTACTTCTAACTAAAGCAGTGAAGATGATTTTAACCCTTCGAATAATAAGAAAATAATATCTGTAACTTTTTGCCTATCAAGGTTCGCGCGCAAAATTCCTGGTTCTTGCCATGCATCTTAAATTTTCCTATTTATGGGTTATTTTTTAACCCTTTTGCAAAAACAAAAATTGTTCTAAAATCTAGATAAAATAATCTTTTCGATGTGTTTATTAGAAATCAACTTTTTGTTTTCTAAATATTAAAATTTTGATATTGAAAATGTAAATTAGCTAAAAAATGCATACCTGCGAATATTGGAATTAGAGTACTTAAAATAGAATAAACTAAAAATTTTAAATACAAATTCCCTTTTTTAACAAAATTTGTAATAAAACTGTCACTTCACTTTTTATCACTTTCATACAACTTTATTTTAAAATTAAATGTTTGTTACGTCAAAAATTGGCTTGAAATAAAACCGTCACTTATGATCGGGTTTGTAAAATATCTCAACAACATAGCTCATATAATCCTAATACAATGAAAAGCATTATTTCTTTGGCTCTCTAACATAAAAGAAATCACAAATATTCGCATGACAGGAAGAGAGATATATAACTTTTAATAATGCACGGTCGCTCTGGGACAATCTGGGTCTCTTGTTATTATAACGGCATATGATGTTTTGGGACAACTTGGGTCTCCTGTGATTAGAAGGGTTAAATGAATAAACTTACAAAATAATTATGTAAATTATGAAACCTATACGACCTAACCCTACTTGTTGCCTTACTTGTGACTCTCCAGGCAGGGCAGGGGGAACTTGTTCTTGGGCCCCTTTGCCCTCGCCATGTCTACACTCTTGAAGTACTCCGCCACACGACGGTCCTCCTCCGGCCCTTCGCTCTTGGCAGCCGAGTGACGCGCCCAGAACTTCGGAGTTACTGGATTTACTATGGAAAAAATAAACCACCTTGTATGTATAATAAAAAAATCAGAATGTGTAATTCACACGATGCAAAAGTGAAAACTTCAGCAAACTAAAGTAGAAAAGAGTGGGGAGGCTACGAAGGACCGCACAAAGAGGAGACCGATTATTTTATCTTATTCTCTAAAACTAACTAACTAACTAACCATCACGCCGTTCCCCCGCAGGGGTAGGCAGAGAGGACGTACCGCCACACAAGTCGATCTTGGCACACACTATTTGCCTCGTTCACATTCATACATCGTCTCATACATGCTCTTCTATTATTCCGACTCTTCACATGGCCCGACTCAAGTACCTGATTAACTTGGTCGTGCCATGTCTTCCTCGGGCGTCCCCGACTTCTTCTACCATTCACATTTGCATCATATATTCTCCTTATACTCCTTTCCTCGTTCATTCGCTCTACATGCCCAAACCATTGGAGAGTCCTTTTCTTAATCTTACACATCACGCTTACATCAGCCTTGCATTATTTGCGGATATCCACATTTCTCTCACGATCGTACATGGTTTTACCATACATTCGCCTCAGGGATCTCATTTCTAGAGCATTCAGTCTACTTTCATCCTTCCTCCGCCAGTTCCATGCCTCACTGCCATACGTCAGGGTAGGTACCAGCACTCCATTATGGACGGCTAGCTTCGCTTCTTTTGACAGTTTTTTGTTGGTGCCAACGGCGTTCAGTCCTCCATTAATAGAGTTACCTGCATTCACCCTTCTTTCAATATCTCTATCAGCCTTCCCATCTCTCGTAAACATACTTCCCAGATAAACAAACTCATCCACCTGCTCCAAGTATTCATCATTGAAAACTATATTGTACATTGTTTTCGTACTCTCTCTTTCAAATACCATGACTTTAGACTTACTTACATTCATCATTAACTCATTCTTCATACATACTTCGTTCATCCTAGACACGAGAGACTGTAGATCTTCCATACTGTTAGAAATTAGCACCGCATCATCAGCATACAATAGGCAACATATTTCCAGATTACTCAATTTCACGCCCAATCCCTCAATCATTCTCTCGCAGGCTAAATCCTATAGTGTTTGTCTCTTTTCAGTGTTGCTTTTCGTTTCATCGTGTTTCAAATCACCGATGATCATCGATGGTAAAGAAGTTTTCCCTTCAAACAAAATATATAATGAATTATGCTATTAGTTTAGAAAGGACAATGATGGAAAAATGTTGGCAATCCTCGGCTAACACAAATAATTAACAGTCAAATGTCAACCGTGCACATATGTTGGGCACGCGTTTGGCGTGTTTCCCGACTGTACACCTTTGTTGAGGGGATCAAGTCATCGTCAGTTCCTCAGAGCATCTTTCATTGAAATACCGGTAGAACAATGATAGCATTCCCACCACGGACGTACAAAATACATGTCTATGATTCCCACCTTTGCCTTTGCTCTAAAGATTTCAATCCATTTGTTAAGATGGGAGAATCTATCAAACGGAACGCTCGTTTCTGCACAGAGTCCAGGGTTTGTTTCCGGTATTTTGAACATCCCGATCAGAGGTGGCTGCCAAATTCAACCGTGGGGTGCACTTGCGATTTGTATAGGGTTAGCAGTTGTGTACTGCCTGCAGTAACTGCGGGCCCTGTACGGCACGCCCAGTTTTTGGGAGGCTAATTTAACTCTGGCTTCGATAGAGCCCATACCTATGATCACCCGATAGCATCTATGTACCTTTATTTGCAGCAATATAATAACGACGAATATTGATTGGTTAATATTTTATTACCGTTGAAGTTTGGCCTGTAGACATTGTATATCTTGTAGTGTTTGATTTCCCTTTCTATCTGAGCCTCCAACATGATCCGGTCTATCGGAGGCCTCATGCCAAAAGTGCATTTTGTCTCTGCTGCCATCTTATAGGTGGTGCACTTTAAGGTTAATCACAAATTATACAATTTTTTTCGTTTTTATCAAATCTGAAAAAAAAAATTCCGTTGAATTAAATAAATATATACAGGGTGTAACAGCACGTACCCGAAGGATTTTAAAAAGCGATTCCTGATCATATTTGGAGTAAAATAATGTTGATGTCATTTTGCTGTCCGATGTAAGGTGTGAGGGGTTGGTAGGAATCTGGAGTCAATGTTACCAGGAGTGACGGACGTATGAACCCATTCCACCCATTGCGGTGCAAGCCAATGAATCGAGATAGTCCGAGTGGAGTGGTCTTGTTATGGTATCCCTCAACCAGTCTCTCCCGATCCGGTCCGCCATGCAGCAGGTGCCAAGACCTTGACAAACCTCACCCCATGAAGGCGGGAACCCCTGCTAAGTCACCAAATGTAGCAAACCACTTTGGGTGACCTATGGCATGGGTTTCGGTCATCCAATAAATGGTTCCCGGGGCGGCGGTATCCATACCCACCTCCCAAATTGGACTAAACGTCCGTTTTTATGAATGCTCTGTGTTTACCTGAACTGTCGATCGGATATGGTCCGTTATTTCCGTAACTCTTCGGGTATTAGACGCGAACGGACGACATTCGACTCCCTCATATTCATATTGTACAATGGTTTGTATTTAGTATCTAGTATTTACTGACATCTGTTGAGATCCCTAACAACTTTTATTTTTATTTTTATATGAATACCGCACAAGAGTCCCAACTGCTCCCATCTGAAGCCAGTGAGACTATGGCATCCCCAATTATTAGGGTATGTTGTGAGGCTGAAGGTAGTGGGGAGGGGAAGGAGATGGGGAGAGAGGAAGGTGGGTAAGTACATACTTGGCAATTCAAATCTTGTCACCAAAAGCGGCTAATGCCATTTCAAGCAACGTTTCAATTCTGAATGGTGGTCTTACACTAGGGCGATACTGAGAGTATCTTCCACTATGGAAAGTGCCGCAAATATACTATATATTATTTTAAATGAATAAATTGTGAAATAACACAGATTAATCAACTACATATTACTTAGAAATACTGATGACACCTGTTAAAAAAAATTGAAACTACAAACATATTCGTAACACTACAGTTATCAGACTGTTTTGACCCTAGTTTATAAAGCTAAGTAAATTGTAACACTACAGTTATCTTTTGTCGGACTGTTTTGACCCTAGTTTGTAAAGCTAAGTAAATTGTAACACTACAGTTATCTTTTGTGGGACTGTTTTGACCCTAGTTTGTAAAGCTAAGTAAATTGTAACACTACAGTTATCTTTTGTCGGACTGTTTTGACCCTAGTTTGTAAAGCTAAGTAAATTGTAACACTACAGTTATCTTTTGTGGGACTGTTTTGACCCTAGTTTGTAAAGCTAAGTAAATTGTAACACTACAGTTATCTTTTGTGGGACTGTTTTGACCCTAGTTTGTAAAGCTAAGTAAATTGATCATGGGATATCTTAATCTACTGCGTCTTCTATAAAGTACAAACAGTTACAATACCTTTTTATATAAACATTATTTTAATTTATTTATTAATTTTCTTTTGTTTACATCCAAAAATGTTAATTTTGTATTTTTCCAGGAAATATTGACCCCCAGATCACATAAAATTTTGACATTTCTGTTCGTTACGACGTTAAAGACTAAAATAATTTCTATATTCGAACAATTTTTAGTTCTTTCAAAAAAAGTTCCTAGGCAGGTACTTGGGGGCCGTTCAAGTATTATGTAACGCACTTGGGGGGGAGGGGGGGTCTAGTAAAACGTTACTGTGGGGTGGAACAACGCGTTACGTTACATGTTTTTTACTATTTTAATTTAAATAAAAAATAGGGAATTAGAAACTTAATGCACATTCTTAAGGTTATGTTAATGTTTGGTTAAATTGTTTTAAGTTCTTTATTTCTTAGAACCTAAAATGTAAAATCACTTTGGTTTTTCGGGGCAGTTCTCCATCTCAAGCTATCGTTGTTAAATAAGATTGTAGATGGATACATTCATCAAAAAAGAAATTTTCTAAACCTCCAAAATTATGTCGTTACTAAGAAACTTTGTAGCACTATTTTGAACTTCTTCAGTGTCAAATTTTGATGGAATAAATATTTTCTGATAAAGGTTTTCTCCACTGTGGGTAAATATATGATTTTTAGATATCACTTTGTAGTACATGAATAGTTGCAGTTAGTACACGAAAAGGTTTACTCTCCATTATGAATAAGCGAGTGCGTTCTTGGACGTCCATTTTGATAAGATGATTAGTTGCAGTCGGGACATGAAAAAGGTTTTTGTACACTGTGGGTTAACACGTGATTTTTTAGATGACCCTTGCGATAACATGAATAGTGGCTATCGGGACATGAAAAAGATTTTTCTACACTCTGGGTAAATATGTGACGTTTTATTTGTTATTTTGTAGAACATGTATATTTGCAGCCGGGACACGAAAAAGCTTTTTTTCTGCTATGGGAAAACATGCGTTTTTTTAGATTTCTCTTAGTATATGCATAGTTACTCTAAGAACACGAAAAAGGTTTATTTCTGCTATGGGAAAACATGCGTTTTTTTAGATTTCTCTTCGTACATGCATAGTTACTCTAAGAACACGAAAAAGGTTTTTTTAGATTTCTCTTCGTATATGCATAGTTACTCTAAGAACACGAAAAAGTTTTTTTTAGATTTCTCTTCGTATATGCATAGTTACTCTAAGAACACGAAAAAGGTTTTTTTAGATTTCTCTTCGTATATGCATAGTTACTCTAAGAACACGAAAAAGGTTTTTTTAGATTTCTCTTCGTATATGCATAGTTACTCTAAGAACACGAAAAAGGTTTTTTTTCCACTATGAATCGCGCTGTGAATTTTTTATCGAGAACTTGATTTTGGTGATATACGTTTATTATGGTGACCAGACAACTCAATAATGCATTCCTTTGAAAATTCATTAAAAGTGATGAAAAAAAAAACTTTGTTAAATTGGTTACGTTAGGTTAGGCGCTAGGTTATAGGCTAATTTACTTCGCGACCCCCGTATTCGTAGCCAAGGATCGTAACCGCTCAATCATGAAAACCGTCAATTGTTCAATGTCATAACAATTCATGGTAAATATGCATTTGGTTCCACCTCATGGATAATACAGAAAGTTCGTGTTGTCGAAGTTTGATGCACGGATAAAACGGAATATTCCTTTTTTAGGTTGAGCACTACGAAAACTGCATGTCAACATAATTTAAAAAAACGTTTGGCAATGCAGGGGATGTCTAGCGGGTTTGTGTAATTATGATTGATTGTCTATGAAATGAAAACGGTAAATATAAAATGGGGTTACCGCGTAAGCGAAAAATGTTAAATGCATATTTTATGCATGTTTTTTTGTCTCCCGTGACATAAATACTCACTTTTCGTGATAATAAATCTAAATCTAACTGTTTGAATAAAAAATATTCCGTATTAACGAGTAAGCGGAGTAAGATATAAATAATCAATTCATCATTACGAAGTTTACTAAAAATGTAAAAAACCTGAAAAATTCGCATTCGACAACGTGAATTTTGACATTTTCTAGCAAATAAAGTTGAATTTGCCATTTTCGAGCAAATAAAGCTGATTTTGCCATTTCGAGCAAACAACGCGGATTTTGCCATTTTCGGACAAATAACAGGAATTTGTGTATTGTTTACAGGATTTCTGGTACTTTCAAATAAGAATGTAATTATTTCTAAATAATTATTTCTCTATAGTTGAGACAAGCTTGAAAGCCATGAAATGCAATGCAGCTTGGTTCAAGTCCAAAATGATTGGGGGGGGGGGGGTAGGGGGGGCTGGTTTACCCCCCATTTGTCGTTAATTTATAGTTATAATATGTAAAAATGTAATATGAGCAAAAGTCGAATAACGTGGTAATATCGTGATAGATTTACTGTTTTCACCGACCGATATTTATTTATATTTATCAATATCTTTTTTTTCTATAGCTGCATCACGTTTAGTTTGAAGAACACAGGTGGTACGTAGGAGAAAATTGTCTTCTAGAACGTTTACTGCTTCAGGTTCCACTACGAGAGATCTATTGTTTTGTTGTACTTGTTTTGGCGATTCATGATTTACTGGTTCAATCAAAACGTGGCCGTGATTTGCGATGATTGTGTATGATTTCTCGGGCGTCTTCTATTTTCGTGGGGGAGCCGTGCATGATGGTCCAAACGAGACCCAGAATGAGGCGATGGTTTCCGTCTACAATATCTTCAGCACCAACGGAGGGTAATGGAACCTGCAAGGATAAAATAAGCTATGGTTTATAAAAAAGTTTTAATAGTTTCATCATCACGCTTTTCAGCATTTATGCAGGCAGGTATAAATTAAAGCAAATTTTCGAGTTATAATTTAAAAAAGCTGGTACAGAGAATAATAAATCTTTCTTATTGGAACCGCTCTGTACGATCGTAAGAACATCTTCCACAATTTGGATTCTCGGCCTTTAAATGAGCCATTTTTTAAACTTTGTTTTAATGTTTGAATTCAAAAAAAAAAAAAAATTTTTCTTTGTTTTACATTTTTTCACAGAAAAATGTGTCCTTACTGGGGTACCCCGTTCTAAGGACACGTTGTACAAGTTTTTTTTGTTTAATATTAAAAAACTACATTGAAATTTCTACTAATAACATATTGAAAGCTTATTTTATCGCCTTTCAGCAACAGTTTTTAGTTTGTGGTTAAATTGACTTTTTTTAAAAAAAGAAGGGCAAACTATTCCGGGTTACGAATAACCCAACAATATTTGAAAATCTTCAACTACCACCACAATAAGCGGAAAATGTTGCTTGTGTCGTGATTGAAGACTGAGTCAGCCGATGACCAAACACGCGACTCCTGGGCGGGAACTCAGCCACCGACCGGTCAAAGCCTTAGCAGACTGAAACATGTTTTTTTTAACATTAACTCCACACGGGAGGCCCTGAGGAAAATAATTTCCCTCGTGGCCTGTGTCATCTTTAAAGATGCCGTGTGGAGAGTCTTTTTGAGGAGAGGAAAAAATGAACATGTCGTCTTAAAAAGCCGAAAAATCAGCAAACGCGGCCAAGCTGTTGAAATCAAGAATGAGTCGTAGAAACGACTCGTTCTCATGTGACCGTAGATTTTTTATATTATTTTTACTCAAGACGTGTATGAACTGTCAGAAGTTCTTAGGTACTTAATTAACGTCAGCACATCTCGGGAAATTAGACCCACTCGTACAATAGAAACTTAGTTTTAGGTTAGGTTTTATTTATTTATTTATACTGGGTTTTACAGATGTTTACACTTACATGAGAACAATCCAGTTATAAAACTCAGTTATTACACAATTATAAAAATCTACAATTACATACAATAAATACAATTAGAAAAACAAAAAAATCACAAATAAAAATACAGAATTATATACAAGGTCACTTAAGTAACACATTGCAATGAGTGGTAAAAGACATATGAAATACGCGAGCATGCATAGAAAGACAATTCACACAACGTAATTAGTTAGTACTTTTTAACAGCGCTAGAACTTTTTTTTTAAATCCGTACAAATTGTCAACGAAAATATCCACATCAGCGCACTCTATCTTGTTATACAGTCGACACATCTGGGTCAGAGGGCTAAGTAGGCGATATTATTTTTAAATGTATTCATATGAAAAATGTTATGGCGTCTTAAACAATGGAAATTGGGGACATTAATTTCAATACTGTTAAGACATAATGTAGTATCAAGATGGCCGTGAATAATTTTATGTAAACATATTAGATCAGTCAATTGCCTTCTAGTTTTAAGTGTATCAATCTTGAAGTAATCACGACGTACATCGTATGATCTGAGATGGTCGTGCAGTCCACATTTGAAGGATAACATTCTTAGTAATTTTTTTTGAACTGATTCTACAATGTTTTCATATTTGCAGTAATGTGGATTCCAAATAGTGCTTTCATATTCAAGTTTACTTCTAATTAAGGCATTGTAAAGTGTTAGAATTGATTGAGGATCTTTGAAAGGTTTACATATTCTGTGAATAAATCCCATTATTTTTAATGATTTGCACTTAATGTTATTAATATGTACATCAAATATGAATTTAGAATCAAGAGTGATTCCTAGATCCCTTATTGAAGAAACTTTTTTGAGAATAATATTATAGATAACATAAGAAAAATCCTTTATAATTCCATTTCTAGTAAAGTTTAAAATGTAACATTTTTCAACATTTAAGTGCATATCATTGACAGTACACCAGTTATTGAGTGTGTCGAGGTCATTTTGAAGCAGCTGATGATCGGAAACAGACTTAATTTTACGAAAAATTTTAAGATCATCGGCGAAAAAAGCATAATCACAGTTTAATTTCGAGCCAAGGTCATTTATGAATATAAGAAAAAGCAGGGGGCCAAGATTTGAACCCTGTGGTACACCAGAAGTTACAACTATAGGGGATGATTTGTATCCATTAATAAGAACTAATTGAGTTCTGTTATACAAATATGATTTCACCCAGCGTAATAGGTCTCCTCAGTTTTAGTAGATATTTTGTTGGGGGATGCTTCGTCCGTAGATATTTTGTCGGAGGATATTTTGTCCGTAGGATATTTTGTCGGGGATATTTTGTTGCGGGATAAAAAGTCAAGGAACCGAAAACACACCTAAAACGCGCTAGTGAAACGCCCGCTAAGCAAAAAGTGTGCAAACGCATTCGCTTTAAAAATAGTTTTAATTAGTTTTTCAAACGGGAATGTATTTTTGATCGGCTGTTTATGTTGTGTTGGTCTGCCCCCTCACTTCCCCTCAGAATCAACATAAGAGCATTCCACAGACATATCGCCGGTGCCGGAGAACACAATGTCGGATCTGCTAAATGATTGAAAATATATGTTGTCGATTTTTTTTAAAGTGAAAATTTCTTTAGCATCGTTGTGATTTGAAATTCGATAAAACTAAAAAGCGACAGTAAAAAGAGACATATCTACATCTATAGGGTGTAGCCTTTTATAAATTAATCAAATTAAATTTCAGCCTGAAACACTCATCTACATTAAAAAATCTTCCGAGAAAAGATACTGGCTGGCAAGAGCGTTTCAGGCTGATAATTATTGCTTATAATATTTGTTATCCTTTGTGCTATGCATAAAAATGTTGCATTAAAAGCGTTAGTTTATCAATTGAAAATATCAAATACAATTTATTGCGCACGTCGGGAGAACCTTACCCCTCGACTACGCAGGCCATATGAATGTGAGAAACGGACTGACAGTGTGACAGAATGGTTTGGCTCTCTATGCTCTCTGCCTCCCTCTGTGGAGAAATGGCCTGACAGTGTGGCAAACTGGTTTGGCTGTCTATCTTCTCTGCCTACCTCTGTGGAGAAACGGACTGACAGTGTGACAGAGTGGTTTGGCTCTCTATACTCTTTACCTACCTCAGCGGAGAAGGGGCCTGACAGTGTGACAGGGTTGTTTAGCGGTCTATCCTCCCTGCCTACCTCTACGGAGAAGCGGCCTGACAGTGTGACAAATTTGTTTGGATGTCTATACTCTCTGTAAAAAAACAGTTTTCAGTCTGTTAACGCCATCCTTTGATCGGTCAGTGGCCGAGTTGGCATCATCGTGTTTGAGTCCTAACCAGGCGTCGCGACGCGTCGCGTGTTTGATTTTTGGCTTGCTTAAACTTCCATCACGACGCAAGCCACATTTTCCGCTAATTGTAATGGTAGTAGGAGATGTTCTACTAATTGTTTAATTAAATAAAATTGTTTTAATATATTTTTATAATGGTCAGCGTGAAAATTAGAAATATAAAAAGTTGGAATTCTGTTTACAAAACTTATTCAGAATACACGATAGATGTAGGTACATTTGAAAGGGTTATTACACCCCCCCCCCCCTCCTCCCCCCTCCCTCCTCCGTATTTCCCGCCCTGAGACTCACAATTCTAAAATAAATTTCCCGGGGAAATTTTTTTATACACCGGTGACTTCATGTCAGGGGTCGAATGTTTCGGTTCGGTGAATTTTAATTCTATGTACTTCAAAAGTATTCAATTACTACGATGCGTTGCTATGCCGTTTAATAAAGAAATTGTTTTTCCCTGCGTGTCCTTTCCCATTCGTCCCGTTCCTTTTCCGCCTCCCCTTCCTCTCCTGCGTCCTCTTCCCACTCCATTCCCCCCTTTCCCCGCCCCGCGAACCCCCCTCCCGAGTTCCCCTCCTCCCTCCCGGGTTCCCCTCCCCCCTCCCACATTCCATTCATTCATTCCCGGTACATTCAGTTATCAAGCAGCTCGCGTGCCACTTTTTGCAATTTCTTAATACAAAATTTCATAATGCCAGAGCTCGTATATGTTATTCTAATGTATTAGCTATATTATTGTAAAGTTTCATTAAAATCCACTCAGTAGTTTTTGCGTGCGAAAGATTAACAAACACACATACCTACATCCATACAAACTTTCGCGTTTATAGTATTAGTAAGATTCTTAATAGATAATGTTTTAGTAATATTTCTATGTCGCGTATTGTCGTGATTTTATTGACTAAGATGATTTCGGCCCATACTAAAAGGATGCCCGGGAAAAATCACTTTTCTACATCGAAAATTGCACGAAATGATTTTTCTTCTCCATATTGTCTTCTAGAAGGTAAAAGCTATGTCGGTATGTTTTTAAATTTTCGATGTGTTTTATATTAACGTAAATATTCATTGTCAAACATGTGGGAGGCGGGAATGGGTACCGTCGTCCCGGAAACTTTTATTGGATAACCTACACCTCTGCTATGGGTCACCACAAGTGGTTTGCTACGTTTGATGCTTTAGCAGGGCTGCCCGGGATCATGGGGTGAGGTTTGTCTAGAAAAGTGTTTTCTCCCTAAACCTCTTTTCGAGCGATTTCTGAGGTAAATTAGAGAGTTTATGGCAGTTTTGCCGTTCGCACGTTTTATTGGTAAGCTTGTTTAGAGCAGGACAGAGTAGAAATAATTAAATACCTAAACGTTCCGCGTTTGGTTTAAAGTCTAGCCTCTTCTGCGCTACCTCCTTCTTTAACTTACTCATGTTAAAATTTATGTCCATTTAACCAGGATTTCCTCTGTAATTTTTAGTTTTTGATTTGTAAGCAGGAACTTGAACTCCTACCTACTTAATGATAAACTATATAATATTTAATGAAACTTTTTTTTTCAAATTATATATATAGTACGAGGAAAAGTCACTATCTCAAGGAAAATTCTTTTTTCAAACTTTCTTCAGGCACGTTGTCACTATAACATTGATCATTCCGATTTGACAGCTCGTAGTAGGATGCAAACTAAAGTGAACTCCGACGAGACAAAACGGTAGAATCTAACACAGTCACCATTTTGAACAGGAAACGAAACACACAAACGAATTGACAGACAATATTTCGTGCCAGGTCAAGTGAGTATGTTGTTGAAAGAAGGAAAAGTGTATGATATTGCAGTCCGTTGGTCGGGGCCTTTTTTAGTGCAGGTTTTAAACAAAATTATTCAAAAGGATATATCGGTAATTAATTTATTGAAGAAAATTTTTCTTTTTTTTTTACGTCTTAATGAATTTATTATGGAGGTGTTTCAGACTCCTGTCAGTTGGGAGTTTAAGAGTATCGTACGGTAATAATAATAATAATATTTGGATGATTTGTACAGGGACGTTTTTGTGAAAAATCACCTCAAGGGTGCTGTACAGACTTATAATAAATTTCTACAATCTTACGAGTCGAGGGCGGATTTAGGGGGGGGGGCACGGGGGCACGTGCCCCCCCCAGGATGGTATTTTTGTGTACTGTGAAGATTCCATCACAGTACATACTTGAAGCAAATCAAGTTCTTAAAATATATTAATAAAAGAACATGAGTCAAACTCTTGTCTATTTCTGGCTGGAATTACGAATTTTGTTCGTTGCATCCCATTCATGCACTTGCAAATGAAAGATGGTAATCAGCGTTTGTGAGAGCGGTACGGTCGGGGGAAAGCGCGGTCGGAAAAGCCCCCCCCCCCCCCCCCATTAAAGTTGACAAACACAAATTTCGACTTGATACAAAATTGGTCCGTTCTGGGGGGGGGGGGGGGGAATTATGCTCTTGACGGGCACCCCATCTCCGCCCCTTGTGCCCCCCCCAGAAAAAAATCCTGGACCCGCCCTTGTTACGAGTAGTTCTAACTACAAACCAGACAACCCACTAAAACAACTTATGGCTAAAAATTACGGTTCCATGACAGTTAATCCTGCGACAATTCATCCGGCGACAGTTCATCCGGCGACAGTTCATCCGGCCGACAGTTCATCCTGCCGACAATTCATCCGGGGACAATTCATCCGGCCTGATCATTTAGAAGATTTTTTCTTCAAGTAAGTATGCAAAGAGGTTATACGGCCGTACAACCAAAATCGATATACTTATATCTGAAGGCATCTTGAGTGGAAATCCGCTGCAACCTAACCTAACCTAAAAAATTAGTCAATTCACCCTAAAAAGATGGTGTTAATTTCAGATAAAAAGTTATATTATATGCAAGTAGGAATCTTTACGGTTTTTTGCTAAGCCGACTGCACGTATAAGTATGTCGTATTTTGTTATTCACGCATGCTTCTTCGGAGAGACGAAATTATTGTTAGTAAAAATATTATCCACTCAAGATGCCTTCAGATATAAGTATATCGATTTTGGTTGTACGGCCGTATATCCTCTTTGCATACTTACTTGAAGAAAGAATCTTCTAAATGATCAGGTCGGATGAATTGTCGCCGGATGAATTGTCGGCCGGATGAACTGTTGGCGGGATGAACTGTCGGCAGGATGAACTGTCGGCAGGATGAACTGTCGCCGGATGAACTGTCGCCGGATGAATTGTCGCCGGACGAATTGTCGGGTCACCAAAAATTACATCCACCGGTTCATTGATCACCGATAGAAACTGGATGGGCAATGATTTGACCAATGAACGCGATGCTTCGTAAAAATGTACTGTACTTACATTTTATGGCTTATATTTAAATAGACTTACTGCTTTCAAAACCAGTGATTGAACATCGCTTAGAAGCAAAAAAGCACGATCTATAATTAGAGTAGCTTTTTCCAGCTTGGGAATCGCAAAATTTGCAAGTTTAGTTAAGTGGGATCCTTAGAACTGAGAAGTTGAGTTAAGTGAGAACCTAAGAAACATTATAAATATGAATTGGCTAAAATATTGTGTTATAGTGTGTTTGACGACCATATGTGGTAGTGAAAAATTTGAATACAGTATGTATTTTTCAAAATTCAATTATTATCATGTATATCTGTGTTGGTATTTTGAAAGTAGCCAAGCTTAACGCCACCGAAATTTTATTTAATTACTACATAATAATGTTTACATTTGAAACTTTTATAATTTTTACCACTGAACTGATTTTAAAAAATCTTTCACCAATAGAAAGTTATATTATCAGCTAGTAACATAGGGTGTATATAATGGTAAGCTCTGGAGTTATGAAATTTGTATTTATGAAATTGTGTGTATTTCATATATTTTAGCGGCAGGGGGGAGGTGGGGTTCGCGGAGAGGGAAGAGAGAGAGTGGGGGAAGGTGGGGAAGATAGAAGGGAATGAGGACGCACGGGAAAGGACATGCAGGGAGAATCAATTTATGACATTGCAACGCATACCGGGTACCAGCTAGTATAATCATATAAAAATGATACATTTATTATTATTTATTAATTTTCAACGCCCTGGTGGGCTTTTACATTACATGTTTATAATACAGAGACAGGTTTTTAAAAACAAAAGATAAACTATAAAAAATAACTAGTACACGTCATATGAGTATACAGATAAATTAAGGAAAGATAATACATTACAATAAAAGAGAAATTTTCTAAGTTGTAAATAGCATAGAAAATCAACTAGTAGGTACTCGTATGTTAGTAATTACAAAATTTACTGGTGACTGATTAATTGTGATGTGTAAATACATGACAAAATGCAAGATACATAAAAATAAAACGGTAACAAGTTTTTAAATTGTGGATTAATATAGAAACATACGAATGAATGCATTAGCCCCTATGTGATGCTCCTTAAATATCAAAATATTCTACATAAAAGTATCGTTCAGGTATTTCTTAAATAATGGTAAACTTGTGTTAGATACATCGATATTAGGGGTGAATTTGTTTCCTAATGTGTGAAGTCGAGAAATAGGTGCATGTATGTGGTAGTTTGTCCCAGAATCATTGTTGCAGAATAATATGTTTTGCCTTGTTGCTCGATTGGGTACCCCGAAATCCATGAGTTCGCAACAATCTAATTCAGAATGAATAATTTTAAACAAAAAAGTTAGGTCATTTATTTTTTTTCTGTTTTCTAGGGAAAGCAATTTAAGTGTATTTTAGTAAGGATGTGTAGTTAATGTGTTGAATAGGTATGTGTAACTTGAAGTTAATACTTGACATCTGAAACTTGAACGCCTGGCGACGACCCAACCTCTGTGATTTATCATGAACTAAGAGGTAGAGGTAGGTAGGTAGCTAAATATAACAAGAGGTAGGGCACCATCCTATACTGGAAAGGATAGCTCCACATAATGGCCAAAGGTGGACAGATTTCTGTAGACACCAATTCTTTTTTAAAATTTTAATATTACTGGTATCTTTAGCCATCACACAACACTTGGTTGAGGAAAGTGTAATCATAAGAAAAAGTGGCTCTGGAATTGCTTGCAGAACATATAGTCTGATCTGAAGTACGTAATGAAATCATTTGTAGCAATGGGGTATTTCCAAGATATTTTTATTGTTTAAAAAAAATGAAGCTAAAAATTATGATGATTACAGCATTTTTATTTTATTTTTATGTTGACGAATAAATTTTCTATAGCGAGTTAAAATTTCCCATTTTTGAATTACCGCTAAAACGATATTTTGGGGCGTGGCTATTGTGTGACGTCATGAGTGCGGACGTTTCCTGACAGTGTTTATCTATGCTGGTTCAGCTGAGCTACGCTTGTGACGTCACAAACCCATTTTCAAAAAACGGGCCGTTTTGATTTTGTCAGTCTTAGAGCGTTTTTTAAATCAAAAATATTTAATGAAAACATAAAAAAACAAACAAACACAAATATTTATTATCTCTTAATAAGCCAAATAGTCTTACATTAAAAGTGGCTAATCGTCGAATGTCATTTCGCGTTATATATTTTTGTAGCTGAAAGTGGTAAATCCTCAAAAGTCACTTTTTGTCAATACATAGCGGAGGTGTCCAACACTACCTGTCCACATAACAAAGTTCAATTGTTGAACTCCATCAAAAAGTATTTTAGAGAATGTCACACTAAAAATCACACTTATTTTTCTTCTTACTGAATACATCTATGTTTGTATCTTTTAGTTTACGGGTCTGATTGCCATGTGTCCATATTAAGTTATTAAGTACACCTATATATTGAAATACATGACTATAGTAAATAGTAATTGTACATATATATGAAATGTATTAACTGTATTAACTGCATTGTATTAACTGTACACGTGACTGTATTTCTACATATATGAAAAAATGTAAACTCTTCTTCCATCTACAAGCTAATGCTTTTAATGGAAGACCAGTAATATTATAATGTGTAGCAATTTTAAGATGAACAAATAAATAAAAAATAAAATAAAATAAATAGCGGCAGTGACCGACTCCACCTGTCTACATAATAGCGGCAGTGTCCGACACTACAATTAAACAAATCAATAATGAGATAATATTAAAATTGACTGATTTTGTAATTCCAGATTGCGGATTGGAAAACATTGTTTCGCAGTCACTAGTACGGGGTGGGATGCGTGTGATATCCCGTGAGTTTCCGTGGCATGTTGCCATCTTCTACAACGATGGCCCGGGCGATGACAATTACAAGCAAATTTGTGGCGGTTCATTAGTGCGGAGCCAATTAGTGATAACCGGTGAGTTCTGGCAGGAATTCTCCATATATATCTAAATACTAATAATTTATTCTACAATAATAGTTACTTCAGCATTTGACACCATCGTTAATTCATTAGGATACTCTCATACTAATCTGACAAGACCCCCTGCGTTTACACAATACAACTAGTTGTTAAATTAATGTATACTCTTCAAAATGTGCCTTTAAAGTTCGTATATTGTTTGTTGTTTCTAGCTGCACATTGCTTCTCCATGAAAGAAGATAACCATACGGTAGAACTGTCTGCCTATCGGGTAGTCGGGGGCAGCCTCCATCGTTCCTGGACTACTGAAGATCTTGAAGGCAGGCAGCAATCTGAGGTATTTTTATAAAAAATAACATAGAATACAATTATATCAATCCATAAATAATGAAAGTGGAGCAAGATTTAAATAATGTAAGTGAGCATTTCAGCAGCGGTTTATTTCCACGCTGGACTCCACATGAAGAACTTCTGAAACAACCATCACCAGTACCTTCTCTGTATGACTTCATCTATCCCTTCATGTTTTGAGACAAATAAATTTTATTAGGCTAGGGTTAATATTTGATTTCATTCGTAGTTTAGAGATCGTTTATGTTGAATTTTTTTCATTGGAATCGGAGTGGATTTTAAAGCGAGAGACCTAATAGTAAGTTGTATTCGTCTTGACTTCGAACCAGAGAAGAATATAAGATATTTAATGTTATATGACATATTTTGAAAGTCTCTGTCATTACGGAGAACTAAGGCAATCATTTTTAATCCTCTATTAGTAACCGTTTTAATGTGAGAAAGAAAATTAATTTGGAAGTCGAAAATATTGCCAAGATCATTAATTTCATTGACAAAGGTGAAGGGAACAATTTTAATTTTATATTGATGGATGAAAGGTTGATTTAATCTGAAAAATCTTATTATATGATATGCAGTGGCAGCCCAGTGAAGGGGCAGCCCGCCCCGGGCCTCTATTCTTGGCGGGCCCCCAAACGCCTCCATGTTCCCTCGATCAAATCCTAAACAAGGCTTAAGCATCAGAACACTATATATATTTTTTTAAATTTCATTCTCTGAAAGATGCATTTGTTAAAAATGCTAACACTCAATTTTTTTGAAATTCGAACAATTGACGGAGAGCATTTTATGTGAAACCGTTTAAAACAGTTTGTCTGAATTTTCCTTCAGCAAAACTTTGAATACGTTTTTGTCGAAACTTTTTAACACGTTTTTCAATCTGATTGACGAGATATTAAAAAATATATACATCCGTGTCGCGTGAAAAAAAAACCCTTCGTGGTGCTATAGTGACTGGATTTTGAACAGTTTAAATGGGGTATGCAAATGGAATGAATTTTTATAATATGTTTTCAACCAGGTTGGAAAACGTAGTTTCGAGAAAAATGCGTTCATAGTTTGCAGAAGGATAATTCAACATCCAAACCATTTAAAACAGTTTTATATGTATCTGTATCTCTGCCAATTTTACGAATTTCCAATATTTGGCGAGAGCATTATTAACAAATGCATCTTTCAGAAATGAATAAAAAAATGACAGTTTTTTTAAAGTATCGTGTTGCTGTACATTCTTGTTTAGGATTTGATCAAGGGAACATGTAGGCACAGGACCAGAGGTCCGTGTGAACTGAACAAAAAGCTTGTAAAATTATATCAATTTTATTGAACTAGGGGGGGAGGCTCATTCAGCTTTGCCGCCCCGGGCCTCTGACGGGCTTAGTCCGCCACTGGTGCCATGAACTAATTTAAATAAAATTTTGTTTGCACAATTTGTTTGTTTGTTATTTTCTTTATTTTAATTTGCACCAATGCCACCAATTGTTTTGTTTTGCAACAATCTTGTAGTTTATTTAAATTTATTTAAATACCTGTGGTTTTTATAAGTTTAAATAGTTTTCGATCATCGGCGAAAGGCCACTTCAGCATTGAGCACTTTTTTAAAATCAAAAACGGTGACAATATCGTTTATAAAAAATGTTGGGCTTAAATCGGACCCTTGAGGTACACCGCTAGTGGTTATGAGTTTGGGTGAGTAGTTGAAATATTTTTTTACTTTAAGATTTTACGCTAATCTAAGTTTTAACTGGTAAATCTTTGCCATGATTGCCGAAGAATAAATATAGTTTAGAGAAAGTGAGTTAGTGAGGCAGGGTTGCTTAAAGCGCCTTTTCGTTTTCAACTCTTACAAGCACAAAACTTTAGGATCTGTTTGTAAAACCAAAGGTCTAGGGAACTACCAATTTTTGGGTTTTGTTCAGTAACATAAAAACAATATTGCAGGTGCTCGCTGTTCGCTTGGGAGAAAATTACGGAGCTCACGTCCGTAACTTCCAAGACGACATCGCCATTGTGCACCTCGGGACCGAGTTCATCTTCTCCCCCGTAGTGCGTGCAGTCTGCTTGGACCTGGTGGACAGGGATCAGCACAATGCGGAGACCAGCCCGGGCAGGGTGGGGAAGGTAATTATGTTTATCATTATCTTAGTTAATGGTGACAGGGAGCGTCAAGCATAAAGTTAATAGAATTTTTTTTTTCCAAGCGAATGCCGATTTACGTTATATTGGTGTTTTATAATGAAACCCAACGATTTTATTAAAGAAATCAGTGACTAAAAGCGAATAATTGTGATTGTCCTGCAGGTGGCGGGCTGGGGGCTCACGGAGTCTGGCACCTATCCAACCGAACTCAAATTCCTGCGGATTCCCGTTGTAGGGAAAAGTCAGTGCTACCGGCAGATGCGATCAGACTTCAAGGCCCACATTACATCAGACAAGATTTGCGCAGGACTCGCGAACGGTTAGTTTGCGCATACACAAATACATCAATAATCTCCGCCTAACCAACACTTTCCATTTACTTACAGGTTCAGCAGTGTGCCCCTGATTTCTGTCCGCAAATCACCACCATCAACAATCACCGCCTAACCGACCCTTTTAATTTATTTCCAGGTTCAGCCATGTGTCCAGGAGACAGCGGGGGCGGGCTGGTGTTCTCGCTGCAGGATAAGATCCTCCGGCGCTGGTACCTTCGTGGAGTCCTCAGTAACGCTCCGTTATCCGACGACCCTATGAGTGACCTCTGCCAGACCAAACATGTTGCGATGTACAGCAACATATTCTCGCACAGATCGTGGCTGTCGAGAAATATGGAAAAACTACAGCCACAAAGTAAAATCTGATTTCTTTTAAGTTAAAGTTACAAATAAAGGTAGGTCGTTACTTCCATTATTATCCCTTTTATATGAGTCGGTACCGGGCAAGAGTCCCAACTGCTCCCAACCATCTGGAGCCAGTTAGATTACAGCATACCCTATTGCCCATGCTGGATGGTTTGCAGATGGGAAAGAGTGAGGCAAGAAAGTACCTGGATTCTTAGATCTCGTCACCAAAACACGACTCAAGTCATTTCAAGCAAAGTTTTAATTCTGAATGGTGGTCTTTCACCAGGGCGATACTCTGGAAAACATTTCATATGTTATTGATTACCGTATTATTCATGACCATTTTTTATATAATTATCTTTATTATTTATAAGACAACTTTCTACTCCTATGAAAATTTGTCGTTTTAATTTCAATTGTCGTCTTTTTTAGTTTTTTTTTTTATTTATGTTATGTCTCATCCGAATAATTTCTAATTGTCTATATTTTATAATTTAAAACACAAATTGTAGTAAGTTTAGAATTGGTAATATAACATAGTATGTTTACCACTTCCAGAAAGGTGCAGGGCGAAAGGGTCAGTCGGCAGATGCGAGGAAATTATCAACTGCCCCACGGCAATGGAAGCCGCTAGTCATGGAAATCTGCCGCAGGTATATTTTGTTTTATTTCTTTAGGAAACACTCAGTCTAATAAATTCAAACATCTTACCTTGCATCAAATGGGGTAGTTATGATGTTTTGGTATTAGTCCAGTCAAATAAGGATTTCATCTCTAAATGAAACGGAATAATCTTAAAATTTGGATAAACCTTTATTTTGGTATTCTATGTATGTGTTGTCTCAAAAGTTTCATAATTCATGTGTGAGCGTCTTTAGATATTCAAGGTCAAAGGTCACGAAAAGCAGTTTTTGGGGAATATCTCACTTCCTTTGCCTCGAATCCTAATTCCATTCCATATAAAAGCTGTAGAGTATAAAATTCTCTACAAACTTTGAATAAAATATTTTTTTATGTACTTAACCATTTTTAAGATAGAGCGCGCAGAGTGCGGAGCGCTCAGCCGTACATGCTATAGCGCAAGGTCGATGGCGAATCCCAGTTCATAGTACGGTTTTTTTACTTAATTATTCGTTTTAATTAGTTAATTAACTATTTAATATATTTCATTTATAAATATTACTTATAAATAAAATAGTCATTTAACACTACTTGCCTTTTTCACATACATAATTACTAAAGTAGTGAAGTGGATTACTTTTAATAAATTTTAATTATGATCTAACTTCATTGTAAACTGATTTTTGTGACTTTTGGCCTTGAATATCCAAAGACGCTCACACGTGACCTTATGAGAATTTTGAGACAACATGTAGAATACCAAATTAAAGGTTTTATATAATTTTAAAGCTTATCCCGTTGCATTCTGAGGTTATCCCCTTTTTTAGCTTAAGATGGAGCCATACTAAACAATGCAAAATCATACTTTTTTTTTTTGAAAATTTGATCGCTTAGAAGTATTATAGATGCTTCAATTAAATACTGCGTGTAGAACATATCTTGGCCCTTAAAAATATCGGTATTTTTTTAAAATAAGTCTTTTAATAAGCCTAGAAAAAAATAATTATAAGGTCTATAAAAAACACTTTGAAGTCCAAACTCTCCTATTTATAAACCTCATTTCGGATATGGTTTTAATTGTTTAATGTGGCAAATTTAGTTTCTTTTATGATAATCGCAAAAAAATGAAATTTACGCCCGAACCTCACAAAATAAAATATAATATGCATTTTCGCGTTGGTATTTTTGACATCACGGCGACAATACGGCAGACGACGAATTTGTAATATCAAAGTGAACCTTATACCGTCTACCGAAGAACGACTGGCAGCGGCCCCTATTTTCGGTCACTACTCCTCCGGACGGAGCGGAGAAACGACGTGTTACGCTCCGCGCCGCTTGTTTTCGTGAAATCAATTTAAAAATTCCGTTTTATTACAATAAACAATGCATAAAAAATGAATTAATGTTTTTTACAGGCCTTTACGAAATCAACATATAAAAAAAAACTCAAATATCTTTTCCAACCTTTCCAAAAGCTTTTTCTCAAGTATTTTTAAACTCCTCCCATAAAAGGGCGTGAATTCCGATTTCCACTTTTTTCCTGTACTAGTGGATCGCCTTAAGTGACTGGACCGTATTTTGTAAATGACGAAAGCGCAGTGAAAAAAAAGTTTTCGACCGTTGCTGACCTCCGGATTCTTGTAAAAAATCCAAAAAATACTATTTTTCTATCATTTTTAATTTTTTATTAATTTTGACCCGAAGGACTAATTTTTCAGCAGAGAGTAAAATATTATTAATTGTTTTTGTGTTTAATTCGTAGAACTCCATTTTAATTTTTAGAAATTTAATTAAATTTAAATTTGAAATGTTAATATCGAGTTCTGCAAGTATTTAAGAAAGTATTTTAGTTACAGCTGTTTCGACTTGTAAGGTCATTTTCAAACTGTGGTGAAGCCACGTACGGACGACTTATTTATAACATTTCAAATGTCAATTTATGAAGGTGTCAAAATTGATTTATTACCGGTAAATCCAATTTGCAGAGACACTAATTGAGAGTGTCGATGAGACTCGCTATCCATCACATCGCCATCCCTTCGGTGGCGCAAAGAGGAGGACGGAACGTGAGCAATGCCGAATTGGTACATGGAATATAAGAGGAGGAATGGAAAGAAAGATGAATGAATTATGTGATACAATGAAAGGCAAATGTTTGGACGTACTTTGTATAACTGAGAGTATGAAAAAAGAGAGCGGTACATTGCAGCATAATGATAAGTTCCTCATCTGGTCTGGGAGACCAGATACAGAGAGGGCTTGTCAGGGTGTTGCAGCGCTACTGTCTCCCAGAATGGTTGAATGTATGTTGCAATATGAATGTGTAAGTCCGAGAATAATGTGGATCCGATTCAAAATTGGTTTGACAAGGGCGTTTCTTATTATTTGCTACGCCCCTGTTAATTCTGAAAGTGATGAAGTGAAAAATGATTTTTGGACTGGTGTGAATGATGTAATGAGACTAAAAGAGTTGAATGAAAAGATTATAATGGCGGGCGATTTGAACGGGTGGGTCGGTATTAGACGTGACGGATTTGATTCGGCCTAAGGTATGTTTGGGGATAAAAGAACGAATGACAATGGGAATAGAATACTTGAAGTATGTTTGGAGTGGAACCTTTTTGTTTCGAATACTTTCTTCGATCATAGGGGTATCCATCAGTATACGTGGGAAAGAGGAATTGAAAGATCGATAATCGATTTTGTAGTAATTGACTCTAGGTTGAGAGCCGTTACCGAGGACACAAGAGTTTACAGAGGAGCTGAGGTTGAAACCGACCACTTTCTGGTGGTGTCAAAAGTAAACCTCTTTCGCGGCTGGCGCTCTAAGGTGAAAACGGTATCAGCTCCAACAAGAGTCAAAATAGAAAAACTACAAAACGATTATGTCAGAAGTGAATATGAGAATTGTGCAGAAATGAGATTGAATGAGAAGGAAATGGACGTTCTAAGCATAGAGGAAACATGGAACCACATTAAGGTGAGTCTATGCGAATCTGCTAGAGATGTGTGTGGAATAAGTAAGCAAGGTAGGAAAAAAGGTGATGCATGGTGGGATGATGAGATCAAAGCACTGGTCTCAGAGAAAAAGAAAGCATGGTTACGTCTGATAGCGATTGGCAGTGTTTCAAGCGAAGAGAGAGATCGAGCGAAAGAAGTGTATAAGATATGCAAGAAAAGAGTAAGTGTTGGAGTGAAAGAACGAAAGAAACGCCTGGAAGAAGAAGAGGGAATCAAAATGACAAACCACTTCCAAGAAAACATAAAACTGTTTTGGAAGGAGGTCAAAAGGTCCCGGAGTGGTCCAGAGAACGGAAGCATGAAAGTGATAAAATCGAAAGATGGACAAATGTTGACGAATGAGAATGAAATCAAAGAGAGATGGATGAAATATTTCGAGGAAGTCTTCGAAAGTAACCCGAGTGGTTGTGATCCCAGCGGTGAATCGGTTATGAACGATGATGGAGTGAATGTTACCGAAATCAGTATGGATGAAATAAAAAGATCAATTAAATGCATGAAGAGTGGCAAGGCTGTGGGTTTCGACAATATTGCTGCCGAATACTTTAAAGGAGATAGTCGTATTATTCTAACATGGCTGGGCAGACTTTTTAACCAATGTTTAAAGGAGGGTTATACGCCATTAGATTGGAGAAGGGCTGTAATCATGCCATTATACAAAGGTAAAGGGTCACGTATGGAATGTGGGAATCATAGGGCTATTAGCCTTCTAAGTTCAGTGGGCAAGCTGTATGGTAGAATATTGATTGAAAGGGTAAGAATGGAAACAAAAGATAAAATATGGGATGTGCAAGGTGCTTTTATGAGTGGAAGGGGGTGCATGGACCAGATTTTCTCATTGCGTATGCTCACTGAGAAGTTTCTTGCAAAAAACCAGAAACTCTTCTGTGCCTTTGTAGATCTACAAAAAGCGTACGACCGTGTTGACAGGAAAAAGCTATGGAAGGTGTTGTCCAAGTACGGAGTGAATACGAAGCTCATTCAGGCAATTGCGTCGCTATATAAGGGAAGCGTTGCATGTGTTAGGGTGAACGGCGATTTTACGGAGTGGTTTGACATCACAAAAGGTGTTAAACAAGGCTTCGTAATGTCACCGTGGTTATTCAATCTATACATGGATAATTGTATGCAAGAATTGAAAGAGATGGGGTTGGGCGCAAAATTGAGTAATCTGGAAGTATGTTGCCTTTTGTATGCTGATGATGCGGTGCTAATTTCTAGCAGTATGGAAGATCTACAGTCTCTCGTGTCTAGGATGAACGAAGTATGTATGAAGAATGAGTTAATGATGAATGTAAGTAAGTCTAAAGTCATGGTGTTTGAAAGAGAGAGTACGAAAACAGTATGCAATATAGTTGTGAATGATGAATACTTGGAGCAGGTG
Organism: Limnephilus lunatus; assembly: GCA_917563855.2. NCBI lineage: Eukaryota > Metazoa > Arthropoda > Insecta > Trichoptera > Limnephilidae > Limnephilus > Limnephilus lunatus. The sequence continues at coordinate 2,180,208 of OU830593.1, read as the reverse complement.
GATGAGTTTGTGTATCTGGGTAGTATGTTTACGAAAGATGGGAAGGCTGATAGAGATATTGAAAGAAGGGTGAATGCCGGTAACTCCATTAATGGAGGACTGAATGCCGTTGGCGGTAATAAAAAACTGTCCAAAGACGCGAAACTAGCCGTCCATAATGGAGTGCTGGTACCTACCCTGATGTATGGCAGTGAGGCATGGAACTGGCAGAGGAAGGATGAAAGCAGACTGAATGCTGTAGAAATGAGATCCCTGAGGCGAATGTGTGGTAAAACCATGTACGATCGTGAGAGAAACGTGGATATCCGCAAAGAATGCAAGGCTGATGTAAGCGTGATGTGTAAGATTAAGAAAGGGACTCTCCGATGGTTTGGGCATGTAGAGCGAATGAACGAGGAAAGGAGTGTAAGGAGAATATATGATGCAAATGTGAATGGTAGAAGAAGTCGGGGACGCCCGAGGAAGACATGGCACGACCAAGTGAATCAGATACTTGAGTCGGGCCATGTGAAGAGTCGGAATAATAGAAGAGCATGTATGAGACGATGTATGAATGTGAACGAGGCAAAGAGTGTGTGCCAAGATCGAGTTGTGTGGCGGTCCGTCCTCTCTGCCTACCCCTGCGGGGAAACGGCGTGATGGTTAGTTAGTTAGTTAGTCTAATTGAGAGAGTGATTAAGTGGGATTCCGAATCTTTCCCTTTTTGGTTTCACTTGCACTAAGTGCAAGGGTTTTCTTTATTGATTTAGAATGATGTTATTTCTATGACTCATTTAAGTGCATTATATTGTTTAGGTTTGGTAAAAATACTAAGTATATGTAATGGTTTTGGCTGGTTGTTTTTAAGTGGAACGTGATTATTTTCTAAGAGATGTTCTGCGAATTTTGGAGCGGTGTTTTTATTTTTATAACATCGTAAATGTTCTTTGAATCTAGTTGAGAATGCCCTACCCGTTTGTCCGATGTAAGTAGCATTACAGTCGGCGTGGTCACATTTTAATTCATATATGCCACCGTTATTTAGTTTAGGATTTTTACTTTTTGAGTTTTTAAGGTTTGTTCCCATATTATTATTGGTTCTAAAAGCTATATTTAAACCACATTTTTTTAATTTCTTTTGCAATTTTTAAAGATATTGGGCCGAGAAATTCGAGACATGCAAATTTTTCTAATTTTTTGTTTTGAACCGGATATATTAAATTAATTTTATTTTTGTATTTCTTTTTTTTTATTATTTTTTCAATGTTTTTTGCCTCATAGCCGTTATTAATCGCGATTATTTTAATAGTTTCCTTTTCTTTTACGTATGCTTTATTATCTAAGGGAATGTTTATGAGTCTATGTACCATTGAATGGTAAGCTGATAATTTGTGGGACCAAGGATGAGTTGAATTTGCATTTATTGTAGTATCAGTAAATGTTGGTTTTCTAAATATTTCGAAGGTATGTTTATTATTACTTCTACCGATTGTCAGATCTAAAAAATTGATTTTACCTTCAATCTCATGTTCAACTGTGAAGTAGATTTTATTATTAATGGTGTTGGCCCAATTGGTAAAGATATCTAACTGTCGGTTGGTGCCGTTCCAACAAATAAGGATGTCGTCTACATATCTGACATAGTATATTATGTGTTTTGCTAAGGGAGATTTAAGAATTATATTTTCTATATAATCCATAAATATCTCTGCTAGAAGTGGACTTAATGGTGACCCCATAGGGAGACCATCGTTTTGTTCATAGTATGTATCATTAAAAAGGAAATAATTAGTTTCAACGCAAATTTTTATGAGTTGGAATAGCTCTTTTCTTATTACCGGGTTAATATTACATTTTTCCAAGATATTTTCAATTATTTTAAGGCATTCTTCAATGGGAATATTACTAAATAAGGATTTTACGTCTAATAAAATGAATTGGCAGTTATGTGGAAGATCAAAATTTCTAATTTTATTAACTAGTTCTATCGAGTTTTTAACGCTGTATCGTGGTGAAAAATTAGTATATTTTTTGAAGATGAAGTTAAGCCTTTTCGCTAAGTTTGTCGTAGGAGCATTAATAAAGGATACAACGGGTCTTATGGGAATATTGACTTTGTGAATTTTAGGTTGGCCATACAAAGCTGGGGCTCTTGGGTTCATAACCCTGACATTTTTCTTGGACCATTCGGTGGGAAATATGGCGTTACAACTATTTATAAGGATGTTGACATTATTAACAATTTTATTGGTTGGGTCTTTAGTTAGAATTTTAAAATTTTCTGGTAACAAGAAGTCTTCCACTTTACTGATGTAATCTATTCTATCAAGAATTACTATTGAATTACCTTTGTCGGCTTTGGTTATAGTTAGATTATTATTTTTAATTTCATGTAAGGTTTGGTTTTCTTTATTGATAGAATATTTATTTTTATTTTTATTTTTAATCGATTTTAGCGTTTTCTCTAAAATAACTGCCGTAACGTGTTTTGTTAAGTTATTATTTTCCACTTTACCCAGAGACATTTCTGTATCAATAGCTAATGATTCTATTTGTTTGCATGTTACTTCACTGGGGATTTTATACTTAAAGCCTTTATCTAACAAATTATTCTCTTCCGTTTCAAATGTTGTGGTCGACAAATTCACAGTTTTCTTATAAAATTGAATATTATCATTGGTGGGAATCTCGTTTATTTTCGTAGTTTTATTTTTCGTATCAATAAATGAACTCAAAAGCTGTGAAATACCTCCCTTAAACTTATTACTTTAATACTGTCTTTTCAAGATACGGACAACTTCCAAAGGTAGTTGATCTCAACTGTAGCCCCTAATACATTTCTGTTGTGAAAGAGAAATAATCCTACTCACCAAAGCTGATTAAAAGTAACACAGCTAAAACAAAATGTTATAATTTTTTTTATATTGAAGTACGTAGAAAGCTCTTAAGTGTAAAATACATGTATTATAATGTAGTGTCCCATTTCTCAGCTCTGCTCACCATCCAGTACCAAGATCTGCTGCTTGGAGACTGTGGAGACCTGCCCGCCTCTGCCATCCTCTGCGATTATCAGCCAGTGGAAGACGGGCTCAAAAGCACACGACTGTAAGTTGTATTGCACTGCATTTATTCTGGAACTAATAATAATGTACACGTTTGGGATGACTTATTGCGATAATATAATGTATTGTGTCAAAAACACAAGTCCAAGCTAGCCAACATCAGCATTACAAGCTCCCTCCTCTAGTGGAGTAATGCTGGGCTTGTGATATATACCCTAGGATGACCCTTGAAATCTCGGTTTGGCTGGGAAGCATTTTAAGGAAGACTATGTGACCGCCAAAAGGCTCATAAAGAATAATAATAAGAAGAAGTGACAAATGCAAGAATTCTATTTTTTTCATTAGCTCCACACAGGAGGCCCTGAGGAAAATAATTACCCTCAGGGCCTATGTCATCTTTAGGGATGCTGTGTGGAGTGTTTTTATAGGAAATTAAGTTCTTGGAAGGAAGAAGAAATAAGGAGAAGGATAGGAATCTAGGGATCAGTGTGTCCAGGAGAAACGGACATATAAATCCATCCCTCCATAGTGTTGCAAAGCGATGTTCCTAGAGAGTCCTGCTGGAGAGGACAGAAAGGTCTCCCTTAACCAGTCTCTCCCGATCCGGCTGCGTACTTCCTTTTCCGTTTTCCATACGAGGCAGTCAGTGGCGGTTCGTGGTCTTTTTAACAGGGGGTTCAGAAATCCAAGAGAAGATTTATGTAATCAAAATTTACTTTCAGAGGAATTAAATTGTTTAATGTTTTTTTACAGCAATGCACGTTGCTAATTATTATTGTTTTTACAACAAGAATAAATACGTAGAATATATAAGTGGACGCGGAGGCCTTTTAATTTTTATTTTCCAACCTTTTTTCATGAGTATTAGCATTATTTTTTATGTACCCAACACTGCACTCAGCGATTGTGTAAAAAAATTATGACAGAATATTAGCGACAACGTGAGTGGGTGGTTGGTTTAGTATATTTATGGCCAAAACAATACTGAAGTAAGTTCAACACAAAATTACATAACTAGCGACTTGACAATGCGACATTTGCCGAAAATAATCTAAAAAAAAGGAATATAAACGCTAGAAATATTTTGATTCTCACGCCTTCAAAATTTAAAATCGACCTTCTTTTTTGTATGAGGCAGGTAAGCGCCAAAGTGTTTTTTTTTTAATTTCTTTTGTGGATAATTTTATAAGATTGAAAAAAAGTTAGATCATACAAAACGTCAAAAATAGTCTAAGTCATAGAGGGGTATTTTAAAAAATATATTTCTCGTATTACTTCATAGATAAAAACATTGTTTTAGTAGTTTACACTTATATTTTTTGTAACGTAAATAATAATTTTATTGTAATTCCAATCCATTCAAAAGGTAGTAAAAGCTTCAATTTATCCCAAGCATATTTTTTGATGTTCATAATGTAAACCGATTCGTAGTAAAGATTAATCTAAGTAGTATCTAAATGGGAGTTCACGTATAGTTTCATCATATATTTGCATCCGTGCAAAGGCAACTTGTCACTCTCCGACGGACTCGATCGGTAATCCTCGTGAAAGATCGGAGATCACGTGATATCCATGACACGAATCGCTGCGCACCAAGCGGGAGAATTTGGCAAGAAATGGATGGTTTCGTTCAAATCGCCGTCAGAGGGATCTGTATGGGCCAAGATGTTTTTGTAAGGAGAATTTTGCGCGCAACTACATCAAGCACCAAATGGGCATAGGGCATAGGTACCGATTTCGACGCGGTGCGCGGTGGCGCGAGTTTAAAATACGGATTTTAATGGAGCCCTATTTATAATGTGATTATAAACTTGTTTTATAATGATTCCAAACTTGTTTTATAATAATATTATATATTATTATAAAACGAGTATGTTTTATTTCATCATTTTTTAATGGGGGTTCACTGCACAAACGCACTTTAGAGAAAACCGCCAGTGGAGGCAGTACGTCCTCGGAACCCACTCATTCGATTTATTTAAAAAAAGTCATTCGATTTATTCTCCGCTACCGTCCGTACGGCGCGGCACGTGTAAAAAAAATACCCTTTTCCTTCCCAGAACTTCCTTTCCTAGAAAGACCTTCCACACAGCATCCCCAAAGATGACATAAGCCCTGGGGGGGAGGGAATTATATTAATCAGGGCCTCTTGTAAGGATCTTATGTAAAAAAATACTTTGGCCGTATTTGGTGACCAGATCTTACTAGCCAGGTACTTTCTCACTTTCCTCTTCCCAATCTCCTTCCCCTCCCCACTACCATCAGCCTCATAACGTACCGTAATTGGGGATGCCATAGTCTCACTGGCTCCAGACGGGAGCAGCTGGGACCCTTGGGAGGTAATAACATAATAAAAAATAAAAAATCATTTTTCATTTATAAAAACAGTTTATTTTTAAACCAATTTTGATGTGTAATTATTACTACGCATGACAGCTGTTTCGCTGCCACGCATAATATTATTTGCACTGCAGAACTTGTTTATAAATCAACTGTTTTTACAAATGAAATATTTTTTTTTAAATGTGAACACTATATAAAAATAATAAACAAAAATTTTAACAAAACAAAAAACGACTTAAAAAAATGCACTAAAAGGTAAAAAAATAATTTCGTACGATTGTTATTTTTGGAATCGATGTTTAGCTGACACCGACTCCAAAAATAACAATCGTACGAAATATTTTTTTTACTTTTTAGTGCATTTTTTAAGTCGTTTTTTGTTTTGTTAATTTTTTTTTAGTGACGAGCGTGCGTAAAGAAGTTTTACATAAAAAAAAAAGAATCATCGAAATCTGTTCGCGTATTATTGAGTTTTTTGTCCATTTGTCACGCTTATTACAAATTATTACAAATTTAGGACATATATGGTTTTCTCATAGATTCCATTGTCAGAACTAGACCAAAAATGGGACCACACGGTAAGCACCAGCTTTCTAATAAAAAAAAGAATCATCAATATCGGTTCGCCCAATCGAAAGTTCTGAGGTAACACACATTAAAAAATAAAAAATAATAAAAAAATACCTTCGAATTGATAACCGCCTCCTTGTAGAAGTTTAGACTTTATGGGTTAATTAAATTTTAAAAAATATATCTACAAAAGAAAACTGCCATCGCAATTAGAAATTTCCTTACAATATAATATATAAATAATAATGTATCCTTATTGTTTGCAGATTGCGTTGATCTCCCCGAGAGGCTGTACCCGTGCCAGCAGAACGGGAGTAGGGGGGACCTTTGCGGACCCGAGCCAGAGGACCACAACCCACAGTACCTGGTGATCCCCCTTACTAACGCCAGTGGTTCGGAGATCCAGCGCTTTGTGAGTCAATTACGGGTACTTGTACAAATAATAAATATAAAAATAGATTATTATAATATCGTTGAAAGACATTAATTCAATATAATGTTGTGAAAACAGACAATAGACAAATAACAGTTTGTTTTACACGACCCATATTAAACATATTATATTCGGTTTTCTGTGATGATGTGCATGATGTTATGTGATAAATTCCTGCGCATACCTTAATTATTAATTTTCTTAATTATAATAATAATAATAATAAGTGTTAGTATCATTTATTTATATTGAGGGATCAGTAGGATTTATCGGACCAGTTAGGATTTCATCAGAGCCGAACCCTCTCATATGAAAATATCTGGAGTCGGTGAAATATTTTCCCATTATGTTTCTGGTGGATTGACGTATTGTTCTTGTATTGTTTTGTATTTATTATACTATAGTGCACTTACATTGCGTTAATTGACTAGATATTCATTTGTGGAAAAGTGTGTGGAAGGGTTTAGTCTTTCATTTGGGAAAGATTCAACCCGGACATAAAATCTGGAGCACCGTAATATTGTCTTCCTTTCTTTACAAACATCTAGAGATAATGATATCCTCACTGGGATTTCCCATGCTGAGGATTTCATTTACATATTATAATTATAAGAAATTAATATGAATTAGTTATAAACATATATGTAGGTATCATGCAGTATTTTTTTTTTAATAATTACAAATTAAATAAAATAGTGTTTTTTTATAATTCAGTTCAGTAGATTCGGTTTTAGTCTGTATTTGATATCAGTATATTTTCTATTTCTGTTCTCCCTATATTTAGTATCCAGCTTTTTATTTGAGATTTAAATGTTATACTGTTGAGGTTTTTAAGTGAGAGTGGTATTTTATTGTAAAGTTTAATACCATAATACAAGAAGCTTTTTTGCCCAAATGTTGTGTTAGTAGTTACTTGTTGGATATGTTTTTGACCATGAGACCTAGTGTTTCTAATGTACGTGTTAGTTGTTATTTCTTGGGTTTTGTACTTATGAATGTAAATGAGTATAGTTTTATATAGTTGTTTAATTGACATGATGTTAAGATTGTTGAAGATTTATTACAGGAACTTTCAGTATAATTTTCATTATGGCTTTTTGGGATTTAGTATGTTTTTATTTGCACTGCCCCATCCAATAATACCGTATTCTAACAGTGATTGGCAGAGAGCCATGTAAAATTGAAACTGATAAGCATAAACCAAATGTGACAGGAAGTAATTAATTATCCAGATTATTTTTATAAGATAGACAACCGGTTCCTTGTTACAAAATAAACAACATTTGATTTTTAACTATTTCTGTTATTGGAAGCGGTAAACGTTGCTTGTCCAGTGATGAAGGACCCATTTTACCTTGCACCACTCCGCTTGTAAGAGTCATTCATAGATTGATAGCTTCGATGGCCTCCGTGGTCGAGCGGCAAGGTCTCGACTAGCAATTCGAATATTTATAAAATTCAACTTTTGCTTTATACATTCTCTCTTAATACAATTTCCGCCGTGATCCTGTCTGTCTGTAACTCCGGTTCAATGAACTTATGTTATGAATTATAGTGTCACTGGGTGTTTGGCGAATTTAGGTTTTATCGAAAATGTCGGTAACTTGTCATCGCTCCCGAGCACGACTGCAGGCCGCTAACGAACAAACAACATGACTAAGGGTTCATAATTTATTTGACGTAAACTGTTGTTTGTTCGTTAGCGGCCTGCAGTCGTGCTCAGGAGCGATGACAAGTTACCGACATTTTCGATAAAACCTATATCGATGGACCATGCTAGGGGCCCTGATCTGTAGCGATTTCAGTATATGCCCATTGATGTATCATATTAAGGTGAGACGCAAAGCGAAAATAATGATTTCATTTTTTTGCGTTCCATTAGTCCAATTTGACCTCCAACGCTCCCATCGCTCTAACGCTGAAAATGTACCCAATCCGGTCCCCGCATAATTCTACTTGAGTGATGAAAGTGGAACAGTTTCGACGAGATATAAGTGCGCAATAGCACCTGTACGACAATCCCGTGATTTTTCTGGATTTTTCACGAGGCTGTGCTAGTTATTAACAAAATGATTATTAACTTGTAGCAAAATAATAATAATAATTATTATTGAAGATAATTTAAACTTTTTAATATAATGTAATATTATTACAACATAGTTATCATAATATAATTTTGTGTATGTTTTCAGGGATTTGCGTCTAACAAGGGGGGAGTAGTAGTCCACCTGATAAATGAGCGCTGGTTCTTTACCAGAATATCAGCCTGGAACCTTTTGTTGGGGTAAGTTCCACTAGTAACTTGCAGTTACCCCACAAGAGTCCCATCTGCTCCCCTCTGGAGCCAGTGAGACTATGGCATCCCCAATTGCTTTTTTTGTTTAACATAAATACCTCACAAGAGTCAAAAGGAAGGACATGGGGAAGAGGAAAGTGGTGAAGAACCCGGCTATTCAGATCTAGTCTATTCAATTTGGGAGGAAGGAATGGGTACCGCCTCCCCGGAAACCAATTATTGGATAACCAACACCTCTGTCATAGATCACTACCCACCACTTAGGTAACTTAGCAGGGGTGCCCGGGTTCTTGGGGTGAGGTTTGTCTAGTTCTTGGCGGCCGATAATCTGCACACACTGAACCCCAGATTCCTACCCACCATCATACCATTTTCTTTCCCAGAACTTCTTGTCCTTCCTTTCATAAAAAATACCCCCCACGCAGCACCCCCAAAAATGACATAGACCCTGAGAAAAAATATTTTCTTCAGGGCCTCCTGTGTGGAGTAACGTTAAAAAAAGTCACCAAGCACGGCTCAAGCCATTTCAAGCTACGTTTCAATTCTGAAAGGTGGTCTGACACCAGGGCGATACTGAGAGTATCTGCCACTCTGGAACGTGCCGCAAAACTACTGTAGGTACTTATATTATTTTTAATTAATTAATTTGTGAAAAAACACAAATTAATCAAACGAAATTTGTATGCCCACGCCGGGATTCGTCCCCGCGACCTTCGTTATTATGAGTCAAAAGCCTTACCCCTCGATCACGGAGGCCGCGCAGTACTATTAGTATTGCACGGCTGATAGTATTTACACCAAACTAATTTAATTAAAATCGTTTATTTCTTTTGGAATAATAATTAATACCATGAATTACTTTAAAAAAGGTTTTTTATAAATGTTATTATAGGTAAACAGTGTGTTTCAGGACGGACCCGGTAGTCCTGTTCCCACAGCTAAATATTTTGTTTTGTTTTTAAAGAATATTATTTAATCATGTACATCAGTTGTTCACGTGTTGTTTACTCTTTATAATAAAAGTACATTGTAAAATAAAACTGTTTAATTATGGTTACATAGTTCATGCCGAAGAAATGCACCAAATAGCTAATTTTTTTTTTTTTTTGACGTAGGCTTTGAAGAAAATAATTCCCCCCCAGGGCTTATGCCATCTTTAGGGATGCTGTGTGGAGGGTCTTTCTAGAAAAGGAAGTTCTGGGAAGAAAAAGGGTACGAGGGGTGGGTAGGAATCTAGGAGTCAGTGTGTCCTGGAGTGACGGACGCATGAATCCATCACTTCCACTGCGGTGCAAGGCAATGTTCCGAGAGAGTACGGCTGGAAAAATCAAAGGGACTCCCTCAGCCATTCTCTCTCGATCCGGCCTGCCACGTAGTTGGTGGGTAGAAGCATCCGCCGTCAAGACCCGGACAAGCTTCACCCCTTCTAAATCACCAAACGTAGCGAACCACTTGGGATGACCTTACGCAAAGGCGTTGGTCATCCATGAAATGGGTCCCGGGACGGCGGTACCCATACCCGCCTTCCAAATTGCAGATTATTTTATAATTAATTAATTTTAAAATATAATGGAGTATATTTGAGGCTCGTTGAGAGGGGAAGATACTCTCAGTATCGCCCTGTTGTAAGACCTTCAATCAGAATTGAAACATTGTTGCTTTAGCCGTTTTTTATATTTATTGCTATCATGTTTAATTTGTAGATCCCGCGATCTTCGGTGCGCGAGTCACGCGTCTTACCGCTGCGCCACGCCTCTCTTATAAATTTATTATAGTGTAAACCGTGGTCGGTTACTAATTCCAATGAAATGTTAATAATTCTGTTGATTGAATGTTGATTGGTTGCAGGATCCATGCTGAGGTTATAACCCCCCAACCGGAGGTGGTATTCTCCCTCAGCAGGACAGTGCGCCATCCCGACTACAGACCCGGGAACCTCACTATAGGAATTAATGATATTCTTCTTGTGGAGATGGACAGACCGTAAGCATCAATATTAAATATAATCTAAACGAAAAAAAGTGTGATGACCGTGGCCGGTTATCTCATATATTTCTGGACTCCTTTCTATGGATCCAGATTCCTCTGACTATGATGATCTCAGTACAAGGTATTACTTTAATAATGATACATAGGTAGTCTCGTGATGTTTATTCCGGGATAAGGTACAATGTTATTCTAAGGAAGTCTGATGGTAAGAGGACGAATGGACAACAATCACACCCTTTTATACGTTCCTCATGTTGTCTCACTCATACACGCATGTCTCTTTCATACCGCATGACATACGTTCACCACATCCCTCCACACTTAAATCTGAAGACTGTTACACAACATGATGATGATAATAATAATTACAATACATACAAATATTCATTATTTACAGTAAGTAATTCATTTTCATCTTGAGTCGAGAGCTGAGTCCTGTCTTCATTGACTCATCTGTGCGTCCGTGGTCGTAATCGGTCCTTCCAATTTCCTGACGTGCAAGCCACCGGATCACTGGAGCTGGAAGTAAAAGGAGAATCCCCCATTAGATTGTCATCCGGCACAAAGCTGGAAACATAGTAATCATCATACGACAGTCTCTTCGTCTCAGACGCGATATAAGGATTGCTGGTATTCTTTTCCCATGATACACACAATTTAGACAACTGATCAAAATGCCTTTTCCAATACATAAGTTTTCCATTTAAATTAACCTCAATTAAAGACAATTTTTTTCCTAATTGTTTATGTACTTTCCCTGGTACCCATTTATAATTGTTTTGGTCTCTAAAATCTCTAACCATTACTTTTTGATTAATTGAAAAACCTACCGATTCTTTATTATTTCTCTTATAATAATATTTCTGATTTTCCTGATATTTAGACATTTGAATTTTAGTTTCTTTATTAATTTTATTATCCTTATCTCTCCCCCCTCTCGGTACAAAACTGTTAAAGTTAGACCTTAGTTTCCTTCTAAACTTACTATAATTATTCGGAACTAAAATACCTTCCGACTGCAAACGGCCTAATTCCGTTTCAACCTTTGCTTTTAAAGAAAAGGGTATATTTCTCGAATTGCAGAATTTTGGTTCCACGTTTTCTTTTAATTTCAAATGCACTTTATTTTTATTAAATTTACCTAATTTCTCCGAAAAAACCTTCAGGAATTTTCGAATTAATTAGTCCAATTCACTTCTATCATTCTCAACTACATTGTGAGAAAAAATATCACTACCCTCCTGGGTTGCAGTGGATTGTAACCCCGTAAATCCAATATTAAACTTTTTTATAAAATCACGCCCTAGAACATTAGTTGTTCCATTTTTTACAACGCAAAATTCTAACACTTCCCTATAACCGTTATAATCAACTGTTAATAAAATACAACCCAATAAATTCAACTTAGAGTTAGCGTAACCCGTTAAGGTTAAATCCTTTGGTTTTAAATCCAACTGTTTGAAGTATTTAACATAATCTCTGTCTGTTAAAATTGAAACTGCAGCTCCTGTATCCAGTAAACCCATTAATCAATATTATTCACTAAGATTTTGCACAATATTGGCTCTATTGAATACACTGTGTTTATCCATAACTTTTTTTTTATTTCCCTGCCCGTTCACAAACACAGAAGAAATAACTTTTTTACTATCACTGCGACAAATTTTACTTATGTGACCACTGCGATTGCATTTATAACATATCTCGTCTTTAAATTTACAATTTACCGATTCGTGATACTTCCCACAATGTTTACATCTTGTCGTGCGGTCTATTGACTTCGGTCTGGACATAAATATACCAAACCACCCACTAGATCGATAACTTCGGGCTTTAGTAAGTAAATATTTTAGTCACTATTTCACCACCAAAATGCAATAATTTTATCACCTGTGACGTCACACACCATAGACGAAGATAGAGAAAGCAACAACAGAACAATGCGCGACCATAGACAATATAATTTTCTTTCTGTACCTACCCAATACCACCCAAATCATTAGCCTAAAATATTATTTTAAAAATAAAACTCGTAATTACATGATAAGAATTTTATTATAAACATGTAGAAAAAAGGAAATACAAGAATATATAATTAAAATATGATTATGCGTTCCTACAAAACTACTGAATTTAAAATATTTTCATCTTTTAACAGAAAAATTTAAAACTCAGAATTACATGTACATATTTTAAACAAGAATACAATATAAGCAGGTTATATTTCTGTAGCAAATTGCCACATGAGGACGTTGTTTTAAAGATAAATTTCTCTTTTGAACGTACCTATTATATCTTTCGGCAGGTAAAAATAAATTTATTATATTTCCCAGATGCACGGAGACATTACTTTGCTTGAGATATTTGATTCTTCATAAGGGGCTCAAAAAAACATTATATTTGTTTATTTGGCATTTAAAGTAGCTCAGCTCACCATATTTTCCCTGAAATCATAAAAAATAGGATAAGTTATATTTTCTAAAAACTACATTGGTTCAGTTATGGAAATTTGTAAAATAATGCAATTTTTATTGTATTTGTGTATGTGTATTACAGTGTATGTATGTAGTTACATTTCCTCCCATGTCTTTTAACTTTTAATTGATGATAACTCTCATATTAAACCAAGTTCTAGGATACCTAGTTACTTATATAAAGAAGCCTACTCAAATACATTAAATTTGACTGACGTTTTTGTAAAATGAAAGTTATAAAAATAATAATTACCTCTGCATCATGCACCATGACTGATAGTATTTCCCTTAACGTCATGTAACCATCTCCAGAAACAGAAGCGAATGTATTGAAGTGTGGATAAAGAATGTTATATTGTAAACAAGTAAAGTTTTGTTGGTTCAGATTCCACTGAAAAATACGAATAAATTTATTAATTTACTGATAAAAATATAAAAAATGTTGAAAATAAGAAAAGAAAATGCAATATAGAAAACATATTTACTTTTTTAAGATGTAATCGTGATGTTGGATAGCATCAATTATTAGATCCCAGGTGAAACATAAATATGTTCTGAAAACGGAAACATGTAGGTACATCAGTTTAAAATACAATTAAGCAATACATTTCAAAAAATACTTTAGGAACACTGAAATAACAACCAAAGGAAGACTCCCACCTGTAATTTTGTTCCAATTGCGGGTCCTGTTCTCCCATTTTTTATTTGATCGTGAATTCTCAAAGTTCATAATCGTTACTTATTGCGTCGGAAATGTAAATGTCAATTGTCAATCAAACGTAAATAAAGCAGAAAAATGCAACAAAAATAAAAGATTCCTATTGGTTGATTTAGTAGCCGGTGACCATAAACAAATCGAAGTGGACTTGTGAAGTCACCCAAAGATTCTGACCACGTTTTGGCTCGGAGTTAAACCCGCCTGGGTCTGGACAATGTAACATTTTTATCTGTAGGCCTGGAAAAATGTTTCTCCGGTAACAATTCGTTCCGATTATTATTTTTAGCAACTTGATTTACACTTTCCGATTTAATTTGCTCATTAATTACATCAAACGAATCCATCGCAATAGCACAATCTAAAACTTTCTTTAGTGAAAAGTTTTCAGCCTCGACAAATATTTTTTCTTTGATACGACCCATTTGAAGACCAGTGACCAAAACATCTTTTAAATTATGTTCTAGTCTGTCTTCGAATTTGCAAAACCTAACTAGCTTCCGTAATCGCGCTATAAAATCATTCACGGATTCTGTAACTTTTTGTTTCGTAGCAAAAAAAATTTCGCGTTCCTTGAACACATTCCTTTTTATACCTACATGATTCTCTAATAAAAACAATAAATTTTCGACCGTAAGATCCGTAATTTTTTTTGGAAAACACAAATCAATCAATAAATCTATTGTCTCTGTGTGCAAATGAGATATTAAAACCGCTCTCTTTTTCTCAACCGAATTAATTTTGTCATCGTTGACAAGGATGAACTGCTCGTACTGAAGAACGAATGTCTCCAGCTTGTCCCTCAAATGACAAAACCTGGGCAGTTCTCCTCCTTCCATTTCCACACAGATGCAATCAATAACAGCAGAAAAAATTGTAAACAGCAGTCAACTCACGACTCTGATGACAGGATGCTGCTCGATCTCGCCCTTCCGCGAACCGTCTCTCGCTCCTGAACCCTGGTCTTCCTTCTAATGCGCCTTCCGTGAGGTATGCACCAGGTTCCAGCTCTTCTCCTGAAGATCCGGAACTTCCGTATCCACACCTTACGCGAATACTTCTCCAGGTTCTCGGCACTGAATAGCCTTATCCAGCGCCTTGATGCTTCTAGGATGCTTCTCCTGCTGCTCTTGCTCCTTCCTTGCTCCGCAATGATGTGGAGTCGTGATCTGGCCTACTGTAGCCTCTATCTCGGTTCTTTATAGCCAATGTGATGGCTGTCCTGTTTCGGCTGCGCCAATGTGGTGGCTGTCCTATTTCGGCTGCGCCAATGTGATGACCGTGGCCGGTTATCCCATATATTTCTGGACTACTTTCTATGGATCCAGATTTCTCTGACTATGATGATCTCAGTACAAGGTATTACTTTAATAATGATACGTAGGTAGTCTCGTGATGTTTATTCCGGGATAAGGTACAATGTTATTCTAAGGAAGTCTGATGGTAAGAGGACGAATGGACAACAATCGCACCCTTTTATACGTTCCTCATGTTGTCTCACCCATACACGCATGTCTCTTTCATACCGCAAGACACACGTTCACCACAAAAAGTATAAAAATAATTTTTTTCTTATAAAAATTGAAAACTCATATAAATTTGGATGATCTCCGTGGTAGAGCTCACGGGTTCGAATCTCGGTGTAAGCAATTTTTTGATTGATAAATATTAAATAAACCTACTCAGGGTGTAACAGCACGTATTCGAAGGATTTCAACAAGCAAATAACAAAAAAAATATCGTCGAACAGCAAAAAGACATTTATATTTTTTACTTCTCCTCGGGTACATGCTGTTTTACCCTGTATATTATAACTTATCAAAATATGTTAATTTTAGGATACGTTCCCGCGCAACCTTTTTTACATTAACTCCACACAGGAGGCCCTGAGGAAAATAATTTCCTTAGGGCGTATGTCATCTGAGATGTTGTGCGGAGGTTGCAATCTTTAGAGCACAGGCATCGGGTAGGAATTCTATCCTTGTTCTACCGATATTTCAATGGAAGACGCTCCGAGGAACTAGCGTCATTAATCCTCTCGGCACTGGTGCATAGTCGGGAAACATGCCAAACGCATGCCCAACACATGTACACTACACGGTTTACTTCACTTGAGAACGGGTCGCTTCTTCGACTCGTTCTTGTATTCGACAGGTCGGCTGTGGAACGATTTGCAAACTTCTGTATTTACTACTTTCTACAACATTGGTATCTTCAAAACCAATGTTCATTCCTTCCTCTGCCCAAAAAGTCCCTCAACACAGCATCTCAGATGACATTGACCGTATGAAAATTATTTAAAGTTAATGTAAAAATAAAAATAAAACATGTACTACTCCACCTTCCTGTTCAACTATTTCCCCTCCTTTAATCCCATCAGCCTCATAATATATCCCAAATAGCGGATGCCATAGTTCCCCTTGCTCCGGGCAGTAGTGACCTACCTAACTACCTATCTTACTAATATTATAAATGCGAAAGTTTGTATGGATGGTTGGATGGTCTTTACTCTTTTACGCAATAAATATCGAATGGAATTTAAAAATTCTTTCAATAATCGAAAGCTCCATTATTTGCGAGTAACAACGGCTTCGTATATTGGTAAGCTCTGGCGTTATGAATGAGCTGTGGCGCTATGAAATTATGTATCATACGTTTTCTGTCCCTAACAAAATCGAGTTATTGCAAACTTCAAAAAAATTGTTACCTTGGAAACAATGTTTTTTTTGTCAAAAAAGCATAACGTTGCTATAAAGCATAGCGTTTGAAGTGGACTGTCATTTTCTTATTTTTTTAGGTTACTCTGGATTCAAATATGAATAAAATACTAATAAAGGGAGTAGGTACTTAAAATAAATTTGTATTTCTATAATTTAAAATATTTTTTTATTTTTTTAAAAATAAAAAGGAGTGTTCTGGCCAGTGTCAAGTGAATGATTTTTGTGTGTAAATTTGTGAGTGTATTTTTGGTCAATATTTACAATTTTGGTATCAAGAACATATCTATATTATATAATAATACTATAGGTACAAATAATAATAATAATACGCTAAATTCTTACAACACGAGATGATTTTAATTATGTAAATATGTATAACAAGTGGAAGTAACAGGAAAATAATAAATATGCTTATGTAATTTATTATATATAAAAAAATAAACTAAATAATGAAAAATGTGAAACTAAACTTACAATTACAAATTGATGCTGTTAATATTCAGGAAATTAGCCAATACTCTATAAACGCGTTTGTTTTGAGAAGATAACAGATATGCAATGTTTTAGGGAGGCATTATGCCCGTACTGATAACGTGAGGGATGAAATTTATGTATGAATTATTTATAGGACAACTGAAAAAAATATGATTGAGGTCCTCTTCACCAAGACGACATTCACACATCGCAGAATTCTTAACATGAATATTTGTCAAGTGAACATTGTGGCAGTAATGCCCCATCCGCATGCGGCAAATCGAGGATGTTGAGAATTTGTTCAAATAGAGTCTAGAAAACCACGGTTTTGAAGGAATCGTTGGCTGAATTATAAAAAAGTTATATCCTTTTGTTTTACTAGACTCATCCCAATGATTCTGCCATGTGGAAATCATGTTTTCTTTCAATTTAATGAAAATGTCATCGGGATTTAAAAAATTATATAAAATATCCCCCGAAATAATGGCATCTTTCGCCAATGAATCTGCCTTTTCATTTCCAGGGATACCGCAGTGACTAGGTATCCAAGCCAACACGATTTCTTTGCCAGAGTCGGTTAATTTATGAATTAAAGTGCGGATTCCAACACAGAAATCGTCTTCTGGGTAATGGAAGGGGGAAGAGTTCAATTTTTGAAGTGCACTCAGGGAATCTGAGAGAATTAAAAAGTTTCCAATGTAATCATTGTCAATGTATTTGAGGGATTCAAAAATGGCTATACATTCAGCAGTGAAAACGGAAGCCTCTTTTGGAAGTTTGATTTTTCTATTGACTTGATCTGATGGGCAATGGAATGCCGCTCCCACATGGTTTGATAAGGAAGACCATCTGTGTAAATAATTTTCCAGTTGGAGTATTTAGAATTTGCTTTCTTGGAGCTTCGTGATTGTTAATTATGCCGAGAGAAAGAAGAATATTTGGTGTACGTAAATGAATACGAAAGGAGTTAGCATATAAAGGAAGTCTATCAGATGGATTTAAGAGGGGTTTATACCTGTACGTATGGAAACTTTTAACAAGAAGAGGGATTGATTTGTTCCTCCAATAAGGAAGTGATTTCACTTGAGCAGTGAGTGCAGTAATTTTGTCTATCAGTGGGTGATTAGAGAGTCTTAAGCATTTAAATAAAAACCTTTCTGCCAAGAACTGTCTTCTGAAATGAAGAGGAGCCTCCACAGCTTCCACTTGTAAAGCGTTAATTGGGGAAGAACGCATTGCATCGATAATCAATCTTAAACTTTGAAATTGGATGCGGTCCAACCTCGCGAGGTTCTTTTTAGAAGTGGGTTCGATGAGGAATAACGCATAATCCAAATGACTTCTAACATATGCGTTATAAAAAAGTTTTTGGGTGAATGGGTGACTTCCCCACCAAACCCGTGAAACGGCACGTAAAATGTTGAGGCCAGCTTGACATTTGTTAATGATAAAATTAACATACGGGTTCCATGTTAGCTTAGAGTCTAAAATTACCCCAAGGAATCTTATCTGTACCTGCATAGGGAGAATTGAATTATTTATTTGGACGATTATACGCGGAGGAACACGTTTTCTGGAAAAAACGATAACATTGCTTTTGGACGGAGAAATTTCTAAGCCGTGATTCGTTAACCAGGTGTCAAGGTTTTTCATGCAAATGTTAATTATTTCCTCCAAAATAGTAATAATTCGTCCTGAAATGTATATGAAAAGATCATCCGCATACTGAAGTATTTTACAAGATGGATGCAAACTCCGATGCAGGTCAAAGGTATATATATTAAAAAGGATAGGACTAAGGACGGAGCCCTGAGGCAAACCCTTGTTTACTATTATTTCCAGTAGAGGAGAATCCAGCACCTGGATTTGAATTTTCCTGGTAAGAAGGAGGTTAATTATAAAACTCGAAAGCTTACGAGGGATGCCAATTTTTAATAATTTATTAAACAAAACATCTAATAAAACGTTGTCAAAAGCTCCGCACACATCAAGGCAAACACCGACAAGGGATTCATTATCAGCCAGGGCCAACTGGATATCAGAAGTCAGGATGGACACACTTTCGATCGTACTTTTTCTTTTTCGAAAGCCAAACTGAGAGCTGGGAAGAATTTTCTCATTTTCTACATACCAGTCGAGGCGTCTTTTAATCATATGTTCAGCTATTTTAACTAAGGAAGATGACAGAGCTATAGGTCTGTAAGAAAGTCCAGAGTTAGGGTCTTTCTGGGGTTTCAGAATAGGGACAATTATTTGAGTTTTCCATGCTGATGGAATTTTGCCGGAGTCAAAGATCAAATTTATAACGGAAAGAAAATAGTTTAATGTGGTAACGTCGCAGTTTTTAATAAAGCTATAAGGAATTCCATCTACACCGGGAGATGAGTCTGTGAGATCGTTTAAGACCTCCCTAAGTTCCGTCAAATTGAAGTGGGTGTCCATCCAACCCCGTGTTTTAAATGAGTATGTGAATTCTGTTTCATTAAAATTACTTGCAGTTTGAGGAGCTAGTTTATCGGCAAATTCCTTCACCCACTGTGAAGAGAGTGGCCGAGTCACCGATGGGACGTGAGAACCCTTAAACCGACGAATTGAATTCCAAACAAGCGAAAGAGGAACTTCGGGAGATAATGATGAGCAAAATTTTTTCCAGCCTTGACGTTTTTTGTTTTTTAGAAGACGTTTGGTCTTAGCTTCAATCTGTTTATACTGAAGGAAGTTCTCCATATTCATATTTGTTGAATAAATTTTCGCTTATTTTTTCTTCGTATCTACTGCGTCTGAGCATTCAATATCCCACCAAGGAGCTGGGGGAGGTTTCCCTTTGTTACGTGTCGTTTTAATGGGGATAAATTTTTCTGCGGACGTAATGACTGCAGACACCAATAAATCGTAACATTCCGTAACATTTTCTGTAGTTGGAGAGGGTAAACTTTGTACGAAGAACTTTGTATGATTTGAATAATCATTCCAGTTTGCCCTGGCCGTTAAGAACCTTGGTTTTCGACTACTGAACTTGACAATTTCATTGGAATGATAAATATTTGAGGATTCAATGAGGATGGGGTAATGATCACTCCCAAGAGGGTCATCCAAAACCTTCCATAACAGGGATGCGGCTATGCTGGAATTAAAGACTATGACAATTCCACTGAAGAATCCTCATCAGAGGAGCCATTTCTAGTTGAGTTGATAATATTAGTAATTTGTTTAGCAACGTGGGACGGTATTTGAATGTTGTTTTTATTTAAAGTTTGTAAAATATGTAAAAATGAGGTGATTAGTGTAGAGTTAAGGTCTATATTATAATTTTGTTCTTTACTAGATGACTGTAGGTAAGTTTTGAAATTTAAACTGGAAGGAAGTTGTCCATTAGGGAACCACAGAAGGGATTCGTGATTAGTATTTTTTTTTTTATTAGAATTCTAGGTTTCACAACCCTTTCAACAGTTTTTCTAAATGAAGAAGATGAAGGTTGAGAAGGGGTGGAATTTTTAGAATTTTTCGAAGTTACTTCAGAATAAGATGGAATGGATTTGTTAAACATTCTTGATGCTTCCGCATAAGAAATGCTCTTCTCGGCCATTGTGTGTTTAATATTGCGCTGCCTTGACAGCTCAGTTCAAGTTTTGCTTATGGACATGTGAATTCCGGAGCAGTTACATTTATAATTTTCCTCAGTTTTATCGCAGGAATCGCCACTATGGGATGAACTGCACTTGAAGCAACGGGGTTCTGATCTGCAGAGGTTCTTTGTGTGTCCAAATCTACAGCACTTGTAGCACTGCACAGTTGGGAACACATAGAGCTCTACTGGTAGAGAAACGTTAAACATAGTAACATTTTGTGGAAGGTCTTTGCTGTCAAAGGTTAGGACAACGGATTGGGAGGGTCTCCATTCTACAGAGTTTCCCGTATTAAACCTGTAATTTAGACGACGCGCTTTTAAAACTTTTCCGAAACCTTGAGGAACAGTAATGTTCTCTATATGATGTCCTCTATCGACCAGTGCGGTGGGATCCCTTTTGTGACACCTAGCCTTGTAACCTGATATGTAGGTATAAAAACGTTGTACGAGTTTTTTTAGCAACATCAGATTTTACAAAGCTATTGGCCTCAGCCGCTGTCCTGAATTCAACAGAAAGACGGTTACGGCCAATATATTTAACTCCATTCCAGACAGGATGAATTTTATTTTTAAACATAAAATGTCCAAAGTCCACATCATATAAATTTGTTTGTTTTTCATCCTTTGAAATTTTAGTCACGTGTGTTATGTAAGGAGGTCTATCCAGATTATTATATAAACGCGACAAAGGAGTAGAGGGTACCAGTGCCCGCGGCTGTAGTGAGTGTGGTGGAAGGGTTAGGTGGACTTGGGTTTGAGATCGAGGAAGAAGTGCACGGAATTAACATCCTGTAAAACAGAATAATTATTTTGAAGGGAGTCGTTTTGCGTGGAGGGTATTTTACGATGTATCTGTTCAAAATCTGTTGCATTTCTATTATCTGTTGGTTTAGCAATTTTTCTTTTTTTGGACGTAATCGTTACGAAGTCAGAAGCCTCCGGAATATTAACAGCGATCATTTTTTTCGTAACACCCGAGGATTCAGATAGCAAACCACCATCATCTGGGGGATCAGGTGGTTTTTCTTGGACCATTTTTCAACAAATCTAAATGACACAAAAAAAATCTTACCTTTACTCCGAAGAACCAATTACACAACACAAATACTTACTGTGAAAACAAATATACAAGTTAAAACTATATTACACTTATTTAAAATACTATTATAAAGCTATTATCTATTTAAAATGAATAATTTTGTAAAGAGGAATGAAATGACACTGGCACAGTTAGACGGTAGCCTTTGTTCGCTTTGTTCCTTTAAAATATTTTAATAATTTCCTAAAATAATAGAATTTTTACTTGCGAAATGTCATTCACAAATTTTGAAATTTTCTATTAAACAATAATTATTTTCTATTAGACAAAATAGCAAGAATAATAACAATTATGCCAGTAATTATGCCAGTAATTTCCTACTAATACTATGCGAGCGAAGCCGTGGGTAAAAGCTAGTATTAAATAATATAATGAATGATAGCGTAACTCTATGGTGGTGTTTCAGGGTCCAATTCAGTAGGAGCTATCGACCTGTCTGTCTGCACACGGCCCAGGACTCTGTAAGAGGACTTGCACTCAGTAAGTGGGATTTCGTAGGTCAAAAGGTGAGTATTCCATCATTCGTCTAATATTATAACATTTCCTCTCGACTCTGGGCTATTTGCCGAATGAAATATAAAGCTTGCGATTAGTGTTGGGTAGGACACCATTTCAGAATGAGTTGGTAAGAGGTACTCAAATTCTGAAATGAGATGTTGAGGTGTTCTATCAAATGAGGTGAGGTTGAGGTGTGAGGTGTGAGGTGTGAGATGTGAGGTGTGAGGTGTGAGGTGTGAGGTGTGAGGTGTGAGGTGTGAGGTGTGAGGTGTGAGGTGTGAGGTGTGAGGTGTGAGGTGTGAGGTGTGAGGTGTGAGTTGTGAGTTGTGAGGTGTGAGGTGTGAGGTGTGAGGTGTGAGGTGTGAGGTGTGAGGTGTGAGGTGTGAGGTGTGAGATGTGAGGTGTGAGGTGTGAGGTGTGAGGTGTGAGGTGTGAGGTGTGAGGTGTGAGGTGTGAGGTGTGAGGTGTGAGGTGTGAGGTGTGAGGTGTGAGGTGTGAGGTGTGAGGTGTGAGTTGTGAGTTGTGAGGTGTGAGGTGTGAGGTGTGAGGTGTGAGGTGTGAGGTGTGAGGTGTGAGGTGTGAGGTGTGAGGTGTGAGGTGTGAGGTGTGAGGTGTGAGGTGTGAGGTGTGAGGTGTGAGGTGTGAGGTGTGAGGTGTGAGGTGTGAGGTGTGAGGTGTGAGGTGTGAGGTGTGAGGTGTGAGGTGTGAGGTGTGAGGTGTGAGGTGTGAGGTGTGAGGTGTGAGGTGTGAGGTGTGAGGTGTGAGGTGTGAGGTGTGAGGTGTGAGGTGTGAGGTGTGAGGTGTGAGGTGTGAGGTGTGAGGTGTGAGGTGTGACGTGTGAAGTGTGAGGTGTGAGTTGTGAGGTGTGAGGGGTTAGGGGTGAGGGGTGAGGTTTGAGGTATGATGTAAAATGACTTCAAATATTAGTACTGAGCACTGTGTGTCATATTGCGTATTATATCTACATATATGTTATCCGCAGTGGATTTGCCTCGTAAATTGTATGATATATTTGTAAGGTATTTATTTTGTATATTTATGGTAGTACGGTTTGCAGTGATTCCCTAAAAACGTTCAAACCATCCCCCCCCCCCCTTCCCGCACCTCCCTTACCTCCCTCACCCAAATCCTCCATCCATTACTTGAGTACTTAAAAAATACGACTGAACCTTCCGTTTATTAATAAAATAAAGGTAACAAGTTTAGTGGCAGGTTCAGATGTAACGCGGCGTCTCGGTGAGGGCCGGACTTCCGCCTAGGCCCGGAAGGCCCCGTCCTAGGGCCCCTACTCGACTCGAAAAAAACTTTCACATTTAAGCGGAATTTGTTGCTTGTTCATTGCTGGAGTAGCAGAGGATTGAACTCACGAGGCCTGTTCCTGGTGGGAATCTTATATACTTTTAAGGTTTCCATTTTAATCAACAACAAAATTTTTAATTTAAGAAAATGCTAAAGGATTTCCGTCTAAATATTGTCCTGATATGACTTAACTAAAAATAAAAATCGATAGGATTTATTGGTTTACCCTCACACCTAGAAAGGATTTATTGTTTTACCCTTCCACCTGGAAAGAATTTATTGGTTTACCCTCCCACCTAGAAAGGATTTATTGTTTTACCCTTCCACCTAAAAAGAATTTATTGGTTTACTCTCCCACCTAGAAAGGATTTATTGGTTTACCCTCACACCTAGAAAGGATTTATTGTTTTACCCTTCCACCTAGAATGGGTGTATTAGTTTACCCTCTCACCTAGAATGGATTTATTGTTTTACCCTTCCACCTAGAAAGAATTTATTGGTTTACCCTCCAACCCTAAAAGGATTTATTGTTTTACCCTTCCACCTAGAATGGGTGTATTAGTTTACCCTCTCACCTAGAATGGATTTATTGTTTTACCCTTCCACCTAGAAAGAATTTATTGGTTTACCCTCCAACCCTAAAAGGATTTATTGTTTTACCCTTCCACCTAGAATGAATTTATTGGTTCACTCTCCCACTGTCATCTTTGAGGATGCTGTGTGGAGGGTCTTTTTAGAAAATGTAATGAGAGGAAGTTCTGGGAAGGAAAAAAGGTATGAGGGGTGGGTAGGAATCTGGGGTTGGTGTATCCATGAGTGACGGACGTATGAATCTATCCTTACCACTGTGGTGCAAGGCAATGTTCTGACAGGTCAAAAGATCTCCCTCAACCTGTCTCTCCCGATCCGGCTTGCCACACAGTTGGCGGGCAAGATCCGGACAAACCTCACCCCATGAACCCGGACACTCCTGCTAAGTCACCAAACGTAGCGAACCACTCGGGGTGACAGTAAAGTTAATGCAAACAAAAATAAAAACAAAAAAGTAGGTAGTCACTATCACTATTGATTTATATTTTTAAAACCTTTCTAAATGCCACAAAATATTTACAAGAATATCTCAATTTTGAGGTCGGACCGCCAAACAACTCGGTCTTGGCACACACTCCTTGCCTCACTCAAATTCATACATCGTCTCAAACATATTCTTCTATTATTCTGACTTTTGACATGGCCCGATGGCCTATACTCTATACAACAATGCTCTTTTTTTTTTTTTTACATGAATACCTCACAAGAGTCCCAACTGCTCCCGTCTGAAGGCAGTGAGACTATGGCATCCCCAATTGGGGTATGTTGTGAGGCTGAGGGTAGTGGGGAGGGGAAGGAGATAGGGAAGAGGAAGGTGGGGAAGTACCTGGCTATTCAGATCTGGTCACCAAACACGGCCAATGCCGTTTCAAGCAACGTTTCATTTCTGAATGGTGGTCTTACACCAGGGCGATACAGAGAGTATCTTCCACTCTGAAACATGCCGCAAATATACTATTTATTATTTTAAATGAATAAATTGTGAAATAACACAAATTAATCAAATAAAATTTATTTGCCAAGCCGGGATTCGATTCCGCGACCTTCGGTGCGCGAGTCAAGCGTCTTACCGCTGCGCTACGCCGGCCGTTAAATTGATTAAGGCTGCATTATGATTTTTTGTAATTATTTAATAGTTTAAATGTTTTGTGGGTATGGGTACCGCCGCCCCAGGAACCATTTTTTGGATAACCAACACCTCTGCGATAGGTCACCCGAAATAGTTCGCTACGTTCGATGACCTAGCAGATGTGCCCAGATTTACGGGCTAAGGTTTGTCCGGGTCTTGGCTGCGGATGTGTCTGTCCATTAACTGCATGGCAGGCCGGATCAGGAGAGAATGGTTGAGGGAGTTCCTTTGACTTCTACAGCCGTACTCTCTATCTCACCGCAGCGGAAGGAATGAATTTGTACGTCCGTCACTCCTGCACACACTGACCCCCAGAATCCTACCCAACCGAAATACCCATTTCCTTCACAGAACTTCTTCTCCTTCCTTTCCTCAAAAGATCAACCACACTGCATCCCCAAGGATGGTATGGGCCACCAGGGGAATTATTTTCCTCAGGGCCTCCTGTGTGGGGCCTTGTTCGTACTTAAAGAATATTTCATATTTATGATTGTAATGTTTAGTCTCCAGCATGTCTTAAATACGACAGTAAATTCACAATACCTTTAATAATTAGTTGTTATTGTTCATGTGTATATATTGTTACAGTTCCCAGCGACCCTCCTGTCCCAAGAAGAGTGCCGCAGAAAGTTCCCACCTGGCAATGGTGCCGCACCGGACGGAGTGACGGACAGTCACCTGTGTGCCACCATCAGCAATAGGGGATGTGTAAGTAACAATGGCGCAACTACTTTGTTTATTTTGTTTATTAGGACATACACAGTACATAAGTTTACAAGTTAAAAGGAATATTAGATGAAGTTATTACATGATATAGTACCTATTACGTAAGTCCGTAGAATATCTGGGATAATTCGCCTGGGATTTGAACAGTTCTTAAAACTTAACTAATGAATGAATGAGAAGAATAATATAAAGGGAGATTGTACATGAAGATAAAAGAGATATATTTTTAGAACAAGAATTAGATGCTCGCAAATAGTAATTAGTTTAATGAAAAGACAAGTGTTTTTAGTGCAAGAATTAGATGCTCATGAATAGTAATTAAAGTTTAATTAAAGGACAAGTGTAAATAAGAAGTTTTAAAATTTAGGCTTATTAGATTTGTCAAAGAATTTATATATAAAAATGCAGAAGGCAGTCATTTTAAATACATGAAGGATTACGAAAGATTTTTTAAATATTTATATTGAGAGATCAGTAGGATTTATCGGACCAGTTAGGATTTCATCAGAGCCGAACCCTCTGATATGAAAATATCTGGAGTCGGTGAAATATTTTCCCATTATGTTTCTGGTGGATTGACGTATTGTTCTTGTATTGTTTTGTATTTATTATACTTATATAATGCACTTACATTGCGTGAATTTACTAGATAATCATTTGTGGAAAAGTGTGTGGAAGGGTTTAGTCTTTCATTTGGGAAAGATTTAACCCGGATATAAAATCTGGAGCACCGTTAATATAACATGCCAACAAATTTAGTAAATTTGTTTTGTATGTTTGCAAGGAGTTGTGGAAAATGTCTAAGTGTAATAATTTTTCATAGTGTGTATACGATATGATTGCGCGAGAGATTGGTGAGTTTTTTGCTGCATTAGTATTATTGGATCCTATGTGAAAAAGTGAAGTGTGCCTGGTACGCCTCATTGGAACATTTAAACCAATGACAGATAGCAATTCGGGACTATCTATTTTATTATTAAGCAGGTTATGTAGAAACATCAGATCTGACAATGAATTGAATGCACTGCTCGATGGCCCTTGCGGGCTATGCCGCTAGGCGCTAGGTGATTAGGGAATCCCTATTCGGAATTATTATTTCTTTTTTTTTTGCATTAAAAAATACCCATAACTCATAAAATCGTTGGATAATTTGTAGAGCGCCGTTTTTGTGAAAAATCACTTAAAGGGCGCTGTACAATTTATTAAGAATTCTTAGGTTCTATCTAATTCTACAATTAACAAATGGATACAGAAACATACTTACCTGGCCTTCCTTCTGATAAGGCCTGACCTTCCGATAAACACACTTTAATTTGATGCGGCTTTGCACGCGTAGGACATTATATTTAAAACACTGGACATTGTACGATTAACGTTTACTACCCCCATCACTATAAGTATTACATTTATGAAAAGATTAGTGGCAAAAGTAGAGTTGATATTTATTTTGAAAAGACTTTTTAGGTCTGGAGAATGTTCATGAAATGATCTTTATAAACACTTACAAATAGGAAGTTTTCCTACATTTTAACAAATTCGTTATTTACAGTGTCGCAGGCAATTGAATGTGAAAGCGAAAGATTTTTGATTTTAGATTTTATGGTTACGACTGTCTGAAAAGATGAGTTTTAAGTTCAGCAAATATAAATTATATCGATCGTTGTCTTCTATGTGTCTTTCCAAATGTTCAACTTTCTTCTTAAACTCTTCAATTTCGTCTTTGTCCTCACTTTTTATAACTTCAACTACTTATAGCTAATAGCGTTTTCGAAGTCTGCAAATGATTTATCTAGAAAATGAATTTTAAATACGTCAAATTTTGTATCTATAATTTGGAGTAGTTCCGGATCAAGGTTACTGGCGGACTTATCATTTGAACGTGTATTCATTGTTATGTTTTTTATTTTTATTATTTTTTTAATGAAAAAAAAGCGGATGAGGAAAATTTTACAGTAGTTTCAAGCGACGTTATTGATGTGTTGATAATAATGTGCTGTCATTGTCTCTCTGAATTAGCCGTTAAGTAAATTGTTGCATTCTAAAATTTAAGGTAGTTCCTGCACTCTCCATTAACTAACTTGGCACTCTTTTATGCACCTATGGCAGAGGTGTTGGTTATCAATTTTACGGTACCCGTACCCGCCGCCTAAATTTGTTACTTTCCGTATTGACTAACTATAATGTGCGTATTGCAGTTTTTTTCGGGACACCTCACAGCCAGCACCGGACACAGAGCGGACTGCAGAAATCTGCTGGTGGGGCACTACTTGAATTCCAAGTTCGAGGGTTCCACCTGCACGGATCTGTTCCTCCGCATGTCCTTCTACGTCCCCTGGGTGGAGAGTGTGGTGTGGCCCTGAGCTCCCTCTGTCCACCTGTCCCCCTACATCCCCTGGGTGGAGAGTGTGGTGTGGCCCTGAGCTCCCTCCGTCCACCTGTCCCCCAACATCCCCTGGGTGGTGAGTGTGGTGTGGCCCTAAGCTCCCTCTGTCCACCTGTCCCCCTACATCCCCTGGGTGGAGAGTGTGGTGTGGCCCTGAGCTCCCTCTGTCCACCTGTCCCCCTACATCCCCTGGGTGGAGAGTGTGGTGTGGCCCTGAGCTCCCTCTGTCCACCTGTCCCCCTACATCCCCTGGGTGGAGAGTGTGGTGTGGCCCTGAGCTCCCTCTGTTCACCTGTCCCCCTACATCCCCTGGGTGGAGAGTGTGGTGTGGCCCTGAGCTCCCTCTGTCCACTTGTCCCCCTACATTCCCTGGGTGGAGAGTGTGGTGTAGCCCTAAGCTCCCTCTGTCCACCTGTCCCCCTACATCCCCTGGGTGGAGAGTGTGGTGTGGCCCTAAGCTCCCTCTGTCCACCTGTCCCCCTACATCCCCTGGGTGGAGAGTGTGGTGTGGCCCTGAGCTCCCTCTGTCCACTTGTCCCCCTACATCCCCTGGGTGGTGAGTGTAGTGTGGCCCTAAGCTCCCTCTGTCCACCTGTCCCCCTACATCCCCTGGGTGGAGAGTATTGTGTGGCCCTGAGCTCCCTCTGTCCACCTGTCCCCCTACATCCCCCGGGTGGAGAGTGTGGTGTGGCCCTGAGCTCCCTCTGTCCACTTGTCCCCATACATCCCCTGGGTGGTGAGTGTGGTGTGGCCCTAAGCTCCCTCTGTCCACCTGTCCCCCTACATCCCCTGGGTAGAGAGAGTGGTGTGGACATTAGCTCCCTCTGTCCGTCTGACCATTATTTTTATTATTATTTTTCTTATGTATGTTTGCAATTATTATAATAATGCTATGTATGTCTGGATTAATTTTTTTTCTATATATGTTTGCAATAATCATTATTTTTTTCTTCATATTAAGTTACGTGCAAACCCGTGAAAAATCACGGGATATTCTAAATATTTTTCGAATCAGATCCACTTTTAAAAATTACAATTAAAATATATAGTATGTATAAAGGTGTATATATATCTATCCTTTGGGAAGGTATTTTAGTAATTTTGCCTCATTTTTAATTCTTGATTCACACTATTTGTTTTTCATGTTAATTTTGTCGAAAATTTTATGTAGGTAGTCTTTTTTTCTTTCCTAAATGTATTTTAAATTTTTTGTAGCATTACCAGTTTCAGAACAGATATCATCTAGTGAGGCGTGTAACCTACTAGCAGAACAGCATATTTTATCCTAGTAAACGCCCTGGTTGCCGGCAATTTTTTTTATTTTTTTTATTACAGAAAATAGGTTTTTTTCTTGTTTACATTACAACCTGCAAAGCTACTGCAAGTAGCTTGTCGGCAGGAAAATAGTGTGGACAAAAATATAATACAGTATAAAGTCTTACAATAGAAGAAAAAAATATTGCAATTTAATAAAATACGAGTACATAATAGATAAATAATAATAGATAATAATAGATGGTATAAATAAGTATAAAAAAATAAAATATGAAGACAACGTCTAAAAAAAAATTAAAAATGCACGAGGAGTCAGTTAATTTAGAAAATCTGATTCCAACAGCCATGTTTTTAACAATAGTGCAAATTTAGGTGTCGAGCAACATTTTTTCAAATCATATGGCAGCATATTAAATATAAATGGTACAATGTATTCAAAAGTTCGCTGGCCATTTTTATTAGAAAATCTAGATACTATCATACCTTCATTTTGTGTAAGCCTAGTATTGTGCACGTGATCCACCATTGTTTTGTATGGGCTATCTAGGATATGTTGCATACAGATTTTATGCCAAAAAAGAGCTCTAATAGGTAAAACATTTATGGATTTATACATTCTTGTGATATTTTGACGCTGGTCATAAACTGCTTTGCTGACGAGTAATTTGACCATGGCGTTTTGAATTGACTGTACATGTTGGATGTTTGTCTTACATGAGTGCCCCCAAGAAGTTATACCAAATCTCACATTAGATTCAGCCAGGGACAAATAGATTAGTTTCATGGTTTTGATGGGCACATAATATTTAAGTTTAATTTATTAATAATAAATTAATAACAAAATTAATAACAAAAAAATATTTTCTTAAAATGTTATACGAAACTGAAAATTTAATTCTTCTATAGTACTGAATTCTTTATAACAAGCATTTTCAATTTTGGAAATGGGACTTAAATTCAAAGCAAATTTGAGTTTATCAAATCAGATTTCACGCAGTACTAACAGGCATCACAGACAATCTCAATAAGTATATTTGATTATGTACCCTGCGTTTTATATTTTTGTGTAGGAAACTATTCTGTGTTCTAATAATACAAATAATAATATCCTTATCTGGAAAACAGCTTTACAAAGATAAATAAAAAAAAGAAAGAGTGCTAAAATAAAACAGTAAGCCTAAAAACATGTTTTCGCTGATAAAAAAATATTATTTAATTTCATTCTAACTGAGTTATTGTAACTTGAATGTTCAATTTTCACACATGAGTGATATCATTTGTCAAAAACCAGCAGAAATAAAAAAAATAATCGTAGATATAGGAATGTATTAATGTAACACCACGAGGTGATTTATTAATAATGAATTTGTTTAACATTTTTTAATTTTATTCATTTATTACTTTTAAAACGGGTCCACTTCGTGTGGTCTAATATAAACTTAGTTTTTTTACGTAATTTTAATTTTTTTTTTTTAATTTCTTTGAACTAGATACATTTTTAATGTCGCTAAGAACTAAGCCATGTAGTTGGATTCCTGTATACAGTAAACTATTCTGTATTTTTGCTTGGTTAATTAATTTAGTTTGATGTTTTCTTTCTGTCTTGTATGGAAGTCTTTATTGTGTTGTAGTTTGTAAATATTAAAAATAATTTGTTGTGATTAATTAATGTAATCTAGTTCTCACAACTTTTGTCCTCCTAAAAAATAATGATTGATTTTATTATTCTTATTTTTTATTTTTTATTAATATGTATTTTTTAAATCCTGATATTTATGTAATTATAAATACTTGTTTTATGTAATTATTAATAATTGTGAAAATTTTAACTTGATTATTTGAGTGATGTACAATATAACTAAGAAATTAAAAAAATTGTGCCAAAATTATATGTATGTGTTCTAGTTGTAACACTGTCACTGCACTGAAACAGTTTGTTTTAAACTAAAAATAAAGTGACGGATTTTATTTCTCCAGACTTAAGTTATTTTGTCCAAATCCAACCCTTTTCTTTTGTTGTTGTTATTATTATTAGGGTTTTCATATCCCGCACATTTCCCGGGATATTAAATTGACATAATGTAAACATTTTTTATCAATTGTCTTTCTTTCTAGTATATTATTTAAAAAAAGGCATTAAAAATGACACAGTAAGTATATCATTTAAGAGAACTTTTCGTATCAATCATCTTTGGTAATAGTTATATCATGAAAATAAATTGAAAAGGTAACATAATAAGATTTTTATTTTAAGAAGACTTCGAGAAAGAAATTAAAAAAAAAAACAGAGTATGGAGAGACATCCATGTGTGAGGCAATGGACATTTGTGCACCGCAGTCTTTGCTCTTTCTACTTCCACACTAGTTGCAGTTGTTGAGACTGTCATCAAGAAGGTGTGTGCTGTCTGAAGGTGTCTCCCTCTGATACCTTCGTTCTCAAAAAAAGATGTCTTTCTTCAAAATCTATTCCAGGTTTTGAAGTACTCGAACTTGAAATGCTGCTCTATTATCTCTGCCTAACCTCAAGTTTAGTTTCTCTTTCTTTTTCAATGATTGACTTCAGAGTATTTATATAAACAGCCTGTTTTCGGTGTAAATTTAGTATTTTTTCAAACCCTTTAATCCCGCACATGAATGTCCCGCAAATCCGCAGGCCAAAATATTTAGAAAATCCCTTGGGATTGCGGGATTGTGTTCTTGTAACACTATTATAGTCCTTCATGCGGCTCTCCAAGCCTCGAACCTAAAGCCTATAGTGTAGTTCTCTGTAGTGTGGCGCTCTCCACCGCATCCAAAACGAATAGGAACAGGTGCCTGGAACCATTTTTATTTATTTATTTATTTACACCCTTTTTCTGGGCTTTTACATAAGAAATTTACAAATTAAATTAAATATAAATACTTTATATTTCTTTGAAAAAGAAATATAATTCTTTTACGAAGAAATATAATAGGTACATATTTATTTTACAAAGAAATATTAAATATCTATTGTACATAACTGAACTGCCTCAGTAACAGTATTTTGTATTTGTTTAAAGATAAGTTGAAATTTTCCACCGACTTGGTATAATTATTTCCCTCCATTAGTATTCTGGGTAAAGAGGAATACATATGGTAGTTAGTTCCAGAATTTCTGCACTGAAATAAATCCTGACTTCTAGTATTACGTAGTGGAATCCGGAAGCTTATCAATTCAAGCAAAGCCGGACTATCAACTAAATAATTTAGAATTTTATACAGAAATACCAAGTCAGTGAAAATTCTTCTGTCTGACAATTTGAGCATATTCATAATATTTAAAATAGTGTTGTAGTTCAACATAATTGCTAGAATACCCATTTTAAAATTTAGAAAACGTAAGAATTTGTTTTGCATTCTTTCAACAGCTTGTACATGTATATTATAATATGGGTTCCAGGCGGGAGAATTGTACTCAAGTTGACTTCTAACATATGCAAAATATAACAGTCTAATACACTTTATATTGTTAACATTTCTAGTTAGCCGAGTTATAAATCCCAACATTTTTAAGCCCTTATTAGAGATTTCTGTTATGTGGTTAACAAATGAAAGATTTGATTGAAAAGTGATGCCTGAGTCTTTAATTTGTGTTAATGTCTCGAGAGTATTGTTATCAATGTTGTAATTAAAGATCACTGGATTTTTTATTCGAGAAAATCTAACTTCTTGGTATTTTGAGATATTTAAGTAAAATCTATTTTCATTGCACCAAATTAACAATTATATTACATTACATTACTTCAGCACTTCCCAGCAATCCCATTCCTGTCAGACAACGTACAGAATCAGGATGGAGGGAAATGCATCTCACAAAGGACACACAAAAACATGACTTTATGATAGAATGACAGCCACCGTGCTTACGATACGATCCTTGACCACGAATCCGGAGGTCACGGGTTCAAATCTCGGCGTGACCATATTACAAAAATTTGTGTTATTTCACAATTTATTCATTACCGCAGATGTCACTCTCAGTATCGCTCTGGTGAAAGACGATCAATATGGATCGTGTTTTGTAACCACAAATGAATAGCAAGTACTACTCCACAACCCTTTTAAACATCTCCTTCCACAATACCTTCAGCCTTCCAACACACCGCAACCGAGGATGCAATAGTCTCCCTGGCTCCAGTTGGTTGGGAATCTTGTGCGATAGGTAATAACATCAAAGAAACGAGTTCCAAATATAAGAATTATGTTTTGTATACGTCCACACGGCAGAGGCCTCGAGGAAAACAATGTGGGTTTTCCAACGAACTTGCGCTCCACGCTGGTATCATTTTAAAAGGGTGAGGGGAAGAGGGAAAAGTTAGATGGGTGAAAATTAAATCTATTTTGTAACGTTTAAAATGGATTAAATGAGGTGTTTGTCTGAAAAAATCTGAAAAAACCTTTTTGTAGAACTTTAGGGCCAGAGCGCAACCTGAAGATGAAGTAAGAACTTGATGATATTTTGTGTACTTTACAGGGTGTACTTTCGGCAGTGCATTCGTGTACTGCACTGACGAAAATCGATATACGTCAAGTGTAAATTATTACATCCTCTCACGAAGAATTCCCGTAAATTCGTAACAAAATCCTTACCAATTGACTAGACTCCCTTCCATGAGAGAAAGGAATTCGCCCACATTTTGTTATGCCCAGGCGTGACGTCACATGAAGTTATATTTCTACTAGAATCATCACCAGATGCTGGAGTGCCTGTGCCCGTAAAATGAGCAAGACAGGCCCATATAAAGAAGATTGACGTTGACATTGATAATGGATCACGTCGGGGTTACCATTATAACGTTGAGAGGATTAGATGGCCTTTTCAGCATTATTTACCTGCGACCGATCCATTCACGTCATTTGACTCTTATATTGAGGGTAATAAATGAGAAGAGGTTATGTGTTATGTTGAACTGAATTGAGTTATATTTACAACTTCACATTTTTATGATTTAAATACACGACAATTATTTATACTAAGTTTAACAAGGGTGAAAACTAAGAGACGAACGTTTGCGACCCAGCAAGACCAAGGCACCTTTCGAGAATGAATTCTAATAGTACGTCCAGACCCTTGCGATAAGCTGCTTGTCGCAAGCTCAGGCAAGCTCTGGCAAGCGAATGGCTCAATGGCTGGCGTCCCCACACTTGCAGGCGCGCCAGTACATTCGCAGCGCGCGCAGCGCCCAAAGATGGCGGACATCGAAGCAGCTGCATCAGCTGTCATTTTTGCGCTAACCTCAGTGGCGGCTCTCCCCTTAGGACAATGGGTGTTTGACCCCCCAAAATTATAAGATATAATAATACATTTTTACGGATAAAACTGCTCAAAGCATCGAATTGTTTATTTGAAATGAACCGCGAAATAACGGCAGGCTAGCGGCGACATAGACGAGCAGTGACATCTATTGCAAAAAATGGAAGCTCCCATTCACACAGTATTCCCTGGGTCAATTTTGCCAATGCCCGATCTTCTCTCTCTATGCGCGCCATACAACAAATGAGATGGCACTATGTTCTTCGCCTGGAGTTGATATTCTCCCGCATAGGTAGTAAAGAAATCCTAACTACGCTTGGGTTATGTCCGTGAGGGAGACACCATTATGAATGTAATGTGTTGTTGAAAGAGATGGTGATATAAACATAGGTCGGTTTTGCTTTTTGCACGTATGTCTCGCATGAAACAATGGTTGTTTTTGTATTGAACAGTTCGGGAGAGATTTGAAATAATTATTCACATTGTTATTGATGTAATTTGCGTCATTTCAATTTTAATTTGGTAGTACATTGGGAAGTAGATCTTTTCAAAGATTATTTATTATATTATTATGATCAATTTTCAACAGACATGGAAAACAGCTTGATTTAAAACAATTTTTGTTTTATTTTTTTATATAGGTATTAGGTACCGGTGCCTATTATTTCTATTAGCATTAGTTAAAAATAATAATCTAAACGAAAATATGAAAGAGAACAAGACACATAAAAACAAAAAAAAAGAGGCTTGCCATGTGTTTGGAGCCGATATAAAAAAATAAATTTTGCAAATTCACCGGAACTGTCGTTTCGGTGCGTGGGTTTTGGTGTTGCCAAGTTATAAAGTAATATTTATGGCTATTATGCGCCGTACAATATGTAGAGCCTACAGATTTATAATACTGCATGAAATTTGTCTTGTATAATAATATTTCTGGTTTGAAAATTAATAAATCTGAGCATTGACTAACAGTAGGTACCTATAACTTTTTTTTATTGAAAAAATTTAACCTTTGTAAATATAAAACATCGCTTTCCAACATAACACAACAATCTTTCAAAATCATAATATGTTTTTTTTTTAAATGTTTCTTAACTTCTAAAATTTGGTTTAAAAATGACAAATTTCCTGTTGATTCTAACCAAGCCCTCTTAATGAATAGAAGAAATTTAAAATTTTATTGTTTAATTTTTTTATTTACTAACATAGATGTAATTTGTCATCGATTCAACACAATTTTTAAATGAATAATTATGCCATTATTTGTTGTAATGTCTGTCATGTTTGCCCTTTCTGATGCAAAATGTGTTTCCAGGTTTAAATGGAGATTAAATATTATGAGAATTTTGATTCAGGTGTTGGCCTTTTCGTATTTATCCCTTCAGATTCGATTGTAGCGTGCGAGTCTCTTAGTTTATTTTGTAAATTGTTTCTTCCGAAGTTGTTGCCTATCAATTCTCAATTGTCTATCAAAAGTTGTTTTTGACGCTCTTCTTCTTCTCGGTCATATTTCAGCTTCTCCTGTCGTTCGACTTCTTCGCGATGCCTGGCCGCCTCTTCCTGTAAACGTTCGACCTCACGCTGTTTCCATAGCTGTTCTTTTTTATGTTTTTCTTCGTCAAAAATCACCCCAATTTCTTCGTTCTCAGGTTCTCTCGGACCATGGTCCTTGCTCACCTGTTGAAGTAATTTATAAAATTGGATGTCTCGTTTCTCTTTTTCTTCTTTTTCTTTAGCTTCTCGTTGCCTCTCAATCAACCCTCGACGATTACATTCCATAAGCAGTTCATTAAGGAAAGGTGTACTAGTGGTTCCAGATTGGTCATAATCCGAATCATATTCATAGTCATAGTTGGAGTCGATCAGAGAGATTCCTGGGGTTGTTTTTTCTATTCCGTGTTCTTGTTGAGGGTGGTCAGCAGATTCTTGTTTTTGGATTTTAAAACCTTCGTCATCAACTTCGATGTCTCTTTGTTGTATTTCCGACTCTTCGTCTTGATGGTATTGATTCTTCTTTAGTTCACTGTAAATCAGTTTGCTTAATTCGCCTACTTCTTCCTTATCACAGGGATCTAATTCTACAATAATTTCATGATCTAGTTCCTGTTTTTGTTCTGTAAGATGCATTTCATTTAAGACTTCTGTTTCTAGGTCCTTTTCGTTTTGAAGAAATTCTATTTCTCTGTTACCTTCATCATCTTGTTTCTTATCATGTGAGTCTTCTGCTTCTTTCATCTCTAATTGCTTTACTTCGATTTCTCCTTTTTGATCATGATTTTCTTTCACACTGAGATGCAGTTCCAATTCTTCAATTATTAAATCTTTTACCGGTTCCTTTTCGTTTTTTTCTTGCTCTCCGAACTGTGCTACGTTTAACTCGACCACTTTTTCCTTCTGATCGACTTTTACCTCGTTCTTTTTTTCTTGCTCCATGAGTAGTTGTTCCTTATGAAACTCACCAGATTCGTTTATCTCATCAACTTGTTGCTTTGGGCAGTTTTCAGAATTATTATCATTGGTTTCATGTTGTATTTCGTTTTGTTTAATGATAAGAAACTGGTTATTAACGTCAGAGTTTTCATCTTCTTCCATGTCCCTTTGTTTTTTCTTTATTAAGTCTTGATATCTGGCTGCAATATCTTCATCTGCTTCTTGCTGTTTTTTCTGCAAGAGCTGTACTTTACTTATATCATCAGCTTCTTTCACAAATTTCTTTGGGGCGGCGTTCTGAATCTCAATATCTTTTTTTTCTATAGCTGCATCACGTTTCGTTTGAAGAACACAAGTGGTACGTAGGAGAAACTTATCTTCTAGTACGTTTACTGCTTCAGGTTCCACTACGAGAGAACTATTATTTTGTTGTACTTGTTTTGGCGATTCTTGATTTAATGGTTCAAGCAGAACGGGGAGTTTCGTGTTTTGTTCACCCTGTGGTGGTTGTGTCGATATGATTTCTCGGGCGTCTTCTATTTTCGTGGGGGAGCCGTGCATGATGGTCCAAACGAGACCCAGAATGAGGCGATGGTTTCCGTCTACAATATCTTCTGCACCAATGGAGGGTAATGGAACCTGCAAGGATAAAATAAGCTATAGTGTATCAATACAACAAATTACAACAACAAAAAAAAATAATAAAAATAAAAAGCTGGATCGAAAATTAAATAGACGTTTTGAATATTCACATCGTACAATGTTTTCTGGGAATTGGCTCTTTCCTGATACTCTACTCGTTTCTACTGGCCTTGATAACTATGTATTACTGACTCCTGCATTGAGTTGTCTGGAAAATGTATTTCCTGCAACAACCCTTCCAAAAAGATTTTATCTCAGCCAAGCTTAAGCAAAATCGCACTAAAAAAATTATGCTAAAAGCGCACTGGAAGACTACAGCCCGGTGCCAGGTGACAACTGGTCGGTTATTTCAATCAGGCGACACACATGCAATGCCTGCCGGACGGTTTTCGCTATAGATATTATGTTTCCATGGTACCGCACAATACCGCCTGACTACTGATTCAGTCGTGTGTTCGGGCCCAAGTTCGATCACATAACTACGGAATATAGGAGAGAACCAAACAAACACTATGTGTATGAGAATATCAATCCCTCTGATGAGAAACATTTTTTTTAGCTCTACACAGGAGACCATGGGGTAAATAATTTCCCTCAGGACTACGTCACCTTTGGTATGCTGTATAGAAGCTATTTTAATTCATTTTAATTGTGGAGGAGAAAAAGTTCGGGAAGGATAAAGGTATGAGGGGTGGTAGTGTGTATAGGAGTGAAGGACGTGTTAATCTAAGCTAATCCAATCCAACCCTCTTACTGCGGTGCAAAGCGATGTGTCGAAAGAGGTCAAAGGGTATCCCTCAAACAGCCTCCAGCAAATACTAAATATACACAAATACGTGGGTGAATCTCAACCCGTACCTGGACACCAAGCGTAGCAAACCACATGGGATGACCTATGGCAAAGGTGTTGATTATCCTATAGATGATTACTGGGGCGGCAGTGCCCATACCCGCCTCCCTAATTGAAATAATAACAAGTGTCTTCATGAAAGCTTCGAAGGGGGTAATATTAGGTTGCATCCGCATTTAGAGAATTTTTTATCTTTGGGCTCTAACAATCCAGTTCTGGGATCTTGGATCTAGACTCGGGATGGTTAAATCTCCATTGGCTATGATTTAAAATTGACATACCTTCGTTCGAAGGAAGGCCAGGCACCTGTTAATATTTTCGATGCGGTGCATCCGGGTCTTTCCTCTGGGAAGGCGGGACAGGCGGGTAAACTTCTCCGCGAAGACCAGCTCCAGTAGTCTGGTCAACTTCTGTCCATCAGACAGGTCCAGGAACAGGTCTTTCACTTTCATTTCCTCCTACACACAAACAGGATTTATTAATTGTCTTCTTATCTAATGATATGGTCCGATGCTCTGTGGGGAACCCGCTTGCACAGCGCGGGTGTAAACTGTGCGACCTAAAGTTTAAGTTTAGACTTACGGATTTCAATACTTCGTTTGTGTGAAAGCACTATGAAACCAATACTTGATTTTACTTCAATGGTAAGTGGGACTTTTGCCAGTTATATCAACCAGTTCGTATCCTAGCTGTGTAAGTACGACATTTATCGCTCAAATTTAAGCGAACTATTCCAATCTATTTATAGCTACCAGTGGTGTACCACAAGGGTCTCATTTAGGCACAATTTTGTTTTTACTGTTTATACACCATTTATAACTCAAGAACGGCTGGACCGATTTTTATGATATTTGATTTGTTTGATTTGTCTCCGCCCCGAATAGCAGAAGAGCTATTAAAATATCAACAAAATTACGAAAAAAAAAAAAAAAGAAAATTCTTTTCCTCATACATTTTGTGTGGTGCGAATTCTCATCTTTTGAAAGAGCTGCAGCCATATTGAATAGTGAGTAAATTCCAAAAATTCAAAAACGTCAAATGTCAATGCGCTGATTGTTTTGCTTTTGTTCTTAAACATATAATGCTGCCCCTCTTTCTTACACACTAAATGTCATCAGTCGAAAATGGGACAAACGGTGAACGTATGTCTGCACCCCTCCTCCAAAGGAAAAATACATGAATTATAATAAATCGCCCTCATACGTTTAAAGAAAATAAAACGCAGTTCCCATAAGTAAGTTTAAAATCACAAAAATATATAAATCCATACACTACGCCATCTCTGATACTGACAAAAACAATACACGGACAGTTGCGCATAGATAATTGACGACCTCCTTGTCCAGTGGCTAAGACTCTTGACTCACAATCCGGAGGTCGCGGGTTCGAACCCGGCGTGCGCAAATAAATTTTATTTGATTAATTTGTGTTATTTCACAATTAATTCATTAAAATAATATATAGTATATTTGCGGCACGTTCCAGAGTGGAAGATACTATCAGTATCGCCCTGGTGTAAGACCACCATTCAGAATTGAAACGTTGCTTGAAAATGGCTTTAGCCGTGTTTGGTGACCAGATCTGAATAGCCAGGTACTTCCCAACCTTCCGCTTCCCCACCTCCTTCCCCTCACCACTACCTTCAGCCTCACAACATACCCCAATTGGGGATTCCATAGTCTCACTGGCTCCAGACGGGAGCAGTTAAGATTCTTGTGCGGTATTCACTGTAAAAAAAAAAAAATTGTGTAATTTTTAACTTAATAAACTGAATTAATTCAGCCAATAAGTTAACACAACAGTTATCGATTCTGCTGCGGTACGAAGTTCTCCGGGTCAGCTAGTTGTTAATATATTTGATAAAGATTTAGTTATATGGCTTTTTGCAGACGATTTAAAAAAATCAAAAATAATTAATGATTGTATTTGTCTACAAAATAACTTCTTTTTTTTAAAAAGACAGATAAACATTCCCGGGTTACGAATAACCCAACAATGTTTAAGAATCTCCTACTACCACCACAGAAAGCCGAAAATGTTGCTTGTGTTCTGATGGAGGACTTAGCCAGCCGAGGAATCGAACATGCGACGCCCGGGTGGAACCCAAGCGCCTATGCCCACTCAACCACTCAACCACTGACTTAAAAAGGTTAATTAATTGGTGTTCTCTTAACAAACTTTATCTGAATATAGATAAGTGTGATTCAATGAGATTATACAGAATCAGTCAACCAATTGAAAATATTCATATTTACAGATCCTTACCTCTTCTAAAATGGAGTTAATCCATGTGGTAAACTCGTTTTTCTGCCTGTTATCTCGTTCATCTTGTAATGACTTAACCAGGGCGTTCGTCTTCTTCATCACGTCTACGGTGTGGGTTCTTCTATTCCGAATCTCAACTATTCTGGTCTAAAAAAAAAGAAAACCTTCAAACTGGCTTCTGAAACGTTTACAAAGTTAAAAAATACCGAAAAATAAATTTAAAAACAATTTTTTTTTTAATTTCAAATATGTACAAATATAAACGGGGTGTAACAGCACGTAACTAAAGGATTTTAACCAGCGATTCCTGGGCATATTTGGAGTGTAAAATGTAGATATAATTTTTCTGTCCAATGATATTTTGTTTGATATAAAAAAAAAAACAATTAAAAATACTTTTCCATTTCACGTCGCAACTGAGTACATAGTTGGGTGCAGCCAAGCGCGGGTCACGAGTTACGCATTCCGTCTCGTTCTAGCAGCACGGTAACAGAGGAGAGAGACTGCACGTGATCCCGTCGTCGCCACGTGTGAAGGAAACATAAATTGTGCTGTTACATCCTGTATATTTATTTAAAATAATTCAAAATTTGAGATAACGAACAGGAATATTTTTAAAAATTAAAAAAGCACACATGTTTTACATTTGAGTAGGAATCATCGGACCATTATAAGATTATTCCTACTTCAATGTAAAACACCAGTTTCTGCTTATATTTTTTATAAAAGAATTAACCATTTTGTTTAAATTCTACTCAAGCGAAAGGATGGGAAGGGCTTCATCCGAATCATATTTCGGTGTTAATAATGTGAACCAATTCGTAGTAAATATTTATCAATTAAGCTTCTTTTTATGTTAAGTAATCGGGAATTTGGCGAATTCGGTGAATTCGGCGAATTACTCGTACATATTTATCAGAATCTTGGTAGATAATAAGTAATAAGTCTTGCAGGCAGTGGCGGACTAACGGGAGGCCTCCAAACGCCTCCACGTTCCCTTGATCAAATCCTAAACAAGGCTTTAAGGCACCAGGATTCCAGGATTCGCGTTTTTCTTCAAACTTTTTTAACACGTTTTTCAACCTGGGGGCCTAGTCTCTATCTTTTTTAACACGTTTTTCAACCTGGGGGCCTAGTCTCTATCTTTTTTAACACGTTTTTCAACCTGGGGGCCTAGTCTCTATCTTTTTTAACACGTTTTTCAACCTGGGGGCCTAGTCTCTATCTTTTTTAACACGTTTTTCAACCTGGGGGCCTAGTCTCTATCTTTTTTTAACCTCAGTTAGCGCGTTAATTACGTCACAAACACGTATTTTGACAGAACCAAAATTAGCGTAACTGTCAAAATACGTGTTTATGACGTAATTAACGCGCTAACTGAGGTTAATAAAAGATAGAGACTAGGCCCCCTGGTTGACAACATATTAAAAAAAAATACACATCCGATATGCATATGCACCAAGTCTTAAACTCATGCACCGACACTTAAATCCATTGTCTATGGCACCATGTTGGGGAATTTTGATATCTAAAAAAAAAGAAGAAAAAAATAGAGAACTAGTGAATTTTATTTTCGATTTTTCATGGTTTATAAAAAATTCAACGTTCATAAAAAAAATAGAAGAGGGCTCTTTGCCATACTGACTGGATTTTCGAACACTTTAAGACTTGGTGCATGCAAATCGGATGTACCTATAGTTTTTTGTTGTAAACCCGGTTGAAAAATGTAGTTTCGAGAAAAATGCATTCAGAGTTTTGCTGAAGGATAATTCAACATACCAACTGTTTAAAACGGTTTCATATAAAATGCTGTATCTCCGTCAATTTTACGAATTTCCTTAAAACATTTGGTGAGAGATTTATTAAATGCAACTTTCAGAAAATGAAAAAAAATGACAACATTTTTTTTCTGTGTCCTGGTTCTTTAAAGCCTTGTTTAGGATTTAATCAAGGGAACATGGAGGCATTTGAGGAGGACCAGAGGCCCGTGTGAACTGAATAAAAAGCTTGTAAAATTACATCAACTTCTTAAACTAGGGGGGGGGGCTCATTCAGCTTTGCCGCCCGGATCTCTGACGGGTTTAGTCCGCCACTGCTAGTACGTATATATTATAAATATTTATCCCAAGTGTGAAGGACAAAGGTGTGATATAAAGTGATATCACAGAAAAATAATCTGATAAATAATCATACACCGGACTGGTAATCATGTATGTATATGTAGTATTTCATTGCGAATTATTGATATCGCCGTGTATTTTTTTTAAATATTTATCGCCTAATTTAAAGTACTTTTACAGCACGTTTTCAAAATAGGATAAATTAATTAGTTAAGATTTTGAATTGAAAACTTCTTTGGCACCGTTGTGATATGAAATTCGATGAAACGGAAGCGAGAGACACTAAAAAGCGACAAACACATACATCTATAGAATTTAGCCTGCAATAGAATGAGATAGCAATAAAATATTTCTTTATTTCACGGGTACTCGGTTCAAATATAGTACGATAAATCCACGTTCCCACGCAAGTCTCCTTTAGTCTAGTGGCATAAAACGCCTGACGAACCTTAGCGGCCAGACATTCAGTAGACCACGCATCGAATCCCACGAAATAAAAAAATATTTTGTAAAATCAATATCCAATCTTCAAACCACTCCAAAAAGAACAGGCAAATAAAACACAAAAGAAAGCGACATCTAGCCACTCCGAAGAATAAAACACAAATACTCATAAGATAACCAAATGTATAGGAAAAGGAGCACTGGAATTCGACGACAAAAAAATGGATAAAATCATCCTTCACATTGATAAAAAAAGTGCTTCGTAGTCTCCCCACTCTTGTCTACTTTAGTTTTCTGAAGGTTTAACTTCTACCGCGTGTGAATTACACACTTTGATTTTTTGATTTCATAAAAATGCGCTCAACATAAAATGTAAAAAACCCAAAAATTAGAGATGGTCGCTATCCCTGTCACCACTTCATTAAAAGTACCTATGAAGGAATTTCAATATATACATATATATATATATAGTCTGTAAGTGGCCTAACCACAGTTTGATAATGCCTTCAGAAGGCGAAACAGCTATCACGCGTAAATTATAATATGGA
Organism: Limnephilus lunatus; assembly: GCA_917563855.2. Taxonomy (NCBI): domain Eukaryota; kingdom Metazoa; phylum Arthropoda; class Insecta; order Trichoptera; family Limnephilidae; genus Limnephilus; species Limnephilus lunatus. The sequence continues at coordinate 2,135,951 of OU830593.1, read as the reverse complement.
ACTTGTTTATGAATAAACTGTTTTTATAAAGTGAGTATCCAGTATACATTGCAATGCCATTCAAAGAAAGAAAGTGTGTGTGTTTTAATTCTGCTTATTGAAGTGCTTTTAATATTTTTTATACACAATATTTTTTGTTTTTTTCCGTCTGGTTTCATGCATGAGCAGGCCACCTCTCCTACCGCTACTTTGTTCCCCTACTCTACGTCACCCCTCTCCAGCGTTGTTGTCCTTTCTCATGCGTTTCCGCCCACGTTCCCCTCCCATGTCGCTCTCAACTACCCCTCCCCCCTTCCCTCCCTGTCGCTAAACTATATGAAAACACTTGATTTTCCAACATCTCACACGCCACCTATTTTTTTTCTTCATATAGCCAGAGTTTACCACTATATATAGAAACCTTCACGGGCGTGCACACAATATCTCATCAAATTTTCATCGCAATCAGTTGAATGGTATACGAAATAATTTCATAACGCCAGGACTCACTTTTATGTGTAGAAACAACCGCGGGCGTGCGCACAATAGACCACCAAAGTTTCATCGCAATCGGATGAACGGTTTAGGAAAGCATAAGAGATAAGCAAGAGATAAAGCATAAACAAAGAAACCTTATTTTTTTATAAATTAAGATAATAATATTATCGAATAAACAAATTTTTAAAAAAAAAACCGAATGTGCAATTCACACGCGGTAAAAGTGAATGGATGTATGTTCTTGTCTCTTTTTAGCGTCACTACTTTTCGTTTCATCTAATTTCAATTCACAACATTGCTAAAAAAGTTTTCACATAAAATAAAACATAAAATAAGTACTTACCTATTTACTCACACTATGATATCGCAACTCACATGTGTCAAAAAACAATCACAACTCGAAACAGATTGCTTTAAAACATCATAATAATACCAATGAACAATAATTGCTTTATTATGTTCGTCACAACTAATTTAAAACTAACATTAGATAATCAAAATTTCAGCTGCCGCCTTTTTCGGCCAAAGACACAATACAATGTACGTAAAAAATGTTTATCCGAATTAGTAAAATCCAATTTTATAGATTTACTGTATGTGTGAGTATAACTTATCTTATCGACTTTAAATGATAAGATAGTAGGTATGCAAGTAATGCATCATTGCCTTGAAAGATATCGTTATGAGTTTCTTGTGAATGAAAATTGACGATATAGATTGGGTACACGACTTTTTAACCCGCTTAAAATATCCCCGACAAAATATCCTACGGACAAAACATCCCCCAACAAAATATCTATTAGAATCTAATTGTATTGTTTAGAAAACCGCCTTCTTTTGAATGCAGATAAATGTTCCGTCATATCTTATTCTCGACAGAAAAACACTATACTATATCCGTACATAATTAAAAACAATCTTTTAAATAGGGAAAATGTAATTAGAGATCTTGGAGTTCTATTAGACAGTAAGCTTATTTTTCAATCTCACGTCGAGCACATCACGTCTAAGGCTTTGAAAATGCTAGGATTTAGACTTAGAGTAAGTTCTATTTTCAAAAATCCACAAATATTTAAGATTCTCTACATATCATACGTCAGAAGCCACCTAGAGTATGCTTCAACAGTATGGAACCCTCATTGTTCTTCATATAAATCAAATATAGAAAGAGTCCAGAAAAAGTTTTTGAAATATGTTTCGTTTCGCATGCGAAATGATGTAAATTATGTCTCTATGAACCTCAAAACCCTAGATCAACGCACAGATATCAGAGACCTAGTAATGCTTTATAAGATAATCCACAATTTTATTGATAGTCCTTACCTATTACAAAATATTAATTTCAGATGTCCAATAAGAGTTACTCGATCTCCAGACATATTTTATATTCCTAAGAGCAATGCTAATTATCTTCAAAATGTGTTTATAAGAAGAAGCTGTAGCACCTTCAATAGATAATGCACAGACATTGATGTGTTTAACACGAACTTCATAAAATTCGTAAAAAGTAATATTCAATGGAAAACTTATTGTTTCAATAATTCCTTATCTTTCTTTTTCATTTTCATTACATTTTCTTTTTTGATTTCAGCAGTTTTCATTAAATAACCTCTTCAAAAATGTTACAGTGTATAATATATACTTTTAACCTTGAAAATACATTTTTTGTAGATTTAAGTGAGTAGATGCATTCTTCAGAACTGTTTATATTACATACGTATATTGTTTTATTTATTTTTCTTTTTATTATGGTCTCAAATTTTTATGTCGTTTTTTTTATTAGTCAATGATATGATTATCTCTAACACTGTTATATATGAACTTGTAATGACTGTTTATAACGCTAACAAATAAAATAAAATAAATAACTTAACCTAACAAAAAATGAGATAAAAATAATACAGATATCCAATAAAGACAATAAATTATTATCCCCGACAAAATATCCTACGTATAAAGCACCCCCCAACAAAATATCTACTGGAACCTAACCTAACAAAAAATAATACAGACATCCTATAAATACAATAATTTTTTTTCCAAAAAGTAAAATGGGACAAAAATAATGCAGGCATCCTGTTAAGGTAACGCATGTGTGGCCCATTTTGGAGCGTTTCATACAAATCTTAGATTTGAGATCAAAATACATACATACAGTACGCAGTATAAATATATACACACAAAAGGCATAAATGTTAATATGTTATGAAATTCTCCTGATTCATTTGTTATTATTTACATATTCAAAAATGACCGAATCGGAAAGGAACACATTAGCTCAGTTGGTAGAGTTGCGGCCCGGAAAGCCGAACTCCTGGGTCCCAGATGTGACCAAATCTTTTACTGATTTTTCTGTTTCCAGATTTTCGATGGAGTTTTTTTAATTTTGTCTTCATATTACAATTTGAGATTTTATTCATTATGTTAAAAAAAAAAAAAAAAAACAATTTGTTATTATTGTAATAAGCTGGTTGTATATTATTTATGATCTGACATGTTTTAATTATTAACGGTGCTCCAGATTTTATGTCCGGGTTGAATCTTTCCCAAATGAAAGACTAAACCCTTCCACACACTTTTCCACAAATGAATATCTAGTAAATTAACGCAATGTAAGTGCACTATATAAGAATAAAACAATACAAGAACAATACGTCAATCCACCAGAAACATAATGGGAAAATATTTCACCGACTCCAGATATTTTCATATCAGAGGGTTCGGCTCTGATGAAATCCTAACTGGTCCGATAAATCCTACTGATCCCTCAATATAAATATTTAAAAAATCTTTCGTAATCCTACATGTATTTAAAATGACAGACTTTTGTATTTTTATGTACAAATTTTTTGATAAATCTAATACGCCTAAATTTTGAATGAGAGAGCTAGGTATAATGCCAGTAGCCGAAATAACAAATGGTAATATTTTTATAGTCTGAGAATGCCAAATTCTTTTAATTTCATTTCTTAAATCTGTATATTTTCTTATTTTTTCAGAAACAGTTTTCTGAATATTACAAGAATTTGGAATAGCGACATCAATGATATAAGTTATTTTCTTAATTTTGTCATGTAAAACTATATCGGGTCTATTATGACTAATTGTTCTGTCTGTTAGAATAGTTTTATCATAATAAATTATATAAAATTCATTTTCTAAAAATGAATTTGGTTCATATTCATAATATGGTACATTACGGCAGTCAATCAAGTTATGTTTAGTTACCAAACTTTGGTGAATTATTTTTAAAACTTATTGTGCCTAAATGTATACTCGGACGGCGCTAATACAGAACATCCCGATATAATATGTTCTATAGTTTCCGGAAAAGCCAAACATTTTCTACATAAATCATCAATTTGATTTGCATCTTTGATGATATGCTTCCTATAATTTTTAGTATTAATGACTCTAAATTTGAAGTATTATTATTATAAATACTATTTTTCTTTGGGCGCCCTTGAGGTGATTTTTCACAAAAACGGCGCTCTACAAATTGTCCAATTATTTTTATTATTATTATTTCTCCAATTAGTTTAGTTGTTGTGGATGAACAAAAGATCTAATAAAGTTTTTCTTACATTTTTTTTTTAAATTATTATCTATTAATTTTAGTTGATAACTAGGCGTACTGTACACGGAAATATGCGTACTGTACAGGGCCCGCAGATACTTTAATAGTACACAACTGCTAACCCTGTACAAATCGCAAGTGCACCTCACGGTTGAATTTGGCAGCCGCCTCTGGCCTGGGGCTCCAAAATACCTGATAAATACCCTTCTCACACCTTAACGAACGAATTGCAATAATAGCTTTTAAACTTGAATCAACTGAAAACAATTTACTATGCTCTATGTCAATCTCTAATCGAATACGGTATTATAGCCTGGGGAGGAGCAAACGCTGCCGCCATTGATCCGATGTTTAAAGCTCATAAACTAATTATTAAGATTATATTAAAACTACCGATCACAAGCAGTTCGAATGAAATCTGTAGGAGAATCTGTGTCTTGGACATTAGACAAATTTATGCCAAAAACATATTAGCATACCTCTTCAAACACAGAACTACCTTTGAAAATGTCCAATCTGCTCAAGATACTAGAACCAAAGGGCATAATCTCTTACTTATCCCTTTTGCTAAAACAACCTTTGGCCAAAGAAATTTTAGATAGGTACTTTGTATCAAAACTATATAATACACTTTCACTGGCAATTAGACAAAAAAAACTGTATCTTAAATATAAACCTGACACCAAGTCCTTGATTACCAGTCGAAACAGATTTAATATCAAAGATTCTTTCAAAACTAACATAAGTATATATTTTTTCAATGGTACGTTTTATTTTTTTTAAGGCAATTCACCCTAAAAAGAGTGCTATGTTAATGGTACGTTGATGATTAACTCTTACTTGTAATATTGTGTTATAATCTGTATTTTGTATGTGTTATTATTATAAACTACTCATGCTAAGCGCCTGCTCTCAACACAGGTTCTCCTAGTGAGACAGGCTTATAATAAAACAAATTGTAAGTCAAAAATTAATAAAGATGAATAATAAAAAATAATAAAAATATTAAAAAATATTTAGAGCACAGGCGTCGGGTGGGAATGCTATCATGGTTCTATTAGTATTTCAATGGAAAATGCTCTGAGGAACTTGCGTCATTGATCCCTTCGGCACCGGTGCATAGTCGGGAAACACGCCAAATGCGCGCCCAACATATGTACAAGGTTGACATTTGTCACATGAAAACAGGTCGCTTTTTCGACTCATTCTTGAGTTCAACAGCTCGGCTATGTAACGATTTGCCGGCATCTATGTTTCCTCCTTCCTACAACATGGGTCTCTACAATACCAATGTTCATTCCTTCCTCTCCTCAAAAACACCCTCCATTCAGCATCTCAGACGACATAGGCCCTGAGGGAAATTATTTGTCTCAGGGACTCCTGTGTGGAGTTAATGTAAAAAAATACATGTAACCGTTTTTGATTGCAATTTGTTTTATAATATTTAATTCTTTGTTAAAATTACTCAAAGATAAGGGAACATCAAGTAAACTACTAAGTAAGATATGAAAAACTGCAAATTTTTGTGAAAATTTGTTGAGAAATGTGAAACGATTTTGCATTAAGAGGTGGGAAAAGGGAAGGGGGTGGTTTTAGCGATATATGGTGTAGGCAGTGACCTTTCTCTTGTATTGAAGGTCAAGCGTGCAAAATTTCTCGGATTAAAACTGTAGATTTGTGTAAAAATCAAATTTATCATAAATTTCTTCATGTGTGCACTAATTTTTAAAAAAATGTCTACGTTTTCCATGCGTATCCAGCCCGAAAACTGTCGCGGTATGTAACATAGGTATGGTATATTTATAGATCTTTGTATTTCAAAAAAGAAAGTATCAAAAGTGCTGAAAAAAGTGACTTTATTAAAGTTACATTATTAAAGTGACATGTTTAAAGTTATATTATTTAAGTTACATCTACAAAGTAACGTTATTAATTTTACATTATTGAAGTTGTTGTTTTACATTATTAAAGTATTATCCAAGTGACATGTTTAAAGTTATATTATTAAAGTTACATTATCAAAGTGACATTATTAAAGTGGTTGTGGTTTTACATTATTAACGTATTATCCATGTGGTATTATTAAAGTTACATTATATAAGTTGCAATATTAAAGTTACACTATTAAATTTTAAGTTACAATATTAAAGTTACAAAACCAAGTGTCATTATTGAAGTTACATTACTTAAGTTTCAATATTAAAGTTACATTATTAAAGTTGCAACATTAAAGTTATATAATTAAACTGACATTGTTAAAGTTACTGTACTAGAGTTTTATTATTATTCCTTTCACAGTTATATTATTATCGCAGCATCCTCTGTTATTTGTCTTGACCCACTACTCGCACAGAGATATGACGGTTTACAATGGAAATAGCGTGTCGTAGGACCACGTTTCCAAGACCCTGTTGATGCCAGTTCTGAGGATCTTGGCCAGTTGCTGCTCCAGTCGGAAGTTGATCTGTCTGCCCATATTCTTAAAGTCAGCATTCACCCTCTGCTCAATCTGTTGAACTGCAATCAATTTATAAAATAAGATGTGGTAATAATAGACATAATCTCTACATATTATAAATTAAGGTCCTTTGCCTCGTTTGTCAACCCTTTGTTTTAAGCCACATAATACTCTCTCAATTGGTGTCCAGAAAATTGGATTAACCGGTAATAAATCAATTTTGACACCTTCAAAAATTGACATTTAAAATCGTATAAATAAGTCGTCTCAAGGTGGATTAACAACGGTTTGAAAATGGTCTTGTAAACCGAAACATCTATAACAAAAATACATACTAAAAAAAACTAAGTTACCAAGGAAAGTCTGGCTGGGGTACTTTGGGCGAAGCGTCAGTTGGAAGCGGTCGGAGTCGACTTTGATGTTCATACTGCTGAGTCGGGTGATGGTGTACCCGGGTTCGATCTCCACCTTTGTGGTCAGTGTTCTGCAATCTGACTTGACTCCATCTGAACGAACAAAACACAATTACAAAAACGTTTATGTTATTTAGTTTTAATTTGAAAAAATAACAGAACTAAAAGAGGAGAAGACGAAAAAGACAAGAAAGAACACCAGGAGAATATGCGCACATGCGTTCACGTATATTAGAAAAAATATTTGGGATGTCAATTGCTGCGTATTATTTTATTTATTTTTTCAAATGTTAAAAATGTAGTATGTATTTAAAAAGAAAACATGCAATCATTTTTTTTTACAAGAGCTCCACACAGGGGGCCCAGAGGAAAATAATTTCCCCCAGGGTCGATGTCTTTGGGGATACAGTGTGGAGAGTCTTTTAAAGGAGAGAACGTTCTGAGAAGGAAAAAGGTATGAGGGTGGGTAGAAATCTGGGGGTCAGTGTGTCCAGGAGTGACGGACGCATGAAACCATCCTTCCCACTGCGGTGCAAGGCGATATGTCGAGAGAGTCCTGCTGGAGATGCCAAATAGTATCCATCAACCAATGTCTCCTAATCCGGCTCGCCCTAGACTAACCACACCCCATGTAAAGAATTTACGCAAATTGTATTGCGTTATGCTAAGTTTGGTGTTATTACGTCTGCAAATTTTGTGTACTTTTTTGTTTTGATCCAGATTGAAACGTTTGATTTTATGTAGATATTGGTTTATTCTCTTCAGGTTTTTTCAATTACTTATGTAAACAACTCGAAGAGAATGGTTATAAAGTTTAGTCAATTAGTTAATTATACTTACACAATTTAATCGAAATATCTCCGTAGATCTCAACAGGAAGAACGATGAATGTGCCGAAAATTTTAAATTTTCCGGTAACGTCCAGGGACGGAATGCTCAGCTTTACCTTTGTTATTCCGGTGTCGAAATTAACACTGAAAACAAATTTAATATCCTAGATATTAGTATAAAAGCTGACACATAGATGGCAATAGATAATAGTCTACTAGGTTACCCATAGATGGCAATAGTAGTCCAGTGGCTAAGACTCTTGACTCACAATCCGGAGGTCGCGGGTTCGAACCCGGCGTGAGCAAATAAATTTTATTCGATTAATTTGTGTTATTTCACAATTAATTCATTTAAAATAATATATAGTATATTTGCGGCACGTTCCAGAGTGGAAGATACTATCAGCATCGCCCTGGTGTAAGACCACCATTCAGAATTGAAACGTTGCTTGAAAATGGCTTTAGCTGTGTTTGGTGACCAGATCTGAATAGCCAGGTACTTCCCAACCTTCCTCTACCCCACCTCCTTCCCCTCCCCACTACCTTCAGCCTCACAACATACCCCAATTGGGGATGCCATATTCTCACTGGCTCCAGACGGGAGCAGTTGAGATTCTTATGCGGTATTCACTGTAAAAAAAAAAAGAAGAAGATAATAGTCTACTATCTAATAGGTTACCCATAGATGACAATAGATAATAGTCTACTAGGTTATCCATAGATGGCAATAGATAATAGACTACTAGGTTACCATTGATGGCAATAGATAATAGTCTACTACAGAGGTTCCCAAAGTGGGTGCCGCGGCACCCTGGGGTGCCGCGGATAGAGGTCAGGGGTGCCGCGAGGAGCCCCTGATGTCTCTACTAAAAATCAAAATTGACATGAACGAATACAAACACAACACATATCTGTGCGAAGCTGGATTTTCAGTGATTGCGGTTATAAAGAGCAAATATCGCTCAAAAATAAATGTGGAAAAAGAAATGAGAGTAGCTGTATCAAGCCTTATTCCCCGGTTTGAAAAATTGTGCAGCGAGCTGCAGGCTAACCCGTCGCACTAAACGGTTTTTTATTTGTATTATAGTTGCATTTCCTTTGTAAGTTTTCCTATCAATAAATATACTTCATTTTACGAGTTGTATTATTCAGTGGAGTAGGTAGTAGTAGTAGGGGGGGGGGGGTGGCTAGAGAATTGTGCTCTTGGGGGTGACACTCGGTCCCGAGGCTACCACAGATAGACATTATGACGGGGTGCCGTGGGAAAATTCAAATTTTCTAAGGGTGCCGCGACTTGGAAATGTTTGGGAACCCCTGGTCTACTAGGTTACCCAAAAATGGCAATAGATAAGGGTGGTTAATCGATATATGGTGTAAGCAGTGATCTTTCTCTTGTATTGAAGGTCAAGCGTGCAAAATTTCATCCATCTCGGATTAAAACCGTAGATTTGTGTAAAAATCAAATTTATCATAACTTTCTTCATGTGTTACTAGGTTACCCATAGATGGCAATAAATAATAGTCTACTAGGTTACCCATAGATGGCGATAGATAATAGTATATTAGGTTGCCCATAGATGGCAATAGTAGGTTACCCATAGATGGCGTATAGCTATCGATATTGCAGAGTCCGAGTGTATAATAAATAAGGTGGGCACCTCAAGGTCGGGGTTCATATTAATCCAACGGCCTGCTAAATAATAATATCAACGGCCAATGTGCGTTTTTATAATTACCGTGACGATTCACGATTTTGGTACCGGGACGGCAAAAAAGGAAATAAACATACATTCCTTATCGCTATAATGCTGCAGCATTTTGAATTGAAATGGCTTTAGCCGTGTTTATTGACCAGATCTGAATATCCAGGTACTTACCCACCTTCCTCTTCTCTATCTCCTTCCCCTCCCCACTGCCTTCAGCCTCACAACATACCCCAATTGGGGATGCCATAGTCCCACTGTCTCCAGACGGGAGCAATTGGGACTCTTGTGTGATATTCATGTAAAAAAAGCTCTTTCTTACACATTAAATAATTGTGAGACACACAAAATACGTTTGACTGTTTCCCCCAAAGTACAATATTTTTGCAGCGGGAATTGCGTTTCATTTTCTTTATACGTGTGAGGGAGATGTATGATAATGATTGTATGTTTCTTTTGAGGGGGTGCAGACATACGTTTACCGTTTGTCTAATTTTCGACTGTTGTTATTCAGTGTGAAAGAAAGAGCTGCAGCATTATATGTTTAAGAACAAAAGCAAAACCATCAGCGCATTGACATTTGACGTTTTTGAATTTTTGGAATTTTCTCACACGTCAATATTATCCTTGTACCTATATTCCATACATAAATATACCAAACCACCCACTAGATCGATAACTTCGGGTTTTAGTACGTGAAAAATTTGGTCACTATTTCACCATCAAATTATCAACTGTGACGTCACGCACCATAGACGAAGATTGAGAAAGTAACAAAAGAACAATGCTCGACCATAGACAATATAATTTTCTTTCGGGGCCTACCCAATACCACCAAAATCATTAGCCTAAAATATTATTTTAAAAATAAAACTCGTAATTACATGATAAGAATTTTATTATAAACATATAGAAAAAGGAAATACAAGAATATATAATTGAAATATGATTATGCGTTCCTACAAAACTACTGAATTAAAATATTTTCATCTTTTAACAGAAAAATTTAAAACACAGAATTACATGTACATATTTTAAACAAGAATACAATATACGCAGGTTATATTTCTGTAGCAAATTGCCACATGAGGGCGTTGTTTTATAGATAAATTTCTCTTTTGAACGTACCTATTATATCTTTCAGCAAGTAAAAATAAATTTATCATATTTCCAAGATCGACGGAGACACATGCTTGCATAAGATGTTTGATTCTTCATAAGGGGCTCAAAAAAACATTATATTTGTTTATTTGGCATTTAAAGTAGCTCAGCTCACCATATTTTCCCTGAAATCATAAAAAATAGAATAAGTTATATTTTCTAAAAACTACATTGGTTCAGTTATGGAAATTTGTAAAATAATGCAATTTTTATTGTATTTGTGTATGTGTATTATAGTACATACCTATGTATGTATGTAGTTACATTTCCTCCCATGTCTTTTATTTTTTAATTTATGATAACTCTCATATTAAACCAAGTTCTAGGATACCTACTTACTTATATAAAGAAGCCTACTCAAATACATTAAATTTGACTGACGTTTTTGTAACATGAGAGTTATAAAAATAATAATTACCTCTGCATCATGCACCATGACTGTATTAATTAGTAACCATCTCCAGAAACAGAAGCGAATGTATTGAAGTGTGGATAAAGAATGTTACATTGTAAAACAAGTAAAGTTTTGTCGGTTCAGATTCCACTGAAAAATATTAATATACTGATAAAAATATAAAAAAAATGTTGAAAATAAGAACAAAAAATGCAATATAGAAAACATATTTACCTTTTTAAGATGTAATTGTGATGTTGGATAGCGTCAATTATTAGATAGATCCCAGGTTACATAAATATGTTCTGAAAACGGAAACATGTACATCAGTTTAAAATACAATTAAGCAAAACATTTCAAAAAATACTTTAGGAACACTGAAATAACAACCAAAGGAAGACTCCCACCTGTAATTTTGTTCCAATTGCGGGTCCTGTTCTCCCATTTTTCATTCGATCGTGAATTCCCAAAATTCATAATCGTTACTTATTGCGTCGGAAACGTAAATGTCAATTGTCAATCAAACGTAAATAAAGCAGAAAAATGCAACAAAAATAAAAGATTCCTATTGGTTGATTTAGTAGCCGGTGACCATAAACAAATCGAAGTGGACTTGTGAAGTCACCCAAAGATTCTGACCACGTTTTGGCTCGGAGTTATACCCGCCTGATTCCATACTTTCAAAATTATCGTCACGGCAAGTAGTATTGGTAGGGGTCTACGCAGGCGTCACGAAGCCATAAAATCAAAGATATTGAATATTTCGTTGTTTGTTTTTGGGGTGTTATGTCGTGTTGCGCTACCTCCTTCTTTAGCCAACGTTTCGGACAGCGTTGCAGTGTCCATCATCCGAGCAGTTCCGGCAGATCCGACAGATGTGTCGGCCTCGTGGCCTGTGCCTCGACGAGGCATCTTCAAGCAAACGTGATTTTGGATGATAGAAAAATATAATATAACTATTTTATATGTCTACCGATTTTTTTCTTATTAATTAATTTTAAATAAACACTTTTAAGGAATATATGAAAAAATAACCCACTTTATGTACCCATATACGATTTAAATTAACAAGTTCGAATTGTTCACTGGACGGTATCGTTGCTTAATGCAACTACCACACCCGAGCCAATCTTCCAACTCCGAACATGGTTCGGAGTTGGAAGGTTGGCCGATCGTGTGATGGCTGCGTCCAACCCTCCAACTCCGAACTCCGAATGGCGGACGTTGAACAGCTGATTCGGCTTTGTATCTTATCACTTGCTTACAATTGTGCAAGCGATGATTTGGTTTCCATAATATTGATTTCGATTCGTACCTAATGCTAAAAAAATGTAATTTCAAACAATTTTTATACCACTCTCCCATAATAATATTGCACATACTAATGAGTTGAGCCAACTCGCACGAACCAGCCATCGCCGATCACCTCGAAGGCGACGGGCCAACTCGACTTCTAACCTTCCAACTCGAACTTCTAAAGCACGAACTACCCCTCTACACAATCATCCGAAGGTTTGAAGTTGGAAGTTGATCTCAGTGTGGCCGTACCATAAAATAACCAGGCTCTGCGTGGCTTGACGTGGCTCGGCGTGGCTCGACGTGGCTCGGTTCGGTCATGTGTGACCCCTAATTTGGACCGTGTGTGTCCAGCTTTAGGTGTGCTTATTAAAGTTAGTGTTTTTTTTAATATAAATATAGTAGGCACGGGTTTTTAACTCACTCTATGTCGTCCACGTGAAAGGTGGATGCCTTATATATCTTCAAATCCTTAACATAGAAGGACATTCCAGAAACAGGATTCTGAGCATCAGCGAGGATCAGTCTGTTCCATTCGAAGGGTTCCAGAGCTGCAATATTAAAATCCGGTTGACCTGGAAAACGTACAGTTTGTATTAAGGCCCGTCTCTTGCGAGCTCCGCCATTAACTTTTGCCGTGAAAATCCCTCAAACATCACTATTAACATGATAAATATTGACAATTTTATTTTTGTGTTTCGAGCTTTCCATTCGCATAATATAATAACTTGACATCGGATGATATACGTATAACTCTCTTTCATATTTTAGCTTTTTTTTCCAATCGTGCATATTTAGCATTTGAAGAGGCATCCATTAAACAAAATATCGCCCTCATCTCCACACATTTCCACAAGTTACTATATGCCATAGAAAAATTGGAAACAAAAAACCTTCCTCTAAATCTAAATCAATAGAAATACTGGAAACAATGATTGAACTCGCCAACGCCCTTCCCAATTCAATATCAGAAAAGCTTCGTGAAAAGTTAGACGCTATTTTGTTTAAGAATCCGAGTTTTGAAGACATGAAGAACTTTATTGCCTACATCAACGGCACAGGTCATACATACCCTGCCTCAACAGGTATCTCCAGAAATGGCGCCATTTTTTTTTAATTTTGTCGGATGACGTCAGTTGACGTAGAGAAGTCGTTTTCGGCATTTTGGATGACAAACATCAAAATTTGGAAAAATACTTAATTATATATTGTCACAAAAACAATGCATAATTTTAAGAATATTTCGCTGTTTTTGTATCGTCTTTAATTAAAATACACAAAAATAAATATGGTATTTTGATTTTGCATTGTGCATATTTTAGGCATATCAAGAGTTTTTAGTGCATATTTCGGCCTTTTTTAGTGCATATTTGCATGCATATTTTGGCACTTTGTTAGTGCATATAATCCGATGTCTAATAATAACAAATTATTTACGTACTGGAAATTTTTAAAATGTAACTTTATGTTAAATGGATTTTGGCGTAGACGTTATAACAATGAGATGTATACTCTATTTAAGGAGGTCAGCTCAGCGCCCTTGAGGTGATTTTTCACGAAAACGGCGCTTTATAAATCAGCCAAATATTATTATTATATAAACGTCACAAAATTTATTAAACTGGGAAGACTTCGATGGCTGAAGAGAATGACTGAGCATCAAGCACCAAAGTCCCTTCTGAACTCGAGACCGACAGGGCGAAGGAGCCTGGGAAGACCATGTTTAAGATGGAGCGACAACGTCCTCAAAGATTTATCCACCTTGGAGATTGTTAACTGGAGAGAGCTGGCACTAAACCGTGATGAGTGGAGGAAGACTCTTGAGGAGGCCAAGACCCACCAGGGGTTGTAGAGCCAACAGTGATAATAATGATGAACTTTATATCCTGCAATAATCCATATTAGTCGGAAATCTTTCCGGATAAATAAATATCTAATTAATAACTGATAACTTTGTATAAACCACTTTTTAATAAACAATATCGACATGTTTCAATAACAATGTTATCTTCTTCAGGATATGTTAATAAGAAGATATGTTATGAATATGTTATGGATATGTTCTGAAGAAGATAACATTGTTATTGAAACATGTCGATATTGTTTATTAAAAAGTGGTTTATACAAAGTTATCAGTAAGTTATTAATTAAATAATAAATAATGCCACAAAGTTATTTTGCAAAGATTGAAGACGTAAATAAATATCCATTAAAATATCTTTGTTTTCTCCCTGATGTAGCATCTCTTCTTCATCAGAACGAATTTTAACATGTATGTAAACGATAAACGTCAAACGTCAAGTTTTTTGGTGTTATGTCAACCTAATAATTATGACTTTTAATGGAAATAAATACTGTTGAAATGGATGATTATTTCTTTCGTGAACTCACTTGTAAATAAAATCTATTATTTTATAAATCGGTTTCTGTGACAAGGAAGAAATTGACCAATTCAAATCGGTATTCTATTCTTAATTCCTGATAAATAAATACCTTATAAAAAATCGAGTACGTAAAAATTGACGTCTACTTAGTTAATTACCCACTCTAAATTCTTAATAGTAACTTTAGGTCGTGCAATAATCGATAGTACTCTGAAATCTTTCCTGAAAAATAAATATCTATTAAAATATCTGTGTTTTCTCCCTGATGTAGCATCTCTTCTTCACCAGAACACATTTTAACATTTATGTAAATGACAAACGTCAAGTGTTCGTTGCGTACGCGTGGACAGGTCTTTACCACGGACCACTAGCCAAATTGTGTGTGATCGCGCGAACTTCTTCCCAATCTTTTAACCGTGTTTCAACAAACGATGGGATGGAAAACAAAAAAAAACTAATAGTAATGTCAAAGCAATTGTTAACGCATTTGTTTAAGCAAGAGACCTGCCTTTATACAAACAAAATATAAAATCGAAAAAAATTGATATAATAACCAACTCCCCTGCCATAGGTCACCCCTAGTGGTTCGCTATGTTTGGTGATTTATCAAGGGTGCCCAGATTCGTGGGGTGAGGTTTTTCCCGGTCTTGGCGGCGGATGTGTGTGCCCACCTGCTGCATGGCAGGCCGGATCGAGAGAGAATGGTTGAGGGTGTCAATTTGATTTCTCCAGCCGTACTCTCTCGGAACACTGCCTTGCACCGCAGTGGAAGGGATGGATTCATGCGTCCGTCAATCCTGGACACATTGACCCCCAGATTCGTACCCACCTATCTTACCCTTTTCCTTTCCAGAACTTCCTCTACTTCCTTTCCTAAAAGACCCTCCACACATCAGTCAAAAAGTAAAGCCTACTATTTTTTTGTACTTTGTACTAAGTTAGTTAAGTGAAAATTTTGAATTTGGTGCAATTCCTCAAACCTTCTTCTACAATCTGCTGCAGTAGTAACTTTTTGCATCAAAGGGTGGCAGCACAGCAGTCGCTTGCAAAATGGCCGATATCGATGTTCGTATTAGACAGCGTTCTGTGATTGATTCTTCACTGTAGAAGGTGAAACGCCCATTCGCATTCACGAAAGACTGAAAAATGTGTACCATGATGCAACAGTGGATGTCAGCACTCACTGCTAGGCGATGAGTTTGTCACTATAACGAAGCTGAAGGACAAACACAACTGGTTGACGAAAAAATGACTGCACGCAATATTGAGCGAGTTGATGACATCATTCGTGATGACCCCAGATAACTAGAGATGTCGCATTCTTTCCCTCAGTAAAGACAGTGTGATAACGAATATTCTACAACTGAATATTCAATAAAGGTTTGTGCAAGGTGGTTACCAAGAAAGTTAACGGGTCAGAGTAAAAAAACAAGAAAAACAGTCACAACACTTGCAGCGCTTAATTTCTGGAAAAAAATGTGACCGGAGACGAAATTTGGATTAATTTTTTTGATTCTGAATCAAAGAGGCAGT
Organism: Limnephilus lunatus; assembly: GCA_917563855.2. Classification (NCBI taxonomy): domain Eukaryota; kingdom Metazoa; phylum Arthropoda; class Insecta; order Trichoptera; family Limnephilidae; genus Limnephilus; species Limnephilus lunatus. The sequence goes on along the minus strand of OU830593.1, from coordinate 2,119,725 downwards.
CAATGGAATTTCATCACACAATCTCACCAAGGGCAAAAAAACCAAAACTGTGTGTTCGGCTGGGAAAGTTATGGCGATGGTGTTCTGGATCTGACCTTGCTTTTTACAACACTGTGATAGATGCTCTTGTTAAAAGACAGGCCAAAGCTGTGGAAATGGACGGGGATTATATTGAAAAGTAACAAGTTAATCGTCAATAGTGTAGTTTTCAACCCATGCAATTGTATTTTTAAACTACTTCGAAAAGGAGGAGGTTCTCAATTCGAAATTTTTTTTTTTATGTTTATTACCTTAGAACTTTCGATTGGGTGAACCGATATTGATGATTCTTTTTTCATTAGAAAGCTGGTGCTTACCGTGTGGTCCCATTTTAATTTGGTCCAGTTCTGACAATGGGATCCGTGAGAAAACCATATATGTCTTAAATTTGCAATAAATATGTGCGCGACAAATGGACGAATAACTCAATAATACGCCAACAGATTTCGATGATTCTTTTTTTGAAGTACGCACGCACGCTCATCACTAAGAATAAAAAAATAAACAAAAATTTTAACAAAACAAAAAACGACTTCAAAAAATGCACTAAAAAGTAAAAAAATAATTTCGTACGATTGTTATTTTTGGAGTCTGTGTCAGACAAGATCTCCACATCTCACCTATAACTACCTATGTATGTATTTACCTTGGCTGACACCGACTCCAAAAATAACAACCGTACGAAATTATTTTTTTACTGTTTAGTGCATTTTTTTAAGTCGTTTTTTGTTTTGTTAAAATTTTTGTTTATTTATATCTCGACAATTAAAGGAGAAAAAAATTAGGAGGCATTACTTTTTGACTGCCCCTAGTAGTAATGTGTAAGCTAATGGTCATGTTTTCGGTTGAAGGAGTCCTGCTTTAGACTTACCCACGGCCAGCTTCGGTCGTAAGTTGTTTACTTTTTCTTTGAAGCATTCATTGTAATTCGGTTTGCTCCTTTCGCATACCGTCGTCAGCTCCGCTAAAAAATAATTCAAAACACGTATTATAAATTAAAAAACATTTATCTCTACATTTTATTATTATTATTATTTATTTTTAAAGAAAGAAATATTCACGGGTTACGAATAACCCACGTTTGAAAATCTCCTACTACCACCACAGAAATCCGAAAATGTTGCTTGTGTTGTAATGGAGGACTTAGCCAGCCGAGGAATCGAACATGCCCACTCAACCACTGACCGGTCAAAACACTCAAAACTAAAGTCCTCCGCCGCGTCCGTCTGTCTGTTCGCGACAAACTCAACAACTACTGAACGGATTTTCAGGCGGTTTGTAGTTTGTACCAATAGATAGAGTGATTCATGAGGAAGGTTTAGATATATAATTTGTCAAGGTTTTGTGTAAATTGATTGAAATATATCTATACATATTTATAAAAATCAATTGGTGTTCGTTTGTCTCGCTAAAACTCGAGAACGGCTGGGCCGATTTTGAAATGTTTATCGTATTCCAGGGAAGTTTTAAAAGGTGAGAAAATATGGAAAAAAATGCTAGGAAGATAGTAAAAACAACAATTTCATTTTCCCATATAATATTTCAAACGTCAGAAGAAGGCAAACAAATTGTTGCCTTGGAAACGATGTTTTTTTAAAAGAATTAGGCTATTCACCCTAAAAAGAGTGTTTTGTTGGTGTCGTAGTTAATACCTATCTATAAAAATGAATCAATGAATGTATGCACTTAACTTTCAAACGACTGCACCAAATTGGATAATTGTTTATGTATAAAACTAATGTTGAGCTTTGTATAAATAATTGTAATAGGTGGCAAGCGAGCAGTTAGAAAACTTAATGTACCGGGAATGAATGTCGGGAATGTGAGAGGGGGAGGGGGAGGGTGTGGGGAAGGGTAGGTGGGTGGGGTGGAGGGGTTGTGGGAGTGATGGGGTGAGGGAAGGAAGGGGGTGAGGGGAAGGGGAGGAGGGTGGGGTGGAGGGGATTGAGAGAGGGGAGAGGTGTAGGAGGGGGGGAGTGAAGTGGGAAGAGGGAAGGTGGAAAGGAACTCGGGAGGGGGAAGGCGAATACGGGAGGGGAGAGGGGAACTCGGGAGGGGGATTCGCGGGACAAGGGAAGGGGGGGAGCTGTTTTAAAAATGAATGTATAGGGAATGAATGTATGGAATGCAAGAGGGGGAGGGGAACCCGGGAGGGCGGAGGGGAACTCGGGAGGGGGGGACTCGGAAGTGGGGATCGCGGGACGGGGGAAGAGGGGGGAGTAGAGTGAGGAGAGGGAAAGTGGAGGAGGAGGAGTCGGAACGCGAGAGGGGAAGGGGACGCGGAGGAAGAAGGGGGGGAGGAACCCGCAGGTAAAAACAATTTCTTTATTAAATGGCATAGCAACGCATGCCGCTAACAGCTAGTAATACATATAAAGGAGAATGTCTGTATGTGGTGGATTTGATTTGTATGCAAATTAACAGATGGCGGTGGTTATAAAGGTTGGGTAACCATACAGTAGATGTCGTTGTGTAGCATTTACCACAGCAACGCGTGGCCGGTAAAATAATTGTACATTTAAAAATACGTACGGTATTACATTATCACTAGCAGTTTAAAACCCGCCCCGCGGGTTTGTCTTGTATGCTTGGCGGCGGGCGACACGGTAGTAGATTTGTAATAAATTTCACGTTTGTTACAAAGCCACGTAAGAAAATAACACTACGTACAAAGCTCGTAAGAAAATAGTTTTCCATAATACTTCAACCGTACAAACGCAGACGATAGCGTATTAATACTATCCAAACAGAACTCATTTATCTACAGATCCACACACTCATCCAACTTAAATTATTACCACATTAACATTTTTACTCGACTTTACGTGACATAAAACGAAAAATCACTAAGCAACATGACTCAAACTAGAAAGTTTAATCCCTATTATATTCCCGTCCTTTGCCTCTTAATGCTATTCCTATGTTCCTCCTCCCCTTTCATATATTATAACAAAAAAACAAATTAATTATGAAAATACCCTATCTATTGGTGAAAACCCCATGAAAATCCGTTGCGTAGTTTAAAAGATCTAAGCGCACATACATTTTGAGCGACTACTATGCCGTTTTAAATCGCACACAAATATATTTTCTTTGAATTTATCGGCTTTTCTCTACTAAAACATGCATGTATTATACATTTAAACCTTTCTCTTAAATGACCCTATCTATTGGTGAAAACCGCATGAAAATCCGTTGCGTAGTTTAAAAGATCTAAGCGTTTGTGAGCGACTTCATTAATTTGTAATTACAATGTCACACTTTATGGTTTTTTTATATTTTTTTTTGTTGATCTTATAAAATGGAACATATTACTTATCTTCCATTAAAAGCATTTGCTTGTGGATGGAAGAAGAGTTTACATTTCACATACATAGTACAGTTAATACAGTCACGTGAGTCACATATATAGGTAGGTAGATACAGTTAATACATAGTTAATATGCAGAAATCACATAATCAAAACCCTTTAACTAAAAAAACACAAACATCCATGTACTCAGTAAAAGAAAAACAGGTTTAGTTTTTATTGTGACATTCATGTGGAAATAGGGGAAGCAGTGGTTTTCCCATTGATTATTTCTCTAAAATACTTTTTGATAGAATTCAACAATTGTACTTTGTTATTAATGCTTCTAATTTCTATTGGTAGGTTATTAAAGAAGTATGTTCCTTGGTGTTGGGCAAAAGAAGTGTTTAGTTTGGGGCATACAAATATATGCTTAAGTCTTGTGCGATTTTCAGTTATGAATGAGTGTTTATCCTTTTCTTTTATAATTTGTACGATTGAATTTTTCACAAATAAGTTTTTAAATGTTGGAACTTTGAATTCTTCGAAAATGCGTTCAGTGGGGAAGCCTGGAGGTTTTTCATTCACTATCATCAGTGGAAAGTTCATAAACTAACTAACTATTGTATTATTGTGCAATCTCAGATTTGTTGTCAACTTTCCCTACAATAAATCAAATAAAAAAATGAAAATAAATTATTTGATTTCACAAAAGAGGAGACATAGTCTGTAATGGAGGGAGGGCGCTTAACTACTATTTAACAGCGATTACGCCTTATCGAAGGGACAGGTCTCCACCAGAACAGGACAAGATAAGGGTTACATTATTTAGAGTGTACTCACATATTCCTATATTTTGAGAATAAACAAAACTGATCATCGTTACACCAAACACGATGAACAAATAATTTTTATACATATTGTATTAAGTTTATTTTTGAACGTTTAACAAATAGTTATTATTCTGGACAACGTGACGTCCTCAGTGTTGGTTGATAAACTCTACATTGAAATAATATTGGTTTCTTCCTTCTATATTATTTAAATATAACTTATAAGAGAGATAACACGTAGAAAGTTCATCAGTAATTTAAAAGAGTATCGGCAGTGCACATGGGCGTAGCCAGGTTTTGATTTTGTATGGGGTAAAAAATAAAAATCTAGAGTAGGTATAAAAAAAAGTAGAATTCTATAACATTTGCAATGCTTTAGGCCAGTGGTTCTTAAACTTGTTGGAGGTACTGACCCACACCAGTTTATTTTAGTTTATTAGGGAAACAAACAGTTATACATATTGTAAGGAAATTTACATATTACACGGTTGAATTGACCAGCGATGTTTCCGCAAAAAAATTATAATATAAAAACATAGAATTAAACATTAAAGAAAACATAAAGTGGTAGAAAAAAAAGAAAAAAAAAATATATATATATATATATGTATAACTACAGCAGAAATGAAAAAGCAAAAATTAAAGCATGTGAGAAAGAAAAAATGAAGTTAAACTGTCAACCTATATAAAATTAATACATTTTCACATCATAAGATAACGTTCAAGGATGAATGATTAGCCATTTGCCAGCGCCCTTGAGGGGCCTTTTCACAAAAAATAAATAAATAAATCATCCAAATATTATTATTATTATAAAAATTGAAAAGGTGCAGGGGTTCGTACTTAACAATTTGTTTAAATTTTTTCAATTAAGAATTTAATAATGTGGCCTGAGGAAAAATGGAAAATATCAGCTTCGTAAAACATATCCTTGTATTTTGTGCACGTCCTTCGGAGAAATGAATGTTGTGTGTAATTTTTTTTGAGTGTGGGATGAGGAAGAGTTGGTTTGACCTTCATTCATCGAACCCTTCTTAATTGGAAATCGAACCGAATCATAATAACATCGATTGTACCGAACTACTTTCCCTAATTAATTTTAACATACCATTGAGACGTACACGCCATACAGAACTATTCCACACGCTTAATTACAAGACTAATGCAGCAACTAATTCGCCAATCAATCGTGCTCTTCATGTATTCAATAATATTAATCTAAATTATAACATCGACATTTTCTCCGATTCACTGCCCAAATTTAAAAAGAGCATCATGTGAATCATATAGTTTAATGCGCATACTTTCACACATACATACACACACACACACACACATAGACCCTCCCTCACCCTCTCACACCCTCCCACAACGCACATCACCCGGTAAAAATTTAAAATAAACAAAATACTTCAATGAAACATATCATAGGTACCTAACTTGAAATATATTTATTAACTGTAAACTTTTTTCACCAATGTAAATAATGTACTGTTTGTTTCTGTTAATAAATAAAATAAAATAAATAAGAGTCGGGAAGCATAACCCGCGAGACTGACTCACCGAACCCCCGGGGTTCGATCGAACCCAGGTGGTTAAGAACCACTGCTTAAGGCTCTATGAATATAAAGAAAACGAACGGAAGAAGAAAAACCTTCCTATGAAGTGCTGTAAATTTGAAAATGTAACTCGGTCGTCAATTCCAGAGGTCATGCATTGGTCAGCCAGGGTGGGGCAAACGTCCCACTTAGCCCCACCATGGCTAAGCCCATGGCAGTGCCAGTGTGACATACCGCTATTTTCATTCAAATTTCACTATTTTCAAAATAAAAATGTTCTTTATTTTTTTGAAGTGAAAACTTCTTTAGCACCGTTGAGATTTAAAACTCGATGAAACAAAAAATAGCGACACTAAAAAGAGACAAACACATACATCTATAGGATTTAGCCTGCGAGAGAATGAGATAATGTATTCGGTCTCCTCTTTGTGCGGTGCTTCGTAGTCTTCTCAGTCTTGTCTACTTTAGTTTTCTGAAGATTTCACTTCTACCGCGTGTGAACTTCACACTCTGATTTTGCTAAAGAAGTGAAAACTTCTTTAACACCGTTGTGATTTGATTTTGAATCTCGAAACTCGACAATAAAAAGAAACAAACACATAGGTACATCTATAGGATTTAGCCTGCGAGAGAATGTGATAGACTAATCGATCTCCTCTTTGAGTGGTGCTTCGTAGCCCCCCTCCCACTCCTGTCTATTTCAGTTTTCTGAAGGTTTCACTTCTACCGTGTGTGAACTGCACACAGTCTTTTTTATATATTTTATTTGAGTACCGCACAAGAATCCTGACTGTCCAAGTGCGACTATGATAATTAATTGTGGAATATTGTAAGGGTGAAGAGGAAGATAGGTAAACGAGAAGTATCTGGCTATTCAGATCTGATCACCAAATACGACTAAAACCATTTCAAGCAACGTTTGGATACTGAAAGATCGACCAGATCTGAGTAGCGAACCTCCCAAAGATATTTAAATACAAGAGATATGCTATCATGTCCGCGCGACTGTGTAATGCGCGTAGTTTGCATACAAAAAGAATTTGTTCTTTTCCTTGATTTTTTGAAGGTGTGCATTATTATTGATTAACAATATAGTTTAAATACGGAAAGAATTTGATCGTTTAGTTTAGCATTCGTTTAGTTTATTCGTTAATTATTCGTTCGTTCAGTTTTTTTGTTAATTGGTAAACAACACCGGCGACACCCGGAAGTGCAGTCTCACCTAGTAAAAACGGTGGATAGCACATCTCCTTATATTTCAATATCTTTGGTACCTCCAAATCTCCTCCCCCTCTCGGATTGTTGGTACTCTTAATTAAAAAATACGTGTATAATTTTGATTATATTTTAAAATAATAATGAAAACCATCCCATGAAGTGCTGCAAATTTGAAAACGCGACTCTGTCGACAATACAATGGTCATTGATCGGCCAGCCAGGGTGGTGCAAAAGCCCCACCTTGCCCCTCCGTGCTTACGCCCATGGTCATATGGGTAAGTATTACGAGCTTTGAGGAAAATCGTTGAAAATAATAAAAACACATTTTTTTATCTTCTTTTTATATCCTCCATTTTATTTTTGTTTACACAAAACATTTCCCATAAAATGTTCACACTCATCCTAATTTCTGTTCTAAAAGGAGAATCCTCCTAGTTTGGCAGTCAAAACATTTTGTAAATAATGGATATATGTAAAATCTCGTACTAAATAAACAAAAAAATAAATTATTGTTTAATTAAAATATAAAAAAAGTAAATAAAAATTCTAGTTATTATTTTATTAGAAAAGTTTTGTCTTGGTGAAAACTGAGAACGCCGCGTGGACGAGAGCCCCAACTTTCCCGACCCAGAGGGAATATGACGTTGTGATGCTGAAAACTATTCTTATATTACGCTTTTATACCTACATCATGTACAAACTTTGATTAAAAATAATCGAATAAGTAAAGTTAAAAATGAATTATTTCTGAACTAGCTTTTACCCACGACTTCGCTCGCGTTGTAGTTATTAGGGAGAAATCACTGTACAAAGACTTTTCCGACGGGAATGAAATATTTTTCAGGGATGAAAGTAGCCTATGTCACTTTCTACTCCTTCAACTCTACCCCTACGCAATAATTCACAATAATTCAATCGGTCGCTCTGACACTGTAGCGGCGTGAAAGGGGGACAAATGGGGACAAACGAACAAACAAACGCACTTTTACGTTTATATTACTTTATATAGTTTTTATATAGTTAGGATATGTGCGACGCTACAGACATCTACCGGTTTACTGTCAAAGCTTCGTCGAAACGGTTGCAATAATATCGGAACTTATCTGGAGCCGTTCGACAAAGCTTTCACGGTAAACCGGTAGATGTCTGTATATAACATTTTCAGAAGTAAATAATAAAGGTGGAAACACATTATTAAAACCCGACGCGACCCGACGAAACGCGATGCGTGTTGAGTCGAATCAAATGTATTGTTTTCTATGGACCAGAATCACACTATGAACACCCGACGCGACGCCATGCGCGCACACGCCACCCGATCCAGACGTGCCAGGTCGGTGTGTTGCCCATGGTGGGGGTAAACACGCCATCCGACGCGGCCTGCGCGGTATGTTTCTAGACAACACCCGACGCCACGCGTCAGTCGTTCGAGAACTGTCACAGAGCATATACGGACTTTATGCCAATTAAATATAATTTTTTGCATTTATTTAGCGAAATGACCGACGAATAATTAATTGAGTTGGTAAAACGATATCCTGTTCTATATGACATGAGTTTAGCTATACACAGAGATCATAATTATATGTAATTTTCTTACTGTACAATATTTTGTAATATTTTGCAGTATTTTTGAAAATGTTATTTTTCAATTTTTGTAACTTTAAATATTATTATCTAAATATATATAATTACATCGACTAGCTCCCCAGTTAGTCCCGAGAATATTTCTCTACTAATTGGGTAACCAAAAAAAGTGATGAATTAGTAATGAGTCAGATATGAAATGTAATATTCATTTATTGTGAATATTTACTTTTTTCTAAATAAAAAAAAATAAAAATAATAATGTGAGAAATAATGCATGGGAAGAAATTGCCGAGCAAATTTCGTGTCTTTCTTGCCTATGTCACTTTGAATAAATTCGTGTATTTCTTTAAATTGTGTTTTAGTAATCCGAAAATACATATGAAATCTTTCAGTATCTTGAAGTAAGTCTGGATACAGAGTATGAAATTCACCACACATACTTCTCTTTTAATTTATTTCATGTACCCAGTAACGCCTAGTTATTCTCTTTTTCTTGAGTCGTTTAAGTATCATGTATGTATGTACCCAAAATTTGCATCAAATCTTCTTCAAAGTCTTCATTTGACTCGTTATTTATTAAATCCATAGTACATAACCATACACTTCCACTGCTGTTAGATAACTGTATTCATAAATTGCTAGTGTGTCGTGGCGTCGCGTGTTGGTAGGTAATGTGCACGGTGCATATCGGGTGTCGACACGTGGCGTCGCGTCGCGTTTTAATAATGTGTTTAGGGTTTTTTCACGCGATGATTTATTGTAAAAAATAAAGATGGCCTTTGTCAGACAATTATTGTTTAAACCTTCCCTATAACTGCAATGCATTATTTATTATGTAGATTTTCAGATTTTCATGCACTTCTTTATTATTTTTGTTACAAAACATAGATCCTGGTACCTAAGTACCTACCCTGATGTACGGCAGTGAGGCATGGAACTGGCAGAGGAAGGATGACAGTAAATAGTTGAAATGAAATCCCTGAGGCAGTGGCGTAGCTAGCATGGGTTGCACCTGGGGCGGATAACGTGGTGTCACCCCCCCCCCCCCCCCCCCATTCCAACGAAATTGGTCCGTCCTGGGAGGGGTGGGGTGGGTGGCTTGAGAATTGTGCTCTTGGGGGGTGACACTCGGTCGGGTGTCACCCCCCCCCTGATCCCCAAAGATTGTATGGCTGATGTAAGCATAATGAGTAAGGTTAAGAAAGGGACCCTCAGATGGTTTGGGCATGTAGAGAGAATGAACGAATAAAGTAGTGTAAAAAGAATATATGACGCAAATGGGAATGGAATGGCAAATGAAATGGGATGCCCGACGAAGACATGGCACGATCGAGTGAATCAGACACTTGAGTCAAAAGTCAGAATAATAGAAGAGTATGTATGAGACGATGTACGAATGTGAGTGGGGCAAAGAGTATGTGCCAAGACCGAGTTGCAGTGGCGGACTAAGGGGTGGAGCGGGGGGGTCGGCCCGCTCCGGGCCCCCGGTCCTGGGGGGCCCCAAACGCCTACATGTTCTACACAAAGCTTTGAGGCACCACTGTAAAAAAAATGTATTTTTTTATTTCATTTTGTGATTGATGCACTTGTTAAGAATGCTCTCACCAATTTAAAAATAATAATAAATTCAAAAAATTGACGGAGATACAACATTTTATGTGAAACCGTTTGAAACAGTTTGTATGTTGAATTATCCTTCAGCAACTCTTTGAATGCGTTTTATTTTTGAATTAATTTTATTATAGATTTTTTATGGTAAATTTGAATCGTCAATAAATATAAGAAAAAATAGAAGAGGCCATTTATAAAACAATCCCTACGTGGGGTCATAGTCAGGGCCGGATTAAACATGTCGGGGTCCCTAGGCAATGCACGTCTCGGGGCCCCTACCCGATGCGGATCCCCTAGGTAGTTGGTTACACTGCCTTATGGACAATAGGGTCCTGCAAGGGCCGGCTTAAAAATGTCGGGGTCCCTAGGCAATGCACGTCTCGGGGCCCCTACCCGATGCGGGGCCCCTAGGTAGTTGGCTACACTGCCTTACGGACAATAGGGTCCTGCCAGGGCCGGCTTAAACATGCCGGGGCCCCTAGGCAATGCACGTCTCGGGGCCCCTAGGCAGTAGCCTACACTGCCTTGTGGACAATAGGGTCCTGCCAGGGCCGGCTTAAAAATGTCGGGGTCCCTAGGCAATGCACGTCTCGGGGCCCCTACCCGATGCGGGGCCCCTAGGTAGTTGGCTACACTGCCTTATGGACAATAGGGTCCTGCCAGGGCCGGCTTAAACATGCCGGGGCCCATAGGCAATGCACGTCTCGGGGCCCCTAGGCAGTAGCCTACACTGCCTTGTGGACAATAGGATCCTGCCAGGGCCGGCTTAAACATGCCGGGGCCCCTAGGCAATGCACGTCTCGGGGCCCCTAGGCAGTAGCCTACACTGCCTTGTGGACAATAGGGTCCTGCCAGGGCCGGCTTAAACATGTCGGGGCCCCTAGGCAGTGCAAGTCTAGGAGCCCCTTTACCATAGGGGCCCCTACCCAGGGGCCCCTAGGCAGTTGCCTATACGTCTTATGAATAATTCGGCCCCGGCGATAGTGACTGGATTTTCGAACAGTTTAAGACTTGGTGCATGCTGCATGCAAATCAGATGTATTGTTTTTCTAATGTGTTGTCAACCAGTATGAAAAACGTAGTTTTGAGAAAAATGCGTTCAAAGTTTTGCTGAAGGATAATTCAACACACAAACTGTTTAAACGGTTTCATATAAGATGTTGTATCTCCGTCAATTTTAAGAATTTCCTTACAAAATTTGGTAAAGGCAGTATTAACAAATGCACATTTTAGAAAATGAAATAAAAAAAGTGATAATTTTTTTTTGTGAGCTGGTGCCTTTAAAATATGCTTAGTATTATCTAAGAGGTGTTTTGGAGTTGGGAAGTCCCATACAAACATAATCCCATACAGATAAAATCCCGCCGAAACGCAAATTATATGAAATTCCCTTGATAGAAAAAATTCACAAAGTATGCTGAAAAAATTATTATACACGTCTGATTCAGTTATTTTAAAATTCACAGTGTTTCTTTAAAGGCTGTTTTAGATAGCCCCCGAGAGCTTTTTTCTCTATTTAAACGAGTCGTGTTTTATTAACACAATTTTCGCTTCAATTTTTACCGTTTTAAATATTAGCGAACTCTCTCCAACATTCGTATAATTACACATCTCCCAACTCAATGTTCTTATTTATAAGCGGTATGTGTGCAGTTCTTTATGTGTGCAGTTCACAGGCGGAAGAAGTGAAACAATGTTATTTTTTAAATTTAAGTCCATTTAAGAAATATACAATCCATCCCATATAATAAAAAAAATTAGGTTTCGTATGTTTGGGTCCGCAAAACTCGGAAACCAATCGATGGATTGAATCAATTTTTTTACAGAACGTTGCATTTTAGCAGAATAGTTTTTCTATATGCAATGGTAAGCTCTGGCGTTATGAAACATTTGATAAAAAAATTAAAATTTAGGTTCCGTACGTTTGGGTCAGCAAATCTCGGAAAGTAATCAATGGATTAACTCAAAAAATTTATATCAATTAATTAATTTAATATCATTAATTTTTCATTTCAACTCACAATACCTTTTCCTTCACAGAATTCCTTTCCTTCTTTCCACTAAAAATACCCTCACACAGCACGCCCAAAGATGACACAAACAGTGAGTGTAATTATTTTTATTGGGGCCACCTGTGTGGAGCCAATGTTAAAAAAAAATCTATGATAATGTCCGAAAAGTTAGCTAAAGAAGGGCATAATACCCCGAAATAAATCACGATAACACTTTTAGCCGAGAAAATCTCAAACCATGTAGGTAAATGTAAACTTTTCATTTTGATAAATTAGCTTTGGGGAAAATAAGTATTTTGAAAAAATAACACCTAATGACAATTTCGCAGAAATACACATAACGTAAGTGATAATCCGTACTATTTAATTGCCATAGATAATCATGACTTAGTAGGTAAGTTACTGGGCATGAATGAAGAAACAAGCATCATTATCCATTAAAATAGTGTTATAACTACAGGTAAATCGTAATTATTAGTAATTTTAACTTCTTGGAAAAACTAAAAACAATATTAAGGAACTAAACGACGAGCTCTAACGGCCGTTTTTCCCAACTTTTCGGTCGATCATCTGAGTCTCCGATCAGCTAAGTGATTTGTTTAGTAACGTTCGATTCACCAGTTGGTTGGAGAGTTACGTTGTGAAGAGCGTATTATTTGTGCGTTGGAGTAGTGTTGAGCCTAAATTTCGAGTCAACAGTTGATCAGTAGGATTGGGAACAACGGCCAAAATCCTTCTGCAGATGGCAGAATGATGAAATTCGCAGTTACAAATTCGTCGAAAAAAATGCCAAAATGCGTATTTTATTTAATTTTGTGAAGTTCAGGCACAAATATTAAAATGTTTTCCGATCATTACCTAAGGAACTTAATTTTCCACACTCTTCAATTAAACTGTATCCGAAAAAGGGTTCGAAAGTAGAAGATTTTGCACGTTAAAAGATTTATCAAAAAAATACTTGATTCAAAGGCCAAGATGTGTTCTACTCCCAGTATTTAATTATTCTTTTCTTTTTTTTCTATGCGATCAAATTAATAAATCCTAAACACTTGTTTATGCATGATTACCTACTTTGCATTGCATGGCCTTAAACTAAAAAAACATATTTAATTTCATCATTAAAGACTATATTGGCGACACTCGTATATCTACCTAGGAATTGAAACTAGGACCTTATATTATTTACTAAAGAAGAAGGTAGTGCAACACGACATAATACCTCAAAAATAAATCACTATAATATTTTTGTCCGTGAAATTCTCAAATCATGACCAATATTAGTTTTCTTCTTATTTCGTTCAAGAATTCACCCATTTGCCTGAAGGAACGAAAGGACAACATAAAATACCTACTACCAGCGCCCTTGAGGTGATTTTTCACAAAAACGGCGCTATATAAATCGTCCAAATATTATTATTATTATTATTATAAGGCGAACAAGATGTTATTACAATGGGTGATATCTTCCAATCAATTATTTAATATAATAATTAAAAGAGAAACCAAAGAAATTCGGCGCCATTTTGAAAAGAACTACAATAATTTCGAACGAAAAAAACGTTCCGAGCGAAAAGTTTAAATTTTTACCGCGAAACATAAATAGTACACCAATGCACTTTCGTTAGAGTAGGTCAAAAATGTGTCCATTTCGCAACGAATGCATCATGCGAAAGGGAGACGCGAATATTTACGAGTCTGTACTCGTCGTAGGCTCGGCCCTGTCCCGAACGCTTCCGAGGAGCTCCGGAATCTGCCGAAGAACACCGGCGTGGTCGGCAAGGTGCGATTTACCTCGAATTCAGTCAGTCAATTTTCGTCGCTTGGTTCCGAATGTTATCGCCCATTATTATCGAGTGCCGGTTCTGTTATTGTCACGATATTTCTCAAAAAGACACAGTTTTTAACCCATGTTTTAATGAAAAGTACTAAATTACACATCTATCTTCAATACAAGTGAAGTTTTAAGTCATAATTTGACGCAAAATCTACTAGAAATCGTGTGTTATAATTTACAATTAGCTTTTGACGTTTGTACATTTCGACACTCCATTGTTTTGAAACGAAAATTTGCTGTCTTTGTGCTAGTATTTTTCACAGTGATTTTAATTGATATTTTTTGTAAATACAGTGATTAATGTCTAATGGATCTGTGTGGTGATATCTTATAACTGGAATAATATTTTAACTGGTCCCAATAATCAACGAAAACAGGTACTTACGAATATTTAACTTATTTTTCTGCGTTTAGTACTCAGGTAGGTACACCAGGTACCCGTTTAGTGTTTACATTAATTCTGTTTTAATTATCTATCATGGTAAACTTTCGGGATGACTTTATATTGAAATTTTAAAAGCAGTATTTTCCATCGCCCCGACTACAAATAGTTGTATTTTATAGTAATTGGTGAATCAAAGGGTTTTTTTGCTAAAAAATAGCGTGCCCAGTCGTCCCGAAAGTACACTTTTATCGTTTTATACTGTATTTGTATACATTAAACATATTATAAACAGTAAATTTCGCAACGACATGTGTTTTAAAATATTGTACTTACATAAATATTTAGAAAACGCAATGTTTTAAGGAAAAAAGAGACGTGAAGTAGCTATTTCTTGGAATTCAAGCGAATGGATGATGTATATTGACGTACAAAGAAAAGTAGTCATTCTGATATAATATTATTTAAGTTGTAAGTAGGTATCTGTCAGTCGGGCTTTTTGACGGGTACACAAAGCGGTTATGACGACATACGTACCGCTTTGAATAACCTCGTTATTTTCGTTTCAATGTGAAGGTTTACAGTAAGTACCTACGTAGTTAATTCATTAAAAAATGTTGAAATGTAGGTATTACGGTAAGTCACTTGAATGAACCTGTCTAAGATTAAAATCTTATCTTATCTTGGAAAAGTTATTTTATCCCTGATTAAAAATAAGGCATAGCTTGACGAAATGTTAATAAAGAAAAACAAATTTCATTAAACTGTCACAATTTATAACATGTCCCAATTTGCAACTGCATGACAGGCCAGATCGGGAGAGACTGGTTGAGGGAGACCTTTTGACATCTCCATTCCAGCTTCCAGCAGTACACTACCTACCTACACAGAGGGATGGATGCATTCGTAAGTCCGTCACCCCTGGACACACTGACCCTCAGAATCTTACCCATCCCTCGTAGATTTTTTTCTTCCTAAAACTTCCTTTCCTTAAAAAACCCTTCACACGGCATCCCCAAAGCGGAATAATTTTCCTGAGGGACTTCTGTTTGAAGATAATGTAAAAAAGGACAAGACAAAGAAAAATAGAAATATAACGGTCGCAACTGGGAATCGAATTCAGAATCTCTGTCTAAACGGGAAAACGCATCCAACTCGGCCATTAGAATCGTTTATTATACAAACTAATTAATTGTTTTACGTGATTTTTGTCAATCTCATATTTTAAATTCAGAATTATTAACAAAATTGCCTTCCAACTAAATTTTCCCCTTGTTTTTGGTTGCTTTCTTTTTAAATGATTAAAACTTTCTGATGAATTTATTTGTAAGATAGCACATTTCATGAAGGGTTATAACCTTCAAAAGTT
This sequence comes from Limnephilus lunatus, assembly GCA_917563855.2. NCBI lineage: Eukaryota > Metazoa > Arthropoda > Insecta > Trichoptera > Limnephilidae > Limnephilus > Limnephilus lunatus. Next base: position 2,103,989 of record OU830593.1, on the reverse strand, counting down.
AATCCAATTTTACAATTATTATTATTATTGATCAACTTTCGGAATGACTGGACACGCTTTACTAATATTTTTTAGAAAAAACCTTTTGAAAAGAAATTATTTGCATTCGTGGAGATTGAAAATACTGCATTTAAAATTTCTTTTAAAACCTCTTCATCGTCTTTTTTATGTTTCAATTTAATATCCCTTTATAAAAAATCCTGCAAACCCCACAGGATCCCGCCGAATATATGAATTCTGTCCTGCAATCCCGCGGGAATTAAAAAAGATGCGGGATTGGCAAACCCTAATGAAACAACAGATATTCTGCTTTGTAGTTTATATACCTACCTAACTAACTGTAATGTATTCGCCTTTTGCAGTAATTTATTTATTTATTTATTAATTTTCAGGAAATCGACAGTTTACATTTATTTCAGTTTGTACATAATATTAAATAGCCAAAATAAAACCAATTATGGATTTCCTCCTAGTGACTTTACTTGTACTGAGACAGCATAATAAGAATGTAAATTAATTTAATTTAAATGTAAATTAAAGTAATAATTAATAGGCAATATACAGTAATCTGTAATAATTAAAACAACGTAATATCTAGAATTACAGGCATAGGTGTATGAAGAGGAACCGAACAAACAGGCATGGGTACTCTTCATAATATACCAGCAGTAGTTTTATTTTTAAGAAAGTAATTTTGGAGGGGGAGGAAATGGGTACCGCCGCCCCGGGAACCATTTATTAGATAACTCTGCCACAAGTCACTTCAATTGGTTCACTACGTTTGGTGACTTGGAGTGCCCGGGTTCATGGGGGTGAGGTTTGTCCGGGTCTCAGCAGGACTCTACCGGAACATCGCCTTACCACAGTGGGAGGGATGGAATGGACATACTGACACCCAGATTTCTACACAGAACTGCCTCTCCTCATTCCCTAAAATACCGTTTGCACAGCATCCCCAAAGATAACATAGGCCCTAGCTAATGTAAAAAAAAACGGGTTACAAATACAGTACTATGGCATATATTCACCCTTTTTACATCGTTAAAGTGTATTTCAATTGCGAAATTTACACGGAAAACTTAACAGGCTTGCTGCCTTTCTGGTAGAAACTCTTCTAAGAATCTGTATGCTTCAACATAATGTATAAACGCCACATTCCTTTCAAAACACTTGCTGCTAACTTGTAATACACACCTATACTGATAGCTGCTCTTTATCCTTTATCATTGCCGACTCCAATTTATAATAAGCAATGTTTATCATTGAGCGAATTCCGTGTATCGAAAAGTATTTGTAGAGATTGTAATATCACGCATTACGCGTAGAGCTACATACCTAGTCATTACATAGTATAAAATTAAGTCGCTCAAAATGTTCATGCGGTTGTCACTAATAGATAGAGTGATTCAAGAGGAAGGTTTTTTTTTAATGTATAATATTACTTACATGTATAATACATGCTTATTTTAGTAGAGAAAAACCGGGAAATTCAAATATTCAATTCAGGCAGCGGCAGCTGGCAAGCGGGTGGTGTGGATTTTATAAAGGTTGGGTAGTGGCGTTGTGTTTCGTTAGCCACAGCAACGTGTGGCCGGGTCTGCTAGTTAAATATAAAATAAAGGAGTTGGCCCCATACTTAAGGATACTTGAAACCGTTTTGTTAGAGTAGAGGTTTTCAAACTGCTGTTTTGGCGGCTGATTCATAATTGACAGACAAAAGTTTATCCTCACTCAATTCTAGGCTGTCATCATCAGCAAAGTATTGTAATTTAGAATTATTAAAACGTGTGCCTATAGCATTGATATACAAAATAAACAAGAGAGGTCCGAGATGTGTTCCCTGTGGAATTCCCGATGCTCTAACCGCTTGATTTGCGTTTGTGACATGATTTAATCCATCTTAGAAGGTTACCATTAATCCTGATTTTTAACGAATTGTCATAAGCAATTTGGTGTAAAATTCATCTTCGTAGTTACTTAAGGCAATTTTTTTTTATAAATAATTATCATTAACTCACAAAATAATTGCAAAAGTAGCCTGTAAAATCATGAAAAATAGATTGCTCTAATGGCCTGTATTTTATAATTTGAAGCATGAATAAATAAAGTAGCACATATCCGTACTAGATATTAACTGCACCGTTTGATTAAAAAAATCAGAGTGTGCCATTCACACGAAGTGAAACCTTCAGAAAACTAAAGTAGACAAGAGTAAGGATGCTAGAAAGCACTACACAAAGATGAGACTGATAAGCTACGAAGCATGGCACAGAGGAGACCGATTAGATTATACCATCTCATTATCACGCAGGCTTAATACTATAGATGTATGTGTTTGTCTCTTTTTAGTATCGCTATTTTTCGTTTCATCGAGTTTCAAATCACAACGTTCCTAAAGAAGTTTTGACTTAAAAAATACTTATATATTTCGTTTGGTTAAGGGTTTTGGCCTCAGATCCAAATTTAAGTATTTTATGAAAAAGGCCACACGGCTGTCCCTCCGATAAAAATGCTTTTTCAACTTGTCAGACAATAAAAACCATTGTTCATGCAATGCACCTGTAAATCTGCAGTTTCATAGACCTCATGATTCCAGCCTTGAGTGTATTTTTGGCTGAATTTGGCAACAGGATGTACACAAACCCATGGTATCTCCTATACCTATAATATTATACCTTAGCATTTTTTGTTCTACGTGTAGTTATAGTATCAGATAAATCTGTATCCCGAAGATAATTGTTTGGGTTTTTCCCCTTTTTTCCAAGCGTTGTTAACTACGCAGGTTGGCACATATTCAGGTCCGCCACAGGTAGAAAAAAAAAACTCTTTTTGCAGGTGCTTTAAGTATATTAAATATCAACACTTTTTGCCAATTTAATGTCAACTTTAATATGAAAGTGAAGTAGTTGTTGGTGAAAGGTTACATGACGGTTGATCCTCCAACATTTGCCTCCTCGGCATATTTATATACATATGCAGTCGGTTTAGATAAAATACAGTAAATAATATGGCCTAATGTCTTTCTGGTTTGTTGTGATGACGCATAATTCTTAATGTTTATCAGTTGTTTTTGTTGAATTTAACCACCTTCAATGTTTACATTTTACAATACGATATTATCATCTCATGTACTAATCATCAATGCTGTTAGACATTGCTTATATTAATTACATTAAAATGGGTTTCTTCGTCCTCGGGATATTTTCATTATTGTTCTGCTGTATAAAAATATTAAAATAAACAGTTAATCATAATTCAAATTTTATCACACCACACCTTTTAGCCACCGACTGTCAAAACATGTATCTGTAGTTAGAAGTCAAATTGAATATAACTCGGATAGTTTTGTCTCCATCTTACAAAATTCACATTTAACATTGAGCGAATACAAAAAAATTTCTGCGTTTTATAAATTTTAAATTAAATATCCCACTAGAAGATTTAAAATATAATCTATTACTAAATATTTTAAAAATACACGCACTGGAAGACAGACGTAAAATAAACGAAACATTTTTATTAAAAATACTTCACTCTAAATTCGACTGTTGCGAACTCCTACAAATCATAAACTATGGTTTGGATAAATTTAAGCTTTTCCTGTCGTTTCCTTTAAACAAAATTAAAATAAAATAGTTAATTACTTATTAAAAAAAAAATATTATAAGCTTAGTCTAAGTACTAAAAATGTGTTTTATCGTTAGAAATATATGAATGCATATAAGAAACAACTTTTTTAAAATATAATTTTATGGTTAAAATTATCTGTGACAGTTTCCCTTGATTAACTTTTTTCTTTTTTATAAAATTATTCACAAAATAAATAAAAACCACTTTTGCACTTGAAATTAAAAACTCTGTACTCCGTTTGCCAAACGATTTTTATGCTTATTGCCTATATTCGTGGCGATACTGGGGAATCCATCATTATCTGTAATACCATCATCTTCTTCCCCTTGTCCTATTCGGGTCGGGGACCCATTTCATCAACAAGGCTCCTCCATACGTCCCTGTCTTGTGCTGATTGTTCGGCCTCCGTCCATGGTAGACCCATCCTCTCCACTGCTACTGGAAAATCCACATTATAATATTCATGTACAAACTGTTGAAAGAATACAAAATACATTCTTAAGTTTTCTATATCTCAAAATGGGTATTCCAGTAATTATGTTGAACTACAACACACTTTTAAATGATAAGAATATGCTTAAATTGTAAAACAAAAGGATTTTCACTGACTTGGTATTTTTATGTAAAATACTAAATTATGCAGTTGATAGTCCATAATTACTTGCATTGATAAGCTTTCGGATTCCACACGTAATGCCAGAAGTCGGGATTGATTTCAGTGCAGAAATTCTGGGACTAACTACCATACGTATTCCTCTTTGCCCAGAATACTAATGGAGGGAAATAATTATACCAATTCAGTGGACGTCTTCAAATTGTCACTAAACAAATACAAAAAGTTGTCACTGAAGCATCTCACTTATGTACAACAAGCGAGTTCCCGGCATGCGTTGCTATGCCACTTAATTAAGAAACTGTTTGTCCCTGCGTGTCCTTTCCCATTCTTCCCGTTCCTCTTCCGCCTCACCTTCCCCATCCGCATCCCCTTCCCCTCACGCGTTCCACTCCGCATTCCCTCTCCCCACTCCCTTCTCCCGCTTCCCCCGGCCTGCGAACCCCCTGTCGAGTTCCCCTCCCCCCTCCCGGATTCCATACATTCGGTCCCAGTATGTGATGGAGGACTTAGCCAGCCGAGGAATTGAACATGCGACGCCCGGGTGGGACCCAAGCGCTATGCCCACTCAACCACTGACCGGTCAGTATTATCTTCTTATTCAATGATTAATTAATTACTTTTTTCTTTCTTTTATTTCAGATTTTCCGGTGGTGAGATCAGTACATAGAAGACGGAAAGCCATCCACGATTATGTGAAATGACTTAATACTATTTGTAACAAAACGAATTGTGTTTGAACTAAGCTCGTTCCACCGCTCTAATTCTCCGACAGTAATGGTACAAAAAGCAGAGTTTCTTTTAAAAACAGCTTCCTTCTGTTCGTAGTCAATTTACCAACATAAAGAAGCCTTAAAACATGACGAATTTGGACATGGCACCCGTTACAAATTCTCTAATCAACCTTAGCGATATGAAGTTAAGTCGTGATGATTGTAATCAAAAATCGCAAAAAATGCAAGGTTTTTCAACAAAACTTGGCAAAAGTGCTGCCAATATGGAACAGAGTTCTAAAATTTCCGGTCTTCGGTGTGGTGTCAACAGAAATGGCGGCTTTTCAAATCTGTTTTTGCCGTGTGTGTTTTTTGTATTTGTGTTGCATTCTGTGAGTGGTGTGTCCAGTCTGATGGATTATTGCTCCACGAACACTTTTGAGACCAATTCCACGTGGCTGCAGCTCACCAAGGAGGTGTCCACTTCGGAGTATGCGGTGGTCAAGGACTTCAAGAGTCTGCATTGCTGCTCCAAGGGGTACAGAAGTATTGAATGGTGAGTTTATTATGTTGTATTAATTGTTTCTGTGATTCATTTCATTTTTGTTACAGCCGTTTCGGCCATTTTCGAACTGTGGTTAAACCAATTTGAGACAATTTTATTTAAAGGATTCTAAATGTTAATTTTGAAGGTGTCTTAATTGATTTATTACCGGTTAATCCATTTTACACAGAAACTAATTGAGGCAGTAGACACTCTATTTATAATGTGGTATTTTAGAAGCTGTTTTCCCCGCACTAAATGTTCATGTTTTCTTAATTGTTTAATAATTACGTTCCTGCTATGACTAATTTAAGTGCGTTATATTGCTAAGATTTTGTAAACATCCTAAGGAAAGGGAAACAAATATTTTTCCTTACTTACTTTATAAAATAATACAGAAAAATGGGACACTGTTTACTTTTAGACCGCCGAACTCCCCCCCCACAGACTTCGCTATAAAACATAAAAGACCATTTGGCTTGGCGTATTTCGGCATATCGCTCGCCGTACATTCCTAGAGGGAATATAGGGCTAGCGATATGCTGAAATAGATCAAGCCAAATGATCTTTCAAGAAAATTTCATATCTGGGTCATATAGAAGTATCACTTGCTCCATTTAATATTGAAAGGCAAGATAGAGGGTCGCCGAGGGCCTGGTAGGAGACAGATGTCTTGGCTGCGAAATATACGAGTGGACCGGCATTAGAAGTGTGGAGGAGCTATTCCGGGCAGCGCAAGACAGAGAGACCTTTTCAAGAGTGATCGCCAACATCGCGTCGGGGGGACATGATAGGGCACACAAAGAAGAAGAAGAAATGATCTTTATTTTTTTACGGCGGCTCCATCGATGCCAGAGTTAAGTTAGCCTCTCAAAAACTGGGCGTACAGTAAGATACTGCAAATACTACGAGTATAGTACACAACAGCTTACCCTGTATAAATCGCAAGTGCGTTCCATAATTTGTTAGCCACCTCTGGTCTGGAACTCCAACAAAACTGGAAAAACCTCGACTCTGAGCAGAAACGGGCGTTCCTTTTGATGGATTCTCCTATCTTAACAAACGGATTGTTCTTGTTCTACCGGTATTTCAATGAAAGACGCTCCAACGAACCAGCGTCATTCATTCCTTCGGCACCAAAGTGCATAGTCGGGAAACACGCCAAAGCGCGCCCAACTATTGTACACGGTCTATATTTGTCACATGACGATGAGAACGGGTCGTTTCTACGACGATGGAACGATTTGCCGACCTCTGTGTCTCATTTCTCCTACAACACCCCCCCCCCCCCCCCACAGTATTTCCAAAGATGTCAAAAGCAGAGTGAATGTACAAAAATTACAAGTATTCAGTTCACACGCTGTAGAAGTGAAACATTCAGAAAACTAACGTAAACAATAGTGGGGAGACTACGAAGCATCACACAACGAGGAGACTGAAAGACGTATGTGTTTGTTTGTTTTTAGTAATTATAATTCAGTATATATTTACCCAGCAGCATAAAGAGAAATTAGAACATAAAAACAGCACTAGATTCACGCGCAACGACGGGTTAATAGTTCCGAAATTTAATAATAAGTACGGACAGAGAACGTTTGAATACAACATACCGAAAATATTTAATTTATTACCTGATACTATAAAGCAATGTAATTCTATGAATAAGGTTAAATATATGCTGAAAAAATTGGCCATCGGTAAAAAAATATTTATACTTAGATTGATTTGTATGAATAATGTTGAATTTGTAGATATAAGATGTAAAATTATAACATTTAAAATTTATATGTAACTTAATTATAAGCACCTGCTGACAAGCCAATTCAATTGGCTTAGCAGGACTTGTTTGTGATAAAAAAAATAAAAAAAAAAAAATATATGTATATATATATAAATAAATTAAAAAAGTATCGCTTTTCGTTTCATCGAGTTTCAAATCACAACGATACTAAAGAAAATTTCCCCTCAAAAATGTACAAAATAATATTAAATAATAATAATATGTAAAAATATTTATTCATTGGATAGTTCAGTTACACCAATTAATAATAATAAGTAGAAGTTTCACATTTCGCCGAAATAAATACAAAAAATATGCCCGCTCACATTTAGGTCACGTCATTTTTTTCAAACGATAAATGTACGGTGCGAACACAAGTAGATTGGCAATCGTTTCCAAGAATCAAATTGGTAGGAAGGTGTGTAAATAGTTTGTTCAGAAGATTGGAATTTTTTCTAAACTCCAACTTTTATTTAAAATAAAACAATAACTTTGTAAAGACCACTTTTATTTCAATAGCTAATACATGACTTAACCAAATAGGCTGGACTCCTCATGTAACTTTTATGTCTACATTATTTAGCCCAGCTTTGAGCGTTGGATCGTGTTTATGTTTTGGATAAAGTTGACCTCTTTACACGATGGGTCAAAATAAAAAATAACTTTTTTGTTCGCGGCTTAATATCTTAGTACTTTCGTATTGTTTAACTTTTATTTATTTATTACTGTTAAAGACTGAGAATTTTCGCCCTTTCATTCTCTCTTATTTTGTCAACTTTCATATTTTAACCCCTCAGACCTCGATCGTAATCTGTCAGAAAAGTTCAGTTTTTTATATTAGCTTCATACAGGAGACCCCGAGGAAAATAATTCCCCTCACGGCCTGTGTCATATTTGGGGATGGTGTTTGGAGGGTCTTTTTAGTAAAGAAGAAGAGGAAGTTCTGGGAACGAAAAGGGTATGGGGGGTGGGTAGGAATCTGTGGGTCAGTGTGTCCAGAAGTGACGGACGTATGAATCCACTCCTCCCACTGAGTCGCAAGGCGATGGGTTGAGATAGTCCGGCTGGGGAGGTCAGAAGGACTCCCTCAACCACTCTCTCCCGATCCAGGCTGCCATGCAGCTGATGGGCAGACGCATCCACCGCCAAGACCCGGACATACCTCACCCCATGAATCCGGTCACTCTTGCTAAGTCACCAAACGTAGCGAACCACTTACGGTGACCAATATTGGTTATCCAATAAATGGTTCCCGGGGCGGCGGCGGTACCCATACCCGACTCCCAAATTGAGAATTTGCAATAAAATCCATGTATGGAATATTTCTGAATACGCTTTCAAATGTGATTATTGAAAATATACATATAATTTTTTAATTATTAAAATTTTGAATGTATGCATAAAAAAGTTTTAAAGATGGCTCACCTCACGTTTTTTCTAACAAAAATTACTGATAATGAAAAATAAATAAAAGCACATGCATATTTTATTAGACAATGTTTTATAAACGTTATTGTCATAACTTAGGTACTAGTATCTTACTTATACAAATATACAAATTATCTCAGAATGTTGAGAATTCACCCATTTCCGTCATAATATTGGAAAATGTGACTTGTTCAGTGGTGGAGGACTAAACTAGTAGAGGATCGAAACCGAAATGCCCGCGTGGGAACCTATCACGCTACTAACCTGTTAATCGAGATATTTCAAAACATGTAAGTCACTTCATTTTTTAGGTTGCACAAGTGCACTGACTGAACAGGCTCGCGCGCACGAGTGTCGCGTGGCCTGCCAAAAAATTGACAAGATATTCATACGGCTTCTCTTTAATAATTGCCGATCGCTGAATAATAGGGTACCTACAGTCCACCTAATTTCATACATTATTATATTCTCTGGGATAATCGCTTCTCTAATTAGAATAATTATACTTAATGTGGGATTTATAACTCTTTCCAAGAAATACAATTGGTCACCGTAAAACCCTTGACCATTGTAGACCACATTAGGTATTAATGTCACTTTAATGCCCTCAACTTGGCTGCTTATTGTAAATTGGTTTGAATTATGGTCTTTCTTGGAATCTCTTTTAAATTGCTACAAAATTATGAAGTACCTACATAGGTTTTTCTAATGACCTTTTGATCTTTCATGTGTTTACCTTTATTTTCTTCTTTAGAGGTTAGTTCTTCTTTGGTGAGATACTTTTATGTAGCCTTTGTCTGTAAAACCGAATAAACACGCGTATCGTGATTATTTTCTGGGTTATTATGTCGTTTCGCACTTATCCTTCTTTAGTCAACATTTGGGACAGCGTCACAGTATAGTGTCATCATTTTTAATGTATTTAGAAGTAATACTATGTTGCAAGCGTTAATAAGCGATATTTCAGTATAATAATTAGTGAAATAATGTGGTTTTTTGTTTTTTTTTATAAGAAAAACTTTATTAAGGTTATTCCCATCAGTGAAATATATCATATTAGAATAAGTTAACAATAATAATCTAAACGAAAATTAAAGAGAACAAGACACAGAAAAACAGAAAAAGGCAATGGTCGCAACTGGGACTTGAACCCAGACCTCTCCGTCTAACCGGGATGAGTGCGTTAACCAATTTCGCTATTGCCACCTTGTTCCGTCATAATTGTCAATTTCATATTTTCAAATTTTAGAATGACATTATTATCAACTAATTATTTTTTCTCCATATTACGGGCAACTACCCTTTTTATTGGAAACAATCATTCTAAGAATTGGTTTGTGTTCTGGATAGCGTCCCGGATAGATATATTCGAATTTATTTATATGAAACAATTGACTTTTATGAAAGTCTAAATGAATATTCAATTTTTATAAGAAAAAAATTCTTTTTATACTTTTTTGAAAGTTATTCCCATCAGTGAAATATATCATATTAGAATAAGTTAACAATAATAATCTAAACGAAAATATAAAAGAGAACAAGACGCATAAATACAGAAAAAGAGAAAAATAATTAGTTGATAGTAATGTAATTCTAAAATTTGAAAATATGAGATTGACAATTATGACGTTTTGACAGAAGGTGGCAATAGCGAAATTGGTTAACGCACTCGTCCCGGTTAGACGGAGAGGTCTGGGTTCGAGTCCCAGTTGCGACCATTGTCTTTTTCTGTTTTTTCTGTGTCTTGTTCTCTTTCATATTTTCGTTTAGATTATTATTGTTAACTTATTCTAATATGGTTTTTTGTGTTTAGTTTTGGTATAAACGTCAAGTATCGGATTGCAAGAGTTAATAATTCGGCGTCGTCCCTATTGACATTAATGTGGTTTTGTCGATTATATTATGATGCCAATTTTTTCTACACTGTGAAAATGAATCATTTCTGTGATATACTTCAATCCCAGTGATGAGATTACTTAAAATATGTTTTACAAAAACTCCAATAAATATAGTTCGTCAAGAATAAGATACTTTATTTACGCTATCGTAAGGTTTACAATGAATATTTAACTGGGCCAGACGTCCGACCTGTTGGAATCTCTAAGTTATTCTGAAGCTGGAGAACCCAACACTGCTGGAGCCCCGCTATCTATCGTGTCTCATCGGCTATTTCCGTAACCGTTCGTTCATTAAACACGAACGACGATAGTCCTCTCTGTTGAGACTATTAGCTACACTAGAGTGTTGAATACATTTATTACCTATTCTTTTTTTGGCATTTCGAATTTTCTTTAACGAAAAATGATTTATTTGTGTACTTACTTCTTAAATTTATTATACTTTTCAAATTTGGTAATGGTCTTATCGCTTAGATAAGGCATTTGTCGGTATCTTTTTATATTGCAACATGAATGAAATATGTTCTACAGAGGAAAAGCGGCCTACGTGCATTAAATTAAACCATCATACATTCACTTTGCTGGAAAATACGAACGTTTCGGCACGTTGGATTTCATTTTATTTGCTTCTAGATAATCTGAATGATGATTTCTGGTGAATAGTATTAAAGTCAGGATAGCAAACTATTTCTAGAAGCCTAGTAAGAATGAACTAGCTTTATTTTTAACGTGGTAAGCTAGAAAGGAAGCTAGTAAGATTTTACATGATCCACAAAACTCGCCAAATTGATATTAAAAGTGTCACTGATAGTTCCCATAGTCTGAAATCGTTGTACCGGAGAGTGGGCAATGTAGTTACGCTTATGATGCTGCAGCAGAATAGTGTATTTTGTCGTGTTGTTACTGTGGGTATTCATAAGATTGTGAGTTGCAGGAGTTCACAGCAGTCGAATTTAGAGCTTAGTATTTTAGTATAATAAAAAGGTTAAATCGTTTATTTTACGTCCATCTTTTAATGTATGTATTTTTAGAAAATTTTATAATAAATTATATTTTAAGTCTATAGTCGGATATTTAATTTAAAATTGATAAGTACGTCCATCTTTTAATGTATGTATTTTTAGAAAATTTTATAATAAATTATATTTTAAGTCTATAGTCGGATATTTAATTTAAAATTGATAAAACTTAGTTTTTTTTTTGTATTCGCTCAATGTTATTACTTAATGAGACCAAACTGCTGAGTTATATTCCATTAGGCTTCTAACAATAGTTCAATGGCTTGTAAGGAACTAAAGTTTTTAGTTGTTCTTAATACGAAGCTTAGTGTTTTCATATCTTTGTTCACAATTTGGTGGATATGATTGGCGAAACTTAGTTTAAACTACCTTGCTATCCTGAAATAACCGAAAATTTTTTTTTATTTTTTTTATTTATTTTTTTTATTTAGTAAAAGATTATACATTTATATACATTATTTAAGAAATTTTTTGACTGCCCAACTAGGAGGATTTCCCGTTTTAGGACAGTCAAATTAGGATGAGTATTAACATACGGAACATGGTCTGAAAATAATATAAAAAAACAAAACAAAAATAAAAGATTAAAACAAAGTGACTGTTCTTTTTTTAGCAAAGTTTTTTAAAAATAATATTAATTACTTAGGTAGGTACGTAATTACAGAGGATTGAAACATATAGATATAGAACAAACGTGTAAGCATTGCATATCATAGTCCTACACAGATGAGTTGTATAAAATAAGAAAAAAAGAGAAGAGAAGGAATAAAAAATAAAAAATTATTATTATTATTTTTATTTAATTACTTAATACAGGAAAGATAACCGTGGTTTGCTTAGCATAGTTATTTAAAATATCATAAAAGTAATATATACATACTTAAAAGTAAATTATTAAATTATTACATAATACCGGACGTTCATATATATAGTATGTTTATTCTGAAATAGATTAAAATCTACTGGTATGTAGATATCCACACTAAAAATTCTTGGAATTTCAAAATAACGTGCAATTTAATTTCTCTGATAACGGTGTTTTATGGTTTTCATTGATATCTGGTTGATAAGTCGGTTTGCACTGCTGACTGCAGGCGCCAATAGCAGGTGCTATATTAATCATGGTAATTGATTCATAATCAATAGGTGCCTACGTAATACGTTATACCTGTTGGACAGAGGCGCTAATGGGTATGTTACACCAGTGCAGTGGTGCATTGCTGTATGATCAAAGGTAGGCCAGTTTTGTGGATAATGTATAATATTTATTCCAACCCTATTCCTAAACACGTCTTGTATTTTTGTAAATCTCTCAAATCATTGTATTTTTCAGTTTCTGTTTCTTGTATTTTTATGACTTGTGTTCATTTTTTATCTAATGTTATTTTATTTTTATTTTCTTGATTCAAAATTATCTCGTATTAAACATGTTTCACTAACCATGTAAAAGCCTTCAGGGCGTTAAATAAATTAATACGTAAAAATAAGATTTTGTGTTGTTTTTCAAGTTTGGTTAAGAACTGTGTACTTAATAAAAAAGAAAAAAAAAGAAAAAGAGATTCCCTCCTTGAAAAGAAAAAAGAAATAAATTATATTGTGTAATTTTACTTTATCTTATATTGTCATTGAATAAAAAAAATACTATAACATGGCCATTACCTTATCGAACAATTTGGGAGACGGGTATGCGTACCGCTGCGCCGCCCAGGGAACCATGGATTGTGTCACCAACACCTCTGCCATAGATCATCCCAAGTGGTTCGTTACGTTTGGTGACTTTTCAGGGATGTATGAGTTCATGTTTTTACTGTGAATACCGCACAAAAGTCTCAATTGCTCGCAACCGTCTGGAGCAGTGAGACTATGGCATAACCAATTGGGGTATGTTATGAGGCTGATGATAGTGTAGAGGGGAAGGAGACGTGGAAGATGGGGGATTAACTGGCTATTCAGATCTGATCACCAAACATGGCTATAGCCATTTCAAGCAACTTGGTCTTACACCAGGGCGATACTGAAAGTAACTTCCGCTCTGGAACGTGCCGAAAATATGCATTATATTATTTTTAATTAATGAATTGTGAAATGACTCAAATTAATAAAATAAAAAATCTTGTGCGAGCCTTACCCATAGATCACTGGAGGATTTCTAGGTTTTTAAGTCTTGGCGGCGAACGCCCACCTACTGCGTAGCAGGCCGGATCGGGATAGACTGTTTGAGGGAGACCTAACCTAGACTTCCTCAGCCGGCCTTTTGACCCGTCGTCTTGCACCGTTGTGGGAGGGATGGATTCATACGTTAAAAAATATCTAATCGGGTCAAATAAATTGCCGCTTAACCGTAAAAATCTACTTATAACAAACACTAAATGTGGGACAGCGACTTAAACTTAACTAAACTATTTTTAGACCTTAGTTGCCAGCTATCACTGTCCTTGCTACTGGCTACGTGTAACCTTCCCATAAAGGCAAAGTGTTCGAACTCCCGTTAGATTTGACGAGTTACTTATTGGCATTTAGCGAGGGGCGCTTCATTTGACAACTCTTATATTATCTTTATAATGAAATATAAGATTTTCCGAAAATGACACTTACATAATGGTCGAGTGGTTCAAAGGATCAGGGTCAATCCTCTGCTAGCAAAGACCTCGCATCATTGTACCAGCAACGTTTTCGGCTTTCTCTTTCTATTGAATGAATTCAAATATTGTCAGCAGTACATAATAAACGCGAACGTTTTATATTTTTATTTTTGATACTGATAATTCGTGGTGGAATTCCACTATCATAATATATAAAAACAGTTTTAAACTTTTTTTCACTTTAATTAACCTTTACCGGTTTCAGCTTTTTATGGCCATCTTCAGGTACAATTATTGTTTATTGATACAATATTTTACATTATTTCATAGTACAATCTAGTAATGTTGGCTTCACTGGGTGGCTTACCCGTGCTGAGGCCCTCTTTTTATAATATAGGAATTTATACATAATACATTTGATGAAAACACACATAAATTTAAACTAAAAATAAAGATTTAAAATTAAAATAAAATTTTACTTCAGGCTTTTGAGAATAACTCGTACATGTCTCATAGTAGATAATCGTTGTTTCTCCCTTACAATCATGATGAGAAAATGAACTAAACGATTTAGAAAGTGAAAACACCACGCTTTGTGAATCCAAGTTTCCGGCTGCAATCGACATTTTTTTATTGAAATTTTGAGAACTTTTTATAATTTTTTTTGGCATGAAAAGTCAAAAAGGTGAGGTGACCCTAACTTTTATAATATGTGTGTTCTTATTTATTTTCATCTGTATCAGTAATTTTAGTTAAAAAAATTTACGGTGGACCATTTTTTAAACTTTTTCAAGTTTAGGCATTACCTCGATTTTATAGAACAATCTATTTACTTATTATTTAGAGAATACCTTACTTGAATTGTTTTTACCCATTTTCAGATGGGTTTCCATTACTAATGTTATTATTTGCAATAATTTTCATGATAACTTGTTTTTTTTTTTTTTTAAATTATTTGCAATGGTAGATTTTAAAAGGGTGACATATTTTACATTGAATGAGTAAAAAAATCTCTAGTAAGGCATTATTGTTTTTTAAAAGTGTAAATCTTCTTTATATCTTTCCACAGTCAATATTTAAAATTTTATTTTTATCAGAGTAATTCCGGTAAATTCTTTCGAACGGCTCGTGGAATTCGCTCTATGAAAATAAAATTCAAAAAATTATTCGACTGCAAACGCATTTTACACATTTTTCGCGAAACGTAAAGAGTGATTGATGGATATTTCGCCAAAAACTCAACGCATGGCTGGGCGCATTTAATTTGATGTTTTTCTACAGAAATTTCTTTGTCTGGTTATGAAAATTGTGTTTTCTATTGAAATAACGAGTTTTATTTTTTATTTCGGCTTAAATTTTTTTTTAAACTAACACATTTCAAACCTTTTATAATTTTAGGAGGAAGTTAGGTACTATGTAGAAATCATACATATGATGCAGAAAACCTTTGCGCTGAGGCACAAAAATTAAGGCTCCGCAACCGGGTACGAAAAGAAGAAGATGGAAAGTTGCGAAATTACGAATGTTAGAGGAGCGCGCTAACATTTACAGTGACCACGGACGTACAAACAGTGACACAATCGATGCGAAAATTGCGAAAATGTTTAACAAAACACGACTCGTTTAAAATAAAGCAAAAATCTCGTGGGGAGTATCTTAAGTATCATTTAGAGAAACATTGTGAATTTTTTCACAAATATAATTTCTAATATAAAAGAAACAGACTTGTTTTTAATAATTTTTGGTGCATACTGCAATTTTTTTCTGTAATTTGCGTTTCGGCTTGGGCAGCATCTAGACATTATCTTAAAAAATAACATATATTTTTTGAAGAGCTTAAAAACTTCAAATTTTTAAGGGAGATATGTAAGAAATCGGTAGAGATTCGGGTTGCCAAGGCAAGGACGATGAGTTCCGGCGTCTTGAAATTTGACCAGCTGTTTCTGTCACCAATTACTAAGCCAATTTTTTACATTAACTTCACCTAGGAGGCCCTGAGGAAAATAGTTTCTTTCAGGGCTTATGTCATCCTTGAAGATCCTAGGTGGAGGGTCTTTTTTGAGGAGAGGAAGGAGTGAACATGGGTCTTGATAAGTGGTCTTGTTATTTTAATTATATGAAATTCCCTCGATAGAAAAAAGCGTAAAGTATTCTCCGAAAATAATTAAAAACATATTTATTCTGTTATTTAACATGTTATGGGTATGAAAAAATTCACAGTAAATATTTAAATGCAATATAAGTATTTGTTGAGAGATTTTTTTCTCTATTTTAAATGATTCGTGTTTTATTAAACATTTTTACAATTTTCGCTTAATTATTATCGTTTTTAATATTAACGCGCTCCATCTAACATTCTTGTTTACATATCTCGCCTTCTCTTTCTTTTTGAACGCTTACTACCGGGCCTCGATATATTTGAAAGGTATTTCAATTGTAATGTGCATTTATTCAGTAATTCACACATAAAATATAATTCCCTCTTTAAACTTTCAAGTTTCAAATCCCATGGATTTAGTCATTGTTCCATGAAATGCCTGGAATATTTCCATTCTTGACCAGCCATTATTCAATATCCCATTCACAATGGTTTGTAGCATTTCTACCATACTTCTGTTCCGAATATAATATATTAAGTATATCCTGGAATAACAACAAACAGTCTCTCTTCTCTACTGTAATAAATTTCTCACCTTTCAAAAGCTTTTGTTAGAAATTTTCTGCCAGTCTTCCCCCAAACGCGCGCCTGCCGATGCGAAATACTTCAACAATTATTTTATTATATTATTTGATGTTTATTGTGTTATCCTACGTATATCTCACGTTTAAATTATTTTTTTTCTTAGACTTTTCTCATTTTACCATTTTTGCTTAATTTCGATGTGTAGAGCCCTTTACTCATAACTTTCGCGTCTATGTCATCTTTTACTAATTATTTCTATGCGTTTTTGCCTTTGATCTCATTTGTCTGTGGCCGCACTGTCGTTGTGTATAAAACATCTTAATTCAGTTCTGCTAACTGATTCTACAAATTAAAGACCCAGTGCTCAGATTAGAATCAATCTCTCTGTAAACTTAGTATTCTTCTGAATAAAATTAAAGTTACGATAGTATCCAAGTAAATGACAAGTGTTTTACTTACAAAAAGGATACATCTCTATACGTTTCCTTTGGCGTGGAGAAGAAAAAGTCCACGAAGCTGCTCACTTTACACCTGACGGCGGATTGTCGGGAGACCACACTCTGGGACACCACACAATATTTATTTAAATTTTAACTGTAATATTTAAATGAAGACAATATTAGCGATACTCTGAAACGGAAGAATCAGAAAAAAAGATACATTCTCATCTAGGAATCGAACCCAGGACTTTAACCTTGCCGGGCGGTGCTCTACCACAGAGCTAATGGGACCATATCCGATTCAGTCATATTTAACTGTATCATACTTCGACCAAGAACTACCAACACAAAATTTTCTTAACACATATTTTTATTGGCTGCTTTGTGTATGATTGCAAGATTCATCCCGAACTAAATGCTACCTAGATAGTGTCTTGGATAAATTTATCCATTTTTATTTCAATATGCGACATCTCTTGACTTTTCTGCAAGTCTAGGATATATTTGAAGAATGATATATTTATGAAGAATGAATTCGTACGTCCGTCGCTCCTGGAAAAACTGACCCCCAGATTCCCCACCCACCCGTGATTCCATTTCCTTCCAAGAACTTCCTGTCCTTTCTTTCCCTAAAAAGACTCTACACAGCATCCCCTACGATAACATAGGCATCAAGAGAAATTTTCCTCAAGAGCCTCCTGTGTGGAGTTAAAAAAAAACAATCCGTTTCAATTTTGAAAATGACACTTTAATTCAAAACAAATCCGAGAGTTCATTGAATCCGTCTGACAATCACTCACAGGGTGATGTCAGTATGTTTGATGATACCTGTGTACACTTTAAACGTTTTTTTTTTTAAATATATATACGCTATAGGTTTTTTTAATGCTACTGTTGTAAAATTTTATGATCTTTTTCGGTGATTGATTTTAACTAGAGTCTGCACCTCTTCAGAATCCTCGCACATTTCTGTTTAATTTGCAAATGTTAACGGGTGTAATTTGCCGCTGGAGGCAATTTATTTTCGAATTTAATTAAAATTTGATGTTTATTTATCACTTTTCATGTAAATTATTGAATTTTGATTGGCAATAATTGGTAAAATTAGAGACGTTTTACGAGACCAGTCTCACAGCTGCCTCGCATTCTTTATGACGTTTCGTCATTTATATTTAGTTAGTTTCTTTATTTCGTTTGGCTTTTTGGAAAAAGTTATTAAACTCTTGCTTTACAATCAATTTGATATTGTTTATGCCCCATAGTTCATTGTGGAATGACTTTGCCATCTGAAAATAGCTGCGATTGTTTAGAAATTCCAAATAGAAAATGCTGTCCAAATTTCATCTGCCAGAGATCATTGAAAGTCGTGATTGTGTGACAATTGATTATAGCAATATGAAATGACGTTTTAATGACAGTAGGTGTAGGTATGTGAAAATAAGTGAAATGATAATAACTTCTTTGTCTAACTAAATATGTTTTTTTAGTTTCGTCTGAAGTAGTAATTACATTGGACAGGATAAAACCGACCGATTTTAAAAACTTCATCTTTGTCGGCGTTCAATATTTTAATATGCTGCTGAGAAAATATATAGCTTTTGCCAGTGTTGTTTTTTTGTTTGATGCTGGCAGTTTTAAGTCATTAGGTAATGCGTTGTATTTCGTATGTGCGACATATTGTAAGGAACTAATTCCAAATTTAGTAGTGTGAGTAGATGATAGGTGCATTTGATTTTGTGATCGTGTTTTGTGCTGGTGTATATCGGAATCAAATGCTGGTTTAAAGAGGATTGTTGAATTATTTGTAGAATGGCAGTTGTTTTGCTATATTGGGCAGAATCGTAAAGGGAAGTATTTGTGTCTGTGAGTGTGAGTATATATCTTGTATATATCTTTGACACGTGTATCACATGGTATATGGTATATATTCCTTATTTGAATTGCATGTGTACTAACATCTGAAAGAATCTTTCATCTGTTTTCAAGAACTGTATTTTATTTTGAAATTCGTTCAGAAACAGCGATTTTATCTGAAATCAAATATAATGTGAAAATATTTTCCACGAAATCTGTATTCTGACAGTTCTCCTAAGATAAATACATCGCAAAATGTCAGACTTCAGGTCTAACTAACTACTCTAACTACTCATAGGTACCTACTCGAAACCTGTCTGTCCCCAGAAACTTTTGCACCATCTTTTACTTATATTAATGTTATTCGCCCGAAGCTCTCGCCATATTGATAAAATTTTCGCGGAAAAATTCGAGTGATCTTTGCCGGTCTATAAAGGCTCGTGATTTCACCCCTTCCTCTTTCCTTTACCCCTCCCTTCCCCCCTCCCTTCTCCCTACCTGTTATCCACCGCCTGCTCTTTGCAAATAGTATGTCACAGGCACATCGAGACTTTCTACTGCGTATTGAGGACATCACTATGATATGACTCGATATGAGAAGTATTTTCACAGAGAGAAATATCTACAAAAACTTTTTTTTGTGAGTTTTAAGTGAATAATCACTCGGGGTTAATGGTTTATGATAATCTTTAAATTCGAATTCAATTAACTGCTAGATATGAAGAATAAGTAACTTCATAGTAGGTGGGGAAATACGTGACTATGCAGATCTGGTCAGCAAACACGGCTATAGCCATTTCAAGCAACGTTTCAATTCTAAATGGTGGTCTTACACCAGGGCGACACTGAGGGTATCTTCCACTCTGGAACGTGTCGCAAATCGACTATTGCACTTTCTGTAACTTTTCGGTCACTAGACAATTGAAGATATTTTATAAATATTTTGACATCTAGCTATGTCTTGACTTGATTTGCTTTCAAATATCATCCTTTACTCTTATAATTACCGTTGTTTTTATTTTTTATTTCATGTTGTATTGTTGTAAATTGTACGTAAGTCCTTAATAAATAAATAAATTAATTATAAAATAACACAAATTAATCAAATCAAATTGATTTGCGCACGCCGGGATTTCAATCCGTGACCTTCGGATTGCTAGTCGAAACCGTGTCCCTCGACCACGGATGCTGGAGACTTTATAGAAGTCATTGCAGGTGCATTCAACGTTTTTATTTGCTATACCATCAAATACGATTATTGCGCTATATACCACGTTGAGAGTCCTGCATTTTTACATACGTTACGTTTATTTTATCTTCTGGGAGTTTACTCTGTAATTAATTAATTATTGTTTAAAAACTATATGCATCTCCCTTTAACGCATGTCCCCTCTTCCTCCACCATATCTGCTATCCAAATTCCTGTCCCTATCTGACAGTGTATGGCTAATATACTTATGTGCGCAACATTTACAACAATAATTTATTGTGCAAACAGTCCTTTAAAGCAACCTGTGCAAAGATCTCTCAGTGCTTTTAATATCGACTCTGTTAAAGCAATTGTTATAAGTTATTACTAATTGGTCGTTTATTTTATTTCCCAACAAAAAATAACTCCCTTGCAACAGATTGATTCTCTTACAATTAAAAGAAGAAAAAAATGACTACGATATCACTTAGGGGTATTTCGTTAGTAATCCGTTACAGTCGATTAATGCAAACCCATTAAATTGCTCCCAGATTGAGTGGCGCCCTTCTGCATCTGCCTACCCCTACAAAACCAACGACTTTACTTCCATAAGTGTCAATTGTTGCACCTTTATTTACGCTACCTTTGCAAAAGGTAACCGAACCCTAACACCCGCATATAATGAAACTAATTGTGTTGACTACCTGGTCCGTTGGTTCATTGTTTGGTTGGTTGGTTTGACCAAAGGCTTCCAATCTATGGATTCCATCCATTTCCACTTACAAGGACAATGGAGTCGCTCACGGATATTTCTGAAGCGTCTCACAACGGGTGTCCTGAATCTTTCCAACAATTGAATAAAATATCCTTTTCATTGTGTGTAAGAAATTCGCCGTGTGACGATATTATTGGTTTGCGAGGGTATTTCGAAAGGGTCTCTGTTATTTTTAACTATTTGGAGATATCTCGATAGTAATAAAACATTTTACCGGACACTTTCTTTTGATTTATATACGTGAATTATTTGATATGCTAGGGTGAATTTAGGCGCCGTTATTTCAAACGTTGTTCTCTAAAGGGCTTGGGCGAAGGAACGAATAAAATATAAGCAAAAAATGATGAATTATTAGGGTTCTACGACAACAATGATTCTTTAAAATGATTAGTAGTTGAAATTCGATCATGTGCGAACCAATTTTTGCACGAAAACTACAGAATTACCGAATTTTCTTTATTTTAAGAGACAGTTAGATTTCCTTCCCGGTTTCGCCCGAGTTTCATCAAACGATTCAATAATATGAAATAAGTAACGTCCTATACTGTAAACCGGCGTTACTTTGCATCACTTTTTAGTATCTACTTTTTCACGAAATGAGTAATATTTTTGAAATTCAATGGTCAGATATTATGAGGGAGGTATGAACTTCAATTTTTTTGTAGTTTTAATTACATTAGCTCCACAGGAAACCCTCAGGAAAATAATTCCCCTCAGAGCGTATATCATCTTTGGGGATGCTGTGTGGAGGGTCTTTTTAGGGAAGGAAGGAGAGGAAGTTCTGGGAAGGAAAAGGGTATTATGGGTGGGTAGAAATCTGGAGGTCAGTGTGCCCAGGAGTGACGGACTTATGAATCCACTACGGTGCAAGGCAATGTTCCGAGAGAGTACGGCTGGAGAAGTCAAAGGGACTCCCTCAACCATTCTCTCCTGATCCAGCATGACGTGCAGCTGGTGGGCAGACACATTCGCTGCCAAGACCCGGACAAACATCAACCCCATGAACCCGGGAACCCCTGCTGAATCACAGCGAACCACTTGGGGTGACCTATGGCAGAGGTGTTGGTTATATAATAAATGGTTCCCGAGGCGGCGGTACCCATACTTGCCTCCCAATTTACCTAATATCTCATTGGATATCGCTACTGATGCAATGTAATGCCATAAAACTCCTTAGCACTTAAGGCACCCCTAGGCTTCATTCTTATTAATTGTTGTATGTCAAATTCCCCCATAAGATGCAAAGAAGCCCCGTTTTACGGTAAAGTTAAATTGTTTTTTCAAGGCTCCATATTTCATGATGGATATGATGTAGCAAGCTAAAAAATAGTTGCGTAGACCTTTAAATTGCATACATTAAAACCAGTGCAAATTTCATGACGCAAGAGCGGAACTTTCGAGAGATTTTCAGCTCCAGAAACAATAACATGAACAGAGTTTCTGCTTCGTTTAGGACTTTTTTATGTGTAAACCTAACAAGAGTCCCGGCTGCTCCCGTCTGGAGCTAGTGAGACTATTGCGTCCCCAATTGGGGTATGTTGTGATGCTGAATGTAGTGGCGAGGGGAAGGAGATGAGGAAGTGACTACCATACACGAAGTCGAGAAAATAGTCATATTGTTTGTATTAATTCTTGAGAATAGGTAGTGTTACCTTTTACAGAGATTATTATTATTATTATTATTACGAATATGATAAATTTCTAAGTATAATACAAAATAATTGCAGGTATAAAGTGCGGGACAATGAAGTAAGCGGCTTATACCTCCTTTATGGAGTGTTAAACCTGCGCCTGGCACCGGTTCCGGGAAGGACTCACACCTTATACCTTCCACTTCCCCTTCTGTCAATCATTATATTATTATTATTGTTATTAATGCTTATGTTAATGACGTCTCGGAAGCGCTAGAGAAGTGGTAATATAAACGATAAATGCCTTTTCTAGGCGGATTCTGAGAAAAATAATGATATCATCGATAAGGTGTTCAATAAACCAATAATAAATAATTATATATTTTCCTTTGTCGTAAAAGGAAGCCACAAGCCGAAAGTGTATGTATTCTTAGTGTGCCTTATAGCGCTACGAATATAGGTAATGGGCATAAAAATCGCTTGGTAAAAAGAGTCTAAAGGTGACGATTTCAAGCGTAAAAGTGCTTTTTTATTTATTTTGTGAATACTTTTACAAGAAATAAAATAAGTTATCCCTGTTTAACGTGGGATGACATTTCGAAAACCGCGTGAAAATTACTTTGATGAGTTCTGGTCAAATATTCATATATTTTTTTAATAAACAATGTGATTATTATTAGTGAAATTTCTGTTTACCAGATAATATATCTTGTTATACGTGTATATGACGTGAGAATATCGTAAAAAGTTTTTCTAGAATAGCTAAGTAACTAACTGAATAAAAAAAAATCTTTCATTTTGAAAACGAATTTCAAAAATGCATATTTATTCAAATGTAAACTGATTTTATTATTTCTACACAAACCTGAATATATACCCAACATGAAAAGAACAATTCAAGTGAGTTTTCAAAGAAATAATGAACTTTATAATCTTTAGAAAATATAAAATATCGTTATTTCCGCAATTGACAGCTGCTAGAAGTGACGCGCTAATAACCTAGAAAATTGATTTGAAATCATTCAGAGTGGCTACAATGATCAAATAGATAGTCGGTCCTAGATTGATATCGGCGCAAGCGATTCTGAGGTTGTTTTTCATAGAGTTTCTTTATACGTAAGGATTAAAATCGCATTTAAAAAAATATATTATTTTTACCCGGACGCCGGCCGGCCAAAAGGAAAGTTGGTACTTTGGAGGAAACAAACATACGTACATTGTGTGTCTTATCTTTTTTCTCACCATTATTCAATGTGTTAGAAAGAGCTGCAGCATTATTGCGATAAGAAACGTATGTTTATTGCCTTTTTTGCGTCGTCGCCGTTCCGTAAACATGGTAATATTGAAAGCGCCTAAAACCAAGCTGTTTCTGCTGAAACTGCCAAGAGATTTGAATAAATTATTTAAGGCTTCAGAAAATACGCTCCAACGTGAAATATTATAACCCAGGGCTTCCCAAACTTTTTTCAACTGTGACGCCCTTGGGAAGTTGCCATATTTTGGCGACGCCCCCCCCCCCCCCCGGTAACTAAAAATCTAAGCCCCCCGCCGCTCATTTGTACCAAGCGTAGTATTTTGAAGCCCCCCCCCCCCTGAACGGGTCACGTAGTATGGGTACGTTACCTAATAACAATTTGTCAGAAAAACTCCAAATAGTATCTAAATTTTTTTATTAGAAAATAAAGAACACAACATAAAAACAAAAATGGAAGCAAACAAAAAAGATAAAAAAGCAATTTTTTCTTTGGTATTAATGAGAAGGATGTGCTTGCTTTTCTGAGCATAGTTTCTCAAAACGAGGTTTAGCACTAGCCCCCGCTCCCACCGGCAGCCGCATCATCACAATGTGCGTGGCGCTCACTTGAGTCGGTCGCGTCAACATCGACAGCCAACCTATTAGCGTCTCCCACACGCACACTTCAGAGCGACCGAGTCCCGCGCCACTTCAGGCGCAGAAAAGTAAAGACCGATAGGTTTACAGCGCAGTTCACTGTGAGACTTTTCTGCGCGGCGGCCTGAAGTGGCGCGGGACTCAGTCGCTCCGAAGTGTGCGTGTGGAAGACGCTATAAAGATTGCCTCACGACGCCCCTGGGATGATCGCGCGGCGCCCCGGGGCGTCGCGACTCACAGTTTGGGAAGCCCTGTTATAACCTAACATTTGATTTATTTTTTCACCGCGCTTCACTCATCTTTAACATGACATACAGTGAATTCGACTTATTTAACACAGCACCTAACATTTTCAAATCTAAAATGAATAAATAACATTTACACATATTTAGACAGAATAGATCTATCCCTTTCCCCTTCCTTCCACCATCCCATCCACATAACCTAATTTAACTATTTTTCTTTATACCTACGCACTTAATAATTTAATATACATCAGTGAAAACCTGTTATTGGTTAAATTTTTATACATATGTATTTCATCAAACATTATTGTTATAAACTGTTGGTTTTCCAAATAAAATAAAATAAAAATAATAAAATAATATCCGTTCTTTAGAATTTTCAAGTACAAGCTACAACGTGCTACGTCGCTAAATAATGCTACGTTATAAATTCATCCCACAAAATGAAAATTCACTTCGGGGTTCTGAAGTACTCTAAAATTGTTCCATTAAATTCATGACCACGACAGCAATCTCTCCCTGATATTACATTTTAATGTAGCTTAAATGATTCTGTCTTTAATGGAAACATAAATCCACATTAAACTGCTGTTAGATAGTTATAATTATTCCATTGGAAACGCAAACGTTTTTTTATCTATTTTTTTTTTAATGGCTTGATGTTATTCACATAAAATAGAAACACACATGATGTCATGATGCGCCATCAATTTTCCTCAAAATCGTTCACCCATAACTATCGAATATCGCACATCTATGTTTTTTTTTAAAATTAGCTCAACACAGGAGGCCTCGAGGAAATACATTCCCATCAGGGCATCTTTGGGGATGCTGTGTGGAGGGTCTTTTTGAGAAAGGAAGAACGGCAAAGGTACGAGGGGTGGTTAAGAATATGGGGGTCAATATGTCCAGGAGTGACGGAAATATGAATGCCTCCCTGTCATCTTTGGCGGTGCTGTGTGGAAGGTATTTTTAGGAAAGGAAGGAGAGGAAGTTCTGGGAAGGAAAGGTATAAGGTGTGGTAAGGATCTGGGAGTCCATTCCTATGTCATCTTTGGGAGTGCTGTGTTGAGGGTGTTTTTAGGAAAGGAAGGAGAAGAGGTTCTGGGAAGTAAAGGTGTGAGGAATGGGTAGAAATCTAAGGGGTCAGCATGTCCAGGAGCGACGGACATATGAATCCATCCCTCCCACTGCGGTTATTCGATGTTCCGTGAAAAGACGCATCCGCCGCCAGGATCCGGACAAACCTCCCACCCCCAGAATTTTACACGATGTGGTGCATCGCCTAAGCCGACTTCTATCATTTTACCCCTTCGGTGGATTGGAGAGACAAAAGACTCTAGTTCTAAATTAATGAAGGTAGTTGCATAACAGAGTTTTGGTCCTTGAGTACCAGGAAAGCAGAGGTGCAGAAGAGAGGGGAGAAACGGCTGGAAAAGAGAACGAGAGACAACTCAGAGAACGAGATATCTACGACTCAGAAAGAAAGTTAGCAAGAAGTAAAGTATTTTCCGTGAAAAGCAATTTCCTCGTCCGCGAGAATGAATTATTGTCCCCTGCGCCGGAGACGAGAATCTGGAATGAGAATCTGGAGTGTCTTCGGAAAACTTTCCTCTTCTTATTTTTCTTTTAAGATTACTGATGTCGTTTCCGTGTTCTAGGTAAACTTGCGAAACCTATAAACTACTAAAATTAAATATTTTAAAATTAGAAAAGTACTTGTACGTACGCATATAAGAAATATGGCTAAGATTTTATCTCTTACAGTTTTCCTTGATTAACTTTTTTTCTCTCTTATAAAATTATTCACAAAATAAATAAAAACCACATTTGCGTTAAAATCGACCTTTCTACGAGACTTCGTTTGCCGTGCAATTAAACCAACTAACTATCTAACCATCACGCCGTTTCCCGCAGGGGTAGGCAGAGAGGACGGACCGCCAAACAACTCGGTCTTGGCACACACTCTTTGCCTCACTCACATTCATGCATCGTCTCATACATACTCTTCTATTATTCTGACTCTTGACATGTCTCGGCACAAGTATCTAATTCACTTGATCGTACCCCGACTTCTTCTACCATTCATATTTGCGTCATATATTCTTCTTACACTATTTTCTTCGTTCATTCGCTCTACATGCCCAAACCATATGAGAGTCCCTTTCTTAATCTTACTCATTATGCTTACATCAGCCTTGCTAGCGTCGCTTCTTTTGACAGTCTTTTATTAGCGCCAACGGCATTCATTCCTCCATTAATGAAGTTACCTGCATTTACCCTGCTTTTAATATTTCTACCAGCCTTCGCATCTCTCGTAAACACACTTCCCAGATAAACAAATTCATCCACCTGGTCCAAATATTCATTCACAACTATACTTTTACACTGTTTTTATACTCTCTCTTTCAAACACCGTGACTTTAGACTTACTTACATTCATCACTCATTCTTCATACATAGATACTTCGTTCATGATAATTATAATATAACCCACTAATAATATACACTCTTTTGGCTTGTGTATTCTTCTTCTTGATGTGTTCAAAACAATCTAATCCACGACCAATAAGCTTGCACACATTTTACCTCTAACAAGAATCGGTTTATGCCTCACCGGAGAGTCGAGAGAGGCGATGAATTGTTTGCAATTCAGTGGGCGGTTCTGCCGATAGCCAACATGTCTGAGTCCGTGTATTGGACCACTTACCTACCTGTATTCTGGTGCTGTACACTCACTATGCGTAATACCAACATGTTGGCAATAGCTACAAGTTATTGGGATGGTGATTAGTAAAAGGAGACCACGTGTGTCGTGTGCATGAGTCACGTTATCAAGATCATCGATTCAGTTTTATTCGACTTTATTATTCCTAGTAAATGGTGCTGAAGCAGAGAGCGACGTTATAAGCTCCATTTCTGTTACTTTTATTGTTTGTGAGATAAATGCAGACTTTAGAGATGTATTATAAGGTAACCGGTCAACTCAGAATGAAACCCACTCAGAACCTCTTCAGAAAAAAATAATTAAAAGTGATGATTAAAGATTTTAAAAATTGGTTAAATAGGTTACGTTAGATTAGGGTTGAGGGTTTTTTCATCTCTTTTAATGACTTCAAAGAGGTGTTGAGTTCACTTGATTCTAAGTTGGCATAGAACCGTATTACAGTAAAGGCTACAATAAAGAACAAGTCAAATGTTGGATAAATATACAGAAAATAATTCCCCTCAGGGCCTGTGTCATGTTTGGAGATGCTCTGTTTTTTAGCTAATGAGGCTATGGCATCCCCAAAATGGGACATGTCGTGAGGCTGAAGGTAGTGGGGAGAGGAAGTATATGGAGGAGAGGAAGGTAGGGAAGTATCTGGTCTCCAAACTCGGCTAAAGCTATTTCAAAATTTCAATTTTGTATGGTGGTTTTACATTAGGGCGATACTTCCACTCTGGAACGTGCCGCAAATACACTGTTTATTTTTTTATTAGTTAATTGTGAAATACATATCACAAATTAATTAAATAAAATGTTATTTTATCGAAGGAAGCAAATACTTTGTGGTGTGACATTATATATTAAATGAAGAAACACACTTTGTAAAACACCACTTTATTAGAATTAATAATTATTTGACAGCCAACCAGGTTTCGCTTAGCTCAAGCTTCATCAGGGCTATTATAATAAAATGTGCTTCTTAAAAAATCTCAAAAATAAAATTATTGTTTTTTGTTGCCTTATAAAAGTGTTTTATATGTAAATAAAATTTATTTATTTACAATATATTTTTTTAAAATTACAAATGATTACATTATGCAAAGTTAAACAATAATTCATTATTAATCTACCACTCCATAAATTGAGCTCAAGGAGCTCGTGTTTATTATGTTATCTATTCTTAAATAATTATTGATTTTATTTTATAAAAATTATATTTAATATACCACTCTTTGTATTGTTTTTGGCTATAGATACTTATTTGTGTATATACTTGTTTGTCTTTTGTCATTTTTGTTAATTTTAATTTTATCCTGACGAAGTTATAATATACATTTATTTGCGCACCACTCGATTTGAATCCGCGACTTTCGAATTACTAGTCGAGACCGTTACCCCTCGACCAAGGAGACCGCTGAGGTGTAAATTTAATAATGTAAACCTTCACTAATTTCAACAGTTCTCTGTATGGAAGAGATAGAGACAAAGTTGTTGCAAAATAGTTCTTCACGAATTGGAACTTCTTCTATTTCTACTAGATATTATGAACATTATCATATCTAACATCAGGATCAAATTGTGCATATATATGTATAATTTATGCAAACATTATAGGATAGGTAGGTCATATAAAAATAACGTAGTATTTATTCATCGGATCTGGGAAATTCCGTATTTGTTCGTGTTTTGATTTCGAAATACGCCCTAGATTTTACGATAGTACTCACGTGCTTGTATTTTTATTGTGACGTCAGCAATATACCTTTTTAATAATTTATAGCAAGGGTATTTACATTTTAAATACGACAAAATGCTTCCAAATTTTCTCTCGGGGACATTTTCATTTTGTATTTTGTGGCAAATCCCCTCTCATTTTATTTATGCTCTATGCTTTTAACATAAAATATGATTTTATAAATTAAATAATGTAGTACGATAAAGCAATCAAACATTGAAATCGAATCAATTCTATTGCAAATTGCAATTTGTTTGCACTAATTGCAAGTATCGTAGCACAAACTATGAATACCGCTAAAAAGGTGTGGAAGATTTAAAGTTTGTTTTTTGATTCTGATCATTGTACTAAATATGTGTAGTTTTTAATATTTTCGTTCATCAATATTGATTTGAAAAGCCGCATATTCCGAAACGGTTCCAAATGTTTTGTTGGCTTATTTTAATTTTCTTTCGATTATTTAAAAACCTCTTTTTTCCGAATTTTAAATGAAATGCAAAATATCAAAACAAAACTATTTCTTTAAATCAAAAACAGTAAAAATGAGAAAAGAAACTTTAAAAAGCTCTACTGCAAATCTACAAAATCGCACTTCCGACATTGTTCTTCGGGACCATCGACATACACAGTGATCCTCTAATTTTGGACGTCAATTGCTCAAAATTCTGCTTTAAGTGTTGGGAATAGGTTTCAGGGTGGTTTTTCTGGTTTGATGTAGACAGTGACCTTCCTCATTTGAAGGTCAAGTGTGCAAAATTTCATCAATCTCAGAATAAAACTGTATACAAAACAAACCCAAACTAAGACACTCTTCTTTATGTATTTCGAGAGTGATCTCAGTAGGTTAGCAACGCCGGCTGTGATCGTCCCAAATGTAGGTTCCGTATCACCGTCACCTGGTATACAATACCTACCCAATAGCAGCTTGTTGGTACTTGTAGCGGTGAGTCACCTTTAAACAGGTATTTCTCTACTATGGCGTCATCTCCTCTCACTGCCAGAGCTGTGTTGGGTTTGCAAATGATCTTAAAATCAGAATCAATCAGTATCATTGCCATTATTTAGTATTTTATAAATTTTATATGTACCTATATGTATAAGTCCCCGGCTTTACACGGCTAGACACATATTTTCATTACATATACAAAACATATTCAAACGAAAAAAATAAGTAGAAAAATAAAATAAAATATAAAACGTCCTTAAAAGTGCTTTTTTAGTTTTAAATTTACTTTAATTTCCACTCTTCAATATGATTATTTTTATTCATTTTTAATTTAGATTTCACCATATTTTTATATATTTTTTTAAAGATTTTTTTCATTTACTCACAAATAATTGCCCTAAAAGCATGAAATCTTAAAACCTTTAATCACCTATGTCATATAATTTAAAGGAAAAATAAATAAAAAGTAGCTTATATCCGTACTAGATATTTGCAATACCTTTTGATATCAAAAATATTTTTTTAGTTTGGTTGGGTATTGTGATCTCAAATTCAGAATTAAGATATGTATGAAACGGGCCGCGCAAACGTTACTCGCAAGGATGTACTTGACTTACTTTAACCATTGATTCCTGACATTATTTAGAGTAAAAAAATGGTAATGAATTTTTGGTGTCCGGTGACATTTTTTATGTTTTTTTTTCAACTTAAAACATCTCCTGTAACTATCGGACAGGTAGGAACGGGTGAAGGGTTGGGAGGTTACTCGGCTGATTGACCAGTTACGACATGTGAAAGTTTTTTTTGGTTTGGTTATGAAGAAAAAATAACAAAAAAGCATCAAAAGCCAACGGAGACCAAAATACTCCAAATGGTGTCTGGAATTAATCAGGAATGATGTAAAGTAGGTCAAGTACCTCTTTTAACATTCTGTATACCTACATTGTATAGTTAAACTGATGTTTTTATTTTATTATGCATATAATAATTATCTAATCCATTGTTTTCCTTTTCGTTTCAGGTAAGTTGTCGAAGATTTTCTCTTAGGCGTTATAAAAATGTGCAGAAACCAACGCATCGTGGTGAGTAAATTATAAATTAATTAGTGAAAAATGTACATTGTATTAGAACAATATGACAGAATCTACTCTTTATTATTTACTAGCAGACCCGGCCACACGTTGCTGTGGCTAACGAAACACAACGCCATTACCTAACCTTTATAAAATCCACACCATCCGCTTGCCAGCTGCCCGCTGCCCGCTGCCCTCTACCTGAATTGAATATTTGACATTTAAACCTTCCTCTTGAATCACTCTATATATTGGTGAAAACCGCATGAAAATCCGTTGCGTAGTTTAAAAGATCTAAGCGCACTTATATTTTGAGCGACTTCATTTTATACTATGTAATAATGCCTCAATTGAATATTTGAATTTCTCGGCTTCTCTCTGCTATAATAATCATGTTTTATACATATAAACCTTCCTCTTGAATGACCCTATCTATTGGTGAAAACCGCATGAAAATCCGTTGCGTAGTTTAAAATATCTAAGCGCACAAACATTTTGAGCGACTTCATTTCATACTATGTAATGATGAATATTTGAATTTCTCGGCTTTTCTCTACTATAATAAGCATGTCCCTCCACACAGCATCTCAGATGACATAAGCCCTGAGGGAAATTTTTTCCTCGGGACCTCCTGTGTGGAGTTATAGTAAAAAAAATGTAATACATGTAAACCTTCCTCTTGAATAACTCTATCTATTGGTGAAAACCGCATGAAAATCCGTTGCGTAGTTTGAAAGATCTAAGCGCACATCCATTTTGAGCGACTTCATTTTATACTATGTAATGATTTCATATTTTCATTGTTTTTAAATTTTAAATAACCTGAGGGGCGATTCTGTACCTTTTATGGGTACGGAAATCGGCTGTCAAATTTGTGTGATTTTCTACGACTTTCAATATTTAATTACTTTGACGTGAGCTTACTGTGACGTGACCGATGTCACCTGTTAGATGTCGCATATTTTAGTACAAAGCTTTTAAAACACGACTTACTGTAAGTATACTTATTTATTCATTTAATGTTCGTTTTAAGTTGTTTACCATGGATTTGACATTTGCGAAGTTTCGTTTTAATCTATGCGCATGAATTACTTACCACCAAACATTAAATGAATAAATAATCATGTACATATGGTGTTTCAGACTTGTTAATATCGGCGGCAACTGATATTACCCATAGAAAAAGCAATTGAAAGTCATAGAAAATCACACAAATTTGACAGCCTATTTCGTATGAAATCTTTTACGTATCCACAA
Source organism: Limnephilus lunatus (assembly GCA_917563855.2). Lineage (NCBI taxonomy): Eukaryota > Metazoa > Arthropoda > Insecta > Trichoptera > Limnephilidae > Limnephilus > Limnephilus lunatus. The sequence goes on along the minus strand of OU830593.1, from coordinate 2,071,353 downwards.
AAGATACAGAATCGTTCCTATGGGTTCGAACAAAACCCCCTCAACCAAGGCCAGAACACTGAATCAATTGGTTAAGGTGGTTTTGATTCGAATTTCAAATCATTCGTGATGTACTCGATGCAATTATGTTTTGACGCTGAAAAAAAATGTTGGACTCGTCTATAACAATTTGTTTTAACGGAAACATGCAATTTTGTTGTAAGCTGTTCGTGGAATGATTTGCGCCGATGATTTTGTATGACTTTAGACTATTCATCGCCGCTTTCCTTTCAAAATGGCAACTGTCACGATAATGGCGTTCGTAGAATTACCGCGTTTTAATATCATTACGTTTGCCGGCGTTGTCGGTTTTACTGCGAATATTTTGATGCAACCCGGCTATGACAAATTTATGAAAGGGCTAAACATTGATGTAAAACTCTATGGGGTCAACCATTGATAATAATTATATTCTAATTAGAATTCTTGAGCATATATTATTATATTTTACTAGCGAGTTTCCGGCATGCGTTGCAATGCTCCCTATTCCCACTCCCTTATCCCACTTCCCCTGTTCCTTGAACCCCTCCGCATTCCCCTCCCCCCTCCGGCGTTCCATGCATTCAGTCCCGGTATTTTTTTTTATTTTCAAACAGCTCGCGTGCCACCCTATTGCAATTTTTTATACAAATTTCACCAATGCCAGAGCTGTAAAAACCTTCGCGGGCGTACTTACAACAACTCACCAAACATTCATCGCAATCGGATGAATGGTTAAGGAAATAATTTCATAATGCCAGAGCTCACCATTTTACATAGAAATCATCGCGGGCGGGCGCACAACAACTCACGAAAGTTTCATCGCAATCAGATGAATGGTTTAGGATACAATTCCATGACGCCAGAGCTCACTATTTTATATAGAAATCATCGCGGGATGCGTTTGCCCACCAACTGCGTGGAAGGCAGGATCGGGAAAGACTGGTTGACGGAGACCTTTTGACCTCTCCAGCCGGACTCTCTCTGAACATCGCCTTACACCGAAGTGAGAGGGATGGATTCATACGTCCACCACTCCTGGATATACTGAACCTTTAGATTCCTACCCACCCCTCATACGTCCACCACTCCTGGATAAATATTTGGCCTCCGTTTGCCAAGCGATTTTTACGTCTATTATCTAAATGCGTGGCGATATAAGACACATAAGAATAAATAAATTTTCGCTTGTGCGGGGTAACAAAATTGTTTTCACTGGGCGTGTCAACACTACAACCAAGTGTAGTATTATCGAGTTTTGACTGTAGCGATTACTGCATGTATGTATTTGCGTTAATTTCCGCGCTTCACCCGAATAACACAGCCGCATTAGCGGGCATGTAGGTCATTTCATTATTTCAGTTCATTATCGTATCCGGGAATAGCGATACAATCATATTCTCGGTACTGAAGCTGAACCCGACACTCAAATTATACGCTTCGTCCATTGCCGAAATTATTATATTTATATTATTTTAATTTTTTTTTTCTGTTATTTTTCATTATTATGTTTAAGTTTTTTATTTTCATAATTTTTCTATCGTCCAGTTGATTAGTCAGACATCTCCAAATACTAAGTTTTAAGATATTGAGAAAAGCAATATTCAGATCCTCACCATAATCCTCACCTCATCTCTTTTATTCTAAATAATATGTTCTCTATAATTATAACATTGATTATTAGTTTATAACACATACTCTAGTATTCTTTACCTAAATACTTGCTTTTATCACTCATACTTTGTTAAATGCACATTCATATTTTGTTATTATTGTAATACTGATAATCTCCTGTGTATACCTACCTCTGTATACTTATAATATCATGTACCTAACACTTGAATGTAAAAGCCATTCTATGGCGTTTTTACAAATAAATAAATAAATCAAATATTATTTACGTATGTCTCTGTTTAACGGTTCCATGCCAACTCAGAATGAAACCAACTCAAAATGAAACCAACTCAAAATGAAACCAAGTCAGAACCACCTCAGAAAGGTCATTAAAAGCTATGAAAAAATAATTTTAAAATAGTCGGTAAGCATAACCTAACTTAACCTATTTAACCAAGATATTTTTTATCGTCACTCTAATGACCAAAGTAAATTAGACTGCCGACAAGAAAAAATCAAGCACCCAGAAATCTCTGATGTACCAGGCCGTCCAACTGTATAACAACATCCCGAATGAAATTACTAAGATAGAAAATATAAATAAGTTTAAAAAAGAATTACGAAAGTATGTCTACCTCAATTATTAATGTCTTTATTTATGTGTAATATTTAAAGAATGATTATGTTTGCCAACCAATGTAAATGTTTATATCTTTATAAAATATTAGCACACACAAAGATGAGCTAGCTTAAGATTAATAAATAAATAAATAAAATACATATTTTCAATGAAATGCACCTAGGAAAAAAACTGCTTTCGGTATACTGTATATACCAGCGTATAAGTACAAAAATCGTCACCTACTATAAAAAGATATTTTTGAAGTCGATTTGAGTTTGATCAGTTTGATGCACAAAAAATTATAATTTCATAACATATATCATTTTGGGGAAACAACTGTCGTGAGATCCACGTCGGGTCACAAAAAAAAGTATAATCTAAACCAGGATATCAGAAAACAGAAGAGTGAACAAGAGTGCTGTACGGTACACTGTCTCCCAAAGGTCAGCGAGTGACTCACATAAAAAAACAGTTCGTATTATAAACTTTAGTGCCAGGATGGCATCACTGCTGGCATAATTTTACATCAGCACAATGGATATATTATTTTATTATGTAATTATTCGTCTTGTTATGTAATGTAAAGTAAGGTCATGGCTGCGCAGAGCATCAGTAAATGTCCCAATATTTAAGATTCAGGAAGAAGAAATAGGTTAGGAAATAGCGGGAAAAAATAGTGAGAAGGTGTAAGGGTGTTAACAGGGCGGGCTTACGTGCTGGGGAGAAGTGACTAATTATTAAGATCCAAGAAGGGTTCAGAAAAGTCAAGATTGGGCGGTGAGAAATAAGAAAATTTAAAAAGAGACAAGAAGAGCCACGAAGCGGGGAGGGGGGGGGGAGGCACTGGAAGAGGCAATAGAAGAGACAAAAAGGGGCGGTAATAAATAAGAACACGCAAGAGAAACTATATGAACCAAGAAGGTGCAAGAAGAGCTAAGAGAAACTAGAAGAAACAAGAAGCGCAAAGAAAAGACATGATAAACCAGGAAGAGCCAAAAAGTTGCAAGGCACTGTAAGAAGAGACAAAAAGAAGAAAGACATAAAAAAGGGAAAAAACAACGGTCAATCAATTTCTTTACTCCTCAGTAGAAAAGGAGATAGAGATTACCAGAAGGGGAGGTAATAAATAAGAATATGCAAAAGAAGACAAGATGCAAGAAGAAATAAGTTGAACCAAGAAGATACCAGAAGAGCGAAGAGAAACTAGAAGAAACAAGAAGAGACGTAATAAACCAGGAAGAGCAAAAAGTTGCAAGGCTCTTTAAGAAGAGACACACAAGAAGAAGGATGACATAAAGAGGAAAATCAATCAATTCCTTTACTTCTTCTACCCATCCTAAATTTCAATAGTGGCTTATTGGGTTGTCATGTATACCGATCGATTAAACTCAAACCTCCTTCCTATCCTCAGAGCACGTGTTTTAAGTCCTCCAACAAATCAGTGCCTCCTGGTGTACCGGCCTCACCGGGATAGGAGTGCTTCTGGCTGGGGGTACATTCGTATCGTATCTTGAAGTAAGTCATGGCTGTGCGTAAACCACCAGCAAATGTCCCAATATTGGCATCCATTTGCGATGCAACCATTCTTGTTATAAATACTACAAACATGACGTATATGTTATTTGTTTGTACGATTATTGCGTTTTAATTATTACTGTATAGCACAATGTAATCCTAGGTGACCTAGGTAATTGCATTCAACAGAAAAGTTGTTTTTTCCATAATTCATGGAATTCCCTATTGCTTGATGCCAACTCACTATTTATACCAGTGACACAACGATCCTCACTTTTATGTTTACAATTAGTTATTTATTTATATTGCTTCAAACATATTATTACCTTTGGGATGAGAACAGATATTCCCAGGTAACCGAGCGGTGTTTTGTCCAAACAAACGTATTCCCCCCAATCTCTATCTGGATTTTGACACCAGTTCAGATGTATTTTTTAATAAAATATAGTTATCGACCACTAGCGTGTCAGTACGTTTTGCTTTTTTGAGAGGTTACTTCTTATAGAAGTTAGGACTCGTTAAATTCCCTGATTTGAACGCCATCAATATATAAATCAGATAATGTATTTAAAAAAATCAAAACTTACATACCTCCTCACCTTCCGTTTTCCCATCTCCTTCTCCTCCTCACTACCTTCAGCCTTACAACATACCCCAATTGGGGATGTCATAGTCTCACTGACACGGGAGCAGCTAGGATTCTTCTGAGGTATTCACATAAAAAAGACACACAGACAGTATTTTCTTCTAACAGGTTAGTAAAAAAACTATTTAAAATTGGTCCAGTTTTGAAAGAAAACAATAGGGAATACAGAACCTCGATTCCATTTAATGGTACCCATAACCGCCTCCTAAACCGAATAAAATATTAATAAAACAGTTGTTTAATATATTCCAACCTTTTAATAATAATCCACTTAATTTTCTGATAAATATGAAAAAATTCAATATCCCCGGTAATTGGAATTAACGGAACATAATTAAATTCCCAATTTCTTGGAAATAATTATAATGACGGAATTGCCAGCTGGCCTATCAATATTATAAAATAATCAATATAATTATTCATCCAACTGACCACAACACCTTATTTCAACACGAATACAAATTATACTAGCTGAAGAACCCAACCTTGCCCGGGCTTTGTTCCGCTTTAACCACTCAGGCCGCGGTCATACTCTGACAGAAGTTCCAAAAAATATTTCTGAAGGTATCCGAAAACTAAAAACTGTATTTAAAAGATGATGAAATACGCTTTCAAATCTTATAAATCGAAATAAGCATATAATTTTCGAAATATATAAATTTTCCATGCAAATATAAAAAAAGATTTAAAAATTGCTCACCTTACGTTTTACTAACTGGTATCTAAGGAAAAAATAAAAACATATACTTACATATTTTATTAGACGAATGTGTATATAAACGTTATTGTCATCCCGGTTTTTTTATCGTTTTATGTAAAAATAATTAAACATTCACAAAGTTTCATAATTTTTTTCCTAATTGTTATCGGAAACTTTGGTTTCATAAAGCTGTACACTTTAATGCTTTAATGGTTAAATTTTACACAGAGGCCGGAAAATCTTTCCACAACCGACCCGTTCTCATGAGACTAATTCAACTGTATACAAATGTTAGTCGCGCGCTCGGCGTGTTTCCCGGCTGTGCAAAGGAATCAACGACGCTGGTTACTCGGACCATCCTACATTGAAATACCGATAGAGCAAGGACAACATTCCTACCTGACGCCTGTAAGCGATTTCAATCAATTTGTTAAGATGGTAGAATCCATCAAACGGACCGCCCGTTTCTGCAGAGACGAGGGTTTTTCAGTAATGGTGGGGCTCCAGACCAGAGGTGGCTGCCAAATTCAATCGTGAGGCGCAATTGCGATTTGTACAGGGTGAGCAGTGGCGTATTATTAAAGTATCTACGGGCCTGGTACAGCACGTCCAGAAAGAGTGTATAATTATTTTTTGTCGTAAATTAAAATAAATAATAAAAAAACTTTATTGCGGATAAAGCACAGTGCATAGTGGATATTAACCCAGGTAACATAATGAGATGAAAGCGCACCTTAATCATTCGGCTTTATAATAAAGCCTAGTGTAAAGATGATGTAAGTTTGCAGTATTGTATAAGATTGTGTTCCGCGAATTTATTTACAAACATTATAGCGGCAATACTGAAAGTGATAAGAAATGATAATAATGTATGCATTATATTCATTTTATGATCGAACTCTAAGAAGGTAAATAAATACGAGTAGTTCTGTAAACAATAGATTTCGCGTTCAGAATAAGCGTCGAGCGAGATTCCTGGTCGTTCGATTTGGAAATTTCCCGGACACATAAAAAATACACTATTGTCTAATTCAAATTAGTTTAATACACGTTAAATAGATTGATAATTCAATTATGAATATACTGGTAATTGTATTTTTGATTATTTTTACTTAGTTATTTTTTTTCGTCATTGTAATAATCCCGCGTTCGAGTACAAACATTTGTTAAGATGAAGCCATACTATATAATGCAAAATCATACAAAATTGCATGTTTTTGTTTTGAAAATTCGACCGCTTAGAAGTATTATAAATGCTTCAATTAAATGCTGCGTGTAGAACATACCTTGGCCCTTAAAAATATCGGTCATTTTTTTAATAAGTCTATTAATAAGCTTAGAGAAAAATAAAGTATTAGGTCTATAAAAAACATTTCCAAGTGCAAACTCTCCTACTTATAAACACTTTTTCGGATATAGTTTTATTGCATAATGTGGCAAATTCAGTTTCTTATATAATTATCGCAAAAAAAATTGATATTTACCCCTGAACTTGACAAAATAAAATATAATATGCATTTTCGCGTTGGTATTTTTGACATCACGGCGACAATACGGCAGTCGACGAATTTGTGACATCAAAGTGAACCTTATACCGTCCACCGAAGAACGACTGGCAGCGGCCCCTATTTTCGGTCACTACTCCTCAGTTTATAATACGAACTGTTTTTTTATGTGAGTCACTCGCTGACCTTTGGGAGACAGTGTACCGTACAGCACTCTTGTTCACTCTTCTGTTTTCTGATATCCTGGTTTAGATTATACTTTTTTTTTGTGACTCGACGTGGATCTCACGACAGTTGTTTCCCCAAAATGATATATGTTATGAAATTACCTATAATTTCTTGTGCATCAAACTGATCAAACTCAAATCGACTTCAAAAATATCTTTTTATAGTAGGTTGGTATGGATATCAAACAAATGTATTTACCGTGTCGATTTTTGTACTTATACGCTGGTATATACAGTATACCGACAAGCAGTTTTTTTCCTAGGTGCATTTCATTGAAAATATGTATTTTATTTATTTATTTATTAATCTTAAGCTAGCTCATCTTTATGTGTGCTAATATTTTATAAAGATATAAACATTTACATTGGTTGGCAAACATAATCATTCTTTAAATATTACACATAAATAAAGACATTAATAATTGAGGTAGACATACTTTCGTAATTCTTTTTTAAACTTATTTATATTTTCTATCTCAGTAATTTCATTCGGGATGTTGTTATACAGTTGGACGGCCTGGTACATCAGAGATTTCTGGGTGCTTGATTTTTTTCTTGTCGGCAGTCTAATTTACTTTGAATTATATTATAATGTATTTTTCTTTTTAGTTCCTTAGACATCATCCCCATGTTAATTTTATGTAAAAAAATAAGTACATTCAAATACACAGTTTGCTTCACCGTCAACATATTTAGCTCTTTTAGCATGTCTCGTATATGTGTGTATATGTATGTGTTATAATTTTGTTATTCCGCTGTAAATCCTCTCTCTACATCCCTTCGGGGATAATAATCCGGAAACCGGTAGTTCGGCGGCAGTCGCGCGGACATCATAGCATATATCTTTTGTATTTGAATATCTTTGAGTAAACCTAAGATTTATCCATTTACGGGCTTTTGCAGTAAAATAATATATACTGTATATAGGTACCAGCGATAAGTAAAAAAATCGACACGTAATAAATTCCTTTGATATTCATGCTAACTTATTATTAGAGGTATTTTTAAAGTCGATTTTAGATTCAAAATTGGTAAGAAATGCAAAAAAATATTATGATAATTATAATTTCGAGGACCAACTGTCGGGGGATCAAATATCGGTTCACCCTCTTTAATACTAGGCGACACTCGGACAGCTACTACGATAAGTTAATAATATTATAGAGTTCTTATTATTAATAAAATAAACTTATCTACTGGTTGACCATACCTTCCTGTGTGGTCCAAATATTATTAGCTATCTCAAAAAAAAAACTGCGGAACGGATATTATCTATCTTATAATTAACACAAATTATTTAACTAATGAACGTGACACGTGACCCCATTAAAGTGTTGCCACCAGATAACCTATGATGATCCTAATTCCCCGAATAATAACGAAGTTATTGTGTCATTCTCACCAGTGTCTGGTACTGTCTGGTCTGCAGACTGGGTTGATAAAACTTTATTTGCAAATCGTGCGGAGATATATATCAACAAGTGAAACATTTTTTTACGATTTGTAAGCGAAATTGTTTGGGGTTTTACATATATTATTTTACTAGCGCAGACCTGTGAATTTTTTTTATAAAATACTCCCCTCAGTATTATCATTTCAAAATATGCATAATTTTTTTTATTGACAAATTATAAAGAACAAATATTATAATCAATAATTATCAGCCTGAAACACTCATCTACATTGAAAAAATCTTCCGAGAAAAGATACTGGCCGCCAACGGGAATTGAACCCGTGACCATCTGATTGCCGGTCAGCAGCTCTGACCACTGAGCTACGGCGGCTTATCTAATACCCGCCAAATAATTCAATATATACTAGTGTTTCATTCGACAATTACTTATTATTTCATTTTTCCAACTGAAAACAACCAACTTTATTTATCTTTATTTATTTAGTATCTTTTCTCGGAAGATTTTTTCAATGTAGATGAGTGTTTCAGGCTGATAATTATTGATTATAATATTTGTTATGTACCCTTTGTGCTATGCATAAAAATCTTGTTTAAAACGTTAGTTTATCAATTAAAAAAAATAAATTATAAAGAGATAAATTTATCTTCCGAATAGTTCCGTGACATCTCAGAATCAACTCAACTCAACACATTTTGAAAAGTCATTAAAAGCTATGAAAAATATGAAACCTTACCTACCTAACGTAACATGTAACCTAATTTTAATGACTTTTAAAAGGAGGTGTTGCGTTGAATTCATTCTGATTTGTCCGATCACCCTTCCGAATATACGCCGTTTGGTAAAATTGAACAAATCACGAAATCTGTCGGAAATGTAAACAAAATAAATACATGTGATATTTAGAATTATTATTATATTAATAATATATTTTTAACACATTAAGTAGGTACCTACCTATCTATAATAATCAATGCTTAACATATGCAAATGGTTCACATTTTTCACATGAGAACTGCTCGCTTCTACGACTAGTTCATGAGTTCAACAGCTCGGCTATGGAACAATTTGACGGCCTTTGTGTCCTATCCCTCCTGCACGGCTGCCTTTCCTCAAAAGGGACCCTCCACAGAGCATCTTCAAATATGGCAAAGGCCCTTCAGGAAATTATTTTCCTCAGGGCCTCCTGTATGGAGGTAATTTTAAAAACTAGTGAGCCTCGAAATAATCATGTTATGTATATATGGGTAGTTCACAATGCTTTCATTTATATAAATAACGCAACGAATTATAAAAATTATCAAATAATTTATTAAGACTGCACCTCGTTGATAATACTTTTACCTAAATATAATCATCAAAATCGAGCGTTGTTATTTCCCATTTCTATCCTCCAAAACTGGACCGATTTTTTAAATTTTTCTTACAACTATATTAGACTAACTAAGAAAATACTCTGTACGTTTTGCTTTTTTTTAAAATGCATTGTCTAGTTCGTATACTGAACGTGTATTGATGCCGTTCAAACTTGGCAATTTTTATTGATCTTTGGAGAGTCCTAACTCCTATAAAAAGTATGTGCCTAACTACCTAACTAAAAAAAGCTAAACCTACCGACATGCCAGTGGTCGATTTCTATAGTATATTCAAAAAATATGTATTACCGATGTCAGCTTTAGGTGGGATACCCTGTTTGAAGTTATAGTCATAACTATTAACAGAGTGTTCGCATCTTCACCATTATACAGTAATTCTGCAAATTACGACGCCAGCACTCGTTAAATCCGTTAAACCCCGCCGTTAAAAACTAACGCTTTGAAAGTTTAACGACTTTAACGTCATTATTATTTCGCATAACATTATTTCTTATAGTAACGATAACCCATAACGTATATAACATCTTTAGAGGTATTTATTTATACCTTTATAACCTCTACTCTGGAGTTCAACTTTGTCATTAGAGAATAGGGTTTGCTATAGCTTGTCTGACGTAAAATCATTAAACAATATTATTTAATACTTGTCATTGGCGCATGGCGCCTGTTTTGATTTCGTATTATTGAATTAGAAGTATTTATGTAGAATATTAACATCGAGTTTAAATTATTGGGGAGAAATTAACAATACTCTTGGAAAACTCTATGAAACAATTTAAATAATAATATTCTATCCATTAATTTTGTATCGACAATGTCGGTATTTTGTTTCCAGCTTTTTAATTTTTTGTACATTAACTCCACATAAGAGCCCGTATCATCTTTTGAGATGCTGTGTGGAGGGTCTTTTTGTAGAGAGGAAGAAGTGAACAATGGTTGTAGGTTGTAGGAGGGAGGAAACATAGAGGCAGGCAAATCGGCGCGAGAAAAACGACTCGTTCTCATAATATGACAATTGTCAACTGTTACAAATCTTACTAATTTGATCAATATTTTTTGTTTTTGTTCATATTCCAGATCGTAAAGGTATTTTAAAACTTTCCCTTTTTTATGTGAATACCTCACAAGAGTCCCAGCTGCTCCCGTCTGGAGCCAGTAAGACTATGGCATCCCCAAATGGGGGTATATTGTGAGGCTGAATGTAGTGGGTAAAAGAAGGAGGGGAAGTTTCTGCCTATTCAGATCTAGTCACCAAACACGGCTAAAGCCATTTTAAGCAACGTTTCAATTCTAAATGATGGTCTTACACCGGTGCGATACTGAGACTATCTTCAACTCTGGAACATGCCGCAAATATATTATATATTTTTTTTAAATGAATTAATTGTGAAATAACACAAATTAATCACATACAATTTATTAGCCACGCCGGGATTCCATCCCGCGACCTTCGGATTGTGAGTCAAGAGCCTTATACCTCGACCACGGGGTGGTCAAATGACGTTACTTCATAATTTAGTTAATACAAACTTTTTATGCAATATAATTCATTGAATTAATTAATACAATATATTTAATGCAATTTATTTATAAAGTTGTTATAATTTATTTGATTCCTTAAAATTTATTTAAAACGAATGTATGTACCACAATTTAATTAATATAATTTGTTACAGTTTATTCAATACAGTCTGTTTAGTACAAATTTTTAAAGTTGCCTACTTCGTGTAGATACATGTTTCAAAAGCTTGTAAAAGCTCAAATTCGAATTTATACTTTTTATATCCACCATATATGCTGTATCAACTTTTTATCTGTACAGAAAAGGACATTTGTGCATCAAGCCACTTATGAAATCGAACCATACCGAATTATATTGCGAAATGCCAACTTCTTCCATAAAACCACTTTGATTCCCTCAATGTTTCTCGTTGCATTATAACGATGTGGCATTTACAATGCAAACAATAGCAGTGGTTGGTACAAGGCATATTCCTACTTTCTGTGCTGCGCCGTTATAATCGTCCAATCTGTGCGCGGTCACGACTCCCCGTCCCGAGGCATTTTATAGCCCTGGGACGGACAAACCAACCGGGAATGTTGTTACCTAGAGTGCGAATTAAATTCTGCTCCAATGATATCTGTTTTCTATGCGAATACTGCACAAGAGTCATATGCGACTGCCGGCGTAGTTCCGCGGTAAGGCTCTTGACTCGCAATCCGAAGATCGCGGGATCGTATCCCGGCGTGGCAAATAAATTTTATTTGGTTATTTTGTGTTATTTCACAATTTATTCATTTAAATAATATTGTATATTTGCGGCACGTTCCAGAATGGAAGATACTCTCAGTATCGCCCTGGTGTAAGACCACCATTCAGAATTGAAACGTCGCTTTAAATGGCTTTAGCCGTGTTTGGTGACCAGATCTGAATAGCCAGATACTTCCCCACCTTTCTTTTCCCCATCTCCTTCCCCTCACCACTATCTTCAGCCTCACAACATATTCCATTTGGGGATGTTATATTCTCACTGGCTCCAGACAAGAGCAGTTGGGTACTCTTGTGTGGTATTCAAATTTAAAAAAATTAAAAATAGGCTGTGTCGGAACATTTTAGATTTTGTTTGGACATTTTAGGGTTTGTCGGGACGTCTGTACAAGTAAATGTCCCGATATAACGGGACGAATGGCAACTCTAGGGCTAAAAGGAGTGACGGAGATGTGGCGGAGGAAGGTTGGCTGTTAAAAATCTGGTAATCAAACATGGCTATTTCAAGCAAAGGAATCAATCGTCGCGGGTTGAAATCGCAAGAAAATTTGATTAATTTGTGTTGTTCTACAATATATATATATATATAAGTTTTCTTTATTCATTAGATTTTTTATTACATACATTGGAGATTTTTCGACCACCATGCTAGGCACATGCCCGTGTTGTTATATTATTTGCGGTATGTTCTAGAATGAAAGATAGATACTCTTAGGAGGGTTGTTTTGATAGAATTTGAACAATTCATCAAATTTCAAAGTTAATTTAATGTTATGCATAAGGTATATTCAAATTCTGTTATTATTGAAATTCTTTAGCACCGTTGTGATTTGAAACTCGATAAACTCGAAAGACACAAACATCTATAGGATTTAGCCTGTAAGAGGATGAGATAGTACTTATAATCGGTCTCCTCCTTGTGTATGCTTCGTAGCTTATAGGTCTTCTCTCTGTGCGGTGATTCGTTGCCTCCCCTCTCTTGTTTATTTTAATTTTCTGATTGTTTCACTTCAACCGCGTGTGAATTGCACACTCTGATTTTTTTTCCTATAGAAATTGACTGCTCGAATAGAAATATCACAATGCTTGAAAATAATTGAATTGAAATTTGATGATTTATTCAGATTCTTCAACTGCCTCTAAATATCAATGTGAAATTAAATTGAAAGTTTTTTCTTAATTAATTGAACCATAGTATTTTGATTGTTTAATGTAATATCAATTTGTATTGTTTGTCCGTCTCTGATCGACACGTCTGACCTTCCCCAGCGCGGCACATTACTCCGTTTCGATTATAAACCCGTCCATTTATATGCGGATACTGAATGAAATGGGTTGAAGGACAAAGGGGAGAGGCGGGAGGACGGAATCCAATACTCAAATAATACAACCCCGACGAGGACACTCCACTTCATCTTTCAAATTTCAATGTTAATATTCAAGTTCTCTGAAAGTCCTTTTCAAGTTCTGTTATTATCCAACCGGTTGTTACACGGTAGGTAGTAGCCTAAAGATTAATATTATGATAGTTTTCTATACCTTTATATTGCGTCTACTGCAGATGCAGTGCTACCCCCCATGCTAGGATACCATATTCACTAATAGATTGACAGACTGCAAAGTAAATCATTTTCATTATTTAATTGACCGGTCAGTGGCTGAATTGGCGACACATTTGGGTCCCACACAGGCGTCATGTCTTCAATTCCTCGGCTAGCTAAATCCTCCATCACGATACAAGCAACATTTTTCTATTAGTTTGGTGATAGTAGGAGATTTTCAAATATTGTCAGGTTGGGCTCGACACGTCTATTGGCCGCTTTCACGAATCTAATTGAGCGTTTGGCGGGTTGGCTCAAACACACCTAGTTCGTTCGTTACCTGTTCTTATCATAATAAAAATTACTTCATTCTTATTTTTGGATACGAAATATATCAATGAATAAATACAGTTTATTATTATCATTCATGATTTTCGTCATATTACTTATCTATCAATAAATTATTGACACTTTCTTATCAGTATTAATTACTTGGCGCCCACGTTATGTCCATGGCTTGTTGATTAACGCAAGTTAATTTATCAGTTTTGATATCTGATTTACCTGTTTAACTCGATTAAAAAATATTTTAATCAAGTGAAGACAAATTCTTGACTCGTCAAGATTCAGAATAACGGACAACTAGGCTTATGAATTACTTGTCGCGCAAATTGCTGGCTGCGTATAAAAATTATCTAAAAATTCTACGGTAAGGATCTCAAACTAGTTCAGCATTTATTCGGGCTTCTAGAATGGAGCGGAAAACGCGGGAGGGGGTGGGGAACGCGTGAGGGGTGGTTTGAGAGATGGGGGAAAGCGGGAAAGGGGAAGGGGGAAGGCGACTAAGGTGTAGGGGGATCGCGTGAGGGGAAGGGGACGCAGGATGAAGATGAGGCGGATGGGGAACGGGGACGCAGAGAGCAGCAATTGGTTCAGCGAATTTTCCTTCAGCGACAAAATATCCTAGAAAAAATATCCTACGGACAAAACATTCCCCAATAAAATATCTACTAAAACCTAACCTAACCTAACAAAAGAATAGGACATAAATAAGACAGATATCCTGCAAATACAATAAATTATTGTTCAAAAATAGTAAAATGTAAAATAAGGTTAGGTTTTATTAGTTATTTTGTTTGAGGATGTTTTGTCCGTAGGATATTTTGTCGGGGATATTTTGTCGCGGGACGAAAACGCGCAGTACGGTAGCATTTTATTTAATTTAATTGGCATTGCAACGCATGCCGGGAACTCGCTAGTATATTATAGATATTATGTAAATATTATGTTATTTAAGATATTAATTAATGGGAATATCCGCAGATAAGTATCACTCTAATCCACATTCTTGATTCTATACGTCAGATATTTTCTTCGATGCATCGCGCTGATTAAATTGACGGATTGATAATATGAAATCAATAATGATTAATATTGAAGAAAATTTAATGCTTATTAAAATACCTGTCGAAAAATGATAATAGGTAGCGACAAACATCAAACATTGAAACAAGCCTGCCGGTGAACTGTGAACACCTTACGTAAAAAAATGTGATACGATTATTAAATTGCTATAATAACTAATTTATTAAGAGGAAACCAGGTCGCCGTTTGAGAAATTTTAACAATAGGTATTTTACCAAATTGTTGCTGGCACTGTCGCTCTTACTCCATCGAATAACGAACGGAAGGGACAACTGGACCTGAGGCTGATAATACCTAAATAAAATCATGGAAATCGACGTTTTGTATTTCCAATTTTTCTCATCCAAAACTAGACAAATTTTTATGATTTTTTTTCTAACATAATTCGATGAAAATACTGTATGGCTATACCTATTGCTTTTTTAAAAAATACATGTTATAGTTTGTATTCTGAATGTCTGTTAACGACGTTCAAATTCGGCAATTTTTAACGATTTTTGAATAACGAGTCCTTACTTCTATAAGAAATAATTTCAATAAAAAAAGCAAAACGTACCTACACGCTAGTGGTTGATATCTGTATTATATTAAAAAAATATTTGCAATAGTGTCAACATCTAGAGATAAAATTGGGGAATGCGTTTGTTTGTGCAAAAAAAACTGCACGGTTTGAACCACATGACAGTATACAAACTAGATTGCATTTAAAAAGGAAAACGTACAGACATATAGTATTTTCTTCAAATACAGTTCGTAAAAAAAAACTTTAAAATCGGTCCAGTTTTTGGGGAGAAAAATGGGGACATAAAACCTCGATTTTTAATGATTTTATTTGGGCATTATCAGGCTGTGGTGCAGTTGTACCTTTCTCTCATTATTTAGGGGAATAAGATCGTCAGTGACAGCAACAGTTTGGTAAAATACCTATTGTTCAAATGCTGTCGTCTATAATGTCGTCTAACGTTGCTTGAAAATGGCTTCAGCCGTGTTTGGTGACCAGATCTGAATAGCCAGGTACTTCCCAACCTTCCTCTTCCCCACCTCCTTCCCCTCCCCACTACCTTCAGCCTCACAACATACCCCGATTGGGGATGCCATAGTCTCACTGACTCCTGACGGGAGCAGTTGAGATTCTTGTGCGGTATTCACTGTAAAAAAAAAAAAAAAATTGAAAGTAAAAGAATTTACGTATTCTTTAAATTAATATTCTTTGAATTAACCGTCACAGAAAATAATGATAGTTTTACTTCGAAGTGATGGTGAAGAAGTCGGTAATAATCCAAGTGATACAGTTAGTGGAAGTGACATTATCCCGCCCAAAAGAAGGAGATGCGCTTATTTCAGTAAATATAGTGATGTAGAAAATATTGTGATTCCGCAAAAACCTTCAACATCCATCAATCCCACACAGTCAAACTTTTCTGATTCAGAAAAAAAAAGGAATTGAATGTCTATTAATACTCCGAATACACCACAACAACAAATATTTTTTTCTATTGGAAATACCAATGAGTCATCTTCAATTAGGCTAATTATTCAGCTGGTTGGAAATTATAGAGAAGGTGTAAAAACTAGAAAAGGAAGCCATTCGGTAGATCTAGAACAGCGGTTAAATCACGTCAATCTACATGTAATAATGCCTAATATGCAGAAAAATATTAGTGATTGCATCGTTTTCAATTTGGGAGGCAGGAATGGGTACCGCTGCCCCGGGAACCATTTATTGGATAACCAACACCTCTGCCACAGGTCACCCAAAGTGGTTCGCTACGTTTGGTGACTTTGCATGGGTGCCCGGGTTCATGGGGAAGCGTCTGCCCATTTACTGCGTGGCGGACCGAATCGGGAAAGACTGGTTGAGGGAGATCTTTTGATCTCTCCAGCCGGACTATATCGAACCATTGCCTTACAACGCAGTGAGAGGGATGAATTCACGCATAGCCTCTCTTGGACACCCTAACCCCCAGATTCCTACCCACTCATACCATTTTCCTTCCCATCCTTTTTTCCTTTCCTTCAAAAGACCCTCCACAAATCAATCCCAAAGATGACATAGGCCCAGAGAATTTATTTTTCTCAGGGCCTCCTGTGTGGAGCTAATGTAAAAAATCGTTTGTGGTTCTAATTTATGATAGAAAAGGAGGGCAAATAAAATGAACAATATATCACTGTAAAAGTTGTGAAAACAAACTTGCAGTTCATGTGGGATAACATTAGACCGAATCGTGAGATTTTTGTAATAGTAAATGTGAGATAAATGTACTTAAAATGTGGCAGTATTATATAATGTATAATATGTAAAATACTCTAACTTGTAAACACCGTGTAGAATGTTTGCAAAACTTATTATCTATTTTATGTGTTGTGGGCTGGTCTATCTTTTGTTTCCTGAAAGAGGGTCGAAACCTAAAATAACGTAACCAATGCAAACTAAGAAATCATACACTACCCATAAAACCTAAGCCAATCAGGGCCAGGTAGCCACTAGTCAGCCGTTGTGCGGTACAGGACAGTTAGAAAGTAATTTCTCCAAGAATTTACATTGGATTGTCTGCATATTTTACCCGTATTATACAAACTATTGCTATGCAATAAAATATATAATGCAAATAAAAAACGTTGAAATCAAATGAATTATCTTTTAGTTACAAAATGTGTGATTTAACAAGTATTTTATACAAAATATACCAAACAACTAATGGTCACACGAATTATCCGATAGGATGCCGCAAAAATAACTGTCCAAAAATTTCATTTCAAATATAAAATATAACACACATTTTTGGTCGGAGTAGCTAAACAGTTTTGAGAAAAAATGGTCGGAGTGGAAAAGGTTAAAATGCCAGTTTTTTATTTGAATAATGTGTTTAACCCACAATCACTCAAAAACCTATCGCAGACGAAGCAATGACGTAGTTTGTACCTACTGTGGTAACAAAAAGATTGTATTAGTCACATAAGTTTTTGCCTTGTACGGTTTCCAGGGTCAACAACTGAGGTTTTTATCAAGTTTCAACCTGAATGAATATGTCTTAGATACAATAGATTAAATAATATCTATTCAATTCATATTACTTTTTATATTTGTATTTGGTTCTTACAAAAGCAGTATTTTTTGCACGGTTGCCCTTATGAACACATTATATCTAAATTCTATTTATAAAGAAAAGATCTGTTTGAAAAATCAGCAATAACTGAATACAATATACATAGATATATTCTTACGTTTTCTACGTTTTGAAATGGGTTTTCCAAGCTTTACATAGTTTAAAATAATGAAGTGGCTTACGCTGTACGTGCGCTTAGATCTTTTAAACTACGCAACGGATTTTCATGCAGTTTTCACCGACAGATAGAGTGATTTATGAGGAAGGTTTTTAGGTAGATAATTTGTCAAGGTTTTGTGTAAATTGGTTGAAATACATAATATATCTGGCCAAGCGGCAGCAGGCAGCGGGCAGCGTGGTGTGGATTCGATTTAACAGATGGCGTTGGTTATAAAGGTTTCGTTAGCCACAGCAACGTGTGGCCGGGTCTGCTAGTGGTATATAATTCAGTAATTTTGTTGAACTACAACACCCTTTTTGATATAATGAATATGCTTAAGATGAAGCCATACTAAATAATGCAAAATCATACAAAATCGTATGTTTTAGTTTTGAAAATTTGACCGCTTAGATGTATTATAGATGCTTCAATTAAATACTGCGTGTAGAACATACCTTGGCCCTTAAAAATATCGGTCATTTTTTTTAATAAGTCTTTTAATAAGCTTAGAAAAAAATAAAGTATTACGTCTATAAAAAACATTTTTAACTGAAAACTCTCCTACTTAAAAACACTTTTTCCAATATGGTTTTATTGCATATTGTGGCAAATTCAGTTTCTTATATAATTATCGTGAAAAAAAATGATATTTACGCCCGAACCTCACAAAATAAAATATAATATGCATATTCGCGTTGGTATTTTTGACATCACGGCGACAATACGGCAGTCGACGAATTTGTTAAATCAAAGTGAACCTTATACCGTCCACCGAAGAACGACTGGCAGCCGCCCCGATTTTCTGTCATTACTCCTCCGAACGGAGCGGAGAGAAGACGTGTTATGCCCCGCGCCGCTTATTTTCGTGAAATCAATTTAAAAATTCCGTTTTATTACAATAAACAATGCATAAAAATGGAATTAATGTTTTTTTACAGGCCTTTACGAAATCAACATGTAAAAAAAAATCTCAAATATCTTTTCCAACCTTTCCAAAAGCTTTTTCTCAAGTATTTTTAAACTCCTCCCATAAAAGGGCGTGAATTCCGATTTCGATTTTTTCCTGTACTAGTGGATCGCCAGGGGCCGAGAATTTAAATTTCGTCGACCAATGATTATGCGATCGTACCCTTGCAACTGTACAGGGCGGTTCGGATGAGAAACACTAATTATTCTCATTACCTGCATTTTAACATAATATGTCAATGTTTCTGGGTTGTTTTCGTATGTCAGTGATAAGTTGAAAACTTGCAGCCACACGATAGACATAATTCTCACACGCACAAAGGTAAAAGACCACGCACACGGCAAATTCAGGTAAAATACAATATGTAAAGGCAGATCTGCTCCGGCCCTACTTCTGGGAAAGAGTCCATTATGAAAGTGGAAGATGTGCGAAGTGGTGTTTACGAATAACACTGTGACAGCCGTGTTATTTAGTTAACTATGTTATTTTGTATGTTTATGTAAAGCAAACATTTTGCTGTGTGACATTGTGAATGTAAAACAGTAGGTAACTTTGTAACACCGAGTGCCACTAATAATTGTTAAAGTTACATACATACAATATCTCCGAAGATAATAATTAGTAGGCATCTATGTTTTATTATCGAATGTACATTTATTTATATTTATTGAGTTAGTTTATACTACATGAATATAAACTAATAAGCACAATGTAACATTTCATTTGATAAATTTAAATATTTTTACAGTAAGCATAACATTTCTTTTTAAATACATTCATTCTTTCTTCATTCTTCATACTTTCAGGCATTTCATCATACGTCTTTAGTCCTCTATACATTAGGCAGTTCTGTGATTTTGATTTCTTCATTTGTGGCAATCGAACTCTGTTTATATTTCTTGTTTCGTAATTATGTACGTCTCTATAAAAAACAATTTCATCCTTAAAGTATTTTGGCATTTGGTTTTTCATAATTTTATGCACAAAAATTAACACATTAAATAAACTAATTATAGAATGCCTTTTCGCTTCATTTCAAATTACCAAATTTGCAAATAAAACGTAATTATAGGTACCTAACAGATATGTATGTACCAAGCGGACATGGTTTGGAAAAAATCTAAATTTGTTTGTTTTTTACATTAGCTCCACACAGGAGGCCCTAGGAGATGCCGTGTGGAGGGTCTTTTTGGGGAAAGACAGTAGAGGAAGTTCTAGGAAGGAAAAAGGTATGAGGGGTGGGTAGGAACATGGGGGTCAATGTGTCCAGGAGTGATGAACGTATGAATCCACCCTTCCCACTTCGGTGCAAAGTCGAGAGTGTCCAGCTGGAGAGGTCTAGATTATATCTCTTTTTGCCAGTCTGCCGATCCGGCCCGCCACGCAGTAGGTGGGCAAACGTATGCGCCGCCAATGCCTAGACAAACCTCACCCCATGAACTTGAACACCCTTGCTTAAGTCATCAAACGTAGCCAACCACTGTGGCAAGGGTTATCCAATAAATGGCACCCAAATTGTCCCATTATATCGTTGGGACCTATTGAACTAAAATGTAGAGCAGATAAACGAATTAATGAATGAGTGAAAGTAGAAGAACAAGTTGAAACACCCGAAGAAGACGTGACATGGTCAAATGAATCAAATACTAGTCAATTTTATGAATAATTATTTTTAATTGGTAAACTAATGTTTAAGACAAGATTTTTATGCATAGCACAAAGGGTAACAGTTATTATAAACAATAATTATTAGCCTGAAACACTCATCAACAAGCCGACGTAGCTCAGTTGGTAGAGCAGTTGACCGGATGTCAGAAGGACGCGGGTTCAAGTCCCGTCGGCGGCATTTATCTTTTCTCAGGAAATTTTTTCAATGTTGATAAGTTTTTCAGGCTAATAATTATTGCTTATAATAATTGTTAATTTTATGAATAACAAAAAGGTACATTGTATGAGACGATGTATGAACGTGATTTAAGCAAGGAGTGTGTGTGTGGCAAGATTGTGTGGCGGTCAATCCTCTCTGCCTACCCTACGAGAAAACGTTTTAACGGTTAGATAGTTAGTATTTTGAACTAATAGGTTACAATACAATAATAATAATGCATTTATCATTTTCTTTTTCCAATAACTCCAAACAGTGCATAAATAAGGCCACGCAATTTTAGACCAAAGAGGAGTTATTATTTATTCTTGTCAGTTCGTTCCTTATTGCTGAGGATCGTGACGTCTACTCCAATTTCCAACTATGCGGTTCTACGCTGCGTGGAGAGCTGCTGATACCGACTGCTGATCGGACGCCTGTGGTAGGTACTTGGTCACTCCAGCGCATTGGTGACCTTCCTCTGCTTCTTCTGCCAAACACTTTACCAGCGATCATGAGGTTCTCCAAGTTGGAGTCATCAGTTTGGCGAGCAACGTGTCCAAAGTTGTAGGCAGATTATTGAGAGCATATTGTGAATGCTTAGCTCTTCCAAAATGGACATATTTGTGCGTCTTTCTTTCTTTATTCTTTATGTATATTATCTGATAATTATTATTCTATATTTGTACATAATATCAAATATGTATTTGATTCGGTAAGCATCCAAGGTTATTCCAAATAATGTGGATTATTTACATTATTATTTATTAATCTTTTTCGCTTTGAGGTTAGATATTGTTATCTTAGATTTTTATCAATATTTCATAGGTTACCGCATGAATACAACAAGGATAACTGTACCTTAATGTACCCACACATTATATTATTATTCGTGTTTACCTATGACTAACCAACCAACTTGGCCCTTTCTTGGTATTCACGATTAGCTAATAATTCCTCTATCATTGTATCAAGTTTTTATGACGCAAACAAACCAAAACCTTTCAAATGATATTTTTTGTCATTTCCTACTTCGAACAATAATTATTCCTTGTGAATTATTTTCATTCACCTCGAAGTGAACACAACAATATCAAATACTTTGTAATTTTGTTTCTAAACTGTACAAATAATTCGTAACTAAACGATATTCAACGTGGCCGAACAAGCCATAGATTATTTGCATTTTTGTTTAAGATGAAGCCATACTAAATAATGCAAAATCATACAAAATCGTATGTTTTAGTTTTGAAAATTTGACCGCTTAGAAGTATTATAGATGCTTCAATTAAATACTGCGTGTACAACATACCTTGGCTCTTAAAAATATCGGTCATTTTTTTAATAAGTCTTTTAATAAGCTTAGAAAAAAATAAAGTATTAGGTCTATAAAAAAGATTTTCAACTGAAAACTCTCCTACTTATAAGCACTTTTTCGGATATGATTTTATTGCATAATGTGGCAAATTCAGTTTCTTATATAATTATCGCGAAAAAAAAATGACATTTACGCCCGAACCTCACAAAATAAAATATAATATGCATTTTCGCGTTGGTATTTTTGACATCACGGTGAAAATACGGCAGTCGACGAATTTGTTATATCAAAGTGAACCTTATACCGTCCACCGAAGAACGACTGGCAGCCGCCCCATTCTTCTGTCATTACTCCTCCGGCCGGAGCGGAGAAACAACGTGTTAGCGTCCGCGCTGCTTGTTTTCTTGAAATCAATTTAAAAATTCCGTTTTATTACAATAAACAATGCATAAAAAAGGAATTAATGTTTTTTACAGGCCTTTACGAAATCAACATGTAAAAAAAAAATCTCAAATATCTTTTCCAACCTTTCCAAAAGCTTTTTCTCAAGTATTTTTAAACTCCTCCCATAAAAGGGCGTGAATTCCGATTTCGATTTTTTCCTGTACTAGTGGATCGCCTTAAGCTCAATGTACGAATATGAGTACACGTGCAAGAATCTTATAAAGCTGAAAACTAAAATCGCAAAAACTCTTGAACGGTGAGCTCTTGCGTCACGAAGTTAGCATTATTTTTGTATCTAATTTGTTGTTTTTCTTTTATTTCAGGTAAGCGAAGTTACTTTTATTATCAAACCTGAGAAAAATGACGAATTGAATTCGGATTGGTATGTATGGATTGTTCTTCTTCTTATGTTGTGTTCTCCTATGGGAAGTTAGCTATCATTGTTATGATATTCACCCTGCAAACTCATTTGCACATACTACATTCTCCTTGGAGTCCTTTCTTCGTTCATCCGCTCTACATGCTCAAATCATCTAAGCTTCACTCAAACTTGCATTATTTGCCAATCTCCACATTTTTACAAGGTCATCGCGGTTTAACCATGCGCTTCAGGGATCTTATTGTTCATTAGTTGTGGTTTTATATTACCTACGCTATTGGCTTAATTTCAAGCGAAAGATTAGCGAATCATGATTATCCGATTGGCGCACTTGTCGATTTGATCGTTATTTAAGTCATTTACACTGTGTTTCCTTCTATATGGTAAGAAACACCTGTTTGCTGTGTTGCTATGTATAGAAAGTCAAATTTTGTCTATTTACTTCCTATATTACTTGTATTGGTCAGTGAACAAGTTGTCAGACAATTTGGTTTTTTCTTTTACCTGCAGGCACTACCAAACATCAAAGGCCCGTCTCTTGTTTTATGTCCTCTGTTGGTTTACCGGGGTTACCTCACGGTCGAGTACCTGGCCCCTTCTTAATTCCTCTGCCACTTCTGCTTACTCCCATTGTTCCAGCTCACTCTTCTGTTGTCCTGTTTTCTTTATGCGTCAATAGTTTTGTTCTGTTTCCAGTGAAGTGGTCAAGTCGTAAATTTGAGATGTTTCAATTTAGTTTTATGGGGGTTTTGTACCTTCGTGGTGTTTCGGTCTTTTGACTGTCTTGTGAGTGGCGGTAGGTAATCATTGTAGGTTGTGTTTGTTCCATTACATCTCACCTGCCTGGGGGTGTTTGCGTTTCATAAATTAACACTTAATTAGAACTTGTAAATTGTAAATATTGATGCGCAACATTAAAATTTCTGCGGCTATGTTCTTAACGTATTTTGTGTCAATTACAGTATGTAACCTCGTACTTTCAAATATTAATTAGGTTATAGGATTGCCCCGACGTCCAAGACGTTGATATAATTTCGTTTAGATATATTTTTTTAAACAACACTGGCAATTCCCTCAGTCGAGTCAATTATTGTCATTGATCATGATCATGGTCGGCGCTAGGACCAGAGAGTCCTGGTGCCTTCTATATGAAAATCCTCTACTCCTTTCGAAATCCTGCTCTTTCTCCTGTTCTGTTACTCCTAATGGTATGGTGTTCATCAGCATCATCACTATTGGCTCTACAACCCCTGGTGGGTCTTGGCCTCCTCAAGAGTCTTCCTCCTCTCATCTTGGTTTTGTGCCATCTCTCTCCAGTTTAGAAGCTCCAAGGTAGATATATCTTTGAGGACGTAGTCGTTGTCTTCCCAGGCTCCTTCGCCCTATCGGTCTTGAGTTGACACAGCCACCGAAGTCTTCACAGTTTTACCAATTTTGTGACGTTTAGCTCATTAAACAGAGTATATAGCTCATTGTTGTAACGTCTGCGCCAAAATCCATTTTCTAAAACCGGTCCGAAAATACGGTATGGTGTTAACCTCCACAAAATCCAGACCTAGTTAGCCATGACTTTCCCAATTTTACAAAATGTTTCTTTTAGAACCTTAATTTTTAAATGTTTTAAAAATGTAAATACCCTGTCTACCAGACCCTTTTGAAAGATCCATCGACTATCTTATATTTGAAATGAATTAAACTAATTTCAGTATATTTTCCATTTGTCCATTCTTTTATAGGTAGGTATACTACTAATTAATTCAACATCAGAAGTTTTCACACGTTTAAAACACTATAAATGCGGCAAACATTTTGTCAGCTTGTTTAATCGCCTTGTTCCTCCGCTAACTACTCGAAAACACCTTGTAAAATGTTGGCGAAAGTACCACTCGACAACCCGACACCTTGTAAAGATAAGTGGGGGGCTTTGAAATACCCATTTTTTACCTGATAAACGAGCGCCCTCTTCGCTCGAATACACAAACACGCGGAATTGTGTGACACGGGTGTGGCATATTATTTTTTAATTTATTTATTTAATCCCTTTATAAGAATAAAGATTGGAATATAAATCTATTGTTGTTAAGGAGATCGAAGAATGTAAAGATGAAATCTGCTTTGAAAAGGTTTTTTGCTGTCCGAAGGTAAAATAATTCGTTTCTTATATTTTTGAATTTATCGCTCAACTATTTCTCAAAGACCACCCTATGTGAACGTGGAATAGCTATGCAATTGTTATTTCTTCCTTCCCCGGCAAAAAATGTTTTAATATTAAGTTTTTAATTGACCTTCAAACACTTTTGTGATCCGTTGTTTTGGGGATGAACGTTTTTTAAAATTGGGACTGATTTTATTAAGCTGAAGGATGTAATAGGGGGAGGAGACGATCTGTTCAAATCTGGTCACTAAACACGGTCAATGCCTTACTCAAAATTTTGAGGCGGTGTGGATTCCGCCGCGCCGCCCCAGGAACAATTTGTTTGATAACCAATACCTCTGCCATGATCACCCAAGTTCTTCGCTGCGTTTGGTGTCTCGGCAGGGGTGCCCGCGTTTATGGGTGAGGTTTGTTCAGGTCTTGATGATGGATTCGCCTGCATCCAAGGCCCCCGAATTCTTACCCATCCTTTATACCTCTTTCCTTTTATTTCCCTAAAAAGAGCATCCACACAGCATCCCCTGAGGTGACATAGGACCTGAGCGAAATATTTTACTTTAGGGCCTCCTGTGTGGAGTTAATGTAATGTATATGTATATATTTAAAGCCATGTTTGAATTCTGAATGGTTTACTTTAGTCCAGGGCGATACTAAGATTATCTGGTACTGCTCATTGCTCTGGTGATGTCTAAACTATGATAGGAGATGACACCAAATATCTAAAATCCATATTAATAGTTCCATTAGTTAAAGCTCACAACTTCTTGAATGTTACATTGCTCTACCGTGGAATGATTTGCCGGATTCTGTGTTTCCTCCCTCCTACAACATGGTTCTCTTCAAGACCCAGGTTCACTCCTTCCTTTCCTCAAAAAGACTCACAACACAACATCCTCAAAGATAAGCTGAGCGAAATAATCTATTTCCCCAGGACCTCATGTTTAAAAAAATTATTTGTTTTTAAGTGTAAACTTCTTTAGCACCGATGTGATTTAAAACTCATTCAAACGAAAAATAGCTACACTAAAAAGGGACAAACAAATACGTCCATAGGATTTAGAAAGAGAGAGTATAATCGGTCTCCTCTTTGTGCAGAGGTTCGTAGTCTCCCCATTCTTAACTACTTTAGTTTTTTTAATGTATCACTTTTTACGCGTGTGAACAGCACACTTTGTTTTTTTTAAATGTAGGTAGGCACATTTATTTTTTCCTAGAATAGTAACAATATTCAAGTTTCCGCTTACATCTCACGACAAATGTGCAATTAATTCATTATAAAATATGGTTTTATTCACTTATCTACCTCGATGGAGAGAAATGACATAGCGCGACGCATACCTTGTTGTGTTTTCCGAGAAATTTTCTCCTGCGAATACCTTGAGATTATTATAAATACTAGTATTGAATTAGCATTTATTATGCGTGATTGTAGAGTGATTGTCTCAGACGCTGTGCTGTGATCCACAGTAGTTCTTGGTAGAACAGTGCGTGTGGGCCCACGTGGGTTCGCATAAAGAATTTAAAGATTATTGTTAATGTAAATACATGTTATCATAACTCGTAAAAGATATTATTGTTTTTTTTTTTTTTTCTGACGGCCGCCAGCCATAAATATGAATTTGTACCAAGCGCAATCTGCGCATAGACATAACAATTTTTTATTATAATGCTAGCCCAAGAAAAACATTTTCCATGCAATCATCTCGCTTAGAAGTCATAAATATTTACAAAAGAAATATTTGCCTCTGCTTTAAAAAACAAATATTGTCGCCAGAGATTTTATCTTTCGAATGAACACCTTTAGTAAACTTGAAAAATTACGATGATAAGAAGAAAGAAATGATACGTTAATTAAAATATAATTTATTTTTTTACCTACTTTACCGCTTGTTTTTTATTATTTTTTATAATTTTTATTTTTTTTATATGAATATCGCACAAGAGTCCCAACTGCTCCCGTCTGAAGCCAGTGAGACTATGGCATCCCCAATTGGGGTATGTTGTGAGGCTGAATGTATTGGGGCTGGGGAGGGGAAGGAGATAGGGAAGAGGAAGGTGTAGAAGTACCTGGCTATTCAGGTCATCAAACACGTCTAATGCCATTTCAAGCAACGTTTCAATTCTGAATGGTGGTCTTACACCAGGGCGATACTGAGAGTATCTTCCACTCTGGAACGTGTCGCAAATATAATATGATATTATTTTAAATTAATAAATTGTGAAATAACCCAAATTAATCAAATAAAATTTATTTGCCACGCCGGGATTCGATCCCGCGACCTTCGGTGTGCGAGTCAAGAGCCTTACCGCTGGACTACGTCGGCCTGACGAACTGAATTATTCCCACAATCAGTTCTAATTTTGAATAGCACACTTAAATTCAACCCAAAGCTAAATTTAGGTTCATTGAACCGAAGTCACTGACATGGTGATGTGTAATTAATATTTTTATGGTTTTGTTATTTTTTTTATATTTATTCACTTGTCGAAATGAACACCAAATTGGTCGATTTTCATCGATATATAATTAACTCACGATGTGAGACCACATGGATATTCAAAATTAACCCGTTCGTTGATTTGAGGCCTCATGGAGATTCAAAATTCACAATATTTCATCAAATTCACCACCCTCCTTTGTGTTATTCCTCCTACCTCAAGTGTTCAACCACTATGTTTGAACATTTCTTGCGGTTTTACCTATGTAAATTGCTGGGCAATAATTACGTTAAAGTTTGTAGATGCCGGAATGGCTTAGATCAATTTAAATATCCTTTTAGAATTGATCAAAAGTTTACCTATTTTAATATTATTTATTAAAGAAGGTAATCCGTTAGCATTTTGACCCATCGCTCATCATAAACGCTTACCACCATTGTCTTGTGTTGAATTGGCCCACATAATCAGCATGAAAGTTAACGGCTTAGTTTATTTTTGACAAGGTTTTCTAAAGTTTGATCACGTCCCCATCAAAAAGCACAATACATGGAAGTTATCGTAAAATTGGATGCATTTACATTTTAAATATGACCTAGATTTTACTGATTCAAATTTATTTAGCGAGTAAATCCTTTTGTTTCATGTAATCAACCACAGACACAATCGCATTGTTGACATTGTTGTAGGCAAATGTATGCAGCTAACATATTTATTTCTTACTGGAATTATAATATCAAGTGAAAATTTTCAGAACAAAAATTGCCAATTATCTTCATAATAAAATTATAATTTTAGTTGACAAAAAACACCTCACAGGCCCACGCATTATTAATTAAAAACAAGATCTAATAAATGTAATAATGGGGGATAAAAAAGCAATAAATTGCAAATCATGAAAAATGCAGCGATTTTAATTTTGTAGTGACCTTTTTTTTCTTTTTTTTTTTACATTAACTCCACACAGGAGGCCCTGAGGGAAATAATTTCCCTCAGGGCCTATGTCATCTTTGAGGAAAGGAAGGAGTGAACATGGGTCTTGAAGAGACCCATGTTGTAGGAGGGAGGAAACACAGAGGTTGGTAAATCGTTCCACATCCGAGCTGTTGAACTCAAGAACGATTCGTAAAAACGACCCGTTCTCTTGTGACTAATGTCAACCGTGTTCAAATGTTGGGCGCGTGTTTGGCGTATTTGGCGTGTTTCCCGACTATGCACCGGTGCCGAGGGGATCAACGACGCTAGTTCCTCGGAGCATTTTCCATTGTAATACCGGTAGAACAAGGACAGCATTCCCACCTGACGCCTGTGCTCTAAAGATTGCAATCCGTCTGTTAAGATGGGAGAATCTATCAAACGGACCGCCCGTTTCTGCACAGAGTCGAGGGTTTTTTTTTTAAGGTATTTTGAGCTCCAGACCAGAGGTGGCTGCCAAATTCAACCGTGGGGCGCACTTGCGATTTGTACAGGGTTAGCAGTTGTGTACTATTAAAGTATCTGCGGGCCCTGTACAGTACGCCCAGTTTCTGAGAGGCTAATTTAACTCTGAACTCCTCTGCGTACAAAGTCGTATCTTCTCCAAGCTTAAACTCTTTCTGATAAAAGTGTGTTTATCTGAATTGACCTGCTAGGCAAATCTGTCAAATATTTAAACGAAACAAATACACAATTCAAATAAAGTATTATTAAGTCCTTTTTCAACCAATATTTCAATGGAAGATGCTCCCAGAAACTAGCTTAATTAATCTCTGCGCCGGTGTGTAGTTGGGAAATACACCAGTACAAATAAATAAATATGTACATGGTTGACATTTATCACATTAGAACGGGTCGTTTCTCCTACTCGTTATTGAGTTAAACAGCTCGGTTGTGGAATGATTTGCCCGCTTCTTCAAGACCCACCCCGCAGTCTTCAAGACTCCTTACTTTCCTCAAAAAGTCCCTGCACACAACTTACCCAAATATGGCATTGACCCTGAGGGAAATTTCTTTTGAGAAAATTATTAAGTGAGGGAAATTTACCTTACTACGGGCACACTAGACACGCCCGCTCCTTAGTTCTGTCTGTTTATACAGGGTGAAACAGCGCGTACCAGAAGGATTTCAACCAGTAATTCCTGAGCATATTTGGTGTACAAAAAATAGATGTCAGTTTACTGTCCGATGATATTTTACTAAAAATATTTTTCAATCATGTCACCACCAAGTCACCATGCGTAGCGAACCACTTGGGATAACCTATGGCAGGGGTGTTGGTTATCCAATAAATGGTTCCCGGGACGACAAATTAGAATACTGTTCTCGGGCGTTACGTCAGTTTTTTTTAAATCTGCTTTATGGGCAACGATGCTTATTAATCCATGTATCAATTCAACGACTAGCTATAAAGTTGTTCGAACAACAGGCAATAAAGTCAAATCATATGTTTTATTAATCGTAGTTATAACGCCCTCTTCTTCTGTTAATGCTATCACAATTACAATATTATTTATTGGTTCCTTTAACACATAGATTCTCAACCTGATTTTGACCACCGCACACTTTTTGAATATTATTGTTTCTAGAGCGCCACATGCAAGTAAAAATAATCAATTCTTTTGTATTTCAAGTACCGGATTGCTACTCCCTTCCTTCTTGTAATCATGATATAGTCATATAGTGAATTCTGGTAATAATACACGATGAAAATATTATATAATAAAACAAATAAAAATAAATCGTATTATATAATTTAATGAAGATCTGAATGTATCTGGAATCTTTCAGTTCAATTTTCATCCACTTCCCGAGCTTCAGACATATGTGAATTTTCGCACATATGATAAAAATTAACCAATATTAAAGTTTACTTTCCATTATTAGTATGGAATGTATTGCATTGCACTATCTCTGCATACATTCTAGAATGAACTATTATTATTATGAACTTTTTTTAAATTCTGTGGTGCAATTTGATTAGTTTTTTTTACTTTCATTCTAAAATTAGTTTTAAAGCTCTCGTTAGTAACGTACTCATTAGAGGTTATCCACCACTTACCCGCCCTGGTATAAGTAACAGATGGTTACTCCTTCAAGGCTCTCGCAAGGACTCTAATTTTTTGAAAGAACGAAGCTACATTTAGTTTAGAACGAATTTAGACCTCCAATGTCCCTGCATACGTTGTTAGCAAGCAGAATGCAAGTGCTTGGCGTGAAATACAAGATACAATATATGTTGTAACGTACTGACAGATACCATTGGTATTTACAGAAAAGTATCAAATAACACTCGTTGCAGACTCAACAAAGCGACTAATGCGATAATGCCAAACGCCATTGTGAACAGAATGCACTGCGATGCCTAATGTAAATGGAATAGTACCACGTACAATAATTGTGGTATAAACTACCCAAGTTGTACCAATATATCAATTTACAGATCACATTCCACGGGAGACATAGTGTGGGGCCAGTGCGGGGTTTAGAACAACGTGGACTTCGCGTGGAGCATCGAAATTTTAAAATTTAACGAAAACTTATACTCTTGGAGTACAAAAAGAACTTATTCTTTATCGTAAGGGGCCTTTTTGGCCCTGAGCTCTGTATGCCAATATATTGAGGAATTTAAAAACCACTCTAATTTCCCTGGTGGACGAGGCTCCTCCACTTCTCAAAGCCAAGAACACCGACGTTTCGGAAGTGATATCTGATAGACGCAAGTGTACAACATCTCAAGATATGCTGTAGGTAGTTGAAAGCCTAATATGGTTGCAAAGCTCTTCCAAAAGTAGTAATACCTAGAGGAGTTTTTCAATTTGGGAGGCGGATAGAGGTACCGCCGCCTCGTGAACCATTTATTGGATAACCAACACCTCTGCCATAGGTTGTCCCAAGTGGTTCGCTATGTTTGGTAATTTAGCAGGGGTGCCCGGGTTTATGGGGTGAGGTTTATCAGGAATCCTGCAAAAAAAACAGTTTTTGGCTCTCATAAAAAAATCCAAATGTGAGATACGCCTGTTTGTTATCAGACTTACGATATATGGTTCATTGCCAACTCAACAAAGTGGCACACCCCTTTGAACAGTTAAGTATATAAAATTAAAAAAATCAAAACCTAACCTAACGTAACCTATTTAACCATTTTGTTAATGCTTTTTTTATATTACTTTTCAAAGGAGGTACCTATCCAAGTTCCACGATTCTGAGTTGTCCGGTCACCATAATAAATATAGAAATTTGCGAATTTTCGCAAATATTATTACGTTATCCTGGATGGTAAGGTAACGTGCTAATTGACCAACGATTGACTTGCTTGTGTTTGCCAAAATATCTTTAAATTCGTCACTAATAGTGCCAATTTGTGGCACAATAATCATGAATTTGTAGCATCATTACACGGTTATCCTTGATAATAAGGTGACGTCCTCAATGAGCAACTATTTACTTGTTGATAAAACATCTTCAAATTAGTCGTAAGTAGCGAGACTTTGTGTCAGAATGGTAATGACTTTGTGTAATCCATCGCACCTGTAATCCTCGAGGGTAAAATGATCCAACACCGAGCAGAGAGAGGTTGCCGATGTCACGTAATGTCCATCCCGTATTCGTGTCGTACAACTTCATTAAATAAATACCTTTTGCCTTGTGCCGAGGATTGGAGACAACGAGCGACAGAGGATAGGAGTACGCTCCAAATGTATTGTTTATTTGTGTCGCCTTTACC
The DNA here is from genome assembly GCA_917563855.2 of Limnephilus lunatus. Taxonomy (NCBI): domain Eukaryota; kingdom Metazoa; phylum Arthropoda; class Insecta; order Trichoptera; family Limnephilidae; genus Limnephilus; species Limnephilus lunatus. The sequence goes on along the minus strand of OU830593.1, from coordinate 2,038,951 downwards.
TTTATCTTTACCTGCTCACTGTGGCCTTTTCTTCTTTCTTGTCGTTTTGTCTGTCTGCTTCTCGTTCTGCGCTTTTTTGTCCATTCCTCTTGCGTGTTTGTTCTTGTTTGATCTTTTTCCCTCTTGTATGGGATCTATCTTCTTTGCTTTGGTGTCTTTATTTTAGAGTTTTTTTAAAGTTGTTTTGGTTTTCTAAATTTATTAGATTATTGAAGCGGTTGAGATTGTCGGTGTCCTTTGTGTTTTTGCCGTGGTTTAAATAACATAATTTTTATATCTAAATACGTGGTCAATTGAAAAAAACGACGGGTTTCACAATAATTGATTAATTGTAATTTAACTGATTAGCTATCTAATTATCCAATACGCCGTTTCCACAAGGTAGACATAGAGAACGGACCGCCAGACAACTCGGTCTTGGCACACACTCCTTGCCTTATTTACATTCATACATCGTCTCATACGGTGACCGGACAACTCAGAATGAAATTAACTCAGAACCTCCTTTGAAAAGTCATTAAAAGTGATGTACAAATTTATAAAAAAATTGGGTTAAATAGGTTACGTTAGGTTAGGTTATGTGCTATTTTTTTCTTTTCTTTTAACGACTTTTCGAAGAGGTGTTGAGTTGACTTGATTCTGAGTTGACATGGAACCGTCTCATACATACTTTTCTATTTTTCTGACTCTTGACAATGCCCTACTCAAGAATCTGAGTTGCTTGATCATGCCATGTCTTTCTCGGGTGTTCCTGCTACCATTCACATTTGTATTTACCATTCTTAAACTCCTTTCTTCGTTAATTCTCTCTACATGCCAAAGCCATCTGAGCGTCCTTTTGTTGATTTTACTCATTACGCTTACATCCTTTAACCGATCTTTGCATTCTTTAACCGATCTCCACATTTCTCACACGATCATGGTTTTATCACACGCCCCAGAGATCTCATTTCTACAGCATTAATTCTACTTTAATCCTTCCTCTGCCAATTCCATGCCTCACTCCCATACATCAGGGTAGATACCAGCACCCTTTTGTGGACTGCTAGTTTCGTTTCTTTAGATAGTTTAAATTGCATTAATTATTTTAATTTCTCCTAAAACATCTCTAGCGACCTATTTCTCTTTTACTAACTTACTAATTGGTAAAAGCATAACGCGCATTTCCGCGCAGGAGTAGGCAGAGATAATAAATGCAACACAACTTTGATTTGACAAGCCATAAAACAGTCCATAAAAGCTCAAACAATTTACACGCGTTGGAGATGCTATAATCCTACTGGCTCCTGACGGTAAGGAACACTTGGAACATTGTGCGGTATTTAACAAAACATAAATAAAATAAAACAACAGCTAAAAAAAAGAGGGTACATATATTCCAATAAATTAATGGAAAAAAAGTGTTAATTTTTTACAACGAAGCCTTGGATCAGGTGTTGATTCTTTGAAGTCTTACAACAAAATGTGTTGATGACTGTATTAATTTGGTGTGATCGTTGTATATATTGCACCTGCATTGCTATCAAGCAGATGTTCAACATCATTTCTAATATCTTTGCATTTTTAAATTATTTATTATATTATTCTTTTTTTATGTTACATGATTACAATGAAGTCCCGTTAAAATGGAGAAAGCAATTTGTCAACATAAAACTATTTACTTAAAAATATTTTTAATTAGAGTTACTACATTTGTATATATTACATTATTATTTTAATCACAGTCATATTTTTGACGACTCCGTGGTCGAGGGCAGCAAGCCGACGATTGCGAGTTCAAATCCCGGCGTGCGAAAGTAAATATTATTTGATTAATTTAGTGTTTTCGAAATAATATTTATTATACATATTTGCGGCACGTTCCAGAATGGAAGCTACTCTCAGTATCGCTCTGGTGTAAGACCACCATTCAGAGTTGAAACGTTGCTTGAAATGCGTTAGCTGTGTTTGGTGACGAGATCTGAATATCCAGGTACTTTCCGTCTTCCACTTCCATCTCATTTTCCCCACTACCTTCAGCCTCACAACGCAGCCCAATTAGGGATGCCATAGTCTCACTGGCTCCAGACGGTTGCGAGCAGTTGGGACTCTTGTGCGGTATTTACGTAAAAAAAAACGATATTTATCGAAAAAAATGTGTAGTTAATAAAAAATACAGAGAAAGTCAGAGGAAAAGATCCTTCTGAAAATTATGTCACAATTTTTTTGACCTTTGAGATTTTTAATTTACCTTAAATTTAATTGTATTTTAAGGATCTTTGATCGTATTTATTTTGATAGCAAATTTAAGTTCACCATTCGCAGTTTTTAGCGTAAAATAAAAAAAAATGCTTAATAATAGAAAAATTTAGATGATTTGTATAGCGCCATTTTTGTGAAAAATCATTTCAAGAGCGCTGCATAACATACTAACCGTATTTTGATTATAACACGCTCTGTTTGAAACAAATACTATCGAGAAAAATTGATTATGTTTTGGTTTCTAATAACATCAAAAGTGACTAATAACTTTCTACAAATACAGTTATATGAACTTTTTATGATTCCGAGATCTTGGAATCATAATAATTAACAAAATGAAAAGAGATAAGTGTTGATTATTAATTTGACTTCAACATCAGACCGTTTTATCCTAGTGGCCATTTGAAATAATTATTATTGGCGTAGACAAAGCTCGGACAATATTATGCATAAATAAAAATTGATGTTATCTGTGTTTAATGTTCCGTTTTTATCCACTTTTACAGCTGGTATATTATACGAACGTGTTGAAGAAGCCATTCATAAATTAATTTTACAGATTTCGTGTTTTTTTAAGAAGTTATTAATACTTCTCCAAGAAAGAATGATCCATGTGGTAGAATAACTTTCATTGTAAATAGTTCTTATAATAATATACAGAGTGGTAGATATTTTCAGCATTGCTCTGATAAAAGTCCACCAGTCGTGAATCGTAATATTGCATGTAATGGCTTTAACCATGTTTAGTGCTAGTTCTAAACAGCCAGGCACCTACTTCCTAACTTTATAATTCCCCATCTCCAAGATAATTGCATATATCTGGGTCTTACAATCATTTTACACGACCCGGACAGCTCTCGACTCATGTACTGGTGATCCGGTACTTTTACACACAACTTATGGGTCGAAAGTACCTACACATATTTGATCGGGTACTTTTGTTTGAGGTAGGTAAGTAATAGGTAAATGATAGACTATTTTTAATTCAGGCATCTACCAATTTCAATTTTTCTGTCGTAAAAACGAGATTCGAGAAGCCCGCTCTAAAATAAAATCTTATATTACTGTATTGACCGGGCAACTAAGAATGAAACCAACCAAACACCTCCTTTGAAAAGTCATTAAGTGATAAAAAAAAATGGTTAAATAGGTTACATTTGGTTAGGTTATGGTCTATTTTTCAATTTTTATAGCTTTTAATGAATTTTCAAACAGGTGGTGAGTTGAGTTTATTTATTTATTTATTTATTTACGGACAAATAGTCCATTAACAATATAATATTATAACACGAATAAAAAAGAGAGATGACAATGAAAGGAGAGTACATATATATGAAGAGCGTTGACAAAATACATATAATATAAAAATACATATAGAAGATAGTAAAATATAAATACATATAATATAAAAGTACATAAGTATCTTGAAGATGGATTTAAAAATACTAAAAATTCGCATTGCTTATCGACTGCCGAAAGTCTTTTAGACTTACACCAAAAAAATCAGTGCTTTGATTTGCGTTGACAAGTCTGGATATTCTGTATAAAGGACAATGATATCCATAATTAGTAGAATGTTGATTGAGGAACAGCAATTCATTATTTCGGAGTCTACGGGAAGGGATGTTGGATGAGTTGTAACAAAGCAGGTGTGTCAGTAATACTGTTGATAATTTTGAAAATGCATATTAGATCAGAGTCCTTTCTACGTTTTTCTAAAGAAGAAATGTTTAAAGTTTGTTCAATTTCATCATACGAGTACTCGCCTCTTTCAAGTCCTAACCTCCAAGAAATTCCTCGTAGGAAGCGATGTTGTACAGTTGATTCTGAGATGGCATGGAACCCATTAACGACACTGGCACCCATCGCAGAACATGGGTGGTACTAACGATAGAATCTTTTTTTAAATAACCCTTATCGCTTCTTAGCAATTTATGAGCAGGTTACAATGATCGGGTAGTTAACGATCGATTCTTAAGACATTTGAAGGTTAAATGGTTTGGCAAAAGGTTATATGATATTTTGACCGCCAATAAACATTATAACATTAATATTTTTTTCCATAGGAAAGCTGATAGTTCAGAAATGCACAAAATAATATGCAAGGCAGATAGAAATATTTCACCATTAAATTTATACGACGAGAATGCCAGCATTCTTATAAATACCAACCAGGAATTATTAGATTCCTGGTCAAATAAAATTCTTCACGCAAAACACTTCAATTATCTCAATCAAACATATGTTGACAAATTTTCGTCAAACAAATGGTTGAGTATTGGAGAGTTGAGCGCAGAAATAGAAGCTTTTATGCTTGCCATACAAGATAGAGTCATTAATACTAAAAATTATAGGAAGCATATCATCAAAGATGCAAATCAAATTGATGATTTATGTAGAAAATGTTTGGCTTTTCCGGAAACTATAGAACATATTATATCGGGATGTTCTGTATTAGCGCCGTCCGAGTATACATTTAGGCACAATCAAGTTTTAAAAATAATTCACCAAAGTTTGGTAATTAAACATAACTTGATTGACTGCCGTAATGTACCATATTATGAATATGAACCAAATTCATTTTTAGAAAATGAATTTTATAAAATTTATTATGATAAAACTATTCTGACAGACAGAACAATTAGTCATAATAGACCCGATATAGTTTTACATGACAAAATTAAGAAAATAACTTATATCATTGATGTCGCTATACCAAATTCTATTCAGAAAACTGTTTCTGAAAAAATAAGAAAATATACAGATTTAGGAAATGAAATTAAAAGAATTTGGCATTCTCAGACTATAAAAATATTACCATTTGTTATTTCGGCTACTGGCATTATACCTAGCTCTCTCATTCAAAATTTAGGCGTATTAGATTTGTCAAAAAATTTGTACATAAAAATGCAAAAGTCGGTCATTTTAAATACATGTAGGATTACGAAAGATTTTTTAAATATTTATATTGAGGGATCAGTAGGATTTATCGGACCAGTTAGGATTTCATCAGAGCCGAACCCTCTGATATGAAAATATCTGGAGTCGGTGAAATATTTTCCCATTATGTTTCTGGTGGATTGACGTATTGTTCTTGTATTGTTTTATTCTTATATAGTGCAATTACATTGCGTTAATTTACTAGATATTCATTTGTGGAAAAGTGTGTGGAAGGGTTTAGTCTTTCATTTGGGAAAGATTCAACCCGGACATGAAATCTGGAGCACTGTATAAGTAAGGATCTTATATCCTTTTGTAATGGTGGCATCTTAGTTTCAACAAACTTTGCCTCTAAAAGGTCCTGATAAATTTACCAATCGGACGGCTGAATAAAATTGGTATGCATTGTGCGTCCGGTACTTCCTTTCGGCAAACTCCGATTTAGATTCCTACCCCAGATAAAGTAACCTGTATAAATTCATAAAGGTATTAGAAATAAACACGGACATGCTGGAGATACGCACGTGCAAGGTTTGGTATTTGTGCATTCAGCGAGCAGCGAGCGGGTCCATTGTTTCCAGTTTGGGAGATTGTTTATCAGATACAGGGAGACCCATCAAAGTGTTCCGCGAGGATCAATGGGGCTGAAACAAACAAGATTCAACAGGTACAACTTAAATGCAAAAGTTTTGTTATTTAGTTTAGCTACAAGCGCTATTAAAAGTTTTATATTATTTTGTATTCACCAACCATCAATGCAATTTGGCAGGCTGTATGGGTATAATCCCCCTTGGAATCATTTATTAGATAACCAACATCTCTGCTACAGGTCACTTCAAGTGGTTCTCTGTGGTGACTTCTACAATTTGGGAGGCATTTATTGGATTACCAACACCTCTTACCAACACTCATAGGTCACCCCAAGTGGTTTAGAAGTGACTTAGAAGGGGTGCCCGGGTTCATGGGATGAGGTTTGTCCGGATCTTGGTGGTGGATGGCTCTACCCACCAACTGCGTGGCAGGCCGGATCAGGAAAGACTGGTTGAGGAAGACCTGTAGACCTCTACCCGCAGTGGGGGGATTGATTCATACGTCTGTCACTCCTTGACACACTGACCCCCAAATTCCTACCCACCCCTCATACCTTTTTCATCCCACAACTTCCTCTGCTTTATTTCTCTAAAAAGACCCTCCACACAGTTTCCCCAAAGATGAAATAGGCTCTGAAGGGAATTATTTTCCTCAAGGCCTCCTGTGTGAAGCTAATGTAAAAAAGGGGTACCCGGGTTCGTGTGGTGAGGTTTGTTTAAGTATTGGTGGCGGATGCGTCTGCCATCTTACCGTATACCTAATAGGCTGAATCGCGAGAGACTGAATGAGAGACACCTTTTGAATCTCGAACCTCGCCAAGCACCGCAGTGGAAGGGATGGATTCATATGTCCATCACTCCTTGTTACACCACACAGCATCCCAGAAGATGGCATAGGTCCTGAAGGAAATTATTTTTTTCGTCACGTATGATGGAAAATATCATTGGGCAGCCAAATAACATCTACATTTTTACTCCAAATATGCTCAGGAATATCCGGTTAAAATCCTTCGGCTACTTGCTATTACAACCTGTACACATAATAGATAATTCTAAAAAAGTTCTGTTATTCTCTCCTGCCCTCTACACAGGTTTGTTTGCAACTTCTCGCCCTTCGCAGAAACCGCTACAGTTTGTTTATGCCCACAATTATAACTTCTCTTGGGTACTACATAATGTGGCCATAATTTCCCGAACTGCGTCAAGCATCAAATAATGCATTTCCCAAAACATCGCCGCGAACAGCCCATTAGAGTACCCTCGACCTCTCGATGCACTCTCAACTGAAATCTCAACTAACAACATCACTACCCTCGCTCTATTTGTGCATAGTTCTCAAGTTAAAGTTTGCCGCGAAGCCTCGTATCACTATCTGGAACAGAGCCTCCCTGAGAGGGTGGGTTTGGATGAGGGTGTTGGGAGGTTCTAGCAACGTTACTCAGCTCACTTTGCGGTCGAGAGGTAATTTTGCGTATACTGGTCCAAAACTCTCAACTACTGCAGTTTCGCTGGTGTTCTGGGTACGTAGAATATTACATTTCAGAGAAATGAGATCAATACTCGGTGAGTAGAGAAGATGACATATATGAATAAAATACTGGGTGACAAAATATGCTGTATTTAGATGACAGTTTGTCCATTTAAAGCAGCAAGGCTAATAAGAAATGTGTAAACATTTAGGAACTCCTGAAGATATTACGAAAAGCTTGTATCTAACAGACTAATGACCCAGATGAGATGATAAACGATGATGGCAATATAAGAAGAAAGCTTGAGTATGCTTGTTGTGTATGTACTCCGCAACAAACAAAACACATAAATATCTGGAACAAACCAAGAAAAAAAATCCTAAGTTACATCTATATACGGAGGCATGGAACGTATCTGTAGTTTCTACACCATATGCACTTACTTCCTTACTTGAGGCAACGAATAGATTTAGCCAAGAAGCCAGACGTTCCGCAAATCTTGCAATATTTAGTTTCAATAGAGTGCATAAAGCTTTTGATAGCCCATTCCTCTTGGAGTTCTACGATTTATACGTGGATGAAAACTTCAGCCGAAGTAATCAGTGTAATCACCACGACTTTTTCAAGATATCACACGGCAGAACAGATTTATAGCACATTATGGCTTAATAAGAATGGTGCCATTGAATGAAATTTTTAAAATAGTAAAACAGTGTGCTTGCTGTAAATGGATAATCTGTTGTAAAAATAAATTAAATAAAAAATATAATTTTGCAATCCATAAAGCAGTACAACGAAAAGAATAACTAACTAACTAACCATCACGCCGTTTCCCCGCAGGGGTAGGCAGAGAGGACGGACCGCCAAAAAACTCGGTCTTGGCACACACTCCTTGCCTTGTTCACATTCATACACCGTCTCATACATGCTCTTCTATTATTCTGACTCCTGACATGGCCCGACTCAAGTATCTGATTCACTTGGTCGTGCCATGTCTTTCTCGGGCGTCCCCGACTTCTTCTACCATTCACATTTGCGTCATATATTATCCTTACACTCCTTTCCTCGTTCATTCTCTCTACATGCCCGAACCATCTGAGCGTTCCTTTCTTGATCTTACTCATTACGCTTACATCAGCCTTGCATTCTTTGCGGATCTCCGCGTTTCTCACACGATCATACATGGTTTCACCACACATACGCCTCAGGGGTCTCATTTCTACAGCATTCAGTCTACTTTCATCCTTCCTCTGCCAGTTCCATGCCTCACTGCCATACATCAGGGTAGGTACCAGTACTCCATTATGGACGGCTAGTTTCGCGTCTTTGGACAGTTTTTTGTTGGTGCCAACGGCGTTCAGTCCTCCATTTACCTGCATTCACCCTTCTTTCAATATTTCTTTCAGCCTTCCCATCTCTCGTAAACATACTTCCCAAATAAACAAACTCATCCACCTGCTCCAAGTATTCAGGAAAAGAATATCTTTCTGCATTTGTGTCTACAGTTGAGTTGAAAAGACGACGCAGGATCAAACAAGGTTTAAAAAATTGCCAATTCTCCCGTGTAAGTGGAAATTTAGACATTGAAAGCAATTACCGAATTGAAGAAAAAAAGAGATATTAATGAATGACAAAGTAAGGGTCAACTAGTCAAATCGGCGGTTATATTCGCATTATATTTTATTGCATTTCGAGGAAGCCGAATCAGTATTATCAATGTTGAGTAGAGATGACATTAGGGTTATATCAATCATCTATCAGAACCATTTCATTGATTGTCTTCGATTGATTGATTGATATCCGAAAGCAATACATGGTGTTTACATTGGACTTGACCTTCGGGTGAGGAATTTTGTATGCAAATTTGTCCATGTTCAAGGAAGCTTTAAAAATGTGAATGTTTAATAATGTATATGTTCAAGAGATAACAGAAAATACAATGCACATCATTGGTCACAGACCAGCAGGTATGAGAACTTACAAGGAGAACGCGACATAGACCCTGAAGGAAGTCGTTAAAAAAAATGTATACGTATTAAAAATACATAGGTCATAGTGCAGAGATAAGGATTGTATACCTCGATGACTGGTGTAGGTTGGACTCGTATTCTATGAAATACGATTATCGCGTTTCGGAGAAGCGGAATCAATATTGTGAATGTTGAGCAGAACAGACGACATTTACCCTATATCAAATATCATCATGCGATTATGTGAACTATGAATGTTTAACCCTGGTGTTGATTGCAGAATGTGAAAAACATACTAATGTCTTCGATATTTATTTATTTCTATTCTTTAACATACATACATATTACAGATAATTACATTGGTATACATAGATATTACGTAAAGTAATAAGGAGAAAAAATAAAATGTTACTGATCCGTAACTGTATACATATAGGTAAGTACCTAGTAGTATTTTGTGAACACCTCACTAGGCGAACCTGTGCTGAGGTGTTCCCATGTTTTGGAATAATTGCAATTCTGACGACAAAAGTAGAAACACCGTATCCTCCTTGATATTGTCAAGAAGGAGACTGTGGGTCGAGCTATAGCGCCAGTATCGTATACATAAAATAAAAGATTAGTTGCAGTTAGGTTCTATACATAAAGTTATACATAGCATCTAGTTTATGTACAAGATAGATATTAGTTTTGATAAATAGGTAGGTATATTATTCTAGGGACCACACGCCAATGGAATGAATAATATTATGATTTTGTTGAATGTTTTGTCTTAAAACAAAGTTATAATTGCCTACTATTTATTTTTAATATTTGTTTTTGCTTATGTTTAGTTAGGTGTTATGATTTTTTGAGTAAATTGAATACCTTGTTGTTTGATCCAGTCTTTGATGTGTTTTTTGTGTAGAATTGTATATGGATTTGTAGTTAGTAGTTGTTTCAGTGTGGTGGGCATGAGGCATGATATAATTTATCAGAAAGCCTGATGTTTAATATGTAATGGAATTCTGATTGCTTACTCCCTAAACGACCATTTCTTATCCTCTGTTTAATCTTTTCACAATCACACACATGTATTGATAATAAACATTTGGCGCTCTGGAAAATCTAACCCATGTCTGCGGTATGGGAGGAGAAGTTCTTACAACTAGACCATGTTCAACCCCCAGGCCTCGAGCATATTTTATCAGAGGTTCAAAATATTTCCGCGTTACAATAAAATCCAAATAAATGGAATATTTCTGAACGTATCTGAAAACTAAAAATAGTTTTTGAAAGTTGATAAAATACGCTTTCAAATTATATAAATGGAGATAAACATATAATTTTTGAAACATAAAATTTTTGCATGAAAACATACAATTTTTTTTAAAAATGGCTCACCTTACATATTTTCTAACAAAAATTTCTGATAACGAAAAAAATAAAAACATATGTTCATTTTATTAGACAAATGTATTACAAACGTTATTATCATCTCACTTTTTGGTCGTACCTTGTAAAAATAATTAGTAAAAAAATTCCCAAACTTTCATATAATTATTTCAAATTGCGATCTGAACTTTGGTTTTATAAAGATCTACATTTTACATCTTTTGTGGTTAATTTTTATATTTGAATATAAAGCGTGATGTTTTCTCTTTCTAACACCGTTTATATCATATCTCTGGCTATGATAGTAAGGGAGACACAACGATTTCTATGAGACCTGTATAAGTTGTTACAAAAACCGAACAAATAGACTTGACCTGTCGTTAATAATAACTGCCCTTTATTATTTTTTTAGTCAAAGTTTTTATCGCTACTTCCAATATTGTCATAATTAATTCTTTGTTTTTTTCTCATTGCAGGTAAGCAATTGAAGATATATCTGGTAGTCCTTAATAATAAAAATTGGCATGGTGAGTGAATTTTATTCTTATTATTATTAATTGTACAATAAAATATCTGAATCATAGATAATAGAAACAAAAGGAGCTAAGCTTTGGAATTATGCCGACTGTCCTGCGACCAAATTGCAGGACACTCTAGGCGGCGGAGCTAATGAAAATATACACTTAAAAGAAAAAATATTAAATTTTCAATAAAATTCAACAATAAATTTTCTTTGTGTGAATATATGAAATATGGGGTAGTCAGTATTGCTGTACCTACTAGTCGAGAGGTCGTACATGACGTAATCATTGTAACTTCTGTATCTTTCGTTTTGATACAAAGCGCGGAAAAAGAAAAAGGAAGACGAGATGGTCGATAACGTACGTACGAGTTCTGGCTGGGGAAGATAATATCACCCTGGGATATATCTGTCCTGAATTTTGCACGGTTGGCTCACACAATATGTGATATTATAATGATATTTTTTTGGAAGTAATTGACGGCCTCCGTGGTCGAGGGGCAAGGCTCTCGAGCAAGCCGGAGATCGAACGTTCAAATCCCGGCGTGCCCAAGTGAATTGTATATGATTAATTTATGTTATTTCACAATTTAGTATTTTTAAAATAATATATAGAATATTTGCGGCACGTTCCAGAGTGGAACTGGTTTAATACCACCATACAGAATTGAAACGTTGTCTGAAATGGCTTTGGCCGTGTTTTGTGACTAAATCTAAATAACCAGGTACTTCCCCACCTTCCTCCTCCATCTCCTTCCCTTCCCACTACCTTTAGCCTCCTAACATACCCCGATTGGAGATGCCGTAGTCTCTCTGGCTCCAAAAATTTGGGAACAGTCGGGACACTTGTTTTCATATTATAGGTACCTAAAATGCATTTTCCAAAATGTAGGTCTATCCAACAACGAACAGCTACAACGAACAACTATCCAAAGAAAATAAAACAAAAACCATTAAAAAACGGACTGAAATACAAAGCGAGCGACCCCTCCAACGAATTGATGAATTTCCTGTCCTTGCAGTGAGGCACATTATTTTGCTGAAAATTCGCTCTTTTCCAATTTTCGTGTTTTCTGTCGAAAAATCCTGAAAAACTCTCCCATTTCATTACGTTTCGCCGGAATAGCAAAGTTGATTTTTTTGCAGTTTTTTTTTATATAACGACTACAATTCAGGAATGCGACTCTTGTTAAAAGTTATGGGTGATTTTCACGATGCTTTTTTTTGTTCAGTTTACGTATGGGTCTCCTATTTTATTATTTTTTCCCAGATTAAAAATAATTTCCCTCAGTGCCTTGTCGTCTTTGGGGATGTTGTGTGGAGGGTCTTTTAAAGGAAAGGAAGGTGAGGATGTTTGGAAAGGAAATAGTTTCAAGGGGTGGGTAGGACTCTAGGGGTCAGGGGGTCCAAGAGTATTGGGTGTATGAATTTATCCCTCCCACTACGGTGCGAGGAGATGGGTCAAGAAAATCTGTCTGGAGAGGTCTCCCTCAGCCAGTCCGTCAAGCAAATGTGCAAACGTATTCGCCGCCAAGACCTAGACAAACTTCACCCCATGATTGGAGAGTCTAGAGTCGTTTAAATAAATGTAGCTTCGTTCAATAAAAAAGTAGAGTCTTGACGTGTGCGGTGAAGGAGGAAACCATATGTTTCCTCATAACGCCGTTGGGAAAGTGGTGGGGTCCCCTCCAATTCACCCCATGAACCCTGGCACCACTGATAAGTTAACAAACGTAGCAAATTTCTTAAATAACGGTGAGCTTTGGCGTCATGAAATTTCAATGGAAATGTAATGTAGTCATAGGACAGGTGATTCGAAAATCATTAGAATCGTAACAAATTCAATGTACAATACCTATATTATTTCTTCTTCCTATTCTTCGAATTCTATTTAACATTGGCCTTTTATAAAAGCTTCCAAGTTATGATGATTATAAGTGTTTTCCTCGAAAACTCCAACTAAATAAACATCGATATCTCGAAAAGTAAACGTGTATATATTTTATTTATTGATTAAAATCAAATTTCTAGTAAACTAGTCCCAAATGGTATTGACGTCATCGGCGGTCTTTCTCTTTCTTCTCACGCGTCTTGTATGAAAACGAAAAAGACAGAAGATACGTGTACCTACTATGACTTCACGCACGATCTCTTGCTGGCACTAATTTTTATATTTTTTAACGTAATTTCCACACAGAGGAATACAGTTTCCCTCGGGGCCTATATCATCTTTGAGGATGCTGTGTGGAGAGTCTTTTTAGGGAAAGAAAGGTGAGGAAGTTTTGATAAGGAAAAAAATGCCAGGGATGGGTTCTGGGCTTCAATGTGTCCAGGAGTGACAAATTTTTTAATCCATTCCTCCCTCTGCGAGGCAATGGGTCGAGAAAGTCTGGCTGGAGAGGTAAAATGTCTTCACCAACTAGCCTCTCCCGAGCCACGCAGTAGGTGAGCAAGTGCAAGTGCCGCCAAGACCCATAAAAACATCACCCCATGAAGCCTGGCACCCCTGCTAAGTCACTAAACGTAGCGAACCACTTGGGGTAACCTTTGGTAGGATGTTGCGGTTATCCAATAAATCGTTCCCGGGGTGGCGGTACCCATTCCCGCCTCCCAAATTGGAATATAAAATACAAAAAAAAAAAATTCTGCATTTCATCAACAATTTTTTTCTTTGCTTATCGCCTACATACTTACTCGTAACAGAAAAACAGATTTTATAACTTAAAAATTATTATTTCAAGCCTCTTTATCTTTAAAGTAGAATGTGATGATGGTGTAACTGGTGAGCTATGTCGTCAAGAAATTTGAACAGATTTTACTGTCTGGAATTTCAGAATTTCTAATTTCAGCTTGCAACGTCATTGCTTATAGAAAATTACAATAAAACGCAGGTTTCAATGGGCCGTTTTTACAATCCATGAATACCGTGTAATAATGTGTGAAAGATGTAAAATTTATTTTTCTGATTCTGACCATTGTATTAAAAATTTTAACAAAACAAAAACGACTTCAAAAAATGCACTAAAAAGTAAAAAAATAATTTCGTACGATTGTTATTTTTGGAGTCGGTTTCAGCAAAGGTAACCATATACATACATAGTTATAGGTGAGATATGGAGATATTGGCTGACACCGACTCCAAAAATAACAATTGTACGAAATTATTTTTTTTACTTTTTAGTGCATTTTTTGAAGTCGTTTTTGTTTTGTTAAAATTTTTGTTTATTTTTTGATTTTTAGTGACGAGCGTGCGTAAAGAAGTTTTACTTCAAAAAAAGAATCATCGAAATCTGTTGGCGTAATATTGAATTATTCTTCCTTTTGTCACGCACATACTTATTGCAAATTTAAGACATATGTATATGGTTTTCTCATGAATCCCATTGCCAGAACTGGACCAAATTAAAATGGGACCGCACGGGAAGCACCAGCTTTCTAATAAAAATAGAATCATCAATATCGGTTCACCCAATCGAAAGTTCTGAGGTAACAAACATAAAAAAATAAATTTAGAAAAATATTTTTTTTTTAAATACCGTCGAATTGATAACCTCCTCCTTTTCGAAGCCGTTTAAAAATGACGAATTTTAATATTTTCATTAAAATTTGCACGGGTGCTTTGCGAAAAAGCCGTCAGTTTTCTTTAAACAGGAAACGATGTTACTTCTGGAGATATACCGTTCTATGGTTTGTTTAAAGAGGCGCACGCACTAGTCACGATATTGCCTTCGTTCTGAGAATATTTTTAATTGATTATTCAATTACAAGAAAAACTCTGATATTAAATTATTATTCTTCGAGCGGAGTACTTAATTAAACACTATAGAATTGAATAGTAGAAACATCAAAATAGCTGTTACTAGATAGACTCTAATTCTATTATTTATCTCATCATCATCATACAGTTTGAAAATGGTCCTGAAAACCGAAAAGGCTTTGACAAAAATTCATAACTAATTACTTGCAGAACTTGATGATAATATTATCAAATTTAATTTTCATTAAATTAAAAAATAAATAAAATAATAATCTTTATCAGCGGAAGATTGAACCCGCGACGCCTTGGCGGGAACCGTAAACTAGAGTGGAGAGACTACGAAGCACCGTACAAAGAGTATAGTGATAGGCTACGAAGCAAAGATGAGAATAATTATTCTATGTCATTCTCTCACAGGCTAACCATACAGTTGTACGTGTTTGTCTCTTTTAGTGTCGCTTTTTCGTTACATCGAGCTTCAAATCTTAACGGTGCTAAAGAAGTTTTCACTTCAAAAACTTAATAAACTAAATAAAAAACACCTTCCTCCCATAAGACGCTTTATAATATTCTCACGTATCCGGAACGGCGATGTTACAAAAAAGGCAATAAACATACGTTCCTTATCATAATAATGTTGCTGCCCTTTCTTACTCATTAAATAATGGTGGACAAAAGATAAGACACACAATGTACGTATGTCTGTTTCCTCCAAAGTACTATTTTTTTACTTTGGAGTTAACAGACATACGTGTGTTTCATCTTTTGTCTCCCCATTATTTAATGTGTTAGAAAGAGCTGCAGCATTATTGTGATAAGGAACGTGTATTTGTTACCTTTTTCTACCGTCACCGTTTCGTAAACGTGGTAATATTAAAAGCGTCTATTGGTTTTTATGCGTTGTAGCTATCTGTTCACTAAAATTATAAACTAAAAGTCGTTCGGACATTCTAAACTAAATCCTAATGTTCAATTGTTTTTATAAGAACATCTCTCTTTTTATAATTTTTGAAGGTTTGATGGAAGGTGGCAATGGCTGAATTGGTAAAAGCGCATTTCCCGGTTAGACGAGAGGTTCTGGGTTCGATTCCCAGTTGCCATTATCTTTTTCTTTTTTTATGTGTCTTGTTCTCTTTAATATTTTCGTTTATATTATTAGTGTTATCTTCTTCTTCAATCGTAAATCTTGATACATGAAAACCTGAGGCTCTGTTACTATAAGCTGATGTGCGATAATTTTTCGATTTGAATTCGATATTTTCTATTTTACCTCAGTGTGTTCAAGAATCAAAACTTTGAAAATCCTGCATTTGACCATGATGGAGCGCTGCTTCCGAGAATTCTTTATTGATATAATCAATCAAACGCCAGGTCTATTCAACCGAGAGCCGAAACAATCACTATTAATCATGCGCTGTGACAGGGATATTAAACACTGGCAACAAACCTACCACATCTTTCCATTATAATACCTCTACCTCTCTCACAACGCCCTTTATTGACACGTCTGCATTATACCTTTGAAGTGGACAAGCCAACAGTTTTTTTTGGCTGTTTTCTTTCTGTTTCTTCGGTGTAACTTTTAGTGAATTATCTTTCAGAATGGTTTATTTAAAAGATTGGTGAGGAAGTCCTAAAACATCGAGAAATGTTCTAGTTGTACCAGAGGTCGTAGATATATAACACAGTATATTTTTGAGATCCAAGTTTTTACATCTCTACGGACGTTACCCCTGGCCAAACCCAACTATTTATATCTTGTACATGACCACTGACCAGTTACCACTCCATAGATACACGTAGAGGTAATTGCTCTGTTTAAACATTGCTATATTTAAATAAACGGATTTATATAATGTCTAAAAATGATATTCTGGTTCAAATAAATTTCCTTCTACCAGAATCTCACTCTTGAAGACGTCACCATAACCACCTTCAACTGTGGAGCGAGTCGCACCAATTTATTTACGAACTCACCTGTGACCTGTTGGCAGAGCCATGTACGAGGTACCTACTTCCTAAATGCGTTTTATCAAAATATGTTTTTCATGTTCTGTAACGCATTTACAGGGTTTTTGTTATTTCGAATGTATATTGTTTAAACGCTACCGACTTAGGCCCTAACAGCCTTACTAAAAATCTTCATTATTTTGTCTTTAATTGATGAACAACTATGTATGTGAAAACCTTACTAATGTGGAAACTGCCAAAAATAGGTCATGGAGAGATACATACATTGCTTATCCAGCCAAAGAGGTCTGGAATTTCATATAATTACCGTGTCTGATTTACAAATGTACAGATATTATCTTCAAAAATAACAAATATTTTAAAATATATTATAAAACAAAATAAGGAACTTAAAAACTGGAAATACGTTAAAAATCGGTAGAAATTCGGAATGCCGAAGCTTAAAAAGCTTACAAAACATCAGGTCCTCTACCACTGAGAAGTGAGACAAATTCACCCTTTCATTATCCGTACGAATTCCAAACTTTGTCCACCTCTGGGGTAGGATGTGTGATAACATCTTGTTAAAGCTCGGGTCTGTTTTTGCTTTGACAATTTTTCGAGCGTTTGAATTCGGTCCGTCCAGTTTTTTCATTGTGTTATTTTTTTATGTTTTTTGTTGTTGTTGTGTGAACCAGCGCAAGAATTCCAGTTTATAATTTGTTTCTTTATAGTTCTACGTGTCGGTGTTAATATTCACATGTGTAGGGTTGCGTTTTCACCGCAATAACTTCCCGCAGAGCTGTTAGTTTTAAGTGTAAATATAAAGTCTCCCACGCGAGCTAAGAATGTTTAAAGAGCTTAGAATGCCATAACATATTATTATTATTGCACTCACAAATGGTCAAGCTCCTTTTTATACTATCTTCAACTGTATTTAATGTAAATATGTATGTACATATAACTTGGTTTACTTTTATTTCAAGTAAATGAGTTACCTTGTATATATATCAATGCCTCTCATTCTATAATTTGTTCCGTTTTCATAACAATTCGTAAATTACTTACTATCATGGTTAGAAATATGATGTAAACGGTGTTAGAAAGAGAAAACAATACGCTTTATATTCAAATCTATAAGTTAGCCGCAAAATAATCAAAATGTACGCCTTTACGAATCCAAAATTTCAGAACACAATTTGAAAAAAAAATTTATTACATGAAATTACAAAAAAGTGAGTTGACAATAACGTTTTTTTAATACATACATTTACCTTATACAATACGTGTGTTTTTATTTTTTTTTCGTTATCAGTAATTTTAGTCAGAAAAAATGAATGTTTATTTCGTATTATAAAATTTGAAAGTGTATTAGGTAAAGCGATGCAAAATCGTGTGATCTTGCATTGCTTTGTAGCTCATGAACTTCTACCGTTTTATAACATATTTCTCTTGAACAAGTTTTTAAATAAAAAATAAAAAAATGTTATTCTTTAAAGATAATATCTATACATTTGTAGAGCCGAAAGGGTTATTGTTATAAACCGTTTTTTTCTGGTTTTTTTTAAAGTTATATTTAAGTAAACCATAATTTCCATGCGACAAAATTATATAATGCCCTTCCAATTGAAACTAAGAACACCATGTAGATACAAAAGTTTAAAAAAGATATCAAATTATGGTTAAGTAAACAGGACGATGAGGAAATCATTAAACTTATGAAGTAACCCCAATGCAACCTGCAGACAACAAACCAATACTTTTATTTTATTTATTGTTTATTTTGTTTATCTATAATCAAGAAACTAGAAGATGAGGAAATAAAGATCAGCACCCATTCAGCAACATACAGTCCGCCTCGGAACAGGAAAACCTAGTGAGGAGGACTGTAAACAAACCACATAACTTGGTATTTTTACTTATTGTGTAATTTTACTTTATCTTATATTGTCATTAAATTAAAAAAAAAGTAGATACTTAATATGTATAAATTCACAGTGTTTCTTCAAATGCTATTTAACACATTTCCCATATAATTTTTGCACATTTTGAACGAGTCGTGTTTTATTAAGCATTTTCACAATTTTTGCATAAATATTACCGTTTTTTAATATTAGCGCGCTCCCTCTAACACTCGTATTTACATTTCTCCCCTCTTCTTCTTTTTGAGCGCTTACTATTGGACCTTAATACATTCCTCACATAATTGAAGCCTTTACTTGCATCAACAACAAAACAAGATACTTTACATCCTTCAAAATCGATCAAAGCCATTTGAATGGACCTTAAAAAATCAAAGTAAACAACTCTACTACCACAAAAAAGCTTTGAGAGATCCTTTCCAATGAGAACTTTAGTCACACATCCTTCCCGATAAGATTCTAGAACCTCAGAAGGTTTATACCAGTTTATACGGATATATTGGATTGTCCAGGGAAGCTTTTTGTCTTGTTTTTTTCAATTCCCGGAGAGCAAAGGCAGTAACGTAGCGTAGTGGGGGCGGCAGGATTGGCTTACTGCATTTCTACCGATTTATTAAATATTTTCCTTCCGTCAGTTTTAAAGCTCTTAAAAAATATATGTTTTTCTTGAAATCATATCTACACATATATGAAACCCTCGATAGAAAATATCGCAAAGTGTGCTCTAAAATTTATTATAAACACTTTTTTTCAGTTATTTTATAAGTTGTATGTAAGAAAAAAATCACAGCTTTAAATGTTATTTTAGACAACCCCCATGAGATTTTTGCTCTATTTTAAACGAGTCATGTTTTATTAAACATTTTCGCAATGTTCGTTTAAATATTATCGGTTTTTTATATTAGCGCGCTCCCTTTAACATTTGTATTAACATATCTCTCCATCTTCTTCTTTTTTAGCCGATATACCGTGCCTTAAGAGGGTGGCAAAATTTCACAATAAATAATAATAATACGAGTGTCTTATAAAAATTAAAACCATTTCATAACATATCTATTTATTGAACATTGAACCCAGGATATTTCAGCAGTCAAAGGATTCGCCAGGATAGCGGAGGTCGCGGGTTCGATTCCTGCTTCAGGATTACAAAGTTTTTTTCTTATTTATAGTTTCATAACGTCTTTCTAACATTTAATATAACTTAATCTTGTCGATCGTCAAGGTATAATCATAACTATTTACTACTAATTATTTATTACTACTTCCAAAATGTAACTTTATATACGCAATATGGACATGTTAAAATGAAATGATATTTCTCATTGTTCTTTTTTGTTATTTTTTGTTGTGATACACAAAATGATTGTATGTTATTTTAAAGTTTAAAACTACTATTATGAAATGATATTATTTTTCTTACTTTTGTACTCTATTATATGTTTATTTATAAAAGGCAGTATAGCCGTTTATGTATTTAAAATTTAAATTAAAATAAATAAAAATATCAATGTAAGTTGTAACGTGTAAAATATTTTGTAATTAATCTGATTCATATATTCTAAAACATATACTTGCACGACTTTTTTATTTTGATGTTTGTTTTTTTTTAACATTAGCTCCACACAGCAGGCCTAGAGGAAAATATTTTCCCCCAAGGCCTATGTCATCTTAGGGGATGCTGTTTGTTTTTTTTAAGGAAAGGAAGGAGAGGAAGATCTGGGAAGGAAATATGTAAGGGGTGGATAGGAATCTGAGGGACAGGTGTGACGGACGTATCAATCCATCCCTTCAATGGTCGAGGGATTCTGGCTGGACCAGAAAGTCAAAAGACCTCCTCAACCAGATTCTCTCGATCCGGCCCGCCACGCAGCTGGTGGGCAGACACATCCGCTGCCAAGATCCAGACAAATCTTACCCCATGAATCCGGACACCCCTGCAGTCACCAAACATAGTGAACCTCTTGGGATGACCTATGGCAGGGGTGTTGGTTATCCAATAAATGGTTTCCGGGGCGGCAGTACCGATACCTGCCTCCCAAAATAGAAATGATGGTTCTTGCTGAAAATTTCTTCAGAATAACTATTCATTTTAATATTTTTAATTGAAGTAACTAAAAAGGGGGGCTGGTGTCGCGAAACTGCGACTCCACTATAAAATTGGCGGTTGTGCTTCAGAGCAAAGCCCTAACGCAACCCTCAAAGGACCAGTCCCGATAACTACGTGGTCGCTATGTTATATGGGACGATTACATAGCATGCACTCGCCAAACCTGATGGATATTCAGTCGATTTTCGGATCTAGGCTTTTGGAGAATTAGATAAGCCCAGAACGGAAAAGGAAAATAGGACTCACCAGTTGCAGATGGGGCCTCTCTGATCTCCAGGTTTCGGTGTACACTTCACTATGTTTAGTAACTTGCAATATTATTTTTGCAACAGGGGCTGCGATATTTTCCTCCGCCCGGGCGGCTTACACCCACGCTACGCCACTGAGCAAAGGAGCAAACGACAGAGGAACCGACGCTAATCGGCTGGAAAAACCATTAAAAAACACATAACATTTTTTCGTCTGTCGGCACTCTATTATTGACACTGTTTGGCTTAGGTTCCTAGCACCTATTATCGACTCACTAATAAGGTATAGGTATATACTGGGAGTGTTTGCCTTCGGCCTTCTGCTGGTATCCTGCCCGCTTTTTCTAACACGATGATTATAATGTTTTAAACGGCTTCATTTTGAACCATAAAATAGTGATTATTGAGTCCTTTTTATGTTACCTAATTTTTATGGTTTGATGATGGTATTTTTATAGAAAGGTAGAAAATGATCTCATGTTTATATCAATGGTTTATACTGAACTGTATCATTCTAACTTCATTGTTATTTTAAAAAATTTTATTTTTTAAATTTTTTTTTTTTTCATAGTAACACCTCAACTGCTCCCGTCTGGAGCCAGTGAGACTATGGCATCCCCAATTGGGGTGTGTTGTGAGGCTGAAGGTAGTGGCATGGGGAAGGAGAATGGAAGCGGAAGGTGGGGAAGTACCTGGCTATTCAAATTTGATCACTAAACACGGCTAACGCCATTTCTAGCAACGTTTCAATTCTAAATGGTGGTCTTACACCAGGGCGATACTTAGAGTATGTTCCACTCTGGAACGTGCCGGAAATATACTATACATTATTTTAAATGAATTAATTGTGAAATAACACAAATTAATCAAATGAAATTTGATGACCTTAGGATCCCGCGACCTTAGGATTGCGAGTCAAGAGCCTTACCGCTAGACTACGCCGGCTGTCGATTAATCGTTGTTAAGTGTTATCGCTGTTATGTTTAATAATTCAATCCCAGCGATTGGGATTCCATAATATGTGTTCGTGAATCTTCAACGAAGTTCGAGATTCATCGAGATTACAACTTAATTTACTTATATTATCACGTGGTTTACAATGAACATTTAACTGGACCAAACGTCCGTTCTAACGGATGCTTTGTGTGATTCTGAAGCAAGAAAACTCGACACTAAATATGCCCAGTTGTCGATCATATATTATATGCCATTTCCCACGGACATTTGGACACGGGTTCAATTCCCGTTGGCGGCCAGTATCTTTTCTCGGGAGATTTTTTCAATGTAGATAAGTGTTTCAGGCTGATAATTATTGATTATAATATTTGTTATATGCCATTTCCGTAACTGTTCGGATACTAGACATGAACAGTGACAGTTGCCACTCTACTTATGTAACTACTAGTTAACTAACGTCTGTTGAGATACCTCAAACTACACATAACTACCTATGCTAACGACATCTGTTGAAGGACATTGAAACTTGATACATAATCCTTTACACCACAATTCTTTGTTTTGTGTTATGATGGAACCGCACATTTTCTACTGTCTATTACAATGTTTCCAATTTTCAGCATGTTTATACAATATACAATCCATATATTTATTTATTTATTTATTTATTTCAAGACTTGTTTTTACATTAAAAAATGATAACATTTGCAAGGTTAAACAACTTTTTTTTTTTTATTCTACTACTCCATAAGTTGAGCTCTGGGAGCTCGTGTTTATGGGAGGAGTATTTATTCACACGCAAAAAATAAGTTCTAATTAAATGTTTAAATAATATTCAAAGAACTTATGAGATAAATACAAATATTAATTGACATAGATTCGTAATTTAGGAAAAAAATTGTTATACAAGGTCAATTCTTTTTTTTTAAATATTATATATTACAGTTAAAGTAAGGGTAAATTAAATTAAATTAAATTAAGGGTACAATATATCATTATCCAATTTCAGTGACTTAATTTGTTTTTTGAATTGTTCATATTTCAATGTTTCAGTTACACTAATTTTGTTTTTGGATAATAATATATTGTACCATCTTACACCTAGATACAAATAGTGGTGCTGAGCCGTGGTAGTTCTAAGCATAGGGATGGCTATTAAGCCATTCGTTTTAAATCTATTGCTTATGCTATCAGAGGGGTGAATTTTTTTAATAAAATACTCTTTATAAATTTGATATAAGGCGTTTCTCTTATACAATTCTGTGATGGATGGTACATTAAATTCTCGAAATATCTCTAGAGTAGGGAAGTCGTATGGTTTCCTAAGGATGATTTTTATAATTATTCTTTGAATTATGATTATAGGTTGTAAGGAAGCTTTAAAGGCCCCTCCCCACCCAATAATGCCGTACTGTAATAAGGACTGAATTAATGCAAAATATACAATTTTTATGGTTTTCTTGTTTAAAATATTTCGTATGTTATAGAATACATAGATAAGTTTTCTTATTCTTTCCACAGTGAGATTGATATGATCTTTCCATTTAACATTTTTATCTATTAAGATTCCAAGATATTTTATACTAGATTTATGATTTAGCTTAGCGCAGTCCGTATTACATGTACCGTCATTTGCACAATTTTTAGAATGAATTGTTATGTTAATTAAATTATTTGGCACATCTTCTTGTAGAGAGAATGGAATATAATATGTTTTTTCTGAGTTGAGTGATAATAGATTATTATCGAACCATTTTTTTATAACCTTCATGTCTTGATTGGCTGCATTGGTAATATCATTCCACGTCTTTTTTTCGATAATTATTACAGTGTCGTCAGCAAAAGATATAAGTTTTCCATTTAGTGATAATTTAAACATTTGGTTTACGTATATTATAAATAAAATTGGTCCAATAACAGTCCCTTGGGGAATCCCAAATTCTAATGTTTCATCTATACTTAGTGAGTTATTTAATTTCACTTTTTGACTTCTTTGAGTTAGATAGCTTTGTAGCCAATACCTAAACTTACCAATAATACCGATATCGTTTAATTTATTAATTAGTTTTTTATGGGAGATACTATCAAAAGCCTTGCGTAAATCAATAAAAATGCCAAGGCATTTGTTTTTTTTATCTAATGCATTATATATAGTTGAGGTTAGTTCAGCAATGGCATCATGAGTGCCTAGTTTCTCTCTAAATCCAAATTGGCTAGGACTAAGTATTTTATTTTTATCAATGTAGTACATGAGTTGCTTTTTTACGATCTTTTCAAAAATTTTTGCAATATTTGAGACTAGAGATATAGGTCGATAATTTGATATTTCCTCAGGGCTGCCTGATTTAAAAATGGGTGTTACGATTGATTTTTTATAAATGGAAGGGAATATTCCACTATTCATGCAAAATAACTATATTCCATTGGTCACAATGAAACTAGTAGCCGGCTAGTTTGACGATTTTGTCGGGATTAGAACCCACGATCTTTGTAGCCAGTGAATTTGTCGCTCAGTTCTTTTTCAGACTTTCTTGCCCTATTTGTTCATTTTTCGTCTCCCCCATGCCACCACTTTTTTCCGTATACTAGAATACAATAAGAAAGGATTTAATAGGTAATTAGTAATTGTATTGTACGTTATCTGCATTACACATTATGTCGTAAAGGCGTTCAGAGAAGTGGACAAAGATCCGGGTCGAGGAACTAAAACAATAAATTGCCACATTGATTCTCAATACTTATTATTATCTTCTATGGCAATCTACGGAACAAAAGCAGGGTTGCCATATGTAAAGATAGACGAGTTATTTTATTATTAATTACGCCTAGATGTGTAGATTATCATAGATATGTTGTTGAGGAGTATAATAATAAGTAGGTAGTACACATGATTTATTCTTCCGTCAGCTCAAAGTAATCTTTGAATCTACATAGCTCATGATGTTATTGTCTTTTAAAAATAAAGTTAATTATATAATGAATAATAGATCACTTTGTTTAAACGACTAGCATCAAAATCATATATATATATATATATATATATATATATATACAATGTTTGAAAATGTACCAATGTTGTCATTATGTACCTGCTGACAAACTACATAAGTAGTTTAGCGGGTTTAAATGTTAAAAAAAAAAAAAAAAAATAAAAAAAAATAAAAACTATATTATAAACAATATCTACATGTTTCGATAACAATGTTATCTTCATCAGGATATGTTAATTGAAAGAAAGAAAAATTTTATTTTATTTCAATTAACATATCCTGAAGAAGATAACATTATTATCGAAACATGTAGATATTGTTTATAATATAGTGGTTTAAACAAAGTGATATATATAGTCGTTTCTACGTGTTGAACGATTTGTAGGTCTTGGTTTCCTCTCTCCTACAGCATGGGTCTCTTCAAGACTCCTTCCTTTATAAAAAAGATCCTCCACAGAGTATCACCAGAGATGACTAGGGCCCTGGGGGAAATTATTTTTCTCCTGCGTGGAGTTATTGTTAAAACTCCCATAACAATCTTCTTCATTTTGATTCGTCATCATTATCATTGTCATCGAATCGATCAAAAAAATAATGCTGATGAGGATTTTTATATCATTAATTTGATGATAGGTTTCCTTAGTGCGCGGTTCGTTGCCCCTCATACGGTGTGATGATTACGTTCTGGTCACGCGTGTTGGTTGACTTGTATGGCGGAAGGTACCGCTAATTAGTATATTTATACAGCCTGAGTTCGCAGGTGTTCGACGTCGTTCTGAATCGATGTAAGGATTCATTTTTTGAGCGCTTTTATGAAGTTAAGAGAAACGGTTGCGCGGCCTTATCCATGCAAAACTTAATTTTGGTTTGAGGCCAAAATACCCAAACAAATTGAACGAACAAACAAACGACAACCATAACACGGGCATCAGCCTATCATGGTGGTCGAAAAATCCACTTACAACGTAAATAATTTATGCAATAAATAAAGAAAAAAAAAAATTTAATCAAAAGTTAGAGTAAATATTCGAAATGAAAGGATAGACAGTAGTGACTTTCCTCTTATTAAAGTGAAATTTTCTTAAGGACCGTTGTGATTTGAAACTCGATGAAACGAAAAATAGCGACACTAAAAAGAGACAAACACATACATCTATAGGATTTAGCCTGCGAGAGAATGAGAGTGGTAGACAGTGACCTTCCTCTTATTGAAGTGAAAACTTCTTTAGCACCGTTGTGATTTTAAACTCGATGAAACGAATAATAGCGACACTAAAAAGAGAGAAACTCGAACTTCTGTAGGATTTAGCCTCCGAGAGAATGAGAGAGTAGGTATAATCGGTCTCCTTTTTGTGCGAAGCTTCGTAGATTCCCCACTCCTGTCTACTTTAGTTTTCTGAAGATTTCACTTCTACCGCGTGTGAATTGCACACTCTATCTTTTTACATTAGCTCTACACAGGAGGCCCTGAAGAAGATAATTTGCCTAGGTTATCTTAAGGATGGGAAGGAGAGGCTGTGGATGGAAATAGGTATGAGCGGTGGGTAGGAATCTGGGGGTCAGTGTATCCAGGAGAACCGGACGTATGAATCCATCCATTTAACAGCGGTGCAAGATATGTATTAATATTTTTTTTTCATTTTGTTTTATGAAATTATCGTACAAGAGTCCCAACTGCTCGGAACCACTGGAACATTGGCATCCAAAGTAGGAAAATCCCATGGAAATCCTCAAATAGGGTAAAGAAACCCCTTCACAGCATCTGCTAGGATTAAATATGCACGCAGGGTGAGAACGCTCAGGGGCAGTGTTAAGATACTATTTTTCATATGTTTAGCTCAAACAGTAACAGTTTTTAAACAATTGCGAACAATTTTCAATGGGTAATTTGGCCGCACCTTATGTAGACAACCGTCGTTAGTATTCCGCTTGTTACTGTCAAACCATCAACTATGCTCCTCTTCTACGGTAGTTTCCACCCGGATGCGGGTTCCGACCTCCTCCAGTTTCGGCGGGCTGGAGCTCCCAGGCAAATGGCTACTGCACGTGCATGCACTGAATAAAACCGATAGAAGTGCGTTGTGGGCGTGTCTGTGATTTTTTAACATTAACTCCACACAGTAGGGTTAATATCCCGCCTATGTCATCTTTCGGGATGCTGTGTGGAGGGTCTCTTAAGGAGTGAACATGGACCTTGACGAGTTGTAGAAGGGAGGAAACACAAAGGCCGGCAAGAACGAGTCGTAAAAGCTACCCGTTCTCACGTGACACATGTCAACCGTGTACAAATATGTTGGGCGCGCATGTTTCCCAACTACGCACCGGTGTCAAAGCGATCAATGAGGCAAGTTCCTCGGAGCATCTTCCGTTGTATTACCGGCAGAATAAGGATAGCAATCCTAACCTACCGACGCCTGTGTTCTAAGGGTTGTTAAGATCGGGGAATCTATCAAACAGACCGCCTGTTTCTGTATAGTGTCGAGGGTTTTTTTTTACCAGATATCATAGGACTCCAGACCAAAGGTGGCCATCAAATTCAACAGTGCGGCGCCCTTGCGATTTACAGGGTTGGCAGTTTGATTTTGGATTGAAAATTAAAATGCTTAGATAAATTTTAAGTGCTCTAATTGCTCTAATTTTAAATGCTAAAAAGATTGTGCCGTGTACCCGAAGAAACGTAATTTTTTTCTTGCCTCTGTTTAAATTGGTCAAACACCTTCCAACATCGATTTTTTGTCTAAAACTTTGGTGAAATATTGACGTTGTTTATTTTTGGGGTGTTAAGTCGTGCTACGCTATCTCCTTGCCACACATTTAACACGGCATAACGCCCTAAAAATAAATAACGAAAATACTTTTAAATCTAAAATCATATCTGGTGAATCATGTAAAAAATGATTATATATATATTTTTTTTTAAATACTGTCTTATGTAAATTGGCCTCATCAGTTTTCTTTCATGTAGGTAAGGATTACACTACTAGAGATTACTGGTTCAGTGGCTTTAGTGTTGTGTAGTGCCAACCGCAAAGGAAGGCAATCGGAATACGGAGTACGGAATTATCGGCAGAGCTTTTACCTATAAATTTCCTGCAAATGTCCATAGAATCATTTCAGTACGTAAATTATGACGCGACCTGCATCGATGATTGTAAAGTGAAAGTCTTCTTGGAAAACTTGCAGGCTGGGGTTACCTAACATGCCAACCTATAGATAGGTAGGTACTATATTTTATTTGATGAAAATTAGCACCGTTGTGATTTGAAACTCGATGAAATGAAAAATAATGACACTAAAAAGAAACAAACATATGCATCTATAGAATCTTTGCTTGCGAAAGAATGAGACAGTTTGTGCGGTGCTTTGTAGCCTCCCCACTCTTGTATACTTTAGTTTTCTGAAGGTTTCATCTCTACCGCTCGTGAACTGCACACTTGTATTTTTTTAGTAATAATCGAGGAATAACTAGGTATATTCTCTTTAGTAAGTTGTTGTCACAAGTTTAAAATTCTGCACAAAAAACTTTGTAAATTTCTGATGTCAAAGCTCATCGTTCGAGAGTTTTTGTATCTTTCGACAGAAATCTGCTTTTTAGTAAGATTTATGACGAAAATGGTGCAAATCATCCTCTGCAAGGAAATCCCCCATCATTAATCAAGAAAATGGTGGGAAGAATAATTTTTTTAAAATTTTAATGAAATTAAATCTAATAAGCTGTTTCGGCTTACAAGGCCATTTCCAACTTTGATTTAAGCACTTTGAGACGACTTATTTATATGATTCTATATTTCTATTTTTAAGGTTTCTAATTTATTTATTACCGGTTAAACCAATTTGCTGAGAAAATAATTGAGACAGTAGATTCTCTATTATGTGGGGTACCTTGAAATCTGCTTTTCCCGCACAAAATGTTAAATGTTGCAATAATAAAAATTAAAAACTTGTGGCACTTAATAAAAACGTTATTAGATTTAATTTAAATTAAATGGAGGTCAACGAATTAAACACAAAAACAATTAATATGGAAGAAAAACCGGTAATATTTGACTAAAAGTCTACTACGGTATAATGCAAGTATGGAAAACTTCTTTGGAAAAGAAGATTTTTAAAAAGAAATTTAATCACAACTTTCCTTGGCCATTCTGTAAAGTATAAACTCATTATAAAACACAGATTCATCCCTTTTGAACTCCAGTAAAAAGCTTCTCTGAATCTTTATCCGATTTTATCAAAGGCTTTTTGCATCCCCTAATTAAAGGCTGTACCTATCTCAGTACCAACAGACCGGGTAAAACTAACTAATGAACCGTGCTATGTGGAAATGAACCGACTGGCTCTCTTCACTTTCGACCTTTTGAAATTCGAATGTCTCCAAAAATAATATAATATTATTTTCATCTCAAAACTCTCATAAATGAAATATTTTGTATGTAAAAATGAACGTTTCTTTGTTGTTCTTTATGCGTTCCTGTACCATTCATCCGATTGCGATGAAACTATGATGATTTGTTTTGCGCACTCCCGCGAAGGTTTCTATATGTATATAACGGTGAGCTCTGGCGTTATAAAATTTGTATAAAAACTTAATAGGTGGCGCTGTTGCTTTAAAAATGTGTAGAAGGTGGAAGGGGTAGTGGAATCCGGGAGGGGGAGGGGAACGTAGGGGTGTTCGCGGGAGAGGGCGTTACGGTGTCCATCATCAGGGCAGAAGTGATCACACATTCAATTCAATTCAATTTATTCATTTTTAAACATTACAAAATTAAAATTTCAAAGCGTTTTAAAAAGGATAAAAAATTAAGATTCAAACAGATTCAAGCAATTTATACATCAATGAAGCTCAATCATACTAACAGCAATAAAGCGTGGCGTCTGAATTGTGCTTCATTGATGTTAAATATATCGATATTCGAAGTAATTCTATTTAACAACAAGACAGCTCTCCCGGCTGGCATAACCATTGGCAAGTTAGTTCTGCAAGCCGGGAGATAAAACAGTCTATGCTGCCGGTGACGGAGATAACCGTTGGGAACATAGAAACTAATGGTCCCCATGATAGTCGAGTTTTCGAACCTTCCACGAATCAGTCTGAAGAAATGTGTTACAATGAGCACATTCCACATCTGACCTGATGATGGAAGCTGTCCGAAACGTTGGCTAAAGAAGCAGGTAGCGCAACACGGCATAACGCCTCAAAAATAAATAAGAAATTTTAACCTTCGTGCCATGATTGGAACCCGCGATCTTCAGTCCCAGGGTCAAGGATCTCACCGCCCTGTCACTGAGGTCATTAAAAATTCTTCAAAGTCGTTAATTTAATGCTCCGAATTGTTTACGAAAAATTCCAAGTCCGACCGGAAACGTTAGCTACAAAGTGGCGACTAAGTCCTCGTATCGATATCCGGTACCGACTCTGCCTTCCGTTATCGGTACTGCGGATCCGAGTCCACATCAAGGATTCACAACGCGCCGTGACTGTAGGCAGTACCACCTGAATAAAAGGCCCGGGCACTGAGGTCCAAGATGGCCGCCGATATTGTTTTACATCATATTTTGATTTTGAAGTTAAAACTTTTTTGCACCGTTGTGATGTGAAGCTCGACGAAACGAAAAAGCGACACTAAAAAGAGACAAACACATTCATCTATAGGATTTAGCCTGCGAGAAAATGAGATGCGTGCTGAAAAATTATTAAAATTCGTCAAAGAGGTTAAAACTATTAGATTACTGCTAAAAATAATGTGTGAACTTGAATGAAACATACGAGCGTTCAGTTCACACGCGGTAGACGTGAAATGTTCGGAAAACTAAAGTGGAAAAGAGAGGAGAGGCTACGGAGCACTGCACAAAGAGGAGACCGATTATACTATCTCATTCTCTAGTAGGCTAAATCCTATCGATGTATGTGTTTGCCTCTTTTTAGTGTCGCAATTTTTCGCTTCATCGAGTTTTAAATCACAACGGTGCTAAACAAGTTCTTACTTCAATAATATTAATATATGTAAAAATTTTTTTAACTTTATGATTAAAATTAAATGAAGACAATATTAGCGACACTCAATCGAAAATCTGGAAACAGAATAATCAGAATAAGATTTGTACTTGTACCTCTGGGAATAAAACCCAGGACCTTTCGCTTTGCCCGAAAGCGAAAAGTCCTAGTTTCGAGTCCCAGAGTTTCTATTTCCAGATTTTCGATTGAGTTTCGTTAATATTGTCTTCGCTAATATATATTCATTAGCAAACTGAGGAGCCCTAAAGAAATAATATTATGCATTTAATTGTCGTTTACAAAATTAAAACAATATGCTTCTATGCATCTACCGCTAGAGGCGCTGTTTGCTGTACTTTGGCCTTTATACAAGCGGTTTTGCTTTTACCCTGTAGGTACCTTACCCACGGTTTCGCCCGTGGCAACAGAGCGATTCCACGTATCAGCTGGGTTTTTATTAATTTTGTTTTTATCTTGTACGTTTCGCTTTGACGTCCGTTACATATATATACATACATACGCACGTGCGTACACACGCGGTGTGTATTGGTGTGCGTGTGTTGGGGGTCGGATGGGCTCGCATAGTCTGATGGCCGATGACAGGTTGTTGTTCTGTAACCATCAACTGATTTGAAAGCATGCTTAATTTGATTTGTTTTGATTTTGTTTCTGTTTCATTATAATGTTCCCTTTTTCCAGTGTTGGCAGTTTTTAAAAATGTAATATCTTAGGTCCATTTATACTGGTATCCCCCCATCCCCCGTAGTACCTTCGGATTCGCAGTCAAGGCTCCAGGGGTCCTTGCATGGTCGATCGATAAGGATAGATAAGATATCTTTCGCTAACTTCCCATCGTTCCCAAGGACAACTGCAGATCGCTAAAAAACAACAGTTGACGTCGAGTATATTAAAAACACTTAGTCTTTATGAATTTATACTAATTCGTTGGCGATCTGTAGTCATTCTAGGGAACGATGAGAAGTTACCGAAAGTTATCCTATCAATCCTTATCGGTCGACCGTGCTGAGGCGATCGTTTAAATATTTTAGATTTATGTTTAAATCGTATATCGTTAAAAACGTATTTTTTGGGTAGTAATTTTAATATATGAACGTCAAATTTTTGTTTCTACGAAAATAGGTAATTTGTAATTTGTATTTTAAATTTACGCCTATCAAAATAATTCCTTTTATTAAGTATTTTATATTTCATCATGTTTTTATAATATGTTTTTCAATTACTCAAAAATAATTACCCAGGTTGCCTCTAAAATCATGAAACATTAAAATATTTAAATGCCTTTATCCCATAATTTAATGCAAAAATAAATAAAGTAAGTGGGTTATGTTCGTACTAGATATTTGATGTACCTTTTGATAACAAAAATATTTTTTAGTTTGGTTGTGTATTTTGATCTAAAATCCAAAATTAAGGTTTGTAAGAAACGGGCCGCGTAAACGTTCCTCTCAAGTAATTCAAGTACGTTCCTTAAAACCCTGTATTAGAGCCATAATAGTAAATGTTATATTTAACTTCTGTTTATGTTTGCCATTTTATTAGCAATAATATTTCGCACAGGCATCCTTTCGCATGTTTTCCTGTGGGTGGTCCGCTCCGGAGGCATAATGCTACAAATTTAGCTTTAATATTCCTTGTACGTTTCCTGAATATAGTTATGTGGCATTTTATTCTTACGTGAGTATTTCTCCTACAGTACCCTTTCGATTATTCGCTGGGATAAAACACCCGGGTTAAATCCCGGATAATCCCCTACAAAAAAAAAAAATCTATCAGTAAAGCGGAATGTCGCAACTTTTGTTCTATGGCGCGTTCACAATTAAACCAAGTTTTCTTGTGTTATTTATAGTGGGATGCAAAATTATATCTGCTTTTAACGTTGATTTGTCCAATTAAAACCAATCTAATACGTGACTGATCTTAGAAGGTGATATTTACAATCCGCAGAAATAAACTACCACATATAAATTTAACTGAGATTTATAAAAATGGTGATGTTGTCCAAGTATGGAGTGAATACAAATCTCATACAGGCAATTGCGTCTCTGTACGAGGGAAGCGTTGCATGTGTTAGGGTGAACGGTGGTTTTACGGGGTGGTTTGACATCACAAAAGGTGTTAAGCAAGGCTGCGTAATGTCACCATGGTTATTCAATTTATACATGGATAATTGTATGCAAGAATTGAAAGAGATGGGATTGGGCGCGAATTTGAGTGATCTGAAAATATGTTGCCTGTTGTATGCTGATGATGCGGTGCTGATTTCTAACACTATGGAAGATCTACAGTCTCTCGTGTCTAGGATGAACGAAGTGTGTATGCAAAATGAGTTAATGATGAATGTAAGTAAGTCTAAAGTCATGGTATTTGAAAGGGAGAGTACGAAAACAGTGTGCAATATAGTTGTGAATGATGAATACTTGGAGCAGGTGGATGAGTTTGTGTACCTGGGTAGTATGTTTACGAGAGATGGGAAGGCTGATAGAGATATTGAAAGAAGAGTAAATGCAGGTAACTCCATTAATGGAGGACTGAATGCCGTTGGCGCTAATAAAACACTGTCAAAAGACGCGAAGCTAGCAGTCCACAATGGAGTCCTGGTACCTACCTTGATGTATGGCAGTGAGGCATGGAGTTGGCAGAGGAAGGATGAAAGTAAACTGAATGCTGTCGAAATGAGATCCCTGAGGCGAATGTGTGGCAAAACCATGTATGATCGTGTGAGAAATGTGGATATCCGCAAAGAATGCAAGGCTGATGTAAGCATAATGAGTAAGATTAAGAAAGGGACCCTCAGATGGTTTGGACATGTAGAGCGAATGAAAGAAGAAAATAATGTGAGAAGAATATATGACGCAAATGTGAATGGAAGAAGAAGTAGGGGACGCCCGAGGAAGACATGGCACGATCAAGTGAATCAGATACTTGAGTCGGGCCATGTCAAAAGTCGGAATAATAGAAGAGTATGTATGAGACGATGTATGAATGTGAGTGAAGCAAAGACTGTGTGCCAAGACCGAGTTGTTTGGCGGTCCGTCCTCTCTGCCTACCCCTGCGGGGAAACGGCGTGATGGTTAGTTAGTTAGTTAGTTAGTGATTTTGATAATTTCTAAGTGACGAAAAAATCCGTAAGCTTTATGAAGAAAATGCTTACCTATTTTGTTAGAAAAATAGTTTATTTCTAATGGGGTATTTCGACAAACTATGAAAACCGTTAAAAATGCGTGGATGATTTTTTTGTGAAAAGTTTTTTTCTGAATCTTATGTAATTTTAATATTTTCATTCATAATGATTATTTTGGAAAACCGCACACTTCAACTGGCTAAAACGTCATTATGACATAGAAACCGCCACTTTCTAGGTATTTTTTTTCAAGAATACAAAAATACAGTGGAAATCTCCCGTTGTAGATTCAAATAAGAATTTGAATCCGATCAGAATCCTTCCGCAAAATCCAATTTCAGATTTTAAAATATTTGAAAAAAAATTATCGCCTAAACAATCGGGAGTGTATTGTATAATCTACAAACTTTATACAAGCACAATTTAAAGCTTAAATGTGCGACACGTACAGACATAAAATATTTATAAATAATATATTAACGACTTTTTATCGGTTACATTTCCCTTCCTACTTCTTACAGCTTCACAACACTCCCAAATTGGGAATGCAACAGTCCCACTGGCTCTGGGCAGTGGGGACTCTTGTGCATTTAACGTGGACCGTACAAAGGTCAAATATCAATAGCGCTGATCCAATGTGACAAGATTTTGAAACGCCTTAAGCTGCACTAATAAGTCTCCTAAACAACGCCAATTTACTTCCATGGTTTTTTGTTCTTCCGAAAAACCTGACAATAATTAAAACTAGGCGTACTCTACATGGCCCGCAGATACTTTTATAGTACACAACTGCTAACCCTGTACAAATCGCAAGTGCGCCCCTAGGAAAGAACTTTGCAGCCACCTTTGATCTGGAGCCCCAAAATACCTGAAAAAAAAACTGACTCGGGCCGTCCGTTTGATTGATTATCCCAACTTAACAAACGGATTGCAATCCTTAGAGAACAGGCGTCAGGTGGAAATGCTGTCCATGTTCTACTGGTATTACAATGGAAAATTCCCCGAGGAAGAAACTAGCGTTATTGATCCCTTCGACAACGATGCATAGTCGGGAAACAAGCCAAACACGCGGCCAACATATATTTATTTATTTATTTATTTACGCCCTAGTGGGCTTTTACAACAGAAATTAAAAACATAAAAAAATTAGACATCATAAAAGAAATGAAATACTATGAGTAATAAGAAAAAATCAGTAATAAGACGATATATATATATATCCTTGAGATTTGTCACATAAGAACGATTCTTTTTGTACGGCTCGTTATTGAGATCAACAGTTCTGCTGTGGAACGATTTGCCGGCCTCGGTGTTTCCTTTTTCCTACAATATGGGTCTCTTCAAGACCAATATTCACTCCTTCCTCAGGCCCATGACATAGGCCCTGAGAGAAATTATTTTCCTCAGGGCTTCCTGTATGCAGTTAATGTAATAAAAAAAACCGCTCAATTTACTTCCATGGTTTTTTTGTTTTTCTGAAAAATCTGACAATCATCACGTACCTAATTGATGCTTTGAAATGTTTGTAATTCAGTATTAGTTTTTGTACGTTCCGCGGATTTGACGTGGTTTCCGCTACCAATTGTGCCGCATTGTGTATTTGTTTAACCTACTGTCTGGTTCGCGGTAAACTTTGATCGAATCGTGTAGATAAATAATCGATTCTCCGTATTTTTCAGTTCGCTCCATTTAAAAATTAGTTCCATTTACTGCGAGTAGGTTCTACTGTCGTAGGTATCGTACTTAAAAATGATATTCGTCACATTTGTCTGAAACCCAGTGACGAATTTATACTTTTCACGTATAAGATAAGTATAGACCACTTAATTTGCGCCGCCCCTTCCTCCTTCTTAGAAGTTGCCACCTCATAATCACTCACTTGTAGGCTACCGCCCCTTGGTCGCGGCCTATACGGCCTATTGACAAATCCAGGACTGAAACCCCTAAACTATTAGACACTGCGTTGTTATTCGGAAGTCAATAGGATTATGGCATCCACAATTGGGGTATTTGTGAAACTAAAGAGAGTAAAGGAGGAAGATGGGAGAAGAAGATTTACTAAGGTGTGCCGTTTTCACGACGCCAGAACTCACATTTAGAGGATTTTTTTTTATAGTATTCTTTTTTGCATTGTTATGATTAATTTTCTTTTTAAATACATTTGTTTGAATGTCACTTTTGTTTGTTTAAATTAATGAAATGGAATCTTGAAACTGGAGATTACCACACTTCCTGACATCCGATCGAGCTGAAACTCGGCAGATAGATTGGTTATCGATGACAAAGCATTCTACCAAATTTTGGTGGCAATCACGCATACACATCAAGACATACTCGTACAAGCATTTGTCTGAAATTGGATGATGTCACAGCAGTTGATATAACAATAAATGTCGGTATTATTCTTTCGGGATTTAGCCCGGTTGATAGAAATGACTCCAGTCCCTAAGTAGGAAGGTTCAATTCTCAGTCAAACCATTTATTTGTTTTAAAGTGTTAAAAGACAGTTCTGAATAGATGTATTAAAGTTTTTTAAAAAACTTAGTTTCTATACGGGTTGATTTTTTGACTACCTGTTTTGAACACTCATTTCACCAAATGGCAAAGTAATTTGTAAAATATACATATTTAACGTTAGAGCTGAAATGGAGCGACATAGTTGGCCTAAATTAATTGTAATTTCTACCGTGGATGCCGAGGTATTTCACTAAAGAATCTTTAGAAGAAATCTTAATTTCGTAATCTAAAGCACGCGTGTAAGGTTAGGTTAGGTTAGAAGTTGAATAGTCCACGGAAGATCTGACACGATAACGAGCAGAGAACGTGGAAGAACGCAGGAGGAAGAAATGTAAGAGATTTGACTGTGTTTTATTATTTCACTTCTTTTTTAACTACCACTACCAATCTTTTTTTATTACATAACGCCATCTCACAAACTCTATGGCAACATTTTAAAGAAATTTATTTTAGAACACCATAAAGACCTTTATTCGTGATAAGAATTACATGAATTCGAAACTGAATTGTTTTCGTTATCCTAGAATTTGCAGAAATCTGCAGCTTTTATTTATTTGTTTATTAACGCCTTTTTAGGAGTTTTTACATATGAAAAGTAAAAATTAGTCAGTATTCATTGTACATAACTGACTGCCTCGGTAACAATGTTTTGATTTGTTTTGTGACAAATTGAAGAACTGTGTCATAATCAATAATTCAAGCCTCACTTCTTGAATTCATGATATTGTAATAATAATCCATGTAAGATGATAATATTATACAATAAAAAGTTTAAAAAAAATCATATCATCCAATTTAATGTAGTTCTGAATGTAATGGACTCTTTCATTTCAATTTTCATCCACTTCCCAAACTGCCGAAATATGTGAATTTTCGCACACGTGATAAAAATTATTACAGCGCGTACAATAACAAAAATTAACCAATATTAAAGTTTACTTTGCTTTATTAGTATGTGATCTGTGATGAGCGTTTTTTGTTGTTGTTTGATTTAGAGCATATTTCTTTTACCATCTCAACGTCCCCTAATTTTATTTTCTTTCTATTTGGTCTTTTACTCCCCCCCTGAAAGTTTTAAACGCCCACGTTGAGAACCTATGGTTTAGATTTTAGATCATATTTCTTACTATGTTGATAAGGGAGACAACGATTTCTATGAGACCTGTGTGAACTGGGACAAATATAGTCTCCTGTGACTAAACAGGTTAACTTTATTAAGAACCTATAAACGCTATTTTGCAGCTGCCAATAAGGATCTTAATAAACAAGCAAATATCGTAAATCTCTAAGAACTTACGTTAAGTTAAGTAAAGATATTCCTATCACGTCCAATTACTGCAATTCTGCATTCGAACAAAGGGACGATAATTTACCTCGGACAGTAGAAGTTGATTTTCAATGGCGCGTGTTCCATTCATAGATTTCGCAAACCAGCTCTGTTGTAAGGCGCAATTTACATTAAGATTGCGAATTTGAACTAGTTATGAATAGAGATGAACGCTCCAAATCTTGGCCAAATCAGACAAAGATTGCACAACCGATTCTTTGTTGTATCTGCTTTTACATCTTCTCAAGGTTTGAACCAGGTCAACTGTGGGTATACAGATAAGAGAATAAAAATAGAGACGAAGGAATTAAACTTAACTTTCAGGCTAGTTTGTTCAATTTTTGGAACAACTCATAAAGGTCTCACAGAAATCGTTGTGTCTGCGTTACTATAATGGTTAAAAATATTATCTAAACGGTGTTAGAAAGAGAAAATACCACGCTTTATATTTAAATCTAAATTAACTCCAAAATAATCGTAAACCTTTATGAATCCAGTTTTTGACGCCGCAATTTGAAAAAAAATTATAAAACTTTAGGAATTTTTTATTTACGACAAAAAAAGTGAGTAATGTAACGTTTATAATAAAATAGTGTGCGTTTTTATTTTTTATTTTATGGGTATTTTTTGTTAAAAAAACGTAAGGTCTCACCATTTTTAAAAGTTTTTATGTTTGCAATCAATTTTTTTTATATTTAAAAATGTTTTTTCGAATTATAAATTTTGAAAGCGTATTTCATCACCTTTCAAAAACAGTTTTTAGTTTTCGGATACGTTCATTAAATATTCAATTTAATTGGATTTTATTGCAAAGCCGAAATTTTAAATATATAACACATTTGATGGTCAAAAATCATTTATATTGTAGATAAACTAACTAACTAACTAACCATCACGCCGTTTCCCCGCAGGGGTAGGCAGAGAGGACAGACCGCCACACAACTCGATCTTGGCACACACTCTTTGCCTCGTTCACATTCATACATCGTCTCATACATGCTCTTCTATTATTCCGACTCTTCACATGGCCCGACTCAAGTATCTGATTCACTTGGTCGTGCCATTTCTTCCTCGGGCGTCCCCGACTTCTTGTACCATTCACATTTGCATCATATATTCTCCTTTCACTCCTTTCCTCGTTCATTCGCTCTACATGCCCATTGTAGATAGGTACCACAATTGTCGGAATTATGGACAAATCAGTTCAAACTCAATTTGGGAGGCGGTAATGGGTACCGCCGCCCCGGGAACCTTTATCGGATAACTAACACCTTTGCCATGGGTCACCCCAAGTGGTTCGCCACGTTTGGTGATTTAGCAGGGGTGCCTGGGCTGACGTTTGTCTAGGTCTTGGAGGCGGATGACCAGGACACACTGAACCCCAGATTCCAACCCACCCCTTAAACCCTTTTCCTTCCCAGAACTCTCCCCTCCTTCCAAGAACTATCCTCTTCTTCCCTTAAAAAAAAACCTCCACACAGCTTCCCCATAGGTGACATAGGCCCTGAGGGAAATTATTTTGCTCAGGGCCTCCTGTGTGGAGCTCATGTAAAAAAAAAAACGACGATTGATACAAAGGTATGATTTCTAGACACAATCAGTTCCAATTTTGAAAATGAAACTTAAATTCACAACAAATCCGACATCATTTAATCAGAGTTACAATCACTCACAAACAGACCTAAATTATCATAATTATAATTATAATTATGATTATTTTTAAAGCTTTTTCATAAATTCTTTTTTTACTTAGAATTTGGTTCTGCTGAGACCGGTGACGAAACTGGCAAACTAAATAGTATTGTTTTAATTAAATGAAGACAATATTTAGCGAAACTCAATCGAAAAAACAGAAAAGATACAGTCACGTTTGAGACTCGAACCCAGCCTTCGCCTTGCTGGGAGCAGCTCTTTACTCATTAAGAGCTGCTCCCAGCAAATAATGATGAAAATAAATAAAAAGTATTGATTTTCTGGTAGACTGCTTAACTTTTATAAAATTTCAAGGTTTCATTTCATTTCCCGACTTTTCTTCTTTCGGCAACTTTCCGTTGTGTAACAACTTTCCAGTTGTTTTTTCGTTTGGTTTCTCGATGTTTTTCAATAATTATAATCAAAAGTCGTATAAACTTGTCAGGAACCTTTCTAAGGTCTCTTTCGTTGCGGCTTTGAATCTTGTGAAAATTTTGACCTACAAAGTTAAAACTCGTTAAAACTTTCTCGGCCACTTTTAATGTGAAAGTCTAAAGGCCAAATGTAATTTATTTTCGCTCCCTTGTAAAGTTTTATAATTGATTTTTCAGTCTTTGGAATGAGGTTCGCCAAAGAACTCGAACTGAAACATGTGAAGTAATTGGGTTAATTTATTTTCTTTGTTTTGACATTTTCCCCCAAAACTAAATCGATTTTTAAGATACTTTTTAACCAACTTTATTAGAAATTTATTTTGCTTTTTTAAAAAAAATACATTGTCTAGTTTGTTTACTGATCGTCCGTTGTTGGCGCTCAAACCAGTTAATTTTAAAGATTTTTGGAGGGTCCTTTGTTTTTTCAATGGCTCCATACAGGAGGCTCTGAAGAAAATAATTCCCCTCAGGGCTTTATGTCATCTTTGGGGATGCTGTGTGGAGGAATTTTTTACGACAGGAAGAAGAGGATGTTCTGGGAAGGAAAAAGGTATGAGGGGTGGGTAGGAATCTGGTGGTCAATGTGACCAGGAGTGACGGACGAATGATTCCATCCCTACTGCGGTGCAAAGTGTTGTTCCGAGAGAGCCCTATTGGTGGGCAGACGCATCCTAGCTAAGACCCAGACAAGACCTCACCCCATGAACCCGGGCACCCCTGCTAACTCCTATAAGAAGTAACTTAACAAAAAAAAACAAAATGTACTGATACGCTTGTGGTCGATATCTACATTATTTAAAATTATATTTTTACTAGTGTCAAAATCCAGATAGAAAATTGGGGAATACATTTGGACGGACAAAACTCCCGCCCTGTTTCCTTTTAAATTTCACCTACAAGGCATTATTTGCCTTCAAAGAGTTGCCATGATATTAAATAATTGATTGTGTTCGCAAATGCATCAACCTGTTCGCAAATGCATCAGCGTGCATTCATACACGTGGCAGAGAGCCTGTCTTTTGTTGTACGCTTGAGTGCAACGGATCGGTGCAGCGGACTCCCCCAGAGTGCCCGGTACAATGCCTGTAGTGGAGTACTACGCCTGCGATGAACCGCGGTGCAAATTGCATTACCATGACGAGAGTGCAGTGAGTTGCATTGCGACCACCGCCTTGTGACTTGTGATACGTTATCTGCTTGTGGGAAATGGTTTAAGGTTTAAGCAAATCAGGAAGTTGTTTGTGGGATCAATGTTAACATTGAAATTAGTGTAAACTATAATTGAATGGTTAGCAGAGCGTACTTCTTTAGGAAATATACATAGATATAATTTACACGGTGTCCGGAAACTCGTAGTACAAGAGGAAAACGGGTGAATCTGCTCGTACATCACATTTGGAGTCGCGTTTGTGGTTTTTTTAATTTTTTAATTTGAGGTTTCGTTTGCGAGTAACTCGTGTTCAAAGTTGAAATTTTTTTGGTCAAATTAGAAATTCACTCCTAGTCACACCTATTAGATAACAAACACTCGTTTGACAAAGACAGAGACTTTAAAGTTCTCCGTACTTGTAATAAAGGTCATAAACTAGATAGGCTAGAATCATTAGAAATTACCTGCCTAACTTAAAAAAAATAGATACCAACTTTGTAATTAATAATAAATTAGAATTATTTGCTAAATCTCCGCTTCCATCGTAATTTTCATCATATTCATTATTATATTAATGATATTGTTTGTTCTAAAGTAAAATATCTATTTATTTTTATATAAGGACCATTATAAGATTATGCCTACTCCAATGTAAAACGTAAGTGGGCAGACGCATCCACCGCCAAGAACTAGACAAACCTCACCCCATGAAACCGCCACCATGCTCCGTCACCAAACATAACGAACAATATGGGGTGACCTATGGCAGAGGTGTTGATTATCCAATAAATGGTCCTCTCAGTGATGTAGATACCAGTTTCTCGCTTGTACCACGAGTTTCCGGATACCATGTATATAAATGTGAAAAGGTTGTAAATGTGTTGTAGTTTGTAGTAGAAAATTTTTCATTTCGTTTATATTTATTTTCGTGTAAAATCTTAACTAATCAATTATTTTTCTTTTATTTCAGGTAAGCTACAAAACCTTTTGAATCTGCGTTTAAGAATGTCATTGAGAAATACATCAAGTGGTAAGTGTGTAACATCTTCCTACGTCTACTAATATTTTAGCCTTTTATCGTGCAAAGCTTTTAACTAAATTAAGTTTATATAAGCTTTCAGCTACAACCGATAGCTTATGAGGAACGGTTGCGCGCCCTTTTTCGTACTTAACTTAATTTTGGATTTGAGGCCAAAATACAAAACCAATATGAATAATATTTTTTTTAATCAAAAGTTATAGCAAATATCTAGTTTTTTATTTGAATTATAAAATATATGTAAATAAAGGCTTTTTTGTGAGTTAATTATAATTGTTATTAAAAAAATATGAATCTTCTACCTTTTGAGTTAATGTGTATAATGAAAATAAACCTTATAAAAAAGCATTTCTTTCGGTATAAATTTTAACTTAGGATATACTACAAATTTATGTTAACACCGTAAATCTGCCGTTCGTATGAATAATTTGCGTTTACGCCCATTGAAATCCTTTTTTTATAATTTTTATATGTATTATTTTATTTATTACATTTCTACGGTAAATACGTCAATTTTTATTTATTTAAATAATTATCATTCACTCACATATAATTGATAATAATCTCGACACATGTTTATCCTAGTGAGACAGGCATCGAAAAACCTAATGAAAATATACTTTATATAGATAAATAAAATAAATAAATAAAACATTGACAAAGTTCCTCTAAAATCATGAAAAATTGATTTCTTTAATTACCTATAGGTATTTTATAATTAAAAACACAAACAAAGCAGTGGAACATACGTACTACATACGTACTACATACTTGCTACACCTTTAGATGAAAAAAAAAAATTACTCAATTTGATCTCAAGTTCTTTGGCCTCAAATTTAAATTTAAGTTCCCCTTAATAATTAAAAAAAAAGTCGAAACATCGAAATTTGATACTGATTCAGCTGTTTCCGGCTTGTACGACTATTTTCCAGACACACAATTTATAATACATAATTTTAGCATGTATTTAAAAAATCCACGCATAATTCCCATCGTCTGATCAGAAATTCAACAATGGTAACTTTTTCCACAATGGCAATACCGAGAATCTGTCTGATGATGATGGTATTTCCAGTAATGACGGCGGGAGTTTTGCCACGTCTCTTCACGCACGCCTGTCCGTGCCCGTGCGTGCAGTGCGTGCTCATTACCCAGGCGTGCATTCGTTCTGTTGCACATTCTACTTTTCTGCAAAGTGCAATTTAAAGACACTGCATTTTACTTTTTTTTGTTCAAAGGACTGTTGTACATATTCAATACCATTGCAAGGGGTGTTAGAAAACGGAGAGGACATTCACATGAGTAGAGCAATTTTAAATAAATTTAAATGTACATTAGGAAGATAATAATATACCAAAAGTTATTTTAGTTTGCGAA
Organism: Limnephilus lunatus; assembly: GCA_917563855.2. Lineage (NCBI taxonomy): Eukaryota > Metazoa > Arthropoda > Insecta > Trichoptera > Limnephilidae > Limnephilus > Limnephilus lunatus. The sequence continues at coordinate 1,995,246 of OU830593.1, read as the reverse complement.
ATGTAAATAACAAATAATTCAGAAGAGATACGAGACATCTCTTGTTGAAATGTGAAAATACTAAGTTACTTTGTAGTTAATCGAAGTATACAATGCGCTCGAAATTTTTAAATAATTGCAATAAATGTTTTAAAATATCTCTTCAAATTTGCCACATTTTGGCCGGCGAACGCTCGAGGGTATTTGAAAATTTGCCAAAATCTGCTATATGTTCCTGTCGTTAATACTTCTCATAACTCACGCGTTCGAAGAAGATATACCGAGATATATGTAGACCAATGCACATTTGAGTAATAAATTTGAGTTCGACTCATCGTACAATGCGTTGCACCTTGTGGAACATGATTTAGCACCAAGTTCTGCGAATGCATCGCACTGTATTGTGAGTGCAAGAAGCAATAGCCGCACAATGCCAGAATTAATGCATTTTCATGCACGCTCAACACTTGAAGCAACACTCCACTTCAATCCACTTTACTTCGAGCTTATTGCTCGTAATTCCTAAACTAACTGATACCAGATAGACCTAAAAATAACTAACCATAACGCCGCTCCGTTTCCCCGCAAGGGAAGGCAGATAAGATGGTCCGCTATACAACTCGGTCGTCGCACACACTTTTTGCTTCAGTCACATTCTTACATCATCTCATATAATGATATGATATATTATATCATTCGGTGGTTATATTATTATATAACCATTCGGTTTGAGGAAGATAATTTCCTATGTCATCTTAGGAGATGCTGTGTGGAGGGTTTATGGAAAAGAAAATATATGAGGGGTGTGTGTGTACGAATCCGGGAGTCAGTTTCATAGTGTTTTCACACAAACGAAGTATTGAAATCCGTAAGTCTAAACTTTAACTTTAGGTCGTCCAGTGTGTCCAGGAGTAGTGACGGCCGGCGTAGTCCACCGGTAAGACTCTTGACTCGCACACCGAAGGTTGCGGGATCGAATCCCGGCGTGGCAAATAAATTCTATTAATATTATTTTACAATTTATTACTTTAAAATAATATATTGTATATTTGCGGCACGTGGAAGTGGAAGATACTCGCTGTATCGCCCTGGTATAAGACCACCATTCAGAATTGAAACGTTGCTTGAAATGGCATTAACCTTGTTTGGTGACCAGATCTGAATAGCCAGGTACTTCCCCATCTTCCTCTTCCCTGTATCCTTCCCCTCCCCACTACCTTCAACCTCACAACATACCCCAATTGGGGATGCCATAGTCTCACTGGCTTCAGACGGGAGCAGTTGGGACTCTTGTGCGATATACATATAAAAAAGGAGTGACGGTCGTATGAATCCATCCCTCCAACTGCAGTTTACTTAATTGTTAAACAATTAAGTAAACCTTAACACTTAGAAGAATATGTATGTGAAACAGCAATAGAATGCAGTAAAATATATAAAAATATAAAAAATCGATTAACAATCTTACACCTAAATATAAGAAGTGTAAATAAAAACATGGATGAATTTCTATTATCACTAAATACACTCTGTTCACAACCAGATTTTATAATATTATCCGAAGCCCATATACATTCGAACATAAATATACCAATTATTCCCAACTACAAGCAATATGTTACAAATTATCAGATTAATAAAAATAGTGGAATTGTAGTATATACTATTGACAAATTTACCGATATCAACGTTATCGAAATACCCATATGTAACGTAAACTGTATGTCAATCAATTTTAATGTAAACAATAGGCCCTTTAATATAATCGCTATGTATCGCACACACAGTTCAAATGTACAACTATTTATAGAAGAATTAAAAAAAATTCTCTGTAATAAGAATACTTTAAATTGTATATTAATAGGTGACATGAATATTAATATTGGCCCAAATAATCACTGTAAAAATAAAATTGAATATATAAACACGATGAATGAAATGAATTTTATATCATGTATAAATAAGTTCACAAGAGAAATTGCAAAACAAGCACCATCGTGCCTAGATCATATTTGGACCAATATTAAAAACACAGAGAAAATTAAATCTATCATATGGAAAAACGATATAACAGATCATCATACGAATATATTTGTTTATGATCTATGTAAAAACTCAGAAATTTATGATCCTGGAAAAAATATTAAAATCATTTCTAAACTGAACTATCATAAATTAAATAATAAATTACGCAATGAATCATGGACATCAACATTAAATTGCCAAAACCCTGATATATGTGCAAATTTTTTTGAAGAAACATTAACTACTAATATCGCGGACTGTACCACCTATATTAATCTCCAAACTAATGCTAAATTAAGGAAAATTAAACCATGGATTACGCAAGGTCTAATCATATCCATCCGGAAAAAGGAAAAACTCTTCATTCAAACAAAAAAAAAACCAAACAATAATCACATTAAAACTGAATATAAAATATTTCGAAATAAACTCACAAAAATTATTAAAGATACGAAAGAAAAATATTACAAAGAAAAAATAAGCCTTTCAAAAGAAAACACTAAAAAAACATGGAACACCATAAACGAAATAATGAATAAAAATAATAAAAATAAATCAATTATAAATCTTATAAACAACAATGGAACCACATTAAATGCTATCCACGAATCAAAGAAGTGTGCAAATATTTTCAATAATTTTTTCGTAAACGTCGGACAAAAACTTGCTTACAAAATTGATCAAAATTATCAACCAGATGATATACATGAAGATAAACTAAGTGAAAACAATCTATCAGTTTTTAAATCGATTACGGAGGAAACTATTGAAAACATAATAAAATCACTAAAAAATGGTGCTGCACCTGGATATGATGGTGTAACTACAGAAATCCTAAAAAAATATTCTAACTCACTAACTAAACCAATTACTCATATAATTAATGTAAGCATTGAAAATGGAATATTCCCATCAAATTACAAAAAAGCCATTGTAACACCTGTGTATAAATCCGGAGATTCGAAAGAAATAAACAATTACCGCCCAATATCGTTAATATCCAATGTAGCTAAAATATACGAAAGAGTAATAAAAAAACAAATTGTAGATTATGTGGAAAATAAAAAATGTATTAATCCTAGTCAATACGGTTTTAGAGAAAAAATGAGCACACAAGACGCAATAGCGGAATTAACTAGAGTTATTTATAAAGCATTGGATAAAGGGAAAAAATGCTTAAGTATATTCATTGACCTCCGTAAAGCTTTTGACAGTGTTTCACACTCAAAATTAATCAACAAACTAAATAATATAGGAATAACCGACAAAGCTAAATCGTGGATAAATAGTTATTTATATCAAAGAACACAGCAAGTGAAAATAAATAACGAGTTAAGTGATATGGAAAAAATTAATTTTGGAATCCCACAAGGAACTGTACTGGGCCCAATACTATTTCTATTATATGTAAATGAACTTTTTGAACTCCCAATCGTCGGAAAGATTATATCTTATGCGGATGATACAGTATTAACAATTGAAGAAAACTCTTGGAAAGAAGCCGAAATATCGGCAAATAATGCAATAAATATCATTAAAAAATGGTTTGACAAAAACTTACTTTCTTTAAATGTTGAAAAAACTCATTTTCTACCTCTGAGCCTAACAGAACATATTTCAAATATAAATGTAAACATTAAAGTTCACGACAGAAACTGTCTACTTAAAATCACACCCTGTAACTCAAATTGTATACATATTAGTAGTAAAGAACAAATAAAATATCTTGGAATAATTATCGACAATAACATTAAATGGAAAAATCAAATAAACTCCACAATAGACAGAATGAGAAAACTAATATATATATTTTTCAGACTTAGAAATACTATCACATTAAAAATATTAAAAGAAATTTACTTTGCACTTGCGCACTCGGTATTACAATATGGAATCATAGCTTGGGGGGGTGCATATAAATCATCCCTTATCCCACTCGAAACAATTCAAAAAATTCTTATAAAAATTATCCTAAAAAAATCGTATTACTACCCAACAATAAACGTATTCCAAGAATTCCCTGTTCCCCCACTTACAAAAATTTACGAAAAAATAGCACTACTTCAGCTACACAAAGATATATTTAAAAAAAATATTACCCCACTGCTAAATATTAGCATAAGGAATACTTCTATTGGTGGACTAACTATACCACCCATACGAACCACAACAGCACAGAATCACTATGTATATAAAGGAATAAAATTATTTAATCAATTACCCGCCGATATACGAACAGAAAAAAATTACGACAAATATAAAAAAAAAATTAAATCATACTTTGGTAGTCCCACCATATAATTTTAACTTTTATTAGATATGTTTTTGACTGTTTGTTATTCCAAAGGTTTTATGTACATCCTATATATATATTTTGTTTAATTACCCTTATTAATCTTTAAAAAATATGTTATTAAGTCTAAATCTATTCATAAGTTAAGTTCTTAAGTTTGTTATATTATAAATCTATTCATAAGTTAAGTTTTTAAGTTTTTTATAAGGATTTGAAAAAAAAAAGAAGAAAAGTTATTATCAAGTTGTCCTCTCCTAAACACAAGCACTTGCTTTTTTAGGAGAGTATATAAAATATGTAATATTAGAATGAAATAAACTTATTGTAAAAAAATTTACTCAATAAAAAAAAAAAAAAAAAAAAAAAAAAAAACTTAGTGCAGGAAAACATATCTTTTACATAATGGAGTGTCTACTGTCTCTACTTAGTTTCTCAGCAAATTGGTTAAACCGGTAATAAATCAATTTAGACACCTTCAAAAATTGACATTTAGATTTGTATAAATACGTTGTCTTAAAGTGGTTCGACCACAGTATGAAAGTTGTCTTATAAACTAATACAGCTGTAACAAAAATACATACTAAAATACTTGCAGAACTTGATAATAAAATTATCAAATTTATTTTTAATTAGATATTTTTGTAAATTAATATGGTCGGCTAAATAAATACAAAATACATAACGTTAAAACCTACCTTGTTCATTCTATGAAAGTTATTAGTTTGTTTTGAAAATTATTCCTTTCCTGTGATCAGATCAACAAACAGTGTAGACCGGGCGCTAGAGGTAGTTGAGTACGCAAAATGAGATGATTGTGAGTTAAAAAAATGGATTTGAGTTAAAAAAATGGATTTGAGTTAAAAAAAAGGTCAAAGATTAATAATGTAGATCTTGCCGGTCAATTTTTTGGTCCATTTTGTTTTTACCCCCTCTACTCTTATTTGTAAAGGGAATGTATTGATTACACATTTTATTGATTATTTCTGTTATAATTTATAGTTTTTTTCTAATGGTTAAATGAGGGTGTATTCTTGAATGAAAAAGCAAACGAAATAAAATACTCGTATATATAATTTTATTACTTTTATTTTCGTTTTCTTTTTCATTCAAGAATACATCCTCACTTTTACCATTAGAATAAACTATAAATTATAACTGAAATAATCAATAAAATTATATAATATCATGTACTCAATGCATTCCCTTTACAAATAAGAGTAGAGGGGGTAAAAACAAAATGGACCAAAAAATTGACCGGCAAGGTCCACATTATTAATCTTTGACCTTTTTTAATTCAAATTCATTGGTGGGATTCGGTCCTCATATTTTGCGTCCTAAACTACCTCTAGCGCCTGCACTAGTGTAAAATTTCCTTTAATTGTGTTCACGGTATTGTATAAATACATTCCTGCAAAGCAAACAATTATTATTTTCAGTTTTGAAAACCCACTTTTCAGATTAGTGATTAATTTTCGATACATGAATTAATTCATTAATTACGATGTATTCATCAAATAATTCTGTAATGCATCCTTTCCGATGCGCCGATATACAACGAATTCTCAAAACAAATACATGACTAATTTAAAACGTGCGAAATTCCTAGAATTGTTTTCATTCCTTTATATTTCCACGTTTGCCTATTAGAATTCTTATACGAATCATAATATTTTCTTACGTTTTCCTCGGAAAATTCTGGCCGAGATTGATGTCTTCCACTGATTAGAAATTTGCCTAGAAGTGAGATTTGTGTTTACCGATTGAAATAATATAACCGCCAAATTATTATAAACCGCGGCGGTGCTGCCCTTTTTATTAAAAAATCCCTTCCGTTTTCCCCAATAAATAATATCAAACCCCCCAATGCTGACTTTCATATGGTTGCAGCTAAAATAAAGGACACATCCTTTGTTTCTATCTATATTCCCCCATCATCGCACTTCAATAAGCAAGCTTGGTTACAAATTGTCCGTCAACTAAGCCCTCCATTCTTTTTATTGGGCGATTTTAATGCCCATTCCCCCGTCTGGGGTTCTGCTTTTTCTGATCGAGATGGTCGAAATGTTATGGATTTTTTAGATGAATCCAACCTTTTCCTTTTGAACGACGGATCTCCTACGAGAATCTCTCGCCCCAACACAAACCCCAGTGCAGTGGATCTCTCCATATGCTCTACAAATCTGGCACCTCTCTCCTCGTGGGTGGTGTCCCCCGATCCTTGCTCCAGTGATCATTTCCCGATCACCATCACTTATCAAACTTCTTTCCATTCAGAAAAGTCCCATATTTCGACGAAGATTAAAACAAAACACACCAAATGGGACGAATTTAACTCGCATATGGATAAGTTTATACAAAATTTACCCTCTTATTATTATTATTGGATGATTTTTATGTATGTATTCCGATGTATTATCTGTCAAAGATGACTACGATAACTTCAAATCGATGCTCATAACTGCAATACATAAATCATATCCTCCCCCTAAAACCAAATCTTTTAAAAAACTCCCTCCGACTCCCTGGTGGGATGAGGAATGTTCTAAGGTAGTGAGAATTCGGAAAGCTAAATCTCTTTCGTATCGTCACAATATGACTATGGAGAACTATCTTATATACAAAAATGCCGAAGCCAATGCCAAAAGGGTATTGAGGTCAAAAAAAAGATCTGGGTGGTACAACTTCTGCAGTTCGGTATCTCCGAATACTCCAATTTCGGAAGTTTGGTCTATGATTCGAAGATTTCGATCCTCCTTTAGTTCAACATCTCCTCGAGCGTCTCATTCTAAATGGATAGATGAGTTCTTGGACAAAATTTCCCCCCCTTCTGTACTTAATTTAGATGAAATAACTCCCATCCACAACACTCCTATGTCTGATCATTGGCTAGACTCTCCATTCACTTTAATTGAATTAAAAAATTGTTTATCAACAGTCAAAGACTCATCTCCAGGCAGAGATGGTATTCCTTATGGCATTATCAAGAATAGTAATGATAATGTTCTAAATCACTTCCTAAGCATCTTAAATAAAATCTTCCAGTCTGGCATAATGCCTGATGACTGGAGTTCTCAAATAATCATCCCAATCCTAAAATCAAACAAATCACCCAATTCTGGATCCAACTACAGGCCAATTGCTCTTTCATCCACCCTCAGTAAAATTTATGAAAAATTAATTAAAAACCGGTTAGAATTGTTTGTTGAAAGTAATCAGCTTCTCTCTCCATCTCAATTTGGATTTAGGAAAAAAAAATCTACGCAAGATAACCTTGCCATCATCAGCACTGATATTAATTTATCCATGTCTAACCATGAAGTATTTGTTGCAGTCTTTATAGACATAGAAGGTGCCTTTGACAATGTTTCCATCCCAATCCTTAAAAAAAAACTTTTAGGCCTTGGCCTTCCCCCCATGTTTGTCCAATCTATTATTAATCTATTTCTTGATAGAAAAATTTTCATTGAACTACCAGATTTTACTCCTCAGAGTAGATCAATTTGGAAAGGTTTACCCCAAGGCGATGTATTATCCCCTATACTGTATAATATATACACGTACGATATGCATGTCTCTATTCCCCCTCAAGTAAAAGTTTTTGAGTTCGCAGATGATTTAGCTTTCTTCTTATCATCCAAAATCATCCCACTTGCCGTCAAATATCTTAATGAAGCCATGGATGCCCTTTGCACATGGCTCACTTTAAATGGTCTGGAACTTTCAGTCCAAAAGAGTCAGTGTGTCACCTTCTCAAACCGTCATAAAAATCCTCCTGTTCAAATTTTATTTAAAAACTCTCCAATCCCCAACGCCTCTGAAGTTAAATTTTTAGGAGTAACATTTGATAGGAAACTTAAATGGTCTTCCCATATTCACAATATAGTTTCTAAATGTGAAAAAAATTTAAATATCATCAGATCATTGACTGGCGTTTGATGGGGTGCTCACCCTACCTGCATTAAGTTTCTTTACAATGCACTTATTCGAAGTCATCTCGACTATGCCTGCCCACTTTTTAGTACTGCCTCCAAAAATGCACTCAGTAAATTAGACAAAATTCAATCGAAGTCATTGCGAATAATAACTGGAGCGATGCAGTCGTCGCCCATCAATTCCCTTCAAGTGGAATGTTCTGATCCCCCACTTTATTTAAGGCGACAACTGTTTGCTGACAAATTTGTTCTTAAATGTTTAAATTCTAAATGTCATCAGGTTATTCCCAGAGTTTCGTTGTTCAAAGACTCAACACATTCATCTACAATCAGAGCTCGAACTAAACCTCTTCCTGCCATCTGTAAAAATTTTCGCTCTCTCTCGGAGCTTCAAATTATCCAAAATGATCTTCTTCCACTATACAAATTAAAATATAGTCACGTCACCCTATTCCCAACAATTTTGGAAGGGATCGGCATCCTTAAAAGTCATTCCAATCTCCCAGCCCGTACTGTTAATAATATGTTCAATGACATTATTTCTTCTAAATGGCCCAACTCTTCTCTTTTATTTACTGATGGCTCCAAATCTCCTGACTCTCCTAACTGTGGTATAGGTATTAACGTTTACCACAATAATTCTAATGATAGAATATTTTATTCAATTTCAAACCAATTTTCAATATTCTCTGCTGAGTGCATTGCAATAATTGAAGCACTCAAATATATAATCAAAAATAATTGTGAACATTCCCTTGTTCTCTCTGACTCTCTCAGTTCCCTCCAAAAACTTAAATCCTGTCCTCTTCTTCATCCTGATGATCACTTTGTATGCCTCATTAGAGTGCTGATAGCCTCCATTCAAAGCTCTGGAAAAACCGTAATTCTTGTTTGGATCCCTGGACACATTGGCATAGTGGGTAACGATATTGCAGATTCTTTGGCAAAACAAGGAGCGTCTAACCCTATTGTTACCCTCGTAAACCATATTCCCCTATCTGATATTTTTTCCATCATCAAAGATAGATCCCGCAATGTTTGGACAGAATATTGGAACATTGCCAGTCAATCCAAGGGAGCTCGCTACGCCTCAATACAAAGGACTATCCCATCAAAACCGTGGTTTCAAAAATTTCCCCATTTTTCCAAAAAAGAAATTTCCTCACTTATTCGAATGCGAATCGGTCATTGTTCCGTTCCTTCTCACCTTTTTAAAATTCACATCCTTGACTCCCCAGATTGTACGTTCTGTGGTCTAGATGTGGGCTCTTTAGATCACATATTTTTTGGTTGTCCCTCTCTAAATAAATATCCTCTCTTCTATCAAGCGTTATCTAAAATTGCCTCCCCTCCATTCAACATTTCATCTCTTCTAAGTCTGAACTCGACTCCAATCTTCCATATAATTCTGAAATTTGTACATTTAAATAAAATTAATATATAAATTCACCTTTCCCTTTCTCTGTAATTTTAAATGATGGCCTAGAACACCCTTGAAGGGTGAAAGCCAGAAATAATTATAAAAAAAAAAAAAAAAACCGCCAAATTAATTATAGAATTTCAAAAAGTACCTATATTTGATAATGCATTTCGCATCTGTATGTAAATTTGTTTGTTACGTTATGGTTCCGGTTCAAGATGGTTGCTTTGCTGAATACCACATTTTTATCTTGCCAGAGTTGTCATGATTGTGGTTTCTACCACAAGTTGTTTATTCGGAATAATAAATATTGAGGACAATAATCGAGATAAAAAAATATCCTATCTTTTAAGTTGGACTAAACAGTAAGCCAAATTTTATAAAAATCGGTTAAGTAGTTTCTGAGTTTATCTCGAACAAACACCGTGACGCCTGATTTGTATATATAAAGATAATGTGATATTACAGAGTAAAAATTACGACACACTTGGCGTATTTAGTTCTTAGAACAATTTCACCCAAAGTAATGTAAAATTGACCTTACTTCTGGCACTCCCATAGTTTATTTCTATAGATTTATTTTTCCAGTGGTGCCTTCTTATTGTAGGCGTCCAGTTCAAATAGACACAGCTGGGCCTTTTCTGATTTTAGATTGACAATGATGAATTGGCTAAACACTTTAACAGATTTCTCGATATTTCTACAAATTCAAAGAATTTGTTAATAAACGCTAACACACTTTGGTTTTTGTTCGTTGCATCTCCTTTGTTATCTATTTTAAAATTTTACGCGTTACAGGTGTTTTGCCTACCATAGTTAGATTGTTGAATTTATTGCCTATTTACGAGAGCTGCTCACCTGTTTTTTCATATCTAGCCGTTAAGATCTCAACGTCCAGACCAATAATCTATTAAATAATTTATTTCATCTCTTATCTTCTTCCTCTTGTACTATAGTTTTCAGGGATCTATCGCGTCGATAAGACACCTCCAATCCAGTGGCGGTCCGTGAGTTTTCAGTGAGCTAGATCGCTAAGATTGAAAAATATGACGTCATTGACGTTGCTGTGGCTGAATTTTTTTTTGTTTTGAAAATTTCAACTTGTTCTTCTTAAGGTCTTCATAAAAAAGCTTAAATTTTGAATAAAAATTAAATTCATTGTCAGCTACAACAACATCAGTAATGTCGTATTTTTCAATCTTTAGAACTCTAGCTCGCTGAAAACTCACGGACCGCCACTGCTCCAAACGTCTCTGTGCTGCCGTCCATAGGCCCACATTCTTTGGAGTTGCCTCCTCGAGTAATCTGAATTCTTGACACATTAGTTCCAATTTCTTACATATCACAATTTGGGAGGCGGGTATGGGTACCGCCGCCCTGGTAACCATTATTGGATAACCAACATCCCTGCCGTAGCTTAACCCAAGTGGTTCGCTACTTATGGTGATTTAGCAGGGATGGCCGGGTTCACGGGTGAAGTTTGTCTAGGTCTTGGCGCCGGCCGCTTTTTTAAATGTACCGGATCGGAGGAGACAGATTGAGGGAGACATTTTGACCTCTCCAGCCGGACTAGCTCCATCCGTCGCCTTGCACCGCAGTGGGGGGGACGAATCCATCCGATTCTTACCCACATCTTATACCTATAAAAAGACCTTCCAAACAGCATCTCCAAAAATGTTATAGATCTACAGAAAAAAAAATCTTCAGAAACTATTGTTAGAATATTATATTGTAAGTTGGTACTTTATCGCTTATCTTGATTTATTGACACAATCAGTTCCAATTTATGACACTTAAATTCAAAACAAATCCGAGTTCATTGAAATGTGACTACAACCGAAATAAGGCATGAAAAATGTGGCATTATTTTTCCTCATTTCAATCAAATAGAAAAACCCGTACACTTTTTGCGGTCGTTCGTGTGAAAAATTTGGCTTCAGAAATTCAGTTTGGCTTCAGAAATGCGTTCGGTACGCGTGAAGCATTATTTTCTGTCGACGTACTATTGCAAAAGTGTCGTGACCAAAGAAAGGAAGTCTTTGCCTGTTTTATTGACTACGAAAAGGCATTTGACAGGGTAAAACATGCTGACCTAATGAAAATGCTTGCGGATTGTAACGTTGACACCAAAGACCAGAATTTCATTAAAAACCTGTATTGGTTCCAAACAGCAGAAATAAGACATGGGAATGAGAGATCTAATGCAATCGCCATTCAGCGTGGAGTACGACAAGGATGTATCCTGTCGCCACTATTATTTAATCTTTATTCCAACTATGTCTTCAAAAGAGCCCTAAGTAATACCCAGAAGGGTCTCAAGATCAACGGAGTTGTCATTAATAACATAAGATATGCAGATGATACTGTATTACTAGCTGACAGTATCAGTGACCTCCAAGACCTATTAGATCTTGTTAATAATGCTGGTGAGCAACTGGGCCTAACAATCAACGTCAATAAAACTAAATGGATGACTTTTGGACGACTAGATCACTCTGGATCAATGATTCAGTTAAATGGTTGTAATGTCGAAAAGGTGGAGAGATTTAGATACCTCGGCAGTATCCTCACGGAGAATCTTGACCCAGATATAGAGATTAGGTGCAGAATTGAAGCAGCAAGAACTGCATTCATAAAAATTAAATCCCTCTTCTGCAATGACAATATAAGCTTAAAATTAAGGCAGAGAATGCTAAAATGTTATGTGTGGTCGGTCTTGCTGTATGGTTGTGAAACATGGACCTTGAAAATAAATACCATGAACAGGTTAGAGGCTTTCGAAATGTGGCTTCACCGGAGAATGCTCAAGGTCCCATGGACCGACATGATCACCAACATAGAAATTCTCAGACGGGCTAGAGCAGATAGGGAACTGCTTACATTAATTAAAATCAAGAAAATTTCATATCTGGGTCATATACTTCGAGGGGAGAAGTATCACTTGCTCCATTTAATATTGAAAGGCAAGATAGAGGGTCGCCGAGGGCCTGGTAGGAGACAAATGTCTTGGCTGCGAAACATACGAGAGTGGACCGGCATTAGAAGTGTGGAGGAGCTATTCCGGGCAGCGCAAGACAGAGAGACCTTTTCAAGAGTGATCGCCAACGTCGGGGGGACCTGATAAGGCACATAAAGAAGAAGAAGTGTGAAAAATCAATAATATTTTTCTGTTACACTGCTAATAGATCCGCTGTAACATCCTCCCTTTGTCTCATACACAACGCATGGTACAGAAAGAGAGGTTACAATAAAGCTATATTGATAACCATATCGTGCACCTTTCTAATTGAGTGCTAATCAACGACAAACGATCAGTTCTTTGATGTTTACATTAAATTTATATTTCGTACTGTCTGTCTTTAATGGACATAATTATTATTGAACTACGGTTCTCAAGAATCGTTCCCGATTAGGCGAGACGAAGCGAGAAAATGGATAACGTCTTTGCCAAGAATTATTGGCAAATGCGGAAACCGTTCACGGAAAGCAGGAAAGCCACAAAGGTGATCTCTGTGGAGCTTTAAGGTGAAGTTATACGCGAAATCCTATTTAGGTACTATTTAGATTAATCTTTACGACGAATTGGCTTACAGCATGAACATCAAAAAATATGCTATGGATAAATTAAAGCTTTAACTAGGTTTTCTGTGTAACGGAATTACAATAAAATTATTATTTACATAACAACAAAAATTAGCGTAAACCACTAAAAAAAATGTTTTTTCATGACTTAACTATGAAGTGATACTAGAAATATTTTTATAAAAATACCCCTTTATGGCTAAGACCATTTTTGAGGTTTTCTACGTTCTAACTTTTTTTCACTCGTATAAAATTATGGACAAAATAAATAAAAACCACTTTTTCGCTTACTTGCCTCGCGCAAATAAGACGCTCGATTGCAAATTTTGCAGGCACGAGAATCGAAATATTTCTAGCGTTTATATTCCTCTTAAATAGACGCATCAACATACAATACATCAGATAGATCCCGCAGTAGTCAAATCTGACCGATGACTGTCCGCTATCGTGGCATTTGAAGAATTTTTAAGTGTTTCTTTATCAGTAATTACATAGTTCTCTTTGAACACTGAACAGTGGACTTTTCATCCAAAAAAGGGTGACCGAACAACTCTGAATGAATTCAATTCAAAACCGCTTTGGAAAGTCATTAAAAGTGATGAATAAATAATTAAAAATTTGGTTACATAGGTTTACGTTAGGTTAGGTTTTATATAAAGGGTAAGGCTCTCAATTAGCAATCCGAAGGTCGCGGGTTCAAATCCCGGCGCGCGCAATAAAATTTATTTAATTGAATAATTGTTATTTAAAAAATTGTATCATTTTAAATAATATATATGTAGTTTATTTTCGGCATATTATGGTTGTAAGGTACTCATGATTAGAGGAAATTGCTGCAAACCAATCCCAGGATTGAAACCAGAGAGAGGAGGTACTATCAGAACCGCCTTGATGTAAGGACCACCATTCAGAATTGAAACGCTGATTGAGAAGGCTTTAGCCTTGTTTGGTGACCTGATATGAATAGCCAGGCACTTCCCCCACTTTCCGCTTCCCATTATCCTTCCCCTCCCCATTACCTTTAGCCTCAGAACATACCCAGTCTTCTTGGCTCCAGGCGGTTGGGAGCAGTTAGGACTCTTGTGCTCTTTAGCCTAAAAAAGGAGGTAGGACCACACGACATAACCCCCCATAAATAAATAACGAAAATATTTTTGGCCGTGAAAATCTAAAATCATACCAACAAATATGTTTTCCGGATTAATAATAGGAAATTACAAAATTTCGGTTAAAAATTTAAAAAACAGATACGTGCAAATATATTTGATTTATGGTGATTTTTCGAATATTGCTTTCCTAGCTTAGTACATGGAGATGTCTGACTAATCAACTAGATGATCTATGTAATCCATCTCCCAGAAGATAATAAACCCATCAGAAGGGATATTCAAATGTATTACAGCCGCTCCGCTAACAATAAAACAAATGTGCAAAGTCATAAATTTGTAATCTTGCTTAGCGCCGATAACGCTCATTCCGGACATATGCTATATTTACCATAGATTAAGTTCAAATTGTACCAGACGAGTTTAAACCGGTCCGGTCATTAATAAAAAAGTGGAATAAAGTTAAAGATATAAAGGTGTTCAAATCTTTAAAAGGGCATATCACTAATATCATTCGTGCATTTTATTTTTAATTTCTTTATTACATTCTATGATTGTACCGTGGAACGTCTGGGTTTCTTTTGTAGGTACCAGTATTTCTTCACACGTACAACGGTTCTATCCGTCTTTTCCGTAAGTCCCTTCTGTAAAAATTTAAAATGGCTTTTTAGGAATGTAATAACGCAGTAAAAACATTTCTGATGTGAAGAATTTATTGTGAAGCTTTATTTGACGTCAAACAGAAACGAAACAGCATGTTTTTAACAGGTAACATCACGTTCTTATTGTTTTGTCAGCTCCTAAATTAAAATTCTGACAATATTCCGAAGGAGTCGAGCATGCAAATTGAAGGTATAATACCATACAACACCTATTATATTTTGCAGTACAGAGTTGAGTCAATGAGGTATGCAACTAACTTTGTATGAATTCCCAAAGTTTTAATGTACTTTTCAGGTAAAAATGTTTTATTGTTCAAAAGTTTAAATGTCAAAACTCTGGTGGTTTGTTATTGTTTGTGTGTGTTTGTCATTGATACAAGTATAGAGAGATCAAACGGTTCCATGACAGCTCAATAAGTGGCATGTCAACTTGTCAACAACACCCCTTTGAAAGGTCATTAAAAGTTATGAAAACAAAAACTAACTAACTTACCATCACGCCGTTTTCGCAGGAATATGCAGAGGACGGACCGAAAAACAAACTTGGTCTTGGCATACACTCCTTGCCTCATTCACATTCATACATCGTCTCATACATAGATACTCTTCTGTTATTCTGACTCTTGACATGGCCCGACTCGAAGTATCTGATTCACTTGATCGTGACATGTCTTCCTCGGGCGTCCCCGACTTCTTCTACCATTTGCATAATATATTCTCTCTACACTCCTTTCTTCATTTATTTGCCATACATTCCCAAATCCTGGAAGCGTCCCTTTTTTGATTTTACTTATTATGCTTACATCAGCCTTGCTTTCTTTTCGAATCTTTACATTTCTCACACGATCATACATGGTTTTACCACACATAATAAGCATCAGGAATTTCATTTCTACAGCAGTCAGTCTACTTCCATCCTTCTCTTGGTTCTCTTGCCATTTTCATGCTTCACTGCGATAAAGCGTAGGCACCAGCACTCCATTGTGGACTGCTAGCTTCGCTTCTTTGGACATTATTTTGTCAGCGCCAACGGCGTTCAGTCCTCCATCAATGGAGTTGCCAGCATTTACCCTTCTTTCAATATTTCTATCAGCCTTCATATTTATCGCAAACATACTACCCAGATACACAAACTCATCCACCTGCTCCAATTATTCATCATTTTCAATATTTTGCACACTGTTTTCGTACTCTCTCTTTCAAACACTATGACTCTAACATTCATCACTAAATCATTCTTCATGCATACTTCGTTCATCCTAGGTACGATAGACGGTAACAAAATAAACTAGGTTAGATTATTGGTTATGTAGTGTTACTTTGTTGAGTTGTCCTCTCAGACAAACATACAGACCGTTTCCATTCTCCACTTTGGGGATCTTAAAAGTTAATAATTATTTTAACTTGTAATGTCATGTAGGTGTGGAATGAACTTCCGACATTGCCACCTTTATCCCGTCACCTTTAATTATAATATAGTTCACCTCGTATATTGTGCAGATTACAGGTAGATGTGAATAATATTCTCCACCAGGAAGCAGAGTGATCAAATTCGGCAAAGTTCAGTGTATTATTAATTCCTACGGAAGCCCGCTCGTTAGCGTATGGCCGCAACCTGCTGACCAACCGAGTTATCTGCTAGAAGCCAGCTCTAATGTTGGGCAAACTCCTAATTATTTAACTGTTAAATTACCAAACATTAATCCAAAACTATGTCGTTGTTTATGAAATAGATTTTCATGATGTTTAAATTTTAGTCTCATAATGTTTTACTTGTTGGAAATGTTTTTATTAACCCCTCAAGCTAATCTGTAAGATTTTCGCAACAACTCATCCTAGATCTCTTAGAAATCTTTGTGTCTCGCTTACTATCACAGTGAGAAATACTAAACGGTGTTAGAAAGAGAAAATACCGCGCTTTATATTAAAATATAAAAATTAATCATAAAATAATTAAAGTTTACACCTTTATGAAACCAAAGTTCCAAAGAAAAAAAAAATTAAAATTTGGAAATTTTTTATTAATTATTTTTACATGGAACCACAAAAAAGTGAGGTGATAATAACGTTTATAATACATTTGTCTAATAAAATATGTATGTGTTTCGTTATCATTAATTTTAGTTTAAAAAAACGTAAGCTGAACCACTTTTTAAGCTTTTTTTGTTTGCGTGCAAAATTTTATATTTAAAAAATTATATGTTTGTTTCGAATTATAAAATTTTTAATCGTATTTTTTTACCTTTCAAAAACAGTTTTTAGTTTTTCGATACGTTTAGAAATATTCTAATTATTTGGATTTCATTGCAAAGCGGGAATATTTTGATTCTCTGACAAAACATGACTGAGGCCTGAGGGGTTAAATGGCAATGCACAACGCAACGCTTGGGGATGGTTTCAATAGTAAGGAGAGAGCACCGTGCCGCTAGGGGGGTGATTGTGTTAATGATTTATTGTAGGTATTGGATTTCCTTCACAAAAATCTCAGTTAAAAGAGGCACAAAATAGACGGAATAAATACATAATAGATTGATAATATAAAGGAAAGAGAAAAGAGAGATTAAATCAAATAGAAGAAGAGGATATACAACAAGCAACTAGAAGAAACGGCTAATGGCGATAGTGGGTAGGCTGTACAAACTGAAATGTTTCGTTCCTGTGAATATTTTAAAAATTATTTACTTATCACTTGCAGAATCAACTTTACGATATGGATTAACTACTTGGGGAAACTCTTGCAAAACTAATTTAAACCACCTACAATCAATACAAAATTCTATGATTAAGTTATTAGTTCAAAAAAATATTTTTCATAGAGACGAAACATTTCATTGTTGTATCGGAATTTAACAATATTACCGGTGCAGGCCTTATTATGGTATAAAATATTGATTCAGCATGTATCTGAGTCTGATTATAAGAAGAGAGTGGAACATGAGCATAATACGAGGTTCACAAAGAATGAAGGAATGCTTGTTTCAAAATATAATAATAACTACGGACGGCGAACCCTGGAATTTAACGTGCCAAAAATATTTAACATGTTACCAATTAATATAAAAAATTGCGACTCTACAAATAGATTCAGATATATGCTGAAACAATGGTTACTAAATAGAGATTGTTTATATTAATTAATGTGTGTTAATTATGACGATTAATATAGTTATAGTAATAATAATATGTATGTTTGTTTAAATTGTAATTGAACATAATCATCCTGTTGACAAACTGCTTTATTGCGGTTTAACGGGATTGTATCTTGAAACAATAAAAGAAAAAATAATAATAAAAAAAGAGAATATGGGCAAAAACAGAATAAAGTACCAAAAGATAATACGTATCTACCTATATGAAAATGAATTTAAAATACACTTTATAGAATGTGAAGTTACTTGCAGAACTACCAGTTACTCACACTCGGCCGCAATCACTTAGCTGGTAATACATATTGTACCTTGCATTAAAATACCTGCCCATTGCAGTCGACAATACATTTAATATTGCCATTCACGGAACGCTCGCACGGATGTTTAAAAATACTACTGAATAAATAATTCATCACGTTGTCAACGACAGCATTATTATTACTTGGCAGGCGTCGCTAAAATCGAGAGTTTACATTATTTGATATGGAAATTCTGATTCAATAGTTACCCATTCGCGGTGACCGGACCCCACTGCGCTGTTGCCGGCGTACCGCAGGGAACGAGACTAGGGCCTGTTTTAAATTATGCTTTTGCATACCACCACGTAGTCTGCGAAGGTATATCCGGTACGTTAAACTCTACTTATTGCGGTATAGACGCGTGCTACTTGATTGGTCTATGCCATTTTAGGGCATCTTTTCGCATACCAAATACAAACAGACGATGGTTTTAAAACTCCATATTAGGGCACCGTAGAAAATTTCAAACATTATTTAAGAAATTTTGATATCTACGTTTTAATAACGTAGTTTTTTTATTGGTAAGGATTATTTCTTCTTCGTAAGGTTGAGAGTTCATGAAATCTCTGGACAGATGGCCATCAAATTTACAAATGATTCATCGAATGACCAACAATATTGTGAAATTGTGCGTTATTATTATGGTGTTGGAAAGTCAACCTCCGATAGGAATTAGCTCCAGAAAAAGAAGAAGAGGACGCATTTTTATGGCATCTATATGTTTGTTTAGTCCCAGTGGACATTTTTACCATTCAATCTTAAAATTGGCGAGAATGCACATTTCGGTGTCACTAATGTACTTTAGTTTAAGCCATCTATGTGCATCGTCCATAGCTTAAAATTAACTTATCTTTGAACGTCGCGTCACGTTCGCGTTTTGCGCGTCTGCCTCGCTGACAGTGGCTTAAAAATATTTACAATTATTCTGGGTTTAAAAAATATTTATTTTTATGTGAATACCGACAACAGTCCCAACTATTCCCTTCTGGAGCCAGTGAGACTATGGCATCCCCAATTGGGTTATGTTGAGGCTGAAGGTAGTCTTAATCTTGTAATTGATAAAAAATTTCTATCATTAGCTCCCCACAGGAGGCCCTGAGGAAGCTAATTTTTATCAGGGCCTTTGTCATTTTCATGGATGATGCGTGAAGGGTCTTTTTAAGGAAAGGATTGCGTAGCAGTAACATTTTCTGCTTACTGTGGTGGTAGAAGGAGATTTTCAAAAAATTAAAATCTGGGTGTCAGTGCGTCGAGTGATGGACGTATGAATCCATCACTTCGGCGCAAGGCGATGGTTGGAGAAGTAAAAAGGCTTCCCTCAACCAGTCATTCTCGATCCGGTCCGCCACGCACACGCAGACGCATGCGTTGCCAAGATCCGGTCAAACCCAATGAACCCGGGCACCTCTGCTAATCTTATGGAGAAGGACTCACCACTTGGGTGACATATGGCAGAGATTGTCCAATAAATGGTCCCCTGGCGGTACCCATACCAGCCTCCCAAATTGAATAAACTCGAAAAATTGAATGGAAATGAACTCTATTCACACCTTTGCCATGTATATCGTACAAGTCACACTTCACACTACACCACAATAATGAAATGTGTGACCACTTTATATTATGACAGCGTCGATATCACATTCCGTATTCGCTGTCACGATTCTGTTTAATTTTTTATTCAGAATCAATATTCACCGGGCGGTTCACTCACTCCGTATCTCCTATCTTCTCTCCCCGGGTGCTGGTTGCTAGTTGCTGGTACTGGTTCATAATATGCTTTAATATTATGTTTATGAACCCTCGGTACATTAAAATTGTCTTAAAGATATTTGTTCAACTCACTCTTAAGACAAGGTTAACACGAAATCGCACGGCCGTTTTAATTGAGGATGCAAATTTTGGGTTCAAAGATTATTTGGGTCAATGCTATGTTATTCATTCTTAAAACAACCATGCCATTAATAATGAGAAAACGATCTGAAAGGTAATACTTAAAAAACATAGACTTACTGATGATACAGACCAAATATTCAACCGTTGTGACGTACTAGACATTTAACATTTTACAATTATACGTTAAATCGCTACTAAATTACGTTTTTAACCAAAAAAACAATCTTCAACAAATACAAAATATTACAAACAGACCAGTTAGACAAGCATACAAAGAAAACTTAAAAACTCCGACGGTAAATTCAAGCTTTGGACAAAGACACTACCAATATCACGCTATAAAAGCTTTCAATAGACTAACACTTGAAAATAAAATTGAGGAAAAAAATAATTCCGACACAAAATTACAAATTGGATCAAAGACCAAAATAGACAATACTACCAAGATACCATAGCATAAAATAATTAAACATACAAGTAACACTCAAAAACAATATAAAACACAATCACCCACAAACACACAACACTTATTAAAAATAACGTTTTTAAATTTATATAATGTTATTTATTTTTAATTTTAATCTCTAATTTTTAAGTTTAATTTATCTTAATCGTAAAGAAATGTATTGTGTATAATTTTGTATATGAAATGGAGGCCTTGGCACGGGTAAACCACCCAGTGAGGCCAACATCATTGAATTGTGTATAAAATGTAAATATATTGAATTATGTAAATAAATAAATAATAAGAAAAATCACCCCAAGAACGCTGTACAATTTATTATGAATTCTTTGGCTCTATCTAACTTTATTATTTACAAATAGATACAGAAACATACTTACCTGGCAGGTTAATTCCGATAAACACACTTAGAATGTTTATGCTTAGAGAAGATACGACCTTTCATACGGAGGACGTTATATTAAAAACACTGGACATTGCATGATTACTACCCCCATCACTGTTGGTATTAAATTTATAAGAAGATTAATGCCAAAGGTGATTTAATATTTATTTTGAAAGACTTGAGAATTTAGGACTGTTTAGGACTGGAGAATTTTGATGAGATGACCGTTACAAAAGCTTTTGCGTACATTTTTATACAATTAGTTATTTACAATGTCGCGGACAGTGAAGGTGAAGGTGAAAGGTTTATTTTACTTATGGTTAAGACTGTCTAAAAAGCTTAGTTTTAAGTTTAGTTCCATTGTTACAATAAGCAGAACAGTGACAAAATAGAACATGTTTGAAAAGTGATATAAAGTCGTTAAAGTGATGATAAAAAATGACCTAACCTAATAATCTATATAGTTATCCTAGTTTTTTTAGAAGACGTTATCACTTTTTTCAGTTTGGTTATTATAACTTGATAATAATACATTTTAAGATTGTTAAAACATTATTTGTTATAAAAATAGTGTTAGTTTAAAAGTTGGCAACATCTTTTGTGTGGCAACAACACATTATAATTTTTTTATGTTTCTCTATGCTTTCATTTTACTGCCGTCATATTCCTGTAATACGTACATCGTGAATAAAACAAGTTATTATTAAAAAATGTTATATTTTATTAGTAAATCGAGAAGATTACAACAAGGATGTGTTGTTTAAAAAAAATTTACAATTAATCGAGTTTTTTTAAGTTAATTTTCACGTTCTGTGAAAGTTCTATTCAAGTTCTGTTATTATTTCGGTTTTATAAAGCTTCAACAACTCCCTTTGAAAAGTCATCAAAAGTGATGAAAAAATTAGTTTAATAGGTTACGTTAGGTTAGGTTATGGGCCAATTAAAAAAATCAGAGCGTGCAATTCACACGCGGTATAAGCGAAACCTTCAGAAAACTAAAGTAGAGAGTGGGAAGGCTACGAAGCACCGCTCAAATAGGAGATCGATTATTCTCTCGTAGGCTAAATTCTATAGATGTTTGTCTCTTTTTAGTGTCGCTATTTTTCGTTTCATGGAGTTTTAAATCACAACGGTGCTAAACAAGTTTTACTTCAAAAATCATAACTTTTCAAGGGCTTGTTGAAGTTGAATGATTCCGAGTCGTCGTGTAACCAAGAAAAATATATTTGAAAAGTAGACAATGCAAGCAAAAAGTTTGAGAACGCCTGAGCTAGAACTAGACAGATTGAGTGTTATTTTGTATGATCAAGTGTTATTGACTCTCGTTGCTGGTTGTATTGACCGTGGCTGGATTGTCGGAGGTTTGTCGGACCCCTCCATTGTTCCATTATCTGCCTATGATTTGCATAGATATTAGTTCAGAGAACTCAACAAGCCAGAAGACATGAAACATGGCCGGCCGCGGGGTTGGTGCCGGTTACATCGTCAATCATAGACCTAGTCGGTATCATTTACTTCGTGAGGGATTGATGGAAGTTTATGTGGATGTATCGATCGTCCCAATTTTGACTGGACACCCAGGTGGAAAGAGAAAAGTGGGAAGACCCAGACTGAGGTGGGAAGACGAGGTAAGAGGGGATGCAGCACAGCTTCTCCAGGTACGAAATTGGAAGTCAGCCGCTGAGGACAGGAGTTGGAGGCGACTGTTGCAGGAGGCCAAAGCTCGATATGGGCTGTAGCGCCATCGAAGAAGAAGAAGAAGAAGTATCGATCGTCCAGTTGATTAGTCATACATCTCCAAATACTAAGTTTTGAGATGATGAGGAAAGCAATTTTCGAATGCTCACCATAAATAAAATATTATTTACAAGTGTCTATGTTTTGTATATTAAATATGCTATAAAATAACACCGGGAGGCACAACGGTCCGGTACATGCAGTATGACATTTTGTTTAAGTTACTAATTTTTTTTGCATTATATGTGATTTGGTGGTGTTTATGAGTAATCTGAGTATTGTACCAGTTAGAGGGCACACTTTTACAAACAATTGCATACTCATCTCAAATTTCGATTTGTCAAAGATGTCTGATTAATCAACTAGATGATCGGTTTATTTAGTGGTTGAAATTAGCTTTATTTTTTTGTTGAATTTTTGGGAAAAGTTTTATGTTGAACTAAAGGGTGACCTTTTGCAATACAAGTGATTTTTTGTATTTTTTCTTACATAACACCCCCATTAGGCCCTGAGGATGTTGTGTCCTTCTAGAGAGAGATACAAAAGAGAAAAGGACAAAAATACCCTAGGAGGGTATTTTTAATTTTATCGGTAATTTAATTTTGAGGGTAATTTTATTTTTTTCGACATAACTTGGACATTTTTAACATTTTTATTGTTTTTCTGTTTTACATCCAAGTTAATATTGTCTTCGATCATTAAATATTACAATTTGATGTTTTACTCTAATAAACATATTGAATATTCACCCTATACTTGTAAAAAGTCATATTAAATTAAAAATTGGTATATTTATTGAAGATGCTGTCTAAATTGCAATTTTTTTCCGGTAGAATCTTGATGGATGAAGAATTAAGATGGCAGCCAAAAAAAATTATAATGTTGATAGTTCTTAGTTCTTAAAAATATGATTGAGTTAAAATTAACGGAGGCTGATATGGTCGAATTAGCTCAATGATCAGAACAAGACCCCGGCAAGCCGTTGGTCTTGGGTTCAATTCCCAGATTCGACCGAATCTTTTTATATCTTTTCTGTTTCACATTTCATTCTCCGATGATTCATTATTATTTTTAGATGACCAAACATATTGCTTTCAATTCGAAGCTTTGGCCTTGGTCTTTGATACTTCGCGTTGGTCAATTTCAATCGCAAACGCGCTTCCAAGAAAATGATAAACTGTAGATTTTCATTTATTGTTTATCTCTCAATTAACCCGGTCCATCATGAGCGGCAGCAACAGTGGCGGAAGTCGTTAAGTTGACGGCAGTAATTGCAGCTCGACGCCCACCAGTTCCAAGACTCTTGGAGGAGTTGGCTGGACTCTGTCGGAAGCGCTTTGTGTGGCTTTTCCAATGTACCACCCATTCATGTATAGGGATTCGAAGAAACTTTGGCGTCCGGTTTTACGACATATCGACACCTTTAGTAAGTCTCCATCAGGAACAAAAAACTGTTTTTTTTTCAGTAACTTCTAGAAAGTTTGTTTAACTACTATTTTTTTTTATTGTGAGGTGTCTGTAAACGGCCAACTTCACGTATCGCTGTTTTGTGATAAACCAATAAGATCTATTTCGACGCTGATATTAATTTATTCTAACGTTAACTTCTACGAAATCCCCACCCTTGCTGTGTGCGAGATTTTTAGACTACCTGTTTTTCTCATTTTCATTGAGAATTTTGTTTTTCTTTCTATATTTATTTATTATCTTTGATAATTTTCTTTACCTTATTTTATGATGTACGTATGAATTGTATTTTTTTAAATTTTATTTGTTTATTTTTTTTTTTTACTTTATGAGTAAACACTCAAATTATAATATTTAATTAAGTGAAGGCAATATTAGCGAAACTCAATCAAAATCTGAAGACAGAAAAATCAAAAAAAGATATTGGTTCCAATGGGACTCGAACCCAGATACCTTAGCATTCATGGCCTAGTCATAGTGTTGGTAGTTCTTAGTCGAAGTATGATACAGTAAAAAGTGTCCGAATTGGAAATGAGTTCCATAGCTCAATCGGTAGAGCAGTTGGCCATGAATGCTGAGGTATCTGGGTTCGAGTCCCAGTGGAACCAATATCTTTTTCTGATTTTTCTGTCTTCAGATTTTGATTGAGTTTCGCTAATATTGTCTTCATTTAATTAAAAATATATTATTTTTATATAGAACATTTAATTTTACCTTATGATTGAAGGTGTATTATTTTTTAACTTCTTTTTTCCATGATTTTTTTCTCTAAATTCCACTATAAATAATTATGTTTTTCTTTCATTGTTTTTTTGTAAAAAAAATATTTTAGGCTAAAACTCCAACTGTTCATGTAAGTATTTTATGTAGAATTCCTAGAGTTAATCGAAGATCTATGTTAAAAATAATTCATAAAAAATATGCAAATAATTTGTTGTTTTCAAAAACATTCGTTCAAATAATTTGTTGTTTTCAAAAACATACCTTCGGATGGCGAAATAGTTGTCACGCGTGATAATAATTATTACACAGCAGAACTTATTCATAAATAAAACTTCTTTTAAGGCTCCGCAACCGGCTCAAAAAGAAGAAGATGGAGAGATACGAAATGACGAATGTTAGAGGAGAGCGCTATTTACAGCGCCAAAATAGATGCGAAAATTGCGAAAATGTTTAATAAAACACGACTCGCTAAAATAGAGCAAAAATCTCTTGGAGAGCATCTTAAGTATCGTTTAAAGAAACATTGTGAATTTTTTCACAAATATAATTTATAAGATAATAGAAACACACTTGTTTTTAATAATTTTTGGAGCATATTTTGCGTTTTTTTTCTATCTAGGGAATTTTATATAATTTACGTTTCGGCTTGGGCAGCATCTAGACATTATCTTGAAAAAATAATATATATATTTTTTTAAGAGCTGAAATACTTCAAATGTTTACGGGAGATATGTAAGAAATCGGTAGAAATTCGAGTTGCGGCCCCTTAAATAAAATAATAATTTTATTAAATATTCCATAGTTCTACAATCTAAAATTGAAAGCAATAAATACTATTACGTATTAAAACAAATGTAAAGATGCCTTTCAAAACGTAATTCTTGAAAAATATTGACTTAAGAAATGTATTAATTAAGGTGATTTACTAAAAACCGCTTTACCACAGAATTACATTTAAAAACATATTAAGACAGAGTGTCCTATTATGCCCTCGTGATCGCATCCTGTTCTATTGCGAATGTGGGGTAATAAAATTCTATGAATTTGACTCATGTGTGTATTTAGTAATGTCCTTTGAAAATATTGCCTTCTCGCATGAACGAATTGATACGATCATCACTTTGACATCTTAATGGTAGATTGACTAATAAGATATAACCCGATAACATCAGACTATTTAAGTATAGGAGAAATTAAATTTTTAAATTAAAACTGTAAATAACCATTATTGACAATGTTTTCATGTTATGTTGACTCCTCCTACCCTTCAGCCGTCCCCTAAAATCACCCCACCCATCTCTCTCGCTTAATAAAATCTAATCGGAAGTATTTTTTCAACAAAAAGGGATTGTAAAAAATCATGAGAGTACCCTGTTTCTTACTTAGATATTGTGTTTCATTTCATGGCTATTCAAACCTTTTAAAACCATAGGCAAAGAAACTAAAAACACCTTCGTATTTTAAAATATCAGGAAAAATTGTCCGAAAATTGCGGTGGTTTAGAATTTTTCGCGTAAAAATTCTGGTTTTCTAAAACGCGAAATTTTCAGGTCTCTAACAATAATTACTGAGTTCAGTCGTCCGTTAATTAAATTCCTGTTTAATAAAATAAAATACTTTTTTGTTTAAAACCACTAAGTGGTTGCTTTCTACAAGATAATACATTCCTGTTATCCATTTATGCTCCAATGCCACTCGGGCCTCGAAACTATTTTGTGGAAAGGTCAATATATTTCGACTCCCGATAAATTGAATATTTCTAAACGCATCCGAAAACTAAAAACTGTTTTTCAAAGGTGAAGAAACACGCTTTCAATTTTTACAATTCGAAATAAACATATATTTTTTTAAATAAAAATTTTTTTTTAAAGCAAACGTTTTAAAAATGGCTAACCTTACGTTTTTTCTAACTTAAATTATTAGTAACGAAAAAAATTAATACGCACACATATTTTATTAGGCAAATGTATTCGTTATCGTCAACTCACTTTTATGTTGGTTCATGTAAAAATAAAATTCCTGAAGTTTCATAAATTGTTTTCAAATTGCGGCAGGAAACTTTGGATTCATAAAGGTGTACGTTTTAAGTATTTTGGGGTTAATTTTTAGATTTGATTCTAAAGCGTGGTGTTTTCTCTTTCTAACACCGTTTAGATCATATGTCTAACCATTATAGTAAGGGAGATACAATAAGACCTATTTGAGTTATTCCGAAAACCCAACAAATTAGCCTACGGGTAATTAGCCTATTTATCTCTTATAATAATGTTATAAAATACCTTTGCATTGTCTAATCGCACAAAATACGGCATTGTATGTTAGATTGCAAGAAGAATGGCAAAACTCTCAGCCCGAAGCTCTAAACTGGGCGGCATTAGGCTGATTAAGATGTTGGTGTTAGAGTTAGAGGGATGTCTGGAATCTGTTTGCACTCTAATCAATAATAACATCATCCTCTGCAGTCTGCAGTGCTATTAATGGCAATATTCAATTTAGAACACCGTTTAGTATAAACACTATCACGTTATATTATTTATTTATTTATTTATTTATTAAAATTAACGGTATAAATATACCATAAATACAGATTACATGTCACAATATCATAGTTGTACATAAGATGTAATAAAAGAGAGAGAATAAGTTAGATGTGGCATTTGGTTGAGAAGTGACACAAGGAGCTATAATAACATATAATACTAGTGTAAAATAAAATTTATACTTATTGATTGAAAATATTTGATAGAATAGCCTTCTTGTAACTAGCTTCCGTGCAGTTAAACAGATCCGCCACATCTGCGTATCTATTACTAACTTCATGTAACCTAGGTACAAGTGAGTTTTTCATGTACTCAGTTCTGGTGTTGTTACATTTAAATAGCATTTTGGAGCGAGTTGCTCTAGTAGGCACATGAAAGTCGACGAGCTTAGTTAAATCAGGACAGTCTATTCTACCATTTACAATTTTGAACATAAATATTAAGTCAGATATAATTCTTCGATCTGAGAGTTTTATTAAATTTAATTCTTTCATCAAGTAATTATAATTTATGTTTTCAATGGGAATACCGAGTTTAAAATTTATGTGTCTTAGGAATTTGTGTTGAATTTTTTCGATTGTATCTGAATGTATTTTAAAATGGGGGGACCAGATCGAGGAGTTATATTCGACTTGACTACGTACTAAGGATGTATACAAAAGTTTTAAAGTAGAAATATTCCTAAAACCTCTAGAATTTCGAAGAATGAAGCCAAGCATTTTCATTCCTTTGTTACTGATTGTGTTTATATGGGATATAAAATTTAATTTAGAGTCAAAAATTATGCCCAGGTCATAAATTTCTTCGACAGGGGTAAGGGTAGAGTTATCAAGTACATACGGATGAATTATTGGTTGACTTATTCTGTAAAATCTTATCGAATGACACTTATTTATGTTCAGAAAAAGTTTGTTAAAGGAACACCAATTTATTAACTTGTTTAAATTATTTTGTAGACAGATACAATCTTCGGCAGTTTTAATTATTTTAAATATTTTCAAATCATCTGCAAAAAGCAACACATTTACATCTTTATCGAATATATCAATAATATCGTTTATAAACAGTAAAAATAAAATTGGGCCTAAATGAGACCCTTGTGGTACACCACTGGTAGCTACAAACTGATTGGAAAGGAACAAATTAATTTTTACAAGTAGTACCCTATCAGATAGATAGCTTGCAAACCAGTCTAAAAGTTTTCCATCTATACCTAGATTACGTAGCTTAGCCAGTAGAATTTTATGGCATACTTTGTCGAAGGCCTTGATAAAATCTGTATATATGGAATCGACTTGAGTTCTGTTAGCTAATGCGTTTGATATATAATTTTCATATAACGAAAGATTAGTTAGAGTTGATCTGCCTGAAAAAAATCCATGTTGATTCGGAACAATGAGATGGTTAATACATGGGGAAATTTGATCAAGTAATAGTTTTTCAAAGAGTTTCGGGATTACAGATAGCTTACATATTGGTCTATAGTTGGTGATATCACTTTTATTACCCTTTTTGAATACAGGTGTTAGATAAGAACGTTTCCAAATGTCAGGGAAGCAACCTGTGTCGAGGGACTGGTTAAACAATATACAAATCGGCTCCGCCAGTGAAGCAATGCAATTAATAAGGATATTGGGATGCACATTGTCAGGTCCGGCCTTCTTGTTTTTGTCTAAAGATTTAATTTTTGTTTTAACGTCGTTTATATTGATGTGTACAGCAGGGATATGTATGCCCCCATGAAGGGAAGGAGGTGGTACATAATTGACTGGGATATCTTCGTCGTAGACGCTTTTGAAGTAATCAGCAAAATAGTTAACTTTTACTTTCATATCAGTACTACTCTTATCTTTAAAGTGCATTGAGATGGGTAAACCTTGCTTATTTTTTCTAAGGGAGTTAACATGTGTGAAAAAGTTTTTTATATTAGAGGGTATAGATATTATGTTAATTCCAAATCAAATATCTTATCAAATTAAATCTTATGTTGTTATCTTCTAGTTTTTTTTTAATATTCCTCTCGTATTATTTTAACATTCTTACAAAAACTTGCTTAGAAGATGAACATGCTCACAAAAAAAACCTGGCCTAATTTATATATAATTCATACACAAAACCATGCACAATGTGACCTGAGTACGGGAATAAAAAATAAAAAAAATAAACATAAACATTATCTTTTTCGGGCGTCCCCCACATCTTCTACCCTTAACTTATCGCCCCTTTACTCTTATTATTTATTTTTTCATTTATTATTCATCCGCTTTATGTGCCAAACCGTTTATACGTCCTTTTCTTAATTTAAACACGCTTACACGCCTATCTCCACATTTTTAACACGGTCATACAAAGTTTTATCATACATGCGCCTCGGGAATCTCATTTCTGCAGCATTCTGTCTACTCTCATCCTGCCTCTCATAATGATTGTTATTTATCTGAATCATTCATAATTTAGAAGAATTATTTACCACTCAGATTTGCAGATGCCGAGTAATTCGGAGTAGTCTATGCGCTCGACTCTCGGCTAAAAAATATCCTCTGATACGATTCTCTTTGATGCACTTTTCCGCGAACTTCCATATTGCTTTATTACCTATCAAAGGATTAAGTAGAACCATAGTAGAACACAAGACATGTGATGTGAGTGTGTTTAAATGTGTGTGGGTGAGTCTGTCCGATCGGGACTTAAATTTCAAATTCATAAATTCGGTTTCCCAGTATAAATTCACAATTTTATGAAATGCTAACCCAGTCTGATTTAAACTTGTTGTATACGCTTCTAAAAACGTACGATAAACCAGCTAACATCTTTCATTTGTGGCAAAAGTGTTGTTGTAATTTGTTGCGTGACGTTCATTTTTGCTAGAAATAAATGTTATATTCTTATCGGTAGATATGCCGCGCGCTGCCTCTAAACTGTCTTTTTTTCATCAATAAAAATAATAATATTTTGATGATTTATTTAGCGCCATTTTTGTGAAAAATCACCTCAAGGGCGCTATACAAACTTACAATATATTTATAAAATCTAGAAAAACTACAAACTAGACAAACAATTAAAAACAACTAATGGCTTAAAATTGCATCCACCGGTTCATTGATCACTGATACGAAAATATTTGTACAATGTCTCGACCAATGAACGCGATGCTACCTAAATATGTATACACTATTATACTCATCTCAAGATTCATACAGTTTTTTGTTTGTTTTTGGGGTGTTGTTGCGCTACCTCCTTCTTTAGCCAGCGTTTCGGACAGCCTTACAGTGTCCATCATCAGGGATATGTGTAATTTTTAGTGGTGAAACTGATGAAATGTGTGCTTATATACTTAGCGATACCGCGTTGCCAGCTCCACTCCACTACGAGCTGGTATGTATTACAATATACTTCAAAATGGTTGTAGATTTCAATTGCCTCCGTAATCAGGCGTGCTCCAATAGGAAATGGTTCCAAAAAAAACTGTTATTCGAATGCGCTGTCATCCAGTGATCGCTAGTCACCGGTACAAAGTAACGAAGTCAGCCAATGGCGTAGGAACTGGTTCCAAAACAGCTTGTTCCTGGATTCTTAAACCAAGGTTTCGGTGATAATTTTAAGATTCTTACCCCCTGTCTAGATAATACTTGGTCGATGGCTGTCTCGATCTAATAGTCAAAGGGTATTATGTCAGTGGTGACATTGGTTTCCGTACAAATCTACATGTAAGGCATTTCTATTTGAAGGTGTGTTTGTGCAATCTATTCTGTGTTTATTATTTGCTCAGTTCTTCTGTTCCGGTGGTAATTCGAAGAATTTTACCCACAATAATATGTTCGTTGGGAAACTCTGTCATATCTGCCCACCTCGGCGGCGAATACATTTCTCTTTATCTTATCTGACATGAGTAAACAGCTCGTTATTTCTTACCCAATATATCCCACACATAAAGAGGTAGGGTATACAATAATATCGTTGTCATACATATGCGAATTCAAAGCTTTTATATATCACCGCGAGTATGCTGCCCTGCAGTGATTGTTGCGTATGCGTATACATTTTTTTTGCATTAGCTCCACACAGGAGGCCCCGGGGAAAATAATTTCCCTCAGGGCCTACGTCATCTTAGGGGATGCTGTGTGGAGGGTCTTTTTAAGGAGACGAAGTTCTGGGAAGGAAAAAGGTATGACGGGTGGGTAAGAATCTGGGTTCAGTGTGTTCAGTAGTGACGGAATTAATCCAGGCCTCCCATTGTGGTGCAAGGCGATGTTCCGAGAGAGTATGGCTGGTGAAGTCAATGGGACTCCCTGAACCATTCTCTCCCGATCCGGCCAGCCACGCAGCAGGTGGCAGACGCATCCGCCGCCAAGACCCGGACAAACCTCATTCCATGAATCCGGGCACCCCTGCTAAGTCACCACTTGGGGTGACCTATGACAGAGGTGTTTGTTATCCAATAAATGGTTCTTGGGCGGCGGTACCCATACCCGCCTCCCAAATTGAAATTGGCTATCACCAACGTGGCCATTTGGCGGCAAATCAAAAATGGCACATTTTAAATCGTTGTAGAAATTTATTCGTCATAAAAATTCCTCCATTATCGTATTTTTTTCTTAATTTTTTCGACCATATAAAACATTGAAAATTCCCTATTCCGGGAACTTATCTTGTATATTTATTGTATGTATTTGAACATATTTAAAAAATGGCTTCTAGTTCTACTATCATAATATCTTCATCATTTTCATCTTCTTTCCTTTCTAAACGGTCACACCGCCTCCTGGCGTCCCTGTCCTCATTACTTCAGCGGCCTCCGTTCATTGCAGACCCAACCTCTGGTTTTGCTTTCCCCAGGCAGTCATTCCATATTTTAAAATTCTCGTATTTCAAATAATATACAGTTGTAAGAGGTAATCTTGCTAGAGGGATCTCGGTAGATTTATGTCCCGTCTTCTTGCGGTTAAAATATGAAGAGGTCCGTTTGGTAAATGGCTGTTGAAAGTTCCTGTCATATTAATATGAATGATGGGCCTTTGTCTTTGCAATAAAATTATTGCGTTGTTTGACCGGCGCTCTCAGCTTTATTACTCCCTTACTTTCTTTTTATGTGGGCACTCTTTTTGTTGGTTATTTTTTTCCTTTATTTTTCCCAATTTGTACATTTGATGATATACAATACAATGAAATCAGATGAATAATGGGAACCCACTAAGGCGCGGCCTGTGCGTGGGTAATATAGTTATATACATTTTATTATTGTACTGGACCTATAGAGCAAAAACAGTTCAATTATAATTTAAATTTGTCTAAACAGTTTGTACAAAAAATGTGTAAAATAGTGTATAGTTTGTAAGACACAAAGTTAGTGATATAAATTAAATAAATAATAACAATTATTATAAGTAATAATTATTAGCCTGAAACACTCATCTACATTGAAAAAATCTCCCGTGAAAAGATACATGCCGCCGACGGGACTCGAATCCGCGTCCTTCTGATTTCCGATCAAATGCTCTGTCCACTGAGCTACGTCGCGCGTCGGCTTATCTCCTGCCCGCCAAATAATTCAATATATACTAGTGTTTCATTCAACAATTACTGCTTATAACATTTTTTCCACCTGCAAACAACCAACTTTATTTTTATATGAGAAAGGCATTGTAAGTGCTAAATCTCACACTAGGTGGCGTCGAGACAAATTATATCTACATTTTTTGGTGAAATACTTTAACTCGTCAAATATTCATTGTTTTTTAATTGGAAAACTAATGTTTAAGACAAGATTTTTATGTATAGCACAAAGGGTAACAATTATTTTAAGTAATAATTATTAGCCTGAAACACTCATCTATATTGAAAAATCCCCCGAGATAAGATACATACATTAATAATGTTTCAATATCTGTATTGTTAAGCCATAATTCTTACTCTTTTCAGTACCTACTGAGGTAGTATATTTTGCAGGAAAAGATTAAAAGCACGAACTCCAAAAAACTACTGTGTGTTTGCATTTGTTTGGTATTCGTTGGGGGGTATAAAATACATTGTTGATTCTCGTTGTTAGTTTTTGGGGTGTTATGCCGTGTTGCGCTACCTCCTTCTATAGCCGACGTTTCTTACAGCGTTGCAGTGTCCATCATCAGGGCAGATCCGGTAGATCCGACGGACACATAACAGCACAACACGGCATAACACCCCAAAAACTAACAACGAAAATGCCTTTGGCCGTGAAAATCTAAAAACTTATCATTGTTGATTCTGTTTTCATTTTTTTTTGGTTTTTTTGTTTTGTTTATAAAGATGTATTTCATAGTTTGCAGTATAAATAGTTTATGGAGACTGAATAGTTTAGACTCGTTGTATAATGCATCTGTCGAATATGCTCTATTTCTATTAAACATAACTTTGATAATATGCTTTTGAGTTATTTGTAAAGGTTTTATAAATGCATCAAGTGTACCGCCCCATCCTATTATACCGTACATGATTAAATTTTTAATTTTAACTAGTAGTAGTTCTGTGAAAAGTTGACTTCGCGCCAAAAAAATTAGGTAATTGAAATATAATTTGGTACAATTAAAAACCAAAACTTCTTCTGAAATCGTAAGATTTGTAAGTACGTAGTGTAAGCAAGTAGTGTAGATAATTAAATACCACATTTTTTTAACATTAACATCAATTAAGTCAAGAATGATGTCTGAAAAATTAAATCAAACCAAGCATCTTTTGAAAAAATATCACCTTAACAAAATTACGTGAAATTATAAGTTGGAAGATGCGAAAGCTTCCATATTTAATTCCAGTCTGCTCGGAATCTGCATTCCTTCCTTTGCTAAAAGCTGCCGGATTGTTGGAGTTAATAGCTCTTTTATGAGAAATACCTACACCAGTCCTGTAATATATATATATATATATTTTTTTTTTTTTAAATATATATATTTTTTTAAAATATTACATGGTTAATACATTATATAAAGTTTTTATTTCAAGAATACATGGTTTAATAAGTTTACACCTTTTTTTAGGAGCAAAGCTCGTGACAAAAAAGGCGGAGAAAACGAATGTAGTTAAAAAATAAAAAAATAAAATTTACTAATGGTAAAGTAACACATATTTTTTTATATATACGAGTATAAAACTAAGAATAGGTAATATAATTAACAGTAAGCTAGAAAAATCGTTTATATTATATAATATGTCTATATATTTTTATATAGTATATGTATGAAACATATAAAAGAAGTAATGTAATACAACGAAGAGGAGGAGATAAAAAAAGAAAGGATGAAGATAAAGAAAGAAAAAGGATATCTGATATTACAAGTTGTGTTGAGAAATATAGTATTTAAAAAGATGAAGTGATTGTAATAAGCTATATATAAAGAGCTTTTATTGATTTTTTGAATTTTTTATAATTTTTTTCCAATCTTAAGTTAGCTGGTAATTGGTTAAACCATTTAACTCCAATATATTTATAGTATTTTTGGGCTGTGGTGGTGTTACAGCGTGGGAGAGTCATAGTGCCGAGAATATGTGTTCTAATGCTGTTAGAAAAAGGAGTAAAGCTCTCATTATTAAAGCAATCTTTGTGTATTTGTAAGATTGTGATTTTTTTGTAGATAACATGAAGTGAATGTACTTTAAAATCTTGATAATACCTATATACATAGCTTTGTACCATAATTGTACATCTCGTTCTGCCAACCTTTATAATATTGTTATTTATTATGAAACTTCCATTCTAAGCTGGAATTCGTGCAAGAAATTTTCCCACTCAAGATGAACGACCGCGCGCGCTTTTTCATACAAAACTTATATTTGGATTTGAGGCCAAAATACCCAACCGATCAAAAGATATAGCAAATGTCTAGTACGGATATGTGCTACTTTATCATATGTGTTTTAAATTATAAAATATAGGCCATTTAATAATTCAAATTTTTCATGATTTTAGAGGCAACTTTGGCAATTATTTGTGAGTTAGTATTAATTGTTTAAAACAATAATTTTACTTTTGGTACTATACAAATATGATATATTATAAAATATTTAAAAAAGCCGCCCCGGGAACCATTTATTGGATGACCAACCCATCTGCCATAGGTCACCCCAAGTGGTTCGCTATGTTTGATGACTTAGCAGAGGTGCCCGTGTTTACGGGATGATGTTTTTCCGGGTTTTGGCGGTGGATGCGTCGTCCACCAGCTGCATGGCAGGATCGGGAGAAGTCGAAGGTCCTGGGTTCGTATCCCAGATGTGCCAATATCTTTTTCTGATTTTTATGCTTCCAAATTTTCGATTGAGTTTCGCTAATATTGTCTTCATTTAATTAAATATTACAATTTGAGTTTTTACTAATAAAGTTAAAAATAAAATCAATAGGTATATAACTTTATTAATACATTTATGTATTTTATGACAAAGTACATTTACCTCATTTATAAATGAAAATCTGAAATGTGGGTTAATTTAATTGTTTGATTCTATTTATTTTGTTGGAGTTTTAGCCGAACCCAATTAATCCGGTGTGCGCTTTGTGTGATGTTGGACGGAAGAAAAATTAATTTCTGCCCCGATGAAGCGATTTTAATAGTGTGTCAAATAATAATAGAATGTTGCGCGAATAATTTCACCTGCAAATCTTTGCAGCAGTGGCTGGATATAAAATTAGAGCATTTCACGTGATGGGGGGTGATACAGGGGGTGTAAAAAATGTGTCTCGCATTTAATAGGAATACCCAAGCCAAAAATGATTCTTAATGTGCCTTATTTCGCAACGAATATAGGTAATAGGCATAAAAATTGCTTGGCAAACGGAGTCTAGAAACGGTCGATATTAGTCCAAAAGTGATTTATGAAGTAAAACTTCTTTACGCACGCTTGATTTGGGGAGTAAGCTGGTGAATGCGTAACAAGAGCGTTACGAAAAGGGTGATCGGGTGAGGCGAACGGCCGGGCCTTTACGCACGCTTGACTTGGGGATTAAGCCGGTGAATGCGTGACGAGAGCGTTATGAAAAGTGTAATCGGGCGAGGCGAACGGAAGTTGAGAGGAAGATATAAGTTAGTGAAGTTTTACTTCAGTCAAGTGGTCTAAAGCACGCTCGTCTTTTATTTATTCTGTAAATAATTTTACATGAAATAAAAGTAGTTAAGAGGAAACCGGGCATTTTAAAAACACAATTTTAAAGGACAAAAATTTCAATTAAAAACAAGAAAAAAATATGTTTCCATCACATGTTGCCAATGATCACACTGCTACCGGTGGCAACGGGATCAGTGATACCCATTCTCTCTCCTCTGTTACCGCTCTGCTGGAACGAGACGCAGTGCTTATCACGTGACCCGCTTGACTATACCCGACCACTCAGATGTGACGTGTGATGGAAAAACATTTTTTATTGTTTTTAAATAGCAAAATGACATATACATGACAAATATCCTCAAGAATCGCTGGCTGAAATCCTTCTGTTACGTACTGTTACACCTGAGGGAGAGGACGCGCGGATCGGCAGAGACGGGGAACGATTAAATGAAAGGCGTCAGTCGATGTATTGAGTCAGTCGTTTATTGCTGCTACGTAGCGATGGTAAATTGGTGTGGAGTAACAGTGTGCAGACAGGAGCGATGTTGATGAGGCTCGTAGGTGATGCAGTGATGAAGGTCAGTGATGCGTGGTGGAGCAGACCACGGGTCTGCATGTCGCCAGCATGTAGTTGCGCACCGTGTTGGTGGAGATGACCTTGTCGTCCAGGATGGATGCTCGACGCGGTGAGTCGCGGATATGGGCTGCGGTGAACCCTGTGAGGAGGATTGGAGTTGCTGCGCACGTGACAAGAAGATGCGGCGGGCCTTTGAGGACACAGGTCCGACATGTCGCCGTGGACCTGGCGGGTTACCGCACTGGAACGTTATGATGCACTATCTATGTGTTGGTGAACTGTTACTGAACTAGAGACTGGAACTGACTGACTGACTAGCGTTGTGTCGCTGGGCTTATATAGCCGACCGTGTGAGTAGCTTTCCGTGCTGCCAAGTAATTTCGAGCGCCCGCGCAAAGGTGGAGAAGACTCTGGAACATTCCGTGGCCGTAACAATGTGACGGCTGTTGAGTCGGGGCCTTTCGATGTGCTTCCCGAAATGTGTAGCCGTGTGCGGCGTGAAACACAACAATTGTAGGTAGGTCGTACCTTTGCTAAAGGGGGCGACCGTTCTGGTCGCCACACACCTTTGTATACATATTTATTTTACGTCATACTACACCCTGTTCCTACTATAGTTTGATTATGTAACAGCTCCCGCAACGCTGTATTATTCAGAAAACTGAATTGCACATTACATTCACAGTTGAATTTATCGATTTGGGATTACGCCATTATTGGCATTCAAAAGCTTTAATTCCCTGTTCGATTTGAAGTGCGTAAACGTCCACCCATGTTCTAAAATGTTGGTATTGGTGTTTTAAAACGTCGTAAAATCGTCTTACTGCACAAGAGTTCTATGACATTCACAATAATTGGAGTATGAAGTGCTGCTGATGGGATGGGGAAGGGATAAGGAAGATACATGAAAGGGTGGGGAAGTTATGAGGAAAGGGACGGATACAGGGAAGAGGAAGTTTAAACAGTATCTGGATATTTTGGCCTGGGAGGTGTGCGCAATGGAAGTTGTTCGTTGTTAGTTTTTGAAGTAAAACTTATTTACGCGCGCTCGACACTTTGGGGGTAAAATGATGAATACGTTATGAAACGTTATGAAAAAATATGAAACGTTACGAAAAAATATGAAACTTTACGAAAAAATGTGACACGCTTTTTTTTTTAAAGTGAAACTTCTACGCCCGTTGTGATTTGGAATTCGGATGAAACTGAAATGACGCACTACAGCGTCTGCGAAGCATCAAACTCATATCAAAGCTCCTATTGGTTGAGATATAAAACGGAAATGACTCTAGGTCTGTACTCATTGGCCACTTTGATTATGACCTCACTTTTCAAGGCTCCTTGGTTCTTCATTGATTGAGATTGTTTTGGTAAAGTTTCGCTTCTACCGCGTGTTAACTGCACTGAATTTTTTTCCTTTATTTTTCCCAATCTACTTCCCAAGAACTATTGTGAGACAAGAGATTCTGGATTCGAGTCCCAGTTGCGACTGTTACCTTTTTATTTTTCTGTGTCTTTTTCTTTTTCATATTTTCGTTTTGATTTATTAGTATGTATCACCTTCTATATATATGTAGAACAATTTTCTCGGTTTACCCGCGTAACGTAGTCCTTAAAAGGACTTTTTAAGTATATATATATATTTATGTTAATACCTCACAGGAGTCCGGCTGTTGCCGTTTGGAGCCAGTGAGACTATGATATCCCCAATTGGGGTATGTAAAGGCTGAATGTAATGGAAATGGAAAGGAGATGAGGAAGAATGAAGGTAGGGAAGTCTCTGGCTATTCAGATCTGGTCACCACACACGGCTCAAGCCGTTTCAAGCAACGTTTCAATTCTGAATGGTGGTGTTATATCAGGGCGATACTGAGAGTATCTTCTACTCTGGAACATGCCGCAAATATACTATATATTATTTTATTGAGTTAAATGTGAAATAACACGTGGGACTCGACCCTGCGACCTTCGGATTGCGAATCAAGAGCCTTACCCCTCGACCATGGAGGCTGTCAAATCACAGCCAGATATAATAAATTCTACTACAAGCCATTATAATATGACAATACGTCGACCAAATACTGTAATATTTTATAACAGTTAATAAATACAGCATTACCACAAGGCAGAGTACCACAAGGCACCGAGTAGTATCCACATTTAAACTTCATATTGTTTTAAGTTAGTAACGAAGACATTTGAAATAAAGCTAACATAAACAATTCGTAGAAAAGCTGCAGTAATGTTTTTCTAAAGGAAAAAAAATCATTTGAAATTAAAGTAAATTGTAACAATGCATAGATTAAATTCTTCAAAATTTGCTACGACTAGAGTTATTCCAATAAAAAAATTGATAATGATGCATTTCTGCCATATGCCGGCACTGTATATTATTATTGTATGTATTTTATATTGCTATGCCTTCTTATCAGGTGTTATCATGCATATGCAAACTTCTTGGTAATGGATTAATAATGAATGTTCGTATAGGTGTAATATGATGACTTATTAATAAATGTTTACTATTATTTAATCAGAAAACGCTCTGTGTGGTGGTTTGTCCGACAGATGTTCATTTTGCTTATTACGAGAGTCTTATGACGTTTCGACTTTGGATATTTAATATCATGACATTTTTTATTGCCCCTGCATTTCTTGATAGCAGCCGCACCAAGAATTCTGGTAAATTCTTAAATTAATAATTATTTCATAATATTGATTGATTGACATTTTCTTACGTTTCTTTACAAATGCAGAATGGTTGCTATTGCCTCGGGAACCGTTTATTGGATAACCAACGTCTCTGCTATAGGTCACCACAAGTGGTTCGCTACGTTTGGTGACTTATCAGTGGTACCCGGGTTCATCTCCTTAACGCCTCCCGCCGGTCTCTCTCTACCCGTTGACCTGCACCTCAGTGGGAGCGATGTATGCATACTTCCGCCACTCCTGGACACGCTGACTCCGCCCCTCATACCTTTTCCTTCCTCTACTTCCTCTAACACCCTACAGAAAGCATCCCTCAAGATGACACAGGCTCTGAAGGGAATTATTTTTCTCAGGGCCTCCTGTGTGGAGCCAATATAAAAAAAATACAGGTGTGCAGTTCACACGCGGTAGAAGTTGAACCTTCATAAAACTAAAGTAAACAAGAGTTGGGAGGCTACGAAGCACCGCATAAACAGGAGACCGATAGGCTACGAAGGTTAAATCCTATAGATGTTTGTGTTTGTCTCTTTTTAGTGTCACTATTTTTAGTTTCATCGAGTTTTAAGTCACAGCGGTGCTAAAGAAGTTTTCACTTCAAAAACAAAAAATCTGTTTAGTTTTTATTTGGAACTCTTATGTTTAATACCATTTCGCACATTAAATTAAATACTTTTCCTCTCGTGACTAATGTGCAGTGCGTATCAAACAGTTGCAGTAGGTTTCTATCGATTTATCAAATTCATTGAAATGTTTTTTTTTCCGGGAAAATAAACGATGGCTTCATTTGCAGTTTGTTAATTGTCTTGTGATTAAGCGGAGTAGATAAGAGAAATCCGACTTATTGTTATTATTGCGTTGGTCTATTTTACCATATATAAAAATATATATAACATTGAAAGGGTTAAAAATTGAACTACAATAAAAGACCCCCCCCCATTTCGTCTGAAACGTCCTACTATTTCAGATCAGTCACAGCTGTTTCACAAGAAATAAATTTAACATAGAATTTTAGATTGTTAGAGAGTAGCTTTTAAGGCGAAGATTCACCACTGCATATTGTTGTGCAATATAGTTGTGAATGTTATGTTATAGTTGTTGTTTACGAGAGATGGGAAGGCTGATAGAGACATTGAAAGAAATGTAAATGCAGGTAACTCTATTAACGGAGGACTGAACGCCGTTGGCGCTAATTAAAAAAAAAACTGTTAAAAGAAGCGATGCTACCAGTCCACAGAAGACTGAATGCTGTTGAAATGAGATCCCTGAGGCGTATGTGCGATAAAACCATGTAGGGTCATGTGAGAAATGTGGAGATCCGCAAAGAATGCAAGGCTGATACGTCGGTGGCATGTATCTTTTCTCGGGAGATTTTTTCAATGTAGATGAGTGTTTCAGGCTAATAATTAATTATTGCTTATAATAATTGTTACCCTTTGTGCTTGCTATGCATAAAAATCTTGTATTAAACATTAGTTTACCAATTAAAAAAATAATATTGTTTAAATAAAAATAATATAGTTAACCAATTAATATTTGACAAGTTAAAGTATTTCATCAAAAAATGTAGACATAATTTGTCTCGACGCCACCTAGTGGGAGATTTAGCACTTACAATGCCTTTCTCACAAAGAATAAAGTTAGTTTTTTTCACGTGGAAAAATGTAATAAGCAGTATTTGTTGAATGAAACACTAGTATATATTGAATTATTTGGCGGGTAGGAGATAAACCGACGTAGCTCAGTGGATAAAAGAGCAGTTGACCGGATATCAGAAGGACGCGGGTTCAAGTCCCGTCGGCGGCATGTATCTTTTCTCGGGAGATTTTCAATGTAGATGAGTGTTTCAGGCTAATAATTATTGCTTATAATAATTGAATCAAATACTTGAGACGGGCCATGTCAAGAGTCAGAATAATAGAAGATCATGTATGAGACGTTGTATTAATGTAAACGAGGCAAGGAATGTGTGCCAAGACCGAGTTTTGGCGGTCCATCCTCTATTCCTACCCCTGCGGGGAAACGGCGTTATGGTAAGTTAGTAAAAAAAATTTCCGCTGTGCAATAAAAACCGAATACATGGAATATTTCTGAACATATCCGAAAACTAACTAAAAACTAACGTGTTTCCAGATTTAAGAACAAAACGGTAAATCTGGGGCAGACGCGAGCGCCAATGAATGTAAACAATTCAGATTTGATGTCGAAAGTCCGGCTGAATCCGTAGAATGATAATTTTCCACTTTTTTCCAACCGCTTTTCGGGGAAATTGAAATATGGAATTTCATCGTGACATGTCGTGTCATGTGGAGCGGATATGCTCGCTCTGTACCTTCTCGGAGACTGTTGATTAAAAACGATTTTACAGCAGAACTTCACTATCTATCAGTCGAATTTTCATGGAATTTAAAAATTGAAAACTTGGTGAAAATGTTTATTTTTATTTTTATTTATTCGTGAATCTTTTAGGTGGGTAAATACAGTTTGTTTTGATACTGGAACCATTAACTAAACTGAGCTTACCATTTAACGGGAACCTTACAAATTAAAAAAAAAAATAAATAAAAAAACATGAAATTTTCAGAAAACTAAAGTAGACAAGAGTGGCTAGGCTACAAAGCACCGCACAAAGAGGATACCGATTATTCTATCTCATTCTCTCGCAGGCTAAATCCTATAGATGTGTGTGTTTGTCTCTTTTTTAGTGTCGCTGTTTTTCGTTTCATCGAGTTTCAAATCACAACGGTGCTAAAGAAGTTTTCACTTCAAAAATGAACGAGATGGCGCTGATTGCCATTTGATGGCAATGTTACATTTTTGACAACTGAACAATGTTTTACTTTTTATTTTATCCAAATCCAACAATTTTTTTTTTTTAATACCGCACAATAATCCCAACTGCTCGGAACCGCCCGGAACCAGTAAGACTATGGCATTCCCAATTGGGGAATGTTGTGAAGCTGAAGGTATAGGGAAGAGGAAGGTGGGGAAATTCCTGGTTTTTCAGAAATGGTCACCAAACACGGTAGAAGCCATTTCAAGCAACCTTGAAATTCTGAATGTTGG
Organism: Limnephilus lunatus; assembly: GCA_917563855.2. NCBI lineage: Eukaryota > Metazoa > Arthropoda > Insecta > Trichoptera > Limnephilidae > Limnephilus > Limnephilus lunatus. Next base: position 1,952,173 of record OU830593.1, on the reverse strand, counting down.
TCTGACACCAGGGCGCCACTGAGAGTATCTTCTACTTTGAAACGTGCCGCAAATATATCTAATATTATTTTAAATGATTAAGTTATGAAATAACAGTCAAGTAAAATTTACTTGCGCACGTCGGAATTTGAACCCGCGATCTTCAGATTGCTAGTCGAGGGTCATACCCCTCGACCACGGAGGCCGTCAACTGCGTTAATGATAGCATCCAATCAAGCCATGTTCAAAGTATTCTTAAATAGGACGTTTAACACTGCTGAAGCCAACGTTCTACAACCTTAGCAACAGTGTCTACAACATCTGCCAGTTCAGCTCCGGTAATCAGTCATACGGTGCAATTGCGGTAAAGACCATCGGGGACTAGAGCCGGATAACCTGTTTTGCACGGGTATGGGTGATTTTATGTGTGTATGAAGTGTCGTGTGGAATTGACCGTGACTGGTGTAATCTGATCGATGTGTCTAGGCGAAGAGATTTATTATTGCCATTTATTTTGGGAGATGTATTGAAGACTTAACAATGATAAATAGAAAACAATACAACAAAAAACAATGCAAAAATTTTTTTTTTAAAAAAACAATACAACAAGAAACAATGCATCAAAAAAACAATACAACAAAAAACAATATAACAATAAACAGTACAACAAAAAACGATACAACAAAAAAACAATACAGCAAAAAAAAACAAATTATTTTTTTACGAAGGTGCTTTTAGAACACGTATTACTAAAATCTTATCATTTTGTTGCGCGCTCTAGAATTGTAGATAATAATGTAACTACTCTTAGCATCGCCCTGGTGAAATAAGCTCCGAACACCTGATAGCCAAGTATTTCCTGATGTTCATTCTCCCATTCTCCTTTACCTTCACAAAACATCCCAAATGGTGATGATGTAGTTCCACTGGCTCCGGATAGTCGGAAAAGCAAATACATCCGGACCGGTCAGTGGTTGAGTGGGCATAGCGCTTGGGTCCCACCCGGGCGTCGCATGTTCGATTCCTCAGCTGGCTAAGTCCTCCATCACAACACAAGCAACTTTTTCGGCTTTCTGTGGTGGTAGTAGGAGATTTTCAAACATTGTTGGGTTATTCGTAACCCGGGAATGTTTGTCTTTCTTTTAAAAAAAAAAAAAAAAAATAATAATAATAATTTCTACCTCGGTTTTTCCATTCATGGTTAGATAATGATATTATATTTTGACGACGGTTTTAAGGTTTAATTAATTTGTGTAATTTCACAATTAATTCGTTTAAAAATAACATATTGTATATTTGCGGCACGTTCCGAAGACACTCTCTGTGTCACCCTGGTGTAAGACCACCATTCAGAATTGAAACATTGCTTGAAATGCCCTTAGATTCCTCTTTCCTATCTCCTTCCATTCCTCACTACCTTCAGCCTCACAATATACCCCAATTGGGACGCCATAGTCTCATTGGATCCAGACAGGAAAAGCTGGGACTCCTGGAGGTATTCGCATATAAAAATGCAATTTTTTAACTGTTTTCGAAAATTAAAATACATTTTCGTTATTATTTACTGTTTATTACAATGTCCACAAACGAAGTATTAGTTCGCCGTGCACCGCTACACAATCATCTATAGAGTACTATATAATATACAGTATTAGATTCTAGTCTGTACCTCCGTACTACGATCCGGTATAAGGCATCAAGCCGAGTATTGCCTCTCCGGACAGTACATCACTGTTTGTGCTAAACGTGTTGTAGTAGCATTTGTAGCCAATCCCGATGAAGACCGACGGACAACAGCTACAAGTTTTTATGTCTTCTACCGTGGACAAGTGTAGTGGTACTGGCTGCGGTACCTCTGTCCCTGTGGCATCAATACTGGTTGTTGTCACTGGTAACCATACTGCTGTTTGCACTTGTCGAATGCTGTTTACCCACGGTTACGCTAACGACAACACAATAATCTTTAATTTAATGTGGACTCAACTCGGTCCCTTGTGGTACTCCCGCTAATTCTGTATTTGTGTAGAATAATATTTCAGCATTTTGGTCTACGTATTGCTTGATTTTACCTTTTGTTTTTATCAGTTGTTTTTTATTGTTTGTAACAGCTCCATGTTACATGATGCGAACACAAATATGAAGCTTATTATATCCTATTACTAATTTTAGTTAATGAGAATGAAAAGAGGAAAAAAAAAGAAACAAAAATAGTAGGTACCTGCAAGAAATCCAATGTAAAAATATGCCGTTTTGACCTCAACTCTTAGGAAGTACATACATTGCATTATAAATTGTGAGCATGAGGTGTGTAAATTCCCCAAGCTCTCTGGGCTTAATACCCAATATACGATTAGGAAATCCTAAAATGAAATTCTACCTGCGCGAACAAATATATCACAAAGGAACAGAGCAGTCTTACACTCCAAGAAAAATAACAAATTCACCAACCTTGATTATGCAATTCTCTGCAGCTCGGGAGGCCTCCAAATTTCTGATCAATAAGTGTAATCCTTTTGTCTTGAATCGCGCAAGTAATTAGTTGTCCATTACAACATGTTCAATTTCACAATTAGTCTGTTGTCAACATTTTATACAACAGAAATCAGTTTCTTGTCAATGTTACAAAGAGGAATTTTCCATAATGAAAAAAAATAACAATATCCAAACAAACGCACAATGACAGTTTTTTTATTTGCTCTATTTTTGAAAATCAATCCATTTCAGGTTCCTTGTTAATTTCAAAGAGCGAGTAACTACCGTTCCCTGTGATAAAAATATATTTAAATATTTTTTCGAACAAACAATAAAAAACAAATTATAATGCTTAACCATGCTCCCCGCCTTGGAAGTTCGCAGAACTTTCAAAAAAAAAAAATCAACGAATATGAAAACAAGTAAAGATCAAATCAATAAATAGAAACATTTCTTGGCTAAGTCAGAAACAATTAGATCATAATAGAATATTAACATAAAATAAAATAAAATAAAGACAAAATTATTGCGTTGGGATGGGATATAGTTTAACAACAGGACGTTTAAAGAGTCCGTATCTAGTCTTTACCGTCGCAACGCGAATGATTTTATCAGTACCAGGATGAACATCCGTGATTACGCCCAAAGGCCAATTTAACGGAGGTGAATCCTCCTGTCCCATAAGTACGACAGTTCCAACCTTAATAGGATGGTCAGTGGTAGCCCACTTCTGCCTGACTTGCAACGTATGCAGATATTCCAAACGCCACTTCTTCCAGAAGGATTGAATCATGCCGTCTAATAATTGCTTGCGCTGAGCAAAGTTTATTTTAGTGTCTGTCAAAACAGAAGCAGGTAAGTACTGCAAAGGAGTCGACATTAAAAAATGTGCAGGCGTAATAACTTCCGGATAGGGTTCAGAAGACACGACTGTGAGTGGGCGCGAGTTCATTATACACTCTATTTGAACCAGAACGGTCTGTAGTTCTTCATAAGTGAGGAGCTGAGTTCCGATTACACGGTACAAATGAGTCTTCATACTCTTTACATTTAATTCCCAAATACCCCCGAAATGGGGCGCGCGTGGTGGAATCATTTTCCACTCAACCCGGCGATTAGCGAGTTCACGCTTTAAAGCGGGCTCAAATTTCGACTCAACCAAAAACTTATAGAGATCATCTAATTGTGCCTTGGCACCAACAAAATTGGTACCATTATCTGAATACAAGCATGACACAGGGCCACGCCGAGAAATAAAACGGCTGAAAGCAGCCAGGAAAGCATTTGAAGTTAGGTCAGAGACCAACTCAATATGAATGGCCTTGGTTACAAGACATACAAAAAGACAGACATATGCCTTTTGTGAATGTTGTCCTCTCCGACGAGCAAGCGTGATACGGAGGGGACCTGCATAGTCTACACCGGTATGAACGAAAGCCTTTGCTTCTACAACACGATAGGAAGGTAAATCTGCCATCTTCGGTATAGGATGCGACGGATTTAAGCGGAAGCAGAAATTGCATATCCGTACTTTTGCCTTAATAACAGTCTTGGCATCTAATATCCAATAGCGCTGCCGTAAGATGGACATAAGAAGTCCAGGGCCTGTATGACAGTTCATGACATGGAAATGATCGATGATAAGATTCACAACACAGTCATTTTTAGGTAGTAAAACCGGATGTTTAACCTCAAATGGTAAATCCGATTTAGAAAGCCGCCCACCAATACGTAACAAATTATTCTCATCGAGAAAAACTGATAAATTCCTAAGCTTTTTTGAAGGCAATTTGCCTTTCTTGAGTGCAGCAATATCTTCTATAAAATGAATACTCTGCACGGAACGAATCACAGCCTTTTCAGCAGTCATAAGATTATTGACCGTTCCAGAAGAGGGTGATACCTTTTTTGCGAATTGGAGGACAAAAACGACAATCCTTAAAAGTTTATTCCATGTGGATATACGCTGAGCCAGTTCACTCAGGACCGATTGTTCACGCTGAACTATTGCAGTGAGCACATTAGTTTTGTGCTCAGGCATTTCACCGATATTTGAGAAATGAAACGGTCTTAATGGCCATCCCGAGGGTGGGCTGCGAATCCACAATGGTCCATTCCACCATAATTCGTGTGAAATAAGCTGGGAAGGAAGCATGCCACGAGAAAGGCAGTCACTAGGGTTTTCACTACCGGCGACATGATAAAAGTTTTCAGGAGACAAATTCTCCTGACATTGAGCCACGCGATTACTAACAAACACCGACCATCGATGAGGCGACGAATGTATCCATGAAAGCGCAATGGTAGAATCTGAAAACGCATAAGTCCCTGCAATAGTAAGACGCGAACGATAACTATTTTGAACCGTCCGAATTAGTTTGGACATCAAGACCGCGGCACACAGCTCCAAACGAGCGAGTGTTGTTACTTTGGTGGGAGAGACCTTTGATTTTGCACACAACAATCTCACGGTTATATTCCCAGACAGATCAGTTGTGTGTAAATATATCACACATCCATAACCATTCAGGCTCGCATCGCAGAAAGCAACGATGAGCACTGTACTGTCTTTTAGGACACCTACATGACGCGGGATTTTTATCGTAGAAATTAAAGGAAATTCCTGTGTGAGTGCCGAGAACCTTTGAATAACGCTCTCAGGGGGAGTATCATCCCAACCAATGTTGCACAGCCATAGCTCCTTAATAAGCAATTTAGCGTACAGAATGGAGGGGGCGACCAGACCGAGGACATCAAATAAGCGGGCGACTATAGACAGTATATTCCGCTTTGTACACTTCTCCTGGACATAATAAGTCGTAAAGAAGAAGCTGTCATCAACTGGTTCCCACGAGAGGCCTAACACCTTAGAGGTATTGTTAGAACCAACAGTAAAGTCCACCGTACTGCGGTAAGAATCTGGAAGGTTTTCAAGTACAACTTGAGAATTACTAGTCCATTTGACCAAATCAAAGGCACCGGACTTGAATAACGAGATTAATTCTCGAGAAAGACGTACGGCGCTGGATTCATCTTCAATAGAATAGACCAGGTCGTCCATATACAACTTGGACTCTGCCACATTGGCAGCATCCGGTAAATGTGGTCTCATATCTTGGGCTAACTGACGAACAGTCCGCATTGATAAGTATGGACTTGCCGTTAGTCCGAAAGGGACCCGATTAAATTGAAATGTCCTTATAAGATCGTTGTTGGAGAATCGAAATAAGATTCTCAAATATCTACGATGCTTGCTTGGAACTTCAATCTGTAAATACATTTGCTTTATGTCCGCAGTCATAGCGATGGGAAAAAGACGAAAGTCAAGTAAAAGCAAAAACAAATCAGCTTGTAGATTGGGACCAGTATGCAAGATGTCATTTAGTGACAGCCCTGTATGTGTCTTAGCACTAGCGTCAAGCACAATCCGAGGCATGGGTTTATCAGAACGAATGACGGCGTGATGCGGGATATAATATCCATCATCTATAATATCAGACTCTGGGACTTCTGACAGGTAATTGTTTTCAATATATTCACTGATAACTTTATTATAATTCTCCTGTAAAGAAGGCGATTGTTTAAATTTCCGCTCCAAGGCCATAAATCGACGCTGAGCGGTAGTTCGAGAATTCCCCAATTGGTTCGGGTCTTTACAGAAAGGTAAGAGCCCGTTCACACTTCCGTCGTAATAACGGAGGTGGGTTCCGTCATTACGACGGAGGCCCTAGCCGCTGTAGTGGCTCTATGGAGCTGTTCACACTTGCCGGATCCGGCGTGAAGACGGATCCGTCATTTTTTGCCGGAGAGTTCGCCTACGCAGAGTGTCCGTCGTGAAGCCGGAAAGGAACGCGCTGGCTCATACATTTCAATGGAGCTGTTCACACTATACGGCGGGACGACGGATCCGTTTTGAACCCGCCACACCCCACTTCACACTTCACCACCGCCCGCTCCCAGACGCAAGCGAGCGGGCAAATTGTGTTTTTATGGGGCGCGCGTTTGGCGTTTATAATATTATTATATAATATACATGTTCGTTCCAGAATGCGATTTTTTCTATTTAATCTCAAGAAAATATTTAGTCATATCATTCATGTTTTTTAGTCATTTTAGTTATAATAATTGCTGGATGATTTTCGCGCACTTTCTCCTTTTCAAGTATGCAAACAAAATATTCTCCCACGGTTTGAACAAATAAGGTCCGACCCCTGAAGTAATTTTATAGCTGGTATTACATCAATACATTCCCTTACCGATTTGGTAGAAAAAGTTTATCATTTAAATTGTTTTATTTTTAAGTAGGTATGTGTACATTTCAAATAGCACCTATAACTATTTATGGCAGCCCCAAGGGAAAGTTTTTGCTGTCGGCCTTTTACGGCCCAAACTAAGAGGAACTTTTATAATGGTAAAATTTGCAATATTTGCATTGCGCATTGCGCATTGCGCAGTGCGCACGACCGTCTACTGAAGAATGATAAAATGTTTTGGTCGTTGTTTTCGTAGAGTAGGATCCGTCTTGAAAACGGAAGTGTGAACAGGGGCCTAGGGCTTCCGTCATAACGACGGAACCCACCTCCGTTATTACGACGGAAGTGTGAACGAGCTCTAAAGCAACAGAATACCTCCCGTCGTCAGCGCGAGAAATAGATGAAGTAAACAGATTCTCACATTCCGTCTCCTCTGGACTCAGAAATTGTATGTTAGGTATTTCTTCTAACAGCCAAAATTTTTGCACTAAATCATTTAGCGCGAGTGCGGAAAATGACATATTTGTATTGGTCACTTTATGAGGGTAGTCACCCATTAGAACGAAACCAAACGCGGTCGATAATGCGGGGGGTGCACTAGTCCCTGATTCAACCCTGTCCCCTAAATAGATATGTGGAAATAATTGTGCCCCTAAGACGACATCTATATTCCCAGGAATATTCCACGTTAAATCAGCGAGGGGTATGCCCTCTAAGTACCTCATATCACCATTTGCTATATAGTGATTAGGTAACTTATCGGTAATGCACTCGACAACGAGCGCATATATGTTATATTTATTATTTGGGTATACGCGAGACTCAATGTCCAAATAAACGTAACCAAAAATTGGTCGAGATGCTGAACCAATTCCTTTAACAAAAGAATTACTCAAAGGAATTATTGGCAAATTCAGCGACTTGCAACAATCTACCGTAATCAAATTATTCTGCGATCCATTATCAATTAAACATCTAACAATCATTTTGTTACCATTTTTAAGTTTCGCATATATTTGAGCGGTTGAAAGTAAAATTGTCGAATTAGGTGTTACTTTGGCTGACAGCGAACACGAAGGGCTAACGCGCAAGGGTTCCTCTAGTTGCATATTGCAATTATCCGTTCCACTGACGCTGGATGGTACCAAAGGGGGGGAAGACTGCTCCTCATTGGTAAGTACTTCCGACGTATGTACATGAGTATTTGTTTTCAAATTATTCCCACTACCAAAATGTAGTAAGGTATTGTGTGGTTTTTTGCACAAATCGCACATAAGCGACGATTTACAAGAGCTTACAGCATGTGATGCGCTAAAACAATTTATACACAAATGTTTTGATTTTATAAAATCAAAACGGGCTCGTGGAGAGCTTAGCCCTTTGAACCGAGAGCAAGCAGTAATTGCATGATCAGTTTTTTTACAAAACATACAAGATTTCGGGGGCGGAGTTGGTACTCGAGGTACATTCTCATTACTCGCGACGAAAGATTTATAATTGTTCGAACGGGATGAAGTCGCCGTAGGCGGCTTATTCATGGCACTTGATGACCTCTTTGAACGCTCTAATATTTTCACTTGATCTTGTACGAAAGAAATTAATTCCGTGTATGAAGGCACTTCTTTACCCCGCACAGTCAACTCAAAAATCTGAGCAGTCTGTTGATCTATTTTTCTTAACGCACAGTTCAAAATTATAAAATCGGCTAAGTCATCAATGTCTAACTGCCTCAATGCCGAAACGGATGCGGAAAAACTTTGAATAAAAACATCAAGACTGCTAGGTGTATTTATACAACCCTTGGCATCTAGAATGTTATTTAAATAATACGTACCTAACGCACGTTTATCCTGATACTTTTTTACTAAACCATCCCAAATAATATTATAGGTGTCGCTTGCAGGCACAATGCCGGCCGTGACCTTAAGCGCCCCGTGCGTCAATTTCCCAACCAAATATTGAACACGTTGAGCGTCCGTTAGCTGTTTATTATTGTGTATATTAGCTTTAAAAGACTCATAAAATTTTGCCCAATTTTCCATCTTCCCGTCGAAGCTCGGCAAATCTATGGCGGGAAGCTTGATGACGCAAGGTTCGCGAGAATTATTTTGAGTCGAGAGTGTACGTGCCGTGGCCAGTATCTGGTTACGGGTTCGTTTCACTTTCAAGAAAAGATCTTCAAAGGCGTTCAAAGCCTGAAATTCCGGTTGAAAACTTGGATTTAAGGACAATTGACGATCATTTATATCGTCAATAATGCTTTCAAACTGTGTTTGCATATGATCAATTATTTCGGACTGCACCATAAATGTCTCATTCCTTCTGGAATCGAAATCCGAGATATTCTTTGTTAAGTTGAATAGATCGTTAATGCGTGAAAAAAGTCTTTCCCTTTTAGCTGTTAACATAACAAGCATTCGATCCGGTTGATCATCTGAAGTCTCTTCTGTAATTCTCGGCATTTTAAAAAAAATACAATAACTTTATCACAAAAATTAAAGTTTACAATAATTATAATTACTGTAGGTACCTCAGAAATTTACAGAAGAAAACGTAAAATGCTATCAATAGCTTTCAATGAAATTTGTCAATTTATTACACAAATTCTTGCTAGACTTGCTTTTTTAAACAAAAACCTGCAATAATACAGGTAGGTACTCCGATATTTACCGAAAAAAGTATGTAAAATCGAAATAACCAACAAATTCCATAAGAGGAAGGTATTTCAAGAAAATCACCAATTATTACGTGACTCTGAAAACCTTCATAAATAGAACCAGCAATATAATATAGGTATTCCGGATTTACCAAAAATTACGTAAACCGAATGTCCATTTATATTATTTTAACTTGCTAGAACGTATCCGGCTCGAAGGACCATAATTATGCATTATAAATTGTGAGCATGAGGTGTGTAAATTCCCCAAGCTCTCTGGGCTTAATACCCAATATACGATTAGGAAATCCTAAAATGAAATTCTACCTGCGCGAACAAATATATCACAAAGGAACAGAGCAGTCTTACACTCCAAGAAAAATAACAAATTCACCAACCTTGATTATGCAATTCTCTGCAGCTCGGGAGGCCTCCAAATTTCTGATCAATAAGTGTAATCCTTTTGTCTTGAATCGCGCAAGTAATTAGTTGTCCATTACAACATGTTCAATTTCACAATTAGTCTGTTGTCAACATTTTATACAACAGAAATCAGTTTCTTGTCAATGTTACAAAGAGGAATTTTCCATAATGAAAAAAAATAACAATATCCAAACAAACGCACAATGACAGTTTTTTTATTTGCTCTATTTTTGAAAATCAATCCATTTCAGGTTCCTTGTTAATTTCAAAGAGCGAGTAACTACCGTTCCCTGTGATAAAAATATATTTAAATATTTTTTCGAACAAACAATAAAAAACAAATTATAATGCTTAACCACCCGGGTGACAAGGAAATGAAAGAAAATGAGAGAAAAATTATCTAAAATCCAATACATTAAGTACCTACGTATTTTAATTTTTAAATGAACTAAAAAATATAGATTTTTAAAAATTACGCTGGCTGTTTTTATTACAGCACTGTTTAATTTTTCTTTAATTTCAAATGTTTCCTTTTCTTTTAAAAAATATTACTGCAGCTTTTCTTCGAATTGTTTATGATAGCTTTATTTCAAATGTTTTCATTACTAGCTTGAAACAATACGATGTTTTAAAAATGTGGATACTACTCGGTGCCTTGTGGTACTCCATAAATGCTGTATTTATTAACTGTTATAAAATATTACAGTGTTTGGTCGACGTATTGTTATATTATAGTCGCTTATTATTGATTATATCTCTTGCCATTGTTCTTTGTATTATTATTGGCTGCTCTGTGTATTTTTATTTTTCTTTTCCAATAAAGCTACTATCTTATTACTATTTTGTTATGCTTTCTTTTAACATTCTATTGTTTGTATTTTACTTTGTGAGAAACATTTTAGCTAATCATTTTCTTTCTTTCTTTTCAGGTAAGTTTTCTAAAGCTGAACAAGTTCTCACCAACCGTTTGCTAAGCGCTCCGAAAGGTTTGTTTCTAATTACACTGGTCAACAAAATTTTGTAACAAGAAAGGTGTTTACGATTTTTTAATTATAGACCTATCCTCATTCGAACACCATATTTATTTTGATTTGATCAGATCTCGTTATTGTGTTACAGCTATACCCTATTGACGCCATTAGTAAGTACGTCACAAAAACAGTATTTTGGCTCTATACTATTAGGTGAGGGTTCTAACATGAAAGAGTCTTATAAACTATTCAATCTATCTTAGAAAAAAATCAATACAATGGACAAAACTGGAAAATTTGTGAAGATTTTAAGGTTATTGCCATAATTTTAGGGTATACAAAATACTGTTTTATTTGCGAGTGGAACAGGATAAACTGGCCTAAAAGAGAATCTCTTAACTCCAGGTCAAAAAATATTTAAAATCCTCCATTAGTGCAGCCTTACAATATATTTTTACCACCTTTACACATAAAACTTGGGCTCATGAAAAACTTCGTGAAAGTTATGGATAGGAATGGTGATGGCTTTTTATATTTGAAAGAGAAATTTCCTAAACTCGTGATGCAAAAATTAAAGAAGGCGAGTTTATTGGAACTCAAATCGGACAGTTGACGAAAGAAGAAATATTTAAAGAAAAGCTTAGTGATTTGGAAAAATCGGCTTGGGAATCTTTCATGAAAGTGACTTTAAATTTTTCGGAAATCACTGATGAAGTGACCATAAAAGTATTGTCGCGGAGCTGTTATTTACTTATAAGACTTTGGACTATAATATGTAATTGAAAATACATTTTCTAGATTCAAATTTAGATTTCATCCCTGAAAATTTAGGCCCTTTCAGCGATGAACACGGTGAAAGATTCCACCAAGAATTTCTACGATAGAAAAACGATATCAGGGCAAGTGGAGTCTACCTATGGTGGCGGATTACTGTTGGACATTGCAACGAGATATTCCTGAAGCAAAATACAGAAAAAATCATAGAGTGACATTGACATTAAGATTGCAATATAACGAAGTAGTTTCATTTTGTTGATAAAAACTAAAATTATCTGAAATACATTAAAATAAAATTACGAAAAAACTATTCGTATTTGAGACATTCTAATTTTATTTCTATTATCCTTATCCTTGTTCTAAACAAAACTACAAAAAACTTTTCATATTACATACAAAAAGTGTTTTTTTGTTGACCAGTGTTATCAATGATGAGTCTCTCCCGAAGGTATTGTTGGTACAAGTACCCTGAAATTAACAGTTTCCATTAACTCCGCCATTACGTTCAGTTTTATTCGCGGGTTTAGTCCCGCCGCGTTACGCTACTCGCTCGTTTTTAATCCAATTAATCCACAAACGTTTACAAATTCCACGAACTTTACACAATCGTGTAATCCACTTACATCAATTGGTCGGCACGCGACGCAGATTTTGTATAATGCCATTCCATCCATATCCCTCTACCAGACCATACCATACCAATACAGAATACAGTTGACCGGTACCTACATAATATATTTGTGTAGAACCTCTGTAAAGGCACGCAAGCTTATAGTGGCGTGATTCGTACTACTATTGGTTACTGGGTTAACCAATATTCGGTGACATAGAAATGAGCTGTGGGAATATTTGGTTTAGTCTAGTAGCACATGACATAATGAAATTTCTTATTCATTATTCAATTTATTGAAGTAAAACTTCTTTACGCACGCTCGACACTTGGAGGTAAAGTGATGAATACGCAATGAAACGTTACGAAAAAATATGAAACGTTACGAAAAAATGTGACACGCTAATCAATATGAAACGTTATCAATGTGAAACGCTAATAGATGATATGAGTTGAGTTGAGTTAAATTGAGTTGAGTTGAGTTGAGAGCTGAGAGCTGAGGGCTGAGAGCTGATAGCTGACAGCTGAGAGTTGAGAGCTGAGATTTGAGTTGAGTTGATGGGGATTTTGAGGTGATGGGGATATTTTTATTCCTGTTATTGTTATATTGTTATTGGACGGCATAAGTTAGTGAAGTTTTACTTCAGTCGTGTGGTCTAAAGCACACTCGTTTTTTAAAAATTTGTTTTGTGGAAGTCAACCTATTGTATAATTGCATCAGAATTGCAGTGGTGCATGAACTAATGATACATCTCATGTAAATAGTTCAGTGACTTATGTTACGAGTTACGAGCTAATACAATTTTATCATAAGAATAATAATGTGCGCTTTTAAAATTACCGTAACGATTCACGGTTACGGTATCGTGATTTCATAAAAAAAGGCAATAAACATACGTTCCTTATCACTATAATGCTGCAGCTCTTTCAAAATATGAGATACACAATGTACATAGGTATTTTTCCTCCAAAGGAAAAAAAAGTCATCGTCCTTTTTTTGCATATCTCTCACACCGGCACCGTGAGGTCTCCGTAAACCCCTACAATACTAATTAGCCGTGACGATAATTTTGAAAGTATGGAATATAGTTTCAAGGATAACATTGAGGTGTGAGTGAATTCAAAGCCGTCGGTTTTGCTTTTGTTGTTAGACATATAATGCAGCAGCTTTTACACACTATTTAACGACTGTCGAAAGTGAGATAAACGGTGAACGTATGTCTGCACCCCCCCAAAGAAATATACAATCATTATCATACATCTCCCTCAAATGTATAAAAAAATGAAGCGAAAAAATTCCCGTCGCTGTGGCTGTCAAATCTGTTTTCTCCAATCAAAAAGATATCAAGACAACATCAAAATACCAAAATTTTATACCAAACTAGTGCAAAACCATTATATCTATTTAGGAATAAAGTATTTCAACAACCTTCCGATTGAAATAAAAAAACCAAAGACATAAATAAACTTAAACTCGAACTGAAGCTTCACTTCATCAGGAATAATTAACTAAATAATTACCTGTTTTTCTCTATCTTTCAATTTATTATCAATCTATATTCATCTCTATTTTATTTAGATTTTTCGAATTTCTCTTAAGTGCTCAATATTTTAGTATGTAACCATATCCTATGTAGGTACACCTACACATATAGATGATCCAGAAGTTTCAATTGTTCCTATTATATACTTACCTATTGCATAATGTTATTCTATTTCTGTTATAATTAGTGTAACTCGCTCATCAAGCACAAGAACGAGCTTCTTCTTTGGCGAGATTGCAATTTTAAATAATTTCAAACACCAATTAATTTATATAACACCATTGTACACTTATATATCTATATTAAATAAAAATAAACTAAAAAAAGTAGTACTTTGTGTGTCTCATCTTTCTTACAACTGCTCCCGTCTGAAGCCAGTGAGACTATGGCATCCCCAATTGGGGTATGTTGTGAGGCTGAGGTTAGTGGGGAGGGGAAGGAGACAGGGAAAGTATAAGAAAGAGCTGCAGCATTATAACGATAAGGATCGTATGTTTATTGCCTTTTTTGTCGTCACGTGAATCGTGAATCGTCACAGTAATTATAAAAGCGTCTAATAGGAATGCAATAGATAATTTTAAAGATTTTAATACTAGTTTTAAAATTTTGAAATTCAATTCATAAATTTGAAAACTTCCTTCAAGGAATTACTTTTTATATCCTCAAAAGTGCTATCACTTCCTTCTATAGTTCTAAAAAAACTGTATTCGCCTCTGGAATGAAAGGCAAATATTTAGTTTCCAACTTATTTACATTTTTAATTTCCACTCTCCTGGTTTCGAACCCGCGAACTCTGAGGCTATACGATTAACCGCAGTGCCACGGGGTCATCAGAACTTAAAAATATTTTAGCCTTCTTCAATAGTTGCATTTAATATTTTACAGCAAATAGAAAATATTCTACTCTTGAGTCATGCCAGTCGGGAGAGCTGTTCTCGAATATCGATATTTTTAATAACAACTAGCTGACCCTGAAAACTTCGTACCGCCTCAGAATCAATAACTGTTATGTTAACTTATTAACTGAATTATTTTTTATTAAGTTAATAATTACACAATGAAGCAATTATCGATGCGTAACTGTCAGTGTTGTTTTTTTGCCAGATGGCGTTGTCCACGAATTTATATTTTTTGTGATTTTCTTACTTTTCCACTTACTTACGGGAATTGCGTGAGGGATATTTATTATAATTATTGTATTTTTCCTTTCTAGGGGTGTAGACATAGTTCATTTTTCGTCACATTTTCGACTATTGACATGTAGTGTGTAAGAAAGAGGGGCAGCATTATATGTTTAAGGACAAAAGCAAAACAATCAGCGCATTGACATTTGACGTTTTTGAATTTTTGGAATTCACTCACCATTCAACATTATATTTATCACAATATTGCCGCAGCTATTTCAAAAGATGAGAATTCGTTCCATACAAAATGAATGAGGAAAAGAATTTTCGTCATAATCATCTTTGTAATGGATTTTTCCGATGTTTTAATAGCTATTCTGCTATTCGGGGCGGAGACAAATCCAACAAATCAAAGATCATAAAAATCGGTCCAGCCAGTTATAAATGGTGTAACTAACCCGACTTTGTTTTTTATATAAGATAAGATGAAGCACAATTTAGACGGCAAGCTTTGTTGCTTTTGGTTTAAATCTGCTTATTTTATCTTAAATATTTTCTCTCTTTTAAATGTTAGTCTTGTTATCACAGATAAGAGAAACAAAGGCTTGTAATGTTATTAAAATGAATAAATACAATTGAATTGAATTGTAACTGCTCTCTAACTAGGGACTCGTCATTCTGGAAAGCGAATGATCGGTGCCGGGAATAATAACAATGTTTGTTTGATTGCGATTGGTAAAGTGGGTGGTGGGACTGGTGGGTGTTGGGTGGTGCTCGCTGGCTCTTCTGGGAACCCAGCGGCAGTGGCCGTTCAGCGCCGGGAGTGTAATTGTTTGGGGGTGGCAGGCGCTAAGTGACTTCCTCGAATAGGTGCGAATAGCCTGTGTTTTCATTATTTTTAAACTGTGGATGGAAACTGAAGTACAAAAATGGCGGTTCTGTGAAGTCACTTTACGTTTAGTAAGTAATAAAACCAATATATTTAATGAAGATTTTTTCTATAAATAATGGCAGCACCTCTGCCATAAGTCACCCCAAGTGGTTTGTAACGTTTGGTAATTCAGCAGGGGAGCCCGTGTTTATGGGCTGAGGTTAGTTCAGGTCTTGATGGAGGATGCATCTGCCACAAACTGCGTTGCAGGCCGTATCTGGATCCCTCCAGACGGACGCTCTCGACCCATCGCCTTGCACTTCAGTGGAAGGGATGCATTGACGTTTCATACGTCCATCACTCCTGGACACACTGAACTCCAGATTCCTACCCACCCTCATATTCTTTTCCTTTCTAGAACTTCCTCTCCACCACACAACACCCTCAAAGATTTATCCCTAAGTCCCAGAATGCTGTAGAAGTGATATCCCTGAGGCGTATGTGTGGTAAAACGATTTATGATCGTGTAAGAAATGTGGAAATACGCAAATAATGCAAGGCTGATGTAAGCGTAGTGAGTAAGATTAATTAGAAAGGAACACTCAGATGGTTTAGGCACGTAGAGTGAATGAAGGAGTGTAAGGAGAATATACGAAGCAAATGTGAATGGTAGAAGAAGTCGGGGACGCCAGAGGAAGACATAGCACGATCAAGTGAATCAGATACTTGTGTTGGGCCATATCAAGAATCAGAATAATAGAACAGTGTTTATGAGGCTGGGGCAAGGAGTGTGTGCCAAGATTGATTTTTTTGCGATCCGTGCTCTCTGCCTAATCCTGCGAGGAAAAGACTTGATGGTCAGTTAGTTAGTTAGAGTTCAATGTCGATAACTTCTCGAATAGGATTTACTGTTATTTTTATATAAAGTATATCTGGGCCTCGATGTCGAGCACTTTCCGAAAGGTAAAATTTCTCAATCGGTTCCAACCGGGTTTCCCAATTACGTCACAGTTTTTCGAACACTTCACACAACCCACTATATAACTTTTAATATTTAACCTTTTAGCTTGTAGAAATAGTTAATAATAGGCTTGCGATTCTTGAAACGAATTTGTTTCACAAAAGATATTTTCCTTTATTAGGCTTGATGAATGTTCCAGCGCCGCTTTAATCGTTTATAGTTTCACGGAATTGACGAGGTGGAATTTATTTTGACAATGGGGGACATAGTCAATTCAATTCGCGGAACTCGCATAAAGCAGTCATAGGGGGCCCTTTTTAGCAACAATTTTTCTGCTGAATTCAGTGGGGGAAGATTTGGCAATCTGTTCTGGAAAATCATATAACTATGGGGTTAGGGTTAGTTTTTTATTATTTGTGCACACAGATGATTCGTGTTTTGTTGGAATAAATATTATAATTTGAGTCTTTCTTGTTTTTTCCAGTCTTATAAAATCACCTCAATGGAAGCAATTCGAAACTGGAAACTGATTTGTTAATTATTCCACAAGCCGCCGCACTTTTAATATACACATATTTTGGAAATTACACTACTTTGTTACCACAAGAAACATCTACTAGTATTTCAGTCGGGAAAGAAGAAAATTATTCATTTAAATTTATATTTATTAAAAATTTTGTTCAATTCAATTCAATTCAAATTTTTACAATTACACGTTTATATAATTATTTTCTTTTCTCGTTTATATACTGTATTTTCTCGATATGATTTTAGATTTTCACGGCCAAAAGTAGTTTTGTTGTTTATTTTTGAGGTGTTATGCCGTGATGCGCTCCCTCTTTCTTAAGCCAACGTTTCTGACACTGTAACGCTGTCCGAAACGTTGGCTAAAGAAGGAGGCAGCGCAACACGGCATAACACCTCAAAAATAAACAACAAACATATACTGCCTTGTACGATTTAACGACTACATTTCATGGCATTTCTTCTCATATTTTTCTCATCTAAAACTGGTCGATTTTTAAGATTTTTTTGACCAAATGTAATAGAATAAAATATTCTATGTTTGTAGAGTTTGCTTTTTTTTCAAATACATTGTTTAGTTTGTATACTGAACGTCTGTTGATGGCGTTCAAACCAGATAATGTTGACGATTGCTCCTAATTCTATACGAAGTAACTTATCAAAAAAGTAAAACCTACCGCTACGTTAGTGGTCAATATCTTTATTATATTTCAAAATGTTAGCACTAGTCCACTAGTGTTAAAATCCAAAGAGGAAATTGTGGAACATGTTTGTTTAGACAAAACGCCTCTCGGTTTCCTCTTAATAGTGTGTATGACCGATAATACGCGAATTCGGCGAACTTTAGCGCGATGAGACGATACGGCAGTGTAGTCTACGTTTGTCACTCCCCCCACACGTTGTTAGGCAGACTGTAGTTCTTGGTAGAGCAGCCGTTGATATCAAATATAATTAGTTAGAAAGGTTAGTGCAATGATTAATCAAATCATCATTTTATAATACCCCTTTGACGCCCTACACATCGGACTGTCTTCGTAAGAACACTGACAATACCATCATAATATAATAACAAACTAAAGGGTGATATTGTATATTTTGTGTTCAGTCAGAATTTGGAGGCAATTAAAACAAAGGGGTAAAAGCCAGGCATCCGTCGTGCGTTATCGGCTGTCAAATTTCTGCGATTATCTATGGCTTTCCTGTCGTGTGCTTATTTATTTATTTGGATTAATTTTATATTGTTCTAGATTCTGAAACATATTTTCGGCATCTTATTATATGGTCGTCCCGGAGAAAGGCCGTGCGTATGTCATCTTCCTTCTCACACGTCTTGTATGAAAACGATAAAGACAGGAGATTCTAAAACGAAGACGTAACGTGCTCCCTCTCTCTGGGACTACTTATATTTTCATTGAGAGGTTTGTTAATATTATTTTCAACAATTAAAATATAAGTTAGGATTGTCTCACAGAATTTGAATAATTCATCTAATTTTAGAGCAAATAACAGAACTTGAATAAACATTTCACATAATTTGAAAATTAACTTTGAAATTTGACGAATTGTTGAAATTCTGTCAAACGATTTATCCTTGGTATTTTATGTCCGTAAAGTCATTTCAATCTCCTATTTTGAAAACGATACGTTTGAAATTAAATTCACAAAATTATTAATTTATTCAGTTAATGTTCTCAGTTTGAGTTTGATGAATCTTTACATATCCAAGATGAAATAATAATGACTTTTTTACCACAAATAAAATGTGTAATTATTAAATAATGCTCGTACAGCAATCTTCGTAGGCGTTCTGTCACACAGTTATAAGTTTACCAGATGTTATCCTTACAAATCTGAACCCCGCATTCAAAATAATTTAATTACTGACACTCTCTCTTTAGGTGTATTCATACCCGTCTCAATTCAATATATCGAAACTAATTAACCCATCCTCCGCCAAATCTACAGCAATACAATTCACATCTATTACTCTATCTACGTAAACCCTCAATCAAAATAATATACATACATACTGACTCTCTCTTTAGTTATACTCGTAGGTTTAGTTACATACGTCATTTCGTAGACGTGTCAATTTAATTTCTAGAAACTGAACTAATACGTTATCCACCCAATCTGCTCTAAAACATTCAGGTCTACCACTCTATTTATTTAGTATTCCCATATACAATTTTAAATTATGTAGTTGATAGTCCAGAATTGCTTGCATTGGATAAGCTTTCGGGTTCCACTACGTAATACTAGCAGTCGGGATTTACGAGTATTTCAGTGCAGAAATTTTGAGACTAACTACCATATGTATTCCTTATTGCCCAGAATATCTACTAATGAAGGGAAACAATTTTCAATAAATACCGTATAATTTGTTATATTCATGTGTAAAAGCCCCTAAAAAGGGCGTTAATAAATAAATAAAAAATAAACCATCATTCAACATAATATACGTACACAGCGACTCTTTTCAGCTTTATTGATAGGAAAACACACGTAATAATATCATACCCACCTCGCTTTAATATCTAGAAACTGAACTAACCCATCATCGACCCAATCTACAGCACCTACTCTATAAATGTCGAATTGTCCAATACATACCATGAGTGTCCTAGTTGCCTAGTTCTTTCAATACTTATCAATACTCCGTACGTTCACATCAAATAATAATGCTGTCCTTTCATACGCGATCGATTTTACAATAACACCAAAGCCAAAGGCTTGACCTCAGCGTTTCCCAGAATTTAGTTTTCTCGAACACTTGGCTTACTTTCCCTGGACACGTTTGGTGAAGTCATTTCGCTCGTAAAGTTTAACGGGTGTCGAGTGCCAATACCATCCATTACATACTCTTCTTATTTAAATTTAAACATTTACGATGTCTGACTAATGATATATTGTAAGATATGTGTGGAATATTGGCGTTTTCTTTGCCTGGGAATTAGACTTATTTCTCGGTATTTTTGGGCGTGTTTCCATTGATGGAATTTTGGTTTTGTTATGGGGTCTATTCAAAGATTGTGTATCTCTAAGTCGTTTTTTGTTCATCTTGTCGGATGTGTACAAATTACACGGTGTTAAGGGACGCACTTGACTTAATTCCCAGTGATTCTTGACATTATTTTGAGTAAAAATTGTAAAAGAAAATTTGGTATCCAGTGACATTTTTGATGTTTTGTTCAACTTAAAACACAGTCAGTAAGTAGGTACTGGGCAGTTAGGGTCGTTAGGGGCGAGGTGTTGTGCGATTACTCGGCTGATTGACCAGTGATGACACGTGGAAGTTTTTTTTTGTTTTGTTTTGAAGAAAAAAAACTTTAAAAAGTAGCCGGAGATCAAAATTTCACGTACATTTTTTGCTTCAAATAATGCCAGGAATCATTGGAATAAGTCAACGTCCTGTAACATCGTGTATATATCTGCAATAGGTGGCAGTAGATCTTAAGTTTATTTTAACTTTTATGTGAATACTTCACAAGATTCCCAATCGCTCTCGTTTGGAGCCAGTGAGACTATGGCAACCCCAATTGGGGTGTGTTGTGAAGCTGAAGATAGTGAGGAGGGGAGGGAGATGGAGAAAAGGAAGGTAGGGAAGTACCTATTCAGATCTGGTCACCAAACACGTCTAAAACCATTTCAAGCAACGTTTCAATTCTGAATGGTATTCTTACAGCAGGGCGATACTGAGAGTATCTCCCACTCTGGAACGTGCCGCAAATATACTATATTTTATTTATGAATTAATTGTGAAAAACGCAAATTAATCAAATAAAATGTATTGGCGCAGGCCGGGATTGGATCCCGCGACCTTCGGATTGCGACTCAAGGGTCTTAACCTCGACCATGGAGGCACTATATTTGGTTGAATCTTATTGGATAAGTTTTTAGATTTTCACGGCCATAAGCATTTTCGTTGTTAGTTGTTGTTAGCACATCGTCGGATCTACCGGATCTGCCCTGATGATGGACACTGCAACGCTGTCCGAAACGTCGGCTATAGTAGGAGGTAGCGCAACACGGCATAACACCCCAAAAACTGACAACGAAAATATTTTCATTTGGTATGATTTGAGATTTCACGGCCAAAATATTATCGTGATTACATATTGGGTATTATGCCGACTTGCGCAACCTTCTTCTTTAGCCAACGTTTCGGACAGCGTTACAATGTCCATCATCAAGCAAATGTGTAATATATGTGGAATTGAGTACAATTTCTGGTCATAAGTGTCACAGTACAACTTCTATCTATCCTGATTTATCAGCTAGGTTATCTTTTTTAAAATTTAACTTTCATCAAATTTAATAATGTTATTATTAAGTTCTGCAAGTTTTTTTAAAATTATTGTGACAGCTGTTTCCATCTCCTATCTGAATTTGGCTATCATCAGAACAATACTTAGACTACAGGCTGCTCACGGAACAACTGCAGATCAAGCTTATGATGTGACCAAGATATCTACATTTTCTTTTTTATAACTATGTTGTAACATTTCAAAAAAAATGGCCATGTTTGAGTCATTACAACTTATCTTTTCCCCTGATTTACTTAGTCAATCCTCGTGACTTTAGATTTCGTTGAACATCCAGTTTCCGAAGATTCCCGAACATTGGCGACGTTTCCCGACGAGTCGACTTACATTTGGCCTTGTGTACTGTGTAGTGTGTCAGATATGGCAATATTTTACAAATCCCGAAACCGTTCCCGGACCATCGCTTGTACCGGCCCCTGCAGCCTGCAGTATGGCGCGCCGTTTCCGTTGAAGAACCGGTTTCCTCGTGCTAACCCTGGGTTTGCCGATGGGGGTCTTTTTATTCTGTGGAAAGATTTTTGGATTTGGCGTTACCTTTTTTTCCACCTTGTCGATTTGAATCTTGTTTTGGCTAGGTATTGGCGCATACCAGATATTAAGTTTGGTGAGCGTGCTTTCGGAGGGAGAGGACCTAACGCATGGAATGGACTGCCACATGATTTAAGAATGATCACAGACGCGGCAGAATTTAGAGCTAAACTCAAAACTCACCGGGGAACGTGGAGAATTACTTGCCCATTCAGATCTGGTCATCAAACACGGCCAAAGCCATTTTTCTTTTCTCTTTTTTAAAGAAAGAGAAACACTCCCGGGTTACGTATAACTTGGCAATATTTGAAAATCTTTTACTACCACCACAGTTAGCGGAAAAATGTTGCTCGTGTCGTGATGGAGGACTTAGCCAGCCGAGCAATCCAACACGCGACGTCCGGAGGGGACCCAAACGCGATGCCAACTCAGCCACTGATCGGTTGTGACATGTAACGTTTCAATTCTGAATGTTGGTCTTATACAAGGCCGATACTAAGCGTATCTTCCACTCTGGAAAGTGCCGCAAATATATCTATTAAGTATATGTTATTTTAGATGAGTAAATTGTGAAACAACAAAAATTTGTCAAATAACATACTTTACTTGCGCATACCGGGATTTGAACCCGCGACCTATGGCAGTCGAGAGCCTTACCACTCAACCACGGAAGCCTTCAATGTCTCATTCAACATCAATATGGCTTCTATACTCATTAAAGAGTTAATAGAATATTTCAAAGATCACAAGCCCATGAGGGAAATGGTAAAAATCTATACAAAATTTCCTGATGCCAGAACTCAATTTTCGCTGTTTAGGACAAACAGCTTTCTATTTTATCGACTCTTGTGCGGTTACTAAGATTTGTTTATCTGTATTATCTACGACTGAATTGCGACAATTTAAAAAAAAATTCACACGCGGTAGAAGATAAACTTCAGAAAACTAAAGTAGATAAGAGTGGGGAGGTTACAAAGCACCGCACAAAAAGGAGACCGATTATACTATCTCATTCTCTCGCAGGCTAAATTCTATTCATGTACGTGTGTGTCTCTTTTTCGTTTCATCTAGTTTCAAATCACAACGGCGCTAAAGAAGTGTTCACTTCAAAAAGCTGATAATGATTGTTTTTTCAACTTATTTTGGTCACTTTAGGGTTATTTGCAGTTTTGCGGGCGGTCCACGCGAAATAAATCGCAGTATTTTTTGTAAAACATCTCTCGCGCCGTGTCCGGCCACGGTAGATTATGCACGCTACAGCTACAGCCTTTAGGAGCCTTACAGCCTCACAAACATCCATCCAGCCGACCAGCCTTCCAACAATACATATGTACCTACATGCAACATGCATGCCTTGTGCTAAACATCTTTGCTACCTTCCACGAACATGACAACCACTTGACGGAAGAATTAAAATTAATATTTCCTTAAATGAAGACAATATTAGCGAAACTCAATCGAAAATCTGGAGACAGAAAAATCAGAAAAAGATATTGGCACCTCTGGGTCACGAACCCAGGACCCTTTGCTTACATGGCAAGTGCTCTACCAACTGAGCCGTCTATATTCAATTCGGTCACTGTTAACTGTACCATACTTCGGTTAAAAATTAACAACATTATTTTAATTTTCTTAACGCACATATTATTACACTCATATATGAGTAATCAAAATAGATACATCCTAAAGATATACAATTAAATTACACTCTCTCATAAATATGTCGTAATTTAATTGAGTTTATTTGTGATCTTTATTGCCATCACTCAAACGCAAATAATGTATTAAATTAACTGCCTAACTAGTTAAAGGCACGTGACATGATTGGGTTATTTTACCACTCATCGTTTGCCGTGAAAATCTGAACTTATAAAATATAGAAAAACAATAGAATAACAAAAGAGTATGTAAGAAACGATACTTTAATGCGACTGAAGTAAAATGAATGTGTTGTTTAACACATACTTATGTGACCCCTACAGGAAAACGCCGTGGTGGCGATTTAGTCAACTAGTGGTTTTAAACAAAAAATTCCAAGACCAGAAGCGTTGATTTTTTCGAATGTTAGTAATTTTTAAATTGGCATCATCAAACAATATTAATAGCCTAGCGACAGTACGGTTGAAATTTAAGAATCCGGCTAAGAATACAACTCTGACGCCGCGCCTTACTCGAAACCGTGGAATTTGAATACAAATCTACTATTGTAATATAACCGAATTAAACAATGCTAAAAGATGGCGCCACTTACGTTACCAGCTAGCTTGAGGAGCATTTGAATTTGAATATTATTATTATTGTAACTGGAAGTTGTGAAGAAACGCGTCTTTATATTATATATGACGTCATTGCCTGTCGCGGTTTCTTTGTCCCGATGACTAGTTGTCACTGAAACGAGTTACTATCGGATTTATAAAATGGTTACAAACACTCAAATTGGGCGAAGCCGAACCAGCAAAAACCTGCGGAGCGGGTTTTTCACTGCAATTATATATAATTTAACTTTCGCCGCAAACCCTAAAAGGTTTTAGAGTTATCTGATTGATTCGTTAAAATTTAAGCATAATATTTAATTTTCAACTGATCAAGACTCCTTTGTGTCTAATTCCAAAAGGTACCTATTGGTAAAACCTGAAAAAAACTATTGACTAAAAAATATGGTAACCTGTACACAATTAAATACCTGTACACAATTAAATTGTTTCATAATATGCGTGAACCACGTGTACCCATTTTTAAAAACATTCATTAAAATTAATAGTAAACCATTATTCTTAATTTAACAGTCGATCGGCTTAGGAAAAACCCTACATTCCTCCGAACGAAAGTAGCGCCAATATAGTTAATTGATTTATTAAAAAGTAATTAGCCCACTGGAATTACCAAAATACTTAGAAATTCGACAGTCTAAAACGACTTAGTAACAAAAATAATTTATTAAAATCCTTGTAGACCACCCCTCTCCCCCTCCCCCATACGTTATGTATATTTACCGTAGGCTAAGAATTATTTATGGTGAGCAACTGGGCCTAACAATCAACGTCAATAAAACTAAATGGATGACTTTTGGACGACTAGATCACGCTGGATCAATGATTCAGTTAAATGGTTGTAATGTCGAAAAGGTGGAGAGATTTAGATACCTCGGCAGTATCCTCACGGAGACTCTTGACCCAGATATAGAGATTAGGTGCAGAATTGAAGCAGCAAGAACAGCATTCATAAAAATGAAATCCCTCTTCTGCAATGACAATATAAGCTTAAAACCAAGGCAGAGAATGCCAAAATGTTATGTGTGGTCGGTCTTGCTGTATGGTTGTGAAACATGGACCTTGAAAATAAATACCATGAACAGGTTAGAGGCTTTCGAAATGTGGCTTCACCGGAGAATGCTCAAGGTCCCATGGACCGACATGATCACCAACATAGAAATTCTCAGGCGGGCTAGAGCAGATAGGGAACTGCTTACATTAAATAAAATCAAGAAAATTTCATATCTGGGTCATATACTTCGAGGGGAGAAGTATCACTTGCTCCATTTAATATTGAAAGGCAAGATAGAAGGTCGCCGAGGGCGTGGTAGGAGACAAATGTCTTGGCTGCGAAATATACGAGAGTGGACCGGCATTAGAAGTGTGGAGGAGCTATTCCGGGCAGCGCAAGACAGAGAGACCTTTTCAAGAGTGATCGCCAACGTCGGGGGGACCTGGGCACATAAAGAAGAAGAAGAATTATTTGTACCAGTCTGAAGATGGCTCTGACGAGCTGAAACCGGTTACGGTCAAATAAAATTAAGTGGAATAAAGTTTTTTTATTTGTTTTATTATAATTTATTATAATGGACTTCCACCACGAATTATCAGTTTCAAAAATAGAAATATTAATAAAACTTATTTACCTACCCTTAATTTATTTGTGACCGTAACCGGTTTCAGCCTTTTAAAACCATCTTCGGGTGATGGCTGGTGATGACCAGTCTGAAGATGGTTTTAACGTGATGAAACTAATAAAATAAGTTTTATATGTGTTTTACATCTCACTATGGTTTAAGCCGATTCATATATTAACTCTCCCTACTTTTGAAGATAAATCGTATTATTTAGATTTTTTAATGATAATCTTGACGATTTTTGGAGGTACTTATACATTTTGAAGTTGGACCGATAGAGATATTTGATAACCTTTTTTGACTCTTCAAATTTGTCTTCGTTTTAAAGTGAATACTGTAAAAATATACTTTTGAATTTTGAGTTAAATGCTATTTAGGGTTCCTGATTTTTAGAAATAAAAATTCTTCGCAATTTTTCGTTGGAAAGCTACGAATTTAACAATTTTGCTTTACAGCAGAAGTATCTATTCACTGTTTTTCTTCCATTTTATTACGTTCTTAATTTTCTATGTTTCTAAATCTTCACTTGAATCTCTTTCTTTTTATTTATTTATATTTATATTTGAAGTAATATCGACAGGTGTGTTTGAAACTATTTTTCGATGCGGTGGACTGGTCATTTGATCACTGGTCTTGAACTTCGGTGTCTGTGGCTCTCCACGTATCGAAGAACCTTAAGGAGTCCGGAACACCCTTGGAATATGAAATTTGGAGAGAAGGTCACGATAATCGAAGAATTTTTGAAGGATTTGTGTTCCTCCATTTATACCCTGGAGAAAGACAGTTCTATCCACCTGACCACCGGGTCTTCCCGACATTCGAGGATGTGTCCCATAACCGGTTGGCTCGCCAGGTCTTCCAGCTTAGCTGAAGTAGGGAATGGCGAGTGTTTTTATAGCCATCATAGCCGCTGGCTTCGTAAATCTCGTCGCGTGTGAAGGGACTCGCTAACGGGACCTCAACAAGACACACTGCTGTTTACACCTGGGAAATTAATTGACTTATTACTTCTACAGAATCGTAGATACTCTCAGTATCGCCATGATGAAAGGACACCATGCTGAATCGAATTGTTGATTCAAATTACTGAAACAGTTGTGTTTGGGACTAGATCTGTATTCCCAAACTTCTCTCCAATCTCCTTCCTTTCCCCCCTTTTCCATCAACCATCACAACATACCCAGATTGGGGAACAGGGCCTATGTTATCTTTGGGGATGCTGTGTGGAGGGTATTTTTAGGAAAGGAAGAATAGGAAGTTCTGGGAAGTAAAAGGGTTTTAGGGGTGGGTAGAATTTGGGGGTCAGTATGTCCAGGAGTGACGGACGCGTTAATCCATCCCTCCCACTGCATTTCAAGGCGATGTTCCGAGAGAATACGGCTGGAGAAGTCAAAGGAACTCCCTTAACCATTCTCTCCCGATCCGGCCTGCCATGCAACTGGTGAGCAGACGCATCCGCCCCCAAGATCCGGACAAACCTGACCCCATAAACCCGGGCACCCATGCTAAGTCATCAAACGTAGCGAACCACTTGGGTTGACCTGTGGCAGAGGTATTGGTTATCCAAAAAATGGTTCCCTGGGCGGCGGTCTACTTGCGGCGGACTTGTCTATATACTAGCGTATCGAATACTACAAAAATCGACACTGTAAATAAATTCGTTTGATATCCATACCAACTTATTATTAAAGATATTTCTGAAGTCGGTTTTAGATTTGAAATTGGTAAATAATGTACAAAAAATTATAATTTAGTAATAATTTAATTTCGGAGATCAACTGTCGGATCGCCTTAGTTGAGGATGTCAGAGTCGCACTGCCTTCAGACGATTGCTAGTAGTTGCCATACGAACTAAAACAGAAAGTACATAGGTAGCCCACCTACATTAAAACCAAAAAATAGCATTTAATAGAGTTCGGTTTCTTGTTTTTTTACTCTTATTCTAACCAAGTATTCAGTGAAAAAGACCTTACCTCTAAGTAGGTTTTAGCATTTTCAATTCCAAGTATAAACAGCCGCCTCGCTTCAGGCCGTTTTGTTTTCTGTATTTTAAAATATTATTCCGCGTAGATAATTTTCCTGCGCCCCGGGGCGAATTTTGCCTTAGAACAAAGCGGCCGGCGATGTTCCCTGACCGCTTTGTGGAAGAACGAATAAAAAAACGCAGCCAAAAGGGTAAAAATGTTACCTACCTACAACATGCATTCTATATGGCTGCATATTATTATTATTTTTTTTTTTATTATTAAAAACATACAACGAAGTTGCACTCCCATGAGTTATCAAAACTCATTAAGGGATCGCCAATTGGTACTTTTGAGAAGTTAAACCCAACTCAACCCAATATGTAGACACAATTTATGAATAAAAAATTTACAAAACATTTCACAGAAGCAACATACAGATACAAACATATGAAGAATCACTTTACAAATATTTCACAGAAACATGTCTTATAACATTTTATGAATTTGTATAACTCATTGACTCATTTGATTTATGTACTTTGGGTTTCAAAAAGTTAAAATAAAGTTTCCTCCATGATGGACTAATGAGATGGACTAAGAAATGCATAGATAAAACAAAATCAGGAAAATACAATATAAGGTACGGGCTCAAAAATATACAGACCTAATACAAGATGTTTACATACAAATACATGACGAGATTTAAGTAAGGTATAAACCGCGCCCATCATACTATAAGTTTAGTATTTGAAGATAATAAGGGCTATCAGAACAGAGTTTGTACCTACTTATGACTCGTTTTCCAAATAACATTTGAAAAAATATGTTTTCAATATATCATTTCGAGATTTGTTAGAGGCATATACCTGTCTCAAATTTTCAGGCAGTTTGTTATAGTTAGTGTAGGCAATGTATTCTAATGATTTCAGTCCGAACTTTGTTGAGTGTATTTTTGATATGTGTAGTTTGTTGTGTTGTCGTGTATTATATTGGTGAACGTCGTTGTTATAGTTCAGTTTTATATTTGTGTGGGTGTTGCACTGAATAATATTTAAAATGGTGTTTGTTATCTCAAAGCAAGGAACAATCTTAAATGGCAATACAAGTGCGTGACGGTAAATATCTTTAACAGGTGTATCCCAAGGCAAGCCAAAAATGTTACGTAGGGCTCTATTTTGGATTATTTGCACCTCTGATATCATTTTTTTGGTAGCAAAACCCCAGATACTCGAAAGGTATGCCAAGTGGGAGTGAATCATAGCATAGTACAAAGATCGCAGTATGGCTGTGGGAAGCAATCTACATAGTCTGTACATTACACCGGTCAC
The DNA here is from genome assembly GCA_917563855.2 of Limnephilus lunatus. NCBI lineage: Eukaryota > Metazoa > Arthropoda > Insecta > Trichoptera > Limnephilidae > Limnephilus > Limnephilus lunatus. The sequence goes on along the minus strand of OU830593.1, from coordinate 1,922,970 downwards.
TGGAGCAATCTTTGATTTAACATGGTCAAAATGGTTTTTCCATGTAAGCCGTGAGTCAATTAAAAGTCCTAGATACTTCGCGACATCTGTTTGTTCCAGTTTGTTTATTCCCAGGGAAATGTTTAGGCGTTGTCCTCTCCTATTCCCGAATAGCACATAGTGAGTCTTTTTAATATTAAGGCTAAGTTTATTAATTCTCAGCCACTCGGCTAGATGAGCCAAATCCCTTTCCATGTCCTTTTCCATTTCGTTTAAATTAGTATTATGGTAGAATAATATTGTGTCATCAGCATAAAGTTGAAGTGTACCTTTCACTCCCCATTTTGCAATATCATTTATATAAATCAAAAATAATAATGGTCCGAGAATCGAGCCCTGTGGTACACCACATGTTATATTTCTATGATCACTTGATTCTTTTCCAATAACAACCGAACAGCACCTACCCGTAAGATAACTAGATAAAAGTTTTAGACTGTTGCCCACGATGCCCAGATATTCAAGTTTTTTTAATAGAATCTTATGATCAACCGTATCAAATGCCTTTTTGAGGTCTATGAAAATGCCCGCTGCATATTTTCCTTGATCTAAGTGTTTTTGAAGAGTTAGTATAAAGTCAAAGGCAGCACATTTCGTGTTGGAGAATTTTCTGAACCCATATTGTTGAGGCGTAAGAATATTATTAGTTGCGAGATATTTTGTTAGTCTATTTTTAATTACATGTTCAAATACTTTGGAGAAGACTGAGAGTATTGATATTGGACGATAATTAGATGGATTTTTTTTGCAGTCTTCTTTGTGAATTGGAACGATTTTTGCTAGCTTTAATTGATCCGGAAACAGTCCACTCACTAAAGATTGATTAATTAGAATAACAAGATGATCCGCTAATTTTTCTTTACAGAATCTGAGTAAGTTAGTTGTCATACCATCGACTCCTGGAGATGCATTAGTTTTTAGTTTTGAGATAATTTTTAAAACTTCTAGTTTGTTTGTATTGGCCATGTAGAGGGACTGTAATGGCTTTGGTTCCATGTTTATTGTATTCATGTCATCTGAATAAGATGGGATACTCGCAGCTAAATTTTCACCAACCGATGTAAAGAAGTCATTAAACGCTGTACATATCTGCTTCGGGTCATTTATGACTATATTATTGATGGTAAGAGTTTCAATTTTATTTGTCGAGTTCTTTGGACTGTTAGTTATGATTGAATTTATTGTCTTCCAGGTTTGTCTTGGATTATGTATGTTTTCTGTAAAAATGTTTGTGTAATATTTTGTTTTGGCGAAACGTCTGTAATTAGTTACCGAATTTCTTGACTTATTTTTTTGTGATAAAAGTTGACTGTTTTGCGGATCTTTCTTCCACTGTTTGTAGTTAGTATTTCGTTCTCTAATAAGAAGATCCAGTTTTTTGTCAAACCATGGTGTATTACCTTGCTTAGGGTTTCCTATTCGTATCCTTGGCTTAAATTTGCAAGTGTCGATTGCTGTTTTGATATATTTAAAGAATTGATTAAAATTTTCGGTTATGTTGGTGGTGTTATGAGAAAACGGTTGGGTTTCAAGATATGTTCTCAAAGCCCTCTTATTGATGCTGATGTTTATGTTTGGTGGTATTCTGTTGTTAGAGTGGTGTTTCAAAGAGTTTTGGTAGTCTAACATCATTATACTCTGATCACTTATCTGGTTATCAATATTGGAGGTCGTTGAAGATATGTTTTCTCTATTTGATATAATATGGTCTAAGAGAGAACTGCAGGTTTCCGTAACTCTCGTCGGATGTGTATTATTACATATGAAATAATTATATGAAAATAAAGTGTTGATATATTTTTTTGTGGAATCATTTTTTTTAAGAACATTAATGTTAAAATCCCCGAAGATGAGTGTATCTAGGCTACTTTTTTGTAAAATAGATTCAAGAGATACTAGAAAATCATTTATATTGTTGTTAGGTTTCCTGTATATAGCATATATGTTTAATGGTTTAAAATGTTTATATTGTACCCTAACTCCTAAAAAAGAGTTATTCGTTGACCACTTTTCAATAACTTCACAGTTAAATGTATTGTGAGTATATATCGCCACTCCTCCTCCTCTTCCAGTAGTCCGGGAAGCAAAAGTACCCTGGTAGCCATTGATGTTGAACAAAGATCCTTCTCCATCTCCCAGCCATGTTTCGGTGACAACTAAAACGTGCACAGTATTCGTTATTCTTTTGAGCGTTTCTTCTATTTCGTCTATTTTGTTTCTAATACTTCTGGCATTAATGTACAGGACTCTCAAACTATTTTTTATAGGCATATAGTCATCCACCGAATGGTATTTCCTTTGTATGATTGATTGGTCAGCAGCTTTTTCAACAAATTCCAGCGTAGTCCACTTTTTCCCTAACACGTTCATCCATTATCTTCCAGATTGGACATTCTGAGCTGGTGGATCTGTGGTCGTTATGACTTACATTATTACAGTTGGTACATGTAGGCTGCTCTTTTTTGTTAGGGCAGGTCTCGTATTTGTGGTTGCCGCCGCAGTGAACACATGCCGTTTCTTCCTTGCAGAACAATTGGGTGTGTCCGAAACCCATACATTTATAGCATTGGACCAATGGTGACTGATCCTCCACTTTTAAGCGTTGGTATCCTACATTGATATGGCCAGCTTCTATCAAGCTTTTCCAGTTTTTTGGCGATAATTCTAATATGGTATTGCAAAGATGTGTATTCCTATGATTTTTTTTGTATTTAATGGATATTTTTTCCGAGAAATCTATACCTATCCCATTATTTTGTTTCTCCAGGGAATGCATTAGGTCATCATTAGTTGCTCCCTTGATAAGGCCTCTAATTATAACCAAAGGATTCAATTTTTTTCCATCTTCTATATTTATTTTGCCTTGTAGCCCTTTATTTAGTTCTCTTTTAAAATTATTTTTATCTTCCAGGGAGACCATATTGAAGATTAATTTGTCACTGTTATTCGATTTTCGCATGCGTGCAACACCGATCCCAAGAGTGCGAACATCTACGTGCTTTTTGATGAGTTTTTCAATGTCGGCTGATTTTCTCTGCGGGTCGTCGGAGCTTATTACTAAGGCATGATTTTGAAGGGTTGTCTTCTGCCTAGCTGCAATAGTCGCATACGTTGTAGCTTGAGTTCCTTTTTGTTCCTTTTTTAATGTTTCCATTTTGTTTTCAATTTTTTGATTCTGGAATATTGTTTGGTCCATTTTTTTTATTATATCGTCGTATTGTTTTCTGACGAGATCGATACTTTTTTGTGTTTCTTCTTTAAATGCTTCCATTTTTGTGAAAATTTCCATTTTCATAATATCCATTTTCTTATCTATGTGTTGAATAATTTTGTCAATGTTTTTGTCTTCAAGCTCCAGTGCACTTTTAGCTCTAGTTGCCATGATTAGTGTTATGTTATGATTTTTAATTTTATGCTTTTATATTATTTTTATAATTTTTATTTTATTTTATTGGATTATGTTTGTTTTCTCTAAATTTAATTTTTAATTTAATAATTTTTATGCGTATTGATTTGTTATATAAGTATTTATTTAAATTTACAGTACTGTTACTGCCATCTATTGCTTATTAACGGAACTTGATTAAATGAATTTTTGGTTTAGTTTGTGTGATTATTTACCGCCATCTATGATCAGATATTTTATGAATATAATAATAAAATAAAAAGATTTGGTTTGAGTGAGGTTTGAACTCTGTCCGGTCTACTGGGCGAAATGTCTTGAGTCCAACACGTTACACCTTCGCCACTCCACTGGTTGACGTCACTGAGATTAAATTCAATATAAGCAAACTGTCAACGAAATGAACTGAACTGAATGAACTAGAGCGAATTTTAGTTGTTTTTTAACACAAAACACTATTTTTATTGTGTAAATTCACAGTTTAAATTTGTTCCAAATTCACTTATTGCAATTTTTTCCGGATTTTTTATTGTTTTATTTAACTCACTTCAAATAGTTGATATCCTAGTTAGATTATGTGTCAATTTTTTAGACAAATAAAATCACTTTACGAGCGTTTCTCGGTAGAATTTCTGGAGACAAACACACCGGGTGATAGCCCTTGAAAAACACTAGACCTCGGTAACTAATTTGTTTTGATTTGCACACTGTTTAATGTTATGATTCTTTAGTAACTGGAGCTAACAAAATTTAGCGACTGATCAAAGTTATTGTTGTAGCTTTTTTTATAATATTCTTTCTGCAATTCTGTGGGAAAAGATCGCTGTGCGGAAGAAAAATCTACTGCTATTTGAAATTTAGAAGCCATAGAAATGCAATCCATCAATCAAGCCTTGTTTGTTTTCCCAATAATTACTATGAAACCCATTTCATTTTAACATGCCCTGGTTCTTAAGGTCCTGTAGTAAGCTCTCAAAAAGAAGAAGGCGAGATATATAAGTACGAATGTTAAAGGAAGCACGCTAATATTAAAAACGATAGTATTTAAGCGGAAATTGTGGAAATGTTTAATAAAACACGACTCGTTTAAAATAGAGCAAAAAATTCGTGGGAAATGTCTTAAATAGCATTAAAAAAAACTCTGTGAATTTTTTTCATGCATATAATTTGTTAAATAATAGAAAAAAACGTGTTTATAATAATTTTCGGAGCTTTGTCTATCCAGGGAATTTTGTATAATTACCGTTTCGACGTGGCAAATGTGTAGATATTATCTTTAAAAATAACATTATTATGTATTTTTAGAAACTTAATAACAAAAAATGTTTAAGAAAAATAATTTTTTAGAACAAAAATCATCATCATCACTCTTGGCTCTACAACCCCTGATGGTCTTGGCCTCCTCAAGAGTCTTCCTCCACTCATCGCGGTTTTATACCAGCTCTCTCCAGTTAACAATATCTAAGGTGGAAATATCTTTGAGTACGTTGTCACTCCATCTTAAACTTGGTCTTCCCAGGCTCCTTCGCACTGTCGGTCTTGAGTTCAGCAGGGACTTTGGTGCTTGATGCTCGGTCATTCTCTCTACTTGACCCAGCCACCGAAGTCTTCCCAGTTTTATACATTTTAAATTCATTTTCTGAAACCGGTCCGAATCTCAAAATTTTCCTTTAAAAAATATCCAGTGCTCGCTCATTCCTCTTAGTTAGTACCCAAGTCTCAGCTGCGTATGTGAGTACTAGAACAACATATATTTTGTCAATATTTTGTATCACAGGCTAGTTATAATATTCTCCTGACGAAGAAGGGTGCTTCCGAAACCGGTAGAGTGTGTATAAAGTAAAAGTAGTCTACAACAAATTTATATGTGTTTTTATCGTAAATTATGGCGAGCCACAAAGTTAATGCTTTTTACAAATATGCATCGAAAATATGTCTAAGCTTTCTATTTTTCAATTGTTAAATTCGTTTCGCCTTTAACATTGTGTTTACATTAACACTTGCAAAATAAATTCATATTTCGTACTATGATTTACGATGAAATATCATAAATTTAGGCGCGGTCCTGAAAAAAAGCAGCCAAAAACATCATTGCAAAAAATCTGATACCGCAGTCGAAGTAGCCCCTTTTTTGCGCTTGATTCGACCAAAATTCCAAGTACCGCAGGACACACATGTTACAAGAAATAATATTCTTCGTACCTATAAATTCATGCAGAACTCTCTTCAATATTAAAAGAGAAGACCATGCAAACTGGGACATGGTTCTTTGTGCCTGGTACCAAGAATTATGCGAGGGTCTAGCTATTATTTTATGACTATAAATAAGCAATCAAACAGAAAAGGTTTCGCATAAATAATCTCTTCTCGGATCGCGGGTACGTTTCTAAATAATGAAAATGCGAACCTTCCACGATTCGTATTAATCATTTAATAAATGGTGTTCGGAAACTCGTAGTACAAGCGAGAAACTGGTGAAACTACATCACATAGAGAAACCATTTTTTTCCGTATTTGTAGGTTTTTTTGTTTTTTTTTAAGACTTTAAAAACCTGATATTTTTTTCCAAAATTCTAACTTTGTACTCGAAAATAAAATAAAAAATGCTGCAAAATCGACCACCAATTTGGTTTGGTTTCATTAGCTTCCCGCTTGTTAATACTACGGTTTTCCGGACACCGTGTATAAAGGGTTATATATTAACGTACTTGATTTTAAACTTCTGTATTTGATACAGAAACACACACAACATATTCGTTGGTAGATTTGGAATGTACATATATTATATTTATTAAATAATTAATTGCAAGCGGGCCCAAAACGCTTTCTTGCGGAATACCGAATCTATTTTACTCTTGGTTAATTTGGCTGCGAGAACTTCTCTTTCCGTGCAACCTATTATTAAACTGATTAACGTACAATCTTGATCCTTCTGACAACTTTACTCTGTTGCACAAAATTTCCTAGAAAACTTCAACGGCCGAGGTTGCTGGAACATTATCCTCGTTTGTAGGGCGATATTATGATTTCGTTTGAGAATGAATTCTTCTTCCCCGATTCTTCCTTTTTCCTCTTCGTTTCTTCCCAACGCTTCTTGTTCGCAATTTCTGGGAAATAAGGAGGGCTTTTTTTCCTCTTGTGTTTTGTGTTCATCATTATTCTTTATTTTGAAATTTTGAAACGGCCAGACGGCTCGGCCCAACCCACAGGGCCAGAGTACGAATTAGCGAAGCCTTATGATTCCCAAACCTCAATTTCTTTGTTGGTTGGAACGAATTTTGTTAAACAACACCTGCATGTCCTGCATGCAGATTTCTTAGCGTGACTTCGTTCGAAAGTGCCAAATTATTTTTTTATTATTCTGTTTGATTGCTATTTTGTCTTGTAAAGATTATTAAATCAATTACTTTTGCATTTCCACGTAATCAAATTCGCAATCATCATCTTCGTAAGACAGTTTCGCGATATCTCGATGGCACAGTTGTGCTAATACTGGTTGGGATATTTTTATAATGCTATAAACGCAATGTTTACATAGTTCAATGTGTTGACTCGACAAACCAATTGTTTTTTGTTACTTCTTCTTCTTCTAGTGCCCTCTCCTATTGGAGGTTAGCTAACATCAGGTCAATCTTCACCCTACAATCTGCGAACTGCACTCGTACCAAACACATTACTACAGTATGTAACTATTTGAAGATTTTTTCGTTTGAAATCCGTTGTTATGAAAACGGTATGACTCAACTAAATAGAAAACTCAAAATTTATTATATTTAGAACAGTGCATTTTAAAAAAGTTTAGAAAGTTGCAAATTGTTTGCCAAAATCCGGAGATGTTTTTATAAAACCGCTTCCGGGGCGTTTCGAATTCTTGCCAGAATCTGATCTCATTGTATAAAATTTATGAAATGTAAAAAAAAAACTATTAAGGATAAAACATCGTGTCTAGCGCAGACAGAAAGAATTTCATATGGCCCGAGTTTCGTGCTAACTATGATGTGTTCATTATTTGAGGTCACATTTAAAGTAAATTCTTTTGCATTCTATAACATATCGAATTTCTACGAAAACCTATCAAATTGTGATTAACAAGATTAAAAGAACACTGGAAATTATCGCATGCGATGACGAAAATTTAATAAGTTAAGATCATCGGCAACGATTTTGAGGACGTAAATTTGAGACCCGGCGTGAGCAAATAAAATTAAAATTTCTTTTGTCATACCTGGTCCTCGTTGTATGTGGGAACGTATGTATGTGTTAACGTAGTTGATTTTAAACTTTTTTATTTGGTATAGAAACGAACATAATGTATTCATTGATATATTTGGAATGTACGTACATCATATATAGAAAATAATTAATTGCAAGTGGACCCAAAACGCTTCCTTGCGGAATACCGAATCTATTTTTTCTCTCGGCTAATTTATTATAATGAATTTATGTATAATATGTGCTTTTTTGTTATCGATTTGTGGTATGTTCCAGCACCATGTTGAAACACCACCATTCAGAATTGAATAGTTGTTCGAAATGGCAAAACCATGCTTCGTGACCAGATCTGAAATGGCACTTCCCAACCTTCCTCTTACCCTTCTACTTCCTGTGCTGCTCCATTCAGCCTCACGCCATACCCCAATTAGGGATTCCATAGTCCTATTAGCTCCAGACAGTTGGGACTAGGCATAGTGCAGTGCTCATATTAAAAAAAAACTGTAAATAGTTCTTCAATTATCACTCTCCTACCAAAAGTATATAAAAATGTAATGTAAAAATGCTCTGTAACTCCCGTTTATGTGAGATTTTAATATGTTTCTTAAATTTTTCTTTTGAAATGTATATTTTTAAGCTATTTAAGCTAGTCTGGTTACCACCGCTGGTTCAATCCCCCTGCGAGCTAAATTCTCTTGTGTAGCTTATGCAATATTTTCTGTTTATTATAATGTTAGCAAAAGGAATTCAAATATTGCATATTATTAACTATTCATAATCTAGGAACCTTTCATTTTGTTTTGTAGAGTTTTATTACACATGTTCTTTGTTACTTAATTTTTATTTATCTGCTATCAGTGTCATTCAAGTATCAAATGTACATTTGAATTAAAACTCTTCAAAAGAAAACGTCTAGAAATTGTTACACAGTTAATGCCCAAGAAATGCAAAAAATATGGATCCTTTCTTTAAAAATTAATAAATCCTTGTACCTACTGTGAAGTAGAAAATCTGTTTGTATTCCCAAACATTTTTCAAAGAATCATAATCTTGTACCTACAACTTTCTTATTACTGCTTTGCGGTTGTAAAATGCTCTGCAGAGTGAAATATACCCATCTCACATCTCAGGGTAGAAATATCTCGTCTTCCCTCAAAGGAAACTTATCTCGCATGCCATCCTCAAAGTCTTTGATCGTCTAAAAGTCTTGCCTCCTTTCCTTTAGCAACATTTGTTGATACTTGATATCAGTTCTTGACGAAGTTTTGTGTTACTTTGCTTTTTTACTTTTTCTCATTTATTAAGCTTAGAGGTGGCGTGGTCCTAAAAATTCCAAACAGAAGGTTTAATACTCACATAGCCACATTGGTATTCTTCCCACAGCGATGTCCTTGCGAAAAATCTCCGAGAAACTGCACTTTGTCTTGATTACGTCTTCGTATTGTTATCAGCGAAACCTAACAACTTGTGTACATACCGTGATCGATTTTTAAAATTAATGATATGATTATCAAAGATTTTATAGTTTGTTATTTTTAGTTGATAAATTTTTCGAAAAAGCTGAAAAAGTAATTTTTGATTAAGTATATTTTAAATTTTGGTTTAAATTAAATGTTTTTATTAAACAAGGTTTCATACGCGTGCTGTATGCCATCAATGCATATGTGTGAGTACTATGACTAGTACTATTCGACTGAACATTGACTGCGATCCCTATACAAACATAATTACACAATATCTTATCGTTTTTAAGCTCTTACCGCCTCATAAGACAGATTTTCGGCTTTAAAGTTAAGTTTTATTGTACGAAATGTATTAATTATATCGACGGTCCCGACGAACAATGTCGGATTTGCGATTTTGTAGTTTTGCCGTAGAGCTATTTAAAGTTTCGTTTCTGCATTTTTACTGTTTTTGAGATCAAGAAAGATATTGTTGTTTTTATATTTGTCATTTTATTAAAAAAATTGAAAGTACTGACTTTTAAATCAACAAAATAAGGCAACAAAACTAATTTCGATTTTTAGCAGATCCGACATTGTTTTTCGGGACTAACTAACTTCGTTCACTAACAACTAACCATGCTGTTTTCCCGCAGGGGTTGGTAGAGAAGACGGACCGCCAAACAACTCGGTCTTGGCGCACACTCATTGCCTCATTCACATTCAAGCATCGTCTCATACAAGCTCTTCTATTTTTCGGACTCTTGACATTGCCCGACTCAAGTATTTGATTCACATTCTCCTTACACACCTTTCCTCGTTCATTCGCTCTACATGCCCAAACCATTTGAGCATTCCTTTCTTAATCATTACGCTTACTGCATTCTTTGCGGATCTTCACATTTCTCAAACGATCGTACATGGTTTTACCGCACATACATACGCCTCACGGAACTCATTTCTACAGCATTCCGTCTACTTTCATCCTTCCTCTGCCAGTTCTATACCTCACTGCCATACACAAGGTAGGTTCAGTGTCAGTTCAAGTAAAATTAGTATGGCGGTATATCCTCTCTCTCTATCTCGTTATTTAGTTAAGATTTTAAAAGTTTTTTTTGTTGTGTTACGTTCTGCCAGCTATTTTGACATGCCATATGCCAGGAGCGCAGAAATGTAAGAGGGCTTCCGGTGCATTTCTAGCAATTTTAATTTACGACCAATATCGTGTTTCTAGGATCTTTGCTCCTTAATAGCTCCGCAGAGATGACTGACGGCACGTGCACTCTTCTTAGAACTTAAAATAACTTTTTAACACACGCATTTAGACAATGATGCAAATGATTTTTTGATTAAATTAAGAACGTTCGTCATTTTTGTTTTACGTGTGACTGTAGACTAATAAATGTCGGTGTGTAGGCGCTTCGACAAAAATAAATGTTTCTATCTATTAATTTAATGGAATGAAACTGTAAAGTCTCTCTGTAGATCTGAATGTAATGGAATCTTTCATATCAGTTTTCATCCACTTCCCGAACTACCCAAATGTGTTAATTTTCGCACACGTGATAAACTGATTACAATACATACAATAACTAATAACATTCCGAGTACCAAATCGTGACACGAGACTTCCTGAGCTGTTCTTTGTCTATCCCTCTAAAACTATTTCATTAATTCCCCAATCCAAAGATTGCAAAGGCTTGAAAATTAATTCAGTTCGGTTGATATTTTCATTTATTCTTTACTTAAATTTAAATCAGAAATTTCTACAATTCTTATGTAAATTTTATTATTATTCTTCTAATATTGTTTTTTTTGTTATTTTTTTTTTTAATTCTGCATATATTTTTGATGTTCAGTTTATTATGTTATATACTACATGCTTATAATTATTGTACACCTGAATAACTTACGTATCTATAATAACGTGTTATTGTAAAAGCCTTCAAGGCGTGAATAAATAAATAAATAGGCGTGAATAAATAAATAACAAAAATTAACCAATTACTTTGCTTTATTAGTACGTGATTAGCGTGTTTTTGAAGTGAAACTTTTTTAGCACCGCTGTGATTTGAAACTCGATGTAACGGAAACGACACTAAAAAGAAACAAACACATACATCTATAGGTTTTAGCCTGCAGATAATGAGAGAATGAAACCTTGAAGGCTCCTATTGGTTGAGATTGTGTGGTGAAGGTTTCACTTCTACCGCGTGTGAACTGCACTCGATTTTTTTTGTCTTTTTAAACCATATTTTTTTACCTGCCCTCGCCCTGACTTTGACATCTCAACGCCCCCTAATTTTCTTTGTTTCTCTACTGCCCCTCTGAAAGTGTCAAACGCCCAAAGGGGGGCGTTATCGCCCACGTTGCGAACCTATTATTTTAATAGAAAAAATGTGAAATAAAAAAATTAAACATTTCGGGATTTGAACCCGCGTACTCCAGACTGCTAGTCGAGTGCCTTCCCCCTCGATCACCAAGGCCGTCTAAAGCTTTGTTATTAAGTATTATTTTGTTTTTTCTATGTATATTTTCAAAAGCTCGGCTGTGGAACGATTTTTGCCGGCCTCTGTGTTTCCTCCTTCCTACAACATGGGTCTCTTCAAGACCATTGTTCATTCCTTCCTCTCCCCAAAAAGACCCTCCACACAGCATCTCAGATGACATAGGCCCTGAGGGATATTTTTTCCACAGGGCATCCTGTGTGGAGTTAATGTAAATATTTTGAAATATATGTTTTTTTTTTTTTTTTATTTATCTAAAGTATGTTTACATTACGTTTTTAGATGCCTGTCTCACTAGGATATACCTGTGTCGAGACATGGTACACCAAATGAATATCATAGTTACAAGAATAATATTTAAGGTAAAATACACCTTCATTTGAATACAATTAAAACAGAAAGATGATTGAAAGTGTGGGTAAATCCCATAAACAGAGTTATCTTATAAATGTAGGAAGAGATGAAGAAAAGTAGTAAATCCTGTCATATCAATTTATTGACTATTTTTTATTTATTTTATATGGGTAAGGGACGTATGTAAATTGATATTTGCACGTTTTATGTTATGTACCTACTCTTTGTATTTTATTTATTTCTTGATTGCCGGTCAGCTCATTGTCTCAGAGCCCATTCTATGCGTTTTATCGTTCAGTGTACACGCCACCCGACCTCTCCCAGCATCCCGCGCAGGTAAAGGGTAAAGCGCTCCACGGTCCATGCTAACACCGTGCTTATATTCATTAATATTATTTCTTTTTCATTATCTTCAGGTAGTCTGGGCATATTATGTTTCCCAGACGGAGTCAGGAGCCGCGTTTCTACAGTATAATGAACCCAGAGAGGTTCTTGCAATCATTTTCACCTGGCTTAGAAAAAAAAAATAATGTTAATACATTTTTTGTACTGAAAATACGTACGAAAATAACTTTTTTTTTTGCTGTGGATCTGTATCACTTTTTAGATTCATTTTTACTACGAATGGGTTTAGATTATGAATAACAAAAAATATGCTTTAGCTAAATTGAAGATTTTCCTTCCGTGTCGTTTGAGTAGAATTAAAATAAAATTTCTAAAAATATTAATATTTAAAAATGGCTGTTTCTTTGTTTGTCTCTTATGCGTTCCTAAACCATTCATAACTTTTGTGAATTGTTGTAGCCGTGAAGGAAGGAACTGTATTTAATGGTGAGCTCTGACGTTATGAAATTATTTCCTTTACCATACATCCGATTGCGATGAAACTTTGGTGAGTCGTTGTGCACACACCCGCCAATGCTTCTATATATGCATTGTTGAGCTCTAGCGTTTGAAATTTGTATAAGAAAATTACAATAAATAGCGCACGATTGTTTGAAGAATGAACGTATTTAGAGGGGCGGGTTCGTTGGAGAGGGGAAGGCGGAGAAGGTGGAAGGGGAAGGTGGTCGGAAATGGGGAAGCATAAAAAAGGACACTCTGGGAGAAATAATTTCTTTCTTTAAGTGCCGTTGCAACGCATGCCGGGTACTCGCTTATTACTTAAATTCACACTTTGAAAATATACATTTTTTTCGAAAGTATTAATAAAAGTATAAAATTTTTAAATTGTTCGCCTTTATACATGTGCTTTATTTAGTTTTTCAATGGAATTTTTGATACCAAAAAAATAGAGTGCAAGTAGCTTATTCGTGTTTCGTAGACGCGGTGAAATTATGAAGATCTCAAAGATATCTTTGAATCTGCAATATATTTAGTTTTATCGTTATTTCGTTGTTTTTACCCAAAAACATATCGTTTTCACAAATGAAGGTAACCTTTGCAATATATACAACACTCCCACATCTGAAAGGTTTTGTTCGCGAGATTGACCTGTCTCGTGAATGACCTAAGGCTCTATTCCTGAAGGACGTGCAGTTCAGTTGAGTTGAGTTAAGTTGTTGAACTTAATGGTTTATGCCAAAAGCTAATCGAGAGCTCAACTAATGCTTTTACGCAAAAACAAACGTTTTTTAAAAGTTTATTAATTTTTCGAATGGTTATTTTTGAATTGCTAAACAAGCATACATTACAAGGAAGTTCATTCGATACTTGAAGGTATAACATACGTAATATATAAATATACATATACCTTAGTTCACCACTCTCTCTACAACTGAAGTGCATGAGTATTACATATGAGCTATGTTACCTTAGTGCCTCAGTACTTGTGCAAGTCATGTTAACACAGACGTCTGGCGTTACCTGGAATTTCACTATCGTACTGGGTCTTGTGCATTTCTTATTTTGTTATTTATAATGTTTAAAACAGACAGAGGGTTAATACAAATAAATAATATATACCAGACTTCCAATAATAGGTATAGGATGGATGAAATTTAGATCCATAACAAGAATCTTGTGTGACCAGAAAATGCCTATAAAGCTTAAAGGAAAGATGTACCAGACTATTGTTAGACCCGCGATAATGTATGGCTCCGAATGCTGGACTATGTACAACTCCTACTCTATGCAACTCGAAACAGCAGAAATGCGAATGCTTAGATGGTCGGCAGGAGTATCACTGAAAGATAGGATTAAAAGTTCACGCATTCGTGGTAGCCTGGGTGTCACAGACATAAACAGTAAGCTGGAGGAACGATAGTCGAGATGGTACGGGCACATAAGACGGAGACCACCAGACCACACAGTGAAGCAGACAATGTCTATGCAGTCAAAGATAGTCATCTAGAGGAAGACCGAAGAACTCTTGGATGACTCAATGCTTCAAAATATTACAGAGAAACGGCCTGGATGAAAGCGATAGGTACGCAGAACTGATGAAGATATAGCCTGAGAACGAAAAGAGCCGACCCCAACAGCCTACCTAGTCAATGAGTTGGGACAGTGCAAGGAAGAAGAAGAAGATATGGGACCGATGATGGGGAGCAAAGTATGATGAGAAGGAATAATCGTCCATCCAGACACTCTTAATTTATTTTCGAAGGAGCACTTTGCAGGCCACATATGACCCGTGGGCCGTCAATTGCCGATCGCTGGGTAAAATTATCACTTCGCTAATTCCAAACCGTGTCGAAATTTATAAATCATCAATCATCTTGTAATGCATCGATATCCCATCAATATATTTCGTAATAATTTGCTAATTATAAATGCAGACTGTAATATAGGTACTAATAGCATAATAGTTCATTAATACTGTTGCATACAAGATAACACAATATTTATATAATTAACACAACAAATATTATTAGATTGACAGAACCTACGAAGCTGAGTTGATAATTACCAGTCCTTAAGTAGGTGGAATTAATTTCAATTGATAATTAAATAATTATAACAAATAACGTACACTTAACATTAATTAAAATATAAGTATTAGAATACTTAGTCTGCTAATGCTCTTCGGTTAAAAAAATACTCTTCTGAAGTAAATATAACTAAAATGTAAACGGTCTCCGTTTTGTGCGGTAGGTACTTCGTAGAATAAAATGTAAAATAATTTTTAAACTTGGTAACAATATTATAATAAATAAAGCCTACAATTATCCTACTCCTGATACTCTGCATTTGTCTTATTCTCTCGAAGTTTAGTTTTCTGAAAGTTTCACTTCTACCGCGTGTGAATTGCACACTCTTATTTCTAAAACAGCAGAGTAAAAATTGTACATTTATGTGTTGATTTTGAGCATGTGAAGTGTAAACAAAACGTAAAATACGAACATACGTGTAATATTATTGTGGTATATAGGATTATGCATGTAATTTTAACATCCTCCAACAGATGTCGTTAGTGTAGATAATTATATGTAGTATTTAGATGTGTCAACAGATGTCAGTTAAGTAGTACCTTAGAAGAGTGTCGACTATCGTAGTTCGTGTCTAATGCACGAACGGTTATGGAAATAGCCGGTGATTCATGATGAGTTGGGCTCCCACAGTGTTTGGTTTCCCAACTCCAGAATAACTTAGAGCTTCCTATAATAAATCTAAAATTATTATAATGTTTAAGTTTTCATTTAAAAAAGTATCTACATACATACAGCAATTTTAGCATTTTAGTAATCTGTTTGGGATTCTCAGCAAAGCTTTGGTTAGTTGTTGGATCAGCTCGGCCTAATGGAAATGTAAAAGCATTTCCGCATATCGCGCATTCTGAGGGCCAAACTGCACACGTTTTCAAAAGTAATCCGTCAGTTTCCGCTAGTAGCGCTTTATGGTTTCCAATCCGATGCACCTCTATGGCTGTGTGAACCAGGCCTTTGTTCCATGGCTTCATCCCCGCCAACCCCAATTCCTCCCCTCCCTTTATCCCATCCCGTACGGGGAGGGTTTTGTACACCGGATGGTACTACACGTACTAAATTGTATTGAGATGTGTTCGCTTGATTTATACTACTTGTGGTGTATGGGTTAGTCAGGTAATGTCAACAGCCTTCAATGGATATCGTTAGTTTTGTTGTTTTGTGGTATGTCAACAGATGTCAGTTAAGTATTATGTTAGAAGAGTGTTATCTATCGTCGTTCGAGCCTAATGTAGTAGTAGTTCGTTTACATTTTTTACTCCAAATAAAAAAAACACATCAAAAAGTCGCCGCAGACTTTTACTCTGAATAATGTCAGGAATCGCGTCCCTTCACACCCTTTAGTCCCTGCAGAAAATGATTACCTGTCATCTTTGGGGATGCTCTGTGGAGGGTATTTTTAAGAAAGGAAGGAGGTCCTGGGAACGAAAAGGGTGTGAGGGGTGGGTAGGAATCTAAGGGTCCGTGTGTCCAGGAGTGTCGGACGAATGAATCCATGCCTCCCATTGCGGTGCAAGGTAATGTTCCGAGAGGGCCCTGCTGGAAAATTCAAAAGGTCACCCTCAAACAGTCTCTCTTATAGCATACGCATCCGCTGCCAAGACCCGGACAAACCTCACCCCATGAACCCGGGCACCACTGTTAAGTCACTAAACGTAGCAAACCACTCGGGGTGACCTATGGCAGAGGTGTTGGTTATCCATCAAATGGTTCTCGGGCGGCGGTACCCACACCCGCCTCCCAAATTGTAATGAAAATAAATAAATGATTTTCACTACATTCAGAATAATTGACATGTTTCAAAACCAATGGTTTCTTTATCACATTCACAAAGCACTCTTTTTATGGTGAATTGCCTATTTCAAAATAAAAATAAAAATAATTATTTAGCTTATTATAAATTATATCCGATGGAAATAATAAAATTAATTAGTTTATTATCTATAAGCTTACAAAGTTAATGTTATAATTTATAACTTCTGGTGCCCTATTTCTTGTTTTTATTTTTATTGTTTATCTAATTTAATGTGTTTCCTTCATTTCAGGTAAGCAAATTGAACTTTTATCTTCTTACCCTCAAGAAAATAGCACTGGAAAATCGAATCTATGTGAGTTTTTTTTATTCTAAATTTTTGGTTTTTTTAAATATATTTTATAATTTGTATACTGAGCAGGCAATTTGAACAATTTTGGAGGGTCCTAACTTCTAAAAGAAATAACTTAATAAAAAATCAAAACGCACAGACACTAGTCAATATCTACATTTTATTAAAAAAAATCTTTAGTGAATACGTTTGTACAGACTAAACGCCGCTCGGTTTCCTCAATGAGGTGTTAGCTCTTTAGTTTAATAATTTAGACACGTTTATCATAAAACCCTTGTCAGATGCCAACTAGAGTATAACTCTACGTTATGGTCTCCCTTTTACAATATTCACAAATTGACAGCATTGAAAAGATTCAACATAAGTTTCTGGGGTATATTTATTTATTTAAAATTTACGGCACAAAGTGCCATTTACAAATATGTTTTTATTAAATATTTTTTAACAGTCGTAGTACATATTTTTTTTTTTTTAAATTACACAACAATAGAAAAAAAGGATATTAATAGAACAACTTGATGAAAGCAAAAAGAAACACAATAAAATAAACAAAAAATGTCATGTAGTGACCTCATTAAAATATGTTTGGCTGAAATGTTTGATCAGTACAGCCTTGTATTTCAGTTGGGAAATATTAAAAATATCAGCCACATTGGCATAAAAATTACCAATTGTATGTAATCTATTTATTACAGAATTGTAGCCTGAGACCGACTTATAATTGTCACAATAATACATACTAGGGAACCTTGATCTAATGGTAGGTACATGAAAGTGAATCAACTTTATTATATCAGGGCTATCCAACTGATAGTTTACAATTTTATATAAAAATATTAGATCAAAAAATTTTCTTCTGTCGCTTAACTTCAACAATTTCAATGAATTTAATAAAAAATCATAATTTATTGATTCTGAAGGAATTCCAAGTCTAAAATTAATACACCTCAAAAATTTGCGTTGGACTCTTTCAATTATATTAATGTGATTATTAAAGACAGGTGACCAAATTGTAGAATTATATTCTAGAATGCTTCTAACGAGAGATGTGAACAGAATTTTTAATGTGTGAATATTTTTAAAATCTTTGGAAATCCTTAATATAAAACCTAACATTTTCATAGCCCTATTTGCTATAGAAGTTACATGAGATACAAAACAGAGTTTCTGGTCAAAAATGATGCCTAGGTCAAGTATTTCGTCTACAGAGATTAAGTCAACATTAGAGAGTGCATAATTATATATTATTGGATGTTTAATTATAAAATAAACTATAAATTGCATATTCCTGTACACAAAATTGATTATAATCACCTACTGTATAAAATGTCCCTATTAAAACTTTCATAAAGAAGAATAAACATCGATTACATAAAATATTGCATTACAAAATTGACTGTCCTGAGTTTCGAGAGACTTCACAGTCTCGGAATTAATATTCTGATTTGGGAGATATATAAATAACTTTAAAATATAAAATATATATAATAATATATCTTAAAAATAACTAGTATAAACAGTGATTATTCCAATTCTTATATTATGCCTATTATGCCTATTTTAAAGATACCCACCCACCAATACCGCACCGCCCCGCGCCTCGCTTGGAAGTGACTAGGAAGCTCGACAAAATGAGTTCCGTGAAACGAAAGAGTTGTTTCAATTGAAGAAAAAAGTCCTATATTACACCATTTAGAAGCCGGTAAATCAAATGTAACCCTCGCGAAGGAGTTCGGCGTGTCTCATTCTATAATATCCCTGTTTAATGCCAATCTTTTGAAATGTAAACGTGTCAGGACATTATCTCGAGAACAAATAGATCATGCTTTGTTACAGTGTAAAACTATGATTTCGGTATTCCCAATGCTGTGCGAAGTTCGTACTATCAAACAAAAATTGGCCAAAAACAAACTCAAATTTCAGACTTTCTACTTTAGCAACTACATATTTACTTGCATAGAACGTAGGCACATTGTATCTTTTCGGATTACAATACATTATGTATGTTTGTTATGTGGAATTTTTAAGTACTATGCTTATTTCCTGCCAATATACCAACAGTGAAACTGTGCTAGGGATATTGGCGATATTGCAAACTTATCGATTTCACCATACTAGAGCCCCTGGTATGTATGACATTTCAAAAAATAGACTCACCGTTCTCAAACGCCGACAATTCTTGGTAGAACGGCACGTCCACCCACAGCTCACTGTGGTAGCCGCCCTCCGGAGAAGAGTTCGCCACGCTGGAGTTCCCCACCCCGCGATGTCCCAGGTAACGGCTCCGGAGATGCCGCCCGGATTGGTGCAGCAGGCGGAATTGGAAGATTGGGAACCGTTGACTGGGTCTGTGCCGGAGTGGACATTCACGGTGGTGGGACGGGTCTTGGCAACGGTGAAGGTGTCCCTTGTGAAAAGGGACACGGTATTCTCTCCGGAGATGGAATTCTGAAAACATATACATAAATCATATGAATCGTTCTCATTCACGCGTGAAACAGTAAGTACAGTAAATAAATAAACAATAAAATTAGAACTCTGTACATTATGCACTGCATAATGCACAGAGCGCTGATCTAACCAACTCTCATTGTAACAGTGGAATGCTGTCGGAGAAAAAACAATAATATTGTATCAAGCATATAAATATGATAACTTACTTTTGTTTAGTTTTTCTTGCAAGTGCGGTAGGGAGCAAAATGCGCGCCGCCTGCTTCTTAAATTTTCGGCTTTCCAGCTCTAGTCGGAAGGAAGCAGACAGGGCCCTAACAGCCTTTACACTATCCTCTCGCACCAGTAGCAAAGCAGGGTCACTGTTAAAATAAATAAAAATATATGATGAGTTCAACGGCCACAGCAAAGTACTTTCATAAAAAAACATTAAAAAATACTCACACTCCAGACCGAGCAGGCAATGCAGCTCTGCGTTGACTCCCACGTCCACGTGCAGTTAGTCCGGCACCAGCTGGTACTCCTTCTGCACCTCTTCCTCTGCCTCCTCTTCCAGTCAGCACTACTATATATATTTTAAATTGAAAACACTTCATATACTTAAATGTTCAAATTTTGTATACTGCACTAATATAAAATACGAAAAAATTTATTTAAACCTGGTTCGTGGAGTGCTCCCTTCTTTCCCTGGACGATTGCTGTTTCTGCACAAATTTGGTAAAAGAAAATCAATTAATTAATTAGTATACAACGAAACAACTAAATTTTTATTGTGTGACGGAAGCTTTATGCCAATATTGACTACGAAAGTTGTCGCTTTTTTGACATATGACATAAATAATTGGATAAGCAAATATCTGCATTAATAATGAACCAATCCATATAAAACTTATATTTATCTCTTTGTTATGAATCACTCTGATTAAATAACTATATTTCAAATACACAAAAGCAGTAATTATTAATATTTTTGCAAATCAAAAACGATGACATTTTCAGTTGATGCATTTTTACAAAAAAACTTCCACCGAAACAATATATTAGGAACAAACAAATTAAAAACACATTTAAAAGATAGATTATTCAATCACAATTGCACTGATATATAATTATATGTTAAAAACCCAATAAATGAATTACTTACGGCATTTTAAGCAGAGACCAAAATCCGTTGAAACATTGAAAACTTGTAAGTTGATTTCTGACAGGACGCTATTAAAAACCCGCCAAAACTTGTTATAGCATACTTCAAAGACAATCAATAAGGTCATAGACTGAAAGAATATTTTATCAACTATTCGATAATATAAATAGCTGGCCATGTAAAGGTTTTAAATAATTACAATAAATGTTTTACGAATGGTAGAAAAATCGGTCCGTTTTTGGACCGACATCAATCGGAGAAAAATTAAAGTGGTCGATTTTTCGACCGAAATCGTTCCAGTGGTTATATAACTACACACAAATATGTAGACGTGCATAATTTTTGCAATTTTATTGTATGCTTTTGTTGTAACATTTTTTTCATTGTGTTATATTTTCTTTATTGTTTTAGTTTTGAATTATTTAAAATAACTGAGATACTATAAGCTAGAATAAAAGCCCATTAGGGCTTGTAATAAATTAATAAAAAATAAATACGCGCCACCGACAAATTGCATCAGTCACACAGAGTATTTAATCCCACATTCAGATCTCCAAAGCAGCATCCTTCAAAGGATAAAATCCTTCATTTATCCTCCAATAAAATACCATCCTATCACGGCTGTTAATGATTGCCTCCCATAGTAACGTCCATACAGAAATGATACGGTTAATTGAATCCGAGTATACCCCGCCGGGATTCGATATCGGACCATGAAAATAATTTTGATGATGTGATATTAAAATAATTAAATAATCTCTTCACGCGGGGTTCGGAAGATGCGGAGTCATCTTCTTTTAACAGTGGCGTAATGATCACCAGGCAACTTGAGCAACTGCCAAGGCCAAAACTGAAAGGTCTTTTTGTATTTAAAAAAATTAAATTAAACTAAGATTTTTGTACACATTTAGTTTATTTTTCGTCCGACTCGTGCATTTCTGTGTTATTTAATAATGTTACGTTGACGATATAGATATTAAATTTTCGTTATTTATTTTTGGGGTGTTATGCCGCGTTGCGCTACCTCCTTCTTTAGCCGACGTTTCAGACAGCGTTGCAATTTCGAAAGCGAAAATGATTTTGGCCGTGAAAATCTAAAAACGTACCTACCAGATATTAAATTGTATACTCATGTTTATATTATATCATTTGTGTTTGTGAATCTTTTCTGAAGCAGCGGAAGCGTGAAATTTGTATACCCTTTTCGGTCTAGAATTTAGTTCAGATCAATTATGATTTTTTTAACCCATATTTTTATTTCCATCGTGGGCTATGAGCTTTGAAATATTCATTTAACAACTGTCAAATTTTAATAATGACGGGTTGTTTCACAAAATTTGACAATTGATCAAATTTCAAAGTTAAAATTTAAGTTCTGTGACAGTTCTATTAAAGTAATGTTATTGTTTAACCACAATTCGGTTGTTTCACAGTACTTGGATAATAACAGAACTTGTATTGGACGTTCACAGATCTTGAATTTTAACTTTTTTAAAACTATCAATGTTTTGTTGGAAAAGTAGGTTTTTTTATTTGTCTATGTAAAGTTAGATTATAACTGTTTTTGTGAAACTTGTCTCACTAGGATATGCCTGTGTCGAGACAGACATAAATGCTTACAAACATAAATAATACATAAATACTAAGGATAAATAATTTTTCACAATCTTTCTTTGAGGTTGATAGATTAATTTTCCAGTAAAAACAAAAAGGAAGATAATAATAAGGGTAGATCCTTCAGAGAGAATAGTATAACAGAAACAAAACGTAGAAAGAAAATATGAAATAACATAGATATTGTAATAGTAATTGTAGAGGTTAGGTTTGACAAGATTGTATTGTTTAGGGTGGTAAGTAAATGAATACTCACATCTACGTGTATTAAGGTTTACAGAAGTTTGCAATAGTGGGACGATCTATTTTAGCAATCCAATTCTTTATTTCGTGTTAATTTGGTCAATTTTGCCCAATCGTAGCTGTGAGCTTGAAAGTGTGCTGTGAAAGTGAAAAGTGTTTGTGTGAAAGTTACTATGTTATTTTTAATATCTCCTTTAATAAAGTGTTTTTGGAGACCATTTTGCCCGTGGTTCA
This sequence comes from Limnephilus lunatus, assembly GCA_917563855.2. NCBI lineage: Eukaryota > Metazoa > Arthropoda > Insecta > Trichoptera > Limnephilidae > Limnephilus > Limnephilus lunatus. Next base: position 1,900,295 of record OU830593.1, on the reverse strand, counting down.
CTTTGTGGTTACCCCACTGTCCTGTCTGTCTCAACTATTTTTTCTATAAAGTAGTTTCTCTTTGAAGTGAACCTTCTTCTTCCTTTTGTTCTTCTGTTTCTTTATATCCTTTTAAAGTTGCATCAAAGGGAGACAGGATTGCAGGATTTTCTCTATAAAGCCGTCTGTTAGGAGCCTGGATCCTATTAATAGTTCACGGTAAAGTGCTCTGGTTTGAGCTACTTAAGTTAGTTTATTTTTATTTTTTATTAAGTACAGTAATGCATCGGTCTGTTCTAATAAAGAAGAGGTAACTTAAGCCCGGGTTAAAGAATAAACATTGAAAGTAGTGGCGGGTCTTATGACGTATGCGTTTTATCCACTGTAGCATTTTTTGCCACATATTGACCAATTTGCAAACACCCCGGAGCGTTCGCCGGCCAAAATGTGGCAAATTTGAAGAGATATTTTAAAACATTTATTGGAATTATTTCAAAAGTTCGCGCACGTTGTATACTTCGATTAATCACAAATGTAACTTTTGAATAAGAGATGTCTCGCATCCTTGATAAACTCAAAGCATGCATAAAAAATAACACTCTATTGAATGCCACATGTTTAACTACTAACTTAATATTTCATTGATTTCTGTATTTTTATTTTTAATTTTTAGTTCACCACATTTTCTCTCATACCTTTAGCAGTTCGAATTCAAATAAAATCACTTCCTGAAAGATATTATCGATATTTATCAAAATTTAAATGTAAACCCTTGAAAAATTTCATTTAAAACTTTTTGTAGATTTAAGTAAGAAGATGCACTTTATCAGAATTGTTTATATCAGCTACAGGTATTGTTGTGTATTTTTGTATCATGGTTCTAAATTTCTATTTGTCGTTATTTTATTAGTCAATGACATACATATTATTATCACTGTCATTTATGAATTTATACAGACTGTTTATAACGCTAATAAATAAAATAAAATCTCTTATGAATTATCAGTTATTGACATTTCGCGAACCGAAATAGTTGAAATGTAATTATTATTGTAGAAAGCAATCACTTTGTGGTTTGACATATTTAATAAAATAAAATACTGTTTTGTTTAAAACCACGAGTTTTATTAATTTTTTGAACCGACCGGTTTCGTTTTACTCAAGCATCATCAGGGTACAAATTAATACAGTATTAATTGGTACCCTGATGAAGCTTGAGTAAAGCGAAACCGGTCGGTTCAAAAAATTAATAAAACTCGTGGTTTTAAACAAAACAGTATTTTATTTTATTGAAACATAATTTCTTACAATCATTGATTATTGTACATTTTAAAAAAGCATACTCGAATTTCAAATTATATATTTGATTATGAAATAATCTATAATCTGCATAGAAGTTTCTGGACGCAATTTCTAAACCTTCACAATTATTTCACAGATCCCAATATAATTTCCATCGTGATATTTCTGTTTAACTTTTCAAAAATTAGTCAGATGCCATACTTTTACATTCATAAAAAAAACACTTGGGCGACGCCGGGTAGTAATTCTTGGTAATTATTATTTTATTTATTATTAGCGTCCATTTCATCTCTAATTAAATTGAAATAGGTGAAGTGAGAAAAAATCAATTTTTAAATAAATCATATCCTTTTTTATTGAAAAATAACTTAAAGGGTATAAATTGGAATGTATTATTACTCTTAAAAGGTTGAGAATCTCTTGCGGTTTCGATTGCATCGACAAGCCGTTTTATGGTTGCCTGTCAGATTCAATTGTGTTTCGGCGTTTGAGAACCGATCCAAATGATAAACTTTCGATAAAGATTCGAACCCAAACCTGATTTTCTGAAAGCTTTTCTTGTATGCGCTTTATTCTTACATGACAACGTTATATTTCTGGTTGCGCAGTTAAAGTTAAGGCGACCAACACATACATAATACTGAGTATGCGTGTAATTGGCGCATATTTATAGGCTTTCGATAGTGATATGTCCTTGCGAAATATCACTGAGAAACAGCCTTTTGTCTTGATCACGCCTATTTATTGCTTTTTTGTGAAAAAGAGACAACAAGCATTAACGTTGATTTATATTATTTCAAAATAATATATATTTTTTTAATTTTACTGGTTTTTCTTTTCTGCAGTTGAATAACAACTTTATAACATGATGTATGCACGCAAGACATTTTTAGTAAATGATTCTGAGCTGGCCTCCTAGCACGGTCGATCGATAATAATTGATGGGATAACTTTCTGTAACTTCTCATCGTTCCTTAGGACAATTGAAGATCGCTGACGTACAACCAACAGTGAAGTAGAATATATTAGTTATTTTGAACTGTCACTTCTTCGTTGGCGATCTGCAGTCATGCTAGGGAACGATGAGAAGTTACCGAAGGTTATTTATTTATGTATATAATACATTTTACATATATTTGATATTTCCATGGATAAGATTTATTAAATCAACATACTAGGCGAATGTCTGTTTCATGGTGATTAATTAAGGATAATAACTTTGAGTGTAGTCTAGTGTAAACACATGGTTAAATTGGTAAAGTTATTATAAAAAATAGAAACGAGAAAAAGAAGTGCGTAAAACAAACATGTAAATAAAATAAATCTGTTAACATATGGTACTAGTATGTAATGATGTTGGAAATTTATATCTTTATCTGAGTATATGAAACAAGTTGTAAACACTGTCATAGTCACTCATCAGAAGGTCAGTAATCGCCTTTCTGAAAGTGAGATATTTGGCTTTAGACTTTATTTCATCAATCCTTTTACGGTGCTCCAGATTTTATGTCCGGGTTAAATCTTTCCCAAATGAAAGACTAAACCCTTCCACACACTTTTCCACAAATGAATATCTAGTAAATTCACACAATGTAAGTGCACTATATAAGTATCTATAATAAATACAGAACAATACAAGAACAATACGTCAATCCACCAGAAACATAATGGGAAAATGTTTCACCGACTCCAGATATTTTCATATCAGAGGGCACGGCTCTGATGAAATCCTAACTGGTCCGATAAATCCTACTGATCCCTCAATATAAATATTTAAAAAAATCTTTCGTAATCCTACATGTATTTAAAATGACCGACTTTTGCATTTTTATGTACAAATTTTTTGACAAATCTAATACGCCTAAATTTTGAATGAGAGAGCTAGGTATAATGCCAGTAGCCGAAATAACAAATGGTAATATTTTTATAGTAGAATGCCAAATTCTTTTAATCTCATTTTCTAAATCTGTATATTTTCTTATTTTTTCAGAAACAGTTTTCTGAATATTACAAGAATTTGGAATAGCGACATCAATGATATAAGTTATTTTTTTAATTTTGTCATGTAAAACTATATCGGGTCTATTATGACTAATTTTTCTGTCTGTCAGAATAGTTTTATCATAATAAATTTTATAAAATTCATTTTCTAAAAATGAATTTGGTTCATATTCATAATATGGTACATTACGGCAGTCAATCAAGTTATGTTTAATTACCAAACTTTGGTGAATTATTTTTAAAACTTGATTGTGCCTAAATGTATACTCGGACGGCGCTAATACAGAACATCCCGATATAATATGTTCTATAGTTTCCGGAAAAGCCAAACATTTTCTATATAAATCATCAATTTGATTTGCATCTTTGATGATATGCTTCCTATATTTTTTAGTATTAATGACTCTATCTTGTATGGCAAGCATAAAGCCTTCTATTTCTGCGCTCAACTCTATTATTATTATTATTATTATCCTATCAATCCTTATAGATCGACCGTGCTAGAGGACCTGGTGTGTTTTTTTTAAATCTACAGTATATTCCAAGATTGATGAAAATTTACACACGTAACCTTCAAAACAGAAAAAATGTCACTGTCTGCATGAGATTTCCAAAAACCACTCCGACCCTATTTTCCCACCCCTTCAATCAGAATTTTGATTATTATTCATGAAATGTTGTATACTTGACGTAGAGAAAATTAGAGGAAAATTACTGCCTAGATCTGATTTTGAAAAATTCTGTATAAAGCCCGGGCAACTTCCCGGGGAACTTCACCGAGTTAAAAATATATCGCTATGCTATAATATATATTACGGTGCTCCAGATTTTATGTCCGGGTTGAATCTTTCCCAAATGAAAGACTAAACCCTTCCACACACTTTTCCACAAATGAATATCTAGTAAATTAACGCAATGTAAGTGCACTATATAAGAATAAAACAATACAAGAACAATACGTCAATCCACCAGAAACATAATGGGAAAATATTTCACCGACTCCAGATATTTTCATATCAGAGGGTTCGTTCGGCTCTGATGAAATCCTAACTGGTCCGATAAATCCTACTGATCCCTCAATATAAATATTTAAAAAATCTTTCGTAATCCTACATGTATTTAAAATGACCGACTTTTGCATTTTTATGTACAAATTTTTTGACAAATCTAATACGCCTAAATTTTGAATGAGAGAGCTAGGTATAATGCCAGTAGCCGAAATAACAAATGGTAATATTTTTATAGTCTGAGAATGCCAAATTCTTTTAATTTCATTTCCTAAATCTGTATATTTTCTTATTTTTTCAGAAACAGTTTTCTGAATATTACAAGAATTTGGAATAGCGACATCAATGATATAAGTTATTTTTTTAATTTTGTCATGTAAAACTATATCGGGTCTATTATGACTAATTTTTCTGTCTGTCAGAATAGTTTTATCATAATAAATTTTATAAAATTCATTTTCTAAAAATGAATTTGGTTCATATTCATAATATGGTACATTACGGCAGTCAATCAAGTTATGTTTAATTACCAAACTTTGGTGAATTATTTTTAAAACTTGATTGTGCCTAAATGTATACTCGGACGGCGCTAATACAGAACATCCCGATATAATATGTTCTATAGTTTCCGGAAAAGCCAAACATTTTCTATATAAATCATCAATTTGATTTGCATCTTTGATGATATGCTTCCTATATTTTTTAGTATTAATGACTCTATCTTGTATGGCAAGCATAAAGCCTTCTATTTCTGCGCTCAACTCTATTATTATTATTATTATTATCCTATCAATCCTTATAGATCGACCGTGCTAGAGGACCTGGTGTGTTTTTTTTAAATCTACAGTATATTCCAAGATTGATGAAAATTTACACACGTAACCTTCAAAACAGAAAAAATGTCACTGTCTGCATGAGATTTCCAAAAACCACTCCGACCCTATTTTCCCACCCCTTCAATCAGAATTTTGATTATTATTCATGAAATGTTGTATACTTGACGTAGAGAAAATTAGAGGAAAATTACTGCCTAGATCTGATTTTGAAAAATTCTGTATAAAGCCCGGGCAACTTCCCGGGGAACTTCACCGAGTTAAAAATATATCCAAGTTTCCTTTAAACCACGTACACGTTAAAAATAGGTTCTATTAGTTTTGTAATGTATTTTCTCATTAAACTTAAGTCAATATCGGGACATAAAAAAACTATGTATTTCTGTTGACTCTGTATTTTAGAAGAGAAAGCTCCTTTAAAACGAAGCTGTTCTTTGTTTACCTGTTATGTAAATAAATCTACTTTGAAAAGGTAGAAATGGGTTATCATCATATACAGAATTTCTGAAATAATTTTGGATTTTGTGGTGTTCTATTAATTTTTCTGATTAGCAATACAATTTTGAAGATTGGGAGTTTTCAATAATACTTCACTACTAGCAGTAAAAAACCCGATCCGTAGATTTTTGCTGCTAGGCCCTGCGGGCGGCTTTGATTTGGCTTCGCCCAGTTTAAGTGTGAATGACCGTTTAATAAATTCGATAGGAACCGGTTCCAAAAATTGCCGGTTCCTCGGATACAATTAAAGTTAGTCACCGGGACAAAGCACGGGTAAGCCACCCAGTGAGACTAACATTACTGGATTGTAAATGTAAATATTGTATCAAAATTAACCGCGACAGGTAATGATGTCATATGTAATATATATGCGCGTGGTATTATTATTCACAAATGTCAGTTCCAATAATAAGCATGTTATCATCAATCTCTCAATATCCGGAAAGATTCACGAAGTTACAGATCCAATAATATTTATACTTGCCAGCGGCAGATCCTCATGCGATCTGTTAATGTAAGTGGCGCCATCTTTTGGCATTATTGGCTACTTGTTTAAATTTCGGATCTATTATAAAAGTTACTTTTTAACAAACTTCAAGTACGAAGATGGTTTTGCATAAGGCGCGGAGTCATAGATGTATTCGTAGTCAGATTCTTAAATTCCAACCATACAGACAGACGTAAGCCTATTAATAGCGTTCAATGGTTTGAATTCGGATCTATTATAAAAGTAGCTTTTTAACAAACTTCAAGTACGAAGATGGTTCTGCAGAAGGCACGGCATCAGAGATATATTCGTAGTCGGATTCTTAAATTCCAACCATACAGACGTAAGCCTATTAATAACGTCCAATTGGTTTGATGTGCCTTAATTTAGTGAATATAATGGGGTATGTTGGCTTCTAATTACAATAATTAAGGGTACCCCTCACCCCTTACCTCTTACCCATCTGGTGCCTAGTTTCCACTGTTCAATCAATATTCAGTGTATATTGTGTATTGAACATTGAACAGTGTAAATTATTACCAAATTAGCACAGTAATACTATCAGACCATCACTCACAAAGGAACTAGATTAATAATCCTCGACAGTTCTCGGAAGTCGGTTATTAATTACATATAATTCGTACATTAGTATTTACTATGTAGTGTTAACAGTATAATTATGTCGTACTGAATAGTTCATTGTACAGAGTATTAATGGACGTACTTGAATGTGATTGAACAGTGATTCCTGACACCATTTGGAGTAAAAAATGTAATTGAAATTTTGGTCTTCGGTGGCTTTTTTCTTCAAACCCAAAAAAAAATATTATTTGTCATCACTGATCACTCAGCCGAATAATCGTACAAACCCTCACCCGACCCTACCTGCCCAACACCTACAGGGTTTTTTTAACGTTTTAAACCCCCGCATTCCGCATATCTACCAATTTATTACATATTTTCCATAAATACTTTTAGTTTCAAAGCTCTTGTAAAAGTTTTAAATATATGTTAGTCTTGAAGATATTTTATATCTATACATTTCCCATGCTGAAACAGCAATTATATGAAATTCCCTTAATAGAAAAAAATCGCAAAGTATGCTTTGAAAATTATTATAAACACGTTTTTTCAGTTATTTTACAAGTTATATGTATGAAAAAATTCAGTGTTTCTTTAAATGCTATTTTCGACAATCCCCACGAGATATTTGTTCTATTTTAAACGAGTCATGTTTTATTAAACATTTTCACAATTTTCGCTTAAATATTATCGTTTTTAATTTTAGCGCGCTCTCTCTAACATTTGACGGAAAAGCGACATGGAGACACATTTTAAATATTTGTAACACGTTCTTCAGAATTAATTAAAATGAACGCGGTGGAAATGTCTAATCTCCAGGCCTGCTAGGGTGAATTCCACCGTGCGTTCGTCCAATACGCCGTGCAGCGGGCGCATATTTGTTTACAAGCTTTCTTCACTTACGTCGTTAAGATTCCCACATTATTTGTCGTCTTATTTTCTTTTATAGGGCAAATTCGACAGGTGGTCCGTCCAATACACGGTTCGCCAGTCGCAATCTGTATACCTACACGGTTTCTTTACTTACTTCGTTAAGATTCTGAATATATTTTAGGGTATATTGTCGTCTTAAATATTATAGTTTTTAATATTAGCGCGCTCTCTCTAACATTTGTATTTACATATCTCTCCATCTTCTTCTTTTTGAGCGGGTTCACCGCGCCTTAGTATTCATTCTAATTATCCATTTTAACTCAATAAACCAACTAGTAATTACTCTAACCCTAACCTATAACTTATTTGTAAGATACCCAACACATCCTATTACTGGAAATTAAGAGACATAATGAATAACTCTTGATCGCTGTTGGAGAATTGAGCCCCTGGTCTTGGTTGGGGTGGATTAGTGCAATCAGTATAATGGCGTCTTCTCGGAACGCGACCGCAATCCGTCAGCCTCACAAGTCACGCCGCCATTCGGCATTCACAGTGCTGAGTGCAGCATTCGTCAAATCAACTCATAACTGCACGTAAACGTCGGCTAATTATTACTAGAGCTAATTACGACTAATCTAACCTAACCTGGCCTAACCTTGCGTGCGGCGGGTACTAATTGGCATCTCTCTAAAGCTAAAGGGAGGCAGCGAGCAGCAGGTAGCAGCCGGTAGGAGGGTTAAATACTTCTAGGAAATTGTAGATACTGTTGTTGATTGTACACTCCAATCAAATAATAAGAAATTACACTATTTATCTTAATGCAGCTGTGCTTAGCGGGATGCCTTCGTTAATGAAGCGAAATGAATTCATTTTATATTTACCTCCCACACACGAGAGGGCTGATCATGTCTTTACTACGTTTTTGCTTAAGTTCTGTTTCAATATGGTGGCCAATTTATTGTTTCAGAAAATATTATTTTTTCAAATGGGAAATCTTCGTATTTATTTATTTTTACATTAGCTCCACACAGGAGGCCCTGCTGAAAAAAAATCCCAGCAAGTCAAGGTCATCTTTGGGGATGTTATGTGGAAAAGAGAGAAAGTTCTGGGAAGGAAAGGGGTACATGACCCCACTACCTTCGAGGGATGGGTAGTAATCTGGAGTTCTGCGCCTGTCTCAACACAGGTATACCCTAGCGAGACAGGCATCGAATAATATATTGTAAACATCATGTATATAGATCAATAAAAAAATAAAAATAAATGTGTCCAGTAGTGACGGACGTACGAATCCATTTCTCCCACTTCGGTGCAAGGCGATGTGGTCGAGAGAGTCCGGCTGAGAAGGTCTAGGTTAGGTTAGGTTGAGGTCACCACTTTTTCTTTCTTCAAAACCCTTTTTCTTTTCTTCCGCATGCTGTCACTGGTCACTCAGCCGAGTAATCGCCCAATCTCTTACCCTGCCCCCAACTGTCCAACACCTACTATTTTTTTAGGTACTTTATCGATTGTCCGAATTCTCCAAACATGCACTTCCACAGAAAATGTCACATGAATCCAAAGCAAATCCGAGTTCTAGATTCATTAAACCGGAGTTACAGACAGATGTACACACAGTGTGGACTTACTAAGCATATCTTCATCAAAGAGATTACCTACCTAATCAGTTGTAACAACGATTCTTGGAAAGTTCAACAACAATCCAACCCCTTCGCCTGTGACCTTCTCAGATGTTCTGAGATATGGCATTTCCGAGTGGCATCTGAATGCGTCCAATATGAGGCTTTGTCCAGATCCAGAGATGGGTTACACAATACAAAGCCTGCCGACTGGTCCACTAACTATACTCGCCTCTTAGAATCAGATTGTAGGATGCTGTGCGATGTACCAACTACATAGAAATGCCAGGAACATAGAATGCGGAGAAGATAGATGATAAAAAGTCCTGTTTTAGGCAACACAAGACGTGACCTTTGTACCTTAAATAATATCAAGAATTAAATAAAAGTAGTGGAGAAAAATCTGTAATTGATGGGATGGGATTATACCTATAGTGACACTAGGATGGGTTGTTTCAATAAAATTGATGAATTCATCAAATATTTTAAGTTAATTTTCACGTTCTGTGGAGGTTCTATTCAAGGTCTTTTATTATACTAGTTGCTGCATGAAACTGAAATAATCAAAGAACGTGATTTAGGTTAGGTTTGGTTTTACTAGATAATTATTTTGTTGGGGGATGTTCTGTCCGTAGGATATTTTGTCGGGGATATTATGTCGCGGGATGAAAATGCGCGAAACCTTTTGCATTCGGGGCGATAAAAAATACTGCATTCATGGGCAGATGATTGATTTCGTGGACCTGCCCGCAACCTAGGAGTCCAATGGTCGTGTTTAAGTTGGCTAGGTACCAGTGGCGTACCGTGGGGGGGGCGGGGGGGGCGGCCCGCCCCGGGCGGCACTTTTGGGGGGGCGGCAAAATTTCACAATCAATAATCATCTTGTAAAAATTTGGATTGGGGAAGTCGCGGGTTCTATTCTCGCGTCAGGACTTAAAAGTTTTTTCTAGTTTATAGTTTCTTAACATCTTTCTTAAGTTTTATATACTGTTAAAATCAAAATATTAATGACAGACGTTTTGTTTTTATTTCTAACACATACATTATTTTTAAATAAAAATGTAAATGGCAACAGTATCATTTTAGCTCTAATTGATAGTCGATTTGTGTTTTATATTCGTGAAGCTTTGTGCGCCCTGCTGAAAGCGCACAAAAAATTACACTTATACGGTTTTCTTCCACGTATATATCACGGTGATATATTTTTAATTTATTATCACAGAAAAGTTAAATAGCTGACAGGTGTGTGCAGACTTATTCGAATTGCAGTTATAAAATTCTAGATGCACATTATCTATGTGCTGCCAGAATCAAAGAAAAACCATTTTTATGTTCTTAGTGAAGTTTTAATTCACCACATACATATTTAATTAAAAGCAGTTTTGTGTTCAAAATGTATAATTCCAGTTGTGGATTCATCTGACGACACATTTCGAAGGAAAACATTATATTATTTAAAGTGCTTTATAAAATTCTTGCAGACAATTTATGTGCCGCCAGAATCAAAGAAAAAACATTTTCATGTTCCGAGTGTAGTCTTAATTCACCGCTTAGAGATTTAATTAAAACCCCTTTTGTGTTCAGAATGTAAAATTCCAGTTGTGAATTCATCCGACGACACATTTCGAAGAAAAAACTTATTTGAAGTGCTTAATAAAATTCTTCCAGACAAGTTATGTGCCGCCAGAGTCAAATAAAAGCCTTTTTCATGTTCTGAGTGTAGTTTTAATTCACCGCATACAGATAAAATTTAAGCCAGTTTTATTGTTCAGAATGTAAAATTCCAATTGTGTATTCATCTGCTGACATATTTCGAAGGAAAACATAACTTTTTTCGAAGTGAAAATATAAAATTCTAGTTGCAGACAATTTATGTGCTGCCAGAACCAAAGAAAAACCGTTTTCACGTTCTGAGTGTAGTTTTAATTCACCGCATACAGATTTAATTAATAAATATTTTAAAAAAATAGGATCACTACCCCCCCCCCTCCCTGAAGAAGTACCTATATAGGGGGGGGGGGGGGGCGGCAAAATTTTCCTCCGCCCCGGGCGGCTGATACCCACGGTACGCCACTGCTAGGTACTTGAGTTTTCTTATGATTCGGTATAGCTATTACACGTCAATGGATTATCTGTCTAGCCTCTAGTGCGAGTGATGAACTTTGACATCCCTGCCCTCAACGGAGTTTGCGCAGATCTCTGCAACATTAATTCCAATTTGGGAGGCGAGTATGGGTTCCACCACCCCGAGTACCTACTTTATTAACAAATTTACTTTTTTTGCTTATCTTTCCGTCCAATTTGCATACTTCTCTAAATATTCCTTAATTTATTTATTTATTATGTAAATCTATAAAAATAGGGTTTACACATATTTTTACTATGTCTGTCTCACTAGGAATATTCTGTATCTCGAAGATTGACGATGCCATATCTGCCAGGCTCCAGTTTATGGAATTTGTTTGTCGTATTCTCATTAAAAATATAAAAATGTAGTGCCCCTTTGCCCTTTTCATCTTCAAATCTCGAATCCCCACTCTAGTTCTAATACAAAGCTTATTCCAGACCCAATTACAGGAGCAATATTATCTTCCTCAATACGCTTCTCAATTTTAGTGATGACCAAAATCGAAACTTTATTATTTTCTTAATATTTCGAATAATCGATTGAGGTTTTCGATTATTCGCGTACGTCGTTTTGCTAACCTAACCCAACCTAACCTAACCTAACTAAAACTTAACCTTACCTAACCTTATCTAACATAACCTAACCTGTATAAATATTTAGAAAAAATGAAACTTTGTGTCTCGTAAATAGAACGATGATAATTTATTATTATCGTTTTAAACAAAATATATCAAATGAAACACCTAGCCTTCAAATAAAATAGCAATTGTAAAATCGGGGCACTGCGTTTTCTTACGAATATTATGTCCTCTGCTTGTAAAATCGTATCTTCTCCAAGCTGTAACTTTATAATAAAACTTTTCTGATATGACCTGCCAGGTGACCTGAATGTTTTCTGAATATGTTTGTACATAATTAGAAACAGCCTAGAAAGCTTTATGTCTTTTGTACAGAACGCTCGAAATTATTTTTCTCAAAACCGGTGGTATAAAAATTATCCGATTATATTTATTATTAAAAAACGACAACGTTGATTTTTGTTTTTTAAAGCACAACACGGCTATTTGCACGTCCTTAAAGTACTACGACAACGATAGATTGTTAAAAAAATATGTGAAATCTCTTTTTAAGGTTCTTTTTTTACATGAGCTCTACACAGGAGGCCCTGAGGAAAATAATTTCCCTCAGGACCTATATCATCCTTGGGGATGCTGTATGGAGGTTTTTGTATTTTATCCGGCAGATGAGTGACAAGTTCAACTGCTATAGCTTATCATATCAAACATAAATAGTCGATTATTCGTTATAATGAATATGCTATTTACAAAGCTACTACTAAAATTTTGAGCTATTTCGAGTGGTATTTGTGTAATACAGAGTTGCGAAAACAACGTTTCAAATAGGTGTTATACGATGGCTTGTTTGTTTTGGTGGGCTTTTTTATATATAGCTTGGAGTTATCATAGTTGTAAATGAAATATTTCCCGAAACTTGCTGAAAACCATTCTTATTACAAAAAGTCCTTTTGTAGGTACATTGATCATCCTATGTCCATCAAAATGAGGTATATCGTAATAATGTCCATCAAATGCTCACCATAAATCAAATAATATTTACACGTCTCTGTGTTTTATATATTAAAAATGCTATAAAGTAACATAGCGGTCCAGAACATTACTGAACATTTTGAAATATCCTACTGGTGACCCAGAAAACATCAATATTATTATTTTAAGTCTGTGTATGAAGAGGATATACCTAGCAACGAAATTCCAAAATTCTCATCGAATCTTAGCCTGGATATATCTGAAATACGCATAGAAATTAATGATATCAAAAACCATGTAAATTTGTTAGATGCTAGAAAAAATGCAGGACCTGATAATATTCCACCAGTGTTAATTAAAGAATGTTTAAATGGCATAACTGTTCCTCTTTTTCTAATTTTTAACCAGTCACTAGAGACAGGCAGTTTCCCTGATACATGGAAACACAGTTTTCTAACACCCATTTTTAAAAAAGGGGACAAAACGGACGTAACAAATTATAGGCCAATATGTATCCAATCATCGATTCCCAAGCTTTTTGAAAAAATTGTACTCCATAAAATATCTACAAATATAAAAAAAATTATAACACCCTATCAACATGGCTTTTGTTCAAATAAATCTACACTAACCAATTTACTAATTTACGAAAACTTCATATCTAAATCTTTAGCAAACAGGTGCCAGGTTGACTCAATATATACGGACTTTAGCAAGGCCTTTGACAAGGTGTGTCACAAAATATTAATCAATAAATTGGCGACACTTGGAGTTTATGGTAGCTTATTAATTTGGTTTGTTAGTTATTTGTCCAAAAGAAGTCTTAGTGTGAAAATAAATGGCACACATTCGTACAAATTTATAGCAACAAGTGGAGTGCCGCAAGGCTCCCATTTAGGGCCCATTTTGTTCATTATATTTATAAATGATATTGTTGATATATTCACAAACATAAACGTGCTACTGTTTGCTGATGACATGAAACTTTATAAAGAGATCAACCACATTAATGATTGTATTACACTTCAAACTAATTTGATATATCTTTTTGAATGGTGCTCTATCAACAAACTAGCATTAAACATAAATAAATGTCAGTTCATTCATTTTTCCAAAATAAATAATCCTATATATTTTCAGTATTCATTAAATGATGAAAATTTAAATTGTGTTAATGAAATTATGGATCTAGGCATTATGTTCGACAGTAAACTCACCTTTGTATGTCATATTAATAATATTATCAACAAATCCCTAAAGACTCTTGGCTTTGTTTTAAGAGCTGCAAAAGATTTTAATGATTTAGGCACATTTATTATGTTATATAAAACCCTTGTCAGATGCCAACTTGAATATAACTCTACGTTATGGTCTCCCTTTTTCAATATTCATTCAGACAACATTGAAAAGATACAACGGAAGTTTCTAAGGTTCATAAACTATAAATTGCGTATTCCTATACTAAACATTGATTATAATTACCTCCTGGATAAATTTTCTCTGTTGAAACTTTCAGAAAGAAGAATAAGCACAGATTTAATACTGTTACATAAAATACTGCATTACAAAATTGACTGTCCAGAATTACTTCAATTTATCAATATCCATGTACCCAAAAAATCATGTCGACATTTATTACCCTTTTACTTCAATAACACCAGGACACTAGCTTATCAAAATTCTCCGTTTCCGAGACTTCACAGTCTCGGAAATAAATATTCTAATTTAGGTGATATATTTCATCTTAAAACCAATCAGTATAAATGTTGCATATTCTATCACTTTTATTCTTCTAGACACAAATAGATTTACATAATTTCTGCAGTTTTTTGTTTATATTGAATGTGAGACTTCTTATCATATTTTTACATATGTACTTTTTATTTTATTATGTGGTTTTGTTTTTATATTGTATTACGTATTTTCTTTTCTCATTGTATTATATTTTCTTCATTGTTTTTATACTCAACTTATAAACTTTAATGTAAAAGCCCATCAGGGCGTGTAATAAATAAATAAATAAATAAATAAATAAATAAATATTTTGTTTAATTCACTACAAGTTTATCTGTTTTAATTGATTTGGTAGTTACCAAATTGGTAGTGTCATTTATGAGTAATCTGAGTATTATACTAGATAGAGGGTACACTTTCACATATAACTGCATACTCAACTCAAATTTTCGATTATTTGGAGATGTTCGACTAATGAATTTGTCAATAGATATATTTTAATCGAATTTGAAGCTAATATCTCAGTTAACTAACTAACCATCACGCCGTTTCCCCGCAGGGGTAGGCAGAGAGGACGGACCGCCAAACAACTCGGTCCTGGCACACACTCTTTGCCTCACTCACATTCATACATAGTCTCATACATTCTCTTCTATTATTCTGACTTTTGACATGGCCCGACTCAAGTATCTGATTCACTTGATCGTGCCATGTCTTCCTCGGACGTCCCCGACTTCTTCTACCATTCACATTTGCGTCGTATATTCTTCTTACACTACTTTCTTCGTTCATTCGCTCTACATGCCCAAACCATCTGAGGGTACCTTTCTTAATCTTACTCATTATGCTTACATCAGCCTTACATTCTTTGCGGATATCCACATTTCTCACACGATCATACATTGTTTTACCACACATACGCCTCAGGGATCTCATTTCAACAGCATTCAGTTTACTTTCATCCTTCCTCTGCCAGTTCCATGCCTCACTGCCATACATCAGGGTAGGTACCAGGACTCCATTGTGGACTGCTAGCTTCGCTTCTTTTGACAGTTTTTTTATTAGCGCCAACGGCATTCAGTCCTCCATTAATGGAGTTACCGGCATTCACCCTTCTTTCAATATCTCTATCAGCCTTCCCATCTCTCGTAAACATACTACCCAGATACACAAACTCATCCACCTGCTCCAAGTATTCATCATTCACAACTATATTGCATACTGTTTTCGTTCTCTCTTTCAAACACCATGACTTTAGACTTACTTACATTCATCATTAACTCATTCTTCATACATACTTCCGAGAGACTGTAGATCTTCCATAGTGTTAGAAATCAGCACCGCATCATCAGCATACAACAGGCAACATACTTTCAGATTACTCAATTTCGCGGCCACTCCCACTTCTTTCAATTCTTGCATACAATTATCCATGTACAGATTGAATAACCATGGTGACATTACGCAGCCTTATCTCAGTTAAGCTACCCTTATCAAGATAAGACCACAACAAATATTCAATCGATTATTTCGAATTAATTCTCGATTGAAATTACGTACATCACTACTCTCGTTAAGACGCCTCCAAGCCAAAAACCGATTGACTACGGTACAGCACTGCAGAACAGCGTCTTACGAGAAGGGGCTTCGGATCAGAGTAATGGCTGAAGGCAGTATAAAGGCCTTAGCTAGAGATTGCTTGCTACAGCAGATGTTTCTAGGAAGAGATTTCAATTAACCGTCTAACATGTTACATGCTCAACATTGATTGAGACCCCCACTAGTGACTAGTGTAGCATGTAGTATGTTGCCATAGTCGTATTATATTTACATGATACTATAATGTATGAAGGATTAATTATATTCAGGGTTGGCAACATTCATTTTTATATATATATTTTAGATTGAAAAACTTATTTAAGTACCGTTGTGATTTGAAACTCGACGAATCGAAAAATAGCGACACTAAAAAGAGAAAAACATGTACATCTATAGGTTTTAGTCTGCGAGATAATGAGATAAAATAATCGGTCTCTCTGTGCCATGCTTCGTAGCCTCCACACTCTAGTCTACGTTAGTTTTATGAAGGTTTCACTTCTACCGCGTGTGAACTACACACTTGTATTTAAAAAAATTATATTACATATATATTCGCGTCAATCAGTATTTATACCGTTTTATAACATATTTCTCTTGAACACTTTAAGTTTTTAAGTTTCTAAATAAATATATGTTATGTTTGAAGATAATATATATACATTTGTAAAGACGAAACGGTAATTATATGAAATTCCCTCGATAGAAAAAAATCGCAAAGTATGCTCCGAAAATTATTATAAACACGTTCTTCCTGTTATTTTTGTTATATGTGTGAAAATATTCACAGTGTTTCCTTAAATGCTATGATATATCTCCAACGAGAGTATTGCTTTATTTTAAACGAATCGTGTTTTATTAAACGTTTTCACAATTTTAGCTTAATTAATATCGTATTTACATATATCCCCATCTTCTTCTTGAGCGTTTCCTACCGGGCCTTAAGTTCAACACACTTATATTCTTATTCAAGAGTCATTTTAGATACATTTGAGAGAGGTGAAAATACTTTTTTTTTTAAATTTGCGGATACGGTTTACAATTAGTTCCCGTGAGTACTTAGGCCATAGGACCACCATTGTACTATCTCCCATTTTACCGCAATCCTTTAACAATAACCCCCAGTCCCTTTAATGAAGTTCACCAGAGTTGTCATTGGATATGTGGCTAAGTCTTCTGGTTCCACGATGTGTCTCCCCAGGTATCTGAGCCTAGTTCCCACCAGGGCAGGACATTGGCACCACAAGTGAATTGGAGTCTCTTCATCCTCTTCACATTTTCTACATCTATTGGTGCTTTCCACTCCCTACTGCACGTGTCTCCTGAGATGGTAGTGTCCCGTTAGTAGTCCTACCTAACGGGCGATACTGAAAATACTTTCAGTATCGCCCCGGTTTGTTACTGTTGAAATCTTGAAATGAATACTCCTTTCTCACACAACACACTTATCTTTATTTAGACCAATGTCTGTTCTGTTACAACTCAGTATTTGCACACACCGCTTGCTTCATTTACATTCACACATCATCTCATACATACCCTTCTGTTGATCTGACTCTTGACATGACCTCCTCAGGCAACTCCATCTTCTTCTCCTTTCTTTGTTCATCCGCTGTAAATGCCCAAATTAAGTAAGCGTTCCTTTCTTAATCTTACTCATTACTCTTGCATTAGCCTTGCATTCTTTTCACTCTCTCTCTCCATCATAATTCTCTACATTTTCACACAAATTTACCACACATACTCCTCAGGAATCAATAAAAATAAATAGCTAATATAGCCCTCTATGGAAAAAAATGTATAATAAATAATGTCGTGTAAAATGGTTCCGCGCTTGGCTGAACCCCTATTATTTGTTGTAGGAATTAATCATCAGATGGTAAAACAGAAATCTAACTTAGCCGGTCATGTCCCTTTAACAGTTGTGTGTTTTTTTTCATTGTGTTAATTCTTTTGTTAGTATTTTTATAAATACGATGTGATTCTTTCATCTTCTCTTTTACCCGAAGCAACCCCCGAACTAAGGGGTGCCTTAGATCCCAGGGACCGAGCCGTCGTGTCTCATATTCCATGTAGCGTTAAAAGATATTGTTAGTAATAACGTAAAACTGCAAATTAATTGAATACTTATTTTAAATCGGAGTGCCTTTCATTGAATTGAGACCTTAAAAATTATACACAGCCTTTGTTGATGAGTTTATATATTAGAATAATAATACATATCTACTACAATTATTATACCGTTCTCCCTGTAGGAGCATGTATAGATGTGAGACGCAGAGATACAGTGTCGGCTCGTGGTGAATGAGAGGTGTTTTTTACTAATATTGTAACGGTTACTGTTCTTGGTTCACAGAACACGAACAACAAACATGATTTAGTACCTACTCTGGTCGCTTCCACTTCTGCCGTATTCACTGCAGTGCATTACTGGATACTATACGCAATATTCCTGTATACATAATCTTATTATATATAAAAATGTTTCCTTATTTTTTTATGCGTTCATTCATCCGATTGCAATGAAACTTTGGGGAATTGATGAGCGCATGCCCGCAATGGTTTCTATATATAATAGTGAGCTCTGGCGTTATGAAATTATTTCCTATACTTACTATTCATCCGATTGCGATGAAACTTTGGTGATTTGACGTGCACATGCCCGCAATGGTTTCTATATATAACGAAAAAACCCTAATGAAGACACTAAAAACGACATAGAAGACAAATAAACCATATTTAAATAAATTTAGTCCGCCTCGGCACAGGACCCTCTAGTGAGGAGGACTAAGAAATACAATATTTTTTACTTAATTTCACCATTATATCTTGTATGTAACAAGTATATTAAATAATCGCTAAAATAAAAAAATAAAAAAATTGTGAGCTCTGGCGTTATTATGAAATTATTTTCTATACCATTCATCCGATTGCGATGAAACTCGGTGATTTGATGTGTACATTTCCGCGATAGTTTCTATATATAATAGTGAGCTCTGACGTTATGCAAATTTGAATAAAAAAATTTCAATGGGTGACGCGCGAGTAGTTTAAATAATGTGTGTATTTCATGTGGTATAGCGGCAGGGAAGGAAGGCGGGTTGATGAGGGGAATCCGGGAGGACGAAGTGGAATGAAGTAGGTAGGGGGGTAAATAGGACATGGGAGTGGGAAAGGCGGGAAAGGTGGAAGGGGAAAACGGGAGGGGGAAGGTAAACGCGTGAAGGGGGTTCGCGGGATGGGGAAAGCGGAAGAGGGTAGGGGGAAGGAAAATGCCACAAATTGATGATGTCATAGTGCTACTGGTTCCCGGGGCAGTTGGGACACATGTGCAGAAGAAGAAGAGGAAGAGAAATGTTGGGTACCTAGATATACATTCTTCAGTTGGATTGCTAATAAGCCAAGTTTTCGGAATATTTTTAGTAGCAACCATTGATTCGCTTCATCCTCTTCAGTTACGTTATCTAAGCGGTGAAGTCAATAATTCCTAGAAAAAAATACCGGAACACAAAGCCGGTAAGAAATAATTACGATAAGAAAGTAGAACTGCCTGTTGATCTTGTTATTGCCTGTTATTACAGCCAGCTTCGTTCGTATGTGAATACCAATAATCCAACATTTTCATTTAACCCCTCTCCGACTCTACCAGTGTATTGCCTATTATTACAGCCAGCTTCGTTCATACGTGTATGCCAATAATCAATCATTTTCCTTTAACCCCTCCGACTGTACCAGTGTATTGCCTGTTATTACAGCCAGCTTCGTTTGTACGTGAATTCCAATAATGCATCATTTTTCTTTAACCCCTCTCCGACTATACCAGTGTATTGCCTGTTATTACAGTACTTCTTCGTTCAGACGTGAATGCCAATAATGAATCATTTTCCTTTAACCCCTCTCCGACTCTACCAGCGTATTGCCTGTTTACAGTCAGCTTCGTTCGTACGTGAATGCCAATAATTAATATTTTTTCTTTAACCCCTCTCCAACCATGCCAGTGGTCAGCTAGTGGTCGCCGAATAACGAAAGTATATTCATAATGCATCAAGGATAAAACTACTTGTCTATATACTGTACATACCAGAGTAATTTAAAAAAAATCGACACTGCAAATAAATTTGTACGATATCCATACCAACTTATTGTTGGAAGTATTTTTAAAAGTCAATTTTATCTAAAGTATTTTTAAATTCGATCTCTCTCCTTCCTTTCCTTTAAAAAATCTTCGACAAAGCATTTCCAAAGATTACGCGAAATTATTTCCCTCGGGGCCTCTTGTGTGGAACTAATAAAAAAATCCCTTGATTGCTTGCTTCATTTATCTATGGTTATACGTTGTGCCTCGGATTGTGAAGGTAAAATCTATGTAGGCAGGTACAGCTCACTGTAATCATGAATAATTGGATATCTATTCGCGGAATTTATTCGCTATAATTAGTTTTATCACAGTAACGATCTGTAGCAATGACAGGCATTTTGTAACAGGAATTCTATTCGTTATAATTATGGTTCAGGCTCTATGTTATTATTATTCTGCCAAATGTAGGAACTTATATTGTACTATATTCATATGGAACCAAACCACGAATTATGGTAAAGAATGAAGCATCAGCAAACGGTGCGAAACGCCGCTTGCAGTTACTTCGTTCCTTTCCCATAATTCGCGGTTCGGTTCGCGTTACGTTGCATGCATGTATACGCAGCCTTAATCAAAAACAAATTGGGTGACCCGGCAGTTAATCCGCCGACAATTGGCCCCCCTAAATGATATTTACTATAAAATTATAATTTTTTGTGCATTAAAATATTTACCAATTTCAAACGTAAAATCAACTTCAAAAATACCTTTAATAATAAGTTAGTATAACAAACGAATTTGTATAGGTATACAGTATCGATTTTTTGTACTTATGCGCTGGTATACACAATATATAGACAAGATTTTTCTATATATGTATAATTTATTTATTTATTTATTACACGCCCTAGTGGGCTTTTCTTATAATTTTTTTACAAACTATCAAAGTAAATACTTAAAAATTTAAACAATAAAGTAAAATATAAAGATTATGACAAAAAACATTGAAACAAAACAAAATACATAGATAAAAATGTAAACGGAAACTAAGAATCCTCACAATTGAATTTAAGATTCTACAAAACAATTTTTTTACAATCTATTTGTATAAAAGTAAATACTTAAAAATTTAAACAATAAAGAAAAATATAAAGATAATGACAAAAGACAAAACACAAAACAAAATACATACAAATGTAAACAGAAACTAAGAATCCTCACAATTGAATTTAAAAGATTCTACAAAACAAAATAGTAGCAGCATAGAAGTTATTTGGTAGTATGTACCTACCAAATGACTTCTATGCTCTGGTCTACTTGTGTCTTAAAGAATAAAAGTGATAAAATAAACAACATTTATACTGATTAGTTTTGAGATGAAATATATCGCCCAGATCAGAATATTTATTTCCGAGACTGTGAAGTCTCGGAATCGGAGAATTTTGATAAGCTAGTGTCCTGGTGTTATTGAAGTAAAAGGGTAATAAATGTCGGCATGATTTTTTGGGAACATGGATATTGATAAATTGAAGTAATTCAGGACAGTCAATTTTGTAATGCAGTATTTTATGTAATAGTATTAAATCTGTGCTTATTCTTCTTTCTGAAAGTTTCAATAGTGACATTTTATCCAGGAGGTAATTGTAATCAAAGTTAAGTTAGTAATAAAAAAACTTGCGTTGAATTTTTTCAATGTTGTCCAAATTAATATTGTGAAAGGGAGACCATAACGTAGAGTTATACTCAAGTTGGCATCTGACAAGGGTTTATATAACATGATAAATGTGCCCAAATTATTGAAATCTTTTGCAGCTCTCAACACAAAACGAAGAGTCTTAAGAGCCTTATTGATAATGTTATTAATATGACATACAAAGGTGAGTTTACTGTCGAATATAATGCCTAGATCTATAATTTCAATAACATAATTTAAATTTTCATCATTTAATGAATACTGAAATAATATAGGATTATTTATTTTGGAAAAACGAACGAACTGACATTTATTTATGTTCAATGCTAGTTTGTTGACAGTGCACCATTCAAAAAGATATCTCAAGTTATTTTGTAGTGTAATGCAATCATTAATGTGATTAATCTCTTTATATAGTTTCATGTCATCTGCAAACAAAATAACGTTTATATCAGTAAATACATCAACAATATCATTTATGAATATTAAAAACAAAATGCGTTACGCCAATATGCTATACATAATTGCAAATCCAACCTCTGCCAGTGCTGTAGATATTCGTCGACATCACCTGTTCCACAGATATTAGTCAGCAGTTTGAGCTGTAGATATTCGTCCTCACTTTGGTTCTCATAGATATTAGTCAGCAGTTTGAGCTGTAGATATTCGTCCTCACTTTAATTCTCATAGATATTAGTCTGCAGTTTGAGCTGTAGATATTCATCTGGAGTCCGAAATTTCGGGTTCCTACTTATCTGATTTTTTTTTCTGTTACTATTCTTATTTAAAACTCAATCTCATCAAAATGAATCAGCTATAACTACAACTTTAACATGTCATAATGATGGTTCATAGTTCATCCCCATTATTTTTACTATCTATAGAGCCAATCTTGGTGATTCTATATCTATGAATTGGCTAATAGTTTATTATACCATATTAATTGGTCGGTGCAACCCGCTCATAATCAGTTAATAACGACGATGATTGTAATGTAGATCACTAATTTATAACTAATTACACCTGCTGATGACAGAGACCATGTAAGCTATGAATAAATCACGATGCGGTGGCCAATGTTTATTCAGGCTATTATTAATATATTTTCTATTTAATTTGTAACAATGAATTATGTATGTTTTAATGTTAAGTTTGTGTTATTATAACTAAACTATTTTTTCTTTTCTTTTCAGGTAAGGACCTAAAACTTTCCAGTAAATTTTGAGAAATTTGTTCCTGATATGGTAAGAGTATTTTAACTACCTATAACTATTTTTTCATATCTGCCACTTTAAGTAATGACCCTTTCTAGTTTTTTTTTCTTAACCTAATCGTCGCAATCCTAAGACCGAGGGTTCAAATCTCGGCGTGCACAAGTTAACTTATTTTGGTTGATTTTAGTTATTTTATAATTTAATCATATAAAATAATATCCTGAATGGAAGATACTCTCAGTTTAGCCCTAGTGTAAGACCACCATTCAGAATGGAAACGTTGCTTGAAATGTCTCGTATTTTCTGAGCAGATCTGTATAGCCAGGTATTCCACATCTTGCTCTTCCCCTTCTCTTTCCCCTCCCCACTACCTTCAGCCTCACAACATACCTGAATTGGGGATGCCATAGTATCACTGGCTCCAGACGGGAGTAGCTGAGACGCTTGTGAGGTATTCATATATAAAAAAAAATTAGAAATCTATGAGAGTATAAAAGAAACAATTTTTATTAATAATAATAATAATAATAATAGATGGATAGATTTATCAAAAAATTTGTACATAAAAATGCAAAAGTCGGTAATTTTAAATACATGTAGGATTACGAAAGATTTTTTAAATATTTATATTGAGGTATCAGTAGGATTTATCGGACCAGTTAGGATTTCATCAGAGCCGAACCCTCTGATATGAAAATATCTGGAGTCAGTGAAATATTTTCCCATTATGTTTCTGGTGGATTGGCGTATTGTTCTTGTATTGTTTTGTATTTATTATACTTATATAGTGCACTTACATTGCGTGAATTTACTAGATATTCATTTGTGGAAAAGTGTGTGGAAGGGTTTAGTCTTTCATTTAGGAAAGATTTAACCCGGACATAAAATCTGGAGCACCGAAAAAAATAAAGGTCTTTATTCCAGGATGTGGGGAGGAGAGTTCAATCCCACACATCCCATACAGAGTATAAGTACAGCTTACAGATTAAGAATAAAAATCGAAAGCAAAGAAAAATAGGAAAGTGACAATAATATAGTAAGATTGAATTTAGAAAGATAAAAATAAAATAAAAGAAGTAATATCATTAGATAATAATAAGGATTCAAAGATATATGATAAAATCTTTTACTGAGCTCTTATTGGTCTATCGGATTTGATATTGTGGGAGCCAGTGTCTTCCTCCAGTGTTCTTCGATGCTCGAACCTGAAGACAGACGGGATTCTATGGCTAAATCTAATTGTATTTTATGGCTATAATCTTGGCCATAAAATACAATTTTATGGCTAAGATTATCTATGACGGTTACCCTTGATTAACTTTTTATCTTATAAAATTATTCACAAAATAAATTATTAAAAAACTTTTCTAGACCCCATTTGCCACTCAAATTTTATGCCTGTTACCTACATTCGTGGTGATACAAGGCACGCTAAAAATATGCGCGTTTATACATAGCATATCAGTGGCAGTCCGTGAGTTTTCAGTGAGCTAGAGCCCTACGATTGAAAAAATATGACGTTATGGACGTTATTGTAGCTGAAAATGATTTTTTTTTTTTTAATTAAATTTTTTTGTATGAAGATCTTCGGAATTCTTTCTGTCAAGGGATGCGCTGCATTCACATACTGAAAGATCTTCATACAAAAAGTTGAAATTTTGAAGAAAAAAAAATTCAGCTACAACAACATCAGTAGTGTCGTATTTTTCAATCTTAGCACTCTAGCTCACTGAAAATCCACGGACCGCCACTTGATACATCTACGTTTATACATATTCATATATTTTGATTTGTGGAATTGGAAATGCTGAAGTTCGTGTTCTGCAGCTCTGCAGCTCTGCAGGTTATTCCAGTGTTCTATTTAATTTACGTGGAAATCGTGATGCTTCCTCTTCCCATTCCCTGCCACCCCCCCCCCCCCCCTTTCAACCCCTATGCCACTAATTCTGGGAAAAATATTATTTCATCTTCTGAAAGCGACAAAGGGTATTATTCCTATGTACTGTACAAATAGTCCTATGTAAGTTTCATCAAATTTCAAAATTAATATTAAACTTTTGTGAAATTTCTTGTAATGTGTGTGTCTCTCTCTCTCTGTAATCCGTATTTTTACTATAGGTAAATTATTAAATGAGTATATTGTGAAATTACATAAATTAATCAAAAAAATGTACCTACTTGCCCACGCCGGAATTTGAACCCTTTACCCCCGGCTTGCTATTCAAGAACCTTACCCCTCGACCGCGGTGGCCCTCATATTCCTCGGAACAGTAGTCGTTTAATGAATCTTAATATATTTATAAAACCGAATGTTTCTTTGTTTGTCCCTCATGCGTTCCTAAACCATTCATCCGATTCGAACGATTTGGTTATTTGATTTGCGCATGCCCGCGATGGTTTCTATAAGTAATAGTGAGCTCTTGCGTTAGAAAATTATTACCGAAGTTTCATAGTGGGAAGGCGGGAGGGTGAGGGAAATCCGGGAGGGGAACGAAGGAGGGCAGGGATTCGAGGAATGCGGGGAGGAACAGGGACGAATGGGAAAGGACACGCAGGATGAAATAATTTCTTTATTTACATAAGTGGCATTGCAACGCATGCCGGAACTTGCCAGTATCTTATGAAATATCAGCTCATACAAAAAATAAAGGCGTTTTTGCACCGAAAAAAAATATTTTTAACCGTCAACTGTCGGCAAACAATTATTATTTTCTTGCTCTTTTCTTTTTTTTTTAATAATAATTAGTGAGACAATAAAGGCGGTCGGTAATTACAAACATTGACGGACGATACCGGACACTGGCGTCAATTAACCGGTTTTAAAGGGAATGGACGGATCGAAAACAATTGGCTAAATGAGACTTTCATTTTTTACATACTAGCTGATTCCCCGGCGCTACCCGGGCTTTATGCAGAGGTTTTCGAAATCTAGTTCAAATTCAGACAATGATCATCCTCTTGTTTTAAACGACTTGTAAGTAGGTAATTAAATGCCTACCTCCTTAACTTAACTCCTCAGGCCTCGACCATATTCTCAGTAGGTCAGAATATATCCGCTTTGCATTAAAATCCTAAAAAATAAAAACTGTAAATGTAAAAATTTTGCATGCAAACATAAAAAAGTTTTAATTAATAATGGCTCACCTTACATTTTTTCCAACAAAATACTGATAACGAAAAAAAAACACATACATATTATATTAGACATTAGACAAATGTACTGTAAATGTTATCGTCATCTCACTTTTGTGTCATTTCATGTAAAAATAATATTAATAAAAAATTCAAATTAATTTAAATAATACAAAGTTTCATAATTTTTTTTTCAAATTGCGATGCGAAATTTTGATTTCAAAAAGGTGAATATTTTACTTATTTTGTGGTTAATTTTTATATTTAAATATAAAGCATGGTGTTTTCTCTTTCCAACACCGTTTATATCATATTTCTCATTATGACAATAAGGGAGGCATAACGTTTTCTATGAGATCTATACGAATTGTTCCGAAAAGCGAAAAAATTAGCCTAAGGGGTTAATTAATAACACTACGATTTTACATTTAAAAAGAAGCTTCACTGAACCATTAAAACGGCCACCATCTTGAAACCGGAACCAAAACATAACAAATAAACTTACAAATAGAAGAAATGGCAAGTGGTCGGGTTAAAATTGGGCTTCTAAAACATTAAAAATCTTAATTAAATGATCTCATCTACCTTCCCTAGTCCTAATCTATTCTAGGACTTCCATGCGTCCGTGTCCTGGGATATTTCAGCAGCATTCACCCATAACAAGTCCAGGCTCTTCTCACACAGTTTCTGGAGTTACTTTCGTCAATTTTTGTCTTGCGCAGCCCACTGAACGTCTTCCCTGTGGAACTGCTGCCAAAATTGTATCCAAAATTTAATTATATATTGTCAATGGTTGTTTACCCATGTATCCCAGTACAGTTAGTAGGCAGCAGTTGGCAGTAGTAGCGAAGCTATGTCAGTGTCGCCATAAAGAGCGCCCTTTCCTTGGGACATCCATTCTTCGTCTGGACAAGTGTTTTTTCCCCCGGCCTCGCATGCCAAGCCGTCCTTTGCCTTGCCCCTCTCTCCTGTGTCCTCTGATCTGTGTCCCTTCTACGCCTCTCTTCCCCACACCAACGTTGTCCGGTTCTACCCCATCTCGCCAATGTTGCTAATTAATTTATAGTATCGTTTAAATTAAGGCACTACGTTGAAGTATTGTCTCGGTGATTTACCCAATTATTGTGTTAAAAAATACGATACACGGTCGATAAATCTAAATCTCTTAGGGCGTTTGTTTTTGCAACAGCTTAAATAATTCTCGTACGGTGAGCTCTGCCGTGCGATTCTATATCTTTTGTGAGATCTCCTGTCAGATTTGCGTGATTTTCTATGGCTTTAATTGCTTTTTATATGGGTATCAGGCCAGCTTCGCCGATTTGTGACAGCTCACATCTGAAATCTGACATCGGCCCATAGATAAAGCAAATAAAATAAAATAGAAAATCACACAATCTGACAGGAGATCTCACAAAATCCCACAAAAGGTATAGAATCGCTCGGCTGGTGTCGTGGAAGTTGAATTTGTTTATCTTTGAAGCAGGGAACTCGACTGTAGTACTGGTGACTTGCTTCTGTGGTTTGCCCTGGTTAGTTTAGTTAGGTTCCTGGATGGGAGTAAGGTTTGTTCGGGTCTTGGCGGCGGATGCGCCCACCCACCAACTGCGTGACATTCCGGATCGGGAGAGACTGGTTGAGGGAGACCTTTTGACCTCTCCAGCAGGAACATCGCCTTGTACCGCAATGGGGAGGGATGGATTTGTACTTCTGTCACTACTGGACACACCGATCATCAGATTCCTACCCACCCCCCATACCTGTTTCCTCTCCTAAAAAGAACCTCCACAAAACATCCACAAACATGACATAGGCCCTGAGAGGAATCATTTTCCTCAGGGCCTCCTGTGTGGAGTTAAAGAATAAGTTCTGTGCTCCTGGTAGTATTGTCTGTTGAGATGGAGAAATAATAAATAGCTAGAACTGGCAGAGAGGATTCTCCCTTTGTTGTGGAGCGAGACTCGCTTGAATGTAATGAAAATATATATAAGTGCCTATCCGTCCTTAGGTCTGTGTGGCAGGGATTTTAAATTATTAAGTATTATAAATATAACATTATTTCCATATCAGGACGAAAGGCAAATGTAATACTAGTAGGTGTAATTTTCTCCACGTGTAATTTCGTTCATGTTTTATTCTGTTCGTGTGTAATTCTGGCTGTGTATGCCGTGTAATTAATTCATACGTGAAATTCATGTAATTATAATTTCCCTGTTCTTTGTAAAATAATTTAGTAATCGTGTGAATAAAAGATTAGGTACTCCAATATTTTTTGTTTGTAGAGAAAAAAATGAATAGCGTAGCATACGAAAGCGCCGCACTTCATGGCTTCGAAATTTGCGTTACTGGTACGAGTGCAGTTCCGCTTGATTTTTCCCTGGAAGATGGACATTTCTCTGATTTTAGCTTACCTCTAATTTAAATATATTGTGCGATCATGCGTCTCAAAATAAAGATAATTGTAAAGCCTCGATGACACATGGCGAGTTTACAAGATACTATCTACTAAATTTAAAGCTCAGTAGCTCGCGACATTTTTGTAGGAAACTGGACTCGCACGTAGCTGCTAGCGCCAATAGCGGAAATAACGTGAACTAATCCTTCAGAAAGTTGACAGTCGAAATCAGCTGGTTATTGGCAGCCATATTGGAAACACAAATAAACCAATCACGAGTCGGCTTGTAGCGTGCAAAGTTGAGGACCTTTCAACTTTTTCCGTGGATTGTCAACAATCTGCTAGTTAGCAAGTAACACGATGACACTGAGCGAGTTTACTAACAGATAGTGAATTTCCCAGATAGTAGCTTGTAAACTCGCCCTGTGTCATCGAGGGTATATTTTTATTTAAAGCTATTTTTCAATTCATCCTAAGATAGGGAAACGTGGAGGAAGCCACAAACTAAAAATGTATGTATTCTTAGTGTTCCTTGTATCTTCACGAATATAGGTTATACACCTAAAAATCGTTTGAAATGAGTCAGGAGGTCACAATTTTAAGCACAATAGTGGTTTTTATTAATTTTGTAAATAGTTTTATAAGAAAAAAAAGTCAATCGATGGAAACTGTCACAGATAATTTTAGCAAAAAATTATATTTAAAAAAATGTTTCTTTTATGTGTTGTATTTCTAATGAAAAAACACATTTTTTTGTGTTTTACGCTTATATTTTTTTATAAAGTAATGCCACTAAGTTTTTTTTTTCTCTGCGTGTCCTTTCATATTCGTCCCCGTTACCCTACCGCGTCCCCCTTTAACCTTTCCCATCTCAATTCATTCCGTGACCCCCCTCACTTCGTTCTCATCTCCCCTCCCACATTATATGAAATACACACAATTTTCAAACAACTAGCTCGCCACCTATGGTAAATTTGGTAAAAAAAATGTCATGATTGATCAATTGGATAAATAGGACAAGAAATAATTTCATAACGCCAGAGCTCAATATTATATATTGAAACCTCATCAAATCACCAAAGTTGCACCGCAATCGGATGAATGGTTTAGGTTGCGCATAAGGGACAAACAAAGAAACAATAATTTTTATGTAGATTAACATGTGATGTAATTCGATTTGTAGTAAAAAGATTAATCGTAACTAGTAATTTAGCATTAAAATTCACCTTAACCTTAAAAAAAAATTGAATTAAAAAAATTCGAATTCGTTGAAGTCCCCTGCAAACCCTTACTCGTCGCCACATCACGTATACGTATTAAGGTTTTTATGTTTTGACGTGCCTCGAACATAACATGCCTTTCTCAGAACTTGTAGCCTGAAGGCTGTACTCTGTAGGCTGTAGTCCCATCCTTCGTCCGCACGTTGCCATTGCCCCATTCTCCCCACTACTTACATTGTCTATGGCGAATTAACTATCGCGTATCTCGGCTAATAATAATAAAGGACTTTTATCTCCTGCCACGGGAAAAGAGGCAATTAATATCCTTTGTTTACTCAAATATCAAGGTATAAGAAATTATTTCAACTTTTCAAAGGGACCTAGGAAATTCTTTGAAGTATAAATACATGGTTTTAAAATGAATAAATTTATTGACGTGAAAATTTGTTTAGATCCGTTGTGATTTGAAACTCGGTGAAACTAAAAAGGGACATTGGAGGTTATCCACCACTTACCCGCCCTGGTATAAGTAACAGATGGTTACTCCTTCAAGGCTCTCGCAAGGACTCTAATTTTTTTTGAAAGAACGAAGCTACATTTAGTTTAGATCGAATTTAGACCTTCAATGTCCCTGCATACGTTGTTAGTAAGCAGTATGCAAGTGCTTAGCGGGAAATACAAGACACAATATGTGTTAGTATGACAAAATATAGACAAGACAATGGGACAGGTTGGCGATAGTCCACGAGGTGGCAAGCGCTGGGTGATTGTATCCAGCGTATCCTACAAGCACCTGTTTGGGAGGAAGACACAGTACATAAATAATAAGTGGCAGGGGAAAAGGTGACTCTTAAAAGAGACAAACTCATACATCTAGTATTTAGCGAGAGAATGAGATAGAATAATCTGTATCCTCTTAGTGCGGTGCTTCGTAGCCTCCCTACTCTTGTCTACTTTAGTTTTCTGAAGGTTTTACGTCTATCTACCGCGTGTGACCTGCAGACTTGTAATTTATTTAATTCCTCGCGTTTTATTAAATAGCTTCACAATTTTCTGAACTGTTTTATTATATGGCAAGTAATTAACAAAAATGACAGCAGGGTTTAGTCAAGCTCCGAACCCAATTCCTTTGAGTTTTTATCCTGCAGAGGGCAATGGTAATATTTTTTTAAACTTATTGCTTTTCAAACAATTATGAAATTTTCATTTTGATCAAATGGAATGTCAATATACTATAAGAAATAACATGCTAAACGGGTTAGATCCAAAAGGCACAAGTCAGTGGCGACATCGGTTTCTATTCAAATCTACGTGTAAGGCATTTCTAGTGTGTATTATCTATGCAGTGCCCCCATAGAATATAATATCAGATGTATGTCCCTATATTTTATTTCTTCAACCATTAATAAATAATGTTTTATTTTTCTGTTCCTCGTTCAGAGCGAACTCTCGTTATCGATACGAAGAAGTTATTATATTTCTTCGAATGCGCTTCGATTCCTAATGCCCCCTTCTTCTGGGAGCTTCATTGAAAACTTAATATAGATCATAATATGATTGCCAATTTATATTTCCCGTTTTCATTGCTGCGAATCTATGAAAATATGGAGGAATAATTTAGGACCTTATATTATAAGGATATGATAAAGCTAGGATATTTATTTTTATTTACGTCTTTTATTAATACTGCACAAGAGTCCCAACTGCTATTTTTTGCAGCCCTTGTGAGAAAAATCAAATTCACTCTGGAAAAGTTGGACACAGTTATAATATGTTATGTTACGTCACGGTTATGTCTCGTCACGTTATATGTTATGTCACGGTTATGTTAATACTCATCCTAATTTGACTGTCCTAAAACGGGAATCCTCCTAGTTGGGCAGTCAAAAAATTTCTTAAATAATGTATATAAATGTATAATCTTTTACTAAATAAAATATATAAATAATAAAAAAATAGGCACATTTTGTTTTTACACATTAAGTGTTGTATTCAGAATTTCGAATTCACGTTTCTCGCGGCCCAATTTAATGTGTTCAGTAAATAATAGGGAAATCTAAAATTAATATATTGGACTACAAATCCCTGGCAGAGCCGGGTATTCAAATCAATGTACTTTTTTTATTTTTTGTTAATGACTATTAAAATACACACCTATTACATACAGTGTGTTAAGGGTCGTACTTAAGGCGATCCAATAGTACAGGAAAAAATCGAAATCGGAATTCACGCCCCTTTGTGGGAGGAGTTTAAAAATACTTCAGAAAAAGCTTTTGGAAAGGTTGGAAAAGATATTTGAGATTTTTGTTTTACATGTTGATTTCGTAAAGGCCTGTAAAAACCATTAATTTATTTTTTACGCATTGTTTACTGTAATAAAACGGAATTTTAAAATTGATTTCACAAAAACAAGCGACGCGGAGCCTAACACGTCTATTCTCCGCTCCGTCCGGACGAGTAGTGACAGAAAATAGGGGTGGCTGCCAGTCGTTCTTCGGTAGACGGTATAAGGTTCACTTTGGGATTCCAAATTCGTCGACTGCCGCATTGTCGCCGTGATGTCTAAAATAACAACGCGAAAATGCATATTATATTTTATTTTGTAAGGTTCGGGCGTAAATTTAAATTTTTTTGCGATTATCATAAAAGAAACTAAATTTTCCACATTAAACGATAAAACCATATCCGAAAAGAGGTTTATAAATAGGAGAGTTTGGACTTCAAGTGTTTTTTATAGACCTTATAATTTATTTTTTTCTAGGCTTATAAAAAGACTTATAAAAAAAATTACCGATATTGGGAAAAGATATGTTCTACACGTAGTATTTAATTGAAGCATCTTTAATAATTCTAAGCGATCAAATTTTCAAAACAAAAACGTATGATTTAGCATTATTTAGTATGGCTTCATCTTAACTTTAACCACTGATTCCTGACATTATTTGGAGTAATGATGTAAATGAAATTTTGGTCTCCGGTGACTTTTTGACGTTTTATTTCTTCGCGTCAATAATATCAGAAATCACTGGTTAAAAAGTCAATTACGTCTCTTAACGCCCTGTATACTAGTAAATTCACAGTCTTCCTCACTAGGGATTCCTGTTCCGATGTGAACTGTAGGTTGTTGTATAGGTGTTTCATCATGATTTCGTTGACCTCATCTTCATGTTGGTTGATTTCCTCATCTTCATGTGTGTCGACCTCTACTTCATGTTGGTTGATTTCCTCATCTTCATCTTCATGTGTGCCGACTTCATCTTCATGTGTGTCGACCTTCGTGTGTATCGGCCTCATATTCATGAGTGTCGATGTCATCTTCATATTTGTTGATTTCGTCATCGTTATGTTTGTTTATTTCCTCATCTTCGTGTTTGTAGACCTCATTTTCATGTTTGTTGATTTTGTCATCTTCATTTTTTTTTTGATTTCCCCACCTTCGAGTTTGTAGACCTCATTTTCATGTTTATCTTCATGTTGGTTGACTGTAGGTTATATTGACGTTACTGCGATTGTGTTGGTGTTACTTTAACAATTGTTTTCATTTAACAGGTAGGTAAATACGAAAAACAAACAAATAAAATGAGATTAATACTCTATATCAACATATAATAATACAAAATAACAAATTCTGTCTCACTGCGCAAAATTTCGTTTGAATGCAATAATATGTTCATCGTAATTAAAATACACTGTTGATTGATTGGTGGTCGGGGAAAATTATTTTCACGGTAATTTTCACACTGCGAACATGTACTGTAACAATTAATACTGTACACTAGAATACATGATAACACAATGTACTATATTGTGAATTTTTGTAAACTTTACTATTTATTTACTTATTTTTATTGTACTCACATAATAAAGAAGAGCCCATTATGCAGTTTAGGATTGCTGTAAACGGAAATGACGCCCTCTGTTATTTTCAAACAGCACCCCCGATGAGTAAATGCCGAATTACAAAACTTGGAATTTCTTAGTTTCTGAAACTTTTATTCAATGTCCCTTTCCCATTTTCCGACAAATTCGCGTGGCAATTTTTTTCACATTTCCAGCATGAATAATTTCCAAAATTCACGTAACGTAACAAAATCAAAAAGATCAAAATTTATATAAATTTACCGACCCATTTTCCGAGCAATTTTTTTCCAATTTTCCGGAAAGATCTTTTTTTCAGCAAAATTAAAAATTCCTTACATTAAAAAAAAATTTAAAACCTCCCATAATATCGAAAAGATAGTTTTTAAAAAAAAAACGATCTATTATCTGACCCAGTTTCCTATTTTTCGAGAACAAATTTTTTAGAAAAATAAAACTTTCCTGGTTCAAGAATTTCCGAACATCAAAAATTTCCAAACTTCAAATAACGAATTAAAAAAGATTAATGTCTGACGAACTATAAAGTTTTCCAAAGTCGAATCTAACTCATGAACCCAAATTCATGTACGACAATATTCCTCTAAGTTTTTTTTGGTCCCGGTGACTGCTGCCACTGGTTTGCCCGATATTATTTTTCCAAGGAACTGACTATTTTTGGAATCGGTTCCTTTTGTCTTTCTATGAATAATTCGAAAATTTGGGCTAGGCATAAAAAAATGCATTTAAAATGATACATATTATATAAATTGTCATCTATGAATTTGGAGTCTCAAACCGATTTGGTTAAAAATTGCTAAAGGGGAGGTTACGTTGGCAGAAAGTATAATTTTATCAAAATGCATATTGACGGCGGGGCTCTTTAATTTCTTGAGTTTTAATTGGCAGTAAATGTAGAAATTAGTTTTCATTCGCCCAGTGTATTTTAAATTAAAACGACGTACATTTTTTTCGTTGTTTCACAATTAATTCATTTAAAATAATATATAGTACATTTGCGGCACGTTCCAGAGTGAAAGATACTATCAGTATCGCCCTGGTGCAAGACCACCATTCAGAATTGAAAATTTGCTTTAAATGGCGTTAGCCGTGTTTGGTGACTAGATTTGAATACCCAGGTACGTCCCCATATTCCTCTTTCCTATCTCCTTCCCCTACCCACAATCATAATCCAAACATTCTCCAATTGGGGATGCCATAGTCTCACTGCCTCCAGACGGGAGCAGCTGGGACTCTTGTGAGGTATTCATATAAAAAAATACATGCATTACGTAAGCTTTCACAAATGTTTTTTTTATTTGGATAGATAAATGAATAGGTACCTGTGAGAAAAGTTTTTCACATATTCTAATAATTGCTGTTGTACATTCAAAGAGACAAAACTCTTCTATCAGGAAACTTTACTTTAAATTATACATATAATCAGTAGTGCATGGCACGTGTGTGTCCATTTGCACTAATTAATATAGCGAAATATCGTGGAATAAGAAATTTGGATTATCTGGGAACACGGGAATATGATGTCGTAATATGTATATTGTGCAGAAATATTATTCGCCGATATTTCGCAACATAAATTATTGCCATTTTCGTTAGTTAATTTTTGAACAATACAGCGTTTAGTCTTATTTTTAAACGACTTCGAAAAGGAGGTTATCAATTCGACGGTTTTTATTTATTTATTTTCATTTTTTTTTTTATTTTTTTTTTATGTTTGTTACCTCAGAACTTTCGATTGGGTGAACCGATATTGATGATTCTTTTTTTATTAGAAAACTGGTGCTTCCCGTGTGGTCCGATTTTAATTTGGTCCAGTTCTGACAGTGGGATTCACGAGAAAAACATATATGTCTTAAATTTTCAATAAGTATGTGCGCGACAAATGGACGAATAACTCAATATTACGCCAACAGATTGCGATGACTCTTTTTTTTAAGTAAAACTTCTTTACGCACCCCTCGTCACTAAAAATCAAAAAATAAACAAAAAAATTAACGAAACAAAACGACTTAAAAAATGCACTAAAAAGTAAAAAAATAATTTCGTACGATTGTTATTTTTGGAGTCGGTGTCAGCCAAGATCTCCACGTCTCACCTATAACTACCTATGTATGTAGTTACCTTGGCTGACACCGACTCCAAAAATAACAATCGTACGAAATTATCTTTTTACTCTTTAGTGCATTTTTTGAAGTCGTTTTTGTTTTGTTAAAATTTTTGTTTATTTTAAACTTTTTTTCTTGAAATAAAAAAAAACTCCTTAGTTTATTATGGTTATAGGAACGCTACTAAAAACTGGAAATAGTTACGTATTTCATGATGTCAGATATGACTTGAAGCGTGTTTCATTGAGGCATATTTACGTTTTTTCAATATTTTATTTATTTTCCCATAGGTCATACTGAAAATGACGTTTCGAGCTGATTAGAGTTGCGTTTGTCTAGAAATTCTATACACAAAAACTGTGCAATTTTCATGTCGACAGAGCTCACCGTTCGAAAATAATAGAATTTAAAGCTCCAGGAAAAAGTTACATTTATTTATTTATGATTCCGCAGAGGAGGCCCTGAGAGAAATAATTTCCTTCAAGGCATGTGTCATCTTCCGGATGCTGTGTAGTGGGTCTTCTTGAGGAAAGAAAGGATTGAAATTGTGATACCATCTGTGATACGATGTTACAAAAACTTAATTAAAATAATTAAAACCGTGGATCACCCAAGGAATCATAATTTCTATTAGACATAAAGAAAAAAATTATAAGGAACACAAAAAGTTTCCAGAAAACTATAAACTGTACGAATATTTAAAAAAAATCAGAAATAAACCAAAGAATATTTCTATAAAGGACTCTCTTTAGGACTGGAGAATTTCCATGAAATGATTTTTACAAAAGCTTACAAACAAGAGTTTGCTTAACTAAAAATAGCTTGGGTGTTAAGTTTTACCAGTGTGCTGGTAGGTATATTAATTCAATAAATTAGTAAGAAGCTTAAAATAATTAAGCTAACTCAGATATTTCAGAAACTCAAAATTGAATAAACATCAGTTTTTGCTATTTCATACAATCAGATTCTGCTTTATGGTTAAAATCACATCTCTGTACAGAATATTATAGAGTATCCACCATTCCGAACTGCACCACCCACCACCCACTGCCTCCATCATCCCTCCCGACTTGCCTCATTCTCCACCTCACCCCTCTAGACCTCCACTCACAGCCACCCCTATCTGAGAAATTGCAACAGTCGTTATTTTCACACTTCTCAGAATGCTACCAGGGGGAGCCGATTGATATACTCAAAACGCTCGGTTGGACATTGGACATAGGAACGGATTGCCCTAGATGAGATGTCTGCTAGATGAGATATCCACTAGATGAGATATCCGTTATATGAGATATCCACTAGATGAGATATCCACTATATGAGGTATCTAAAATGTGATATATTCATTAGATTAGATAAACATTAGATTAGATATTCGGTAGATTAGAAATCGACTAGATTGGATATTCGCTAGTATTTCTAGATAGCGGCCTATTACCGAAATAATCAATAATAAAATTTTAATTATAATATTGTTTCTAAGTTTATTTTGAAAAAAAGTTAATGTTAACTTAAAAATTAAAATTAAATATTAAGAAAAATTGAGACATTTACATGATCTGATGAGGATGACGTCATCGAAACATTACATTAAATCGAAACCTTACTTTTTTTTAAATAATTTATTTATTTAAATAAACCCAAAGAAGAAGCACTGAGTACAGTTATTCAAAAATTACTAATTATTCAAAAATTACTAATTAATAATTATTACAGCTGGGCAGTATGCTCATTGTTGGCAACAATAATACTATACTCATATTATACTGTAAAATAAATATGTAAATACAAGGTACCTGTTGTGGCTTACCAGATGCATTATGTAGTAAGGTGACATTACATTACATTAAATCGAACATTCCAAAAAGAACTTGGTTCTTTGGATCCTTATTCCATTCAATGTTTTTTTTTAAATTTGTTTTTGGGGTGTTATGCCGTGTTGCGTTACCTCCTTCTTTAGCCAACGTTTCGGACGGCGTTGCAGTGTCCATCATCAGGGCAGATCCGACAGATAACAAATAACGAAAATACTTTTGGCCGTGAAAATCTAAAAACGTACCTTCTTGTTTCTCCTTTATTTACTCGTTCTGCATCGGACCCAATTTGAATACAATATGATCTGATTCTAACCACAAGCATTATTGGCATGGTTGTTTTCGATGCTGCACGGGGGCATCTAGTTATAGTGTATCAGTGATCGTATTCAAACCAATCATCATTCACACCGACTGATTAGATGGTTATTGGATGAAGGCGAAACAGTTATCTCTCAAATTGCAGCGTAATGCACCGCCGGCGATGATTACAGACCGGTACGAGGTGTCGGTATAAGCAATTTCCAGTGGCGGTTTGCGGGTTTGAAAAGTGGGAAGGCATAAACATTTTTTTTAAGTATTTTGTATATCTACGCCTACCTATTATGCCTAACCTAGAAAAAATCAATGGAACTATTACTTACATCAAACTATAATAATGTAAAAACCAAAGATAGACCATCAACTGCAAATTCGCCCTACTAAATTAATCCAAATAGCATGATACGAAGGTACCCTCTGCCGCGTACTATCACAAAACCAAACAAAACTTGGTCACTAGAGCGCTAGAGCTAATCGTAAGGGACCGGTTCTATTTCAGAAGTGTTTATTTATTTATTTCGAAATACATTTTATGAGGCGCGCCTCCAACTGAACAACACGCGACCGCGCAACGGCTACCGTTCATTTCGTTTCCACTTGACTTCCCCACTTCCCTCCGCCGCGTAAAATCAGCGGCTCTCGGAGGCGGGCCTTATCTCTGCCTCCCTAGCATATTACTGCGTTCTGCAGTAGGTCGACGCGGCGAGCTGAAATTCGTTATAGTTAGGTACATAATATAAAAACAACCAGTCCTGGTGAAATACGAAAACATTCATGGACAATATTTAAACGGAAATAACTTTAAGATTTATAAATTGATAACATTTAAATCAAAGTTTTACTTGTGAATCTTGTATTCTTTTCCCCTTTCCTTCTCTATGTTATGGGGAGGCACATCCTTCCCTGCCTCACAGTACAAACCGCCACTGGTAATAACGTTACATATTATGTATAGGTAGTTAGGTAGCTCAACTGCACAGATGATTGCCACCTGAAGAAGAGATAGCGCGTTTCTATTGGCACTTTACTAATGATATTTCTAAAACGTATGCAGAAAAATGCATTGAAATGTGAAGAGCTTTTTAAAAGAATCATTGAAAAACCTACACGAAAATCGCCATTGCAATGTGAAATATGTCAGGCGTCAGATGAATTAATTTATTTCCGTCTTTCTGAAGTGTTTAGTATTTTATTTTCGTTCCCTTTTTTGAGAGCTAAAATCAATTTCTTTGAATGGTGTACCTATTGATAAAAAATATATACTTATGTATTTTAAAGATATTGAAACCTACTTGAGTGATGTAAGACTGTTTACCGTACCATAATATAGTGACCTACCCCTTTAGCATTAAAGAATTAGCCTGTAAATTATTAAATTGTATTTAATAATTTTACGAGTGTTTTTCTGAAACCCTTTGCTAAGTCGTTAATCAGTATGATATGTATATTAAACCATGATTCAATCAATTAAAATACTAAAAATAATAAACTGAAATTAAACTCATTGCAACATCTTCACTTATATCACAAAGCTACTCGTAGCATTATATCAAAGTATTCACGTATGTAAAAGTCGTAGAAGATTATATCGAATGTGTTCAGTTCCTATAAAAGGTCGACTACACGAGTTGTCGCGCGCCTACTTTGATTTCCACTTACCGCGCAGCAGGGTAGATGGACACTTCTATATTTTCACTTCAGTGAGTCGCTTCATTCCACTGCATTTTTCTCATTCAATCAACTATGTAGAACCGGGCGAACTGACTGATTCCCAGAAAATTTCCATCCGGACTTCTCGAAGCTATTCGAAGACGCGTTTTCCAGTATTTCTAATGCACGTCTTACAGACATGTGGAGTTTTTATTCTTGCAGCAGAAATCTTTTAGATTGGCAGAACATTATTGATAATATTATTAATGTTGTGGGAATACTACTGGTTTCCAATTTGTTTTCATCATTTTCCACCTCGTAGAAGCGGAAAAGAAATTGGAATTGAAGAGCGTCGGTGTTGGAGTGTTCAAAGGTTTGGAAAACCTGTTTTTGTTGGTTGAAAACAGGAAGAAGTTTGGCAATAATAATAATCAGGCATCCCGATGAAGAAGACGAAATAGATGAACCAAATGAAGTAAATCCAATGGGGCACTCTTGATTCTGAAAGACAAATAGAAAATTCAACCGGGTGATCATTTTCGAGAATGTTAGGCTACTTCAGCACATAGATTTGTTCGTATTTTCTATGCGGCGGTGTTGTCTATTTCCCATGTCAAACCCACATTGCTTAATTATTCATTTATTTCAAATCCTGTGGACCAAAAGTGGACATAAAGGTCGCTAAGCTGGTTTAGGTTCTCAGACGTTATACTGTGAACCTCAACAATGCATAGAGCATGAACGCAGATGCCCGTCACAATCACACTGATCAGAATCTTTTAGGCCTCTACTATTCAACATGAAGACTTAGAAGATCACTTCAATGATGGGGGACCAGAATTTACGAGGGATTGAGAAACTATTTGCTGATCGTTTACCACTAGATATTCAATACAAGCAAAAATTGCAGAAATTATACACTTCGATTTGTGTCTAGATATATAAAAGAACTGGAATAGACACCGTTTATACTGGTTATTTTTAAGGTGAAAGATATCTCCCAGATTGGAATATTATTTCCGAGATTGTAAAGTCTCGGAATCGGGGAATTTTGGTAAGACAGTGTCCTGGTGTTATTACTGTAAAAGGGTAGTAAATGTCCGCAAGATGTTTTGAGAATATGGATGTTGATTAATTGAAGGAATTCAGGACAGTCAATTTTGTTATGCAGTATTTTATGTAATAGTATTAAATCTGAATGAAGAGCGAATGAACGAAGAAAGTAGTGTAAGAAGAATATACGACGCAAATGTGAATGGTAGAAGAAGTCGGGGACGTCCGAGGAAGACATGGCACGATCAAGTGAATCGGATACTTGAGTCGGGCCATGTCAAAATTCAGAATAATAGAAGAGAATGTATGAGACGATGTATGAATGTGAGTGAGGCAAAGAGTGTGTGCCAAGACCGAGTTGTTTGGCGGTCCGTCCTCTCTGCCTACCCCTGCGGGGAAACGGCGTGATGGTTAGTTAGTTAGTTAGTATTAAATCTGTGTTTATTCTTCTTTCTGAAAGTTTTAATGGGGACATTTTATCCAGTATGTAATTATAAACAATGTTTTGTACAGGAA
This sequence comes from Limnephilus lunatus, assembly GCA_917563855.2. Taxonomy (NCBI): domain Eukaryota; kingdom Metazoa; phylum Arthropoda; class Insecta; order Trichoptera; family Limnephilidae; genus Limnephilus; species Limnephilus lunatus. The sequence goes on along the minus strand of OU830593.1, from coordinate 1,859,042 downwards.
TATGTAATTTATAGTTTATTTACCTCTTTATAGGAACTTATGTTGAAACTTTTTAATGTTTTTGGAATTAATATTATAAAAGGGAGACCATAACGTAGAGTTTTACTCAAGTTGGCATCTGACAAGGATTCTATATGACATGATAAATGTGCCTAAATTACTCCATCGATAGTTTATTTACCTCTTTATAGGATTTTATGTTGAAACTTTTCAATGTTTTTGGAATTAATATTATAAAAGGGAGACCATAACGTAGAGTTTTACTCAAGTTGGCATCTGACAAGGATTCTATATGACATGATAAATGTGCCTAAATTACTCCATCGATAGTTTATTTACCTCTTTATAGGAACTTATGTTGAAACTTTTCAATGTTTTTGGAATTAATATTATAAAAGGGAGACCATAACGTAGAGTTTTACTCAAGTTGGCATCTGACAAGGATTCTATATGACATGATAAATGTGCCTAAATTACTCCATCGATAGTGTTTTTTTATCATCAATTCTTTAATTAATTAGTTATTTTTGTTGCCAGGTACAAGGACGACCGAGCGTATCCCTGGCCGCGGGGAGTGTCCACGTTCATTCTGTATCCGGAGGCCGCCAACCAGACCATCTACACGCGCGTGGCGGCTGACACGGACCGTGGCAACTACACGTGTCTCATGCGCAACGACACCCACATGCAGGTGCACACTGTCATGCTGGTTCTCGTCGGTGAGTACACTCAATACACAGATAAAAACACCTGCATCTTTCACTTTTCTCTTCAATTAGCCAGCGTTATGGACAGCCTTGCAGTGTTCATCATTAACACTGATGACATTGTAAGGCAATCCGAAATTTTGCTAAAGGAGGAGGAAGCGCAAAATGGCTAACAACCTCAAAATTTAATCTAATACCTTTGAGCGTGAGAATCATGAATTAAACACTCAACCCGTACCTGAAGGCAGCTAGCAGACCATCTACTTCTACTGGGACCAGAGAATATTGAGAGATTGATATCAATGATAGAGGATAGAGGGAAAAAGCATGGTTACGAATACTAGGCTTTTTAGACATAGTAAACACAGTGGAAGTTTCGATTTTGAATCACGCATTATCTTCCACTCTGAAAAACAAAGCCTTTCCCAAATATCCAATTTTCCTTATCCTACTTCCTCCCCGCTTCCATTTACCTTCTACATTACCAAAAAAATTAAGATTTCATTATTCCACTATCTCAAAGCAGTTTGTGCGTGATCACTGTTCAGTCTGATCATTATTACAGAAAAATATTTTAATGTGGTTACCAATGTGGATCCCTGAGGAACGCCTTACTTTCTCAAATGATTTTTTTTTAAAAATATTATTGATTGCATTTTCTTATCGCTTACTAATTATTATTTTTGTTTTTCCTCAGAAAAACCCCCTCCAGCCCCTAGAGCTACCTTCACCCCGGAAGACCAGTGGGTGGAGCTAGGTCAGCCTGCCAGACTTTACTGTGAGGCTTTCGTTGGTAAGTTACGAGAATAAATTTTATAATCAAAAAAGGCCAGATGGTCCCTTTTATATTTGCATTGATACTATCTTCTTCACTGATTAAATATAACAATGAGGTTTGTAGGTTTTTAAGCTTCGATAATCCTAATAAATTGAACAAACAATTTTAATGATCACTTTTAACAAGTAATAATGCACTATCATACAAATTCATTTTTGGTTTGAAAATTTGATAGCCTAGAAATATCATAGATGCTTTAATTAAATACTGCGAGTAGAACACATCTGGTCTTGGATATAATCGAGTATTTTTAAATAAGTCTTTTTGTAAGTCTGGAAAAAAAAATATCAGGCCTATAAAAATACTTTCAAGTGCAAAATCTCCTACTAATGAACAGCCTACTAATAAAAAGTTTTGTTGCATAATATGGTAAATTAGGTTTTTTAGAAAATGGTCGGAATGCATTTTAATATTTTTGCCAGAATTTCACAAAATATCACAAAACCCTGCAATTTCGCGCTGTTTTTTTCGGCCTGAATCAAAATTGGCGGCGTTCAACGAATTGTGAATTGAAAATTAAGCTTTATGGCGTCCGCATGAAGCCTATGTGCATTTTGTATCCGTTAACGCCCCAATACGGTGGAGAACGGACGTCCATAGACTCTACGTCGCGCGTCACTTGGTTCCGAGAAATCGATTTTAAATTTCCTTTTATAATAAACAATGCGTAAGAAAGGAGTTTATGTTTTTTATAGGCCTTTACGAAATCAACCGTAAAAAACACCTCTCAAATACTTTATCCAACCTTTCCAAAAGCATCTTCCCAATTCTTATCAAGTATTTTGAAATCCCTCCCAAAAAGGGGCGGGGATTCCGATTAAGAATTTTTCAAGGACTAGTGGATCACCTCAAAATAAAACCTTTATATTCGTGCACATAAAGCAGGCTTTAATTTGATAAAATCACCAATGGATAAACACGGGTACTCGCGGCTTGCTATTACAGAGGGTCACAATCTCTCATGAAAGGTTGCAATTTGCAATGATGGCGTCGGGATTGTTCACAGCATAGCAGGGGGCAAACACCGTGGAGTTTCCCATGGCGTGCACCATCATAATAATGCATTCACATGAAGATTGAGCGTGTATCTGTCAATCGTGATGAATGGTCTACGCGGTGCACTGAGCGCTCCCTCTTCAATCCTCCCCCATCACGCATCACGGCTGTCATCATGGCTAGATTAGCCCATCATTATGCAGTTATTGCTAAGTGCATGATGACAGCTAATAACTAGTATGTTTGTTTTGCTTCTTGTTGGATTCTGGACGATTTTCCTCTGATTAAAGTAGAAGCTGTGTGAAAATTAATTCCCTGAACCGGTCGGTTTATCAAATAATATTTTGCTTGCGTAATAATATGGCAGCTAATTGAAAGAATAATACCTAATTTTGATCGCGTCTAAAGTTTCTTGAAGTAATATTTTTATTTTTTACTTCAAAAAAACTCGTGGAACAAGCAAAAAACTGGGGAATCAAAAATAGAGAACCCAAAAGTCTTATTTCTTTTAGATTTTTTCTTTAACTTTTTTTTACCATTTTCGTTGGCAACTAAAGTGTTAAAAAATTTTTGAACGTGGGTCTACGCTTCGACGCATTTTAAAGGACATTAAACAGCCGATATATTCCCCTAGTGAAAAATTCCAACTTTGGACTCGATTTACTCGAAAACAAAAGCTCACATCAAAGAAAGTTATACCTATCTCAAAATCGACTCCAAATCCAAATGTGACATATTTTCCCCAGATCCCGCGATTCCCACTTGTACTACGAGTTTCCGAACACTGTGTATAATCACAGTATATTGAAAGTTGAGGTTTAATGGATGGTTTCTTTATGTTTGTTTTATTTGGCGAAGTTCAAGCACAAATATCTAAATGTTTTTCGAACATTTATTAAAGAACTTAATTTGCCACATTATACAATCAAACCATAACCGAAAAGGGGTTCGTAAGTAGGAGATTTTGAACTATAAAGCAGTTTTTTGAGGCTTGATACTTATTTGCTTATAAAAAGCTCGATTATTTCAAGATGTCTTCAAGTCGCAGTATTTAATTAGCATCTAAAATGTTTAAAATCAAAATGACATCATATCTCGTAGTGCATTGCCTCAATTACTATAAGACACAAGTAAAATTAATTACCGTTTTTTTATAAGAAAAACTCTCTTTTTGTAAATTTTGAAGGTTATTCCCATCAATGTAATATATCATTGAAGAAGATGATAACAATAATAATCCAAACGAAAATATGAAAGAGAACAAGACACAGAAAAATATAATGATCTCTCGTCTAACCGGGACGTGCGCGTTTACCAATTCCGCCATTGCCACTTTCTGTCAAACCGTCATATTTGTCAATCCCATATTTAAAATTTTAGAATTAACGATATTATCTTTCAAACTTACAACTAATTTTTTCCCAATTTTAAAATTTTAAATATGAGATTGACAAATATGACGGTTTGACAGAAGGTGGCAATGGCGGAATTGGTAAACGCGCACGTCCCGGTTAGACGAGAGGTTCTGGGTTCGAGTCCCAGTTGCAACCATTATTTTTTTCTATGTCTTGTTCTCTTTCATATTTTCATTTAGATTATTAGTGTTATCTTCTTCTTCAATGAGAAATTAATTACATTTAACACTGTTTTTGAGGCAACTGAGAGGCCAGAAATGGAGTTTGCATGTATCTAATATTGTTTCATGTATTGTGTAGGTCGCATTAACCTACCCGACGCCGCCTCGGACGTGTCGTGGCGCCGCGTGCCCGTCGCCCCCGTCTCCAAGTCGGTCCCCCCTCCGCCTCAGCAGGAGCGCGTGGTGCGCGAGGGCGAGCAGATCCTGGGGGCCTACCTGCTCATCCCGAGCATGCGCTCCGAGGACTACGGCCAGTACGTGTGCACGGTCAGCAACGCGGACTCCTTCATCGAGATGCCCATCTGGCTCCATCACAAAGGTAACAATCAGTTAACTGACAGTATTCATTCCCTAGCGGATGTACGGTTGAAATTTAAGAATCCGACTCCGAGTACAACTCTGACGCCGCGCCATATGGAAACCATCTGTAAACACGAAATTTGCGACTAAGCTACTTTCGTAATAGAACCGAAATAAAGCAATTAGCTAATAATGCCAAAAGATGGCGCCACTTATGTTAACAGCCAGCATGAGGAACGTCGGCTGGCAGGCGTAAGTACTCTTGGATTTGCATTTTCATTAATCTCTCCAGTGTGGATATGAATGATGAAGTTTGCGACTAAGCCACTGTCTTGCCGCCCGCAGGGCCTAGCAGCAAAATCTCGTGGAGCGGGTTTTGAACTCTATTTATAATAATTTCCAGGGAATAATAGCCCAAAAACAATTGTATTTATTATTTCCGCAACATGAACAATATGACCATTGATTTTTTTGGATTTGTATTTACCTACACATGCAAAGCATTTATGTTTTTATTATTTTTAAAAAACATCACTCACATGGAAGTATTATTAAATTCATGCGGTAAGAGTCAATTAAAAAATAGGTAGTCAGAAATAACCTCACTTTTTTAAGATGGGAATCTCATGTGTCAGTCTGCCAAAATTCGACATTGCCAGCATTGCCAGCTCCTTCGCAGTCCATTTAAAGACAAGTTATATTAATTAGTTCAAAATAGGGCTTACATAGTCTTTATTCAATGTGTAACTAATTAACCTTTTAACAATAGGGAAGTTTTTCTAATTAATAAGGTGTAATATTACGTGCTAGTAGCCTCTCCTAACTTGGTGCTTTCCTTCTAGTGAACGGATCGGGTCCGCCAAACACGCAGGTGCCGTGGCGCAGTCTATTCCTGCTGGCGACTGGAGCCTTTCTCTTCATGTTGACGGCCGTCGTGCTGTACGCGCGCTTCGGCAAGAAGCTCGCCCTCCGTTGGAGGAACGCCAGCCACTCTCCCGGCAATGGTAAGATTATACATCAAAATTTGAACAACCGCTGACGGGCCGAATAGGCTGTTTGCCATCTATAAAATATTTGATATGTGTAAAAATTTGAACAAACACTGACGGGCCGAACCCACTGTTTGGCGTCTTTAAAATATTTGATGTGCTTGAAAATTTTAACAAACGCTAACCGGCTGAATCGACTGTTGACATTTTGTTACAATATTTGGAATACGTCAAAATTTGAACAAAAGCTGACGGGCCGAATCGGCTGTTGACAATATTTTTAATGTTTTAAAATTTTGACAAACGCTTATTTGGTCCTAGTATTTTGGACTCTTGTGCGGATTTCACATAAAATAAAAATAAAGATAAGTTTTCCAAAAATGAGGGATGTCATCGTTCCGCTGGAATATATTTGTTTGCAAATTTACAGTTTGTTCTGAGATTGATGAAATTTTGCACACTAGACCTTCGAAACAAGGGGAACATTTCACCCCGCCCCTTTTCCCACCCTTTAAACCAGAAAATCCCTTAAACAAAGCATTTTCTTACTATTTGAAGTGAAAACTTGTTTAGCACCGTTGTGATTTGAAACTCGATGAAACGAAAAAGAGACACTAAAAAGAGACAAACACTTACATCTATAGGATTTAGCCTATGAGAGAATGAGATAGAATAATCGGTCTCCTCTTTGTGTGGTGCTTTGTAGCCTATCGGTCTCCTCTTTGTGTGGTGATTAGTAGCCTCCCCACTTTTTTTTAACTTTCATTTTCTGAAGGTTCCACTTCTACCACGTGTGAAGTGCACACTTGTAATTTTTTTTCAGTTTTTTCTTTTATGCATTTACTAATATGATTATTATTTCTTAGATGATAGAGAATATGATGTCCTGGTGCTGTACGTAGCGGAAGATGCTCGCCTCACCCTGGAGATCCTCATTCCAACTCTGCAGAACAAGTATTCTTACAAGTGCATCAACTGTCAGCTTCCCAAGGACAGTACCAACTGTAAGTCACCATCTTGTAGTCAACGATTTATCATGAAACACGACCATATCAAATCTCAGCTTGTTCCCTTTGTCCTATTTGGATCAGGGATATCGTCTTGACAAAGTGCCTCTCGAGGGTCTAGCATGGTCGATCGATAAAATCCAATATCAATACGATATTGACAAACTTTGTCATTAGCGTTATCAATTGATTTGAAATATCTCGACACCCGGTAGACACAATCCGCTTAATTAAGTCTTGGCTGTCATTGCGTGTCGGTTAAATATACAAGGTGGCGCGAAAGTCATCATCCTATCGGAAGATTCCATAATTTCTGCAAATGGCGACAAATGTCAGTTCTGCTTTGACAGACACAAAATGAACGTCAATAAGACATAAATCGCTATACTCCTCAAGAATGCGGAGAAATTTTGAAAAAACGCATTTCCGGGTTGCCTAATCTCTCTTTTTGGTGATTTACACTAGCCGGCAAGATCGCCCGATTTAATCGTTCCAGAATTCTTATTGTGGGGTTTCTTGGAGTCACGAGTCTATATCATTAAGCCTCAGACTCTAGAAGCCCGCAAAGAGAATATCCGTCAAGAATGCGAGAACCTATCGCCGGAAGTTCTGCAAAGCGTGATGGAAAATGCCATAAATCGGGCACGTAACAATTGACAACGGCCACTTGGCCGATATCATTTTCTCGACTTAATGGAAAAAAAATTAAGACATCAAATAAACACAATCCACAAGCAGAACCAAATTTTTTCATTCATAAAAAAAATTACAGCTAAAAAACTTTGGGTGACAACTTTTGCGCCACCTTGTATATCTACGCAATTTTTTGAATGATGTCGTTTGGTATGCAAAATTACTGGCTTATTTGAACGAAGGTAGATTAATGAAGCTCGCAGAATTGAAAGACATCCTATTATTGTATCTATTCAAACTTTGAGAAACGGATTTCAGAAAGTCGTTACGGTACTGCTCTTCTTTCATTGATCTAATTGTTGATTATTTGTTATCAGGGGTCAGTATTGTGGGCAGACTATCGGCCATGAGTCGCAGCGTTCTTGCCGTGATCTCCCCCCAGGAGATGACCCCGGAACAGCTCACTGCCTGCCTCATGCAGCTCCATCGGATAGCCACCAACCCAACCGTGGTGCTTCTGCAGGTATTTATCATATTATTATTTGTCTGCTGTGCTTATGCTATCTCTGGTGTTTCATGTTATTCCTTCGACGGGGTTGTCATTTTCTTCTATAGTATTTCCTGGTTTCCCTGGTATCTGAGCCTTCTTCACATCAGAGTGGGGCATTAGCACCATAGATAAATCAGTGTTTCTGCATTGTCTACATATTTGTACAGTTACTGGTTGTTTTCCACTCTCAACAGCTGTATGTGTCAGATATGTACATATGTCGGGGAAACAAAATAAATATGATGTGAGCTCGTTGTATGATCCAAAAGTCTGGCCAATCAGGCCTTAGATTTGAAATGCCGATCTGTGTTTCTTCATCATTGTGTAATTCAAATCAGGTGGTGATATACAATGTCAGATACAGAGCGCGTGCTAAATGGGTTAGAATCAAAAGGTATTACGTAAGTCAGTGGTGACTATGGTGTCCATTCCATAGTCACCACTGACTTACGTAATTATTTTATGAATTAAATTATCAAATAATAATTAACTTTTTTTGGTGCAGAGCTACGACAAGGTGCGCCCTACCCCGAAAGACAACAACGGCGAGAACCTCCACACGTACCTGAAGAAGACTCGCCTGGTTCCGTGGCGCCACTTTGACGACAAGAACTTCTGGGTCGGCCTGCAGCTCTCCTTGCCGCCCGCTGCCTCTGCCCCTCGCTTCCGCGCCTCCAAATCTCTCGCAACACCCGACCGCCTCACCACGCAGACCTCCATCGAACTGCCGCTCAGCAAAAACGAAGTCTCCAACAATGAGAATGCTGAAGATTGCGTCAAGAATTCCATCGTTTAATTTTTTTTTTTAATTGACAGGCTAGCGTGCATTTTGCTCAAATCAACATTGTGAATTCAATTTAATTTTGATGAATATTTTTATAATTAGTTTTTGATTTTGACTCTTAGTAAAGAACTCCAGTCTTAACGATATTCATCGTCTAATTTCATATTCAAAAGTCATCAACTCAAATGCACCAGTTTTGAGGTATCCAAATTTGAATGTTAGAGATATAATCTTAATTGAATGCTTTTAATTTTTTTCTATTATTATACGGGTAGATAAACCTTTGAAATTTCCATTACATAAACTTTAAAAACCCTATTTTAAAGTTTATATAACATATTTTAGCTTTCAAATTTGAAGTATCTCAAAAATATGTGTTGGTTGTTTGTTGACTTTTGCCTAACAACAACGTTATATTCATCTATTCTACTTCCCTTTATCCGTATTGTCATTTTTATATTCTGGATGCTAGAATTGCCTCCATATAATTTGTGAATGAAGATTTTTTTTAACGATTTCTTGTAGTAGAAAACACTGAATCAATACACAGCATCAGATAGGTCACAATTTGATCAATCTAGAGCACCCAACATAAGTATTCATATCATTCAAATAAGAGATGTTTTGGAGTTCTTTCTGGTACCGAAATCAAATTACCAAAAACTGGCACAAACACTTCTAGCATTAACTCCCAGAATTTTATTCACTGGAGTTCTTCATTTCATAAAATTTGGTATAAAATGATTGCAAATTAAAATGATTTCATGTAAAAATACATACAGTTTTTCTTCCCCGTTCAAATGCAACCATTTTACTAAAATGGCACTCGAGGATAATCGATTTATATTTTTTTGTATGCCGGATTCCACAAAGTTATACGTAAAATAATTATTTCCTATAATATAGTCTCCTTGTAAATATTTCATATTTAACTTTAGTTGGTCATTGTGTCATTATGCATCATTTTCTTCAATAAAACAGAAGATAAAATGAAGATGCGGACTATAAAAAGCATTGCGTATCTAATTTATGGTGACCCGACAGTTGATCCTCGATAGTTAGCCCTCCAAAATTATAATAATTAATTGACTAGCTGGGATACCCGGCTTCGCTCAGGGAGTTGATATGACGATATACTGACGTTTGAACCCATAACGGATCTTGCTTTATATACCCCTACCAATAGGTAGCCCCACCCATACAAAAAGGCTTTGAATGGTCCACAATGTTTCAGAACATTCCAAAACATTCGAGAGTGTTCTGAAATGTTCCGCAATGATCTGGGATATCCCCGAACGTTCCAGACTATTCCCGAACATTCCAGAATGTTCCAGGATGTTCTGGAATGTTGTGGAATACTCTCAAATGTTCTGGACTGTTCTATAAATTTCTAGAGGGCAAAACTTCCAGCCCTTATATTTTCAAAAGCACTCCTTTCAGGTAAAAACAGAAACCTTCTTCATGGATGGGGAATAGAGGGCTACCACATCATATAACTCCCTCGATCGTACCAGGACTCGTTTCTGATATTTTAGCACGCACATTGTACACTTTCTTTTATTATATATGTTGATTGTAATTTTTCGTGCATTACTAATTCCAAACCGAAAATCGACTTCAAAATACCTTTAATAATAAGTTGGTATAGATATCAAACAAATTTATTTAAAGTGTCGATTTTATGTACTTTTTCGCTAGTATTAACAGTATATTGATTTTTCTTGATGCATTTTAATGAAAATATGTTTTATACTTTTGTTATTCGGCGTTACATCTACTGCACACTCCTTCAGTGACTCTTAGTTATTTTTTGTGTAAGTGGGTATACCGTATTTTCGCTAAACTAACTGCATATTGTATATAAGTATACCAGGGGGCCAACTGTTAGGGGGATCAACTGTCATGGAATCCTAAGTTACGTAGTCAATTAAGTTTATTTCAGTAATTTAACTAAGTTATTAATTTCATTTCATTCGATTTAAAAAAAAAAACTTTGGCTATTTTTAAAGCGGCCATTCAAAAAAACCTACTATTTTATACTAAATTATTCGGCCGAATTGTTCTAATCTGACACGACTGATAGTTGATAATTTTGGAATGTCTAAATTATTTTTGATTTTGTTTTGTGGGTCCAATCAGCAAACATTCACTCATTTAGTTATTAAATGTTAACATATTTTGATTTAAGTATTTTTACATTATTTTTATTGCATTTTACGCGCCTGACATATATCAACAAAAACCATTGAGACAAAGTACACGAGGTTGGACTACACAGTACCAAAGATGACTCTATGTTATTTAGTCTGGCGTATTAGTAAAGATATTCCTTCTTGTGAATTTAAACAATGGCATCTAGTGTATTTTTAACATTCAATTGTAATTGATAAGCTATTTTGTAAGACATTAAAAAAATAATTGTTAATTTTTCCCTACACCTCAATCAGTATTTTTTGTCTTCCCAAAGATATAAATTAAAATTTATTTCTACTCCCGAAATTTCACTTAAAAATATCACGTAAACTTCTAAAATTTTGAGAATGGCAAAAAAATTGATAGCTGTATATTAAAAGATTTGTGATAAGTAGGTATTGCATTAATTTACATTTAAAAACCTTGAAATTTGCATGATAAATTAAATGATGCAAGGTTTGTGTGTATGTTGTTGTTAGAATGTGTAAAACTCACTTTAATTCTAGAAGTTCTTGAAATTAATAACCGTTCAAATAATATTTTATTTATGTGTCATCCCTTTCCTAGTGATAAGTTTCTGCAAACCATAACAGGGTTGTAAAACATGTATTTTTCCAATATCGTAATATTATTATTTTTTGAATATTTTAGAACAAGAGCAACTGAACTTTAAAAATATGTAAAAAAAAAAGTTTTAAATTTTTTGACCTACTTTTATATTATTTTAAACATTTAGGTTTATTTATAATATGATAGTTAATGCAATGTTGACAAGTATGTTAATTATTTTAGTATGTAATACGACATGAACATTTTCTGTTTATTTCATTGTCAATATTGCATTGTTTTTTTGGCTGTGTTGAATTTAAAAAAATGGATGTCGAGAATTGACAGATTACGAAATATTGTCATCTTTCTTAACAGATTACGAAATGTTGTCATCTGTCTTAACAGATTACGAAATGTTGTCATCTGTCTTAACAGATTACAAAAAATTGTCATCTTTCTGAACAGATTACGAAATTTATTCATCTTTTTTAAGAAATTGCGAAATATTATCATCTTTCTTAACAGATAATGAAATATTGTCGTATTTCGATTACGAAATATTGTCATCTTTCTTAACAGCTAAATAAGAGGATCAAAGATTAATGGAAAAAATAGTAGTAATTCTATTTGATTTAAGGTTTTTGTATCTGGAATTCTGTCTGCGAACCATGACTTTCGTATTTTTATTATTTTAATTTGCAATTTTTTTTGTTTATTATCATTATTATTACATTTTAAGTTCATATTAGTTTTTCTAATTTTTTGAGAAAATTCTCACGGCAGAATGTAAATAGTTATTATGTATGCAAAATATTTCAGTATTAATTTAATTTTTGACCAGTCAGTGGCAGAGTTGGTATTGCATCTGTTTTCCACCCAGTTCAATTCCTCAGCTGGCTGAGTCCTCCATCACACAAGCAACATTTTCCGCTTACTGTGGTGGTAGTAATATGAGATTTTCAAATATTGTCAGGTTATTCGTAACCCAGGAATGTTTGCCTTATTTAAAAAAAAAACAACAAAGTAAACTAGAATGCTAGTGGTTCATTAGTATGTAAAAAAGCAAAGCCCAACAGTCACATGAGAACGGGTGGTTTCTACGGCTCGTTCTTAAGTGCAACAGCTCGGCTGTGGAACGCTTTCCCGGCCCCATTTTTTCTCCCTCCTACGGGTCTCTTCTATACCCAAGTTCACTCCCTCCTCTCCTCAAAAAGACCCTTCACATTGCATCCCCAAAGGTGTGGAAGGCCCTGAGAGAAATTACTTTCCTCATGGCCTCCTGTGTGGAATTAATGTAAAAAAAGTTATTTCCCGTCTTTACACAGACATGTTATTATACATTAACCTTCTACAATCAATCCATAAATACAAAACTTACATAACTAATAATGAAGATTATGAATAATATTAAAACAAACGGAGAACAGTGTTTTGCCAAATTAATATTAATACATCATTTTTATAATCTAGACATCTTTACTTTCTTCTGAACTAAAATCTTCCCAGTAATAATAGTGTTTTGGATTTTGGTTTCGGGGTTTCAACTTCCATCACATTTAATGACCAGCAAATGAGAGATAGCGCCATTTTCAATTTGTTGACATTTGAATGTTTCACGTTAAATGCAAATTTTTGGCCTGTTTTAGCTTTTGGTAAGATTGTGATTAGCTAACAAATGTGACAGCATGACTGTTGTACTGGACAGCTTATCGCAATTTGATGGAACGCTTAAATGGGTTAATAATCGTCATTTAACGGGGAATATTAAAATGGCGCCGATTGTCGATTTGACAGTCATCAAATGCAATGGAGGTTGCAACATCCCTATTAGAGATGCCACGAATAGTGATTTTGTCGAATACCGAATACTGAATATTCGGCAACCGAATATTCGTACTTAGTACATTTCGCGGGTGACAGGTTCCGACAGGCATCATTGAAGTGCGTGTGGTAACTACGTATTTGTTTCATTTGCGAGTGGGTATGTCACAACGCGCATTATTTGTTGATTGTTACATCAAATTGTGTTAGGTACTTATAGTGTGTATCATGTCTGCTTGTTTGCGAAAAGCTTTACGAAATGGCACCATTTAATAAAAAATCACCTATTTGGGAATATTGTGAAATTCGTAGTGAGAAGAATAAATGTTAAATATTAAATTTATATGAATTTTTTTCATCATTTGGTATTCGGTATTCGGCCGAATGGTTGGCAATATTCGGCCGAATACTGAATAGTAAAAAAAGTGGCCGAATACCGAATAGTAGCCGAATATTCGTGGCATCTCTAATCCCTATCTTAGCAATTATTCTAATTAACAAAATAATCAAACCTCCATTTTGATTATTTTTAGGTTGTACAGCAAAATTATTATTGAAACTCTGCGACTCGGTCGCTTAAAAGCTGCCAAATTTCAAACATTTCAAATATATGGTTAAAATGTTGGCACCTTTTAAACGACTGAACTGTAAATATGATGACCGATAAAAGATGGATTCTTTATCAATGTTTGAACTAGAAAAGATTACATTACTTATATAAATATAATAATCCTGTCTGTAATATTCATTTCAATGGTCTCCTAAAATATTGTCTTTGAAATTTTGAAAAATTATTATAAGCTTTTTTTTATTAAATATCTCCAATAAATTTAGTGTCTATGATGATTGTAGCTGATATAGAAGATAGGATTGTCATATTATTGTAAAGTTTGTTTTCTATTTGACAATATTATGTTTATCTGTGTATTTATTAGCTTTATTTTGTACTTACAATATTATTTAGTGTTACGTGTGATTCTGCTATGTTTAAGTCATTATTGAATAAAGCTGAATCCCAGATACGAAATTTATTTCATTTTTCTAACCGTCTTTCCTTTTGTAACCCCAAATCCGTATAACGTCGGCAAAAATTACTCAAAAAAGTGCATAAAGTTCAACTACCAAATAGTTCAGCAGAATTCGAAAATTATCCTCTGCATAGCATCCCCAAAGATTACAGGTATGGCGTGGTAGTTGCCTCTGCCTGTATGCAAAAAAAGACAAAGGCCACCCCCCCGCCCCTTATCTGTAAATTTATGCGAAAATCTACTACACAAAATTTGTGCAGATATTAAAACATTATGTATTTTTTTATTTGGTAGGCTTCTTATAGTTTACTGATAATAATATTATATTTAAAACTGTAGTACCTATCTGTTAATCCACATAATTTAGGCTACTTGAAATATGTTGGGAAACTATTAAACGAGGTTCGTTGAGATTACAAGTTGCTTTATTCACATTACCGTAAAGTTTACAATGAATATTTAACTGGACCAGACGTCCTTACTCTAGGAAGCTCTACGTTATTGTGTTGCTGCCGGTTGCTGCGGTCAGACTGAAGGCGTTTGCCCGACAACCATATGCCTCCGGCTATCATCGGAACCGTTCGTACATTAGACACGAACGACGATAGATGATACTGTTTTAAAATAATACTTAACTGATATCTCTTGAGATAACACAATAAACAATATAACACAATGACATCTATTGAAGGATGTTGAAACTGCATGGCTAACCTACACACCGCAAAAATCATTGAAAATAATAAACTAATGAAAATATCTCTAGCATACCTGAGGAAAAAATCATATATCGTCCGAAGGGGGGTCACTAGGGTCCTCCATATGTCACAGAGCGATAGTGACTCTTAAGTATTATTTTTGCCCTTTTCACTTGAATAACTTTAATATTTGATTTTTCCTGTCTCCTTACAGATTATTCTCAAAATTATAATTATTTATCTTAACTTTAAAATCACAAAGCATTCTTTTTAGGATAAATTGCCTATTTGAAAAAATGGTATTTTGGTAATGTATTATTGATTTTTACAATAGTATATTATATTATTCTATAATATAATAAATATTATATTTTATTTATTTATTTATTTCAAGACTTTTGTTTTTACATTAAAAAAAATGATAACATATTTATGCAAGGTTATACAACAATTTTTTTTTTATTCTACTACTCCATAAATTTAGCTCTAGGAGCTCGTGTTTATGGGAGGAGTATATTATATTATTCTATAATATAATAAATATTATATTTTATTTATTTATTTATTTCAAGACTTTTGTTTTTACATTAAAAAAAATGATAACATATGCAAGGTTATACAACATTTTTTTTTTTATTCTACTACTCCATAAATTGAGCTCTAGGAGCTCGTGATTATGGGAGGAGCACACGCAAAAAATAAAATAATAATAATGTTCTAATTAAATGTTTAAACAATATTCAAAGAACTTATGAGATAAATACAAATATTAATTGACATAGGTTCGTAATTTAGGAAAAAAATAGTTATACAAGGTCAATATTTTTTTAAAAATACTAAATATTACAGTTAAAGTAAGGGTAAATTAAATTAAGGGTACAATATATCATTATCCAATTTCAGGGACTTAATTTGTTTTTTGAATTGTTCATATTTCAATGTTTCAGTTACACTAATATATTGTTATTCATTATGTAAGTATGGTATCAAACACGGCTAAAGCCACTTTAACTACCGCTTTAGTTAAAAACTGAATAGTATTCTGGTAAGTACTGACAAATTAATAATGAGGTATTTAACCAACTAATCAACCACCAAGAAAAAAAAACTTGTGGTAAAAAGAGACAAATCATCCATCTAAAAATATTTTTGATCTTATTGTCATTGTCAAATTATCTATGGAAAGTGCAGAACTGTCACAACAACAATATAAAAAAACGAGCTCTTTGCAAACTTAATTCGAAACATAGTGCGGTGCACAGCCCAGATACTCGGATTTTTAATAAACAACGATGATGAGATTAAGGGAATTAAGTCACACGACGCTGCTGATGAAATTAAACGAGATATTTTGTTGCGGCTGGTCGGAAGACGATAAATTTTACGTGATTACGAATAACGGTCTGGATGTATTTCATCTGAAACCGAACCCCGAGAGTAAACTCGAAGAACTAAGTTTCCATCGGTCATTTATATTTCCTTTGCAGTACTACCCCTCTGAGAACGCCGGCTTCGACGAATCCACAATCGAACAAATTTCGAGGGAAGACTTATCTAACATCTTGTACGATCCGCTGCTGGTGCCGCGCTTGAAGGTGGCCAGCGACACGCCGCTGTACTTCATCAAGGCCATTTGGTCTACCTCCAGGATAGTGCCCAGCGAGAACTGCGCCCTTGCCCTGCTCACCTCCGTGGGGGGGGCCACTCTGTGGATGTACAAGACCAATACCTGGAGCGTGCTGGTGGACATCTCCAACCTCATCCTTCTGCACCTCAAGGAGAAGGACCTCATCTTGCCTCTTACCATGGGCACTCCAGATTACATGCCCAAGTTCCAGGAACAGTGTTACAAACTTGTTACTTCCGCCATCGCATGGAGCAGCTTTTACCAATTCAAGAATGAAAACTTCGTTTTCTTCACTACCATACAAAAGAATGGCGACATTTATGTCTGGAAAGTAAAAGCGGACAATGTACTAGACGTCACACTGCAAGCAGAATTGGAAGTGCTACACGAAAGTAAATTTAAGAATGTCTGCTCGGCTCTCTGGATAGCGATATCTCAGTTTAGATGTGTGCTGGTGTTGGGAACCATCCAGGGAAAGGTGTATTGTGTGCACTTTGATATCGACCCGGATTTCAAGCTCAAATACTCCAGAACCGTTGAAATTTGGCAAGACGAGGACAATATCAAAGTCACTCAGATGCTTTCAACATGGATCGGACCTCGGATTTGCATCGTGGTTATCAAGGCTTCCTTCTTTATCGGCATCCTGATCAGTCAGGATGGAGAAGTAGTAAACACATCTCACAAGCATCTTGACAATCTGAATATAACGGGCGTTCAAGAAATAGACTACTTAGAGTTTGCAGTGTCCACCATGACAGGGGTAACGTGCACCCTGACCTTGGGGCAGATCTATGACGACTGCAACTTGCACATCTCCGACTCAACGGTGGACACGGATCTGAACTACAGCCGTTGGGCACAATACGGCATGTGCACCTCCAAGAAGAGCGCCATCTGGGTTTCCTGCTTGAATCCTTGCAAGACCATGCAGAGGGAGTTCGGCAAGAGTTGCTCCCGCATTGTGTTTTCGCATCCGGCCCACCTTGACCCCATGGCTCACATCCACAACAACAAATCAGAACTTCTAACCAACATCTGGGATCTGATGGAGCTTGCCCGAGTGCTGATGCTAAAGAATAACAAGGTGATCCCCAAGAACTGGAAGATGCAATGGAACGACGAAATGACGGACTACCAGCTTAAGGTCTGTCTCTGGATCACCTTCATGGCGCATCTAGTGCAGGAGGCCACGGAGAAGGTGAAGAAGATCAGAGAGTTGATTATGTGTCGCCATGTGGAGCGAAGTCTCCCGTTGCTCGTGCTCAAGCAATACAAGGAAGGTTTGAGCGACTTTGAAGAAGAATCTGCTAAATGCATGGTTAACTATTTGAGGTACTGCAACAAGACTTTTAAGAAGGGCGAGCTGGGTCCATATCTTGAGAGGATCCAGAGGAGCTTGGACCCACTGATCCCTGAAGAGTCGGATGTCCTGTGCGATTGGTGTCAGGAGCCGCTGGAGGACGTCAGCTGCTCCCAGGGACACCCGCGTCAATGGTGCTGCGTCACGCTGCAGAAGGTGGACGACGGAGAATGCCTGGTGTGTAACGTGTGCGGCTGCAGCGCGCATCCGAAGCTGGTGGACCAGAGCCCCACCTGCACCTTCTGCGACACCTACATGCAGAGCAACTCCCTCTCCGCCAAACCAATTGCCCCAGAAGACAAACCTGTGGATGTGGTGAAGACGCTAGTGGAGGAGATGGAAACAGGAGCTTCCACCAGCACCGAAACTGACACCACCCAATAAACCCATCAATTTAACCACTGATCCCTTACATACGGATATGTATATGTATAGTGGTAAGCCTTGAGTTAGCGCCGTACTGGTAAAGATCTGCAGACCGTTTATCATTTCTTTATGTTTAAACTATGTATTGGCATTTTGGTCTGGATGTTGCGACTGTTATTCCATGTTATTGTTAAGTTTAAACCTTTCACTAATAATTTTGCATCTTTGCAAAAGAATTATTACAAAACATTGAATGTTTTAAAAGCTCGGCAGGAATGAAATCGATTTCAATCTTCGCCTTTTTATAGTTTTTATACAATACGTTGCTCGTATTACCGTTATAGATGTATTTTAACATTATTTTATTTCTAAATAACCTATGTATTTGATGTGATAAATCTATCTTGTAGGCTAAGTAAATTAAATAGTTGACTATTTATACCATATTGACGTAATAACGATGACAAAGTCAGATAATATCATTATTTATTCTTAATTAATTGTTATATAGCGTAATAAAGATGAAAGGGACCTGGTGACCAAAAAACTATATTTAAGTGTGTTATCTAAAAATATCCATCATAATATAAATGCAGTTTGTTCCTTCTGCTAAAAAAAAATAAAATTAAAAATGTAGCCAACAAAATAATAAAATTGTGATTAGGGTTGATAAATTTTCCTCGATATTTGAATGTAAAGTATAATAAATTCAAATTGAGATAGACTTGCCCTAACATAAATTTGGATATCATTTCGACCAGCTGAACAAACCATTGGACCATATTTGTGGCACCAGTAGGGTTCGAGAATGCTTTGAATAAATGTACGACATCAGTCATTCATTGTCCGTAAAAGAGTGCACATTGAAATAACCAGACCCTGCGCAGAAAAGAAAGGTTCGCTTAACCCACCCCGGCTCACAGACGAGTAGGTCGGCTAAAAAATAGAAAATGAGCGCCGCAATAACATCTTTGAATAAAGTTTTAAATGCCGAACGCTGAAGTTATTTTTGTAGTTAATTTTGTAGAATTTCCAATAATATGTTTCTCTGATATTTGTGTTCCATGTTTTGTCAGCCAGCCGCCATTTAATTTTTTCAAAATGGCAAGTGGTTCTGGACTTGACAAGCTCATGCAAAAAAAGCGCGCTGGGTTCGCTCACATTAGCCCAATTACAAAGTTTGTTGGCTGAATCGGATGATGATAATATAAGTGATCATTTAGTATCATGAGATCGATTCCGAGGATGAGGAATTTGCGAATGAAGACGTCGAAAAATTGGACTTTTCTTCAAGCGAAGCGGGTCCGTCGACTGGTGTTCCAACTTCCGAAGGACATCAAATCCAGACCAATGGGTTCGGAATTAGTCTCACAACATAAACAGGATCCCTTTTACAGGAAATTCTGGAATGTGCAGGAGTACGAAGAATGACTTTGCTGCTGATGCCAGTGAATAAACGGTTTATAGTCAATTTTTCACAGCTGAACTCTGGGCATCGATTGTGGTTGAAACAATCCGGTAAGTGTACAATTTTCGTAAATAATTTAGTAATATAATTTATCATTACATTTTTGTTGATGGAATTAGCTTTTTTGTGTTTTTTTACATTATTACACAAAGTACTGTAAATAAATATAAATGTTTTTAGCAGAAAATTAATTTTACATTTCCTGCAAAAATCTTAATGGATGAGATTATATTTTTATTGTCTACAGATATGCGTTGGAAAAGATTGATACAATATTAGACTGACATGGACCAGCATTACAACTGAACAGCTGCAGTCCTTCTTTGCCCCATGCCTGGTGGCGTCATATTGGAAGTCTTCCCTGAATCTGTACTGGACTAAGAGGAAAGTTATAGAGATACCTTTTTTTCGAACTTCTATGTCACGAATTCATTTTGAATCATGTAAGTGCACTTTGCCGATGACAATGTGGCAAACCCAGAAGAAAGATCCAAAAATATTCACCCTATAATAACTCATCTGAGAGAGACCTTCCGCAGTGTTTATAAACCAGACATTGATGAAAGTTTTATGAAATTCCGGGGACGCTTATGTTACATCCAATACAATCTGAGTAAGCGTGCCCGGTTTGGCATAAAGTTTTATAAACTATGCGAATCTCGATCAGGCTATTGTTTAGATTTTAGTATTTATACTGGGGAAAAGGAAGGAGACCCAGACCTTCCGTCTAGTCCAAGGGTCGGAATTTGCGGCTCTTTGCATAGGCGTCTGCGGCTCTTCAGACATCAATTGCACCTCTACTCAACCAGCCTTATTTTTGCATTCTGAACACAAAACTGGTTTTAATTTATTAAAGAATCTATGCTCGAATGTGTTTATAGAAATATTTAAATGGGCAGAAGTGTGATATTATAAGAATGTAGATAACAAAAAGCAAATCGTAGCTATCATTCCACCACATTTACCACAGTACAATTACGATGAGTTTAGGGTCAACATGGCAGAACAGATCATGGAAAGAGTGTCTCTTCCTGACTAAAATACAGCAGGGCGACCTTCAGTGGGAGATGTTCCAATGAGACTTCAGGGAACCAGAGGTCTCTCTTCCCAGAACATTTACTGGTTGCGCCAATTGATATTTTAATTATCAAATTGTCTATTGCTCAAAACGCTTTGTTCCTTTAATACATTCCTGCCCGACTTATCCATTCCTTTTGCCAAAGGCCTGTAAGGTTGGCAGAACTGCATATAGTATTGTTACCAGACGAACGTTGCAGTGCATTATTGAGTATATTGCCCGCCATTGTATTTGACCCGCCCGATGTGAAAGCAACGCGTTCGCGTTCTCTCGCTACGTACATCGTAGTTATTGGATTGTTTTACCCGCCAATGTTCTGAAATATCTTTATTGTAATATCCCCCGCTGTACGAGTATTGTGTTAATTTGTTGAGTGAATACCGTGCATTTTATTGTGAATTGAAAACCCGCAGATACTTTCAATTATCGCCTAATCTGTTCGCCCGCGCCGGGCGGCGATGCAGTTGTGTTTGTACTATATTGTTTGTGTGAACTATTATGAGAGACATTTGATAAGAAACCAGCGGCAAATAATAGATCTCGAGGAACCAGCAGCCAAGAAGAAAGAAGAACGAGAAAGGCAAGGTAGGTCTTTGGCATTCTTCCTTGAAACCTACCCCTTCCTCAAGGCATTTTGAGCAGTTTAGTAAATTATTATTTTGTTAATGAGACGCATCCGTAAACGAATGGATTTAATTTAATTCGCCCTACCATATACCTCCAGGACCTGGAGAGAAGAAACTCCCATTGAGACAGTGCTGGGTTTGCTGGGCCAGGAATAAAACTTCTGAATTGCACTGGCAATGCAAAAATTGCAAAGTGGCCCTACACGTCCCTGAAAGCTTTGAGGAGTATCATACCAAATTAAATTTTTAGTTATACGTACATATTAATGTAAAAAAATTAATTATTAATTAATTTTTTTTATTTACCTTAAATACGTTAACAAATTAATTGATTTGAATACATGGTTTAAAAGTTACATTAGATTTAGTACACCAATGCAGATTTTCAATATTTGGTTCAAAATTAACTCAGTGGTGAGAGCCAATTATTTAGCTTAATAATTCTATGGCCAATGGGTTAAGTAAGGCAATGGTTTGCCGCGCAGTCCATTGTGGGACTTTTCTGCGCAGGATCTGGATGTTCATTTTTAACCAAACTGCATGCCATAATGATGCTAAAATTGAGTGTGGTTGGTAAATTATTACACGTTTGTTAAAGTGTCTAACTAAATAGTGTAATAAAATATTAAATTTTGCAGCCGGCAATTGGCGCACTATTGTAAAAAGGAGTAGTAATTTGTAAGCAGATGTTATTTTCATAGACTAAATAGTGATATTACAAAACGAGTTACCTCTATACTGATGGTCAAACCCCTTTCCACTCCGTGCAACTTGATTTTTTCCCTTTCCGTGATAGGCTGGTCTACCAATTTGAACGTCTGTGAATGAACTATACGAATAAATTTACTTTGGCAGATGGGATTATAAAGGATTTTTTTATTGTGATTTGAATATTGTTTTGGCCAAAATGAGTTACTTACACCATTTATTCGGATTTTTTTTCTCCATCGTGCACAAAATTTCCCATACCAATATTTTATTCGGTTTCCTAAATAATCTCATAAATAAATCCAGTTATTCAAATTCAACATTTGTTGACTTAAGAGGCAACTTCAGCAATTACTGTGAGTTAATGGTAATTATTTAAAAAAATATTTTTACTCTATTTACTACAGAAATATGAAATGATAAAAAAAAAGTTTTTTAATATGCAAAAATTCAAGTTACAAACAACTTATTTACGTTTTTAACACAAATTTGTAGTACAAAAATTAAAATTTTCTACCAAAAGAAATGTTTTTTTATGATAAATAATTTTTTTTATTTATTCTTCAATACATTAACTCAGGTTACTGGACAACTCAGAATGAATTCAACTTATCTCCTTTGAAAAATCAAGTGATGAAAAAAAAATAATTGGTTAATAGGTTACGTTAGGTTAGGTTATGGGCTATTTTTCATAGTTTTTAATGACTTTTCAAAGAGGTGTTGAGTTGACTTCATTCTGAGTTGTCATGGAAATATTAACTTAATATGTTGAGCAAGAATATTTTTTTAGTAATTATAATTAACTCGTAAAAATGCCTAAGTTGCCCTCTATATCAGGCGAAATTGAATTTTTAATGACCAATATTTCATAATTTAAAACAAAAATATATAAATAGCACTTATTCGCACTAGGCCCCTAATTTTTTAAACAGTTTTTTTTTCTATTATCTCCTAATGTTCTAAAATTCACATAGGGTATTTTGTGCATGCATCCACGATGTTATATAAAAAAAATTTAAGTCAACAAATGATGAAGAAAATGGAATTTTTAGTTATTATTTTTACTGTAAACACTCCTAGTAACCCACCTATTATTATTATGTTCCAAGTAGTACAAAATCCACATAGATATAGAAACTATTATACATATTTATGTTTAATTATTATATTGATATAAGTCTGAATAAATAATTAATTAAAAATATGTACATGTTTATTAACAAAATATATCATTTCACATGCATCACAAATTTTCACAAATATAGAAATGGCAAAATATCTGTAGTGCTGTTGTTATATGTAACCCATAGATCACATTTTAATAATTGTTTATTTTGCTACAATCTAATTGACAGTTTAAAGGTGTTTGTCCACCGCTGCCATCACCAAGAACAAAATCATGTGGCCGAAGTAGCGATACATACATTACTATGGCCAGACGAGCTATTCTGTATCTTTTGTGGGAATGAGATAGTTCTCGGGCAAGATCTGCTGTCAGATTTGTGTGATTTAAAGTATGGAATATAGTTACAAGGATGGTATTGAAGTGTGAGTGAATTCCAAAAATTCAAAAATGTCAAATATTAATGTGCTGATGGTTTTGCTTTTGTTCTTAAACATATAATGCTGCAGCTCTTTCTTACACATTAAATAACAACAGTCAAAAATGAAACAAACGTTTAACGTACGTCTGTACCCTCCTAAAGGAAACATACAATCATTATCACACATCTCCATCACACGTTATAAAGAAAATGTAACGCAATTCCCGTTGCAAAAAAGTAGTAATTTGGAGGAAGCGGTCACATGTATATTGTGTGTGTGACCATTATTTAATGTGTAAGAAAGAGCTGCAGCATTATAGTGATAAGTAACATATGTTTATTATTTTTTTTCACACCAAGGGACAACATTTTTAACCGTGAATCGTCATGTTAATTATAATACCACACAGAGGATGAATTAAAAATGTAATTAATTGTCTTCAAAAAAACATTTATTTAGAAAAAAATTGTGGCAGATGTAAACATATAAATTATCCTAAAACATACTTACATATATTCTAACATAGCACAGGCACTTAAATGGCTATCTACTTTGGATTCGAGATAACATTGTTTTATTATAATTTACACTGAACAATACAAAAAGTTACATTTGTGGTAAATTCCTATACATTTTACTGCTAACTCCAAACATTCATAATACAATAGGCACTTTTAATATTACCACTTTTACAGAATGGCGACGATACAAAAAGGTAATAAACATAAGTTCCTTATCATAATAACGCTGCAGCTTTTTCTTTCACATTAAATAATGATGAGACAAAAGATGAAACACACAATGCACGTGTATGTCTGTTTCCTCGAATTTCTAATTATCAAAATAATTAGAAATTTGACAGTCAAAGACGACTTAGTAACAAATGTAAGAAAACCCATAGAATTGAATAAAATCCTTGTAATTAAAGTGGAAATAAGTTTAATTTGTTTTATATTATGTAATTCCACCATGAATTGTCAGTTTCAAAAGCAGAAATAGAAAAAAGTAGTACTTTGGAGGAAACAGACATATGTGCATTGTGTGTCTCATCTTTTGTCTCACCATTATGTAATGTGTAAGAAAGGGTTGCAGCATTATTGTGATGAGGAACGTATGTTTATTACCTTTTTTTGTATAGTCGCTGTTCTGTAAATGTGAAAAATACTAAAAGCGCCTCAGTTAAATTATCATCATTCTGGTAATACAATTCAACGGCTAACAGCAAACCATTATCTCCAAGAAACATGACATAACCAGCTAGTAGTAGCTGGGTGTTTCAAAGCCTCAGATTCCCACACAGCGTGAGGGCAATCCTCGGCTAGCTAACTAAGATCCTCCATCATTGCACAAGCCACTCCTCTCTAGAGAATAATAGATTCAGGATATTATCATTCAACTGAATGAATGCATTGCCAAATCTATCTTCACTAAACACAATACATATTGCAAAAACAACATTCACTTAAAAATAGACTTATTGCTAATATAAATGTTTCAACACATTCCTAAGGAATATGTATATATATATTAAGTAATTGTGTGATTAATGTCACCGTTATGATAAGATATAAAAGGTATACAAACAAGTTAGACATTAATATAATAGTAATTCCTATGCATAGTTTTTTGACTACAGCAAGAAGGATACCATATTCAATTTTCAAGGCAGTTTTATGACATTAAATTCGTAAGTTTAGAGTTTTTATTAAAATTATTTATTTTCACATGTACAAGGTATCCTGAGGTTATGGTCATTATTTTCAAGAAGTGATTCAATACAGGAGAAAAAAATTAAAAATTCTTTATGGCAAAATACACGAAAGTGTGTATGTGTATAAAACTATGTATGTGTGTAAATGTATCGATTCACAAATTTTATTAATAATTTTGATCTGAAAATATATGAAAACATCCAAATTTAATATCATCTGGAAGTTAATGCACGTTTTGGAACACCTTGTATGGTGGAATTGTGAATTATGTTCGATTGATCGATCGTCTAGTTGTATTATTAGTCAGACATCTCAAAAAAATTGAAGTTGAGTTAGCAGTTATGTATATGTAAAAGTGCACCCTCTATCTGGTACAATACTCTGATTACTCATAAACACCACCAAATCAATTATAATGCTTGTATAAAAACTTTTAGTGAAATAAACAACAAAATTGATGTATTTTTGTTCACTAATGTATCAAACTGTGTAAAAAATAATTGATTTATGGTGAGTGTTAAAATATAGCTTTTCTCATTATCTCAAAACTTAGTATTTGGAGATGTCTTACTAATCAACTGGATGATCTATACATTGAACTGATAATGTTTTTCACCTTCCACTTGATAGCTTATCCATAGGATAACATATATTTATAATAAAGTCCTACTATTACTAGTTTACTATTCGGTGCACAAACCTACAAATATTGGCTACATACCGGATAAGTTAGCTGAGTTTTCTACCTATTGCGAGCATTTATTAATATACATTATCCTATGGATAAGCTATCAAGTAGATGGTGAAATTCCCCTGAGCTACTAGATCAACTCCATACAGTAGTAAAGTTGGCACCAAAGTTATTTTCAAGCCAATATTTTTTACCCATAATAATATTCAACATAATTTTTAAAAGTTATTTGGTCAGACGAAAATACTATAAAGAGTTAAGTACCTAACCACAACAGAGCGGTAAAAGAAAATGATGCAAGGGGTTAATTTTATAAATTATTATTTGAATGAGATTTCAAAGTTTTTATTTTTTAATATTATTTATTTGTTTGTTTTAAATGTTATAAATTATATGTAATAAAATTTTGAAAGCTCCAAATTGATTTTATAACCACCAAAATCAATATAATATTTTAGAACACCATTAAACTTTGTATCTAAGTTCATTGCGAAATGAATTTGAGTCTGTTATAACTGGGGTCAGTTTTAACTGAATTTGAGTCAGTTATAACTGGGATCAGTTTTAACTGAATTTGAGTCAGTTATAACTATAACTTATAATAAATTTGAAGAAATAAGTATGTATGTTTTAACATAATAAAATTCCACTAATCATCATTAGTATAAACATTGTTGTAAATATTTTGATTAAAAATATATATAATTATTCATCTGCTTTGTTTTGTACAAAAATAAAAATTCTAAGCGTGATTTTGTAATATTTAATATACTTATTTTAACAAAAACTGGTAAAATTGAAGAATTATACATAAATATATGATTAAATAACGCGTACAATATTTCACTTTAATCAATTGGATTTTATTATAAATCAGTGCGATTAAACAATTAAACTCAGAAGGGCGATTCTTTATTTTTGCGACCGTTTAAATCGGTCGTACACGACATATTTTGACAGTTTTTAAATGCGCTATTCCGTATTGCGCTAACGAGCTAAATACTACGCTTATGTTAAGACAGCAACTCTTAAAAGTAGTTACGCTAATGCCAGAGATAAACTGTGTGTTTGCCGTGTAATTCTCCTTAAGAGATGTTAGTTGTGGGATAATTTTGAATCGAATTTCATAGCGTACAAACATCAAAATAATACGACAAACGGATGGCCATTATGAACGCCCATTGGGCTTATATGTAAGTAGTTATAGTAAATAGTAATTCATGTTTTTAAGTAAGTAATTAATCCACACCAACTGACATCAACGCACGACAGGCATAGACAAGCCATTGAAAGCCATAGAAAAATCACAGAAATTTGTCTTGTGACCACTGACTTAACACAAAAGATACAGAATCACCCTTCAGATATATTTTTATTTTATCAAAATATAATTTTATTTACCACTTGCCTCTTCAGAATTTATTTGAATTTTTTTGTTGTAAAAAATCGGTTTTTATTAGCTTCACTCCTACCATTCACTGTTGTTCATTATAACCACAAATTTAGTAATAATTATAAACAATTAAAAAAAAAAAGCTTTCCAACAGTGCAACAATGTTGCATTTTAATCATTACAATGCTGATCTTCATCGCAATCTATCACACCACGCGGCATGTTTTGACATAACGGGTGTTTTAGTGAAATGTTTTAATCACAACATATGGGATATCCACACGGGGAAACCGCCGATGAATTATAATATATACGACAACCGCATAGACAAGATTAACATGTGATTGGGCTTGGTAGACGTACCCAAGTAAAGTAAATATGTAATATGATAGAAGGCTTTCAATATCAAAGTTAAGTAGTACCTACTTAAGTAAGAATAATATGGCAATGTAAAAAACAGTATCACAAAACACACACGCTGTTACATTCATACAAGTAATAATAACAACATACGTTACACATTGATTGGATGTGCCGGATAACAATTATTCTGTTATGTATTATTACATTAGCACAAACATTAATCGACACAAGAGTAAAATTAGTTGACCTTAATCTATAATACAACGAGAGACTGGTTGATGAATAAGTAGTTGGCATTTATTGATTGCCAAATCGAAGATGGGAAATAAATAATGATTTTTCTACCGCATCTCACACTTCTTTCTCCCGGTCGGGAGAGGATTGTTTTCTAGTCATCTTTTTTGGATGATGTCTGCTTCTCGTAACACTGCAACAAACATTAACATTAATCAATAAAGGGAATAAACTAATATATATTAAGACCACAGTTCATAATCGAAAAGATGCTTATATGGGGTGTTTCATATTGTTTTTCGTTTTTGATACTTAAAAATAAAGCACCAGAATTCTTTGGAACTGGTTATAATTACTGTTAAATTAAAGAGCAGTTTTAAAAATTTTATTTATGAAAAATAACCGTGTGTAAGTGAGCACCATCCACTTCTTCACACTCATTTAGCCTGGCACTAAAATTTTCAATCACTCGCTGGAGCATCGTTCTTGGAATAGCGTTAATTTCGTCTGTGATTATTTGCTTTAAAACATCCAGGTTGGGTGGCAATGGGTTGTAAACTTTACTTTTTAAGTAATCCCGTAGGAAAAAATCAGCAGGTGTTAAATCTGGACTCCTCGGATGTCTCCTCAGCGACTTATTACTCTTTCAGTGAATAATTTATGAAAACCAGCTAGGGAGTCATTTGTAAAATGAGAAGTGGGTCCATCTTGTTGGGAAATGTGTTGCGGTTGTAGTCAATCTGATTTTGCATTTCTGTAGCCAGAAAATTCCTGGTCATATGGAAATATCGATCAGCGCAACCACAGTAGTCTTCAAAAAAGTATGGGCCGATAATGCGAACGCGGTCGGCATTCGTGCTCGTCCTCGATGTCCTTTTGGGACCAGTTGATTAATCCGGCATTGTGTTCCCAGTCTGTTCACACTTGCGCACCCAATGCTTGATTAAATTCACACCTGCCACATTTCTCAGAGTGGTTAAATGAAAATGTGTCTGTAGAGACGTCGAACAATAGTGTAAAAATCATTGTTTTTTATAAAATGCGCGCTGTGGTCCCATGAAGCGATCCATTACTACTAAACTAAACAAGCCCGCTGTGTTTGGCGCGTAACGGTAAAAAAAAAAAAAAAAAACAATATGAGACACCCGATATATTAGAGACCATCGTTCGTAATCGAAAAGATGCTTGAAATGGATTTGGCCACCACTGCTGTTCAATACACAGAAGTTCCTAGTGGGACAGGCATAGCACATCACCAATTGTAATAAAATTAATTAAGATGAATGATAAACAAAAAAATATATGTAATGACAAACCTGTTGTGCAATCCTCATGAGAGTGTCGCTCATGTTCTTGCCGGTCTCGTTGACCATACTCCGGAACACTCCGCCCTCGTTCAGCAGCAGGATGTGTGGATGACCAAACTCCACGGCCTTTCCTGCATCCATCACCAGGACCTGCAGAACACCAGATATTAAAATAAACACTGTAAAGGTGGGTGCAGTTATATATGTATTATGTATATACATAATACGTTCTCATATCAAAGATGTGATACAGCAAAAAATTTGCATTTGTAGATGGCCGTATCACACTCTCACCTCAGTTAGACAAGGTTCTGTTTATTAGTTACATTACCTTATCAGAGTCCATGACGGTATGCAGCCTGTGCGCTATGGTCAGCACGGTGCAGTCGGCAAACTTCTTCCTGATGGTGGTCTGAATTAGGGCGTCAGTTCTACAACAAACATTACATAATGTTACAAAAAGTTCTTTTTTTCCAAATGTTTCGGACTTTCACCCTTTAAGGGTGTTCTAGGCCATCATTTCAAATTATGGAGAAAGGTAAGGTGAATTTATATATTAAGAGAAAACCCGGTCGCCGAGAAAATTTCAACAATAGGTATTTTACCAAACTGTTGCTCTTCTCCCCCGAATACTGAGTGAAAGGGACAACTGCACCTCAGGCGGATAATACCTAAATACGAGGCATGTTCAGAAAGTAAGTGTAATGAATTTTTAAACACATATTATTTAAAAAAGTGTATTTGATAAAAAATTACAGGATATTGTTGATACACATATCGCCATCCCGTTCAATGCATGTGATGAGCTGTGGCACAAGTTTCTTTATACCTTCCTCGAAGAATTCTCCCGCCAGCTCCTTCCCCCACTTCAGAACCACTTTTTGCACTTACTCGTCGGTTGAAAATTTAATTTCATCCATATATGCCTTCAGGGAGGTGAAAAGATGATAATCTGAAGGCGCCAAGTCATGGGAATGCAGGGGGGTGGTTCAAAACATTCCATCCAAATTAGTCCAAGAGCGCCTTGGTGGCTAAGCACACTCCTGTCATCAGCATTCCTTCCTTTTGTTTTAGATGCTCCTTTTGAGTTTTTTTGGGGTATCACAATATCGTTGTGCATTGATGGTCTTCCCCTGAAGCACAATTTCAACAAAAATGATGCCGTTTCGGTCCCAAAACACTGAGGACAAGATATTTTTGCCCAAAATAGTGGTTTTGAATGTTTTGGCCGATGGGGAATTAGTATGACGCCACTTTGATGACTGTTTTTTGTTCCCAGGCATGTAATGAGTCACCCACTATCATCTCAAGTCACAATAGAGCTCGGAAATCTTCACTTTTTTTTCTTGTAAGTGTTATTCCTTCCGTGAGTAAAAAGCAAATGGCGGGATTTTTTGCCGACATCTTTCACGCAACTGGACACAACAACGTAAGTTTACGTACTACCATGTTCCTGCGATGCTCGTTTGGTCAGGAGACCCCCCTCTACACTCAGTTCCACCAACCCCCAAAAAAACATAAAACCACAGCTAGGGAATGCAATCTCGACTCGAGATCGCAAATTCGAGATCTCGCGAGATTAGAAATTACAATCTCGCGAGATCTCGGAATTTTCGGGATCACGTTAATTAAAAGAAAATATTATTTGAAAGAAAACAAAAACCTTTATTCTTTAATATTAGTTACTAAATAATAAACAGTTTTTTTTTTTAATTAAAATAATCAAAAGAAAAAATATAGCTTAAGGAGATTAGAAAGTAATTACGGGTGATTTTGAAAGTAACTTCTTAAAAAAACAAAGTGTATTAAGGGTGCTTCTGCTAAACAGCATTTATTTTTCGTTGCAGTTGCTGAAAATGCCCTCTCCGACTCAAAACTGATTGGCAGCAGCGTGACTAAGCAATTATAAGTAAACTGCAAAAATCTCATCCTTATTCCTCCACACTCAAATAGATCCATTTCTTTTTTTATGACTGACTCTAATTTATCTAAACTCGTGGACACTTGAAGTGACGTATTAGTCACAGAAAGAGGCAAGTCATCTTCGTTTTCTGTGTTTGCTACTAAAACAAACAAATGGCTGCCTGCACGCTCGCAAGTATCACTTGACACAGTTTTATATTATCTGTCCCGCTCGTCATCCGTCGCTAATATTCCTAAATATTCGGGATAGTTTTCTTTCTTCGATCGACACTTCCGCTCGACCGTCAGTCAGTCAGCGCACCACTCGCGCCTTGAGTGGGCGTGTGTAGCGTCGCTGACTACTGCCACCCAATCCCGTCGATCTCGAACGGGATCTCGTCATATTATGCTTCGGGATTGATCCTGAAAAACGTCATGAGATCTCGCGAGATCGAGATTGCATTCCCTAACCACAGCCCTTTATCGTCACAGTTCTTTCTGAACATGCCTAGTAAAATCATCAAAATCAAGGTTTCGTATTCCCCATTTTTCTCCTCTAAAACTCCTGTATGATAAATAATTAACAACTAGAACAGATGCCAATATGGTCTCTAATTACGTGCAGTTAAGTTTTGAAAATGCATTTTTTCTAACTAAAATAAATGACAATGAAAAAAAAAATCATATATTTTGTACTTGACTTTATGATGGTTTTTTGTCATTTGACTAAAAATAATTAACGCAAAGTTTCATAATTTTTTTTCAAATTACGATCGGAAACTTGGTCAACTTTCATATTTTAGATTAGATTTACACTTAGAATATAAATATAAGGCAGGATATACTTACTGAGGGTCCACATTAGCGGTGGCTTCATCCATGATAAGGATCCTGTTCCTGCGCACGATAGCCCGGGCCAGACAGACCAGCTGCCTCTGTCCCACGCTGAAGTTGGTTCCACCTTCCGACATCTTGGAGTTCAGCCCTCCCTCCAGTTCCATCACCGCATCCTTAATCTCTACCTGAAATTGACAATGATGATGATAGCGAGTACAGTAATCTCTCGGTAATCCGCTGCTCCATTATCCGACAACTACTATAATCGGCCGTTACTTTTACTAGTTGAAAACGACAAAGCTAAATTAAGCCCAATTCAGGGTAAATGTTGTAAAATTCATTATGTATTCGTATGTTTCCAAATTCAGTATTAATATGTTGTCAAATTCAGTATTCATATGTTGTCAAATTCAGTAGTCCGCCGCGTGTCTAGACTCAAGCGTTTACACCAACAAATTGGGTTTTATCTTACTCTTACACACTCGGTTACTACATATAGAGCCGTCTAACTTGCTCTCGCTGACTATTTTACCGGTAACCAGGGTTTATTATTGTTGTTTTAGGACATTTCTCCGTTTCTGCAGTGGCGGTTCTTCACATGGGGACAATGGGGACAGTCCCCACCAGTTACACTCAAAACCTACTAAAGGACATAACAGTCGATGCTTTGTCTTCACCATAATGAATGAATTATTTAAACATAAAAGTAATTAACATTTGCAGAAATAAAATACAAACAATTATTCCGGATGATTTTAATAAAACCCTACGCGCGTACAGCGAACAATGAACGGCGTAAAAAACAGCAGGTCTATTTCTCATAGCGCAGAATCTAATGCGCACTTGGGGGACAATCCGAACTATCCCTATAATTTTCTTGCGTTGTTTCGATATCGTATACAACTAACTGCACATGAGCAGTAGTATGTGAATTCAAATACCCGCTGGGACAAACCTTTGGATCCTCACAGAACCATTTGTTTGCGAAGTTACGGGCGGGGATCGCTCGCGTTCAAATTAGTTTAAATATTTTCTCATCCCGATACTCGCCCCTCTTCTAAACACAAGCGTCTGCTTCTATAGAAGAAAAATATCAGACAAAAAAAAATTTGTGAAAATTTATTATGTAGTTTATTTGTATCAAAAAAGGTTATTTTGAAATATAAATATTATATTTTATATGTTATTTTTGCTGTATAAATAATGTATCTTATGTAATAGTTTTGAGTTTAATGAGTTTTGATAACTCATGGGAGTGCAACTTCGTTTTATGTTTTTAGTAATAAAAAAAAAAAAATGAAAAAAAAAAAAAAAAAAAAAAAAAGTTCAAGATAAAGCTTTATTTTTATTATACTATATTGTAAATTGGCATATATCTATAGACATTTTATTTTATTTCGTGTTAAATATATCCGACTAGCATGATTAGACCATCAAAATTTTTTTTTGAGTAATTTTATACTATGTTCTACGGGTGGTGAGATTACGGTACAGTACATGAAAATGTCGATCCCCACCATTAAGAAATGCTTGATCCGCCACTGCGTTTCTGTTCGGGTTTTTTTAGGAAAAGAAATGAGAGGAGGTTCAGGGATGGAAAAGGTATGAGGGATGGGTAGAAATCTGGGGGTCAGTGTGTCCAGGAGTGACGGAGTATGAATCCATCTCTCCCACTGCGATGAGTCGAGAGAATCTGGCTGAAGAGGTCAAAAGGTCTCTCAACCAGTCTCTCCCGATCCGGCAAAGCAGTAGTAGGCGGGCAAAGGCATCTGTGAAGACCTAGAAAAACCTCACCTCATGAACCCGGGCACCCCTGCTAAGTAACCACACGAAGCGAACCACTTGGGGTGACATATGGCAGGAGTGTTGGTTATCCAATAAATGGTTCCTTATTTACTTCTTCAAACTTTGCAAAATAACTTTGTGGCATTATTGATTATTTAATTAATAACAAATCACTTTGTTTAAACCACTTTTTTTTTTTTTAAAAAGTGGTTCCTTATTTCTTTGTTCTGTTAGTTTTTGTTTGAACAAGTTTATAAAATGAGTCTTTTCGCGACACAAAATTTTATGTAGTACGTATTTTAATACCCGCTTTCACTAATTGGACACTTGTCTGGGGTGGTGGATTAAAATATAAATATCGATATTATGTTTTAGAAAAATACATGGGATTTAAAAATTTGTCCCTTGCCACAAAATTTGACAGAAAAATACAGAATTATACAAATTATCCAAATGTTTTTTTCTTTAAACCTTAACATTAGTCATTTCAACTATCGTCTTACCTCTTCCAAGGCCTTCCACAGCACCTCGTCGGAATACTGGTTGAAGGGGTCCAGGTTCTTCCTCATGGTGCCAGAGAACAGCACCGGCTCCTGGGGGATGATGGAGAGCTTCCCGCGGAGGTCATGGAGACCGAGCTTGGAGGTGTCCAGGCCGTCGATTTCTATAGTTCCCTCAACATAAGCCAATCTGGAAGAGAATTCAGAACATATAATACGTACATAAATAATTGAAAGAACAATATATAAGACAGAATGAAATGCATCACACCCAGCACATACACATGAAGTATCCGATCATTGTAACTCGCTCGCAAACCACCAATGACTGATCAATTTACTTTAAAAAAAAGTTTATTAGGTTAGTTATATATTGATTAATTAGCTATTTTTAATTTCCTATTGTCTGCTCTGATTAAGAACTGCAAGTCACTTTCATGGCTCACAACTATCAGCGAGTGTTACCTGAACAGAGCACTGATGATAGAGCTCTTGCCAGCCCCCGTGCGCCCCACAATGCCCAGCTTGTCACAGGGCTCCAGCTGGAAGTCCAGGCCGCGCAGGGCGGGCTCCCCTTCAGGAGCATAACGCAGCCAGACGTCCCGTACAATCATAGCGCCATGCTCGGGCCACGAGGGGCTCGGCGGATGCGCACTCTCGTACGGGGGCTCCTTCTCGATGTCATTGTACTCCATCACTCTGGAAAATACAATCATCTAGTTTATTCTTCGTTCTATACGATTCCAGTAAGGAAGCAAATAAATGATACTCGGTTATAATTAATACACATATTAATTACTGCCGTTCCCTATTTTATGTAAAGTACAATAAAAGTAAAATTAACAATATACTACAGGTATATTGTGAGGCTGAAGGTAGTGGGGAGGGGAAGGTGGGAAAGTAACTGGCTATTCAGATCTGGTCACCAAACACGTCTAAAAGCCATTTCAAGCAAAGTTTCAATTCTGAATGGTGGTCTTACACCAGGGCGATACTGAAAGTATCTTCCACTCTGGAAGGTGCCGCATGACATAATAGGAGCATTTCTGTATGTGTGGATGGATCTGTCCGCCAGACAAGCATACAGAGATGCTCGTTGCTCATGTGATGTCATGCTCGCCCGTGAATAGGAGGGTTGCCCAAGAAATAAAGACCTTTATTCATTTTTGGCGAAGCGGATGTTATTTCTCAAAATATGGCGGCACTAGCGTATAACTCAGACTTTCCTTTACAAAACGAGTGGTGATCCGGCTTGGTAGCTGCTTCAGTGCGATCTTTGTGTCCGTTTGAGATGTACACTCTGCTGTCGAATCCCACCGCCTGCGGAGTCCGTTCAACCGTTCGCTTTCTATCAGTTAAGAGGGAGTCCGCCCTGTTGAAGTCCATGAGCTCGCAATTTTGATCCCAGACGTCAGTAAGGGCCTTCGCTCATGGAGAAACCAAAAACTGGTTGGCAACTCAATTCAACTCAATTGATGGCGCAACTAAATTTTATGACGATACTAGGCTACAAACGGGAGACTTGTACACAATAAAACATTTAAGAACATCTCCATAAAGAGTTGTATGTGTCATACCTCTCCACACTGGTCATCTGGTTTTCCAACTCTGTGCTCTGTCGCATTCCCCACTGGAACATCCCGGTGAGCCCCAAGGCCTGCGTGATGGCTAGACCCACGTTACCACCCAGACTGTCTGTAAACAGAACAAAAATACTTATGTACTTAACCATAATCAAACGCACTTATGCATGAATAAAGCTGCTACGCACATATACTGTTCTTCCGGTTTAGAATGTCAGACATCTCAAAATACTAAGTTTGAGCCAGTAAGACTATGGTATCCCCAATTGTGAGGCTGAAGGTAATGGGAAGGGGAAGGAGATGGGGAAAAGGAAGGTAGGTAAGTATCTGGCTATTCAGATCTGGTCACCAAAAACGGCTAAAACCATTTCTATAATAAAATAACCTGACAATATTTGAAAATCTCCTACCACCATCACAGAAAGCGGAAAATGTTGCTTGTGTTGTGATGGAGGAATTAGCCAGCCTAGGAATCGAACATGGGACGCCTGGGTGGGACCCAAACGCGATGCCAACTCAGCTACCTAATGGTAACATTTCAATTCTGAATGGTGGTCTTACACCAGGGCAACAATTAAGAGTATCTTCCACTCAGGGACGTGCTGCAAATATGCTGTACATAATTTTTAATAAATTAATTGTGAAATAACACAAATTAATCAAATGAAATTATTGAACCCGCGACCTTCGAATTGCTAGTCAAGAGCCTTTTCCCTCGACCACGCAGACCGTTGTATACAGGAAGAAGGGCCTTACCAGTAAGGAAGAAACTGAAGGTGACCAGTCCTATGTAGACCACACAGACCACATCCAGCCAGAAGCCGAATGCGCGCGAGGATGCGATGAAGAGGTACCAGGCGGAGGAGTGCAGGTCCTGGTGGGCGTCGAACTCCTGCTCCAGCACGCCCTGCGCGTTGAAGGCGCGGATGGTGGTCATGCCCTGCAGAGACGCGTTCAGATGAGAGAACACGGGACTGCGTGCTGGAATTTAATACATATACTTATTAATGTTATTTAAACAAAAATCATTGACGTTTCTCCGCAGGGGTAGGCAGAAAACACGGACAGCTCTGAAAACAATTCCGTCTTTGCTTCATTCAAGTTCATACATCGTCTCATACATACCCTTCTTTATTATTCTGGCTCTTGACATGGCTCAACTCAAGTATTTAGTTTTAATTTTTTATTTGAATACCTCACAAGAGTCCCAGATTCTCCCGTCTGGAGCCGTATCCAATTGGCATATGAGGCATCCCCAATTGGGGTATGTTGCGTGGCTGAAGGTAGTGGGCAGGTAAGGAAATGGGGAAGAGGAAGGTGGGGAAGTACCTGGCTATTCAGACCTGGCTAAAGCCATTTCAAGCAACGTTTCGATTCTGAATGGTGGTCTTACACCAGGGCAATATACAGAGAGTATCTTACCCTCGGACGTGCCGCAAATATACTACATATTATTTTTAATTAATTAATTTTGAAATAACACAAATTAATCAAATAGAATTTATTAATCACGCCGGGATTCGATCCTCCGACCTTCAGATTGCGAGTCAAGAGCCTTACCCATCGACCACGGAGGCCGTCAGTTCATTTGATTGTGCCATATCTTCCTCGGACATCCCCCACTTCTTCTACCATTCACGTTATATACTCCTTACACTCCTTTCCTCGTTCATTTGCCCTACATGACCGAATCATCTAAGCATCCCTTTCTTAATCTCCATCTTTCTCATATGATCATACATGGTTTTACGACACACACAACTAAAGGATTATATTTCTACAGCATTCCGTCTACTTTCATCGTTGCTTTGTCCACTCCATTATGGACTGCTAGCTTCGCTTATTGGGACAATTTTTTGTTAGCGCCAACCACATCCAGTCCTCCATTAATATAGCTTTCTCCTTTAACCCTTCTTTCAATATCTCTATCAGCCTTCCCATCTCTCGTAAACATACATCATTGGACAACATTTTAAATTTGGTGCATCCGAAACTGCTTACAAAATGAATTACTGCTTCAGATGCACTTGAAAATGGACTGTAAATACTAGACAATTAGACGAAACGAAATGGTGCTTGCTGGAATTGGTGATAATATGTGTAGGGAAAACTAGGGATGCAAGGAAGAAGGGATAACCAATCACTTTGCGAAGGAGTACAAAATACAATCACATATATGGTGGTTTATACCAAAAAAAAAAAATGTACATTGTATTTTGTATATATGTATTGCAATATCTTGGTTAATATATAATTAAAAAAAAAATATATATATATATACATTAAATTGTTCCACCGTGATACCTCTAGGTAGTTATCGCCACAACAACACAAATAAGTACAAAACGATATTGTATGGTCAAAAACCTTCTGTTAGTTCATTAACGAGATTATGAACACGAACAACATCAACAACTTGCTTCAAAGTTAGTCTCAATTCTTCTTCTGTTTTTCAGAAAACAAATGCACTCGAAATTTGGTAATATTCTCTTGTCATTGTTCCATTTTAAAAATGTTTCTCCAGCAAGGTGATGTGGTTAGGGAGGGTAGGTACTGGAAAAATGACATACCGGTAGGAACTATGCATATTCTCATTTCAAAACCAAACAATTATTATGTACTCACTGACTCCCTCCAGGCGCTTGACACTCCTCGAGGTGGACAAGTAGTAGATCCTCAGCATCCAGAAGACAAACACCACTCCGATGGTGGGAAGAATCAGCCAATAGTTGACGATGGTTACAACTATGACGATACCAATCAGGGACAAGCCAATCTGAAAAAATTATCAAGTATATTAATCGCAGTGATAACCATTGAGCGATAGGGAGTACCCAGTCCTAAGTGACAAAAGTATAAACAGCCACGATGGTGTTTAACCTATGATAGGAAATACACGATAAGAAGTCCAATCCAAATTGATTCGCTACGTACCCCCGGATTCATGGGGTGAACGTTCATTTTGTCCAGGTCTTGGTGGCGAATGCTTTTGCCTATCTACTGCATGGTGGTCGGGAGATTGGTTGAGGGAGACCTAACCTAGATCTCTCCAGCCGGACTCTCTCGACCCATCACCTTGCGTCGGAGTGAGGGGGAAGGATTCATACATCTTTCACACCTGGATATAATGATCCCCATATTCCTACCCAGCCCTCTTACCTTTTTTCTTCCTCTCATTCCTTTTCCTAAAAAGACCCTCCACACAGCATCCCCAAACTAGACATAGGCCCTGAGGGGATTTTCTTTTCTCAGGACCTCCTGTGTGGAGCTATTGTAAAAAAAAGTCAGGCTGAAGACCGATAAGTTTTTTTAGATAAGTTTTGAAATGAAAAAAAAAAGGCTGAAGACCGTTGAGAAACTCTCAGCTATGAAGTGCAGAGTTCTGGTTTCAAAATCCTGTATCCAGCAATGCAGCTTATTGTCTTCATCGTAGTATGTATTAGTTATTGTCATACGGCCTTACTAAAAAACCCCGTGAAAAATTTATTCAATTGACAAACGGCCGCGGATGTGAAAACATTACTAATTAAAAAAATGTTCTTGGAAAAAAATACACACCGTTTACACAGCCTGGGGGGATAGTTTATCTCTGTTTTAGGGATGATGTCTGAACGAAATTTGGAATTTTCCAAAGTATTTTGAATGTTCTATATATTTCTTATTTTTGAAGGTGCCGTAAAAACAAATACCATTTTTAAAAACTAGATAAAATTACCTTTTAGATTTGTGTATTTGAAATACACTTTAGTTTTAAGAAACTGCCATATTTTAAGATTTAAACACGGAAAAAAATGTAAAATAATTTCTTACCAAAACATTTTTGATGAAAGTGTACAGAAATATTAAAAAAATTAAAATTTAAAAAATACAAACCTTTTATATAATGAATTTGAAATGAAACTGTCACCTCACTTTTTCCTCGTGTATACAATAAAAAAATGATAAAAAATTTCAAAGTTTTTTTTAATGCCAAAAAAATAACCTTAAAAATATCTCTGACATTTCAACACATTTTTTGCACCACTAAAGATGTTAATTTCTTTGATAAGTATACCAACACGTGAATTTGATATTAATATTTAAAAAAAACACCACTTTTAAGAAATTCTCATAAAATAAAGATTTAAAAACGTAAATTTGAACTTTTATGTAACCCAAAACAATATTTTGACAGTTCAACTTTTAAAGTACTGTTTTTTGTGCAATAACTTGATAAAACTAATGTAAAACCACATAAATAACACGGCAAATATATTAATTACATGAATAGAAGAGTGAATCTGTCGCTATAATAGAAATCATTCAGTAAAATCTCAATATTTACTAGAAATATTCCCGCCACATAAAAACTAAACTGCTATTCTTTGCGCGGGCAAGATAGTAGAAATGTGCAGGCGCGACGCTATCACCATCTAGCGGCTATGAATGAAAACAAAAAAAAATTGTATATAAAATTTGAAAAATTGCAGTGTTGCCAAATTTAAACGTGTTTTAGAGTGAAATTCTTTTTTAGTAATATTTCGTGTTTTAGTGTAAATGTGTTGTATCCATGATACTACAAAAACACAGGTAATCGGTCGTGCTGTGGTTTTTTTTTAGTAAGGCCATTGGTATGTAACCGTTTCTTAGATAGGTAAGAATGATATTGTATTAATTTATTACAAAATACATAGCCAAGCAGATAATTGGGGGTAAAGACACATACCTGCAGGACATCGATGGCAGCGGAGGGCAGCATCTCATCTATGGATCCCATATCCTTGGAGAAGCGGTTGAGGATCCTGCCCGAGGGGTTGGTGAAGAAGAAGCGCATGCAGGCGCGCGTGATGGACTGGAACATGTTGTCGTGGAGCCGCGTGGAGGTGCGCATGGCCAGCCAGAAGAACATGAAGGAGCGGGCCATGGTGAAGATTATGAGCAGCACAATTATTCCTGGAAGAGAATTGGAAAAATATTTCAATTAGTTACTTTAAAATTTACTGACAAAAACATGCACAGTGTGTACACATTGAAAAACCATAGGTCCGTCACCAACCGCCGGAAAAAAGCTAAAAAGAGAATTTTTGGTCCTAGGGAGTGGAGACACTGAAAGATTTTGAAAAAAGAGCTAAGAAACTAACCCATTATTTTGGAGCTGGTAAACCCCAATTTAGAGCAATATCTAGCTCCAAAAGAGCCGAGGTAGCAACACTGCCCCCAACCCCATCCGTACTTGCTGTGTTTACGATTTTCTCTCAATATTTTATTATTATAACATTAACAATTTGAAATAACATTAATTATTGACTTTAACTAGTTATATTTACTTGAATAACTCGCATATAAAAACCGTGAACAATCAATGTGCATTACATATGAACAAGCTAAGAAAGCAAACACTATATCTAATTTTCAATGTGAGTGTATAGGAATATGTATGTAGTTTCAACGTTCTTCAACAGATGTCGTCAGTTAGCAATATGTAGTTTTGAGGTGTCTCAATAGATGTCAGTAACGTTTTAGAATAGGAAAAATTCAACTGTTGCCTGTTCTAGTCTAATGTCTGAACAGTTACGGAAATAGCCGATAATATACGATTGATAGCTGGTTTCACCTGAGAGCACCTTCAGTGCTCAGATCCCTTACTTCAGTAAACAAAATGATAAATAAACACGACTCGTAATCTGATGAACCGAATACCATTGAAACTATCAATCATCTGAAAAGTATTGTTCATCAGAGAAAACCAAAGTGCACACAAACCAAGGGACATCACACAATGTGACATGCCAAGGAGATGAGTAAATTTTGTAGATATCTAAAATTTATAAACACTTGGGCAAGTCCATTTTAAATTAATATTTTTATTATTAATGAAAGCGAGTTTGAACAAGATGAGATTGTGTATTTATTGAGAGTGTGGTGCACGCCCTACTTGCGGTGGGCCTGCACCACTATGATATAGTCTCCACTATAGTCTATATTGTTGTACCTGAATAGATGTAGATGAAGTCAGCTCTGGTGAGATACTCTCCACTTCCGAGATTCACCAGTCGGTGGTTCATTGGTCCGTAGTCCACGTGTGTTCCATTACTGTCCGTGTCCAGATCAAGGCCTGTTGCCGATAGCTCTTCAGTGTTGACCCTGGAAATATGGAAATACAGTCAATGATTCAATTCTTTTAATCCTTTAAAAAACATTACAAATTCACAATTTAAGCAAGCTTTTGAAGATTTTTTTCTTATTAATTCCCCTCAGGGTCCATATCATTTTAGGGATGTTGTATGGAGGGTCTTTTAAGGAAAGGAAGGAGATGAAGTTCTGGGAAGGAAAAAGGTATGAGGGGTGACAGACATATGAATACAACCCTCCCACTGTGGGGCAAGGCGATGTTCCAAGAGAGTCCGGCTGGAGAGGTTAAAGGTCTCCCTAAACCAATCTCTCCTAATCCGGTCTGCCACGCAGTAGTAGGTGGGGAAACGCATCCACCGCCAAGACCTAGACAAACCCTATCACATGAACCCGGGCACCTCTGCTAAGTCACCACGTAGCAAATCACTTTTGGGTTATTATGCCATGTTGCGCTTCGACCTTCTTTAGCCAACGTTTTGGCCATTGTCCAACATCAGAGCAGATGTGAAGGTCGTGGTGAAATGTGTGAAGAAGTTATGCCATGTTTAAAGCGTTCATTATCTTAATGTGGTGTTCGGCGTTTAGTTTTAGTGAAGCCATCTAATACTGGATAAAGAAAACTATTAATCTTAGCTCTGTCGGTGTCGCAAATGTCTGTATCTGAAGAAGCGCAACAAAACTTAAAAACCCAAAAATTGATCACTATAATTAGAAATGTTTGATTATGTATCATGTGGTAACCGGATAAAATAGAACAGTGACAATAAGAGTCTAACAAGAGGTTAGGTTAGGTAAGAACAGATTAGGTCAGGTTAGAATAGATTAGGTTAGGTTAGAATAGATTAGGTAAGAATAGGTTAGGTGAGGTAAGAATAGGTGAGGTAAGAATAGGTTAGGTTAGGTAAGAATAGGTTTGAGAAGATTAGAATAGGTTAGGTAAGAATAGGTTAGGAAAGAATACATTAGAATAGGTTAGGTTATCTGTTGATTTTTCGTTAATACTATCTAATTATGGAACTGTATGACATATGTACGCACCAGTAGCTGGTCCAATAGTCTGACCCCGAGGCCAGCACCTGGGCCAAGATGGCGATGGTTGTGAAGAGAGTAATCAGCGCCCAGGAGCCGGATGCCCGGATATAGCTGGAGTAAACCTTCCCTCCCACCGCCCCCTTGCTGCGGGACTCTTCCTGAGAATCCGCCGGAGGAAGATTAACCTCGTCCACTGAAGTCGCCTGGAAAGATTTATTTTATTTTATTTATATGCGTTAACAGTCATATTTGACAAGATAGCAAAATGGATTCATATTCTCAAAAGGGTACAACAAAAGTAAAATATAAAAATTTCACATGTTTTGACATCATGTTATTAACCAAAGATTATTTAAATTAACCCAACGTACCTTTTTGGGCTCTCATACCCTTAAATAAAAATACCTATCGGAGAGTATCATAAAATTTTGCTTTTGTTTTCAAAATACGCTCATTACAGAACATTTTATATATTATAGTTCCCAATTATGTCCTCTGCGTGCGAACTGTGTCTTAATTGCTCTAAATACTCAATAACAGTGTTAATCTCTAGTGACCCTCCAGGTAAGTATGGTCTTGTATATATTTTCTGCCTGTACAGTGCATTTTTACAGCAGCATCGCGTTCATTGGTCAAATCATTGCACATATAGTTTCGTATCGGTGATCGATGAACCGGTGGATGCAATTTTTAGCCATAAGTTGTTGTTGTCTATAGTTAAAATAAGATTGTATAAACGTTTTATAAATTTGTACAGCACCCTTGAGGTGATTTTTCACAAAAACGGCGCTATACAAGTCATCCAAATATTATTATTAATAACCTATTGTGCATGTTTTTCCATCTCCCCCAACATAAATAGAATATAGAATGTATCGGGAGCATCTCCTATCCTTTTCCTATATTCCTCTTCCTCTCCCCTTCCTATAACCCAAAATTAATTTTAAAATATTAACTTCTGTGGTTTGACTTCAGTTCACTTGTATGTTTATCACTGAATAATATGTAAAAGCTGTTTGTTTCTTACAAATAAATAAAAAAATAGTTGTTTCTTGTACTAATTAAGTTGAAGGTACTTCAGTAATTTGCGCATACTTAGGTAGGTAAGCAGAATAAGGAAATTTTACCCAGGAAATGTAGATACCCTGATGATTTTTCAATCAAATCTGTCTTTAATTCCGAATAAAAACCTAACAACAATAAACGGCAAAAGGGACCGTGACACTGAAAAAGAGAAACAGTGACAAA
Organism: Limnephilus lunatus; assembly: GCA_917563855.2. Taxonomy (NCBI): domain Eukaryota; kingdom Metazoa; phylum Arthropoda; class Insecta; order Trichoptera; family Limnephilidae; genus Limnephilus; species Limnephilus lunatus. The sequence continues at coordinate 1,814,834 of OU830593.1, read as the reverse complement.
GTAGCATTGAAAAAGAAACAGCAACAAAGTACCAATGAAAAAGTAACAATGACAAAGTAGCATTGAAAAAGAAACAGCAACAAAGTACCAATGAAAAAGTAACAATGACAAAGTAGCATTGAAAAAGAAACAGCAACAAAGTACCAATGAAAAAGTAACAATGACAAAGTAGCATTGAAAAAGAAACAGCAACAAAGTCCCAATGAAGAAGTAACAGTCACAAAGAAGCAATGACAAAGTAGCATTGAAAAAGAAATAGCAACAAAGTAGCAGCGAAAAAGAAATAGGACAAGTAGCATTTAAAAAGAAGCAAAGACAAAGTAGCAGTGAAAAAGAGAAATGATGACAAAATAGCAGTGAAAAAGAAACATTGACAAAGTAGCATTGAAAAAGAAGCAGTGACAAAGTAGCAGCGAAAAAGAGAAATGATGACAAAATAGTAGTGAAAAAGAAACATTGACAAAGTAGCAGAGAAACAGTGACAAAGTAGCAGTAAAAAGAGAAATAGCGACAAAGTAGCAGTAAAAAGAGAAGCAGTAACAAATTAGTAGTGAAAAAGAGAAATGATGACAAAATAGTAGTAAAAGAAAAAGAAACATTATTGTAGAAAGCAATCACTTTGTGGTTTGACATATTTAATAAAATAAAATACTTTTTTGTTTAAAACCACGAGTTTTATTAATTTATGAACCGACCGGTTTCGCTTTACTCAAGCATCATCAGGGTACAAATTAATACGTATGAGTATGTATTAATTTGTACCCTGATGATGCTTGAGTAAAGCGAAACCGGTCGGTTCATAAATTAATAAAACTCGTGGTTTTAAACAAAAAAGTATTTTATTTTATTAGAAAAAGAAACATTGACAAACTAGCAGAGACAATGTAACAGTCACTAAGAATGTGTTGTTTCACAGAATTTGGACAAATCATCAAATTTAATATTCAAGTTCTGTGTAAGTTCTACATATTCATGTTCTATTATTATATAGAGCTTGAAAAGGTACTTCGAAATTTGATAAATTGTTTAAATTCTGTGAAACAACCGGCTTTAAGTGTGCTAAACCGCTCATCCATGTTCATTGAATAGTTTGATTTGTGTTGTAAATTTGTCCAACATGACCAATTAAGTTGATTATTATTAGCTTACAGAATGGAAGCTGTAATGCCTCTGGAAGTCGGTAGTGTTACTGTCCTCGTTAGCCGTGTCCGTTACTGGCAATTCCACATGCTCTTCCTCAGGCTCTCCTTGCTTGAGCAGCTCCGCAAAGTCCAGACCCGAAGCCTGCAACGCCTCGAATGAACCCTCGGCTGCTATCAGACCATTCTTCAGGATTATTATCTGCAAAATAAAAGGGAATATGATTTAAAGCAAAAAGAAAGAAAGAAAGAACAAACAAACCTGACCTAATAAAATCTAAACTAATTATTGAGTCTAACCATTATATGGTTTTGAAATGATGATACGCATAGTTCCTACTGGGATGTCATTTATCCAGTAGCTACCCTCTTTAACCATATCACCTTGCTGGAAAAACATTTGAAAATGGAACAATGACAGGAGTGAATTCAAATTCTTTTGTTTCTGAAAAAACAGAAGAAGATTTTGGACTACAATGGGAGCTTTTGTTGGTTGTTCGTGTTCATAATATCGTTTATGAACTAAAAGAAGGTTTTTGACCTAATCGAGATCGTTTTATGTGTTGTGGCGATAATTACCTCGAGGAACCACGGTGTAACTAAATAAACTATATTTGTAATTGTGTTGTGTGTGCCTTTGCAGAGGTAAGTGATTTGATGTCTGTCTTCCTGGTAATTATTTTTCCCTACACATATTATCACCCAATTCTAACAGACGGCCGGCGTAGTCCAGTGGTAAGGCTCTTGACTCGCACACCGAAGGTCGCGGGATCAAATCCCGGCATGACAAATAAATTTCATTTGATTAATTTGTTTTTTTTTTTTTTTCATAGGAAGCAATTACTTTGTGGTTAGACATTATATTATAAAAATAAAACACAAACACTTTGTATTTAACCACGAATTTATTATTGCATATACACTCAAATACAATTCACCTTAGAAATAGGTATTAATGCTTCTTTAAATTTTCTGGACCTTACAATCACTTTGTTAAATAATAGACTTGATTTCAACATATACCGCAAACCAACATACACAGACATAACCATCCACAACACATCCAATCATCCAATCTCCCACAAACACTCGGCTTTTCATTCAATGGTTCACAGATTAGTTTCTGTGCCATTGACTGACAGTAATTTTTCAAAAGAATAAGGAACTCCAGTGAAAAATATTATGGCTTTAAAAAAATATGTTCATATAGACCAATAAACGCTGATTCTGAATATATAACTTTTATTTAATAATATTAAACGTACAGTTTTTAAAAAAATATTAAAAAGTGCATTTTTAATATTCTCAATAAAACACAGCGTTAAGTTGGTATGCTGTGTAATGCTGTCATGGTGACGTCACGATGGAAAATTCACCTGGTGATTCACTGTAATTCATTTGGGTCATTTATAAAGGAATTTAGGTATGACACAAGCGAATGTTCTATATATTATTTCTTATTTTTGAAGATGTCGTAAAAGCATATACCTTTATAGAAAGTTGATAGAATTGCCTTTTAGATTTTTGTATCTGACATATACGATTGTGTTTGAAAAATGCAGTATTTTAAGTTTCAAAATGAAAAACTTAAAAAAAAAACAGCTGACAGTAAACATATTCTATTAAATGGTCTAAAAAATTAGGAAAATTCAAAATTTAAAAAATACAGTCCTCTTACTTTATGAATTTGGAATAAAACGGTCACTTCACTTTTTATCTGGTTCATACAATTAAAAACGATAAAAAAATATTATAATAATTCCGAAAAAATAACTGAAAAAATCCGACATCTTGGACTCGGTTTTACGCAATTAATGCGTTGATTTCTCGAATTTGTATTTATTTACATATGCATAAGGCTTTTACATTATTAAATAATATTACTTTTATGGAAGTTTTATTAAATTCACGCGGAAAAGTCATAAAAATTATAGAGAAGTAACCTTTGATTATGTAATGTCAGTAACCTAAAAACCGAACGAAACTAAATCACTAACAAAACATTATTTAAGGACTAAAACTGAAAAAAGTAAAGGCAGCATTGGTACTTATGTTGAATTACACTAATATCACAGTGAATTAATCATTTAAACTAAAATTATCATCAAAAACATTAATCTGTAAGTAAAATTTTCATCAACGTCATTCATTGTTTTGCAAAGAATTTGATTTCGCCATTTGCAATAAATAAGCCATTAGCCAATCAACGCGTTATAATAAACAAGATGGCCGCGCGCCTGCGCAAATCTATGTGAGATTCAAGAAAACCAACATAACAATCGTAAAATAGTGAATCGTTATTTTAGTAGATGACGTCACAAAATTCACCATAGATATGGGTGTTTTCGAGGGATCTCCAAAAATTAAAACTTTGAAAATTATTTTAACTATTAAAACTAACTCTAAAAAAAAAAAAAAATATCCAGTAATTTAAGTTAGAAGGTCATTTTTCATAAAAAAAAATAAAAAAAATGGACTGGACTTCTCTATTATCTCTTATTCAGCAAATAGCGATAAACAATGGCTATGATCCGGATTTAGTTAATAAAATACTTAATAAGAAACTAAAACAAATAGCTACAAATAAATTCCTGTATAAAAGCACCCCGGATAACAATAACGATACACTAAATTACCATTGGCGTAGGATTTTATTTATAAATAACTTTTCTAACCTAAGTGTTAAGAACCTTCCTTTCGATATAAAACCGGCTTTCTACACAAATAATAACCTGCCAAATTGTTAATTAATACTAAGGACAAAGAAGATAAGTTAAGCTTCTCCGGTATTTATAAACTTAGCTGCAGTGATTGTCCTGCGTTCTATATTGGCAAAACAGCACGTAATGTCAACATTAGAGTAAAAGAACATTTACGCTGCTTAAATGGAAAAGGTTTCTCTGAGCTCGCAAACCACTTGATCTCAACAGATCACACATTTAATAAAATTTCAGGAACTCGCATCTTACATAAAAATAGTATAGGTATAAAACTAGATAACTTAGAAGCTTTAGAAATTAGGAAATCTTTAAATACAAATATGTCAGAATACTTACTTAATAATCAAATTAACTTATCAAATCAAAAAAATACACCCTATAGTCCTATTTTTAACTTATTTCCCGCAATCCATCCTAACCCATGATATTATTTATGTGTTGTAGCGTGATTCATTATTAATATTATCATATATCGAAATATTGTCCTTTAGTTAATGTAAAATACAACAAACTTTTTAATATCTCATAGATTACAGTTAACTGTTGTTTGTTCATTTACTTGTGATTATGATGTGTATTGATGTTTCCCTCCCAGTAATTGATTATTGTATTGTTGTCTCCCTCCCACTGCTTGATTATCCACTTTACCTATGTCAAATACTTTGTCTCCCTCTAATTTTGTTCTTTCTCCCTCTGTCACTCTTATATATTAGCCATAACTCTGTCTTAGCATTTAGTTATTATTATATCCTGAAGAAGCTTGGTCGAAGTGAAACCGGTCGATATATGCAATAATAAATTCGTGGTTAAATACAAAGTGTTTGTGTTTTATTTTTATAATTTATGATTAATTTGTGTTATTTCACAATTTATTCATTTAAAATAATATATAGTATATTTACGGCACGTTCCGGAGTGGAAGATACTCTCAGTATCGCCCTGGTGTAAGACCACCATTCAGAATTGAAACGTTGCTTGAAATGGCATTAGCCGTGTTTGGTGACCAGATCTGAATAGCCAGGTACTTCCCCACCTTCCTCTTCCCCATCTCCTTCCTCTTCCCCATCTCCTTCCCCTACCCACTACCTTCAGCCTCATAACATACCCCAATTGGGGATGCCATAGTCTCACTGGCTTCAGACGGGAGCAGTTGGGACCAAGGGCGGCTGGTCGCACAGTGCGCTCGTGTGCAGCACTGGCAAAATATAATGCCTAAATTTACTTTATTTACTTACTAAAGAATAAAAAATCTCTAATTTAATTTATCTAATTTAAATCTATCAAATCTCTAATTTAATCATTTCTAAATATTAGTTACCAATATACAATATAATGCTACGAATATTATTAGAGAGAACGGTTTTAATCTCCCATAGCGCGGCCGCCGAGCGCCCTCGTATCGGCCCGGTGCATGGCTTTGCAATCGAACAGAATCATGTTTTTGTACGGGATATTTAAAACATCGAAAGCCCGTCGATTTCGCTACTTGCACCAGAATTTGGCTTGGATTCGCGTGCCACCGGCCCAACATAATCCGATCCTTGCCGAAGTTTACCGATTGACCATGAACAATGGACCCGAGGTGACACGAATACAATCGATTTTCGGCGAAGATCGTAGATCGTTTGCGTCTTGCGGCGCGCGTTATATTGACCCGTCACGTGATAATTGTCATTGTTTTGTTTTTTTTTGTATTGATTATGTTAAATACTAATAACATAATTTGTTAATATATAATTTTATTACCTAAATGAGTGCAACCAGTGTTGAATATACATATAAGAGGGAATATCAGTTTGTTTGAAAATAAATTAATAATAAAAAATTCCTAATTTAATTTTTTTGTCATAAGTAGGTACGGATTGTCAGTGAACCACCACATTCTCAGGGCAGCGGCCGCCACTGGTTGGGACTCTTGTGCGGTATTCATAAAAAAAAAATTTAAAAATATTTTCATCTAATTTCGTTTAGTATTTACAGTCCATTTCCAAGTGCATCTGAAGCTGTAATTCGGAAACAGTTTCAGATGCAACACCTATTATTTCATCGTATTCTGTCTTATCCGGTTTCTGATTTAAAATATAATATACGTATAATCACAGACCATAGGGTAATCAAAATAAGATGGGTAGGTACTTTCTTAGTAGATTTTTCTGAGAATATGTTCTATTTTTAAAGTGCATTAAACAAAGACAAAGAAGTTGGTTTTGACAGATGATTTGTTGGAGGGAAAACATAATTTAGGTGGGAAAACAATTAGAAAGAAACTGTGACATCTTAAAGTTTTGTTATTGGGTGTTGAAGAATCATAACAAAGACTGCGAAGGTTGGCCATGTGAAGAGAATGGCAGAAGACAGGATATCGAAAATCTTGATCTAGAGGCAGATCGAGAAAGCAAGAAGAGGAGAACTGCCTGCGTGGAAGAGGACTGGAGTTCTGTTAGAGAAGATCAAATACCGACCTGGAAAGTTTCACCATGATAATGATGGGTTGTTATTACGTTACTTAATGCTTTAAGCGTAAAATTCTATGAAAAATCTTGTGATCTACAACAGAAAATGGATCTTACAGGATAAAGAAGAATAAATCGAAAATCGGTAAATATGCATTTAGTCCACCTCATGGATAATACGGAACGTTCGTTGTTGAAGCTTGATGCACGGATAATAAGGAATATTACTTTTTTAGGTTGAGGTTAAACTACGAAAGCAGCATGTCATCATAAAATCACCCTAGGTTTTGAATGGTTTGTTTGGCAAAGCAGGGTTTGTCTAGCGGGTTTGTGTAATTATGATTGATTGTCTATGAAATAAAAACGGTAAATATAAATTGGCGTTACCGCGTAAGCGAATTAATTTAAACAAAATTAAAATGTTAAATTCATATTTTTTTGTCTCCCGCGACAAAAATACTCACTTTTCGTGATAATAAAGCTAAATCTAACTGTTTGAATAAAAAATATTCCGTATTAACGAGTAAGCGGTTTAAAGCATAAATAATCGAAAATCTTATAGAGATAATTATAAGATTCTGTAGGTCCAAAAGACTGCCGTGGGCTGATCAGGTAGAAAAATTGCCAGATGATAAGACGCTGAAAATCCAGAGGCAGTGGAAGAAGATTGAAGCTGGATGGGAAAGATAGAGAATATTTGCGGAGAGGCCTAATCCCAATGCTGGGATATAGTGCCATGATGAACTTCCTCGACTTACGTGGTCCACTTCATTGAGGTACTGTAGCTGATGGGTGATGAGGATGCGGGTGGCGGGGCGGAGGAAAGTGGCGATGCAGTTGTCGAAGAGCTGTCGACCCACATGGGAGTCCACGGCCGACAGCGGGTCGTCCAGCAGGAAGATGTCGGCACGGCGATACACGGCGCGAGCCAGGTTTATGCGCGCTCTCTGACCTGCCATTGGTAATTTGATGCGAGTTAATAAAATGCTGGCAAGAGTAGAGATTAAATTTAACAATCTTAAGTAATAAGTAAAGAAATAATGGGAGAATGTTAAAAACTGTGATGGTTCCTGATCTCGAGGAGAGACAGACCGCCAAACAACAGGTCTTGGCACATACTCTTTGCGTCATTCACATTCATAAATCATCTCATACATACTCTTCCGTTATTTTGACTCTTGACATGGCCCGACTCAAGTATCTGATACACTTGATCGTGTCATGTCTTCCTCGGGCGTCCCCGACTTCTTCTACCTTTCACATTTGCATCATATATTCTCCTTCTTCGTTCATTCGCTCTACTTGCCCAAACCATTTGAGGGTCCCTTTCTTAATCTTACTCATTACACTTACATCAGCCTTGCATTCTTTGCGGATCTCCACATTTCTCAAACAATATATTTTTTTTTTATTACATGAGCTCCACACAGAAGACTTTGAGGAAAATAATTTCCCTCAGGGCCTATGTCATCTTTGGGGATGCTGTGTGGAGGGTTTATTTTAGGGAAAGGAAGGAGAGGAGAGTTCTAGAAAGGAAAAGGGTTTAAGGGGTGGGTAGGAATCTAGGGTTCAGTGTATCCTGGTCATCCACCTTCAAGACCTAGACAAACCTCACCCCATGAACCCCGGAACCTCTGCTTAATCACCAAACGTTGTGAACCACTTGGGGTGACCTATGGCAGAGGTGTTGGTATATCATACATGGTTTTACCACATTCAGAATTGAAACGTTGCTTGAAATGGTTTTACCCTTGTTTGTTGACCAGATCTGAATAGCCACGTACTTCCCCACCTTCCTCTTCCCTATCCCCTTCCCTCCCCACTACCTTCAGCCTCACAACATACCATGCCATAGTATCACTGGCTCCAGACGGGAGCAGTTAAGACTCTTGTGCGGTATTCATGTAAAAAAAAAAAAAAAACATTTATTCAGAGCATTCTCGAAACCTACTATGTAGTGCCAAAAATATGGTCACGTGGTTTGACTCCAGCTCGTTGAAATGATACCCAGAGTTAATGTTAGGACAAGTCTATCAATTTGGATGTCTATGAGGAGACTTGACATTTTTGTAAATAAATTATTATCTAAAAATAATGACACGACTTACCTCCACTAAGACTTATTCCTCTCTCTCCGACTATAGTCTTGTCTCCCCTCGGGAAAAGGGAGAAATCCCTTTCCAGGGCACATTTCCTGATCACCATATTGTACCTGGCCCTTTCCATCGGTGCTCCAAACAAAATATTCTGGCGAATTGAACCTGAAATAATGAAAGATTGTCAAATAAAAAGGTGGTCAAACTAAACTATAAAGAAAGTGAAACTATACTATAAAAAAGAAGCCAGAAAGGGAGACACAACGAGTTGTTCCCAAAATAGAACAAATTAGCCTGAGGGGTTTTGTATGTTCTTACCGACAAAAAGCCAAGGTTCCTGAGAGGCGTAAGACAGACTTCCATTAATTTCGAGGGTTCCAGAGTTGATGGGGAGTTCCTTTAGAAGGACATTCAACAAGGAACTCTTTCCTGCTCCGACTGGGCCGATCACAGCAACCAAACTGGAACAAATATTTCACAATATACAAAGAGATGCATTTTAATATAGATTATATTTTTATGTCAATTTTGTGTAATTAAGACGAAAAAAAATCAGAGTGCAATTCACAAGTGGTAGAAGTGATACATTCAGAAAACTAAAGTAGACAAGAGTGGGGAGACTACAAAGGGGAGAACGATAGGCTAAGAAACACTTTACAAAGAGGAGACCAATTATACTATCTCATTCTCTCGTAGGCTAAATCCTATGTGTACGTGTTTGTCTCTTTTTAGTGTCGCTATTTTTCGTTTCACCGAGTTTCAAATCACAATAGTGATAAAGACGTTTTCACTTCAAAAATTGTATTCGAAACCATATCGGAACCAGCGTCATTGATCCCTTGGCACCTGTGCAGAGTCGGGAAACACGCCAAACACACGCCTAACATACCGTATTGACATTTGTCCCATGAGAACGAGTTGTTTCTACGACTCGTTCTTGAGTTCAACACACGGTTGACATTTCGTTCTTATTTGTCCAATAGACCATTTTAGTTTTTGTTCAATCTCCACTTAAAATCAAGTATAAAATATTATAGTTAATCACTTAACTAAGAATTATTTAAACTAATGAGTTCTTTACCTTTACGGAAATAGCTTTATCTTAAACACCTATCATAATATTTTATTGAAATAATGAAATAAAACCTTCTCCTCCTGTAAAATTTTCTCATGGTCTGTTGGACAAATACGAACTAAGGCGACGATTTGTCACATGAGAATGCGTCGTTTCTACGACTCGTTCTTGAGTCCAGCCTCTCGGCTGTGAAACGTTTTGCCTGCCTCTGTGTTTCCTCCCTCCTACAACATGGATTTCTTCAAGACCCATGTTCACTCCTTCCTCTCCTCAAAAAGACCCTCCACACAGCATCTTCAAAGATGACATAGGCCCTGATGGAAATTATTTTCCTTAGGGCTAAATTAAATCCAAATTAAACAAAAACAAAAAATTCTAAATTACATACCTTCCTGGCTTAATACGCATTGTAATATTGCTGAGTGTATCATCACTCTGTTCGCCGATCCATTTGGCCGTCACATTATTCAACAGAATGGCGGGCTTCCCACCACTAAAACTCCTGACCTTCGAAACATCATCCATGGCTTCTTTCGCTTCCTCATCATCGAGATTTCTGTATTTCCCGACCCCTCTCGGTACACCTTCGACAATTTTTTCTTCTTTTTCACTGTCGGAAGCGGAATTGATGAATTTGACTTCTTTTAAGTTCGTCACGGCATCTTTGGACAGTTTTCCGTTGGATTTTTCTAGTTCATCCTTCTCTCCCAGAATGTCGGCAATAGCAAGAGGTTTGGCAGTCTCTTCGTATAGCATGAACTTCTGGAGACGTCTGACCGATATGCTGGCCTCTGCAACCTGCGATATTCCTGAAAAGTAATGTTTATTTCAATAATTTAATTGACCTGATCTACGCAATTGTCACATATGTGATCCATCATCAGCTACCCCCATAAGCTGATGTTGCATATGTGATTCATGAAGTTTCACTAAAACACATACATTGTGTTCAAACGTGCCACATGATGGGATAGATGGCGTTGAAAATGCTAGCATTGTAAAGGTTAAACATGTGAGCTTTAAATGCAACACTCAATAGTAAACAGATGTTTTGATGACCGGCGTGGTCGAGAGGTAAGGCTCTTGAATCGCAATCCAATCGCAATCGTTTGACGACCTCCGTAGTCCAGTGGCTAAGACTCTTGACTCACAATCCGGAGGTCGCGGGTTCGAACCCAGCGTGCGCAAATAAATTTTATTTGATTAATTTGTGTTATTTCACAATTAATTCATTTAAAATAATATATAGCATATTTGCGGCACGTTCCAAAGTGGAAGATACTATCAGTATCACCCTGGTGTAAGACCACCATTCAGAATTGAAACGTTGCTTGAAAATGGCTTTAGCTGTGTTTGGTGACCAGATCTGAATAGCCAGGTACTTCCCAACCTTCCTCTTCCCCACCTCCTTCCCCTCCCCACTACCTTCAGCCTCACAACATACCCCAATTGGGGATGCCATAGTCTCACTGGCTCCAGACGGGAGCAGTTGAGATTCTTGTGCGGTATTCGATGTAAAAAAATAATTTTTTTTAAATCTGAAGGTCGAGGGATCGAATCCCGGCGTGGGCAAATAAATTTTATTTGATCAATTTGTGTTATGCCCAAAGATATTGAACTACAAGTGATATGCTATGATGTCCACCCGACCGTCGGCGGACTACTTCCTGATAGTAGTAGTTTGAATACGGAAAGAATTCTTTCATTTAGTTGATTTCAATTAATTCATTTAAAATAATAAAATAATTTAATTTAATTTAATTTTATTAATCATTAACGCCCTTATGGGCTTTTACATACATTTACATTTTTTTTTATTTTAGTGCATACAGGTGTGTTCAGATGACAAAGAAAACATAATAGGTTTTAGAAATGGTACACAGAAGTAAAGATGGTAGGTAAAGAGTATAGCATTATACAATAAAGAGACAGAAAAAAAAATCAGTTTAAGAGATACAGATAGCATAATAAGTATATAACAAATAATAATAATGTGTGGGTACTTAAAATATGTATAATTTTTACATGTTGAATACATGGCGAAGTTGATTTATTAAACAAAAATACACACTACCGACTTGCACCGCACTAGAATTATTATTCAAAGCGATTCCATTTTAACCAATTACATTTACGACAGAGTTTCTGCTTAAAGAATTCAATTTCAGAAGACCAAAAACTTTATATTTATAATGCTACCACAGAATACTTAAGGTATAAACAAATAATGTCAGATTGTTGGGTATTCAATCACAGAAAGTAGAAATGAATTCGATAATATAATATAACAGAGTATCTTATTTTAATCAAATTAAAATATTAATTAAAGTTTAAGTAGTTAAGGTAATTTTGTTATTAATATTACAACGATAAATACGAATAGTTAATGTAAAATTTGTTTATAAATTACTAACCTTTATTAAGCACTATATGGTAGGTGTTTTTCGGAATATAACTATGTTGGGTTAAGTGCACTATTGTACTTATTATTCTATTGTAAATATTCTAATATGCTACATTTAAATTTCGACACTGACTGATGGCGATAAACATCGATTGAGTTATATTTATTTCCGAGTCTATGAAGCCTTTCGATTGGTGAGTTTTCGAAATAGTTATTAGTAGACGCATGGACAAAATACGGCGCAATCAATCTTATATCACGGGTAGGTACTTGCAGCTGGATTAGATTGGTTAAATCAAGGGCGTCCAGTCTGCCATTTGATATATTGAAGAGACAAATTAAATCACTCATTGTTCGTCTCGAAGTTAATTCATTTAATTTCAGTAAGTCCTTAAGAAATGTGTAGTTAAGTTCTTCGATTGGAATTCCTAATTTGTAGTTTATAAATCTCAGAAACTTGTGTTGCACCCTCTCAATTTTTTGTTGGTGAGTCTTGTAAAAAGGAGCCCAGATGGTTGAATTGTACTCCAAATGGCTTCTCACCAACCCAGTGTACAACAATTTAAAAGAATTAATTATTTTAAAATCTTTTACCGTCCTCAATATAAATCCCAAGCTTTTCATGGCCTTGTTAGTTATTTCGTTAATATGAGAAACAAAAGATAATTGACTGTCAAAAATAATTCCTAGGTCCTTAATTTGTTCAACTCTTTTTAGAAAGATGTTGTTGATGCTGTATTCATATTTAACAGGATTTTTAATTCGGGCAAAAGTTATTGTTTGGCATTTTTCAATATTGAGGAACAGTTCATTATGGATGCACCACTCTTGTAGCCTCACAAGATTTGTTTGTAATACTATGTATTAACCAATAACAATTCTTACATTTATATAATTACTAGCTGACCCGACGAACTTCGTACCGCCTCAGAATCAATAACTGTTAATTAAATTCAAATTTTTCATTAAGTTAAAAATTACACAATGAAGCAATTATCGATGCACAACAGTCCGTTTTTTGTTTTTGTCAGTATCAGAGATGGCGTTGTATACCGATTTATATATTTTATGATTTTCTTACTTTTCCACTTACTTAAGGGAATTTGGGAGGCGGGTACGGGTTCCACCGCCCCGGAAACCATTTATTGGATAACCAACACCTCTGCAATAGGTCACCCCAAGTGGTTCGCTACTTTTAGTGATTTAGCAGGGGTACCCGGGTTCATGGGGTGACGTTTGTCCGGTTCTTGGCAGCGGATGCGTCTGCCCACCTGCTGCGTGGCGGGCCGGATCGAAAGAGACTGGCTGAGGGAAGATTTTTGACCTTTCCAGCCGGACTCTCTTGACCCATTGCCTTGCACCGCAGTTGCAGCGATGGATTGGATGGATTCATACGTCCGTCACTCCCAGACACACTGACCCTCAGATTCCTACCCACCCTTCATACCTTTTTCCTTCCCAGAACTTCCTATCCTCCCCTTCCTTAAAAAGACCCTCCACACAACATCCCCTAAGATGACATCCAGTCAGTCAGTCCTGAGAGAAATCATTTTCCATAGGGCCTCCTGTGCGTTAAACTACATTTCATTTCAGAGATTTATTATAATTATTGTATTTTTCCTTTCGAAGGGTGCAGACAGGGTCGGATCCAGGGGGGAGGCAAACCAGGGCGCCTGCCCCGGGCCGCAGTCTTAGGGGGCGCCAAAATCGTAATTTACATTCGTAATTTACATTTCGACTACCATAATACGGGCATGTGCCTAGCATAGTAGTCGAATCACTGTAAAACTGTACACAAATTATATAATGAATAAAGAAAAAAAAAAAAAAGAAAAGAAAAACTTGATTCACAAAGCGCCTGGCATCCAGCGCACCTTGTTCTATCGATTATTCATTTGATTTTAAAACGCCTAGTTGGTTTTTGAACACATCCTAAGTTGATCTATGAACGTATCCTAACTACTGTCCATTGGAGCGACGGCGCGATTTTTATTTTTTTCCTCGGATTGCTCGTGATATTTTGGTGACCGTTTTGAATATTTTTCGCCCACTTTAAAAAAATCGTACCTCCAAATTTTAATATGGTTTACAAACTGATACAAACTGATCATAGTTCTATATAGTCAATGAATTCACCTATCTTTGTTTGACTATAACATATTCCTAGAATTTATTAAAAAAATATTATAAAATCGTAAACATTTTAAACGGAACTATTCTCAGTAATTTCTCCCTATAAACTCGCATAGGAAGTTTAATTTTGCCTCCCATTAAATATTTTCTATTAAGTTTCTTTTAAACGGTCTAATTCTTGGTTCGAGGCTGGGTGCAGACATATACGTTCACCGCTTGTCTCATTTTCGGCTATTAATACGTGTAAGAAAGAGGGGCAGCATTACACGATTAAGAACAAAAGCAAAACAATTAGCGCATTGACATTTGACGTTTTTGAATTTTTGGAATTCACGCACAGTTCAATATTATAGGTACTTATATATATATATATAGGTATCACAAAATGCCTGCAGCTCTTTCAAATATGAAAATTCGTTCCATACAAAATGTATGGGGAAAAGAATTTTCTTAATAACTATATTTTTCGTTACTTTTTATGATGTTTTAATAGTTATTATCCTTTCCGGGGCGGAGACAAATCTAATAAATTAAAGATCATTAAAATCGGTGCAGCCATTCTCGAGTTATAAATAGTGTAACTAACCCGACTTTGTTTTATATATTAAGATATATTCATAATTCGACTACCATAATACGGGCATGTGCCTAGCGTAGTAGTCGAATCACTGTAAAACTGTACACAAATTATATAATGAATAAAAAAAAAAATAAAAAAAAATATTGTATATTTGCGGCACGTTCCAAATGGAAGATATTCTCAGTATCGCCCTGGTGTAAGACTATCCATTCAGAATTGAAACATTGCTTGAAATGGGTTTGGCCGTGTTTGGTGACCAGATCTGAATAGCCAGGTACTTCCCCACCTTCTTCTTCCCATCTCCTTCCCCTCTCCACTACCTTCAGCCTCACAACATAGCCCAATAGGGGATGCCATAGTCTCACTGGCTCCAGACGGGAGCAGCTGGGACTGTCATCAAAGTGACAATGAATGCAATTTTGTTTTTTTAACTTTCGAATAGTGGCTGTTTAATGTCGATTCTAGGCTCGTTTCAGCTATTGAACATATTGAGATAGTTGACGAGCATAACGGCCATGTTATTATGCTTGCCAGCTGATCACAAGTTTGTTGAAAAGCTAAAACAGGCCTAGAAACGTTAAAATGTAAAAAATATGGCGCTAATTATTGCTGCTTTGAACCCAATGTTACATTTGAACATCAATGAAAAGCTGGCCCTAGTTTATATGTATAATTGTGTTAAGGATAACGAAAAATTAGTTTCGTTTAAGTTAGGTTATGTAAGGATAGGTTAGGCTAAGTTTGTTGGTTGTTCTTTTTTTCTTCAATGTTTTATTGTCATGGAACCGTGTTATAGACATATTTTAAAACAAATAAATAAATAAAGCTAAAGTAGAGTGAGTAAAAGTATAGACGGTGATGTAAAAGTATCAAGTTTACCTGACGGGAAGAACACAGTCATGGTGGTTCGTAGCAGATTGTAATAGGACGTCACCACGAACACCGTCTCGGCAGTCAGCGTCTCCCCAATGAGCACGTATGTTAGGATGCTCAGGAACAGCGACACACGCGTCACAAACATGATGAAGGAAATCAGCACACCCTTGATGTATGAGGTGCGACGGATCTCTTTGATTTCACGTCTGGAAAATAAATTCTTATATTAGTTTTACTAAAAGTACTGCGTGCGATTTCAGAGGGAAGACGTCCATTGAGCTGTACCAGGCAAAGTTGAAGAAATCAAAGCCAGAGGCTAAGAAACAAGATGAGATACATATTAGATTTACGAACAACAAATAAAATTCAGATAGTTTAAAGCTCTTACACCGATAGATTGTTTTCATATAGGTAGCTTGTTTAAAGCTTGTTATTCGACTTAAGGCTGCCTTTACATACATAAGTTTTTTCCCGTAAGTCATTTATGTAAGCGACTAATGGCCAAATTACCAATGTAAACGACACCAAAAGTCACTTACCGCAATTTATAGCAAGTTTCGTAAGTTTTTTGACAGTTATAATAGCTTCCGCGTGAACTTCCAGCCTTCTCACAGCTTAAGACAGTTTTTCCTATAAAAACCAGTACAGTGAAAACCCTCTTAAGAAGTTCTCTCTTAAGACGTTTCGTGGCTTAAGAAGTTTGATTTTTTTGGTCAATTGGCCCAATTTTTCCCACATATAAGGTTTTTCTGCTTAAGAAGTTTGTTTTTTTCAGTCCCTTGGAAAACTTCTTAAGAGGGTTTCACTGTATTTTTATTATTTTAACTAAAATTTTATTAGGTTAATTGAATAATTACCTATCTTATTATCTCCCGAAAACAATATAAAAATAATACAAAATAAAACTCAAATAAGCACTACCCACGAAAACTAATGTAAACTGAAAAAAAACTTTTCTGATTCCAAAAACTGAAGAGAGACCATTTATTTTTCAGGTAGAAAAAAGCTTTCTGAAAATGAACGTCCTTCTATTTCATTATTGGTCCAATCCTTTCTAATCTCAATGCTTCTGTTTATAATACTACATATTTGAATTTTAAGTTGGTTGTTGTCATGTAGCTGCCATTCGGATGAAATTAAAGAACTCCATTAATTTTCACCGTTAACGGAACAAAAGCATGTGGAGAATTGTTTCCCTCAAGCCAAGCCTCTATTGCAATTGATTTCAACACTTTATTTGGGCTCTTTCATCTTTCTTGACAAAATCGGGTAAATTTGGCAGCAGCAAATCGTTGTTGACAGGAAGCCATCTTACAGCTAATAAAATTATGTGTGTAGCGGTAGCCGAGGGAACTTACGTAAGTTAAACTTCCGAGGGCATTCGATTTAATGAGGCCAAATTATTAGGCTGGTCAGAAATGTGTACACCTAATAATGGAATTTTGTTTGGAAGTGTATACACATAATATGCACTAAAACCCATGATCCTCACAAGAAAAAAATACCATTTTCAGTGACATTTGGCTGTACCATGACCACTGTCGAAAATTGTCAACTCTAATTGTGTGATCTACAACCCTAGAATATGCATATTATTTACAGGGCGTTTGTTAAAAAAAAGCAAAGAGAACAACTTACTTCCTAGCCATACGCACCATCTGAGCAAAGGGGTCCTCCCAGGTGTACATCTTGATGACCTGAATGCCGCTGATGATCTCGTTCATGAGACGCACCCGCTCGTCTGTCCGGAGCGCTGTTTTCAGTCGGAGGATGGACGTCTGTTTACCGAGCCAGCCTGGAAAAATAATATATACAATGTAATGTTAAAAGCAGCGTCAATTTGGTCTGATTCAAAGGTCTCTTCGAATTTTAATATATGCCATACAACAGGCAAGCAATACTACAAGCAAGCGCTTGCTGAAGTGGGTTCCGCGGAGGGGTCGTTGGTTTGGATGATGCAATAACAACTTAAAGCTGTTTTTGCATCCATTGCCTTTTTGGTATCTCCAATCCCTTCTTTATCAGCTATGTAAATATTACTTCTGTGTAGGTTTAACGCAGGCGGAGCTAAACGCAGAAGTTATAACTCTAGCTCAAGTGATATAACATATGCATGTCAAAAATAAATTTTACTCACAACTGCAATTTTCATCAGAAGTTGGTATTGCATCCAGCTCCTCAATTGACGTAGAGATTGCCGACATTCAAACTACAACGTTCAAGATCATTTTGATATTTCTGACCCAGTTCTTAAAATATTGAAAAAATTACATTTTTTGTCACCACACTTATGGATAAAAATGACGAAGAAGGGGACTTTTTTAACAAAACTGGTTTGCAACCCAATAAATCATAAATTCTCAGAGATATGAAAAATCTGAATTCTGCTAGACACAATTCTCAAAAATGTTAAATTATGAATAAAAAAATTCCTTAGATTTTAAGTAAAGAAGGTCGTCATTTTACATTGATCCAGTGATATCCATTTTTAGGATGGAACTGGATGGTTTTGGGATGAACATCCATTCGGACATTATGTTACGGCCACTATAAGCAATACGCTGTACATGAACTCACCTTGCAGCGGTATGAACAGCAGCATAAAGATTACTCCCACGACAGCGCAGTAGCCGATCTTTTGCCACATGAGGACTGTGACGATGAAAGTCTGCAGGGGCCCGATCCACAGGTAGTGCAGGAAGATGATGGCCACGTCGAAGCGGTTCACGTCATTGGACAGCAAGTTCACCACCTGCCCGATGGTCGTCTCGCCCAGAGCCGTCTTCGAGAGCTTCAGTGACTGAAATTAAAATAAGAATATTATCTAATAAGAGTTATATAAAGACTTTTTTATTCATTGATCGAGAGATACTTTTTTGATCGAGACATTTGAATAATAGGATTTTATAAAGATAACAAAATCATTTTTTTTGTTCATTTAGTACGACGTTACAAAATTGTTGTACAAGGTGGCACAAAAGTGCAAATTCCTAAGGCAGTAACTTTGTGTATCAGTGTTTGTAAATAAAAATAATCGCTTTATCACAATTATTCTGCGTTCTTGAAGAGTATAGCTAACCTTGGTTCGTCAACGTGTATTCTGCCTCTGTTTACTTAACACTAGAAAGACCGGAGCCTTCATTTTGACGGCTTGCCGAAGTAATGTGACGATATAATGCTTAATAATTATTGTATTGGTGTGATTTTTTTTTACATTTCATGATTTATGATTTAACAACTATGGTGAAAAAAACAGGTACATGTCTTATTTAGTTTTTGAGATATAATGACTTATACCTACAAAGACCGCCGCCATCAATGTAACGGTTTGGGCCATTATGCTTATGAGTTTGTTTACAACCTTCTTTATCCAAGTTTACAACATACCCATTCCTCCTCATTTATAATAGTTCTAATATATCTTTTTATTTATTTATTTATAACATTACATTTGATACATTTGTATAGCAAAAATAACATAGTAATATCATTGCAAAATAACTATAGACATTAAAAAGTGTACAAGTGTTATTATGTATTGTGGATCGATATTAGTTCCTAGCTAGGCAGATTGCCCATTCTAAGTAACCAAATGCTGGTGAAAATGCAAAAAAAAATATTCTGTAACAAAATGTTGATTTTTTAATTTTTTTTTTAAATTAAATATATTTCAATAAAAATGCCAAAAATTTATCTGTCTCTTTCGCTATCGTGTATCACATAATTTATAAAAATACCTTAAAAAATATATCTCTGACCCAAATTTATTTTATGGCTAGTTGGAGAACTAGACAGAGAATGCATTCATATACCAGAGTTGGTCCAGCTGGGTTAGCTCCTGAAGAACTGGCAGAATCATTTATTGGATAACCAATACCTCTCTCTGCCATAGGTCACCCAAAGAGGTTCGCTATGTTTGGTGACTTAGCAGGGGTGCCCAGCTTCTGGGGTTAGGTTTTTTTTTTTCTAACAGGAGGCCCTGAGAAAAATAATTCCCCTCAGGGCCGATGTCATCTTTGGGGATGCTGTGTAGTGGGGTCTTTTTAGGAAAGGAAGTTCCGGGAAGAAAAAATAATATTAGGGGTGGGTAGGTATCTGGGGGTCAGTGTGTCCAGATGTGACGGACATATGAATCCATCCATCCGTGATGTTCCAAGAGCATGGCTGGAGAAGTCAAAGGAACTCCCTCAAACATTCTCCTCCGATCCGGCCTGCCATGCAGCTGGTGGGCAGACGCATATTTATTTGTACAGCACCCTTGGGGTTATTTTTTACAAAAACCGCACTATATAAATTAGCCAAATATTATTATTATCTGCCGCCAAGACCTTAACAAACCTCAGCCCATGAACCCGGTCACCCCTGCTAAGTCACCAAACATAGCGAACCACTTGGGGTGACCTATGGAAGAGGTGTTGATTATCCAATAAATGGTTCCCGGGGCGGCGGTACCCATATCCGCCTCCCAAATTGGGGATTTTTTCGGGGAAGTCGTGTTCAGATCTTTGCAGCGGATGCGTCTACCGGCCAGATCGGGAGCGACTGGTTGAGAGAGATCGTTTGACCTCGCTAGCAGGAGTCTCGGAACATTGCCTTGCATCGCAGTGATAGGAATAGATTTGTACGTCTGCCTCTCATGAACACACTAATCCCCAGATTCCTACCCACCCCTCACACCTCATTTCCTTCCCATAACTTATTCTTCTTCCTTTCCCTATAGATGCCCTCCACACAACATCCCCAAAGATGACAAATGCCCCGAGGGGAATTTTTTTTCTTAGGGTTTTTTCGTGGAGCTAATGTAAATGAAAAAAGAAAAGATACAGGGCCCTATATCATCTTTGGGGGTGCTGTGTGGAGGGTGTTTTTAGGGAAAGGAAGGAAAGGAAGTTCTGGGAAGGAAGAAGGTGTGAGGGGTGTGTAGGAAAAATTGGTATTCAGGAGTAACGGATGAATGAAGAAGGTGTGAGGGGTGAATAGGAGAAATTGGGTAAATGTATCCAGGAGCGACAGACAAATGAATCGATCTCTCCCACAGCCGTGTAAGGCGACGGTTCGAGAGAGGTCCTGCTGGAGAGGTCTATATTAGGTCCCTCTCAATAAGTGTCCCCCGACCCGGTCAGCTACGCAGTAGGTGGGGAAACGTATTCATCACCTACCTAAACCCAGACAAACTTCAACCATTGAACCCGGGCACCCCTGCTAAGTCACCAAACATAGCGCGAACAACATGGAGTGTCCTATGGCAGAGATGTTGGTTATCCAATAAATGGTTTCCGGGGCGGTGGTACCCATATCCGCCTACCAATTGGAAAAAAGTGATCAGCCATCAAAATGACGGTCGTGGTATTTATAGGTATGGAGAAGTACCCGGTCTTTCTAGTGTTAACGAATGTTAAAGTCAAAAATAAAATTCCAATAGGGTAATGGCTTTTGTGTCACCTTTTAGTTATTGGGTTTGCAAAATTTATTGATATTAGACTAATTTAAAAATGCTAGTTAGCTAAATATGCTTTATAGCAGTTAACACATAAAGTCTGGTTTATGATTTAAAAAAAGAATGAAAATTTTAAATTCATCAAAGTTTTTGTTCATGCTTCCGATATTCAAATATGCAATCATTATTGACAATGAGTTAAATTGATTATATATTTGCAATAATATCGAGTCTTATCTATTCGAAGGAATGCATAGTGACCAACCTTCCTGTAGATCAGGGAGCAGCATGCGACGCGGAACTTCATGCCCATGTGCAGGATGCCCATCATGTACGGGTGCACGATGAACACACTGAGCGCGGAGCACCCGACCACTCCAGCCGCATACAGCAAGGCCTCTGTACGCGTGATGGCCACCTGCCCCGGAGTGCTGTATGCGATCAGACCACCCAAGACTAAAGGCTGGACCAACCTAACAAACCAATCAAATTCATTACATTTTTTAAAAAAAGTTAGAGGTTATGTTAAACCCATCATATTTGATCGATGATTGGCGCCATTATGAATTTTTAATGGTACCGTTAACCTCTGATTTCGGCCCGTTTCAGCGTTTGATCAAGCTTTGATCAGTCATCAAGCTGTTGTAGGGTCAGCACTCAAAAATTTAATACACACTTTGTAAATTTATAATACAAGCAATGATACTAGAAAAATTATTTATCTATAAATTTTATACTTTTATATAATCAGGAAAATGTCTAGGTATTCAAGTGAAAAAATCTTAAAATTTTTTATTAGATCAACTATCTTTTTAAAACTTTTGAAGGTTATTCCCATCAATGTAATATGTCATTGAAGAAGATAACACTAATAAAATATGAAAGAGAACAAGACAAAAGAAAATAAAAAAAAGATAACGGTCGCAACTGGGACACACACCCAGAACCTTTCAGGACGGATTAGACAAGAGGTTCTGAAAAACAAAATTCCATAGGGGCAGGGCCTATGTCATCTTTGGGGATGCTGTGTGGAGGATCTTTTTAGAGAAAGGAAGGAGAGGAAGTTCTGGGAAGGAAAAAGATATGAGGGGTAGGTAGGAATCTAGGATTCAATGTGTTCAGGAGTGACAAACGTATGAATCCATCCCTCCCACTGCAAAGCAAGGCGATGGGTCGAGAAAATCCAGCTGGAGAGGTCAAAGGGTCACCCCAAACCAGCTTCTCCCGATCCGGCCCCCCACGCAGTAGGTGGGAAAAAGCATCTGCTGTCAAGACCTCACTCCATGAACCCAAATATTGCTTTATTACAAATTTACAAAGCGTGAAAGGTGAAAATTCATCCAACTTACTGATTTTTTTATAATAAAAGCAGAAATATAGAATACTTATTTTTCAACTTCTATTTTGAAAATATATATAATATTTATTATACATAATATAAAATAGTAATGGAAACTGGTTAATTTTTTTGCAAGGGATTCATCACAAATTTAGGAGAGTGAAATCAAAGATCGGTATAAATAATTTTTCAAAAAATTAATACATAATAATAAAACTTAAAAGCGTGCAACTTAAAATAAGTTAGTAAGGAATAAAAAATACCAACAACATTATATACAGTGCGTCTGGTACATGATGCGAAATAAATAATTTGCAAAGTTCTTTAATTATCAGATGAAAATATCTCAATTACTGCTGAGAAAATAATAACAGCACAATTATTGTTTTGTGCTTGTTTCACTCTACAATAATTGTCCTGGTATTATTTTTGCTTGTTTCACTCTATTAGAACTTTCGATATTTCGCATTTGGCAGTCGTCACACCGTATATAGTATTAATACAAAATATGAAATACTATCCTACGAACAAAGGTGTTAAAAAGAGTATACTTCTATTTAAATATGTACTTACGCAACATCCCGTTAAATGTAGGCAATAATTCAACTTAATGTTGCGAAATTGATGAGGAAAAATGTGGGAAAACATGAATAGAAGTAAAAACAAACATATGGAAAATACATATGGATTATTGTTGCGGTAAAATGTTCTGGTAATGTTTGTACAATTGACTTCCAGTTAACATACATATAACACTACCACATGTTACGATACAATAAGTCAACTCAGCAATAAAATTTAATCAACTTTTGATTGGAAGGCAATTGAATACAATACTTTGTATGGCTGAAAAGAAAGAACAGATGTTGTTGAAATACATAACACTCTTTGCATTTATTTGTATGATATACTTTAAAATAAAAACAGTGCAGAAGGCGATTGATGTTATTTTGGTTATGATTTGGGATTAATTCTACATTTTACGGTTATTTTTTTGCATGAGAGATTCAAAAATTTTTTATTATCGAATAATTTTCTAAATATTTTATTTTATAAATTAATGAATATTTCAAAGCTCCATAGCTCATGATGGAAAATAGTCAAAATTGACCTAGAAAATCAAAACAGAAATAACTGTGAAAATCTCATTGTTTCGGAATTTTTAACCGATTCGGAATATAGTTTGAATTATAGTTGTTAACATTATTAAAAAAATATATTGTTTTGGTTGTATTTTTGTTTTATGCCAAAAAAAGAGTGAAGGACTACTTACAATAAATTTACCATAGATTGTTTATGTGCGTTATATATATATTTTTTAAATAAAGACAAACGTTCCCGGGCTACGAATACCCCGACAATATTTGAAAATCACCTACTACCACCCACAGAAAGCGGAAAATATTGCTTGTGTCGTGATGGAGGACTTAGCCAACCGAGGAATTGAACATGCGACGCCTGGGTGGTACCCAAACACGACGCCAACTCAATCACTGACCGGTCTGTATATATTTATACCAAAGTTATCATAATGTTTAACACCAGCCGAGCGATTCCGTATTTTTGTGGGATCATTATTATATAACGGATGTGATCTGTCAGATTTGTGTGATTTTTATGGTTGTCATTTACTTTTTCTATGTACAACGTACATTAAATGAATAAATAATCATACATACTTGCAGGAATTAGTGTTTAAATCAATCTAAACTAAAATAAGTGACAGTAAATATGTAAAAAATCACACAAATTTGACAGGAGATAACATCCGTTATCCAATAACAATCCCACAAAAGATACGGAATCGCTCGGCAGTTGTATGCTGAAATGGTAAATGTTAGTACAAATAATTAAAATGTTTAGAAATCTTTGGAGGAGTGTAAAAGTTTTGGTATTTGTGTTTTATCCAAAGCTACAAATGTTCAAAATAAGAAAGTTTCAGAATATTACCTACAGAATAAAAAAATTGTGAAAAAACAATCATTTTATCCAGTTTTAAGACGTTGTTAATCTATTATAATTATTAGTTGTTAGTTTAGCTAGTCTAAAATACTTAACATGCCGTAACTAGCATGTCACTATGTTTTACTGTTCCTAAATCATTGTCCAAAATGAATAATTCTAAAAGGTGGCCCATGGAAAACATATCATAATCTAAAACAAACTTCACTTTGCCATGGACCGCCCTGTGTTACCGACATACAAAATTATTCAAATTCCCAAAAAAACACATTGTGAAACAACTACTGATACAACAAAACCTATTAAATAACATTCATTTCAAATAACCCTTTGGATGTTCAGTGTTCACCCTTCTCAAGGTTAAACGTCACGTACGTTATAATCTACGCATTCACAGATGGCGTCAATCAAATTGTTTTAGGTTTTTAATGCTTTTTGCACGTTACGCTTCAAAGTATTAAGGTAAATTAATTGTTCGCGCCCGTACATATTTAATTAGAATATAAATAAATAATTTTGTCCATAAACAAACCCAAATCTTTCAAGAAAGGCTGAAAAATACATTATTGGAATGAGACACTGATACAAAATAGAATTTTAAAGCCTTTCTTGAAAGATTTGGGTTTGTTTATGGACAAAGCTATTTATTTATATTCTAATTAAATATGTACGGGCGCGAACAATTAATTTACCTTAATATTTTATAGTATAACCTGCAAAAAGCATTAAAAACCTACAATAATTTGATTGGGGCCTTCTGTGAATGCGTAGATTATAACGAATGTGACGTTTAACCTTAACCTTATCTACGCGACTGTCACATGTGAGATACATCAACGGCTATCTGCGTGCGCGGATGTTGCATATGTGATCCATGAAGTTTCACTAAAACACATTTTCGTACATCCCATAGAAAAGTGTTTAAGTAACAAAAAAAAGTATATTTTACAGGAGAAAAAAAATGATGAATGATGAAGAAGCGGTCCCGTCGAAAAGAGACTCTAGCGGCATTTCGTGGAGATAAAGTAATCTTAAATACCGTTTTCATGGGGCATAGATGATCACAATCACTTTGCTTATTCAGAGATAAAACGTAAAAAAGAAAATTTTGACTTGCAACCCTTTTCTATGGGATGTGCAATATGTACATTGTGTCAAAAGGTGCCAAGTGACAAGATGAAATTCAACTATTTATGAATTTATGTTATTATTTTATTTAATTTTACATTAATTGTACACATTGTGTTATCTTGGAAAATACAGAGCATTGAATCTTATTACCAAGAATATCGAAAGATTGAAAGCTGATACATTATTCCGCAACCGAGCTGTTGAATACAAGAACGAGTTGTTAAAAGACCAATATTCTCGTGCGGCAAACATTTAACAGGCTGACTAAGGGTTAACAAAATTGAAATATATTTTATCGATACATCATTTCAAGAAAGAAACATGTTCAAAAATGTGATATTGATTTATTTTTGTAAATATATGTCACTGTTGCACCGGCAATATCTGTTAAGTGATATTATACAAAAGAGGAAAAATATTTTAAAAATGTATTTAGATATCTTTTTCAATTTAAAAAATTTTAACATATATTTTTTACAACAAAAAGGAAAATGAAATTAGTATAGGTACATAGTTAAAATAAAAGAAATTACTGAATGATACAACAATTTTTTAGACAATGTGGTCAGTGCCCTTGAGGTGATTTTTCACAAAAACGGCGCTATATAAATCGTCCAAATATTATTATTATTATTAATGTATAAAATTATATTCTGGACACGGTGTCACTTAAAAAAAAAATTACATTAGCTCCACACAGGAGGTCTTTAGGAAAAAAATTCCCTCAAAGCCCGTGTCATCTTTGGGGATGCTGTGTGGAGGGTCTTTTTAGGGAGAGGAAGTTCTGGGAGGAAGGAAAAAGGTATGAGGGGTGGGTAGGAATCTTTGGGTCAGTTTGTCCAGGAGTGACAAACATATGAATCTATCCCTCTCACTGCGGTGCAAGTTGATGGGTCGAGAGAGTCCTGCTGGAGAGGTCTAGGTTAGGTCTCCCTCAACCAGTCTCTCCCGATACGATGCAACAGGTATTGACAACAAACGCATTCGCCACCAAGACTTAGACAAACCTCACCCCATGAACCTGGGCACCCCTGCTAAGTCACCAAACATAGCGAACCACTTGGGTGATCTATGGCAGGGGTGTTGGTTATATTTAAAATAACAGATATTATCGGCGTGACAACCATATACACATAGATCTCAGAGGGTTAAATCCAATTAAGGTAACAACTTGAAAAGTCGTTTTTCGGACTTGTTTCTAACTTGGACTGATAATGTATCGATATTTAAATAATCAGTTTTTGTATAGAGCAGTTTCAATAGTTAAATTCCCAAAGAAATGATTTTTAAAACTACCAGGATGTTTCTAGGCATGACACTATCGATGAATCAAATCAAATATTAGTGAATGAATTCTGAACAAAAATATTCACTTATTGTTACATGGAATCGTTCGAGGGCAAATGCTTCGAATATGTCCCGTTGCCATCCGTTGCATTCCTCGAGAAGTCGGAGTGCAAATCTTCCGTTTTTAACAGCTCTTCATTGCTGTGCTCAAAAAATCTTACAACGAAACACAAGAACACCGGCTGAACTATTCTAGAAAAAATGTTAAAAATAAAAAAAATACACATTATTAATTTATAGTACAGCATTGAATTATTAAATATGGCAACATTTATTTTAACCGCCACCTGAAAAATTAATACATACACATCGATCGTCCAGTTCATTAGTAAGACATCTCCAAATACTAAGTTTTGAGATAATGAGGAAAGCAATATTAGAATGCTCACCATAAAGCAAAAATTATTTACATTTGTGTCTGTGTTTACATTTTAAATAAGCTTTAAAAATAACAACGGGAAGTATAACGGTCCGGTATATTTGAATGACTTTTTGAAATATCTTAGGCGCAGAAAACATCAACATTTTGTTTACCACTCCGATACGTAAGCGGATATACATAATAATATAACGATAGCAGTCAAGTACAATAAGCGTGTTTTCACGTCGACGCGTGTGTTTCCACAGAAATCGTTGTAACTCTGTTATTCTTCTAGTGAAATCCCTAAAACAAAAAGTAGAAGCTCCATAATAAATCAAGCTGCACATCCCTATTTAGGTTGTCCATAGAAATACATAAAAAGACCTATTCTGTCAGATACATGGTAGTATGGGAGTTGTTTCCCAACTCTCATAATATTAAATTTAATTTGTAAGGTTCTGTTAAAATGAAATAAGAAGTATTGTACTCACTTGGTTTATTGATAAATACAATGTTTAAATAACAATGAGCAGTTGTTGCTTGATACACGTATCGTCACGGAGTGACGGGCCGTGCCACGTCTCTCCCCACCTCTCGTCCCAATGGTGGTGGGAGTATCGACACTCCACATGCCTCCCCTCTTAGAATGATGATCATCCTTCCTGAAGTCGTCCTGAATCCTCTAGTCTAGCAGGTGGATGAAATATTGGACTGAAGAGGTATAGGTACATGAAGGAGAGACAGATGATTGTGTGGAATGAAGGACACGAGTGTTCGAAGATATCTCGTGCTTAGTATGCCCATCTTTCAGGGAATCTAACTCGTCTGCCCGATCGAGTTGTTCTCTCAGGTGTTTTCTCAGTAACTTTTATTGGTGTGGTCGGTTTAATAGTGGGAATTTCGTTGTCCTCCAAATCTGTTGGGAGAAAAGCAGGTTTTAGCCTATCAATGCTTATGTACTTTTGATGGCCGCGTATTTCCACCAACATTTTCTTAGAATCCCTCATCAATACTTTGAAGGGTCCTTCGTATGGCGCCTGCAAGGGAGCTTTTACCGAGTCTGTTCGAATGAAAACATGAGTGCATGTTCCCAACAAACCGTGTACAAAAGGTTTGTCATGGTTATGGTTTGTAGCTGGTATGGGTTTAATATCTTTCAACATATCGGTGACCTTTCTAGCGAATGTCTCTGGATCTGTTGGTGTTGTTTCCGTGAAAAAATCTCCCGGGAGCTTAAGTGGAGTTCCGTATGTCATTTCCGCGGGTGATGTTTTCGCATCCTGTCGAACGCAAGATCTGAGGCCCAAGAGAATCAATGGAAGTCTTTCTGACCAACTGCTTGTGGAGGCTACTTTTAGAGCACCTTTTAGTATTCTATGCCATCGCTCTATTAATCCGTTTGCTTGCGGGTGGTACGCTGTTGTTCTTAAGTGTTTTACACCACACAATTTCATGAGGTCTTCGAAGAGCTTACTTTCAAATTGTCGTCCTTATCCGACTCCATATCAGAAGGTTGCGTGTTCAGATCACGTCGGGGTCACCAATTTATGGGAGTTGTTTCCCAACTCTCATAATATTAAATTTAATTTGTAAGGTTCTGTTAAAATGAAATAAGAAGTATTGTACTCACTTGGTTTATTGATAAATACAATGTTTAAATAACAATGAGCAGTTGTTGCTTGATACACGTATCGTCACGGAGTGACGGGCCGTGCCACGTCTCTCCCCACCTCTCGTCCCAATGGTGGTGGGAGTATCGACACTCCACAGTAGATACAGATTTTACCCCCAAATTGTTTACGGGCCGCTGGACATTGTTATTTTTTATTAAATATTCTTGTATGAAATGATAAAAGTGAGGTAACTAAATTGTTTATCAATCATACATTTACAAGATAGAATAAGAATTGTTTTTTACATAATCCGTGATTTTAGTACCGTTTTCAAATAAAAACATTGTGTGAGTCATTTTTACGTTTTTTAATGTTTGCATTCTAAATTTTAATATTTAAAAATGTTAATATTTATTTGTAATATAACAATTTGAAAGCTTATTTTGACACCTTTCAAAAACAGTTTTTAGTATTCGGCTACATTCAGAAATGTTTCATTTATAGAGCTTTAATTGTGAAGCGGAAAAAACGCAAAGTTTTTGTAAATCTGAAATTTTGTTTGAGACGAAAAACGTGCATATTCGCGATAGATCGGAGCGGTTTATTCACCAAAAGTTTTTCTGCATTATATAATTGATTTGGTGGTGTTTATGAGTAATCTGAGTATTGTAGCAGATAGAGTGTACACGTCTACATATAACTGCATACTCAACTCTAATTTCGATTTTTTTTGAAATATCTGACTAATCAACTGGACTATCGACAATCAATTTATACATATATTGTTAAGTTATTAAATATGGCAACATTCATTTTAACCGCCACCTGATTATTTTTTTATGTTGAAAAAATAATTGAGTTCTTCCACCAGTGGGATTAAGGCACCCCCAATATTGGGGAATATCATAAGGAAATGTGGGATAGGGAAGTTAGATTTGGTTACTAAAAATAGCTAAAGCCACATCAAGCAATGTTTTACTGCCAATAATATTCACAGAATCTACAACAACTGTTTTATATTTACAACACTCAATAGATAATAATATACACTAGAAATGCCTTCCATGTTAATTTGAATGGAAACCAATGGCGCTCTAACCCATTTAGCACGCACTCTGTCTCTCTTACACTTGCCTGACCTTGCATATTACCGTCCCATTTGAATTTCATAATTTTATTTTTTACATTTACTCCACAGGAAAGCCCTGAGGAATATAATTTCCCTAAGGGCCTATGACATCTTAGGGGATACTGTGTGGAGGGTATTTTTAAGGAAAGGAAGGAGGGGAAATTCTGGGAAGGAAAAGGGTATGAGGGGTGGGTAGGAATATGGAGGTCATTGTCCAGGAGTGGCAGATGTATGAATCCTCCAATTGCGTTGCAAGGCGATGGGTTGAGAGAATCTAGCTGGAGAAGATAAAAGACCTCCCTCAACCAGCCTCTCTCGATCCTGCCCACCACGTGGCAGGTGGACAGACGCATCGGCCGGCAAGACCTGGACAAACCTCACCCCATGAACCCGCGCACCCCTGCCAAGTCACCAAACGTAGTGAACCACTTGGGGTGACCTATGGCAGAGGTGTTTATTATGCAATAAATGGTTCCCGGGGCGGCAGTACCCATACCCGCCTCCCAAATTTTTGTTTGAATGAGTGAAAAATTGTGCGATAACGGTTAAACTTATACACATAGCCGAGATTGAGTCTGATTCCTTAATTTTTTTAGCCATTTTTGCAAGAGCAACGACAAAATTATATCTTACTGCTACCATTGAAGATATGTTGCTAAGTAAAAATAAAAAACCATTTAAAATAGTCAACGCAATTTATCAAAGCAATCACTTTAGATATCGACCAATTCAACATCAGTGAATTGCCATTTATAGCAAGCATGGGTGACTTTTTAATTAACTTTAATTTCTCATGCTCCGCAAATGTTTACTATAATTCTTTATTCAGCCACACGTGTATGTATACAGTACAGTATACTTTAAACAGTGCTGTATACAGTACAGCACAACCGAATTGAAGGCAACAATGCTTTAATTAGACAGAACAGTTCCTATTTGGCAACATCTGTGATGTATCATTTTGACACTTCTTTTCTCTTTCTCTATTTAATTTATCTTTTAAATTAGTCTTTTTTTAAATATATCTTTCTTATTTGCCTTAATTTTTTTCTATTTCTCTTTTTTTTTAAAGAAAGACCAACATTTTCAGGTTACGAATGACCTGAGAATATTTGAATTCCCCCTATTTTAATTTTTTTTTAATGTGATTACCTCACACGAGTCCCAACTGCTCCTGTCTGGAGACATTGAGATTATGGCATCCCCAATTGGGGTATATTGTGAGGCTGAAGGTAAGTGGCGAGGGGAAGGAACTGGGGAAGAGGAAAGTGGGGAAGTACCTTTCTATTCAGATCTAGTAATCAAACACGGCTAAAGCCATTTCAAGCAATATTTCAAATCTGAATGGTGGTCTTATACCAGGCCTAAATAAGGTCACATCGATCCGACCACTTGGTCACGTCATTCCGGCCATTTGGTCGCATCAGTCCAACATTTGGTCACATCATTCCGACATTTGGTCACATCATTCCGACATTTGGTCGAATAATTCCGGCCATTTGGTGGCATGGTTAATATTTACCTCAGTCCGCACTCCAGGACGAAGAGAATGAAGCCGTACATGGCGCACTCCCAGCCGTAACATCGGATTATGACCCTCAGTAGACTCGGAGATTTTTTCTTGGTCTCATCCTCCCATAACGTCTCAAATTTGTCTCCCAGACGATCTGAAAACAGATAAAAGGGGTAATTATTCAGATACAGCGATGATTTACCAAGTGAGTACAGCACAAGAGTCCTGACTGCTCCCAACCGTCTGGAGCCAGTGCGACTATGGCATACCCAATCGGAGCATTGTGGGACTGTAGGTGTTGGGGAGTGTAAGAAAATGAGAAAGAAGAATCTGGCTACTCAGATCTGGTCACCAAACATAGCTAAAGTAATTTTAAGCAATGTTTCAGTTCTGAATGGTGATCTTACACCAAGGCGATACTGAGAGTGAATTTCCACTCTGAAACACGCCGCAAATATACTACACATTATTTTTAATTAATAAATTGTGAAATAACCAAATCAATCAAATAAAATTTACTTTGGGATTTGAACCCGTGTCCTCCGGGTCGGGGACGTTACTCTTTGACCATGGTGTTTTCTTGCAATGTGCAGATCAAGAAGAAAATCAATCAAATTGATCATGGTCATGGGTCAATTGTGATCAACCCAATCACAAATCACCAATGATCGATCAGATCCCTCTTTAAAAATGATTTGAACATTTGATATATGAGCTGTTAGTTCAGTCAGCACCTATAACTATGATGGGCATGGAGAGCGAACGTATGTATATGTATAAATTTTATAGATCGTGCATCTAGTTTCTGATTCTCGTGACAAAGAAATAGAGATGGTAGATACCTAAAATATAAAATCGGCTATCGTTGCAATTCCAGCCTGGAACCGCAGTGACCAATCAAAGATCGGGTATTATTGATCCAATCACTTCGCCAGTGGGTCGTGATCGATCCAGGTCGTGTAAAATGATCCATCGACCCAGGACTAATAAATTGATCATAATCAATCTTCATTCGACATTAAATTTACTATCAATACTTACATACTTTTAGTACCTATTTTATTTAAATACTTTAACCACTCCGATCTATTCCGAATATGCAAGTTTTTCGTCTTAAACGAAATATCAGATTTACAAAAACTTTGTGTTATTTCCGCTTCACAATTAAAGCTCTATAAATGAAACATTTCTGAACGTAGCCGAATACTAAAAACTGTTTTTGAAAGGTTACGAAATAAGCTTTCAAATTGTTATATTACAAAAAAATATTTCCAATTTGTAAACATTAAAATTTAGAATGCAAACATTTAAAAAATGTAAAAATGACTCACGTGATATTTTTATGTGAAAACGGTACTAAAATCACGGATTATGTAAAAAACAATACTTATTTTGATTTTGGCGGGTAAAATCTGTATCTACCATTTATCAGACAGAATAGGTCTTTTTATGTATTTCTATGGACAACTTGAATAAAGATGTACAGCTTGATTTATTATGGAGCTTCTATTTTTTGTTTTAGGGATGTCACTAGAACAATAACGGAGATATAACGATTTCTGCGGAAACACACGTGTTGACGTGAAAACACACTTATTGTACTTGACTGCTATCGTTATATGATCGTGTATATCCGCTTACGTATCGGAGTGGTTAAGTCACCTGCTGCAAAATGGACAGAGTCAAGCTATAGGTAAATGTTCTTACTTGATTTGTGGTCCTTGAGAGGCTGGTAGAGGTCAGTGACCTCCAGATCTCTTTTGAAGCCTTTCCAAAAGAGTGGAATGACCCATCTGTAAAGGAGATGAAAAAGTTTAAAGAATCAGTGATAAAATAAACACATGCAGAGTAAACTTACTATGAATGTCCGAATCTAGTGATTGTCCTATCCCACTTTAATTATTCTTTTCTCACTAACTCATGTAAATATTTAAATTAAATCTTAACCTTAATTGTAAATAGTAAAATTAGATAGAATCTAAAAATTCTTAATAAATTGTACAGCGCTCTTGAGGTGATTTTTCACAAAAACGGCGCTATACAAATTATCCAATTATTATTATTATTATTTTCAGAACAACTCAAATAGGAATCGTTGTCTCCCTTACTATCATGGTTAGAAAAATGATCTAACGTTGTAGAAAGAGGAAACATCACGCTTTATATTCAAATCTAGAAGTTAACTACAAAATAAATAAAATGTACTTGAAAAAAAATTATGAAATTTTGGGAATTTTTTATTA
This sequence comes from Limnephilus lunatus, assembly GCA_917563855.2. Classification (NCBI taxonomy): domain Eukaryota; kingdom Metazoa; phylum Arthropoda; class Insecta; order Trichoptera; family Limnephilidae; genus Limnephilus; species Limnephilus lunatus. The sequence goes on along the minus strand of OU830593.1, from coordinate 1,781,283 downwards.
ATTATTTTTACATGAAACGCCAAAAAAGTGAGTTTATAATAAATACGTTTATAATAAAAACATTTGGGATTTTATTGCAAAACGGAAATATTTTGACCCTCCGACAAGGCCTGAGGGATTAACAAATCGTCACCTCATTTGGATAGGGTTCTAACTTCACTTTGTCTTGTTCTGAGATATGAGATGTCAAAGTTTGCAAAGACATGCACTCATTATCTATTTACCAATTCCTTGTGTAGAGTATTTTAGTTTAACACATTTTAAAGAAAATATTAAAATAGGACGGATACCTACCATTTCAGAACATACCTAAACGTGCAGATAGAACCATATGCAACCAACTAGGGCATAATAAGGTTCTAACTACATGTCCCTAATGAAATTCCAAGCTAGGGCCACGTCCTATTTAAATATTTTCCATTAAAAAATGATAAACTGAAATCTTATAGATATTATAAAGGCGAAAGTTTGTATGGATGTGTGTTTGTTATTCTCTCACATACTACGGTATTTCATACCGAATGGAATTTAAAAATTATTTCACTAATCAAAAGCTACATTATTTGCGAGTAAAATAGGCTATATATATTAGCAAGCTCTGGCGTTATGAATAAGCTGTGGCGTTATGAAATTATTTATTATACGTTTATTGGCAAAGCATGTTGCTAAGTAAATGTTTGACGTGGGCTGTCATTTTGTTATTTGGATTTCTTTGATAGCAAAAATTCAAATACGAGTATTCTAATATGAATATTAATTTAGTGTACAAATATAAAATAGGTACTAATCTACATTTTGACCTACTATTATGAATGCGAAACGGCGCGTATTTGATTGTGGGAAGGGGAGGGGGGAGGTGGTGGCAGGGGGGGGCGGTAGTGCGGGGGGGGGGCGGTAGTGCGGGGGGGTGCAGTGGAAGGGGAGTGGGGGGAGTAGTGGGGGGAGTGTGGAGGGGTTGCAGGAGTGGGGGGCGAGCGAAGCCGGGGGCAAAAGCTAGTACTTAATAAGATTGAACCTCAAAATCAAAAATTGTTAAAATAGGTTACGAAAATTCGTCTTTGCAATCTCAGAACGTGGTAAGGTGAAGTTAGAACCCTATTCAATCAAAGTGACGAACTATCAACTGTCAGATACAAAATAAACAGAGATAGTAAGTGATTTTTTTTTTTAATTTAATATTTGTTTGTTTTTACAATAATTATACTTTTTTTTTTAACATATTAAACAGATTTGTAATATTAATGTAATAAAAGCCTTTCCTCACCATAAAGAGACAAGGCTCTTGTGTTTGGTGAGTGAATTCATACTCAATTATGTTATCAATGTTATCATTTGAGTAGGTGAATAATAATATTGCAACTATTAACAGTAAGAGAAACTTGAGATGTGTCGATTAACAGATTTAAATGAAGTGAAATAGTAATGTAACTCACAGTTGTTTCAGGTAATTTTTTAATTTAGTTTGGAATTTACTTTTATTTTCAATAATTTTTACTTCTAATGGGAGTTTGTTGAAATAATTTATACCATGATACAGATAGGAATTTTGGATGTGCTTGGTATTAAATTTTGGGATTTTAATATTGTTTTGATATCTTGCTGAGATATTGAAATGTAATTTTTTTAGCTGTATTTCTTTGAAAGTTTGTAGAATTGAATATTTTTTATATAAATTGTCTATTGTAGTTACTTTGAATATTGAAAAGATTTTTTCGGTAGAAAATGTAGATGGTTTTTTCAATATAATCTTAATTATTAATCTTTGAACTATTTTGAGAGGATTTAAAATAACATCATATGTTCCTCCCCATCCTATAATACCGTATTGTAATATAGATTGAACAATTGCATAGTACACTCTTTTTAGGTTTTCCAGTCTAAGAATATTTCTGAGTGTTATAAATATATATATACATTTCCTAATTCTTTTGACAAGTTCACAAATATGTGTTTTCCATTTAAAATGTTGATCTATATATACACCAAGATATTTAATTTTGGAAGTTGAATTAAGTGTAGAACATTCTGGAGTGCAATTAGTTCCACCACATTTACTCTGATGTATTAGAATTTTTATTTCTGGTTTGGATTTAAATTTATTGATAGAGAATGGGATAAAGTTTGTTTTTTCGGTATTTAAAGAGAGGAGATTTTTATCGAACCAATTTTTCAGTGTATTGATGTCAATATTCGCTAGGTTGTTCACAGTATTCCAATCAGCACCTTCAATTATTATGACAGTGTCATCAGCATAAGATATTATTTTTCCGTTTATTGTGTGAATATATCATTTACATAGGTTTTTAGATTTTCACGGCCAAAAGCATTTTCGTTGTTAGTTTTTGGGGTGTTATGCCGTGTTGCGCTACCTCCTACTATAGCCTCCTACTATATAGATATGGCTATAGTAGGAGGTAGCGCAACACGGCATAACACCCCAAAAACTAACAACGAAAATCATTTACATAGATGATAAACAGTAACGGCCCCAGGACTGTACCTTGAGGTATACCAAAATTACTTGTACCTTGTTGGCTAAGCACATTGTTGATTTTTACGACCTGAGGGCGTTTGAAAAGGTAGCTTTTTATCCATTCTAGAGCTGTACCGTTTAATCCAATGTTTCTTAATTTAGTTACGAGTTTGTCATGTGATATGCTGTCAAACGCTTTTTTGAGATCTATGAAAATTCCAATACATTTGAATGATTTATCTAATGAATTGAGAACAAGGCTAGTTAATTTTGCAATTGCATCCTGTGTGCTTCTACCTTCCATAAATCCAAACTGATTTTCATCAATTATTTTATTACATTTTATAAACTGGTTCCTTCTTTTTTTACTATCTTTTCAAAAAATTTTGCTATATTTGAGATTACTGATATTGGTCGGTAGTTGCTTACTTCTTCTGGATTACCAGATTTAAATATTGGAGTAATAATAGTTTGTTTGTAAATAGATGGGAACACACCGCTTTGGAAACTTAAATTTACTATATGCATTAATGGTTTAGAAATTTGATTTTTAATATTTTTTAAAATATTAACCGTAACTCCATCAAATCCCGATGCAGAACCTCCTTTCATATCGTTTATGATAGATACTATTTCATCCTCTGTTGTGACTTGAAATGTTGCTATTTTATTTTCTGTATCAATATTGCAATCTGAAATTTTGGGTTGGTATTTATGTGATTTGCAAGATTTTTTCCTATGTTTGCAAAGAATGTGTTAAATATATTTGCAGCTTTTGACGGGTTTTCTTTACAGCATATTTTCGAGTTATCGTGAGTAATAGCATTGATTTCATTATTCCTGCATTTTTTCTTATCAATTATTTCATTTATAACCGTCCACACCTTTTTACTATCATTTTCCGCCTGATCAATCTTATGTTTATAATAACTTTCTTTTCTGTGTTTTATAATATATGAAAGTTTGTTTTTATATGCCTTCAAACTGTTTAGTTAATTTTTATTATTTGGTTGTTGGGTAGTTAACTTGTAAAGGGCTTGTTTATGTCGTACAGATATTATAAGACCATGGGTAATCCACGGTTTTATAGGCTTGTACTTAGATTGTTTGGATTTGGAAATATTAATATTTTTTGTCGAATCGTTTATGTATGTAGATATTTTTTCTTCAAACAAATTGCAGCAAATATTGACATCATTACATTGTAGTAATTTATTCCAGTTTTCTGATTCAAATTTATGTAGTAACGTATCCATATTAAGTATTTTTTTTGAGGCATTAATTTGGTTAGGTAATGGAGAAGATGGATTACTGCATTTATAATTAAATATACATGAATAATGATCAGTGATAGTCGTATGTATGACAGCTGAGGTTATATTTTTAATGCAAGGGATATTTGTAAATATATGATCTAGACACGAAGGCCGTTGACCTCGGACGTTTCTTGTATAATGATTTATGCATGAGATGTAGTTTAGTTCGGCCAACATATTAAGGTAATCATCTTTATTCTTACTAGAGGAATCGTTTGCAATATTTAAATTCACATCTCCCACAAGAATATTATTTTTATTTCTAAAATTTAGTAAAATGTTTTTTAATCCATCTATAAATTGTGGTAGTATCGATTTATGTGTACGATAAATAGCAATAATATTATAATATTTATTTACATCTTTAATTTCTACATTTAAAATGTTAACATTACTAACATTAATTATCTCTCTAATATTGATAATATTATATTGTATTGAAATGAATATTCCAATACCAGAGTTTTTGTTAATTTTTGTTATTGTTGTATGATATGAGTACCCAGGAATAGAGTAGTTCAATTCGCCTGCAGAATGTGTTTCAGACAACACAATCAGGCCCGGGAAAAAATTTAAATCTTTTAATGATATTATTAATTCTTCTAGGTTTTTTTCTATGCTTCTAATATTTATATGAAATAGGGTAAATCCTTTTTCAGTACAAATTAAATTGAAATCTCTTAAGGAGTGACATAATTTTTCTTCTATACAGGTGATGTTAGAACCTTTTAAAATAAATATCAACGGATATAAAACACAACGGTTCTGAAAATTATTTTGGTTATAGAAATGAGCGAAAGAAATGGTTTTGTATTCAAGGTCACTTAGAACCTTATCCCACTGAAGTGACACTGAGTTAAATTAATGAATGAACGAATTAAATAACACTAGATAAATTATTATTTATCTATTAATTTATGTAAGATTAATGTCAGAATGAGGTCAAAGACTGATTAAGGAGGTGATTATTGATTAATTAATTACTTAATAATGCAAACTATGTTTATTATTATGATACATTTATTTTGAAGTGACAACAACTAAATTAGTCCCAGAGAGAGCTCGTACGGACGTCATCGATGTTCGTCATTTTTCTTTTAACGCATCTTTTTTAAAAAGGAAAAAGACAGAATATAGAGCGCTTTCATTATTACCGTGACAAACCACGATTACGGTACCGTGACGGTGTAAAAAAGGCAACAAACATACATTAATATAATACACAATAATGCTGCAGCTCTTTCAAAAGATGAGATACACAATGTACATAGGTCTGTTTCCTCCAAAGGAAAAGTAATCATTTTCTCACATCTCTCTCACACACTGCACCGTAACGTCTCAGTAGACTCCTACAATACCACTAATAGCCATGACGATAATTTTGAAAGTATGGAATATAGTTATAAACGAGGATAACATTGAAATTTGAGTGAATTTCAAAAATTCAAAAACGTCAAATTTCAATGCGCTGATGGTTTTGCTTTTGTTCTTAAACATATAATGCTGCAAATTTTTCTTACACATTAAATAAAAACAGATGAAAATAAGACAAAATGTGAAGGTATATCTGCACCCCCCCCCCCCCAAAGGAAACATATAATCATTATCATACATCTCCCTTAAACGAATAAAGAAAATTAGATGAAAAAATCCCGTCGCCATGGTTGAGCTGTAATATATACATCTGTTTCCTATAAAGGAAAAAGTAGTAGGTACTTTGGAGGAAACAGTCACACATATTTTGTGTGCCTCATCTTTCTATAAAAGTAGGGATTTTTTTCAGTGCAGAAATTCTGGAACTAAGTACCACAATACGCCCATTGCCCACAATACTAACGGAGGGTAATAATGTGGATTCCTGATTCAGAATGGAAGGGTTACATTAGACCAGTGATTCTTAACGGGGACGTCAGCGCCCCCCTGTGGGCGTTTTGGAGATCTGGGGGGTGTTTTTAAATTTTTAGCATTTAGGGGGCGCTACAAAAGTTCGTGTGGGCATTGTGTCAATATAGAAAATAAGCTCACTCCACAAAAATTTTAAATGAGGTTTAATACTCAATGTCAGTGTAATAATAATGTGTTTTATTTATACTTCTCATCATTTTTTACTTGTAGTAGGAGATCGATTGTGTGAATGGACTTCCTACTACAGGGTGGCCACAAAAAAGGGATTTCAAAATTCCCTGATAATTCCAGGTTTTCCAGGGAAGTTTCTACATTTTTCCCTGATATGTTTAATTTGATATAAGGGGATATCGTTCGTTAGATAAATAATAAAGGGAATTCCGTCATCTATAGCATTTATAATTTCTTTGCATCCCAATAATCCATTAAAAACAAAATACACTTGTTACAAATTTATGATATTTCGCCTGAACAATTTATGATATTTGTGAATAAATGAAAAGTCCAGACAAAAATAGACAAATAAACAAAAAAAAAACATTAACATTAGAAGAGATGCTAAAAAAATATCACATGAAACAATATTTTTCACTGCAATCGGTGAAGAAATGGAGAAAAAGCCGCAGCTATTATTGTGAGGTTTGAAAAACATAATTTAGAGTGGTTGTCAGAAATTACAGTTGTCTCCAAATCTTTGGGTAGACCAATATAAGTATTTCAAGAAAGTGGTTCATGACCGGTCAGTGGTTGAGTGGGCATAGCGCTTGGGTCCCACCCGGGCGTCGCATGTTCGATTCCTCGGCTGGCTAAGTCCTCCATCACAACACAAGCAACATTTTCGGCTTTCTGTGGTGGTAGTAGGAGATTTTCAAACATTGTTGGGTTATTCGTAACCCGGGAATGTTTGTCTTTCTTTTAAAAAAAAAAAAAAAAAAAAAAAAAAAAAAAAAAAAAAAAAAAAAAAAAAAAAAAAAAAAAAAAAAAAAAAAAAAAAAAAAGATCAAGGAAGAAAAAAAGTGCATGATATGTTAGAGTCTCGCACTCTTGATGAACTCCAGTTAGCAGCAGAAATGAGATTGCACAGATGTATACATGGGGCTGCGATGGTTATGGTAGTCACAGTCACTTCAAGCAAAGGTATAGTGATGGAGAATATCATGATGACTCGAATCTCCCTACAACGTCGTAGGTGCCACTTCAGCTCTACAGCGAAGGAAACTCAATAAGCAAGACTATTATAAAGCTAAACCCACGGTCTTCATCTACAAGGAACTTCAGACCAATAAGATTACAATTTAAAAAATAATAAGAAACGAATTTGCATTTTGCGACCAATTCCAAAAAAAAGGTTTAAAAATTTACCAACTGAATTTTTAAGTCTACTAAAAATTCATTCAATGGTTCTGGAAATTTGTGTGATGATTTAGACTCCAACAACAACGCAAGCACCTTTTTCTATTAAAATATGTGTGTACCTAATTATTGCCAGTCTTTTTTTGTTTATATATGTGAAATACAATATGTAAAATTTAAAATTAATATGTTTTATTTGCCTAGATATTTGTATATTTTCACAATGTATTATTTTGTTGTTGTAAATTTCTACGGAAGAGTAAATTAATAATTTTTACTTCAAAATAGTTAAAATTCATTAATAAGATCAAAAAAATAAAAATTTCATTAATATTTAGTCAGCAAGGAATTAATTCGCGTTTTTTCTTCATTCCGTCCACTGTGCGTTGCAAGTAAAAATAATAAAACACAACTTTAGGGTTTCACAAATCACAAAATAACAAATTTAGTGTTATTTTTGGAATTCCCTGATATTACAAATTTTTTTTGAAATTCCCTGACATTTCCCTGATAATTCCAGGTTCGGTAAAATTCCCTGATAATTCCAGGTTTTCCAGGTCCTGTGGCCACCCTGTACTAAAATGTGTACTTTTTAATTTTCGTTTCTTTCAATAGGGTTAAGAAACACTGCATTAGACATTAGCATCAGAGGATAGAGGGGGAACTTACGTAAATGTGAGGGAGGAGAGAGGGTTGCAGGTGGCGCGGGGGTTGGGCTGCAGCCCTTCCTTCTTCTTGTCGGTGTCCATCACACCTTATCTGCAACAAACAAACACACAATTACTGTAAACAATCATCACATTCATTAACCCCTAGAGCAGCGATCGGCACTTGGCGGCCCGCGGGCCAGATGTCGTCAATCTGGCCCGCAAGGCAAGAAGAAGGTTGAATAAAAATATAGATAAGGTTGGGAACCTTTGCGCTATACGATGCTGCTAGCTGATAAGACACGACACGAAGCACAATGAAAACGGGCGATCAGACGGGCAGTCACAAGCGCACTGATTGAGCAGGCTTGCACGCGCACGAGTGACGACGACGGTCACGCAGCTCCTTAAAAACATTTACATATTTATACAGCCCACCACCAAAACTAATTGCCGACCGCTGCTCTAGAGCATTTGAGATATTTCACAGTCTGAGACAGACTCATAAAAATTATGCTTTAACATCTTGTATTATGGCGAGATATAGATTTAAACACTGTTAATCAAAGACAGAACACCACGTTTTGTATTTGCATTTAAAAGTTTATCATAGAGGCTCCATCATGAAACAGCATAAGCATTTGAAGAAAATATTTGTCAAAGTTTGTAAATTTTCAATAAATATTTTTATATAAAACGAAAAAAAATCAAAGTGAAAGTAACTTTTATAACACCATGTCTAAGCTTATCTTATCTTACTAATATTATAAACGCGAAAGTTTGTACTTGTTACTCTTTCACGCAAAAAATACTGAATGGATTTTAATGAAACTTTACAATAATATAGCTCATACGAGTATATCAGAATAACATATAGGCTATAATTTATAAATCTGGCTAGTAAGGGGACGCGGGAGGGAAACGGGGACGCACGGGAAAGGTGATTCAGGGAGAAACAATGTATTTCTTTGAATATGGCATTGCAACACATGCCGGGAACCAGCTAGTAATTCCATGAAATAACATTCAGCAATTGAAGAATGTTTGTCAAGGTTGCAAATGTTTTTAGTAATTATTTTTATATGTAGTGACGGTAACATTTATAATACCTTGTCTAATTAAAAGTGAATTTTTAGTTTCGTGATCAGACGAAGTTGTCCAAATATGAATTCCCCAACAATTAAACCAAAAAAAAGAATGTCAAAAATATGACATAAAACACAGTGTGGGATTTTTGATTTTCATCACAACGTTACAAAGTGTGACATAATGATAATAATAAAATCACATACGAAAATCGTTAAAGAAAAAAACCTAACTAATTGAAGTTTCTATCGTCTTTTTATTTATTTTTTAATTTTATTTGTGAAGCAACTGGCCCATAATGGCATAATAACAGAACTTGAATAGAAATTGAAAATTTACATTGAAATTTGATGAATTGTTCAAATTCTGCGAAACAACTGCCCTTGATGATTGTTGGGTGAAGTCTGTTTAAAAAGAAGATCTTAGTTACTGGAAAGGGCAAAGGGAATATTAAGAAACCAAGTCGCACCTCGATATAATATGGGGGCCCTAGTGACCCCCTTCGGGTACGTAAAGGTTAACAGCTAAACATTGACAATAAACAACGCAGAATGTACAGATTTCACAACCGTACAACATTAAACTAGTGTTATATCGGCAAAAAATATATTAAAATCGGTTTCGCCTTCCACACACACTAATTTGATGGCCTCCGTAGTCCAGTGGCTAAGACTCTTGACTCACAATCCGGAGGTCGCGGGTTCGAACCCGGCGTGCGCAAATAAATTTTATTTGATTAATTTGTGTTATTTCACAATTAATTCATTTAAAATAATATATAGTATATTTACGGCACGTTCCAGAGTGGAAGATACTATCAGTATCGCCCTGGTGTAAGACCACCATTCAGAATTGAAACGTTGCTTGAAAATGGCTTTAGCCGTGTTTGGTGACCAGATCTGAATAGCCAGGTACTTCCCAACCTTCCTCTTCCCCACATCCTTCCCCTCCCCACTACCTTCAGCCTCACAACATACCCCAATTGGGGATGCCATAGTCTCACTGGCTCCAGTTGGGAGCAGTTGAGATTCTTGTGCGGTATTACTGTAAAAAAAAAAAAAAAAATTACCAATCTTCTATTATATTCTTATCTGTCTTATGCAAAACTAAATATTTACTAGAGCGTCTGTAAACCTTAGAAAAATGATTTGTATGGGTCGTAAAATGGGTGTTTTATCTGATTAAAACAGCGGCGACTGGCAATGGCTTTAGGCTGCGAACTTAAAGTATTTTCTCATTGCATTCTTCTTTATCTTGTACGTGTTGATATTTCACTTCCGATTATGAATTGAAGCCTCGTTTGCAGAAGGATCATTTTAGCGCGACGCGATGTTTCGATCGTCCAATTGATAATCAAGACATTTTAGAAAAATCGAAATTCGAGTTTAGTATTTTTTTTCTCCAATCATAGGCTCTGATGAAAATAATTTCCTTGAGGGCCTATGTAATCTTTGTAAGTGCTGTTTGAAGGATCTTTTAGAGGAGAGGAAAGAGTGAACATGGGTCTTAAAGAGGCAGCCGAGCTGTTGAACTCAATAACGAGTCGTAGAAACAACCCGTTCTCATGTGACAAATGTCAACCGTGTACATATGTTGGGCACGTGGTAACTTATGGCAGAGGTGTTGGTTATCTAATGAACGGTTTCCGGGGAGGCGATACCCATACCCGCCTCCCAAATTGGGTAAAGTGGTAGTTGGTTTAGGTACCTTGAAGTCGATGAGATGCAGAAGCTGACAACAGTCTAATTCGGAGTAAAAAAAAAAATTAAGTTTTATAGTTATTTTATAACATTTATTATTATTTTATGTTGTTTTAATTTCGTTTTGTGACCCTTTTGTTTATTTAACTCTACACACTTCACTATAATTAAAAAAAGACATACACCTTGATGTTCGAGCCCCCTCTATACAATAATAAATAAATCAGTATTATCCAGGGCGTAATTTCAAACTGACAGCGAGCTTGTAACACAGTGTTAAATGTCCGATGTGTCTCCAAGCCGAGAAATGAATTCCCATGCGAATAAGGCTTTAGTTGGAAAAATCAATATTAGCTGAGTTTCGAAATGGTTAATTGGAAAGGAAAATAATCAGCAAACATAGCTCCTCTAGTTCCAGTCTTAATCTAATAGAGTGCCAAGAAAATTAAATGCAATGGGCAACATACATCTACCATCTAGTGGATTATTCAGACATCTCCAAATACTAAGTTTTGAGATAATGAGGAAAGCGATATTCGAATTCTCGCCATAAATCAAATATTATTTACAAGTGTCTGTGTTTTATGAAATAAATATGCTATGATATATACAGGGAGGCATAACGATCCGCTACGTTATTATGACATTTTTAAATATCCTACGAGTGACCCAGAAAACATCAAAAGTTTATTTAATTCAATAGAAGTTTTCCTGCATTATAATTGGCTTAGTAGTGAACCAGACAGAAATTATTTTATGTAGTCATTGATCAGCGCACTTCAAATTCTTTATTTTTTTAACGTTTACGAGTGATATCACTTTCTGGTTTGTGCGATTTATCATAAAAAGAACGAAATAAATTGCATTGTCATGTAGGTATTAAGGTGAATGAAACTAAAGCACCTCATGCTGATAATACTTAAGAGGGAATAACCAGACAAAACCAGAAATATGTAATTTTTATATCAAATTTTAGACGTTTTGACTCTTTTCCAAAAAAATGTATAAATTGATTTCGAAAGATTGTTATTTTGTCTAGTAACGTTATGTTTTAAATTATGAGAAAATATGTATATTTTTAGCATAATAAGGTTTATACCGTAGGTCGTTGACAGATTTGTTAAATTTTCTAACAAAAATTTGTATAATACAACACACATTAATCATATAATCATGCAGTAAAATAAATCAATAAACTATTATCCGGGAAAGCTATGTTTCTGAATTTTAATTTAAAATTAAATAAAATGATTAAAAAAAAGATCCGCGCACGTGTTTTGTGACGAAAATACTTCAATTTGTCTATTTATTTACGGTCTTACAAACTAATATATTTAAAATTTTTTTACATTCTTATTTTGCTTAGACATTATTGAAAAATTATGATAAAAAAAAATTACATAATTTTAATAGTTTTATCATCACGCCTTTCAGCATTTTTGGATGTAGGCATAAATTAAAGCAAATTTGGAATGAAATAAAATCGATATTTAGTTATTATTTAAACATGCTGGTACGGAGAATAATTAATCTATCTCATTGGAACCGCCCTGACGATCGTAAGAACATTTTTCGACGAAAATTGTATCCTCGGCCGCTGGCTGGTTAATGGCCCATAAGGCATTTTTGAAGTCAGTTTTAGGATTGAAATTAGTAAATAATCCATAAAAAATTATAATTTTGGGACCAACGGTCGGGGGATCTATTGTCGGGTTAACATATTTTCGTGTGCAGGAAAGTTGCAATTCTGCAAGAACTGTCAGATAAAAAATATTTTAGGTACCTATTATTATATCTAATACATTACACAGAACAGCCATTTTTGCCAAAAATTCTCAATAAAACATAATATATATAAGTATGGTAATCTGTACAAATGTATGTCAGAAAATAATATGCAATGAATGACTGGCTATTTTGAACGTCGGGGAATATTACATGTTTTAATAACTGATATCACTTTCTGGTAGTATTTTTATAATAAAAATAAAAGCGGCGTCATGTAGGCTTATTATCATGTATTAAGGCGAATGAAACTAAAGCACTTCAGGCTTAAAATACTTAAATAAAGTCATCAAAATCTAGGTTTGGTATTTCCCATTTTTCTCCTACAAAACTACCTTCCCAGAACTTCCTCTATTTGCTTTCCTAATAAGACCCTCCACACAGCATCTCCAAGATGACATAGACCCTGAAGGAAAGTACGCAAATTCTTCAGGGTCTCCTGTGTGGAGCTAATGTAAAAAAAGTTGACACGATAAATATGTCAATTAGTATTATTTTGCTTCTCCCAGAATTCTAGATGCTACTCATTGTAATTGAAGTATGCTTTTTAAAAATAATTTGTGCATGCATATTAACGATGTCCAGCAAATCTAGTTATCTAACACTGCTTTATTTGTTTTATTACTCTTATTAAAATGTGTTAAATACAGAACAAATAAGATATACAAATGTTACAATATTGAATATATAAAAGTCAATAAAATATCAGTGTATGTTACCCGTGGTATCGTGACTCATCACAAAGTCCGCTAATAGAATTTGTGCGGTTTCAATAATACGTGTTTAATTCGTTTAGCCGCTGCGCTTTCATAATCTTTTCGCTGAACAATTAATTACGTATCCTAAACTTATGAACAAGTCGAGATACTGTTTCCACGTGCCCTGTTTGACAATGCCATTTAATTCCAAGAACCGTGTAACGCATTAGAGTGAACTAATTAAATGTCCAAATGAATGGGCTTGCCCTACATTTTGATACAACTATTTAATTCAAGTAGTTGGATTATTTTGTTATAGAGCTACTAGTGAGTACCCGGCATGCGTTGCAATACTAGTCAAAGAAATAATGTGTTTGTGTTTCTGTGATACACAAAATCTTTTTTTCCGTCTGATGCGTACACGAGTAAAACTAAAGATTTTCCGATGCGTGAGCAGGCCACATAAAGCAGTCCGTGTGAAAATCATGGATTTTCCAAATTTACCCCCTGTTGTCCCCTATCGCTACTATGTCTCCTTTGCAATCCCTCCATCTGTCCCCTTCCCCTGCGTGTCCCTTCCGGTGCGTCTACGTTTCCGCCCCGGTTCACCTCCCGCGTCCCCATCCCCTCTCGCTACCACCCATCTCACGAACAACCCTCCCTCCCGCGTTTCCCTCCCCCTCCCGTGTTTCCTCTCCATCTTCACCGCCTTCTTCGTTCCCCCTCCCGCGAACCCTCCCCTCCTTCATTCCCCCTACCGGATTCTCCTCACACATTACCTCCCTGCCGCTAAACTATATGTAATACACACGCGTTTTACCTCTGTTCAGAGAAGCATGGGTTTTCAAATACACCCTGCTGTCCCCTACGGCTACTATGTCTCCTTTGCAATTCCTTCCTCGCCCCCACTCCTCCGTCACACGTCCCCTGCTTGCACTTTTCCATATATCCCCGTTCCCTTCTCACATCACCTGACCCCCCGCGTTCTCCTTCCACCTTCCCCGCCCTCCCACTCCCGCTCGAATTCGAGAGGACTGAGGGCTTTCGTATTCCCCCTCCCCCATCCCGCCTTTCCTTCCTGCCACTAAACTATATGAAATACACACATTTTTCAAAACAACTCGCGGATGACCAATTACAAAATTTCGATAACGCCAGAGCTCACCAGTATATATAGAAACCTTCACGGGCGTGCACACAACTCACAACTCATTAAGGTTTCATCGCAATCGGATGAATATACTATGGGAAATAATTTCATAACGCCAGAGCTCACTATTTTATATAGAAACCATCGCGGGCGTGCGCACATCAAATCATCAAAGTTTCATCGCAATCGGATGATTGGTTTAGGAACGCGTAAGGGACAAAGAAACATTATTTGTACATACATACTAGCAGACCCGGTAACACGTTGCCACGGCTAATGAAACACAACGCCACGCCATTACCCAACCTTTATAACCAATGCCATCTGTAAAATCTAATCCCCACCGCCTGTTTGCCTGCCCGCGGCCGCTTGGCCAGACATATAATATATTTCAACTAATTTGCACAAAACCTTGATAAATTATATACCTAAAAACCTTTCTCATGAATCACTCTATTACTTGGTGAAAACCGCATGAAAATCCGTTGCATAGTTTAAAAGATCTAAGCACACCGACAGCGTGAGCGACTTCATTTTATACTATATGATAAAGATTAAGAAAAATAATTTTTAAAAATTCAATCTGTTATTTTATTGCGGCAGCTTCTTCCAAATAGACATGAAATTATACAAAAAATATGCTGACTTGCCAAATACTGAGATCTTTGTGTTACCAGTCTAAAAACATAACAATAATAAATACTATATTCTATAAATAGTCCAACAAGACACGCGTGTTTGGGTGCAATCGATAAAGTGCCCTCGTAACCTTTTAGGAACATTGTATCGCGGCTGTTAATTCATTTAGTAAAGGCGAGGGGACAGTATGTATAGCTAAACAGAAGTAGTATCAGGTAATAGAAGAAAGGGATGATTTGTCACGAACAGGTGAGTTATTTTTAAATGATGACAGCACTCGGTACAAATTTCCAGGTGTGAGTGGGTAAATTGCACTTCCAATATTGATAAAAAAACAGAGTGTGCAATTCACACGCGGTAGAAGAAAAACCATCAGAAAACTAAAGTAGACAAGAGTGTGAAGGCTACGAAGCACCGGACAAAGAGGACACCGATTATACTATCTTATTATCTCGCAGGCTAAATCTTATAGATGTAAGTGTTTGTCTCTTTTTAGTGTCGCTATTTTTAGTTTAATCGGGTTTCAAATCACAACGGTGCTAAAGAAGTATTCACCCCAAATAGGGAGAATTAAGAATCTAGGTTGAAATGGTTTTAGCCGCGTTCGGTGACTAAAAAGAAGTGAACACTGGACAAGAGTTTTAACTTATTAATTGTTTTTGTGTTTAATTCGTAGAACTACATTTTAATTTTTAGAAATTTAAATTTGATATGTTATTATCGAGTTATGCAAGTATTTAAGAATGTATTTTAGTTACAGCTGTTTCGACTTGTAAGGTCATTTTCAAACTGTGGTGACATTTAAAATGTTATAAATAAGTCGTCCGTACGTGGCTTCACCACAGTTTGAAAATGACCTGGGCAGTTAATGAGTTATAACTGCCCAGAGGTAGCGGAATTGTAGCATACGGCATACCTAACTGGGGAGGGAACCAGGGAACGGAGATTGGGAAGAGATTGGGAGGCATATTTGTCTTTTTTTACAATAGCACCACAAAGGAGGCCCTAAGGAAAAAATTCCCTCAGGATGAGGGTATGAGGAAGGAAAAGGGTATGAGGGATGGGTAGAAATCTGAGGGTCAGTGTCCAGGAGTAACGGACATATGAATCGAAATAGTACGGCTGAAGAAGTCAAAGAGACTCCCTCAACCCTCCCGGCCTGCCATGCAGTTGGTGGGCAAGACCCGGAAAAACCTCACCCACGAACCCGGACACCCCTGCTAAGTCACCAAACGTAACGCACCATTTGGGGTGATCTATGGCAGAGGTGTTGGTTATTCAATAAATGATTCCCGGGCGGCAGTACCCATACCCACCTCCCAAATTGAACCACCACTCCTTACATTTTTCGCGGATTTCACACGACCGTAGGTACATGGTTTTACTACACATACTTTTCGTTTTAACATATTTTATTTTCTTTCTGCTATTATAGTAATTACTTAACAACAACGTAACATAAGCCTACAACCGTTTTTTCCTCATTACTTCTTTTATTTTCAGAAGGTTTCTTCGACTGGTTACAGCCGCTATTTTTCTTTTACTTACAGTATTATCTCTAATTTTTACTTTACTTAATTGCTACTTCTATTAATCTTTGTTAATGTAAGTACATTGGAGGGTCTAGAGTCGTTAAAGAGTCATAAATAAGTGGAGTCTTGACGTGTGCGGTGAAGGAGGAAACCATGTTTTCTTATAACGCCGTTGGGAAAGTGGTGAGGTCCCCTCCAATACACATACGCCTCAGGAATCTCATTTCTACAGCATTCAGTCTACTTTCATCCTTGCTGCCTACCACCGCGTGTAATGGCGTGATGGTTATGTGACCTCGGGATTGGTCAAATATATTATAGGCATCTCTACTCATTTTTATCCAATTAGAATGCATAAGTCGTGAAATTGCAGTGTCATGGTGACAAGCGAAAACATTGCTTGTTATTTTTAAATGATTTTTTTGTAAGTTAGTCACTTCATCAAAGTAAAAATAAAAAGCGACATCAGTCTAAATAATTGACATGTTAATTGGGCAATCAAAACATATTAACAATATTAATCCCAAAGATCGTTCATAATTACTATTATCAGTATATAAACTAAATTAAACTAGATTTGTATCTCATGTTTAGCTATATTAATGTAATCACATTTATTAGAGCAAGAGCCCGTGACGATTAAGACCTTCGTTATTTTATAAAACCTGAAAGTTTCTCTGTGTATGTCCCTAATATAGGTAAAGACGATCCCCGGCTATGAAGTTTTGATCACGGTGGCCTTAAAAGATAACAGGTTGCAAAGGTAAATAAAATTGCACCTCAAATCTTGTCCAATGATGACCCAAATCAATCATTAAATACCTTCTACATGATATTAAATAACAATATCGAGAATAGTCTAGAACCAACCCGCATACCTAGAAGAAAACACAAAAAAATTAAATCATGGATCACGCGTGGATTGATAATTGCAAGCCAACACAGGAACAAACTATATAAAAATTACAAAAATTAGGAGAATTACTGTATGGTCATGGGTTATACCACCTAATGGAAATTTAAGACAGCAATACATTATTTACAGAAATTTGTTTAAGATTCTTATGAAGAAATGTAAACAAGACTACTATATAAAACAGTTGCAAAAATCAGAAAATGATTCTAGAAAAACGTGGCAAGTCATAAATGCAATAACAAATAGAAAACATAAAGTAAAAACATTTCCTGAAAAAATTGTAACTGACGATAAAATAGTAATAACCGACATAGGAAAAATTGCGAATAAATTCAACAATTTTTTTACAAATGTTGCCTCAGATCTAATAAATAACAATCCCTCATTTCAAAACAACGTACACGAACTCGCACAAATGGACACACTCTCTGAAAATACTCCTAACTTAACTCAATTTAAACGGGTAACTGAACCTGAAATTATAAAATACATTGAAAAACTAAACTCAAATACGGCCAGTGGTCCAGATGAATTAAGCTGTACCACAATCAAGTCTATTAAACAACATATTTCCGTGCCACTGCGACACATTTTTAATTCCTGCTTTGAAAAAAACATTTTTCCAAATGCATTTAAACTTTCAAATATTGTACCGATACATAAATCTGGATCGGTCCCTAATCTTGACAATTACAGACCAATATCGCTGATATCCCAACTTGCAAAGATTTTAGAAAAAAATATAAAGACACAAGTATTAGAGATTCTAGAATCTAACGCACTTTTGTCCCCAAACCAATGTGGTTTTAGATCAGGTCTTAGTACAGATGATGCCTTCTTTAATCTAACAAAAAATATATATACCAATCTTGACTCAAATATGAGAAGTATAACAATATTTTTAGACTTAAAAAAGGCTTTCGATACCGTTAATCATAATAAACTGATTAGAAAACTTATTAACATAGGAATTAAAAATAATTGTTTGTCACTCCTAATAAATTATTTACTTGATCACAGACAATCCACCAAAATAGGTGAAAATATTAGTAAACCAACATATTTGCGACATGGAGTTCCACAAGGAACAGTTATTGGTCCGTTATTATTCCTAATCTATATTAATGACCTATAATGTAATATTAGCATTCCGGGAAAACTATTCTCATATGCCGACGATACTGCAATTACAGTTCATGGTAAATCCTGGGACGAGGTCTCTGAAAATGCAAATAAGTGCACATCCATTGTCAAAGAATGGCTCAATATGAATCTTCTGACACTAAACTGTGAAAAAACTCTTTAAATCCCATTTTATAATACCAAAAATAACTTAAATAACCTTAACTCCCTTAAATATAAGGTTTCACAAAAATACTTGCAATCCTGTCTCATGCTCTAACTGTACAAAAATGAATACCGGCAATAAGGTTAAATACTTAGGAATTATAATAGACAGCCAACTCAAATGGACAGATCAAATAGAAAAGCTTGTAAATAAACTTAGGTATTTAACTTATATTTTTAAACGTTTAAATTACATTGTCGACATTAAAAGAATGAAGTTGGTGTATCATGCATTGGTGCAATCATCAGTGTCTTATGGAATAATTGGATGGGGGGGTGTGTATAATATGCACATTAAGCCATTAGAAATAACCCAAAAATTAATACTAAAAATAATGTTGCAAAAAGATATGAACTACCCCTCCCTGCAATTATTCCAGGAAGCTGAATTATTAGAGATAAGAAAAAATTATTGTATACAATGTTTAAAATATATATTTTCCCGAAATATTCTTTTTACAAAAAATGAAAACCGATTTAGTAATAGGTTAAATAATGTATTTGAAGTTCCACCGTGTAAAACTAGGCTTGCGCAAAGACATGCGTATTTTATTGCGCCAAAAATGTATAATGCTCTCTACAAGACTACAGAAATTGAATGTAAAGATATATCCTCCTTCAGCAAATATAAAAATGTAATAAAGTCTTGGATGAATACCATTGATGCAAACATTTACTTGCTATAACATCTGACCTGATGTAACTTAACAAATTTTAATCTTTATTAACATCTTGTTTGAATTGTAATTCAGTAAACACTAATTTTTATTTTATTTTTTGTTTATTTAATTTTATGCTTTTTAATATCTACAAAGATAATGTATGTATATGAGTCAAATTTAAACCGTTTTAAAAACACACGAGTATACCCACGAACAGACGATGCCCATGTGGGATTTTTTTGGTTAATCTGCTAATTATATATAAAAAAAAGCCTTTAAGTATTGTAAAATTATACCAATATAATGTACCAAAAAAATAATTAATAAAAAAAAAAAATAAAAAAAAATTCAAGAGCATTATGCTCGCACTTTTATAATAGTCTGTTAGCGTCGAAATTTCGCACTAGTTCACTCCCACCCGCTTGCATGTAGGTATATATCGCGCTCACACCTACGGTAGACTTTTAATGTGCCTGACAAGATGAAGGAACCATCGAAAATGTCTGATACTGAGAAAACATCCGCTGATAGTTTCTCAAGTAACATTTATAAAATTCAGCTTTTATACTTTAACGTAAGTACAATTATAATTAATTAATATAATGTCTTTCAAAGAAACCGTGATCCAAACATCATAGTCGGGGATCGTCTTTACCTGTATAAGGGATATACATAGATAAACTTTCAGGTTTTATAAAACAACGAAGGTCTGGTCGTCACGGGCTTTAAGTTTGGACAAGTATGTAGATGGATGTGCGTATTTACATATGCAACAGTGTCAGAAAACTACTTGCACAAAATTAAAATTAAATACTAAATGTCCCCGAAGGGGTATGCAGGGGATGTACTGCCGAATAACAAAAGTATAAAAAATATCATTTTCATTCAAATGCATCAAGGATAAAACTACTTGTTTTGTGAACACCAGCAAATAAGTACAAAAAATCGACACTGTAAATAAAATCTATAAGGTATTTTTGGTTAATCGGTTTTAGGTTAGAAATTAGTAAATAATCCAAAAAAAATATAATTTTATCATAATTATAATATCCGGGGACCAACGGTCGGGGGATCAAATGTCGGGTTACCAGATTTTCGTGTGCATGAAAGCTGCAATTCTGTAAGAACTGTCAGATAAAAAAATATTTTCGGTACCTATATCTAATACACACTGCACAGAATAGTCATTTTTGCCGAAAATTCGCAATAAAAGATAATTTGGTAAATGTTACGATGTTAGATAAATAATTTGCAATTATTGAATGACTGGCTCTTTTGCACGTCGGTAACAAGTTATATCATTTTCTGTTGGTACGTTTTATCATAAAAATAAACAAATAAATACGATGTCATGTAGGTATTAAGGAGAATGAGACTAAAGTACCTCAGACTGAAATAAAATCATCAAAATCTAGGTTTTGTTTTCCCCAATTTTCTCCACCAAAACTGGACCTATTTTAAGATTTTGTTTACCAACTGTAGATATACGTGCATTGGGTCCGTTTCTTGACGAAAATTGGTCCGTTTGTGTATTTATTTGCGCACTTATAAACTAAAATATTTCAGATTTTTTTAAATTCTTATTTTGCTTAGACATTATAGAAAAATGATAAATACTGAAGATCAAAAAATAATTACAAATTGTATATAATTTTAATAGTTTAACCATCACGCCTTTCAGCATTTTTTAATGTAGGTATAAATTAAAACAAATTTTGAATGAAACAAAATCGAT
This sequence comes from Limnephilus lunatus, assembly GCA_917563855.2. NCBI lineage: Eukaryota > Metazoa > Arthropoda > Insecta > Trichoptera > Limnephilidae > Limnephilus > Limnephilus lunatus. Next base: position 1,760,339 of record OU830593.1, on the reverse strand, counting down.
ATTGAGTTATAATTTTAAAAAGCTGATACCTACGGAGAATAATTAATCTTTCTCATTGGAACCGCCCTGTACGATCGTAAGAACATTTTTTGACGAAATTTGAATTCTCGGCCGCTGGCTGGTTAATAGCCCATAAGGTATTTTTGAAGTCGGTTTTAGGGTTAAAATTAGTAAATAATACAGAAAAAATTATAATTTTGGGACCAACAGTAGGGGGATCTATTGTCGCGTTACCAGATTTTCGTGTGCATGAAAGTTGCAATTCTGTAAGAACTGTCAGATAAAAAAATATTTTAGGTACTTATTATTTTTTTTTATTTGTAAACAGAAACAAACAGTATGCTATCTATGTATACTTTGTACTGCGGGTTCCAAATTAGCGAGGCATATTCAAGTATACTTCTGACTAATGCAAAATATAACATAACTACTGTACGCGGATTACTGAATACAACTTTAACGAAGAATAAAAAAACCAAGCATTTTTTTCGACCTGTGAACGATTGAATCGATGTGATTATTAAATGTAAGTTTGCTATCAAGGTAAACACCAAGATCTTTACATTCCGTTTTAGATTATATTATATTGTTTTATTATTTATTATATATTATTATCTAATACATTACACAGAACAGCCATCTTTGCCAAAAATTCTTAATAAATGATAATATATATAAGTATGGTAATATGCAAAATAATATGCAATAAATAATATGACTGGCTATTTTGAACGTCGGGGAATATTACATGTTTTAATAACTGATATCACTTTCTGGTAATACGTTTAATCATAAAAATAAATGCGTCGTCATGTAGGCGAATAAAACTAAAGCACCTCAGGCTGAAAATACTTAAATAAAATCTAGGTTTGGTATTTCCCATTTTTCTCTTAGAAAATTGGACCTTTTTTAAGATTTTGTTTACCAACTGTATTACAAGAAAATGTTTGTCTGTACGTTTTCATTTTTTTAAAATACATTGTCTAGTTTTTGTACTGTGTTGGTGGCGTTCAAACTATGCAATTTTAATGATTTTAAGAAGAATCCATTTAAGTCTTCGGAGAAAAAGTGCTTCTAGCTTCTTAGTTTGGGTTAAATGAGTTTCAACAACCGATAACCAACACCTCTTCCAGAGTTCACCCCAAGTGGTTCATTACTTTTTGTGATTAAACAGGGGTGCCCAGGTTCATCGAGTGACGTTTGCCCAGATCTTGGCGACTGGCTGAGGGAGATCTTTTGATCTCTCCAGTAGGACCCTCTCGGAACATCGCCTTGTACCGCAGTGGGAGGGATAGATTCATATGCCTGTCACTCCTGAACATACTGACCCCCAGATCTACTCACCCTTCATATATTTTTCTTACCCAGAGCTTCCTCTCCTTCTTTTTCTAAAAAGACCCGCCACACAGCATCCCCAAGATGACATAGGCCCTGAGGGAAATTATTTTCTTCAGGGCCTCCTGAATTATTGTAAAAAAATAAACAAAAGAAAAACAAAAAAAAACAATAGTAATGAACGATAAAGATGGCCGCCAAGTGGACACGATAAATTTGTCAATATTTTGCCTTTTCTAGATGCTCCTCATTGTAATTGAACTGTGTTGTTTTTTTAATTTGTGCATAATTTTAATAATTTGTGCATAATTTTAATAATTTGTGCGTAATTTTAATAATTTGTGCGTAATTTTAATAATTTGTGCGTAATTTTAATAATTTGTACGTAATTTTAATAATTTGTGCGTAATTTTAATAATTTGTGCGTAATTTTAATAATTTGTGCGTAATTTTAATAATTTGTGCGTAATTTTAATAATTTGTGCATAATGTCCAGCGAATCTGGATACCAACACTGCTTTTATTTGTTTTATTGTTCTTATTAAAACGTGTTAAATATAGAAAAAGTAAGAGATAAAAACGTTACAGTAAAAGTGAATCAAATATCAGTGTATGTTACCCGTGGTATCGTGACTCATCACAAAGTCCGCTAATAGAATTTGTGCGGTTTCATTAATATGTGTTTAATTCGTTAAGCCGCTGCGCTTTCATAATCTTTTCGCTGAACAATTAATAGGCCACTTGCATCACATTTTTTAAATTTTTTTCCGGTTTAGGCAAATATAAATATTCTAAGACATTCCGTATTTTTTTTTAAATCGTATTTTTGAAACCCTGGCGATTTTTTGAAAATTTCAATCCGAAAAATCAGACCATTTTTTATAAACCGGAAAGACGGGACATAATTTTATAGGTGTGAAAAATCGATAATTACATAGCCGAAAATCATTTTTAAAAAATAACGTTTTCCACACGAATAGCAATAAATTGTACGGGGTTCTCTTTGTAACATCTGTAAAAACACCGCCATCTTTATCAAAAAATCAAACCAAAGGATAAGTTCGCATATAACAAACAATAAATCTAGTGAACGTTAAACGAAAATTCAAAAATTCGCCGGAAATCAAAGTTTTGCCATATTAAAAAAATTAATCAGTGTGGAATTTTACAAAATTAAGGGAACATAATCGGAGACGGGATATTTTCATGTAGTGACGTCACGAGCTCAAATAATGGATATATTTATTTAAAAATAAAAAACTATACATTTCTAAAAAAATTTACTAACATTTTCGAAATCTTAGTTCAAAAATCTATCCACACGATTTTTTCCAAGTCGTTATGAAATCCGTGCAAGTGGCCTATTACGTATCCTAAACTTATGAATATGAATAAGTCGAAATACTGTTTCCACGTGCTCTATTTGACTAAGCCATTTGATTCCAGGAACATGTGACGCGTCAGAGGGAACTAACGTAATGTGCAAATTAATGGGTTTGTCCTACATTTTGTAGAACTATTTAGTTCATACAGCTGGATTATTTTTTACTAGCTTTTACCCGCGGCTTCGCTCGCATGGTATTAGTGGGAAAATACTGGGGAAAAAATTCGGTTTACTGGCCAAATTCCTAAAAATACAAACTAGTTATTTTTATACTAACTATGGGCCGGGGAATACGAATCTGAAAGAATTAGGCGGCGGCAAGCAATATTAACTGAATTATACGACTTTAAAAATTTTTTTGACACACATAGGAAAATGGCCATTTTGGAAGCATTCTGATTCCTAGAAAATCAAACTAGTTATTTTTATACTAACTTTGGGCCGGGGAATCCGAATCTGAAAGAATTAGGCGGCGGCAAGCAATATTAACAGAATTACACGACTTTTAAATTTTCAATAAACACAAACGAAAACAGCCATCTTGAAAGCATTTTAACACATGAAAACCATAGAAAAACAACAATTTGAGTGTGGCCATAAAATCAAAAACTAATTATATCAATAACGTAAAACTTTCCGACGCGATAATTCTTCACATGATAATTCATCACATAACACATTAACCTGATGAATTATGACTATCTCAACGGCCGTATTCTTAAACCAAAAGTATGAAAATTCGTAGTCTTAAAAAGTTGTTACCTAGACCGGTCACCAATATCAATGTTATTATATAAAACCTAACCTAACCTAACCTAACCTAACCTAACCTAACCTAATCTAACCTAACCTAACCCAACATGGTTTGTGCCCCTTTATACCGCCTGCTCGCGTCAATTTAAAAAAACATCCCAGTTTTCAAGTAGTTTAGCGGCTACGCTAGGTTTGTATAACATGGTTTGTGCCCCTTTATACCGCCTGCTCGCGTCAATTTAAAAAAACATCCCAGTTTTCAAGTAGTTTAGCTGCTACGCTAGGTTTGTGTAACATGGTTTGTGCCCCTTTATACCGCCTGCTCGCGTCAATTTAAAAAAACATCCCAGTTTTCAAGTAGTTTAGCGGCTACGCTAGGTTTGTATAACATGGTTTGTGCCCCTTTATACCGCCTGCTCGCGTCAATTTAAAAAAACATCCCAGTTTTCAAGTAGTTTAGCTGCTACGCTAGGTTTGTGTAACATGGTTTGTGCCCCTTTATACCGCCTGCTCGCGTCAATTTAAAAAAAACATCCCAGTTTTCAAGTAGTTTAGCGGCTACGCTAGGTTTAGGTAGCATGGTTTGTGATACAAAAGTGAGTAAAATTTATAAAAAGTAAGTACTTAAATTATAAACATGTTATTTTACGTTATTGATATTACTGCTTAATGGCAACACTTAATTTTATGTGATGTAACATCTTTATTCTTTTTCTATGTTTTCTTACTACTTCGATAATGTCAAAATGTGTTCTTTTTGTGTCTGTTTATAGCAAATTTTAAAGTCATATAATTCATTAAATATTGCTTGCCGCCGCCTAATTCTTTCAGATTCGGATTCCCCGGCCCAAAGTTAGTATAAAAATAACTAGTTTGATTTTCTAGGAATCAGAATGCTTCCAAAATTGCCATTTGCCTATGTGTGAAAAAAAATTTTTAAAGTCGTATAATTCAGTTAATATTGCTTGCCGCCGCCTAATTCTTTCAGATTCGTATTCCCCGGCCCATAGTTAGTATAAAAATAACTAGTTTGTATTTTTAGGAATTTGGCCAGTAAACCGAACTTTAGCCAATACTGGCATAATTGTTATTATTCTTGCTTTTTTGTCTAATAAAAAATAATTATTGCTTTATAGAAAATTTCAAAATTTGAGAATGACATTTCGCAAATAAAAATTCTATTTTAGAAAATATTTAAATTATAGAAATTTATTTTAAGTAGCTACTCCCCTAATTTATTATGATGATTTCGCCTCAAGTAGGAATTAGTATTTTATTCATATTTGAATCCAGAGAAAAACCTAAAAAAAGAACAAAATTACAGCCCACGTCAAATAATTACATAGCAACGCTATGCTTTTCGTCCGGACAATAAACATTTTTAGAGATAGGTAGATATTAACTATGACGCCAACAAAGCACTATTTTTAGGGTGAGTTGCCTAATTAAAAAAAAAACATTTTTTACAAGGTAACAATTTGTTTTACGTTTGCAATAACTCGATTTTGTTAGGGACAGAAAACGTATGAAAAATAATTGCATAACGCTACAGCTTATTCATAACGCCAGAGCTTACCAATATATATAGCCTATGTTACTCGCAAATAATGTAGCTTTCGATTAGTGAAAGAATTTTTAAATTCTATTCGGTGTTTATTGCGTGAAAGAATAACACTCATCTATACAAACTTTCGCCTTTATAATATCTACTATAAGATAGAGCTACTAGCGAGTAACCGGCATGCGTTGCAATGCCACTCAAAGAAAAATGTGTTTCTGTGATACACAACGTTTTTTTCCCGTCTGGTGCGTACAACCAAAGGTTTTCCGATGCGTGAGCAGGCCACATAATCATAACGCCAGAGCTTGCCAGTATATATGTATAGAAACCAAATCACCAAAGTATCATCGCAATCGGATGAATGGTTTAGGAACGCATAAGGAACAAACAGAGAAATATTCAATTTTATATATTAAGAAAATTATTTTTTTTAAATTATTCATCCTGTTATTTTATTCCGGCTGCTTCTTCCAAACAGAGACATGAAATTATACAAAAATTATGCTGACTTGCTAAATATTGAGATCTTTGTGTTACCAGTCTAAAAACATAACAATAATAAATAAATAGTACAAGAAGATACGCGTGTTTGGGTACAATCGATAAAGTCGCCCTCGTAACCTTTTAGGAGTATTGTATCGCGGCTGTTAATTCATTTAATAAAGACGAGGGGACATGACATGTAGGTATAGCTAAACAGAAGTATCAGGTAGTAGAAGAAGGGGACGATTCGTCACGAACAGCTGGGTTATTTTTAAAAAAGTTAGGTTAGTTTCTTAACTGCTCAGAGATAGCGGAATTGAGGAGAGGTAGGCGGGTATATGTACTGCCGCCTCGGGAAACATTTATTGGATAACCAACACCTCTGCCATAGATCACCCTAAGTGGCTCGGTACGTTTGGTGACTTAGCAGGGGTGCCCGGGATCATGGGATGAGGTTTGTCCAGGTCTTGGCGGCAGATGTGTCTGTCCACCAGCTGCGTGGCTTATAGAGACTGGTGAGGGAGACCTTGCGATCTCTCAAGCAGAACTCTTTTGGAATATCGCATTGCATCGCAGTGGGAGGGATGGATTCGTACGTCCGTCACTCCTGGACCCACTGAGATGATTAACCCAGATTCCAACCCACCCCTCATACCTTGTCCTTCCCAGAATTTCCTCTCCTTAGGGTATAGACATGGCTTCCTGTGTGGGGCTATTGTAATAAAAAAGCGTAATGTGTAAGATTAAGAAAGAGACGCTGAGATGGTTTGAACGAGGGAGCGAACCTGAACGAACAAAGAAAGAATTTGTAAGGAGAATATATGACGCAAATCTGAATGATTGAAGAAGTCGGGGACGCCTGAGGAAGACATAGCACGATCAAGTAAATCAGATACTTGAGTCGGGTAATGTCAAGAATCAGAATAATATAAGAGCAAGTGTGAGATGACGTATGGATGTGAATGAAATGTGTGCCAAAATCCAGTTGTTTGGCGGTCCGTCCTCTTAACCTACCCCTGCGGAGTAACGGCGTGCGGCGTGATGGCCATGTGACCTCGGGATTCGTATCCAAAGATCAAAACCAGTCAATTGCGGAGGTCGTCAAATATATTAAAGGTAGGTATCTCTCCTCATTTTTTATCCAATTAGTGTCTATTTGTGCATACGTCGTGAAATTGCAATGTCATGATGCAAAGCGAAAACATTGCTTGTTATTTTAAGTAGTTTATCGCCAAGTTAGATATTATTTAGAAATTACAAATATATCTACAATTATTCACAAAATACATATCACAAACTGGATCAAAAACCAATATATTCACTAAAACATTATAACACCTAAGCAAACATAACCCAACCCAAACAATTATAAAATAATAATAAAAAAAATCAGAGCGTGCAATTCACACGCGGTAGAAATGACACCTTCAGAAAACTAAAGTAGAGAAGAGTGGGGAGGCTACGCAGCACCGCACAAAGAGGAGACCGATAGGCTACGAAGCACCGCAAAATAAGGAGACCGATTATACTATCTCATTCTGTCGAAGGCTAAATCCTATAGATGTTTACGTTTGCCTCTTATTAGTGTCGCTATTTTTCGTTTCATCGAGTTTCAAATCACAACGGTGCTAAAGAAGTTTTCACTTCAAAAACCTTTTGTTTCGGTACAGAAAATATTACCACAATATGATTTATACCAGTGGCGTGTGGTCCATAGAAAAATATACCTACATACCTGTTTTTCAAGATAATTATTTATACTAACATTAACTGCTACTAATCTTAAATTTATGCGATACTGCCGCCACGAGTCAACACACAGTTCCCTTCTTGACAATATCAAGAAGGATACTGTGTTTTTACTTATGTCGACAGAATAACACAATCCTAAACACGTGAACACCTCAGCACAGGTTCTCCCAGTGACGTGTTCACAAAATGTTACAACTAACCTTTTTACATAGGTACAGCTACTGAATATTAACATTTTTTGTACTATATAAATAACACTGTAATCATTTGTAACTCTTGGTGCGGCTTCGCCCAGATTGAGTGACCATTTTATAAATCCGATAGGAACTGGTTCCATAAATAGCCGGTTCCACGGATCCAGTGACAGCTAGTCACCGGGACAAAGTAACTCCGACAGGCAATGACGTCATATATAATACATAGACGCACGACTGGCAGTTTCAATAATAATCATACCACCGTCAATCCCTCCATGTCCGGAGAGATTCACGAAATTACAAATCCAATAGTATTTACGCCTGCCTGGCGATGCTCCTCACGTAACGTTAACGTAAGTAGCACCATCTTTTGGCATTGCTTTAATTCGGTTCTATTACAAAAGTAGATTTGTATACAAACTCCACGTACGAAAACAGTTTTGCCTAAGGCGCGGCGTCAGAGTTGTATTCTTAGTCGGATTTTATAAATTTCAACCGTACAGTCGATAGGCTATTAATATCTTTTGATTGATCATAATTGATGTAGGTCCGAGAATAGATATAACAAAATAAAAATAAATATTTCATCTATATAAAAAAGGATCAATCTAAATAGTTGACCTGTCAATAAGGCAATCAAAACATATTAACAATATTAATCGAAAAGATCAAACAATAGTAATACATTCACAATTATTTATCATTATCTAAACTAAATAAAACTAGATTTGTATTTAATGTGTTGATTGATATATTCATGTTATTACATTTATCGCTAATTCAGGCGCCGATAATTAAGTGAAATTAATTTTAAATTCATCATACAAAATGTTGTGATGGTTATCTATAATATTATTTACTGTAAGCTTATACTCGTATGCTTATCAAACGGAATTAATTATTTGCCAAAGTATACATTAATTTTGACATGTAATAAAAACATGAATTTGTAGGGATTTATACAATATAATTGCTTGCAATATAAGTTTTCGAAGAAAACTTCTTCTGAAAGGTTTTCACTTTGTGATGGCATTATTTATTTTATACAATGTTATTTGTATTTTAATAAAACAAAATTCAATTTTCGAATAAACTCTTTAAATTAATTAATTTCCTTGATGTACTAAGTACGTTAGAATTATAGGCATTTTAAATAGGTACCCGTGTTAGGTACCAAATTTGATTGATTATGCTTATAATATACAAAAATGAATTTTTGTAATATATGAAAAATAAATAAATAAAATTGTAATAAGTGGCACGCGAGCTGTGTGAAAACTGAATGTACTGGGACTGAATATATTGAAGGCGGGAAGGCGGTTTGCGGGACGGGTGAGCGGGTGAGGGGAGAGAGAAGGCGGGGAAGGTGGAGGGGGAACGCGTGAGAGTAAGGGTACATGAGAAGGGAAGGGGCGGCGGAAGGGGAACGGAACGAATGGGGAAGGCATATTAAGTAGCATTGCAACGCATGCCGGGATATCGCTAGTGATTTATGTAATTATACAGGGTTTTTACAGATGTTCTCACTCCAATTTAGGAGGCGGAAATGGGTACTGCCTGGGCACTATTTATTGGATAACCAACAACTCTGCCATAGGTCACCCGAAGGGTTTCGCTACATTTGGTGTCTTAGCAGGAATGCCCGGGTTCACGGGGTGAGGTTTGTCTGGGTATTGACGGTGAATGCGTCAGCACACCTTCTACATATGTGGGGGGATCGAGGGAGACTGGTTGAGGGAGGCATTTTGCCCTCTTCAGTTGGACTCTCTCGACCCATCCTCTTGCACCACAGTTGAAGGGATTTGTGATTTTTACATGATGGATCATGTTTGTCCAATTTATTTCTTGAGAGAAAATTTTCATTGGGCTACCAAATATTACTCCTCAAAGTGGATCTATTTGGAAGGGTGTACCCCAAGGCGATGGGTTGTCCACCTTAAATAATATATACAGTAATGTATTATTTGCATGTCACTATTCTCCTTCAAAAAAGTTATTGAATTTGCAGATGACATAGCTTTTTTCTTATCATCCAAAAACATACCACCCTCTGACAAATACGAGTATCTTATGAATATCTTATATATTTATCATATCTTATCTATTTATGAAAATTATATAACTGATTCCCTTGTCCTTGAGAATCAGGTGGATTCGATATACACTGATTTTTCCAAAGCTTTTGATAAAGTTAGGCGACATATTCTTGTACATAAATTAAGTATGTTGGGCATTAAAGGAACCTCATTGAACTGGTTTACCAGTTATTTTACTAAACGAAAGCTTTGTGTTAAAATAAATTCTGTAGAATCTTATATCTTCGAAGCCCCAAGTGGGGTTCCCCAAGGATCTTACCTCAGACCAATTATTTTTTTTATTATTTATAAATGACATTGTTAGTATATTTAAAGATGTACAAGTTTTACTCTTCGCTGATGATTTAAAAATATATAAAATGATACGTAGTATAGAGGATTGCCATATTTTACAATCTAATTTAGATACATTGTTTCATTGGTGTGTGATCAACTCGCTATTTCTTAATATTCAAAAGTGCCAAGTTATTCGTTTTCATAAAATCCAAAATCATGTAACTTATGAATACTCTTTAAATAATGAAATATTGACACCAGTCGCTCAGATCAGGGACCTAACAAGTTAACATTTAAACTGCACGTAAATGAAATAACAAATAGAGCTATAAAAATGCTTGGTTTTATATTGAGAACAGCAAGTGATTTTAAGTCACTAGAATGTTTGAAAATATTGTACACTTCTTTAGTAAGAAGCCAGGTAGAGTATAATTCGCCCATTTGGTCGACATTGTATAAAACACATTCCGACAATATAGAAAGGGTAAAGCACAAATTTCAAAGATTTATTAATTTTAAGCTGAATATTCCAATTCAAAATATTAATTATGTCCTTTTGATGAAACAACTCAACTTAATTACGCTGTCATAGGCGGATCATCTCTGACCTTGTACTATTAAATAAAATCATTAATAATTTAATTGACAATCCTGAAATTCTCACCAAAATAAAATTTTACGTACCGACCAGAAATACGAGGCAATGTGGTACCTTCTTCTGTGACAATTTTAAAAACAACTATGAGGCTCATACACATATAAAAATAGATTACTTCATTTTGACAATAAATTTGGGAATATTGTAGACATCTTTAAAGATTCCGTATTAGTAATAAAACGAAGTCTTTATAATTGCTTTAATGAAATGTATGATAAATTTTATTTATTTAATCATTATATATTGGGTACTACGTACCTGCCTAACTTTTATTACCTGTCTTTGTAAAAGCCCACTAGAGCGTAAATAAATAAATAAATCTTAATGAAGTCATGGATGCCCTTTACACTTTGCTCACTTTACTAGAACTTTCAGTCCAGAAGAGTCATTGAGTCACCTTCTCAAACCGTCATAAAAACGTAAGACGTATGATTTAAACAGTGTTAGGAGTTTAAAAATTTGAAATAATTCTAGGAAACAACATTTAGCATTTTGAAAATATTTGTCAAGGTTTGGAAATTTTATAATAAATATTTTTATTTAAAAAAATAATAACTTTGTATAATCGAATATGTTTTTAAACAGATACATACAGTTTACACAATAAAAATCATGGTTAAGCAACTTTAAATCTACGTTTGCTTTCAAAATTTTAATGTTTCTAATTGTATTGTCGATTTGAAATACTGTAAACAAAAATTTTAACAAAACAATAAACGACTTTAAAAAAATGCACTAAAAAAAAAAAAAAAAATTTCGTACGATTGTTATTTTTGGAGTCGGTGTCAGCCAAGGTAACTACATACATAGGTGAGATGTGGAGATCTTGGCTGACACCGACTCCAAAAATAACAATCGTACGAAATTATTATTTTATTTTTAGTGCATTTTTTGAAGTCGTTTTTTGTTTTGTTAAAAATTTTGTTTATTTTTTGATTTTTTGACGAGCGTGCGTAAAGAAGTTTTACTTCAAAAAAAAGAATCATTGAAATCTGTTGGCGTAACATTGAGTTATTCGTCCATTTGTCGCGCACATACTTATTGCAAATTTAAGACATATATGATTTTCTCATGGATCCCATCGTCAGAACTGGACCAAATTAAAATGGGACCACGCGGGAAGCACCAGCTTTCTAATAAAAAAAGAATCATCAATATCGGTTCACCCAATCGAAAGTTCGGAGGTAACAAACATAAAAAAAAAATATTAAAAAATACCGTCGAATTGATAACCTCCTCCTTTTCGAAGTCGTTTAAAAATTAAAGAGTCTTTTTTATCAGTTTTTAAAAACAGTGTTCTATTTTGAAATATGTTCAAAAACAGCAAGTGTATTTGAAATTTAATGTCAAGCCGGAATATTTGGTGACGTAATGTAATTGTATCGAGGCCCGAGGGGTTAATGAAAAAAGCCCGATGTTATTACGGTCAAAATAATAATTGATGTCGTTTGCTCTTTTGACTGCTATTTTTGAAGTGAAAACTTTTTTAGCAACTTTGTGTTTTGAAACTTGATGAAACTAAAAATAGCGACACTAAAAAGAGACAAACAGTGACATCTATAGGATTTAGCCTGCGAGAGAATGAGATAGCAATAAAATTTTTTTTATACGGATACTCGATTCCAATATATCTAATACGATCAATCCACAGTCCCACGCAAGTCTCCTTTGGTTTAGTGGTATAAAGCGCCTGACGAATCTTAGCGGCCAGACATTCAGCAGAACAAGGGTCGAATCATACAAAATCCAAAAAGTTAAAAATTATTTTTGTAAAATTAAAATCAAATTTTTTTTTTTAATGTAAGTACAAAATAAAAATACAAACGGTGTAGCTTATGGGTAGACCCCATTTCTTCCAGCTAACCCACATAATGACATAATCAATATCCAATCTTCAAAAAACTCCAAAATGAACAGGCAAAGATAACATACAATAAAGCGACATCTAGCGACTCCAAAGAAGAAAACACAAATACTAATAAGATTACCAAATGTATAGGAAAAGGTGCACTGGAATTCGACGACAAAAATATGCGAAAAATCATCCTTCACATTGATAACAAAAAGTGCTACGTAGTCTCCCCACTCTTGTCTACTTTAGTTTTCTAGAGGTTTCGCTTCTACCGCGTATGAACTGCACACTCTGTTTTTTTTTGTTGGTTGGGAACTGCCTCGAATACTAAGAGCGCCTGTGTGGACTAGGTTATTGAATATTATCTCGATGCTGCGAGCGAATTCTCTCGATTGGAGAATGTCAAGAATGTGTGGAGAGGAAAAGTAGGACGATGACGAGAGATTATCGCACACCACAAGCTCGTGTGACTTACATAATACAGAAAGGCTTTTTCTTCGGAGAATTATCAGATCAAGCCTGTCGTCCCACTGACTCGGAAACGGTAAGGAATTCACAAAAACCCGGAGACACTGCGCAGAAAAGTCCTACAATGGGCGCTTTTAGTATTTCTGCGACAATGGCACAAAAAAGGCAAAACACATATGTTCCTGACGAACCATTCTACTTGGTACATTAATATTGAAGTCAGTGGCGATATAGTTTCTATTTAAAACTAGCTGACCCGGCGAACTTCGTACCGCCTCAGAATCAATAACTGTTGTGTTAACTTATAAGCTGATTTAAATTCAGTTTTTTTTTTATTAAGTTCAAGATTTCAGTGCCGGCAACCCGGGCGTTTATTTATAATTAGTTATGTACATCATTTTTTTTTCCTTACCCTCCTCACTAGACAGAGTCTGTTCTGAGGCTGGTAACTAACAATTTTTAATTACATAAAAACAAGTAAGTGGTAAAAATAAAATAAAAAAAGAAATATATATATTATAGTAAAAATAATAATAATAAAATAAGAGGATATCAGAATTTAAAAACAGAGTAGAATAAAAGAAAATATATAATATTAGATATTAAGAATATTACTTATCTCTCTTCTTTCTTTGACATTCAACCAGTTTAAAAATCTTTTGAAAACCCAATTCAAATTATTAGATGCGACGTAGGTCTTTGTTTGGGCTACAAACTTATTGAATATATATGGTGCCAAGTAAGATTCATGTTTTTTTGCAAAATTTGATTTGATATGTGGTACTTGTAATTGATTGTGTGTGTTTGCTCTTGTGTTTTGCGAGTGAGTTATGAAGTGTGGTGATATTTTTATGCAGTTTTTGTAGATGATCTTCTTTATGTATAGTTTATTTATGTCTAATAGGTTATTGTTGATCATTAGCTGTTCTGTCGGATGTTGATAAGGCTTTCTAAACATAATTCTGATTATTGTTTTATGATTAATTTTAAGTGATTTGAGGTGAGTCTCTGCTGCTGCTCCCCATACTGAAATACCATACATTAGAATACTTTGACAGAGTGCATAATATATATTTTTTAGCTGAGGTAGTGACATAATATTTCGAATTGATGCGCAACTGTCCGTGTTTTGTTTTTGTAAGTTTCAGAGATGGCGTTGTGTACGGATTTATAATTTTTGTGATTTTCTTACTTTTCCACTTACTTACGGGAATTGCGTTTCATTTTCTTTATACATGTGAGGGAGATTTATTATAATTACTGTATTTTTCCTTTGGAGGGATGCAGACATACGTTTTTCGTTTGTCCCATTTTCGACTGTTGACATTTAGTGTGTAACAAAGAGGGGCAGCCTTCGACCAAGAATACCCAATCATACGTCAATGGGGGCAGCATTATATGTTTATGAACAAAAGTAAAACAATCAGCGAATTGACATTTGGCGTATTTGAAGTTTTGGAATTCACTCACCACTCAATATTATACTTATCGCAATATTCCCGCAGCACTTTCAAAATATGAGAATTCGTTCCGTTCAAAATGTATAAGGAAAAGAATTTTCTTCATATTTTTTTTATCCGTGAATTTTTCCGATGCTTAAATAGTTATTCTGCTATTCGGGGCGGAGACAAATCCAACAAATCAAAGATCATAAAAATCGGTCCAGCCGTTCTCGAGTTATAAATGGTGTAACTAACCCGACTTTGTTTATATATTAAAAAGAAGAAGGCATTTCGAGTATGAATTCGTTCAGTGACTACGGCAAATTTTAATTAAAAGTTATCATGTTTGACGTTTTTTCGTTCCATTTTAGTCCAGTAAACCCTAATTTCCTGTCAGCTTCAATTTTTGCAATTTGTAGTTACGATTTGATGGACAATTTATTTACTTTTAATGCAATTTGCGAACGGATTGAATAATATCGGCATCATCCGTTAACTAAATACACTCATCTTCAATAATACGAAAACAGAAAAAAAAATAAGAGCAACTATTTTTGTGTTGGAGGTTTTGATTTATGTATTTATACATATAACGGGAGCAGTTTTTTTTTTAATTTTCACGTCGAAAGTATCATTTATTAATGTTTGGATTATTATGGCGTGTTGTTCTTCCTCCTTCTATAAGGCAACGTTTCGAACAGCTCCAGCGTTACAATGTCCATCATCAAGAGCTGGTGTGTGGATAGTGGTGAAGCGTGTGTTTATGTTTGCATAAGTGATATCGTGTTGCAAAGCGTTAAAACTCTTAATGTAGTTTTCTGCGTTTAGTTTTGGTTTTAGCTCGAAGGAGATTAATCAATCTTTCTCGTCATCTTTGGTATCACCATTAAATAATGTTAAGACCAAAGATGAGACACACAATATACGTGTGTCTGCTTCCTCCAAAGTACTACTTTTTCCTTTGGAGGAAACAGATATATCTTATTACGGCGACGAGAAATGTGTTCCATTTTTTTATACGTGTGAGGGAGATGTATGAAAATAGTTGTATGTTTCCTTTGAGGGGGTGCAGACATACGTTCACCGTTTGTCTCATTTTCGACTATTGTTATTTAGTTTGTAAGAAAGAGCTGTTTATGTTTCAATTAAGAACAAAAGCGAAACCATCAGCGTATTGAAGTTTGACGTTTTAATTTTTTTGTAATTCACTCACACTTCAATATTATCCTTGTAACTATATTCCATACTTTAAACATTATCGTCACGGCTAGTAGTATTGTAGGGGTCTACGGAGACGTCACGGTGCGGTATGTGAGAGATATGCAAGAAAAAATTATTACTTTTTTCATTTAGAGGAAACAGCCCTACGTACATTGTGTATCTCATCTGTTGAAAGAACTGCAGCATTATTGTAATAATTAATAGATTCTTGTGGTTTTAACATTCGTTCAAAGATTGTTGTAAAATTACCGGTAGTTTAAATCCACAATGTGATAAATTATCGAGTACGATATAATCTCGACGAGCTGATATTATATTTATAACAGTTGAGTTAAGAAGTGATAAGCCATTGTTATTTATATTGCCGCACAGGTTACCGAGAAAACTGTTCGTCAGAACGGCCAGTTAAAATCGTGACGATAGCAATAAAAATAGGTTTACTGATTTATTTTATGGGTTAAAGTCCATTATATATGACCGGTTATGTATTGTACACTAACACCGCCATCTTTAACTAACCTTCAATTATTATTTATTAGGCCGGTGTGGTTAGGCGGGGCAAGGTTATACAATATTAGGTAAGGTTATGTCGTGAGATTATTAATAATGTTGTTCCGTTAGGTAAATGTAATGTTTTACAGGGTTATATATATATATATATTATGTTAAAAATATATTCAATAACTAGCGAATACCGGCATGCATCGCAATGCCACTCAAAGAAAGACAATGTTCGTTCCTCCAAACACAGCAAACTTATTTTATTATAAATAAATAAAACAACAGGTATATCTTTGACAGAATCACTTACATATTTTATTATTAGATTTCAGAACGACCGTTCCTTCTTCAGGGCAAACATATAATGAATTGACAATTACAAAACAGTGGGTGAGTCTAATGTATTACTAAGTGTTGTGGTAGGGGTGAGTGCATGGCTGGGGATCAATGAAGAGTGGGGGGAGGAAACAAAAACTTAATTGAAAGGGAACATATATAAGATAGGACTAAGAAAATATTTTTTGTTTATTGATAATGGACTCATTATTACATATTACACCAATCTCTAGATTACTCATTCCTCATACCTTTTTAACTTCCCAGAACTTCCTCTCCTTTCTTTCCGTGATATGACACACGCCCTGAGAAAAATGTTTTCCTGAGTTCGATTCAGTTCGAATGTCATGACGATTTACGTAAAAAAAAGAATCGTTCAAACTCGTATAGAACTGCTTTGAAGGACTGTCGCAATTCAGCAATCAATAAACCGACTGTTTTCCTGATTTCGATTCATATCGAGTGTCACGAAGATTCGATAAAAAAACGAGTGTGCTTTAGACCACACGACTGAAGTAAAACTTCACTAACTTATATTTCCCTCTTATCCTTACCCTCCTTATCCTCATTCTCATCCTCATCCTCATCCTCATCATCCTTATCCTTATCCAGCTTACTCCCCAAATCAAGCGTGCGTAAAGGCCCGACCGTTCGCCTCGCCCGATCACCATTCGCATCGATCACCGTTCGCATCGATTACCGTTCGCATCACACTTTTCGTAACGCATTCACCAGCTTACCCCCCAAGTCTAACGTGCGTAAAGAAGTTTTACTTCAAAAATGAATCGTTCAAACTCGAATAAAACTACTTTGCAGGACTGTAGCAGTTCAGCAATCAATGAAAACTGACTTTTTCCTGAGTTCGATTCATTTCGAGTATCACGAAGATTCGATAAAAAAACGAGTGTGCTTTAGACCACACGACTGAAGTAAAACTTCACTAACTTATATTTCCCTCTTATCCTTACCCTCCTTATCCTCATTCTCATCCTCATCCTCATCCTCATCCTCATCCTCATCCTCATCCTCATCATCCTTATCCTTATCCAGCTTACTCCCCAAATCAAGCGTGCGTAAAGGCCCGACCGTTCGCCTCGCCCGATCACCATTCGCATCGATCACCGTTCGCATCGATTACCGTTCGCATCACACTTTTCGTAACGCATTCACCAGCTTACCCCCCAAGTCTAACGTGCGTAAAGAAGTTTTACTTCAAAAATGAATCGTTCAAACTCGAATAAAACTACTTTGCACTCTTTGCAGGACTGTAGCAGTTCAGCAATCAATGAAAACTGACTTTTTCCTGAGTTCGATTCATTTCGAGTATCACGAAGATTCTTTAAAAAAATAATTAAAATAATAAATTCTAATTCGGATTGAACTGCTTTGCAGGACAGTCGCATTTCTGCAATCAGTGAACCGACTGTTTCTGAGTGTTCCGAAGATTCGTAAAAAAAGCAACCGTTCAAACTCGAATAGAACTGCTTTGGAGGACTGTCGCATTTCTGCAATCAGTGAACCGACTGTTTTTTTTTATTCAAATCGAGTGTTCCGAAGATTCGTTAAAAAAGGAATTGTTCAAATTGGAATAGAACTTGTTTGCAGGACTGTTGCAGTTCAGCAATCAATGAACCGACTGTTTTTCCGTGAATTTTTTAAGGAATTTTTCAAACTCGAATATAACCGCTTTGGAGGACTGTCGTAGTTCAGCAATTTATGAACAGACTGTTCATTAGCTGGTACCTATATATTTTTTTATTCAACAGAAGTTCCACTCCCGGTAAACCTTGGCCTCTAAATCGCAAACATCCGACGGTTAACAGCTATTACCAGAGCTTAATAGTAATTACACAGATTGTTAGTGCCCCATTGTTTGTGTTACGGATTAACAATGATTCTGATATACTCATATTCGCCATTATGAATTTACTGTGTGTCTGTATTGTCGCCATTTTAATTTGATCATAAAGCCGTATATGTATAAAAGCTAAAGACAATTAGGTACGATCTAATGACTAAACTAACTAACTAACCATCACGCTGCTTCACGGAGGGCTAAGCAGAGAGGTTAGACCGCCACACAACTCTGTCTTTGCACACGTTCCATGATTCATGCACCGTCTCATACAAACCTATTCTTCTGTCACTTTGATTTCAAAATCTATGTAGAGAAATGTACCCACCTTATAAGCAGTAACTGTTGAATGAAACACTAGTATATATAGAATTATCTGGCGGGCAGGAGATAAGCCGACGTAGTTCAGTGGACAGAGCATTTGACCGGAAATCAGAAGGACGCGGGCTCGAGTCCCGTCGGCGGCATGTGCCTTTTCTCGGGAGATTTTTTCAATGTAGATGAGTGTTTCTGGCTAATGATTATTACTTATAATGATTGTTACTCTACGAAGAGATACGAAACTTTGTTTGAAATGGCTTCAGCAGTGTGTAGTGACAAGATCTGAATGGCCAGGTACCCCCTAACGTGTTTTTTTACATTAGCTCCACACAGGAGGCGGTGAGGAGAAAAAATCTCTCTGGGCCTGTGTCATCTTTGGGGATGTGTTTGGAGGGTTTTTTTAGAAAGGAAGGAAAAGAAGTTCAGAGAAGGAAAAGGTATGAAGGGTTGTGTAGGAATCTGGGCATCAGTGTGTCAAGGAGTGACGGACTTATGGATCCATTACCCCAGTGGGAGGAATGTGGAAACACTGTGAATTTTTCATAGATATAAATAACTGAAACAAACGTATTCATTTTCTGAGCATACTTTGCAATTTTTTTTATCGAGGGAATTTCATATAATTTGCGTTTCGGCGCGGGGAATGTATAGATATTATTTTCAAAAATAACATAATTTTTTTTTAAGAGCTTAAAAACTTCAAATGTTTAAGGGAGATATGTAAGGAATCGGTAGAAATTCGGGTAGCGGCGGCTTAAATCTCTACCATACATCGATGTTTCAGACCCACAGTATGCAGACTTATACTTTTTTTATGCATTACATAAGCAATGGAATGGGAACACGTATGAACTTGCTTTTAAATTACACAACAACAATAAAAAAAACATAAAAGAAAGGTATTTTTTTATTGTATGTTCACACTCGTGTGTGTGTACATTTATATTAGGAGAGTAGTTATCTTATCAAATAGAGGCCTCACAGATAAAGGTGTTAATAATCATCAGTTGTTCTGTGTACACATGGTTTATGTGTTTAGATTATGCAATAGTCAGATTTATTTAATTAAGATTTTGGGCAGAGACAAGAGCGTGATATGTGATAAGTAGCACTGTATATTAATTGATTGATTCGGTACATCAGAGAATAATGCCGATCAGTACAAAGAGTAGGCAAGAAAAGGGTTCCCCAAGTATTTCACCGACTATCGCCTTAATTAAAATAATGTGTGTTTGTATGTAAACTGCAGAAAAACGCATGACAAGGTATGTATTTATGTACGAAGCTAATCTGCAATGCCAACATCTCGCGGAAAACAAATATGAATCATGTTTTAATGCTAAATTACATTGCACTTTACAGATATACAATACATAAATAATATTATTCATAACTAGCTTTTGCCCCCGGCTTCGCTCGCATGGTATTATGGGGGTTGCCACTCCGCCTCCTCCACCTTCCCTCTCATCACTCCACTCTCCCCATAACCCCCCCCTACCTCGATCCCCCTCCCCTTCCCATACCCTCCCCCCCACCCTTTCTTCCCTTCCCCCTCTACCTCCACCCTCCTCCCCCTCCCCCCACCCTCCTCCACCATCCGCCCTTTCTTCCCTCCCCTTTCTTCCTCCCCCAAACCCCTCCACCCTCCTTCCCCTCCACCCCAGGCAACAATTTTTTGCTTTTCATCTGACGTTTGCAATAACTCGATTTTGTTAGGGACAGAAAGCGTATGATAAATAGTTTCATAACGCCAAAGCTTATTCATAACACCAGAGCTTACCAATATATATAGCCTATATTACTCGCAAATAATGTAGCTTTCTATTAGTGAAAGAATTTTTAAATTCCATTCAGTATTTATTGCGTGAAAGAGTAACAAACATCCATACAAACTTTCGCCTTTATAATATTAGTAGGATAATTAGCAGTTTACCTAGAAGCTTGACTTGTGAGCATTTTAAACGATGCTTTTTTTCGTCCAGTCTCCAAATGGATCGGCTTTAATTTTTTTTTAATATTAGCTACTTTTTATATTAGGCTTCCGTAGTCGAGGAGTAAGGCTCTCGACTAGCAATCCGTCGGAGGTTTTTTGATAGATTTGTGTTATTTCACAATTTAATCATTTAAAATAATATAAGGTATATTTGCAGCACGTTCCAGAGTGGAAGATACTCTCAGTATCTGGTGTTTATTTATTTATTTGTTTTTGTTACAAAGAATACATCAGTACAAAGAAGCTTTGACTGTCCAACTAGGAGTCTCCCGTTCTAGGACAGTCAAATTGACAGAAACATTTTGATAGGAGTAAATTTAATTTACAGATGACCGATTTATATTGGGACACAAATCAAAAAACATCGCCAAATAACTTAATCTTTCTTACTGAAGCTAAGGCAAAAAATATTTAATAATTTATAATTAACTTAATGGTGTAAGACCGACCACGTTTAACTGAAACGTTGCTTGAAATGGCTTTAGCCGCATTTTGTGACCAGATCTGAATATCCAGGTACACCACACCTACCGCTTTCCAATCTCCTTCCCATCCCCACTACCTTCAGCCCCAAAAACATAATTGGTGACGCCAAAAACATAATTGGTGACGTATCACTGGGTCCTACTACTGGGAGCAGATAGTAATAATAAGACCCTTGAATTTGCAGGGATACCAGACAAAGAGGTAGAGCAGCCTGCAGAAATAATTAAACGGGTGGCCGCTGCTGCAGGTGTCGACTTAAAAGGCGATGACATCCTCGAAATCAAGAAAATTCCGGACCGACGACCTGGAGTCCCCCCAAAATTCCACGTCAGATTCACTAACCCCCAAAAAAGACGGCAGATTCTACTGAACAGGAAGATACTCAACCCTACCTCAACTCAAGGAAACGGATACCAGAAGATTTTTATTAGTGAAACCCTTGGGGCCTACTTCAAAGATCTTCTGTGGAGGTCGAAGACTAAGGCAAAAGAAATGGGATATAAATATGTCTGGTACAAGGAATGTAAAGTGATGGTTAAAAAAAATGAAAGTGATAGAGTAATATATATCAAACACTCTGATGATCTTAAAAAAATTGATTAGTTTTTTTTTTTTTATTGAGAGCCCCACTTTTACAGGTCATTTACTGGGTCGATTCCCCTCAGTTCAGTGAATCATATTGCTTGCATCTATTTTCAAACTGCAACAATAATTCACCTGTACCACTTTCAATCAAAGGTTGAAATCCCCAGTAATGGCCACGGACTAGTGGAGCTCTCATTTAAAGGAATCAAACTAATTTTTTTTGTTGTAATTAAATTATAGTATGGCTATTACCATTAATAACACATACGAAGAATTAGGTGATCAAGACAATAATTTGTTTGTAACATCAGATGCGAAAATATGTAAATACCTAACAACCAATTCAAAAAACACTATTATTATGCACCAAAATATTAGGTCAATTAATAAAAACTTTAATGAACTCCAGATTCAGCTTAACCACCTAAATATAGACTTTGATGTTATTATTCTTACAGAATGTTGGTTGACAAATATTTACACTCCAAAATTCATAAATCACTACTCTTCCTTCAACTCGTCAAAACATGATAGTCAGAACGATGGAGTTGTGGTATACACAAAAAATTACCTAAACTCAGTTGTAACTGAAATAAACATTATGGACGCTAGCTGTATGCAAATAATGTATAATAATGATTTGTGCATTCTAGCTATATACCGCTCTCCATCTATTCGCAATATAACACCATTTCTTAACAGTCTAAATAGCATACTCTCTAGTCTTTCCTACACTAAAAACTTAATAATTATGGGAGATTTAAATATCAACATACTTCCAGACAACCCTCACCATCAATGTCACGACTACCTGAACATGTTAGAGTTTCATGGATTAATTAGTACTATCAATACACCAACAAGAATAGCTAATGAATCAACATCATGCATTGATCACGTAATGGTCAAAACTAATAAACAAAACAAAAGCATCGTTTATAAATCAACAATTACAGACCATTACACAACAATATTCACATTGCAATCCGACACCACAAAAAACAGAAGAGATCAGTCAATTCTACTATACAATAATATTAATTTTGATAATTTAAAAAATATAATTAAAAATAAATCTTGGCAAGAGCTTTTACAAATACAAAACTCAGATGATGCATGGAATTATTTTGTTGACTTTTTGAAAAATGAATTAATTAATAATACCACAATTTTAACAAAAAAAAATCCTAACAAACTTAAACCCTTGAAATCATGGATAAACTTTTCAATTATCAACTGCATTCGTAGAAGAAACGCACTACACAAAAAAGTTAAAGAAAATCCTTACGACATAATATCACTAAACATCTACAAAAGATATAGAAATACATGCGGCGAAGTCATTAGAAAGGCAAAAGAAATCTACTATAGAGACAAAATCCAAGAAAGTAATAACGATCCCAAAAAAATATGGCAAATTCTAAGAGAAGCCACAAATACACAAAACACCAGAGACAAACAGGACATAAGTAAACTTTGTATTGACGGAAAAATTATTGACACCTCAAAAAACCCAAAGCCCGTAGCGGATTACATCAATAACTTTTTTACAAATATTGGCTCAAATCTTGCTTCTCGTTTACCAAATTGTGGGAATGCTCTACCTGCTGAAGCAGACTTTCAATTTCCCAAAAGAAGATTCAAATTTCAAACTGTCTCAGGGGAGGAGATTCTAAAAATAATTAATTCTTTAAAAAACACTTCTTCTGCCGGGATTGATGGAATAACCACTAAGATCTTGAAAACGCTGTCTATGGAAATTACATTGCCTCTAGAACACCTAATTAACCTTAGTATCAGTCAAGGACACTTCCCTTCAAACCTGAAACATGGTATGGTTATCCCTATACATAAAACAGGTAACAAGACAGACATAAACAATTACAGACCAATAACTCTACTGACCAGTCTATCTAAAGTATTTGAAAAAATTGTCAATGCTCAGTTGGTTAAATTTCTTGCTAGCCATAAATTATTATCAGAAAACCAATACGGGTTTCAAGAAAACATGAGTACCGCAGACGCTATTGCCGCTGTAACTAACTTCATTGTCAAAAACCTCGATAAAAGCAAAAAATGTATTTCAATCTTTCTAGACCTTTCCAAAGCCTTTGATACAATATCACACAGTAAATTAATAAAGAAACTTATAAAAATCGGTATTACAGGTAACGAACTTAACTTTTTTAAAAGCTACCTTAACAATCGCAAGCAACAAGTTAAAGTAAATAAAACACTTAGCGATCATGCCTCCTCTAACTATGGGATTCCTCAGGGTAGCATATTAGGACCGTCTCTGTTCCTTTTATATGTCAACGACTTATGTAACATTAATATTCAGGGGAAAATAGTTAGTTTTGCCGATGACACTGTTTTACTGTTTAAAGCTGACACTTGGCTAGCTGTATACAAAAAAGCTGAAACGGGTATAAACATTGTAAAAACGTGGTTAGATACAAATACGCTCACATTGAACACCGAAAAAACTAAATATGTCACATCAAGCATAAATATAACAGGTCAACCTCATGATGATGCCTCTATTAGAATACACACATGTTTAAATTTCGATGAATCTTGTCAGTGTCCCTACATTGAGCGCACCACACAGATGAAGTACCTCGGCCTCACAATTGATCCATATCTCAGATGGAATATTCACACTCAAATAATTGCAAACAAAATAAGAAAAACCATGCACTTTTTCAGAACAATACGAAACTTTCTCGACCTACAACACTTGAAAATGATTTATTTTGCAGTCTGTCAATCCATTATTGAGTATGGTATCATAGCATGGGGAGGCGGTACTGCATCAGCACTAGACCCAATCATAAAGGCACAGAAAACTATTATAAAAATAATTCTTAGACTACCTCTACTTACAGACTCGAACTTAATCTTCAAGAGAATGAATGTGTTTGACGTTCGGCAGATATATGCAAAAACAATCCTCACTCATCTTTACACAAATATGCATAAATACAATGAAAAAAGATTAAATACTCGCTGTACTCGTAACAATTACAAAGATCTACTACAAATTCCCATAACTCATACTACTTTTGGTCAACGAAGTTTCATATACCTTGCAACAAGACTTTACAACATTCTTCCAATTAGTATAAAAAAATGTGATACACAAAAAAATTTCAAAAAAAACATAAAAATTTGGATAAAAAATAATGATAGAGCCTTTACCGGTGCACTTACCCAAATTCGAAATTAGTAATGAACCAATCCTGCTATTATTGTACCAATGTTATTTTTATTAATGCAACATATCTATTGTGTGATTATAATCTAATATAAGTGTAGGTATGTTTCACAGTATTATAAATTGATGTAAAATTACTGCCTCAACACAGGCAAAGCCTAGTGAGGCAGGCTACGTGATACCTAAATTTATAATTATAAATCTTTATTAATTAAGTACCTACTGTTTATATGCAAATTTTTATTTTCTTTTATTTACCTTTGTACTTAAGCAACACTTAAACTAGTATATGATGTACTTCTTTTTTGTAGTTATAAATCACAAAATTTTTGTTCAATAAAGATTATTATTATTATTATTATTATTAATAATTGGACAATTTGTAGAGCGCCGTTTTTGTGAAAAATCACCTCAAGGGCGTTTGTGCGGTATTCACGCACAAAAAACTTTACACAAACGGCCTTGGGAAAATTATTTTCCTCAGGGCGTATGTCAGCTTTAAGGATGCTGTGTGGAGGGTCTTTTTAGTTAAGTTAGGAGAGAAAGTTTTGGAAAGGAAAAGGGTGTGATGAGTGGGTAGGAACCTGGGGGGTCAGTATCTCCAGGAGTGTTCTGCTCGAGAGATCACAAGGTCTCCCTCAAGCAGTCTCTACCGATCCGGCCTGCCACGCAGCTGGTGGGCAAACGCATCTGCCGCCAAGACCCGGATAAACCTCACCAATACATGTTCCATAGATGTTCCCAGAGAGTCCTGCTGTAGCGCTCAAAGGGTCCCCCTCAATCAGTATCTTTGACAACGCCTGGACACATTGAACCCCAGATTCCCACCCATCCCTCCAACCTTTCCCTACCCAGAACTTTCCCTTCTTCCAGAACTTTAACTAAAACCACCCTCCGCACAGCACTTTCAAGGATGACATGGGCCCTGAGGGATTATTTTTCTTCAAGGTCTCCTGTGTGGATCTAACGTTAAAAAAGACGACAGCGCCGTCATTTTTCGCCAACTTATAAGTGTAGCACTGAATTATCATTGGTATACTTTGTAGGCTTCCACATCGCATGAATAGAAGGTTCGCGTTAGAGTTTGGGTTCGAGTCTCGGTCGCAATCTAATATTTTTCTTATTTAAATTAAATGAAAACAAATTACTTTATATATTAATCTCTTGTTTTTTAAACATGTCGATAATATAGATCATATTATAGTGGTATTATACAAATCAATTTGTTTTCATTTAACTTTTAGCGATATGGGTTATGTTTAGATATTTTATCCAGGGGGTTTGACAGTTTACAGGCCTTGCAACGTCTGTAAACTGGATGTGTGTGTTGTGGAGGTTTTCAATAATAACATTGAAACTTTGCGTTACAATAAGTTAGAACAGATTTAATAATTATCTCGCTTAGAGGAAATGCAGGTGGATGGAACGAACGTTGATACCGGAATAATTTTGCATTATCATGCACCAGTGATACCAGTGTGTAAAATCGGATTTGAATAATATTTTTAAGGCTGTTAGTTGCTCGGCTACAAACTAAAAATGACGCCACAAAGCGCATTTGCTAAGTTTGAAGAAGTAATATTTTTCCTATTGTAAGTTTGTTTTTTCATCTATTTCACAACTAAATACACAAAAGAACGACACAACTGAGAACACTTGACGAGGTCACGGGACCGTACACATAATGGGAAGAGAGGAAAAGAAAAACTACATATTATAAATCGTAGATAAATATCACAAAGCCACTTTTGTGGCTTCCTTATCTCATTAGACAATATTTACAGAATTTAAGATTGGTATTTTATAACTTAAATTGCCCAAGTCTTATTACAAACCATTATGTAGATAGGCACTTATA
Source organism: Limnephilus lunatus (assembly GCA_917563855.2). Taxonomy (NCBI): domain Eukaryota; kingdom Metazoa; phylum Arthropoda; class Insecta; order Trichoptera; family Limnephilidae; genus Limnephilus; species Limnephilus lunatus. The sequence continues at coordinate 1,733,709 of OU830593.1, read as the reverse complement.
ATTTGTAAAAGGTAGTTCTCATTGTCATGGAAAAATTATATAATTAGGTGATTAAAATATCATGACTACGGTTTCGTTCCGTCAATTGATTTATTTATGGAAATGAATGATTCTGTATGCAAGCATTGCATCTATTTGAGTAGGTACTGTGTTCGCATCAACTTTGACAGCGATGCCTGATACCAGATAATACAAATAAAAATCAGAACTTCTTAAAAATACAAACAATTCAATTTAAAAAAATAAAAACGAGTGTGCTTTAGTTAGACCACACGACTTAAGTAAAACTTCACTAACTTATAAAAGAACATATGACATTGGGGTGACATTGACATTGGGGTGATATATGACATTGGGGTAATATATGACCATGGGGTGACCTACAACCTTGGGGTGACCTACGACCTCGGGGTGACCTACGACTTTGGGGTGACCTACCGTCTTGGGGTGACCTACGACCTATGGCACTGTTATTCAACAAATGATTCCTTATGCTCGCACCTCTCCATAACGCTTTTCGTAACGCATTCACTAGCTTACTCCCCAAGTCAAGCGTGCGTAAAGGACCGACCGTTCGCCTCGCCCGATCACCGTTCGCATCGATTACCGTTCGCATCACACTTTTCAGCTTACCCCCAAGTCGAGTGTGCGTAAAGAAGTTTTACTTCAAAAACGCAAAAAATATAATTTCTTGTTAGAATTAGAAACAAGGTGTCGCGGTGGAACTATATGAATTATAATATAAACTTTGTTTGTGATTGTTATGTGTGCTCCTTCGCAGAGGTAAGTGATTGGTTAACCTTTTTCCTTGCATCACTGGATATTCCCGCACATATTATCACCAAATCCAGCAAACACCGTTTCGTTTCATTCTTATTATTTACATTTTCAAATTCATCTGTAATTCGTATGAAAAACATCATCGCACATTATTTCATAGTTAATATAATGTAAACCAGTTACGTTCCGTTTTATAAAGACTATTACTGAGCCATGAACTATGACGCTATGAATGCAAAGTCACAGTCACGATTTTATTTTCCGCAAATTAAGAATAATAATTTTACAAATTATCCTTTTATAAGAATCAAACATGGCGGCATATAATTATAGATTAAAGTTACTGTTATACGGTTTCAGTAATTATTTTACTATTAATACAATGTACCTGATAGCAAACTTCTAAAGGCATCGTAAAACAAGTGTCGTTGAAGTTTGACAAATCTTAATATATAAAAATGAATTTTTCTTTGTTTGTCGCTTATGCGTTCCTAAACTATTCAACAGATTGCGATGAAACTTTGGTGATTTATTGTATACGTGCCCGCGAAGGTTTCTATATATACTGGTGAGCTCTGGCTTTATGAAATTTGCATAACAATTTTACAATAGGTGGCACGCGAGTTGTTTGAAACATGTGTGTATTTCATATAGTTTAGTGGTAGGGAGGGAAGGAGGGAGAGGAAAAGGCAGGGAAGTTGTAAGAGGAACGGGAGTTTGGGTCCGGGGGTGACGCGGGAGAGTAGAAGACGGGGAAGGTGGAAGGGGAACGCAGGAAGAAAATGGAACGGGAATGGGAACGGGGACGCATGGGAAAGGACACGCAGGGAGAAACAATCTCTTTATTAAGTGGCATTGCAACGCGTGCCGGGAACTCGTTAGTAAGATAATAAAAATAAGAAACATATAAAATAGCGTTTTGGCGTATTTTTATCTTAATAATAATAATAATAATAAATTTATTTCAATACAATTAAACATATGTGGAAACTTTGACTAGCCAACTAGGAATGGATCCTGTTTTAGGCCAGTCAAATTGACAAATTTAGTTCATATCATAATTTATTTTTTACATTGTTTAAGTATATAACATATTATTTAAAGAAGGAAAAAATGTGTTACAATTGAATTCCTCATATAATCTTTAGATAAATACACAATTTTGTAATTATGAGAATAATCATAATAATAATATTCAGAAAACTGTTTCTGAAAAAATAAGAAAATATACAGATTTAGGAAATGAGATTAAAAGAATTTGGCATTCTCAGACTATAAAAATATTACCATTTGTTATTTCGGCTACTGGCATTATACCTAGCTCTCTCATTCAAAATTTAGGCGTATTAGATTTGTCGAAAAATTTATTCATAAAAATGCAAAAGTCGGTTATTTTAAATACATGTAGGATTACGAAAGATTTTTTAAATATTTATATTGAGGGATCAGTAGGATTTATCGGACCAGTTAGGATTTCATCAGAGCCGAACCCTCTGATATGAAAATATTTGGAGTCGGTGAAATATTTTCCCATTATGTTTCTGGTGGATTGACGTATTGTTATTGTATTGTTTTGTATTTATTATCTTATATAATGCACTTACATTGCGTGAATTTACTAGATATTCATTTGTGGAAAAGTGTGTGGAAGGGTTTAGTCTTTCATTTGGGAAAGATTCAACCCGGACATAAAATCTGGAGCACCGTAAATAAATTATCTATTTTGTCTTATAACGGATATTTCAAAGCACAACGGCTGAAAATAGTTGCATTGGCCTAGAAATTCAAAACATGAACTGACTGAAAAAGAAGTCATTTTGAAGTCAATCTCTTACCTTAAATTAAAGTCCTTCGCCGCGTCTGTCTGTCTGTTCGCGATAAATTCAAAAAATATTGAACGGATTTTCATGCGGTTTTCACCAATAGATAGAGTGATTTACGAGGAAGATTAAGGTATATAATTTGTCAAGGTTTTGTGTAAATTGGTTGAAATATAAAGGAGCATGTCTGTATGTGGTAGAAGGGTAGAAGTTATATTACTCTCCCTGACAACACAAAAAAATATTTGACACTCCAAATAATCTCAAAAATGTCTGGATAAAATCTATCTGACTCGCCTTGTTACACCCTGTATATTAATAATTCGGTATATTCTTGTGATGACCCTGTACAAATATAATTCGTGATTCTAATTTGAAATTGGAACATTCCATTCCGTGAATAAATAAACACGCCAATCTATAACAGAAACTTGGCCCTTCATAAATATATTATCGACGGAACTGTACATACATTATACATATAAATAGCTGGAACCTTGGAACCGTAGAATCGTAAAACTCTTGAATAATTTAATCAGACAGGCACAGCAAATAAAAAAATGGTAACGATCGCAACTGGGACTCGAACCCATGTCCTCTAATCTCACCGGCACTGGCACTCTACCAACTGAGCCATTACCATTTAATTAAATATTGTGATAAATACCTTGATAAGTTCTAGTCAAATATCGATGTAAAAACAAACCAATTATTTTTTTCAATGGTTTTTTGTTTAAGTACTTACCATAAAATAATATCTTATCGGAGTGATAATCACAGAAAGAAATTGTTTCTCCCAGCGTGTCCATTCCCACGCGTCCCCGTTCCCTTCCCGCATTCCCCTCGCCTGTGTACCCTCGTTCACCCCTGTCCCTCCCGGACACCCCCCCCACTCTAAACCTCCCTGCCGCTAAACTATATGAAATACCTACACACATATTTTGAAACAACACGAAATTATTTTCCTTAAAAATCGTTAAATTATTACGAAATTACTGTCCTAAAAAATCGATTATTGTCACTTAAAATAGCTTTAGCCATGATTAATGACCAGACTTGGAAAGCCAGATACAACCTGTAAGAATGGTTTTTGGTGGTACTCCTGCTTTCAAATTTGCAAGAGCGAGACGGCAGATGCATGGTATAAAAGGTGATGTTTGTTACTGCTCGCTCTCCTTTGATGAAGATTGATGTTGAGTCTGGGCAAAACATGCAATTTTAGTAGGGTTTTTAGATAACAATTTTTCCCTACCGATGAAATACAAGGCCTTTATGTCTAAAATAGCCAGGTAACATTTTAAAATACCCATATGAGGTAAAAATTGCAAGGCGCAAATGACGCCGTTCTATTTATAAAGAACATTAACTTTAAATTCAGTAAATTTAAATGATTCATCTCTTCAAGAAACATAAGAATCTAAGAAATGAAAAAAAAAATGCTCGCTCTCCTTTAACTCCTACAGTTCCTTTAGCAAGCACTTAGCTGTTCATTGTACACACATTCGTGTCCTAATTGTGCAAATGTATATCATACTCGTCCACGCGCGTTATCATTTTGAGAAACCAAGATCAGTAAAGATAATCATCATCCCCTACATCATAAAATAACATAACCCAACCTTCTTCTTCTCCTTTCCAAACCATTCAGCCTAACATACCCATGATGCAGGACGCCTTACTCTCACTGGAACCTGGAACCGGACACATTTGGAGCTGTTGTGCGATAATGACAAATTTATAATTTATGTAAAACTTACCTGAGTCAACCAAACTGCTACATAATGCAAGAAGTAGATCCACTTGTGAAAATTATTCGTTTCGTTGATTCCATCCGGCAATTTAGTCAAGAGATTACATTATGAACTTCATTAAATAAGCAAAATATAAAACACAGGTGGTTTGGAGGTCATTGTGGAATAAATTATGCCACAGTGTCCTTCTGAAAAATCAAGATCGAGAAAAAAGACAATAAAGGTATATTATTATGATATATTACTGTATATTATTATACATATAAATAATCAGCATGTACCAAAGTATTTCCACGTTTACGGAACGGCGACGGTATAAAAAGGCAATAAACATATGTTCTTTATCACAATAATGCTGCAGTTCTTTCTTGCACATTAAATAATGGTGAGACAAAAGATGAAACACACAATGCACGTATGTCGGATTCCTCCAAAGGAAAAAAAGTAGTACTTTGGAGGAAACAGACACAAGTACCTACATGGTGTGTGTCTCACCATAATTTAATGTACAAGAAAGAGCTGCATCATTATTGTGATAAGGAAAGTATGATTATTGCCTTTTTTGTACCGTCGCTTTTCGTAAACGTGAAAATATTAAAGACTACGATTTAAAGAAAGCCAGTGATGAAGTGTAAATTTTACTATGATACATCTATTTTTATTATGTAGTGAAAAATCCCCCACGGTCCTACGCATCGAACGGCACGATCCATGGGCCAGCTAGTAGCCAATTTCAGAGAAAGGCATGTGTTTGCGCGTGTGTTTACGTGAGTGCCACTAAAAGTTGATAGACTTCATTGTCATCGATAACTCTATCTGTCGAGTTTCGGTTCTATCCGATGTCGGGAAGTGGGTTGATTTCCACTTCCAAAATTGGCAAGTGGAATTCGAAAACGTAATCCAAGCAATTCTGGACTATAACTACATCATTTAAAATTGTATATATATATATACCTAGTCAGTCAGTGAAAATCCTTCTGTCTGACAATTTAAGCTTATTAATATCAATTAAAAGAGTGTTGTCGTTCAACAAAATTGATGGAATGCTTATATTAAAACTAAGAATAAGAATTTATTTTGTATTCTTTCAATAGCTTGTAAATTAATATTACTTATAGTGTGGGTTCCAGACAGGAGAATTGTACTCAAGTTGACTTCTAACAAAGGCGAAATATAACAGTTACCTACACTTAATATTGTTGAAATTTCTAGTTGACCTAGTTATAAATCATTGCATTTTTATTTTATTCAATTATTCATCGTGCCGTGTCTCCTTAGGGCGTCACTGACTATTTCAAAGTGATAAAATCATTTTTCCAACAACTCCCGAACATTGTCATCAGTCGTGGTCATCACTGTTATCAGTCATAGTGAAAATATATGAGCAATACGTTATATATATTATATTATCGGTTCTATAACGTATATAAGAGAGTAAAAATAAACCACAAGTAATTTATTGTCTGTGGAACTGAACAGACAAATCCTAGAAGTGTGGTCGCCAATTCACATCACGACCTTTCGACTCATGAGCCCCAAGACATGTCAGAAAAACTGATTATCTAAGAAGAAGTTCAACTTGTTTTTAAAGTGAAAACTTCTTTAGCACCGTTATGATTTGAAACACGATGAAACGAAAAAGCGACACTAAAAAGAGACAAACACATACATCTACAGGATTTAGCCTGGGAGAGAATGAGATAGAATAATCGGTCTCCTCTTTGTGCAGTGCTTCGTAGCCTATCGGTTTCCTCTTTGTGCAGTGCTTCATAGTCTCTCCATTCTTCTCTACTTTAGTTTTTTTTTTATGTTTCACTTCTACCGCGTGTGAACTGCACACAATATTTTTTTACGTGAAACCTCACAAGAGTCCCAGCTGCTCCCGTCTGGAGCCAATGAGACTATTGCATAAGTAATAGGGGTATGTTGTGAGGCTGAAGGTAGCGGGGAGGGGAAGGAGATGGGAAGTACCTGGCTATTCAGATCTGGTCACCAAACACGGCTAAAGCCATTTAAGCAACATTTCAATTCTGAATGGTGGTCTTACACCAGGGCGATACTTAGAGTATCTTTCACTGTGGAACGTGCCGCAAATATGCATATTATATTAAATGAATTAATTGTGAAATAACACAAATTGATTTTATATGCTATATTAAATGAATTAATTGTGAAATAACTCAAATTTATTTTAAAAATACAAGTGAGCAGTTCACACGCGGTAGACGAGAATCCTTCAGAAAACTACAGTAGACAAGAGTGGGGAGGCTGCGAAGCACCACACAAAGAGGTGACTGCTTATTCAATCTCATTTTGTCGCAAGCTAAATCCTATAGATATAGATGTATGTGTTTGTCTGTATGTGTTTGTTTCATCGAGTTTCAAATCACAACGATGCTGAAGAAGGATTGCGAGTCAAGATCCTTACCCCTTGACCCTAGAGACCGTCAAAACATGTTTGATAATTTTCACCCGAAGTAAGCGAAAATTGTGCCTGCTTCGTTTGTGGTATACGGAATTGTGGGTATACGGACGCAGAATGTCTGCTACGGTGTCGGTAGATATACGGCTTTCTCATTACAACTAAGTGGTACTGTCAATTATTATTGATTGTGAGTTGTGTGCCAAGTTTGCGGTCAGATTACATTAGCAAATATAATGCACACAGCAACAAGTATTATGCTATGTTTATATATTGCACACAAACCATGCAACACGTGTTTTTGATCATCTATATATAAAAGCGTTTATTATTTAAGAGCGTTTGTTGATCTCATTTCAGAGATTGTTTAACTTTAACATTTCAGGCTAATTTGTTCGCTTTTCGGAACAACTCTTATAGGTCTCATAGAAATGAGATAGTAGGAAATATGATCTAAACGGTGTTAGAAAGATAAAACACTACGCTTTGTATTAACATCTAAAAGTTAACCACAAAATAATTCAAATGATCAGCTTTATGAAACCAAAGTTTCCAAACGCAATTTAAAAAAATATATTGTGTGCTGATCACACGCGGTACAAGTGAAACCTTCAGAGAACTTAAGTAGACAAGAGTGGGGAGGCTACGAAGCACCGCACAAAGAGGAGACCGATTATTCTATCTCATTCTCTCGCAGGCTAAATCATAAAGATGTACGTGTTTGTCTATTTTTATCGTTTTTTTCGTTTTATCGCTTTTCAAATCACAACGGTGCTAAAAAAAATTTCATTTAAATAAATTATTATGAAACTTTGGGAATTTTTAAGTAATTATTTTTACAAGAAATAACGACAAAAAGTGAGTTGACGATAACGTTTGTAATACCTACATTTATTTACCTAACAAAATATGTGTTTTTTTCGTTATCAGTAATTTCGGTTAGAAAAAATGTGAAGTGAGCCATTTTTATGATTGCATATTGCATTAGAAATATATATATTTAAAAAATTATTTGTTTATTTCCAATAATCAAATTTTTAATTTTATTGCAAAGTGGAAATATTCTGACCTTCTGACAAAATAGACCCGAGTCCTGAGGAATCAAAGAAGTACTGTAATCTGGAATGGACTGCCACACGAGTTAAAGAATGATCACAGATTCAGCGGAATTTAGAGCTAAACATAAAACTCATCTTTTCAGACAGTCGTATAGGTACATAAGTTTAAAAAAACCTTTCACCTTCGCCTTCACGGCTCGCGACATGTTAATAACTAGTTGTGTAAAAATAAAGCAAATTCTTACAATTCTCCAGTCTTTCAAAATAAAAATTAACTCAACTTTGGCATTAATCTTCTTATAAATATAAATATAAATGTAAAACCAACAGTGATGAGGGTAGCAAAGGTAAAGTCATGCAATATCCAGTGTTTCAAATATTATGTCCTCCACGTGCAAAGTCGTATCTTCTCCAAGCATAAACTTTCTAATAAAGTGTGTTTATCGGAAGTGACCTGCCAGGTAAGTATGTTTCTGTATCTATTTGTAAATAATAAAATTAGATAGAGATTTCACAAAAAACGGCGCTCTACAAATTGTCCAATTATTATCCTTTATTCTACTGCTTGCTCTATTATTTTTATGCTAATTTATTGTGTTCTACTCTGCGTTCTTGTTTTTTCTGCTGTTTCCTTGTATTATTTTCTGCTATATTCATATATAAGGACTATATTCCTGTCTCACTATCTCTCGTCGGGACTATTGTACACGGCAAACTTTAAGACCGGCCTGAACATGGTATATTCCATTGTCGCGCAGTTGCTGACTTCACGTCCGTGAAGTGATTCATACGTCCGTCACTCCTGGTAACATTGACCTCCAAATCCTTACCCACCTCTCATACCCTTTTCCTTATTAGAACTTTATCTCCTTCCTTTTCTCAAAAGACCCTCCACATAGCATCCCCAAAGATGACATAGGCCCTGAGGGGAATTATTTTCCTCGGGGACTTTTATGTGGAGCTAATGTAAAAAAAATAACCCATTCCTTTCCCGAACTCCCCACATGATATTGATCGAAGCCCCGAGGGGAATTATTTTCTTCAGGGCCTTTGAAAGCCAAATGTATAATATCTGTACACTATACTAATAAATTGTGGATAGCAATTTTCCAACAATTTTTACAATTCTAAGAAATTCCAATTTTTTCAAAATTTCAAGATACCGAGAACTTTGATTATAAGATTTTAATATTATAAATGGGAAATCCAATTACAATGTTTACGTTAAAATTACTAAAATTCTTAGAAAACTAGACGAAAGTAGGACAAATGCAAAATGTAAATGCATGAAATTATTGTATTGTAGATAAGAGATTGCTGTTCTCACAATTTCTACAAAAATCAATGAAATTCCGAAAATATTTTTAAATTCTGTGAAATGATAAACAAAAATTATTGGTATGATCTTTTCCGATATGCAAATTTTTATTGCTTTATAAGTCTTATAATGAAAAAATATTGAAGTTATTGTTGATTTTATCGAGGATTTAGTGTTGATTCGAATAATTATGTTGATAGTTTATCGATATCGTTGATTGATTGCGTGAAATTTATAAAATGATATTAATGCAATAAAAAGGTTTACAAAAATGCATTGGCTTTATATTTCTTCTAGTATTCTAACGACATATTGGTTTATGCATCAATTTGGAAGGCGGGTATGGGTACCGAAGCCCCGGGAATCATTAATTGGATAACCAACACGCTAGATTTGGAGGTTTGTCCAGGTCTTGGAGGCCGATGCGTCTGCTCACCTGCTGCGTGGTAGACAAAATCTCATAGAGACTGGTTGAGGAGGTCTTTTATCCTCTCCAGCCAGAATCTCTCTACTTATCGCCTTGCACCGCAATTAGAGGGATGGATTCAAACTTCCGTCACTCATAGAAACACTGATCCCCAGGTTCCTACCCACCCGTCATATATATTTCCTTCCCAGAACTGCCTCTCCTTCCTTTCCTTAAACCCTCCACCTCCTCACCTTCCTTTCCTAAACACTGACCCCCAGACTCCTTATCCACTCCTCTTACCTAATTCCTTCCCAGAACTTTTTCTCCTTCCTTTCCTTAAACCCTCCACAAAGTATCCCTCACGATGACATAGGCCTCTAAAATTGTAGAAAAAGCGGTAAAACATAGTCTCTGTAATTTTTTCGAAGATAACAAAATATTATCGGACAATCAATACGGCTTTCGCAAAGGTAAAAGTGGTATGGTATTGTGGGATGGGGTGGTTGTGCTGAATCAATTATCAATCCAATTATTACAGTTCAAAAACTAATTTTGAGGATTATATTTAAATGCCAACCTACCCATCCCTCAAATGAACTCTTTGCTAAAATCAAGGTCTTAGATATTCGACAGTTATTTACTATGATAAGCATATGTTATATCTAATGAACATGAACTCATGACCAGAATAATTATATATGACTCATAAACTCACGATCAACCAACCGAAACTTTCCTACAATTTGCATAAAATGTAACTGCTGAATAGGTCTGAGAGACCTATTTGTAGCATAATAATTAATTCTATAGATAATCCCATATAAATAGGCGGCCAACTTTATTCAGTGGGCGATTGAGATGGTTTTGCTTCACCGTAGTTTAAAAAACGTCTGTCATCGCATAAAAATAAACTATTAGTCGATTCGACGAAGGTTGGTAATATAGAGTTAACTGGTTGACAATAATTATTGCACTGTCGATACTTATAATACAATTGAAATAAAATGGCAATTTAAATGCGGTGTGTAATAACAAATTATCATAATACATGGTTGTTTTTTACACACGAAGCAAATATAATACTAGTTGAAACAATAATCCAGATTTTTAGTTATTATTGTGACAGCGGCGAGTTGAGATTTCCGGTGCGCTCGACGCTCACCATGCCAATTATAGCATCGATGGGCAGACAAATACAAGGACTTTTTAACGAAATAAAAAACACGCAAAATTACATAATAACACAGCAAACAAACATGGACAGCTCCCGGTTAAACTTGTTAAAACAAATGTGGAAGACAACTCTAGTAAAAACATGACAAAAACGTGACAAATAATGTGGTGTTTGAAATTTTGACAGCGTCAAAATTGCAACAGCAATACGCAGAAAATCTAGGTTATGTGTTTGTTATTAAATTGAGTTATTTACCTTCGTGTTGCCGTGGAATATTTATCACAACACTCACAGTTTCACAAGTATTGTTTTAACTAATTTATAATTAATTAACTACTAATAAACACACCCAACTAAGACATCGCGACAATAAAGATCTCCCTTCGAAAACAAAACGCGAACTAAACTCGCGGCGCCGAACGAACCGGTGATGGCTGCGAATCGAAATGTATGACAGCAGAATTATTAAAAAATATCGTTCTGGCGGCTCAACATTCAACTCGAATGATTTTATTTGAATTTTTTTTAAATTCGAAAATTTATTTGAACGTTGTAATAAAGAATTTTTTTGATAAAGTTTCGAAATCACTGGCGTTTTTTTTGAAAAAAACATTACCTTACCGTAAAAGACATATTTTTGCATTCAGGGCAAAGGAAAATACTGCGTTCAATATTTCAGTTACTAGTATGAGTTCTGATGAGTTCGCAGCCATCGCCTCGAATGCAAAAAGTTATCTTTTACAATAATTAAGGTGAATCTTAAGATTGTTCTAAAAAAAGTATTCGTATTAAACGTGTCCAGTGATTTCAAAAGTTTAAGTACCATTTTTTTGTAAATATAGGTACATAAAAGTAGGTCACGGTTGTCAGACAAATTTTATTTTAAACTAGCAATTACCCGGCATGCGCTGCGATGCCACAAAGGAAAAAAAAGTGTTTTCATTCGGTTTATGAAGTGCTTTTTGATACACGCGAATATTTTTAGATTTTTCATCTGGTGCATACACGAATAAATCAGAAGGCTTTCCACTTACAACTGTCCGTGTGAGAAGCACGGATTATCCAAATTTAACCCCTGCTATCCCCTACATCTACTAAGTCTCCTTTGCATTCCCTCTCACTACCCCTCTCATTTTTCCACCCCTTCATATTCCCTCCCCAGCGGGTCCTTTCCCACTCCCGTTCCCTTCCCGTGACCTCTTCCCCTCCCACATTCTCCTCCACGTTCTCCGCCTCCAGCATTCCTCTTCCACCTTCTCTCACGAACCCTCCTCTTTCCTTCAATGTTATCATTCAAAAACTTCATGGGTAAACTTTATTTTTTGCCACGATATTTTTTGAAGTGAAACTTCTTTAGCCGGTTAGCGATTTGAAATTTGGATGATATGGAAGTGCGTTACTAAAATTTATTATATGACAGGTCCTCGGTTTTAATATAATGCGGAAAATTCACGACTCGGCGCGAGCCTCCGATAGCGCAGTAGGTAAGGCGCCTGACAAATCTCACCGGCCATAGAGATAGACATCCAGCGAACGGAGGTTCGAATCCTACGAAATCCAAAAAAATAAACATTTTTATTTTTGTGAAATCAGTATCCAATCTTCAAACCACTTTAAAATAAATAGGCAAAAGAAAAGAAAGCGACATCTAGCGACTTTCTTGTTTCACTTCTACCGCTTGTGAATTGCACACTCTGATTTTTTTTTAAATTAATGGGCGTTTTTCAACATCAATAAATCGTTTTTGGATCATTGTTCACATATTCACGCCTGTGAATCTGTGTCTCTTTTCTAATCTTACTCATTACGCTTACAGCGAGAATCAGCCTTGCATTCTTTGCAAATTCCCACATTTTTCACACGGTCATACAATATGGTTTTACAACACTATGCATAAGAGATCTCATTTCCACGATGTTCTTTTTTGTTGAATGTCACCGATTAGAACTCGCCTTTAAAATAGAACGAGACAGCTATAGAACCATTTCACCTTTCTTTAAAAGTCTATTAGTTTTAATGGCTGCTAAGTTATACCACCGACTAAGAAAAGCTTAGAAACCAGTATAAACCAAATCTTTATAGAAACTACTGAATTTTGCTCTTTTTACGAAGTGTCAACAATTCGTCACCTGCTTAAAAATTACTAATTGAACTGCCTGTCAAAAGCACTTGTCTCCTTGTCTGTCAAAGGGGTCTCCACACGGTACTGCCGCAGTACGTACTGCCGCAGAACTGTAGTCAAAAGCGCCAGCCGTATTGTTAAATGCCCGTGCCAGACATGTGTTCAAAGAAGTGTTCAAATAAGTGTTCACATGTGTGGCACGGGCATTTGACACTGTGTTCACTTATTTGAGCACTTAAGTGCGCTTTGCCGTTCCGTGTCGGTTTCTTTAGCGCACATCAAAGGGATCAAAGTCCAAATGTGTGTATGCCTGCCACACTGCGCGAAGCCCAGTAGCGCGAGCGTCGCCGTGGGGAGAAGACTTATTTATGGAGAAGACATTCTGCAAAATTACTGAAGTAACCTACATTACACAGAACAAGAGTTCTTAAATAAAAACGACTACAGGGAAAACATTATTCTATATTCAATTTGGGAGGCGGGAATGGGTACCGCCACCCCGGGAACCTTTATTGGATAACCAACACCTCTGCCATAGGTCACCCTAAGTGGTTCGCTACTTTTGGTGATTTAGCAGGGGTGCCCGGGTTCATGGGGTGAGGTTTGTCTAGGTCTTGGAGGCGGATGACCAGGATGCACTGAACCCCAGATTCCTACCCACCCCTTAAACCCCTTTCTTTCCCAGAACTTTTCTCTCCTTCCTTTCCTTAAAAAAACCTCGACACAGCATCCCCAAAGATGGCAAAGGCCTTGGGGGAAATTATTTTGCTCAGGGTCTCCTGTGTGGAGCTCATGTAAAAAAAATATATAGATGTATGTACGGTGACTTAAAATTTTCCTGATTTATTTTTGTAAGTGTTGTGCTAGCTGTTAAAATAAAAATCACCTATGCCTTATTCTATTACGATACATTTCACACATCCATTCACGTCTTCGTTTTGGCTGTTTTTGTTTATTTGTTTGCATGAGTAATAAATAATTACTAGCACATAAATAATATAAGCCAACTGAGTCGACCAAAACGTCGTCCATGTTTTATGTGAGGTCTATTTGAAAACTGTGAGCTCAAAGGAGTGATCAAATCTTTGAACACATATCTGGCAGTGACACACATAAGTGACCAAATGTGTGAGCACAGTCTTCAAATAAGTGCGCACTTATTTGAACTCGTGTCTGGCGCCGGCCTAAATAACAATACGGCTGGCGCTTTTAGACTTTTGACTACAGACGGCTGGCGCTTTTGACTACAGACCATACGATTTTTAGTCAGTTCATGGTCAGTTCTGCGGCAGTACCAGGCAGTACGTACTGCGGTAGTACCGTGTGGAGACCCCTTAAATCAAAAAATTAATTTTATTGTAAGTGGAAGATTTGAAATTACGTATTATGACTGGTTTAAATGATTTGTTTGCTCTTGATTGATCTAAAACTTAGGTAATGTATTAATGTATATTTTTCTGTATGAAATGAGGTAAATATCGTCATCGGATAAATAATAGCGTTTTCTGAGAAACTGAACAGGTGACTACCTATATAATTAATTAACCTTAGAAAGATGATCTTATTTTTTACCTGCTTAAAGATCATCATACGTCTTAGAGACGTACTGAAATTTAAAAGATAATATTTGACATATAATCATACTTACACAGTAGGTAGTTATATAATTAGTTTAGGGTTTTGTACTATAAAACCAAAATAATTATAAAAAATATATTGTAATTAAAAAAATAACTAAATTCTGTAAACCTCTTACCAATCAACTACTCAGAACATCCGCCTTGCACCGCATTGGGAGGAATGGATTTATACATCCCTCACTCATATTGACCTCCAGATTCCTACCCACCCCTCATACCTTTTCCCTTCCCAGAACTTCTTAACCGCCCTTTCTTAAAAAGACCCTCCACATAGCATCCCTAAAGATTGCATTGTTCCTGAGGTGAATTATTGTCCTCAGGGCCTTCTCTGTGGAGTTAATGTAAAAAAAAATCGTAACGTAATTTTCTTTTCTTCTTTTAAAAGGCAATGGTCGTGAGGAAAATATTTATTTTATAAATCCTTATAAATACCATGGACCGACATGATCACCAACACAGAAATTCTCAGGCGGGCTAGAGCAGATAGAGAACTGCTTACATTAATTATTAAAATCAATAAAATTTCATATCTGGGTTATATACTTCGAGGGGAGAAGTATCACTTGCTCCATAATATTGAAAGGCAAGATAGAGGGCCTGGTAGGAGACAAATGTCTTGGCTGTGAAATATACGAGAGTGGACCGGCATTAGAAGTGTGGAGGAGCTATTCCGGGCAGCGCAAGACAGAGAGACCTTTTCAAGAGTGATCGCCAACGTCGGGGGGACCTGATAAGGCACACAAAGAAGAAGAAGAAGAACGAAACAAAGAAATACCAAAGTAAAATTGTCAAATTGAATCGCGAGTCCAAATTTAAACTGAAATGATAAACCTACGCACCCAGTATATTTAGGCATTGGTAGGGTAAGAGAGGACTGCATGTGGGTGTTCCAAACCAGTTAGAAAAACTTTCAATACTCTCCGTTTCCACACATAAATTCACCATTTTATTGGATAACCAACGCCTCTGCCATAGATCACCCTAACAACCGTTGTTCCTAACTTTTCGATCGACCAATCTGAGTCTACCATCAGCTAACTAAGCGATTTGTAAGTATTTTAAAGGTAACGCTCGATTCACGTTGTTCCCAAGTATTTTATCGTTGAATATCTAAGTGCACTTAAGCCCCGCCCAAAATGGCATCAAAGTAAAAACTTTTGAGGTTAAATTAATACTGAAGAGTTAAATATTGTATTTATTATGAACACACATAATTTCTTTTAAATGATGTTATCCATAAACTTGCATTTTATATTTTTTAAACAAATGTCTAAAATATATTAAAAATAAGGTATCTGTTTGACCTTTGCCGCCGGCACGTCGGTACCACGTGACGTTAGAGCCAGTCTGTTAACACTTTTTATAACTTTGCTTTGCTCAGTCGGACTTCCACGGCTTCCTTATCCGTGTCCGGCTTCCTTAGATTAAGCGATGCTTGTGTGTTTTGGTAGGGCTTTTGGGAGTTTGCTTTGTAGGGTTGTTTGATAGGGTTGTTGGGAGTTTGTTTTATAGGGTTTTTGGGAATTTGTTTTGTAGGGTTGTTGTGAGTTTGTTTTGTATGGTTGTTTGAAAGGGTTGTTGGGATTTTGTTTTGTAGGGTTGTTGGGAGTATGTTTTGTAGGATTGTTGGGAGATTGTTTTGTAGGGTTGTTTGATAGGGTTGTTGGGAGTATGTTTTGTAGGTTTGTTGGGAGTTTGTTTTGTAGGGTTGTTTGATAGGTTGTTGGGAGTATGTTTTGTAGGGTTGTTTGGTAGGGTTATTGGGAGTATGTTTTGTAGGGTTGTATAGGGTTGGATAGGGTTGTTAGGAGTTTGTTTAGTAGGGTTGTTTGGTAGGGTTAGGAGTTTGTTTTGTAGGGTTGTTTGGTAGGGTTGTTGGGAGTTTATTTTGTAGGGTTGTTGGGAGTATGTTTTGTAGGGTTGTTTGATAGGGTTGTTACATTGACGTATGATGTCTAGACGTGCCCTGTGAAATGCAAAATGACGCAAGAAGCCAGCAAAAGCAGGCTCAAGGCCAATTTATGAAAAAGTGCCTGCATTGTTTTGCACCGTTCAGATCGCATAGTGCTTTGTGTTGTATCTTTTATCGGTCTAAAAGATCTACACTGAAACTAATTTGTGTGTCAGCCGTCCGGACCGAGTTAATTTTTTTAAAACACAAAAATATGCCACTTTTGAATATTGTACAAGGTACACGCCGCGGACTTTGTTTTTGAAAATGTAGTCTGCTATCTGACTACAACAAAAAAAATATACCTTACAGATCTCTTTTAGGCAGCGTTTTAATAAACGTAATAATGTTAAAGAGTTACTTTTGTTACCATCAAAGTTTCCTACGTCATCAAATCACCGCACTGCTTGTGACGTCACGATGGTTCGACTACTAATACATACAAGGAGGGCTAGTATCACAATTTTGAAGAGTTTTCAAACTTTTTTAAAGCGCGACCCGCTTTCAATAATAAAATAAATTATACTAATTCCATAAATTATAATTATTGTTACATAAATTCACCACCCACTGTTTTTTATGAATGATCAACCTTTTTAGTCGAAGTATTATTAATGTATCCATTATTATTATGTATTGGTGGGAGGGTATGTACAACATAACCTGGTTAACTTTGTTGTCGGTGGAGTCGCAAACCTACTTTACATATTGTAAAACAATATTTGTTTAATAAAACTATGAAAGTGGGTAAAAATAAAGTGCCGCAGGTGAAAATTTTATATCCGCAATGCCAAAACAATGAATGCTATCGATTTTTTTCATTTGGAAATTTTAAATTTTGGCGGTTTATTCAAAAACGGCAAAAATTGCCAGACAAAATTTTTATTACGTTCAAGGTCAAACCAATAAATGCAATCTTAGATTAGCGCGCTCCCTCTAACATTTTTTTTTTTTTTTTTTTTTAAGTTTTCTTTATTCATTAGATTTTTCATTACATACATTGGGGATTTTTCGACCACCATGCTAGGCACATGCCCGTGTTGTGGCGATCGAAGGGGAGATACGTACATTCGTATGTACGTATCTCCCCTTCCTCTTCTTTTTGAGGGCTTACTTCTGGGCTTTAAATAACCACTAATTTCAGTCATTTTTTTATTAATTATACGCAAAAAACCTAATGTTTTGAGTAGCTGATTCAAAACTTTAAAGAGAGCTTATAGTTTTTGGCTAATACCTTTTGCAAAACAGAATAGAAGCCTTTGAACATTTTTTTTTAGCAATTTTTTATATATTTTTTGTAGTCAGTCAGTGTTAATGATGAGCAACCAACTTGGGCAGCCCACGGTGCGTGGGCGGTAAAAAGGTGAATTTTTCGTAAATATTTTCAAGCAAACGATGAATGGATTTTTTTATTAAACTCATCAAGCTTACAGACCATCAGAAAAAAAAATTGCAGACGCATCCGTCGCCAAGACCTGGACAAACATCACTCCATTAACCGGGCACCCCTGTTTAGTCACCAAACGTAGCGAACCACTTGGGGTGACCTATGGCAGAGGCGTTGGTTATCCAATAAATGGTTCCCGAGGCGGCGGTACCCATACTGGCCTCCAAAATTAAATCGCTTTTCATAATAAAGTAAAGAAATATTTTTTTCCAATTAAATTTATGAATGTCTCTTGACCCACACTTTGAAAACCACTTTATGCGACACAACTTGTGGATATTATTCACGCGGCCAATCCGTGAACAACTATTGATGTATTAGTTCGACAAATTACACAATAGGATAACTTGGTGGTCAGTTGTATATTGCCGGGAACTCTGTATGCAAGACGGAGGAATTGGAAGGAGAGTTTTATTGCGAAATTACTGTTACTGGCGTTATTTTATTCAGATTCTTACTATGAGAGGGCTTGTCTAGGGCATACTTGGTCGAAGAGTTGTTAGGAGTTTGTTTTGCAGGGTTGTTAGGAGATTATTTGTAGGGTTGTTGGGAGTTTGTTTTGTAGGATTGTTTGGTAGGGTTGTTGGGAGTATGTTTTGTAAGGTGGTTGGGAGTTTGTTTGGTAAGGTTGTTGGGAGTAGGTTTTGTAGGTTTGTTGGGAGTTTATTTGGTAGGGTTGTTGGGAGTATGTTTTGTAGGGTTGTTGGGAGTTTATTTTGTAGGGTTGTTGGGAGTATGTTTTGTAGGGTTGTTTGGAGTATGTTTTGTAGGGTTGTTTGATAGGGTTGTTAAGTGTTTGTTATATAACTTTACTGCTGAAAATTCAGAGCTTCTTTGTCCAAAGGTAGAATTTCACGGTGTATTTGGTATGTCTGTTTGCTTGGCTCTGGTCTGGTTTTATGATTATTATTTTATAAAACCACTCGGACCCATAAGCTTGTATTCAAGCTACCTATAACATTACTAGATATATGTAATGCCGTATGGCTTATTAAATTAAAGTAAGTATCGATTTGAAATTAATAGTAGAAGAAGACCGGACACCTGATGAAGACATGGCACGATTAAGTTAATTAAATACTTGATTCGGGTCATGTCAAGAGTGAGAACAGTACCTATAGATGCGAATGAAGCCAAGATCCACTTAAGACAAGATAAACATGTATTAGTTGATGAATTAACAGAATTTGAAAACGACTTTCATAGAACTTGAATTTAACAATAAATTCATCAAATTTCATAGGTAAAATTCAATTTCTGTTATTATTTTATAGTACTTTGTAAATAACAGACTTGAATATTAATTTTAAAAGTTTATGTTATCATTGTTAAAATTCTGTCTAACAACCCGTCCTTAGTAATATTGTTGTAGGTAGTTATAAATCTTAATTGCAAGTCCCAAATAATAAATATTAGTTGTATTGTTAAGTTATAAGGATAGATTGTTTCACTGAATTTGAACAATTCATCAAATTTATATGATTGTTTTCAAATTCTGTGAAAGTTCTAATCAAATTCTGTTATTATATCATTTCAGACAAGTTATACTTCATAGAACTGAAATAATATCAAACTGTAATAGAACTTTCACAGAACCTGAAAATTAACTTCAAAACTTGAAAAATTGTAAAATTTCTGTTAACCACTCCGATAAATCGCGAATATGCACTTTTTACGTCTTAAACGACATGTCAGATTTACGAAAACCTGTTGTTATTTCCGCTTTACAATTAAAGCTCTATAAATGAAACATTTCCGAACTTAGCCGAATACTAAAAATCGTTTTTGAAAGGATATGAAATAAGCTTTCAAATTGTTATGTTACAAATAAATATTAACATTTGTAAACATTAAAATTTAGAATGCAAACATTAAAAAAATGAAAAAATGACTTCCGTGATGTTTTTATGTGAAAACGGTACTAAAATCACGGATTATATAAAAGACAATATTTATTCTATCTTATAAATGTATAATAAACAATTTGGTCACCTCGCTTTTTTATCATTTCATACAAGAATATTTAATAAAAAAATAACGATGTCGAACAGTGGATAGGCAATTTGGCGGTCTATCATGTATCTGACAGAAAAGATTTTTTTTATCTATTTCTGTGGACATCTTCAATAGTGATGGGTAGCTTGATTTATTATGGAGCTTCTCCTTTTTGTTTTAGGGATGTCACTAGAACAATAACGGAGTTATGACGATTTCTGTATAAACATACGCGTTGACGTGTAAACACGCTTATTGTACTTAACTGATGTCGGCATATTAACGTGTATATCTGCTTATGTTGCTGAGTGGTTAAATAAATTAATCCCGTGAAAACACCGCTATACAAATAATACAGTTATCATTAGAGTAATGCAGCAGTCTAATCTTTCTGCCCACCCTTGCAAAGAAACGGCGTGATGGTTCTTTAGGTAATAAAACAAATAAAACTCATTTAATTTTTTTAATATAAAAACTCCGAAACAACACTTTAATAAAAATACAAAATAATATCAGATACAGAAAAAAATCATTATTTACACAATACAACAAAAACTCCCCATACAAAAACCATAAATAATATAAATAAATTAAAAAGCACATCTAATCGCACTCAGTAACTCGTTTTTAAATGTCGACTTGAACAATTTGATAATAAGCCTTGCATAAATCATAAAATAATAATAAATAAAGCTGAAAATAGAACATGGCACAATAAACTTTAAAAAATAAACTGTAAAAAAAAATAATAATATGTGATGGACAAATAAGGTTTATGTTGATAGAACATTATTCACATGCATACTCTGTTTTCTGGTTGTTCATGAAAAATTAAATTATTGGTAAACTAGCAGACCCGGCAACACTTTGCTGTGGCTAACGAAACACAACGCCATCTACTGACAATGCCACTACCCAACCTTTATAACCAACGCCATCTGTTAATTTGCATACATATCAAATTCACACCGCCCGCTTGCACGCCCCCGCTCCCTTTATACATTTCAACCAATTTACACAAAACCTTGACAAATTATTTACCTAACTTTCCTCATGAATCACTATCTATTGGTGAAAACCGCATGAAAATCCGTTGCATATTTTAAAAGATCTAAGCGTACAGACAGCGGGAGCGATTTTGCTTTATACTATGTAAAGATAAATAAACATGAACATCAAATCAACCATCAGTGGCCATTTTGAATTGTTTAACATTTTGATGGTTTTCACAGCACGTTTCATCAAATTGAGATCAGCTGTCAAGCATTCGGGTCATGTTAACAGTCAGAATAGTATATGTATGGATGTGATTGAAGCAAAGAGTGTCAAGTTTAATAGAATTAATTATGCATTAAGACCCACTTTGTCATATTATAGAGCAAGAGCCCGTGATGATCAGACCTTCGTTATTTTATAAAGCCTGAAAGTTTCTTTGTGTATGTCCCTAATACAGGTAAAGACGATCCCCGACTACGAAGTTTGGATCACGGTGGCCTTGAAAGATAGCAGGTAGCAAAGGTATATAAAATTGCACCAGAATTTCAAGAGCATTTTGCTCACACTTTTACAAGGTCTGCTAGCGTTGAAATTTCGCACTATTTTACTTCCACCCGCTTGCAGATACGGAAGACTTTTAATGTGTCTGATAAGGTGAAGAAACCATTGAAACTGTCTGATAACTCAGAAAACATATGTTGATAGTTCCTCAAGTAATGTATATAAAATTCAGCTTTTATATTTAACGTAAGTACAATTATAATTAATTAATATAATATCTTTCAAAGCCCCCGTGATCCAAACTATAGACATACACAGAGAAACTTTCAGGTTTTATAAAATAACGAAGGTTTGATCATCATGGGCTCTTGGACTATTATACATGTCAAACATGGATTGGTTGATGTATTATTAACAGAACTTGAATATTGACTTTGAAATTTGGTGAATTGTTCAAATTCTTTAAACGAAACGTCCTTAACGCATCTAGTCTATTTGTTCAGTTTTCGGAATAACTCATACATGTCTCCCGTACCATCATGGTTATAAATATGATCTAAACAATGTTAGAAAGAGAAAATATTCAAATCTAAAAGTAAACCGCAAAATAATTCAAATGTACAACTTTATGAACCCAAAATTTCCGACCGGTTGATAGTTGAGATGTTGAAAGCTGGTTTCAATTTGATCAAAAGCTGAAATGGGCCGAGAATCAGCATTGAACGGGAACCTTATAGTGACAAAATTTAAATTGTTCTGATCGTTATTTGATGGAGATTGAAACACCATAAGCTAAATAGCGTATTGACAGTATTTATGATGATTTTTGACATCTCTATGATATGTGGGGCGGCCATCTTGGAAACTTCCCTCACATTCAATAGCATATTGATGGCCCTGAGCAGTTGGTAAGATTTGTTTTAACAGAAGTGTGAACAGAAAAAAGCAATCAAAATGTTCGTGATACGGTCTGTAAAAAATTGCGAAATATCATGCAACTATGTATGTTTATTTATATAGACATATTCACTAGAACGGACAACTTTACACTAATGACGGGTTGTTTAAAAAAATTTTTAACATTTCATCAAATATTTTAAGTTAATTTTCACATTCTGTGAAAGTTCTAATCAAGTTCTTCAATTTTATGAAGCAATCGGCCTATCATGATATAATAACAGAACTTGAATAGAACTTACACAGAATGTGAAAATTAACTTTAAATATTTAATGAAATCTTCAAATTTTTTTATACAACTTTTCCTAAATGCATTTGAGAAATTTAGTTTGAATGTGGGTAAGAAAAAACTTAACAAAAAGCTGAAGTACATTTGAATAGATTACTTATATCGTAATAAGTGTACAGGCTACAAATCACAATGTCTTAAGCATAGATAATAGAAAAAAGGGAGATATGGCATGAAACCGTTTAAACACAATTGCGATTCACCTTTATTTCTAACTACATACCAAATGCATAACTTTCATTGGCTCCGTTACTTTGTTAGTCCATGCAGTTTAGTCTTAGCTCGGTCAGACAGTCATCACGCTTCCATGCCTTATCTCCCTTTGTGTCTATGGTCTTACATGTCTAAATGTACATAATTTCAACACTTCAAAGAATTTCTAAACGAAATTTCACTTACATAAAATTTAAACAAAAACAAATAATAATAATAATATGTCGACAGCAGAGGTATAAAATAAATAATTTATAACTTAATTAATTTTACAAAAAAAAAAATTTTAATTCGTATTTTCATAACCTAAAATATTTTTCTTCTTCAATTGACATTTTTTTGCGAAGGAAAGCGTTACTTACCTCGTTCATACAATAAAAACATTTGAAGTTACTTTTAATTTCCAAACAGTAACAATAAAAAAAACTGACATTTTGAATGCGTTGCTTGCACATCATTTATTTCTTTGATAAATTTTTACCAACACGTGAATTAGACATTTATGTTATAAAAAAACATCACTCTCAAGAAATTCTTATAAAACTAAGAACATAAAATTCAATTTAAATATGTATAACAGAATAACGCCATTTTCTAATAAGAAAGTTTATAAATTATTATTATTGACTAAAAATGATGAAAAACAACACAAATAAATTGTAAATACATTTATTGAATTTTAATAGTACTTTGACCATTTTATGAACAATTTATGTAGAGAAATGATTTTAGATTTTCACGGCCAAAATTATTTTTCTTATTTAATTTTGGGATGTTATGCCGTGTTGCGAAGGAGGTAGCCCCAAAAATGAACAAGGAAATAAAAATTATTTAGAGATTACAAGACATAAATATATATCTATCACCAAAAACTGTACAGTAAAAATAATCACTATTACACACGCGTGGGATGCAAAATGGGGTGTTGCCAGATTTACATAATAGAGTTAGTTTTTTTATTAGTAGCAAATCTAAAATTGTATGTCTATACAATGATTGGGAAGTGATTTTTTTTATTGGCTGTAACAGTTTTATTCAGAAATCTCTTCCTTTGCATAGCTACCAGTTCATAATGGAGTTTTAATGCCAACCTTGGAAGTGAGATTTGGGACTGACAAAGGAAGGAATAAAATAAACTATGCACTAGAAATGAGATATGTCATCCTTAAAATTATCAAGAACGGGTTTGCAAATAATGATGCAAGGCTGATTTTTAAGTAAGCACGATGAACAAGGTTAAGAAAGGGACGCCTAAATGGTTTAGGTATAAAAAAAGAAGTCGTGGATGTCTCAGGAAGACAAATCAAGCATTTATGGGCAATGTTGATATAGGCAGGACAGAGTAATTTAATGTTCAATCCTCTCTGCCTACGCATGCAGAGAATTAGCGTGATGACTAGTTAGTTCAAAATGTGTTAATTAAAAATAAAAAATAAAACAGACATAAATACCGATTCATTCACAAATAAAAAATAAAATAATAATGTGATGTTATAAATGGTTTACTTTGCTCTTAAATTAATTAACTCTCAAAGCTTTGACTGTGTCATACGCAGAATATAAAAACAGAGATATCGGAGAGTTTGTTCAAATATAATATTGTTATTAACATTTTCATTAAAAAATAATTACTAAATTGACGATTACATACACTCTGATTGGTTCGGCCAGTTTCAGCTTTTGATCAGCATAAAAACACAGCCGTCTTGCTTGACAGCTGACAGCAATTCGACGGGGAGCGTCCAAATGTCCAAAATTAAAAATGGTGCTGAATGACGGCATATTCATGATTATCAAGTATAATGGAGTTCGAAACACTTCAACCCAACATAACGCATTAGTTTCTGATATTTGACAAGAACATTAGGTGGGAACCTGGCCCATTTGTCCACTCAGCTACTAAACGGTCTAGTTCGAAGCTTTGTTTACTTCTTTTGCTATGTTTTTATTTTTTTATTTATTTATTCAACGCCCAGAGGACTTTTACAGTAGTACAATTTGTTTATGACAGATGATTTTTAAACAGATAGAGAAATGATAAGAATAAAATTAGATAAAAATGCACACAAGTCACAAAAATACACCGATTTGATAAGTTTACAAAAATACATATATTTTTAGAAATAGTTTTGGAATAAGTTTTTTACAAGATTCACAAAATTCGCCAAGTTGATGTTGAATATGTCAACATCACTTAAGTGCTGATTTCCCATAGTGTGAAATCTTTGTATCGGAGAGTGGGAAATGTAGTTCCGCTTACGAATGCTGCAGTAGAATAGTGTATTTTGTCGTGTGGTTACTGTCGGTATTTGTAAGTTTATGAGTTGTAGGAGTTCGCAACAGTCGAATTTAGAGTTAAGTATTTTGAATAAAAATGTCAAGTCGGTTATTTTACGTCTATCTTCTAGTGTGTGTATTTTTAGAATATTTAGTAATAGATTATATTTTAAGTCTTCTAGTGGGATATTTAATTTAAAATTTATAAAACGCAGGAATTTTTTTTGTATTCGCTCAATATTATTAATGTGAATTTTGTAAGATGGAGACCAAACTACCGAGTTATACTCAATTTGGCTTCTAACTAGAGATACATATAATAGTTTAATGGCTTCTATGGAATTAAACTTTTTAGTTGTTCTTAAAACGAAGCCTAGTGTTTTCATACCTTTGTTCATAATTTGGTGGATATGATTGGCAAAACTTAGTTTAGTTCTAGATTATTTCACGCAAGGCCGCCAACACAGGTGCAGAACTAACTTACCCTATGCCCTTCAACAAGTTTAAGTACGAAATATCAATTAGCTTTAAAATATGTTTATAAGTACCTAAATGTAACATGAAATCTTTTTGGTCTTACATGAAACCTTAGGCCCTTCTTTCACAGGGATACGCAAATATCCGATAGTCGATGATTCAAGTATCTTAGCGACTATCGCCATATATCTGCGCGGAGATACCTACTCAGGCACAAGTCGCCGACATTTTGTAAACTCGTCCAGCCAGTCAAAGTCGTTAAAACTCACATAATTGAGACTTTAAATATGGCACAAAAGTCCCGACTGCTCCCAAGCATCTGGAGCCAGTGAGGCCATGGCAACCCCAATTGAGGCATGTTGCGAGGCTGAAAGTAGTGGGAAGAGGAAGGAGATGGGAAATACAAAGGTGAGGATTCAGATCTGGTCATAAAACACGGCTAAAGTCATTTCAAGTGACGCTTGTATCCTGAATAGTGGCCTTACAACAGGGTGATACTGAGAGAATCTCACACTATGGAACGTGCCGCAAAATTATTTTAAATGATTAAATTGTGAAATAACACAAATTAATCTAATAAAATTTTAACTCGCGACCTTCGGATTGCTAGTTGAGAGCCTTACTCGTCGACCACAGAAGCCGTCTTGTGTCAGAAGTTGTGTACCAATGTCAGACTTTAGATTAATGCTATAAATCAAACAGTCAATAAAAAATGACAGCTACACCAGTTGCGAATGAGACATTTCGAGAGGTGGTGGCAATGTGGGTTTTTGATTTCAGTAGCGAAGCGTACGGACTGCGCACAAGTAGTTTGCGACGTAAATACAAATTATCAAGGGCGTAGCGAGGTACGGGCAGGGGGGAGGCAGCTGCCCCCCCTAGAAGGGATGCTCACAAACCGTAAAGTAATATTACATCGGTAGTCTATTGCTTGTGAGAATCAATTTAATCTTTATTATTACCTTTTTAGTTTATAATTTTTTTGTGCATCGTGGAAAGTTAGGATAAATATTAGAAAAGCTTTTTTTTGTACCCGCATAACTTACGTATCTAACTAAAGATTGTACGTTTATTTGTATTTTACTTTTCCTTTTTTTATGTATTATTTTTACGTGCATTTGTAAAACTTCAACCATGTACGGTTCCAAATGTTTTCAAGCAGTTTAGGTATTTATAATTTATGACTTAATCCATAGAGGCCCTCGAACCCTTTCCTTAGAAATATGTATTCTCAAAGTAAAAAATGTGTCTTTAATTGTTTTATTATTGCTTCTTTTCTTATATTTTAAAATACGGTTAGGGCCCTGAGGGCCTCAGACACAGAATTGGGACTTATACTCAAGTTAGTCAGATAAAATTTTTGTTAGTTCTTCATTAACAAAATGCCCACATGAGCTAAAGGGCCATCCATAAATTACGTCACATGATTTTCGACCCCCCCCCCCCCTCTCCCTATCGTCACATTTGTGAGACCACTTTCTCCCCCCCTAGTATGACATCACATATTTTGCAATTTTACATCTAAAAATAGTCAAAAGAGTAGTTCAATTTTTTTCCTCCATACGCCTTGTCACACTCACCCTACCCCCCCCCCTCCCGTCTGCCCCCCCCCCTTAACAAAATCCTAGCTACGCCCTTGCAAATTATCATTATCGAACACTTGCACATTCCTGTGTAAAGAAGGGCGTTATATATTAATATGTTACCATATTGTTTTGTAACTGCACAACATAAAATAAAATAAATTACGACTGTATTTAAATATATTTAACACGTTCAAAACAATAGTGCGTATTAATTCTGGGAACGAAAGGATGTGGACCGTATAAAATATTTGAACAAACCGTCCGTTCCCCTAGTAAATCTCTGTATTTAATTTGTTTGGTGCTATTTTTTATCAGGTAGAGTTTTGAGGTCTTCGGGTATGAAGATGTTCCGTTCCGAGTGACTGCTCCTGTTCAGCTCATTTCTGAAGTAGTCGATAGTCCTCTTCAAACCGTCCTTTAGTGGTATCTGAAAAATAATTACGAATAGTAAAATATATATCGACGGTGGAAAGGAAGAAATAATCCATAACTGGAAAATAAAATGGCTTCAGGCCTCGACCGTATTATTCCAGACGGTCAAAATATTTCCGATTTGCAATAAGATACAAATAAATAAATACCTTACTTTTTTTCTAACTAAAATTACTGATAATGAAAAAAAAAACATATGCATATATTATTAGACAAAAGTATTATAAACGTTATTACAACCTTACTTTTTTGTCATTTCATGTAAAATAATTAATAAATTCCCAAAGTTTCATAAATTTATTTCAAAATGCGATTCGAAACTTTGGTTTCATAGAGGTGTTGTACATTTTACTTATTTTGTGGTTAGTTTTTGAATTTCAATATAAAGAGTGCTCTTTTCTCTTTCTAACATCGTTAATATCATATTTCTCACTATGATAGGAAGGGAGATACAACGGTTCCTATGAGACCTTTTTTTTAATACATGAATACCGCACAAGAGTCCCAACTGCTCCCGTCTGGAGCCAGTGAGACTATGGCAGTGATTGGGGTATATTGTGAGGCTGAAGGTAGTGGGGAGGGGAAGGAGACGGGGAAAAGGAAGGTGGGGAAGTGCCTGGCTATTTAGATCTGGTCACCAAACACGGCCAACGTTTCAATTCTGAATGGTGGTCTTACACTAAGGCGATTCGTCTATCTACAACTCATGTAGACCTATATGAGTTGTTCCCAAAAGCGTAGACTTTAAGGGTTAGGCGCCATACAGCTGTCTGTCAACTAGTAACGCACAATCCGCAATCCAATTCGTGCGGCCCGCATTTCAATTTCGTACGGCCTACATGGCTATAGAGAAAAATCAAAATGTTTGCGGTAATTGTTAACCCCTTCCCTGCGGAAAGCGCACCACTGCGACGCACCGTACATGCCCTGTACGCGGGCGGCGCGTCGGTGTGCCGCAAAGTTTCTCCAGCGTTATGTATACGAAACATACTTGAATATGGTAAAATGTATACTCCCAAAAATTCTCAAATTTTTACTCTTCTAATATCTTGCGATATTTATCCGTAATACGTATCCTAATCAACGATAAAGAGATTTGAAGGGCCTCTCATAAGCACTCATAAGATTCTCGAGCGGAGACACCCGCCGAGTAATACATTATTATATCGAATTATTGTTTGCTTTTTTCGTGGATGTGACATTTATCTGATTTATCATATTTAAAAATAAGTTTTTTTATAAATTATACTATAGATACTTTCAGACTGTGGTAGAAATATAAAATTTCGTCAGTGTTAGATTATTTTCAAACAAAAACAATTGATTAAGAGTGTTTTTAGTGGACAAAAAAGTGTAGTGATTTTATAACTTTTTAGGAAAAGTTGTACACTTTTGACTTTTTATCAATAATTGAAATTATTTTTATTGCCAACATACAAAATGTCGGGTCGTGGTCTTAATGAGGAAGAAATAATTGGTGCTAATTTAGAAATAGATTCAGATTTTGAACTTAGTGAAAGCGACGAAGATAACAATAGAGAAGTCCAGTCCAATTTTTTTTTTTTTTTTTATAAATAATGACCTTCTAACTTAAATAACTGCATTTTTTTTTTTTTTTTTAGAGTTAGTTTTAATAGTTAAAATAATTGTCAAAGTTTCAATTTTTCAAGGTCCCTCAAAAACCTGCCAAATTTAAGATGTATTTTGTGACGTCATCAACAGTTCCATTTCATGTTTTTTATGTTGGTCTCCTTGAATCTCACATAGATTTGCGCAGGCGCCGCCGGCCATCTTAACGCGTTGATTGGTCTATTTATGGTGTAGGGGCAATGGCAATATGGCGACGGCGAGATCAGAAGCTTCGCAAAAATGACATGATGAATTTTAATTGCAGTTTTATGTTTTTGAAGTTAATTTACGTTTAAATGATCAATTCACTGTGATATTAGTGTAATTCATCATAAGTACCAATGCTGCGTTACTTTTTTTTCAGTTTTAGTCCTTTAAATAGTGTTTTGTTGGTGTATTTCTGTTGTACGATAGGTTTAAGGTTACGTCTGAAATTTTTTTTTAATGACTTTTCCGCGTGAATTTAATAAAACTTCCATAAAAGTAATATTATTTAATAATGTTAAAGACTAATGCATGTGTAAATAAATACAAAATACAGAAATCAACACATTAAATTGCGTAACACCGAATCCAAGATGTCATATTTATAAAGTTATTTTTTCGGAATCATTAATTGTATGAACGAGATAAAAAGTGAAGTGACAGTTTTATTCCAAATTCATAAAGTAAGAGGACTGTATCTTTAAAATTTTTAATTTTCCTAAATTTTTCGACCATTTAATAGATTATGTTTACAGTCAGCTGTTTTTTTTAATTTTTTAATTTTGAAACTTAAGATACTGCAATTTTCAAACGCGATCGTATATGTCAGATACAAAAATCTAAAAGGCAATTCTATTTAGTTTCTATAAAGGTATATGCTTTTACGACATCTTCAAAGATAAGAAATATATAGAACATTCGTTTGTGTCATACCTAAATCCCCATACAAATGACGTACAGCATAAATAAACCTGTCATTACAGTGATTACCATCGTGACGTCACCACACAGCATACCAACCTGACGCTGTGTTTTAACGAGAATATTAAAAATGCACTTTTTAATATTTTTTTAAAAACTGTACGTTTAATAATTAAATAAAAGTTATATATTCAGAATCAGCGTTTATTGGTCTATATGAACATATTTTTTTAAAGCCATAATATTTTTCACTGGAGTTCCTTATTACGAAGCTGCAGTTGTTTTCATTAAACAACCCTTTTTAAGTGTATATCAATATTTCATGCAACCAGCCAGTCGAGACATCGCACCACAGTTGAAGAGCTCTACTCCGGCATGCTGACATGCTTATCAAGTTGTCCTTGAAATATTAATATGGCGGCCTGAGCCAAACGTAGAGTGCCATTGATGGTCGAAATGTTTATTTACACTTGAAAAAATACTTCAAGACATAAGTGATTTTTTTTTAAAACAAATATTAAAATCAATGCGTGATTATTGTTTAAAGCCATAAATTAGATTAAAGATAAACAGCCTCGCATGTGAACGAAGTGATACATATTTTTGACGCGTAGAAAAGGTTAAACACCTGAATTTTTATAGATTTTTAAAAATTCACACTGCATATCCTAAACAGAGCCAAATTTGAAGAACCGGTTTGCAGAACATGAAATTTTAAAAAAATCCCCGTAAATGTGATATTTTTAATTAAATGAAGACAATATTAGCAAAACTCAATCGAAAATCTAGAAACAGAAAAATCAGAAAAAAATATTGGCACCTCTGGGACTCGGACCCAGGACCTTTCGCTTTCCAGGCAAATGTGCTGACC
The DNA here is from genome assembly GCA_917563855.2 of Limnephilus lunatus. Lineage (NCBI taxonomy): Eukaryota > Metazoa > Arthropoda > Insecta > Trichoptera > Limnephilidae > Limnephilus > Limnephilus lunatus. The sequence continues at coordinate 1,702,687 of OU830593.1, read as the reverse complement.
ACTGCGCCAAGATATCTTTAATTCCCTTACCCCTCAACAAAAACAATAATTTTAGAGAAGTATTGCATATTTCTTGGTACAAAAGTCATTTTAGTTGTAGGTTTGTGGAATGTATGTTGTAATGAGGAAATACATACAAGTGTTGTATGAAATAAATACTAAAATGTCGGTAGGTGCGGTTTGAAACCCATCAAATTTATAACCCATTTTATAGAATGTTTTACCTAAAGTTCCAGTGTATAGGTACATGTTTAACATAGAAAGAATGAATTAGTCTTTATTAGTTACCTTGGGCTCCCATCCGAGGAAAGTCTTGGCTCTGGTGATGTCTGGTCTCCGTCGCTGAGGGTCGTCTTCCACAGCAGCCATTTGCGACACGGTGCTCTTGCAGCCCTCCACCAGGTCTCGTATTATCAGAGCAAATTCTGCAAAATAATTCAAAACTTATGAATACCGTAAAAAAGATAAGAGAGGTAAGATGATAATTAACATATTGACAGACACTTGCAAATAGATATTCGTGATATTTATTTATTTTTCATGAAGTCCATAAAACGGTAACACCAATATATCACAGAGAAGATTACAAATTAAAAAGGTTTGGGGTCAGTTTTACTATTTGTGACATGCGTCAAAATACAGTTGCTGAATTGTCTGTAAATGACGTTGAAAATGTCGATGGCCAATGCAGAATCGTTATGCAGTTGAGTCGCTCTGTTGATTGTAGCGTTCTGATAGGCAGAAATCTTCGCTTTCGGGATATAAAAAAGTGCATGGAATCTCCCACGAGTATACTAATTAGGGACATATTAAGTTAATCTCTTTCAACATAGGTGTATTAATTATATTTACTTCTTCAAACTTTACAAATACACTTTGTGGCATCATTTTTAATTAAATGATAACAAATAACTTTGATTGAGTACAGTTCCAAGAAACGTTTACCTAAAATATATATTTAACTAGGATATCTTTCCATGAACAATTTTTTGTCATTTTTTAATTGGTAATGTTTTAACATCCACGGTCGTTTATCAATTGAATAAAATTTTCACAACGTTTTTATTAAGGCTGATAATGTTTTCTGCCTGTACCTTCGATGGTGTGTTCCACAGGATTGCCAATATTGACAGGCTGAGTGTAGTTGGATCCCATCAGTAAAACCAGCCCATCTACCAGATCAGATACGTACTGGAAAGATCTTGTCTGCTTCCCGTTGCCGTAAATCTGAAATTATTGTTACAATTTATATTTTTTTTACTATAATATATTGTCAAGCCCCTACTACTAATAAAGTAGTATAATTTGTACAAATCTATTACAAATATATTAGCAGTATTTTATCATAACTTTAATAAAAGTAATTGTTGTTACTCCGGGTTGTCTCACAACTCTTTAAATAAATAAAAATAAAAACTCTGGGGTCGACAAAACACTTTGTACTTTTATTTAGTAATAGATTATAAAGAAGTGTTGACGAAACTGTATTTATCTCCCTCTAACATATGTTTCCTCATTCCTCCACCCGTCCTATTATCCAATAACCTGTCCCTCTCCTGACAGTGTGTAGCCAAATTACCTACGTGTGTGATACATACAACAATAAATTATTGTACAACCAGTCTCTAAAAGAAGCGTATGCAATGATTAGCCAAAGTGATCTCTCAGTGCATTTAAAATTCAAACAAATATTTTTATAGATATGTACATTGTATTTAGATTATCTTTAAAAAAGCTATTGTTGATTGAAAAATAATTGACGTACGGTAATGGTGAAATTCTGCAACGCCTGCATGACAAAGTTGGACACGACCCGGCCGTCTCCGGCATGCATGCGCGGCCCGTAGGTGTTGAAGATGCGCGCCACGCGCACGTTGACGTGCTCCTGTTTGGCGTACGCATATGCCAATGTCTCCGACACACGTTTTCCCTCATCGTAGCATGCACGTGGACCTGGAATTACCATAATGAATCATTAAAAATAACAGAAGAGTATTTATGAGACGATGTATGAATGTGGATGAAGCAAGGAGTGTATAACAAGACAGAGTTGTGTGGCGGTCCATACTCTCTGCTCCCTGTGTAGAAACAGTGTGATGGTTAGTGAGTCAAGAACTGTACCTTATTGTTGTCAGAAGTCAGATTGAACACAATTCCTTGATATGGTCACCCTTTTTACAAAAAAATTCTAAAACTGGTATCATCTATATGTAATTTTAAATGGAGACTTTACAGTTTTAAAATTTTTTGTATTCCTACAAAACCTATAAACACGTACTGTAACATCAATAAAAAATAAACTAAAGTAAGGGGTTACAAAGGCACTCCTCACGGTAACCCAAGTTTTGTGTTTCATCTTGGCATGCCGAAGGTTAAAAGTGGTCAAAGCGAATTTCTGCAATACAAACTTTGGACTCTAACCGATAAATTATATTATTTATAACTGACAATGGTGCGATTAATTAGATTTAAATGGCAGAAGGATTATTACTGATTTAGTATTAATTTTTTAATTTGTAAACTCATTATTGACTGTTCAGATTTGTTATTTTAACCTTTTAAATGCCAGTAGGTAGAAGTGTAGCTGTGCACAGCAGGCCGTGAACTTTTAATCAAAATAAATCATTTTTAAATCTTATTTAAAAAAAAAATTAAAAAACCAAAATCAAAAAAAAAATAAAAAATTTAAAATCATCCCAATAGATCTCTCTGTGTGTTCCATATTTTAAATTAATAAAAAATGGGACATATGTATGATACAGAGGCTCAAAAAGAGCGAGAATACTCGCTTTTTTTCTATGGCCGGCCTGCTGGGCACGGCCAAGAATGCGAGATATCTCGCTCTTGGCACAGAAGCGGTTAATTTAACTTGCACTTGCTCATGCTCGTACGAGTAAATATTACATAACTCTACACTTTACACAATCAATAGGGGATAGATTTTTTTACTAAGATTACGAAAATGTGAGTAAAAATTTTTAGAAATGTACTTAGTTTTTTTTTTAAAATAAATAAATCATTATTTGGGCTCGTGACATCACTACATGAAAATGCCCCGTCTCCGATAATGTTCTATTAATTTTGTAAAATTCTTTTAATTTGACATTTAACACTCACTAGATTTATTGTTTGTTCTCTGCAAACTTATCATTTGGTTTGACGTTTTGACAGATGTTACGAAGAGAACCCCCTTACATTTTATGCCTTCTGTTTTAGAAGTGTAATGGTAATAGTGCTGATTTTAACAAAATCTAATTTTATAATATTGGTGCTTTAGATTTATGTCCGGGTTAAATCTTCCCCAAAGGAAAGACTAAACCCTTTCACACACTTTTCCACAATTTTTTATCTACTCAATCCACGCTATATAAGTGCACTATATAAGTATAATAAATACAAAATAATACAAGAACAATGCATCAATCAACCAGAGGCCAAATGGGAAAATAATTCACCGACTCCAGATAATTTCATATCTGAGGGTTCGGCTCGGTAGAACTCCTAACAGGATCGATAAATCCTATTGATCCCTCAATATAAATATTAAAAAATCTTTAGTAATCCTACATGTATTAAAAATGACTGATTTTAGCATTTATGTATATGTATAAATTCTTTGACAAATCTAATAATCCTAAATTTTGAATGAGAGAGCTAGGTATGACCTATGCAGGGGTGTTTGTTATCCAATATTAGGTTGCCGATGCAGTGTTACCCATACCTTCCTCCCAGATTGAAATGTAATCAGTAAATAATAAAGTGATTTTACCAATAGGATTGACGTGCCCCCAATAAGTTTCTGGCTGCGGGTGCACCGTTGGGTCCCCGTAAACCTCGGAGGTGCTCGCTATGAGGACTTTGGCTCCCACTCGCTTCGCCAGGCCTTCAAAAAAAATAAACAATATTATAAATAAAATGATGGTGCAGCAAAAACATATTATCATGAAGATGACCTTATGTTGGTTTCTCCAACATATTTGTAATCTTATTATGAAGATGACATTATGTTGGTGTGCATATTATTATGAAGATGACATTATATTTGTGTATATTACCATGAAGATGACATTATGTTGGTGTGCATATTATCATGAAGATGACATTATGTTGGTGTATATTACCATGAAGATGACATTATGTTGGTGTGTATATTACCATGAAGATGACATTGTTGGTTTCTCCAACATATTTTTCATATTATCATGAAGATGACTTTAGGTTGGTGTGCATATTATCATGAAGATGACATTGTTAGTTTCTCCAACATATTTTTTCATATTATCATGAAGATGACATTATGTTGGTTTCTCTAGAGTCGAAGACACATTCATTATCTACACATTTGTAACAATTAAATTTACTTATTTTTTATTCTCATTCTATTGCCTTTGTCATTTTGGTTACTATGCCGTGTTATGCATCCCCCTTTTTTAGGCAACGTTTCAAAATGCATTGTGCATCTCAAAACATATTATATAACTTCTTTTTGTCCATTTTGGCTGTTACATAATTTTAATACATAAAAATCATGGAACTATGATCGTAAGGAAGCGACATAAAAATTTCGGAGCGTGTTAAACGACCAAAACCAATGTAGCTCTCACCATTTTTCACCAGCGTGAGGAGGGGATAGAGACGGGGTTAGCGGTCAGCGAGCGGGGGGAAGGCGTGCACTCTAGAGAAAAGGACCGAAATGTTAAGAATGGGCTTAACAAAGACACAAAATATAATAGCCCAAAAAATCAAAATGTAAGTCATTTTCATTTATAATGTGAAAAGATTTGGATGGGGAGTCCTGTAGCGACGCGCTACTATCATTCGGACTAGGACCTTCGAGATTTCTAGTCCGCACCGAGCATATTACAGCCTAGAAGCTTTGAGAAAGCGCATGTCTTGTAGAGCCGCCAGGAGAGTTCTAGAAGTTGCAGGTAGACTAATGCGATTTCGTCGCGAGTCTCAAAGCTTCTTGACTGTAGAGCGCAGGTGCATACTAGAGATTTCAAAAGCTTTAGGTTATGCTGCGTTTGGCTCGTCGCAACAGATTGCTTGACATGAAGAATGATGGTTTTCAATAATAAGGGAGGAACCCACAGATATAAAGTGAAGATGTGTTTGTTACCCAGCATATTGATAGTTCCAACGGTGTTAGTTTTGATTGTCTTGACCGGGTTGTACATGTAGTGCGGAGGAGATGCGGGACTAGCCAAATGATAAATTTCATCAACCTGAAAACAGAAAACTTAAAATTGATTTATGTAGCAAATTAATTAATTTTACGATTAAGAAATTAGATTTATCTGTACAGGTAAGATCCTTCTTCCACAGGGATTCTTGACAATTCAAGTATCTTAGCGACTGCGTAAAAGACTTTAATAACAACTATAATACAATATAGTCTGTCAATTAAGAGTAGAAAATATTAAAAGTGGAACTACAAATTTTGTAGGCTGGTAAACTGTCGAATATTCTTTTAACCCATCTGCTTGTTTAGGAATAAATACATACATCCCAAAACATGTAATTGCGTTATACTTTCATAAGACCAAAAACATCGCAGAGCGACCTTACATTTCGCTCTCTCGCTCTATCTCTCCTCTCATGCAAACATATGTATTTTTCTTTTAACCAGAAAGAGAACAAAATAATGCTTATTATTATGCAGTGCCGTTCCTTATCCAGAATATTCCTTAGTGAGAGAGATGACATCTCTGTTTCTATCCGATTTCGGTCTTTCTTCTCCTTTTACCTTCTTGAAATATTCAAATTTCGCGCGATTTTTTGTTCCTTGGTGATCGCAAATCACTGCTACCAACAGTTAGGCGCTCGCTAGCGTCTGACGCGACGCCATCTTCTTCAATTGGCGTCTAATTTCTATCGCGAACGGTCGTCTAGTTACAATATTGCGATATAAACCAGAAACTAGATTTCTTCTCCAAAATTATTACGAAAATCATTACGCAATGTCAGAAAATAATGTATCTCCCGAAGCGGTTGAGATTTCCGCGTCCGCGAGTGTAAACCGTGACGAAATACGTAAAACGAAACGAAAGAATTTGTGTTCCGACTGTTCCTCTAATGAATCCGTTTGTGACAATAAACGAAAAAGACGAAGGCGACGCCGACGCTCACCAAGTTCTGACAGCTCTACTTCCATGAGTTTTTCAAGAAGGGCTTCACGCTCCAGAAGGCGAGGAATGGCCCGTTCTATTAAGAAATTAACTGAACAAGTAGGCAGACTACAAAATTTTATTCTGCAAGCACCGAGGTCAAGATTCGCAGAGAATGTAGCCTCAGATAATATGTCCATCGCAGAGACGGAGAAAGAGTGCTCAACAGTATCCGGGCGTAATACTTGTGTTTTTCAAATGCCGAGTCCCACCATTTCTCTTAAAGAACTCTTAATGACTGCTCCTCCTCAAGACAGACTTGAAGTGTTGGAGCGTCTTCAACGATTTAATCAGAAAGATTGGACCAATGTGAGATATAACAAGGTCATTAAGGAACACCTTGCCGATCCGGGCTTTAAGGAGCTTGAGGTGAACTGTGAGTTGCAACCTTACGATTCTGGGTCTCCTCAACAGGTCGCTATTGAAAGATCTTTCGCGGCAATAACACATGCAGCTCTCAAACACAGGGAACAACTGCAGCAGTCTCTGCAGAAATTGGTCGAATGGGGATTTGAAGTACAGGATGTCTCTCCAGAAACCCTGTACGAGAAAGTTAATGAGCTGTTTGGAGGTCAGAACGACTTACAAAAATGCTCCGATGACCTGCTGCAAATAACATGCGGAAAACGGGCAGAGATAATTGAATTTAGAAGGGACAGGATTCTCAATTCCTGTAAACAGAAATCAGACAAGAAAGTTCTTATGCAGATCCCTCCGACTTCCTCTCATCTCTTCAATGAGGAAGCCCTCTCTACCCAATTGCAGAAATTGGGAGGAGTAAAGAATTGTTTTAGGCCCTTCTCACAAGTCATCACTACCGGTCCACCAAAGGAGGGGTCTGATACTAAAAAGGCTTCTAAGCCCGTTCAATACTTTCGGGCCCGAGATTCCTTTCCGACTCGAGATTTTATTCCATCTCGAGAATTTTTTCCATCCCGAGAATCCTTTCGCCCGAGGGGGGCAGACCCCCAAAGGTATCCCCAGCCCTCCACCTCTGGTATTAAAAGGGGGGGAAAGGAGAGTAACAAGCGACCGGTGCGAGGGCAGACCTCTAACCGACGCTATTACAGGGGTGCATGACTGGAGGCCATTAAAGTTTCAAGCGGGGCAATTCCTGAATTTCAAAAACAAATGGGCAGCTCTAAATGCTCCCAAAGTTGTTCAAAAAATCATAGGGGGATACAGAATCCCCTTCTTTACAAAGCCCCTATTATTACGCCCAACTGCCTTAACTTTTTTTTATTTTTTTTTTTTATTTATTTATTTAATACACTTTACAAATACAAGACAAAAAGTCCCGATAAACTACTTTTTAGCAGTTTGTCTAACGGGTTCTTTACGTTAAAGATCTTATAATAGTGATTTAATAGTTACATTTTTACAATTATATAAAATAAAATTTAGTTTTTTACAGAAATATAGACAAAAATAAATTTTTGAAAACATAAATAACATTTTTAAAGTCTTTAGAATAATGTCATTGTAAGCTAATACAAATTAATTCTTTCCATAAGCCAAATCTTCAGTAAATTCATCAATTGTTTGTTTTGGGCACAGTTTTTAATTTCAGCAGGTAACATATTTAAACAACTCGGAATCATGTAATTTAACGTTCTTTGTCCATATTTATTTGTATGCTTAGGTACAATTAGCCCTTCATTAAAGTTAAAACGAGTATTATGGTTGTGTTCCAGCCTGTTAATATATAAAGGATTATTTATGTGCTGAAATATAATTTTGTACCACAGAATTGCTCTCACTGAAAGAACTTTGAGACTCTGATAAAAGTATGGAATATTATGCCTTTCTTTGTATAAATTTTTTTCAGCTAATAATTTAACCAAAGATTTGTGACAAATACAACCCCAGCAATGACAAAAGAAATAGAAATTCTCAAAAAACTGAATATATTGGAACCGGCAGTCAACAACTCCGGTTTTCTCTCCCAAATGTTCCTGGTTCGAAAAGGGGACGGAAGCAACAGACCTATTCTCAACCTGAAAGGTCTCAATCACTTTGTGTCGGTAAGAAAATTTTCTTTAATGTCGCATCAGAAAGTTCCCAAGTTTCTCCAACCACAAGACTGGATGACAAAAATAGACATATCTCACGCATATTTTCACATCCCAGTCGCAGAGTCTCATCGTCGTTTTTTGAGGATTGTGTACAAAGGAGAGCTTTTGCAAATGACATGCCTTCCCCAGGGCTTGAGCAGTGCTCCACAAGCCTTTGCCAAGGTGACCAATTGGGTTGCGGAGACCCTACGTCGTCAAAATGTGAGGACCATTGTATACTTGGACGATTTCCTTCTGGCCCACCAGGACAGGGAAATTCTGAAGGTCCAAACAAATCTATTTCTGAATCTACTAAGAGACCTCGGTTTGACTGTCAATTTGAAAAAATGCGTCAGCGAGCCGGTACAAACAGTGGAGTATCTGGGTGTAATGTGGGACACGCAACGCGGTCGGAAGTCACTGAACAGGAGAAAGTGCGAAGACCTTCAACAATCCCTTCAAAGGCTTCAGAAAAAGAAGAAGTGGAATGTGAAGGAGGCCCACAGAGTTCTGGGAAAACTAAATTTTGCATCATTCGTCACTCCAAGAGGTCGTCTTCATTGCCGAAGGATGCAACTACAAATGCACTCCATGATGAAACTTCCCATACGAACAACGAGAATTATCATAAAGGAACCCGTAATGAAAGACATATCATGGTAGGCACAGAATGTAAAGGTCTTTATGCCACTACACGTCCCCGCTGCCTCTCATTTCCTCTCGACCGATGAAGCAGATCATGGCTGGGGCGCTCAAGTGGACGATATTCCGATTGCGGGAAATTGGACCAGGGAACAGCAGAATTGGCACAGCAACTTGAAAGAGATGTTTGCCATACTAAATACCTTGAAATACCAGAACAAATGTTTGAGGAGTTCTACCGTTCTAATACAGTCAGACAACAGAACAGTCCTCGCTTATTTGAGGAACGAAGGAGGGACGAGATCCTTGAGTCTACTTCATCTGACCTTTCAGATTCTGTCTCTAGTAGACAAATACAATATAAACCTGCAAGTTCACTACCTACCAGGGCGGTACAACGGTCTTGCGGACCATTTGTCCCGAGGAACCCGTCTACCGGAGTGGCACCTTCTACCTCCCGCAACAGAACAGATATTTCACAAATGGGGCAGACCCACTGTGGACCTGTTTGCCTCTCACACAGCTCATGTTGTGGACAAATATGTATCCATAGACAGGAAAGACAGCGCGGCATTATTTCACAATGCTTTCAGCAGACCTTGGCACTTTCCTCTGGCATGGGTGTTTCCGCTTCCTTGTCTAATTCCCCGAGTGCTTGCTCATCTGAACAAATCCACAGGAATTTATCTGCTAGTAGCTCCCAAATGGACGAAAGTATTTTGGCTACCAGACTTGAAACAGAGAGCCTTGTGCCTACCTCAGGAGATCAAGAATCTACAAGAGATACTGATAGATACCACCACAGGCTCCCATCCCCAGCAAATACTTCAACTAGAACTGCAAGTGTGGAAAATTGGGGCTGGGATGATGCATTGCAAGGATGGTCTGATAGAGAAAGAGAGATTTTAAAATCCAGCTGGCGAACTTCAACACAAGCTTCTTATAAAGCAGCGTGGATTAGATGGCGTGAATGGTGTTCATCCAACCATGTTAATTTCAAAGATCCAATGGGAGCCCAGTTGGCAAAGTTTCTAGCGCATCTCAAAATATCGCTGAATTTAGCTCCTAGCACTATAGCTTTGCATAAATCGGCTATTTCAACTTTATGCAATCCAAATAATGAAAATAGACTAAGTAACCATCTTGTGGTGAAGCAAGTAATGAAGGGAATAGTAAACAGCTCGATTAAAGTGCAACGGGATACAATATGGGACCCGAGACAGATATGTTCTTGGCTTCAGACTAACAATCCAGAAACTATAACCTTATTTGAAGCATCCAGAAGGTGTGCAGTCATACTCCTGTTAGCCTCAGGGCGAAGGGTACATGATCTGACACTTTTGAGATTAACATCGGAACATTTCATTGATATGGATGATCATATTATTTTATGGCCTGCATTTGGTTCAAAGACAGATTCTGCAAAGTATCAACAATCAGGATGGAGATTAAACTCCTCATCAAATCAATCCACTGATCCTGTATTTTGGCTTAAGAAGCTGTGTGTTCTCTCAAAGGACAGGAGACAAGAGGCACCTAATATTGATAACCTGTTTTTATCCACATCAGGTCCAGCCAAAGCAGCTTCTAGAACAATTATCGGTGGATGGGTCAAGACAATACTTAGAGATGCTGGTATTGAGGCCTCTGCGGGGAGCACTAGGTCGGCAGTGGCTTCACTTCGGTGGTTTGAAAACTGTTCAATAGAGGACATTTTGGAAAAGGGAAATTGGCAGAATGAAAATACCTTCCAAAAATATTATAAAAAAGAAATAAGGCAATCCACTATTCAGGAGCCGGGGACTTCGTCGTCCTTGACAAACCTGTTTAATCCAATCATTCGCCTGAGGGGGGCAGACCCCCAAAGGTCTTCCATTTCTGGAGACAAAAGGAGAAGCGATCATTGCGAGGGCAGACCTCCAACCGGCGCTTCTTTATGAAGATGATCACAATTGGCATCAACACTGCCACCAGACGATAGCAGACAATTCTCACTAAGGAATATTCTGGATAAGGAACGGCACTACATAATATTGGAGTTTTACCTACCATTAAAACTCTTATTATGTTGCCTTCCTTATCCAGAATATTCCTCATCCCCTGTCTGGTGAGACTACAATTGAAGAAGATGGCGTCGCGTCAGACGCTAGCGAGCGCCTAACTGTTGGTAGCAGTGATTTGCGATCACCAAGGAACAAAAAATCGCGCGAAATTTGAATATTTCAAGAAGCTAAAAGGAGAAGAAAGACCGAAATCGGCTAGAAACAGAGATGTCATCTCTCTCACTAAGGAATATTCTGGATAAGGAAGGCAACATAATATCGGTTTTAATGGTAGGTAAAACTCCAATATTGTCTTTGAAAGCTATTTTGCTTAGATATTTTACAATCTGGATCCAAAGTGACGGTTTGACTTCCGTTTGACGAAACCGAGGCTTCCGGATTGTGAGATGCGAATATATTGAACCAAGCAGACGGGTTAAAGCGCAATAACACTTAATGTATAGAACACTGTAAATCACATTAAAAATATTGAAGCATAAAATAAATTTGATGAAATAGTGTTTTACAAAGTGATTTGCTTTCATTTAATTTAACAGTAGGTAGAGGGAGGGGCATACATTAATTACGTGAGCAGTTTTTTTTTCTTCCAATCTAGACCCCCCCCCACCCCCCCCTTGGTGAGATAAATTTGGGCCACTTAGTACATATTTTCAATTATAGTGAGATTTTGACACGTAATTAGGAAGAATCGCTAATGGTGAGTTTAGTTACACTACTTTTAGATCTGAACGAGTTAAATATATTCAGATCTAAATTTACAGACATGATCTAAAACCCGGGCAACTCTAGGTACTTAAGCCAGCATTAAATAAATGTGAGCAATTTCCAAACTTTGTTTTATATATTGAGATTACAATATTGTTATTCTTCATTATGTTAACACAAAAATGCAAAGGTATAATACACGGAAGTAAGATTAAGAAAGGAACGCTTAGATGGTTTGGGCATGTGGAGCGAATTAACGAAGAAAGGAGTGTAAGGAGACTATATGGCGTAAATGTGAATGGTAGAAGAAGTCGGGGACGCCCAAGGAAGACATGGCACGACCGAGCGAATCAGATAAATTCCGTCAGGCCATGTGAAGAAGAGTCGGAATAATAGAAGAGCATGTATGAGACGATGTATGAATGTGAATGAGGCAAGGAGTGTGTGCCAAGATCGAGTTGTTTGGCAGTCCGTCCTCTCTGCCTACCCCTGCAGCGAAACGGCGTGATGGTTAGTTAGTTAGTTATAATATACCTATATGGAATTCTAATTTTGAGATCAGTAGGTAATCTACATTGCAATTTTATGCGTTTTTAATTTTTTTACAAAAATGTAGGTTATACAGTTTTACATTACCACCGTGAGTTATATTTTTAGTATTGCCATTTAAACAACAGCGGCGCCCTCCTATGTTTTCTACTCTTATTTGATAAACTGTATGTACATGTCTGCCAACTTGGTTAAGATTTAAAATTCACCTCAATGAATAAGGAATTGACAATGTCATGGTGAATGAGCTCAAAGTTTTCGTGGCCGAGCCAATGCTCCACGTTTCTCTTCCGTCCAGTGAAAAAGTTGTCCACCACAATGATCTCGTGGCCCTGCATCATCAGGGTGTCCACCAGGTGGGAGCCCACGAAACCGGCGCCCCCGGTGATCTGGAAAACAACAAGTATTATGATAATCTCCTACTTTAGTACAATTTACGTCATGGGTACTGGCGTCAAGGGAAACATTTATTGGATAACCAACACCACTGCCATTGCGTCGCCTTAGTTCGTTTTTGTCCAACAGACCATTAGAAGATTTTATAGGAGGAGAAGGTTTTCTTTCTTTATTTTAATAAAACATTATGATAGGTGTTTAAGATAAAGCTATTTCTGTATAGGTAAAGATCTCATTAGTTTAAATAGTTCTTAGTTAAATGATTAACTATCATTTTTTATACTTCATTTTTAATTTTAAAGTGGAGATTGATCAAAAACTAAAATGGTCTGTTGGACAAATAAGAACTGAGGTGATGATTGGTCACCCCAAGTGGTCCACTACGTTTGGTGACTAGAAAAAGGGGACAAGTTTGAGGTGTGTTCAAACCTTAAAAACCTAACTAAACACCAGCTGCATGGCAGGCTGGATCAAGAGAGGCCGGTTTAGGGAGAACCTCTGACCTCTCCAGCTGGACTCTTTCGAACAATTTTCTTGCACTGCAGCGAAACCTCAGCCAATGAACCCGTGCTAAGTCACCAAATGTAGCTTCCCACTTGAGGTGACCTACGACATAGGTGTTGTTGGTTATCCAATGAGTAGTTCTCGGTGCGGTACCCATAACCTAGGGTTGCCATCTCCAAACTTGAAGGATTTGAAGGTAGAATTAAAGGACATTTCGGTTTAAAGCCAGGACTATGATTGGACCAGTGACAAAACGATTGGAGAGAGTAGTAGCGCGCGAATTTTAAAACATAGGTCCTTAACAGGACTCTTTAAAAAATCAGGACGATGCTTAAAAACTATCCAGGACAGCCCAGGACACCCCAAAAAACAGGACATGTCCTGGAAAAACAGGACGGTTGGCAACCCCACCATAACCACCTCTCAAAACAGAATTATGATCCAATGAAAAAAAAAAGTTATTTACATTAACTCCATACAGGAGAGGAATTGACCGTATTATGTCAGAAGATCAAAATATTTCCACTTTGCAATAAAATCCAAATAAATGGAATATTTCTGAACGAATCTGAAAACTAAAAAATGTTTTTGAAACGTGATAAAATATGCTTTCAAATATTACAAATCGAAATAAACATACTTTTTTAAATATAAAATCTTTTCACGCAAACATAAAAAAGTTTTTAAAATGGCTTACCTTACGTTTTTTATAATTAAAATTACTGATAATGAAAAAAATAAAAACAAGTACATATTTTATTAAACAAATGTATTATAAACGTTATTATCACCTAAATTTTTTATCGTTCCATGTAAGAATAATTAATAAAAAATTCCCAAAGTTTCAATTTTTTTTTTCAATTGTGATTTGAAACCTTGGTTTCATAAAGGTGTACATTTTACTTCTTTTGTGGATAGTTTTTGTATTTGAATATAAAGTGTGGACTTTTTCTTTCTAACTCCGTTTGTATCATATTTCTCACTATGATAGTAAGGGAGATACAACGATTTCTATGAGACTATGGCTTAAGTATCGTAGCCGTTCGCTTACTTTAACAAATACGATGCCATATCGTCGCCTCAGTTCGCATTTGTCCAACCGACCATTTAAGTTTTTGTTCAACCTTCACTTTAAAATTAAAAATAAAGTATGAAAAAGGATAGTTAATCACTGAACTAAGAATTATTTAAACTAATTGAACCTTTACCTTTACGGAAATAACTTTATCATAAACACCTGTCATAATGTTTTATTGAGATAATGAAAGACAACCTTCTCCTCCTGAAAAATTTTCTAATGGTCTGTTGGACAAATACTAACTAAAGCGACGATATGTTGATCTGGTTCTAAATAATAATAACTCCGAATGTTTTGGAGAAAGCTTTAAGTTTATTTTAAAAACACAAATAATTATACACACAAACAATGTTAAATAATCAAGAAGGTTTATACGACCAACAATGAGAATAGCAGAAACCGGAATGAGTTGATAGACAGCATTGCCGTAACAACCAGTGATGCAATCCGCTTTGGGATGCCCGTGATAAAAATCCGCGTAACTTAATTCTGTCAGTATTTATTCCCACAAGACCTACATGAGTTGTTCCGAAAACCGAACAAATAGACTTAAATGGTTAAGAAAACATGTACAGTTGTTACGTAGTAGTTTTCCAGAGTCAAAGTCAATGTAAATATTGTAATGTTTATGTATTGTAATGTATATTATTTATGTTGAGATCTCCACTTTAATGGAATTTAAGTAAAGCTTCCTACATTAAATAATCAGATTTCATCGGTCAGATATAAATCACTTTGATAATGAACTAACTATCTGATATTCCCCTTATCATTGTATAATCAATACTTGCAACTAAGTCAACTGATAATATTATATGCACATAACACGGTGAAATCACTAAGGAGGATTTCTTCAACCGTAGATATGCATATATGTCTAGGTGCAATGCTAACACTATCGCTAATTTACATGTGTAAATTAAAGAGATTTCGGCTCCTAGGCATCGGATAGGCAAATGAAATCGAATTACTCTATAACCACTAGAACGTTAGCGTTAATAATTGAAATACATGTCCAGCATCTGGGATTTCTGAGCGTCCCATTTGGAAATATCCCGCTCTCTTTAAAAAAACCATACCTCTTAATTTTAATATAGAGACATATAATCTGCTTATAGTATTAGACAGCCATTGAATGCACCTATATTTAACATTTTATCTCATAATTTTAAGATTCATAAAATTATTATAGTAAATAACTAGCAATTAAAAACCCATACCGCAGGTTTCTGGTGCTAGGCCCTGCGGGCGGGTTTTGGTTTGGCTTCACCCAGTTTAAGTGTGAGTGACCATTTTTGATAGGAATTTTGATAGGATTTTTGATAGGCTCCAAAAATAGCCCGTTCCTCGGATCCAGTGACAGCTAGTCACCGGGACAAAATGACTGCGACGGGCAATGATGTCATATGTAATATATAGCCGAGTGGTACTATTATTCACTACTGCCAGTTACAATAATAATCATCACCTTCGTAACCTTCACTGGCTCAAGTGCCCTGAAAGAATCCAGTACAAATTGTGCTGGATGGTGTTTAAATCAATCAACGAAATGGCCCCACCTTACATCTCTGAATTATGCGTCCCGGAAAATACCGGTCCGAGGCAATTAACCCTTAGATCGGCAACTTCATCTGCTATAGGCAGACTAATAGAACCCAAACGAAAGCCAAATACTAAGTTCGGAGATCGTGCTTTCGGAGTATCTGGGCCTAAGGCTTGGAATAGACTCCCTCCGGAATTAAGATGCATAAAAAGACCAAAAGAGTTTAGGTCCAAACTAAAAACCTACTTTTTTTATTTTTTTTTATTAGTGACTATTTAGTTACAGGTTTGATGACAATTACAAGATATGATGATATATATAAATATTTAATCCGTTTGTTCTTAGTCCTCCTCACTAGGTGGTCCTGTGCTGAGGCGGACTGGTAGATTTCTTTGATTTTCTGTTATTTAGTTTCTATGATGTTTTTAATACATTCTCTAGTATGTCTGCATTAATTTCTTTCACCCATGTTTTGATTTTTTCCTTAAACTTATTTAACTTTTCTATCTTTTTCAGACTTGGAGGAAGGATGTTGTAAAGTTTAGTTGCAAGATATATGTGGTTTCTTTGGCCAAAACTTGTCTAAACTTAATAAATTAACTTAATTTAAATATACCTATCTGAGAGTATCATACTTGTATTGCCTATGATATGTCTTAATCACACTTTTCTTACTGAATTAAAATTACTTGAATCCTTACACATCAATCTGTCTCTAGGAAGATCAAATCCTTGTACTACTGCACCGCCCAACATTAAATGTTGCTTTTGCTTTCCAAAATACACTCATTAAAGAATATATTACATATTAATAATAAAATATTTTCAGGATTAAACAACATGTGTTCACAATTATGTCCTCTGCGTGCGAACTCTATCTAAATTTCTTTAAATAGACAATAAACAGTGTTAATTTCAAGCGACCTCCTAGGTAAGTATGGTCCTGTGTTAATTCATTTTTTGGCAGCATCGCGTTCATTGGTCAAAATATTGTACATATATTTTCGTATCGGTGATCAATGAACCGGTGTATGCAATTTTTAGCCATAAGTTGTTTTTAATTGTTTGTCTAGCTTGTAGTCTTTCTAGATTTTAGGCATGTATGTATGTTTTATTTATTTATTTTTATTTTAGTTTGTACAGCGCCCTTGAGGTGATTTTTCACAAAAACGGCGCTATTTAAATCGTCCAAATATTATTATTATTATTACCGTCAATCTCTCCATATCCGGAGAGATATTCAAAATTACAAATCCGCAGTACTTAAGTGGCGCCATCCTTTGGCATTATTGGCTACTTGCTTGAATTCGATTCTATTACAAAAGTAGCTTTTTAACAAACTTCGAGTACGAAGATGGTTTTGCTTACAGCGCGGCATCAGAATTGCATTCTTAGTCAGATTCTTAAATTTCAACCGTACAGTCTTTGGCTTATTAATACTGTTCGATTCAATGGATGCCAGGAATTCACTACAAGTCTCTAATATTGTGAATATTATGGAGCTAGATGAAACAAAAAAAAATGAGGCACAATGCAATAAAAATTAATTGTGGGTGTTCAACAATTTAAAAAATAATTCTTGGTGTGTTACCATTATAGATAGAATGAATACAAAAATATTATATATTTTAAACGATAAACCGTACAATGTTGTGTTTATTGTATTTGAAATAAAACTAGGCATGTCGAAGATAAATTGTAGCAATTTCACGTCAATATGAATTTTATAGGGGGTTATAAAACATGCCAAAGATAGACCACGGTCAGCTATAAACATGTTTTCTACAGTGTTTATGTGACGAACACACAGTTAATTTGGTTACCGGACAACTGAGAATCAACTCAATTCACCTCCTTTGAAAAGTGATGAAAAAAATATATGGTTAAATAGGTTAGGTTAGGTTAGATCGTGGGCTATTTTTCCGTTAACTTCTATTGTTTCTGCAAGAGATGAGTCAATCTAGTCTCCTTCAACGGAAGCAATCTTCCTAACAAGCCTTCTATTAATATGCTTGGTGTAACTCTAAGTGACCAGCTCACGCAGGAGGCTCTGTCAAAGCCAAAGTTAAATTAGCCTGCTGGGCGTACTCTACAAAGCCAGCAGGTATTTTGATAGTACACAACTCCTAACCTTGTTCAATTCGCAAGTGCGCCCCACGGTTTAATTTGGCAGCCACTTTTGGTCTGGAGCACCAAAATATCTGAAAAAACCTAGACTCTGCAGAAATGGCCGGTTCGTTTGATAGATTTTCCTATTTTAACAAAAGGATTGCAATCTTTAGAGCACAGTAGTCGGTGGGAACGCTGTCCTTGTTCTACCGGTATTTCAATGAAAGAACTAGTATCATTGCTCCAAAGAACTAGCGTTATTGATCCCATCGACACCAGTGCATGAGAAGTAGGCCAAAGGCATGCCCAACATTTGCACAGTTGACATTTATCAAACGATAATTGGTAGTTTTTACGACTCGTTCTTCTGGAATAATTCGCGGGTCTCTCTGTTTCCTTCCTTTCACAATATGGACCCCTTCAAGACCCAGATTCAATCCTTCCTTTCCTTAAAACCACTCTCAACACAGAAACTGTGTGGAGTAAATGTAAAAATAAAATCAACCATTATTAGTATGAAATCATGGAAAACAATGTGTAGCCAACAACGTTTACCAATATGTACTACTGAAAGTCGCATCTCCACACAGCAACAATGTTTCAACCGAAAAATCAAATGCATAACTTTCATTGCATAGTCTGTGCACTTTGGACGAAATTCGGTGACCTTATTTTCTATTATCTATCTATGTACGAAACCATAATATTTCCATTAATTAAAATATAACGTGGCCCTGAAGTCAACGTTTAGAGACATTAATTTGAAAGTCGTAATGTTTAAGTGCAAAATACATAAATACTTGTTAAATTAATGGTGACCAGTGATTTTATCGTTTCAGGAGACAAACTGAGGAAAGAGCAGTATTATGCACCAGCAAGAGAACTACACTTTACGAGATAAGAACGTACACCATCTTCAAAGATGACACAGGCCCTGAGGGAAATTATTTT
Source organism: Limnephilus lunatus (assembly GCA_917563855.2). NCBI lineage: Eukaryota > Metazoa > Arthropoda > Insecta > Trichoptera > Limnephilidae > Limnephilus > Limnephilus lunatus. Next base: position 1,683,926 of record OU830593.1, on the reverse strand, counting down.
CCTCAGGGCCTCCTGTGTGGAGTTAATGAAAAAAAATAACATTAGATAACATAACCTAACCTGACCCACACAAATCTATATTTTCTTCTATCTATCGAATTCATGCCTTCTGCTGCGGTTCAAGACGATAGGTCAAGAGAGATCAGCTGGAGAGATCAAAAGGTCTCTCCAAACCGGCCTCTCCTGATCTGACCCACCACGCAGCTGACGGGTAGACGCATCTGCCACCAAGACCTGAACAAGCCTCGTCCAATGAACCCGAACTGCTAAGTCACCAAACGTAGCGAATCACTTAGGATGACCTATGGCAGAGGTAATAAATGGAAGACTCAACGAAGTCCCACAGCAAAATGAATCATTACAACAGATTATTCCAACGAAAATGATATGATTAAGAATGTAATAAAAGAATTAAAAAATATATAAACCGAGTACATAATACTAAATTTAAACCAAAAAAAAATACTTACAAGAATCCTTTTTCTGGCCTTATAGTCCAGATATTTCACGTCCGGAAACCTCTTCGGTATCCTAACCTCGAGACTTCTCAGTTTCTCTTCCAGCTCGAATATCTTCCTGTGGGCTTCCGCCAGATTGCTCACGCCGGCCACATTTCCATCCAGATTGCTCGCCACATCGTTATCATCTTGTTTCAGAACTTCCCGAGCATCGTTGGGTATCCCGTTTTCATCCTTCTCGGCCATTTTATCTTTTAAATGATGCTCCAACGTTTCGGGACCGAATTCGTTTTCATCTATGAAACTGAATTTGTGCGTTTCTAATTTTTTAAGCTTATCTTTAATTATACTCTGTCGTTTGATCTTTTCTGGTATTACTTCGACTACATTTTCGTACACAGTGTCGGCAAAATCATTTGCATGACCTTTAGACTTTATGGTTTTCAGTTTAACGTCTTTTTTGTATATATCCGTGTCTTCCGTCTGCACTAGGCTTTTATAAAATGCTAAAACTAATAAAGAAAGAATTAGTAAAAGCGCATATTTTTTGATCAGGGGTTTTAAAAAGCTGTCCGGAGAATGGGATCATCATGGAAAAGAGGTAAAATAAGCAATGGAAAAAATAACAAATAAAAATATAATAACTATAGAGTTTAGCAAAAGTTTGTTGCATTTTTGGTTTCCAAGGCGGCTCAATATTACATTAATTACTTCTTTACAAACCAAAGGCCTTAGGAATACAGGGAAAATTGCTAATTTGTTTCGCTAACTATCTGTGAAAGAACACTATTTGTAAAAGTGAAAATGATAAAATCTAAAGCATTCTACACTTCTAGCGGCATACCGCAAGGTAATCATTTAGGTCCTATACTCTTCGTACTATTTATTTACGATATAACATCATGCTTCAACAATGTTAAATGTAAAATCTTTGCCGATGACATAAAAACTAATAAAGAAATTACCCATATTAATGTTTGCTAAGAACTTCAATCAAATTTAAATGAATTGTATAATTGTGATGTAACTAATAATAATCTGTTTCCAAATATTAACAAATGTAAACCAATAACTTTCTGTCGAAACAAATTTCTAATATTATTCAATTATGCGATAAACCATACATCACTAGATATATAACTAAAATAAGAGATCTCAAAGTTATACTTGATGAAAAACTAGAATTTGTACATCACATTGCCAATAACAGTATGAAAAATTATGACTTTTGCTGAGAACCATTAAAAAATTTATTTCATTTCCTGTTATAAATTTTATTTATCTCATAAGTTCGTAGCCTATCAGAGTATAATTCCGTCATTTGGTCACCTCACCATAAATCAAAAAAGGCAGCTAGGAATTCGCAAAAGTGACATTCTGATGTACTTTTTGTTATAATAATCAGAATGTGACTAAAATTTTCAGCTGCATTTTTGCTTGATTAAAATATACCTACATATTACATTAAAATGTATTTGATTTGATTTCGCACTTAAAATGTCCATGGAAACCACTGAGGTAATCAAAAACTTGAGTTTGATCTTGTCAAGGGAAAAAAAAGAAAATTCTAGCATGTCATTCTAGCACTCAGCTTGAACATCTATGAAAGCTGCAAAAGCCAGAAATATGTGCCAGAAGAACAGAAGTTAGGTAGTTATTTCCACAACTGTTTGAAAGATAAAAAAATAAGTATTTAAGATTTATGCAGTGAAAGAAATACATTTGAAAACTAAAAGATAAACACAATACAATTAAAAACAAAAGCCTAAACCAATGAAATTGATTATTAAGGTGTTCCTCGTTATAACAGGATATCCCATAAAATGTTTTTAAAAGCAATCAGAAAACAGGACATAAAAGAAGCTATAGTAGCAAAATTTAATATGAAACCTTTGTTTTTTTTATGACAGACAAAATAATGACTAATGCGTACAATATACTATAAATTTAGCTATGAAAAACTAATATAATCGATCAAATGATGGTCGCTTGTAAAGCAAAGTAGGTTATCAATAAAAAAAGAGGTAAATATCGGTTGGGACTGGACACGCTTATTACGAATAATTTTTTAGAAAAAAACTTTAGATTCGCCTTAATTACTATAAAAGGAAACTTTTTGGCTTGGGGGCGGCGGAAAATAATGCATTTTAATTTTCAATTGCGTAAATTAAAATTCACTTCGCGAATCTACACGATGTCAAATCGCGGCTATCAGGTACGTCCATGGTACGTCACTGTTATGTTGGTATCCCTGATACATTGCAAATAACTGAATACTACTGTGGCCAACTTCGTGGGATACGTAAAAACACGGTTAAACTACGAAAGCTGCATGTCATCAAACTATAAAAAAACATCCCAGGTTTTGAATGGTTTGTTTGGCAAAGCAGGGTTTGTCTAGCGGGTTTGTGTAATTATGATTGATTGTCTGTGAAATAAAAACAAATGTTAGTTCTTTGCAATGTATCAGTGATACCAACATAACAGCGACATGCCTAATGGCCGCTGACAGTCACCGATCGGTTCGCAAAATGAGTTTTAATTTTACGCAATTGAAAATTAAAATGCATTATTTTCCGCCGCCCCCAAGCCAAAAAGTTTCCTTTTATAGTAATTAAGGCGAATCTGAAGTTTTTTTCTAAAAATTATTCGTAATAAGCGTGTCCAGTCCGAACCGATAATTACCGAAAATTCTAGCATGTGATTCTAGCACTCAACTTGAACATCTATGAAAGCTGCAAAAGCCAGAAATATGTGCCAGAAGAACAGAAATTAGGTAGTTATTTTCACAACTGTTTGAAAGATAAAAAAGAAGCATTTAAGATTTATGCAGTGAAAGAAATACATTTGAAAACTAAAAGATACACACAACACAATTAAAAACAAAAGCCTAAACCAATGAAATTGATTATTAAGGTGTTCCTCGTATAACTGGATTTCCCATAAAATGTTTTTAAAAGCAATCAGAAAACAGGACATAAAAGAAGCTATAGTAGCAAAATTTAATATGAAACCTTTGTTTTTTTATGACAGACAAAATAATGACTAATGCGTACAATATACTATAAATTTAGCTATGAAAAACTAATATAATCGATCAAATGGTGGTCGCTTGTAAAGCAAAGTAGGTTATCGATAAAAAAAGATAAATGGAAAGTTTTGGGATTTCTTCTTCAGCACACGATTGATAAATCCAATTAGATTTGCAAACATTTAACTTACAATTTATTATTCCGACAACAGTAAATATTTAAGGCAGTAAATATTAATTTATAACAACAGAAATTAGTCCCGAAAAAGCGTGAACAATGTTGTCAAATCAAAACAGGTTATTTTTCTGTATTTACGTAACTAAAGAACTCGATTAAACGGAGAGAAAATACAGCGTAATATCATAAAGACATTACCAATTCATTAAACAATATTCCTGATGTCATCGATTGAATAGCTATTCGAAGATAGTGTATAAATAATAAAAGTACGTGAAACAAAACAATAACAAAGATCGTTACCGAAGTATTTCAAGCAAAAAAGCGACAGTGGTACTTACGCAAAATAATAGAAAATGTGATAAATATTATGAATCTCATCTTTCTTATCCGTGCTAACATTATTTTCACCTATAATTTGTAACTTTTGGGAACGTCTCGTCAACAGAAGACATTTTTAGAATTTGACATTTGCACAAATTTCACCGATGAAAGTGGCCTACACAGGAATACCAACATTACCAACATTCAGTTATTTTTTATGTTATATTATTTATGGTTGATAACACACTGTCCTTTTACAAGTAAAGTAAGTACTGATTTCATTTGAACTTTTCCGTGAAGAGTGTGAAGTCAGAGTGCGTTATTCCGTAGTTTTAGTGGATTTCAAAAAATACGGAATAAAAAATATCTTGCCTGTGATAAACGCTTCTGCCTGAAGGAGAAGGGAACGCAACACGGCTTTATAACCCAAAAATAAAATGCAATCATGCATTTGATTGTGAGAATCTTAAATCACATAAAAAATGTTTTCTTTTGGTCACCTGCACAGACAAGCATAGGAAATCGATCTCCATCCGTTGGGATTTATTATTTCCAAGCAATCAACAAAAAAATTGGACGGGTAGCCGCTAGATGGAATATTTCAGATACAGTAGTTTGTTATATTAATTTAGAATAAACTACTGCAGATATTCGTATGTTAGGTAGACAGATTTTTTTTGTTAATCTGACATAATGATACGAGTAGTTTTTTTTTAATGAAGGCAGATATTATAAAATTTAAAAAATTGAAATTATAAGGTAATTAATTCGTGAATGAGGGTGATTTCCATCATCTCTGGGAATAATTTCAAAGCTAACAACGTAGATAAAGCTTGGACACTGATTCGCTAGATGGTATGGTTCGATGGTTCGATTAAAAAGTAAACAATTGGAATATAAACTTATATAATAATATGTACGTATTATTTATATGGATGTTGTAAAATTAAAATAAACATAATTTTTATTATATCAAAACGATCTTCTAGAACACGAATGTAAAGAAATAAAAACAGAGTTCGTAGAAATTATATAAAATATAATAGGTACCTATGTATTATGTTAGTGTACACACATTAAATATTATGGGTTTGAACACGCGGCCATGTGCGAAATGTAGAACTTAAAATTTTTCACGAGTTCAATAGGATTTTTTAAATTTATTTTATGACACACTTATAGACGGGAAAAACTACAACCGCTTTTCTTAAGAGCACAACTAAAACACGTGGTGTAATGTAAAACAATACCATCTTTCGAATATAACTAAATTTCTTTTATTGCCAAGGATTCAAATAACGGATTGTTTGAACAATTTGAAACAGTCAGTAGTAGTTATTGATCAATCGCTTTTGTCAATAACAAATAGAAAAATTATAATACAATCATATTCAAGGCTTGGCCAAGGCGTGTTTTTAAAAAGAATTTCCAATAACACAGGATTAAAAAAGCAATAAGATGTAATCCCATTAAAATGAAAAGGGGATACTTACATACTAGAAGAAAAATAACAGGAGTTTATTATCTACATAAAGCTGCTCTGACGTCATGAAATTATGCGTTGCTAAACCATTCATCCGATTGCGATGAAGCTTTGGGTATTTGATGTGCGCATGTCCGCGATGGTTTCTATATACAATAGTGAGCTCTGGCGTCATGAAATTATGCGTTGTTAAACCATTCATCATTGTTAAACTTTAGTGAGTTGTGCGCATGCCCGCGATGGTTTCTATATAGATACTGTGGTGAGCTCTGGCGTCATGAAATTATTTCGTAAACTATTCATCCGATTGCGATGAATCTTTGGTGAGTTGTTGTAAGCAAGCCCGTGAAGGTTTCTGTATATAATGGTGAGCTCTGACATTATGAAATCTCTATACAAAAATTGCAAAAGGTTGCACGCGAGCTGTTTGAAAACTAAATCGATCGGGACCAATGTATGGAACGCGGGAGGGGGGTTCGCGGGACAGGGGATGCGGGAGAGGGGAGTGGGGAGAGAGAAGGCGGAGTGGAAAAGCGTGAGGGGAAGGGGACGCGGGGGAAGAAGGGGAGGCGAAGGGGAATGGGAAAGGACACGCAGGGAGTAACAATTTCTTTATTAAGAGGCATTGCAACGCATGCCGGAAACTCACTAGTAATAAAATAAAACAAATATGAAACTTATTTCAACTTTAATTTATTTGACCGTAAACGGTTTCAGTCTTTTAAAGCCATCTTCAGACTGGTACAAATTATTCTTAATCTACAGTCTATATACCTACACAACATCTTATATGTATAGTAGATATTATAAAGGCGAAAGTTTGAATGGACGTGTGTTCGTTACTCTTTCACGCAATAAATACCGAATGGAATTTAAAAATTATTATATTATTTCTCTAATCGAAAGCTACATTATTTGCAATTAATACAGGCCATATATTGGTAAGTTCTGGCGTTATGAATAAGCTGTGGCGTTATGAAATTATATATTATACGTTTATTGTCCGAACGAAATACAAAACGTGTTGCTAAGTAATTGTTTGTAGGCTGTCATGTTGTTATTTGTTTAGGTTACTCTGGAGATTATTTTGATAGCAAAAATTCAAATATGTATAAAATATGTACTACCTACATTTTGATCTTTCCCAACAGCGAAGCCAGGGGTAGAAGCTAGTATTTTATTTAAACAAAAAATTCCATAAAATATAATAACGATTTTAAGAATAGACATGACAACAGACAACAATAGAATTAGGTTATTGATAATTCGTATTACTTGTAAGGTTGTAAGGTATTCCCCAAAAATATTAAAGTAAGCTACAAACCCGAGGTAATTAAGTCTACTAGAAATAATCAAAATAATTAGAAATTCGACAGTCAAAAACGACTTGGCAACAAATGTAAGAAAACTCATATAATTGAATAAAATCGTTGTACCACCCCTCTCCCCCTCTCCCCTCCCCTGTATGTTATGTATATAAAGCGTGAATAATTTGTAGGTACCAGTCTGGATATAGCCGCTGAAACCGGTTACGGTCAAATAAATTAAAGCGGAAATAATTTTCATATTTGTTTTATTAAATTATTATTATGGAATTCCGCCGGAGTTTGTTAGATAATAACTACTAGTAATAACACTTGTACAAACAAAAAATATGCCAAGGTCACGAGTCAAGTATCATTTCATGAAATGAGTTTTTCTTTAAATTTAGAGTAGGTACCTACAAAGTCTTTAAAAATAATACATAATAATTAGTGTCCTACTGAAACAGTACTTTCTACCGAAACCGAATCTTCGATTTCTGTCTCAGTTTAGGCCGAAACCGAAACCTAAATCGAAACTTTTTTAGACATGTTAAAAATCGATTGTTTACTGAAATTTGGCTTATTTTCAATATTTATACAGACAGTTACACGTGTTAAATGAAACAAAAAACAATAAATGAACATGTGATTTTTTATTATTTATTATATTACTGATATACCAAAAACGAACAAAAATTATAAAAAAAAAAAAACTCGTTAACTACTTCTTGGAACAAAAATTTGTCAATAATCAACACTTACATTATAAGGGAAGGATCTCATTAATTGAGTATTTTAATTTTAATTGCGTTGACAATCACAACGTTCAACTAAATTTAACACCCGAAGTCAGCCGAACGACGCGCGATAATTCACGAACGCAGATCTTCGGTGTGGCCCCTCATTGATATCTCTATGGTGCTATCGAAAGTTCGGCAGATTTTCTGCCGAAACAGAAACAAATACCGAAACTAGATTTTTTTGCCGAAACTTGCCGAAACCGAAACCGAACTTTCGGTCGGTCACTAATTTAGAATATTATTTAAATAACTCATTTCAACTATTTTCATTCTAATCAACTATTAAATTTACACGACCCGATACTTGGTTTCGTGTCAACCCCTAATTTAAATAAGGAATCACCGCTGGCCGGGACCCGTCAACACCCTAATGATTAAACACAAACACATTAGGGGGTTGCTTCTCTCACTTTATTAACTTTTTGGCAGCAGAGGATTAAAGATTCGGATTTAAGGGTGACAGAATAAACAAAACGAAAACCGACTGAGTCAATACGGATTCATGATTCACTGAATCACATTTTATCAAAAACTAGCTGACCCAGCGAACATTCTGCCATATAAATGAAAGTAATCTGAGGCTGACATAGCGCCATCTGTCATGCAACAACATAAATAATTTCGTTCTGTTTGAAATAAGAAGGACCGTTAAATTTGTTCATACAAAAAATATTAAATTCGCGATTAAAAATGGGAGGGTGGGGGTAGGATGGTGAAAATTTGAGGTGTTATGTATTTTTTGATGCCAAGTAAAAAAAAAAATACCAAAAAAACATTTGTTTTTTCAGAGGGCGTGTTTCACATAAAATAACAAATTTTACACTATATACAAAACATACAACATTTTAAGAAATTGAAAAAAGAAACATATCTATCAATTAAACATTGAAAAAAGCCTTAAAAATTTAACACCACAAAAAGTCGGGAGAAAAAAATTGGTGGAGATGAAACACAAAAATTACACTTCAAAGTATAAAAATTAAAAATGGCTACCGCCTGAACTAGTAGCTAAAATTCAATTAAAAAAATAGCCCGCGAAGCCAGTTCTACCAGCAATAGGCCACTTGCATGGATTTCATAACGACTTGGAAAAAATCGTGTGGATGGATTTTTTTACTAAGATTACGAAAATGTTAGTGAAAATTTTTAGAAATGTATGTATATATATTTTTTTTTAAATAAATAAATCCATTATTTGAGCTCGTGACGTCACTACATGAAAATGTCCCGTCTCCGATTATGTTCCCTTAATTTTGTAAAATTCCACACTGATAAATTTTTTTTTATATGGCAACACTTTGATTTCCGGCGAATTTTTGAATTTGCGTTTAACGTTCACTAGATTTATTGTTTGTTCTATGCGAACTTATCCTTTGGTTTGATTTTTTGATAAAGATGGCGGTGTTTTTACAGATGTTACGAAGAGAACCCCGTACAATTTATTGCTATTCATGTGGAAAACGTTATTTTTTTAAAAATGATTTTCGGCTATGTAATTATCGTTTTTTCGCAAACATAAAATTATGTCCCGTATTTCCGGTTTATAAAAAATGGTCTGATTTTTCGGATTGAAATTTTCAAAAAATCGCCAGGGTTTCAAAAATACGAGAATGTCTTAGAATATTTGCCTTAACCGGAATTTTTTTTTTTTAAATGTGATGCAAGTGGCCTTTTGGAAAACGAAAACCGTCAACTTTTTATTCGCTAGACGGTTAGAAAAAAAGTGAAACCTATGTTTTTTTTTCAAATATACACGGTATGAAAGGGTTAACGTACATACACTACATCATGAGTCGGCAATCTTTTCTTGTAAAAGGGCCATATATTTTATGTGGGAAGTGCGGGCCGCGCTTGGGTCACATGTCATTACAGAATTCCTGATATTTGGACTTAGCAGGGGTGTCCGAGTTCAAGGGGTGAGGTATGGTGAGGTATGTCCAGGTCTTGGCGGTGGATGCGTCTGCCTACCTGTTGCGTGGCGGGCCGGATCGAGAGACTGGTTGAGGGAGGCCTATTGACCTTTCCAGTCGGATTATCTCGACTCATCGCCTTGCACTGCAGTTGGAAGGATTGATTCATACGTCCATCACTCATGGAAACACTGACACCCAGATTCCTACCCACCCCTCATACATTTTTCCTTACAAGAACTTCCTATCCTTCCCTGCCTTTAAAAGACCCTCCACAGCATCCCCTAAGACGACATAGGCCATGAGGGAAATTATTTTCTTCAGGCCCTCCTGTGTGGAGCTTTTGAAAAAAAAAACTACAATATTTGTGTACAAATATTTTAGTTTTAAAAATAAAACCCTTGTTGTATATTTTTACGACATTTATTTGTAGTTAATAAAATCAATGAGATTTTTGTGGTTATATTTGGCTTGCAAATATGCTAGCATTTTTGAAGTGGAGTCGCGTATTGTTGCGTCTAAATGTGAATCCGATAACCAAGAACCGTGTTTGTTTTCTCGATAATTCAGAATTGAAAAAGCTTGCTCACAGTCACAGATGTATATACTACCAAAAATAGTAATTATTTGCTCAGCAAACCATTTTAACTTCTTGTAGTTTTCAGAAGGCATACCCCAATAGTAATCCACCAAGTTTTTCCTTCAAAAGCCTGGTATCACTTTGCAAACCTATCACGTTGATTTGCAAATCGCTCCCCCTTCGCTGTCCCTTCGCTCCCTTTCTCGCTCCTTTTCACTCCGTTGTGTATGATATCGTCCGTCACGAGCGTTGCGGCGAGAATCTTGCGGGCCGCACCAAGACGCCTCGCGGACCGCAGGTTGCCGACTCATGCACTACATGATATGCCTAGAAATAATTTATACGCGTCTTAATCAGAGTCTTGGACACATTAAATATTGTGAAAACTTTTGCAACAAATTCTAGATATTTGACAAAAGGATTTTTTTTTCATTACCAGGTATGGCACCACTGATTTTAAAACAAAACTTATGATATATCTAAATGTGAGGTGATTATGTTTTACATCCGAATCTTACATGTTGATTGGATGGGAAAAATCACAAAGTAGTGTACCTAGGGCAGTGTCCGTCACTCCTGGACGCACTGACCTCCAGATTCCTACCCACCCTTCCTACATATATTTATCTCTGTTAGAATTTCCTCTCATTCCTTTCCTAAAAAGACCCTCACTACAGCATCCTCAAAAATGATATGGACATAAGAATAATTGCAGAACCATCACGCCGACTTCTGCAGGAGTAGGCAGGGGTAGGTAGAGAAGATAGATTGGCAAACAACTCGTCATTGGCAATCAACGGTCTTGGCGCACATTCATTGCTTCAACCGCATTCATACAGCTTCTCATACATTATAATAATAACTAGCAGTTAGAAACTTGCTCCGCGGGTTTTAAGGCGCGGCGTCAGAGATGTACTCGGTTCTTAAGAGGAAACCCGATCGCCAAGAAAAATGAAAAATAGGTATTTTACCAATTTTTTTCTGTCACTGTCGATCTTACTCCCCCGAATACTGAGTGAAAGGGATAACAGCATCTCAGACCCATAATCTATGCTAATATATAAAGAGGAAAGATTTGATTGTTTGTTTGTTTGCATTCAATAGGCTCCGAAACTACTGAACCGATTTCAAAAAATTCTTTCACTGTTGGGAAGCAGTGGCGTGCACAGAGTTTTTGATCAGGGTAGGCAGTAGGAAAACCGCCAAATTGATTCAAATAAATAAAAAAGAAACGTGCCACAGATGGCTCCCTTCGTACAAGTTTTCGCTAAGTGTACTTGCTGCTGGCTGTAGATGATGTAGGTTTGTATTATCTAAGCCACTTTAAATATACAAAAATAATAATAATAAATAATCGCTTCATGTATGCGTATTATCACAAGCCAATCAATGGATATCCGAGGTGGCCTTGATAAAAGCAATTGGCGTTGTCTCACTCTCATACTTCAGATAACAACAGATGTCACTGTCGCCACTGATTGCCATTTGCTAATTTGTTCCAGAAAGCACTGCCTGATACTAACAAAAAAACCCCATAGAAGCAAATTCAAACGACAGTTCTACTCTATGCTACGTGCATTTCGTAAACATTGATATTATTATATCGTGTGTGAAGTTAGCTCTAAGCAGAAATAATTCCCGCTTAGCCCGCATTTTAGTGAGGTAGTCGGAGGGCGCGTGTAGTTTTTAGTTACAGTTTATGTAATTGGGACTATCGGAACAATTCCGATCCGATTCCAGGCGTACCCCAAGCTCAAACTCAAATATCAGCTTTATGCCACATTTGTAGTATGCCGTTTGATGTGGCGGTCGCGTAGTTTTGGTGCTCAGCTGTGTCGCGCTTATTTTTGAAAGTGTGTATCTATTTTTGGCAATAATTTAATAAATTATAATATTATTTACATGCTTACGTTTTACAAATACGCTAGGGTAGGCAGTGCTTATGTGCCTATATGGAGTGCACGCCCCTGTTGGGAAGCTACACTATCCCCGGGTGACATAGGCTATAATTTATAAAGCTAGCTAAAACGGGTATGCGGGAGTGGAACGGGGTCGCACGGGAAAGGTGATTCAGGGAGAAACAATGTATTTGGCATTGCAACGCATGCCGTGGCCCAGCTAGTACATAAATAATATAATCAAGTTTGAAGTTTTGTATTCTCTATTTTTCTCCTACAATACTGGAACGATTTTTAAGATTTTTTTTACCTACTGTATTATAAGAAAATAATCTACGTCTGTACTTTGTGCTTTTTGAAAAAAATACATTGTTTAGTACCTACAATAAACGTTTTTTTATGGCGTTCAAACCAGGCAAGTTTAACGATTTTGGTAACTCCTATCTATAAGAAGCAACTTATCCAAAAAGCAAAACTTACCGACACGCTGGTGGTCGTTATCTTATTATATTAACAAACATTTGCATTATTAACAAACATTTTCAGAGAGGAAATCGGGGAATACGTTTGTTTGAACAAAAGCCGTCCGGTTTCCTCTTAAATTTCAACCATACAGACGCTAGCGTATTAATACTCTACGTAATATTTGTATAGCGCAGTTTTGTGTCATTTCCTTTCAAGAAGGTACGCTTAACTACTCGCATGAATAATAAAATATAAGGTTTGCTCCTTATGAGTTCTCAAAAAAATTGATCAAATATTGTAAAACAAGTTTAAACACAGCCCGACTAAGTATTAGATAAGAAAGTGTTGATCAAGTTTTACAAATGATTATAAATATACAGGTACCTACCTATCTACCTTTTATGACCATAAATGTCTATAGTCATCATTTCAAATCTCCCGCCTTATCTGTGGAAAACATCTCGAAGAGCCGTGTATAACGTATTTTTGCGACCAGATTCGATTTTTCACCGCCGGCCATAATGCGTATGACAGGCATAGACATTCCGACAAAAATGATCTATGGATTATATTATCTATGGTGGATATCTATGCATCTTTGTTTTTGTGTTTTTTTCCTGATCGCCGAGCCATTAATTACATGGCCATTGTTGGCGAAGAAAAGGTGTTTTGGAATGATATATTGTTTTTGGGATGGGAAGGCGCAGACAGAATGGCGACCCATGTATAAACAAGAATAAAAACTAGTGTTTTTTACCCGCCCTGGGCCCTGGGTCCTGGGGCTGGTTTGTGTATGCCAAGGGTTCGCTTTGGATACACGTATTAATATATTAATAGCTTCAAGTCACATGAGACATTTTTTGCAAGGAATGATGCATTAAAAATGGTATGCGGTGTAGCAAGTTTTGTAACTCCATCTTCCTTATATATATGTTTTAGATACTTTTTCGGCAATGAACAGTTTTCTAATCCCGAAGCAATGATGGCTGTGTCGATCATCAAGTTGATTAGGCAGACATTCCCAACTACAATTTTTTGAGATAATGAGGAAAGCAATATTCGAATGCTTAACATAAACTCATGCCCGAGCTCATGGGATGAAGTTTGTCCGCCCACCAGCTGCATGGCAGGCCGGATCGAAAGAGAGTGGTTGAAGTAGCCCCTTTGACTTCTCCAGCCTTATTCTCTCGGAACAACGCCTGGCACCACAGTGTGAGGGATTCATACGTCCGTCACTCTTGCACACTCTGACCCACGGATTCCTACTGAATCTTAGATTCCTAACCTACTCACCTTCCTTCCCCAAAAAGACCCTCCACACAACATTACCCAAATATGACCTAGGCCCTGAGAGGATTTATTTTCATCAAGGTCTCCCGTGTAAAAAAATATTAAAATTTTAAAATATTGAAATTAAAGATAGTTTATTTTTTATAATTATTAAGTTAAAAGAAATATAATATTTCGCTTTCTATATATTTATATTTATAGATATATACAAATGTTATAGCGATCCAGAACATTATTGTTAATATAGTTATCCAATAAATGGTTCCCGGGGCGGCGGTTCCCATGCCCGTCTCCCAAATTGATCACAACGAGTTTTTTGTGCATTAAAATTGATTTGGCGGTGTTTATGAGTAATCTGAGTAAAGTACCAGATGGAGGGTACACTTTTACATATAGGTAACTGCATGATCAACTCAAATTTCGATATTTTGGAGATGTATGTTTAATCGACTGGACGATCAATATTTAATTGCATCACAACGTCTAAAATTGAATACGCCTCTGCTATATGAGCCCCATACAACCAAAATACGTTGAGAAATTAGAACAGATGAAAAAAAGTTATCAATACCTTAACAATTTTATTTAAATTTAAAAAGCATTTTTTGTTATTGTCTTTTATTACTGTCTTATTGTCTGAATTATATATGTACATCAAAACATTTTCGCCTGATCGAGCCCTTATTAAAAAGAGCCTACAGTTGTATTAAAGCCGACGGATATAAGGCTTAGGTAATGACGTTATGCTTAGGGGAGGTTCGTCATTACAACCCCGGCGCCTCTCTAACTCACCCTACAGGCAATAAGAGATTACGAGGTGCACAAAACTAATGAAAATTTAATTCGAAATAGTTTTCATTTGTGAAGGGATGAAATTTATTTAATTTTTTTAATTAATGAATTAAAATCAATTTAAAAAGTGCATGGCTGAGAAAAAGAAGTTAAGAAAATTTAAAAAAATAGCGCTGATGAAAGATTCTAAAGGCGAGGTTAACAAATCTCTCTCAACCAATCCCTCCAGATCCAGTCTGCCACGCACCTGGTGGGTAGTTGCATTCATTACCAAGACCCGGACACACCTCGCCCCATGAAGTCGAACCTCCCCGTTAATTCACCAAACGTAGCGAACTGTTTTCATCATTGTATTATGCGATATTCTTAATTTTATATTCACTTTTAATTGGATCATTACGCAAATTTTCGTTCATGCTTTCAGTATCACTCTGGTGAAAGACTACAATTTAGTGTCGAAACGTTGCTTGAAATGGCTTTAGCCGTGTTTGGTGACCACATCTGAATAGCCCTCACCTTTCTCTTCATCACATCCCCCCCCCTCCTTCCCACTACCTTCAGCCTCGAAACATACCTAGTCTCACTTGCACCAGAAGATTGGGAGCAGTTGGGACTCTTGTGCAGTACTTACATAAAAATGTATGAATATGGATGCCAAAAGGAGCGCGTGCCCCGACAGATTTTTCTTAACATTTGGAAAAAAATCTCGGAGGTAATATGTCACCTTTGGGGAAGCTGTGTGGAGGGTCTTTTAGGGAAAGGAAGGAGAGCAAGTTCTGGGAAGGAAATAATATATGAAATTGGTAGGAATCTGAGGGTCAATGCTTCCAGGAGTAACGGACGTATGAATTCATCCCATACCCACTGCGGTGGAAGGCGATGGGTCCAGACAGGAGAGGTCTAAGTTAGGTCTTTCTCGACCAGTCTCTCCCGATCCGGCCTGCCACGCAATTGGTGGGCAAACCCATTCGCCATCAAGACTTAGACAAACCATGAACCCAGGCACCATTGGCCACCAAACGTAACGAACCGCTTGGAATGACCTATGGAAGGGGTGTTGGTTATCCAATAACTGGATCCCGGGGTGGCGGCACCTATACCCGATTCCCAAATGGCTTTAATTTTGTTTGGTGACCGTATATGAATAGCCAGGTACTTCACCGCCTTCATCTTCCCATTTCATTTCCCTCCCCACTACCGTTAGCCTTACAACATACACAAATTGGAGACGCCATAATATCACTAGCTTCATACGATTGGGAGCAGTTGGGACTCTATGCAGTACTCACATAAAAATCTATGAATATGGATGCAGCAAGGAGTGCATATCACAGCAGATGATGGTTACTAAGCCTTTTTGCTTGAAAATGATTTATTTTGCAAATGATGAATTCTCGTCCATATTTTTCACACACATTTCGACATTATCTGAAAAAAAAGTGGGCAAAAAAATATGTTTTTGGAAAAATCGTGCATGATTTAGCAAAATGCATTAATATTCAAAGTCATCCTACCAAACACACGCTCAATGGATTATTAATGAAGATTTTACGCTTAAATATATTTCTAATTTAATGTTATTTGAAATTAATGACTTTTGGGAAGTCTTCACACCTGTTGCGAGTTAGCTGGGCAAAGTGGATGCAATATTAATAAATAATATCTGAAAACAGTACCAATTGGGGTATGTTAAAGTATGTAATGGAGAGGAGAATGAGATGAGGATGAGGAAGGTTGGACTTGAAGTTCCTGGCTATTCAGATCTGGCCACTAAATACAACTAAAGCCATCGCAATCAACGATTCCATTTATGAATAATAATATTTTAGATTTTCACGGCCAAAAGTAGGTATTATCGTTATTTATTTTTCGGGTATTATGCCGTGTTGCGTTACCTACTTCTTTAGCCAAGGTTTCGTACAACGATACAGTGTCCATCATGCACATCTGCCCTGATGATGGGCACCGTGGATAAGGCACCGTGTTAAAAAATTTGACAGATGATTTTTCGGATAAGTTTTTAGATTTTCACGGCCAAAAGCATTTTCGTTGTTAGTTTTTAAGGTGTTATGCCGTGTTGCGCTACCTCCTTCTATAGCCGACGTTTCGGACAGCGTTGCAGTGTCAATCATCAGGGCAGATCCGGTAGATCCGACGATGTGTCGTCGGATCTACCGGATCTGCCCTGATGACATAACACCCCAAAAACTAACAACGAAAAAGATGATTTTTCATTTGCCAAAAAATGATATAGGTATTATAACCTTTTTTACATTAGCTCCATACAAGAGGCCCCATGAGGAAAAAAATCCCCCAGGGTCTTTATCATCTTTGCAGATGCTGTGTGGAGGGTGTATTTATGGAAAGAAAGGAGAGGAAGTTCTTGGTAGCAAAAAGGTATGATAGGTGGGTATGAATCCATCCCTCCCATTGTGGCGCCAGGCGATGGCTCGAAAGAGTGTGGCTGGAGAGGTCAAAAGTCTCCCTCAACCAGTCTCTCCTGACCCCACGCAGTAGTCAGGCACACGCATTGGCCGCCAAGACCTACACAAACCTCACCCCATGAACCCGGATACCTCTGCCAAGCCACCAAACGTAGCGAGCCACTTGGAGCGACCTTTGGCTGGAGTATTGGTTATCAAATAAATGGTTCCCGGGGCTGCGGTACCCATGCCCGGCTCCAAAATTTATAATGCCTATATGATAAATAAATTTGGCATTATTTGTTTTTGAAAGGCAAATATTTTATAAACACTTTCAGCTTCACATAAAATACACTTATGAATTAATAATTAATTAATTATCCTGTGATTTAATAACTTGGTCAGCGTTAGTCTATAATATAAAATATAAATATATACATACTTATACTTTACCACACTTAACAATTTTACATTAAAAAACGTGTTTTTATCAAACCGTCGCTGCAAATAATCACCAAAGAATGCGAAGCAAATCCACTTTATTTATAACCCAAGCATGCCGATAAGTTTTCCGATGATTATTGCCAAGAAAACTGATATGATTAATTATTATTTATTACGTCCACCCAATTTATTATTTGCATCAAAAGAATCACAATCATTTCACAAATTTCACTTTTTCACAGCTTTTAAATGACTAGCAATTTTGCAAATGAGTGCAGTATGTATTATAGTACAAACTAAACAATTTTCTTTATGTTTGCCTCAAAGATAAGGAATTTTGATAACAAACTTCCTACTTACGCTAATGGAAAATAATCTCTATGGTCATTTAAATGTTCACAGATGTAGGCAGTTAGGTAGGTACTAGGCATTTGCAGCTTGACAAACTTAACTTTGCAGCCTACATAAATATAACAAACGAATGAACCGCGTATTTTGTAAACTTATTTGGACTAGTATTGTCTTTTCAAAAATGGCCTTTGATCTCACAACCATTATTTATTTTGCTCATTTCTATAGCCAAAATATTTTTCAGAGTCGTGCATTATTTCTTCTATTTTTTTGTTTACTCTTTTATACGCCCATAAGTAAATTTGGTTACAATTTACAAGAGGGTTAGTAATATAGAATGATTTCTTACGGTTTACAATCGGATAAAATAAAAATAAAAATTATGATCTAAAGATTTTCAGAAATAATATTTTAACAAGAAAAGATTTTCACTTCTTCAAACACAGTAACGCTCAATTCTTCAGGGTTTATAGCTAATTATAAATAATAGACACAGGCAATGGTGTCAACGAAAAGTTGAGAAGGGGAAGAGGAAAGAAGGGCAATAGTAGAACAATAATAATAATAATAATAATAATATTTGGACGATTTATATAGCGCCGTTTTTGTGAAAAATCACCTCAAGGGCGCTGTAAACAAGTTTAGTAATTGGTCATTTAAAAACTACAAGATTTTCCAATTTTTAAAAATTACAATGTATAATAAATAACTCAATTCCACTATTGAAGTCAAAAGTGTTGGTCGTCTCCAGCAAATGATGGCAAACTCCGAGAAACTGCAATTGAATTGTTTTGAGTTTACAATTTAAAAAAGAAGCTTAAGTCGCTCATCCTTTGTCCACCTCAAGTGTAGGTACATATTTAGTAAAAAAAAGTGTAGTTTATTTGTCATAAAAAAATATTACATATAAAATTAATAAGTTGTAAAAACTTTCGCTGAATTCTTTCAACGTTTTTAATTTGAATTTTATGTTGAGGTGACAAAACAACGGAATTATACTTTATTGACTAAGAACTAATGAGAGCTATAAACTTTTAATAACAGGAAGTGAAAAAGTTTTTAATGGTCCTCAGCAACACTCCTAATGTTTTCATATTATTTTTCGTAATGTGATTTATGTGATGTTCTAATCGTAGTTTTTCATCAAATATATCTCCGAGCTCTCTAATGATTTGGTACCCGGCATGCGTTGCAATTTGCAATGCCATTCAAATAAATAAATTGATTCTCCCTGCATGTCCTTTCCCGTGTATCCCCGTTAACCTCCCTTCCCGCGTTCCCCTTCCATCTTCCCTGCCTTCTTCCTCCCTCGTCGCCCCACCCGCGAACCCTACCTCCAACGTTCCTCTCCTCCTCCTGCCTTTCCTCCTTACCGCCAAAATATATGAAATACACACATTTTCAGCTGTACAAATTTCATAACGCCAGAGCTTACCATTATATATAACATATCGCAATAGGATGAACGGAATGGCAGCGTACAAAGTACGAACAAACAAACAAACAATTATTGTTTTTTTTTTTTTATATATAAGAAGATCTCCTGTTGAATATGTGTTTTTGGTTTGGAACATATCTTTGGCCAGATACCTGATATTTTTAGCCAGCCTTTTTATAAGCCTAGAAAGTGTCTTGAAGTGTAAAATCTTGGATTTGTTGCTTATTATATAATGTGGCTAAAAGTTTTTTGGATTTCTTTCTAATTTTACGAAATGCATCCTTATATTTCAACAAAATTGGCCTTTAAAATTGGCAAGTAACCTTTGTTATAATATTTCAGAATTAGGTACTCTTGGCATACAGGTTTCTACTTATTAAGTAAGGGTTGAAGATGTTCATTAATCTCTCTTTTGACAATGAATTAAAATGAAAATTATTAATGATCTTTGTCTTTGTTTAAAATTATCGAACGTGCGGGCTTACAACAAAATATAATACAAATCCATTTTTTCCCAAGTCATCCATCTTGAGTTTTTCCCGCACAAATAATGTATTATTCATATTTTTGTTATGATCAATCATTTGATTCTTCGAAAAATAAAACATTCAGACATTTTATTGTTCAAAACGAAATAACATATCGGTGATTCCGGGAAGAAAATATGGTTTTTTCTATGGTGAAAAAAATTATGGAAGACTGGGAACCCGCGATTGTTGTGTCAAACCGTTTTTGAAAATGGAATAGAATGTGGAATTAATTTTGGGAATGATGCGGGCGCGTGGGGTTGCCATCGAAAAAACTTAATCTTATTCACAATGTAGATGAGTAGGTACCTTCTTTTTCAGTCGTAAGAAAAAGGTGTGTTATAATTTAAGGAAAACTTTATCTTGCGGATATTTTTGTAGTCTTATTTATTAGTAAAAAAATGTAATTGATTATTTATGCTGGAGTCACTGAGAATGGGTTGTTTCACAGAGTTTTAACAATTCCTCAAATTTCTAAGTTAATTTTGGAGGTGGGTATGGGTACTGCCACCCCGGGAACCATTTATTGGATAACCAACACCGCTGTCGTAGGTTATCCCAAGTGGCAAGCTACGTTTGGTAAATTAGCAGGGTTGCCGGGTTTCACGGGGATGAGGTTTGCCTAGGTCATAGATTCTCAACCTTTTTTTGCCCACCGCCCACTTTGACAATATATTTTTTCCTAGCGCCCCCCAACTGCATTTACATACCATCTTGGGGGGGGGGGGGGTTTCCTGGAAGTCCGTTTTTATTTTTTACATACTAGATACCTAGTATGTAAAAAATAGTCGCGAATCTGAAACAGCTATTGCCACGATTATATTTATGAACTTATAACTTATCTAATCAGATGGTTTAATTTGATGCGTTTTAAGAAGTTCGTTTATATTAGGCTCGATTTTACTTTAAAACAAACGTAAGTCGCCGCATTCAGTAATATGGAGCCTATTTTTCTTTTTGGTTACCAACATTGTTACTGCACTGAATCCACGACCACGATCAGCTAAATAGGACGATGGGAATGCTAGTAAAAATCGTTGAACTATCGACCATAATCCTGGGTACAGTTGCGAAATCGGCTTCTGCAGCCAAAATTCTTGGTAGCCATTCTTAAATTTAATTTTTAATTCCTCATTTGTCGTCAGTTCTATTAGTTATTCTTCTAACTGGGATGATCCTGCTGTGTTGACATTTGAAAAAGGATCCAAAACCCAGTCTGGTATGTCCACGTTAAATATCCTGGAATCGTTCCTTGAAATCACTGTGGAGGTTTTCCAAGTGTTGACAGTAAACAAGCAAGTCGTCGTTCTGGAATCATACTGCTGATAAATTTGGGAAGTTATTAAATTCCCGTCTGCCGATATTTCTTTTGTATAATAGTAGTTTGGATACAAAAGCTGCAACGCAATTTTTTGTTTTAATCAAATTTAAGTCATCGCCTTGAAGTTGGAGATTGACAAACAATTTAAACTGGTCTGTCAAGTACGCAATATCGTTCTTCGATGAGGTGAGGTTGTCGCGCAATTCTGTATCTTTGTTTCCTAGGAACCATCTAGGAACTCTATCACAGACTCAAACAGATTGTAAAATCGAGTCAAACAAGAACCTTTTGACAGCCAGCGCACCTCTGTGTGAAGCAGCAATCGGTTGAAATCTTCATCATTGGCAATGCAAAGCTGACTAAATAATCTATCATTCATAAGTTACTTCTGATTTTATTAACTGCTCTGATAACATATTGCAGTGATGTATGTAGGCGTTCACTCAGATTTTTCGCAACCAAATGCTTGCGATGAATTACGCAATGCACAGCAAGCAATTCAGGAACTTTATTTTTTAAGCACGCTATGAAGCCTTTGTGACGCCCTAGCTGGAGCGCCACCCGTAGCAGCTGACAAAATATTATTAAAAGGAATTTTCTTTTCGTCACAAAACTTTTCCAGTGTATTAAATATGGTTTTTCCTTTTGCATCTGTTTCCAATTTTGTAACAAACAATAGTTCTTGACATATTTTCTCATCTTTGATGAACCTCACGTATGACAATAGCAATGCTTCATTGGTTGGTAAAGTTGACTCATCCAGCTGAATTGAAAATCGAGAAGACTGCAGATTATTGCACAATGATTCAGCTATTTCATCAATTCGTCTTTGCACAGAACTATTGCTCAAAGGAATTTTTCGGATAATATCTGCAGCTGGTTTATGGAGCGCAGTGGTAATTACTTCTTTTACTGCTGGTAAAATTAAATCTTCCCCAATAGTATGTGGTTTGCCTGTTTTAGCAATCAACAATGAGATATTGTACGAAGCTCGAAGTCTATCATCGTCATGCTTAGAAGCTGATGAAAAATTATTTTCTTATAGTTGGCTGATGTTTGTACTTCTTTTTTATGTCTTGAAAATAGGTCACATCTTTGTCTTTCTTATCCGGGTGGATTTTATTAAAATGATCTTGAAACCTAGAAGGCTTCATTGCATGGATTTGTGGGATCTTCGATAAATCCGTATTTAATATAATCCACACCATATTGCCGTATCTTCTTTTTAACTTCCGACATGGGTTTTTAATAACAAAAATTAACCAATATTAAAGTTTCCTTTGCTTTATTAGTATGTGATTAAAGTGTTTTGTTTGTCTTTTTTAGATCATATTTTTTTACTTGCCAACGCCCCCCTGTGCCATCTCAACGTCCCCCAATTGTCTCTGGATCTTCTACCGCCCCCCTGAAGGTCTCAAACGCCCCCAAGGGGGCGTTATCGCCCACGTTGAGAACCTATGGTCTAGGTCTTGGTGGCGAATTCGTTTGCGGGTCGGATCGGGAGAGACTGGTTTAGGGAGGCCTAACCTAGACCTCTCCAGCTGGACCCTCTCGGCCCATCGCCTTGCACCGCAGTGGGAGGAATGGATTCATACGTCCGTCACTCTTGTACACATTGACCCTCAGATTCCTACCAACCCTCATTCATTTTTCCTTCCCGAAATTTCCTCTCCTTCCTTTCTCTAAAAATATCCACCACACAGCATTCTCAAAGATGAAATAGGACAGTTTAGGATGAAAATCAAGATGAAAAGGCTTATATATTTTCTTTTCCAAGGGGCCTTTTTTTGAGTTTGGTGAAATTTTTATTCTACTTTTGTTATATTATTTTAGTTCTGTGAAGTAACTGGCCCATAATGATATAATAACAGAACTTGAATGTAACTTTCACAGATCTTAAAAATTAAATTTGAAATTTTCATCAATTTGATTTTAGATTTGTGTTATTTTAGCTTTCTAAGTTTCATCGACTAAAGCAGATAAGTTTTTTTTATGGAATACCACATATGTGTCGCAATTACTCCCAACCACCTGGAGCCAGTGAGACTATGGCATCTCCAATTGGGGTATGTTGTGAGGCTGTGGAGGTAGTGGGGAAAAGAAGGAGATGGGAAGTAGGTACCTGTCTATTCAGATCTGGTCACCAAACACAGTAATGTTAAATTTGTCTGACTTTAACAATTTATTTTCCTTCTCAACTCAACAGAACCGCTTCAGATTAATAAATGCTTTGTGTATTCAATTTGGTGTTGTTTCTGTCGGGACGGGGAATGACGTATCGAGAGGAAGACGAAGGGACTGGAGGACTGGAGGAGCAGGCAGAGAGAATAATACGGCCATCGTTAATCATACTTCAGCGTATCGGCGCTGAATCATTCATTATTGAGATTCTTGACCCAGGTTGGAATATCTTCAAAATGTAGTCAGTTTTGCGATTCGATACCTTTTTCTTTATTCTTTTTTAACCCTAGAAAAATAATCTTATTTTTATCTACCTTAAATATAATGGATACGTCTTAAAGACGTACTGAAGTTTAAAAGTGTATATTTGACATATTATTTATTTATTTATTTATTTATTTATTTAAACGCCATAAATTTGGCTTTTACATTCAAGTGATACATGATACAATGGTTCACAGGAGGATATCAGTATGTTAAAAATAACAGAAATAAAATAGTTAAGCAATATTTAAATAATATGCGAGGTTTATAAAAGACCTAACATAAAAAAATGTGAAGTATGTATGATAAAAGCTAGTATATACATAGGTATATGAAACAAGTATTTGTTACAACCAAACAAATAATGTGGGCATTAACATTAAATTTGCGCACAATAAAAATACGTAAAATAAAGGTGGCTTGTTGGTAAGTAGAATCGAGCAAATTCTGGTATATCATACATTCACACATTCGCATTTATTTTCAAATCTAGGAGTTGATTATAAATAGAATAATTTTGTAGAGAGTTTAATGTTACCTTAAAAATTAACTTTACTTTAAATGACTGGGCAGGTATAGATAGCAAATTAGCTCTTTGGTTTCAGGGCTGTCAGTTGGAGATTTGATAATAGTTATGGATTAAAAATAATAAATTTTATTAAAATAGTGCACTTATTAGCTATGACACTTGTGTCTGATGGTTAAGAGTAGTTCTGAATCTCTAGTAAAATATGATAAAGAAGCCTTACATATAAATATTACCATGCCTCTCATTGATTATTATGATTGAGGTATGTTATTATAGCCTTCTTATAACTATATTCCGTGCAGCTGAACATATCTACTACTTCTGAGAAAGCATTCCCAACTGCATGCAATCTAGGTATAAGCGAATATCTAAATGACTCAGTCCTGATATTGTTGTTGCAATTAAAAAGGATTTTGGATCGAGTAGTTCTTGTAGGTATATGGAAGGTGATTAGACTATTATTAGTATATTATCATACTGAAACAGTTTAAAGGTACCTATTTGAGCAATGAGTTTAGGGTTTTGTGCTTTAAATAAACCCAAAATAACTATATTAAAATATATTGTAATTAAAAATTAATAAAGTGCTGTAAACTTATTAGAAATCAACTATGAACTGATGAAAATGAAAAACAATGTTTTATTTTATGTCTAAATCGTATTTTTTTATATGCTACGAAAGTGTAAATGCTAAACAGTCGTTAAACTTAAAAATAATAAAAAAATGTTCGCTAAATCACATTTATATGAAAAGTACGAAACTTACACAAAATATAATCATATGTCTTTCGAGTATTTGGTGTACATGTATTTCTCCGTAATTATAGTGACAGAGCCGCCCATTAATAAACCAATCGCGCAAGCTCCGCTCGGCAACTGAGATAGACAGCGCGCAACGTTGCAAAATAAAAAAGACAGCAATACTTGTGTCTCGCTTACGTCCCAAAGACGTAGATTATCTTTTAAGAGTTAAAAATGTGAATTCTATATAATTTCTGATGCTATTATTATCTTAAATTCTGTGGCTGTTCAGATCTGGGGGTCTAGCACGGTCGATCGATAAAACCCTAAGTCTATACGATATTGACTAAATTCTTCTATATGGTCACTTGGCATTATTTGCGAGCACGGTCGTCTCTAATTACCCTCCTGTGTACCACTGTGTATCATGTATCATGCATCACCGGATTGTAAAAGCCATTTTATGGCGTTGAAATAAATAAATAAATAAATAAATAATTCACAGTCGGTAGATAAAAGCTGCCAATTTGTTGTCGTGCTTATCGACTAAATCTGAATAGCCAGATACTCCCCACCTTCCTCTCCCCATCTCCTTCCTCTCCCCATTACCATCAGTTACCATACCCCAATAGGAGATGCCATAGACTTGCTGGCTCCAAATAATTGGGAGCAGCTGGGGACTCTTGTGCAGTATTCACATTAACAAATTGAATAATGGAAACTGATTAGGTGAAATTGAAAAAAAAAAATGTTTAAAATGGGTTGATGTAAGTGAAAATTTGAAACAGGTCCCTCCGATAGTATTGCCTCTAGAAAACATAATAACAAATTAATTAAGACCCGGCATCCCGGATTTCTTCCGACTTATAACATATTTTCCATGAACACATGTTTTTAAAGTTCTTAAAAAATTACACGTTACTTTAGAAATTCCCTCGATAGAATAAAATCGCAAAGTATGCCACGAAAATTAATAAAAACATTTTTAATTCTGTCTTTTAACAAGTTACGGGTTCTTCACAGTATTTCTTTAAATGCTACTTAAGATATTGATGGCAGATTTTTCTATCTTTAATAAGTCGTGCTTTATTTAATATTTTCATTGCAGTCGCTCACATATATATTCAATCCAATGTGTTTTAAAATAAGCCAAGTTTATACGAAATTAAAATATGAAAACTGATTCACCTTTCAATCGAACAGAGTTTTTGTTTCCCCCCGCCACTCACAGATGTCGGTCCTGTCAGGAATTAGTTGCCGGCCGACGAATGAGGGACCGATCAATCTTCCGTCTCTCCTCCGTACTCCTTACCTGTATCCTCCTCTATCTACCTCTCCGTGTATCCATGGACCATCCACCGCCACTCCGAGTTGGACTCCTTCACTCCTTACAATAAAACAAGACCCATTTTATTAGCCGGGTGTAGGTCAACTTTACCCTATGACTGTACAGTGCCGTATTTTAGGAGGATCATTGTTTAAAAAAAATTAGTTTCATAACTTTCATATTAAAAATTCTCACTTTATTTATTTGTTTATCGATATGAAGTTGGATTACAGACGTACGAGGTACTTAAATGTGTAAAAACATACATTTTAACATTCTCTCTTTGTGGTTGATAGAATAATCTTCTTTTTATTTTTATTTTTAACTTAGTGAGTAAAACCTCAAATTGTAATATTTAATTAATGAAGACAATTTAATTTTTGGCGGCCTTAAAGAGTTGGCGATGTGTGAATGCGGTGCGGTGCAGACCACCGAACATGTGATCAACCAATGCCCGCTCCATTCATTCCCCGGCGGGATTGATGAAGTCCACAGGGTAACCCCGCTACTAAAGGATCATCTTCATTGGCTTCGATGTCCTGATCAAATAGCGTTCAAGATCTGCTTAATGACCTTCAAAGCATTGCAAGGAATGGCTCCAACCTATATATCGGAACTATGTGTCCGACAAAACTTAAGCGAGAGACAGCTTACTCTAAGGTCAGCAGATCTGGATGTTACTAATCGTTTAATCGAACTTTCTCGGTCAAATCGAGCCGTTTACTATGATCGCTCTTTTCGTGTAATTGGCCCTCTCATTTGGAATAAGCTTCCCTCAGCTCTTACTTATATCCAGACTTTGGCAGAATTTAAACGGTCTTTAAAAACAAAATTATTTAAGAAATCGTACCATTCATGAATCCTAACATCTTTTCAATACAAGTAATAAGTCATGTTCTCAAGTATCCGGTAATAGTTTGGTTTCGGTTTCCTCCTAATTGTACTTTTAAGAAGTTTAGTGTATTATTATTAGACGGAGAGGTTAGACCTTAAATTGGTTAACGCGCTCGTCCCGGTTAGACGGAGAGGTCTGGGTTCGAGTCCCAGTTGCGACCATTGCCTTTTCTGTTTTTCTGTGTCTTGTTCTCTTTCATATTTTCGTTTAGATTAATATTGTTAACTTATTCTAATATGATATACTTCTCTGATGGGAATAACCTTCAAAAAAGTATAAAAATAAAGTTTTTCTTATAAAAATTGAATATTATATTTTAGTTTAAAAGTTCTTGTTTTGCCCTGTGCTACAACACCGTTATTGTCTATTATTATTGTTCTGTGTGTGCTATAACAGCACTGTTTTGTTAATCTTTGTTCTTTTGTCATTGTTTTGTAAATACTGTTGTAACGGACGTGTTACATATCCTCGTATGTTCTTTCAACGAAAAACATCCTTGGCGGTATCCTCTACAGTTCAGTGGTCATTTTTTGCGATTTCGCTCGAAAACCAAAAATCCTGCTTGGCCACTGAGCTCGTTAGTACCGTACCGCCAGCGATCTTTTTCGTTGAAAATATTTTTATGTTTGTTTTCCAATTAGAATTTAAAAGTTATTCTAATTGTAATATTGTATTAATATAATACTTTCGTTTTTATATGTACAATGCCCCCGGTGCAACAAATAAACGCTATCATGCTCAGGTTGCCACCAGGGACATTTTTCAACTTATCATTTCACTTGTATTTTTTATGTTTCCTTTTTTTTGACATATTGTTAATTATTTTTAGTTACGATCCTTGTAGGATAATGAAACTAAGAAATTTCATTCCGCAGTCCTACAAGGCATCGAGGGAAAGAGAGCCTGAGTCTCTAGCCCTTAAATTACTCAAACTAGGGCAATAAATGACCCTCAAAAAACACTTAGAAAAATTTCGGTAAAAATACGTTTTTCCGATTTTAAAAATCCAGGTGCCCCGTAAGATGGTGAAACAAACAGGTTTCATTAACACATCTTACGGGGGACCTCGTAAAAATAACATTGTAACTGTAAATAACCAAATATTCAGCCAAACGGCAAATCAATTTATATTTTATGCGATTTAGCTGAAAAATGAGCTAAACATCTCTAACTAAAAATCTAGCAATAGACAATTGGTTTATTTCATGATTACTGTATAAAAACGAACACATATGTACACAATTAACTCTGTAGAATTATTATAAAAAACACATTTTAAGCGACCGCCTTCAACGGTGACACCGGCAAAATAGGGTGCCCACATAATGGCCGCCCTATTTATACCATTTGGTCTGAGGACGAAAACCCCTCCACTTTTTGTAAAAAACACTGTCCGAACGCTGTCGGGTACAAGTCCCCTTTATATACCATGCCAATTTTCAAATAAATCAGTACGCCTCCCCAATTTGGGGGACAGGCAACACCAAGAGACTCGAACAATTCCAGAACGCTGCGCTCAGAAGATATACCAAAAGCCCTTGGTTTGTCCGAAATAGTATAATTAACTCAGGCACGAAAATCCCCCCACTAAAAACGCACATAGTAGATTTAGCCAAGACGTTTTTCTCTAAACTCGCTTCAAATTCGAACCCAAGCATCTCCCGTCTCGGGCACATAAGACCCGGCGACCCCCCCACCTACCCCTTACCTGTATCCATCACACATCCCCCCTGATGTGTGGGCTCTAATAAAAGAAAAGTAAGCGCAACCAGATATACAAAAAATATAGTATTACATAAAATCTAAAATACCTACAGACAAAAAAATAAATAATAATAAAATAAAATTCTTTCAAACCATTAAAAAAAAAAAAAAAAAAAAAATACAAAAAATTTAGTATTTAAAAGTCCTTAATGTTGCCAAAGGCAGCCCACACATCGGGTAGAAAAAAACCATCCTTCAGGTGACTACAAACCACAGTTCGCGAGAAAAAGGGATTGATTTCCCTGTAACTCGTTTATTTAACAATATGATATTATAAATAAATCAGTAATCGTTCGGTATTTACCATATTACAATTTTCAATGGTTTGTGCTTCGTTATCAAACCCACATTGTTTGTGACGCCACCGGTTCTCTCCAAAAGTTGTTTTGTGGTTATTATATAACCCACAGTGACGTGTTTTCACCCCAAAAGCGTGGCCCCGTCCGGTCTATGCCTCACGCGTGTGTAAAACAATCCTTCAGTGTGTGCTCTTTAATGTACAGTAACTCAGTTTAGTGTTTAATAAAAAAAAAACCTCAGTGCTGTTTTTTGTGTACAAGTTAAAAATCCTGGCCCACCCTGTTCGAGGGACGCGCAAAATACTTCCGTGCCTCGATTACCAAGATGGAAGAGTATATGCTAGAACTCAAAAAGCTTGACCCTCCAATATCCGTGCTTGAACAATACCTCAGTACACTAATAAAGCCGAATAAATTCAGTGTCCCGCCGATTCCACCTTTCAACTCCGAACCTAGCGCATCAGACGACACCATCGCCGCCCTCAACACGCCTCTTCCGATCGCCTCCTCCTCGGATTTCCCCCCCCTCTGGATCACCCCCAACCCTACCCACCACGACAGAAAACGCAAAGCCCCTAACACGCCCCCACCAAAATCCCAGACACCTACCTCAAACCGATTCTCCCCGCTAGAACAACATGACACCGAGACTGTGACAAACTCCGACACAAACCCAACTGACGGTCTCGAGAACACTCGAGACCAGACCGACAATACTGCCCCCAGACCCCGCCCCATCAAAATTCCCCCCATAATTATAAAATCTGACAAAAATTGGAACTTTTTGAGACGCAAGCTGGAGGATGCGGGCGTAAACATCGCCAACGCAAAAGCCATCCCCCAGGGTATTGTCCTCCACACCAGGGACTCCTCCAGCTTCCGTCTCGCGACCAAACTGCTACAAGAGGACAAAACCGACTTCCATACCTTCCAACTGTCCGAGGACAAAACGACCAAAGCCGTCCTTAGGGGCATCCCTACCACAATCTCCGAGGAGGAGATAAAACTTGAACTGCTCGACATGACCCTGCCCGTCATCTCCGTCACCCGCATGCGATCAGGGCCGGACCGCACAAACGTCCCCATGGTCCTGGTCCAGTTGAGCCATGGAGAAGCTGGCCAGCAAATTTTCGGTCTTCAATCCATCTTCCACCTCAAGATCAAAGTGGAATACCTAGATAAGAAATCAGCCCCCACACAATGCCACAGATGTCAACACTTCGGGCACTCCGCCAAGGGATGCAACCTCCCCCCCCGCTGCGTAAAGTGCACATTAGGACATTTTACAGCGGAATGCACAAAGCGGAGGGAGGATGGCCCTGCCACCTGTACAAACTGCGGCGGACCTCACCCCGCCAACTTCAAGGAGTGCCCGAAGCGCCCCGCCGACCCTACACCCATCGCTCGCCGAACTGAGGTACGCCCCCAAGTCACCTTCAACTCCCGCCCCACCTCCCACCACACATCCTACGCTCAGGCTGCAAGCCCGAACCAGCCTACCCAACCCACCCCCCCACCCCCAGGCCCCCAAGCCACCCCCAACCCTGCATCAACCCCCTTTAATATATTTGATTTCTTTAAAAACATTAATTTTTCCAGGATCGGCGAATTCATCGCCGACCTCATCCCTAAATTCATTTCTGCCTCTTCCACGTCAGATTACCTCTCCATCATTTTCACAGCAGCCCCTCAATTCTTCGCTCTCTTTACCGTCTAAATGGCTAACTCTGCTACTATGTCCTCCGCGCTGCGCTTGGCCTTCTGGAACGCGAACGGTCTCACAAAGAGCTTACAGGAGCTTAAATTATTCACTAATACACACAATCTCGATGTACTTCTCATAAACGAAACACACCTAAACCCGTCAACAACACCAAAAATCGCAAACTATACACTGTACCGAAACGACCGATTACACTCACGAGGTGGTGGCACAGCCATCTTCGTGAAAACTAAACTCGCACACAAACACAACATCACCCCCACGCTTTCATCCATAGAGAGTACCTCAATAACCCTTTTTACCAAGCAAGCTGGCCCTTTGAGAATTAATTCAATATATAATCCACCACAAAAGACTTTGCAAAAGTCTGATCTTGAATTACTTCTCAGAGGACAAACGCCTACTATTCTGATGGGAGACTTCAACTCGAAGCATCCAAATTGGAATAGCAGGCGCGCAAACGCCAATGGTAGAATCCTCCTCGAATTCTCCAAATCCCACCCTGACCTAGTCGTCGCAGGCCCTGTGGATCCCACACATTTCTCCGCCCAGGGCCACCCACCCGACGTACTAGACATCGCAATTTTTAACAAATCACCCTGGATGTACTGTATCGAATCTATCAACGACCTCGACTCCGACCACAACCCCGTGTTGCTAACTCTCAAAAAATTCTTAGACCCCTCCCCCCCCTTGCCCTCAAAAAAAACCGATTGGACATATTTTTCACAGATAGTCGGGGATAAATTATCCATAAATCACTCCCTCCAAAACTCGGCCGAACTCGACTCAGCGGTTGACACATTCGCCGAGACAATAATGTCCTCAGTAAATGAAGCCTCAAAAACCCTCCCGGAGCGCTATCAAAATCTCAAAGAAAACCTCCCAAACACAATTAAAGAGTTAATTAAAACAAAAAATAATCTTCGCCGCCACTGGCAGAAAAATCAGAATCCCAAAGTCAAAACCAGTATAAATCGCCTTCAAGCCCTCATTAGGAAAAAACTAACTGAGCATTCAAACACCACTTGGAACATGAAAATTCAAGAGATAAATCCACAGGATGGCTCTCTGTGGAAACTATCCAAAAACCTCAAATCTACCCCCTCACCGAACCACCCCATTCACGCCGAAAACGGCCTCGTATTCGACGACCTAGACAAAGCGGAGGCGTTCGCCGACAGTCTAGAAAAACAATTCAGCCCCAGCTTCAAACACGCCAACCTCGATCACATTGCAGATGTCAACCGCCAAGTAAATAGTATATTTAACTCACTCCCCCCTACAAATATCCACTTCACTACCCCGGCCGAAGTCATAAGTGCTATCAAAGGCCGTAAAAACAAGAAAGCTCCCGGCCCGGACGGCGTCACAAACTTCGCTCTTAAAGCCCTCCCCCCAAAAGGAATCCTAGCAATAGTCAATCTTATAAATGCCGCCCTCAGACTGCGCTACTTCCCCAAAAGTTGGAAGCACGCCCACGTCATCGTTCTCCCAAAACCGGGAAAAAACCCCCTCTTCTGTGAAAACCATCGCCCAATTAGTCTCCTGTCAAATATCGGTAAAATTTACGAAAAAATTCTCCTCACCAGGCTCCTAAAGCATATTCACGAGGTATCCACACTACCTGATGAGCAACACGGTTTTAGATCTCAACATTCCACCCTCCACCAGCTCCTCAGAGTCACGGAACACATCATAGATGGTTTCAATACCCAGCGATCAACTGGCGCCATTTTCTTGGATATCGCCAAAGCCTTCGATAAGGTATGGCTATACGGCCTACTTCTCAAACTCTACAACACAGGCATCGACCCCCAATTGCTCGGTGTCTTAAAATCATTTCTCCACCGGCGTACTTTCCAAGTAAAATACAAAGGTGCTCTCTCCAAAATTAGATTCATGACAGCAGGTGTCCCCCAAGGCTCCTTGCTGTCCCCCGTCCTTTTCAATATCTACACACACGATATTCCCCTCTCAGAAGACCATAATTCACTGAAAGCTCTGTACGCAGACGACACAACGGCAATGGTCAGATACAGTTCACCCAGGATGATTACTCACCGCCTACAAGAAAATATAAACAGCCTCCAAGAATTTTATGACCTGTGGCGTATAGACGTCAACCCCTCAAAGAGCGTGGCGATCTTCTTCTCACGAAGGAGAATCGGCTCGACTCCAGTGGGTGTTGTGACGATGTACGGACAGGTCATACCCTGGCAGAATACTGCAAAATATCTTGGAGTCACACTAGACACAAAACTCACATGGACACCTCATATCAAAAATACACTCACAAAAGCCAGGAGCATCTCTGGAGCTTTATACCCACTACTACATACAAACTCCAAAACATCCCTCCAAAACAAACTCCTCTTATATAAATCCCAAATTCGTCCCGCCATCACATACGCCTCCCCAATTTGGGGGACAGGCAACACCAAGAGACTCGAACAATTCCAGAACGCTGCGCTCAGAAGATATACCAAAAGCCCTTGGTTTGTCCGAAATAGTATAATTAACTCAGGCACGAAAATCCCCCCACTAAAAACGCACATAGTAGATTTAGCCAAGACGTTTTTCTCTAAACTCGCTTCAAATTCGAACCCAAGCATCTCCCGTCTCGGGCACATAAGACCCGGCGACCCCCCCACCTACCCCTTACCTGTATCCATCACACATCCCCCCTGATGTGTGGGCTCTAATAAAAGAAAAGTAAGCGCAACCAGATATACAAAAAATATAGTATTACATAAAATCTAAAATACCTACAGACAAAAAAATAAATAATAATAAAATAAAATTCTTTCAAACCATTAAAAAAAAAAAAAAAAAAAAAAATACAAAAAATTTAGTATTTAAAAGTCCTTAATGTTGCCAAAGGCAGCCCACACATCGGGTAGAAAAAAACCATCCTTCAGGTGACTACAAACCACAGTTCGCGAGAAAAAGGGATTGATTTCCCTGTAACTCGTTTATTTAACAATATGATATTATAAATAAATCAGTTCACTTCGACTCTTCAAAACTTGTTTTACTACTTGTTACTTAAGAAGTATTTTCTTCAACACCAGCTGCCTCCCGCCGACTTCTGCCTGTCTTCCGTCCTGGTGCCTACCTCCTCCAGACAAGCCGGCCCTACTCCAGGACACCGCAAGGCGCCAGGCTCAGGCAGAAGAATAGGCACATCCA
Organism: Limnephilus lunatus; assembly: GCA_917563855.2. Taxonomy (NCBI): domain Eukaryota; kingdom Metazoa; phylum Arthropoda; class Insecta; order Trichoptera; family Limnephilidae; genus Limnephilus; species Limnephilus lunatus. Next base: position 1,649,994 of record OU830593.1, on the reverse strand, counting down.
GTGTCCCTTACTCATCAGACACTGGGTGCAGGAGGCCAGCTTTTATTATTTTACGCATCATACATCCTCATCAGCGTGCACTTAGACCCGGACCTATTTTACAGTTCTTGTAAAGGCGTCACGTCTGTTACAACTGTATATTCTTTAGGTATTATTTTATCAATATTTTGTAATGAACTCGTAAGGAGCACTTTAGGATTATTTGTAATTTATTATAGTTAAGCGCACTTGAAGTGAAATGACACAAAACTGCGCCATATAAACATTACGTTATTATTATTATTAACGCCTGAGGCCCTACTCCCTAGACTGGCTCGCAGACCTAGATGTCAGCCTCTGACCCCCCCCCACCATATAAAAGAAGAAGAATGAAGATAATATTAGCAAAACTCAATGTCTTAATTTAATTAAATATAACAATTTGAGGTTTGAAGTAGTCATGTCAAAAATAAAAATTGATATTCATCCTAGACTTGCAGAAAAGGTGGTTATATGGTTGGATGTCTTATATTAAAAAAAAATATGGATAAAAATTTATCCAAGACACCACCTAAATAGAATTTGGTTCGAGATTGAATCTTGCAACCATACCTACTACATAAAGATAGCAGGCAATAAAATATGAGTTAAGAAAATGAAGATAATGTTGATAGTTCTCAGTTGAAGTATGATACAGTTAAAAATGACCAAATTGGATAGGGACACATTACCTCAGTTTTTTTGTAGAGCTGCGGCCCGACAAGCCGAAGGTCCTGGGTTCAAGTCACAAATGTACGTTTATCTTTTTCTCTTTTTTCTGTTTCCAGAGTTTCGATTGAGTTTCATTAATATTGTCTACATTTAATTAAATAATCTTCTAATAAAAATAAATGTTATAGGAAGTATAGGTTAATGCATTCTGTTTTTTCTTTTATTTTTTTAAAGAAAGACAAACCTTCTCGGGTTACGAAAAACCTGACGATATTTGAAAATATCCTACTACCACCACAGTAAGCGGAAAATGTTGGGTTTTTATTTTGGGTTGGGTTTATTTATGTAGCAAAGGCTAAAAAAAATAATCTGTTCAAGGCGCCATTTCGTATTAAGCCTGACATTATATGTATGTATTATAGCAAACTTAACCCAAAGTAATTATTTCTAAATTTATTTACTTAGACATCTTATCCTGCCTTCCCAAAAAGTATTGCTGTACCCTTTGTGCATCCTTGTAAAAGACAATTATTATTTATTATCATATTGAAAGGCAGGTCACACCGCGCTCCAGATCTCATTGTTCAACTTGCCATATCCTTCTCACTCTTTTTTTATTAATTAATTAATAATAACAATAACAACCTTTCCGTAACAATGAAGAACACACGCTTTATTCGCGCGCTGAATTTATTAATTAATTTTCAATATTCAGATGCCTTTCGATTCAACTTGCGAAAATTAAGATTTTTTTTGGCACTTACAAATTATATTGAATTACCTGTTAATTATATAATAATAATATCTTTATTTGGAATTATAAAGAATTAATTTTTGAAGATGATTTTAGCGACTCTCAAATTAAAATTTGAAAAAGAAAAAATCAGAAAAAGACTTGTTCGCATATAGGAATTGAACACAGACCTCAGCCGCGCTTTGTATTCACATTTTTAAATCATGTAAAAACTATATTAAAATAATATTTAATCGGTAACTAATAAAATATAAAAATAAAATTAAAACTATATATTTTTTAAACGGATATCCCACATTCTGGAGTAGGGTTTTTGAATCCCGCAAACCCACATCCCGTAATTCCGTATCCCGCATTCCGCAATCCCGCAGAATTTCAAAAATATTTCAATTCACGGATTTGCGGGATTGAGGGATTGAAAAAAATACTAAATTTATACCAAAAAAAGCTGCTTTACATAAATAAGCTGTGGTCAATCTTTGAAAATGAAATGGCATTAGTTGTATTTGGTGACCAGATCTGAATAGCCAGGTATTTCCCCACCTTCTCTTCTCTATATCCTTTCCCTCCCCACTACCTTCAGCCTCACAACATACCCCAATTGGAGATGCCATAATCTCACTGGCTTCAGAAGGGAGCAGTTGGGACTCTTGTGAGGTATTCATATGAAAATAAAAATAAAATGGAAGAGAGGATAGAGGCGTGTCTTAAGCGGAAATTTAGAAATCTGGAATCGATTTTGAAGAAAGAGACGTCGCTTTTTGATAACGGATGTATCAGAGGGAGATTATGTACCTTCAGTTTGCACACACCTTTTGATGATTGACCCACCAACTAGTGTTAATTCAGATAGAGCTTTTTACATTGCTGCAATGTTCACAAATGTCCGTTTTACTCTCCATAACCTAGGTTTTTTACTTCTTTTTTTATCACAGTCTTCTTAAATAACTTACCACTCGCATGTCACCCTTTCAATGCCTTTTTATAAATGACTATTATGAAATATAATTGATAATGATAACAAATATATATTTTTTAAATGTTTAAGAAATGTTGGCATTATTTCAATTTAATATCTCTTAGTACAAATCCCGCAGGATTTCAAAATTATATCCCGCGGGATTCGAAAAATTTCGGGATTTGCAAACCTTATTCAGGAGTGTCTTACAGTATAAAAATAAGCGAGTCCGATCGATTAAAATCCAACAGATGCGAATTAACATTATAATTTATAACAATGGAATTGAGGAATTCTTTATTTTATTATTTTCTAGTTGCTATTATTTATACCTCCCAGCCCACAACCCACAACATCTGGGCAATCTCCCACAAGCCGCGGCGGACAATGGTGGCTCCTTATGCGTCCATTCTTCCCGCTAATAACGTGTTGAATAGAGGCGTGGAATTCGCGTAATGATCTTAATAACGCCAATTGAGAAGACGGTTTCATAAAAAAAATTATTCAACATTTTTAATGATTGTTCGGTTGGGGTAGGTACCTACTTTAACCATTCGGACCTTCATAAGCTTGTTTTCACGATAATATAACATTACCAAACATATTATGTATGACGTATGCGGCGTAGGTATCTGGCTTATTAAATGTTAACATACATATATACACCCACTAGTAATATAAGGAACTAGCAATGTAGCAATGTACGTTCCTATATCACGTTTTACTTCATACCGGGAATCATCAGATGGAGGGGGGGTGTTTATTTCCCCTGCAGGTGTATGTCATCTTTGGGGATGCTGTGTGGAGGTTCTTTTTAAGGAAAGGAAGGAGAGGAAGTTCTGGGAAGGAAAAGGGTATGAGGGGGGTGAGTTCAGCAGTGACGGACGTATGAATCCATCGCTCCCTGAACTTTAAACGTACATTAAACGAATCAATAATCATGTATGTACCTACTTACAGCACTTTGTGTTTTAAACCAGTTCGTTGAAATTGGCGACAGCTGACATATCCATAGAAAATTAATTGCAAGGCATAGACAATCACATAAATTTGAGAGTCGATTAAGGGGCATACATTAATTACGAGAGCTCAAAGGGGAGGGGGGGGGGGTCACCAAAATCTCACGTTACTTGGAAAAATTAAGTGGCCCAAATTTGGGGAGAGGGGGGGGGTTCTAGATTGGAAGAAAAAATGCTCACGTAATTAATGTACGCCCCCTTACGTTTGGAATCGATTCCATATCGACAAAAGATACAGAATCGCTCTTCTTCAATTCATGAACCCCTTCCCACTCTTCAATAAGTCAATTACAGCCAATCCCTGCCAAAACACCCGAAACATAACCTAAATTATTTCTTGCTTTTCTGTTGGAGATGATTTATCACTCCGTCAATAAATCAAAGGAATCCCAACTATGTCAAAAGCAAAGAGTTCAACAAACCGATACACTAAATTAATTTTCACGGACCCAAGAACAAAACGCAGTCCGTAGTAATTAATAATATTAAATATTTTATTACGAACGATGACAAGTCAATTCGACTCCCATAAAACACTGAGGGAATTTTAGAGGGTAAAAAAACTGGCAGGTACCTACTTGCTCCAAGCTGGCAACACTGATTTTTAATTAATTCGAGACGTCTCTGCATTTTTTCTATGGCGGAATGTTGTCAGGAATTCTAAGCGGCCAGTTAGCCTGTTCAGATATTGTTTTAGGTTAGGTTTTCTGTCTCGGGCTGTCAGAAAAGGGCGGGAACGCGAGACAGCCAAATGTTAGAACTGGAATACTGAATTCCTTTCGAGGTTATGTAATTTGTTTTGAAAATAGTTTTGAGACGTAAATAATACGCTCTTGACGTTTTATAACTCTTTCCAGGGATTGTTTAAAGCTTGTTGAGACAGCACTAATTTGTAGACCACTAAATAACAGCCGTTTGAGTAATTAATTGACATTGTTGTAATATGGATTTATGTTGTCTGCACAGCCGATAAATTTAATAAATAATGACAATGTATTTTTAACCAAACTGTCAAAGTAGGAAACATGCTAGCAAAAGAAGGTGAATAGACGCTCTAGAAATACGGTGCTGGAGAAAAATCTTCAGGATCTTAAATCTAAACCAGAAATAAAAATTCTAATACATCAGAGTAAATGTAGTGGAACTAATTGCTCTCCAGAATGTTCTACACTGAATTCAACTTCCAAAATTAAATATCTTGGTGTATATATAGATCAACATTTTAAATGGAAAACACATATTTGTGAACTTGTCAAAAGAATTAGGAAATGTATATATATATTTATAAGACTCAGAAATATTCTTAGACTGGAAAACCTAAAAAGAGTGTACTATGCAATTGTTCAATCTATATTACAATACGGTATTACAGGATGGGGAGGAACATATGATGTTATTTTAAATCCTCTCAAAATAGTTCAAAGATTAATAATTAAGATCAAATTGAAAAAACCATCTACATTTTCTACCGAAAAAATTTTTTCAATATTCAAAGTAACTACAATAGACAATTTATATAAAAAATATTCAATTCTACAAACTTTCAAAGAAATACAGCTAAAAAAAATACATTTCAATATCTCAGCAAGATATCAAAACAATATTAAAATCCCAAAATTTAATACCAAGCACATCCAAAATTCCTATCTGTATCATGGTATAAATTATTTCAACAAACTCCCATTAGAAGTAAAAATTATTGAAAATAAAAGTAAATTCCAAACTAAATTAAAAAATTACCTGAAACAACTGTAAGAGTTACATTACTATTTCAGTTCATTTAAATCTGTTAATCGACACATCTCAAGTTTCTCTTACTATATCTATTGTTAATAGTTGCAATATTATTATTCACCTACTCAAATGATAACATTGATAACATAATTGAGTATGAATTCACTCACCAAACACAAGAGCCTTGTCTCTTTATGGTGAGGAAAGGCTTTTATTACATTAATATTACAAATCTGTTTAATATGTAAAAAAAATGTATAATTATTGTAAAAACAAACAAATATTAAATAAAAATAAAAAATAAATTCCATGGAAAACCACTATTTGGTCATGGTTGTTTGACACCGTTCAACCATGGTCCGTTTGATAGATTTTCCTAACTTAACAAACGGATTGCAATCTTTAGAGCACAGGCGTCGGGTCGGAATGCTATCCTTGTTCTACCGGTATTTTAATGGAAGATGGTCCACAAAAAGACCCTCCATACATCATCCTCAAAGATGACGTAGACCCCGAGGGACATAATTTTCTTCAGGGCCTCCTGTGTAGAGTTAATGTAAAAAAATCTGAGAACTCCGTTGTTGACTCATTTTTTTAATGATTTTCTTTTTCAACGAAAAACATTATCACCAGGTATCGGACAGTTGAGGTCGGGGTGAGGGGTTGGGCGGTTAGTCGGCTGAGTGACCATTTACGACTTGTGGAAGATTTTTTATGATTTGATCTCGTATAAAAAAATATAAAAACAACACCGAGAAAGTCTCAGGACACCAAAATTTCACCAAAATTTCAAAATTAAGTACTACTATTTATCAAATGATTCAAATATTATCTACGTTAAAAATGCCCTTTTCATGATTTGCAACCTGCAACCTCTTGGTTGACAGCAAATATCTTACCACTCTGTTTTCCTAAAATATTCGTCTTCCTTGCATTGTCCTAGGTAGGCTGTTAGGGTCGGGTCTTCTCGTTCTCAGGCTTATATCTTATTCTTCGGTTCTGGGTATCGCTTTCATCCAGGCCGTTTCTCTGTAATATTTTGGTGCATTGAGTCATCCAGGAGTTCTTTGATCTTCCTCTGAATGACTGTAGATGAAGCTCCACAGACATTGTCTGCTTCACTGTGTGGTCTAGTGGTCTCCGTATTATGTGTCCATACCATCTCAACTCTGTTTTTCAACAATCATGCTTATCAAAATATTTATATTTATATTTCCATCAATGCTTATCAAAATATTTATATTTATATTTCCATCAATGCTTATCAAAATATTAAAATCAAACCGATCAAAACTAACACGGATACAATCTTCCACTAGAATGTATCCTTGTTGAATTAATAGTTCATGATTATAGTATTGATATTCCCACGCGCAACAAGGACACAAGAAACACAACAGAATGGCGACAAAGGGACAGAAGAAGGACTGATAAAAAACCACCAAAATAATAATGCGTTATAAATCTGGACGAAATGGCCTTTTGTAGCCTTTTCCTTTGTGGGTGAAACGCCATTTAATAGAGTCAAACTTGGCCCGGACACAGTTTATTAAAATATTATTTATAAACCTGTCTGGTGTCATTTTAGGATACGATTCCATGAACACAGAACAGGTACTCTGCATAGAATGCCTCAGGAATTATGGCCCGATGAAAAAAATAACAATATCTCACGCGGCTGTGACCAGGACTTCAAATTTATGGGACGATTATTGATGCATTGCGGATGACGTAAGGCATTATTAATTATGGATGTTTACGACGTCAGTGGTTGAAGATATTGATTAAAGATGCAAGATAGTTATTATAATTCTTAATGCGAAAATAATGCAAAATCATACAAAATCAAGTGTTTTTGGTTTGAAAATTTGATCGCTTAGAAATATTATAGATGATTCAATTAAATACCGCGAGTAAAAGGCCGTGGAAATGATCGAGCATTTTTTAATAAGTCCTTTTGTAGGTCTGGAAAAAAATAAAGTATCAGGCACTTAAAAAATACATTCAAGTGCCAAAATCTCCTACTAATGAATCGATTTTCGGATAAAGTTTCATTATAATATAATCATATTATAATAAGGAAAATTAAGTTCTTTAGAAAAAATCGAAAACATTTTAATATTTTGCCTGAAGTACACAAAATAAAACAAAAAATCCCATTTCGCACCGTTTCTTTCAGCATGAATCAAAATACGAATTTGTAATTGAGAATTAAACCTAATACCATCCGCATAAAGACTATGTGCATTTTGTATCAGTTATGCCCCGTTTACGATGGCGAATAGACGTATCCAGACTCTGCGTGGCTTGGTTCTGTGAAATCGATTTTAAATTTCCTAGTTATTATAATAAACAATGAATGAGAAAGGAGTTAATGTTTTTACAAGCCTTTACGGAATCAACCTGTGAAAAACAACTCTCAAATATCTTTCCAAAAACATCTTTTCGAGTATTCTTAAATTCCTCCCAAAAAGAGGCGGGGATTCCGATGTCGAATTATTCAAGGACTAGTGGAACTCCTTAATAATTTATAAACGAGTTTCCCACAAGAATCCAACGATTCTTCGTCACCCGACGTTATACAAAGAATGATCGTGACCTCCGAGCACGGCAGACTGTACCTGCTTTGTTGGTTATCAATCACGGACATCGTTAAATTTGTTATAAGAGGATCTCAAAGATATTAAGCATATTATATTCTCTGAATGATCGAACGGTTATAGATTGCATTGTAATATTATTGTATATATGGTCTATAGTCTGTGTAACATTGTGACGGTGTATTTTGTCTATGGTCTGGAGACTGATGTGATGTAATCTGATTTAGGTTTGTTGATACTAAGATCAATAATGATTTGATGGCTAATTGAATGCATTTTTTATTTGAGATATAGGTATATCATTGAGTTGATCGTATTACGTTCGACCTATAGCAAAATAATCTAATCCAGGAATAGCCATGCATATTTAATTTTTTTAAATGGAAATATGGACGCTTACTGAAGAACTGATAAGGTGACTTGAGGCATTCGAGATGTGGATCTACAGAAAAATACTTCAAAAAATCTGGATGTACGAAGATGTTATGGTTCGGATTAATAAACAAAAAGAAGTTATTAAAACAATAAAAATCCGAAAACTTCAATATCTAGGTTATGAGACATCCAGAAAAATACGAGATCTTCGTAATGCAGGGAAAGATTGCTGGAAGACGGGGCCCTGGAAGAAGGAGAACATCATGGAAGAAGGAGAACTGCTATTCTTAATCTTTATTAATGACCTTGGCCCCATGTTACGCTGTGATTTTGTTCTATTTGCCGATGATCTCAAGATTTACCATAAAATTTCCACTGATTCTGATCATGTTAAGCTTCAAGAAGACCTTTACACACTAAATAACTGGTGCATTCAAAACGATATGTTTTTAAATATTGAAAAATGTTACATTATTACTTTTACTCGTAACAGAAGACGAAAGGATTATGCATATTCCATTAATAATGTTCTATTAAATGCAGTCACCACTATAAGAGATCTAGGAATCACTCTTGATTCAAAGTTTATGTTTGATGTACACATCAGTAAAATTATAAGTAAATCATTGAAAATGATTGGATTCATCCATAGAATATCAAAACCATTTAAATACCCCCAATCCATTATAACCTTGTACAACTCGTTGGTCAGAAGCAATTTGGAATATGGGAGTGTTATCTGGAATCCACATTATTTAAAATATTCTAAAACAATTGAATCTGTGCAAAAAAAATTCCTAAGACTGCTATCATTTAAACTTGGATTTAATGCCATACTCCAATCCTATGAGGAACGATTACAACACTTTAATTTTACAACATTGGAAAAAAGAAGACAATTTGCTGACTTAATATGTTTATATAAAATTATTCATGATAAACTTTTAACCACTCTTTGTCTGAGCAACATACATATTAAAGTTCCTAATAGACGTAACTTAAGAAGTCAAAATATATTCCATATTGAAATATTTAATAACAATATTGCTTACTTCAATCCACTGTCTCGAATGTGTCGTTTGTACAACACAATTGAATGTGACCTTATTGATATCTTCGCAAACAGTCTCGAATATTTTAAAAAACAAATTAAAAATCTTCTACCATGATATGTCATGGAAGAAGATTTTTAATTATTGTTAATTGATGATATGTCATGATTGATGATATGCTACGATTGTTAATTGCTTTATTATTATGTCTTTTCTTTATTTTAACTTTATTATCCTTTCCAGAAACGTTTCTTTCTCTGTACACTTACCATGTTTTAAATTTCTTGTCTTATATTTCTTTTTTATTATTATTATTATTTCTGTTTTCTTTTCACTACTAGCATCTCCGTCGAGCCACAACTAAACCTTAATTACGCATGCTGTGAACATTTCTAATTGGAGTGTTAATATCAGCTCATATTCCAACGTTATAATATTAATGCAATAATTTGTTAACACTCTGTAAATGTTTCAAACAATAAATAAATAAATCATGGCTGAAAAACCTGAGACAGTGGTTTGTCCAGTCTACTGTAGAGCTGTTCCGGGCCGCAGTAAACAAAGTCCGCATAGCCAACATGATAGCCAACGTCCGTTGAACGGACAGGGCACGAGAAGAAGAAGAATTTCATTTTTGCCAAAGCTCATCGTTCGGGAGTTTTGGGAGTTTGGGAGTTATGATGATACTTTGAGATGGAGTCATTTAACATTGCCAAACGTTACCTATCATTGTTGAATGATTTTAGTTTTTTTTTTTTTTTTTTTTTTTTTTACAGTGAATACCGCACAAGAATCTCAACTGCTCCCGCCTGGAGCCAGTGAGACTATGGCATCCCCAATTGGGGTATGTTGTGAGGCTGGAGGTAGTGGGGAGGGGAAGGAAGTGGGGAAGAGGAAGGTTGGGAAGTACCTGGCTATTCAGATCTGGTCACCAAACACGGCTAAAGCAAGCCATTTTCAAGCAACGTTTCAATTCTGAATGGTGGTCTTACACCAGGGCGATACTGAGAGTATCTTCCACTCTGGAACGTGCCGCTAATATACTATATATTATTTTAAATGAATTAATTGTGAAATAACACAAATTAATCAAATAAAATTTATTTGCGCACGCCGGGTTCGAACCCGCGACCTCCGGATTGTGAGTCAAGAGTCTTAGCCACTGGACTACGAAGGTCGTCAGTTGATTATAATATAAATATATTTTGTAGTCCTCTTTATATTTGAATTGTATTTTTCAGAATTATCACACTTTATCCGACACCATTAATACCATAAGATTAATTTAAAAAAAAACTTTATATTGTATCGTCTTATCGGTTAAAACCTTAATACCTACAAATGTTCATAAGGACAGCATTGGTAAATCACATTTTGTAATCAGCAAGACGTGAATTTATTATTTTTGGCTCTTTATTTTTTAATTTTATTTAATTAGGTGCTATATTATAATTTTTACATTTATAGAAGATATACCTACCTGAAATGGAGTAAAAAAACAGATTTAGATTATTTTTGTAGTCCTCCTAGAGATCTTGTGTTGAGGGGGGATATGTTTTAGATAAGTTTTCACAGATAACATGGTTTGGATAAGGTATTTTCAATAACTTATATAACGATGTTTTAATCCCTCAGTCAGTTAATTTTCCGACAGTTCCTTAAGCTAGGATTTAATGTTCTTAGTGTAGTTATTTATTGTTTTAATTTGTTTGATGCTGGGAACTTATTGTGGTAAAAAATCAAAACTTCTTTGTTCAAATGTAATATTGTACGTATATTTAGTATGTCTGTTTGTTTGGCTTTAATTTTATGATTGTACGAGGTGTTTAGCTCTGTGTATTTTTTGACGTGATCACCAGATTTTTTAAACATAGGTACGTATTTTGTATACTTGAAACATCAAACTGTTTAATAATTTCTGTTGTAAACATCCTTATGGGACCTTTAATGTGGTATTTATGATGCAATTCTTTTAATTAACCTATCGCATTTTTTTTCCATGCAAACGAAGAATCATGAATTCAGCACAATTTTGGTAAAGGGTTTTTTTTTACATTTGATTGTTTAATAAGTCCTGGGCATTAGAACAGAGTGCACGCTTAAATATAATTTTGTGGAGTTTCATATTGTCTGCTTTCTCCAATTGCGTCAGTTAAGACCATGCTTGTTTGAAAGCCAATTGTTGTTGATTCAGGTGAAACTAGAAACATTTCTACTAAATTGTTTAACTCCTAAAACACTGTTTTTGATTAGATTAATAGATCACGACTCTTGTGTGACGAGGTGGCCGAGTGGTTAAGGCGTTGGACTGCTAATCCAATGGGCTCTGCCCGCGTGAGTTCGAATCTCATCCTCGTCGACAATTTTTTTATGATCTTAGTTGCAAACATTTAAAATTTTCAAAGTAACATAATGCCGACCCAGAGGTAAAATGCTGTACTTAATTTACTTGGTTTTTGATGTTTTTGTAAATTGTACCGTCTAACAGATATTTTATACAAATATACCTTACATAAAAAACATACCAACTTATATTCTAAGAAATGTTTTTCCCTCTAATGTTATAAGAATTACGAAATTATTCTTGTGTTTTATTGTATTTTCCTTATTATTATTATTATTTTTAAATTATCTCCTCACAGGAGGCTCTGAGGAAAAAAGAGCCCTCAGGGACTGTGTCATCTTTGGTGATGCTGTGTGAGGGTCTTTTTAGGGAAAGGAAGGAGAGGACGTTCTGTAAAGGAAAATAATCCGGGGGTCAATGTAATCAGGAGTGATAAACGTATGAATCCATTTCTCCCATTCAGTATAAGGCGATGGGTCGATAGAGCCCGGCTGAAGGAGTCAAAATTTCTCCCTCAACTAGTCTCTGCCGATCCAACTAGTGGCAAAAGATTTATTTTATTTAATTTGTTTATTTATTTAATTTTTTTTATTATTATTTATATATTTAAGTACATTTTTAATTATTCCAATACTACTCTTCCATGGAAGCATTAGCTTGTGGCTGGAAGAGTAGTGGACATTGTTTCTTTATAGATATTTAACAGTCGTCAACAATACAAAGTTTACATAGAGGTAGATATGTATTATATATGCTATAACAAGTAAATTAAAATGCATAGGTAGAAACAATAAGTTTTAATTTGTTAGGCGTTATATAATTGTAATTTGCTGCCAAGACCTAGACAAATCTTACCCCATGAACCCCGGGCTCCCCTGCTAAGTCACCAAACGTAGGTAGAAAAAATACACTTGGGGTGACCTACGGGTATTGGTGAATAAATGAACTTCCGGGACGGCGATAATCATTCCCGCCTACTAAATTTGAAATTGAAATTTACTTGCCAATTGAAATAAAATATTTTAGTTAACAATTTATTTTTCAAATTCAATAAAACCGGGGAAAGTGCAGTGAACTACGAGTATTAGCAAATCCACGGTGGATTCTTCGGCACACAAGGGGTACAAACTTCAGAAATCTACCGTGGATTTCTGGCGGTACGCATCACCTTTAAAAAAAAAATTATAAATTTAATTAAAATTTAATTTAATACTAATAAGTTAGTATCATGTTCTGCAAGTATTTTAGTAAATATATTTTTTTACAGCTGTTTCGACTTACAAGGTCGTTTTCAAATTGTGGTTAATCCACTTTCAGACGACTTGTTTAACATAAAAACAATTAATACGTATCTACTTGATTACAAAGACAAAACGAAATCCAAATCTCTGTTTCCATCCATTTAACCCCCTCAAAATTTGTGTTAAATTTCCTCATAAATAAATCATTGCTTCATTTACCCCGATATATAAGCATTTTCATGGTTCACCAGCCAGAGCAACCCGCGAATTGCAATTGCATTGAATTAGACGTGTCTAAATTTTAATCAGATACAAAGTGAATAAAAAACAGGATAAAGCATGTCGTAGGTCGGACATCGGCTGGGGTTGGTTTCATATTAAAAGTCTCAGGGATTGGGAACTGTGGCCCCACATCATTAGATGACAGATTCGGGTTTTTCAAAGATAGTTAAGAAAAAAATCCTAATTTAAAAAAAAATGGTATCTAACCTCTGTCTAACCGAGACAACACTTTAACCACTGAGCTATTGAGAGATGATTTTTATTTTTATTCTGTCTTTATTTCTGTTCTCATTTGTAACTCATTGGTCAGAGTGTTGACTCGGTGAGACATAGACACTGGGCTCGATCCCCAGTTGCGACATTACATTTTATTTTATTTTCTGTGTCTTGTTCTGTTTTAGGTTTCGTTTAAATTAATTACTATTATCTTTTTCAGTGATCAAACAGTATTACATTACTGTGTATAATCTTCAAAAGTTGTTAAAAAATCAATGCGTAAAAAACAACGTTTTTTTTTTTTTTTTTTTTTTTTTTTTTTTTTTTTTTTTTTTTTTTTTTTTTTTTTTTTTTTTTTTTTTTTTTTTTTTTTTTTTTTTTTTTTTTTTTTTTTTTTTTTTTTTTTTTATTTTTTTTTTTTTATTAGGTTTGTCAACAGTGATTTACATGAAAGCTTTCACAGATACAATTACACTGAACCATGGTTGATGCTATCACTAATTAAAGACAAACACAACATTGATAACATAATACATATATCTCGTCAAAAGCATATATTTCCAACACAAAAATGTAACACCTCATTTGCACAACATCATTACACATATCTAGGAAAAAAATACTTCAATAGCCTACCTGAAAAAATAAGAACAATCGAAGACGATAAATGCCTACTAAAAGCAATTAAAGAGCAATTTAAAGTAAAAATAACAAATTGATAAAATTTATCATCATAACTTATATAACTTGTAAATTTGTTTTTTTTTTAAGTATCTACCACAATTAAATCAAAAGATTCAAAATATATTTAGTTAATATATTTTAAATATTTTTTCATCCCGATACTCGTCCCTCTTCTAATCACAAGCGTCTGCTTCTATAGAAGAGAAATATCATACAAAAAAAAAAAAAAAAATATCAGTGAAAATTTATTATATAGTTTATTTGTATCTAAAAAAGATTATTTTGAAATATAAATATTATATTTTATATGTTATTTTTGCTGTATAAATAATGTATCTTCTGTAATAAATAAATGAAAAAAAAAAAAAAAAAAAAAAAATACTTACATATATATACAATCATTCACACACACACATACCGTATATTACAAAATTTTGAAACAAGTTTTTAGAACAATAATATTATAATATAAGTTTAAAGGTGTAGTTTATAAGTTTATATATAAATATACAAAGGAGCTTTAAATTTTGTTAATAGATGATTTGAAGTTGGCCAATGTTGACATTGTCAAATTAATTGAATGTTTTTTATAAGCCTCATTAAAATTACGGCACATTCTTGATAAAGCTGAGTCATACCCCAGCTTAGTTCGATATTTTTTAATATTTAACGGAACATGATTTACAAGTCGTGAACCAATTCTTGGAACATTGAACCTGATTTGATGAAGTAGAAAAGGGCAGTTTATTAAACCATTAACAATTTTGAAAAGAAAATTTAAATCTGTATTTAGTCTTCTCTGTTCAAGGGTGCGTACATTGTAGAATTTTAGTCTATCGGTGTAGTGAGGAAGTGATCGAGCTCGCTTATCGGTATACGCTAGGTGGTACATAAAATGTTTTTGAACTCGCTCTATTCGCTGAATATGAACTTTGTAGGTTGGACTCCATACAGCACTTGCGTACTCCAACACGTTGCGGGTGAAGGAATTGTACAGCGTTATTTTTGATATAGGATTTTGAAAATGTTTACTATTTCGTTTGATAAATCCTAGCATTTTCAAGGATCTAGAAATGATGTTGTCGATATGAGGTGTGAAAGTAAGTTTTTTATCAAATAATACGCCTAGGTCCCGAATGGTTGCGACTTCCTGGAGTTTAGTACCGTCGATAAAATATTGAGTTGGAATAGGATTGTGTTTACGTGTAAAAGTTATGTGAACACATTTTAAAGAATTTAGAAACATTCTATTGTTGTTGCACCACTTTGAAACTCTGTTAATATCATTTTGGAGAAGTATTGAGTCTAGTGATGTATGAATAATTTTGAATATCTTACAATCATCAGCAAACAACAAAATTTCAGAATCCAAAATAACATTGCACAAGTCATTTATAAAAACAAGAAATTACAGTAATACATCTTCTTTCAAATGTCTTTTAAAACTTAAAAAAAAATTAAATGGATTTGATCGAAGGTGGAACCTTCCTACCCATGAAATGGAGTCAACAACTCTATAAACCAGATCCCGATTGAATAAGACCGACATTTATTGCATATATTAAATACTGTAATTTTCAGATAAATGGGTATACTCGTATGTCCGCGTGTGCGTTAATTACACCAAGAGTTGATACAATGCATTGTTATCGACAACTAGTCTATCTGCCGAGTTTCGGGTCGATGGAATATCGGGAAATGTGTTAATTTCCACTTCCAATAAAGTAAGTGATTTGTACAAACAAAATCGAAATTCAAATACATGTACCTATTTTAAAAAAAAAGAACCAAGCTTCTCTCCGTGAACAATTTCTTCTCAAAATTCCCCATTTGGGTTGCCCTGCTCCCACTGGCTTCGGTCGTCTGATTCACAAAAAAAGGAATCTTTTAAACAACATTTTTAATTTTTTTGAATAACATCGTTTGAAAACTTAGCCCTGTGAAAACGTTGATTTTAATACATCCCCCGGGTCATTGTTTGACTAAAGATCAGTGTAATCCCTGCTATCCACCCCCAGTCATAGTCACAGTCCCCGGGGGAAGATCTTAATATAATCAAACACTTATTAAGTCCGTGGAGGGTGAAAAGAGTCGCAGTCGTCTGAGTGTCATGTGATTGCGTTTGTTTTTCCCCAGGGGGAACTAAGCCCCGTTTATTATAAACTGTGCTAGTAGCATATGCAGTGGCATGATCAGGGGCGTGCACTCCATATAGGCACATAAGCACTGCCTACCCTGCCGTATTTGTAAAACATAAGCATCTAAATAATATTATAATTTAATAAATTATGACTAAAAATAAATACACACTTTCAAAAATAAGCGCGAAAAAACTGAGCAACCGAAACTACGCGAGCGCCACATCAAACGGCATACCTACTACAAACGCAGCATAAACTGTAACTCATCTGTAACTAGAAACTAAACGCGCGCCCTCCGACTGCCTCACTAAAATGCGGCCTAAACAGGAATTATTTCTGACTAGAGCTAACTTCATACAATATATAATTCAATGTTTACGAAATGCACAAAGCATATAGGTAGTAGAACTGTTTGAATTTGCTGAACTGAACTTTTGAATTTGCCTCTATGAGGTTTTTTGTTAGTATTAAGCAGTGCTTTCTAGAACAAAATTAGCAAATGGCAATCAGTGACGACAAAAACATCTGTTGTTATGTATTTCTATCAAATAGTTGTCTTTCATAAATGCTAATTGTCGGTTCAAAAAGGTTTGTATACTTTAATTCTGAAATTATCTGATAAAATAAGGAAATTTTAGCCTGTGAAACTTGTTCTATTTTCCTACTGCCTACCCTGATCAAAAACTCTGTGCACGCCCCTGGGCATGATAGGGTCAAATTATACGCATTACGACCCCAAGTTGTACGCGGTTCTGACTCGGTATTCCCTGGGTCGTTTTATTGAGTTTTAGAATTGATTTAGTTAGTAAGTGATTTTTAGAAGTGATGTTATAACCAACAGAGAGGGTTGTAGGATTAATGAAGAAGTAAAATTAGATTAAATTAACGAAGAAAGCAAACACTTTGTGGTTTGACATTATACAAATGAAAAAAGTTCTTTGTTCAAAACCACTTTATTTACAGTGGTTTTAAACAAAGAACTTATACACTTTTGCATAATATTAGATTAGTTTGAAAATATTTTGTATAAACGAAATCTAATAAGAGGAGTTTCATTAAAAACGTTCTTTGTTTATAACCACTTTATTTACAGTGATTTTAAACAAAGAACTTTTTTCATTTGCAAAATATTTCATGTAAACGAATTCGGATTAGAATTTGCGCTTTATTAAAAAAAAGTACTTTTTTTAACCACTTCATTTACAGTGGTTTTAAACAAATAACTTTTTTTATTTGCATAATATTAGATTAGTTTGTAATTATTTCATATACGGGTACCTAAACGAAATTGGACCAGGACTTGAGCTTTATCAAAAAACTTTTTTGTTTAAAATCAGTACAGTACAGTGGTTATAAACGAAGATTTTTTTATTTGCATAATATTAGATTTGTTTGAAAATTTTTCAAATAAATGAAATCGGATTAGGATTTGAGCTCCATTAAAAAAATTCTTTGTTTAAAACCACTTTAATTACGGTGGATTTTCTCTGTTTAAAACCGTTTTATTTACAGTGGTTTTAAAAAAGAACTTTTTTAAAATTTGATTAGTATTAGATTAGTTTGGAAATATTGTTTAATTACAGGGAATAATTATATTATTTTTAATTTCAGGGAATATTAAAATACATATATACATTTTTTTGGATTGGCTTAATGAGTAAAACCTAAATTGTAAGATTTAATAATTGAAGACTATATTAGCTCAGTGGTTAGAGCAGAGCCCCGGCAAGGTTATAATAATAATAATAACGTAATATTTGTATAGCGCAGTTTTGTGTCATTTCACTTCAAGTGCGCTTAACTATAATAAATATAAAAATAATCCTACAGTGTTCCTTACGAGATCATTACAAAATATTTATAAAATAATACCTATGAAATAAAGAATATACGGTATTTACAAAACAATGACAAGAGAACAAAGATTAACAAAACAGTGCTGTTATAGCACAGAGGAAAATAATAATATACAAAAACAGTGTTATTGTAGCACAGGACAAAACAATAACTTTTAAACTAAAATATAATACACTAACTTCTTTCAAAAAATTCAGATATTAAACATAAAAGTACAATTAGGAGGAAAGGTTAAAGTCCTGGGTTCAATTTCTAGATTTGACCGAATCTTTTTATGATTTTTCTGTTCAAAGTTTCGTTTGTGAGTCACAAATATAGTCTTCAATCATTATTAAATATCGTGTTCTGCCTTCTGCAAAATAAGGTAGCCTACCTAAGGTTTGTATGTCATCCAATCACTACCAGTAAAATGATCCACGAATTGCCACCCAGTCCGCTGTAAACATCAAATAGATACAACGATAAACAATGTAAAAAGAAGTCGGTAATATAAACCGTAAAAAGGACCCGAATCAACATCAGAAACAGATCCATGTAAAACGGTATTTTATTTTGTTTTTACTATACCTATTTGGAAGGAAGGAAAAAGTTATCGGAGACTTCGGAAGAAGATATTGCACAACCAAGAAAATCAAATACTTACTAAAAGTTACGCCATTTTTTTTAACCTCAGGGCCTATCTCATATTTGGGGATGCTATGTCGATGGTCTTTTTTAAGGAGACGAAGGAGAGAACATTGGAGTTTGTTGTAGGAGGGAGGAAACACGGAGGTCAGCAAATCGTTCCACGAGCTTTGAACTCGAGAAAGAGTCATAGAAGAGACCCCTTCTCATGTGACAAACGTTAAGCGTTTACATATGTTGGCCGCGCTTTTGGGGTGTTTCCCGACTATGTACCGGTGCCGGGGATCATATACGATATTACATAATCTGTTGATATAGAAATCATCGCAATAGGCGAGTTTAAGGTCTGAAAAGTGGCATGCCTCCCAGCCCACGTCTTTCTCTTTCGTACGTATGTTTTACACATCTTTCTCTTTCGCTTACGGTCATTGTAAAGTAAGTAAAGTGAATTCATCTACGCGAGAATGGATCGTAACAACTTCAGGCGTATTGCGTTCAATGCGTCGGAGTGACCAAGTATCAGTAGCGTCCAGTACGAGCTCTCCTCGCAATGTAGAATCGAGAAGAGTGAAGGAGTCTTGTCCACTTCAGCAATGAGGAGCCAACTCAAGAAGAAGATTTGTATTTTGATTGGCGGCTGAAAGAAAGAAGGGAGAAGATGTAGGTGAAGGTGGGTAGGTAGAAAGACAGAGGTAAAGGCAGGCGCAGCTAATCGGTGTCGCATCGCTTGACTTTTGAAGTGTGTGCTACGGGTTTGTTTTTAGATTAGCTACCTTTTGTTGGTGCAACTGCCGGTCCTACCTCTGTTACCTGGATCTCACAATGCAGGCGTTGGCAACATTGCAAATAATATTCAACGAATTATTTCACTTATTTAAGCTTCTATTACAGAGCAAGAAATAATTACGTATCTACCAATCATGTCAAAACTACATTGGAGAACACTTTGCAACATGACAAAAATCTGGTCAATCAAAAACGCCACCCTGGTTCAGAATATCTCGTTTTCGCCCGTTTAAAAACAATGTTAATATGATAAATCATGAGTCTCTAATAAATCTCTTCTGCCATATTTGGGGATATTCTGTGGAGGGCTTTTTGCGGAGAGGAAGGAGTGAACATAGATCTTGAAAATACCCATGTTGTAGAAGGCAGGAAACACAGATGCCGGCAAATTGTATCAAATCAAAAAAAATAAATAGGAAGAATGTGTGTGAAGAGATAAATACAATTACAATTTGTGAGCGTGTTCTGATTTCACTAAGGTAGTTAGTGAAATCAAGACACACTCACATATTGTAATTTGTGAGCGGAAAATTAAGAGGTAATTTTAAATTAATTTGTGTCACGTTAAAATTAGCTTTGTGTGTTGGCAAAGAATCATGAAAAAATATGTAAGTGTAGTAATTTTTCGCAGTAAATAATTTAATGTATTGTGATTTCGCGAGTAATAGGTGAGTTATTTGCTGCATTAGTGTTGCTGGCTTCTGTATGAAGAAGCGTAGTAGGCCTGGTACACCTCATTGGAACTGTAGTCGCAAATATATTGCGAATCTATAGGGACGATTTTTAATTAAAAAAAAAAAATGGCATTTCAATGACGAGCATGTGAACAGTGGACTTGAAATGGGAATATGCCGAGTGATTCTATATCTTTTGTGGGATCGTTATCGGATAACGGACGTGATCTCCTGTCAGATTTTTGTGATTTATTCGCTTTTTATATGTACAACGTACATTAAATGAATAAATAATCATGCATACTTGCAGGAATTCGTATTTAAAACAATGTAAACTAAAATATCTGACAGTAAATATGTAAAAAAAAACTCACAAATCTGACAGGAGATCACGTCCATTATCTCGATAACGTAAGTATTTAATATACTTTTTACTATATCTTTTGTGGGATCGTTATCGGATAACGGACGTGATCTCCTGTCAGATTTTTGTGATTTATTCGCTTTTTATATGTACAACGTACATTAAATGAATAAATAATCATGCATACTTGCAGGACTTCGTATTTAAAACGATCTAAACTAAAATATGTGACATTAAATATGTAAAAAAAAAACTCACAAATCTGACAGGAGATCACGTCCATTATCTCGATAACGATCCCACAAAAAATATAGATTCGCTATGCAGCACTTTGACTTCCTGAGCACGTTCTTGTTATGTCATTATCGATAGATCACTTGGCTGAGCACATGCACAAGTCTCCGCGGGAATTGATAATAAAAACTGGGAGATCAATAAGGAGATGATCATTGCACTAGTTCTTTAAATAGACTGCTTGTTTCTTGGGATTTATTCTTTCACATGAAGGTAATATTGGCACAAGTTATAATGTCAGACAGGATAGGTTTTGTGAGTACGCAGGATGAAAAAGGAATGTATATACATTGTTGCGTCAACAGAAACATTTAACCCCTCAGATATAGGGCCTATTTTGTCGGTAGGTCAAAATATTTCCACTTTGCAATAAAGTCTAAAAAATTGAATATTTCTAAGCGCATTCGAAAGCTAATGATTATTTTTGAAAGGTGATGAAATACGCACTCAAATTTTATAATTCGAAATAAACATATAGATATCTTTTAAAATATAAATTTTTTGAATGCAAACATAAAAAACTTTTAAAAATGTCGCATCTTTCCTTTTTTCTAACTAAAATTACTGAGAACCAGAGTAAAATAAAAAATACGCACATATTTTATTGGGTAAATGTATTATATACCATCAAATCAGTTTTTTGTTGTTTCATGTAAAAATAATTAATGAAAAATTGCGAAAGTTTCATAATTTTTTTCAAATTGGGGTCGGAAACAATGGTTTTATAAAGGTGCTGTTTTGTGGTTAACTTTAAGATTTGAATATAAAAAAATTCTAAATATCTTAGATCATATTTCTAACCCATGATAGTAAAGAAGACAAAGATTTTTGAATTTGGGAGGTGGGTATGGGTACCGCCGCCTCGGGAACCATTACCTGGATAACCAACACCCCTGCCATAGGTCACCCCAAGTCATTCGCTAGTTTGGTGACTTAGCAGGGGTGCCCAAGTTCACGGTGAGGTTTGTCTAGGTCTTGGCTGCGGATGCGTTTGCCAACTGCGCGGCGGTCCGGATCGGGAGAGACTGGTTGAGGGAGATCCTTTGGCTTCTCCGGTCGAACTCTCTCGACCCATCGCCTTGCACTGCACACCTTTTTCATTCCTAGAACTTCCTCTCCTTCCTAACTAACTAACTAACTAACCATCACGCCGTTTCCCCGCAGGGGTAGGCATAGAGGACGGACCGCCAAACAACTCGGTCTTGGCACACACTCTTTGCCTCACTCACATTCATACATCGTCTCATACATTCTCTTCTATTATTCTGACTTTTGACATGGCCCGACTCAAGTATCTGATTCACTTGATCGTGCCATGTCTTCCTCGGACGTCCACGACTTCTTCTACCATTCACATTTGCGTCGTATATTCTTCTTACACTGCTTTCTTCGTTCATTCGCTCTACATGCCCAAACCATTTGAGGGTCCCTTTCTTAATCTTACTCATTATGCATACATCAGCCTTACATTCTTTGCGGATATCGACATTTCTCACACGATCATACATTGTTTTACCACACATACGCCTCAGGGATCTCATTTCTACAGCATTCAGTTTACTTTCATCCTTCCTCTGCCAGTTCCATGCCTCACTGCCATACATCAGGGTAGGTACCATGACTCCATTGTGGACTTCTAGTTTCGCTTCTTTTGACAGTTTTTTATTAGCACCAACGGCATTCAGTCCTCCATTAATGGAGTTACCAGCATTCACCCTTCTTTCAATATCCCTATCAGCCTTCCCATATCTCGTAAACATACTACCCAGATACACAAACTCATCCACCTGCTTCAAGTATTCATCATTCACAACTATATTGCATACTGTTTTCGTACTCTCTCTTTCAAACACCATGACTTTCCTTCCTTTCCCTCAAAAAACCTCCACACGCCATCCCTAAATATGACATAGGCCCCGAGAGAAATTGTTTTCCTCAGTGCCTTATTTATGGAGCTAATGTAAAAAAAAAGATTTCTATTAGACCTATATCTATGAGTTGTTTCGAAAAGCGAATAAATTAGTCCGAGGGGTTAAAAAAATGATGAATATCATTAAAAAAAATAAAATAATAATATTAATTTATTATTTAGAAGATTATGTAGAAATTGTTGTGAACGTGAATAGTTTTCGCAAGAATCGCCTAAAAGTTTTTTAAATTGTCTGACATAAACTTTGTCAACTATTTAAAAGATATAATAAATAGTTTAGTTTTTTTTTTGTGTTTCGGATCGCTGATTAGATACAGATCTACACATTTATTTTTATCTGTCATTTGTATCTCGTCTCAATGTCAGATGTTCCCTTTCCCGCCACGAAACCCAAAGAGATTAAACGTTTTTTTACCAAAATGGACCTCGTCCCTCATAACCGCTACAGAAAACACCAAAACCATTATTCCAACAACCAAAAACAGGCTTTATTTAAGCGAGCAAAAGGCTCATTTTCCGTTGTGTTTTCATTGTTATTTTAATGACAAAGTGTGACCATGAAGTTCATGTATCATTTTTTTAAACTTTTTTTAGGTTGTTCAGTTTGTGAAATATGGCTTTTGTGGCGCGCAATGACCAGTGATTTTTGTTTTACAGCTTTTGAGACTTAAGGGTATGAATTTAAAATATTTATCACGATATTATACGATTATTTTGGGTTTTATGGTGACTAGCGAAGCCACCATTGAATCGAAGGGACTGAATTGAATATTCCATTATTATTTTGATTGGTTGACAGCCAAAAGGTAACTTAACGTTTAGTATTTGAAATATTGCCGATAAAATGTAACTAACCCCAAAGAATCCACTTTTAAATGTCTATTGACATATTATAAATACGAAACTTGTATTAATTTACATTGTGAAAAAGTCTTATTTTTGAAACACGGATAAAAGTTAGATTTTTTGTTGTATGTAATAGAGATTTATCTTAATATGATAAAACAAAATTTTAAATATTTAATATTAAACTTATTTTCACTTTAATTTATTTGACCATAACTGGTTTCAGCTTGTTGAAGCCATCTTCAGACTGGTACAAATTATTCTTAACCTCAGAGTAACAATATATATTGTTACTCTACGGTTTATATCCATGTTTCAGGCAAAGTAATAAATCCGGATATTATATATACTATCCAGCCATTATTTATAATTTCTACCCAATTTAGACAAAGTGATAATTGACACAGAATTAATCACTTTATCCGGATATTATTCATAACATCGAATAAAACAACCTAACCTAACCTAACCTACTGACCTAACTGACATGAATTAACTACGTGGGTAGGCTGAAAAGTAATGCACACATGCTTGTACAGCTTGTTTAAATAATATTCAAGGAACATGTTGGCTTCATTATTGAACAATTAGGATACCGTAAAATCTGTGGACGAAGGGGAATATGTCGTTTCACAGATGAGAACAAACAGCGTTGATTAGAGCCTGTGCAAAACCTGAAGTTTGAACTGATTCTACACCCTTCTCACTCCCCCGATCTTTCGCCTTACTATTTTTATTTTTTTCCTCTACTCAAGAGACACCTCAAGGATAATCATTACACCTCGGACGATGAGGCGAAGACAACCGTCAAGTCCTGGATTCGTGAAATGCCGGAAAAAAGTTTCAGTTACGTAATGAAAAAACTTGTTACACGTTGGAAGAAATGCGATAGTCTTAACCGTGACTATGTTGAAAAATAAATATATGATTTTTAAGCTTAAGAAGCGTACTATAACGTAGTTTTTGCCAGATTTTGATATTCGTTTTTGTTCGTGTTTTACAAGAATGTTTGCATTACTTTTCAGCCTACCCTAGTACAATAATAATATTAAAAAACAACTGTGTCATGATTATTATTTATTAGGTTAGGTTAGGTAAGGTTAGGATTGTGTTAGGTTAGGTTGTTAGGTTAGGTTCAGTCGGACCGTATTTATTACTTTGGCTAACTTTGACCCGATATTATGAATAATATCCGGATAAAGTGATTAATTTATCACATTGTCTAAACAATTATGTTCGTATATAATGACCAGTCATTTATATAAAATAGCTATTTAATCAATATGACTGTAACATACATAACATATGGGGGAGGGGGGGAGCAGTGGTCCACAAGTATTTTGTTAAATTATATGAGTTTTCTTACAATTGTTACTTAAGTCGTCTTTGACTGTCGAATTTCTAATTATTTTGTTTATTGCCAGTGTGCGGGTTTGTAGCATTTTATTCGGGGAATACGTTATAAGTAATGTGAATTATTAATGAACTAATTGTATTGTTGTCAAATGCTTATAATATTTATGAAGACATGAGATTTTTGATTGATGTATTGATTTTTGAAGGGACTGAGATTTATCGTCCCGACATTTTCTGTCTGCTTTAATTGACAGAGGCAGAACTTCCGAACTGTTTGATCTGGCGTCATGAAATTTGCACAGATTTCTGACTCGGTAATTTTAATCACCGCAACTACTGATTTCACTTCTCTATATCATTTCCACCATGAGCTATGGAGTTATCCACCTTTAGTGTCTTGGCCAGAAAAGGCGCTAGTTTTTGAGTATATGATGTACGTTTTGAAATTTGTATAAACTTTTTACAATGTGTAATTTATATAGTTTAGCGACAGGGAGAGAAGGTGGAAGGGGAAAGGGGAAGGGGAGGGGATTGCTCGAGGGGAGGGGTCACTAAGAGGTGGGATACGAGAGAGGGGCAGAGAGAGAGATTGCAAAGGAGACATAGTAGCAGTTGGGGATAACAGGGGGGGGGGGTAAATTTGGAAAATCCATGCTTCTCACACGAATAACTTATATCTCACAGATATAAGTATGTGGCCTGCTCACGCGTCGAAAAATATTCAGATTTATTCATGTAGGTACCTACGTACCAGACGGAAAAACAAAAATATACTGTACATAAAAGCACTTTAATAAATATAATTAAAACACTTTCCTTCATTGAATGGCTATTCAACGCATGTTAGTTTAATAAATAAAAACCAAAATTTCCACTGAAATCATAAATTTTGTATGTACCTCTATAAACCATTTTTTTTTAAATTTCAAATAAATTATATATTTGTTCAAAGAAACAGCACTATCTCAATGAAAATTTTTTTTCAAACTTTCATCACAAACCTTTATTTGAAAAGCCAAGTCAAAGTTTACAGATATATGAAATGTAATACTTCGCTGTTTTTTCAGTTAATAAGAACCAAAATTCAGAGAGTTCAATTTACAGGCGGTAGAAGCGAAACTTGAGTAGAAATTCATCTGAAAACTTAAGTAGAAAAGAGTTGGGGGGGGGGGCTATGAAGCACCGCACAAAGAGGAAACCGATTATTCTACCTCGTTTTCTCGCAGGCTAAATCCTATAGATGTATGTGTTTGTCTCTTTTTAGTGTCGCTCGCTTCCGTTTCAACGAGTTTCAAATCACAACGGTGCTAAAGAAGTTTTAATTAAAAATAGAAGTGTGCAGTTCACACGCGGTAGAAGTGAAAGCTTCAGAAAACTAAAGTAGAAAAAAGTGGGGGGCGGCGGCTACGAAGCACCGCACAAAGAGGAGACCGATTATTTTAGTAGGTATATGAGAGAATGAGACCGATCTCATTCTCTCATATACTAAATCTTATAGATGCGTGTGTTTGTCTCTTTTTAGTATCATTTAGGTTTCATTGAGTTTCAAATCACAACGGTGCTAAAGAAGTTTCACTTCAATAAAAAAATATACAAAAGAAATGAGGAATCTCGGGCGAATCCGGTTACAAACGGTAAAACGAATTATGTTAGATTCAAACCCTTGGTAACAATTATTAATTCGAAATAAATAAAATCAAGCTGCCAATGACAAAAAAAATTATACCGATTCAATAGCATAAATGCGGTTATTTCTTTTTTACAAAAGACTGGCAGACTTGCAAGACAAACGTGATTAAATCAGTAAATAAATTAATAACTCAATGAAGGGAAACCAATTCTGGAAAAAAGGTAAAAACCCAGCCTAAATTTAGGGGATCTCGCTCTAAAACTCTCGTAAATATGTCATTAAATGCTGTCCCTCGTGTGGGCGGTCCCAGTTTCAGAGTCCTGCCTAGAAAAAATAATACAAACATTAAAATATTGTGCCACTTTCTTGGAAGTCAGATTTATTCGTCAAGGAGAAATAGATTTTAGGCTGTAGTGTCGTCCATTTTTCCCTTTTGAAGGTTTAATTGTATTTGTATGTTTTTAAGTGAAAACTTCTTGAAACGAAAAAGCGACACTAAAAAGAGCCGACACATACATCCATACGATTTTAGCCTGCGGGAGAATGAGGTAGAATAATCGGTTCTCCCTTTGTGCGGTGCTTCGTAGCCTATCAGTATCTTTGTGCGGTGCTTTGTAGCCTCTTCACTCTTGTCTATTTTAGTTTTCTGAAGGTTTCACTTCTACCGAGTGTAAACTGCTCACAATTTTTTAATTAAAATTTCTTTAGCACTGTTGTGATTCGAAACTCGATGAAACGGAAAGACACTAAAAAGAGACAAGCACATACATCTATAAGATTTAGCCTGCGGGAGAATGAAATGGAATAAAACCTTACCGCACTGGCCGCTTTGATCATGTGCTTAGAGCCCGTTCACACTTCCGTCGTAATAACGGAGGTGGGTTCCGTCATTACGACGGAGGCCCTAGCCGCTGTAGTGGCTCTATGGAGCTGTTCACACTTGCCGGATCCGGCGTGAAGACGGATCCGTCATTTTTTGCCGGAGAGTTCGCCTACGCAGAGTGTCCGTCGTGAAGCCGGAAAGGAACGCGCTGGCTCATACATTTCAATGGAGCTGTTCACACTATACGGCGGGACGACGGATCCGTTTTGAACCCGCCACACCCCGCTTCACACTTCACCACCGCCCGCTCCCAGACGCAAGCGAGCAGGCAAACTGTATTTTTATGGGGCGCGCGTTTGGCGTTTATAATATTATTATATAATATACATGTTCGTTCCAGAATGCGATTTTTTCTATTTAATCTCAAGAAAATATTTAGTCATATCATTCATGTTTTTAGTCATTTTAGTTATAATAATTGCTGGATGATTTTCGCGTACTTTCTCCTTTTCAAGTATGCAAACAAAATATTCTCCCACGGTTTGAACAAATAAGGTCCGACCCCTGAAGTAATTTTATGGCTGGTATTACACCAATACATTCCCGATTTGAAGAAAAAGTTTATTATTTAAATTGTTTTTTTAAGTAGGTATGTGTACATTTCAAATAACACCTATAACTATTTATGGCAGCCCCAAGGGAAAGTTTTTGCTGTCGGCCTTTTACGGCCCAAACTAAGAGGAACTTTTATAATAGTAAAATTTGCAATATTTGCATTGCGCATTGCGCAGTGCGCACGACCGTCTACTGAAGAATGATAAAATGTTTTGGTCGTTGTTTTCGTAGAGTAGGATCCGTCTTGAAAACGGAAGTGTGAACAGGGGCCTAGGGCTTCCGTCATAACGACGGAACTCACCTCCGTTATTACGACGGAAGTGTGAACGGGCTCTTACTTTTCAAGGCTCCTATTGGTTGAGATTGTGCGGGTGAAGGTTTAACTTCCAACGCGTGTGACTGCACTCATTTTTTTATATTATCTCCCCACAGAAAAAAAATCTCCCAGAGCCTTTGTCATCTTTGGAGATGCTGTGTGGAGGGTATTTTAGGGAAAGGAAGGAAAGGAAGTTCTGCAATAAAAAATGTATGAGGGGTGATTAGGAATCTGGGGTCAGTGCGTTCTGGAGTGACGTACTTGTGAATTCATCCCCCCCACTGCGGTGCAAGGTGAGGGTCACTGGAGAGGTCAAAAGTTCTCCCTTAACCAGTCTCCCCGATCCGGCCCGCTACGCAATCGGTAGGAAAATGCATCCGCCGTCAAGACACAGAGTAACCTCGACCAAACGGTACCTACTTATACCCGCCTCCCAAATATAAAATTTGTCTGTTGAAAGTTTTTGTCGTTTTGTAGACTGATCTTCTTGTTTTTTGTAGACTGATACTGTAGAAATGAGATCCCTGAGAAATTTGTAGAAAAATCATTTTTGATCGTTGCGACATGTGGAGATTCGCAAAGAATGCAAGGCTGATGGAAGCGTAATGACTAATGACTAAGACGCTCAGATGGTTTGACCATGCAGAACTAATGAACGAAAGAATGATTGCAGTAGACGTCGGGGATGCCCAAGGAAGACATGGCACGATCAAGTGAACCATAAAGTTTCCACGCCAGAGGTATCAACGCCAGGATTGCCGGCACTGAAACTGAAGAAACTTAAGTTAGGCCATGTCAAGAGGCAGAATAACAGAAGAGTATGTATGAAGGTGGATGAGGAAAGGAGTGTATACCAAGACTGAGTTGTTTGGCGGTCCATCCTCTCTGCCTAACCCTGCGGAGAAAAGGCGTGATGGTTAGTTAGTTTAACAAAATGGCATTGTTACAATAAAATACAATCAGATATCATTCGGGACCTACCTGTCTTTCTTGCGAGACGCGAAACCGTCCTCAGGTGTCTCGTCATTACAGTCTCTGGCATCCTTCAAGGCGGTGGGTTGGTACCTCGGTTAGGTACCGCACGGATCTTATCTGGGTTTACAGCGCTGTGAAAAAATGCGCATTTCCACGCTGGCAACATTCTATGTGTCACTTGGGAATTTGAAAATGGATCGGCCGTTCTTTTTGACGTTTGCCGAGAATGGTGAATTGTTTTTTTTTGATGTTGTAGTTTTATTGATTAATCCGTGATGACCATTCCACATAGGCGATTTTTATTGTTGATAGAACTCGGATATTTAATGATTTTATGTAATTGGAATAAATGGAAGGTATAATGGATAACAAGCTTCTCCAATAATAGACCTCAGCAGGTAATACTATTAAATGAATTGAGTGATACGAAAAGTAATAATTTTCGATACCGCGAGGCACAGTTTTAGGACCTCTTTTTTATTCATAATGTAAGTAAATTATACATTTGAAGTAGCTAAATATGGAGAAATTGCCTAATACGCTGATCTCAGTACTTCTCCTAAAAGCACACACATGGATAGAACTCAATAAAAGGCTTACTTACGTACATTTTTTCATAAAATAACAAAACCCACCGAGTGAAATAAACATTAGGTTCCATTCTATACTACCAAACACTCAAAAGTGCTACTGTAACTAAAGTGTACTAATATTGCAATAAATATCTTGGCATCACTATTAACCAATGCCTAAAATGTATGCCCCGTGTAACCATTATCATAAACATTGTGCGAAAGTATCTAAACAAGATAATAAATGATCTAAGAAAGTATATATAAAAAAAACATCTTTAGCTGTTTGAGATATATTCTAAATGAGAACTAGTTAGAATGACCTCATTCGCTTTCTGTCAATCCAAAATCAAATGTGGTAAAATAGGAATGGGGTGGCGCTTATAAAATCCATACACAATCTCTCTACGCAACGCAAAACTAATAAATGTATATGTAATTATTATTCTCTTATAAAATTTATTTATATTTTGTACAAATTACAAATTGTAACAAAATTGGAATGTGAAAAATTTGCTGAAGGTGTTCAAAGATTAGTCATAATTCATAATATTTAGTACCTACATCGATCAATGGAGAAGATGTACCTCCCCTTCAGTCTGCTACAACCCCCCCTCACAAGGTAGAACAATAGTCCCCTTTCCCCCCGATATGTCAAGTACAGGTGGGCTGTAGAGCTGTATGCTGTATGGACCGGAGTGTATAGTCGGCAATGCTGTTATGATTATTATTACGGTCTTGATCAATTGTCCCGCTAAATTATAGGACGGGAAGACTTGGCAAATAGGGGTGGGTTGTTATTAAGGGGTATTATTGACTTGTTGTCAGAAACAAATAAAAAGATTATTGTTAATGTGAAAACTAGTCGTAGTTTATTCGAAATTTTAAGGGGTTGCTTCTTCAAGTAACTGAAGCCGAAGGAGAGTGGTGTTTCGTTTGTTCCCAGTATGTTTCGTTCCTCTTTTAATGTAAATTTAACAATTTAAGTACACCGTAATATTATGTCATATGGACTTTAATTCAACCCCGTATCGAATCAGTGTTTAGATACTTCATATAAAAGAAATACGCAATTACATTATACAAGATGTCCAGGGGTAGAGTGTACTAACTTCCCGAGGTGATTCTACACGGCAGTATAAGTAAAAAAAACTAACCAACCATCACGCCGTTTCTCTCAAGGGGTAGACAGAAAGGTCGGACCGCCAAACAAATCGGTTGTGGCACGCACTATTTGCCTCGATCACATTCATACATACTCTTCTATTTTTATGACTCTTGACCTTGACTTGGCCCCACTCAAGTGTGTGATTTATATGATCTTGTCATGTCTTCCTCAGGCGTCGACTTCTTCTTCCATTTACATTTATATCGTATATTTTTCTTACACTTCTTTCTTCGTTCATTCGCTTTACATGCTCAAACAATATATGGGTCTCTTTCTTGAACTTACTCATTACGCTTACATCAGCCTTGCATTCCTTTCGGATCTCCACATTTTCCACACGTTCATGCATAGTTTTACTACACATCCGCCTCAGAGATCCCATTTCTAGACACTAGAGACTGTAGATCTTCCGTACTGTTAATAGGAATCAGGACCGCGTCTTCAGCATTCAACAGGCAACATACTTTCAGATTACTTAATCAATGTAAGTAAAAGAGTTAAATATTTTTATAGAAATTCCAACGTTTTAAGGAAGTTTCCTGGTTAAAAATTAGAATTTAAAAATCTTTAGGTTGTGGTCCTGATAATAAGATAGGATATTTTTTCGATGTTTCTTGGAGAAAACCATTTTATAATAATAAATAAATAAGTGGAGAACTCAAGGACTAAGGACACCATTTTCTTATAGATTACATATGTATATTATACAACATATATCAGGATCTAATAACATGTAGGAGTCATACAAGGTACAACAGGGTATGACAAGGTTCTACAAGCTACACGGTAAACACGAAGAACCTGGTTTGCACCGCTTTGTATTTTATACCTTGTTCCTTGCGCGGGTACAATATAGTCAATATAAGCAGTGGGGTATCCACAAACTTTCAGCCCCGGGAACGTTGCATTGACTGTATTAGTGTATTACACCAATATTAATTTGCGACAATTATTGTCGGTAAGCGTACAAAACAAAGAAGATGGGAAGATATGTAAATACGAATGTAAAAGGGCGTGCGCTAACATTAAAAACGATGTTGATTAAGTGAACATTGTGAAACGGTTCAATAAAACACGACTCGTTTAAAATAGAACAAAAATCAAATAAAAATATTGCATGTAAACGAAAATTCTAAGTAAAGAAACAACAAACAATAAACTATTGTACAATAAATTTTTTTATTGGAATAACTCTTGTTGTAATAATTTTTTAAGGTTATCCTCATCAATGTAATATTTGATCATGGGAAAAGAAAAAAAACTAACTAACTAACTAACCATCACGTCGTTTCCCCGCAGGGGTAGGCAGAGAGGACGGACCGCCAAACAACTCGGTCTTGGCACACACTCACATTCATACATCGTCTCATACGTTCTCTTCTATTATTCTGACTTTTGACATGGCCCGACTCAAGTATCTGATTCACTTGATCGTGCCATGTCTTCCTCGGACGTCCCCGACTTCTTTTACCATTCACATTTGCGTCGTATATTCTTCTTACACTACTTTCTTCGTTCATTCGCTCTACATGCCCAAATCATCTGAGGGTCCCTTTCTTAATCTTACTCATTATGCTTACATCAGCCTTACATTGTTTGCGGATATCCACATTTTTCACACGATCATACATTGTTTTACCACACATATGTACGCCTCAGGGATCTCATTTCAAGAGCATTCAGTTTACTTTCATTCCTGGGAAAAGAAGATAATACTAATAAATCTAAATGAATCATGAAACAGAACAAGACACACAACATAAAAAGGTAGCAATGGTAATTGGGAATCGAACCTAGGATAGCAGATCTTAACGCTTTTAACCACTAAGCTGTTGAGGAATGGTTTCAGAATTTCGGAAGATAAAATTTCAAAATGTTTGTTTCCTTGAGAGGCGATTGCTCTCTTCGATATTAATATATTTTTACGGTTCCATGCTAACTAAGAATCAAGTCAACTAACACCTCTTTCAAAAGTTAACGTAACCTATTTAACAATTTTTTTATCATCACTTTTAACGACTTCTTTGAACAGGTTCTGAGTTGTACGGTCACCAATTTTTACACCCATGTTTAGGAGCGAAATTTCAAAAATTTCCCTGTAATCAGTAGATTTCATTACTTCGCGAGACAAAATCAAGCTTCCGAGTTGCAAAGGCGTGTGTCCTCTTAAACCATGTCTGTATAGTACGAAATAACAATAAACAGTCACTGTGATCTCAAAAAACTGTAAAGTCTTTCAATCGATACAGAATAGTACTGAGATACTGGTCAGTACTAATAAAATACCATGTCTCTGTTGAGGACTACAGAGAGACTTTACAAAAACAACTAAATGTGACGCAAGGTAATTGCACTATCCTCCCAACATTCTGGAATAAAACCCAAAACCCTTTTCGTACTTGGAATTTGTTACAAATCTAGAACCGAAATAAAGCATTTCCAAAATATGGCACTTACGTTAACAGCTAGTGTGCGGAACGTCAGTTGGCAGGCTTAAGTAATATTGGATTCGCAAACTCGTTGATCTCTCCTGGTATGAAGAGATGGGTGGTCTGATTATTATTGTAACTGGCAGTTGTAATAATAATAACACTTAAGTTCTGATTTCTACTTCTGCCAAGCGTCTATACATTATATATGACGTCATTGCCTGTCGCGGTTACTTTGTCCCGGTGACTAGCTGTCACTGGATCCGGGGAACTGGCTATTTTTGGAACCAGTTCCAATTGGATTTATAAAATGGTTATCATCATCATCACTCTTGGCTCTACAACCCCTGGTGGGTCTTAGCCTCCTCAAGAGTCTTCCTCCACTCATCTCGGTTTTGTGCCAGCTCTCTCCAGTTTAGAATCTCCAAGGTAGATATATCTTTGAGGACGTTGTCGCTCTTGGTCTTCCCAGGCTCCTTCGCCTTGTCGGTATTGAGTTCAGCAGGGACGTTGGTGCTTGATGCTCGGTCATTCTCTCTACATGACGCAGCCACCGAAGTCTTACCAGTTTTATATTTTTTGTGACGTTTAGATACTTAAACAGAGTAAATAACTCGTTGTTAAAACGTCTTCGCAAAAATCCATTTTCTGAAACCGGTCCGAAGATAGGTACGCGTATAAACTGAACGAATCCGAACCAAAGGCCGCACGCAGGGCATAGCAACAAAAATCTGCGGACGGGTTTTTAACTGCTTGTAATTATTAATTCCTCCGTTTTTTAATGCCATATTGCGAAATGCAAATAAAGCAAAATATAAGGCTCTATTTAAAATTATATTCAAAGTATAGTAATTTTGGAGATTTAAAACAACGACAAAGGGAAAATTAAATACGGTGTTACGCCACTGAAGGTGACCTGCTGCAGTAGATACCGGAAAGAGTAGCGTCCTCACATCTCACGTCAAGTGCACGTGACGTCATCATAGCATTGTTCCTGGCTATTTGTATGAAGACCTTCCCCTTGCCCCTCTCCCCCCCACCCACACCCCTCCACCTTGTATTTGATCACATGTATTGTTGTAATTATTATCTCCAGATTTCTACTAACACACTGCAGAAGGGTTGACTGTACTTCAGACATTCTCAATCTGTGGGTTGATGTTAATTTTTTTTAAGGTTCGCTTATTTGTTATAGTCGGGAAACACACCAAACGCGCGCCCAACATTTGCTCATGGCTCATGGTTGACATTTGTCACATAATAACGGGTCGTATCTTGAGTTCAACAGCTCGGCTGTGGAACGTTAAGAATATCTTGTGAATACAAATGTTTCAGAGACATTAAATTCAGGGCATTAAAAACATAGTCTGCGGGAGTTTCGAAGGGGACTTTAAAAATAATTTTCAAAGTTGCCTTTTGTGCTGTGAGAACTGATTTTATAGTAGAATCGTATGAGCTTCCCCAACCGGTGAAACCATTTTGTAGATCGGCATAATTTTTCGAAAATTTTAATTAGTTGTTTTTTTATCTAAAATGCTTCTTATTGTTTTGAAAAAAATAATTCGTTTTATTAATTTTTAGCTTACATTTTCAACACGAACATCAACACCCTGTTGACAAACTGCTTAGTTGCAGTTTAAAAGATAGTGGGTACTTTAGCGAACAATTATTAAATAAAAAAAATAATAAATACCTATCTGCTAAAACAATGATAAGAGTAAATATACATATGTTTTGATTATTTATTAATTAGTATATCGAATATAGGTAGGTATTCTAAATAACAGAAAATACTTTGATTATAATATATAGCTTGCTGTTTATTTGTTTATAATAAATGTACATAATGCCAGAAACAAAAAAAAATGATTTATTCACTAACACAAAAATTGCTAAAATGACAACTCAACAATGTGACATTTCAACACCCCTTTAAAAAGTCATGAAAGTGATTTTTTTTTAAATAGCCCATAATCTAACCTATAAAAGAGGTATAAACCAGACACAACCGGAAATATATCATTTTCAAATGAAGTCATAGATGTATCGACACTTTTATACAAACAAATATAAATTGATTTAGAAAGATTGTTATTTTATCTGGTAAAGTTATGTTTTAAATTTTGAACAAATATGTTTATTTTTATTATAATAAGGTTATACCGTTGGTCATTGGCAGATTTGTTAAATTTTCAAAAGAAATTATGTATTATACAACACAAATCATATAATCATTCAGTAAATTAATCAATAAATTATCTAGGAAGCAAGTTTTCAGAATCTTAATTTTAATTCAAATAATAATTTAAAAATCCGAATAGGTACCTGTTTTGTTTCAGAAATACTTTAGTTTGCCTATTTATTTACCGAGGACGTCTTTTTTATTATTGTTAGTTAATAGCACCACATTTGCTAAAAGAATGTAACAATAAATATAGATAACAAAAACTGCTGAGAAAAAGTTTGAGAAGCACTGTCTTAGCATCAACTCGTGTAGTACAAGAAGTAGTTCTAAAAAAATAACAATTTAATAATATTAGTAGCATTAACAATATCAGTTAACAATACATAATAATATATTTGCGCCACGTTCCAGAGTGGAAGATACTCCCAGCATCGCCCCGGAGAAAGACAAACATTCAGAATTGAAACGTTACTTGAAATGATTTTAGCCGTGTTTGGTGACTAGATCTGAATAGCCAGGTACTTACCCAACTTCCTCTTTCCCATCTCCTTCCCCTCCTTGCTACATTCAGCCTCAAAACATACCTCGATTGGGTATGCCAAAGTCTCACATTAAAAAAATCACTGTCTAAATTTTTTCATCAAAACAATTTTTTAAATGAAGAAATAATAGTGGAATAATATTTAAAAAAAAACGAATTAATAAAAAAAGTTGTCGACGAGGATGAGATTCGAACTCACGCGGGCAGAGCCCATTGGATTAGCAGTCCAACGCCTTAACCACTCGGCCACCTCGTCTTCCTACAGAGCCGACCAAATAATATAACCGTATTGATAAAAAAACACACACCTAGCGACTGGCGATAAACAGTAACACGTGGTTATTTTTTTGTGATAACCGTTTCTACGTTGTTATTTATTTTAGTTGTAACTTTGACTTGTTGTTGAAAATAGGTTACGTCACCGACCGTATGACGTCACGATTATAGTGCCAAAATGAAGGTTATTTAAAACAATATTATAATTATAATAATACCTAACAAATGGTAATATTTTATAAAATTTATTATGATAAAACTATTCTAACAGACAGAACAATTAGTCACAACAGACCCGATATAGTTTTACATGACAAATTTAAAAAAAATAACTTATATCATTGATGTCGCTATTCCAAATTCTTGTAATATTCAGAAAACTGTTTCTGAAAAAATAAGAAAATATACAGATTTAGGAAATGAGATTAAAAGAATTTGGCATTCTCAGACTATAAAAATATTACCATTTGTTATTTCGGCTACTGGCATTATACCTAGCTCTCTCATTCAAAATTTAGGCGTATTAGATTTGTCACAGAATTTATATATAAAATGGAAAAAGGCAGTCATTTTAAATACATGTAGGATTACGAAAGATTTTTTAAATATTTATATTGAGGGATCAGTGGGATTTATCGGACCAGTTAGGATTTCATCAGAGCCGAACCCTCTGATATGAAAATATCTGGAGTCGGTGAAATATTTTCCCATTATGTTTCTGGTGGATTGACGTATTGTTCTTGTATTGTTTTGTATTTATTATACTTATATAGTGCACTTACATTGCGTGAATTTACTAGATATTTATTTGTGGAAAAGTGTGTGGAAGGGTTTAGTCTTTCATTTGGGAAAGATTTAACCCGGACATAAAATCTGGAGCACCTAATAATAAATTTGTTTAGGGCCATTCTTGTGAATAATCACTTCAATTGTGCTGTACAAATATTACTTAATCAACTAACTAACCATCACGCCGTTTCTCCGCAGGGACAGGCAGAGATGACCTCTTTGCCTCATTCATATTCATACATCGTCTCGTACATACTCTTCTATTATTCTGACCCTTGATCGTGCCATGTGTTCCTCGGGCGTCCCCGACTTATATCATTCACATTTGCATAATTATATTCTTCTTGCACTCCTATCTTCGTTTATTCGCCCTACGTGCCCAAACCATCTGTAGGTGTCTTCTTATTCTTACTCATTACGCTTACATCAGCCTTGCATTCTTTGCGGATCTCCAAATTTCTAACACGATCATACATGGTTTTCGCGCACATACGCCTCAAGGATCTGATTCAACAGCATTCAGTTTACTTTCCTTCCTCTGAAAGTTCCATTGCTCACTGTCATACATCAGTGTAGGTACCAGCACTCCTTTGTGGACTGCTAGCTTCGCTTCTTTTGACAGTTATTTTTTTAGCTCGAACGGCGTTCAGCATTTACCATTATTTCAATATCTCTATCAGCCTTCTCATCTCTCGTAAACATACTTCCTATACACAAACTCATCTACCTGCTCCAAAGTATTTATCATTTACAACTATATTAATTTTATGATTAACTTTTATATTTGAATATAAATCATGGTGTTTTCCCTTTCTAACACAGTTTGGATCATATTTCTTACCATGATAGTAAGAAAGACACGACTATTTCTATGAGACTTATATCAGTTTTTCTGAGAGGTTGATAAAAATAATATATTATAGGTATTTAAATATTTATGTTTTAGTACTTTATTATACGTATAAGATCTTCCAATAAACCCATGTTTTGTGGGACTAAAATGATGAATATACTAAAGCAGAAAATCTAACTCTATATCCCCGTCAAAAACTAACAAACGGTGAACTCTGGCGTCACGAAATTAACACAGTATTTTCTTCATGAAGTTCCCAGGTGAATTCAAATAATTTTAGCTCATGAAGTGAGTTACATCATGAGCAATGGAGCTTGAAAGCATCAATTATAACTGCAAAAAATATTTTTAAAAAAGGCTAAAATCTCTAGATGTACGTGTTTGTTTCATCAAGTTTTAAATCACAACGGTGCTATAGAAGATTCACTTAAAAAAATCAATCGTTCAATTAATTAGAGTAAAAATATGTCTTAATGTTCAGGCGAAACCGGGTTGTAACGATAGTTTTGGTGTTGTGTTTTTTGGATACATTATTTGATGCTGAAAGTGGGCCGATGACGCTTGAGGTCATTAACCCCGAATAGTTACGTCACAGAGCAGACGAAGACGGTACTAAGTGAGCAGGTACTAGGTAGGCACCTATTAATTTAGTTAGTGATTTCTACGCCCTGTGGTCTCTTGGTTAGAACGCTTGACCTTGGCTCTGCAGGTGGCAGGTTCGATTCTGGTCAAATATAACCAATAGCGTTAAAATATTTTAAAACAAAAATTTTCCATTTTTTTTAGTGGATCTTCTTTAGCACCGTTGTGATTTGGAACTCGGTGAAACCGATATGAGTGACACTAAAAAGAGACAAACACATACATCTATAGGATTTAGCTTGCAATAGAATAAGATAGAATAATCGGTAATAATCTTAGCAGCCTCCCCACTCTTGTCTACTACTGCTAGTTTTCTGAAGGTTTAACTTTTACCGCGTGTGATCTGCACACTTGACTTTGTTGATCGAAGGCACACTTGCATTTTTTTGTTACCTACCGTACCACCTAACTGCTTCCAACCCACTGGAGCCAGTGAGACTATGTGTTTAATTCTGAAACAGTTTAAAAACTTAACCCATGTTCCCAACTCCTTCATTGTTCATTTATTCCTTTATCTTCCTCCTTTCCTTGAAAGTGGAAGACCCTATTTATTAGGAAAAGAAGAAGATGTTTTCATACCTACTTGGAACACTCTACAATATTGGCACCAAAATCTAAAATTACCTACAAGGAATTGAAAATCGCAGTGATAGGTATCGTTCACATCTCGTCACTGAAATCTCGCCATTAATCGCAAAAAAAATACTTAATTAACCCCAAAGCGTCGGTAATTGTGACCTTGAGTTTTTCCGTTATTATGGAAAGCAGCCATCACCAAAATCGATCTGAAACAGCTGATGAACTCATAAAAGGTAGGGACTTAGTGTCCTTCCATTTGCCATTTCCTGTGATTGAGTTAAAAACGCAGTTAATTGTCTTGTTTTCGTAATATATAGTATATTTGCGGCAAGTTCCAGAGTGGAAGATATTCTTAGTATCGCCCTGGTGTAAGACCACCATACAGAATTGAAACTTTGCTTGAAATGGCTTTAGCCGTGTTTGGTGACCAGATCTGAATAGCCAGGTACTTCCCCACCTTCCTCTTCCCTATCTCCTTCCCCTCCCCACTACCCTCAGCCTCACAACATACCCCAATTGAGGATGCCATAGTCTCACTGGTTTCAGACGGGAGTAGTTGGGACTCTTGTGCGGTATTCA
Source organism: Limnephilus lunatus (assembly GCA_917563855.2). Classification (NCBI taxonomy): domain Eukaryota; kingdom Metazoa; phylum Arthropoda; class Insecta; order Trichoptera; family Limnephilidae; genus Limnephilus; species Limnephilus lunatus. Next base: position 1,610,201 of record OU830593.1, on the reverse strand, counting down.
TATAACAAAAAAAATTAAATAACATATTATATTACCACTTTCAAAGGTGGGTGCCACTGTGAGTAGTCCGGTTACCAAATATTCTTAGCATTTTGTCGCAGTGCACGTCAGAAAAAACAAATTAGTTACTGCCACTGAACGTACAATCACTAGAAATGTGACCCACATCGATTAGAAGAAAAGCTAATGTCCGTCTTCAGAAATTTGGCGTTTTTTTCAGATGGTCAAAATATTTCCGCTTTGCAATAAAATGCAAATAAATTGAACACTTCTGAACATATCTGAGAAAACTAAAAACTGTTTTTGAAAGGTGGTAAAATACACTTTCAAATTTTACAATTCAAAATAAACACGTAATTTTTAAAATATAAAATTTATGCATGCAAACATAAAAAAGTTTTATAAATGGCCTTAACTAAAATTACTGATAACAAAAAAATAAAAACACATACTTATTTTATTAGACAAATGTTTTATATCAAAGCCATTGTCACCTCACCTTTTTGTCGTTCCATAAGAAAATCTATCTATCTTCTAGGTATATATATATAAATAAAAAAGAATTTGTGTTAGTTATTGTCAGGACAAGGTTTGTATGAAACTACTGGTGAGCTCTGGCACTATGAAATTAGTATTAAAAAATTGGAATAGGTTGTACACGAGCTGCTTAAAAACTGAATGTAAGGGAGGGGGATAGGGGGAGGGTGGAGTGGGGAGAGGAAAGGTGGTGGAGGCAGAGTGAGAACGCGAGAGGGGAAGGGGAAGCGGGAGAGGAAGTGGAGGCGGAAGGGGAACGGGATGAATGGGAAAGGACACGCAGGGAGAAACAATTTCTTTATTAATTGGCATAGTAACGAATGCCGGGTACCAGCTGGTAATGAATAAAACAATCCCAAAGTTCAAATATTTTTTTAAAATTGCAAGTGAAGGGTGAAGGTGTATATTTTACTCTTTTGGGGGGTTATTTTTTAGATTTGAGTATAAAGAGTGGTATTTTGCCTTTGAAACAATGTTTAGAACATATTTCTCACTATGATGTAAGAGAGTTAGAGCGATTTATAATATGAGGCCTATGTGAGCTGGGACAAATATTATAGTATGGCAGTACTTATTCACAACACTTTTTCACGCGTATGGTATCCCAGATGACCCGCACTAAATCTCACCGATTGCTCCGAAATGCAATTATATTATTATTCCGCTTCTAGTACTCGATCAATCCGGTTGCACGGCAAATTTACCTCTCTACCCGTTCGTACGCGAACGCATATTTGTTGTAAATAATATTTTAAAATAAAAGTTAATATCGCGGACAACTAAGTGTTTTCAATTAAACAGCATCATTATTATAAGCCTGAACACAGGATCACGGCTTGGAAGTGCCGTGATCTCGAGGAGCATTTTTAAACCTCAATATTGGTAAGGTATGAAGGCAATCCTGCCTGACGTGGAGAGGATCTCCACAATGGTATCCTGTGATTAAACGGGTTATATAAGACCTTTCGACTCCCAGGCTTCAGACAGGCCAATTAAGATTATTTTTTATTCTACAAATAATTTCGATAGCCGAAAGCGTTTGATCAATTTCATCCGAAGTAAGATAAAATTAACCTTCTTTTGGGTAGACAGAGGCTCCCACAACACACTTCTATTGGTTTTTATCTCAGTTCCTACCTACTTTATGGAGTGACTGCGCATGCGTGCGAGGAGAGGGACGGGAGATAACTTACAGGGTGTGCTGTCTCTGTCTCTCTCCCCACAGATTCAGTACAGAAAGGGAAAACAATTTTCCCTGATTGGCAATGAAGCCTTCCCAGTCCCAGTCCTTATACAGGGGGGATGGAAGAACCTACATTGATGTTTTTTTTTAAATCTATGGTCATGTGGGCCAAAGCGTTGGGTTCCCACACAAATGTCACTGGTTCAATCGTCTGCTACGTCTCTCATTATTATGCAAGCAAAGTTATCCGCTTATAATTATGGTAGTAAAATTAATTTAAATATAGTCAGGTTATTTTTTGTAACCTATTTGGGATTTTCATGACAATAGACCACTTGCATGGATTTCATAATGACTCGGAAAAAAATCGTGTGGATAGATTTTTTTTACTAAGATTACGAAAATGTTAGTAAAAACTTTTAGAAATATATGGTTTTTTTTAAATTTTTAATAATAAATCCATTATTTGAGCTCGTTACGTCACTACATGAAAATGTACCTTCTCCGATTATGTTCCCTTAATTTTTTAAAATTCCACACTGAATAATTTTTTTTTATATGGCAACACTTCGATTTCCGGCGAATTTTTGAATTTGCGTTTAACGTTAACTAGATTTATTGTTTGTTCTATGCGAACTTATCCTTTGATTTTTTGATAAAGATGGCGGTGTTTTTACAGATGTTACGAAGAGAACCCCGTACAAAATATTCGTTTGGAAAACGTTCTTTTTTTAAAATGATTTTCGGCTATGTAATTATCGTTTTTCGCACCCATAAAATTATGTCCCGTCTTTCCGGTTTATAAAAAATGGTCTGATTTTTCGGATTGAAATTTTCAAAAAATCGCCAAGGTTTCAAAAATACGATTAAAAAAAAATTAAAAATATTGAATGTTTTAGAATATTTGCCTAAACCGGATTTTTTTTTAAAAAACGTGATGCAAGTGGCCTATTGTAAATAAACATGTGAATAAAAGTGTTTATGGAAGTGAAAACTTTTTTAGCACCGTTGTGATTTGAAACTCGATGAAACGGAAACAAGCGACACTAAAAAGAGACAAACACATATGCACATTTATAGGATTTAGCCTGCGAGAGAATGAGATAGCAATGAAATATTTATTTAATTCATGGGTAGGTAGGTACTTGGTTCCAATATAATACCCTAAATCCACAATACCACGCAAGTCTCTTTGGTGTAGTGGTATAAAGCGCCTGACGAAACTCAGCGGAATCCTGCAAATTCCAAAAAAAAATCTTTTAATTTTTGTAAAATTAGTATCCAATCTTTAAACCACTCTAAAAGGCAAAAGCAGATTAGCGAAAATATTCTGACTTTCGATGTCCTGTACACAGTACACAACACACAACGATAACGGTAGCGTTCAGCGACCTCGCCATGTAGATTCTAATTGAGTGTCCAGTGAAAGCATTTCCCGGAAAAGTACCAATCCCCACACACACACAACACTATACACTATATACTGTACACTGCGCTACCGATATTGGCGCCAACAGTCTAACAACACAACCACCAACACCTAACGTCTCTAACAGGTACTATCAACTACAACATTACTGAATACATATGAAATAAATTCACGAAAAACCATACCTAGGTATAACTTTGCTACATTTATTAACTTCTTAAAAAGAGACAAACACATTTTTCTATAGGAACATAATCGGTCTCCTCTTTGTGCGGTGTTTCGTAGCCAATCGGTCTCCTCTCTGTACGATATTTCGTAGCCTCCCCACTCTCGTCTGAAGGTGTCAATTGCACACTCTGTTTTTATTTATTTATTTGTAAGAGACAAACAGCCAAAAAAGTATCTTTGCTTAAAGTTACTTAAAATTAAACTTGAGAGGAAGAGGAATGTAATTTATAATTTATAAGAGCGGAAGGTACTCTCAGTATCGCCCTGGTGTAAGACCACCATTCGGAATTGAAACGTTGCATGAAATGACTTTAGCCGTGTTTCGTGGCCAAATCTGAATAGCCAGGTCCCCACCTGCTTCTTTCCCATCTCCTTACCCTCCCCACGACCTCCAGCCTCACAACATTCTCCTATTGGGGATGGCTCCAGACGATTGGGAGCAGTTGGAACCGAAGTTGTGCGGTGTTCACATAAAAATAAAATTGTCTTGTGTAATACAGGTATACACAGGTATACCCTAGCGAGACAGGCATCGAATAATATATTGTAAACATCACGTATATAGATCAATAAAAAAAATTCCAGTAAATGTAATAATTGTCTCCATGTGTAATTACACCCGTGCGTAATTTTGGCAGCGGTGTTTGAAATTCACGCCCATGAATTATTTCATTCTGACATTCCTAACACAGCTTATTATCATTATGCTGAAATGCTGAGCACGTCAAATTTTTTTTTTCTCACTGTATGTTTGTACTGTGTAAAATATTTTTACTACAACGCAATTCATAAACATTATAAAAATTAGTTTGTCGTGATAATTAGTATTTTAATATTAAGTATTATATTTAGTATTTACTATGTAAAACTGAAAAGTATAATGTATTAAATAATTAGAAAAAAATGAGAGATTTCTTACAATCAAACTGATTGATCAGTTTCGTAAGATTTGTAAAATAAAATATTGTAAAATTAAAAATGAATAAACATGTTAAAAAAAAATATGTATTTACTATAAGGGTTGGGAGTCTCAGTATTTTAGGTTTCAAATTTTGTTTACTCCGATTTTCATATTGTGTAAATGGACCACATTTTCCTACCATTCGTAAAACATTTGTTGTAATTATTTCAAACATTTCCTTGGCCAGCCATTTATTTTAAAACGAAACTATTGAAATGCTTTATCTTTTATTACCATTGATGTCGCAAATCCGAACTTCGTAGACTATTTTAGAACGATGTTAAAAATATATATTTTTCCCGCCGAATTTTTTATCAGCTATATTATATAAAATTAAGTCCATTTTCCATAGATATGCACCTTTCTTTATCAAGTATACCACAGACAACATTCAGAAAACGAAAATATTCTATGTTGTCTCGAATAAGTATTCCTCACAGCATGGATGGTTTGGTATATTTATGTTCACGGCAGTTTTAAGTAAAACACACGCAGGATTCCCGCGATTTTTTTTTAATAAATCCTACAAATATGCGATGAACGGTAAAATACAGGTCAATTCATTGACTATACAGCACTATAATAAGTTTGTATGTCCCCATTTTAAAATTCGAAGGTATGATTTTTTTTTTATGTTAGCGAAAAATTAAAAAAGTTAACTTCTGAGAAATCTCGAGCAATCGAGGCAAATTTATTTATTTTGCGTGATTGCTCCAGCGGATGAAAGATATAACCATTCAATTCATGTTATTCGCGACGGATAACATACTTGGTTTTATTTCCTCAAAAGATAGAAGAGTTGTCCGCGAATGAACCGAGGGATAGAGCAGAAAGTTAATTAAAACTTTTTCAGAGTGTTAATAATTATCACATTAATGAAATTGCCACTGCGATATGCATATATATTAATATTACAATTAAACCATAACACGGGTATGTGCCTACTAGCATGGAGGTTGAATAATCCACCAATTATGGAACGTTAAGTAATGAAAAAAGAAATTTAAAAAAAAATACAACATGTTCACCGCATGCGTGAATCAAGGTTTAGTTGTTACTAGCTGGAGCTGTTTCAGATGCTACTAGTGAAATAACAGAAATAATAAATAATAAGCGAAATAAAATATAAAACACAGTAAGTAAGCAGTACAGAAAAAGAGAACAAAGAAAGAAATAAAAGACATAATAATAAAACAATTACATAAAGTAAAGTTAGGTCAGGATCAATTTTGGAGGCAGTTTTGGCTATGTTCAATAAATGGTAATGGTTCCCGCCGCCCCGGAAACCATTTATTGGATAACCAACACCTCTGCCTTAGGAGCGTAATACACGAGCCCGATTCCAATTAGAGACAAAAGTCAACATTTTTCGCTTTACGCGATCGCTGTTTTCAACTCTATTTTCATACCTACGATTTCAGTAGGCATCACAACAAACAGTATGGTTCATGTGTTGTTTGCAGTGATGACAATTGAAATCCTAGATATGAAAATAGAGGTGAAAATAGCGATCGCGCAAATCGAAAAATGTTGACTTTTGTCTCTAATTGGAATCGGGCTCGTGTATTACGCTCATTAGGTCACTCTAAGTGGTTCGCTAAGTTTGGTGGCTGAGCAGGGGTGTCCGGGTTCGCGGGGTGAAGGTTATCCGGGTCTTGGCAAAATATCCCTCTTTTTGACTTCTTTTTTGAAGCCTTTTGACTTCTCTAGCCGGACTTTCAAGTTTATCAAGAGTCTCGATCCATCGATCGAGAGGAATGGATTCATGTTCATACGTCTGTCACTCCTGGACACTGACTCCCATATTCCTACCAACCGCTCATACCCTTTTCCTTCCCAAACCTTCCTGTCCTTTCTTTCCTTAAAAAGATTCTCCACACGGCATCCCCTAATATGACATAGACCCCCAAAGGAAATTATTTTCTACAGGGCCTCCTGTGTGGTGTAACTTAAAAAAAAACGTGTGTAATTCCTGTAGGTGCAATTTAAGTAGGTAAGTGTAATTCTTGCAGTGGTACCCGAAATTCACGTCGTTGTGATTTCATCATGTAACCACAATAAACCATCTTTAAAATATATTGAGTGCGCTGCCGCCGGAAAGCGCGATGACGGATCTACGTTCTACGCCAGCGGTGGAGTTTTAGGGATATATTGTAGAGCCTGCACGCTTTTCCTCCCTTCTTCCCCTCCCCACTTCCCCTAAACATTCCACTGCACTTCCCTTTCACTTTTCCTCTCCTCCGACACCCACACACGCAGGAGTGTCTACTGTCTAGCTGGTAGCAAGTATTTACAGGACTTACGTAGCAGGGGCGAGGAAACAGCACTTATTTTCTAGATCGCTGCAAAAACATGTACGTTTTTGACAAAATCTTCTCTAGTTCGAAGTCAAGTTGAATACAATTCTTCTATTTGGTCCCCTCACTTTATATTGAAAAACAATCAGCATGAAACAATTAAAATTATCAAAACTCTTATGTAGAAGACTTGTTTGCGACTTGACTTTTATTTATAAAATTGTTAATGGCATTATGGACATTCCCTGATTTATTAAGCCCAATTAACTTCCATACACCATCAAGAATTACACCATCTAAAATTCTTGTTACTTGCATCGACAATAATATCAGGACTGTTATAGATAATCGCTTGTAACTAGATTACATGCAGTTGGCAATACTTTCTCGGAAGTAGTAGATGAGTTCAATGTATTCAATTCGCGGAATATAGTTATATAATATTCTCAATTTGGGAGGTGGTATGGGTACCGCCGCCCCGGTAACCATCTATTGGATAACTGACACCCCTGACATAGGCCACCCAAAGTGGTTCATTACGTTTGATGTTTTAGGTTTACATGTGTAGAAGGGGTGAGGTTTGTCTAGGTTTTTGCGGCGAATGCGTTTACCTGGTGGGCCGGATCGGAAGAGACTGGTTGAAGGAGGCTTAACCGAGACCTCTCCAGTCGGACTCTCTCGAACTTGCTTTACACTTTATTTTTCTTTTACTAACACTATTGCCTCTATTTTTATGTTACCTACGAGGGCTGTCCTTAAAATAAGGTCTCCAAGGTGCTGCAGTCGCGAAAACCGATTTTACGCGCAATCTTTTAACAGTGGCGTGTAGCCTGGTTTCCCCTTGCCAAATCCCCACCATGATGCACCCTCTGTGACGCTTAGCCTCGGCGTGGCAGCCGTTCGCGATGGAGCTTGCGCTCGCCGCACCCGCCTGGGGTGAATTACGCTCTATTTTGTGAAAAAAAACCCTAAAAATGAATTTCTTAACTCAGCTACTTGAAGTTTACGGAAAACAGTGTATGAGTGGGAAAACGTGCACAAATGGTGCAGATAATTTAAAAGCATGCCGTATGGACATCGGTTTCAGACGAAAAAATTGCCAAAGTGGAGAAAACAATGATTGCAGATCGACGGGTGATGGTTCGGGAGCTATGTGATATGATCTCTGATGTCAGTAAGACCACTATTGACAAGATTTTGACAGAACATTTGGGAGACCACAAAGTCTGGGGTCCCAAAATACTCACCGAAAATCACAAAAAAACACGGGTTGAAGCAGCCCGAGAATTCTTTGAGTGCTACGACATCGATGGCGCAGAATTCTTGGACTCAGTTGTGACTGGGGTATGCATGGACATATGGACATTAGAGAGTCTAGAGTTGTTCAAATAAATGTAGCTTCGTTCAATAAAAAGTACAGTCTTAATGTGTGTGGTGAAGGAGGAAACCATATGTTTCCTTATAACGTCGTTGGGAAAGTGGTGGGGTCCCCTCGAATGCCTTACACTTATATCACATGCTTATAAAAGCCCGTATAGGTAGGTTTTTTTACAGTAACTCCACACAGAAAGCCTTTCCCTCGTGGCCTGTATCATCATTGGGGATGCTGTATGGAGGGTCTTTTAAGAAAGGAAGTTCTAGGAAGGAAAATATATGAGGGGTGGGTAGGAATCTGGGGGTCAGTGTGTTCAGGAGTGACAGACGTATGAATCCATCTCCCCAACTGCGGTGCGAGGCGATTGGTCGAGAGAGTCCGGCTAGAGAGATCGGAAGGCTACCCCCAACCAGTCTATCTCGATTCGGCTTGCTATGCAGCTTCCTGATAAATAACCAAACGTAGCGAACCACTTGGGGTGACCTTTGGAAGAGATGTTGGTTATCCAACACATCTAAACAAAAGGGTCAATTTTATAAATTAAAATTTTCGTTGATATTGTATATATTTAATAATTTGATCGACCCCTGATGAAGGACATGGCACCCTCGTGCGTGTGGGGGTGTGCGTGAGCTACTCACGGTCGTCATGGCGACACAGCGGGGGGCGTGTCAATCGATCCGGTGACGGAAGACGCCCCCACCCTCTGCCACCACCCCCTGGCCACCCTGCCCCCCCACCTACCCCGGCAGAGCCTCCACACAGTCACTAGAACCTCCGTACTCCGCACCACGTCACAGTCACAGTCACTGCCACAAGTCTGGGTCGATATTCATGTTATTTATTAGCGGATTGAGACTGGCCTGAAAGCGGAACTGGAGATTGGAGTGCATGCGTCACAACTAATTTATATTGTATCTATTTCTACATACACGGCACAACATGTGTCATTAACATAATTAAATTAACATATAAATAGTACAACAACGGAAAAAAATTATGACACATTATTCAATTTCAACAAATATAATATACATAAAAGTACACAAAGTGGGAAACGTGCAAATTGAAAAAAAGAATCTGTTAATAAAATAAAATACATACTACTAAAAGAAAAGGTATTTGGTTTAGAGATAAGAGTATGGTTAGTTCCCACCTGGCACTTGCTGGAAAATTATTTAAAATTTGAAACCGAGTACATTTGTTTTGAAACAGAAGAAAAATTGGAATTAACTTGGAAGCAAGTTGTTGCTGTTTTACGTGTTCACGATCTCGTTTTTTAATAAAAAAAGAAACTTAACATCTTGGAAGTTCATAATATCGTTTTGTACTCATTCGTTTTGTTGTGGCGATAATTTCTTCGAGGTATCTCGGTATATTGTAGTTGTGTCGTGTGCTCCTTTGCAAAGATTTAGTGGTAAGTGATTGGTTATCCCTTTTCCTTGCTAACCTTGTTTTTTCTCACACATACTTTTACCCAATTCCAGAAAACACTATTTCGTCTCGTTTCGTTTTTTATATTTAAAGTCCATTGGTTGCGACAAAAGGTTAGCACTTTATTTGTGCGTACAAAAATTACTTGGTTTGGCAGGTGTTTTTAGAATTTCAAAGAGCTTTTGAAACAAAAGATAGAAAAAGAGTTATTAAAAAAATGTGGAATAAAAGGGAAAGAATTGGAATGGTTTAAAAATTATTTAAGCAACAGACAACAAACAATAAAGATAAGAAACAATGTATCACTTTTCAATCATGTATTCCTCTTTGCCCAATCACTTAACCTAAAAGGCATCACTTTTCAATCAAATCTTTCATTTGTTAACCACATCACAGAAATTTCTAATAAGGGCTTAAAAATGTTGGGATTTATAACTAGGCTAACTAGAAATTTTAAAAATATAAAGTGTATTAAACTGTTATATTTTGCATTTGTTAGAAGTCAACTTGAGTACAATTCTCCCATCTGGAACCCATATTATAATACACATGTACAAGCTGTTGAAAGAATACAAAATAAATTCTTACGTTTTCTAAATTTTAAAATGGGTATTCCAGCAATTATGTTGAACTACAACACTATTTTAAATGATATAAATATGCTCAAATTGTCAGACAGAAGAATTTTCACAGACTTGGAATTTCTTTATAAAATTCTAAATGATTTAGTTGATAGTCCATTATTGCTTGAATTAATAAGCTTCCGGATTCCTTTATGTAATACTAGAAGTCAGGATTTATTTCAGTGCAGAAATTCTGGAACTAACTACCATATGTATTCCTCTTTGCCCAGAATACTAATGGAGGGAAATAATTTTACCAAGTCTGTGGACATCTTCAATTTATCTTTAGACAAATACAAAATGCTGTTACTGAGGCAGTTCAGTTATGTAAAATAAATACTGTATATTTCTTAGTAAAAGAAATATATACCTTTTATATTTATTGGTAAAAGAAATATATAGTATTTATATTTTATTTAATCAAGTGTAATTTTTAAATTGTATATGTAAAAGCCCCGAAAAATGGCGTAAATAAATAAATAAAAAAGTATCAAATCCGATTGAAAATATGCTGGGGGTACCGCAAGGATCGATATTGGGTCCAATATTGTTTATACTCTACATAAATGATATGGTAAATATACTAAAACATTGCAAAATAAGACTGTTTGCAGACGACGCACTGATTTATATTGCAGAAGATAATTATGATAATGCTATCAAAAAGATAAATAGTGACTTAGAAACTTTGTCAAAATGGCTCAAATTAAATAAATTGAAACTAAATATAAATAAGCCAAAATACATGCATATAGGTAGAACAAATACGCATGATGAACCAAAGGTTTCTATAAATGGAGAAATCATAAAAAAAAGTGGAAGAAATTAAATATCTTGGTGTCATCATAGACTCATAATTGAACTTCTCAAAACATGCGGATTACACAATTAAAAAAATTGGAAAAAAAGCATTTCTTGGTAGAATCAGAAACAAAGTAAATAAAGATCCAGATAATATGTAATACAATTATATCACCACACTTGATTTACTGTTCAAGTATTCTTTTTCTCTGCAATGAAGAAAAAATGAAAAAAATGCAAATACTGCAAAATAAAGCAATGCGAATAATACTTAAGCGCAACATTTACACACGGATACGAGACATGGTAAACGAGCTAAATATGTTGACGGTGAATAAAAAAGTGTGTATTTGAATGTACTTATTTTTTACATAAAATTAACATGGGGATGATGTCTAAGGAACTAAAAAGAAAAATACATTATAATAACGAAACACACGGACACGGGACAAGAAATTCAAAGCAAATTAGACTGCCGACAAGAAAAAAATCAAGCACACAGAAATCTCTGTTGTACCAGGCCGTCCAACTGTATAACAACATCCCGAATGAAATTACTGAGATAGAAAATATAAATAAGTTTAAAAAAGAATTACGAAAGCTTGTCTACCTCAATTATTAATGTATTGATTTATGTGTAATGTTTAACGAATGATTATGTTTGCAAACCAATGTAAATGTTAATATCTTTATAAAATATTAGCACACACAAAGATGTGAGCTAACTTAAGATTAATAAATAAATAAATACAATAATAGGTCACTTGCATGGATTTCATAATGACTTGGAAAAGATCGTGTGGATAAATTTTTCTACTGAGATTCCAAAAATGTTATTACATTTTTTAGAAATTTATAGTTTTTTATAAATAAATCCGTTTTTTGGGCTCGTGACGAAAAATGAAAATGTCCCATCTCCGAAAAATTTTGTAAAATTCCTCACATTTTTTTTTTATATGGCAACACTTTAATTTCCGGCCAATTTTTCAAATTTGTTTACTAGATTTATTGTTTTTTACCTTCGAACTTATGTTTGTTTTGATGTTTTGACAGATGGTAATAAAGATGGCGGTGTATAAAGTGAAACTCGTATAGATGCTTATGAGAATAATGGTAAAAGTGCTGATTTTAACAAAATCAAATTTTATAATATATTGTAATTTACAAGTACAAGTCTATTACATTGGATTTAGTCAAAAGTAGACGTTGAACATTTTAATGATTAATTATCAATAAGATGGATCAAGGAAACAGATATTTATGAGATGTAATATTTTTGTTATGCCTCGATATTCTCCTGTGCCATTCATGTGGAATGCGTCGTTTTTTTTTAAAATGATTTTCGGCTATGTAATTTTTTTTTCGCACCGATAAAATTATGTCTCGTCTTTCCGGTTTATAAAAAATGTTCCGATTTTTCGGATTTATAGTTTCAAAAAATCGCCAGGGTTTCAAAGATACGATTAAAAAAAATACGCAATGTCTTAGAATATTTGCCTAAACCGGAAAATTAAAAAAAATTCTGATGGAAGTGGCCTATTGTCGGCTTTGCATAATTTTCCGCAAGTAGAGAGGGTACGACTCCATAATGAAGGAGCTTGAATTATCTTATGTCTTATTATTTATTCTTATTATCGACGAAGGAAAACTTTCAAGTGGAAGGACGTCACTGTTCGCTGTCTTGGTCGATATACCAATTATTAACTTATTGGTTGAGTTCTTCGTTAAGTGTATTTTGTATTTTTATGTGTGTATGCTTCGCAATTTTTGATTACCTGCAAACAATGTAACCTTCCTTGCGTTTAATGTGCATGTTTTTTTATTAAACCACTCAATTCAGGTTCACACAAACACTCTACAGATTGGTGCACCTTGCGTCAAGAATTCTTTTTCTTCGAATTATTTCTTTCTTTTACCCTTCAAGGGTTTTGCTAGACCAAAATTTAAATTATGACGAAATGAAAGGTGAATTTATACCTATATTAATTTTATTTTAATGGAAAAATTTCAAAATCATATGGAAGATTGGAATCGAGTTCAGACTTAGAAGAGATGAGATGTTGAATGAAGGGGAGGCAATTTTAGTTAAAGCTTGGTAGAAGAGAGAAAATTTGTTTAGAGAGGGACAACCAAAAAAAAGTGACCAAAAGTTCCCACATCTAGACTCTAGATCACAGAATGTACAATCTGGGGAGTCAAGGACGTGAATTTTAAAAAGGTGAGAAGGAACGGAATAATGTATCATTCTCATTCGAATAAGTGAGGAAATTTATTTTTTGCGAAAATGGGGGAAACCAATGTGGAAGATACTCTCCAGTTTCGCCCTGATGTAAAATCACAATTCAGGATAGAACCGTTGCTTGAAATGGCTTAAGCCGTATTTGGTGACCAGATCTGAAGAGCCAAGTATTCCCCCACCTTCCTCTCTCCCATATCCTTCTCTTCCCCACTACCTTCATCCTCACAACATACCCCAATTGATGATGTCATAGTCTCACTGGCTCCAGGCGGTTGGCAGCAGTTGGGACTCTTGTGCGTTGTTAACATAAAACAACAACAAAAATCTGCTTAGTTCCAACACGATTGGAGGTCGGAAAATGAGGAAAATGAATTTAAAAAAAAAATCAATAAATCGATTCAAATCTATCGAAAATCACGTAGCTAATTCAGGCAGGATAATCTTTCCATTATTTGAACAGCGCTTTGTGAGACAAATTTTGGCGTGGGATCGCGATCGAATGGTGGCCATAACATTTGCATGTGATAACATTGCAGAAAGTGCCACTAAATTGTTCCAAGTTGGGTCATATTCCCTTCTTCCACACGCATAAACACCCGATCCAATGCGGTTAAACTCATTCACGTCTCGAAAATGTCATTTTACGGGGAATTTGACTATAAAAAAACAATTTACTTACATTGGGGGCAACCTTAAAGTAATAAATATGCGAATCAGAGGTCAATGGTGCATAATATTTATATAGCTGACTGTAAATATTAGCGCACAAGTGCTTGATAGTATAAACACACAGGTATTATTTAAGGAAACAAAATTAATCTGGTTAAATCTGGTCTAATGGAACCGAATCGAGACCAATATCACCTACCTAAAGTTGGTTCCATGACAGTTGCATCAAGGTTAAAACTATTTTAATTTACAAGTACATCAAGGATAAAACTACTTTCATTGACAAATGCATCAAGGATAAGGATAAAACTACTTTTATTTACAAGTACATCAAGGATAAAACTACTTTCATTGACAAATGCATCAAGGATAAGGATAAAACTACTTTTATTTACAAGTACATCAAGGATAAAACTACTTTCATTGACAAATGCATCAAGGATAAAACTACTAATTGACAAATACATCAAAGATAAAACTACTAATTGACAAATGTATGAGGGATAAAACTACTAATTGACAAATGCATCAAGGATAACACTACTAATTGACAAATGCATCTAGGAAAAAACTACTATTTGACAAATGCATCAAGGATAAAAGCATGAAGGATAAAACTACTAATTGACAAATGCATCAAGGATAACACTACTAATTGACAAATGCATCTAGGAAAAAACTACTATTTGACAAATGCATCAAGGATAAAAGCATGAAGGATAAAACTACTAATTGATAAATGCATCAAGAATTAAACTAATAATTGCCAAATGCATCAAGGATAAAACTACTTGTCAATATACCTACAAAATGTCAGGTCAGCAAGTTACAGGTGTCGCAGTGAATATTCGATCAAACATAATACTCATTCAGATGCATTACTTGCATAAAGCACGTTTCAAACTTGTTATTCGACTTCAGAAAAATAAATTTCAGTGAAATTAAAAACGTCATTATAATTCTTGCTTAATTCAATATAAACTTTCACCTGGGGTGACTATAGCAGACCTCTGCTATAGTTAGTGGCTCGCTACGTAACTTTTGTGACTTAGCAGGGATGTCCGGGTTCACGGGTGATGTTTTTCCAGGTTTTTGCAGAGGATGTGTTTGCCCACATTATTACCAATCGCCTTGCACGGCAGTGGGAGGGATGGATTCATACACCTGTTACTCCCTAAACAGTAAACAGTGACCCTTAGATTCCTACCCACCCCTCACACTTATCTACTTCCCAGAACCTCCTCTCCCAAATTTCCGTAAAATTAAAGGACCATCCATAGAGCATCACCTAGATGACATAATAAAGAGTAATAAAACACACTGTTAACATTTTTCTAAATTGAAACCAAACTCGAATACCTACAACACTTTTTATCCCTTTATCGTTGATAATAAGTAGGTGAAAGCTGTTTCTCAGTGACTTTTCCCAAGGACATCGCTGTCGGAGACATATTGTATCAATATAATACACAAAGTTGTGTTGTTAGGGTCGTCTCACATAGAGCGACATGTAAACCGTCAGTTCTTTAATTACATTATTTAAAAAAAAGAATTCCTTCTCGGCGAATAAATTAAATGAACTCATCGACCAACAATTTAATATCACACCATTAAAAAATATCCCCAGAGATGAAGTAGACAATACATTACTCTCGACTCATTTCTGACACTGTTATTATTCATAGAGCGATGTTTTATGGTCGGCGTTCTACCCTCGCGCGGTACACAAAGGCCGAGTCATCACCAGCGGCCACGTGGCGTGAGCGTGGTGGGCACGTGGCCCGCGTGGTGGCAGAGATGTGGCTCTGCGCATAGAACGCCCTTCTAACAGTCTTCCGGGGCTTCCGCGCGTTATGGAAGATCGATGGGCAGGATCATAATAATATTATGAAATATTGTTGTATTTCCGGAGGAATTATTTTCTATGGTACTTAGGAAGAGTATAGTGGCCATAGTGGGTTCTATGGGGTAAACTGAAGGCTTGAAGACTTTTCAGGGTCGGGATGAGCAACGATTTTGGAGCCTCCTTGAAAATGTCTTACTTCACTTAAAGGAATGGTCTAGCCGTGTTTGATGATCAGATCTGAATAGCCATGTTTCTGTTTCCCATCTCCTTCCTATCCCCATTACCTTCAGCCTCACAACAAACCCAAATTAGGGATGCCTTAGTCTCTATGGCTCCACTCGGGAGCAGCTGGGACAGCTTGCGTGCCACCTATTGCAATTGTTTATACACATTTCACAATGCCAGAGCTCACCACTTTATATATAAACTTTAAATAAAGTTACCTCGCAATGGGACGAACGGTTTAGCAACGCATTTTCATGACGCCAGAGCTCACTATCATATATAGAAACCATCGCGGGCATGCACACATCAAAACCAAAAAGTTTCATCGCAATCGGATGAATGGTTTAGCAACGCATAGACATCTCACATATATATGAGTACAATCTCACTAATCCGGCACTTCAATAGACCGATCCGTCCAATAATCCGGCACCCTCCGCCCGCGCCTCCCTCGCCCCTCTACGCCTATGCGCTCCATCGCCGCGTCGTTGTCTAGCACTACTAGCAGTCTAACCTCAAAACTCATCCCATGTGTACGTGCGTAAGTATTTACCTGTTGTTTTGAAGTGAGCATAGTGCGTAATTAAAAATGTCAAGTAAACGGAAAGACAAGACACTAGGTGTGAAAGATAAAATGGACATTTTAAAGAAGTTACATAGTGTCAAACAAGAACACAAATATGTACATTCGTTACATACATTATATTCTCTTTATGAAATGCTGTGTTTTATTTATTATGATTTTTTCTCTATATATTCCAATAATCCGAATATTCCAATAATCCGGCACCGTCTGGTTTTTAATAGTGCCGTATTAGTGAGATTGTACTGTAAATAGATAGAAGCATATTTTTAATTTTTATACATATATATAGATGTATAAGAAATGTATATTCTTATACTAAATAAATAAATTTAAAAAAAAAATTTACAACACCTGTTGATTTTTAATACACAAAAAAATATATTTTTATAATGATTATAATTTCGGGGGACTAACTGTTGGGTAACCGAAAATTTATAGAAAGAAGTCCCAACTTATTAAACGAAAAAAGGACTTAGCAGACGAAAGATTTAACCATGCATGGATGCGAACTGCGAACTTGTGCGAACCAGATAAGCTGGGCTATTCGTCTTTCTAACACATGTGTGCCTGTTGCATCTTATCTATGTAAATATGCAGCGTTTTACCTGTCCATTGTTTCCTACGCACTCGTGCATCACATTAAGATATCAGGAAATAAGTGTCAATCTAAACTGATTTGTATTCACTTTGTGTTTCAGATATCGAAATAAAACCGATTACTTTCGATGTTAAAAAAATACCGTTGTGCAATAATGTTTCAGGATGTTTCTAAATTGTTCATTTTATTATGAAAGAAAAATATCAATTAAACCTGTATTTTCATTTAAATTAGTATAGGTTACTATCCATTTTCAATACAAGATTTCTTATTTTAAAATTCTTAACATTTGGGAAGATAGATCTTTGAAGTGATTAATTGCAATTTATTTTTTTATTTAAATATCATTAAATAGCACTATTACTCTTGTCTTGCTATGCTGAGCTAGAACATCTGCTCTGCCATGTGGTATTTACATTACGATCATTTGGAATAACAAGGTTCCATCTATTTATAATGGGATCTATAGTAAGCTACTTTAGAGTTTATTTTCGCACGATGGAAATAACAACAAATGGAAACTTGTTATTCCAAAGGGTTGATTAGCTACACACAGGAGGCCTGGGGAAAAAATTACCACAGTTTTAGGAAAAGGAAGGAGAGAAAGTTCTGAGAAGAATAGGTATGAAGGGTGGGTAGGAATCTGGGGTTCAATGTGTCCAGGAGGTACGAAAGTATTAATTCATCACTCCCATTGTATTTCGAAAGAGTCCGGCTAGAGAGGTCTAGTTTAGGCCTCCCTCAACAAATCTCTTCCGATTCGACCTGCCACGCAATTGGTGGGCACACACATCCGCTGCCAAGATCTGGACAAACCTCACCTCAGGAACTCGGGCACCCTGCACCCGACGTCTCAACACAGTGGCAAAACAATTAGGAAGGCGGGTATGGGTACCGCTGCTCCGGGAACCATTTATTGGATAACAAACACTTCTGTTATAGGGCAACCACAGGGCAACCCAAGTGGTTCACCACTTTTGATGACTTATCAGGTGTGCCGAGTCCACTGAGTTTTGTCCGTGAGGTTTGCTTAGGTCTTGGGAGTGACTACATTAGAGGGACCCTTTGACCTCTCCAGCCGGACTCTCTCGACCCATTGCCTAGCATCGTAGTGAGAGGGATGAATTCCTACTTTCATCTTTCCTTGATATACTCCTATATACCACATGTTATACTTCCTTGATATACCACAGGTTCCTACCACCCCTCATTCCTTTTCCCTTCCTTTCCTTAAAAAACACCCTTCATACAGCATCCCCAAAGATGACACAGGCCCCGAGGGAGATTATTTTCTTCAATGCCTCCAGGGTGTAAAAAAACGAGTGTGTTAGAGCACACGACTGAAGTAAAACTTCACTAACTTATAAAAGAACATACGACATTATGGTGACATACGACATTGGGGTGACCTACGACCTTGGGGTGACCTACGACCTTGGGGTGACCTACGATCTTGGGGTGACCTACGACCTTGAGGTGACCTACGACCTTGAGGTGACCTACGTCCTTGGAGTGACCTACGATCTTGGGGTGACCGACGACCTTGGGGTGATCTACGACCTTGGGTTAGTAGGTACGCCTTACCTTAGTTGTGCAGTATGTACGCCTCGCCCGATAACCGTTCGCATCACACTTTTCGTAACGCATCACACTTTTCGTAACGCATTCTCCAGGTTACCCCCCAAGTCGATCGTGCGTAAAGAAGTATGCACTTCAAAAAAACTTTAGGCTTGTGGAAATTAACCAAAAAACACCCTGTATTTTCGGAAATGACATGTAAATGATATCGTAAAGGAGAATCATGCGTTGAATATGAAATTAATTATATTATTTAAGTTCTAATTATTGTGAAGCGTAAATTTGTTTGGTACTATATAGTTTCCACTATCAATAAGGAACCATTCTATACAAAGTGGAAATAAAATTACTCCTTCATGGCTTGATAAAAAAAATACAGTTAATCGAACTATTTAATACCGCCAGAAGCGTAGCGTTCTTTCGGTCAGAATGGGCTAACGTCCAAGGAAAAAGTCAAACGCTTATTTGTAAAATAAAATTCCAAAAGACATACGAACTTTTCTTTCTTCAAGGTCGAAGAGCTAACTTTTCTTGGAGTTACATACCTTATTATGTGTGTTCATCTGCACATGTTTACTTCTTTCCGTTTGTACTGAATCTATGTAAATAATAATACATGTCCATTTTGACGAGATATGTACTTTTTTTTTTTTTAATATAAGGAGACAATATATTCCATTTGGAATTATTTAATAACAATATTGCATATTTCAATCCACTCTCTCGAATGTGTCCTCTGTATAATACCATTGAATGTGACCATATGGATATCTAAGCAAACGGTCTCACATATTTCAAAAAAATAATTAACAATCTTCTTCTACCGTGACAGTTATGTAATTACTTTATTATCATGTATTTTCTTTCTTTCTTTCTTATATTTCTCTGCAGGTTATGTTTTATATTTGACACTGCTATGTTTTATGTTATATATTTTATTTTGATTATCGTTATTTCTGTTAGTAACGTCTGTCATTAGTTCGTCTAACTAAACATTGATTACACATGCTGAGAACATTTTTTAATTGTAGTATTAATATCTGCGTACATCCCAAATGCAATTTTATTACTTTATCTAATAATTGGCAACACTCTGTAAATGTTTCATACAATAAATAATAAATAAATGAATTAAAGTAGCATAACGTTCATTGGTCAGAAGCATTGGCTCTCTGCCAATCACTGTTAGAATACGGTATTATCGGATGGGGCAGTGCAAATAAAAACATACTAAATCCACTAATTAAAACTCAAAAATCCATAATGAAAATTATACTGAAAGTTCCTGTAAGAACTAGCACTGATGAAATCTTCAACAATCTTAACATCATGTCAATTAAACAACTGTATTCTAAAACTATACTCATTTACATTCATAAGTACAAAACCCAAGAAATGACAACTTACACGTACATTAGAAACACTAGATCTCATGGTCAAAAACATATCCAACAAGTAACTACTAACACAACATTTGGGCAAAAAAGCTTCTTGTATTATGGTATTAAACTTTACAATAAAATACCACTCTCACTTAAAAACCTCAACAGTATAACATTTAAATCTCGAATAAAAAGCTGGATACTAAATATAGGGAGAACAGAAATAGAAAATATACTGATATCAAATACAGACTAAAACCGAATCTACTGAACTGAATTAAAAAAAAAAAAAACACAATTTTATTTAATTTTTAATTATTTAACAAAATACTACATGTTTATAACAAATTCATATTAATTTCTTATAATTAAATTATAATATGTAAATGAAATCCTCAGCACGGGAAATCCCAGTGAGGATATCATTATCTTTAGATGTTTGTAAAGAAAGGAAAACAATAAATCATTATTATTATTATTATTGTACGAAGAAAGTAAATCCACCTCAAATATTTATATTTTGTTAGTGATTTTTTTTACATTAGCTTCACACAGGATGTCCTGAGGAAAATAATTGCTATCTTTGGGGATGCTGTGGGGATGGTCGTTTTAGGAAAGGAAGGAGAGGAAGTACTAAGAGAGAAAAAGGCAGGCGATGCAAGATGATGGGGGCGAGAAAGACCATCTGGAGAGTTCGAAAGGTCTCCCCAACCTGATGCGGCCCGCCACGCAGTTGGTGGGCAGGCCTATCCGCCGACAAGACCCGGACACACGTCACCCGATTACCCCGGGCACCCCTGCTAAGTCACCAATTGTAGCGAACCACTTGGTTAAAACCGGTTGTAAAGCCCGTACAGGCGTATAATAATATAAATAATAAAAGTTCCGTAATTTTACTTTTAATTTTTTTTTTAATTTTATTTTTTTAAAGAAAAACAAACATTTCTAGGTTACGAATAACCCAACAATGTTTGAAAATCTCCTACTAACACCACAGAAAGCCGAAAATGTTGCTTGTGTTGTGATGGAGGACTTAGCCAGCCGAAGAATCGAACATGTGACGCCCGGGTTGGACCCAAGAGCTATGACCACTGACCGGTCATGTCAGCTGTCATGTTTCGCGCAGTTTGGTCTTAGCTTTAAAACAGCCAAAGTCATGCCATATCTCCCATTTTCTATCAATGGATGCGACTCTTGTGTGGAACAACATAAAAAAAATAAAACATCTGAAGTAAGATTGTGACTTTGCTTGCCTGGGCCCCGGAAAGTTGTCGCTACGCCACTGAGCCCACCATTAAAAAATCCACCACTCGCCCCTCCTAGCCACCAGAGAGGGTGATAAATATAAATATTGTTATTGTCACCACCCTCCCCCGAATGCGGATATCCCATAGACAAGCCATGAGATAGAAAATGGAGTATCACACCATAAAATATGCCAACCCATACATAATCCATTCTAAATAATTACCGATATGACAACATTTTTGGATTTATTGTGCCCGAGGGTATTTTTATTTGTCGTTATTGAATGCCTTTTGGTTATAGTGCCAATTCAAAAAAGTGTTTTTTGAAATAAAGTTTTCTCCTCAAAAACTCGACCGATTTATTTTTTCTAAGTGTAGTAGAAGAAAATACTTTTAATATAATATAAAATATGGTTGTACTTTTTGATTTTTTTAAATACTTTGTCTAGTTTGTATACTGAATGTCTGTTGATGACGTTCAAACCAGCCAACTTTAACGATTTTTGGAGGGTCCTAACCTAACTCCTATAAGAAATAACTTAAAAAAAGCAAAACGTATTGCCACGTTAGTCAATATCTATATTTTAAAAAATCACAAGCGGTAGAAGTGAACCTTCAGAAAACTACAGTGGACAAGAGTGGGAAGGGTACCAAGCACCGCACAAAGAGGAGACCGATTATACATTATACTTACATTCCAATTACATATTAATAACATTGTCACTAAAGCCACCCAAATGTTAGGATTTATACTACGAACATCAAAACTATTTTATTATCTCGATACATTTATTTTGCTATATTATACCTATGTTCGTCCGCACCTAGAACACGCCTCACAAATTTGGAATCCAAGATGTATAACATAATATGTTCATAGAATAGAACGTGTTCAGGAAAAATTTCTCTCCTACATAAATTTTCGGTCGTTTTATGCATTCCAATCAAATGAAGAAATACGTCTTAATTCTTTGAAATCCCGAAATTAAATTGTAGAAGAATTATTTCTGATCAATCGTTATTATACAAAATCCTAAATAATAAGGTATCTTCTCTGTATCCCTTACAAAAAAATAGATATTAGAGTTCCTGGTCGTAATAGTAGAAACAGCCGCTCCAATACCAACTACTTACAAAATGAATTCATATATCGAGCCTGCCATTATCATAACACACACCTCCTATATATAGACATCTTCAATATAACTTTCAACAAATTCAAAGCAACACTATTAGATAAATGTAATGCATCACAACACACCCCTTAACTTCCATATTTATATTTATAATATTATTAATCAGACTTCTTTTCCTAATTTGCAATATATTTACATATTTCCTAATTACATACATATAATCCTTATACTCCTACAAGATCATAAGCTTACCCTTTATTGTGTTTTTCTATATTCTTTTCATGCATATTTAAGAATTTAGCTTCTCTTAAATATTTTTTTCTTAGTTTTTTCTTTGTTTTATTTTAATTTCTCTTAACTATATTTTTTTTCTTAGTTTTTCTTTATGTTTTTCTTGTATAGCTACTAAAAAAAAATATATATCAGCGAAAACATGTTTTTAGGTTTACTGTTTTATTTTAGCACTCTTTCTTTTTTATGTATCTTTGTAAAGCTGTTTGTTTTCCAAATAAAGATATTAGATATTATTATTATACTATCTCATTCTCTCACAGACCAAATCCTACAGACGTATGTGTTCATCTCTTTTTAGTGTCGCAATTTTTTGTTTCTTTGAGTTTCAAATCACAACGGTGCTAAAGAAATTTTCACTTCAAAATATGAAGTAGTGTCAAAATCCTGTGAGAAATAGTAGGGAATACGTTTGTACATCTTGGAAAAAACGCCGCCCGGCTTCCTCCTGGTTTTTATCCTGGTATTTTATTTTTTAATTTATTGAAACATTTATTAAAATTACAATTTTACCACATAATATAACATGAATATTTCAACCACTCTCTTAATAAAGCAGCTTCTTGTGTTTAGGAGATGACAACTAAATATTTTTACATCTATTTAAATTAAAAATATCATTACAAAAACTATTAGTAATTTTATGAGAAAATATCGATTTTTTTAAGTTTTTTTTTTTTTGAGAGAGAGAGACCTATCTCGAATTCAGCTATGTCTGTGGTGTGTGGCTTATTAGATTAAAAAATATTTTAATTTTAATAGATTAATAAAAATTATGATAAAAGTATTGTTTAGTTAATAAATGATACAAAGGATTGATAATATTTATTTTAATAATGTATGTTTCTGATTTTCGTTATTTGTTTTTAAGGTGTTATGCCGTGTTGCGCTACCTCCTAAAAACTTATGTTTCTGATGACTATCTAAGACGGCTTCATCATAGATTAGGTAGGATATCTTCCTGCCTGTATGACCAACCTGCTAAAGGTCCTCCCGGTAGAGAGGAGTATGTTGGCCACGAACAAAATTTCTTCGAATGCAGAAAATAAACATGTTTTATGTCAGTCAGGAGAGATTCCAAAGGTAAATCTTATTGATTCTTGAAGGAGTCTCGCCTCATTGAGCCGATTTTCATTAATATATGCATTTTTTTTGTAATATGAATAGAATACAAACATGGCGTCTGGAATCAGGTGGTACAAGTGGGAAACCGGCGGATCTTTTGAATTGAGCTTATGTTTTGGAGGAAATCGAGTTCAAAGTTGGAATTTTTTAGGTGAAATTAAAAAAAAAAAAATCCCTTGATTTGATCGATGTTTATTTTGTGTGTTTTGTGTGATACTGATTCATCAATTTCCCGCTTATACCTAGTACCTAGGTACCATTTGTTTCTAGACACCATGTAAATGTAAAGAAGGTGACGTAAAATAATGAGAACTACTCGCATGTACACGATTCAGAATTCAAACCTATCTAAGGCAATTAAATCAACAATTTTTCGATGTTAAGTGGTGATCTATCGCCGCGGCGATACTGAGAGTATCTTCCGCTCTGGAAGCACGGAAATATCGATATTTCGACTTAGCCAGGGCATTACACATTATACATCTGCCATACACGAAATAATAATACACGAAAAATGGTGACCAGACAACTCAGAATTAAACCAACTCAGAAGCACCTCAGAAAGATCAAAACATTGGTTGAATAGGTTAAGTTAGGTTAGGGTTACCGGCTATTTTAAAATTATATTTTCATAACTTTTAATGACATTTCTGAGGTGGTTCTGAGTTATTATGAATTGGTTTCATTCTGAGTTGACATGGAACCACGAAAAATATATCACCATAATACTTTTGGCCAAGAAAATCTAAAATGATGTCATGTTTTATTGTGAAATCTTTACATTATACATTACACATATACGTTACCCTGATGATGGACACTGCCCTGTCCAAAACGTTGGCTAAACAAGGAGCTAGCACAAAACGGCATAATACCTCTAAAATAAATTACTGTAATAAACATATTCGTTACTTTTGCATTGGAGTGAAAATTGAAGGTGTATTGAACAGAATATCACATTTTCAAAGAACATCATTTTCAAAAAAAGTTTAGAAAATTTGGTTTTTATCAAAAAAAAGTGTCGACGAGGATGAGATTCGAACTCACGCGGGCAGAGCCCATTGGATTAGCAGTCCAACGCCTTAACCACTCGGCCACCTCGTCGTGTCAGACAGGGCGATACCAAATGACCCAATTCGTCATTCATTATCAAAAATTATCTCTCTTATCACAACAGCTGGTTTTTGATTGTACGGAGGTTAAAATAATATTATCATTAATAATAAAATTATGTCTAGAAGAAAGTGATGGCTGAGCAAATTGAAATGAATTTTTGATACTTTTATACTGGAGGTCAGAAGTTCGTTGTCAGATTGGAGGAATAGGTACCAGCGTATTTTGGTATCAATAAAATCTTCATACAATATCTACATGTAATATGTAGATACATTAAAAATGTTATCAGTATGAAGATAATTTCCCTTGGGATTATGTCATCTTTGGGGATGCCGTGTGGAGGGTCTTTTTGCGGAGAGAAAGGAGTGAAAGATGCAAGGGGAAGGAACACAGATATCGTTGAATCGTTCCACAGATGAGCTTTTGAACATTATAACGAGTCGTTGAAACAACCTGTTCTCGTGTGACAAAAAGGTGCTAATGTTGGTGTGACGCGCTTTTGGCTTGTTTCCAGACTATGCACCGCTGACGAAGGGATCAATGACGCTAGTTCCTCGGAGATTTCTTCCTTTTAAAATACCGGTAGAACAAGGACAGCATTCTCACTGACACCCGTGCTCTAAACATTACAATCCGTTTGCTAAGTTAGGGGAATCTATCGTTGTTAAAGGTTGTTTGAAATGGTTTTAGCTATGCTTAGTGCCCCGCCTTCCCCTGCCAATCTTTTTCAGTGATGTGGATTATGATTAATTAATTATAATTTTGATAGTGTAATCTATACTGCCTAGTGCAGACATATTGATAAGCAGGAACTAACCGATATATAAAAAAGGTCAGGTGCGTGAGATACATTATTCCAGCTCACAATAACTTAAGAATGTCTACGATAGCTTACGACACTTCGATCAATATATCATACGTCAATGCTTACGACAGCTTAAGATAGCTTACGGTAGCCTAAGACAGCTCGAGAAAGCCTAAGATAGTTTCCGGTAGCATACGTTAGCTTTTTTAATTGCTTACGATAGCTCACCATAACTTACGATAACTTACGATATCTTACGACATATTTCGATATTTTACAACAGCTTTTTTTCGATATTTTAGGATAGTTTGAAATAGCTTACAAAAGTCTACGGTAGCTTACGATAGCTTAAGATAGCTTAAGGTAGCTTACTATAGCTTAAGAAAGCTTATGATAACTTACGATAAATTTAGATAGCTTACGATAGCTTAAGATAGCTTACGATAGCTTACCGAATAGCTCCTGTATATCTTCGACCGGTCAGTGGTTGAGTGGGCATAGCGCTTGGGTCCCACCCGGGCATCACGTGTTCGATTCCTCGGCTGGCTAAGTCCTCCATCACAACACAATCAACATTTTCGGCTTTCTGTGGTGGTAGTAGGAGATTTTCAAACATTGTTGGGTTATTCGTAACCCGGGAATGTTTGTCTTTCTTTTAAAAAAAAAAAAAAATAGCTGAGGCTGCCTTATTGATTATGCATTTATAGTTTATAGGCAATCCACTCTAAAGAATATAAAAACCAAACAACGAAAAAAACACCATCAAATACAAAAAGGAAACAAAATTTTGCTTAGTTGCGAACACCGCTTAACATTACTTCCCTACTAATTATTGTAAGTCGACTGGATCTCAGACATTTTTAAAAACTTTAACTCCATATTTTATTATTTTTTTTACATTAACTCCACACAGGAGGCCCTGAGGAAAATAATTTCCCTCAGGGCCTATGTCATCTTTGAGGATGCTGTATGGAGGGTCTTTTTGAGGAAAGGAAGTAGTGAACATGGGTCTTGAAGAGACCCATGTTGTAGGAGGGAGGAAACACATATAAAATATTGGAGGCCCCGAGCAAAATAATTCCCCACATTGCCCATATCAATCTTTGGGGATGTTGTGTAGAGGGTCTTTTTAGAAAGGAAAGAGAGGAAGTTCTGGGAAGGAAAAAGAGACGAGGGGTCGGTAGGAATCAGGGAGCCAGTGTGTCAAGGAGTGACGGACGCGTGAATCTATCCCTCCCAATGCGGTGCAAGGGTCGAGAGAGGTAGAGAGGTCAAAAGGTATCCCTCAACCCGTCAGGCAGTAGGTGGGCAAACGCAGACGCCACCAAGACCTAGATAAACCTCACCCCATGAACCCTGACACCCTTGCTAAATCACTAAACGTAGCGCACCAATTGGGGTGATCAATGGCAGGGGTGTTGGTTATCCAATAAATGGTTCCCGGGGAGGGAGTACCCATACCCTCCTTTCAAATTTAAATGCTGGTGATTATTAAAGGTTTTAAAAATAGACAAACGTTCCCGGGTTACAAATAACCCGAAAATATTTGAAAATCTCCTACTACCACCACACTGAGCGGAAAAAATGTTGAGGTCCCGGGTGGGACCCAAACGCGATGCCAACTCAGCCTCTGACCGGACCTTTTATTAATTAATCTCATTTTTTTGTAATTTTTTTTCTATAGATTTTTAGTTAGTTTTATTTTTGTTAATTTTAATTTCATCCTGACGAAGGAACCATTGGCTTCGAAACATGTTGATAATTTTCATTAAATAAATAGTGTATGAAAAAGCGATTTATTTTAATTTAATTGATTATTCGAGTTATATTATTATAGCCTTAACAACTATATTCCGTGCAGTTCAAAACATCTACCACTTCTGAGAAAGTATTGCAAACTACATGCAATCTAGGTACAAGTTACTTAGGTCCTTTGACAAGGCTCCTTGAAAGTAATTTAGGGTCCTTCATGCACCCTAATAAAAGTTGTAATCAAATGTTTTTACACAAATGCTTGACGATAATCACATGTTTACTTTAATGACCAGCATATGGACGTAATTAACATAAGAAAAAACCCTTGATATAGAATACGATAGGTTTGCCCATAAGGCATTAAAAATGGCACATTTGTATATCAGTTCGTTGGGAGTAAATGATAAAGGTGATGCACCACGTCGTGCTAAATTCGGGATCAGGCCGCTAACAATAACACTCCTTGTGTAGATGGCAATAAGGTTTAAATTGCCATTTACCACCGCGTGCCTGTTTGATTTATTCACGAAAAAAACATCTACAAAAAGTGGGTATGTGTTTTTTTTGCGAAGCTCATTGGAAACCAACAGCCCTGCCATAAGTCATCCCAAGCGGTTAGCTACGTTTGTTAAGGATTACTAGGTCTTAGCGACGGATGCATTTTCTCACTGTTTTATCACGATCGGGAGAGGCTGGTCGAAGGGGAACTTTTGACCTCTCCAGCAGGACTCTCTCGACCCATCATCGCCTTGCACCGCAGTGGGGGAAATGGATTTATACGTCCGTCACTCCTGGACATGCTGACCCTTAGATCTCTACTCAGCCCTAATAATACCTTTTCATAAAAAAATACCCTCCACACAGCATCCCCAAAGATGACACAGGCCACGAGGAAAATTGATGTGTGGAGCTAATGTGAAAACAAATTACAGATGGTTCACTTTCGTTATTTATTTTTGGGGTGTTATGCCGTGTTGCGCTATCCGCTTCTTTAGCCAACGTTTCGGACAGCGTTTCAGTGTCCATTATCGGGGCCGATCCGGCAGATGTGTAACGGCATAACACCCCAAAAACAAATAACGAAAATACTTTTGGCTGTGAAAATCTAAAAACGTATCTACAGGTGTTCAGTTCACAGTTCACACTCGGTAGAAGTGAATCCTTCAGAAAACTAAAGTAGACAAGAGTGGGGAGGCTACGAATCACCGCACAAAGAGGAGACCGCTTAAATCCGATAGATGTATTCGTTTATCTGTTTTTAGTGTCGCTTTTTCGTTTCCCAGAGTTTTAAATCACAATATGGCCCTAAAGAAGTTTTCCCTTTAAAAAAATCGATACTTTCTTTGTGAAGGTCTGCTCTAGATAAATTTATATCAACACACAACCTTATTCCTTACCATTTTACGACGCGATGGTCCTTTGACAAAATGACACTTTTATTACGGTAAGCAGATAAAAGGAACCAAGACCATATCAGTAATTTATGCCAGGCGTTCAGAAAGGTATTTAGGTATTTATTTATTTACATATCGCGTTTTATTTTATAACCGTGTGCAGGCCTCATTTGCATAGAATGGGCAATTCGAACCTATCTGCTTTCAGAATCTAACTTTACAAGTAAAATGTGAAGCGAATGAAGACGCCTCGCATTTTACAGGTTGAATTCATGGGTTTGGTTGGCGGTTGAGTGATTTAGTTGAATTCAATTCAAATCTGAATGATATGCGCTTTTATCACGGCAAAAAAATTGATATCAGTTATGTGAGTAAAGATGATATATGTATATATATATATCATTTAAGAAGACGTTTGTACTAACAAATCTATATGAAAAATAAGAAGACACAGAAAAATAATAAGGTAACAGTCGTAACTTTTTTTTAAACTGAAAGGTGTGATTTGAAACTCAATGAAACGAAAAATAGAGACACTAAGAAGAGACAAATACATACATCTATATGATTTAACCAGCGAGAGAATGAGATAGATTAATCGGTCTCCTCCTTGTGCGGTGCTTCGTAGCCTCCTGTCTACTTTAGTTTACTGATGGTTTCCCTTCTACGGCGTATGAACTGCACGTTATGATTGTTTTTACATTAGCTACGCTTAGGAGGCCCTTAGGAAAATAATTCCATTCAGGGCATATGTTATCTTTGGGGATGTTATGTGGAGGGTATTTTGATGAAAGGAAGGAGGTGAAGAACTGGAAAGGAAAAAGCTATGAGGGGTAGGAATCTGGGGGTCAATGTGTCCAGGAGTGACAGACGTATGAATCCATCCCTCCCACTGCGGTGCAAGGTGATGTTCCGAAAGAGCCCTGCGGAAGAAGTCAAAAGGTCTTCCTCTACCAGTCTCTCCCGATCCGGCCTGCCATGCAGCTGGTGGGCAGACGCATCCGCCGCCAAGACTCGTACAAATCTCACCCCATGAACCCGGACACCCCCGCTTTGTTACCAAACGTAACATTTGGGGTGACCTATGGCAGAGATGTTGGTTATCCAATAAACGTTTCCCGGGGCGGCCGTACCCATGCCCGCCTCCAAAATTGTAGCCTGGTATATATAAGGGAAATTACCTAATTAATATTAACATCCTGAAAGAACAGTAAGCAATAGGTACATCTATTTGAAACAATTGTAATAGTTTTAGGACATGGAACCAAAAAGTAGTCGACGAGGATGAGATTCGAACTCACGCAGGCAGAGCCCATTGGATTAGCAGTCCAACCCACTCGGCCACCTCGTCACACAAAAGTCGTGATCTATCTTTATATTTTCCTACAAACCATCATTGTTTCACCTGAGTAAATGCCATACAAAAATTGACAATTTTTCTAACTGGTTGCCAATAATTGATATTCACCTCATTCATACCAGTATGTTAAATTTGAATGTCTTGAAAGAGTCCCAACTGCTCCCAACCATCTAGGCTAGACGGGGCTAGCTAATGAAAAAAAAGACAATTAGCATCATATTGTATCAGGAACAACGTCACCGTAAATTACAATTGTGTACGAATACTTAAACACAGGGGTTCCCAAACTTATAAGTATCACGCCTCCCTACTGCTTAAAATGAATGTGCTCACGCCTCCCCTCGGCCCAGCAAGTAAAAGCAAGTGGGCTCGCCAAGCAATTGTAAAATAAAATAAGGGTAGGTAATAAAGTCCAAAAATACATTTTTAGATGTTACATAAAAATGTTTCTTTTACACACTTGTTATAAGAAAAGTCAATGCGACGGATGAGCTTGCATGTTTTTGACAAGATTTGGAATGAAGAGCGGAATGGTGACCGCCGCCTACGCCCGCGCCCGCGCCCCCTCCAGATATCTGCAAATTATTGAAATGTGCAAATTATCATGACGTTTTGTTAAATAACAGAGTATTCGAATAAAATGCAATATTATGATATTGGACGTATACCTACCTTGTTAGGAAATTGTAAGAATAAATTATATTATTAATCATCCATGTTTGTACTTGTATAATCCTGTTGCGTTTTTATTTATATTCTGATGGTTCATGAGATATCATCATAACAAATCGATAAAACATTACTTAATTGATTTTTTTATTAATAAGGCCTCTTAATTTATGGTAAGGGGAAAAATCGATTTTTCGTGTATCATGTGTGCACAAAGGTTCTGAAAGCATCTTATCCTGTTGATGGTGGACCAGAGTTTACGAAGCAATGAGAATACAGGCTTTCTCTCAATACAGAAAACAGGTGTCGTCTAAGAGATGGGCATTTCCCATGTCGACTGATTGCCACGTGCTTTTGTTTTGGTTTATTTGTTCTTTTTTTCTTTTTGGTCTCACAAACTCCACTCTGCTTCATTCAGAAGGCTTAACTGAAGCCCCCAGCAACATATGCAGGCTTGAGATTGGGTCGCAAGACCTCAGCTCTCCTTCGCCCTGCCTCCTGCAACTCGACGCTGAATTCCTCAGGGTTGTCCGACATTTCCCCCAGTCTTCTATTTACTTTTCTTTCAGGCACCACCGAGGAACCGGCTAAGGGGCGCCCAAGCTGGGTTTACGGCTAGACCAAACGTCATGCGCATTCTTGCTGGGACTGCCAATCATTTGGAGAGGAGTTCCACCCGTTTTCCAACGCCATACCCTTATTATTTATGTACTGTGTCTCCCTTCCATACAGATGCTTGCAGGGTACGCCGGGTGCAATCACCTAGCGCTTGCCGCCTCATCGACTGTCACCAACCTGTCCCATTGTCTTGTCTATACTTTGTCATACGAACACTTATTGCATCTTGTATTTCCCGCTATACTCGTGCATACTGCTTACTAACAATGTACGCAGAGACACTGGAGGCCTAGATTTGTTCTAAACTAAATGTACCTTCGTTCTTTAAAAAAAATAGAGTCCTTGCGAGAGCTTTAAATGAGTAACCATCTGTTATTTATACCATGGTGGGTAAATGGTGGATAACCTCTAATGCCACGCTAGTTCCCCACCTATGTATCTTCTGGTGTGAGAGGTAATCGGAGGATCCTCTCTCCCTGCATCCAGACAGGTTTTCGGGACTTCAAGTGGAATTCCAGGTGAGAGACGACATCGTTGTGCAAAAGTATTGCGCTATTTTGCAGTGCCTTCTTGTAATCCATGGGGATGCCATAGTCTCACTGGCTCCAGGCGGTTGGGAGCAGTTGGAAGTAGTTGAAGTTGGTATGCATCATTTAATCAGGTGCATATCAACTATTTGGCAACCAGTTGAAAAAATTATCGATCACGACTTTTTGTGTGATATTTACTCAGGTGAAACATTCATAGTTTCCTATTATGTAAGAAAATATATAGATAGATCACGACTTTTGTGTGACGAGGTGGCCGAGTGGTTAAGGCGTTGGACTGCTAATCCAATGGGCTCTGCCCGCGTGAGTTCGAATCTCATCCTCGTCGATAACTTTTTTTGGTTGCATGTTCCAAAATTATCGTAATTGTTTCAAATAGATTGAACTGCTTTACACTTTATTTAGAAATAGGTACCAAATAATAGAACAATAACCAACCACTTTCATCGGCGCTACAACCCTTGTGGCTTATCCAAACGTCGCCAGTTTTTTTTCATTGCTCCACACAGGAGGCCTTACAAAAACAATTTACCTCGGAGTCTTTATCATCTTTCTGTGTCAAGGGTCTTTATAGGAAAAGGAAGAAGAGCAAGTTCTGAGAAGGAAACAGGTATGAGGAGTGTACCTTAAATAGGAATCTGGATGTCAGTGTCTCCAATAGTGACAGACGTATGAATCCATCCCTTCTACTGCGAAGCAACGCGATGTTCCGAGAGAAGTTAACTCCATATATAGGAGGCCCTGAGGAAAATAATTTCCCTCAAGGCCTGTGACATCTCGTCTTCTTAACGAAAGGGAGGAGAAAAAGTTCTGGGAACGAAAAAAGTATGTTGGGTTGGTAGGAATCTGGGGATCAGTGTGTCCAGGAAGACGTTCAGGACAGATGAATGAATCCACTCTCGCATTGCGGTACAAAGCGATGGGTCGAGAGAAGGTGGCAGAAGAATTCTGGAGAGGTCAAAGAGTCTCCCGCGACAAGTTTCTCCTAATCCGACTCGCTATGAGTAGGAGAACAGATGCATCCAAGACCTGGACAAAGCTCATCCCAAAAGCCCGGGCATCCCTGC
This sequence comes from Limnephilus lunatus, assembly GCA_917563855.2. NCBI lineage: Eukaryota > Metazoa > Arthropoda > Insecta > Trichoptera > Limnephilidae > Limnephilus > Limnephilus lunatus. Next base: position 1,577,079 of record OU830593.1, on the reverse strand, counting down.
TAAGACACCAAACTTAGCGAACCACTTGGGGTGACCTTTGGCAAAGGTGGTTGTTATCCAATAAATGTTAAAAAAAAGACCTGGACAAACCTCATCCCAAAAGCCCGGGCATCCCTGCTAAGACACCAAACTTAGCGAACCACTTGGGGTGACCTACGGCAGAGGTGTTGGTTATCCAATAAATGGTTCCCGGACGGCGGTACCCGTATCCGCTTCCCAAAGTGAGAAAATATATTATCGGAATTATCTAATACCCCGATCGCTGTTATTTGTGAAATCACAGATATTTACATAGTTGAGGCATTGTCTTGTGTTTACTGAAAATAAATAATATTGTGGCAGTCAAGAAGTCAGGTCGTGTTGTCGGTATATATTGGTTCAGGTGAGAATTAATTGATGCACGATTATCTATGTCAAATCATTATTTTCCATTGATTTTTACGAACAACACATATTTATTTAATAGGTAACTATAACAAGACGAGGTGGCCGAGTGGTTAAGGCGTTGGACTGCTAATCCAATGGGCTCTGCCCGCGTGAGTTCGAATCTCATCCTCGTCGACAATTTTTTTTGAATTTCTTCCGTATCTATCTATTACAAAGAGATATATTGATACGTGACCCCGAGTAGTTCGCTACGTTTGGTGAGTCAGCAAGGATGCCCGGGTTCATGGGGTGAGGTTTGTCCAGATATTGGTGGCCTATGCATCTGCCCATCTGCTGCGTCGCGGGTTGAGGAGGTCTTTCGACCTCTCCCGCCACAGTTCCTCGACTTTGCACCGCAGTTGGAGGGATTTTCATGCGTCTGCCACTCCTGAACACACTGATCCCCAGATTCCTACCCACCCCTCATTCGTATTTTCTTCCCAGAACTTCCTCTCTTTTATTTCCTTTTAAAAAACTCCTCACAGCATCCACTAATAAGATGACATAGACCCTAAGGTAAATTATTTTTCTCAGGGCCTCCTGTGTGTAGCTACATATGTATAGCATAGGTAATGTTGGCTGCACTAGCATACAACTGGCAACAAAATTTCAGATAACTCAATTTCGCGCCTAATCCCAGCTCTTTCAATTCTTGCATACAATTCGTGTATTAATCATATAACCACTTACATATAAATTTTAAATATGCTACCTAGAAGGATTTCTAATTACCTTTGCATTATTAGATGCCTTTCAATTTTACCTCAGCATCCAACTTCCTATCACATCAACAATGCCTACGACAATAATGCTGGCTACGAGTGCCTACCTATATTTAGAAGGGGATACTCACAGTACAGTGTAAGTAGGTTGTTGGATTGTGGGCGCCGTGGGAGTAGGTACCTACCACGTGCCTGCACTTGACACACCGTTTAACTTGTCGGTGACACGTGACGGCCATGACTTTAGAGAGAAGGGACATTGTCATTGAAAGAGGGAGATAGTCTCCGTGTACTAGGGGTAAAGCTATCGAATACGAATCCGGATCTCAAATCTATACCTACTATTATTAGCATATTCCAGAGTGGTAATTTTCAGTATCGAGTGATCAGCTCTGGTAAATGACAATTGAATCGAAACTTTGCTTGAAATGGCTTCAGCTGTGTTTGGTGATCAGATCTGAATAGCCTCAACGTTCCTCTTCATATCTCCTTCCATATCCCACTCCATTCACCCACACAACGTACCCCAATGGGGATGCCATTGACTCACATCCTTCCAGGCAGTCAGGAGTAGTTTTTTATTTTTTTTTTTATTTAATGACAATATAAGATAAAGTAAAATTACACAATAAGTAAAAATACCAAGTTATGTGGTTTGTTTACAGTCCTCCTCACTAGGTTTTCCTGTTCCGAGGCGGACTGTATGTTGCTGAATGGGTGCTGATCTTTATTTCCTCATCTTCTAGTTTCTTGATTATAGATAAACAAAATAAACAATAAATAAAATAAAAGTATTGGTTTGTTGTCTGCAGGTTGCATTGGGGTTACTTCATAAGTTTAATGATTTCATCATCGTCCTGTTTACTTAACCATAATTTGATATCTTTTTTAAACTTTTGTATCTCCATGGTGTTCTTAGTTTCAATTGGTAGGGCATTATATAATTTTGTCGCATGGAAATTATAGTTTTTCTGGCCAAAAGATGTATTTAATTGCGGGATGTTAAGTAGTTTTGAGGATTTCGACCTTGTAGTGTAGGTGTGTTGGTCCACAGGGTATTCATATTTTTCTTTAAATTTGAGTAGTGCATTTTTTGAGTATAATTTATTTTATAAGTTGTAAGTGAATCTAAGCACTGTCATTATGGGTATGGGTACCGCCGCCCCGGGAACGATTATTTGGATAACCAACACTTTTGCCATATGTCATGTGGCAAATTATGTATGGTGACTTAGCAGGGGTGCACGGATTCATAAGGTAATGTTTGTCCAGGTCTTGACTCGACGATGGATACGTCTGTTCACCAAATAGTGGCGGGCCGGATTGGGAGAGGACGGTTGAGGAAACCTTTGGACCTCTCCAGTAGTATTCTATCACTTGGAGGGATGTATTCATACCTACATCTGTCACTCCTGGACACACTCACCCCCAGATTCCTAATACCCACCCCTCATACCCTTTTCCTTCTCAAAACTTCCTCTCCATCATTACTTTCAAATCCCCTCTACACATCATCCCCAAAGATGACGACATCGTGTGTAGATAATTCTACGATATAATAAATGTAATAATTACAGTGATACGGGTAGCAAACGTAATATCATGTAATATCCAGTGTTTTAAATATCTCCTCTGCGTGTAAAGTCTTATCTTCTCCAAGCATAAACTTTCTAATTTTTTTTTGCATGAACTCCACTCAGGAGGCCCTGAGGAAAATGATTTCTCTCTGGGCCTATGTCATCTTTGGGGATGCTGTGTGGAGGGTTTTTTTAAGGGAAGGAGGGGAGAGTTCTGGGAAGGAACGGGGGTTTAAGGGGTGGGTAGGAATCTGGGGTTCAGCGTGTCCAGATCATCCGCCTCCAAGACCTAGACAAACCTCACCCCATGAACCCGGGAACCCCTGTTAAATCACCAAACGTAACGAACCACTTGGGGTGACCTATGGCAGAGGTGTTGGTTATCCAATAAAGGTTCCCGGAGCGGTGGTACCCATTCCCGCCTCCCAAATTGACGTGTGTTTATCGGAAGTGACCTGCCAACTGCCAGGTAAGTATGTTTTCTGCATCTTCTTGTAAATAATAAAATTAAATAAAGCCTAAGAATTCATAATAAATTATACAGCGCACTTGAGGTGATTTTTCACAAAATCGGCGCTCTACAAATTAAGCTTTTTATTTTTAATAATAATTTTTTTTAAAAGTCTTAAATACTAGAATATAAGAAATATTAAACTTTGACAGGGGTTCCCAGTCTTCTGTTATTCGTCAAGGGATGAAAGTACGAAGGGTGCATAACATTTTTTTACATTCCTCCCTCACTCAATACTTGCACGCATATCGCCCCCCTCCCGGACTGCGGGGTTATTATTGTTGTCACAACTGCGGGGGCGGTGTCCGACGCGTCACTTGCAGCAGCAGCAGCAGTGGCTGGGTTTGGATAGCCGGGTTGGGTTTCCGCCCCATTTCACCGGCGGCGCGCGTCTTAATTATTAGGTACACTACTCACTTCCGCTTCAGTGGAAAGGGAGAAAAATCAGGTTGTTTTAAGGCTCTAAAACATACCTATGTAAGTTCATTGAAGTGTTTTTGAATAAAACATTTCTTTAGCACTGGTGTGATTTGAAACTCGATGAAACGAACAATAGTGACACTAAAAAGAGACAAACCCATATATACATCTATAGGATTTAGCCTGGAAGAGAATGAGATATTAATCGGTCTCCTCTTTGTCCGGTGCTTCGTAGCCTAACGGTCTCCTCTATGTGTGATGATTTGTGCATAGCCTCCCCACTCTTGTCTACTTTTTCTGAAGGTTTCACTACTACCGCGTGTGAATTGCACGCTCAGTTTTTGAAGAGAAAACTTCTGTAGTGAAACGAAAAAGCGACACTAAATACCGATTTAGCCTGCGAGAGAATGAAATAGAATAATCGGTCTACTCTTTGTGCGGAACTTCGTAGCCTTCTTACTCGTGTCTACTTTAGTTTTTTGGAGGTTTCACTTATATTGTGTGTGAACTGCACACTTGTAATTTTTTTGTAGATTCTTTTCCCTTTAGATTGCTTTTCTTGTATAGAAATTTTGAATTTGCAGAATCTAACTAACTAATTATCAGGTTTCTTCCCCGCAGGACTTGGTGTAACTCTAAGTGACCAGCTCAGATATGGGGGCTCCATGGAAACCAGAGTTAAGTTAGCCTCTCAGAAACTGGATGTGCTGTACAGGGCCCACAGATACTTTAATAGTACACAACTTCTAACCCTGTACAAATCAAAAGTGCGCCCCACTGTAAAATTTAGCCGCCACCTCTTGTCTGGAGCTCCAAAATACCTCAAAAATACCCTCGACTCTGTGTAAAAACGGGCGGTCCGTTTGATAGAATCTTCCATCTTAACAGACGGATTACAATCTTTAGAGCACAGGCGTCGGGTGGGAATGCTATCCTTGCTCTACCGGTATTATATACAATGGAAGATGCTCCGGGGAACTAGCGTCATTGATCTCTTCGGCACCGGTGCATAGTCGGGAAACACGCTAAACGCGTGCCCAACATGTGTACATGGTTGACATTTGTCACGTGAGAATGGGTCGTTTCTTCGACTAGTTCTTGCATGTGTTCAACAGCTCGGCCTGTGTTTCCTCCTTCCTACAACATGGGTCTCTTCAAGACCAATGTTCATTCCTTACTCTCTTCAAAATGACCCTCCACACAGCATCTCAGATGACATAAGCCCTGAAGGAGTTAATGTAAAAAAAAGGACAGACCGCCAAACAATTCGCACTTCACACACTATTCTTGCTTCAATCACATTCATATATACCCACACCCTAGGGTAGACCCTTCTGTTATTCTGACTATTGACGTGGTCCGACTAAAATATTTGTTTCCTTGATCGTGCCTTGTCTTCCTCGGGCGTCTCCGACTTCTTTACCTTTCATTGAGTGGCATCGCAACGCATGCCGGGTACACGCTAGTTGTTTACAAAATATTTGTTTCAGGATAGTAATAAGAGAGATGATCAGAAACTATTATTAAATTTTTTTATCTTGGTTAGTGGTAAGAAATTGGAAATTGTATAAGTAATCGAAACCTCTTCTACGAAATTTATATTTTTAATCAGGTATCAAAAAATACATTTGGAATTAGAATTTTTGGTAGGTTACAATGAATATTTATTGATTTAGTCTTTGTAAAACGATAAAGACAAAACAGATCAATAACATCTACATAAGTCTGGTTTCCGAATACAATTTTCCGTTTTGGGGACCAGTGAAGAAATGAAGGAAAAAATGCAAAATTGCATTCCGCCTGGCGCATTCAGCAGAATTCCTAACCAATCTATTATACGGGATTAAATTTATTTCTTAACCCCTTCTAGCTAAGAGTTCAGCTTAGAAACAATTATATAAAATATCGAGCAACGGTAGAAGAAGTCGGGGTCGCTCGAGAAACGTGACACGATCGAGATAATAATGCTATTGCGAGTCTATCAATATCGGCTGCGAATTATCATCATTTTTGTAAAATTTCTCCCAGCCTTTGTCCAGACGTACCTATAATTATGTTCGCATTCCTTTCTAGGAACCATAAACGTTTGGCTTGGAAAGTTAGGTGTTCAGATACGTAAATTGGGTTCTGGTTAATGATTAAATTGTTTTTTTATATAATAATAATAATAAGTTTATTCCAGAATAGCAGAGTTCAGTTTCTTTATTTGTTACTGGCGTTAATTTCACAATCACTGTCCTTGTTTGTTGTGCATATATTTATTATTTTTTAAGATGTCATAAAAACTGAAAAAAAAATCAAATATTCAAACATTAAATGAATTGCGCGTAAAATATCATATTATCACATAATGTGACAATTGGAATTTTGCCGTGAATGAATGAAAAACATAGCGACCGCGCATGCGCAAATCTCTGTTCGAAGTTCAATGCTGCCAACATAAAAATGTCATTATGTTATTAGTTATTACTAGTTATTAGTAACTTTGCGGAAAATAAAATGTACAGTCTTTATACAATGTGAAACAAAAACACCGTTTAACAGTCGTTGAGTGTTTTTTTTATTAGTAAGGCTGTTAGAATATAATAACACTGATAACAAAATGAAACTACATTGTTATATCATTGAGTGTCACGTCTTCATGGTGGAAAAACGATTCCCCTAAAACCTACCACAGTTGATTAGAACATATTGCATTCAGATCCGCAAAGGGTTGAATCATTTATTTTGATGGCGATATTTTTTATAAGAGACCTCTGCTCCACCATGTCGCCAAGGGGACTGGATTTGGCAACCTTATGTCCTCAGAAACCTTAAATAATAACCACTTTTAATTCAACTTATTTTACTACACAACTTTGACAAAGGTTTAAATTGAAAAAAATGGGATCTTAATTTTTTTTACTAATATTTATTTCAAAGCTTCAGGTCTCATGGTGGAAATGACGGTAAAAGCTAAAATTACTTGTGTTTATCTAGTAATAACCATAATAATAATTTTTAATGACTGAAGATAATATTCTGAGTTCAATTCCTAATTGCGACCGTATCTTTTTCTGATTTTTCTATTTCAAATTATTGATTAAGAGTCGCTAATATTGTATTTAGCCGTTAAATATTACAATTAAAGGTTTTAGTAATTAAAATAAAATTTAAACAAATAATAATAATATTTATTTCAGCTGGATAGACCAGTAAGTGTAGTACTCTGTTTGCCATAAAAGAAGCATACATCTAAAATCTAAATAAATAACATGATAAAAAAATGTAAGCAAAATAAATCAAATAAAATGGCAAACATATTTAACACTAAACTTTTCAACGGTGGCCTGAGGGAAATTGTCTAACTATTATGGTGTAGTAGCGCGCCCTGCCACTGGGCTACGGCCTGGATAAGAGAGTTTTCCGGTCCCTGCTACTGCTGACTCGTCCCAACTACTCTGAGGCCTATAAAAGCAGCGCATCCTTGCACCCTCCCCTCTGCGAATATCTGTGAGGCGCTGCATCGCCAAGGGAGGCCGAACAGCTCCATTTTTGCGTTGTGTACTGTACTCGAAGTGTGTTCATGTTCATATTGCTGGTGTTGTAATACCGATAAGTTAAGTTAATAAAGAGTTGTAAGATACTAAAGTGTTATAAATATACGCAATTTCAATCGCCGTGTGAACGTTTTGTGCTGATTAGGCAAAAAATGTCATTGTTCGAATGTTAATTTAATTAAATTTCTGAAATCTACTTGTTGGCTGTTTTTTGATAAATATGTTTCGAGAAATAGTTACATTCAAAGTTTTTCGAGAGCCGAGGGCGCTTTCGTAAGGCGATTACTATGATTTTTTTATGAAAGCGGCTTGGCTGGTTTTAGTAGAACATGGAATTGAGCTTTTACTCTGTCGGATGTGAGGTCAATTCCATATCTCATATTTTTGCCAAAATTGTGGATTGGCTGCTTTGTTCATAACTACGTTCAATTGATTTTGATCGTGAAATAGTGGGTAGTATTGCATGCAGATAAAATTTAAATTTATGTTCAAAGACAAAATTATTACCCGGCATTGCTCGTAAATAATTTGTAACGAGTAATAATAAAGTGTTTATTGGTTTGGATGTCAAATGTTTATTCAGGTGAAACTTTAGTAGTTTCCACTACAAATCGTAGGAAAATATTATATAGACGGATCACGACTTTTGTGTGACGAGGTGGCCGAGTGGTTAAGGCGTTGGACTGCTAATCCAATGGGCTCTGCCCGCGTGAGTTCGAATCTCATCCTCGTCGACAACTTTTTTTATTTTACTTTTTTTTACATAAGCTCCACACAGGATGCTCGGAGTAAACTAATATCCATCAGGGTTTCTGTTATCTTAAGGGGTGCTGTGTGGAGGATCTTTTTAAGAAACGCAACTTGAGGAAATTCTGGAAAGGAAAAGTGTATGAAGGGTGGTAAGAACTGGGGGTCAGTGGGCCCAGGAGTGACGGACGTATGAATCCGTCCCTCCAACTGTCCGAATTGGACAAACTTATCCCATTAGCCCAAATACCCCTGCTAAATCACCAAACGTAGCGAACCACTTGGGGTGACCTGTGTTGGTTATCTAATAAATGGTTCCGGGAGAGGCGGTACCCATACCAGCTCTCAAATTGAAATATGTTCAAAACGGCCAAAATGGCTACGATGTAGGTACGTATTGATATGAATTCTTATTTTTATGTGTATTTTTTTATATCTAGAGTAATTCCAAATATCATATTGTAGAAATGGGAACTAAACAACAACAACAAAGAAAACTAAACAAATGTAACAACTTTACCTACAAAAAGTTATTTATTGTTGTTTTGTGTTCAATTCGTAGAACCCATGTTGATTTCATAAGAACGGGTCGTTTCTTCGACTCGTTTTAGTGCAAATCGGCTCGCAAGTAGAACGAGCTTCCAGCAACTGTTTTCTTCCTTCGTATAATCCGGGCTTCTTCAAGACCCACATTAATAAATCCCTTCCTGCAGCCCATACCTTAACGCGCCTCACAACGCTGCCCACTCGGGTAGCGAAAATATAGTTCCCCTGTCTTTAAATCCAAATAAAATGTACAAAAAAGTTGTGCCGTATAATCATTTACGAATATAATAAAGAGTAGTGGTCATAAATGGGATCCTTGTGGAACTCCGAATGTGACTTCTTTGGGAGAGGACTAGTAACTATTAACTTATAGGTTGATAGACGGGGGATCTTGTGAGATGTAACATAAAAATTTGATAAAATTATTAGGTTTAAACATATTGGAAGGTAGTTGACGATCGCTGGAAGATTCAGAATCGGATCGATTAGATATTCCGGATGATGAGTCCAAACGTGAGCTAGAAATGCCGGTTTCGCGGGAAGTTTTTTACTCCCTTGATTGATGGTCCTTTCCTCCGTTAGTCTTGTCCTGTTCCCTATTCCTGGCCTGAATACTGATTTGCCTTGAATCAATCAGCCTAGACCCTAGGATCTATTTAAATTTGCCTTAAGCCACGGCAATGCTTTTTTGTAAGGTCCAACTTTGCTCATAAGAGACTCGATATTATAATAATAGAGATGAGATAGATGATGTTAATTAAATGAAAACCATATTAGCGAAACTCTATCGAAAAATAGAAATATTGAATAAAGTGTAGATTTGTATAACAAACACAGCCACACAGAGACACTCTCTTTATATGTATATATTATATACATACACATAGATATTAAAAGACAAACTGTTACTGATGTCTCCGGTGTTGTCCGGGTTTTTCGGTAGGGTTTTTCGAAAACTGATGTAAACAGTAATTTTCCTCTTATTTTGAACGTCAAGTGTATAAAATTTCATCAAGAAGTATGAAAATACTGCTTTGAAGGGTATGAAATGGAGATAGAAGCGGTTTTTAGAAATAAAAATTTAATACAAACAGTGACCTTTTCATTGTTTTGAAGGTCAAGTGTGCAAAATTTCATCAACCTCGGAATAAAACTCTAGATTTATATACAAATCAAACGCCTATCCCTTGCCACAGACAATGAACTTTATATGTTACAAGAAGATATACATATTATATATTATGTCATAAACAATATTAAAACTATCTGTGGATTAATAATAATAATCATATTTAAAAAAACACCTTTTTAAACAAATTTTCAAAGATAGGTGTTGTCAAATAAAGGGCACTGTTTTGATGTGTTAATCACATATTTTATTCGATCTCTACCTTTTATAATAATACAAAACTGTAGGACACTTCGGTCATAAACAATGAAAATGAATTCAAAATTTGAAGAGAACATTTTTGACTTAAAACAAAGGAAGTTCGTGTGGATAATAATACAGGAATCTAGAGAAATTAATAATAATAATGATATTTGGATGATTTGTATAGCGCCGTTTTTGTGAAAAATCATCTCAAGGGCGATGTACAAACTTATTATAACAAATGGCTATATTGTATGAAATTGCTTACTATGGTTACGATTATAATTGTTATGGTAAAATAGGAATCTACTGATATTGAAAATTAAATAGAATTACTGATACATCTTAAATTAACAGATATTATTCTTGAAGAAGAAGATAACATTAATAATAATCTAAACGAAAATATGAAAGAGATCAAGACACAGAAAAATAAAAAGATAACGGTCGCAACTGGGATTCAAACCCAGAACCTCTCGTCTTACCGGGATGAACGCCTTACCAATTAGGCCATTGCCACCTATGGAAATAACCTTCAAAAGTTATAAAAAGAGAGTTGTTCTAATAAAAATTAGAAATTCTTCTTTTTATCGTCCAATCATGAGTCTGATCAATTGGTGTCCCGCATGATCGTCACAAGTATGAGTGTCACACCTGTGAGTGTCATATGTGTGAGTGTCATTAATTTGTCACTGGTCCTGAGTGATGGAATAGAAAACGAGGAGCCGCGGTGGCCTGACGGAGAAGTAGTAGGTGAAGGTTTAGAAGATGGGAAGGAAGATTAACTTATCAGTGGGTATATCAGTGACACTTCTAACAGGAACGCGGGCGGTTCGGATTCAACAAGATTTCACAGAAATGTGAAGCCGTGCAATTACAAACGATAACATCATGTTTTCTCAGATTATCGAGTAGGTAATAATTTCGATTACCTACTCGATAATCCGAGAAAAAATTATTGATCGAAACATTGTTTGACATGGTTAAATACCTAGATCATCGGAATCACGTAACCAACTCGTAAGTTAGTCATAAGTCGTAATCATTTGGTAGGCAGGTATGCAATTGAGGAGGCGAGTATAAAATTGGGGAGGCGGGTACGGGTACCGTCCCGGGAACCATTTATTGGATAACCAACATCTCATAGGTCACCCCAAGAGGTTCATTCAATCAATTTTGGTGACTGCAGGGGTGCTTGGGGTCTGGGGGTGAGATTTGTCTAGGTCTTGGCGGCGAATGCATCTGCCTACCTACTGCGTGGCGCATCGGATGAGGAAAGTGTGGGTGAGCGAGACTTATTTTTTTTAAAGTATTTTTCATTTGATTTTGGGCCTTAAATTTAAATGTCGTTATTTTATTTGCTATATAAAATCATCTTAAAACTATCAATATGAATGCGTAAAGACTGTTTACATATAACACAAATAAATAAAGTCCTGCGGGCAATCGCCCAGTTTTGTGGGTCTATTTTTAAAATGATTAAGGTTATGCACCACGTGGTGTAAAATTTGATATCATATCGCTAACAATAACACTCCTTGTATAGCTGGCGATAAGGATTAAATTCCCGTTTAACGTTTAACACCAGCCGCCTGGCCCAACACCATTGCCAAAAGCATGTTTTTTGGTTTTATTTCGAGAAGATCAGATAAAATATTTGAATGTTATTGGGGGGGAGGAGGAACATAGGAATAGGATTAAGAGGCAAAGGACGGGAATATATAGGGATTGAACTTCCTAATTTGAGTCATGTTGCTTAGTGAGTTTTCGTTTTATTTCACGTAAAGTCGAGTTAAAAATGTCAATGTGGTAATAATTTAAGTTAAATGAATGTGTGGATCTGTAGATAAATGAGTTATGTTTCGAGTTAGTCTTGCAAAGAAGGAGATTAAAAGTAAGTTTTTCAAATTAAGGTGCAAATTCGAGTTTGCAGAACGCCTAAAAACTTTCTTTTTATACTTTTTTGAAGGTTATTTCCATCAGTGAAATATATCATATTAGAATAAGTTAACAATAATAATCTAAACGAAAATATGAAAGAGAACAAGACGCAGAAAAACAGAAAAAAGACAATGGTCGCAACTGGGACACGAACAATATGGAGAAAAATAATTAGTTGATAATAATGTAATTCTAAAACTTGAAAATATGAGATCCACAAATATGATGGTCTGACAGAAGGTAGCAATAGCGAAATTGGTTAACGCGCTCGTCTCGGTTAGACGGAGAGGTCTGGGTTCGTGTCCCAGTTGCGACCATTGTCTTTTTTCTGTGTCTTGTTCTTTTTTTTATGAGCAAATTTTTTGGTACATTTAACAGGTAAATACATAATAACAAAAAAAAAATATATATGTAACAAAAAAATCCCACGAAGGCGAAGCCTGTGTGTGGGTATTATATTATGTGGATAACAGTGGTAGTTAAAATAAAAAAAAAAAAAATAAAAAAAATATATATTAGGCTAGGCTATAGAGATCAATCAACATGATTGATTTTACTGGAGTTTAATTAATTTAATTTTTCTCTTTTATATTTTCGTTTAGATTATTATTAACTTATTATAATATAAAAATAAATTATTTAAGAAAATACCTTTATAATGTCACACTTTATCATTCACTACCATCAGTGGAAAGTTCATAATTGGCAAAATTAACATCTAATTATTGTATTATTTTGTAATCTCTGATTTGCTGTCAACTTTCTCTAAAATAAATAATAAAAAATATTTTTCTCACAAAACCTCTTCGAAACAGTATCTATTCCATTACAATCTCGAGTTTTAGTTATTAAATTAATCAATTTTTCTACAACCATAAATATATATTTATAATGAAAGAAAAAGAGGCCTTTTTAACCAGGAGCTCTGTAAAACAATATTTCGAAAGTCAAGTTATTAAATGCCAATAGAGAACATTTTTAAAATTCAAACAAAATTTCGAGTTATAAAGTTTTATCCATTGAACCACCCCACGCCTCCAGGTGTCACATTTATTTCCAAGCCGCCCACACAGATGTCGTTAGTGTCGCGCGCCAATTAATGCGGGCGACTAGGCCTGGCAATCGGATCGCCTATCGGACCAATCTAGTTTCTGATTATTCCGCCTCTCTGATCAACAAACTAATTGCTATTAATTGTCACGACACCAATCTATAAATAACACTAAACGAAGCGCAATGAAGAATAATAACATTGTTTTGGTGTTTTCAATTATTAATTGATTGATCGAGATAAAAGAAAAAATAATTCCCTCTTAGTGAAAATTTTACTATTAAAAATACTAATTTCATCTGTCGGTGTGTCCTGCGTAACTCTGGTGCAACGAACTAAAACTTGCTTTGAATTTAATGTGTAGAAATTCAAAGTTTGAACTGATTATGTGTAGAATTCAGACAAGTGATGCAGTACCTACCTACAATATAATATTTTTAAAAGAAAATTATTTTAATTGTGATTTTGAAAATTGGAACTGATTTTTTAAGAATTCAGATTATCCCTCGATTTTCACGGGTCTGTATAAATTTTTTTAACGTTTTACAAACCTGCTGATATTCCTGCTAAGTCACAAGACGTAGCGAACCGTTTGGGGTGACCTATGGGAGAGGCGTTGTTTATCCAATGAATTGTTCCCGGGGCGGCGGTACTCTAATTGTAAGTGGTTGTGTCTGGTTGAGAAATGCCGGAATAACAGAAGTGTAGATAGGTATATGTGAATATGAATGGCGCTAGGAATATGTGCCAAGACAGAGATTTGTGGCAATCTACCAATACATATGTATGTCTACCTCTGCAAAGGAGTGGTATGATAAAATTACTCGAATCCTTCCTTACACATCAATCTGTCTCTTGACGAATCACATTTAGGAAGATCAAATCCTCGTACTACTGCACCTCCCACCAGTAAATGTTGCTCTTACTTTCCAAAATACACTAATTAAAGAATATATTATATATTAGGTAATATTAACATATTTTTCAGTATTAAATAACATTTTTTCACAACTATTTCCTCAGCGTGCGAACTCTATTCTTCGATTTTTCACAAAAACGGCGCAATATTTTTTATTTCGTGCTTCAGATTTTATGTCCGGGTTAAATATTTAACACAGGAAAAACTAAACCCTTCCACACACTTTTCCACAAATTATCGTCTAGTCAATCCACGCTATGTAAGTGGACTATATAAATATAATAAATACAAAACAATACTATAACAACATGTCAATCTACCAGATATCAAATAGGAAAATAATTCACCGACTCCAGATAATTTCATATCAGAGGGTTCGGCTCGGTAGAACTCCTAACAGGACCGATAAATCTTACTGATCCCTCAATATAAATATTTAAAAAATCTTTCGTAATCCTACATGTATTTAAAATTACTGATTTTTGCATTTTTATATATAAATTCTTTGAAAAATCTAATAAGCTTAAATTTTGAATTAGAGAGCTAAGTATAATGCCAGTAGCCGAAATAACAAATGGTAATATTTTTCTATTCTGAGAATACCAAATTCTTTTAATCTCATTTCCTAAATCTGTATATTACCTATCTTATTTTTTCTGAATATTACAGGAATTTGAAATAGCGACATCAATAATAAATGTAATTTTTTTAATTTTGTCATGGAAAACTATATCGGGTCTATTATGACCAATTTTTATGACTGTTAGTATAGTTTTATCATAATATATTTTAGAAAATTCATTTTCTAAAAATGAATTTAGTTCATATTCATATTCATAATATGGTACTATATTACGGCGGTCAATTTGGGAGGCGGGAATGGGTACCGCCGCCCCGGTAACTTTTATTGGATAACTTACACCTCTGCCATCGGTCACCCCAAGTGGTTCGCTACGTTTGGTGATTTAGCAGGGGTGCCCGGGTTCATGGGGTGAGGTTTTTCTAGGTCTTAGAGGCAGATGACCAGGACACACTGAACCCCAGATTCCTACCCACCCCTTAAACCCTTTTCCTTCCCAGAACTCTCCTTTCCTTCCTTTCCTTAAAAACAACCCTCCACACAGCTTTCCCAAAGATGACATAGGCCCTGAGGGAAATTATTTTCCTCAGGGCCACATGTGTGGAGCACATGTAAGAAAAAAGTCAATCAAGTTATGTTTAATTATCAAATTTTGGTGAATTATTTTTAAAACCCGATTGTGCCTAAATGTATACTCGGATGGCGCTAATACGTATGTAATATAATATGTTCTATAGTTTCCTGAAAAGCCAAACATTTTCTACATAAATCATCAATTTGATTTGTATCTTTGATCAAATCCTTCCTATAATTTGACTCTTTTTTTTATTATTTATTGAGTTAGTTTATATTCATGTAGTATAAACTAACTCAATAAGCACAATGTAACATTTCATTTGATAAATTTAAATATTTTTACAGTAAGCATAACATTTATTTTTAAATACATTCATTCTTTCTTCATTCTTCATACTTTCAGGCATTTCATCATACATCTTTAGTCCTCTATACATTAGGCAGTTCTGTGATTTTGATTTCTTCATTTGTGGCAATCGAACTCTGTTTATATTTCTTGTTTCAAAATTATGTAGTTCTCTATTAAAAACAATTTCATCCTTAAAGTATTTTAGCATTTGACTCTATCTCGAATGGCAAGCATAAATCCTTCTATTTCTGCGCTCAACTCTCCAATACTCAACCATTTGTTTGACGAAAGTTTGTCAACATACGTTTGGTTGAGATAATTGAAGTGTTTTTCGTAAATAATTTTATTTGACCAGGAATCTAATAATTCCTGGTTAGTATTTATAAGAATGCTGGCATTCTCGTCGTAAAAATTTAAAGTTTTATGTTTGCTTATTGTTTCTATTATTATTTGAATTCACTAAGAAAAATGTGTGTTTTTGTTTTTAATTCCTCTGATCGGCATAGGGCGGTATCGCCCCGTTGGGAACCACTGGTCTAGGCCTAGACCTTTAAGGTCAAGTGTTGAAAATAACAACAAATCACTGATGAAGCCGGGTAACCTGCCCAAGAAAGCTAGTAAATAATAATTAATTTTTAAAACTTTCTTCCACCCATAAATTGATATCGTTTGAGAATGGTAATTTCCTTTTCACATAATAAACTTTATCCGAGAACCAATTCAATAAATAACATCTCTACTTATTATATAATGAAGGTAAAAAGGTTACATGAGGAGGTTGGATACAGTCAGGCTATATTTTTATTACCTTTGCCACCAATTAAAAAACCCGACGACACACCAATTTGTTTCATCGTAAATTATATTTCCTAAATAGACAGAAATTATTACAATATTACAAGTAGATTATTTTTTATATTATAATCGTTGTAGAGTGCATACTTTCTAATACTATTTCTTCTTTAAGAAAATGTGCGTAAATTATTATGTGTCATTACTAGCGTAAACCCGTTAAAATCACGGTATTTATTGTAGGATTAACAATCGGTTAACAAAATGCGTAGGAGAAAACAATGTACGCAAGGAAAATGGATAACCAATCACTTACCATCATATCTCTGCGAAGAATCACATAATGCAATAACAATGTAGTTATGTAATTCCACCGCGATACATTCAGGTACAACAAAATTAATGAGTACAAAACGACATTATGTATTTCCAGGATGATCACAATCCTTTCTTTTTAGACTTTAAAAACTTAAAAACTTTCAGTCTTACTAAAAAACGTACGCAAATCATACAATTATAATTATCATTAGGTATTTAGGGGGTCAGTGTGTTCAGGAGTGACGGACGTATGAATCCATCCCTCCAACTGCGGTGCAAGGCAATGGAACGAGGGATTCTGGCTCGAGAGGTAAAAAAACCTCCCTCAACCAGTCTCTCTCGATCCTACCCGCCACACAGCAGGTGGCCGCCAAGACCTGGACAAACCTCACTCCATGAAACCGGGCACTCGAGTCCGCTAAGTCACCAAACTTAGCGAACTACTTGGGGTGACCTCCGGCAAACATAGGTGTTGGCTATCCAATAAATGGTTCCCGGGGCGGCAGTACCCGTACCCGCCTCCCAAAATGAAATATAATTACCGTTTCGGCTCGGCAACTGTACAGAGATCATCTTAAAAAACGACATATATTTTTTAAGATCTTAAAACTTATGACTGTGATCATCTTGGAAATGCATAATATCGTGCTGTACTTATTCACTGTGTATCTCGGTGGATTATATAACTGCATTGTGATTGCGTTGTGTGTTCTTTCGCAGAGATATCTACAGTGGTAAGTGATCGGTAATCCTTTTTCCTTGCCTACCTTATTTTTTCTACGCATATCACTCAATTGCAGCAAACACAATTTCGTCTTATTTCATTATTAGATTTTACAGTCCATTACAAGTGCATCTGTAGGTTTTATTCATAAGCAGTTTTATATGCAACACTCCCTTAACCATAAAAGACGCAAAAATAAAAAGGGTGCTCATTACCAGAAAATTTATTATCCATTAAAGAAAATATTATTAAAATTATAATGCTAAGTACCTACTTAACAGTACCCTTCCAACCTTCATTCAATATAAGATTTTAGTGTCCGGTGACCGTAAAGGTACTGGAACGAGGTGCGCTTTTGTCGTGTATCTGTGCCCGTCACGCCCGTGAGACGGTCGACGGTTCGTATCCCGGTGGAGAACGCATCTTCTCCTAAATAAACATTTGACCAAACGCTTTACGAGCGCATAAATAATGTCACCTTTATATTATTATGAAACCCCAATAAAATTAAAATATTTTATTATTTTTTCGGTTGCGGGGTCGGGCGTTGTGGCTCTCAAAGTTTTAAATAAAATTTAATGATTTTTAATTCAGGAGTTTTTTTTGAAGTGAAACTTCTATAGCCCCGTTGTTATTCCGAATTCGGATGAAACGGAAATGACGCATACACCTGCACCTGCGAAGCATCAAATTCCTATCAAGACTCCTATCGGTTGAGATTAGAATTACGCTAGGTCTGCGCTCATTGGCCGCTTTGATTATGACGTCACTTTTCAAGGCTCTTGGTTTTTCATTGGTTGAGATTGTTTTGGTAAAGTTTCGCTTGTACCGCATGTTAACTGCACTCGATTTTTTTTACATTAGCTCCACACAGGAGGCGTTGAGGGAAAAAATCTTCTCAGGTCCTATGTCATCTTTGGGCATGCTGTGTGGAGGGTATTTACAGGAAAGGAAGGAGAGGAATTTCTGTGAAGGAAAATGGTATTAGGGGTGGATAGGAATCTGGGGATCAGTGTGTCCAGGAGTGACGGACGTATGACTGCGGTGCAAGCTGATATTCCGAGAGTACGGCTGGAGAAATCAAAGGGACTCCCTCAATCATTCTCTCTCGATCCGATCTGCCATGCAGCTGGTGGGCAGACGCACCCGCCGCCAAGACCCGGACTAATCTCACCCAAGAACCCGGAATACTTTACAACGACCTTTTTTATGTTGTAAAGTATTTTTATTTAATTTAAACCATTTTTATATTAATCTATTTTTGGCGTTTACAATGACAGGTAATCTAAAAATAAATAAATGAAACAAAAATACCTCAGTCGGCCCGCCACGTAGATGGTGAACAAACGTATCCGCCGCCAAGACCTAGAAAAACATCACCCCATGAACCTGGGCAACCCTGCTAAGACACCAAACGTAACGTAAACGTACCCATATCCGCCTTCCAAATTGAATTTGAAATAATAGTGTAAATTAGTAGATGCTCGCAGTTGATAGACCACCATTCATAGAAACGTTGCTTGAAATGGCTTTAGCCGTGTTTGATGACCAGATCGAAATAGCCAATGTGATGACCAGATCTAAACCTCACCTTCCTCTCCTCCACCCCCTCACTTTTTTTAAAATATATATTTTTTTTATTCTTAAATAAAGTCAAACATTCCCGGGCTACGAATAATCCAACAATGTTTGAAAATGTTCTACCACCATACAGTAAGCCAAAGTTTAACTGGATCCATGCGGTTGGAAGCAGTTGGGACTCTTGTGCGCCGCCCCGGGAACCATTTGTTGGATAACCAACACCTCTGCCATAGATCACCTCAAGTGGTTCGCTAAGTTTGGTGACTTATCAGGGTTTTCTTGGTTTATGCGGTAAGGTTTATCTTCGTCTTGGCGGTGGATGATTCTGCCCACTTACTGCGTTGCTGGTCGGATTCGTGAGTTACTGATTGATTGAAACCATTTGACATCTCCAGCAGGACTCTCTCGACCCATCATCTTGCACGGCAGCGGGAGAGATGTATTCATATGTCCGTCACTCCAGGACACACTGACCCCTACATTCCTACTCACCCCACTTACCTTTTTCCTTCATAGAACTTCCTCTTCTTCCTTTCCTTAAAATTTGTTTCGCGAAATCGAATCCCGGCTTGCGCAAATATACTATCAGTATCGCCCTGGTGTAAGACTACCATTCACAATTGAAACGTTGCTTGTAATGGCTTTAGCTGTGTTTGGTAACCGGATCTGTATAGCCAGGTACTTCTCCACCTTCCTGTTCCCCATCTCTTTCCCCTCCCCACTACCTTTTGCCTCACAACATACCCCAATTTGGGTATGGCTTAGTCTCACTGGCTCAAGACGGTAGCGGTTGAGACTCTTGTACTGTACTCACATTAAAAAGACTCTCCACACAGCGTCCTCAAATATGACATTGGCTCTAAGAGAAATTATTTTCTTCGTGGGCCTCCTCTATGGAGTTTATTAAAAAAAATACAATAAACAAAACTTGTGAAAGACTGATTGTTCGTAGGTGATCAAAAAAACCATAACGCATATTGAAAACTGAGATACCTTCTACGTACGATACATTTCTACAGCCTCCATTCATAGAGTCGAGTACCACATAACGTTATGAAATGATGTTGTATGTTGTATATAGAATGTCCATTAGGCTGTCCTGCTGGTAGTTCGGGGGAAGGGGGACAAGGGGAAGGCCCGGCCTAGCGCGGGAAGAGAGGCGCCAACATAAACAATTTCGGACAAATGGCGCCCGGACAAGATTTAACTGTCAAATATTTTGTATGGATGCTGCCCGAAGGCTGGTTTACATGAGAAGTTTGAAAATAATTAAAAAAATATATAAATATGAATATTTTTACTTATATATATATATTTTTTAATCTTAGTGAATAAAAACCTAAAATTTTAATATATAATTGTTTTAGACAATATTAGCGACCCTCAAACAAAAATTTTAAAGAGAAAAATCAGAAAAAGATGTGGTCGCATCAAAGTATTCTAAAAAAAAAAATTGCAAGTGTACAATTTACACGCGGTATTAGTGAAATCTTCAGCAAACTAATGAAGATATGAGTGGGAAGGCTACGAAGCACCGCACAATGATGATGCATTGATTATATTGATGGATAAAACCTTCAAATAGCTATTTCAATTTAAAAAATTGAAAGTGAAAGGGTAAAAGTGAAACCTTCAGAAAACTAAAGTAGACAAGAGTTAGGGGACTACGAAGTATTTTTTTTATCAATGTGAAAGATGACTTTTTCCATATTTTTGTCGTTGAATTCCAGTGCACCTTTTCCTATACATTTAGTCATCTTAATAGTATTTTTGTTTTCTTCTTGGGAGTCGCTAGATGTCGCTTTCTTTTGTGTTTTCTTTTGCTATTCATTTTGGAGTGGTTTGAATATTGGATATCAATATTACAGAATTATCAGATATTGCAGAATGTCCGGCCGTTGGGGTTTGTCACATACGCTTTATATCACACCACCAAAGTAGACTTGCGTGCGATCGTGTTTTATCGTATTAAATTGGAACCGAGTATCCGTGAAATAAATACATATTTTATTGCTACCTCATTCTCTCGCAGGCTAAAACCTACTGATGTGTGTGTTTGTCTCTTTTTAGTGTCGATCGTTACTGTTTCATCGAGTTTCAAATCACAACGGTGCTAAAGATGTTTTCAAAAATTTAATATGTTTTTCTAATCAGTGACTTAAAACTATTGGTGTGATATCGCCCTTAACCCTTTCCAACATTAGACATGTCTCGGTAAAAGTAATGTCACATGACGGAAAATTTTAATATTTTTATTTCCAACATTAAACACTTTTATAATGCGTTGAATACATTACCGGGGAGGAGACAAGTCACCAATAGTCATTTTATAGCCGCGGGTTCGATTCCTAGGCACTTCAGGCTAACGAGATGATACGGGGAGAATCGGAAGATAAATAATATTGTATTTTAATTGAAATACGTTTTGTGTCTACCTTGTGTCCGTAATGGTGATTTTATTCAAGTGAAACCAATTTTAATTTTTTCATTCGTAGGACTTGACAACTTATGTAAGCTTGTTCATTTTAGGAATTAAAAATTGTGATGTTTTTGTCATGGATATATACGCTAGTATTTATGCGCTTTATATGAGATGGCCTTTTAGGTTTTTTTGTTTTTTTTTTCATTAGCTCCACACAAAAGGTTCTTAGGAAAATAATACCCCTCAAGATCTATGTCATCTTTGGGGATGGTGTGTGGAGGGTCTTCGGGTCGTAGAAATACGATTTTATGGCTACGATTATCTTCCCGATGACTTGATTAACTTTTTCTTTCTTATAAAATTATTCACAGAATTAATAAAAACCACTTGTCATAAAAGCGACCCTTTGTAGGCTCCGTTTGCCAAGCGATTTCGATTTTTATGCATATTACCTAGGACCTAGGATATTCGTGCACAGGTACACTAAGGGCCAATTGCATCGAAAAAAGTTAAAATAAAGTTTAAAGTTAAATAATTAAACTGAGTTTAAGCCCTAGCTAAAGTTAAGCTGCATTTCAACAAAATTGAGTTGTATCAACATTTAAATAGTTAGTTTAAAGTTACCAGTGTTGCCATTGAAATGGCGTTTAATTTTCCTTGGATTTGATATATTTCTGTAAAAATAAACACACAATTATTTTTAAGGGTGTCAACACCGTTTTGTAGATTTTATTTGTTTGACGTTTATGAAGTTTTTGAGGATTGTTATTTGGGAATTGGTTTATTTATCGTTATTTGTTATTTCACACTTGCGGTTTAGAAACGTGAACAACGTTTGATGATATTATTATATTGTGGCCGAAGGTGGGCTATTATTGTTCTGACCCTGTCTATTATACACAAGATAATACTTTTATGAACCCCAGAGATGTCTCCTGTAAATCTGTAAATCTTGTAAATCCTGTAAATCTTTAAAGATCGTTTCCGTTGCATAAAAATGCAATGTTATTAGAACCTCGTACTCAGTTTCACAGCACAAGTAGCATGATTTCTGATATGACAAAAAAATTATTTTGTTTCAGTTCCGTTGCATTAATTGAAATATAAAAATGTTGGTAGGTATAAATTATCAAGAGAAGTGTAACTTATATAAGTTTGAATAAACACTTGTTTGTAAATGATGTAGTTTGTCATTGGCAACGAGTAAAGTTAATAGTCTAAACATACTTTTGGACATCCGAAATCTGAAAATAGAATCCATCTCTTCCTACGAAAAATGATCGGTCCATGGATTAATTCCTTATTTTACCTATTTCCTATATATTCTAATCAATTGATTATCAAAACCCGGGTTATCAAGATATTTTTATTATTATTTTCCATTCCAATAGTATTTCGTTCCTTGGTGACGGATGACAGCTAGCATCTTTACCAAAATCTAACTTTAAACTCTCAACATCGCTGGGTTAAATAAAAGTAGCTATTTTGTAACTATTTAGTTAACTTTTATTTAAACGAAGTTGAAACAACCCATTTTTGTAAGATATGATAAAAAGTTTACTTTTATTTAACTTTAACTAAAAAGTAACTTTAACTATTTTCGATGCAACTGGCCCTAAGAATACACCCAAAAATGTATATATTCTCAGTGTGCCTTATATCGCCACGAATCTAGGTAAATAGGCATTAAAATCACAATAGAAGTCACGATTTCAAGCCCAAATGTGTGTTTTTTTAATATTTATTTTAAATATAATTCTATAAGAAAGATAAAAATTTAATCAATGAAAATTGTCGCAGATAATTTTAACTATAACAATATATCATTTTCTAATGAAAAAAAAAAACACATTTTCAATATTTAATTAAATTAAGGCAATAATTCAATCGAAAATCTGAAAATAGAAAAAGAAAAAAAGGATAGAGTGTCGCTAATATTTTTTTTATTTAATTAAAGATTACAATTTGCGGTTTTACTCGTTCAGTTAAAAATAAACATTTTCCGTAGTTAACGCTTACATTTTTGATAAAGTAATTGACAATTTGATTTTAATAATATTCAAACGAACCGTTAGGAAAAGTTTTAATTTATCTATAAGACATTTTTTAGTCTTTATAATGTTAATCAATTTGTAGTAAAGATTAATCTAAAATAGTGAATTAGCATCAAGCTTGCTGAGCTTTAAGATTCGTTTTAAGCGCCTAGACAACGCTGCATAAAATTGCACCGAAAATTCTAACTAACTAACCATCACGCCGTTTCCCCGTTTAGGGGTAAGACGGACCGCCAAACAACTCGGTCTTGGCACACACTCCTTGCCTCGTTAACATTCATACATCGTCTCATACATGCTCTTCTATTATTCTGACTCTTGACACGGCCCGACTCAAGTATCTGATTCACTTGGTCGTGCCATGTCTTTCTCGGGCGTCCCCGACTTCTTCTACCATTCACATTTGCGTCATATATTCTCCTTACACTCCTTTCCTCGTTCATTCGCTCTACATGCCCGAACCATCGGAGCGTTCCTTTCTTGATCTTACTCATTACGCTTACATCAGCCTTTCATTCTTTGCGGAACTCCGCGTTTCTCACACGATCATACATGGTTTTACCACACATACGCCTCAGGGATCTCATTTCTACAGCAATTCTAAAACAAATAAAACTTTATTGCTAGTAACAGGTTTTTTAAAGGTGAAATTAGATTTCGGAGGGTGTTCTTAATGATATAAACATGACCATAAACAATTAAATATTTAGATTATTCAGAATCTCGTACGGTAAGATGGCAAGTGCTCGCCCATCTTGCTCGTCCGTATTGCTCTGTCCACGTAGTCGAGACCGGCCAGTGCTCGGGCAAAGTGCTCGCCCTGAGTGACCAGTGCCCAGTGCTGTAGTCTGACCAATGGCTGTCCGGCAAACGTAAATCCGGTTTTCCCACTTTTTATCAGAAATAATAATGTCCGCTCGGCCTGTTTATCGGATTGTTCCAGGGCCGGTTTAGGTTTAAGGCGATCCACTAGTACAGGAAAAAATCGACGTCGGAATTCACGCCCCTTTATGGGAGGAGCTTAAAAATACTTGAGAAAAAGCTTTTCGAAAGGTTGGAGAAGGTATTTGAGAAAAAAAATTACATCTTTATATTGTAAAGGCCTGCAAAAACATTAATACCTTTTTAAGCATTGTTTATTATAATAAAACGGAAATTTAAAATTGATTTCAAGGAACCAAGCCGCGCGGAGTCCAAGGCGTCTATTCCCCGTCGCGGCCGGGGCGGAACTGACACAAAAATAGGTTTGTAGTCCTTCGGTGGACCGGCCGTAGGTATTGTAAAATAGCAACGCGAAAATAAATATATTTATTTTATTTTACGAAGTTCGAGCCTAAATATCATTTTTGATTACGATAATTATAAAAGTAACTGAATTTGCCACATTATACAATAAAACCATATCCGAAAAGGGGTTTATAAGTAGGAGAGTTTGCACTTAAAAGTATTTTTTATAGACCTAACACTTTATTTTTTTCTAGACTTGTTTTTTTTTTTTTGCAGTGAATACCGCACAATAATCTCAACTGCTCCCGTCTGGAGCCAGTGAGACTATGGCATCATCAATTGGGGTATGTTGTGAGGCTGAAGGTAGTGGGGAGGGGAAGGAGGTGGGGAAGAGGAAGGTTGGGAAGTACCTGGCTATTTAGATCTGGTCACCAAACACGGCTAAAGCCATTTTCAAGCAACGTTTCAATTATGAATGGTGGTCTTACACCAGGGCGATACTGATAGTATCTTCCACTCTGGAACGTGCCGCAAATATACTATATATTATTTTTAATGAATTAATTGTGAAATAACACAAATTAATCAAATAAAATTTATTTGCGCACGCCGGGTTCGAACCCGCGACCTCCGGACTGTGAGTCAAGAGTCTTAGCCACTGGACTACGGAGGTCGTCGTTGTTAAAGGACTTATTAAAAAAAATGACCGATATTTTTAAGGGCCAACATATGTTCATTTAATTGAAGCATCTATAATACTTCTAAGCGATCAAATTTTCAAAACAAAAACATATGATTTTGCATTATTTAGTATGGCTTCATCTTAATAAACGCCGGCCTTCAGCGACCGTTTTCACAAACATTTGGATCACGGAAATTTGAAATGCTGTAAAGGACAACCTGTTATTACAAATATGTACAAGAAGAAAGTTATTTATTAATCATGCCTCCAATTTTTGTAGAAATCAGTATTCGGTATTAATTAATGGTAGAATATCAGATATTCGGAGTGTTAATGGACGTACGAGTACTTATTAATTATTTTTAATTGATAAACTAATGTTTAAGACAAGATTTTTATGCATAGCACAAAGGGTGACAATTATTTTAAGCAATAATAATCAGCCTGAAACACTCATTGAAAAAATCTTCCGAGAAAAGATACATGCCGCCAACGGGACTTGAACCCGTGACCTTCTGATCGTTCAAGTCCCGTCGGCGGCATGTATCTTTTCTCGGGAGATTTTTTCAATGTAGATAGACGAGTGTTTCAGGCTAATAATTATTGCTTATAATAATATTGTACGCGTACTTGACTACATTAAAAACAACAAAAAACGTCGCTGGAGACCAAAATTTCATTTAAATTTTTTACTCCAAATAATGTCAGGAATCACTGTTTTAATGTAAATCAAATAAAATGTAATGTAAATCAAAACCCTGTAGGTATAGTGGTTTTTATCATCTGCATGAATATGAAGAAATCGTTAAAAGCTGAAGCTATCGGCCATGCGATTCTGTATTTTTTGTGAATACGGAATCGATTCCATACTTAATCGCCTGTCTTAATTTGTGTGATTGTCTATGGCTTACAATTGCTTTTCCAACAGTTTAAAACACGGAATGCCGTAGGTATACATGATCATTTACTCATTTAATGTACATAAATTTAAAGTTTTATACCATGGATTTGACATTTACGAAGTCTCGTTTCAATCTAAATGCACATCAATTACTTAGTGTGCCCAAATTAAGATAACTACCGCAAAAAGGTATTTAGGCTCTTAATTTGGGCACACTAAGTAATTCAAACGAAACTTCACAAACGTCAAATCCATGTTTTATAACTTTAAACGTACATTAAATGAATTAATAATCATGTATGTATACCTACACGTACTTACAGCATTTCGTGCTTTAAACTAGTTGAAAAAGCAATTGCAAGCCATAGACAATAACATAATTTTTTTTTTTGATTACGCATGGAATCGATTCCGTCTCTACAAAAGATACAGAATTGCTCTTCTGGCTTGATTTTGTTATCTTTTCATACTTAATCACAAAACATCCAAATTATTTTTTCTCAAATGTCACAGGTAGGTACTATTTTAAAGAATTGTATTCATAGTTTTACATAGTTTATGTCGTGGATTCTTAATATTAATATAATTTGATAACAAAATTATACAAACCTTTTTGAAATGATCTTTGATAAAATAAATTGCCTTTCGAGTCCGGCCCAGTAATTTTGATTTCGTTCACCAATATTGTCAAGGAAAGTCGGTACATACATTTTTTCCTGCCATACCATGTCGTTGTTCGCAATGGCCATCGCTCGACTGGAAAGACCGAGTCAAACAATTCGGTTGATTAATGACAAATAATAAAGAGAATCGTGAAGTTTTCTCGTAAGAAAAAGGGGAACGAATTCGCTGTCGTGGGTCGCTATTTTTATGATTTATCGCTATTTAATAAGTTTTGACATACCCACTCTAACCAAAAGCGATGTTAAGATGAAGCCATGTGAAATAATGCAAAATTATACAAAATCATGTGTTTTTGGTATGAAAATTTGATCGCTTAGAAATATTATAGATGCTTCAATTAAATACTGCGAGTAGGACATATCTTGGCCTTGGAAATAATCGAGTATTTTGTTAAGAAGTCTTTTTGTGAGTCTGGAAAAAATAAAATATTAGGCCTATGAAAAATATACTCAAGTACAAATTTCCTACTAATGAACCCCTTTTCGGATAAAGTATAATGTGGCAAATTAAGGTTTTTAGAAAACGATCGTAATGTATTTTAATATTTATATCTGAATTTCACGAAATAAAACAAAGCAATGCAATTTTTCGCTGTTTTTTTGGCATGAATCAAAATGGGTGGCGAAATGAAATGAATCAAAACGAATTTCGAATTGAGAATTAAACCTTATGCGGTCCGGCATAAAGACTATGGTCATTTTTATCCGTTAACGCCTAACGCCCCATTACCTTGGCGATCGGACGTTCCTAGACTCTCATCGATTGGTTCCGTGAAATCGGTTTTAAATTTCCCTGTTATTATAATAAACAATGAGTAAGAAAGGAGTTAATGTTTTTTCAGGCCTTTACGAAATCAACCTATACAAGACAACTCTTAAATACCTTCTCCAACCTTTCCAAAAAAAAATTTCTCAATTTTTTTTAAATCCCTTCCAAAAAGAGGCAGGGATTCCGATTTCGAATTTTTCAAGGACTAGTGGATCACCTCAAAATTATTGTGATTTGTACTAATTATTTTTTATTAATAATCTAACTGGCAATTCTATAAATTCCTTTTGGATTCCGATTAGTCTATACCTCCTGCTATGCAGTTATGTATTTGAAATTGCATTTCTACTTGTGACATTATTGCTATCCGGCAGATAAATTATCATTAAAAGACGGTTAACTAATCGACACATAATCAATAGTAATTACAGTAATAATTATTCACCGATAAGCGCTTAGTGGAATGAAAGATTGACACGTATTTTTTTGGCAACATTTACCTACTGCAAATCAACCAATCTGTTAATAATAAATTAATAATAAAATATCTCGGATATGAAGGAAATTTGTGTTTTTAAAAATGACTTTTCTAGTGAAGAAATAATACACTCGTTCGAGCGTATTCCGTGAAAAGGTCAGAAAATTTCTACTTTGCAATAAAAACAAAATAAATGGAATATTTCTGAATGCATCCGAAAACTAAAAACTGTTTTTAAACAGTGAGATAATATGCTTTCAAATGTTAATATACATACTTATAATACAAAGTCGGGCTAGTTACATCATTTATAACTCAACAACGGCTAGACCGATTTTTATTACCTTTGATTTGTTTGATTTGTCTCCGCCCCGCAATAGCAGAATGGCTATTAAAACATTGGAAAAATTCACGAAAAAAAATTATGAAGAAAATTCTTTTCCCCATACATTTTGTATGGAACGAATTCTATTATCTTTTGAAAGAGCTGCAGCAATATTGTGATTAGTGTAATATTGAATAGTGAGTGAATGCCAAAAATTCAAAAACATCAAATGCCAATAATAATAATAATAATATTTGGCTAATTTATATAGCGCCGTTTTCGTGAAAAATCACCTCAAGGGCGCTGTACAAATAAATATATAAAAAATAATATTACTGGCTTACAACTAAGATTTACAATTATAACTAGTGACTTACATCTAAGTCTTATTGCTAGTGACTTATGACTAAGACATATAAAAGCTGACCTAAAACTGAGCTCAATGACATATTTACAATTATGACTTAAAGTTAGAGATTTATAACTAACATATTTATTTACATTTAAAAATACTTGAAAACATCTTATAAATATCATACATTCGCCAGAATCACTCCACAGCGCCAGAGCTCTGATTGTTTTGCTTTTGTTCTTAAACATATAATGCTGCCCCTCTTTCTTACACAAATGTCAATAGTCGAAAAATGAGACAAACGGTGAACGTATGTCGGCACCCCTCCAAAGTAAAAATACAATAATTATAATAAATATCCTTCGCAAAAAATGGAGAACTTCTTCCATAACTTCAGAACGCTAGATCGACTACATCCAATTTAACTAATAAATCTGAATAACAAACGAATATTTGATTTGAAAACCGTCTAAGACTTCCAGCCAAGAGCCGGAGGAACTACGGTATCCGATTTTGGGTATTTTTATTAGACTGAGGGGATTGTGGGAAGTGGGAAGGTGAAGGTTAGAAGTACCTACCTACCTAGATATTTAAAAATATTTTTTTGATTATAAACCCATATCTACAGTTGGTCCTGAGGGAAATATGGCCGATGTCATTTGACGGTATTTTTGAGGAGATGAAGTGGTGAATATGGGTGCGAGATTTTTATTTATTTATTTATTTTCTTTAGTAAGAGATTATACATTTATATACATTATTTAAGATTTTTTTTGACTGCCCAACTAGGAAAATTCCCGTTTTAGGACAGTCAAATTAGGATGAGTATTAACATACGGAACATGGTCTGAAAATAATATAAAAAACAAAACAAAAATAAAAGATTAAAACAAAGTTACTGTTCTTTGTTTAGCAAAGTTTTAAAAAATAATATTAATTACTTAGGTAGGTACTTAATTACAGAGGATTAAAACATATAGATATAGAACAAACGTGTATGCATTGCATATCATAGTCCCACACAGATGGGTTGTATGAAATAAGAAAAAAAGAGAAAAGAAAGAATTAAAAAATAAAAAAATAATAATAATAGAAACCAATTAATACAGGAAAGATAACCATGGTTTGCTTAGCATAGTTATTTAAAATATCATACAAGTAATATATACATACTTAAAAGTAAATTCTTAAAACATAATGGTATCTTGTGTTTGCATTTCAAATAATACCTAGTCCTACATACACATTTTATACAAATGAGAACTAGAAAGAGAACAGAAACAATAAAATGAATCAAGATCGGCAAGACGTTCCACAGCAGAGGTGCTGAGCTCAAGAAAGAGTAGTGGGAACGGTCTGTTCTCATGTGACAAAAATCAACCGTATAAAAATGTTGGATGCGAGATTGGCTTGTTTCCCAACAAGTGATAAGGGATCAATGAAGATAGTTCCTCGGAGCATCGTCCATTGAAATAGGGTAAATACTTTTGGTGTCTGAACACAATAACAGTATTTAGAAACACGGAATACCGTAACAGTGAAAAAGACTCGTGTACGGCCAATTTAACACGCGTTAAGCCTAAAATACACGACATATTTTTCAGCCCGATTCCAATTAGAGACCAAAGTCAACGCGATCGCTATTTTCATCTCTATTTCATATTTTATTAATTGTTCCGTAAGCCGCCGCACTTTTATTAGGAACAGATTTTGAAAAGTACACTACTTTTAAACTTAGTTACCATAAAAAATATCGGTTTCAGTCGGAACCGGTGGAAAAATATGCATTTAAATTTATATTTCATAAAAAAAAAAAATTGTACGTAATTTCTCGTTACGGCTGACATTTCTTATTACATTATTTTGCATACTGACCGATTTCCAGGGTACCAATCGATAAATATTAAAAAAGATTGCCATATCGTAAAAAAACACACATATTCGAGGAAGGTACTAAAGGTTGCACCATACAAATTTTCATGTTTTGAATAAATACATAATTGGAGTATGTATATTCTTTTGAATCACAAACCATGTTACACAAACCTAGCGTAGCCGCTAAACTACTTGAAAACTGGGATGTTTTTCTTACCTTGACGCGAGTAGGCGTTATAAAGGAGCACTTTCTTTTGTATCACAAACCATGTTACACAAACCTAGCGTAGCCGCTAAACTACTAGAAAACTGGGATGTTTTTTTTGAGGTAATAATTTTTCGGGTATGGCAACCTTTATTAATATTTAAAAATTGGTACCCCTTCAAAATGGAAAGAATACATCATGAAATGTCATTCGTAAAGGAAAAATTACGTACAAAAAAGTTTTTATGAAATATAAATTTAAATGCATATTTTTCCGCCTTTTTCGACTGAAACCGATGGTTCTTGTGGTAATTAAGTTTATGGGTAGTTTATTTCTTTAAATGTATGCCTATTAAAAGTGAAGCGGCTTGCGGCGGTTAGGTAAATATTTACCCATATTTTTTATTTATCTCTATTTCATGATTTCAATGGTCACCACTGCAAACAACACATGAACCATGATGTTTCTTGTGATGCCAATTGAAATCGTAGATATGAAAATATAGATGAAAATAGCGATCGCGTAAAACGAAAAAAGTTGACTTTGGTCTCTAATTGGAATCGGGCTGGAAAAAGATGTTGTTGATTGTAGGCATTACCTACGCTCTCGCAAAATATTCAGAATCACCCTTCAGCTCAATTCTGAGAGTTACAGTTGGAATCGTTAGGGAAAATTAGCTTGGGAAGTGCCACAAATACTTGCCTGGAGCCTTTAGTAAAGATTCAAAAACTAATTTTGAAGGTTAAGTCCCTTTGAGAACGAGCACTGATTTTATTTTTAAGATACTAAATATTCCTAACCTGCAAAAACTGTATTTAAAAAATATTCTGCTTCACCAATTTAAAAATGCACACATGTTTGAGGAACGAATAAGCACTAGAGCCCTAAGAGAGTCAAATGTAAAATCTTTTAACATCCCAGTTTGTCAAACCTCTTATGGACAAAGAACTTTTAAATGTAATGCAACAAAGCTATTCAATTCTCTACCTACTGAAATAAGAAACACTCAAACCAAAAGTGCATTTAATAATAGAATCATTGATCACCTCAAATAAACATATCTATCAGGAGTATTTAATAACATACTTAACTTTATGCCTACTGTGTGTAAATATGTAACCATGTACCTATTGCAATGTTCTATATAACATACTTGAATTGTATATTTACTTATAGTTTGGCAATAAAGTGTAGAAATTTATTAATTTGGAACTAAAAAATTTTCATTACTATGGTAACACCGAAATATTTGATTTGTCAATGACATTTCGTATGGCTCTTGGCTTTATTGACATAAATGGTGTAGAACACACTGAAAATCGCTCGTTTAATATTTTTTTTTCATTGTTTGCCTGTGCATTGTTTGAGCTGAATTAAAATTAATAAACCAATACGTAGTGGTGCAAGAGAAGTTATATACTGCGTTTTTCAATGCAGTATAATAACTTCTCTTGCACCAACTCAATTAAAAAAAAAAAAATTCAATTTCTAAACTCATTCAAATGTAACTTTTTTCTTAATTTTCTCTTTCTTTCTTTCTAAATGGATATTATCTAGTGTGTTTTTTAAATATTAAATTACTTTCTATAGAATAATAATTTTAATGGCGTTTTCCACACACAGGTAAATCTGAATCCACGATAATATGAATCGTCAAGGAAGGGGGAAAAGGCAGAAGGAAAATTTGAAACACTGGGAAAACGGAAAATAGCAAAATAATAATAATAATATGCATAAAAGTGCTGATGATTGGAAAAACTGTTGCAAAACATGTGATGAAAATTGAGGCAGAATATTATGCACGAGGCAGTACTATATATGTTGATATCGATGAACTGATAATACGTTTAGATGAAGATGAAGATACAGAAGAAGAAGAATCACATGAGGACGAAGACAGTAATGTCGGGTGTTGAATTAATAGACTCAAAATTTTAAGTACTACGTTTTTTATACCGAAATAAACGCCCACTTAAAACTTGTTTTGTTTTATTTTACTTCCATTAAATTCCAGTTTTTTGTGCAAAATTTTTGAAAGTACAAATACGCTATGAAATATGCATTTTGGCCGAAGTGTTTTAAAAAACATACATTCATTGTCTTATGAGCCAGCTTGGTGTTGCCATTTAAAACCTAAAAAACGATCGAAGCACCATCATTTATTTTCTACACCTAATTGCCAAACTGTAGAAAAAAAAAAAAGATTTTATATCAAGCTGTCATGTTCATAATATTAATAAAACAAAATCATAGATAATAACCACTCTGTAAATTGCCATCTCAACACAGGTGTTTCACACCTAGTGAGATGGGCAATACGTCATTATTATAACCTAATGTAATATAAGAAAAAAAAAAAAAAAAAAAATAAGAAAAAATTGATACAAACACTATGTTACTGAGAATGATAACATTAAGGTGATCCACTAGTACAGGAAAAAATTGAAATCGGAATTCACGCCCTTTTATGGGAGGAGTTTAAAAATACTTGAGAAAAAGCTTTTGGAAATGTTGGAAAAGATATTTGAGAATTTTTTTTACATGTTGATTTCGTAAAGGCCTGTAAAAAACATTAATTCCTTTTAATGCATTGTTTATTGTAATAAAACGGAATTTTTAAATTGATTTCACGAAAACAAGCAGCGCGGACGCTAACACGTTGTTTCTCCGCTCCGGCCGGAGGAGTAATGACAGAAGAATGGGGCGGCTGCCAGTCGTTCTTCGGTGGACGGTATAAGGTTCACTTTGATATAACAAATTCGTCGACTGCCGTATTGTCGCCGTGATGTCAAAAATACCAACGCGAAAATGCATATTATATTTTATTTTGTGAGGTTCGGGCGTAAATATCATTTTTTTTCACGATAATTATATAAGAAACTGAATTTGCCACATTATGCAATAAAATCATATCCGAAAAAGTGTTTATAAGTAGGAGAATTTTCAGTTAAAAATATTTTTTATAGACCTAATACTTTATTTTTTTCTAAGCTTATTAAAAGACTTATTAAAAAAAATGACCAATATTTTTAAGGGCCAAGGTATGTTGAACACGCAGTATTTAATTGAAGCATCTATAATACTTCTAAGCGGTCAAATTTTCAAAACAAAAACATACGATTTTGTATGATTTTGCATTATTTAGTATGGCTTCATCTTAATGCATATTTCGGTACCTATCTACCTTATGCAACCCTTTCATCTGGAGTACCCCAGGGGTCTGTTCTGGGCCCACTTCTTTTCATCCTCTTCACAAATGATGTCGCTAAAATAATCGAATCATTTGGCCTTCTATCTCACTGCTACGCTGATGACCAACAAGTTTACTTTTACTGCTTACCAGAGGAAGTAGACAGTCTAAAAACTCGCATAACTGAGTGTCTAGAAGCAATTACCCGCTGGATGACCTCAAATAGATTGAAACTAAATCCGTCAAAGACTGAGTTTCTCTGGACCGCCACAAGCAGACGTCAGCATAACATTGATAACTCCCCAATAACCATTTCAGGAAGCGACATCACTCCAAAGACGTGTATTAAACTACTGGGTGTCAATCTGGACGCTGATTTTTCCCTTAAAACTCAAGTGAACAGAACCGTAAGCACGGGGTTCTTTCAATTAAGGCAAATTAAAGCAGTAAGGAGAAATCTACCAACAGAAGCGACTAAATTACTAGTCAATTCGTATGTTGTTTCACGTTTAGATTATTGCAACGGAATATATGCAAGTCTTCCAAAATATCAAATCAACAAATTACAATCCGTTTTCAACGCTGCGGCAAGACTTATCACCGGCGTATCTAAATATTCCCATATTTCAGAGCATCTCAAAAATCTTCACTGGCTCAAATGTCCTGAAAGAATCCAGTTCAAGCTCTGCTGGATGGTATTTAAGTCCCTTAACGGAATGGCTCCGGCATACTTATCGGAATTGTGTATTCCAGAAAATTCCAATTCTCGACAGTCAACCCTAAGGTCAGCAGCGTCATCAGCTGTTGGAAGGTTAAAGGAACCAAAGCGCACACCAGATACTAAGTTCGGTGAGCGCGCTTTCGGAGTGTCGGGACCTAAAGCCTGGAATGCACTGCCATATGACTTAAGAACTATCACAGACTCGGCAGAATTTAGAGCTAAACTTAAAACCCACCTTTTCAGACAGTCGTATCCATAAACTCAAATTCTCTCACCTTCACATTCAATGCCCGCGACACTGTAAATAACTAACCTAAAAATGTAGAGAAAAAAAATAAAAACAATAATATTAAAAAAATAAATAAATAAAAATAAAGTAAAAAATAACTATTTGTAAGCGTTTTTAAAGGTCATTTTAGTAACATTCTCCAGCCCTAAAGAGTCCTAAATTCTCCAGTCTTTCAAAATACATATTTTGATATTATCAACTCCACTTTTGCCACTAATCTTTTAAAATTTAATACTTATAGTGATGGGGGTAGCAAATGTAAAATCATGCAATGTCCAGTGTTTTAAATATAATGTCCTCCGCGAGCAAAGCCGTATCTTCTCCAAGCACAAACTTTCTCTAATTAAAGTGTTTATCGGAAGTGACCTGCAGGTAAGTATGTTTATGTATCCATTTGTAAATATTAAAATTAGATAGAACCTAAGAATTATGAATAAATTGTACAGCGCCCTTGAGGTGATTTTTCACAAAAACGGCGCTCTATAAATTATCCAATTATTATTATTATTATTATTATTGTTTCCATCAAGAAAAACTTATACCAAGATAAAATCGCCCCACATTGACGAATCTTCTTGTTTTCAACAAAACACTCCTACGACACCTAACAGCAATCAGCTATCAGTCCTCCAAGCGAAAAAATCCGCCGAGTCAGCCGACAAAAAGGTGGCTACCTTCCCATCAGTGAAATATGGTCCTACCAATCCCAGGCCTCCTTCCACAACACGTTGAGATCGCTATCGGCCTCGGATATTCTATATATCACTGAGCCAATGAGGATGGAGCGATTCAATTGCTTTTTATTCATTTTTTTCGCTTACCGACACATTTTTTTGTACTGATCTTATCAAATTTGGTCCTTCGAACCGAGAAGTTAACGTTTGATCACGTATTTTATATTTATCATTGATTTGTTATTTTTTGAAAATGTTATATTAGCTAGTTCATCCAAATACAATGTTGGTGCATGAAAAATTCGAACAAACTTTTAACCTTTACTTCTTATTTTTTACAAAGTGATTTGTTTTAATTTAATTAAACTTTTAATTAATTTGTCTAGGTAGGAGTGTTATTTAGATATTAGGTACCTATTCCTGATTAAAGTTTTTCGTTGTATAAGAAATTAGGTACAAATACTCACTTTTCACTTTAACTCTATCTTTTTATGTTAGTATCACACAAGATTCCCAACTGCTCCTAACCGTCTTTTTATGTGAAGAGCGCGCAAGAGTCTCAACTGCTCCCAACCGCCTAGAGCCAATCTTCTTTTTTTTCGTATTGTAGGGGGGGGGGGGGGGGGTGAGAAGGAGGAGCCAGAGTATGTTGTAAGGGTTGTTAAAAAAGTTATTGTTTTATTTAAAATTATGAATACTTATTTGTTTGTTTGGAAACCAATCGGAATTTAGAAATAAAAAAGATTAAGCTTTAATTTGTAGCAATCATTTTGTGAAAAAAAATATTCAACGATATATTGGTAGAAAAGTCAATAGAAGTCGCACATTAAAAGAAAAATTAATATATATATATATATCAAAGACCGTATTATCTAGATTGGATTTAGTTCGGGCAAAATCTGTGGTCTGGAAAATCGAAGTATGATACAGTTAAATATGACCGAAGGGGATAGGGTTAAATTATCCTAGTTGTTTGAGAAGAGCCCTGACAAGACTAAGTTCCTGGGTTCAATTCCTAGGTTTATATTTTTCTGTTTCAAAGTGATTAAATTTTTAAAGCAATTTTATTATATTTAGGTATAAATAAGGTATTATTATTATATATTATTTATCGGAAGATCCACTATTCCTTGAAGACCTGTTTGTGAATCCTACTAATTCTCCTAGAATGGTGAGCTCTGCAGTCTTGAAAATTGCACGGCTTTTTTCTTTGCGCAATACATTATAATAATTCAATTGAATTTCTTACATAGAACAATAATTCTAAGCATTTTGTTGGTAGGTACGTCAAATAATGGAATGCATCTGAATATTCAGGAATTTGGGATAAAATCTACCTTTCGGTACAAAGAGACGCTTCTTGTACTTATAGCTACCAGTGCCTACCTAAGAATTGACTTTTCGCCTTCATGCACTCATCCCCGTTGAATCAGTAAGCTTGTGTTTGTTTTGGCAGAAGTCTAGTGTTGTTTGTTTGAAGTGTAAATGTCATGCTGTGAAGCAGAGGAAAGCAATGTAATCTATGCCTACTTACTAGTGGTGTCTAATGTGATCACTTATATCATCTCGAGGTATCTGTGATGCTGGCTTTACTTCAATAAGCGACTTGAGCGATAACTTTAGCTATGTGTGCCTTCAAAGTTTTCATATTTTTAATTGAATATGTCCGTTTGTAAAATCAATATCGAAAATAGTCTTGCATCTGCTTTAAAAAAATAAAAATCTTGGGATACGTTAGAATATAGCGGATCTATTCGGAATTGAATTTCAAGAGGAAATATTAATTTAAAGACATCATATCATTTTGTATAGACCTGAGGGGTTAACATCTAATTAGAGTAATATTATTCCTTAGTAGAATCTTAATGGAATGAAAACTACAGTTCATAATTTTTTATTTTTTTATTTTGTATTTATTCACCTTTAATTATTCTGAGCTTACAATTTGTGATGTTCTATGCCTGTCTCACTAGGAAAACCTGTGTTGAGAGCAGGCGCTTTAAAAACGTGAATAGTTTATAATAAAAATAAAAATACCTACAGGTAGGAAAAATACAAACAATAACACAATATGCATTTAAAGTAACATTAGGTATATTTAACTTAAGACCTATGTGAGGTGATCTTTTACAAGAGGGGTCAAAATATTTAACCTTAATCATAACTTCTGAATTAATTAATATGCCTTAGGTACTAATAAAATAATACGCAAGTAATTACAAACAAAAACTACGTATAATCACCGGCGTATCTAAATATTCTCATATTTCAGAGCATCTAAAAAATCTTTTATGGCTCAAATGTCCTGAAAGAATCCAGTTCAAGCTCTGCTGATGGTATTCCAGAAAATGCTAACTCTCGACAGTCAACCCTCAGGTCAGCAGCATCGTCAGCTATCGGAAGGTTGAAGGAACCAAAGCGCACACCATATAGGTACTAAGTTCGGTGAGCGTGCTTTCGGAGTGTCAGGACCTAAAGCCTGGAATGGACTGCCAGATGACCACAGACTGATCACAGACTCAGCGAAATTTAGAGCAAAACTTAAAACTCACCTTTTCATCTATATAGTCAAATAATAAGCAATCTTCACCTTCACCTTCACAGCCTGAGACATTGTAAATGACTAATTGTGTAAAAATGTAAGCAAATTCTTACTTACACGCTTTTAAAAAAGTCATCTCTTAAAAAAATTCCAGTTCCAAAGACTCCTAAACTCTCAAGTCTTTCAAAATAAATATCAACTATACTTTTGCAACTAATCTTCTCATAAATGTGACACTAATAGTGATGGGGGGTAGCAAATGTAAAGTGTCCAGTGTTTTAAATATAATGTCCTCCGCGCGCAAAGCCGAATTTACAATAAATTTTACAGTATCTACCCTAAAGGTGATTTCTCACAAAAAGGGCGCGCTACAAATCATCCAAGTATTATTATTATTATTATTATTACAATGTCCATCTTCTGTTCACATATGCAAAGATGATGGAAACGTTGGCTAAAGAAGGAGGAAGCGCAGCACGGCACAATACCCCAAAAATAAATCACTATAATGATGAAGTAGATTCTAAATTACCATTCTTCATCATTCAAAGTATTTTTAAAGAGAGCAACTTGAAACTTCACACGTGACTGTTTGACATTTGACATCTGACTTTTGGCAGTTGACATTTGACAGTTGCTCTAACCCTAACCTGACAGCTGACACGTGGCGACCCCATTAGTGAATAGGTAAACATTATTTTCACTCCAGTCATATCTGATTTCAAAATAAAGCGAGCTATTCTTACCTTGAGAAAATAGTCTCAGTCCAGACCTATTATGATGTTATGAGAGTTCTTTCCTAGGTACTTATAATATTTTGTCGGTCCTCGACGATATTCGACGTCCGCTCAGTGAGTGGCTGAGTTGGCATCGCGTTTGGGTCCCACCCTGTTCGATGCCTCCGCTGGCTAAGTCCTCCATCACAACACAAGCTACATTTTGCGCTTACTGTGGTGGTAGTAGGAGATTTTAAAATATTGTAAGGTTTTTCCTAACTTGGTCTTTCTTTTAAAGAAAAAAAATCTTGGAAATTAGACTAGTAGGTAAGTGGCATTAGACTAGTAGGTAAGTGGCATTAGACTAGTAGGTAAGTGGCATTAGACTAAGTAGGTAAGTGGCATTAGACTAGTAGGTAAGTGGCATTAGACTAGTAGGTAAGTGGCATTAGACTAGTAGGTAAGTGGCATTAGACTAGTAGGTAAGTGGCATTAGACTAGTAGGTAAGTGGCATTAGACTAAGTAGGTAAGTGGCATTAGACTAGTAGGTAAGTGGCATTAGACTAGTAGGTAAGTGGCATTAGACTAGTAGGTAAGTGGCATTAGACTAGTAGGTAAGTGGCATTAGACTAGTAGGTAAGTGGCATTAGACTAGTAGGTAAGTGGCATTAGACTAGTAGGTATGTGGCATTAGACTAGTAGGTAAGTGGCATTAGACTAGTAGGTAAGTGGCATTAGACTAGTAGGTAAGTGGCATTAGACTAGTAGGTAAGTGGCATTAGACTAGTACGTAAGTGGCATTAGACTAGTAAGTAAGTGGCATTAGACTAGTAGGTAAGTGGCATTAGACTAGTAGGTAAGTGGCATTAGACTAGTAGGTAAGTGGCATTTTGACTAAAATTGAACCATTTATTTTCTTTAGACTTGCAGGTATGACGGCCTCCGTGGTTGAATGGTTACGATCCCCTCTTGTTAAATGGCTTTAGACGTGTTTGGTGATCATGATCAGATATGAATAGCCAGGTAATTCCACGCCTTCCTTTCTCCTCCGCTTCTCCATCCCTTCCCCACTACCTTCAGCCTCATCCTGCTGGAATAAAAACTTAAATAAATAAATAAAAAATAACGTACTCCAATTATTGGGGATGCCATAGTCTCACTGGCTCCAGACGGTTAGGAGATGTTGGGATTCTTGTGTGGTACTCATATTAAAAAATGTTATTTTTACTGTTGGCCGTTATAAATTAATTATATAATAACATATTGTATACGAACAACAACTACACCAAAATAAAGAGTTTTTCTCTCATTCTTTAGAATATTATTATTATTTATTGAGTTAATTTTACTGCATTCACATATAAACTAACATGCACAAGGTTTATTTATAAAATTATATTTTTACAGTAAGCATAACATCCCTTTTTAAATACTTTCATCCTTCAGACTTTCAGGCATTTCATCATACATCTTTAGTCCTCTATACTAGTCTATACAGTGGATAGTTCTGTGACTCTGATTTTCTCATATGCGGCAAACTAACTCTATTTATATTTCTGTTTTCATAATTATAATATCTCCATTAAAATTTAGTATTTTGGTCTTAGGCTTTTCATAAATTTATGCGCAAAAATTAACACATTAAATATCAGTCTATTTTTTATTGGAATTCAATTTAGCTTCTCTCTCATTTGATTGACCCTAGCATACACGTACTTGCCTTTCCCCAGTACACATCTCACAGAACTGTTCTATATAACTTATAGATTGTTCAAGTTTTCTTTATTGGTCAAATATTTAGGTACAGTTTGTACGCAGAGGACATAATTGAGAACACACGTTGTTTACTCCTGATACCTATATGTTTTAAAAATAATATATATTATGTTCTTTAATGAGCGTATTTTGGAAAGCAAAAGCAAAATTTTATGATGGGCCGTACAATAGTACAAGGATTTGATCAGAATATTTATCTTCCTAATAAATGTGATTCGTCCTTCGGTAGAGACGGTTTGATGTGTAAGGATTTGAATAGATAATGTTAATCCAATAAGAAAAGTGTGATTAAGAGATATTACAGGCAATACAAATATGATACTCTCAGATAGGCATATTTTATTTAAGGGTACGAGAGCCCAAAAAGGTAAGTTTATAGTTTGACCGAAATTCTGTTAGGTTCATTGTGCATCTTAGTTCCAAAGGGAATTTATTCCAAGCCTTAGGCCCAGATACTCCAAAAGCGCAATCTCCAAACATAGTATTTGGCTTTCATTTAGGTTCCATTAGTCTGCTTATAGCTGATGATGTTGCTGATCTAAAGGTTGACTGCCTCGGACCAGTATTTTCCGGGATGCATCGTGCAGAGATGTAAGATGGGGCCATTTCATTGATTGATTTAAACACTATCCAGCACAATTTTGTACTGGATTGTTTCAGGGCACTTGAGCATGTTAAGGTTACGAAGGTGTTCTGAATTATATATTATGACGTTATCTGATGAATGACGCCAGAGCTCAATATTATCAATAATGCATTATTTTTACTACTTCGTACGCACATTAACTGGTATAGGGTGCGACATACTTACCTACCTAATTAGATATACTTTCCAGCCTAAAATGTTGAAAATGGAGTGTCTTGTGTCATTCATCCAGCGAACAATGCTTGGCCTGGTGATAATAAATATAATACAAGGAAGTAAATAAAAGAAGAAATAATTTTAAACCAATCTATTAACCTTCAACTGACATGCTATGACGATAAATAAAAAAACAGGCAATTTAAAAGAAAAACACATAATTTAATTTCAAATAAAATATCTCTTTACTGAAGAAGTCCTTAAGATTATTACACTGGGTTTGTTGTTTCTAAAATAAAATATAACTTTCTGAACACGATTAAAATACAGTATTTTTTTATATTATGTTTTAAACGGCGCAAAAACATCTCACTCACGTCGTTAGTTAGGTACATTTTGAAAAGGCTTAAATATTGCAGAGATATGACTCAATGCAAAAAATGATTTAAATAATGTAAACTAGAAGATTATCATAAATTTTGAACACCACGAAAGTTGGTAAAAGCCCAAACATAGACATAAGGTAACTAATTTTGAAAATTTTGGTCGAACTGCCAAAATTTGCAAAATAGTTCTAGATAACAAAAGAGAACAATCTAAAACCTTGGTCACATTTTGAGGAGCGACAAATGCAAGCATATCAAACTGATAATCCAGGGGAAGATTGATGGAAGATTTGGTAGAGGAAGACGTTGCAACTTTTGAATTTGAAAAATATGAGAATGGTTTGAGTGCAGTTTCGAACTGCAGTCGTAAAGGATATAATTTGAAAGCACAGAGGTTTCTTTATAATAAACCTGCGGAAAAGAACATCTGAATGACAAATTAGTCTCCTTCAATGGAAGCAATCTTCCCAACATGCCTTCCATTGATATGCTTGGTTTAACTCTAAGTGACCAGCTCAGGTACGGAGACTCCATCGAAGCCAAAGTGAAGTTAACCTCTCAGAAACTGGGCATACTGGTTCCGCAGATAGGTACTTTAATAGTACACAACTGCTAACTCTGTACAAATCGCAAGTGCGCTCTAGGGTTGAATTTGGCAGCAACCTCTAATTTGGCAGGAACCCCAAATTAGCTTAAAAAACCATAGACTCTGTGCAGAAACGGGCAGTGGTCGGTTTGATAGACCCCCTATTATCTTAACAAATGGATTGCAATCTTTAGAGCACAGGCATCAGATGGGAATGTAGGAGTGAACCAGGAGCCTAGTGTTCTTGTTCTTCCAGTATTTCAATGGAAGATAAGATCGATAAGATTAACACGAGTTCGGGTTGTTTCTTACAGCTCGGCTGTGGAACCTCC
Organism: Limnephilus lunatus; assembly: GCA_917563855.2. Lineage (NCBI taxonomy): Eukaryota > Metazoa > Arthropoda > Insecta > Trichoptera > Limnephilidae > Limnephilus > Limnephilus lunatus. The sequence goes on along the minus strand of OU830593.1, from coordinate 1,534,399 downwards.
CTCACACAACATAGGTCTCTTCAAGATCCGAGTTCACTTCTTCCTTTCCTCAAAAAGACCCTCCGCATACCATCCAAAAAGACGACATATGCTTCGAGGGAAATTGTTTTCCTCAGAGCCTCCTGCGTGGAGTTAATGTAATGAAAAAAGAAGTGAATTCAGAATGCCAAATTTAGGTGAAGGATGGTATGGAGGTCTACTCCAAATCGATGAGTTTATGGAACTGGAAGGGGATACCAGGAGATAGGCAAAAGGAATAACGTTTCCTAGAGGTGATCAAGAGTCTACAAAGCTTGTTGCACATAGCACTAATACGTAGTAGGCATGCATTGTACGTACGTCACAATTATTTTCTGATAATCTTCTCGAATAGATTTTAAAAGTTTTAAATAGTTTTAAAATAATACAAAATCAATACACTGGTGTCATCTTAATTTCAATAAATCATTCACTGGTAGTTGGTAGATACATTTTAAACATGTCATTTCTTAAACCTAGCATAATCAATCACAAATAATAATATCCACAAACTATAGTTAAACCAAAAATTATTTTACACAAATGAATACTTAATTCTAGTCCAATGATCGCATTGAGATAACGGTGACTAAAAAAATACCCAATATTTTGATGACTCAAAAATATTTAAATAGAAAAATACATTGTCAAGAATTTCATCAAAATAATATTTACACATAACAACTATTGTAATTTTTTTAGGCAGTTTTTTTCTTTTTTTAATAACAAATAATATACACAAATTATTTAAAATTAGTATTATACGATTTTCTAGACTTTGGCATTCGTTGTGATTGAGATAATAATGAATTTAAGACTATTATTGCAAAGAAAAAAGCGTTTTGTCTAGAACATGGAAATGAAAAGAAAATTGCCCCTTCTTGGTAGAAATTTGATAAAAAAAACAGAGAAAGAAAATTTGAAAATTGCATCATAGAACAGAAATTGAAAATTTAGAAAAATATGTTGTGTATCTCAATATTTTACTACGTTATAATATTTTTTTATGAATTGATAAACCAGAATGTTCAGTCGTAAACTAAAAACCTGAGCCAAATCTAAGGATATTGTTAACAATGAACACACGGAATGATCTAGAACACAGCGTGGTTAACACATATAGTATGAGCCAGATTACACTGTTATAACATTCTCCAGATTAGAGTGTTACGACATGTTTCAGAATACACTCCAAATCTAGGACATTGTTAACAATGAACGCACGGAATGAACTAGAACACAATTATGCCGTTAAAATAGTATGAGCCAGATTACACTGTTACAACATGTTTCAGAATATAGTTTTAAGACATGTTTCAGAAGACACTGTTAACCAGAATTTTACACAATTGTTATTACCAATTCATGACTCATAACAATATTAACAGTGAATGCTTCATAAAATAATACTATTAAGCAAGAACAGCATTGAACAATGTGAGCCTGAAAACATAATCTTGCATGAGTTAGATTTAACAAGCTTCACAAAGCGTGTGACCAGAATAAATTGAGCATCGTTAACAATACAAGAGTCAGGATATATGACGACTAACAATGCATGTGACAGAATACCACATGATTAACAATGCATGCATCTAAATACAACACTGTTAACAAAACGTGAGTTAGGAAATAACGTTGTTAACCACGTGTGATGAGATAGAAGGCAAAACACAACTATTATTTAATTTTTTGGAATAACTTTTGAAGGTTATACATATCAATCCAATATTAAATCATTGGAGAAGAATATAATGTTAATAAATCTCAACGACACATAAAACAGAACAAGACGCAGAAAAAAAAGGTAAGGGTCTCAACTGGGAATCGAACCCAAGACCTTTGTCTTTCCGGGACAATGTTCAGTTCTATTGAGTTCAGTGGTCAGAGAATTGCCCCGGTAAGACACACGTCTTAGGTTTGATCCCCAATTAATACAGTTACCTTTTTTATTTTCTTTGTATTGTTCAGTTAATATCATCTTCTTCGCCAATGATTAACAATTATTATTAGATATTATTGTTAACAATGTGTTTGCTGGAATGTTAAAGTATCGATAACACTGTGATAGAAGAATACACTAATACACTTAGAAGGCAGCTTCATTTAACCAATTAAAAACACAAATTAATTACAGTCCCTAAGATCACTGAAGTCAGTACGCAGTGGCCGCACCACCGTGATGATGATGGTGCATCAGGTGATGATGATGATTGGCAAAGTGGTGATGATGATTCAAAGGATGCGGCGCTGGGGAGTGATCCTGTGACGGAGGGGTCTGCAATCCGCCAGCACTAGCAGATTGGCAAACATACCATTCAGACAGATTCGCTGATGCCATCTGATGGTGATGATTCATCGGATGATTCAGATGATTTAAATGACCCCCTTGCAGATGGTGATTGGGTACTTGACTATGCAGAGGATGATGCGTTGCAATCCCCAATTTGTTATTACTATGGTCATAGTTGTTCATCAGGGGTCCTGATGAACTCAAAACATTTGATCCTATTTTACTCTCTGAATTATTGAAGTATTTATTATTGAGGTTTTCTAGTTTCGTTGTTATCGAGTTGTTGTCTTGGTCTAGCTGTTGTTGTTGCTGCTGCTGCTGTTGTTGCTGTTGTTGTTGTTGTAATGAAGATGAGATGTTTGTTAGAGATGTTATCGTTGGATTTGCTGTTTTGGTCATTTGGTTATTGTGGTTTGGTGAGGTTAGCGGACTTGCTGGTCCATTTGTAATGCTTATGCTTTCGGAGGAATTGGAGTCTTCGCCGTCGCTATCATATCCGTGCGTTGACCTGTCGTCTCCATGGCCTGGTCCATGCACCTTCATGTGCTTGCGGAGGCTCGAAGGATGGGTGTAGGACTTGTCACAACCGGAGACTCTGCAGTTGTAGGGCTTGTCAGACGTGTGAACGTGGGAGTGCTTCTTCCTGTCAGAAGAATTAGCGAACCTTCGATCACAACCTTCAAATTCACACTTGAAGGGTTTTTCACCTGTGGACAAAAGAAAAAAAAACATTAGCAAATGGAAATAACAAAAATAAAACAAGTGCCCTTGTGCTCATCGTCTATAAATTCAAAATAAATACCATTCAAATGTTAAATGTGTTCAGGAATTACATGAATAATTTATTTCAAATAAAGGTGTTAACCGGACAATGCAACAATGGATGAAATATGGATTTGGGATGACATTTATATCGTTCTTCGTGACCGGGCTATTTCCGGGAATTAAAATGTGTAAAAGATATTTCATTATAAAAATGTTACTAATAATAACACATGGCTAATTTTCATAGTCCAATTCGTATGAAATATCCTCTTAAGACGAAGGTAGAAAATAATTTATAAAATAATTTTCAAAATACTAATATGCAATTAAACGACGCTATACAGCCTGTTAAGGCTCCGTAGTAAGCGTTCAAAAGGAAGAAGATGGGTTGAAATGGAGATATGTATATACGAATGTTAGAGAGAGTGCGCTAATCCATACGAAGAAACGAAAATATTTAATAATGCATGATTTATTTAAAATGCGGAGTAAACTTTGCGATTACTTTTTCAATTCAGCAAATGTATAGAGATTGTAATAATAATAATAATTGTATAATTTGTAGAGCGCCATTTTTATGAAAAATATCTGATCTTGAAAAAAATAACTTAAAGTGTTCAAGAGAAATATGTTATGAATCGGTAGAATTTTGGAAAACGGGATCTTTAATAAATATACCTATAAGAAGACGCAGAAGAACTACCTACTGAACCAAAATTCTATAACAAATAATTAGATATTAACTAATTGAACAACGAACAAATTGCTAGTTAACATATTATAATTTTCAGTTGAAAGGGTTCTTCTTCTTAATTCGGTTCCCTATTGCTGAGGATCGTGGCTCCAATTTCCATGGTGGAAAAGGCTCTTGGGCTGGAGAGTTGCAGCTGACACCGACATACCGGACGCCAGTGATACATGGTCACTCCAGCGCAATGGTGACCTTTACCTACTTCTTTCTCAGTTTCGCGAGCAACGTGTCCAAAGCATCATAAAATACGATGTAGGCTGCAGATAGCTGATTGCCTATTGTAAAATATTCTTGCCTGAAGTGGTTAGGAATTGGTCATAGCAGTCATAGCAGGAATTTTTGGAATGAGTTTGCTATTGTCCTTTTGCGCAACTAAATGTGTCGATTGCTTTCATGTAATGGTGTTCTTCAGTTATTATCAAATTATGTAAGATCTGCGTTCCTCAATAACCGTTCATTTCTCAAGAAGTCACCTGCTTTGCAACAATGGAATCAGTGCTTATTACATTAGTGAAATCTTTTAAATTCTTTCTAACAGGATCATACATCAAACTGGACTTTATGTATTCCGAGATAGCATCTGTACTTGAAATTGCAAAATACCCTTAAAATACCTGCTTGTTTTTCTATGCCAGAGATGCGCAAACTGCGATACGCGAGCTGATCGAAGAGGTGAGAGATTTTGAAGTTAGCGCGGTATTCCATTCTGAAACCACTAGAGTTGTGTGACTGACTAAACAACAATCACGCCATTTCCCCGCAGTGGTAGGCAAAGATGATAAAATGCCACGCAACTCTATTGAATATTTTTCAATTTGGGTGAATAACCTACACACCAAGTCACACCTAGTGGTTCGCTACGTTCGGTTACTTAGCAGGGATTTCCCAGTTCATGGGGTGAGAAGTTTGTCTAGTTCTTGATGGCGGATGCGTCCGCCCTCTTACTGCATGGCAGGCCGGATCGAGAGAGACTGGTTAAGGGCGGCCTTTTGACCTCTCCAGTCGGACTTTTTCGACCCATCACCTTGCACCGCAGAGGGAGGGATGAATTCATACGTCTGTCACTCCTGAATGCACTGACCCTCAGATTTCTACCCACCCCGCATACCCTTTTCCTTGCCAGAACTTACCTACTCTCCTTTTTTCAACGTGAATACCGCACAATAGTCTGCACTGCTCCCAACCGCCTGGAACCAGTGAGACTATGGCATCCCCAATTTTGGTACGTTGTGAGGCCGGAGGTTAAAGGGGAAAAGAGGAGATGGGGAAGAGGTAGGTGCGGGAGTGTCTAGCTATTCAAATATCGACCACCGCAACACGGGCACGTGCCTGGCATGGTGGTCGAAAGATCCTCCATTTATGTAATTAACAAAGCAATAAATAAAGAAAAAAATTAAAAATACGATGAAAAGTCATCAAACCCGGCTGAAGCCATTTCAAACACTAAAACGATACTGAGAGTATCTTCCACTTTGCAACGTGCCGCAAATATACCCTATATTATTTTTAATTGTTAAATTGTGAAAATACAAATCAGTAAAATAAAATTTATACTTGAGCATGCCAGGATTTCAACGCTGGAATCGCTAGCTGAGAGGCCTACCCTTTCCTCTAAAAAAACCTCCATACAGCATCCCGTAAGATGACATAGATGGAAGTTATTTTTCTAAGGACCTCCCGTGTGGAGCAAATGTAAAAAATTGCGAAACTTTTACGTAATAATTTATAAGTGTTTTTAATATTCCCATAAACGGTTGGGTACCTCTGCCTAAAGACATTTTTCACTAATAAGACAAAAAATAAGATAAATCGTCCGTCTATCCTCTCGGCCAATTTGAAAGTTATTGTCACAAGAACACCTTTCGAGTGCGCTTTGAAACCAATCGACAACAATGCTTTTCTATGGGATTATTTTCTATTGATTCTCGAATGGAAAAAAAAAACATGGATAGTTCGAAGGCACTCGAGAATGTATCTAAAGTCCATGGTCTATGGGCAATGTATATGATGTTGTGTATGGCTATTGGTCTCTCATGGGATTAGATATTATTTATTATTACTAACAGGTAAAGAATGACTTGAATGTTTTTGAAAGCATGTCACTCCTTCGAGGTGGGCAGACATGATAGGGCAAATTAGAAAAATGCTGGACAGTATCTTTTAATAAGCTGGAACTTATCTATTACAAGGTAGATACCTAGTTTATTATTTATTTTAGAGAAAATAAACATTCGGTTTAGGAATTGTCACATCACTATTGTTACGTGTGTCACATCACTAGCGATGGTTTTATAATATTAATTAGTGTCTATGGTCTATCTTTAAAACATTTTTTAAAATCTTTTTTTGCGATAGCTCCACACAGGGGGCCCTGAGGAAAACAATTTCCCTCGGGGCCTATGTAGAGGATCTTTTTAGGGAAAGGAAGGAGATTAAGTTCTGGGAAGGGAAAAGTTATGAGACGTGGGAAGGAATCTCGGGGTCAGTATGTCCAGGAGTGACGAACGTGAGAATCCATTTCATCCACCGCGGTGCAAGGCGACGGGTCGAGAGAGTCCGGCGGGAGAGGTCAAAAGGTCTCCCTCAACCATTCTCTCCCGATACGGCCCGTCACGCCATAGGGAGTAAACGCATCCGCTGTCAAGACCTAGACAAACCCCACCCGATGAAACCGGGCATCTCGGTTGAGTCACTAAACGTAACGAACCACTTAAGTTGACCTATGACAGTGGGGTTGGTTATCCAATAATTGGTTCCCTGAGCGGCTGCACCCATACCCGCCTCTTAAATTGAATCTAGTATCAAAGGTATTTGATTGTCCTAAAACGGGAATTCTCATAGTTGAATAAATAAAAAAAGATATGAAAAAATTCTCGAAAATCGTCTAGATCTTGAGAATATTCTAAAACAAAATACCACCACGCAACAATTGATCAGACTAGTTGAAGATACTCTCAGTAGCGCCCTGGTGAAAGGCCACCACCATTAGTCGTGTTTGATGATCTGGGACCTAATTTTCATTTCAGTAGATAATTGTTCGCATGCGAGGATCGCGCACGATAAATTATCTACCGTTTCGATAAATGCGTATTTTCGACAGTCGTAGATAATGTAAAACGACCGATATTATTACCAACATAAAAATGTACCAATTTTATTTTTTTATATGGTAACCCGGTCTTTGACTCCATAGATTTGATACATTTTTTCTGTATACCTGTTTACGACTGTCAAAATTATTTTCAATTCACTAAATTCACTTTGTTGTTCGTTGAAAAAGTAGTTGTACAATAAAATAGTATGCTGATACTCAACTTTTAAACTTAATATTGTATAGTTTTATATTTTATTGTCAAAAATTGTTATACATTGTAAAAAGGATTTTGTAATAAATAAATAAAATAAATATTTCTTTTAATTATTACCAAATCTCCTAAGGTATTTGATATCAAATATTGCATTATAACACACACACACATGCTTACTAAAATGCATCGTACCACTATGTTGGAATGGAAGTAAAGTAAGGTGAGTAATAAAAAATAAAGGTAGGCACTGCAATTTTTAATATATTTTATTCTCGGGCAACTGATAGGCACTATGTCAAATAGTGCTTTTTTACTATTTATTTAATAATAGATATGTATACATACATATTTGTTTATTTTTTTAAATTAATTCAATATTTTTTATTGTATTTTTTATAATTTGCAAAAGCCATTGACAGTATAAAACAATAACTTCAATATCTTTTGCTTTTAGATGGGAATCGCACCCAGTTTTAACATCTACAGACTTGATTTTATAAGGTTCTTTCATCAAAGGCGACAAATAGGTCAATTAATTTGAGCACCAAATACTTAGATAGTCGAAATTTTTTTTAAAACAGTTCATTACTCAGACTAAATGCATCATTTCTTGAAAAAGTTTTCTTTGTGGCCTTTCAGTTAAATACAGTTCCATGTCGATCGCTTGTATGTACGTCAAATCTTCAAAACTCAGCATTTTTATAATAATTAACAAAAACATGACACACGCAAACCGTATAAGTAACACTTTTTTAAAAGTTGAACTACTGCTAAAACCAATAGTCCAATTATCTACTGCTTTGTAATAGATAATAATTATCTATTTGAAATTCCAAAATACGCTTTATGTCGAAAATTAGTAGATAATTACTAGTTGATAGAAAAACCATAGACAACGTACATAATTATCGCATGTAGCAACATCTACTGAAATGAAAACTGGGTCCCTGGTCTGCCTAGCCCTACCTTCCTCTTTCTCGTATCCTTCCGCTCCCCACTACCTTCAGTCTTACAACATACAACCCCTATTGGGGATTCCATAGACTCACTGGCTCCAGATAATTCGGATTTTCGTGTGGCATACACAATTATAAAAAAGGCTGTTATTCGTAAAAAAAAATCGAACAGAAACATTTGTTTGAAAAAATTGAAAAAAAAAATCGTCTCCGTTGGTCCTTCCGTAACAAGCTTTGACTGATTTTTTCGCAGAATTTTCGAAACTGAGAGAAATTTTTACGACTCCATAAATCACCTTGCCTAAGGTCTATTATTTTTCCGTTCGAGAGCGGGGGTGATATACGACCCCACGGACAATTGGGACCGAGGATTTTGGCTATTCTTTGGGCCGGGACTGTGCACCGAGCAGTGTGCGGGTGATTAGTTGGGTGACTGTACTTCTGAAGCCTCGTAAATATCAAGACAATCAGATTCCGGCGAAAGTCTCCAAACTTGATTATCTCAAATACCAACTTTTTGTTCTTGAACCAAAAAGATAAATCATGAAGTTGTTTTACGTATCTACTTACGTAATTTATCATCACTATATTTTACTGTCGGGGTAGGCAGAGAAGCGTAACATCACTAATTGCTGTCTATGCACGCGAAGACGCAATCCTTTTTTCCCCAACATTCATCATTACCATTTATTTATTGTTTCTTTACACGGTAGGTATTATTGATTCTATACGACTCGTTTTTGAGTTCTACAGCTCGGTTGTGGAATGATTTGCCGGCCCCTGTGTTTCCTCCCTCCTACAACATGGGTCTCGAAGAGCTTTATTCATTTCTTAAATTTTTGCGAATTTGCTTTGTGGCCTCACTTTTAATTAAATTAAAACTAATAACTTTGTAAAACACCACTATTTAATCAAAATTATCAACATGTTTGGAAACCAAAATAATAATAATATTTGGACGATTTATACAGCGCCGTTTTTGTGAAAATTCACCTCAAGGGCGCTGAGGTTGCCAAAGGTTGGAGTATTAATTATAATTAGTATTAGTAATCATCTTATCCTGATTACCAATCTATAATATAATTAATGTCAATCTACACTTTTAATTTTAATTAAATGGAGCCGGGGTGAGGGATTGTCGGTTACTTGGCTAAGTGATCAGTGGTGACCTTTGAAGATGTTTTAAAAAATTTGGTTTTGAATAAAATTTAAAAAAAAAAATCAAATAAGATACAGGAGGCCAAAATTATCTACATTTACTCCAAATAATGTCAGGAATCACTTATTAAACTTCAAGTAGGTACGTCTCTTGACACCATGTTAAAAAAATGCGTAGATATATATTTATTTGCTTATGTCAAGATACTAGCTAGGTGTCTTCGATAATTTGCAATTTGCACAGACATATTTGGTGCCATAGAATGATTGTCTGCAAACAAAGAAATCTTTACTCACAACACAGTATCGAATGCTTCCCGGAGTCAACATAAATTTTCACAAGAATGTCAAGTAATTTGTCACTACATCCTTTGAAAATATAATTAATGCATTTTTTTGGAAACCTCCCGGATTACGATCGTAATATTCCAAAGAGACGGGATAAACCGCCATATTTCACCGCAGTTTCTTGCCCCTTGACTAAATCCTGGCTACCGGTAGTCCCAAGGAAAGTATCGAGTTACACCTGTGACCCGCGACCAGGCGACGTGTTTTGTGTGCTCCTCGATACTGAATAGGTATCAAGTTTATAAAACAACTCCTAACAACTTAATAAACATGTCAAATGGCCGGGTCTGGTGTTATATGATGTCAAATGGGCTGGTTGGGTGTTAGGTACATGATGCTAGGACATTATTGTTTGAGATTTGAATTATTTACCTTTTAAAAAACACATTAAGGCGATGCTGTAAAATTCGAAATCGGGCCGCTAACAATAACACTTTACATAGATGGCAATAAGGTTTTAATTCACAATTTGAGAGGCGGTTGTGGGTATAGCACCGCTCTGGGAACCATTTATCGGATAACGAACATCCCTGCCACCCCAAGTGGATCGCTACGTTTTGTGACACGTGATTTAGCAGGAGTTTCCAGGTTCATGAGGTGAGGTTTGTCCGGTAACGGGACGGTTTGAGAGAAACTGATTAAGGGAGACCTAAACTACCCCTCTCTATCAGCCGGACTCTTCCGACCCATTGCCTTACACACTGCAATGCGGGAGGGATAGATTCATACGTTTGTTACTCCTGGACATAATGACCCCCAAATTCCTAGCCACTCTTCATCTTTTTCCTTCTCAGAACTTCCTCTTCTTCCTTTCCCTAAAAAGACCATACATACAGCATCCCCAAAAATGACATAGACCCTGAGGGATTTTTTTCTTCTGTGTAAAGTTAACGTAAAAAAACAACAACAACAAAAAAATACAAAAGGTGACTTTTTTAATAAATAAGCGTCAACTTTTGTTGTTTGGTTTTCTTAGGTTATTGGCTATTTTTTTCCCAAAAATAACACCGGAAGTGGTCTTCTCCAGAATTCGACTCGAGTAGAATTCTGACAGAACGCGTTTTTTCAACTCCTCTTATTTGCTGTTATGTCAGGCACCTACGCATTTGGTCAAAACCTCCTAGATCACTGTGATCTAGGAGGTTTTGATTTGGTTTCGGTAACTTATTGGTTACGTTATTCTACAGTCATCGCTTGGACTATATGGATAATAGGTTTAATTATATAATGAAATCAATAAGTAGGTTGCTGTATCTTTTTGTATCGATATAAAAAGATAAATATTTTGCACAGCGCCCTTGAAGTGACTTTTATATAGGTACAAATAATTATCCAATTATTCTTATTATAATCGGCCATTGTTAAGCAGGCAGACAGGTAGGTGAGTACCTGTCGATATCATTACGAATGGTATAGTTTTTCTCCATTGCGCTTGGTTTGTATTGATTAAGAAAATTCACAGAGAAACATTACCAATAAAATTAATTAAAACTCGATCCATCAATCATTCTTATCCGGGACGCTTTGTACAGAATGGCTCAAAAACCACGGATTATTTTTAATTATTTATTTTAAAATAAAAAATGTTAAACTTTTTATAGAACGCAATTTGCGAGGCGGGAATGGGGACCGCTGTCGCGTTAACCATTTATTGGATAACCAATACCTCTGCCATAAGTCACCCCAAGTGGTTCGCTACGTTTGACTGGTGATTTAGCAGGGAGGGCCGGGTTCACGGGGTGAGGTTTCTCTAGGTCCTGGTGGCGTATGACATGAACTTCCTCGCCTTCTTTTTCTTAAAAAGACCCTACACTCATCATCCCAAAAGATGACATAGATCCTGAGGGAAAGCCCTCTTGAGTGGAGCTTTTGTAAAAAATATAATAACTATTAGTTTTTCAAAAGAAGCAAACACATTGTGACTTGACATTTTAAATAAATAAAAAGAAAATACTTTGCTTTAGGTCACTTTATTGATATTTTATAGTCTACCGTTTTCGGTACCTCCGTACCATCCTCAGGACTGTTATAAAAATACTAGATATAAAAATCAGTATTTTTATAACAGTCCTGAGGATGGTACGGAGGTACCGAAACCGGTAGACTATAAAATATCAATAAAGTGACCTAAAGCAAAGAATTTTCTTTTTATTTATATAACTATCAGTTATCGTAATTTTCCATTAATTTATTCACATAAGGTGACTTCATTTTAAAAAATACCAAAAATGAGAAAACCTACATGAAAATGGCTTAAAAAATTAATAATTCGAAAAAAAACTCGATTTAATTCGATTGACTTTAGCAAGTAGGTGCGACTCGATAAAATTTATTCAATGTATTAATTTTATTTCTTATTGAAGAAGATAATACCTACCAATAAATCTAAACTAATTATGAGACCAAACAAGACGCAGAAAAATACAAAGGTAACGGTCGCAACTGGGACTCGAATCAATCGATCCCAGGATCTCTAGTCTTACCGGGACACTGCACTAACCAACTTGGCCATTAACAATATTTTGTTAATACATATATTTTTTTCTGTGTCTTTCAAAAGTTAATCCAATAAAATTTTAATTATATTTATGTTTATATAAAGCTAGAATTTCAAGAATGCCAGGAGTTAAAGCAGGCATGAATGGCAAATTCAACAAAAGCTTTAATTGAATATATTTACATTTCTCCCACTTACATAATTTAATTGTGCATAGAGATTACGTATTACAGTTAGTTTCTGGTCACTCTGTACGTTCATACGTCAATGCTATCGAGAATGGAGTCGTGCTTCGATCAACAGTCGCCAGATGTCCGGTGGGTACCAAGAACCAATGTCTAGTTTTTTAATCCGGCAAGCCCAAATATTAATTGAGCGGGACTAAGCGAACAGTTTAAACACGAAACAACCCAAATTTAATTAACCGTGACTAAACGCTTTCTTCGGCGGCCATTTTACAACTATCGGCGGCCATGTTGCTTCCGTCCGAACGGCGCGAGGAAAATACCATTCGAATGTCTTTTTGAATTACATAATATATAGTCTACGGTAAAATAACTTTGTATTTGAATAAAGAGTTAACAAAAGTTTAGTTAAGTAGTGGCTATGTAAAATATAATCCATTTTTCATAAACCATTTTTTTGACATTCGATTATGATAAAAGAGAAGGGGGCCTTTTTGGCCCGGAGCTCTGTATGCCAGTATATCAAAAGTTAAAAGGACAATGAACAATGTTTAAAGTTATTCATATTTGGATGTGATTTGAGATTATTACTACCAAATGTATTATCATGATTTATTTTAGGGGTTTTATGACGTGTTGCGCTTCCTCCATCTTTAGCCAACGTTTTGGACAGTATTGTTGTGTCCATCATCATAACACGGTATCGCATATATATACATAAGCATACACTTCTTCGATTACACATCTGACCTGATGATGGACACTCTGATATTGTCCGAAAGGTTGCCTAAAAAAGGAGATAGCGCAACATGGTATAACAACCGTAAAAAATCACTATTATTCATATTTGTACACGAAACAGTTGTAATTGCGAATTCAATTTGGGAGGGGGGTATGGGTATCGCCGCCCCGGGAACCATTTATTGGATTACGAACACCTTTGCCATAGGTCACCCCAAGTGATTCGCTACGTTTGGTGACTTAGCAGGGGTGCCCGGGTTCATGGGGTGAAGTTGGTCCGGAACTTCGTGGCGGATGCGTCTGCCCACCAATTGCGTGGCAGGCCAGATCGGGAGAGACTGGTTGAGGGAGACCCTTTGAGCTCTCCAGCAGGACTTTCTTGGAACCTCACCTTGCATCACAGTGGGAGGGATAGATTGAACACACTGACCCCCAGATTCCTACCCAATCCACATACCTTTTTCCTTCCTAGAGCTTCCTCTCTTTCCTTAACTAGAAAGAACCTTTAAACAGGATCCCCAAAGATGACATAGGCCCTGAGGGGAATTATTTTCTTCAAGGCTTCCATAGGCCCTGAGGGGAATTATTTTCTTCAAGGCTTCCTGATGTGTGGGATTTGAAATACAGGTAATGATATTTGGCCCCATAATACTATTTATAAATTTGTTTCATCCACATTCATGAGTCATGTGCACTCACTATTGTTGTTAATATTGTTCTTTAGGAATTGCTTTGTATATACTGTATATTCTTTGTTTCACATTATTTAATCAATTTTGTAAGGACTCGTAAATAACACTATATAATTAATTTTAAGCTTATTACAATTAAGCGCATTTGAAGTGAAATATCACAAAACTGCGCTATATAAATACTATGTTATTATTATTATTATGAGTCGTCACTGGTGCATTTAAACGTGATCGTATCGTCCAATCTGGCTGACTCGATGGCCAGAGGCAAAAAAAACAACTCTAATGTAACGAGTAACAATACTTAATTAAAACATTAGTACCTAATGTTGCATGCTCGAATGGGAGATATAATTAAATGAATAGCAGACAGGTAGACAGTAGATAGGTAGGTACTAGGTACCTGCCTGATAGACGTAAAAGTGATTTGTCATCATTCTCAAAATAATAACTTGCGGATAACGAAATCGTACAACATATATAATGACGCGGAAAAATGGGATATGTCAGGGGTAAACAATCTTTTGGATTAGATTCATAGATGTGTTCATAGTTTTGGTTTTTGTTGATAACCTACTCAACCTAAACTGAGCGAGTTCTCAAGGCTAAGCGTTCAAAAATAAGAAGAAGTTGGTTTGAAAGGTAGATATATAAATACGAATGTTAGAGAGAGCGCGTCAATATAAAAAAACGATAATAACACGACTCGTTTAAAATAGAGCAAAAATCCCTCGACAAATGCCTACGTTGCATTTAAACATACACTGCATTTTGGAATTGCATCAGAAACTTGCTAAAATATAAAGCGCCCTTCAGGTAATTTTTCCGATTATTAAGTAAATAATTAATTTAATTTTAACATCGCCGAATAAATTATCCAATTATTAATGAATTAATGAATTAATTTATTAAATTGTGACTAGCTAAAGTCCACGACGCACACGACGCGCGACGTAACCCGGGCTTTTCGCAGAGTTTTTTTAATATTAGATGTAGGGAGTAGGTATATTTTCTTCGTATTTTCGCCAAGTGTGCAAAATTTCATCAACAAGTATCAACTTTTTTTTTTAAACGGGTGAGTCAAAGGTGTAGATATTGACCTTCCTCTTGTTTTGAAGGTCAAGTGTGCAAAATTTCATCAATCTCGGAATAAAACTGCAGATTGTCGTACACACATGCTAACAACAAACGTAAGTGCTGCCATCTCTGAATTTTCCTTGCAAACGATTATCCAATCATTCGAATTTCTCAGGGTTGCTCAAACAAATCATTTAAGTGCCCATAAAAGCCATAAAGCCCGGTGCCTGATCGCTGCCACACAGACTCAAAATTGAATTTGAACGCAAATAAAGTCGAATGGTTCGAGAACAAGGACCCTTTGTGCCTCACGTTGGCTGCTCTGGGCTCTGATGGTGTTTTTTCTCGTGGGCGGGCGGTCACAATGGACCCGCTTTTGTTATAATACATCTTGGCCACTTTTTCCATGGAAATCTGACGAATTTATGTATGGGAAACTATTATTGCCATATCCCAAAATGAGTGATGGATGTTTTAAATTTTTAAACACTCAATTTTGAAAATTGGCAGTTATATTGACATGTTGTGCTTTGGTGACTTTGGTTGTTGTTCCTTCCAGAATGCGATTTTTGTACGCAGCATCGCGTTCATTGGTCAAATCATTGCACAAATAGTTTTGTATTAGTGGTCGATGAACCGGTGGATGCAATTTTTAGCCATAAGTTGTTATAGTGGGTTTGTCTAGTTTCTAGTTTGTAGTTAGAAGTAAGATTGTAGAAATGTTTTATAAATTAGTATAAAAACCCTCGAGGTGATTTTTCACAAAAAGTGCTTTAAAAATCATCAAAAGTATTATTATTGGGACAAGTTGTTTCAAAAATTTTTAACAATTCATCAAATATTTCAAAAAGTTAATTTTATCGTTTTGTATAAGTTCAATTCAAATTCTGTTATTATATCATTGTTGGCTAGTTGCTTTATAAAACTGAAATAATCACAGAACTTGAATACAACCCATCCTAACTATTCCAGACAATTTAGTCAGAAGATATTTTTCATACACAACGCCATCTACTGACAACGCCATTACCCAACCTTTATAACCAACGCCATCTGTTAATTTGAATAAATATCAAATCCACATCGCCCACATGCCAGCCCGCTGCCCGCTGCCCGCTTTGTCAGCCTGCTCCCTTTATCTATATAAATATCGACCAATTTAGACAAAACCTTGGCAAATTATTTACCTAAAAATCTTCCTCTTGAATCATTATATCTATTGGTGAAAATCGCATGAAAATCCGTTTCGCAGTTTAAAATATCTAAGCGCATAGACAGCGGGAGCGACTTCATTTTATACTATGTAAAGATATGGCTTCTGAAATATGTAAATAATTAAAACATTTATGAAATCAGGACAAACTGTGATAAATGTATAAACAATTTGGTCAACTTATTACCAAACATCATAAACAACAATACGCTTTCCTCTATAATACTCGTAGTTCAAGGCTTGTCTATGAACAAGGAACGCGGAACACAGAACTTCCAAACTTTAAAAATGTGTTTTACAACCTATTGTCACCAAATTGCTATTGCTAAATTTTTATTGCATGTTGTAACTTATCTTGCTTTGTCTATGCCACCAAAATTGTAAAAATGGTACCTACCTACAAGAGACAAAATTAAAGTAGACCTGAAGTTGAAAACGCAAGTAGAAACGCAATGATGTGAGTATAGTTATTATTATTTATGGAATATTATATCATAAAACTTGTTAAAAACAATTTATTGCTTAAACGTGGGTTACGTCAAGACAAATTATTGCAAAAAATGTTGATATTTTAGGGTAGGTTGGTACCTAGGAGCTACCTACTATATTATTTATCTATGTATATTATGGTTTGAAATTCAAACTTTGAACTGATTTTTTCAATGACAAAAAATACTTATTTTGGTATTGTGAATGTGGTGGGTTGATTGTGAAAGCTCTCAAAAATTCTCCACAAACAAAAGAACCTATGTTGATTTATTGTAACAGGAATAGCACTTTTGTGATTTATTGTCTTTGTTTAGCATTATGTTCTTCCCAATAAATAACAAATCTGAACTATTTTTATGGTGAATTCAAGTTCTAAAGTAGTTTTTCCTACTAATTTTTTTTAGAAACTTTTGATGTTATCTGTGTGCATTCGGATAATTTGTAGAGTGCCTTTTTTGTGAAAAATCACCTCAAGGGCGCTGTACAATTTATTAAGACTTCTTTGGCTTTATTTAGATAATTTTGTTAGAAACGTATCAATTATTTTATTTAAAAATATATAGGTATTTCAACTTTCAAATTAAATTACTTAAAAATGGAAATGAGTAAAATCTAATAGGAATGTTTATAAGGAAAAATGTAAAAGGACTATAATAAGTTACTGTAAAGGCCTTAGGGGATATTTCTGCATTCTTTTGATAGCTTAAACGTAAATAAACGTAGGTATATTAATAATAATATTTCTGGAAATATCCGAAAACCTAAAACTGTTTTTGAAAGGTGATAAAATTAGCTTTCAAATTTTATAAATCAAAAATAGGTAGGTATATATAATTTTCGAAATTAAAAAATAAAATAAATCGAAAATAGGTAAGTTACATAAGATTTTAAAAATATAAAAATTTTGCATGCAAGCATAAAAAGGTTTTAAAAATGGGTCACCTTACATTTTTTCTAACTAAAATTACTGACAACGGAAGAAAATAAAAACAAATGCATATTTTATTAGACGAATGCATTGTAAACGTCATAATTGTCACCTCACTTGTTTGTCGTTCCATGAAAAAATAATTAATTAATATAAAAAATCTTTGGTTTTGTAAAGCTATCTTTTAGATTTGAAAATAAATGGTGGTATTTTCTCTTTCTAACACCGTTTATATCATATTCCTCACTATAATAGAGACACAACGATTTCTATAAGACCTATATGAGCCGTATCCTGAGGGGTTAGGTAGGTATGAAAACCTACTTATAGCAATTTAATGTTTATTTATTTTGTAAGAAAAAAGGTGGGTAGGTACCTAAACCATCACAATCTTATTTAATTATTAGATATATTTATCAGTTTTAAACAAAGGTGTTAATGCGTTTATAATGGCGAGACTTGGGGCCCTTTTAGGGTCTGATTAGGGCCCCGCCCCTCGGGGGCCTGAGCAAATAGGCCCGCCCTTCCCGAACAGCACGGGAGCCAAATTAGGGCCCTACCCAGCCTCGGGGCACCATAAACCCAAGTGCCTACTGCCCAGTGCCCAGTGTGCCCACCCTACTACCGAATGGGCGTTTAATGATAAATAAATAAATATTCATTTATTGTAATTTATTGGTTTCGGTTGTTTATGGCCTGTGCGTAGATCATTGTTTTAAATTGTGATTTATTGCTTAATTATTAATTTTTTCACGTATTTCAGGTAGGGTATATTAATGTTAATAATACATAGATTTTTGTAGTTTTAGCTCCACACGGAAGATCTTGAGGACAATAATTTACCTTAGACCCAACCTATGTCATTTTTGGGGATGCTGTGTGGAGAGCCTTTTTAAAGTACAGGGAAGGAAAAGGGTATGAGGGATGAGTAGGAATCTGTTGGTCGGTGTGTCCAGGCGACGCGCGACGTTCCGAGAGAGTTCTCTTGGAGAGTTCAAAAGGTCTCCCTCATTCAGACTCTCCCACTTCGGCCCGCCACGCAGTTGGTTGGTTGCATCTGCCGCCAACACTCCTCGTAAATAACCTCTCCCCGGGAACCCCTGCTAAGTCACCAAACTTAGCGAACCACTTGGAGTGACCTATGAAAGAGGTTTTGATTATCCAATAAATGGTTCCCTGTGCGGCGGTGCCAAAATTGATAAATTGAGGTACCTAGTTATGTTGTAAGGCAGTAGGGATGGGAGAAGATATGGAAGAGGAAACTTTTGAAGTAAGTATACTCAGATCCAATTACTTAGCACGATTAAAGCCATTTCAAACAACGTGTGATTCTGAACGGTATTTCGGGGCAATACTAAAGCCCCGTTCTGATTGGGCAAGTAATTAAGTCGAGTAATGAGTAACTCGCCACTTGACTCACCAAAATGCTCCTACTTACTACTAAATGTATGGTGTTCGGAAGCGTTTAGTTACTAAAATAGGTACTCGCTACTCGACTAAAATACTTGCTTAATCAGAACGGGGCATAAGGCTCAGTTTTTTCGCAGAAATTCAAATATAACATTGTCATCAAATGGCCATTCATCACTATTTTGTTTTTTTTTTTATTTTTTATTTTAGAGGTCCCCTTTAAACGTTGATTACCTATAGATGCGTTTCAGCTTTCTATCAAATTGTAATAAGATGATAAAGTTTATTTTCTGCTGATCACTATTTGTTTAAAAGCTGAAACGAACCTAGAATCAGCGTTTAACGGGGACCTTTCAACTGTCAAAAAACAATATGGCGCTGAATGGCCGTTTGATTACGTTGTTACACTTGAATTTCTGTGAAACAACTAGACCTAAGAGTTATCTGCACAATTCTTCATCTTATAATAATAATATTTGGATGACTTGTATAGCGCCGTTTTTGTGAAAAATCACCTCAAGGGCGCTGTAATGTTATGGAGTAGAAATCCATACAATAATAATATTTGGATGATTTGCTGTACAAATTTGTAATATATTTCTAGTCTTACTTCTAACTACAACTTACAACAACTTTTGGCTAATAGATTGCATCCACCGGTCCATCGATCACTAATACAAATCTATATATATGTACAATGCATTTGACCAATGAACATTATCCTACCTATTACCTATACGATATATTACCTTTTTTTTCGTCTTAAACATTATTATCAACATCGAAGTTAAAAAATTGTCAAAATATAATAACGTTAAATTGTATTTGTGGAATTTCAAAAACGAAAAGAAAAGGATAAAAAAGGAGAAACAAAACCCCAGTGCATTGTTGTTATAATGGGTAACCTATAAAGAAATAAACATAAATTCAAGTAGTTTTTTACGAGCGGTCTTTTATAAATATAGGAACCCCAACATGATGAAAGAAATACAAATAACGTAAATCGAAATCGGAATCCCCGCCTCTTATTGGGAGGGATTTAAAAATACTTGAGAAGATGCTTTTGGAAAGGTTGGAAAAGGTATTTGAGATTTTTTTTTAATAACTAAGAAAGTCCATGTTCAGTGTAGTTTATACCTACCTAATGGTGTAGTTTATACCTACGAATTTTATACAGCACGATAATAATTACTTTTATTACCTCCTGTGATTGAGAGTCTAATATCGAAATCCCTGGATGGCGAGGTAAGTATTTCGGAAACTGCCGTCTAGCATAAACGATATACTTTCTTAATCTTACTCATTAAGCTTACATCGGTATGCGGATCTCCGCGTTTCTCACATGATCATTCATGGTTTAACCACACATACGCCTCAGGGATCTCATTCTACAGCATTCAGTTAACTTTCATCCTTTCTCTGCCAGTTCCATACATCTGTACAAAAACACATTACATTTGTACAAAAAGTTAACAAACCGAAAATAATATAAATGGTAGTTAAAGGTAGTTTAAAGAATACAATTTTATAGTTATATAGTTGTGGATTCTTACAGACCGCCTCACTGGGCTAGCCTGTATTGATACACAAAGTCTGTATGCGGACGCCATAAGGTTTAATTTTCAATTCGAAATGCATTGAACGCCGCCCATTTGTATTCATTGCAACACGAAAATGCAATGTTTCGTTTAATTAAGTGAAATTTTGGCTGAAATATTAAAATGCTTTCTGAGAATTTTCTAAAGAACTTAATTTGTCATATTTTGCAATAAAACTTAAAACTGAAAAGTGGTTAATTAGTTGAATATTTTACACTTGAGAGTATTTTGAGCAAATTTCAAGTATTTATAGCAAAAATAGTTTTTCTAAATCTCGAAAAATGGCGATTTTATGAGCTTTCACAGTGAACTAGGTTAAAACGTATGCATCGGTGTCTCGTGAAGTCACACGATTCAGTTCATTTCGTAATTCACGTTGCAGTACCGCCGCATAGAGTGATGTCACACGCTATTCAGCAGGACCTAAATATTAACAATATCTTCGATACCTACTACTGTCCTTAGCATGCTCTAATTTTTTGATACATTGATGAAATTTCACTGTACGAGACAACCTCATTGCGTTAAGTGATTACTTAACTAATTTAGAAAAAAGTATTTTTAATTTAATAAATTATTTAAAAAAAATGATATTTTAAACCATCTGCTGCATCCAATACAGTTGTACGATCCAAGGAACCCTTGCTTGTAAAATAACAACTTGACAGATTAAAAAATCGACTGAATAAAAAAACTGGCCGCCTAACAAATGAACGTACACTAAAAATGAACAAAAAACGATCGAAGCATATTCGAACATGCACGTTATGATAAATGCACTTGTGTGTCATAATCGAACACGCTGGGAAATATTACTACAAAACTGTAGAGGATACAGATTGATGAGGTAAGTGTGAGAATATTATGTAGGTACGTTGCTAAAATAGATGGTTGCTTTTGGCGATATGTTTTTCACTTGAATTAGATGTCTTTGAATTCTTGTGCAAGTTTTTTCAATAATTAATGACAATTACATTGAGTCAGTATTTTTCTCATTAAATTGTGAGCATTTTGGTACATTTTGCGCGTTTGACAGTTTCTCCCAGAAGTCTAATCTCTTTCACAGCCCGTGACACGATTTAACAAATTTCTTGTAAAGTTTTATCTAAAAGAGAATTAATATTTTGAATTTTGTCTGGTTTTAAAGTATCTTGAAGTTGAAAATGTGGCTCAATAACTCAATAGAGAATAGCCGTGAATTATTTGTTTTATTTTCATTTTGATTTTGATTTATTTGGGAAACCAAAAGTGCGATTTACACATTTTTTTTAAATTTCGTGTTTAGATACTTATGTTATACAAAAAAAAGATTAAACAAAACCGTTTTTATTGGTAGTGGAATTGAGAGATTTGTAATTTTTTTAAATGATTTGTAAAGTAAACATAAAGTTAAATTAAATTTAACAAAAAATAATGAAATTTGAAAGGGAATTAACAAAATAATCAAAGATGAACAAAATAAAGAAAAACAACACAATGAAAATAAGAAAAATAACTTTGAAGTACATACTTACACAGCAGGGGTAGAGAATTCGTATTTTTTTTAAGGAATGCTTTTAGTAAATCCAAAAATTGAGGTCAAGTGGAAAATATCAGCGTCTGAGAAGATGTTGTGCACGTCCAAAAAATGAATGTTGTGTGTAATTAGTTTATTGAGTGTGGAATAGTCGGTATGAGCGTGTGTATTGTACTGCAGAGTGGAAATGAATGCTTTCTAGAAAGTAGTGATGGTCAACAGCGGTGTTAATGATTTCGAATAGAAGATTTTGGTCGGGTATATTTATTCTATCTTTTGGTGTTGATAATTTATTATGATGCCGTCTTAAGACTCCGCTTTTCCGTACCACATTACAATTAAAAATATATATTTTTTAAATACTTAAAATAAAACTAAACCATCATTTTTATTAATTCTTTCGACATTATCTTTCGGTTCTTTCATCCTCGATATTTGAAAATGAAAAGGATGCCTACGAGTTAGAATCAGTGTTGCCATGACAACCGTGTATAAAATATAAACAGCCAATTCGATGCGGGAGACAGCGATCATAAGAGCAGAAAACACAACGTAAATGCAAGCCAAATAAGTCCTTAAATTAAAGGAACTTAAAAGCAGTTTTCGCTTGCAATTCTGGAAAATTGTATTTTTAAAATTTGATGTATTAAAGAATAATATTTACGGCACTTCTAAATAGTACCTACATATTTTAACATGATTTTTATATATTTATATGGTTCTGTCAATTTAACCATGTTATTACATAAATATAAAACCTCTGCCATAGGTCACCCCGAGTGGATCGCTACATTTGGTGATTGAGCAGGTGCCCAGATTTAAGAGGGTGAGGTTTGTCTAGGTTTTTTCGGCAGATGTGCCTGCCCACCTACTGCGCGGCGGGCCGGATCGGGAGGGATTGGTTGAGGAAGACCTAACCCAGACCTATCAAGCCTCTCGATCCCTCGCCTAGCACCGTATTGGGAGGGATAGATTCATAATAGTTCGTCACTTCTGAACACATAGACCCCCAGATTCCTACTCACCCCTAATACCATTTTCCTTCCTAGAACTGCCTCTCTTTTATTTCCCTAAAAAGACCCTCCTCACAGTATCCCCAAAAATGGCATAGGCCTAAAATATTTTTTTCCTCAAGGCTTCGTGTGTGGAGCTAATTTAAAAAAAGTTTCGAACTGTAAGCCACCATTCAGAACCGGAAATGGCTTTAGCCGTGTTTTATGACCAAATTTGAATAGCCAGGAATTTCCTCTTATCCATCTCAATTCCTTTATTAATTAATTGGGAATACCATATTTTCAATGGCTTAAATAATATTTCAATGACTTGTATAGCGCCGTTTTTTGCGAAAAATCACCTCAAGGTCGAGTTCAAGATAGTGCCAATCGGTTGGGACTCTTATGATACTAAATTTAATACATTCAAAGATTTTACATTTTTATGTATTTTGTTTTATATGATGTAAAATCGCGGTAGGTACGATCGTTATTTAGAGATGTGATTTTTGAAACAAGGTATTTAATGACGTTAATATTAATTAAAGTTTTTCTATACCGGGTACCTATCACTTGAGGAATACTGGGTATTGTGTGGAATGGTGTGTGTACACGAATCAACATAAGGCATCTCCGTACATCATTTATTATATCTGAACTCTGAACAGCACTAAATCTAATGTTCCAAAACTTCTGCCCGTGAGATTATTTGAGAGGATACAAAATGATAATAGCTGTATTTATGAAATTAAACAAATGATAATTTTGAAACATTACTGAATCTCAGGGATTAATTTTGAAACATCACAGGATCTCGGGGAATAATTTTGAAACATCACTGAATCTCAGGGATTTATTTTGAAACATCACAGGATCTCGGGGATTAATTTTGAAACATCGCTGAATCTAAGGGATTAATTGTGAAACATCACTGAATCTCAGGTATTAATTTTGAAACATCACAGAAGCTCAGAGATTAATTAAGAAACATCACTGAATCTCAGAGATTAATTTTGAAATATCACTGAATTTCAGGGATTAATTTGGAAACATCATTGAAGCTCAGGAATTCATTTTGAAACATCACCGAATCTCAGGGATTAATTTTGAAACATCACTGAATCTCAGAGATTAATTTTAAGCCTCGGCAACCCGAATTTCTACCTTGATGTTTTTAAGCTCTTAAAAAATATATATGTTATTCTTGAAGATATCTACACATTCGTCGCGCCGAAACGCAAATAATATAAAATTCCCTCGATAGAAAAAAATTGTAAATTATGCTCCAAAAATTATTATAAACACGTTTTTTCAGTTATTTTACAAGTTATATGTATGAAAAAATTCACAGGTTTTCTATAAATGCTGTTTAAGACAACCGTTGCAAGATTTTTGCTCTATTTTAAATGAGTCGTGTTTTATTAAACATTTTCGCAATTTTCGCATTGATTTTGTCGCTGTAAATGTTAGCGCGTTCCTCTAACATTCTAAATTTCGTATTTCTCCATCTTCTTCTTTTCGAGCCCGGTTGTGGAGCCTTAAATCATCACTGAATCTCGGAGAATAATTTTGAAACATCACTGAATCTCAAGGTATGAATTTAGAAATATCACTGAATCTCAAGGATTAATTATGAAACATCACAGGATCTTATAGAAATATCACTGAATCTCAGGAATTAATTTTGAAATATCACTGAATCTCAGGGATTAATTATGAAACATCACAGGATCTTATGGATTCATTTTGAAACATCACAGGTTTTTGTGGATTTGAAACATCATAGGATCTCGGGGATTAATTTTAAAACGTCACACGATCTCGGGGATTAATTAAAACATCACACGATCTCGGGGATTAATTTTGAAATCGTTTTGTAAATTTAAAAAGTTTTGGAAATTCAATAAAACATATTTCGTTTGGCATATTATCTATATAATCTAGATTAGTACCTACATTTTGTGAGCAGAATTATTTAATTATATAATCGCCGCAGTTTGACAATCGCAGTTGGGGGGCGACACCGTGGCGCGGGAATATTTCAAATTAGGAACATCATTTAAACATGGAACGTGATATTCGAATTAGGAACGATTTGAATATTTTTGAATTTACGGCCGTATTCTTTGGTCGTGTCAACCGGCGAGTTGTTAGCGTTAAATAAATAAATAATTACCAATTGAAGAATTATTATTTTTAGGAGATCTTTGATTGGGCCTTTTTTATATTATTTGTCGTAAATATGTCCGATTTTAAGATCAATGATAGTAAATTTTCCCACGAAATTAAATAATATTACATTTTTCCCCATTATTCTTTGCGTTAATTTTTATTTTATTTAAATCTTTTTTTATGAATTTTGATGACATAATGAACATTTTTAAGAAGATTTTTTTTATTGCTGTCTTATCACTACTATGCTATTTCTCAAATGAAATCCACACATATCTGTCTTGGCACTAATTCTTCGCTTCGTCCACTTTCATGCTCACAATTCGGGAGGCGGGTTTGGGTACCACTACCCCGGAACCATTTATTGGAGAACCAACACCTCTGCCGTAGGTCAGCCCAAGTGGTTCGCTAAGTTTGGTGACTTAGCAAGGGTGCCCAGGTTCATGGGGTGAGATTTGTCCGGGTCTTGGTGGCAAGCCGATCGGGAGAAAATGGTTAACGGAGTCCCTTTGATTTCTCCAGTCGTACTCTCCCGAAACATCACCTTGCACCGCAGTGGGAGCACACACTGACCCCCAGATTACTTCCCACCCGTCATACCATTTTTCTTCCCAGAACTTCATCTCCTCCCTTTCCTTAAAAAATCCTCCACACCCATTCCCCTAAGATGACATAGGCTCTGTAGGGAATTATTTTCCTCTGCACCTCCTGTGTGGAGCTCATATAAAAAAATACATTATTGAGTTTACTTCTGACACACTTACACGCCCAGAACACACTTCTAAATGTTTTTGTATTCAGTGGTTACAATAATGTTTTCGTCTCTATGTAGGGATGTACTTGTCTTATTAATTGATATAACGTTTAAAAAATCATTAAAAGTTATCCTTCAATACAAAGTCATTGAATTTTTAACGTAAATTCCTTTAGAGAATGTCCGATTATAATTCCTTTAGAGGATGTCCCATTAATTTGAGAATCCAGATTTATCTTAATGGTTTGATTGGAGTATGTATTTATGGTGAAGCCGACCAGACCGAAATGATGTCATTAACTGATCTAACACGATAAATAAGTAGAAGACACGAGAAAAAAAAAACAATCACAAAAACAAAACCCGAAAGAACCGAAATCAAAAAGGTATGGCATTTGGTTGGCACGTTCCGAGAAATAAAGAAACGTTCAGATTACACGATATTTTCTCATTTATTTGTAGATTTCTAGGACTTCCAAAGATATTGATTGTCTTTGATGATCCGACAGCTGGCCTCCCGAAGTAATAATTATTATAAAATTATATTTTTTCGTACATTATTTAACAATTTCAAACCTAAAATCGACAAAAAATTTACCTTTGTGACGTTTCTAACAAAAAATCAGAAACTCTTCTGAGCCTTTGTAGATCTACGAAAAGCATACGACTGTGTTGAGAGGAATAAGCTATGGAAGGTGTTGTCCAAGTATGGAGTGAATACGATAAAGTTGAAAGGGATATAAAACGAATTGTTAGTTGGTAGGAATATAATACGAATAAGTTGGTAGGAAAATCAAACGTATTTATTTAAAGTGTCGATTTTTTGTACTATATAGATTAGTAGTTTTTGATGCATGTGAATAAAAATATGTTTTATACTTTTGTTATTCGGCGGTACATCCTCTCTACACACCGCTCCGGGGACACTTAGTTATTTTATTTTGTGAAAGTAGGTTTTCCGTATTTTATCTATACCGACTGCATATTATATTTAAGTATGCTGGGGGATCAACTGCCGGTGGATCACTGTCATGGAATCGGTAGGTAGATACCTACGCTGATGTATCGCAGTGAGGCAAGGAACTGGCAGAGGGAGGACTTATGTAGACTGAATGCTGCAGGAATGAGATCCCTGATGTGTGGTAAAATCATGTATGATCATGAGAGAAATGTGGAGATTCTCAAATAATGCAAGGCTTGATGTAAGCGTAATGAGTAAAATTAAGAAAGTGATGCTTAAATGGTTTAGGCACAAAGAGCCAATGAACAAATAATGGAAGTTAAGCAACATATTATATTACTAGCAGACCCGGCCACGCGTTGCTGTGGCTAATGAAACCTTTATAACCAACGCCATCTGTTAAATCAAATCCACACCATTTGTCAGCCCGCTGCCGCTTGACCAGATATATTATGTATTTCAACCAATTTATACAAAACCTTGACAAATTATATACCTTAAAACATTCCTCATGAATCACTGTCTATTGTTGAAAACCGCATGAAAATCCTTTGCGTAGTTTAAAAGATCTAAGCGCACATACAGCGTGAGCGACTTCATTGCATACTTAGTAAAGATAAATATGACGGGAATGTGAATATGATGGTATGAAGAAGTCGTGTGTACCTTAGGTAAATTATATAATTTAAGTGTCATTTTCAAAATTGGAACGGTTGATGCGATAAAGTACCTACCTATAAAATAATATTTTAAGGGAAAAACTTTTTCAATAGCCATTTTTAAAATTGGAACTGATTTGTCTAAAATTTAGACTACCCGTGATTTTCACGGGTCTGTGTTTAAATTATCAATTTATTTAAAATAAAACTTTGTAAACATCACTTTTGTTTAAAAAGTTATTGTTTTATTTTAAATTATAATAAGACAACACAAAGCATCTGCTTCATATGAACAAAAAAAATTATTGCTCGAAAAGTAACAATTTTTCAGGTTTTTAAGAAATTCCTTGACAAAAGGATGCGTGTGAACACGCCTTTATCCAATGCCTTAAAATAATACAGGAATTTCAAAAATGTTGAAAAAAATGCGACGACCGTTTTGCTCTGAGAAAAAAGTAGAAATTATAATATAATATATGGGTTGGTCATGTCTCCTCGAGACGGGGCCAGGGCTTTATTTCATATCCGAAACAACGGCGGGCAGGGGTACTAAAACATTGGCATTCGACCAGGTATTAAACCTTTTATAAATAAAGCAATACTTTTCTACAAACACACAGTTTCTTTTTATTTAGCAGGATTAGACAATAATACCTAAGTAGAATAAGAATAGCCACTTGCATCACAATTTTTTAAATTTTTTCCGGCTTAGGCAAATATTCTAAGACATTCCGTTTTTTTTTTTTTAATCGTATTTTTGAAACCCTGACGATTTTTTGAAAATTTCAATCCAAAAAATTAGACCGTTTTTTATAAACCGGAAAGACGGGACATAATTTTATGGGTGCGAAAAAACAATAATTACATAGCCGAAAATCATTTAAAAAAAAGAACGTTTTCCACACGAATAGCAATAAATTGTAAAGGGTACTCTTCGTAACAGCTGTAAAAATACGCCATCTTTAACAAAAAATCAAACCAAACGATAAGTTCGCATAGAACAAACAATAAATCTTATGGACGTAAAACGCAAATTCAAAAATTCGCCGGAAATCAAAGTGTTGCCATATAAAAAAAACTTATCAGGTTGGAATTTTACTAAATTAAGGGAACATAATCAGAGACGGGACATTTTCATGTAGTGACGTCACGAGCTCAAATAATGGATTTATTTATTTAAAAATAAAAAAAACTATAAATTTCTAAAAAAAATTTTACTAACATTTTCGTAATCTTAGTAAAAAAATCTATCCACACGATTTTTTCCAAGTCGTTATGAAATCCATGCAAGTGGCCTATTGTCTTTTTAACATTAACTCCACGCTACTGAGGAAAATAATTTCTCCCAGGGCCTGTCATCTTTGAGGATGCCACGTGAAGGGTATTTTTGAGAAGAGGGAGGAGTGAACATGGGTCTTGAAGAGACATATGTTGTTGGAGTGGAGGGAACACATAGGCTGGCTAATCATTCCACAGCTCTAAGAATATGAAATATAAACGACCCGTTCTCATGTGACAAATGTCAACATATATGTATTTCCCGCCTATGCACCTGTGCCGAAGGGATCAATGACGCTAGTTCCTCGGAGCATCTTCAATAAATTGAAATATCCGTAGAACAAGTACAGCATTCCATAGCTGATTCCTGTGCTCTTAATTAATTTACGGACAGCCCGATTCTGCACAGAGTCAAAGTTTTTAATAATATAAAAATTAAGGAAAGTATGAATTAATTATAAAGTGTTGCCCATTCCTGAAATACATTAGGTATGTTCAGTAATTTATAATGCAGGTACATTCAACATGTAACCCAGGTGCCGTGCGTTCAATCCTTTGCTAGCAGCCGTCAATGCACAAGCAACATTTTCCGCTTATAATGATGGAAATAGGGGGAATAAAATATTGTCAAGTTATATGTTACCCATGAATATAAAACTTTCTAAAAGCATTCTTTAAAAAAAATTAGTTTAGGTTTAAAGAAAATTGGTTGTTAATAATGTTTTTTTTTATAATTTCATATGGGGCTGTAAAATTCAGAGTCCAATTTTATTGAGACCAGAAGAATAATAAAAACAAACTTAAACAATAAAAAAAACGTTAAATTTGACCTCTTAAAACGTTGCTTAAAATGGCCTTAGTCGTATTTGGTGACCAGATCTGATTCGCCAGGTATTTCCCCACCACCCACTTCCCCATCTCATTCCCCCCTTCACTAATAATAATAATATTTGGACGATTTATATAGCGCCGTTTTTGTGAAAAATCACCTCAAGGGCGCTGTACAAACTTACCATACATGCCTAAAATCTAGAAAGACTACATGCTAGACAAACAATTAAAAACAACTTATGGCTAAAAATTGCATACACCGGTTCATCGATCACCGATACGAAAATATATGTACAATATTTTGACCAATGAACGCGATGCTGCCTAAAAATGAATTAATACAGGCCCATACTTACCTGGGAGGTCGCTTGAAATTAACCTTCAACCTCACAACATACTCCAAATGAGGATGCCATAGTCTCACTAGCCCCAGACGGGAGCAGTTGGCACTTAAAACAACTTCAATGCATACACAAACGTCTTATAGGAAGACAGAGATACACTCTGTTGTATGCTCAAATTAATAAATTTGTATTATATTCATATAAGCATGTGTAGGGCGAATAAACACGAAAACCATCCCATAAAGATTCCTCGCTCATTTTTTGTTTGGTTTTTGTTTTAATTAATTCTAATCTTTCGTTGTAATCCAATCATGGCGCCATTACAAACATAAAATTTAATCTAGGCGCCATCATCATTTACAATATTACAGCCTTATCACTACGGTGTAACTTGTAACCTATCATTCTTTTTCATAAATCACGCACACAACAAAAAATAAGTTACAACGGAGTTCTGAGCGGCAGGAAAATAGGCAGGTATGCTCTTTTTTTACATAAGTTCCCCTCAAAAATTATTCACCTCAGGGCCAATGTCATCTTTGGGGAGGCTGTGTGGAGGTTATTTTCAGGAAAGGAATGAGAGGAAGTTCCGGGAAGGGAAAAGGTGTAAGGGGAGGGTAGGAATCTGGGGGTCAGTGTGTCCAGGAGAGACGAATGAATCTATCCCTCCCACTGCAGTGCAAGAAGAAGTTACGATAGAGTCCTGAGTTCTGATGAAGAGGTTAAAGGGTATTTTTTTACCAGTCTCTCCCGATCCGGCCTGCCACGCCAGGTGGACAGACGCATCCAACTTCAAGATCCGGACAAACCTCACCCCATGAACCCGGGCATCCCCGCTAAGTCACAAGACGTAGCGTAGCACTTTGGGTGATTTTGGAAGAGGTGTTGGTTATTCAATAAATGGGCCCCATACCCGCTTACCAAATTTCAAAGATGATATGTCTTGATCAACATTTTGGTCATGCAAAATGGCGCTGATCGTTTATTTGACAGTCATCGATAATTGTCATGGAATTTGTAGTGTATGTGAATATGTAAATATGTAGTTTCAATGTCTCTCAACAGATGTCGTTAGTTTAGGTAATTATATGTAGTTTTAATGTGTCTCAAGAGAGTTCATTAAGTTGTACTATATGAGAGAAACAACTGTCGAAAGGTTACGACCGATTACTTTAACAGGTGGGCATTTTCCCTGCTCCAGATTACCACAGAGCATCCTTTAGAACGGACGTTTAGTCTAGTTAAATATTCATTATAAATAAGACGATAATAAACACGACTCGTAATCTAGACGAACAGAAGTATTATTAAAACTCTCGATCATCGGATCACAATAGAGACACCGCATTTTCTGTCCGCCTGTAAAGTTAACCGTGTCAAACTGTATTGGGTATCCGGTCACAATACCTGAGTTATAAAAAGCTGAATAATTCACGGGAATAGAGAAATAAAGTATGTAAGTCTGTTGGTTGGGCTATAAGGCCATAAGCTATAAATATCGCCATGGATATGTGGTTGACTTTAATGCGCGCGCCAAGCATTCCCGAGCATTCCAGACGCGCACACACAAAACTTTGCAACTGCTTTTTTGAAAATCGAATGTCAGCAAAATATTCATATTCATATTCGATTTTTGATTTGAAAGTATTTTTAATTTTTTTTCCATTTTGGAAAAAACTATTAAAAAAACTTATTTGGGGAGAAAATTGTTTTCTTTGGTCAAATCTCATTTTTGAAAATACTTTTTTTAATTTTAAAAACTAAATCTTAAGGAGCCTTGTCGATGCAATGGGTCCCCGACCCGAATAGGACAAGGGGAAGAAGATGTATGTATGTATGTATGTAAATCTTAACATGTAGGTAGGTACTAGTTGTGCTAACCGGTTTCGCCCTCATTTTTAATTGAACAATTTTTTCTGTCTCAACAATATTAAAACAAATTGAAACAGATATTAGGTAGGTACCTTTACATGACATGTATCTTTTTCTAATAAAATTTATATTTGGAAGCTGATAATAATTTAATAATTTCATAATTATGATGGAAATTATGTTGTAGGTCCATTAAAAATGCGTTTACCTAAAAATTCTTGTCTACAAAATATTGCAAATTTCATGACGCCATAGCTCAGATTCACACATATAGATAGAATGTTGACTGTAAGACAGTAGAACACTGCGTAGGAATCTTAACAAATTGCGAACCTAGGTTTGTACACTTTGTTACGAGGGTAAGTCAAAGATTAAATACAGCAAAGGTCCAAGGTGAGAGCCCTGCGGAATTCCCGAATAAAAGTAGAAAGGTCCGCGGAATATCATTCATCAACTACTAGCTTGGTATAACTGCTGTCACGTATACGAAATTTAGACTTTTCTTCTCCGCTAGCAGTTCGATTCAATCAGTTAGCCAGCAATCAAATTGTAAAAGCTGTATGTAGGTACACTGTACACATAATGACGACTTCTGTAGTCAAATGGTTAATGTATATCAATCCAACTCGGAATATTACTGGTTCGAATCCCGTCACATCACAAAAATCTTCATGTTGTATGTTTCACGTTTCCCCGAGATTAATCCATCTAATAAATTCGCGGGTCCCTTTCTTAATCTCGCCCGTACGCAGTAAATCAATCGTTTCAACAATGTTATTTTATTTGGATAAAATATTATTATAGATTTATTCTTCATATTTATTACCGCGACAGAAGACCAATAGGGCGTCCGTTCGGAGGTCAAATCGCAGCAGGGGGACGATAGTGTCGTAACTCGAGAAACGATTTATTTTAAAAACAATTAAATACACCTTTTTAACTATATGTATGTGTATCTACCTATTGTTACAGCAATATTTTCAAATGTCGACATTTGGTCTTTTATCTTTATTTTTAGATACTATTTTGTTTTATTCTTTATTAGAACCATTAAATTGCAAACGCAGTTTTAAAAAAATTATTAATTAATTAATTATTTAAATTTTATCTCCACACAGGAGGCTGTGAGGAAAAAATCCCTCAAGATCGATACAATCTTTGCGAATGCTGGGTGAAGGGTCTTTTCAGGGAAAGGAAGTCCTGGGAATGGGGTAGGTAAGAATCTGAGCGTCAATGCAGGAGTGATGAACGTATGATTCCATCCCTCCCACTACCGGGAGAGTCCGGTTGCAGAAGATAAAAGGTCTCCCTCAACAAGTCTCTCCCGATCCGGCCCACCACGCAGAAGGTGGGAAAATGGCCACCGCCAAGACCTAGACAACCTATGAACCGGGCACATGGTTCGAGATATTCACGGGGTGGGATATGGGTCTGTCCGGATCTTGGCGGCGAATGCGTCCGCCCGCCGACTGCGTAGCAGGCCAAATCGAGAGAGACTGGTGAGGGAGCAGGGAGGCAATCTGACATCTCCAGCCGGACTCTCTCGGAACATCGCCTTGCTCCGCAGTGAGAGGGATAGATTAATACTTCTGTCACTCCTGGATACACTGTCCCCCAGATTCTTACCCACTCCTCATACCTTTTTCTTTTCCTGAATTTTATCTAATTCCATCCCTCATAAGACTCTCCACAGAGCATTCCCAAAGATGACAGAGATGGAAATTATTTTCATTCATGACATCTTTGTTTGGGGATGCTGTGTGGAGGGTCTTTTTAGTGAAGGAAGGAGGGGAAGTTCAGGAAAAGAAAAAGGTATGAGGAGTGTGGAGGAGTCTGGGAGTCAGTGTGTCCAATGTAAAAAAAACATTAATAAATATGTACATAAAATAGCAACTTTGACTTTTCACCATGAGACATAAAGCAAAAGAAGAAACGTTGATGTCGCTAGAAAAAAGATTCAAGACTAGATTTGGATAGCCAGCATGACACATAGCAAGTTGGTCAATATATAACCCAAATACCAAGACCTTCTATCTCCGGTCCACGATTATGCGAACATTAGGTAACTATAATAAAATAATAAATTTAAAAACAGTATTTTTCAAAGTTAAGCCATTTCGATTCGCCTTTGCGATATTTGAATCCTGTTCGAAATAAAGAAGGCCTATAAATAATGTCTCCTTCTCTTTCTCTTCTCCCCGGTCACTGCGAACCGATCTTCCGTCTCGCTCACTTTTCACGAAGGAGATCGGCCTGGTCCGATAAGAGCCGATCTCAAGACAGATAAATGAAAGAGAGATACTATATAGACAACACAGTCAATCATTATTTGAATCTGTAGGAATAATATTTGGATATAATATTTAAGACATAGAAATAAAAATATTTTAATAATATCTTCTAGCTAAAACCTTTCACTCCATTGTAAATTACTAATTGTGGAAAAATGTACGCAAATAAAAACTTGTAGGCTTTTGTAAGGGTCATTTTATAAAGGAGATATTGAAAGAAGGGTATGTTACTCCATTAATGGAGGACTGAACGCCGTTGGCGCTAATAAAAAACAGTCAAAAGAAGCGAAGCTAACAGTCCACAATGGAGTGTTGGTATCTCCCCTGATGTATGGCAGTGAGGCATGGAACTGGCAGAGGAAGGATGAAAGTAGACTGAATGCTGTTGAAATTAGATTTCTGAGGCGTATGTGTTATTAAACCATGTATGATCGTGTGAGAAATGTGGAGATCCGCAAAGAATGCAAGGATGATGTAAGCATAAAGGATTAAGAAAGGGACCCTCAGATGGTTTGGGCGTGTAGAGCGAATGAACAAAGAAAGGAGTGTAAGAAGAATATATGACGCTAATGTGAAAGGTAGAAAAAGTATGGGACGTTCGAGGAAGACACGCCACGATAAAGTGAATCAGATACTTGTTTCGGGTGTCGGGCCATGTCAAGGAGTCAGAATAATAGAAAAATATGTATGAGACGATGTATGAATGTGAATGAGGCAAAGATGGGATCATCGTCCAAAATGAGTATCGTCCTGGTGTAAGACCACCATTCATAATCGTATTGTTGCTCGAAATGGCTTTAGTGGTGTTTTGTGACTAGATCTAAAT
Organism: Limnephilus lunatus; assembly: GCA_917563855.2. Classification (NCBI taxonomy): domain Eukaryota; kingdom Metazoa; phylum Arthropoda; class Insecta; order Trichoptera; family Limnephilidae; genus Limnephilus; species Limnephilus lunatus. The sequence goes on along the minus strand of OU830593.1, from coordinate 1,499,476 downwards.
AGCCAGTCACTTCCAAACCTTCCTCTTCCAAACCTTCCTCTTCCCAATCTCCTTCCCCTCCCCACTATCCTCAGCCTCATAACATGCCAAAATTGGGGATGCCATAGTATCACTGGCTACAGATGTGAACAGTTGAGACTCGTCTGAAATACGCGTGGTTGCGTGCGAAACCGGTTTGATTTCAACCGAAAATAAAGTAATTTTATTTACAAGGTTAAAAAATAAAGTTTTTTTTATCCTTTTTTAAAAAATCTGATAAATAAAATATTATCATATTAGGTGATATATAAGTATTATAAACTTAACAAAATTTTTTATTAAAATAATATGCCGTTCTAATTCTGAGTCGCCCTTTATAAAGTGCGATGCGCAACGCCCTCCATATTATGATAAATCTGGTCATGATTCTTATTGCTTTATGTATGATTAACCGTTCAGATTGATTAGTTCCTTTCCATCCCGTCTGCCAAGCAACCCCTGTTTACTCTCACCCATTATCCTCGCTAGTCCTTACACCGTACACACTATTATACAACACACATCACTTGGTGGGGAGCATATGCACCGTGAACTAACGCGCAACAACCAAAACACCCTTTGGATTTAATATTATGTAGGTACTATGGTTTCTCAAACTATGAACACCCCTGTGTATCAATGGCGTGCAATAGGTAAATTTTTGAGATTTTATAGAATTAAAAAAAAACATGTATTTAGCACTTGATAACCTATGAGTTGGTAGGTAGGTACTACTGAAAATCTATTATTAATATAACGGAGAGGTTTCCATGACAGTTGCACTATATACTTAAGTACAACTAGCTGGTTCCCGGTATGCGTTGCAATGCCATATTCAAATAAAAAAACATTGTTTCTTCCTGAATCACCTTTCCCGTGCGTCCCCGTTCCCTTCCCGCGTCCCCTTCCTAGCTAATAACATAAATTTAGCCTATATGTTATTCTGATGTATGAGCTGAGCTATATTATTGTAAGGTTTCATTAAAATCCATTCAGTGGTTTTTGCGTGAAAGAGTAACAAACACACATACATCCATACAAACTTTTGCGTTAATAATATTAGTATCTAAGATGCGGAAGTGACCTGCCAGGTAAGTATGTTTCTGTATCATATAAATAGTAAAATTACACAGAACCTAAGAATTCTTAATAAATTGTACAGCGCACTTGAGGTGATTTTTCACAAAAACGGCGCTGTACAAATTATCCAATTATTATTATTGTTATTATTATTGAAATGTTTAATTTCCGTTCCTGTGTATCCACAACTTAACATCTTTGGCATTACAATTCAATTAACAGTACTAATTAACAATGAAAACATTGTTCGGTATAGCCGTGATAGTTGTGAATAAGGCAACCCCAAAATGCTCTCTTGGGTCTTTCGCGCAGCACAAGGCTCGTCGAGTACAATACGCGGTGTTTACTAAATATTTACAGCGGTGCACAGACCAACCCCTCTGCACCCCATAGAGCAAGCAAGCCTGCCGCTTTTTCCACAGAGATCCGTAACTTTAGAGTAACGTAACGTAAGACAATTTTACATTTAACATAATAGTGTGCCTAGCTTCGATTTTATGAATACCTCAAAAATAAGCAGATAATATCACAACGATTCTGCGACTTTTCATCGCGCGATAAAATATCCCCGACAAAATATCCTACGGACAAAACATCCCCCAACAAAAGCTCGACTAAAACTTAACTTAACCTAACCTCTACTAAAAAAATGGGACAAAAATAATACTGACATCCTGTAAACCTGTTTATTGTTATAATCTATATTATTTTTGTCCCATTTTACTATTTTTGAACAATAATTTAATGTCTTTACAGGATGTCTGTCTTATTTTTGTTCTATTTTTTTGGTTAAGTTAGGTCTATTAGGTTGGGTTAGGTTAAGTTTTATGTGCATTTGTTATCTATATTATTATTGTTAAATTTTTTTCGACATGAAAACTTAGGGACAGTGGCAGCTGAACATACATTTCAAAAATGATATACCTAGTCATTAAAATTGATGAACCAAAAAATCTGGCCCATACTAACGTAACCTATTTAAGGCGATCCAATAGTATCTATAGGAAAAAAAACGAAATCGGAATTCACGCCCCTTTATGGGATGAGATTAAAAATACTTGAGAAAAAGCTTTTGGAAAGGTTGGAAAAGGTATTTGAGAATTTTTTTTTACATGTTGATTTCGTAAAGGCCTGTAACTAACTAACTAACTAACCATCACGCCGTTTCCCCGCAGGGGTAGGCAGAGAGGACGGACCGCCAAACAACTCGGTCTTGGCACGCACTCTTTGCCTCACTCACATTCATACATCGTCTCATACATTCTCTTCTATTATTCTGACTTTTGACATGGCCCGACTCAAGTATCTGATTCACTTGATCTTGCCATGTCTTCCTCAGACGTCCACGACTTCTTCTACCATTCACATTTCATTAATTCCTTTTTTACGCATTGTTTATTGTAATAAAACGGCATTTTAAAATAATTGCAGTCGCAAAAGCTAACACGTCTAATCTCCGCTCCGTCCGGAGGAGTACTGACAGAAAATAGGAGTGACTACCAGTCGTTCTTCGGCGGACGGTATAAGGTTCACTTTGATATTCCAAATTTGTCGACTGCCGTATTGTCACCGTGATGTCAAAAATAACAAAGTAAAAATGCATATTATATTTTATTTTGTGAGGTTCGGGCGTAAATTTCATTTTTTTTTGCGATTATCATAAAAGAAACTAAATTTTCTACATTAAATAATAAAATCATATCCAAAAGAGGTTTATAAATAGGAGAGTTTGGACTTCAAAGTGTTTTTTATAGACCTTGTAATTTATTTTTTTCTAGGCTTATATTTTTTTAAGGGCCAAGATATGTTCCACACGCAGTATTTAATTGAAGCTTCTATAATACTTCTAAGCAATCAAATTTTCAAAACAAAACGTATGTTTTTGTATGATTTTGCATTATTTAGTATGGCTTCATCTTAACGTAGTTTTTTTCATCATTTACCATGATTTTACTTTACTTTTCAAAAATATATTGAATTGCCTCTGTTCTGAGTTGCCCGGTTACAGCATTTTTCACATATCTCCCCCATCATCGCGCCTCTTCAAATTGTTCTCGGGGATTTTAGGTTTGTCCAGGGGATTTTAGGTTCATGATTATGAAGAACTTAAAAATTACTCGACTACCAACGATGGCTTACCCCTGATCACTCCATATCTCCCCATTCTTGCCCCCTAGCAACGAAGCACCCCTGCCTTCCCCTGCCCACCCCTGCCTTCCCCTGCCCTCCCCTGCCTAGTGCAGTGACGAGAGGGGAGAGTGGACCAATGGGAAGGAAGGAAGGGAAGATAAAGATAGGGCTGGGGGTGTGATGGACCGCTGTCTGTTTGGGACTTCAAAAATGATGCGATTTTATTTAGCGTAGGGCAAATTGTTAAATCAGACATTTTTTAATAGACTGATGGACTGCAGATGCCGGCCGGCGTGATCGAGGGGTAAGGCTCTTGACTCGCAATCTGAAGCTCGTGGGAGCGAATCCCGGCGCGGGTAAAAATATATTTTATTGATTTGTGTTATTTCACAATATTTAGTATATTTGCGGCACGTTCCAGAGTGGAAGATACTCTCAGTATAGCCCTGATGTAAGCCCAACATTCAGAACTGAAGCGTTGCTTGAAATGGCTTTAGCCATGTTCGGTGACCAGATCTGAATACCTACCCCAATTGGGAATGTCATAGTCTCACTGGCTCCAGACGGAAGTAGTTGGGATTCTTGTTCGGTATTCATATAAAAAGATAGTAGAAATGAAATTTTTTGAGCAAAAAATACTTCCCTAGAAAGATACAGGGCCTGTACAGGGCCCGCATTATAGTAACCATACCTACCACATGTAAAAATTCTGTCCTGGTTCCACCGGTATTTCAATGGAACATGCTCCGCTCCGAGGGGCTAGCGTCATTAGTCCCTTCGGCACAGGTGCATAATCGGGATCTACGCCAAACACCCGCCCAAAATTTCTACACGGTTGAAATCATTCTTGAGTTAAACAGCTCGGCTACAAAATGTTTTACCGGCGTTCGTGTTTCTTCCCTCCCACAACATGGGCGTTTTCAAGGCCCGTGTTTACTCCTTCCTATCCTCAAAAAGTCCCCCCGAACAGCATACAATGACAAAGGCATTGAGGGAAGTTATTTTGAATATGAGTGAAGTAAGGAGTGTGTTCCAAGATGGAGTTTTGTGGCGTTCCGTCCCATTTGCCTACCCTTAGATAACAAAAAAAAAAAAAATAATAATAATATTTGGCTAATTTATATAGCGCCGTTTTCGTGAAAAATCACCACAAGGGCGCTGTACAAATAAATAAATCTGGTCATTTTCTAAAATGTCCATCTTCCCACCATTACCTCTAACATTTTGATTTAAAAAGCTGCGAACGAGCGTATTGTCGCCCTGTAGCGGGGATGTAGGATGGTTGCATTGTTTGCTGAACGGTGGTGCCGGGTTCGAACCCGCCGCGGTCTGTGGGGCGTTTATCCGCCCAATTCACGCACGAATGTATCAAATTCACACACTGGGAATACGAGAGCGATGATTTGCTGCATGTTTTAGTTTTTTTCATTGTTGTCTGTCTTATCGCTTTTGTCTGTGACATTGATACAAAAATCACTAGCATGCCCTTATTTTTAAAAGTTTTTTTTTATGTAAGAATTCAAGTGTCTCTCCTTATCGATCCAGTGGGATTTTGACACTCCCATCCAGGGTAACTTGTGAAACACACGATAAAGATAAGAAATAAGAAGTTTTTATTTTTTAACAACATTTCAGAAATAACAATTTTTTACTCCAAATAATGTCAGGAATCACAGGTTAAACTAAGTCAATAACAGGTTAAACTAAGTCCTCAACACTCTACATAATATATTTTTGAGGTATTGTGCCTTGTTGCGCTATAATCTCCTTGAATGTGAATACCTCACAAGAGTCCCGACTGCTCCCGTCTGGAACTGGAGCCTGTAAGACTATGGCTTCGCCAAATGGGATTTCAACTTTATACACAGCTGGCAATAACGATTCTATGATAACACCCTGTTGGATGTACCTTTAGAGTAAGACGCCCTACGTGATCGAAGAGAAACGCTTTTGACTCGCAATCCAAAGATTGCGGGATCGAATCCCGGCGCGCGGCGTGCACAAATAAATTTAATTTGTGTTATTTCACAATCTGGCAGGTATGAGTACCGCCGCCCCGGTAAACGTTTATTGGATAACTAACACCTCTGCCATAGGTCACCCCTAGTGGTTCACTACGTTTGGTGAATTAGCAGGGGTGCCCGGGTTTATGGGGTGAGGTTTTTCCAGGTCCTGGTGGCGGATGCGTCTACCTTCACCTGCTGCATGGCGGGCCGGACACGTCAATGCATAATACCCAAAAATAAATCATAATAATTGTTAAACTTCCTCCCTGTTTATCCGGTAATAATAATCGCTGTGAATGATTTGTAAAGAGCCGTTTTTGTGAAAAAAATCATCTCAAGGACGTTGTATACATCTTACTTAAATTTTACTTTAGAATATCTACCATCATACATTCAGTAAGTAAATACTTTCATAATAAAGATCAAATCTTTTTGAAAAATTAATATTATTATACTTATGCATATTTTTCAAGCTTGATTTTTTAAAAATAGGACACTGGCTTCACCCCCTCCCCCACCAGGTGTGCAGTTCACCCCTTATTTGAAAATGTAATTCAAAATGGCCACCGGTACCTACCAACTAATCTGACCTATCGGGTTTATAAAAAGAAATACATTACTTCTATCATTATTCATGAATCCCTCCACCCTGATAAATAATGTTCTTTGATATTATGTTTTTGGCGCGGGAGAATACGGATAAGGGGCAATTTAAACAAAAATTTGGAATATTTTTCTAAATATTTGATTGTTTTTCTTTGCTGGAATATATATAAAGTTCGTCGTATGGAAAAGAGGAACGAAAATTATTAGGTTTCCTAATGACGTCAGTGAAGTTTAATCATTTTATATATTCGTAAACATTTTAAACTACTAAACATTTTTACTTCCTCACAAATAATTGCTACCGCGTCATTGTAGAGTGTGTGAATATGTATGTAGTATCAATGTCTCTCAGCAGATGTCGTTAGTATAGGTAATTAAATGCAGTTTTAATGTTTCTAAATGGAGTATTCTTATAATAATAATAATTTAATAATTAATAGATCGGCGTTTCTGTGAAAAATCACCTCAAGGCCGCTGTATCTATGGAAACCGTCACAGATAATTTTGGTCATAAAATTATTTTGAAAAGTTGTTTCTTATGTGCGTTCGACCCATTTATTGGATAACCAACACCTCTGCCGTAGTGGTGTTACCCCAAGTGGTTTGGTACGTTTGGGGACTTGCAAGGGTGCCCGGGTTCGGAAGATACTGGTCGCAGAATGTCTTTCGTAATCTCCAACCGGACTCTCTCGACCCATCACCCTTTTTTTTACATGAGCTCCACACAGGATGCCCTGAGGAAAATAATTTCCCCTCAGGGCCTAGGTCATCTTCGGGGATGCTGTGTGGAGGGTTTTTTTAGGGAGAGGAAGGAGAGGAGAGTTCTGGGAAGGAAGAGGGTTTAAGGGGTGGGTAGGAATTTGGGTTCAGTGTGTCCTGGTCATCCGCCTCCAAGACCTAGACAAACCTCACCCATGAACCCGGGCACCTCTGCTAAATCATCAAAGGTAGCGAACCACTTGTTGTGACTTATGGCAGAGGTGTTGGTTATCCAATAAAGGTTCCCGGGGCGGCGGTACCCATTACCGCCTCCCAAATTGCACCGCGGTTGGAGGAGTAGATTCGTACGTCCATCACTCCTGGACTCACTGAACCCTCATACCTTTACCCTCCCCAGAACTTTCTAAGAAAAAGGTATACTTTTTTCCTTTTAAAAGGTATACTTTTTCCCATAACTTCCTCTAGATCCTTTCCTTAAAAAGATCCTCCACACAGATGACATAGAACCTGAGGAAAATGTTTTCCTCAGGGCCTCCTGTTTGAAGATAATTTAAAAAAATGTTAAAAATACATTTTTATGAAGAAAATAAAATTTTAGTTAAACTTGTATTTTTCGTAAAGTAATCAACATTTTTTTTTATTTGAACTCAATGGAAACGGTAGGAAAAACTTCAATAATGAATTATTTTTAGTATTCATAATATAAACCGATTCGCAGTAAAGACTAATCGAAAACAGTGAGTTGGATGTAATCTTCGGCTATAAAAAGTTGATAGTTCATGTACGTTGTATCACAACATAGACGTTTTTATTAACAGTTAATATCTAGAACCAATCCAATAAGTTTTTAAATCTAACAAGCTTTTGAGAGAAAAAAAATCTTAAGTTTTATACATATTGAAATATTTGTATTCCAGCAATTATGTTGAACTACAACACTCTTTTAAATGATATGAATATGCTGAAATTTTCAGACAGAAGGATTTTCACTGATTTGGTATTTCTATATAAAATATGAAATGATGTAGGTAGTTGATAGTCCAGTATTGCTTGCATTAATAAGCTTTCGGATTTCACTACGTAATAATAATAATAATAAAAAATAACTTATATCATTGATGTCGCTATTCCAAATTCTTGTAATATTCAGAAAACTGTTTCTGAAAAAATAAGAAAATATACAGATTTAGGAAATGAGATTAAAAGAATTTTGCATTCTCAAACTTTGTATTAGATTTGTCAAAGAATTTATATATAAAAATGCAAAAGTCAGTCATTCTAAATACATGTAGGATTACGAAAGATTATTTTAATAATTATATTGAGGGATCAGTAGGATTTATCAGAGCCGAACCCTCTGATTTGAAAATATCTGGAGTCGGTGAAATATTTCCCATTATGTTTCTGGTGGATTGACGTATTGTTCTTGTATTGTTTTGTATTTATTATACTTATAAAGTGCACTTAAATTGCGTGAATTTACTAGATAATCATTTGTGGAAAAGTGTGTGGAAGGGTTTAGTCTTTCATTTGGGAAAGATTTAACCCGGACATAAAATCTGGAGCACCGTAAAAACGTTTTTAAATCAATATATTTTTTTTACAATGTAAATTTTGTTCTTTTATCATTGATTCTATTGATGAAAAGCTCACTGCTCATCTACAATTCAGGATTTCTCCTGGAAAACAGCTGGTTTTCAGCAGTTTTCAGCAGCAATACTAGAAGTCCGAATTTATTTGAGTGTACCATATGTATTTCTCTTTTCCCAGAATACTAATGCAGGGGGGGGGGGGTAAATAATTATACCAATTCATTGGGCATCTTCAATTTGTCACTAAACCAATAAAAAATGTCTCTACTGCCTTGAAACAGTTTTGTAAAATAATTATTGTATATTTTTTACTATCCATGTGTAAAAGCTCCTAAAAGGGCGTTAATAAATAAAAAAATAAAAAATCTATTTATCGTTTACGTACGAGCAAATCGTAAATAAAATTGTCAGTTGAAAAAGCATCACGATCTTTATTCTCCTCAGACTTGTGTAGATGTAGATATCCCAATACAAAAACATTTGCATACATTCGTTACTCTGTCAGCTACGAAAACGAATTAATCACTTTAATGTGTTTTAAAAACTGTATTGTAGCCAAACAGTTAAATACGTGTATTTATGTATCACCTAACCTACCTACAAGTGTTATTATATATTATTTATACTCTCAGTATCACCCTGGTGAAAGATAACATTTCAGAATTGAAACGTTGTTGCTTGAAATTGCGTTTGTTGAGTTTGGTGACTGAATTTGAATGTATAGTCAGGTATTTCCAAACCTTCCACTTTCCCATCTCGTTTCCTTCCCTATTTCCTTCAGCTGTCGTATATTTATGGCATGTTCCAGAGTGGAAGATATTCTCTGTTACGCCCTGGCTTTAGCCGTATTTAGTGACTAGATAAATAGCCAGGAACTTCCTCACCTTCCTTTTCCTCATCTCTTTCCCCTCCCCACTACCTTCAGCCTCACAAACTCACAACATACCCCAATTGGAGATACCATAGCCTCACTGGCTCCAGGCGGTTGGGAGCAGTTGAGACTCTTGTGCAGTATTCACATACAAAAAAAACAATCAAATACTCGCAATAGATAGAAAACTCGGCTTATTTTTCTAATATATACCCACTATTCAGAAGTTCGAACAGTAAACATGGACTTCAGAAAACTAAAGTAGACAAGAGTGGGGGGCTACTAAGCACCGAACAAAGAGGTGACCGATTATTCTATCTCATTCTCTCGCAGACTAAATCCTATAGATGCATATGTTTGTCTCTTTTTAGTGTCGCTTTTTAGTTTCATCGATTTTCAAATCACATCAGTGACGTTTTCACTTTAAAAAAATCTTAAATAATTGTTATCCTATGGATAAGCTATTAATAGGATGGTGAAATACCTCAACAGTCTCGTAATATTCCCCAAGTGGTGATACCATAGACATAGACTCATTTGCTTTGGACAATCAGACGATTTGGCACTCAATGTTTTTTTTTACGTTTTCCAGCAAAATAAAATCCGTTTTAAAATTGGGATAAATTCTTGCGATATCTTAACACTATCTTAAACTGAAATTAAGATATCTAAACTACCATCTTTACCCAAGGATTAAATCAAATACTTAGCAAAAAAGGAATTATCGTGTTCTCATCCTTGTTTGGATAAACATACCATACGAATCACCGCATTCTGCAAATTCTAAAGATGTTATCTAAACCGTACCTACTCAACTTCTGCAACCGAATCCGCAAACAGAGCATAATGGGTGAATGTAAGAAAGGTGAACAAAAATGATAATACATTCGTGTGAATGTTACAAAGGAAGCGGAGAGTGTAATCTGTGTAGAGAAGCCGAAAGGTGCGTATTTCATGGTGGTTTGGTGCTTCAGAAATTGGAGTACTTACTTACAAAATCTAGGTACTTACCGATATAAACATTGTAGCATTTTTTTTGTGTTTTGTCATAAGAATTCGAGCTGTGTTGAAAATGATATAATAATAACTTTATTTTTTTTTAACTCCGTGAATATATTTTTCAAACAAAAAATGTGCTGAAATGTCCAGTGTTATTAATTTATTAATAAGATAATATATTAGTGGTAACATAAAGGTCACGGGATCGAACACGGCGGCGTGCCCAAATAATTTGATTAATTTGTGTTGTTTCACAATTAATTCATTTAAAATAATATATAGTATCTATATTTGCGTCATGTTTCAGAGTGGAAGATATTCTCAGTATCGCTCTGGTGTAAGAACACCATTCAGAATTGAAACGTTGCTTGAAATGGCTTTAGCTTAAGAGTATGGATATTAAGTTCCATGGCTTTAGCCGTGTGTAGTGACCAGATCTGAATAGCCAGGTACTTCCCCATCTTCCTCTTCCCGATCTTCTTCCCCTTCCAACTACCTTCCGTCTCACAACATACCCCAATTGAAGATGCCATAGTCTCACTGGCCTGGAACTCTTGTGAGGTAATCACATAAAAAAAGCCACAAGCCAAAAACAAAGTGTTTATTATATATACAACATATATGTACCCAAAAGCGTCAGTAACAATTTTTCGTATTTGTTTAATGATATATTAATGTCCACTGACTTGGTATAATTATTTCCCTCCATTAAGATTCTAGGCCAAGAGGAATACATAAGGTAGCTATTCCCAGAATTTCTGCACTAAAATACATAGATCCCGACTTTAGTATAACGTAGTGGAATCCGTAAGCTTATCAACGCAAGCAATTCTGGACTATCAACAACATAATTTAAAATGTTTTATAGAAATACCAAGTCAATTTTATATCACTAATAAGAACTTTATAAGTGAAAGGGGTAGATATTGAAAATTCCTGTAGATATACAAGATAGAACACAAAATTCTCATAGCCTTAATCTTTGTGTGAGTGCAAGTAAAATATTAATAAGTTATTCCAAATAACATTTCAATACTATCTCATTTCTAGGTAACTGCATGAGTTTGTCTGTTGATATTATTTGTGGTATTGAGATGTTCTGGTGCTTTGAATCTATTCACTCAAGTCTGCCCACGTCATAAATAATGCAAGGGATGAATGCACACCTACGGGTAATGCACAAAAGTGCATTCATAGTGCTTTTTGTATTATTTTCGAATAGGTTTTTCTTTTCCTCCGCTCAGCAGAAAACAGGGGTGTCAATTTCGAGGATGTTTTTATTGGCTGGGCAGTTTGTGTATCAATGCAGGAATTGTTGAATAGAAAATAGAGGCTTTCTGGCTGCGAGAATTGTTGATTATTTAGTGGTGTGGGAAACCAATGAACGATTTTATTTTAAATTTAATTTAATGTAATATTTACACAGAAACGTGAATATATTTTTCTGTGTTTAACATATTAAATATGCTATAAATTAACGCCGGGAGTCTTAACGGTCCGGTAAATTAGTATGACATTTTGAAATATCCTACTAGTGATCCAGAACTAATCAAAATTTATTTTAGTTTAATATAATTTTTTCTGCATTATATTTAATTTGGTGGTGTTTATGAGTAATCTAAGTATTGTACACGCTTGTAGAGGTCACTCTTTTAAATATAACTGCGTATTCAACTCAAATTAAAATTTTTGGAGATGTCTGACTATTCAACTGAACGATTGATATGGTAGAAAAAGTCGGGGACGTCCGAGGAACGTGGAACGATCAAGTAAATCAGATACTTGTGTCGGGTCACGTTGAGAGTCAGAATAATAGAAGAGTATGTAAGATATTTAAATGTGAATGAGGCAAGGAGTGTGTGCCAAGACCGAGTTGTTTGGCGTTTCGTCCTCTCTGCTTAAAATAGTTTAAAAAAGTATGTTGATTCTCGGGCGAAATCGGGTTGTAACTTGTAACTACTGGTAATATTCTATTTGTTGGCGTTTGTAAAAGTCATTTCATGAACATTTTCCAGCCCTAAAGAGTCCTAAATTCACCAGTTTTTCAAAATAAATATCAACTTTACTTTTGCCACAAATCTTTCCATAAATATAATAGGTAGGTACTAACAGTGATTGGGGTAGCAAATATAAAATCATGCAATTTCCAGTGTTTTAAATATAATGTACTCCGCGTGCAAAGCCGTATCTTCTCCAAGCATAAACTTTATAATTAAAGTGTGTTTAACGGAAGTGACTTGCCAGGTAAGTATGTTTCTGTATCTATTTGTAAATAGTAGATAAAATTAGATAGAACCTAAGAATTCTTAATAAATTGTAAAGCGCCTTTGAGGTGATTTTTCACAAAAACGGCGCTCTATAAATTGTCCAATTATTAATATTATTTGTATGACTTTGTTTATCTTAATCTTGAAATAGTTTAAGTGTCTTGCAAAGCTCGTTATTGAATATACTGCCAGCCCTATATCTATATTCCAAATCTTAGAAACGTCCATTGTGTTGTGTTGTTACCTTGGGCAGAATTTCACGCTTTTTGATCATTGAATAGCCCTTGTTTATGGATTTCCTTGTCCCGTAAGGGCCACACCACATGTCCTGTATCTCATGTCCCGTATCCCTCATCCCGTCTCCCGTATCATCCCTCATTCCGGTTTCTTAAGAACAGATTCCTGTATTTGTGATATACTTTGCTGTTGTAGGTGTTTTGTATATAAAACACGTGACCATTGTCACCCAAAAGAAAACCTTCAAATGGTTAAATGGTTGCTTAAGTTGTATGAACCGGCGTAGATAACAAAACTAATAAAATTATTTATGTATAAGACGCTTTTGTAATTACCGTGCCGATTCACGGCAACGGTACCACGACGGCAAAAAAGGGAATAAACGTACGTTCCTTATCGTTATAATGCTGCAGCTCTTTCTAACACATTACATAATGGTGAGACAAAAAATGAGATGCACAAATACGCCTGTGTTTCTTCGAAAGTACTACTTTTTTCCTTTTATCTTATTACGGCTCAGCCACTGCCACGGGAATTGCGTTTCATTTTACTTAAACGTCTGAGGGGGATGTATGATAATGATTGTATGTTTCCTTTGGGGGGTGCAGACATACGTTCACCGTTTGTCTAATTTTCGACCGTTGTTATTTAGTGTATAAGAAAGAGCTACAGCATTTTATGTTAATCCTCGGCAACCCGAATTTCTACCGATTTCTTACATATCCCCCTTAAACATTTGAAGTTTTTAAGTTGTTAAAAAAATTATATTTTATTTTTGAAGATAATATCTATACATTCCCCATGCCGAAACATTAATTATATGAAATTCCCTTGATATAAAAAAATCGCAAACTATGCTCCGAAAATTATTATTTTCACGTCTGTTTCAGTTATTTTATTAAATGCTGTTTTAGACAGCCCCCGAGAGATTTTTGCTCTAAGTACTTTAATTGAGTCGTGTTTTATTAAACGTTTTCACAATTTTCGCTGCAATTTTATTGTTTTAAATATTAGCGCACTCTCTCCAACATTCGTTATCACCATGGAACTATTATACTCTTAGGTTATCACATATATCTTCTACTTCTTCTTTTTGAGCGGGGATGCGGCGCCTTAAAGAATAAAAGCAAAACCATCAGCGCATTGACATTCAACATTTTAGAATGTTTGGAATTCTCTCACATTTCAATTTTATCCTTGTAACTATATTCCATACTTCCAAAATTATCGTCACCGATAGTTGCATTGTAGATGCAAGAAAATGATGACTTTTTTTTCCTTTGGAGGAAACAGACTTAAGTACATTGTGTATCTCATCTTTTGAAAGAGCTGCAGCATTATTGCGATGAGGAACGTATGTTTATTGCCTTTTTTAACCCGTCACGGTACCGTTACCGTGAAACGTCACGGTTAATAATAAAATTGCCTTTGGGATTTGTGCTGGCAATGGTAGGTATGTCAAGGTGAATTAATAACTGGCTATAATCAGTTCCCTTAACCTCTAGGTAACGGAGACCACCTGTATAGGTGCAATAAGTCCTTTTCTGTAATTGTTAATACTAATTGCTATAACTATTCCCTTCCCAGCTACGCTTTTCGCCTTGCGGCATTTCACACACCTAAAACCACTGTACAGCAAATATCTAGAAAACATCTATAGCATTTGGAAAGAATACTGGTGACGGAAATTTAAATACTGGACCTTTTTCGAAACTACATAAAGTTACCTATTAGATTTTTGTATTTGAAATATACTTTAATATTTATAAATCGCATTTTTTAAATTTTAAACATGAAAAAAGTTGACAGAAAACCTTACCACAAACATTTTTAAACAAAACACTGAAAGTTAATGAAAATAAAAAAAAAACATAGTCCCTTTTATTTAAGGAATTTAGAAGAGTACCGTCACATCACTTTTTTTCTTGATTGTAGAATTAAAAATTATAATAATAGTTCCCGAGAATAACAAAAAAAAATCTGAGATTTTGGATTCATTATTGCGCAAAAAAACGTGGATTAATTCTTGACTTTTTACGCGCGTATAAGGCATTTATGTTATAAAAAAACATCACTTTTATAGAAGTTTTATTAAATTCACGCGGTAAAAGTCAATTTAAAAAATAATGCAAAAATAACCTAGCGTTTTCAGATAACAAAATTAAATTCACAACAATGGATTAAAAATGTCAAAAATAACACAAATAGTAGTAAATAAATTGAACTATTCTTATAAAATAGTGAATTGGTCATTAGAATATAACTTATGAACAAAAACATGATAAAGACCTTTCGACTTCTAGGCTCCAAGAAATTGGTTATCGGTTCAGGAAAAAAAATTGATGTAGAGAAATGTGTAATCAATACAAGCAGAAGTAAGATAAAATTGTGCTCACTCCGGACTCACAAAAACACCAATAAACCCATTTCTATTGTCACGAAGGCTAAAAGAGTCAGTGTTAGTTCGAGGATTACTCGAGTATGACCCGGGGCGAATCGTGTCACAAAGAAAGCACTCATTATTAACTTGAAGACAGGTAAAGGTAAATGATTGTGAATAGGAAATAAATTTTAGTTAGGTAAATACATAAAATTGTTCACAATTTTTAAATTGAAATCATATTTATATTGGTTCATTGAATAAAGATCAACGCCAGAAGTGGTGTCATGTGGGCATGTTTTGTGATCCAAATTTTTGCCTAATCTAGGCTTAAATTTTCGATACAAATCTGTGTTTACGAAATTAAAATGAGATGGAGATCTACGAAGCCAGGCGAGTGTGAGTGAGATAGAGCACTGATCTATTGGGCTAAATAGAACATTATTTGTTTCCATTCAAAATCATATGAAAGACACAGGAGGCCCAGATGAAAAAAATCTGTCAGGGTCTAGGTCATCTTTGGTGATGCTGTGTGGAGGGTCTTTTTAGGGAGAGGAAGGAGAGGAAGTTCTGGAAAGTAAAAAGGTGGATAGGAATATGGGAATATATATATCTATCCAGATATATGTATCCAGGAGTGATGGACGTATGAATCAATGCCACCCACTACAGTACCTGCAAAGCGATGGGTCGAGGGAGTCCGGCCGGAAGTCTAGGTTAGGCCTCAAATAGTCACTCTTGATCCGCAGTAGATGCGAGAAAACGATAATATTTAAGTCAAAATTATGAAAATGTTAAAACACGACTCTTTTAAAATAGAACAAAAAACTCGCGGGGAATGCCTAAAATAGCATTTAAAAAAACACTGAATTTTTTGATACATATTAGTATAACTTGTAAAATAACTGAAAGAACGTGTTTATAATAATTTAAGGAGCATACATTACGATTTTTTTCTATCGAGGGAAACTCATATAATTAATATAATTGCCTGGGAATGCATAGATATTATCTTCAAGAATAACAAATACATTTTTAAGAGCTTTAAAACTCAAAGTATTTCAGGAAAATATTATGTAATAAAACGGCAGAAATGCGGGAAGCCGGACCTTAAGTAAAATAGTACCGGATTCTGTTAATTAGGTTCGATACCCGCCTTCGTAAAATAAAAATAATGTGTCTCATTAATATTTTGTTGAGACTGCAACATAATTATTTGTCAAATTCGCCCTTTCAAAAAAGGTCTTATACTTTATGGCTGTCGTTGCTTAAATTGCAAAAATAAAAATAAACTCAGAGACAGTCATATTTCAAATAAACTCCATTTTCGAATGCATTAAAAACAAAATCGAATCGAGCCGAGAGTTGTCTCGTGGTATCGTTTGGCAAAAAAGGAAAAGGAAAAGGGAGTACCAAGTCCCAAGAGAAGAGACAATCCAATATTTTTATAATGTATGTATGAATTAGTTGGGTATAATCCTTAATGTTCCCACGTACCACGCTTGACCCCAGCTCTCCACTAACAATAAATTAGACCTCACCAAGGTCTCTCAAACTGTTTATATTTGATTTTATGTTATCATGTTCAGGAATCAAACAGTTATTTACCAGATAACTTTTTTATATGAATACCTCGCAAGAGTTCCAGCTGCTTCCGTCTGCAGCCAGTGAGACTATTGTCATCTCCTATTGGGATATGTTGTGAGGCTGAAGGTAGTGGGGAGGGAAGGAAGAGGAAGGTGGGGATTTTTTTAAAATAAAAATATATGCCGGCAACCCGGGCGTTTATTGTGTTAAATTATTGTATACAAAAAAGTAAGTAACCCGCCTCACTATAGACTATGTCTGTTCTGAGACGGGTAAATGTACATACATTTACACACATATATATGTATACATATACACATATATACTTATACACACATACCTACATATAATACCTGGCTATTCAGATTCAAATACGGCTAAAGCAATTTCAAGCAATGTTTCAATGGTGATCTTACACCAGGGCGATACTGAGAGTATCTTCCACTCTGAAACGTGCCGCAAATATAGTAGATATATAGGTACCTTTATATTATTTTTAAATGAGTTAAATGTAAAATAACACAAATTAATCAAATAAAATTTATTTCCACAGGCCGGGATTCGATTTCGCGTACTTCGGATTGTGAGTCAGGAGCCTTATCCCTCGACCACGGCGGCAAACCTATGTTTTTCGTCGTATCTCATCTAAATCTGTATCCTAAATGATAAACCACGTTAGTCCATAGTTATATAGCTATGTGTGGTTTATCCTTTAAGGTACAGAAGTATAAATATTTGACTGTCTTATTGTCGTGTAAAATCAAATTAGGAGGCGGGTACGGATACCGTCGCTCCGGAAAACCACTTATTGGATAACCAATACTCCTGTCATAAGTCATCCAAGGTGATTCGCTTTGTTTGATGATTTATGTCTGGGTATATGGATTGAGTATTGTCTAGGTTTTTTGGCGGTGAATGCGTTTTCCTTAGTTTAAATTAGTTAAAATATAGTAATTAAAATCATGCGTCCATCACTCCTGGACACACTGACCCCCCAGGTTCCTACCCACACCTCTGACCCTTTTCCTTCCCTGAACTTCCTCTTTTTCCCCCTCCACACAGCAACCCCTAAGATGACATATGCCCTGAGGGGATTTTTTTCCTCAGGGCCTCCTGTGTGGAAATAGTTTAAAAAAATGTTTAAATACACGTTTGTATTTCACATCTGGGTCCCACAGTTTTAGAGTCAGCGGCCAGCATTTTGACCCACACATATAATAATAATATTGTATCGGTGCCCAAAAAACATACGTTCCCTTCATTCTCAAATAAACATAAGCAACTCCACCAACCAAACATCGCCCACTACACTCCACGCGCACCACAAACACGAGCCCTGCAGACGTATCACGGGACTATGAGACCTACGAGATGAGGAAGAGGAGGAAGGAGTACCTGGCTATTCAGACCTAGCCAAACATGTCTAAAGCCCTCTTAAGCAACATTTCACTTCTGAATGGTGGTCTTACACCAGGGCGATACTTTTATTTATTTATTTTTTTAAATGAATACCTCACAAGAGTCGAAACTGTTCCTGTCTGGAGCTAGTGAGACTATGGAATCCCCAATGGGGTATTTCCACAAACGAGGGATTCTCTTGAAAATATAAGATACATTTTTCTGACTTTAATCATCTTACTAAAAATGTTTGTTTTTTATGTTTTCATTCAATATTATTGATTTTTTTAAAGTTCTAAAACTGACAAAATCAAAACGGCCCGTGGTTGGCAAATCGGATTGTGACGTCACAAGCGTCGCTCAGCTGGGCCAGCATAAATAAACACTGTCAGTGAGCATCCACGCTCATGACGTCATACGATGGCCACGCCTCAAAATATCGTTTTAGCGGTAATTAAGAAATGGGAATGTCAACATAAAAATAAAATAAAAATTCTACGATTATCGTAATTTTTTGCAAATTTTTTTTAAGTAATAAAAAAAACGTGGAAATACCCCAACGGTTTAAGTTATGAGACTAAAGTTATTGGGGAGGGGTAGGAGATGGGAAGTATATCTGGGGAAATACTTGTCTATTATTTTAAACATAGTTTCTTTTGACAAAACTTTAAAAAATACAGCTTTATGACAAAAATTATCTGTGACAGTTTTCATTGACTAACTTTTTTTCTTTCTTATAAAATGGCGATATAAGACACAAAAATAATAATATAGGTACATTTTTGGCTTGTGGCTTCCTCTAAGATTCAATATCCAAATGTTGCTTTAGATGGCTTTAGCCGTGTTTAGTGACCAGATTTATCTCTTTCCCCATCAACTGGACTAAACATACACAAATACTATTTTATTAACATGGAAAAAATAGAAGGTTGCTAGGTAGGTACTTACTGTACGTCAAATATGACCCATCAACATTACCCCCATTGTACTTCGAGTACCTACTCCACCATTCAATAAAATAGTAACAAACATACCGGCCATTCAGTTCTAGTCACCAACGCGTGAAATCCGCGACCCCTCCCTTACCGAAATACCCGGCTAACGTGTGTTAAATACGTCGACGCATTGAAAGCGCTGGGATTACCTCGGGAGAGTGACCAGGCGTGAACTGGCGGGTTTCTCCGATGAAAACATTTCATTGTGGAGGATATGAGATGTTTAATGTGGCTTTGTGATGTAGAATATGCAACGAGTGTAAATATTTACTCAAATTATTGGCGATTTTTCGTTTATTGAAGCATTTGAGGTGAACCATACTTGCCACAAAAACATCGTTATTATGTAATAATATTATTTGATTAGTTTCTTCTCATTGTGTGGTAAGATTGTAGTATGTTTGTATAATGCAGGCAGAATTCATCAGGTTCGCTATGTTTGGTGACTTAGCAAGGGTGTCCAAGTTCATGGGATGAGGTTTGGGTGATTGACACCAATTGGGTGATAGGCCGGATTTGGAGAGACTGGTTGAGCGAGTCCTTTTGACCTCTCCAGTAGGACTTTCTCGGAACATCACCTTGCACCGCAGTGGGAGGGATAGATTCATCTGTCCGTCACTCCTGGCGCCCTTGCACAGTTTGCGGATTGATAGGATAACTTTCGGTAACTTTTCATCGTTCCCTAGCATGACTGCAGATCGTCAACGAATAAGTAAAAGTTCACAATGACAAAGTGTTCTTAATATATTCCACGTCAACTTTTTTGTACATTAGCGATCTAGAGTTTTCTAAGGGAACAATGAGAATTTACCAAAAGTTATTCTATGAATCCTTATCGATCGACCATGCAAGGACCCCTGGACACACAGTTCCACAGATTCCTACCCACCCCTCATACTTTTTTCATTCCCAGAACTTCCTATGCTTCCTTTCTTAAAAACATTTTCCACACAGCATCTCCAAAGATGATATAGGCCCTCAATATTGAGGCCGATGGGGGTGGTTTGGAGCAGCCTAACCCCCCCCCCCACTTCAGCTTCGTATGTATACACACGCGAGCCGAACATCGAAATATGGTTGCTTCGTTCCTTTCCTATAATTCGTGTTTCGGCTCGCGCTAATGTTCTCAAATGTACACGCATTACATCCCTTGAAAATCAGTAGACACAGCTTCCGACATTGTTTTAATCTCGTTAGCAATGATTACAATTCCCAAAACACCAACCAAAACAATCCCAGTCTTTAATCCTATTAGCGGATAACTTAAACGCAAAAAATTCTTCACAAAAATGGCTTTCCTATGAGAATCATTCGGGTCCAGTTTTTTCAATCTAAAATAATCTCAACTATTGTCAAAAGTGTCTAGAAATAATTTATGGCGTTTTCGCAGTAAACATTAAACTCAGCGTTGTTTGAAAATAGAAGAATCGGACGGTAATGGTCACGGTGACTGGGCATTGTTAGTCGGGTTTGAGTTTGGTCCTCTACTGGGAAACAGTGTCGACAATGGGAGATGGTTTTGAGATCGTCAGCGTGAGACAATGCTAGAGTGTCGAAGAAACGAGGGAAGAAACACGGATTGACAGCTGAGAAATAATGTTATGTAATTTATATTTATTTTCTGTTTTGGAAGTATGTTTACGAGATGGAAAGGCTGGGAGAAATATTTAAAAAGGGGTAAATGCAGGAATCTCATTTAATTGGGGGATGAACGCGGTTGGTGCTAACTAAAAATTGTCCAATGAAGCGAAGCTAGCAGTCCACAATGGAGTGCTGGTATCTATACCCTGATGTTTGGCAGTGATGCATTTTTTTATATTAGTTCCACACAGGAGGCTGTGAGCAAAACAATTTCCCTCGGAGCCTATGCCATTTGGGGATGCTGTGTGGAAGGTCTTTTTAGGGAAAGAAAAGAAATGAAGTTCTGGGAAGAAAAAATGTATGAGGGATGTGTAGGAATCTGGGGATGAATGTGTCCAGGCATGACGAACGTATAAATCCATCCTTCCCACTATTGTAAAAGGGGATGGGTGTACACTGTATATAGTCCGACTGGAGAAACAAATGCATGTGCCAACAAGACCTAGACAAACCTCACCTCATGAACCCGGAACCCCAGCTAAGGCATCAAACATAACGAACCATTTGGGGCGACCTTATGGCAAGTGTGTTGGTTATCCAACAAGTGGTTCACGGGGCGGCGGTACCCATACCCGCCTCCCAAATTGAAATGGAACTGACAGAGGCAGGACAAAAGTAGACTTAATGCTGTATGTAAGAAATTTATGTAAACATATTTGTGATCTTCGGATGTATACCGAATGGAGATTCGCAAAGAATCGAAGACTGATGTAAGCCTAATGATAAAGATTAAGAAGAGGACGCTTAGTTGGTCTGGGAACGTACATCATATGAACGATGAAAAGAGTGCAATGAGAATATAAGACGCGAATATGAAAGGTAAAAGAAGTCGAGAATGCCCGACATGGCACGATTAAGTGAACCAAATACTTGAGTCAGGCCATTTGTGAGATGATCTATGAATGTGAATGAATCAATGATTGTGTGATCTTAGACCGAGATGTTTGGCAGTGCATCCTCTCTGCCTATATCTACGATGAAACGGCCTGATGGTTACTTCTTACTTCGTTAGTCTATTTTTTTTAAATAAGTTCAGATTAGTGTTATTTTCGAAATCGTGTTATTTTATAATCGAGTTGTCTAAAAATCGAGATAAATTAGAATAAGGCCTCTGCAATCAACAACGATTCGTCGTGACATTACAGACATCTCAATTAAATAGCTGATTTGGTATTGTTCTCAATATACCGAATTATTCAAACAAGGAAACTTGAATTCAACAACAATGAACACATTCCTGAGATGTCTAAATATTTGGAATGTTACAGTCAACGCTCATAATTCAGTAATGTGATATTTTCACAGCATCCCGTTGGCCACTGTAACGAAATTCGATATCCTAACCCTACCGGTGTTAATAATACCTAATAATTTATGAATATTTTTATTGATGGTACAAATTTTCATTTTAAAAAAATTTTACCATGGAAATATTTGGACATTTTTCGGCTGTTCAAAAAATATATTACTTCCCTGTGGGTAATTTCGTGGATATTAAAAATTTAAATGTATCTACAAGCTAATAAAAAAGTATTTATGTACCAAACCCACCCAACACCTATTTTCTTAGCGTCAGTTTTTTTAATGTTGAATAACCAAGATAAAATTTATTGAATCCCTTCTCAATTTTTTTTGGGAGGTAGATATGGGTACCGCCGCTCCGGGAACCATTTATTGGATAACACCTCTGCCATAGATCACTCCAAGTGTTCCCTACGTTTGGTGACTTAACAGGAGTGCCCGGGTTCACGGGGTGAGGTTTTTCCGGATCTTGGTGGCAGATACGTCTGCCAACTAACTGAGTGGCAGGCCAGATCGGGAGAGAGTGGTTGAGGAAGATGATTTGATCTCTCCAACAGGACTCTTCCATAACATCGCCTTGCACCACAGTAGGAGACATAGATTCATAATATATCCGTCACTTCTGGACACACTGACCCCCCAGATTCCTACCCACCCCTCATACCTTTTTCCTTCCCAGTAATTCCTCTCCTTAATGCCCAAAAAGATCCCCTACACAGCATCCCCAAAGATGAATTATTTTCCTCGGGGCCTCTTGTGTGGATCTAATGTAAAAAAGGTATTTTTTAAGAAGATTCTTACAATTTATCTTAAATTTATTAATTGATGTAGTTTTTATGGTCTTTACGTAGATACTATGATGCTTTAAATATTAATTTTAATAGCCTAAAATTAGACAAAACATCTTAATATTGTTGATTCCTACCATGATTTATTTAATCACAAATACCAAATCGGTCCCAAAAACTAACTTTTTAATAAAAGTTGACAAATTGTTATTTTGTCATTTACCAAATTCATTCGGACTGTTTGTTGTTTATAAACTAACTCTTAACAGACAAAAATTGAGATTAAGTCATAAAAATGTAAATTAATGTATCATTTTTAATATGCGTGGGTTGCAAGAATTTGTAGGTTCTTTACGAGGAGGATTTTTTACGATTGGTTGGTTGATTGCGACAAGTTATTTGTATTTTACGGTTTGGGGGATACATGTATCTTCGGATACATCTTACACGGTACAGGCAGTCTCTACTACTTAATTACCGGCTTATCTACACATTATCTATAATAAGGCAAGTAGCACACGCCCAGGGCGCTTGGGTATTGGTTTTTAAAGTTTCGGAAACCTTCAAGGATCTGAGTTAGGGCCTGCATTATTAATAGGCTTTATTGATTTAAATAACTTTGGGATAATTAATTTATATATTGGTGTATTTGAAATACTAGTAGAGAAGCTGAAGATGGGCGTTGCATGTTAATTAAATTATTTTTATATTTCAATAAATCTTTTAAAATTAACTGCTTCACTCGAAAAACTCAAATTTCTAGATGTAAATAAATGAGAGGAGTGAAATTAGTTATTAGGAAAAAAATAGACACATTTCTGTAGTAATCAATCTGAAAAGACACAAAAAATCAACAAATTGATCATATGATGCAAATTCTTGATTGCGTGTCTAATTTAATTTCAATAGATCCACTATGGAATTGAATCATTCGCAACAATTCATTGAAAAACTACCAGAAAACATAGAAAAAAGTAACAAAAGATCCCTAATAAGAAGAAAAATTATAAGATGACTTGGACTTACCGGTATGTGTTCTCTTGTGAATCTTCAAGTTCTCCGACCTGGCGAACACCTTTCCACAGCCCGGGAAGGGGCAAGGAAAGGGTTTCTCTCCCGTATGAACCCTGATGTGGTTGACCAGCTTGTACTTGGCCTTGAAGGGCCTGCCGTTCCTGCTGCAGCCCTGCCAGCAACACGCATGCGTGGTACACTCCGGTCCTCCAACATGCTCCACGGTCAGATGTGTCACTATCTCGTGCATCGAGCTGAAGTTCTTCCCGCAGTGCTTCCTCGGAGCTGGCTGGTCAGGCTCAATCCATAAACACTGCATCTCTTGCTTCATGGGTTGTCGCATATAGCGGAAGAACGCTCCGTGCGCTGCAGGATGGTGTGGAAGAGACGATATGTGATGCGACATTGCAGCAAACTGATGAGGAGGAGTTTGATGATGGTAATGAGGTTCTGATCTCCACGCTTCCATCCCTAACCTCATTTGATGATGATGGTTAAAATGAGGATTAGCTGCTAAATGCTGATGGTTTAAACTTTGATGATCGTGGAGAGGTGGTGGGAATATAACTCCTTCATTTGGTTGTGGCATAAAGTCGTCTCTTCTCAATAAGAAGTCTCTTGTCGCGTATCCTGGATGTGGGTTGAGATGGGGGTGGTATGCGTTTGTCTGTGAGTGGGGTAAGGGATGAGGATGTGGGTGGGAATGTGGATGGTGGAGATCCGGTGGAGGAGGCTGCGGTGGAGACATCTTGAGACCGAATGAGGCAAGATGCGCGTGGGGTGTTTCCATAAAGGCGTTCATCATGAGGATATTAGTCTGTTCCGACCGCGCATCGTCAGCACCAAAGCAAAATCACAAATTACTCTAAATAACAAAATAATGTTTTTCTTTATGTTTATTTGTATCACATTCTTTTTTGCTGCTTTTTATCTTTCCAAATTATTAGAAATGCTTCACTGTCGTAGTTTTTGTAGATTTGTTCACTGCACTGATTCCGTATCACTTTTTAAGCCACTATTAGATTACAATACAATGTAATTAAAACTGTTTTTTACTGTTGTCTGAACGAATAGTTTGTACGGTCGCTGCAACGCTCTGTTGGACAAAACATAAATAAATTAAGACAGGAACTGATATAGTAGAAGTTGTTTATTTGTATGCATATATAGGAATTCCAAATTGTATAGTTAAAAATCATACTTATAGAATTAGAATGCCTTAATAATAATTATTAGGAGGTAGGTTTTTTTTTTAACATTTTTTTTGATAAGAATTTGTCTTTACTGGGGTAGGTACCCCATTCTAAGGTCACATTGTAAATTTTTACGTGTATGAATTATATACTCGTACCTCGTACCTGTGTTAAAATATTACAAGAGAAAGGAAAATTATAAAGCAATATCTAGAAGAAAACACAATACAAGCTTTAATCTTTGTTAGGTTGCAAAATTGTTTCAATATTCTTCCTTCCCATGTCCATAATCCATATCTTTATGATTCTTTTGAAGTCGGCTATTTTTTAAATGGTTTTATCGTAAAAGAATTTAATTTAAATATTGCATATTTCTTTGTCCAAAAGTCGTTTTAGTTGTAAGGAGGTGGAATGTGTGTTGTAATGAAGATCTTGAGAATAGACTCGAGTTTTCTAGGTATATTTTTCCTAAAAATTTATGTTATTCAATAAATGTATCTTTCACAAAATCAAAGAAGCTAGATAAATTATTAAAGGAAAATGATTTGAGAAAGAAATTAACAATGGGGGAATTGTTATGAAAATGAAAAGTATCTATATATGGAAAATAATGAACAAGGGACGAATAAAAATTATTTTTGTAAAATAAAGGCCAATCTTTTTGACCTACTTCAATGGTACTAGATATAAAAAAGTAAAAGCGGGCAATTAGACGTTTATCATGGCCAATGCATTTAATGCAATTTTTTTACAGTATGATTTTCTTCATTACCTATTAAATAAATGGATTTTCATTATTATTTTGATTGGTTTGGTTTTTACTTGTAGACATCATTGAATACAACAAATTCGCTTGAATGTAGTTAATATAATTATCTTTGGGTGATTTGTATAGCGCCATTTTTGTGAAAAATCACCTCGAGGGTGCTGTACAAATTTATGATATATTTTTACAATGTTCTTTCTTACCCCTAACTACAGATTAGACGAACTATTATAACAACTTATGGGTAACAGATTGCATCCAAAGGTTCGTCGATCACTAATACTAAACAATATGTACAATGCATATGGCCAATGAACGTGATGCTGATGTAAATGTAGAAAATATGCAGGATCATACTTACCTGGGAGGTCACTTCAGATTAATACTGTTTATTGTTTATTAGAGAAATTTATATACAGTTTGCACGCGGAGGATATAATTGGGAACACACGTTATTGGAAATGCTATTATTTAATCCTGGTATATATTTTAATAATAATAAAAATATGCTATATTCTGTAACGAACGTTAGGAAAGAATAGCAAAATTTTATGCGATTTGCGATACAATAGTACAAGGATTTGATTAGAATATTTATCTTTCTAAATTTGGTTCGTTCCTCGGTAAGAGACAGGCTGAGTTGTAAGGTCTCCAAAAATGTTAATCCAATAAGAATAGTGTGATTAGGATATGTCTTAGTAAGCCCCTTTTCTTAATTCTTTTAATTTAAAGATAATTACAGCAGAATAATATTTGTGTTACAGAATAATGTTATTTTCTTACTTATCTAAATTAATTGGTTAGGTAGGTTAAAAAAACAGAACAGAGTAAAATTATAAAAAGGTAGGTATTTACGAAATGTTGACTACAAGTTTTATAAATTTTCGGCCGCCGTCGGCAACTTAATATTAGCAAAACCCGATATCCATTTAAGGCAAGGTAAGTAACTTAATCTACCTTAATTTGAAACCAACTCCAGCATTTATTCGATTTAAAGAACAATTTCGAAATACCTACCCAAGTAATTGAATCTTTTTATTTTAAATTTGAATATTGAAACAGGAATCAGCATTCTTATTCTAATTGACTGCCCAATACAAAATATATACGCTTAAGTAGGAATTTCACACAAAATTATTAAAAAATGCATTATGGTGGTCTTTCTCACGGGCGATAATTAGAGAAGGTACCAATCTACGACCCTGGGGTAAGCCGCAAGGATACAAAATGTGACATTATTTTACTTGTATTGTGCATTTATGTCCTACCAACCTCACGTGAGTAGAAAAAACAGCATAAAGCATTCGAATCTACCTGTCTTAATATTAAGTAATGCTATTAAATTTCTGATTATTTTCGTAATTTTGTGTTCAAAACAAACAAATTGATTTATCTGATATCTTTGAAGAAAGCATCTTGCTTTGAGAGTCGTTAAAATGTTGAATAAATAAAGGTTTTGAATTGATGACTTTATGAAATTGATATTCTTTGAAAATTAGTGAACATTGCCAGTAAATTGTTTTTATAGATTGATTATACCAAGATTAGGACGGGGATTACGTAATTTTTTAATAAATATTTTAAAAAACTCGTTTGAATTTGTAAGTAACTTAGGTACCTGTGGAAAAAGAAGCTTTAAGAGAAGATGTATTATAGGTACAAGAGGCTCAGAAAAGTATCATTTTTATAACTATCGACATAGAATTTCATGGTTAACAATGGCGTGCTACGATTTATTTAGTTTTCTGGTTAAAGCGTTTAAAGTAAGCGAGGTTAAAAAGTAAAACCACTTTATAATCCGTTTCGTTGAAAATTTTGGATCTCAACTGAATTTTTTTTTGTAAAATATATTACCATCTGTATATTGAACAGTATCGCACTCCTTATAGGGATACAGCAATACCGTCACAAAAGCAAAAAATCAGGTTTTTGTTGTGAATGCGAAATCCACTGCTTGATCAGTAGGTGCGTATGACAATGTAATACTACCATATCTTTAGTTATTAGGTAGGTACTATTGTATATTCAAAAATCATATTATGTGTTCACTATCCAGATGATTTGGTTCAGTTAAGTTTTAATTTATGTTAACGAGACAAAGAAATAAAGAAAGTTGAAAACTCCACATACGATTTACTCAAAATAGGATGTAAGTGAAATGTAAGTTTTTTAATACAGATCCTAAATCACTTTTAATAGGAGCCACAGTGTAGATATTTTTATAAACATGTACTTGAATTGATTATTACAGTTTGAACTATTTACTGCGGTTTTAAAGCCAAAAAATTTACTTAAATTTTACCTCATTATAAACAATTTTTTTTGGTAGGTATATTTTTTAGGCACATTATGGCAAGAGATCGTTTAAGATGTTTTGAAAACTTGATATAGGAAGCCATAAATCGTTTTAGTAGTTAGTTCCTTGTAAAAAAAAATTTATTGTCTTTAAAATATCTGATCGTATAACATCAATTCGCTCTACATTCCCAAAACCCTTCTTTTCCCATTTAGGTAATTTGTTGCCATTCAAACATCGAAAGGGGAACTATTTAGTAGGTAGCAAAGTTTTATATACTTAATACTCAATAATTAACGCAACTAGACAATTTTCATTACTAAAACAGGTTTTTAATTCTGGTAGATATGTGTTGTATGTAGTTACCTATCTACCTGCTTATCGAGTTATCAGTATACCCAATGAGGCACTTTATAAATATTTTGATAAAAATATCAATTTGAATTCAATTTGTTCGTGATTTTAAATCGTTAGCATTTAATTGGGAAAACAGACCGATAAAAATATACATTTGTATTGAAATAGTCTTCTCCAAACGATTAGATCTCTGACGTATTCAATTTGCTTTGAAAATTATTTGCTTTTGAGAATTAAGTCAATGAGCTAATATAAAATTTAATCATTGAAGACAAAATTAGCGACTCCCAATCAAAATTTGAAACGGAAAAATGTGAAAACAATTCGGTTGCATCTAAGAATTTAGCCCAGGACCACAGTCTTGCATATTCATCCTAATCGCCTATATATTATTTATCTGTATCATACTTCGACTAACAACTCTCAACATTTACTTCATTTTTCTTAACACTTTTTTTTACCGCTAACTTTATGTAAGACTAGCTTTTACCCGCGGCTTCGCTCGCATGGTATTAGTGGGAAATTACTGGCATAATTATTGGCATAATTGTAATTATTCTTGCTTTTTTGTCTAATAAAAAATAATTATTGTTTAATAGAAAATTTCAAAATTTGAGAATGACATTTCGCAAATAAAAATTCTATTATAGAAATTTATTTTATGTACCTACTCCCCTAATTTATTCTGATGATTTCGCCTCAAGTAGGAATTAGTATTTTATTCATATTTGAATCCAGAGTAACCTAAAGAAATAACAAAATAAACAATAAACATTTTTAGAGATAGGTAGATATTAACTATGACGCCAACAAAGCACTTTTTTTAGGGTGAATTGCCTAATTAAAAAAAAACATTGTTTCCAAGGAACAATTTGTTTGACGTTTGCAATAACTCGATTTTGTTAGGGACAGAAAATTTATGAAAAATAATTGCATAACGCTACAGCTTATTCATAACGCCAGAGCTTGCCAATATATGTAGCCTATGTTACTCGCAAATAATGTAGCTTTCGATTAGTGAAAAATTTTTAAATTCTTTTTGGTGTTTATTGCGTGATAGAATAACACTCAAGATAAATATTTGCGGTTCTCAAACAAAAAAATTGAAACTGAAAAATTAGAATAAATTCGGTCGCATTTATAATCTGTTTCCAATTTTTGTTTTAGAGTCGCTAATATTGTCTCCAACGATTAAGTATTCATTAAACTACCCAAAAACTTAAAAAAAGGAATTTAAAATGAATAACATTACATCTAATGATGTTTAATTTCGGTTGCAGTAAACAAACATATATTCGTATAATTGATAAATACCTATACCTATCTGGAAAACTTCTATGCACCTTGTTAGCTAGGTACCTACACCCTACACCTAATCAAAGTAATCTTAGGTTAGGTTGGATACATAAACCAAAGAAGGCAAATATCACTGAAAAAATTAACAAATAAAAAAACATAGCCCGAGCTTAAATTAAACATGATAATTTGTATTAGGTATTAGGTTAGGTATTTGAGTATTATTTTCAGGATTTTCAGAGATTTTCAGAAAGTAATATAAAAAGATTTTTGTATGGTATATCATTGATGGATTTTAAGTGAAAATTATATGGAAAAATAAAAAAATGAAATTGTGTACAAAACTATTTTTTCACATTCATAATTACATAATTTTGTAGCTCCTGAAATTATGCGCATATAGGCAATTCACTTAGCATTAATTCAAAAAACTGAGTTCATTATAAATTTTATTTATTATTTAACCTTCTTTTTTGTGGATAAAAGTGGTTCCTATTTAATTGATTAATGTAGTTGGTAATAATTGTGATTACCTACATACGTTATAAAATGTTGCTTTTGCTTTCCCAAATACGTCAACTACGGAACATATCATATACCTACCTATTATTACTATTAAAATATATACCAGGATTCAATAATAGCATTTCTAATAAAATGTGTTCTCAATTATGTCCTCTGCGCAAACTGTATCTATCTAAATTTATGTAATAAACAATAAACAGTGTTAATCTCAAGTGATCTCCCAGGTAAGTATGGTCTTGTATATTTTCTACAATTTAGGTAACGCAGCATCACGATCATGGTCAAATACATTGTAGGTACATAATATTCATATTTGCGGTGATCGACGAACCGGTAGATACAATCTGTTAGCCTGTTAGCAAAGTTGTTATAATAGTTAGTCTAATCTGTTATAGTTAGTAGTGAGATAAAGCATTGTAGAAATACATCAAAAATTTGTACAGCGAAACGCGGTGATTTTTGTTACATGTTTATTTCATTTACATCCTAAAATTATTATTACATTTATTTTATTATTACTATTTAATAATTATGCAGTTAAAATTCCACAATGATGTTGAGCTTATTTAACTTAGATAGCAAAATATCAGGTAACATCACCTACAATTTATTTATAACTTGGATCACATGCAAGATTAGGCAGTAGGTTGATTTTTTTGCTGGACTATTGTTTAAAAAGGTTTTTCTAATAGGATTTCAGTTGAGAAGATTTGCAATAAATATTTGTAGCAACAATCCTTTGAATCTCTAAGCCCTTGTCAGCCTTTGTGAGGATATCCTTCAACTTTTCAATAAAACAGATGCAACAAATGGGATTCTTTTGCTCTGTTGCACTTAGCCCAAGTTAGTGTTTACGCGAAAAGGGTTTGACGTTTACGTAAATAGATTTTTAAAATCTTGAGTGAGTTGTAACTTTTTTTAAATGTTTAAGACGATTTCTTCACCCTTTCAGATGCCGTCTGAAAGACTTTCGATTGACACATAAACTGAATTAAAATTTAGTCCTTTTATGACAAAACGTTGCAGTAGAAAAGATAGGATTATTTTTTTTCTCTTCCCCTTAAAGTTCCTTAACACAAGAATAACAACATTGCGTCACTTTGGTTGGATAGGGTTATAACTTCACTTTACCTTCTTCTGACATATGAGTCTAATCTTAAGTCACGGTTGCAAATATATATCTATGTCACTAGATGTAAGTCAATAGTAATAAGTCTTAGTTGTAAGTCACTAGCTACACATAAGTCTTAATGTAAGTCCCTAGTTATAATTTTCTGTTAAATAATCTTAGTTGTAAGCCTATCGTATTAATTTTATTTATGCTTAGATGTACAGCGCCCTTGAGGTGATTTTTCACGAAAACGGCGCTTTATAAATCAGCCAATTATTATTATTATTTATGAGATATCGAAGTTTACAACGACAATTTTGCATTATCTATTTACCAATTTCTGGTTTTGAGATTGAATCTTGTGTAAAGTATTTTAGTTGAACAAATTAAAGGAAAATATTTAAAAAATGTCATACCTATAGATACTAACCAGTTTAGAACATACCTAAACGTACAGATAGAGCCATATTCAACCACCTATGGCATAATAGTTCATTGCATATAGTTCTAATTACATTTCTCTAATGCCATTCCATGTTGAGTTTTAAAAACCTTTATCAATAATAACAATTACAGGACTTTAATTTATAACGCTATTTTGTGAAAATTATTTAGGTTCCTCAAAGGTTCTTCAAAGTTGAAAAATATTTCAAAATTGTAGATAAATTTCCTATAAACGACTTTTGAAGCAAATAATTCAATTATTCATGAAATTTTATCCACATGGCATTATTAAATAAACGAAAATTAGATTTTTTTCTTTTCTTATAAAGATAAAAATTTTGCACCCAAGTAAAAAACCATTAACAAAATTTTCACTTCAGTGTTTATATTTTTTTTAAACTTATACCTAATAGGTTTTATTTTTCTAGCTGCCCATAGGTATATTTGATAATTAATTGATTGATATACCTACCTAGGTATTTTATAGATACCTACCATGTAAATAATGTAGGCAGGTGTAGGTAGATATGAATTGCAAATTAATTTCTATCAAAATCTCCAAATCAAAAACTGTTTTGAATGTTTTTATTATATTAAATCAAATTCTGTAGGTATTTTGTTAAATTATTTTGATAAATTTGTGTATCTGCACAAAATGTTCCACCAAATTCTTTAAATTTGCACCCTCTTCAGGACATATATTATAAGATGAGTTACAGTGTTTCATTTGATAGTAAGGGTTGTTTATATATTTATTAAATTATTATTGTTTTAAATGTCTTAAGCTTGTAGGTACTTACTTAGTGAAAAAACCTGTTAAGAGAAGAAAATACAAAATGTCGAATCCCCTGTCCATGAAAAATTATTTTATAATAACAAAACACGCAGCATCACTTTCATTGACCAAATGCATTGTAGGTATTAGGTACCTACGTATAGTTTTGTATTAGATAGTAATCGTCGAACCAATGGAAGTAATTATTGTTAACCAAAAGTTGTTATACCCAATAGTTTGTCCAGTCTGTAATTAGAAGTAATATAGAGCATTGTAGAAATATATTATAAATTTGTTCAGAAGAGGCAATTTTTTATTAAATCATCCAAATATAATAAAATACAGGTAGATATTCCTACCTAACCAAAAAAATTATGTTGTTTATTTATACCTACCTTCACAATGAATACAAAAGAAATTAAAAAAAAACACACATTAAAAAAACTAGGTACATACCTACCATAAAAAAATATGATATTGCACAATGAAAAACCACTTTTAAATCACAATTTTTCTTTTGTTTTTAAATCACTTCTTTACGTAGATAATGTATTTTTCAAAACAATTGAAATCGTGGAACAAACAATTTTTTTATTTTTTTATTCACTGAATTTTTTATTAAAACAAAAAATAACACAACGTTTATATTTAGAATTGTCTGTCGACAATAAGTAAAACATGTAGTAGTGACGTTGTTTGATTGTTAATGTAGTGTTTTTAGTTTAGTTTTGGTAGTGTTTAGTGTTGGGATGCTCAAGTCGACTGGCCGGCGCGGGACCCGGGCGAGCACTAACGGACCCCCGCTAGGTTGGAGGGGGCCACGGGCGCAGCGAGGGACCGCCCCGGGACAGGGCACGCCCATGGATTGCCGCGGGAGGGGGGCAGGGGTTGTTACGCTGAAATTTTTAGGGTTTATTGAATATTAAATTTTGAATTAATTTAGGATTGCATAAGAAAATAAAAAAAATGTTTTAAGAACTGCGAAATAGTCGTAAAAATGTTGGATCCAAACGGTTTTATCTATTTATGGAAAAGATGTATCTATTGTACCAATTTTAGTAAACTGGGTAATTTAGGTGGATGACCGATATTAGATCGCGTGTTAACTCTAGATTGTAATTTGCTCCTCGATTTTTATTGCGCATCTTCAGGTAAAACTCTGACAGGACTGAAATGATTTCAGCTAACCTGGAGTGATTATACTCGTTGAAACCTGTTATAGTAACCAAAAAATAATTGTAAGTGGACATAAAGTTTTAAAAAATAATTTTGTCGATGGCTTGCGTTACTGTGAATATAATTCTAGGATTTTAATATAAAACTGCATCCTTGTTGTAGGTAGGTACTTAGTTATTTGATAAAAAAAAAATCGAAGTTTGCACGGCACAAAATCAAAAAACATGTGTTTTAGTACGTAAGTATTTATATGTGTATTATAATACTTTAAAGGTTTATGAAAAAATATGTTCATATCAACATATAAACTGCGTTTATTTTTTATTTTGTATCAAAAATCATAGGTAACGCAATTAAGCAATACTTTTTGTAACAACGCTTTTCGATACAATAGGAATAGGGATATGGGCATCCAACATATTTTCTTTAAAAAAAGATTCAGTTGCTTGTCAGTCACCAAATCCGTCTTTTCTAGACAAAATATGTTGACGAATGCGACCAAATAAGCAAAACTGGCTTACAACCATCAGAAAAGGCCAATTCTGACTTCACTGGTCTGGATTCTGGTGATTTACCGGGGTCACAGCTTCAAAATGAAAGATTTGTATAATGGAATACTATCGATGTGACGAGTGGTCAACTTGTCAACTGATGACGATATTCCATCGTCAAACGTCGCAAATCTCGAAAGGGTAGGTACTTGTGAACTTGTTTTTAATTTAAGCATTATTTTCAAAATTGGAACTGATTTGTCAAGAATTCAGACTATCCTATGATTTTTCGCGCTGGTACCAATATTACGCACATTTTTAATTATAATTTATAATACCTATTCTAAGTGCTTTTCAAGTATGTGAGTACCTACCCATGTAATTTTATTTCTCTATTTGTATTATCTTCCTAGGAAGTAGGCAATTAGGTATGAGACAGGGAAAATATGAAAAACAAAGACATTATATTAGTTGACAGACACACATTTTACCTATTAGAGCCTTAATAAAAAGAAATCTGATAAACAACAATTAATATTATGTAAATGGTTGTTTATCAGTTGTATAGAATTTGAAACACACCCAGAGGTTTATGAGGCACCTCAGGTAGGTACCTATATTATAATATTTAGGTACCTATACCTACCAATAGGCCAAATAGTGCATTTCCTTCGTTTTTTTTTAATCTCGAAAAAATTAAGAAAAATATTACGATACTGAAAGTATTTTTATGTTAAAGAATAATTTTTGATTGACGATTTAAAATAAGTCATTTTTTAAAATTGTTATGTCGCAAAAGCGATATTTTTTTTGTGAATTCGGCGGCGTTGACGTCACGCCGGGCAACTTTGGTGATAAGTATAATTTTTTTGCATACTTTTGTCGTCAAATTCCAGTGCACCCTTTTCTATAGGTTGATACATTTGGTCATCTTATTAGTATTTGTGTTTTCTTCTTATGGGTCGCTAGATGTCGCTTTCTTTGGTGTTTTCTTTTGCTTGTTCATTTTGGAGTGGTTTAAAGATTGGATATTGATTTTACAATTTTTTTTTGTATTTTGTAGGATATGATTACGACACTACACCAAAGGACTGCGTGGTACTGTGGATTTATCGTATTATATTGGAACCGTGTAGGTACCTACCCGTGAATTAAATAAATGATTGCTATCTCATTCTGTCACAAGCTAAATCCTATAGATGAGTTTGTCTCTTTTTAGTGTCGTTCGTTTCCGTTTCATCGAGTTTCAAATCACAACGGTGCTAAAAAAGTTTTCACTTCAAAAGTTGCTAGAAACTCTTGGAAAAATCTAGCAAAAAACAACACTTTGAAGTAAAACTTCTAGGTCTTTAAATACCTAAAATAATAATTCATTTTAAGGGCCCTCGGTTTTGGAAAGTTGCCAACCCCTGGCCAAAGTAACAAATTTACACATTATTAAGGACATGAAATGAAGCCCCGGTTGTTTTCTTTACAAAGGATCCTGTTTGAAATATTTATAACATCGGGAAAACAAAAACTTTATGGACGGAATAAACATTTATAATTCACGGTTTACCCGTCTCCCTCCTGCTTCAAGTGGTAAACTGTGTGCGAGAGGGATGCAAGCATATTTATAATGTCACTTTGTAAAGTTATGGAAATACAATACAGAGGACTGGAATTATGTTTTTTTAAAGTTTTATTTAAAAAATAACTTAAAACTTGGTTTAACTATCAACTAATAAATAATTTAAGCGTAGGTAATTTTTAATGTTTCTTTTCATCTGGTATTTATCACAGAACACAAGAAGCCTGCCTTGTGGTCGTGCTTCGTGATCCAAATATTTGCTAAATTTGGGCCTGTATTTTCTAAAAAAAAACTGTATTTTCAAAACTGAAATGGGATAGAGATCTACCATTTTAGGCGAGTGTGAGTGAGACAGAACGCTGGGCGTTATTTAAGTTCAAATTTGTATGGAAGACGCTTCTAGTGTTTTTATTCTATCTATGGATATCTCGGAAACCGTTTGGTGCTTATAGGTAACACGTCATTTGCGGATTCTTTGGGGATGTTGGGTGGAGGGTCTTTTTAGGGAAAGGAAGGAGAAGCAAAATCCTGGAAGGAAAAATACATGAGGGTAGGTAGGAATCTGGGGGTTAATGTGACGAACGTATGAATCCATCCCTCCCACTACGGTGCATGGAGAGGTCTAGTTCAGGTCTCCCTCAACCAGTCTCTCCCGATCCGGCCCGCCACGCCGTAGGTGGTCAAACGCACACGCCGCCAAGACATAGACAAATCTCACCCCATGAACACGGCCACCTTAGCTTTGTCACCAAACGTAGCGATCCACTTGAGGTGATCAATGGCAAGGGTGTTGGTTATCCAATAAATGGTTCCCGGGGCGGCGGTACCAATACTCACCTTCCAAATTTAACATAGGTAGTGTGTTTTTTACAACATTAAGTATAGTAGGTAGTAGGTAGCGTGTTTAACAAAGTAAAATATTTCTGTATTCGATGAAACAAAGTCTGATTTATGCGGATTTCTTCATTAATTTTAGGAATGTATGATTGAATTTGAGCGTCTTAAAAAGCTAATATAATATATTTTGTACAGTTTTTACATAAATTTGAACCAACATTGAAAAAATTGGTACCTAATGAACGTTTTTATCCCGCGACAAAATATCCTACGGACAAAACATCCTCCAACAAAATATCTACTAAAACCTAACCTTATACTTTTTACAATTTAATATTTTTGAATAATAATTTATTGTCTTTACAGGATGTCTGTATTATTTTTGTCCCATTTTTTATAAGGTTAGGTAAGGCTAGGTTTGACAGTAAAACATCACGTTTAAGATTTTTGATATAAAATCCGTTACTTTCATTGCGAAACTCTTCTAGTGGATTCTACTTAGTGGAATATAAAAATAACGAAATGGAAGTCATAAAAACATTGCCGATAATTCCCAGGTATCTATCCACCTAATCATGTACAGACAGGTATTTATGAAGGTATGCACCCATCAAGGAAGGAATTAAATCCGATAATCTCTTAACTAACATTACCAGTAATAAGACATGAGACGTGACCTTCTCCAGTGGCGCGACACCTGTCCTGTCTGCTGTCTGCACTGAGGGGGAGGGCCCCCAGGGGCGCGCCCCCAGGATGCCATTCACTGACACCACGAGACATCATGCAGACCTACCCAACTACAGAACTAAATAGAACCATAATTGGTCACTGTGCAAATAACAGTAGAATCCTAACTAAACAATAACACTTTCTGTATAAATATTTTTTCAAACTTTCACGTTTTTGAAAATATTTTTCTCTAAAATAATTTATTGTTTTTTTTTTCTTTCTTCGTTTTAATCTTGAAATCGAACTAACAGGAACAGACTATCTAAGACTTTGGTTTTGCTTCCCAAGCATGTGCATATCATATTAAAATATATTTCTATATATCAGGATTAACAACGCAAGGCGATGGCTCGAGAGAGTACGGCTGGAGAGGTCAAAAGGTCTTTAGTAACAAGCCTCTCTCGATCCGGCCCGCAGTAAGTCCTGGAAAAGCATCACCCCATAAACCCGGGCACTCCTGCTAAGTCACCAAACGTAGCTAACCATTTGGAGTGTCCTGTGTCGAAGGTGTTGGTTATATCATATCTGCCTCCCAAATTTAAATAACTATTCGATTTTGGTGACCAAATCTGAATATTCAGATATGTACTTCCCCACCTTCTTCTATCCCACTACCTTCAGCCTCACAACATACCCCAATTGGTGCGCCAGAGGGTTTCATCTACCGGTACTTCAATGAAATATACTCCCAGGAACTAGCGTATTTGATCCTTTCGGCAAAGTCGGAAAATACGCCAAATGCGTCCCCAAAATTTGCGCACAGATCACATAATGTCTAGGTAATCGTTTTTACAGCTCGGCTGTTCAGTTCGATAGCTCAGTTGTGGAGAGATTTGCCTGCCTCTGTGTTTCCTCACTCACTTCCTCTTATCAAAAAGAACCTTTTCTTAGCATCCTCAACTAATTATTATTTTTTTTTCCCCGGGAACATATTTCATTGAAAATAATACTGAAGAGTACTGAATCAAAATTGCGTTTCTATTTTCAACAAAAATATCCAAAACATTAAATACTTTACAGCAGCTAATCTTGATAAAGAACGGCCCGCTTAAAATATATCTATCGATAAAGTTTAAATTCTCATTCCCATCCCAAACCAGCCGGTTGTTATTTGTTTATTCAGGAAAAAAACATTGTCCAAAAACGTATTTTATGTTATTTTGCGAAGTTCAGGCAAAACTATTTAAATATTTCATGATCAGTTTCTAAATAATTTTTTTTTCCACATTATACAATAAGACCACAACCAAAAAGAGGTTCGCAAGCAGTAGATTTTGAACTTTAAAGCAGTTTTTATTGGCCTGATACTTTATTTTTCTGGGCTATCAGAGATCTGTCAAAAAAAAACTCAATTACTTCAAATGCATAGGTAGATATATTCTATCCGCAGCTAAAAATATATCTAGGTGATCTAATTTTCAAATTAAAAATACATGATTTAAAAACACATGATTGTGCTTTACTTAGTAGCGCATCGCTTTAAGTCGACGTCTCGCTGCGCCCGTGAATAGGGTCCCTACGGGAGCCCGCCCTCCGATGGAGCGCCACTGGGGCAGTCAGCTCATGACTGTCACTATCAGCATCAGGTGGATATCATCAGATCATTTCACCGAGTGTTAGTGGCGAAGGATGATTTCAGTAGTTGTGGTGGTGATAAGTTGGCACGACCTGCCAATCAAATTGTTTTACAATCCAATGTAATGAAAATTGTTGTGAAGGTCGTCTTTTGTAGTTTTGATTTTGTAGGATATTATATTTTTGAATAAGAAATCATATTTTACGACGTTCTCCGTGGTTTAGTTGCTAAGATACTTAGCTGCGCGGAAGTCGCGGGTTCAAATCTCGAAGTGCGCAAAAGATAAAGATCCATTTGATTAATTTGTATTATTAATAATTTAATTTATGCATTTAAAATAATATGCCTATGTATCTACCTCTACACCTAGGAGGTACGTAATACCTATATTTGCGGCATGCTCCAGAGAGAATTAGATAACTAAAACCTCTGCCATAGGTCACCCTAAGTGGTTCGTAGTGTATGGTGACTTAGCAGGGGTGCCCGGGTTCATAGGGTGATAATTGTTTAGGTATTGGCAGCGGATGAGTCTGCGCACGTACCTACTGCGTAGCTGGCCGGATCGAGAGACTGGTTAAAGGAGACCGTCTCCGCTCTCCAGACTGACTCTCTGGACCCATCGCCTTGCACCGTAGTTGTAGGGCTTCCGTCACTCCTGAACACACTGACCCTCAGATTCTTACTCAACCCTCATATATTCTTCCTTCCGAGATCTTCCTCTCCTTCTTTTACATAAGAAAACCCTTCACATGGCGTCCCCTAAGATGACATAGTCCCTGCGGGAAATTATTTTCTTCAGGGCCCTCCAGAATGAAGAGTATTTTTACAGAAAGGAAGGAGAAGATATTATGAAAAAGAAGAAAGGATGAAGGGTGGGTAAGAATGGGGGGGTCAGTGTGTCCAGGATTGATGGACTTATGAATCCACCCCTCTCACTGTGTTGCAAAGCGAATGGCCGAGGAAGTCCTTCTGGAGAGGTCAAAAGGACTCCCTCAATCAATCTCTTACCACCCGGATGACTTTTTTGTTATAATTTTTCGTTTGAAAGTCGCTAATATTGTCTTCAATGATTAAGTTGTGATCCAATAGTCCAGGAAATATTCAAAATCGGAATCCCTGCCTCTTTTTGGGCGGGATTTGACTGGCGAAAAAGCTTTTGGAAAGGTTGGAAAAGGCATTTGAGAGTTGTTTTTACAGGTTGATTTCGTAAAGGCCTGTAAAAAACATTAACTTCTTTCTTACGCATCGTTTATTGTATCTATAGGTATAACAAGGAATTTTAAAATTAATTTCACGGAACGAAACAACGCAGAGTCTAGGGACGTCTATTCCCCACGGCAGACTGGGTGGAACTGATACAAAATGGATGTGACAAGTCCATAGTTCTTACGTCGATGGCATAAGGTTCACTTTAAAAATCCAAATTAGTCGAGTGCCGGCCGTGTTAATTGATGTCTAAAATAACAACGCGAAAATGCACATTATATTCTATTTTATGAAGTTCAGACATAAATATCAATTGACTTGCCTAGATGTCGCACATTAAAATAAAAATGGATTTATTTTTTATCCAACACACTATCTAGATTGCATTTAGTTTGGGAAGAATTTTACAATCAAACATAACCTAAAGTTACATAACCATAAAATCCAATAAAAATATGCTTTAGGAAAGTTAAGAAAATGTTTGTAGTGCTTAGTGGAAGTTAAATATGGCCGAAGGGGGTAGGGTCGAATTAGCTCAGCGGTTAGAACAGAGCCCCGGCAAGGCTAAGTCATTTCAAACTCATTTTCAACTTCTGGGCTCATTTCCCAGATACGACCGTATTTTTTCTGTTTCAAATCTTCGTTTGAGAGTTGCTCATATTGTCTAATGATTAAATATTACAATTTAAGGTTTTATTAATTATGTTATTACAAAAAATATATACCTATATTTATTTTTATTCGTTCTTATCTTCCATCTACAACACCAACAGTAGCGACGCCCCTACTGCGCTGATATGTTCATTGATTTCTAGATGGTCAAGCCTACGAAATCTGAAAAACGTTTTATTACCTGTTTAACTTGTACCAGTTTTTTCATAAGCCTTATTTTCCAAAAACCAAAATTCCGGTTTACCTTCGCCGAGAGGGATAGAACGTTTCAGTCATCTCCGCCTGTAAGGTTCTAAATTTGAAATGTTTTTCCTTGTCCTATTGGTCCATTCCGAGAGAGTGGGGGTGATACGCCCCGCTGATTGGACCGCGGGGGGCGCGCTATGATTGGTCGGTGGGTGGAGTCTCACGGACCAATGGGAACGCGTCTATATATTAAATTATAACAAATTGTTCAATAATTTATAGTGTAATAATAATTTAATTGTACAGCCTCAAACTTTTTTATGGATAGTTTAAATTATGAGAAACGTTTTTATGTTTAAACTTTGTAGGAAGCAGTTTTACGAAGGTGTTTTTTGAATGAAAAAAATCACCCGGGTCGTGCGTTATTTTTGGGGATGCTGTGTGGCGGGTCTTTTTGGGATAAGGAAAGAGAGGAAGTTCTGGGCAGAAAAAAGGTATAATAATAATAATGATATTTGGATGACTTGTATAGCGCCGTTTTTGTGAAAAATCACCTCAAGGGCGCTGTACAAATTTATAAAACGTTTATACAATCTTATTTTAGCTATAGACAACAACTTATGGCTAAAAATTGCATCCACCGGTTCATCGATCACCGATACGAAACTATATGTGCAATGATTTGACCAATGAACGCGATGCTGCTGTAAAAATGCACTGTACAGTCAGAAAATGTATACAAGACCATACTTTCCT
Source organism: Limnephilus lunatus (assembly GCA_917563855.2). Lineage (NCBI taxonomy): Eukaryota > Metazoa > Arthropoda > Insecta > Trichoptera > Limnephilidae > Limnephilus > Limnephilus lunatus. Next base: position 1,457,883 of record OU830593.1, on the reverse strand, counting down.
GGAAGGTCACTAGAGATTAACACTTTTATTGTTTATTTAGAGCAATTAAGACATAATTGGGAACTATAATATATAAAATGTTCTGTAATGAGCGTATTTTGGAAACAAAAAAAAAATAAAGCAAAAAACAAAAGCAAACAAAAGCAAAATTTTGAGTATGAGGGGTGGGTAGGAATGTCGGGGTCAGTGTGTCCAGGAGTGACGGGCGTATGATTCTATTCCTCCCATTGTGATGTAAGCCGATGGATCGAGAGAGTCCGGCTGGAGATCTAGTTTAGGTCTCGCTCAACCCGAGGAAGAAGAGAAAGTTCTGGGAAGGAAAAGGGTATGAGAGGTGGATAGGAATGTGGGTCAAGGGATTCTGGCTGGAGAGGTGAAAAGACCTCCCTCCACTACGGCCCGCCACGCAAATGTGGGCAGACGCATCGGCCGCCAAGACCTGAACAAACCTCACCCCACGACCTGCTAAGTTCCAAACGTAGCGAACCACCTGAGGTGACCCATGGCAGAGGTGTTGGTTATCCGATAAATGTCTCCCGGGGCGGCGGTACCCATACCCACCTACCAAAATGAAAAAGTTGAAAGGGTGTTTGCAAATATGCGTACCTAATTCTACAATTCTACAATTCTACAATGCTCTATTTTTATTATTTTTTTTTTAAATTAGCTCCACACAGGAAGCCCTGAGGAAAATAATTCCCATCAGAGCCTATGTCATATTTGGGGTTGATGTGTGGAGGGGACAGTGGAAATTTTTTCGTCTGCGGTGCTTTTACCCCATGTTTGTAAATGTAATAATACAGTTACGTTTGGTGACTTAGCAGAGGTGCCCGGGATCATGGAGGCAACTCCTGTGTGGAGCTATTGTAAAAGAAACACGGAAAACGAGCCTGGCTTTAAATTTCAATAAAGATACCTATTTTAAAAAAAATCTGGTGCTCCCTCCATACAGCTTCCCCAAATAGATATGACATAGGCCCTGAGGGAAATTATTTTCCTCAGGGCCTAATGTGTGGAGCTAATGTAAAAAATAAATGATAGAGTAAATAATCGAATTAAATAAATCGTTACAGAATTAATAATATACATGTATTTGTTGATCTTGCGGTGAATTTTCACTAAAACAGTGTAACAAATCATATTTATTAGGTGAATATTTTTATCTGATAGGTATGCACTAGATATATGCTAGTTTGTTTTTCCAACTACAGATCCAACGTTATAGTTATATTTTTTTCCTTATTTAAATGGGTAAAGTTATTTCGGTATGTTAATTAGTTTATAACCTCTCCGCTGCATTATTATAAATCCTCGGGTTTATTTGGAGTTATTAGTCGGGTGTGCGTGCTGCCGGTAAGCCGTGGACCCGAGCTCCAGAGGCCCCGTGGTCCTGTGGTCCCGACTAGGGATTGCAATACGGATAATTCGAATTTAGAAAATTATGAATTTTCGGCTCGTTCGCAGTGGCATCAGATTCAAATTATTACCTTAATATGAAATCCGAACTAGTTTAAAAAAAAAGTTATTTGCAATGTGATGTTCTATGAAATATAGGTAACAAATGTTCACATGATGTACCTAAGTATCTATAAATACAAGATTTTTCGAGACCCTTTCACTTCTGCAGCCGCGGGATCCTCTCCACCGTCTTGCATGTGTGGGTCGTATGGGTTCATAGGTGCGACACTCCTGGACACATTTACACCGAGATTCCCATCCAATACTTAACCACTCCGATATATCGCGAATATGCACTTTTTATGTCTTAAACGATATGTCAGATTTACGAAAACTTTATGTTATTTCCGCTTCACAATTAAAGCTCTATAAATGAAACATTTCTGAACGTAGCCGAAAACTAAAAACTGTTTTTGAAAGGTTAGAAAATAAGCTTTCAAATTTTTATATTACAAATAAATATTAACATTTGTAAATATTAAAATTTAGAAAGCAAACATAAAAAAAATGTAAAAATGACTCATGCGATGTTTTTATATGAAAACGGTACTATAATCACGGATTATATAAAACACAATACGTATTATATCGTATAAATGTATAATAAACAATTTGGTCACCTCACTTTTTATCATTTCATAAAAGAATATTTAATAAAAAAATAACAATGTCTAACAGTGGGTAGGCAATTTGGCGGTCTATCATGTATCTGACATAAAGGGTTTTTTTATGTTTTTCTATGGATAACTTGAATAGTGATTGGTAGCTTGATTTATTGTGGAGCTTCTACTTTTTGTTTTAGGGATGTCACTAGAACAATAACGGAGTTATAACGATTTCTGTGGAAACTTACGCGTTGACGTGTAAACACGCTTATTGTACTTGACTGATGTTGTCATATTAACGTGTATATCTGCTTACGTTGCTGAGTGGTTAAACATCTTGTCTTCTCAGATCCTCCTCTCCTTAATTTCCTTTAAAAAACCTCCACACAGCATCCCCAAAGATAACAAAAACCCTGCGGGAAATTGCTTTTCTAGCGTTGAGAAGCTAATGTAAAAAATACATACGAATAGGTACAATAAATTTACCAAATTAATAAATGACACTTTAAAAAAATTAAATGGACCTGCTCTCTTTCAATATGTACCAATACCTTCTTCTTATACTTACACAAATGTTCGACTACTTTGAGAAATGAGAAAAAATGGTATTTTTTTAGGCGTAGGTAGATGTTTATTTTTATAATCTGGATATCCGGATTTTCTGCATCAATATAAAAAATTCGAATTTTCCGAAACAGATCCGGATTTGCAATCCCTAGTCCCGGCAGGCTCGGGATCCCGCGGCGCCGGGTTCGAACCCCGCGTGCAACCATTTATATTTCGTACTGGACCGGGATGAGATAGTGGCCGATGGCACGACCAGCCGATGATGGATCCGCTAACCAAAACCAACTAACTAACAACTAACGTTATATTCTAATTAATCCACCGAGACGATTCCCAGCAAATAAATTATTATATTTGGACAGGGGAGTAAACAAGTTATTAACATTTTCAAGTAGCAAATTGGTTCATTATTAAGTAGGTAGGAAGCTTCTAAAATCATCGCGTTGCTTCTTCAAGGCACAAATAATATGGGATAAAAAACTGTTTCCTAAAGCACCCCATCCATATTTGCTTACATTAATTGTCACTAGTTATGTCAAGTCTGTAGACAGTGAGACTGTGGCAACCCCAACTGGGGTATGTTGTGAGGCTGAAGGTGGCAGTGAGAGAAGAAGATGGAGATGAGGAAGATGGGGGAGTACTTGGCTATTCAGATCTCGTCACCAAACGCACATCTAAATCCAGTAACATTTCGATTAAAAAAAAATTACGTGAAAACCTCACAAGAGTCCCAAGTGATCACGCCTGGAGCCAGTGAGACTCTGACATCTCCAATTGGGGTATGTTGTGAGGCTGGAGGTCGTGGTGAGTAAAGGGAGATGGAAAAATGAAAGTGGGTAGGTACCTGGCTATTCATACCTGGTCACCAAACACAACTAAAGCCATTTCAACCAACCTTTCAATTCTGATTGGTCTAACAGTAAGACGATATAGATAATACCTGACGCTCTGGTGAACGTGCCGCAAATTATTCGGTAGGAATATGTTATTGTAAGTATATTTTTAAAATTGTGAAATAACTCAAAAATCAAGTAAAATTACTTATTCCAGGATTTGAACCCGCGATTCGATTGCTAATTGAGAGCCTTATGTACCCCTCAACCATGGAGGCCATAATTTATTTCTATTCAACTCAAAAATTAAATCCGTTTTGCCCAGATTTAATTTGAAGTTGGTAACGGTGAGCTAATGTACCTATTTTATTTCAATAACTAATAAAATAAAGCAAGTTTTAATTAGCTGGCAACTGGTAGTCGATAACCCCGCAGAGTTGATGATCATGATTTGGTTCACGAAACATTATTTTGGTGGTGGCTGTATTCGTATAAATAAATTCTGTATTTTGGCTGCGAATAAACAGGCACTATTCAATGTGGGTATTAATGAGTGGTGTTTGGATGGCATGATTAATTCAATTTAATTATTTTTTCGACGTTTAAGAATTTGCTTCAAGCATTGCTAGTGAAACAGTTGTACGGACTTGAATTATTAATGTATATAAGAGTGGTAAATATTCTCAGCAATGTCAAAGTCAGTAGTCAGTTTGAACGTGACATATAGGTCATTCCTACAAAACTCAGGGGTACCTCAATGTACTCATTTAGGGCCCCTGCTTTTTATTTTGTATTTCAATGTGAAGCATTATGTAGGTAATAATTAATAGTGTTTGTATGGCATGATTTATTTAATTTAATTATTTTTTCGAGGTTCAAGAATTTGTTTCAAGCATTGCTAGTGAAACAGTTGAACGGACATGAATTATTAAGGTAAATAAGAGTGATAGATTTTCTAAGCGATGCTCTAGATAGGTAAGTTTGTAGTCACTGTGGACGTAATAGGTAATGGTAATACCTACATAACTCAGGGGTATCTCAGGGTTCTCATTTAGGGTCCCTGCTATTTCATTATTTACGCTGACGATATAAAAATATACAAATGCATAAAAGCTCAGCTCAGATGATTCCCAAGTCAGTAGTATTAAGTATGTACGTTCATACTACCTTCGACATCTAGATAAAGGATAGATACATTCAGTGATTTTAAATTAAATTATCTTATAACCCAGACTCCATAATATAGGTATTTCACTATAAGTTTCAAAAGGAGCCATAAATAAATCTGATCCGGGCACCATTTAGGAAAAAATAATCGAAAACAACTCACGCAACCTTTTTATTTTAGTTTTAGTTTATAAATTGAACGAAAGATTGTCAATCGCATATCAAAACTATCGTTCCGCCGCATCAATGGCCAAACATCTCGGCCTTTGCACGCACTCCTTGCCTCATTCACATTCATAGATCGTCTAATACATACCCTCTCCTAGTTATTCTCCTACTAACTCTTCTGTTATTCTGACTCTTGACATGGCCCGACTCCATTTGGTTCTATATATTATACTCCATTATATTCTCCTTGCTCTTCTTTCTCCGATGGTCTCCGTGATTGAGGGTAAGGCTTTCGACTAGCAGTTTGAATGTCTCGGGTTCGAATTTTGGCACAAGTAGATTTTACTTGATTGATTTGTAGGTATTACTACACAATTTATTACATTTATTACACGTTCATTGGTCAAACGCATTGGACATATAGCTTTGTACTAGTGATCGATGAACCGGTGGATGTGTTATAATAGTTTGTCTAGTCTGTAGTTAGTTGTAAGATAGTGATGAAATATAGTATAAATTTGTACAGCGCCCTTGAGGCGATTTTTCACAAAAAACTAATAATATTATTATTACCTATACCCATACCTCTGTGTGAAAAGACAGATGCTGTTTAAAAAATATTTATTGTCGATAATAATTTATGTGACTGGAAGTTATTTTAATCTACCGACCTTCTGAGGAAAATAAATTTATATACCTACGGTCGATGACATTTCGATCCTCGTGCTTGAGAAGCAATATTGTTTTAGACCTGCCTGTAATGAACCTGTTACTTATTAACTGAGTAAAGATTTAAATTAGTAGGTACAATAATGTTTTATCAAATTAATATGCTGAAATAATACTATAAATATTGTTATTAAACTGGTAGATTGGCACCTGTCTTCTAAAACTTTTTGTAAGGTGGGAATATCTTCTTATAAAGAGCTGAAGACCTTTGTGGCAAAATTGTGTCAATACCGTATAATGTGATCCACTAGTGATCCACTAGTCCTTGGAAAATTTGAAATCGGAAGGGCCCGCCCCCTTTTGAGAGAGATTTAAAAGTACTTGAAAAAACTTGAGAAGAATTTCTTGGAAAGGTTGGAGAAGGTATTTGAGAGTTGTATTTTGCAGGTTGATTTCGTAAAGGCCTGTAAAAAACATTAACTCATCTCTTACGCATTGTTTATTCTAATAGCAAAGAAATTAAAAAACGATTTAAAGGAATCAAGTGACGTAACGTCTCGTCACCGTGGCGTCAACGGATTCAAAACGCACAAGATCTTTATGCAGACGGCATAAGGTTTAATTCTCAATGCCAAATTCATTGAACGCCGCCTATTTTGAAATTGCATTGTTGTGTTTAATTTTGTGAAATTCGGGAACAAATATTAAAAGTTTTCCGATCATTTTCTAAAGAACTTAATTTATTTATTTATTTATTATTGTTATTGCCACATTACATAATAAAACTTTATTCGAAAATGGTTTCATTAGTAGGAGATTTTTAACATGTCTGATATCTACTTTATTTTTTCCAGACTTACAAAAAGACTTAAAAAAATGCTCGATCATTTCCAAAGCCAAGAAGTGTTCTACTCTTAATATTTAATTGAAGCATCTGTAATATTTGTAAGTGATCTAATTTACAAACGAAAAACCTATGATATTCTATGATTTGTCATTAATTCTTTATCACAATGAATAACTTATAAACAAAAGATACTTATATGAATAATAAAAACCCACAAAAATGAACAAAAAGATTAGGGTGCCACGGTAATCGAACATTTTTTTTTACATTAGCTCTACAAAAGATGAACTGGGGAAAATAGTTCCCCTCAGGGCCTCTGTCATCTTTGGGGTTGCTGTGTGGAGGGTCTTTTTAGGAAAGTATGGAGAGGAAGTTCTAGGAAGGAAAAAAGGTATGAGGGGTGGGTAGGAATCTAGGGGTCAGCGTGTGAACGTATAAATCCATCTCTCCCGCAGCGGTGTAAGAAGATGGGTCAAGAGAGACCAGCTGGAAAGGTCAAAGGGTATCCCGAATCCGGGATCTCCCGATCCGGCCAGTCAGGACCTGAACACACCTCACCCGATAAACCCGGGCACCCCTGCTGACTCATCAAAAGAAGCGAGCCACTTAGGGTGACCTATGGCAATAGGTTATCCAATAAATGGTTCCCGAGCGGCAGTACAATTCTTCAATTTGGGAGTCGGTTATGCGTACCGCCGCCCGGGAACCATTTATTGGATAACCAAAACCTCTGCCATAGGTCAACCCAAGTGGCTCGCTACGTTTGATGACTTAGTCGGAGTGCTCGGGTTCATGGGGTGAGGTTTTTCCGGGTTTTGGCAGAGGATGCGTCTGCCCATCAGCTGCATGCCAGGCCGGATCGGGAGAGAATGGTTGAGGGATTCGCTTTGACTTCTCCAGCCGTACTCTCTCGGAACATCCCTTTGCACCTCAGTGGTAGGTATGGATTCATACGTCCGTCATTCCTGGACACATAGGTACTCTCCCCCAGATTCTTACCCACCTCTAACACCCTTCTCCTTCCCAGAACTTCCTCACCTTCCTTTAACAAAAAGACTCTCCACGCAGCATCGCCAAAGATGACATAGGTCCCGAGGGAAATTATTTTCCTCAGGGCCTCCTGTGAGTCCTGTATGGAGCTAATATAAAAAAAGTACCTATTAAAAAAGTACCAATTTTCACCCGACAAAGATAAGTCCCTCCTCACTACGGACAGAGCTATAGACTGCAGAAATATTGATTGTCCGAATTTAAGATTAGATGAATCCGTCTGTCTCTAATATAACCTCATGCCCCAGCCACACAAAGAAGCAATCAAACGAGGCGCGCATTCACACATAATATAATTCCCCAGTCTACCTTTCCTCCCCTCCATACTACCAACCAACCTTACAACATGCAACCTACTTATTAATCTACCGGACTTGTAACAGTATTATACTATGTGATGCAAGTAATGGTTTCCTAGTAGTGAAGAACAATATCAAGATTTGAATTTCGGTACGATCGATTTTTATTAACTACTAGCGAGTTCCCGGCATTCGTTGCAATGCCACTAATAAAGAAATTGTTTCTTCCTGCGTGTCCTTTCCCATTCATCCCGTTCCCCTTCCCTTTCCGCCTCCCCTTCCTATACCGCCTCTCCCACTCCCCCTTCTTGAGAACGCCAACCGCTCTCCCGCGTTTCATATATTCGGTCCCGGTACATTCAGTTTTCAAACAGCTCGCGTGCCACTTTTATTGTAATTTTTTAATGCAAATTTTCTTTTTTCATATATTACAAAAATTAATTTTTGTATATTATAAGAACAATCACACAAATTTGATATCTACCTATATAAAATACTACCTATAATTCTTGATTAGATTCAAAGGATTCGATTTTGGTTAGTATCTATCATAGGTGAGTACTTCAAAATAAATTCATTAATTTAGAAAGTTTATTCGAAAATTGAAGTTTGATTATTTAATAATCGATGGTTTGCAAAATATCGTTCTCAAATTGTGACATTTTTGACAATTTCGTAAGAGTTTTTATAATTATTAAAAAAACTTTTCAGATCTATTGTCGTGTGGTTGTAATAATCCAGAAACCTTCACGGGGGTTTAAAGAAGGTATTTTGAAAGTTTCAAACTTTTCCTATTATTAATATAGCAATACACAAACATACGTACATACATGCAAGAAGTAAACATACATTCATTTTTTTTTATAGATATGTATAGATTCTTATTTTAATTTTGAAAATCTTCTATTTACGAACCCCTTTTCAGTTATGGTTTTATTGAAACACGTGGAAAATTTAATTCTTCAGAAAATGATCATTAAACACTGAAATATTTGTGCCCTAGCTTCGCAAAATAAAGTAATACACGCTTTTTAGTGATGATTTTTTCTTGAATAAATCAAAACAGGCGGCTGGTGATAAACAGGAATTTAAACCTTTTCGCCATCTAAATAAGGAGTGTTATTGTTAGCGGCATGATTCCGAATTTTACACGACGTTGTGCGTCGCTTTAATTGTCCCCTAGTTTAAAAAATAGCGCAAAGTAGATTGTACCAACCCACCCACCCGCACACAATATTAAATTGGTATACGCACAATAATAAGTTTCATTCCCTGAACACAGAGCATCTATGTGAGTGTTACCATTACTAAAAATAAAATAATGTAAAAACCTTCCATTCCGTTATTTGAAAACGCGTGTCATCCGCCATTGTGAGTGTTGCCAACAAAGGGCGAATAAAGCGACGCGGGGAAAAAATAAACAATAACATGAAGAATTAGTTTCATTTCCCCGATTATGCCCTCGACCGAAGAAAGGATTTTATTATTTTTTATGCTGGAAACCCCGCCATGTTTTTCCGATGTGTTTTTGCCGCGCGTTCATTTGTCATTCCTCGATGTTCTGTTTTTTTTTTGTATTGGTTTATTTTATTTAATTCCGTCTCTTGTGGAAAAATATTAATCGTTCTGCAGGGCCGCCATTGCCCGGGCCACGCGATGCTAGTATTTTCAGAAAATATACCTAAGCTTGTACGTCGATATCTTATCCTGATGGCAAGATCCTGGCTTACTATGCGCCGGTATATCTGTAATTTTTAATAATGTTATCAATAGGCCTATTTTACCTGGGTTCCTTCCAAAGAGCAACTTAACGGACGTAAATCTCTCTTGTGCCGAGCATAAAAAGGAACTGAAATAAATATTTTTTACATCAGCTACACATAGGAGGACCTGAGGGAAAAAAATCCCTCAGGGTCTATGTCATCTTTGAAAATACTGTGTGGAGGGTCTTTTAAAGGAAAGGAAGGAGAGAAATTTTTAGCTGGGGTACCCGGCTTCTTTGATACGCGATTGAAGTGACGTTCGAACCCACGACAGATCTTGCTTTGTATACCCCTACCAATAGGAAACCCCACCCATACAAAAAGGCTTCGAATGGTCCACAATGTTCCAGAACATTCCACAACATTCGAGTGTGTTCTGGAATGTTCAATAATGATGTTCCCGATTCCCTATTCCCGAACATTCCACAACATTCTAAAATGTTCAGGGATGTTCTGGAATGTTTCAGAATGCTCTCGAATACTGATCTGGACTGTTCTAGAAATTTCTAGACGGCGAAACTTCCACACCTTATGTCTTCAAAACATATTTAGTATTAGTGAAGCCGCCTTTAAAAGGCAGGCTCTATTAATGCTTGTATAGTTTATATGCCTACCTGTTTAATGTAGTAGTGTTACAAATATATTTTAAAAACGCATTAAAATGTTAAATTTTGTAATGTTTTTGAAATAATAAAATTGAACAGCACGCCCTTCAGGTAAAAACGGGAACCTTCTTCTTCTTCACGGATGGGGGATATAGAGGGCTATCACATCATATAACTTCCTTGGTCGTACCGGGACTCGTTTCAGAGTTTTAGCGAGACGCACTTTTATACAATTTCTTTTATAATATAGGTAGGTATATTGATTATTCACAAATTTCCATTCCTAGTGCGGTCCTGTTAGACCCCAACATGTGCCAGCATTTTTTCTTCCCAGAATTGTGTTAATTTCATGCAATTGTCATTGTGTTTATATTTTTTAATTTATATCTTCGATTGATGAATGCCCCCTTTTTATGGAGATCGTTATAAAAACGTTTTAATTTAATTTCCTTATACAATACAATAAATTATTTGAAACGCGTATTGGGGTATTTCGTTTACAAGGAACGCGAGGGCGTTTTATTGTATCGTTGGTTAAGCAACAATATTTCTTAATGTAAATTTATTAATAGGAATATAGAATATGAACACAGATAAACAGTAATATCAACACTGATGATGGACAGTGTAATGTTACCACAAATGTCAGCTAAAGAAGGAGGATAATGGCAAGCATTAACACGGCGTAATAACTCAAAAATTAATCACCATAAGATTGCGACTGTGGTTTCGCCCGTTTCGGTTCCGGTTCAAGACGGTGGCATTCTTGGATATTGCCTTTTTATTCGTCCAGAGTTCGCATACTGCGAGCTGTCAAATAGGAATTATCAATATTGTGGTATATATACAGATTGAAAAAAGAATTGTCGTTGAAGTGGTGACATTTCTTCGGACGAATTGTAAAATTCTTTTTTTAAGTTAGCTCCACAAAAAATAATTTATAATAAATAAATATGAAAATAATTTCCCTTAGGCCCTGTGTCATCTTAGGAGATGCTGTGTGGAGGGTCTTTTTAAGGAAAGAGAGGAAGTTCTGGGAAGGAAAAGGTATGAGGTGTTGGCAGGAACATGGGGGTCAGTGTCCAGGAGTGACAGCCGTCCCTCCAGACGAAGTGCAAGGCGATGGGTTGAGAGAGTCTGGCTGGAGAATTCAAAAGGCTTCCCTCAACCGGTCTCTCTCGATCTGGCCCGCTACGCAACAGGTGGGCAGACGCATCCGTCGCTAAGACCCGTACAAACCTCACACCATGAACCGGGCACCCCTGTCAAGTCACCAAACGTAGCGAACCACTTGGGGTGGCCTATGGCAGAGGTGTTGGTTATCCAATAAATGGTTCCCGGGGCGGCGGTACCCATACCCGCCTCCCAAATTTAAAAGTGAGTGAATCTAAGAGATCGACAAAAATGACGGAAAGAAATCAGTTCTTAATAGCTTAGGGGTTAAAGGCGTTGTCTCGGTAATAGAAGAGATCCTGGGTTCGAGTCCCAGTTGCGAACGTTACCTTTATGTCCGTGTTTGTTTGTTAGGTGTGTTTCATTAAGATTTAGTAATATTATATTTCTCTTAAAATGATTTAAGTCTGAATAAATTGTAAAGAGCTTCAAAATTTGTCATAATATTCGTAAAAGGTTTATAAACAAATCAAACAAAATATTGTTATTGTTTCATTTGCATTTTAAAACCCTTAATGACCACTTTTGAAACATTTAAATAAAAAATGGAATGTGCCTAAAAATTCAAAACATCCCAAAACACTATTTATGGCAGATTAAAAGTGTTAAGTTATAAAAAAGTTACATTTCGATAAATAAACATTCAGAATTGCGATGGTTTTGGGTAATATTTGGGTTTGGGGACCCCCCATCATTTAAGGGTTAAATTATACTATTATTTTTATTTAATTATTGCATTCCAAACTTTTATTTTACATTCCACAACTATAAAATATTAGTCATATTTACACACAGAAAAGGGGAAAGAAAGGTATGGTAGGTTAGAAAAGGTTTTTTTAAATTAACATATTTTTCTTCATGATTTTTATTAATGTATGTAAACATACATCAATCACCTCACTATAAAATATTATGCTTTTTAATGTATGTGCATAGAAATTAGGGAAATCATTTTAATAAAAATGCATCTAATTTCAGAAGTTAGGTATGCAGTCCGATCTGTTTGCTAATTTGTTTGAGAGTTTGGGAATATTTGGCAGGTATGAAACCTCTGCCATAGGTCACCCTAAGTGGTTCGCTACGTTTGGTGACTGAACAGAGATGCCCGAGTTCAGGGGGTGAGGTTAAAGTTGTCCAGGTCTTGGCGGTGGACACGTTCGTCCACCAACTGCGTGGCGGGCTTGAGGGAGACCTTTTGACCTTTACAGACGGACTCTCTTGACTCATCGCCTTGCATGAGGGAGGGATGGATTCATACTGAGCGATTTTTTTCCTCGAGGCCTCCTGTAGGGAGATGATGAAAAAAATGAAAAGTAAACTTTACGGAATATCAAAATTTAAAAAAAATAAGTACCAGACTAGGCAAGAATACATATTTGATTCCCTTGATCGTACCACGTCTCTGACACCACTCACTATCGCATTATATATTCTTCTTCTTCGTGTGCCCTATCAGGTCCCCCCGACGTTGGCGAACACTCTGGTAAATGTATCTCTATCTTGCGCTGCCCGGAACAGCTCCTCCACACTTCTAATACCGGTCCACTAATACTAATTTCGCAGCCAAGACATTTGTCCCATACCAGGCCCTCGGCGACCTTCTATCTTGCCTTTCAATATTAATTGGAGCAAGTGATATTTCTCCCCTGATGTGACCCAGATATGAAATATATATCTATATTCTACATACACTTTCTTTCTTGGCTTATCCGCTCTTCATATCCAAACCATCTAAGCGTCCCTTTCTTAAACTTATTAATTAAGCTTACATACTTCCCGGATTGAACCTATATGATATAGCTCATTGTTGATAAACGTATTCTGTTACAAGTTATTTCTATAATACCTAGTACATTTAATAAATTATGCAAACTATGTATTTTAAATTCATGCGGAATGAACCCGCAAGCTAATCCCGATCTTCAAGAGATTAATACGAAGCATTGCACGGAAGCTGTTTTGCAACCGCACAGATTTATAACAACAATATCAGAATGTTATTTAAGATCCGTACTGTATCCACAATACAGATCATTTTTACATTGGCTATATGTTTTTGCAGCGTATTGCATATGTTTCTAATGTAGTGCATGAGTTTATTTGTAATGTTAACGTAAATAACTGAATGAAATGCATAATAACACGTAATTACCTACAAACTTTAGCACAGGGAAGGTGGAAGGCGGAAGGCTAACGCGGTAGGGGTGGAGGTGAACGCGGGTGGCGGGGAGTTCACGGGATGGGGTAACGTTAGGGAGGAAGGTGGAAGGAGAACGCGGGAGGGAAGGAAAAGGACACGCTGGGGAGTAGTGGGGGACGAGGGAGGGGCAGAAGGAGGAATTGCAAAGGAGACATAGTAGCGGGATGGGATAGCAGAGGGTAAGTATTAAGTACGTAAGTATTTTACACATCATTATTTTATATCTAAATCGCGCTAATGACGATCTTTTTAGCAAAGCGGTTAAGTTCTTCGGCTACGAATAAAAAGGGTGAGTATATTTCAAATCAAATTCATGCAGTACTGCCACTGCCTAGAGTGCTAGAAGTACCGTACAAGAGGTAAACTGTCCAGAGTCCAGAGCCAGTGGGATAATGTCATGCCCAATTTGTGAATATTGCAAGGCTGAAGTGAGGGAGATTGGAAAGTATTATCAGGGTTTTCCGATCCGTTCACTAAACTCAGTTAAAGCCATATCAAGCTACGTTCTGATTCGATCTTTTATCAGGGCGATACTGAGAGTACCTACCACTATGTAATGCAGTTGGGTAAATGGTGTGTTCCTTAGCACCACTCGGTTGTGATATAAGACGCCAACCCCCGCTGCGAAGGTATGCGCTGGGTATGCAGTGAATAAGGCAGGTGAATTATGCCGGGGATCAAATAAATTATGGATATTATTACGGAGTGTATGAGGGGACTGTGGATGAGGGGAGAAACAATAAATTCCCGCAACGTGAGAGGAGGAATGTTGCCAGTGGAAATCTATGGATTAAAGGTCAGAGATTAACGTGGAAGACACTGAAAAATTATAAATTTCAGTGTTTTCTTATGTTTAGTATATATTCTATTCTAAATACAAATCGATAACTTCATTTACGATTTTTTCATTTCTTAAATTTGTTCAACTTTAACAATTTTCAAAATGAATCTGATTTTTTTCAGAGTGGAAGATACTCTAGTGTCGCCGTGGTATAAGACCACCATTCAGAGTTGAAACGTTGCTTGAAATGGCTTTAGCCAATGGCTTTTGGTGACAAGATCTGAATAGCCTGGTACTTCCTTACCTTCCTCTACCACAGCTTTTCCCACTCCTCGGTAATTTTAGCTTCACAAGATACCCCAATTGGGGATGCTATGGACTCACTGGCTCCAGACGGGAGCAATGGGACTCTTGTGCGGTATTCACATAAAAAATAAAAAATTCTAAATGATAAATATTTAAAAAATATATTTTGCTCTATTTTTATAGAAATCTGATAAAATATAAAATAATAAATAAAAAAAGTATTTTGATGGGCATAAATTTGCATTATAAATGACCTTTTCATGTCGAAACACAAATAAGTGGTAGGTATATAAATTAAAATTACTACCCAAAAACACATTTTATTACGATGTTTTATTCTTCATTGTATTAACACAGTAGATAGGGAAAAATGATTTTTTTAATAGTTATAATAATCTCACGAAAAATTCCAAAGATGCCTCAAAAATGTTGCAAAATTGAATTTATATACCTGATTACTTATATAATTATTTATCATCATTTAAATCCAAAAATAAATAAAATAGTACATGTCAGTACTACATATTTAATTTAAAAAATAATTATTCAGTTTGATGAGGTATTTTCGACTCAAATCCAAAATTAAGCTTTTTATGGAAAAGGCCGTGCAGCAAAATTGAGGAAAATAATTTTCCTCTAAATCTATGCCATCTTTTGAGATGCTGTGTGAAGCGTTTCTTTAAGGAAAGGAAGAAGAGGAAGTTCTGAATATATCCTTTCAACTGCAGTGCAAGAAAGAGGGTTGAGAAAGTCCATCTATAGAGGTCAAAGGGTCTCCCCAAGCCAGCTTCTCCCTTTGGGCAGACGTATCCGCCGCCAAGACCTGGAAACACGTGACCAGGTGAACCCGGTTACCCCTGCTAACCCTGTCACCGAATGAAGCGAGCTACTCGGGACGCCCTGTGGCAGAGGTGTTGGTTATCCGATAATCAATAAAATAGGCGATGGTTTCCAGGACGATGGTAGGTACCCATACCCGCCATAGAACCTAAGAATTCTGAATAAAGTGTACAGCGCCATTGAGGCGATTTTTCACAAAAATGGCGCTCTATAAATTATCCAATTATTATTATTATTATTATTGATCTAAAATAGTGTATTTAGCTGTTTAACTATTATCTCACCAACACGTGTATTAGGCGGTCCTACCTAATAAAGGTTACAAAATAAAATGGATTCCTTACCAACTTATTCCAACAAAAACTAAACTAAAATTTGAATAAATTACCCCTCAATAATTACTAGTAACCATGTGGTGCCTATTTACATAAAATTTGTATTAAAAATCCACTCCGAACATTAAATAATGAATTAAAAAAATATGAATACCTTTCTATTGGTACTAAGGTAATATATTCCTACCTTACATACAGACACTTTTCATCTACCCACGAAGATAAATAACTATTCACAGGTGTAACTATTTGATACCTATAAACACAGAACAAAACGAATAAAGTATTTCAGAACCTAATATTATCTAAGTACCAAAATGTGTCAATATGATTGGAAATTATTTGGACAGTTAAACATTATGTGCAGTTGTTTTTGTTGTAGTTTTATTTTATGTTGTTTTTATGTATCAGTGGGAGTGAGCAGATTAAATATTACGTAAATTACATTATCTATAGATAAAGGAGTGCTATTTGATCAGAATTTTTGAATTGCTAATTTGATTTTGTTAAGATTTTTGTAGGCACCTAACATGAATTTGTAGTTATTTAAACTTATTATTTATTGTCTTTTATTATTTTTCGTTGCCTGGGCTTTACGCAGAATTTTTCTAAATTTTTTGAAATCTTAGCATCATCTACCCACACTACTAAATTTGGTATTAAATCATTACAATATATCACATATAGACAATACAATGCATTACCTAATGGAATAAAGCAATCAGTAGCTAACAAAAAAATATTAGTTAAAACGCTTAAAGAATATTTCCTGAAAATGTTTTTTAACCAGTGAATATTGGCTCGCCTTCATACGTTTGTTTTTTTATGTTTTATATGGATGTCTCTCAGTATTTCTAAAATCTCTATTCTTGACAATGCATTTTTTTTTCCTTTTCAATATATTGTATTTTTTAAACGTGTAATATCTATGTAAAATGTACTTATAGCATCTGTCCTTCCCGTAATGAGTTTTCTTCTCAACTCATTGGGAATCATGTGTTACTTACAATGTTTTTGTAACTAACTAACTAACTAACTAACCATCACGCCGTTTCTCCGCAGGGGTAGGCAGAGAGAACGGACCGCCAAACAACTCGGTCTTGGCACACACTCCTTGCCTCGTTCACATTCATACACCGTCTCATACATGCTCTTCTATTATTCTGACTTCTGACATGGCCCGACTCAAGTATCTGATTCACTCGGTTGTGCCATGTCTTTCTCGGGCGTCCCCGACTTCTTCTACCATTCACATTTGCGTCATATATTCTCCTTACACTCCTTTCCTCGTTCATTCTCTCTACATGCCCGAACCATCGGAGCATTCCTTTCTTGATCTTACTCATTACGCTTACATCAGCCTTGCATTATTTGCGAATCTCCGCGTTTCTCACACGATCATACATGTTTTAACACACATACGCCTCAGGGATCTCATTTCTACCGCATGTTTTTGTAATACATTATAATTAAATAAATAATAAAAATAAATAAAATTAGATGTATGCAGTAATTTACCTCTTATTTTAAAAGTCAAGTGTGCAAATTAAAAAAAAAAACTATGAAATTCCTGCTTTAAAGGGTGGAAAGAGAGATGGGAGGTGGTCTTTTTTAAATATTATGTAGACAGTAACCTTCTTCTTGTTTTTAAGGTAGTTTTTTTTTTATTTAATCAATTTTGAACGTATCCATACTGTCACGGACACTCTTCTTTGTGTACACACACTCGTACCTATGTATAGATAAAAATATTAAATTCCTATTTGTATAATTTCGGATGGATAGCAAACAAAACAAAATTGATGAACCTACGAAAGAGATATTTAGTTAGGTACCTATATTTGACATTGTTTATGTAGTTATAAAAGTTTATTACAGATTTTCCAAGATTTGCAGGCAATAGTGAATATTTACTATTAGGAATACTTACATGATTCCATGAGATGGAATACTTACATTCTCCTCACAGTTGGCATCCCGGCGTACTTATATATAATATGCAGTCGGTTTAGAGAAAATATGATATACCTACTTACACAAAATAGAGCTAAATGTCCCCGAAGGGGTGTGCAGAGAGATGATATATCACTGAATAACAAAAGTATAAAATAATTTTTCATTCAAATGCATCAAGATTAAAACTACTTGTTTAAATATCTACTACACTATATAAAGAGGTAATATTTGTTTGTTTGTTTGTGTGTTTGTTTGCATCGAATAGGCTCCGAAACTACTGAACCGATTTGAAAAATTCTTTTGCTGTTGGGAAGCTACACTATCCTTGGGTGACATAGGCTATATTATATTTAAAAAAAAAATAGGCAAACTTACTAAAGCTTCAATAATGTAACCCAGGGTGTAAAAAAATTACCTAAAATATTCTTTAAATCGCGTGCGCTGCGAAAACTATTGATGATAGAATAAAATAATGTACTACGACTTTATAGAACACATTATTATCTACAAAAATAGTTGCAACAGTATATGTCTAACTATTATGGTTATGCCACAATAAGTATTCTTTTATTTAAAAAAAATAATTAAAATGTCGCTGCTTAAAAAGGCTCTTTATTTGTATCTTGGTTTTAATACTTATCAAAATAAATTACTTCATACTCAAGACAGCTTCAATACTTTTATTTAACTTTTTGAATTTTTTTATTCGGATATATAATTAGAAAGATATCACGAGTTTAAAATTGTTAGTATTAGTATTAAAAAAGTTTCGTCTACGTGCCGGGCGGGAGAGGAGTCAAGAAATGCAGTGCCAGGGGGGTTGGCGGGACGGGGGAGAGAACGGTGGTGGGGAAGGTGGAAGTGGAACGCTGGAGGGGAACGCACGGGAAAGGACATGTAAGGAGTAACATTCTATTTATTTGAATATGGCATTTATTATAAAAGAAAGTCCAAAAAAACGTTCAGCTCGCAAAACCTCAGAAACGAGTCCCGGTTCGATCAAGGGAGTTATATGGTGTAGTAGATCTCTATCCCCCCTAGGGAATAAGGGTATCCGTTTTTACCTAAAGGACGTGCTTTTAAAGATATAAGGGCTGAAAGTTTCGCCCTCTTCAAATTTCTAGAACAGTCTTCCGGAAAGTTCTAGAAGGTTCCATAAAGCTGTAGAAAGTTGTGGAAAGAGTGGCGGAGTATGTCGTGGAATGATCAGGAATAGGGAATCGGGAACATCATGGTGCAACATTCCAGAATACTATCTTATTGTCCTGAGCGAAGCCGGGTAACCCAGCTAGTAGTGTATTAACCAGAGTATAAGTACAAAAAATCGGCACTGTAAATAAATTCGTTTGATATCCATAACAATTTACTATTTTTAAAGATATTTTTGAAGTCTATATATATTTATGTTTGAAATTGGTAAATAATGCAATAAAAAGATTTTATAACAATTACATTTTCGGGGGGCAAAATGTCGAGGCATCAACTGCCTGTCATCAGAATATAAACCTGAAAAATCCATAGAATTGATTATCAATACCAACATTATTTTTTAAATCCCTCCAAATCCGTATCAATCTATATATATATATATATAAATAAATCATTATTTCTCTTGTGTCACGCCATAACTTCAGATCGACTTTACCTATTTCATTCATATTTATTTTTAAGTTTTCTAATACTTTGTGGAAGGTTCTCAAAGAAAGAAAAATTAAGAAAATTGCGTAGAAAATTGAATGATTTCAGAAAACTTAACTTCGCACGTTTGACAGTTCGCGCGTTTGATGAAATTGAATTTAGCGGGCAGGTGTTTTTTTTTGTATTAAAAGAATTGTCTATGATTTTTTTAAATTATTGATAATATAAATAGGTAGGTTCCTATGTTAGGTACAAAATTTATTGATTGTTCTTATAATATACAAAAATGAATATTTGTAACACGAAAAATGAAAATTTGAATAAAAAGAATGTAATAAGAGGCACGCAAGCTATTTGAAAACTGAATATATGGAACGCGGGAGAAGGTGGAAGGGGAATGCAATAGGGTAGGGGTGCGGGAGGGGAACTGGGACGCACGGGAAAGGACATGCAGGGAGAAACAATTTATTTCTTAGAACATGGCATTGCGAAGCATGGCGGGAAACCAGCTAGTTTCCAATAAAAACCGCGTATACTTTACGAAACACAACAAAAACTGTAAACTTAAAAACCCGGAAAAACCATAGATATTATTATTATTATTCAAACACGATCTTTATCTATAGTTCAATAAATCCATAGATAAAGCTAGTGGTAGTTACCTAATGAAGTAATAATTAACTGCCTTAATAAGGGACTTTACCTGCAGGCAGGTAACGCAGGTTCCCATAATAATATTATATTTATTAATAGGAGTGCCAGGAGGGCATGAGAATAAGGATGTGTTCCGTTCCTACCAAATCCACCTTCTTCTGTGGGAGCTAAATGAGGTTAGATGGTGCTACTATTTGAATCTGAAGGGTATGGAGCTTGAGGCGAAATGAAAAGGTAAGTAGATAAAATAAACAATGTAAGGGTTTTTTAAATAGGTTATTTTGTCTTTTAAATATCTTTTTTATGCGACTACGTGGAAAATTGCCAAAAAATTAAATCGTAGATACATTATTGCACACATACCTATTGACAACTGCGACTATTGGTACGTAGGTACTTTCGACCAAACGATACGTTACTTGAAATGGCTTTAGCCTTGTTTGGTGCCCAGAACTGAAAGACCAGATATGTTCTTCCTCACCTTCCTCTACCCAATCTCCTTCCATTCCCCTCTACGTTCAACCTCACAACATAACTACAATTGAGGATGCCATACTCTCACTAATTCTAAGCGGTTGGGAGCAGTTGAGACTCTTGTGCGGTATTAACATTTTTAAAATCTTGCCAATGAACACCTCAATAGAATATTAGGGTATTTTTAAAGCATTTTTTACAGTTGAATAAATTACGATATTGATTTTATGCGTACCTATGCATTTTTACGTTAATGACCAAATTTGCGAGGAGGATTGAAAATGTACCATTTTTGATTCACCCTCAAAATGGCATATTTGTTTTTGATCGTAATTATGGCGTTGTTGACGTCACGTCGAACAAAATCAGTCGTCTTACCAACCAGTAAAATTATCTACTGAAGTTTTAGTCAGTTTGAACCGTTTAGGAATGCGCGATTTAATAAGCTTTTTAAAACCAATAATTATGATTAAACATCCTAATATTTCACATTTTTCGTTCGACAAACTTTCCACAAATTTAGATATTGTATTAAGATATGTTTTTCCTAAACATCTCTTTTTTAACTTAAACACGAGATTATGTACACGATAAAGACCAACAGCTTGCTTCCAAGGTAGTACCATCTGTTTTCAAAAGAAGTGCACTCGAATTTGCACTATTTTTCTTGCCATTATTTCAAATACTTTTTCCAGCAAGAATATGGTTAGGGAGAGGGAGGAACACGATAAATGACATCCCGGTAGGAACTAAGCATATTTTCATTTCAAAATCAAACACTTAGGTAAACTTGTTTCTAAACTTACAGTGTTACCAAGAAAATAATAAGTAATTCAAGCCCATAAAAAATTCCTTCATACAAGATGATATAATAGCCGAATAGTTAGATAAGAAGGGAAGACATTATTAACTGTAGATGAACATTCATGGGATAAAAAACATGTTTAATATAAAAATAATTTATATCCATTCCAAGTATTTTGAATTGGTCTATAAAGGGAGAGGCTGATATGACTCGGCGCCAACACAAACCTGACAACTGTCAACCAACTATCAAACTATTTGACTATCAACTATCAACCGTCAACCTGTCTCGGTCTCGGCTACCGTCGCCATCTCTAGTCACACAGTGTTATGATTGGTTTGATAGTTTCACTGCCTACCCACTGGGAGACGATAAGCTGTTTGGTATTTTTATAGTGCCAGAACATCTTCAGGGCGTTTGTTTATCGACACTATTAAAACAGACGCCGAATTTTAATGAAACTCGTTTTAATAGGGAATTAACTCTTTCGATGCGGAGCTATTTTTAGGTAATTTTTATTAATTCTATTGCAGCTGTTGTGTTTATTTATTCATTTTATTTTAGTCATTTAATTTAACAAATTAATAATAATAACTATAATTTATTTTGAATTTACAATTAATGATGAAAAAATTGAAAAAGTAAACGAAATCAAATACCTGGGATACCTAAGAAATAAATTATCTAGAAACACTACAGAGCTCATTTTTAAATATATAGTGACTCCACATTTAGATTACTGCTTCTAGATGTTATATTTGGCCAATGAAGAAAATTTGAATAAGCTAGAAGTTATACAGATTGGAAAGGTAAATACGCAAGGGTTAATCAAATGAGAGAGGATCTAAATTGGATTCCAATAAAAAGGAGATTGTCATTTAATGTGTTAATTTTGCGCATAAAATTATGAAAAACCAAATGCCAAAATACTTTAAGGGTGAAATTGTTTTTAATATTTATTTTCGTTTTTAATGACATTAAAAACGAAAATAAGTTGGGTAAATTTAAAAAAAAATTATTAATATTTATTCTTGATAAACAAAATAATGAAATAGAATAGCGCTGTATTGAAATATTTAGTTTATCTTAATGTGTATAATTTTTTCTAGTTAAATGAGTGAAAATTTAATTTTCTTTTAACTATAAAATAAAATAAATAAAAAATAATAAAAAAATATAGATGTACATAATTACGAAAAAAAGAAATATAAATAGAGTTAGTTTGCTACACATGAACAAAATCAAAATTACAGAATTGCCTAATTAATGTATAGAGAACTAAATATGGGGTCTAGGTAAATTGACCGAATTGCAATTTTTCGAATTCAATAGTTCGAAATGCAATTTTTCGAACTACCATATTTTTCGTACATCGATTGACCGAAACACCAGTTTTTCGAATTGATATAAGTACGTATGTATGTATAGTATGTACAGTACATAGAAGAGTATTTTATTATAGGATGGACAATATAAACTAACCAAATCTAACCTAACCTAACAGTATCTCGTTAGTCATAGCAAGTGAAATATATTTTGAAAGTTGATAAACAAATTCGAAAAATATGTCTTTCGGCCAATTGCTGTTCGAAAAATTTCGAAAAACTGAAATTCGAACAATTGATTTCGAACAATTGATTTCGAAAAATTGAATTCGAAAAACATATCTGCTCTCCTAAAGATGTATGATTAAATGCCTAAAAGTATGAAGAACGAATGAATGTATTTAAAAAGAAATGTTATGCTTACTGTAAAAATATTTAAATTTATCTAATGAAATTGCGTATTGGAATAAATATTAATTCAAATAAAAAAGTGGTGTTTTACAAAGTCTGTTTTTTCATTTAATAAATAAATAAATAAAATAAATAAATGTTTATTCCGGTATGTGGGGAGAATAGTGCAATCCCACACATTCCATAAGGGTTATAAAATATACATTTTAAGTAGAGAAGCAGGTGATATGATTGTACATGAACAAAGGTAATAACAAAATAAAATCATAATAATTAGCTTTTAGGATTCTGCTACCACATTAGGTGCCAGTATTTTTCTCCAGTGTGCATCAATGCTGGATGATGGACTGAGGCGGGCTTCCATGACGAGGATATTTCCAGAGCTGCTTATCCTTTCCCTCATTCCTGCCACCCTGGATCTAATAAGGGCTGCGTAGCATCCGGGAAGCGCTGCAATATCTGGGGAGACCAAATATTATGCGGAAGGCGTTGTTGTACTGAACTCGAAGTCTTTCTATACTACTCTTCTTGTAGTTTGCCCAGAGTTCGCACGTGTACAGCGTTGCGCAGAAGGAAAGGAATAGCGTCCTTTTTACAGCGGTACTGCAAAGGCGGAATCTTCTGCTGAGCATGTTTGCTTTTACGCTGAGAGCTCTTCTTTGCCTATCGATGTCATCATCGTCCATCAGATTACTGTTGATTATGTGTCCAAGGTATTTAGTTACTTCAGTCAACTGCAGGTTTACACCGTTCAGGGTAGCTGGAGGAATATTCTTTGGTCCTTGTCCATGTCTTATGACCAGTAGAGCCGTTTTAGTGGGGTTATATAGCATGTTTGTTTCTTCGGCAAACTCTTCGCAGATCTTCAGAAGAATACTTAGGCCCCTTATA
Organism: Limnephilus lunatus; assembly: GCA_917563855.2. Lineage (NCBI taxonomy): Eukaryota > Metazoa > Arthropoda > Insecta > Trichoptera > Limnephilidae > Limnephilus > Limnephilus lunatus. Next base: position 1,434,063 of record OU830593.1, on the reverse strand, counting down.
GATGGTGCCATCAAGACCATGTCGTCCGCATAACTGATGTTGTTCAAACACTGTCCTCCGATTTGGCAACCTACCCTTGCATTGTTTAACCTGTCGGTGAGTTCGTCCATGTACAGGTTGAACAATATCGGGGACATGCATCCTCCCTGTCTGACGCCACTCTTTAGGAAATAAGGTTCTGAAAATCCATCTTTCCACTTTACAAGGTTTTCCTGTTGACGGTGCCAAATTTCTAGAATTTTTACCACTTTCCAAGGTATACCTCTTTTCTTTAGTATTTTCCACAATAAGGGGTGGGAAACTCGGTCAAAAGCCTTACTAAGATCCAAAAAGCATGCATAAGTTGATGTTTTCTTCTTCCTGTAGTATTCCAACGTCCGTTTTACGCAAAAAAATAGCAGAGTCCGTAGAGCACTCTCTCTTGAAGCCCATCTGGTTATCATTCGTTTTTATGTGGGATCCGACTTGTTCCAAGAGAACTCGTTCAAATATTCGAGCGATAGCCGTGGCGATGGAGATCGGTCTGTAGTTTTCCTGTAGAGTTACGTCTGTCAGTTTAGATTTTATTATCGGTACTATAATTGTTTTTGTCATGTCTTTAGGTAGATAGCCACTCTTTAGGATGTCGGTGAACAGTGTTGCCATTAGTTCCATAATCGCTGCCCCTGCATGTTTGAAGTGTTCGGTGCTTAATCCGTCATGCCCTGCAGACTTTCCAGATTTCATATTACTAATGGCCGATTTTATCATGTTCGTTGTGACGATGGGATCAATATCATCATATGCAGTCAAATGCGTTTCGTTTGTGTCAATAGTCGGCGTGGTAGTTGCGAAGTGTTCTTTAAAGATGTTTGCAATTACTTCCGGATTCGACTCTCCGTTTATATTGCACGAGATTTTGCTGCGCATGTTCAACAGTTTATTAGACTTGTTCCAATATAATGTCACACCAAAAAGTATTTGCTTCCTTCGATAATATCATTTTATACTTAAATATAATATCTTTATTTGGAAAACAAACAGCTTTACAAAGATACATAAAAATAAAGAGTGCTAAAATAAAACAGTATCTAAGCCTAAAAACATGTTTTAGCTGATAAAATAAATAAATAGATAAAATTACAAAGTTTTCAAAGCAGTATCTGCTTCATTCTTAGCCAATTAAGTGCCTTTAACATTTTATTTAATTTTAATTTTACTAATGAAAATGACTTTAAGAAATTACCTTATTTTGATAATTATTTGCAACTTTTTAGTTATCTGTCGTTTGTTTTGATTTTCCGTCAACATGTAGTTTTCATTGGTTATCTACGTCATAATGACGTAGCGTTTTCTACGTCGTAATGACATTGGAACCCTTTCGGATTGTGCTTTATTTATAATACTGAATGAAAGTTTTAAAATTAAACATAATTTTTACGATGATCAGAATGAGAAAAAGAAACTTTAAATGCTTCGCACATTTTGAACGGTTGGTATTTATTGTTTGTAAAATTACCCCACTGTGATATGTTTTGAGGCTGAGGGTGGGGAAGGAGATGGGTAAAAGGAAGGTGGGGAATTACCGGACCACCAAACACGGCTAAATCCATTTCAATTAATGCGGAACGTTTTGATTCTGAGTGGTGGATCTTAGTGCATAATACATAGAAATATAATACCGAGGATGATCACATTCCGATTACTCATGCAATAGGATCGGAATGGTTGAAGTAGGTGGGTATAAGAGTAAGGATAAAGACGTAGGTGGGTAGGGTTAGAGGATAGAAGGATAGAAGGTAGGTAGAGAGAATAAAAAGTAAGTATTTGTGTCCCGCGGAGAGGCCCGGCCGGGATTACAATAATCCAATAAATAATATTACGTTAAGGAACCTGGCGCCCAAAATCTCCAGAGTCAGGGGAGGTAAACTTTTTCATATATTGTGCATTCTAAAATACTATTTTATATATTAAATAAGTATCAGAATCCGTCCATGCGAAGAGAGCGACTCTATTTATATTTAAATATCTAAATTCCAAACATACAGTGAGTTTACAAGGTTTTTGGCACTGTATATATAGGGTACAACAACACACGAAGAATTTAACCAGCAATTCTTAAGGAACATTTTTTTTTTTTTTTATGTATGCATATTTAAAAGCCCAATGGGCATTTAAGTAAAAAAAATAATATTTATATAATCAAATGGGACATATCATCACCTGAAAGACATCGAGGATATATAAAGGCAAAGAAGAGCGATATCCGTTAGAGCAGGTATGATGTCAAGGCGTTTTCACTTTTGCAGTACAAACGTAAAAATAATACTATTTAACACATTCTGCACATCCCTGTACACATCAGAACTGTTGATTGACTATAGGTACTGTATCCCAATGGTATAAGCTAAAAGTCGCCAACAATAACGCTTATCGCCAACTTTTCCGCCTACCGAGATACTGCAGTGCTATGGAAATATTCCTGGAGGGACGAGTGCACACTTTCAGAGCAGAGAAGCTTGTGGCGCAGACTAGGTACGCCAAACGAGGAATGCGATTATCACCACCATGACTGCCTGGGTGTAGTCTCCCATGATAGCCCTCTGGAGACGGGAGACGGTCAAATACCCTCGTAAACGGCTGCTTGCATTCATTTTAGTGTTTAATATCTTTTCAGTTTCATTTTCATACTTTTTAAGCTTATTCGCTTTTTATTATATTTATATTTGTTATTTACTTTTTACATTATTTGTCTTATAATTTCTTTTGTTATTTCGAAATTTGGAATGTATTGCCTTGCTCTACACCTGCATACATTCTGGAATAAACTATTATTATTAAAAATGGTACAAAAATTGAAACCTAGCGATATTATGCAGTTACTCGAGTTGAATCCTTCGAATGATCCCCTATCACATAATCTGCGTAAATATCTCCCAGCAACGAAAAACATTGTTCGAACCGACATAAACACTTGCGTGAATGTAGCTTAAAAAAAGAAAAAAAGAAACCCATAATGAGAATGTTTAGAACCCCTGAGATCCCCTATTAACATAAACAAACATCTATTTGTCAAAATGTTGGAATATCTTCGGTTTTATTCCGGGCCCAAAATATGTTTAGAGGTCATCAGATGCTTGGGATCCCATATCATTGTAATTAATGGAAGGTAGGTACCTATCAAACAACAGAACCTATTCCTACCTACTATAATATTTAATGGAAATACCTATAACGTACGCCAAGAGATATAGGTACCAGATATACTTATTATTATTACATACGTGCTTACGTAGATTTAATTTTATTTAATTATAACAATATATTGAATTGCAATGTACCTAATTCCATATCGATTAACACGTGAGAAACATCATTCAAAATATATGAAAAGCTTTTTTCATTCAAAACATTTGCAACAAAACTGCTTGCGAATATCAACTTCGTATATGCACTTATAATAAACTTTAATTACTAACTATGTAAGAAACAAGATGAAATAGTGCTGGAATTGGGTGATAATACGCGTGGGAAAAACAAAGTATGTACGGAAAAGGGATGACCAATCACTTACCATCGTATCTCTGTGAAGGAGCAAATGACACAATCACAATACAGTTCACCGGCGTATCTAAATATTCCCATATTTCAGAGCATCTCAAAAATCTTCACTGGCTCAAATGTCCTGAAAGAATCCAGTTCAAGCTCTGCTGGATGGTATTTAAGTCCCGGAATGGCTCCGGCATACTTATCGGAATTGTGTATTCCAGAAAATTCAAATTCTCGACAGTCAACCCTAAGGTCAGCAGCGTCATCAGCTGTTGGAAGGTTAAAGGAACCAAAGCGCACACCAGATACTAAGTTCGGTGAGCGCGCTTTCGGAATTTCGGGACCTAAAGCCTGGAATGGACTGCCACACTAAACTTAAAACCCACCTTTTCAGACAGTCGTATCCATAAACTCAAATTCTTTCACCTTCACATTCAATGCCCGCGACACTGTAAATAATTGACTGGTCAGTGGTTGAGTGGGCATAGCGCTTGGGTCCCACCCGGGCGTCGCGTGTTCGATTCCTCGGCTGGCTAAGTCCTCCATCACAACACAAGCAACATTTTCGGCTTTCTGTGGTGGTAGTAGGAGATTTTCAAACATTGTTGGGTTATTCGTAACCTGGGAATGTTTGTCTTTCTTTTAAAAAAAAAAAAAAAAAAAAAAACTAACCTAAAAATGTAGAGAAAAAAAAAAAAAAAAAAAAAGAAAAGTAAAAAATAACTATTTGTAAGCGTTTTTAAAGGTCATTTCAGTAACATTCTCCAGCCCTAAAGAGTCCTAAATTCTCCGGTCTTTTAAAATACATATTTTGATATTATCAACTCCACTTTTGCCACTAATCTTTTAAAATGTAATACTTATAGTGATGGGGGTGGCAATGCAATGTCCAGTGTTTTAAATATAATACCCTCCGCGTGCAAAGCCGTATCTTTTCCAAGCACAAACTTTCTAATTAAAGTGTTTATCGGAAGTGACCTGCAGGTAAGTATGTTTCTGTATCCATTTGTAAATATTAAAATTAGATAGAACCTAAGAATTATGAATAAATTGTACAGCGCCCTTGAGGTGATTTTTCACAAAAACGGCGCTCTATAAGTTATCCAATTATTATTATTATTATTACGAATATAGTTTCATCACGAAACCTCGAGGTAAGAAATATATCACCAAAGCAAAACGAATGAGTACAAAACGATATTATATAGCTACTTCCGAGTTGGTCAAATTACTTCTTCTAACTTAAAACACGAACACGAAAAACATTAACATCTTGCTTCCAAGGTAGTTACAAAAACGTCTTCCGATTTCAAAACAAATGCACTCGAAATTGCACTATTTTTATTGCCATTGTTCCAAATTTCAAATACTTTTCCAACAACGTAAAAAGGTTAGGGAGAGGCAGCACACCTATTCTAATTTCGGAACCAAACAAACACTGTTTTCCGCTTTTACCAATCAAATTGAGCGATCCCGCTAAAAAATGTCTCAAGCACTGACAACAGAGTCCTCATAGGTATCCCGCCTTTAGTTTCTTTGTTGACTTGAATGAATCGATCAGTTCCTAAAGCCATTATAATTCCATATGGCCGAACTCGGAACGCCTGACAAATAATGGATGCGGTGGAACATCGATTATATTTGTGGAATTTTAATTATGAACATTCCTTGCATTGTCAGCAGGAGGTAAGAATGTTATGATACCTATTGTTTTTTTATGACTTATGTTTTTTTATGACTTATGTTTTTTTATGACTTATGTTTATTTATGACTTATGTTTTTATTTGACGAATTCCAGATAGGTATATTACAAGAAAACATTTTTAGTGCAATTATAGAGTCTCTACTTTATTAAATAGAATAGCCTTAGAAATTAAACTTCTTGCAAATAAGATTAATCAAGGGGTGGGGTCGGAAAAAAATAACGAAATATCATCAGGAGGGGAGGGGGGGGGGGGGATATAGTGAGATATAACATGTATTTATTTTTCGTTGAACGCACGATTTCTAAACCAAATACCAGTCAAAATAACCTGCAACCGTAATGTATCTCTGAAAATTATTTATTTATTTATTTATTTATTTATTTAAACGCCATAAATTTGGCTTTTACATTCAAGTGATACATGATACAATGGTTCACAGGAGGATATCAGTATGTTAAAAATAACAGAAATAAAATAGTTGAGCAATATTTAAATAATATGCGAGGTTTATAAAAGACCTAACATAAAAAAATGTGAAGTATGTATGATAAAAGCTAGTATATACATAGGTATATGATACAAGTATTTGTTACAACCAAACAAATAATGTGGGCATTAACATTAAATTTGCGCAGAATAAAAAATACGTAAAATAAAGGTGGCTTGTTGGTAAGTAGAATCGAGCAAAGTCTGGTATATCATACATTCACACATTCGCATTTATTTGCAAATCTAGGAATTGATTATAAATAGAATAATTTTGTAGAGAGTTTAATGTTACCTTAAAAATTAACTTTGCTTTAAATGACTGGGCAGGTATAGATAGCAAATTAGCTCTTTGGTTTCAGGGCTGTCAGTTGGAGATTTGATAATAGTTATGGATTAAAAATAATAAATTTTATTAAAATAGTGCACTTATTAGCTATGACACTTGTGTCTGATGGTTAAGAGTAGTTCCGAATCTCTAGTAAAATATGATAAAGAAGCCTTACATATAAATATTACCATGCCTATCATTGATTATTATGATTGAGGTATGTTATTATAGCCTTCTTATAACTATATTCCGTGCAGCTGAACATATCTACTACTTCTGAGAAAGCATTCCCAACTGCATGCAATCTAGGTATAAGCGAATATCTAAATGACTCAGTCCTGATATTGTTGTTGCAATTAAAAAGGATTTTGGATCGAGTAGTTCTTGTAGGTATATGGAAGGTGATTAGACTTAATAAATCAGGGCTGTCTATAATACCATTAACAATTTTAAAAATAAAAGTCAAGTCAGAAACAAGTCTTCTATCTGAGAGTTTTATTAAGTTTAATTTTTTCATCAAGTGATTGTAATTTATTGATTCAATTGGTAGACCGAGTTTATAGTTAATGAATCTTAGGAATTTATGCTGAATTTTTTCAATGGAATCGGAGTGGATTTTGAAGTGAGGGGACCAAATAGAAGAATTATATTCAACTTGACTTCGAACTAGAGAGGAATACAAGATTTTTAATGTTGCAATATTTTGAAAGTCTTTGCCATTTCGAAGAATGAAGCCTAGCATTTTTAATCCTTTATTGGTTACTGTATTTATATGTGTAAGAAAGTTAAATTTGGAATCGAAAGTAATGCCAAGATCATTAATTTCACTTACAGAAGTGAGGGAAACATTGTTAATTTTATATTGATAGTTGAGGGATTGATTTGTTCTTGATTATCACAATGTATATATTTAAGGATAAAATTCTGAAAATTTCAATATTCTTGGTACTAAAAAAATACACGTGATTTTGGGTAGAGGGGTGGGGGTAGTCTAAAACCTCACCACATATCACGAAGGGGGGGGGGGGGGTAAAAATTGCTGAAAAACATCACTTGATTAATGGACGCCCCCTAACCTAATTAAAAATGTTCACCTGCGGCGCATTATTCTGTATTAATATTCTTATTACCGGAATTACCTACACGTTATTTAATATTTTAGATTATTTTAATGCAAATACCGCACAAGAGGCTCAACTGCTCCCGTCTGGAGCCAGTCAGGCTACAGCATCCCCTATCGGGGTATATTGTTAGACTGATGATAGTGGGGGGGGGGGGGGAGAGAAGATGGGGCAGAAAATGAGATACCTGGCTATTCAAAACACGGCTAAAGCTATTTCAAGTAACTTTTCGATTCTGCTTCGTGCCTCAAATATACAGATTTTTTTAAAATTAAGTAATTGTGAAATAATACAAATTAACCAAATAAAATTTGCCGGTAATAAAACCGAGTATTCAACCGGTTACCTTCGAATTGAATTTTTATTGTATTCGGATTATATTCTGATTAGTCGAGAGCCTTACCCCTCGACCGTGGGTAAGCTTATATTTTGAGCTATAATTCAACAAATAGAACAGATATCCATCAGGAAAACTTATAAAAACAACAATACATCATATATGTATTCAAATTACATCTTCAATCCATTACAAGTCTCATTTCAAGATACAAAAACCAACAGATCATTCGCCATATGTTAGCCATATTAAAAGAAGCCACGCGCTATGCATTCTACCCAGTGGCGGCTGGTACTAAAAAATATCGGTGGTGCGCTAAAAATCTTTTACATATACTTACTCTAATTAAAATAGATTTAATTATGAAAAAAATCCTACCTATTTGTAGATTAGGTCGATTCTCCGTTGTCTCTGAGTGGCAAAGCCATCGGTGACCCTGGAGTTGAAGTCCGGTATAGATTGAATGAGGCGTTTTTCAATGCTTAGCACTGACAATGCGTTGAGTCTTTCTTGACTAATTGTATTTCTAAGGAAAGATTTAATTCTTTTTAAAGTCGAAAAACACCGTTCACTCTCAATGCTCCGTTCACTCTCAATCCAAACTGAATCCCCACCAAAAACCAAGCACGGAAAACAAAGCAAACTGTGCAATTTGTCACATCCGCACAACCAATTTGCTTTATTATATAACTCCTTCTTAAAAATTCGAAAAAACGTTCTTGTTTTTGACTTGCACTCTTGTTTAATATTTAAAATGGGCCGTGGTGGTCCACTATTTTTAATTAATAACCGTTTTTCAAAGTTCAGCGCATTGTTTTTTTATAAAATCAACATTAATAATGGAACTCATTTTTTACTCTTCCCGACTCGTCCAAAAAACAAATAACAATGGCGTATTGACCTGCGAACTGTCACAACGCGTCTCATTGTTTATGTTGGAATGCTAAATGCTATAGAGATAAGAGATGGTCGATGCTGAGTGGAGCATTGACTGAAAAAGAGAAGATCTTAATTTAAACACACAATATCAATAATAAAATGACACTAAAGCGTCCCCGATTAAGATGCTACTGAACAAACTGATCCTTTCGACATGGTGGAAATTTTAAGATCGACACCCGCGATCTATTTAAATTTGCAAAGGATTATACCTACCTACGATTATGACGCATGGAGAATTGTGTAAGGATTCTCTTAGATTCTGTGATCGCTTTGGCAAATGCACCTCTGCCCTGAATATAGGAACAAAACGTTCTGCTTTTGTTATCTGTTACGCGAGCGAGTATACATAGACACCTATATTATGTATGCATTATAACCGAAGTGTGTATTGTGATTTGTGATGAGGCATGTCGGAAATATAGTATGTTATTCGGTGTTCGGGAATTTTTAGTTTGGCAGAAATTTTGGGAGTGCGTTGCACCGCCGCACCTTAGGGCTGGCCGCCACTGATTCTACCCATCCCACTGCACGCATATTAAAAATACCCAAAAATGCATTATTAACACCCGCCGTTTCAAATTCCATAAATCAATACTGAGAAATTTTAATTCCCCTCGTATGAGGGAAAGCACAATCAAGGTGTTTCGTATTCGGAGAACTCGAGCTTTAGACTTATTTAACTTTAAAATTAATGTATTCTAAACTTTCGAAAGGAAGTTCACCTGTTAGCCACTGGAGTGACAGCGCAATTTGAAACTTTTTCCTCCGATTGTTCGAGATTTTTTGGTAACCATTTTGAATAGTTTCCACCCACATAAAAAAAAATCATACCTCCGAATTTTAATATGGAGACATGCAAACTGATTATAGATCTATATAGCCAATGAATTCACCTATCTTTTGTCGATTATCACATATTCATAGAATTTATAAAAAAAAACTTCTACTTAATTACTTACAAATAAGGGAAATTTTGCCAAAATTGGCAGCAAAGCAATCCGAGGTATTTTAAATAGCGCCATATTGTGGCAAAAAGCGCTCCAGTGGTTAGAAGAATATTGTTATTTCTTATATTAATTAAAGGTACCTACCTAAGTATTTGAATTTTTCTATTACATAGCAATAATTTGTTTGCATCAGGAATTTTTCCGTTAATCTCTCTGGCCTTGGCCCTAATTTGTCAGAAGATAAAAAAAATCTACTTTGCGAAAAAATCCAAATAAATTGAATATTTCTAAAGACATCCAAAAACTAAAAACTGCCTTTAAAAGGTGATGAGTGATGAGTGATGAGATACGTTTTGAAATTAGAAATTACAATGTATTTTTTTAAAATGTGGAGATGAACTAACGAAGCTTTTAGAATTGAAAGAGATCGTACAGTACCTACATGCGATCCGTAAACTTGATTAATTCATTTAAGTCGCAATCAATTTATTCAGTTCGATCTTGAAGAAACGAAAATGGTTCAAATATGAATAAGGACCTCATTAACTAATTAACTCCCGTTTAGTGTCAAAAAATAAATGCGGACTACCAACGCATATTTGGATTAGTATTTCAAATCATCATTCATTCAATTTATTAATATTTTTACGTAATTGTTTAGCGTTTGACCTTTCGGAATGTCAATTCAAAGAAAATACCTCCCGTATTGGTATATTAAATTCTTATTTATACTCTATCAATATCGATTCGGTTATCAACGGTGAATCTGTGCTCGGGATATCGATATAAAATCGTCCGGAGTTAAACTTATCGATCCGATATTGTAAAGTTATCGATTTCTCTCTGCTGGACCCCCTGAAATGAATTGAAAATTTTGAGTTTTTATATATTGCCTCATCAGTTTAAAAATGGAGCCCGATGTAAACATTTATTTTAAACTCTGGTTTCTATAGATACATTTTCCCCAAAAATCTTTAAAAGGGAATAACCAGATAACCGGAAATATGGCATTTTTAATCAATTTTTTAAATAAAACTTCTTTACGCACGCTTGACTTAGGGAGTAAGCTGGTGAATGCGTGACGAGAGTGTTACGAGAAGTGTGATCGGGCGAGGCGTACGAAAGTTGAGAGGGAGATGTTAGTTAGTGAAGATAGAAAGAGAGGGAGAGAGGTGCGAGCTCACATTTTCTTTCTCTCTTTCTCTCATAGCCAGTTACGTTTCGTATATCGACACAACGCAGGCCACTCTTCTTTTGTAAGTTAGTGAGGTTTTACTTCAGTCGTGTGTCTAAAGCACACTCGTTTTTTTTTGTTGATATATCGACTTTTTTCTACAACAAAAATATAAATCGATAGGTATTAAAAGATTGTTGTTGAGCTAGTAAAGTTGGTTTTTCGCTTTTGAAAAAATATGTTTATTGATACATTTCAAATCATAAAATATAATCAAACAGTAAAATAAATCAACAAATTATCTAGGAAAACTACTTTTCAGAATTTTTTTATTTTAGTTCAAGTAAGATCATTAAAAATAAAATTAACGCACTTGTTTTGCTATGAAAATACTTCAGTTTGTCTATTTTTTACGGTCTTACAAACTAATATATTTCAGATTTTTTTACGCATATATTTTGCTTAGACATTATTGAAAATTTATAAATACTTATGATCAAAAATAATTACAAAATTTACATAATCTTAATAATTTTATCATCACACGTTTGAGCATTTTTATTGCTAACTTGAATGTAAATTTTGAATGAAATAAAATCGAATGAGTTATGCTGTTAATGCTGGTACGAAAAAATATCATTTTTTCTCACCGGAACTGTCCTGTACAGTTGCAAGAGTTTTACAATTTGAATTCTCAGCCGCTAGTTAATTTACTTTTTTTTTTAATGGGCCTTAACATGTTAACATATCACTAATGACGTATTCTTCATCATTCCTGCCAACCCGTCAGGAACCTCGCGTGATGTATAAAAAGAATTAATTATTATATCAATAATATGAACACGATTAATACGAAACATTCGTCAAAAGACGTCCGGAGAACATGCTGTAATATTGTATTGAAATGAACCTTTAGTGGCATTAGTTTTTAATATTAATGTGAGTGTGAACCTTTATATAATGCGAATGACGATGACTTCCCCGAGGATGGACACGAACAATGACGGAGATACCATTAAAATCATTAAAATGATGAATGATTGTTTGTTCCAATGCGTTATTGTTGTTTTCGTAGAATCCAGGGGTAGGCAATCTTAAAAAAGGCAAATTTTAATGGAGGTATTTTGTACCTTGTTTATTTATTATTTTTTCCACATTAATTTCTGACTATTTCTAAGAGTCTTAAGTCTCAACTTCCCGGAGAAGGTTAACTATCCCCATTCTAGGATCACCTCACAGTGGCTGAAGGCATTTGGGAGTGTACGAAGATTTTTTTTAACATTATTTCTTTTCTTTCTTTTTTTACACAGGAAGCCCCGAGAAAAAATATCTCAGGGCCTACGTCATCTTTGGGGATGCTATGTGAAAGATCGTTTTTAGGGAAAGAGAGGAAAGGAAGTTCTGGTAATGAAGATGTGTGAGGGGTAGGTAGGAATCTGAATGTTAATGTGTCCAGGAGTAACGGATGTATGAATCCATCCGGTCAGTGATGGGTCGAGAGAGTACGGCTGGAGAGGTCAAAAGTTTTTCCTCAACCGGTTTCTTCTGATCCGGCCGGGTAAGCAGTCGTTGATAAACGCATTCGCTGCCAAGACCTACACAAATGTTATTATAGTCGACACATTCGCACAAGAAGTTGGGATTGATTGGTTACGGAAGATTGGTTGTTTAGAAAGGAATATGGAAAGTTTCGGGGGTTCTCAGGGTGATTAATATTGATTTTATTTGTGGTCAAGAGAAAGGTTTAGTTTTGGATACCGCTATAAAAGATGTATTACACTTCTACAGCGTGGTGCGCCTAGCGCGAGTAAAATTTTGTCGCCCTTTGTTAAAATCAGTATTCGCCTAGGTAGGTAGGTGACCACAGTAACCAAAAATATTTGGATGATTTTTGACTTTGTGCAACTCCGTTTTATGAAAAAATAATCCGAAGGGCGATGTGTTAGGTATTATCAATTATCTTGGCAATTCGGCGCCCGAGTGTGCTATTCCAATCCCGCCCACGTACGGCCGCCACGGCCGGCCCTGCGCTGTTAGCTAAAAATTATTTTTAATCAACTACTCGCACTTTCCGGTTTCCAGTGGATGGTTCGCCTTCCCTGTTTTTCGTACAATCCTATAAGACATTAGACCAATCCTCTGTTCTTTATAACATTTGTAAATGTTCATCTGTTCTTTGTCCATTGTGATAGCGTTTGATAACATATGCCGCCGCAACATGTTCTTCTACCTACTCCTCTAGGCCACAAGGAAAACCCTTTAATATTTTGATCCATTTACAAAGATTGAAACCCGTGTTAAAAAAAACATTCGATCCATTTAAATAATCAATTTCATAGGATAGTAGAAAGATATAGTGTAGACTTGTGGACAATGACTCTAATAAAACAGCAGTCATTTTAAACGAAGCTCCGCGAAATCCACATTCAGATTTTTATTACTATAAGAAGTAACTCATCAAAAAAGCAAAACGTATCGATACGCTAGCGGTCGATTTATATATATATATTTGCACTAGTGTCACAATTCAGAGAGTAAATTGGGAAATACGTTTGTATGGACATAACGCCGCCCGGTTCCTCATAATGGTGGTTTTCAAAATTGGAAATTGTGATACCGCACATTTTTTCAGGTGTGTGCTAGTTATGACATGACATAATTACCAGCTCTCCGTTAAATATAAAGGCCAATTAGAGCAGGTGTCGCTAAGTAAACTCTTTATTTAATACGCTTGTTGTAAAACAACACACAAGTCAGCAGTAACAACGAGTATCGACAACAATCGCCGCCATCTGCAAACTGTCCTTGCTCGATAGCACTGACTTGATCACGTGAAACTTCAAAATCCGTCTCGCGCCAACTCCTGGATAAATTATTGCAGTTACTACTAGGAAGCTACTCGGTCGGTAAATAGTTCAAATCAAAGAATCAAATTGACAATTTGACAAATAGAAAACCCGACACGACTACCGCTCACCGTTCTAGAGCGGCTAAGCTGCTAAGCACAGTTTCTGGTAAGATGCAGCGATGTTGTGATGTTATGTTGTTCCTTTTGTTGTGATGTTGTGTTGTTGTGATTCTGTATTGTTGTTATGTTGTGACTGTGGTATGCTGCACCATGAAGGGACCCGCCCCGGGAGTTCGGGAGCCGCCTCTGTGACCTGCTGCGGCAGGAACGGTTCCAATTTGGGAACAATACGCGGTGAACCTGTAATCTGTGATAGTCGTTTGTGTAATGACACCGATTCGATGTGTTTAGGAGAGTCACACGAGACTTTCAGACTAAATAAAGTTCGTATTTATTGGTGGGGAATATTTGTTTTTATTATTTATTTAATCTTTTATGTACACTTATAGTACCTAATTATAAGCAATAATAAACATACATTATATATCTACACATACATATATATCTTAAATTATAAAAGTAGGTCACTAAAAAAATTGGTTTTTCATAATTTTACAGGCAACTTCAGCAATTATTTGTGTTTTAATGAATAAAGCTTTATTTGTTGTGCAAATATCATGAAACATAGTGTAATATATATGAAAATGTAAATGAAAAAAAAAGCATTTTGGTAGGCTTAAATTTAAATTACAAACGATTGATTTGCGTTGAAATACAAATTTGACGTACATAAATTAAAATTTGTATCAATTAATTTTAAAAAGTAAGAAATCAATATTGATTTGATTAAAAGATAATGTTTCAGTTTTTATTTTTTTATTTTTTTTTTATTTTATTTATTAACCAATACATATAATATACAATTAAACAAAATACATATAATATGTAATATTGGTGGTAACAATACCTCCCTAATTGAGAAATTCTCGTGTTTAGAGAGGGAGCACTATCAGATTGACAGTACTATACATACTTGACAGTTGTTACAATTTGGATGTATGTAGAACTACTTTTTTTTAAATATATACAATGGATAATAAGTTGAATAATAATTTTGAAATTATTATTTTTTTTTTTTGTGCAAAATGGAAAAATTTTTTACAATGAAAATATAAGTTGGCATTTTTTTTTGTACATAAACATAATGTGAATTTTCATACATAGAAAAAATATAAGTTGACATTTTTTTGATCAGAATGGAAATATAAGTTGGCACATCGTAACACATACCTAAATCTAATAAAAAGTAAAATGTCTTTTAACTTTTTGTTTAAAAATTTCATAATTCCTTTCGGATTGTATTTCTTTGGGGAGTTCGTTAAAGCATTTTATGGCTGAGTATGTGTAATGATGTTGGGCTGTTGTTGTATTAAGTTTAGGGATTATTATTTGTCCTAAGGTTCTCGGCCTGGTGCTAAATGACTTTATTGTTAGTTTATCTTTGTGGATTTGTAGTAATGCATTTTTTTGGTAAATTTTATTAAGTGGTAACACTTTGAATTCATCGAATAATTTTTGGGTTGAATAATCTAATTGTTTCTTTAGAATAATTTTGATAAGTCTTCTATGTACTATTTCAAGTGGAGTTTGATTGGGTATTTTGGCAACGAATACAAATTTAAGTTCAAGAAAATTCTATTGCTGATATTACGAATATAACGTACGAATGTGAATGAAGCAAAGAGGGTGTGTCAAGACCGAGTTGTTTGGCGATTAGTTAGTTAAATCAAATAAGAGCAAAAATAATTCATTCATTCTAGAATGTTGAGGCTGCGTGGCTAAAAATCGTAGAAAGTAGTTGATCAGTAATTATGCTTTCACCAAATTTAAAATGGAAAAGCTTTCAGAAATAAATGCTCAAAAATAATCTCCGCGTCAAAGGCAAAATCGCCGCCATTGTCGTTGACATGGCTGTAAAGTGTGAAGCCATGGAAGATCAAATTGTAATTCTATCTCGTATCAGGTGAGAGAAGTAAGGCTAACATCCACCGATAGCTCCTTCGCAACCTCTCCCTCGATCCCACAAAAGGCACATATAACAGACAGAGAAGTTACAACGGAGATCTCTGCTGCTACTCCTTTGTAACCTGTAACCTCTCTTTCTGATATATGTGTCGTTTATGGTAAAGAAGAAGAGGTTATAACGTAGCTATCAGCGGCAGGACCATAATAGCGTTTTAATTGGTTCAACGCAAGGACGATTGCATCCTTTGAGAGATGGTGGAAGGAGAAATAGTCGGTGTTATTATTGGATGCTGGATGTTAAAGTGACAACAAAGGATTGGAATTGAAGAGGGGCCGCTTCTACAATTAAATAATAAGCCGGGTTTGATTGCGGTTTATTTCTGGACTGGACCTTCGTGACTATGCAAAATGACACAACAATTTGATTTAGACTATTTGATAACATCCGTGACGGGCGGAAAGAGCTTTGGCAATGGGTCGGCGGCTTAATTTTCGAAAAAGATATATATAATGTAGTATCCGCAGACTTGCTTCAGCAGGGCAACATTTACGGAAATAGCCGAACGCTTCCGATGGCACCCGAAGTCGGTAGTCGGAGGCAGGCAGCGCGCGGTACATCGGCCGCTGAGCGCTCATTCTCTCGTAGACCTTAGCATAGGAGATACTATTACACTATAAACTTTATAACGTCAATAAACTCGTCTATTACGATCTTATTCTCCTCATTACAAATTCATTTGTTTGTCTTGTTTATAAGTCTATCAAGGACATTACATATAAGGATAATATAAACTTAAAAAAATGTATTAAGATACTTTTGACTCTTTGCTCGCCAAACTGAGATCTCTAACCTGAACTTCTAGCATGGAAGATCGATAACACCATATATCCATATACGATATGACCAAATCCGTTATCTATAGTCAGTTATCAATATTTGCGAGCACGGTCAACGATTGATAACCGTATATTCCGACCCACGATTAAATTTTTTGCGTGGTCTTCGTAGTACCATAGAAGTTTCGGGTAACTGTCAATATAGGTATGCACATTTTTTAATAAAGTTCGTTATGCAAAATTACTTGATTATTTAAAGAACGGATTGAACTAACGAAGCTCTCGGAATTGAAAGAAGTCGTATACGCGGTCCATGGATCTGATGCATCTGGGACGCAATCAATTTATTCCGTTCGATCTTTGAGAAACGAAAATGGTTGAAATGTGTCAAAAAGTAAATGCGGACTGCCAATGCATATTTAAATTAGTAATTTAATTCAAAATTTCCAATTTATTAACGTTTTTAGGTTATTGATTCGCATTTGACGATTCGGAATGTGGATTCGTAGACAGATCAGCCGGTGTCGCCAGCGTATATCGATTTCTTATTTATTCCCTATCAATATCGGTTCGGCTGTCAATAGTGAAACTGTACTCGGTATATTGATATAAAATCGCGGAAGTTACGTCTATCGACCCAATATTGCAAAGTTATCGATTTCTCTGTGCTTGACCTCCTGGGGAAACTCGTGGTTACTGGCAAAGTCGAAGGCAGGAGAACCATAGGAAACTCGTCATAGGAATCATCAGGATTGGAATAGAGGTCATGATCCTCGGCGAGAAGGAAGGATTCAAGGAGAACAATCAGCAGTTAGGGTATTTTCATAAACATATTTATTTTTCTGTTTCTGATTATTGTGCTAAAAATATATATTTGTATGTATGTATAATTATAATCTATAAATACATTTTCTTAATCGGTAGGTATATCTACTAATATATTTTGAAGGTTCATCCCCCAAACCCCCTGCAGTTGACCGCACATCCAACTTCCACAACTTGTGAGAGCATAGATAATATTATTTGCACTACTAGTAGGGTGTTCATTAATCTGAGCCAGAAACAAGAAATCCTCAATTCCAGCTAATCCAACAATTTCCTTTCAGAAGATAATTCACTTGTTTACTCGACAAACAAATAAAGGAAATTATATGAATTACACTGAATCACTCCTAATGTAGAAGCCAATTACCATTTATTGCCCACAGAGCCGCATAAGCAATATTATAAATTATGAATACACTGTACAGAAAATTGCTTGAATTGTGATCTGTGTTCTCAATTTTGAAAAAACTAAAATCAACAATTTAAATAGCTACGACCATTATCTCAGACTTGATAAATATGATTACTTTTTAAAGAAATAAATTGATATTTTTAATATTTTTATTTCAGTGAGACCATTGGGGGATATTGTGAGGCTGAAGGTAGGTGGGAGAGAATATTAATGTTCACATTATAAGAACGAGCGATTCCTAACATTGTTTTCAATTTGGGGGGGGGGGGGCGGATTTGAGTACCGCCGCCCCGAAAAGCATTTATTTGATAACCACCACCTCTGCCAAAGTTCACCCCAGACTTAGCGGGGGTGCCCGGGTTCATGGGGTGAGGTTTGTCTAGGTCTTGGCGGCAAATGCGTTTACTCACTTACTGCGAGGCGGGCTGGAACATATGAAACTGGTTAAAGAGAACCCAGACCTCTCCAGCCGGACTCTCTCGACCCATCGCTTAACACCGCAGTGGATAGGGTGAATTCATACGTTCGTCACTCCTGGACACACTAACTCCCAAATTCTTTCCCCCCCTCTTCTTCTTTCTTCCCAGAACTTCTTGTCTTTAAAATTAACTTAACAAATGAATTGCAATCTTTAGAGCACAGACGTCAAGGTGGGAATGCTGTCCTTATTCTACCTGTATTACAATTGAAGATGCTCCGAGGAACTACCAGCATTGATCCTCTCGGCACCGGTGCCAAGTCGAGAAACAAACCACACACTGGCCCAACATATGTAAGTACACGACGTTTTTCACATGAGAACGGGTCGTTTCTACGACTCGTTCTTGAGTTTATCAGCTCGGCTATGGAACGATTTGCCAGCCTCTGTGTTTCCTCCCTCCTATGTACAACTTGGGTCTCTTCTAGGCCCAGGTTCACTCCTTTCTCTCCTCAAAAAGACACTCCAAATAGCATCTTCAAAGATGAATATGCCCTGAGAGAAATTCTTTTTCTCAGGGCCTCCTGGGTGGAGTTAATGTTAAAAAAAATTCTTCATTTTCCTAAAACGACCCTCCACAAAACATCCATGACTTGGATGTAACAATTATGAGAAGTGACTTCGAATGAAACTTATCCCTAACTTGAAGCCGAAATCTGTCCTTGCGGTGGATAACGCATCACCTTATCGTAATAAGTTATTTAATCCAGCACAGACGTCGATGACAACCATAGCAGCATCATGAGTCTCTGCAACAGAAGAGTTAAAAATGTACGTGACGATGTATGAATATCAATGAAGTAAGGAGTTGGCGTGCGAAGACAGAGTTGTGTGGCTGTTTATCCTTTTAGCCTACCCCTGTGGGGAAATGAATTAAACAAGTAGTGCTCACCGGCAGGACGTGAGCAACCTCAATCGTATTATAGTAATGGAGTCTCATTTACAGACAATTCCGCCAATCAGGTGAAGGGGACATGACGGTACTTGTCGCTAATTGGTCGAAGGGTTAGCCGATTTATTCAGTGGCGAACATAATTATTTTATGGTTGTTCAGAGCACCGTAATTATAATTTGGCGAACTAATAAAAGTGTCAAGTGTGACCTTCGATCAATTACGTCAATGAGTGTGACCGAACAACTCAACAAAGTGGTATTTCACCACCCCTTTGAAAAGCAATCAAAAGTGATAAAAAACTACGTTAAATCTGGTACGTTAAGTTAGGTTAAACCCCAAGTATTTTTGCTACGTTTGGTGATTTAGTTGATTGCCCACTTACTGCGAATCGGGAAGAACTGGTTGAAAGAAGTCATTTGGCCTCTCCAGCAGGACTATTAACCCATCGCCTTTATAGACCGCACTGGGAGGGATGGGTTCATACATCCACTCTTGGAATCACCGACCCCCCAGATTCCCCAAATATGACAAAGGGATTTTTTTCCCACTGAGCCTCCTTTGTGATGCTATTTTTAAAAGAGTGCGTAATAAATAAATAAATAATTATTTTCTTCCGAAACTTTCTCTTCCCATCTCCTTCCCTTCACCACTTTTTCCAGCCTCAAAACCATCTAAAAAATTAATGCGCCTTAGTCTTGCTGGCTTCAAGCAGTTGGGACACAAATAAATAAATTTAAAAAAAAATTAAAAAAAAAAATTAAAATATATTTCCCCGCCACTGCTATACCCATTCAGTTCTCCCTCCCATGTCCTCCCACAAATAGAATAATGACACTAGACGGAAAAGAGCAGTCGGTGAACTTTTCTGCTAATGCAGTGGAGTACCAACTAGACTATTAATGTTATCTTCCTCCCCCCATACAGTAAAACACAGTGGCTTAGCGAGCCATACGGGCCCCGGGGCAACCCATAAGACAGAATCCCATCAACAATGTAGGTGCTAATTATGTGATAGTTTTTTGCGTTTTGTTATTTTTTATCAATTTTTGTTATCGGACAGCAAAATAACATGTATATTTTTTACTACTTATTTGATCAGGAATCTCTAGTTACAGTGGTAATGTCCGTTTTCATCCCCCGACAAAACTTCCCCGACAAAATATCCTCCGACAAAATATTCTACGGATAAAACATCCTTTATCAAAATATCTACTAAAACCTAACCTAACCTAACCTTATTTCACATTGTACTTTTTTTTGACAATAATTAATTGTCTTTACCAGGTGTAGTATTATTTTTGTCCCATTTTTGTATTAGGGTTGGTTAGGTTAGGTTAGGTTTTAGTATATATTTTTTTAGGGGATATTTTGTCCGTAGAATATTTTGTCGGAGGATACTTTGTCAGGGATATTTTGTCACGGGATGTTTTGAAAAGTTGCGGTACCAGTTAAAGTTTGTCAGGTGTTGAAACTCCAACTCAGAACCACCTCAGAAAGGTCATTGAGTGATGATAAAAAAATATATAAAAATTGGTTAAATAGGTTAGGTTAGGTTACCGACTATTGCATTTTTTTTCATAGCTTTTGACCTTTCTGAGGATTCTGAGTTGGTTTTATTCTGAGTTGGCATGGAACCCGTGCAATCGTGCATATTCCCTGTATAGGTATATTAGCAAAATATTATTAGTACCTACGTCGGCTTAAAAATATATATATTACCTAATTTATGATCTACCTACTTATATCTATATTTGTGAATATTTTTTACCCTTTTTATCATATTAAATAATGTTAAATTAAGTAATATAAGAACTTAAAAGTGCTGATTGGAAGAAATTTACACCACGTATAAAGCCCACCTTTATTAGTGTAATGTGCAACCACGAATTGATAATGGTTAATAAATTCCCTTTGTGACAGTTTAAAATTAAGAAATTTAATTTAATTTAATCAGGAAAAATGACACCTAACGTCACCGAAATTATTGAAATTAATTAAATTAAACATCAGAGTAATGCAAACATTAAAAATCCTTATTTATACATTTTGATGAGCTGAGAAGCAGTGCGATAAGTTCCTTAGCCCCTGGAATACATGTTTAAAACCCGATGGAGTACAAATCACGTATTTATATTTTAATTAATTAATATATATTAACCAAACCTAACCTTACCTAAAAGGTTAGGTTTGGTTTACCTAGCGGAACCTAACCTGACCGAGCCTAATATAACTAACCTAACCACGTCATGGATTTCAAATAAATCAAAAATTGATCACAAAAGAAATACTTTCTTAAATGCCTTAATAAAATAAATAATTTATTAAGAACGTAGAACTTTGAAAAAAAAACAGCATAAATCAGAAATCAAGATCCTAACCTATCATAAACTTGCCTAATCTAACCTAACCTGACCTAAACGAACCTACCATAGCTTGAATTTCAATTAAGTCACACATCGATCGCAAAAGAAATATTTTCTGAAATGCCTACAGAAGGATAAATATTATAGTAAGAACACAGAAACATGAAAAACCAGCAGAATCAAGAACCTAACCTAACATAACTCAACTAACTGTGACTTTTTTATTTCAATTTGGGGGGCGGGAACGGGTACACGGAACTCCAGATTCCTATAATACCCACCCCTTAAACCCTTTTCGTTCCCATAGAACTCTCCTCTACTTTCTTTACTTAAAAAAGCCCTCAATACAGCATCCCCAAATATGACATAGACCCTGAGGGAAATTATTTTCCTCAGGGCCTCCTGTGTGGAGCTCATATAAAAAAATCATGTTTCTTCTAGGTTTATTAGTATCATCTTCTTCTTCATGTTGGTAAAACCATGTATCTATGATCGTGTGAGAAACGCGGAGATCCGCAAAGAATGCAAGGCTGATGTAAGCGTAATGAGAGAGATCAAGAAAGGAACGCTCCGATGGTTTGGGCATGTAGAGCGAATGAACGAGGAACGGAGTGTAAGGAGAATATTATGACGCAAATGTGAATGGTAGAAGAAGTCAGGGACGCCCGAGAAAGACATGGCACGACCTAGGGAATAAGATACTTGAGTCGGGCCATGTCAAGAGTCAGAATAATAGAAGAGCATGTATGAGACGATGTATGAATGTGAACGAGACAAGGAGTGTGTGCCAAGACCGAGTTGTTTGGCGGTCCGTCCTCTCTGCCTACCCCTGCGGGGAAACGGCGTGATGGTTAGTTAGTTAGTTTATCTTCTTCTCCATCAATGACAATTTACATTAATGCCTTCAATAGTTTAATACCTATAATTGTTTCTATCTAGTAAGTGAAAAGATCTTTCAGAGTGATTAAAATGGTTTAAATTCTGTTTTTTGTGTAGATACGTAATAGATGTTTGTTACGTTTGGGGTTAGACCACTGATCATCGCTACGCCCCTGTTAAGACAATCATCGTCAAACCATCCAACCAAACGAACATCCAGTCTCATAGCATTCCCCTCCCCCATCATTTCAACATACATACTCGTACTACAAGTGGATTAACTAACCATTTCAGATACTCAGATTAAGTGAATGAACCAAGATTCCTAAGGACACTTAATTTGTACAAATAATTAGACTTTATTGATGGTTTGTTGTTGTTGGAGTAAGGGTGAATTAAGGAATATGTATGGAGAGTCCTAGCACAGAGGAAATTTTCATCTACTGCTGATCTCTTTACTGCCTTCCAGATCTTTTTAATGTAATTTTTTATTTTTATTTATGACTATTAAAGATACATTATTATGTAAATGATAACAACTATTGGTAGTACTCAGTTGGTAGAGCACTTGCCATGTAAGCAAAGGGTCCTGGGTTCGAGTCCCAAAGGTGCCAATATATTTTTCGGTCACGAACAAACGTGAAGATGAGGAAATTAACTCGTTGAGTTAATTTCCTCATCTTCACGTTTGTTGATTGTAGGTTGTTGTGTTGGTGTTATGAAACCGAGTGATAAAATGGTTTGACTCAATTTGAATTATTTATTGTTTTTAAAACATTAGATACTAAATTGTACATTGTAGTACGTTTTAAAAATACAATGTAAACGAGTATTACATAAAACATAAGCAGTAGGTATATCAACTATACTAGCATTGATTATTACAATGGATTTTTAAAGGCATCTTCACTGACGCTAAATATGTCGATATTGGAATGAATTAATCCCTAGTGAGACAGGCATACAAATAAAACCAATTTAAATATATATTATTATAGATAAATAAATAAAAAATAAAAAATTAGGCGCTTTTAATATTCTCACGTTTACGGAACGGCGACGATACGAAAAAGGCAATAAACAAACGTTCCTTATCACAATATTGCTGCAGCTCTTTTTAACGTATTAAATAAAGATTAGACAAAATACGAGACACACAATGTACGTATGTCTGTATCGAGTGTATCCTCAAAAGTACTACTTTTTACTTTGGAGGAAACAGACGTACGTACATTGTGTGTCTCATCTTTTGTCTCATAATTATTTAATGT
The DNA here is from genome assembly GCA_917563855.2 of Limnephilus lunatus. Taxonomy (NCBI): domain Eukaryota; kingdom Metazoa; phylum Arthropoda; class Insecta; order Trichoptera; family Limnephilidae; genus Limnephilus; species Limnephilus lunatus. The sequence continues at coordinate 1,410,657 of OU830593.1, read as the reverse complement.
GTAAGAAAGAGCCGCAGCTTTGTTGTGATAAGGAACATATGTTTATTGCGATGTTGTACCTTTGTCATCCGTAAACGTGAGAATATTAAAAGCGCCTATTCTGTTGAACAGCAAGATTGTTCTCCCGGCCGGCACGACCAACGACCATTTTTTTTATTTTTTTTTTATTTAATGACAATATAAGATAAAGTAAAATTACAAAACAAGTAAAAAAAAATACCAAGTATGTGCATTGTATGCAATGTGTAGGTACATCGCTTGATAGTATAGAGCTACGGTTAGTAGCCGTACACCTTCATGTAAAAAATCTCGGAAATTCGGGTTCTCTTTTTGCCAAGTCCTCCACCAGCAACATTTTCAGGTTTTTTGATGGGAGCAAGGGTGAATTAAAATATAGGCAATTATCTTTTGTAATTTTTTTTTTATTCAAGTGCCCATTTGTTAGTTAATTTTCCCGTGTAATTAGATACCTAGACAAAAGTAATTATAAATATCCTTAGATAAGCACCGCAGTATAGAAAGTACCGCAGCTTAATTACTGAGCAAGTTATTGACCGTAAAACGATGCCGATCACTCGGGTTTCTTTGCAAATAAAAATCACAGACGTTTACGGCTTTTTTACGATTTCCATAAATAAAAAAGCCCCCCTTAAACGGCGTGAGTGGATATTTTAATAATTATTTATTGAATAAAAATATTTAATTTTTTATTACCAACGGAAAACATTCATTAAGTCTTACGGATCATTTTGATTGCGGACCATTCAAATTAGCAATATTTCGATGACAACTTCATTAATTTCTTATTTTATCGAGTTGCGACAAAGAACCTTTAAGAATACCTACTTATGGCTATGGTGCATAAGAAAAATTATAATTTTCTTCTCTCTTAATGCCTACACGACCTAAGAATTTCTATAGTTTAACCACGTGAAATAATTATGACTTAAATTTCCGCTAAACATGTCCTGAATCTGATCACTAGAGTGGATGTTAATAGTCAGAAGATTTTTGGGGAGAAGATTTGAGGATTTTTGGGGAGAAGATTAGAACATTTTTGGGGAGAAGATTAGAAGATTTTTGGGCAGAAGATTTGAGGATTTTTGGGGAGAAGATTAGAAAATTTTTGGGGAGAAGATTAGAATATTTTTGAGGAGAAGATTATAAGATTTTTGGGGAGAAGATTAGAAGATTTTTGGGAGAAGATTAAATTGGTTCTTTGGAAAGGAAAATTTTTGTATTTGTTTATATTCTTAGATATATGCCTGTACGGGCTTTTACAAACATGTAATATACAAAATTATTTTGTAGAATAGTAATCATAAAGTAAAATATGCTATTTAAATTATATATAACCCATGCAGAAGAATAGTATTATGCTAACATTGATTATTAGATACTATTGTAGCCTGCTTGTGACTATATTCCGTGCCACATTTAATACTAACGAGAAAGTATTACCAATTGCATGCAATCTAAGCACAAGCGAGTATCTAAATGACTCAGTGTCCTGTTAGGCAAATTTTAAAAAGAAAAGGAAAAGGAAAAGTTTTTGGTTTTCTAAGTAGACGGTAGAGATCATTCTGAAAGATTTGGCACCTACAACAGGCTTTCAACAATCAAAATGTGTTTTTAGATACTTAGAACATGGTGCTCGCCAAACCGAGGACTCCAACTTGGAGAAATGCATGGTCAATGACAAATTCGTAGAAGTAGAGGTAGGTCATCATGCGCTGGAGTGACCAATTATCACTGGCATCCGGAACTAGGTTGTCCTTGGCTCTCCACGCAGGGAGTGAAGGAGCCTTGTCCATCAGGAAATTGGAGTAGGGATCACGATCCCCAGCAATGAGGAATCGACTTAAGAAGAAGTAGACGGTGGTTTATATTGAATTTGACTGTGTTCAAGAGGGATGCCTACATGGTTATTTATAATTTAATTTTGAAAAGAAATTTGATGACGTGATGTTCATTCAAGATTTCTGTATCAACGGTGAACAGTGTAGACATGTTTGGACTATAATGAACATAATATATGTTCATCAGATCTGGGAAATGACTAAAGTGGAAAAGTTATTCTTTAAGGAATATAACTTCGAATAGGTATAGGAGCAATGTAGGTGCTAACTGTCTGTAGTTTAAACATCGATTTACTAGAGCATTTCGTGTCGTCGACGAGCTCGTTAAAACATTTAAAATACAACCGCCATTAAAATAATGGTTCATTGTTAGTTATTGTCACTAGTTCTGCCCCCTAAAATGTAACAGTTAATTTGTCAGACGTTTGACTTATTATATTTAACCACGATATCTGGAGACCAGTGATTTTAAACGAATTAGGAGGGTATTCGGTACAAAGACATGAAAGAAAAGCACCTATGGACATACCCTTAGATACAGCTAAATATTCGCTAACTGTTTACTTGTGTTGTGATTAGACTTATCAGATAACTTACACTTCTTTGTCTAGCAAATGTTTCCGAAACTTTTCTATCTTGGAAGAGAAAAGTGTTTTATCCAGTTTCAATTACTTGATACGATAGACATTATAGCTATTTTTACTGATTAAGTAGCGATTGCTGCAAAACCGGTCTGAATTTAACTTTAAAAATGGTGGTTTACACAAAGAGTATAAATTTTCTATATTTTGAAATCTTTACTTCCTGTTTTTTACCAAGAATCCATAACTGGACGAAAAAACATCGTGTAAACATCCATAAGATCCTTGCGAGAGAATTGAAAGACAGTGTCTTATTCTGGTTCCCTATCATACCGGAGATTGCCTATCATCAGGGTACTTGCCACCTTGCAGGCTGCCAAGAATATTCTAAACAAATAGGTATAAGCCACGTTTAAACAATTAGCTTAATCAAACAGACTTCAAAGGCTTATTGAAATAACAAAAAGAAGAATAATAATAAAAACTGTGCCCAAAACAAACAATTGATGAATTTACTGAAGACTTGGCTTACGGAAAGAATTAATTTGTATTAGCTTACAATGACATATTATTCTAAAGACTTAGAAGATCTATATTTCTGTAAAAAAATTAATTTTATTTTATATAATTGTAAAAATGTAACTATTAAATTACCATAATAAGATCTTTAACGTAAAGAAACCGTTAGAAAAACTGCTAAAAAGTAGTTTATCGGGACTTTTTGTCTTGTATTTGTAAAGTGTATAAAATAAATAAATAAATAAATAAAAATATGTATTAATTCGATAATTTGTAGAGCGCCGTTTTTGTGAAAAATCGCCTCAAGGGCGCTGTACAATTTATTATGATTCCTTTGGCTCTATCTACCTTTATTATTTACAAATAGATACAGAAACATACTTACTTGGCAGGTTAATTCCGATAAACTATATATGTATATAAACCACATCTCGGATCTGCCCTGATGATGGGCACTGCAACGGATGTTGGCTAAAGAGGGAGGTAGCCCAACACGGCATAACACCACAAAAACAAATAACGAATATATATCTATATATTAGAAACTTTACGCTAGGAGAAAATACGGTTTTACGTTTGCTACCCCCATCGCAATTATTAGTATTACATTTATGAGAAGATTAGTGGCAAAAGTAGAGTTTGTATTCATTTTGAAAGACTGGAGAATTAAGGCCTCTTTAGGGCTGGAGAGTTTTTATGAAACGACCTTCACAAAAGCTTAGAAATAAGAATTTGTTTTTATTTTTACACAATTAGTTGTTTACAATGTCGCGAGCAGCGAAGGCGAAGGTGAAAGGTTATTTTTACTTAGAAGGGTTAATCTAACAAATTATTTATCAATGCTTTATATCTGGTTTTATGGTGACCCCGCCCAGAGCTCCCATTGGCCGAGAGCTTTAGGGGGCGTCCTCTCGAGCGTGGGTTATTATCCCAAGAAAGCTCGTAAATCCACCGTACCAATTAACCGAGACGAGCACTGGATAGCCGGGTCCGGGTACCCAGGGAATCTACCCACACCGGTCACAAGGCGCACGAAACTGTTATTAAATTTTATAATACGGGAAGGCCAAATGGAATGAACTCGTTTTAATGAAAAAATGCTTTATTATTTTTCGTTGGGACGTTTCAGTAGGTTGCTTATTTATAGCTTTTTGTAATGGTAAGCTTTTTTTATAGCGTGTGAAGAGTTTTATTTGAGTTAGAATTATCACGGAGATGTACGTGTTTGAAATGTCGATATTATGTGCTTCCGGATTTTTTTATTTTTTTTTATTGTATTTATTACCTGCTGGAGCAATCCCGATGAGTTACAGAACTCATTTTAGGACAGGAGGAAAATTCATGGGTGTGAGGAAATAGTTACAGTTTTACTTGGAAAATGGATATTAAAAATATAAGTTTCACATACAACATAGACAAAAAATAAATTTAAAAAAAAAACAGGTTGAGTGAGCAAACAACAATTTATTTATTTATTTACGCCCTTTTTCGGGGCTTTTACATATACAATTTAAAAATTACACTTGATTAAATAAAATATAAATACTGTATATTCCTTTTACCAATAAATATAAAAGGTATATATTTATTTTATTAAGAAATATACAGTATTTATTTTACATAACTGAACTGCCTCAGTAACAGCATTTTGTATTTGTCTAAAGATAAATTGAAGATGTCCACAGACTTGGTAAAATTATTTCCCTCCATTAGTATTCTGGGCAAAGAGGAATACATATGGTAGTTAGTTCCAGAATTTCTGCACTGAAATAAATCCTGACTTCTAGTATTACGTAGAGGAATCCGGAAGCTTATTAATTCGAGTAATAATGGACTATCAACTAAATCATTTAGAATTTTATAAAGAAATACCAAGTCTGTGAAAATTCTTCTGTCTGATAATTTGAGCATATTCATATCATTTCAAATAGTGTTGTAGTTCAACATAATTGCTGGAATACCCATTTTAAAATTTAGAAAACGTAAGAATTTATTTTGTATTCTTTCAACAGCTTGTACATGTGTATTATAATATGGGTTCCAGACGGGAGAATTGTACTCAAGTTGACTTCTAACAAATGCAAAATATAACAGTTTAATACATTTTATATTTTTAAAATTTCTAGTTAGCCTAGTTATAAATCCCAACATTTTTAAGCCCTTATTAGAAATTTCTGTTATGTGGTTAACAAATGAAAGATTTGATTGAAAAGTGATGCCTAAGTCTTTAATTTGTGTTAATGTCTCAAGAGTATTGTTATCAATGTTGTAATTAAAGATCACTGGATTTTTTATTCGAGAAAATCTAGCTACTTGACATTTTGAGATATTTAAGTAGAGTCTATTTTCATTACACCAAATCAACAATTTGTTGATATTATCTTGAAGAATGTTGCAATGGTAAATATTTTTAATAATTCTAAACATTTTGAGATCATCAGCAAAAAGTAAGAAAAATACATCATGAAATACCTACTTTTGTTAGATCATTTATTTTTTTTATTTTATTTTTATTAATCATTAACGCCCTTATGGGCTTTTACATACATTTACATTTTTTTATATTTTAGTGCATACAGGTGTGTTCAGATGACAAAGAAAACATAATAGGTTTCAGACATGGTACACAGAAGTAAAGATGGTAGGTAAAGAGTATAGCATTATACAATAAAGAGACAGAAAAAAAAAATCAGTTTAAGAGATACAGATAGCATAATAAGTATATAACAAATAATAATAATGTGTGGGTACTTAACCCATTACCTCCATGACGATGTCTATAGGCATCAAAAAAATAGATGAAAAGTATGATTTTTTTTCACTGTGAATAAAGCTAAATCCCACCAAGTTTTTATGCAGCACTTACAGATTGGTATGTTAGCTTTCAATAATTAACATCATTTAATAAATTTGATTAATTATTATATTTTTAATAATTTTTTTACTAAAACCCTGAAAATAGACCCATTTTGAAATAAAAAAATAAAAATTAAAACAGAAAAAAATAAAATATGTGTGAATCACATATTGTTATCAAAAGGTTAAATGGTTGGCAACACTGTTTCAACATAGTATTTTATGCATAAGATGACCGCTAGATGTCACTGAAATCAGTTGATGCCTGCGCGCAACGTTTGGAGGTTAGCTGTCACAGTGTTTACATACGTTTTTGGTTAACTTTACTTCAAACAATACGGTTTTTTAGTGTTTTTGTGAGTGATTTTTATTAAAATTAATAGTTTGTCTTCGGTTTTCGTATATTTTGATCAAACATGTCGAAAATACCTACTTCTTCGACTCTTATTCGTCGTTATAATACGAAACCATTAAATCACGATGAAATGATAGCAGAGTTGGAGCGCTCTTTTAGCGATTGTGAAAGTGATGACAATAATGTGCGCGCTGTTGTTGTGATTCCTCAAGACAACGTCGATGAACAGACGGACGAAGAGCATATTGACGATGATTTGATGGCATTTAACGAAGATGCGGAGGTGGATAACTTTCGAGATATTGCCGGCACATTCGTTATCGAGCGCAACATCGAAATTGAGAAAATTGATGAGTCATGCCATGCCGAGCATGAACCAGATGATTTCGCTAATGACCTTGACTGGAATCAGCCTTCGACATCATCTGGTACGAGTCGTAACACCTTGCGAATATCTATTTCAAATGCACCACTAGCCAAAAAATCAAAACTACAGTACAAAAAGAAGTCTCACTATAAACAAAAGTGGTCTAAGGCATTGAAAAGAAACACCAGTCATATCTGTTGCGTTCCTGAACCGCTGAATGTGGTGCATAAAGATATGTACGAAAAGTTGAAGTCTTATAATGCTTTCCAATTGTTTTCATTATTCTTTGATGACGAAGTGCTTCAGTTTATTCTTGAGAGTACAATCAAATACGCTCGATTTAAAAGCAATACCGAATTCCAGTTAGATATATACGAATTGAAGCGTTTTCTTGGTTTTCTTGTGTTGACCGGCTATAATACATTGCCATCTACCACAGATTATTATTCGTCTGACCCGACCTTGGGTGTAAGCATCATCAAAAAGGGAATCAAACGACCACGTTTCGAGCTTATAAAGCGCTATATACATTTTTGCGATAACAACAATCTAGATAAAACCGACAGAATGGCTAAGGTATAGTAGCCATAACATAAAGTTTTTTATATTTATTATTCTCGACTAAAGTTAATCGTTCCATCTTTCCTTGTAGGTTCGTCCATTGTTCAACATGCTGAACGTGAAATATCTTCAATTTGGTGTTTTTGCACAAAAACTTTCCATCGACGAGCAAATGGTGCCATATTTCGGTCGACATTCTTGCAAGATGTACATTCAGAATAAGCCAATCAAATTTGGCAACAAGATTTGGTGTCTTGCTTCCTCCGAAGGCTACCTGTTCCAAGCAATGCCGTATTCCGGAGCATCTGATACATACGACCCCGAATTAGGTCAGGGATCGTCCGTCGTACTGTCTATGATGGAATACATAGAGTTCCCCGCACGCCATGAGCTTTTTATGGGATAAGAGAATGTGCGCTACTGGCACATGTAAACCAGTTCGCTTCCCTAACCTTGAAGCTTCAGGAAAGTTGAAGACAGGAAAGCAATTGCCTAAAGGTAACATTTTCTTTTATATTTATTTCCCTTGTGCATAGCGTTCATTTACCTAGTCAAAGTGTACCTCTCACCGCTTTTATAATTACAGGTGAATTTGATGCGGTGGTAGACGTAGAAAACCAAATCCTCGTATGCCGTTGGCAGGACAACCGTGAAGTAACAGTTGCCACGAACTATGATCGAATGGAGCCAGTAAGTCAAGTGCAGCGTTGGCAGAAATCGAAGAAAGACAAAAAAGGCAAAGTTTTAGAGGAAGCTTACAAAAAAAAATCGATTGCCCGGCGCCAATACGAAATTATAATTTAGGAATGGGTGGAGTAGACCTCCATGATAATGGTATTCAAAATTATCGGGTCAACATTCGGTCAAAGAAGTGGTACTGGCATTTATTTGTATCTTGCCTCAGCAGCGCTCTTGTAAATGGATGGAAGTTGCAATGCTTCTTGAGGAAGTACGAGCATGTTATGGGAAACCAGATGACTAGGCGACAGAGAAAACCTTCCCAGAAGGCATTCCGTGTGGAGGTTACCCGTACTCTTTTATTGTCTTTTCCAAATCGGGTCAATGCCGAATTCGGAGAATCTCGTGTAAAGGAAGGCCATGACGCAGAAGATGGGAATCATGTGCCTCGAATGCAAGAATTTCATTTGCCATATCGTGGAGAAACTCGTATTCGTTGTGCTCTGTGTAAAAAAAATCCAACGGTCTATCAATGCCGGGCCTGCAACCGCGCCCTTCATTTTGACTGCTTCGAACGGTATCACTTAGAGAATAATTTGGTTAGATTTGGTTAGTTTTCCTCATTCTTTAATGTTTTTTCTAATATTGAATTATTTGTTATTTTGCGTATTTTCCATTAATAAATTGTTTTTTCATTGAATTATAAACAATGGCAATTATTTATTTTAAATTATCAATATAAATCATACAGTTTACTGCATTTTACCCATAGTTGACGTACATTTTGCTTAGGGGGGTTACCTCCAAGCGTTGCGTTTGAGCATCAATTTTCTAGAAGCTCTGGTGAAAGGGTGGGGGGGCGGAAAATTCTAAAACTGATTTTGGGCACTCCTTTAAGTCTATACTATCGGGTTATAATAATGATTCAAGTTTATAAAAATAAAAATAAAATCATGGAGGTAATGGGTTAATATATGTATAATTTTTACGTGTTGAATACATGGCGAAGTTGATTTATTAAACAAAAATACACACTACCGACTTGCACCGCACTAGAATTATTATTCAAAGCGATTCCATTTTAACCAATTACATTTACGACAGAGTTTCTGCTTAAAGAATTCAATTTCAGAAGACCAAAAACTTTATATTTATAATGCTACCACAGAATACTTAAGATATAAACAAATAATGTCAGATTGTTGGGTATACAATCACGGAAAGTAGAAATGAATTCGATAATTTAATATAACAGAGTATCTTATTTTAATCAAATTAAAATATTAATTAAAGTTTAAGTAGTTAAGGTAATTTTGTTATTAATATTACAACGATAAATACGAATAGTTAATGTAAAATTTGTTTATAAATTACTAACCTTTATTAAGCACTATATGGTAGGTGTTTTTCGGATTATAACTATGTTGGGTTAAGTGCACTATTGTACTTATTATTCTATTGTAAATATTCTAATATGCTACATTTAAATTTCGACACTGACTGATGGCGATAAACATCGATTGAGTTATATTTATTTCCGAGTCTATGAAGCCTTTCGATTGGTGAGTTTTCGAAATAGTTATTAGTAGACGCATGGACAAAATACGGCGCAATCAATCTTGTATCACGGGTAGGTACTCGCAGCTGGATTAGATTGGTTAAATCAAGGGCGTCCAGTCTGCCATTTGATATATTGAAAAGACAAATTAAATCACTCATTGTTCGTCTCGAAGTTAATTCATTTAATTTCAGTAAGTCCTTAAGAAATGTGTAGTTAAGTTCTTCGATTGGAATTCCTAATTTGTAGTTTATAAATCTCAGAAACTTGTGTTGCACCCTCTCAATTTTTTGTTGGTGAGTCTTGTAAAAAGGAGCCCAGATGGTTGAATTGTACTCTAAATGGCTTCTCACCAAACCAGTGTACAACAATTTAAAAGAATTAATTATTTTAAAATCTTTTACCGTCCTCAATATAAATCCCAAGCTTTTCATGGCCTTGTTAGTTATTTCGTTAATATGAGAAACAAAAGATAATTGACTGTCAAAAATAATTCCTAGGTCCTTAATTTGTTCAACTCTTTTTAGAAAGATGTTGTTGATGCTGTATTCATATTTAACAGGATTTTTAATTCGGGCAAAAGTTATTGTTTGGCATTTTTCAATATTGAGGAACAGTTCATTATGGATGCACCACTCTTGTAGCCTCACAAGATTTGTTTGTAATACGCAACAGTCATTGAGATTAGTAATTGTTTTGTAAATTTTAAGATCATCTGCAAATAAAAGTATCATAACTCCATCAAAGATTGTGGTTATGTCGTTGATGAACAAAGAAAACAGCACTGGTCCTAGATGTGACCCTTGGGGAACTCCGGTGAAGATTTCGAATTGATGTGAAAAGTGCGAGTTGAGTTTGACTGACATTTTTCTGTTGTATAGATAACTTTCAAACCATCTCAAAATATGCCCCGTTATTCCAAGGGATTTTAATTTGCGTATAAGTATTTTGTGTGAGACTTTGTCGAAAGCCTTACTAAAGTCAGTGTATACTACGTCTGTTTGAAGATGATTGTGCATATTATTAAATAAGTATTCCTGATAGATCATTAAATTTGTTAAAGTAGACCTTTTTGCCATGAAACCGTGTTGTCGATGTGAAATTACTTTATTAATCTCAGGAGTGAGTTTAGAGAGCAGAGCAGATTCGAATATTTTTGGGATTGACGACTGGATACATATAGGTCTATAGTTGGATATATCGGATTTATCACCCTTCTTGAAAATTGGAGACAGAAAGCTGGTTTTCCATTTATTCGGAAATGTGCCGGTTTTTATTGACAAGTTAAAAAGTTTAGTAAGAGGATAAGTTAAGACTGATAAGCATTTCGATAAGAAGATTGTAGGAATGTTATCAGGACCAGCGGATTTTTTCAGGTCTAGAGATTTTAATTTATTTCTAATATCACTTTCTTCAAATATGCATTGATTGAAATCGATCTGGTTATTATTAGATGTTGTGGCTTTGAATAATGGAGAGTTGTTTGCAGAATCGTAGACTTTGCTGAAGAATAAACAAGATAAATAAGACTGGGCCAAGGTGTGAACCCTGTGGAACTCCACTTGTTGCATAAATTTTTTCGGACAAAGAGGATTTTATTCTAACAATTTGTTGTCTTTTAGTAAGATAGCTTTCAATCCAGGTTAATAAATTGCCACGTATACCAAGTTTTTCTAATTTCTAAATGAGAATTTCATGGGATAGAAATAGAAAATAATTAAAGAAACAAAGAACAAGGTTATACAAATGTGGATGATTATGATTACAAATAAATGGAAAAGAAAAGAAGAGAAAAGGAAACAAGACAAATGAGACATGATAAGAAAATTTACATAGTTTCATCCTTAAACGTATTTAAAAAATATTCTTTTAAAGCATTATTCTGAACTTTTTTATTTTGCTGGTTTCCCTTGTACATATCTGGAAGCGAATTATAAAGTGTATAGGCAACATAGTTCAGAGATTTTATCCCATATTTTGTAGTGTGTGTTTGAGGTATGCGGATTTTATTGCTATTTCGAGTATTGTGAGTGCGAATGTCTTGATTGTAAAGTGGCTTGATGTTAGTGTGAGTTGATTGTTGAGTAATTTGTAGGATGGTGCTTGTGATTTCATGTTTAGGAAGGACTGTGATTGGAAGAATACCGGAAACTGAATAGATGTCTTTGGCATGGGTGTCCCATGTAAGTCCAAAAACATTTCTGAGAGCTCGGTTTTGAACCACCTGCAGATCAGCTATCAATTTCTTTGAGGCAAATCCCCAGATACAGCAGAGATCAGAAAGGTGTGAATGTACCATGGCGTAGTACACTGATGTTAGTAAAGGAATGGGTAATAATTCTTGGAGTCTATATATAGTACACCAGTTATGGGGGTAATTTTCTCCTTTACATGATTTATGTGGAGATCCCACGAGAGTTGGGAATCTACGATCAGGCCCAAATATTTTGTGCTCATTTTCTTTTCGAGGCAGTTATCACCAACTTTGATATTGAGGCTGAAATTTTTCTTGTTACCAAAAAGTATATAATGAGTTTTTTTTACGTTAAGAGTTAGTTTGTTTATTCTTAACCAGCTTGTGAGTTTAGAAACATCAGCATTCATTTCCGTTTCAAGCTCCGCTAGGTTCAGTTTATTGTAAAAAATTACTGTATCGTCCGCATAAAGTTGTAGAGTTCCTTTAATACCCCACTTTGTCATGTCATTCACATAGATTAGAAATAGCAACGGTCCAAGAATTGATCCTTGTGGCACTCCACATGTTATTTTACCCAACTCACTCGTTTCTCCTCCCAGTTCTACTGCCGAAAAGCGATTTAATAGGTAAGATCGGAAAAGTTCCAGAGGAGGACCAACAATACCCAAATGTTTCAGTTTTTCGATCAATACGTTGTGATCCACCGTGTCAAACGCCTTCTTTAGATCAATAAATATTGCCGCCGTAAAATCCCCATGATCAATATGTTTCTGTAGATTTGATATAAAATCGAAAGCTGCACATTTAGTGTTAGATCGTCGTCTGAAACCGTATTGTTTTGACGTGAGAATTTTGTTGTGTTCGAGATATTTCAATAGTCTTTCTTTAATGATACATTCAAAAATTTTAGAGATAGCTGGAAGTATAGAGATTGGACGATAATTTTGGACATTTTTTTTGCATTCGTCTTTATGAATAGGAATAATTTTTGCAATCTTTAGTCTGTCTGGAAAGATACCTTTTGATAGAGAGAGATTTATTAAGAATACAAGATCATCCGCCAGTTCCTCCTTGCAATTAATGTTTGACAAAAGAATACCTAGTCAATAAAGAAGGCGGGTATGGATATCGCCTCCTTTGTTGGATAATCATCAATAGGTACCTCTACAATAGGTTACTGCAAAGGTTCGCTGTGTTGGGCGACTTAGCACGGGCTGTTCGATTTCATGAAGTGAGGTTTGTTCAAGTCTTGGTAGCGGATGCGTCTCTCCGCCAACTGCGTGGTAGTTCGGATCAGGGGGGATTGGTTGAGAGAGACCCTTTGACCTCTCTAGCCGGGCTCTCTTGATCTATTACCTTGCACCGCAGTGGGAGGGATGGATTTATATGTACACCAGGATGCATTAATCCTCATAAAAAGTCAATTTGGGATCCGGGCACGGGCAACACTTCCTTTATTGGAAAACCACCACCTCTGCCAAATGTCACTCCAAGTCGTTCGCTACATTTGGTGACTTAGCACGGGAAGCGGGTGCGTTTCCCCACCAACTGCGTAATAGGTCGGATCGCGAGGGACTGGTTGAGGGAGACCATTTGGCTTCTTCAGCCGGACTTACTCGACCCATCGCCTTGCACCTCCGTGGGAGGAATGGATTCACGCGTCTGTCACTCCTGGAGACATTGACCCCCAGATTCCTACCTACCCCTCGTACCTTTGCCTTCCCAGAACTTCCTCTCCTTTATTTATTTTAAAATACCTCTCACAAGCCGAAATTGTATAATAAAATCCCCCCAGAATTAAATATTAAAACATGTAAAATGGCATGCATCGGTACAATAATAACTAAATGGTTGATAGACTTAGGTAGGATTGAGTCTGAAAAATCATTAAATAATGTCATTTAAAACTTAAAATTACACATGGCTAACTATTAATGGCACAATCAGTAAAAACTTAGTATAGTATATTTAAACTTAGTATATGTATATTAAATCTACAAAAAAAAAAACAATATTTTGTTTTTTTCTTTCTTTTTACAGAAGACATTTTTGGCATTTTTCACCAGCATTTGGTTCCTTAGAACAGGCAATCTGCCTAGCTAGGAACTAATAACGTACAAGACATAATAACACTTGTACACATTTTAATATCTACAGTTATTTGAAATATTATTATTATTATGTAATTTTGCTGTATAAATGTAAAAAAGGAAATAAAAAAAAAATAAATAAAAACATCCTCAAAGATGACATAGGATCTTGTTATGTATATAACATAGGTTAATTGTCGTTTTAAGTTAGTACTGGAATCTATGAGGCGGCACCTTAGCATTGTCTATTGTTTTTCATCCTGGCAACACCAGAGAGGAGCGGAAATGGGATGGTGGCACTTCCCGGCGGGTTTCGGCCCGCCGGAGAGGTCGAGTCGGGCATTGGAGATAATCGGGGAATATGAAGTGCATCGGTGCCAAATCATAGATTCTAGAAGTTCCCGTAAAGTTCGGGCGGTTATTATAGTGCCGTTACAAGTTTATTTGAGTTCCCGTTATGGTTTCGACCCCGCTAGTCGCGCTCCCGGAAAAAGTGTTGTGTTCACACATGGCCGAATTGTATTTCGATTAGGAATAGGAAAGTTCAATCTGGACAGTAAACGCCCCTGCCTTTAGTCCCAGAAACACCGTGGGCTAGTATGATTTCCGGCCAATATAATGTTCTACCCGATCTCCGTCAGGAAATCTCCTGGTGTATCAATTCACCATACACGTGCGTGACTCATCTTTTGCAATCAGCGCCAGCTTACTCCACCGTGGGACGTGGAGTAGCCTTATTTGCTCGCGCCAGAGTATTTGCTCATGCTGCAGAGGCCATCTTTTGCAATCAGCGCCAGCTTACTCCACCGTGGGACGTGGAGTAGCCTTATTTGCTCGCGCCAGAGTATTTGCTCATGCTGCAGAGGCCATCTTTTGCAATCAGCGCCAGCTTACTCCACCGTGGGACGTGGAGTAGCCTTATTTGCTCGCGCCAGAGTATTTGCTCATGCTGCAGAGGCCATCTTTTGCAATCAGCGCCAGCTTACTTCACCGTGGGACGTGGAGTAGCCTTATTTGCTCATGCTGCAGATGCCAGAGGGTTCCTGCCACCAATATAGTCAGCTTACTTCACCGTGGGACGTGGAGTAGCCTTATTTGCTCATGCTGCAGATGCCAGAGGGTTCCTGCCACCAATATAGTCAGCGCGCATCACCGTGGGACGTGGGCCGCTGCACCAACCTTAGTCACCGGGAAGATCCCTCATCGTCTAAACGATCGCGTTAATAGTCAGATTACTTTAGCTTAGTTTTCGGTTATGGTCTGTGGGGGTAAGTTCTATCCTATCTGTACTATTACATGCAATATTTTAAATAAACCTATATGGTTAGTCCATTTATAATTAACCTTATTTTATTTACAAAACCTGGTAATTCCTGCCTATGCCTGACATCTTAGAACATAATTCCCCGCTCTGGGAGGGGGAACTCTGCTCTACCGCTGTGCTGGTCGATTTGGCGGGTCTGAGGCTGAGGATTCCTCGGGTTCAGATCCTGGCGCGTCCGGAACTAACCGGCAAAGCCATTTCGACCACTCACTATAATTAAATTCCTTGATAAATATGCCGACTATTTTAGCCGGGACTTTGACCCTAACATGGCGCCTACAACTGTGTCCTGGGCTCGTATAAATCTTATTTGTCTAGGTTTTGGGTTGGAATTACTATAGTTTTGTCTTGCAATCGATCAATAATTGTTTTTGTTATTTCGAAGCATCTCACATAAAACATAACCTTTAAATGTCATTCCGGTATACACGTAAATATTGCGAAGTTATCAATCTGTCAACAATGCAGCCAACTTGATAATAACGCTGTACACATTATTATTTTATATTTTAATTTGTTTATGGGTTAAGTTATTCGGACTTACGGGCAACACGAATACTAAGTGTCAATTTGACAGACGGCTATGTCAATCGTAAACAAACATTGCATTTTGACAACAACTGTCATAATGTAATTACACCTTTACGTTTTTAAGATTGTCGTGTACAATAAATACTATAAAGTGCTTATAAATACGGTTAATTATATAATTGCTCTGCGGGTAAGCAATATATTCGTAGCTATCGTTACTAGCTAATTTATTGACATTCTACATTTAATTATTGGAATTTTACAATTATACTTTTCAAAATGTCGACTACAATAGACAACATCAATGGTAGATCGAAAGATGAACTTTCTGCGGATCTTTTATCCAGGAATATAACACCAGACGGTACTTTAGAAGAAATTCGGATTCAAGCCAGAAGGCATAACAAAAATATTAAAATATCTGAAGCTATCGAGCATCATGAGGGAAGTGTTAACCCAGATAAAGACAACGAATTTGGCTCAAACTACATTAAATATACAAAAGTTATTTATAATGAATCAAACTCTTCTTCATCTTCATCCACAAGTACCATTAATAATTGGAATATTAAATTTGATGGTAATAGTTGCGTAAGAGACTTTATACTGGAAATAGAAGAGAAATGTAGAATTAGGAACGTTCGTCATGACGATTTAGTGAGATGTTTTCCTGAAATTTTAGATGGATTGGCATTATTATGGTTCAGATCAATTTATACACCTGATTTGACTTGGAATGAATTATCTATATTACTTATAAAACAATTCGAAACAAATAATAGACAGATTGAATTAAAATCACAACTTTTCTCTATGAAACAACCAGCTGGTATGTCAGCCTTTGAATTTACGTTAAGAATGCAGAAACACAATAATATGCTTGATTCTAAATTACCACTCTCTGAACTTTTACAATTATGCATGAGGGCATTACTACCCATTTATATCAACCTTCTTGCATCCAGAGATTTCAACTCATTTTCAGAACTTACCGAAGCTACAAATAAACTGGAGTCTTATTCAACATCTAATTTGTTAGAAAATAATTCTTCTTCTTTTTCTGATGATAAAAAAAATTATTTCACCAATTCACGGGGCAGTAATAATAATAATTTCAATTCTAATCGTAACTCTTCTTATCGTGGTACCTACAATAATCGTTCTACGGATTATAATTATAAACAAAATAATAATAATTATTATTATAATAATAATAAACAATATAGTGGCAATTCTTCTAATAACAATAATACTCGTTTTTTCTATAATAATCAATCTAAAAAGAATACTTCTAATGATTATAGAGAAAAGGAGATGTGTCATCCTGATCCGAATTCTACCAAGAACAATATTTATTGTTCCTTTTGTAAATTAAAAGGTCATTTACTATCGGATTGTAGGAAGAGAAGACAAAACAATCCCAATCCGAGAGTTGCTTCTGTCAAACATGGGGATTCAAAAAAACTAGATGAGAGTCGCTCTGTTCACGCGCCTTCCTTTGCGCAGAGGAAGTGCGAGTGGCAGAGTTGGCTCCGTCAAGTTAATCAGTTTCTTTCGGACTCGAGTTCTGAGGTGGAGGTACCGCCGCCGAAGGATCCCGAGCTTGAAAGGGATAATCGACCTTTCGCGGATATCCTTATTCTTAATAATTCTTATAAAGCACTGCTCGACAGTGGTTCTTCAATCTCCTGTTTAGGAGGTGATATTCATTTAGTATTCTTACAATCGGGTTATGAATTAGTTAATATTGATTTCAATATTTCAACCGCTGATGGAACAAATCAGCAGGTATTAGGTACTATGACGTTGCCTGTTACGTATAAGTCCACTACACATAATGTACTTTTCTACGTCGTCCCTTCTCTATCTCCTAATTTTATTTTAGGGGTCAATTTTTGGAAAATGTTCCAGGTCGCGCCGGAGCTTTTCCAAAGGGATCCAATTCCTCAGCGAATGGGTCAGGTCAATGAGTTAAGAGCTATTCAGCCAGCTTCTTCCTTAACCAGAAAGGAAAATAAAACTCTTGCCAAAATTATAAAGAAATTCGAATCCATTTCTTTTGAAAAGAAAGGCTTAGGGTTAACACATTTAGTAAAACATAAAATTATTACTACGGGTCCTCCGGTTAAACAGCGATATTACCCTCTTTCTCCTGCTAGACAGAAACAATTAGATAAGGAAGTAGATGAAATGCTCAAATTAGGAGTCATTCGTCCTTCACGTTCACCTTGGTCTAGTCCAGTATTAATAGTCACAAAAAAAGATGGAACGGGACGTTTTTGCCTCGATTCCAGAAAAATTAACAATCTGACGATCCGTGACAGCTACCCTTTGCCGTATATTTCTAGAATACTCGATAAACTCGGTGGAGCCAGATATATAAGCTCAATAGATTTGTCTAAGGCTTTTTGGCAGATCGCCCTGGACAAAGACTCTTGTGAAATAACAGCTTTTGTCGTACCCGGTCGCGGTTTGTTCGAATTCACTAGGATGCCCTTCGGGTTAAAAAACGCTCCGAGTGAACTTCAAAGACTAGCAGACGTTCTGTTTGGACCGGAGTTCGATGAAAACGCATTTTGTTATTTGGATGATCTAATTTTAGTGTCGGAAGATTTAGAATCGCATTTTATACTACTAACTAAAGTTTTTGAACGATTAAGAGACGCAGGCCTAACGATTAATTTAAAAAAATGTGAATTCTGTAAGTCGGAACTTAAATACTTGGGTTATATGGTCGATTCCAAAGGTCTCCGCACCGACCCAATTAAAATTGAAAGTATAAAAAATTTTCCAATTCCTAAAAATGCTAAAGGAATACGAGCTTTTCTCGGTTTATGTGGTTATTTTAGACGATTCATAAAAGGATTTTCTAACATAGCTGCTCCCTTATCGAAACTTACTGGATCAAAAAAAGGAGTAAGTTTATTTAAATGGTCGGAAGAAGCTGAATCAGCGTTTAATAAATTAAAGGAAGCACTTACGACTGCTCCTGTCCTTAGTTGTCCGGACTTTACTAAGCCATTTGCTATCCATTGTGACGCATCCTCTATCGGTATAGGGGGGGTTCTTATTCAATCAATAGAGGGAATGGACCACCCTATTGCTTATTATTCTAGGTGCTTAAATACACATGAACGGAATTACGGAATTACGGAGCGTGAACTGTTAGCAGTGTTAGACTCGGTCACTCATTTTAGACCATATATAGAAGGGGCACATTTTTCTGTTATTACTGACCACTCTAGTTTAAAATGGTTAGGATCTTTATCGAACCCTAGTGGACGTCTTGCACGTTGGAGTTCTCGCCTTTCACAATTCTCCTTCGATGTTATACACCGTAAAGGCACACAACACATCGTCCCTGATGTGCTTTCAAGAATGGACTTCGCTACAATATCGGTCATTGATGCGAACTTGTCCACCGATAAGTGGTACACAGATATCTGGAAAGGCTGTATAGATTCTCCTCAGCGTTTTCAAAACTTCCAGATACGCGAAAATGAATTATTTCGCCATACAAAAACACGTTTACCTCTTTGTGAAGACACGTCTTGGAAAAAAGTAGTCCCACTAGAAAATAGAAGGGAAATTTTGTCAGAATCACATGAATCCTCTCGTGCTTGTCATCCTGGAGTCTTTAAGACTTATAAAAAATTACAACTCCGTTACTTTTGGCCAAAAATGTACCAAGAGGTGAAAAGATTTGTGAATCAATGTGCTGTCTGTAAAGCACACAAAATTAGTACAGCCCCGCCGAATGGAATTTCATCAAATTATAAAAAAGTTACGAGACCTATGCAGATGTTATCAGTGGATCTGGTAGGCCCTCTGCCTAGAAGTTATTCAGGTTTTACCGTCATATTGTCATGCGTAGATGTTTTTTCTAAATATACCTGGTTATTTCCGTTACGTCAAGGTACCGCGAGAAGTATTATTAAAAATTTAGAAGAAAATATTTTCCTTGTACACGGAGTACCGCGTACAATTGTATGTGACAATGGGCGTCAGTTCATTTCGAAAGAATTTAAGGAACTATTACAAAGCTACAATATAAGCCCTCCTTTTTACAATTCACTGTACACCCCTCAAAACAATGTTGTTGAAAGATACAATCAAACGTTAGGCACGGCACTATCAATATTAACGGAATCTGATCATCGTAATTGGTCCAAATTTCTCCCACAAATTCAATCTGCAATGAATAATACTGTAAATTGTACTACCGGATTTACTCCTTTCTTTGTTATGCACGGTAGAGAACAAATATTAGATGGGGATCTCCACCGTAATCCATTGGCAGATGATGAATCCAGTCCACAAGATTCCTCTCATCTCAAAGTTTACTCCGACAGATTAAATGGACTGTCATCAATTTATGAACAAGTTTCAAACGCCCTTTTTACTGCATTTAAAAAGGGCGCTAATCACTATAATTTACGTAGAAGAAACGTTACCTTCCAGGTAGGAGACGTAGTCTGGAGAAGGAATTTTGTATTATCTAATGCTTTGAACTATTTTTCACAAAAATTGGCACCTCGTTTTGTTCAAAACATTGTAGTACAGAAAAAGTCAGATTTAATTTATACCCTGTCTGACTTAAATGGCAAAGTAACAGGCGATTTTCATGTTAAGGATATACTTAAATCAGATAGCATACCAGCTTAGTCGGCTATCATAAAGCATCTTCACAGGCGCTATCTTTAATTTAAACCTCTTCAATACAGCTCATTTCAGTTCGGCCTGATCATCCGGATTGCTTTGACCAGTATTGGACATAAAATACATAAGTAAGTAATTAATTTTTAAGTGGTCTTTTGTAGAAAATTAAAATCTTACTCCAGTTGATTACTCGAGTATAATTTCACATTAAAACAATAATTAAGATTGGTTAGTTTATTTATGTACAATTGTGAGATGCCTCGAAGTACAAATTTTTAACTTTAAGTTTATTTCCTTGTCAACTCAGAATGCATGACGATATGAACCCGCTTATCCTTTTGTATTCTGAGTCCATACAGTTTAACATACTCTGTATTTGTCCTAATAAGTTTTTGTCAACTTGGAATATACGATAATATGAACCCGCATATCCTCGTGTATTCCAAGTTCAATCTCATATGATCTGTGTTCATATACTTTTATATTGTATAAACGTAATTAAGAACATTAAGAGGTATTCGCCCAAAATTTCAATATGTTCTCAATTTAATAATGTTTTAACTACATTTGTTAAAACAATAAAAATAACTTACTATAATTATTCAGAAATTTCATTAATTTGAAGAATTTAATCAATTCCCATATTATTGATTGTTGACTATTGATAGCACCATTTACTTACAATGGTCGCTAACTATTCTATTGTCACCATTTTTAACAATGGTTGAATAATAAATAAATTGGCATCATTCATGCGATGATTGTATGACTATCCTTAACACCATTCAGTTACAATGGTTGGTTATATCCTGTATTTCTTATACAAATGTTCTAATAAACTTATATTTTGTTTTCTACTATATAACTGTCAGAAAAACTTATCCCACGAGACCAGTTAGAGAGTTAGATAGGTAGGCTCTTCTAAAGAGGAATTCTTTTATCCATGATGGATTTAAAATCAGTGTTGAAGTGCAGATGGTACACCATCTAAGTGTATAGCCTACTTTGGCTTACTTAAAAGTGTTCTGAACAGTGATGCTTTACGCATATTTAATGTGTTGATGTTTATTGATGTCATGTCTTGGTGATAATATCTATTCTAATATTAAGTTCTATTCTGTTATAGATGCTACGTCTACGGTAGTCCCAGACGAGAGTCAGAATACATCACCCAGCGTCTTATATGCTGTGGGTGATTACGGGCCCCGTTCACGTATCTTCTTATTACTACAAATTGTCTACTATTAAGGTCTTTAACTCTAAGTACTGATTCAATTATATATAATTTTCCAACTTCGAATGGATGCGTCGCAGACTCAACCATCATGTCTTCCGCATGATGGGCGCGACTGATTTTGTGACACACCCATTTGCGAGCATACTGTTGCTGGTAGTTTTGTTTTTTCTCTGATGTACAACTCATTTTTATGATATTATGTTTATGTATGTTTTTAGGAACCCATCAGACCAAGTTAGGGTATCTCTTAGCTCAGGCTTTTCTTTTGTTCTCCTTGTGTTTGGGGGCAAACACGTTGGGGGCGAGCGGGGTAATGTTATGTATATAACATAGGTTAATTGTCGTTTTAAGTTAGTACTGGAATCTATGAGGCGGCACCTTAGCATTGTCTATTGTTTTTCATCCTGGCAACACCAGAGAGGAGCGGAAATGGGATGGTGGCACTTCCCGGCGGGTTTCGGCCCGCCGGAGAGGTCGAGTCGGGCATTGGAGATAATCGGGGAATATGAAGTGCATCGGTGCCAAATCATAGATTCTAGAAGTTCCCGTAAAGTTCGGGCGGTTATTATAGTGCCGTTACAAGTTTATTTGAGTTCCCGTTATGGTTTCGACCCCGCTAGTCGCGCTCCCGGAAAAAGTGTTGTGTTCACACATGGCCGAATTGTATTTCGATTAGGAATAGGAAAGTTCAATCTGGACAATAAACGCCCCTGCCTTTAGTCCCAGAAACACCGTGGGCTAGTATGATTTCCGGCCAATATAATGTTCTACCCGATCTCCGTCAGGAAATCTCCTGGTGTATCAATTCACCATACACGTGCGTGACTCATCTTTTGCAATCAGCGCCAGCTTACTCCACCGTGGGACGTGGAGTAGCCTTATTTGCTCGCGCCAGAGTATTTGCTCATGCTGCAGAGGCCATCTTTTGCAATCAGCGCCAGCTTACTCCACCGTGGGACGTGGAGTAGCCTTATTTGCTCGCGCCAGAGTATTTGCTCATGCTGCAGAGGCCATCTTTTGCAATCAGCGCCAGCTTACTCCACCGTGGGACGTGGAGTAGCCTTATTTGCTCGCGCCAGAGTATTTGCTCATGCTGCAGAGGCCATCTTTTGCAATCAGCGCCAGCTTACTTCACCGTGGGACGTGGAGTAGCCTTATTTGCTCATGCTGCAGATGCCAGAGGGTTCCTGCCACCAATATAGTCAGCTTACTTCACCGTGGGACGTGGAGTAGCCTTATTTGCTCATGCTGCAGATGCCAGAGGGTTCCTGCCACCAATATAGTCAGCGCGCATCACCGTGGGACGTGGGCCGCTGCACCAACCTTAGTCACCGGGAAGATCCCTCATCGTCTAAACGATCGCGTTAATAGTCAGATTACTTTAGCTTAGTTTTCGGTTATGGTCTGTGGGGGTAAGTTCTATCCTATCTGTACTATTACATGCAATATTTTAAATAAACCTATATGGTTAGTCCATTTATAATTAACCTTATTTTATTTACAAAACCTGGTAATTCCTGCCTATGCCTGACATCTTAGAACATAATTCCCCGCTCTGGGAGGGGGAACTCTGCTCTACCGCTGTGCTGGTCGATTTGGCGGGTCTGAGGCTGAGGATTCCTCGGGTTCAGATCCTGGCGCGTCCGGAACTAACCGGCAAAGCCATTTCGACCACTCACTATAATTAAATTCCTTGATAAATATGCCGACTATTTTAGCCGGGACTTTGACCCTAACAATCTTAAGAAAATTATTTTACTCCGGGCTTCCTGCGTGGAGCTAATGTCAAAAAAGTACTTACATATCTAATCGTACCTAGCTCGCTCATTTAATTGGATCACCATTAAATTTTTCAATAGCTACCTAGATCATTATTATAATATGCATCACCATTACATCGTCACCTTTCGACATTATTACCAGAGATTTGACACTGAGAGCTCCATCGCAGCCTCTCTTTCTGGTTTCTTGCATCGTCCATGAGAAAGAGGGAGAGGTTAGAAGGGAGCTATCAGTGGTAGGTCTATCTTGTAAAAGGTACGAGGTATGGTGTGATCCAACACGGGTCCATTGAGGACTGTGATGATACAATCAAACGCAGATCGGGCCGAGATGTTTGATGTGGCCGCCACATTTGACTGTCGGTGTTGTGATAAAACAACTGCGGAGAATGCGTTTTATAAATTCGTAAAACCCATTGCATATTTTATTTAGTCATTAGTAAGCCCAAACCCAAGTTGTCCTCTTTCCTTACGACTGGATCAATTAAGTACGTCAGAGCTCCCTTTTTTACATTACCTACCTTTACACAGGAGGCCCTGAGGAAAATAATTTTAGTCGCAGGGCCTTTGTTATTTTTGAGGACGCTGTGTGGAGGGTTTTTTTCAGGAAACGAAGGATAGGAAGACCTTGGAAGGAAAAAGCATGAGAGGTAAATCACTATTTCAGATTAATTTTTACTACGATTCAGTTTACATTATAAATACAAAAATATGCTTTGGATAAAGCACTATTTTTTTGGTTTCAAATAATGTCTTGTAAACAACTAAAAATGTATGTTTTCATTATAAATTTATTTGTGTACCTATATAAGAAATAACTTTAAAAAAATACTAATTTATGGTTAGAAATATTTGTGACAGTTTCCACTGATCAATGTTTTTTTTCTTAAAAAATTTTTCACAAAATAAATTAAAACTACTTTCGCACTTGAAATCGTTACCTACTTCTAAACTCAATTTATGCTTTTTACCTATAACCTACATCGTGGCGATATAAGGCTAAGAACACATACATTTTTGAATTGTCGCTTCCTTTTAAGAACACAATACCATCCGCTCATGAAAAAACTGAAAAAACCAGTTGGCAACGCAATCACTATCCTCAGGAAAGGAAATGGTGAATTTCATTGGCGGTCCGCACGCAGACAACTTGTTAAAGACCAGTTGTCAAAGGCGACGCAGTGACTACCAGTTATGGTCGCCGCGGTGGTCGCGTTTCAGTTGCCTTGTTGACGGGTTGCCATGGTAGCGACTCATCACCTGTCAAGTTTTCGAGTAATTTGCTCTACGTCAGATCAGAAAAATATCGATTTTGTTCAGGAGGTTGATACATTGAACTGTGCCGTGAATTGGGTTGCCAACTTCGTTTTCTCCACCTACATTCATCTTAGCTCTGCCCCTTCCACAGTTGTATTTCTAGGATTGCCATCACCTATTACAATTATTACCTACATATAACCACCGACTCATCAACGCCCTAATGACGGCCATTGTCAGCGGAAACAAGAATTACATGCGGTGAGTTTTACCGGCCTGATGTAATTAAAAGTGTAATTAAGTGCACAATGGATAGTATCGCGCGATGGGCCGATCTGGGATTGATAATTGCGAACCAATCTTTTATTCAGTACCTACCTACCTTCCCGATTGATCAAATCTAGCACCGAGCAATGATATTTATACAGGGTGTCCGGGGGTAAAACGCACAAACTTCGGTAGGTGATTCTACATGATGGAAGAAATAAAAAAGATAAAAAACTTTTAACAAAATTTCTACATTTTTTTTTCCACAAAAAAAAATTTTAATAGAAGAATATTATTTGATCGGTTTTCGGAACAACTCCTAGAAATCGTTGTCTCCCTTACTCTCACCGTGAGAAATATAGTCTAACCAGTGGTTCTTAACCTGGGTTCGATCGAACTCCAGGTACGGTGAGTCAGTCTCGCGGGTTCAGTGGAGGTCAAGATCAGCGCCCTTGAGGTGATTTTTCACAAAAACGGCGCTTTATAAATCAGCCAAGTATTATTATCAGCAGAAGTCACACTGATTTGCAGTAAATATTCATTATTATGTTTTTGTGTGAAAATCATGTTTTAATGATTTTGTTCTTTGTTCTTAATGGTTTTGTTCATAATGGTTTTGATCTTTATTGTTTTTGTTCATTTTGTGCACCTATGTATAAATATATATCTACCTATGTTTTGAATTTGAAAAAATAATATTTTATTTTTCCAATTAAGAAGGGTTCTGTGAATGCGCATATGAAACTGGTGGGGGTCAGTTCCTCCAACAAGGTTAACTGTTCCACTGTTCTAAACTGTATTGCAAAGAGAAAACTCCTCGCTATGTTTTCAAATCTAAAATTGATCACAAAAGATTTAAAATGTACACCTCATGAAACCAAAATTTCCGACCACAGTTTGAAAAAAAAAAGATCTTTGTGACAATAATCATAAACATGAAATAATAAAAAAGTGAGGTGATGTCAATGGGTGATGATAACAATTATAATACATTTGTGTAATAAAAGATGTGGATGTGTATTTTTTATCATAATCAGTAATTTTAGTTAGGAAAAACCAAAATGAACTATTTTTATTACTTATTTATGTTTGCATTGAAAAATTTTATTTTTGAAGAATTGCATGGTTATTTCTAAAACACCAATTGAAAGCGTGTTTCATCATCTTTCAAAAATAGTTTTTAGTTTTCGAAAATGTTCACGTATATTCCAATTTTTTGGATTTTGTTGCAAAGCCAAAATATTTTGACATACTCACTGAACATGGTCGAAACCTGAAGGATTAAAAAGTTGGAAGTTTTAAAAAGCTTAGGTATTTATATTTTTTACTTGTACCACTACCCGAAGTTCGTGCACTTTACCCCCGGACAACTTGTGCATTAGATCAGATGCCACGAAGTTATTAAGTTATAACATACTAGCTGGGTTACCCGGCTTCGCTCAGGACAACATTCGAGAGTGTTATGGAATGTTGCACAGTGATGTTCCCGATTCCCTATTCCTGATCATTCCATGACAACTCCGCCACTCCTTCCAGAACTTTCTACAGCTCTATGGAACCTTCTGGAACTTTCCGGAAGACTGTTCTAGAATTTTCAAGAGGGCGAAGCTTTCAGCCCTTATATCTTCAAAAACACGCTCTTTAGGTAAAAACGGATACCCTTATTCCCTAGGGGGGATAGCGATCTGCCACACCATATAACTCCCTTGATCGAACTGGGACTCGTTTCTGAGTTTTGCGAGATGCACGTTTTTTGGACTTTCTTTTATAATATATGCCATATTCAAATAAATAAAATGTTACTACTTAGATGTCCTTTCCCGTGCGTTCACCTCCAGCGTTTCACTTCCACCTTCCCCGCCACCGCTCTCCCGCTCCCCTGTCCCGCCAACCCCCCTGGCACTTCATTTCTTGACTCCTCTCCCACCCGGCCCGTAGCCGAAACTTTTTTCTAATACTAACAATTTTAAACTAAATTCAAAAAGTTAAATAAAGGTATTGAAGCTGTCTTGAATATGAAGTAATTTATTTTGATAAGGATTAAAACGAAGATACAAATAAAGAGCCTTTTCAAGCGGCGACATTTTAATTAAATTTTTTAAATAAAATAATACTTATTGTGGCATAACCATAATAGTTAGACATATGCTGTCGCGACCTTTTTTGCAAATAATGATGTTTTGATGAAACAGCCTGATGGTTAGTTGGTTAGTTATCACTTTTAAAGAATTTTCAAAATAGTTGTTGAAGTTGCATGATTCTGAGTTGTTAGGCCACCTTTTTTCATTCCCTCCTAAGTAGAGATTATGTAAAAAAAATGTCATAACTTTCAGGAGCCAGTGAGACTAGGGCATCTCCAATTAGGGTACGTTGTGAGACTAAAGGAAGTGGACGAGGAAGAAAACGTAAAAGTGGAAGGTTAGGAAGCAACTAAATATTCAGATCTAGTCACTAAACTCAGCCACTTCAAGCAAAATTTAGAATCGTAATATTGGAATTTCATCAGGCCCACACCGAGAACAAAATACCTGAACCATCAACTCCTCAGAAGATACTTTATACTCCTAGCGAGGTAGGTTCCTACCTGTTAAGCATACAATATCAAATTATGTTTATAGCAGGTGTTGGTTAAGCAATAATTTGGTAAACCTTGTTTTATTAATTGTTTTTGTGTTTAATTCGTAGAACTCCATTTTAATTTTTAGAAATTTAATTAAATTTAAATTTGATATCTTAATATCGAGTTCTGCAAGTATTTAAGAAAGTATTTTAGTTACAGCTGTTTCGACTTGTAAGGTCATTTTCAAACTGTGACACAGTTACCTTACAAGTCGAAACAGCTGTAACTAAAATACTTTCTTAAATACTTGCAGAACTCGATATTAAGATAACCTTGTTTTATATCATATTTCAAAAATATCTCGAGAAAGCGGGAATTATTAATTAATTTCTGGCGCCAAACAACGTCACCGTTAATATCAATTCCACTTTAATTAAGTCGCCTGTTTCGCGAAACCGGGAAAATGTGAAATACGCCATCTTGCCGAAATGGCGGATGAAAACTCCGCGGTAAATTGCTGATTTATTAATTAATTAAATGAACATTTAATTTTGGCGCTGGTGATTAAATAATTTGGGTAAATGCGGCGCTCGGTTATGGAAATGGCGATTTATTGCGGATGCTTTTTAATTACAGAGATAAGATCTTGTCGGAGCTTCCTGGAGATTTATAACTACAGATTCTGCGTTACGTAGAGTCAAGACTTCAGAACGAAATATAACTCAAACTTGATCTCTTTGAAAAATTGCTTCACATCCGTGCATTATAATAATAGTAGGTATATTAATTTTCGATTTACTGCCAAAACGACATGTCCGTTTTATTCGTGAATTTCGCGACGTTGATGTCACGCCAGGCAAAGTTGGTGACAGCCGTCTTACCAGCCAGTGGCGGTTTCTGCGTCATAATGACGTCATCGCCAGTAGGAACCTTTTCGGAATGTGCGCTTTTTCAAATCAATAATTATTTTTCCGGGCAAGGAAAAATGTTGTAACCAACAATATTTTTGTTCCGAGAAATACTAAGAAAAACGAAACCAGTTATGTTTCATTATTTTCAATTGCAACAAAAATATCAGGACTGAGTCATTTAGATACTCGCTTATACCTAGATTGCATGCAGTTGGCAATGCTTTCTCAGAAGTAGTAGATGTGTTCAACTGCACCGAATATATTTATAAGAAGGCTATAATATCATACCTCAATCACAATAATCAATGATAGGTATACTAGTGTTCATCTGCACGGCGTCTATATCATACTCTACTATAGATTCCAAACTACGCACTTACTTCATTTATATTAACTATCAAGCAGACTAGTTAAGTGTTAGCTAATAAATATATAATTTTTTTTCAAAATTATTATTTTTAAACAAAGTTATTATTGAATCTGTAACTGACAGCCCTGAAAAGCAGAACCAATTAGCAGTACCTGTAGTCATTTCAAACTCAGTCATTTCAAACTGAAGGTAAGAATAATATCATGTAGGTACTCCATTTTAGCCAATTCCTGGAATCCAACGATATGTTCAAATAGTATATTATACTTGATGTTAACAATTTTTCTAAGAAGTCACCTTTATTTACTTATTTTTATTCTGCATAAAATGTGTATTCTCTATACGAGCTCATATTCTTTTTTTTGTTGTAATACATAATTGTATCCTATAACTAAATACTAGTTGTTATCACACGTATATAGTATATATGTACTTGGTTTAATGTACATTCTTATTTTTTTATCATTATAATTACCCTCCTGTGTACCACTGTATATCATGTATCCATGTATCACCGGATTGTAAAAGCCATTTTATGGCGTTGAAATAAATAAATAAATAAATAACATTAGACATGTCATTGATTTATTTGAGCTTAAAAGCAAAAATAAAATGATCTAGTCATGAGGTCAACTAACAACATTTTTCCAAAAAACCTGTTTCAACCGCTAAAAAAACAGGGTTAATAATATTTTTCCGGACAAATTCCACTTTCCTGTATTCTTCAGCTTCTTCGCTTTGAAGTCTTTCTGTGTGAAGCTATAAGACGTTCGTTTTCTCCATTTATTCCCATGAATTAAACCATGCTTCGTGATTTCGATGAACGGCATT
The DNA here is from genome assembly GCA_917563855.2 of Limnephilus lunatus. NCBI lineage: Eukaryota > Metazoa > Arthropoda > Insecta > Trichoptera > Limnephilidae > Limnephilus > Limnephilus lunatus. The sequence continues at coordinate 1,381,308 of OU830593.1, read as the reverse complement.
ATACAATGTACTTCCCAGAACCAACCTTAAAAATGCTGTTACAGGTCTAAAAAATTGTTCATTACCATAATCCCTACCTTAAAAGATGCATATTAATATGCCCAACATTATTCCATCAATAACCAAACATTGATAGTTTTGTTGGATACAAAATTATTCCGGGCAAGGGTTCAATTATGAATGAAAATATTAAATTTTCACATATTCATTAGGTACTATGATCTGAATTAGAAAAATGAACTTTAAATCTTCCACTCATTTTTAATGGTATTCATAGATTGTGGAATAAATTAAGGTAAACTTCACCTCCACCAACCCAAGCAATAACAACGTAAGTTCAATTTAAATTATCGCATTTATCTCTTAAAAGCTGACGGCATTAATATTAATTTATTGATATTATGACGTCACATTGAATAATTGAGTGTCGATAAAATTAATTGGCTGCGGAAATTAAATGACATTTATTAAAAATTAACTCTAATGAATTAGAGTTGACATTTGGGAATTGCATCTGTCGATTGCTCGCTGCTCACGGAGTTGTTGCTAGATCGGAGATAATGTCGTCGAACATAATTTAAGTAATTTATTACTATTTATAAAAAGTTTAATTAATTGGTTATAAATTAATTATGGTTTTGCAATAGGAATAGTCAACATTCCGATTCGAGTGGAGCTCGGTAACTTTTTTCACATCTTATATAATATATATATAAAATAAAAAAATAAAATCAGTATTTTGTTTGTTTGTTCATATTTTATGCAATGCCGTTCATCCGATTGAGAAAAATGTTTAGTGATTTTTTTGTGTGCACGCCCACGAAGTTTTCTATCTATAATGGTGTTAGGGTGCCTCGATGTCGGCTTCTAAACCAACACCAGGGCCCAAAACACGTCCCTGACTAGCTCTCAGCGGGATTATGGTACTCTCTATTCAGGGGGGTGGGCAGCTCAAGGCTAGGGAACTTCTCTCCATCCTCCGGTGACCCACGGGATCCTCACTGGCCAACAATCCTCCCGCCGTAGCAGAATAATAACAATGTTAAATCATTTAGACATGTATTGTAAACTCAAACACATACATAGGTTTCTACAGTACAATTCAATTACAAGAAATGCAAATTACACAAACCTAGCTAAAGTGTTTAACTCTCTCTGACTCTCTCTCAAAACGAAACTCTCCGAGTCGTGATTTCCGCGGGGGCCCTACATTTCACTGAATTACGGACAACATTTAAGGAGGAAATCAAGATACAGCTTACATGTAGGTTGGCAGGAACCTCGTCTCATGTGGCAGCTTCATCAGGCACTTTCGTAGTCTAAATAGACCGAACTATAGTGGCAAAAGACTGATTCTACTCAAAAGTATTTCAATAATACATCGCGGCCCCATTGAATTGGGTCCGCCGGCTACAAGTGAGCCGCGAGCGTGCGTTCTCATAGGCGCTCAGATCTCTTCTGTGGCGAGCGCAGCGGGAATGCCGAGTGGCAGGGCACGGGGGAGAGGCAAGGAGAAACAGGATACGGGGCGGGGAGAGGCGGCGGCCGAGCCGTGTGGACTTGTGCTGCGTTCTGTGCTCTCGTATTTACTCGCTTCAGGGGCGTATCGTAACACTTCCCCCCGCGCTTGGAAAAAAAGCGACGTGGCAATGGAGCTGTAGGAAAAAAAATCCTCTTAAACTTTCATTGGGGTTTTTGAGAGATTCGTTGCTTGAGAGATGCCTAGCTAGAACATGCAATTTATGTTATAGTTTAGGTCACAATGTTTGTAGGGAATGGGTGAGGGGTACATACAATGTTTGGAAAAGAACAGTTTTGGTGAAAGTACATGGTGTGAAACAACATACAAGATTATGCAATTGAAAGATGACAATACATGGTTATGCAATTGAACAAAATAACAATACATGGTTATGCAATTGAAAAATAACAATACATGGTTATGCAATTGAAAAATAACAATTCATATTTGTACAATCGAAGAACAAAAAAACAAGAACAAAAATGCCTGTGTGATTCTAAAGTTTCATTGGTCTGGGAGCTAAGTTTGCGAAGCGTGGATTTGTTTGGTTTCGGAGAATTTCGAAGAGGAGGACGTGGTTTCACAGATTCTAAGGATTACATTATCACTGTAATCAGACCCCTTTGAGATAACACTCAAAAGTACACTTGGGCCTTAGAAAACACTTGGTTTTGTCGAAGACGTCGAAGTTCACGAAGTGGAGACTGTGGTTGCTGTGCCGCGACTATGGTTACAGAGGTCATTGAAGAGGAGAATCCAGTGTCTGCAGACATGCCAGTACGAATCCTAAAGTGTTATTAAGGTAAACACGGATCGTATATAATGGTTATTGAAGCATAATGTAGCTCAACATAACTTGTATTGGTACGCATTCAGCGAATACTGGAAGTCAAGGTAATGATGGTTTACACATGACGATATATGCGTCACTGCATGACAGCGCAAGAGACGACATGGTTGGCATCGATAGCAAGAGTAAGAACAAACCTCGGAGCTAGCGTGCCCAAAAGGTGGTTCAGAGTGTCATAATGTATAGTGGGACAACTCAACTTGCTGTGGCACGACAAAACAACATACATATGAGCGGTATGGTCTGTGCTTTCAGGAACAAATGCGTAGAAAAATGGCAGCAGGAGGGACCTAGTAACCACAGCGCGTGCTGTCAGGAAGTGGAGCTCAGCTTGGCTGTTGGTGATGACATCCGCCTGGGCTTCTTTTTAATCCGGGAGAAATTATTATTAGAGCAAAATTCTTGAAGTTTACCTGCCTAGGGACCAATGAAGAAAAGGTTTGGAGAGAAACAAAATGTGTCCAGATAATGAAATAAACGAAGTTTTAACCACCGACCCAGAGAGTGACGAAGAGAGAGTTTTCTAACTAAATTGTGATTACATGAACATTTTCCTTTACCAGGATGACTTGGCGTTTGCCAAGTGACAATATGTCTTGGTTAAAAAACAACCGGCCTTCCATGGCCTATGTTAACATAAAGGTGGTAACATTTTTGTAGAATTTCAACGAACAAGACAAAGAAGTCGTGAATGAGTCACGGTAAAAGCAGAGAACCCAATTCATGAATAAAGGTTGTCAAAAGGAGACAGACGGTACGCCAAGTGCATATCGTACATATCCAACATTCATGAATGTGTTTCGTAAAATTGAGAAAAAGAACAAAAGGTGAGACATATGCAGAGAGTGAGGGAGAAAGCCTGCTGATAATTGGTTAGTTTACCGATTCGCACTCCCAGTGAGGGCGAATTATGGTTAACAACAGATTTTCCTCTTCATAACATATACCTGAGAACATGATGGTGAGGAGAAAGGAAAGGAAAAGGAAAGGAGTTGAGTGACGAAACTTGCTAGAGACTGGACTAATTTCCACTTCAAACTCCATGTGAGAATGAAACATGATCAACCAGCAGATTTCCTGACTCTTTACAATTGTTAAAAGGATGAGGAGAAATTTGAATACACATTAACAAAGAGACTAATCTTTTGCGTGTATTGGGCAAAAGATTAGGGGTCATTTTAAAAACTCCTGCGTGATTGTGAGAAAAGACAGACCCTTGCTCCAATTTCACAAACCTGGGGGTTTTCTTATCCGTTCCCCAGACAACGAGTTGGGTGGTTTTGTGCTCAATCGATTAACTCCCACAGCACTATGCCCCATAGTTAGCAGTGAAGCTACAAACTAGTCCTTTTGGGATAGTAGATACTCCTGGGCTTCTTTCCTTTTTGCAAAGAAGTAAAAAAACAGGAGGTCCACGGGTATTGGCGTTGAATGACAACAAAGGGTTGTGGACTACATTTCGTAGATCGCACACAAAAGGTTTGATATTATTTCGTTCGCACGACTCATGGTAAGTGTTTTAACGTCTCCACGTATAGTGTATAAGAACATGTAAGTACATACAAGATAAAACTCAATTATAGACAGAAGTCAAGAGTTTATACAATGCCTCTTAAAGAAGATGGCAAGGCCGATATTATGTCGTTCGCACGAATCACGGTAAGTGTTTTAACGCCTCCACGTCTCGTGTACAAGGGTTGTACACAATTATACATACAAGCGGTACTCATGACAAATGAATGACACACGACCAAAATACAAAAGCGGTACTCATGACAAATGAATGACACACGACCAAAATACAAAAGCGGTACTCATGACAAATGAATGACACACGACCAAAATAGATTGTACAGAAAGGGTGGTACTCATGACAAATATGTCACACGACCAACTCAATAACATTTAGCTATGAGCAAAAGTGATTATGACGAACTTCTCGTATCGTGGCAGGTATTTTAAGGATCCCTCCTATAACGGTGGATGTTCTAAGGATCTCTCCTATGACGGTGGATGTTCTAAGGATCTCTCCTATAATGTAACAGGGTTACGTTTAAATACAACACAATAAACGTTAATGATGCTTGATTTTAACACATTTTATAAAGATTCGTTAGATTAACTAACTCCGTAGCCCAAGAGCGTACGACAGAGAAGATAGACAATTTGATGCTACTTCATGTGTTACAAAATACAAGGGTGATGGCAGAGTATAATTCTACTTACACCGAGTATTTAAAACAAAGACAGACCTATAATGGTTTTACATACTGTCTGTTGTGGCAACCTGTAGTGAGGAAGACCAAAGAAAAGGGACCAATTACGGTTTTACATACCCTTTGTGCAGTTACAAACATACCAGGTTATGTGCAATTTGGGTTGCAAATACTTGGTTAAATGGACACCTAAAAGTTGTGAATTCCAAAATCAGGATGACCATAAGGTTTTATTAACCTGTCTCGTAGGGTTGAAACGTGTCATATAAGTTATACGTAACGTACAAGCAAAAAAACAAAATAACAAAAAGGTGGCTTTGTTATAACAACCAAAGACCGGATGATTCGGTTTTACGTACTTTAGTTGAAACGAGCCAAATTGATTTATATACAGGGTTATAAAGACCAATCATTGGTTTTATAAATACAAGTTCCAAAATGGACGTGTCGATATCCAATTTTGGTACAAGAGCATGAATTTGGGTAGGACGCCATCAATTTTTAATTTAAGAGGAAAAAATTGAAAAAAACTTATATACACGAGGGGCGACTATGTAAGTAACCACTGTTTGATTTTCATGCTAGAGATACCTCGGAAGGTTTTACAACTCATGATGAACAAGATAAAAGGAAAAATTGTAAAAATAGTTAACTGGTTCTGAGTCGGAATTTAACACTTTGGAATTTACAAAACCCGACTTCTAGAACGACACGCCGATGGGCAATTGTCAACTACTTTACATGAACAAAATAAACAGGTGAGAAAGTTCCTTTCCACACGACAAAAATGCAACAAAAGAATAGGAGAAAAATTACAAAATTACATGACAAGGCAGGGTATGACGTGGCATGAACATTGCGTAGTGTACGTGTTGAGACAATAAATGGGCTCGCGACTTCCCAAACATTGAAACTCGAAAAGTGTCTCCGTTCCAAAGTGATCAGTTTTAGAACAGGTGAAAAAAAAATAAAAGAAAAAAATTGCCGTGAGGGAAAGAAAAAACAGTGCAAAAACAACATTTGAAAGTAACTTCAAGGAGAGTACGCATTAATTTACAAAATAATTTACAACTTGTTTCATTTACGAAACGATGGGCATGTGATTGACACAATACACGCCTGACGTAGTAAGACTCTGTAAGCTTACAAAAAAAATGTGATACATACTGGATCATTTTACGTTTGCTGAGATAGTGGGGGCAGTTTTACTTGACTCCTCACTTCCAGACTTTACAATGTCCTTAATGTGGTAATTACCAATGTGCTTTCCAGATGAGTCAGACAAGGAGTACACTAGGTCTGATATTTTCCTTAGGACTTTGGCCTTCACGAAACGTGGTGCCAGCTTAGCAGAGAAATACATGGCTCCTTGGGAAAGTGTGTTGTTCTTTCTCCAAACTATGTCTCCTGTATTGAAGGTGACATGTTTTCTACGTAAGTTATATCTGTCCGCACTCTTTTGGTGAGCCAGGAGCAAAGCATCAGTGACTTCACTGTAAATGGCCGACAGTTCTTCCAAGCGATGGGCATAGTCTGCGGTAGGGTTGCTTGTGGTGGCGGATGACGTAGGAAAGTTTGTGTCCCTATGTAGAGAACCATGGACGACTTGTTCCATACCGTGTTTTAAGAAGAAAGGTGTGTAACCAGTGGCCAGATTAACAGTGTTGTTCATAGCGGCCTGAATTTTATCTAGGTTTTTACACCAAGTGCGTTGATCTTTATCAACTAGAATAGCTAGAGCTGTGTTGATTGTTTGGTTGTAACGTTCGACAGTGTTGTTTTGGGGAGTGTACAAGGTGTTATAATAAATGTCCTTGATTCCGTATTTGGCAAGAAATTCTTTGAATTCCTGGGCAATAAACTGTTTTCCGTTATCAACAATTACGGTTCTGGGTGTTCCGTAAGGTATAAAAATGTGTTTTTCCAGAAGTTTGATGATGGCGGACGCGTTGGCTCTTTTTAAAGGGAAGATCCAACAGAATTTGGTGAAAACATCCACTACACTAAGTATGTGCATGTGTCCGGCATAACTTCGAGGAAAAGGTCCGACGAGGTCCATTGACAATGACTGTAGGGGTCTGTCGGCGCGTTTGGGGTTACCCATTAGGCCGGCAGGTGCTGCCGTGCTATGTTTATAAGCTTTACAAGTTTCACATTTAGAGATGTAATTGCGAATTTGTTTGAAAAGACCAGGCCAGTAATACTTCAAGGAAATCTTTTTATACGTCTTGAAAGTTCCTGGGTGTATAGAGTCGGGAGCACTATGATTGTCAATTATTATTTGTTCTCTTCCTTCGAGGGGAACGACAAGTTTCCAAGAGTAATCTTCGAGGATGGATAGTGGTGCCTTGCAATTACGGTATAGTTGTCCTTCTTTTATGATAAAATTAGGAAACTTTTGTTGATTATTTTTACAACCTTCGAAGATTTTCAAGTACCATTCATCTTTTGTGGATGGAGGGGGGGCAATTGTGTCAACATTTAATGAAGCCAATTCAATTCTTGAAAGAGCGTCAGGAACAATATTGTCCGCGCCTTTACGGTGTACAACATCAAAATTGAATTGAGACAAACGGGAGGCCCAACGAGCGAGTCTACCGGAGGGATTACTTAAAGAGATCAACCATTTCAAACTACTATGGTCTGTGACTACAGTAAATTTGCTACCGTCTATGTAACCGCGGAAATGGTGAACGGAATCCAATACAGCCAATAACTCCTTTTCGGTAATTCCGTAGTTTTTCTCGTGTTTATTTAGTGTACGGGAAAAATACGCTACAGGGTGTTCGCCATCTGGGAATTCTTGAGTTAGGACTCCACCGATTCCTACGTTGGAGGCATCCGTGTGGAGGGTAAAAGAGAGTGCAAAATCCGGGCAATTCAGAACGGGGGCTTTTTGAAGGGCATTTTTTAAAGTTGTAAACGCTTCTTCAGTTTCAGCAGACCATCGGAAGTTGCTGACAGCTTTACGGGTGCCGGTAATTTTATTTAAGGGGGCTGCAATTGTGGAAAAGTCTTTGATGAATCTTCTGTAGTAACCTGCAAGTCCAAGGAAACCTTTGACTTCTTTCGCGTTTTTGGGTCGGGGGAAATTTGCCATGGCTTCCACCTTAGCGGGGTCTGTTCTTAGACCTTTTTCGTCGACAATGAATCCCAAATAACGTAAACGGGACTTACAGAATTCAGACTTCTTCAAGTTGATGGTTAAACCAGCGAACTTGAGTTGTTGAAAAACCTTTTCCAACATTAATAGGTGTTTTTCAAAGGTGTCGCTGACGATGATGAGGTCGTCAAGGTAACAAAACAGGCTGTTATCGACTTCAGGACCGAAGAGCTTGTCCATCAGTCTTTGTAATTCGGCGGGGCTGTTCTTTAGACCAAAGGGTAATCTTTTAAAATGGAACATTCCCCTACCAGGTACAACGAAAGCAGTTTTTTCACACGATTCTGCGTCCAAAGGTATTTGCCAAAAAGCTTTGCTTAGGTCAACAGAGGAGATGAACTTGGCGTTGCGCAGTTTGTCTAAGGTCGCGTGGACGTAAGGTAAGGGGTATGCGTCAGCTTCCGTACAAGAATTTAAACGTCTACTGTCGAGACAGAAACGTGCGGAGCCATCTTTTTTAGAAACCAAAAGAGTTGGGTTGGTCCATGCACTTCTGCTGGGAACCACCACACCCATTTTTAACATTTCATCAAGTTCTTTTTCCAAAAGTTTAAGCTTTTGGGGGGCTAAGTTGTAATAACGTTGCTTTATGGGTGGGCCATTGGTTTTAATGTGGTGTTCTACCAAATTTGTCAAACCCAATCCACATTTTTCGAAAGATATTGATTCGAATTTATTGACCATTTCCTTTAGTTGGAGAGCTTGGTCCGTGCTTAAATTTTCGTGAGGTATTATTGTGCGGATCTCACTAATTTGAGCAGCAGTGGAGGTTTCGCCAAGAGTATTAAATACTTGGGGAGCAACGTTAAAAGCCTTCCAGAAGTCAACGCCAAGGATGAAATTCTGGGATATAGAGGGCACTATTAGAAAATTGATTGTAATTATTTTATTGTTACAATTAATTGGCAGTGCAAGGGTACCGATGACCGGCTGGGAAACATTATCCGCAGTCGTCAGGTGTGTTGTTTGTGGCGAAATTTTAAAATCACTGTTAACAAAAGGCAGGTGAGCATTGTTGCCAAGACAGCTGACAGATGCACCGCTATCAAGTAATCCGGAAAAGGGCACATTGTTAACAGAGAAAAGAGCATAGGGTCTCCCATCTTTAGCTTGTTTGCAACAAACCGAGGAAACATTTAAGGTCTGGTTAAAATACTTAATGTGTGATAACCAATCAGTCCATTCTTTAGACCTTGGTTCAGAATGGGTACCTGAGAGGTTATTATTTAGTTTTTTGGCCTCTTCATGTAGAAATTTGGTGGGTGCTTGGAGAAATCCACCTGAGGTCTGACATCGCTTGGGTTTTGTAACCTTTCTGCATTGTGCCTTGATCTCTTGAAAATGTTGCGCAGTTCGTCGCGTGGAGGAGAGCGGTCCCTAGAGTGGTGTCTCTTGGAGGTTCGGGGTTCCTTGGATTCCAGAAGTCTTGCTTGCTTGAAACAAGTAGCGGCCAGGTGGCCTACTTTTTTGCAAAAGGAGCACACTTTTTTGTTGTCGAATTCTGGCTTTAAACCAGACGAACGGCTTGGCACAACCACATTATTCGACACATTCTTTATGTTTTTCCTATCCTGGTACGATTCCAGGAGGAGGCAGACTTCGTTTAGCTGGGCCAGGGATGCAATTTTCTGTGAGGTGATGATGTTCTCGTATTTGCTTAAAAGGCCATCAGTTATGACTGGTAATAGTTCAGCTTCCGGAACAGGATGTGAAAGCTTGATGTTGATGGACTCAGCCCTTTCTATGAATGTAGCCACAGGTTCATCTACTAGTTGTTTAATAGATAGTAGAGATAGTTTGATCCGGTGCTGGGCTTCCTTTTTTCCAAAGCTAGAGATTAGGGCAGCTCTGAGTTTATTCCAATCTTTGCATTTAGTCTTTTGGATGCGGTGCCACGGAATTAATTCTGGGGAGATGAGTTCTATAAAGTTTCTCCGTAGAATCTCGAATGGGATGTTTTTGATTGTAGCCGTTTCTTCAATACGGTCAATGAAATCCAGCACATCGGAGACGCCATTATATTTGACTTTCCAAGAGGATAAATCGTAAGTTTTATCTTGTGTCAAGATGGGTGCGACGTCCTGTTTTATCATTACATGCGGCGTAGGTTCTTTGTCAAGATTATCCAAAACTTGCGTAGCCGAACATGAATTATTTTCGTTGGAGGGGGCGAGATTTATTCTCCTAATGTACTTTTTGTTGAATAAAAGTGCATATGCCTTCAATGTAGATTTAGATTTGCTTGATGGCGAGAGTCCTCTATCCCTTAAAGCAGCTTGTAAGTGGGCTTTGGATAAACTATGCACATTGGGAATGGTACCCAAGTTGGATGGTGTAATAGCTTGCTTGTCCTCCATTGCGAGTTTCCTGGGTGGTGAGGAGAAGAAAAAAAATTGGCCAGGGGTTTCCTTTAGAAAGCGCAAAAATTAATTTTTGTGAGGCACTTTTCACTTGGTGATCACTGTTGGCACTTCCAAATGTGTTTTGTATACATGACACCAGAATTCTTGTCAAGGAGAGGCAGACGAGAAAAAATTTTGCGTGGAAAGACCTTAGTGGTAAAGGTTTTTGTATTTCACTGACCACTTTTGAGAAAACTGTGAAATTCACAAGTATTTATTTATTTTAGAAAAATTTTGCCAGGACTGACCTTTAGAAAACAGGTTTTTATTTTCACAAAACACTTTGCACTGAGAAAGGCACTAAAGTTCACAAAAGGCACATTTCTGGCAAATAAAGGACAAACTTCCGGATGAAAATGACTGAATATGGGGTTTATTGCATCCAACCATATTAAAATTATTTTATTTATTCATGGAATCAGTCATTGGCTTTATTATTATTCCACTTTTCACTTATGTAAGGGAAAAAACACAATTCACTTTCACTTATGCTGAAAAAAAACAGTACCTATAATGTACAATGGGGAAAGAAAGTCATTATTTTGTCCATTTGGAGAAACATTAAATTGTACTAATTTGACAGACACAAGTGGGCCAATTGGTATATTGTGCAGAAATAATAAAAATACGTAAGTCCGAAATTTTCATTAAGGAATTCGCAAAATAACTGGGGTTCCAGAATCAATGATTTCCGTTGGTATCCCGGTTCAGTCATAAAAAACGGTTTGGATTTAAAACGCAGCCTAGCAACAGTCGGTTAGGATATCGGCGGGAACAAGGCATTTGCGCGCATAATCCAGACTATCGCGTGAAACAAAGGCCGTTGGATTTGGCGCGGATTGCTGTTGCTACGCGCTCGCTGTTTGGTGACGCGTGCGCAATCAGATTCGCGGCGTTTCGGGTACTCAAAATGGCCGTTGTTTCAACTTGCGATGCAATTTATAATTCCAGTCAGATCCGTTATGGATCTAATTTACATATTGGTTTCTGTGGTTTTTTCACAGGATTCACTGTAGAATAACAAGGCATAATTAATGTTTACAAAATAGTTGTTATGCGGGAAGGATTTCGACAAAGGAAGGTCCCGCAAAGCGACCGGGATAGAGAAAAAAAATTCCAGGCTCCACGTTGATGCCAATTGTTAGGGTGCCTCGATGTCGGCTTCTAAACCAACACCAGGGCCCAAAACACGTCCCTGACTAGCTCTCAGCGGGACTATGGTACTCTCTATTCAGGGGGGTGGGCAGCTCAAGGCTAGGGAACTTCTCTCCATCCTCCGGTGACCCACGGGATCCTCACTGGCCAACAATCCTCCCGCCGTAGCAGAATAATAACAATGTTAAATCATTTAGACATGTATTGTAAACTCAAACACATACATAGGTTTCTACAGTACAATTCAATTACAAGAAATGCAAATTACACAAACCTAGCTAAAGTGTTTAACTCTCTCTGACTCTCTCTCAAAACGAAACTCTCCGAGTCGTGATTTCCGCGGGGGCCCTACATTTCACTGAATTACGGACAACATTTAAGGAGGAAATCAAGATACAGCTTACATGTAGGTTGGCAGGAACCTCGTCTCATGTGGCAGCTTCATCAGGCACTTTCGTAGTCTAAATAGACCGAACTATAGTGGCAAAAGACTGATTCTACTCAAAAGTATTTCAATAATACATCGCGGCCCCATTGAATTGGGTCCGCCGGCTACAAGTGAGCCGCGAGCGTGCGTTCTCATAGGCGCTCAGATCTCTTCTGTGGCGAGCGCAGCGGGAATGCCGAGTGGCAGGGCACGGGGGAGAGGCAAGGAGAAACAGGATACGGGGCGGGGAGAGGCGGCGGCCGAGCCGTGTGGACTTGTGCTGCGTTCTGTGCTCTCGTATTTACTCGCTTCAGGGGCGTATCGTAACAATGGTAAGCTCTGGCGTTATGAAATTTGTATAAAAAAATACTACAGGTGATGGACTACTAGAGGAATGGGCTATCGATGAAATTGTTCCAAATTTTGAAAGACAGAGGAGCTAGACTTGCTTTCCGCCTAGTTTCCAGACTCATGTACCTAATCAGTTTGCTCAAGTAAGTCAATACGGTGGTGCATGAACCTTGGATGATGTGTACACGTCCGCTTGTAGACTTACTTCATTTCTTTTGGATTTGCTGCAACATGTCAATGTACTTCTGGTGGTACGGTGCCCAAACATCGCTCGCGTACTCCAGCTTACTTCTCAGTATGCCATCGAACAATGCCAGCATAACGTCTTGGTTGTTAAACTGCTTATAAGCCCTGATGATGAACCTAAAGAAGTTTGTAGGGGAGCTGTGATATATGGCCAGAGACTGTCAATTCGGAGTCAAAGATGACACCGAGATTCTTCACGGATTTTTTTCTTGATAACTTTTCGACCTTTATTATTGTATTTGTACTAATGTGAACGAGATGTTTGAAGACCTGTCTATATCACGATAATAAAAACTTGATAGCTTCACTTGGTGTAGTACATAGCTAAGAGGGAAGGTAGTCGATACCAAAACATTCCAAGGTAAAAACCAAATTTTCTTAATACAAAAATTACCAGATCCTAAAGAAATAACTCTTGCATTGACATGAGTTTTGTATTAAAAAGAGGAGCTAGCTACAAGAAGCTAAACCACTATTTTAAGCTGACGGCCTCATTTTGGAGCTAAGTCTAGCTCTAAAGGCGCTGAGTTGGCAACGCTGAGCAGAAGATTCATAAAAGGTAGCAGCTACCCACATAATTTTAAATTAAATTATCTAGTCATAAGTCCATCATCTGTGTACACACCCATCGACCCATCCCAAACAAACAACGCCTTTGGCAAACTTACATAATTTATAGACAATAATTAAGAAGTGTTAATACAAAGGATAAAGAAGTCGGTGTCGAGTGATTATGGGCGTGGACGGATGGGGGTGAGATATGGCCTGGGTCCTGGGGCCCGAGGGTGGGACTTACCACTAATAGCCCATAAATTCATTAAAAAAGAGACTCCAAATGGGTAAATTTGTGAACATGGAATCATTTCATTAACGGTCTTTTAATTAGTTTTTCTTTTTGTTGTACATCATTTTTCGGTAAAGTAATTTAGTAAGTTGGATAATTTTAGAATGTACTTAATTATGCAGAGTGGTTGGTTGGCCACAACAATGAAAATGGTTTAGTTATTAATATTTTTCACAATTATTACGTAAAACTAGCGCAGATCTGTGAAAAATCACGGGATATTATATTTGTAGGATTTGAGAAGCTAAAAGTTTATGTAAAGAAGTCATCGGAACAATTTATTTATTTATTTGTAAAATACATGTTACATATATTAGACATTGACATAGATAAGATTTATTAAATCACCATACTAGGCGGCTGCCTGTTTCATGGTGATTAATTAAGGATAGTTACTTTGAGTGTAGTCTAGTGTAAACACATGGTAAAATTGGTAAAATTACCTATAATAAAAGAGAAAAAGAAGTGCGTAAAATAAACATGTAAATAAAATAAACCTGTAAACATACGACAATTTTATTGCTGCCGAACGATCAGGAACAATTTTTTCTCGAAAATGAACTAATTTATAGATTGGTACTTCATCAGGTTTTTGAATTCTAGACATATCAGTTCCAATTTTGTAAATTTTCAATTAATTTCCAACAAATTTGAGTTCCATTGAACCATAGTATCGCAGGACTCGCTCAATCGAAATTAATGTTAGAGGAAACATGGTCGCCGAGAACTTTGAATAATAGTGTTTTACCAAACTATCGCTTTTGTCTGCGTGGCGGGCCGGATCGAGAGAGGTCTGTTGAAGGAGACCATTTGACCTCTCTAGCCGGACTCTCTCTCGACCCATCGCTTTGCACCACAGTGGGAGAGATGCAATAAATCGTCCGTCACTTCTCCTGGATACCTACCCACCCTCAGATTCATACCCACCCTCATACCCTTTTCCTTTCCAGGACTTCCTCTCCATCCTTTCCTTTTAAAAAAACCCTCCACACAGCATCCCTAAAGATGACACAGGCCCTAAGGGGAAATTATTTTACTGAGGCCTCCTGTGTGGATTTATGTGATGATAAAAAAATTCCACTATGCGACTATTAACTTGGAACATTTTGTTAGGGAACATTTCGACAGGGAACATTTTAACTGAAGAAATTTTGACTGGGAACATTTTCGAAGGGAACATTATTAACGGCCACGGAGCTGACGACTTAAAAAAATACATACATATTTTGCTTTCATAACTCTACATAATACTATCTATTTCTTAACTTACGGATTGTTGTTTCTTACCTTTCATGTTATTCTTATCTACATTACAATTTTGATATTAATTTTATAGTGCCAATATCAAAAGCACATGCTGCAAAACTAATCAAGATATACGTAATTCATTTTAATATTTCCAGAAATATCCTAATACTTAATTAACACGTATAATTCACTCAAGAGCAATTTACCAAAAGAAAAGGGGGTCGGTTGTTCCTCGTACGCCGTAAAAGAAATTCCAAAGAAAGGCCTCTTTGTTAATAATATATAATATATTATTTCCGTGCTCCGTACGCCGCGGAGTAATAATATAATAATAATAATGGGATATATGGAGCAATATGTTCGCGCCCCGCTGTTCTGATAAGTTTTGTTACGCGTCGTGCCCCCGTCTACCCCTAAATATAAATTTCTTTTCACGAGAGCAACCCCGTGGATTCGTGTAGAGTCGCGAGTAGGAACTAGAGCGAAGGGTAGGTACCATTGATATAAATAAAAATGTTAAGTTCGCAATATACTCTTATAAATCAAGAAAATATTGTGAAAAATATCATTTCAAATAATGTCAGTAAAGATTTAAAAACTACTCATATTTACATGGCGTCGCTTCGCTACAGTCGGTAATGCAGTTTTCTGTGGAAAAG
The DNA here is from genome assembly GCA_917563855.2 of Limnephilus lunatus. Lineage (NCBI taxonomy): Eukaryota > Metazoa > Arthropoda > Insecta > Trichoptera > Limnephilidae > Limnephilus > Limnephilus lunatus. The sequence goes on along the minus strand of OU830593.1, from coordinate 1,366,225 downwards.
CTCGTTCGTCAGTTAGTTCCTTTTTTGACCGCCAGAAAGTAAGTAGATGAACTTTTTTTACATCAGCTCCACACAAGAGGCGCCGAGGAAAACAATTTTCCTTGTGGCCTATGTCATCTTTGAGGACGCTGCGTGAAGGATTTTTAGGGAAAGCAGAGAAAATTCTGGAAAGAAAAGGGGTATGAGGGGTGGGTAGGAATCTGGGTTCAGTGTGTCCAGGAGTGACGGACGTAAGAATCCATTACAATCACTGCGGTGTAAGGTGATGTTCCGAGAGAGCTCTGCTGGAAAGGTCAAAAGGTTTCCCTCAAACAGACTCTCTCGATCCAGCCTGCCAAGCATTTGGTGGGCAGACGGCAAGATACGGACTCAATTTGGGAGACGTGTTCAATTTGGAAGGCGGGTTCAATTTGGGAGGCGCATATGGTACCGCCGCCCGGGAACCATTTATTGGATAACCAACACCTCTGCCACAGGTCACCCCAAGTGGTTCGCTACGTTTGGCGGCTTAGCAGGTATGCCCGGCGTCTGCCCACCATCTGTATGGCAGGCAGGATCGGGAGAGAATGATTAAGAGAGTCCCTTTGACATCTCCAGCTGTAATCTCTCGGAACATCCTTGCATCGCAGTGGGAGGGATGGATTCAGTTTCAGTGCCGGCAACCCGGGCGTTAAATTTTTTCTTCATTTATGTACGTAGTTTACTTTTACCCACCTCACTAGACAAAGTCTGTTCCGAGGCAGGGAAATAATATTTTATATTTATTAAAAAAGGTATGCATCAAAGTAGACATATATAGAAAAAGATTAAAAAAAAAATAATATAAAAAGATAAAAAAAAATAATATAAAAAGATAAAAAATATATGGATTCACACGTCCGTTACTCCTGGACCCCCAGATTCTTACCCACCCCTAATAACCTATTCCTTCCCAGAACTTCCCCACCTTCCTTTCCGAAAAATACCTTCCACACAGCATCCCCAAAGACGACATAAGCGCTGACGGGAATTATTTTCCTCAGGGCTTCCTGTGTGGTGCAAATGTAATAAAAAATACGGACGAACCTTACCTAATGAATACGGGTACCCCTGCTAAGTCACCATACATAGCGAACCACTTGGGGCGACCTGTGTCAGAGGTATTTGTTATCCAATGATTGGTTCCTAGTAAGAAGTAGGAAGCATCTAACTAACTAGAAGGAGGTTCATCTTGTGTGCAATATATCAATGGTAGTATAGGTCCAAATTATTGAGAGAGGAACTCCTGGTTTATTAAAGTTGTCTAGAGGGGCACGTTATTTATTAGATTAGTTACTTTGGTTTTAATACTTTTAGTATTTTGTAAGGAAAAGTAGTTGTGATTAACTACACACACATACTCTTATGTGTTTGCTAGTTGAAAATGTATTACATCAGTTCCACTAGTTAAGAATGATTCACACACTATGAATACTGTTAAAATTGTGTGGAAGATTTATTTTTCTGATTCTAATCGTTGTACAGTAACTTTAACGTTTTCATTCTTAATTATTTGTCTGAAAACCCCTACATATCAAAACGGCTAAAACGCCATAAGAATAATAATAATAATAATATTTGGATGACTTGTATAGCGCCGTTTTTGTGAAAAATCACCTCAAGGGCGCTGTACAAATTTATAATACGTTTATAAAATCTTATTTTCATCTATAAACTAGAAAACTAAAAACTTTAATTCCATAGAAGCCATTAAACTATTATATGTATCTCTAGTTAGAAGCCAAATTGAGTATAACTCGGTAGTTTGGTCTCCATCTTACAAAATTCACGTTAATAATATTGAGCGAATACAAAAAAAATTTCTGCGTTTTATAAATTTTAAATTAAATATCCCACTAGAAGACTTAAAATATAATCTATTACTAAATATTCTAAAAATACACACACTAGAAGGACAGACGTAAAATAAACGACTTGACATTTTTATTCAAAATACTTAACTCTAAATTCGACTGTTGCGAACTCCTACAACTCATAAACTTACGAATAGTAACCACACGACAAAATACACTATTCTACTGCAGCATTCATAAGCGGAACTACATTGCCCACTCTCCGATACAAAGATTTCACACTACGGGAAATCAGTACTTAAGTGATGTTGACATATTCAACATCAACTTGGCGAATTTTGTGGATCTTGTAAATAACTTATTCCAAAACTATTCCTAAACATATATGTATTTTTGTAAACTTATCAAATAGCTGTATTTTTGTATTTTTGTGACTTGTGTGCATTTTTATCTAATTTTATTCTTATCATTTCTCTATCTGTTTAAAAATCATCTGTCATAAACAAATTGTACTACTGTAAAAGCCCTCTGGGCGTTGAATAAATAAATAAAATAAAATAAAATAGACACACCACTACAACAACTTATTGCTAAAAATTGCATCCACCGGTTCATCGATCACCGATACGAAACTATATGTGCAATGATTTGACCAATGAACGCGATGCCGCTGCAAAAATTCACTGTACAGGCAGAAAATATATACAAGACCATACTTACCTAGGTCACTAGAGATTAACACTATTATTGTTTATTTAGAGAAATTAAAACACAGTTCGCACGCAGAGGACATAATTGGGAACTATAATATATAATATGTTCTGTAATGAGCGTGTTTTGAAAACAAAAGCAGAATTTTATGATACTCTCCGATAGGTATTTTTATTTAAGGGTATGAGAGCCCAAAAAGGTAGGTTTTTAATTTGGACCTAAATTCTGTTGGGCTTGTTATGCATCTAAGTTCCGGGGGGAGTTTATTCCAAGCCTTAGGTCCAGACACTCCGAAAGCGCGATCTCCAAATTTAGTATTTGGCTTGCGTTTAGGTTCCATTGGTCTGTGTAATGTTCTTTAATATAGTATGTTAATTACAACGCAAGTTCGTCTTGTATTCTTATTTATTTAATTGGATTACAGCGGAATTACTATTTTTGATAACGTGTAATTATTGTGGGAGCTCTCAGTTAGGAATGAATTAACGATAGCGCCCGAGCGCCCAGCGGCTGTAAGTTCGGCAGCATTCGGCTACGCCCGAATGTCTCCGAACGAACGATAGACATATACCACACCTTCCTCCCTCTAATTAAGCGCTACCAACACAAATACAATTATTCTTAATTATTATTTCATTTACAAAATCATATGTCTCCTTATTTACATGCTAATACATATTATACACACATTTATATATTATTTTAACCACACATTTATATATTGTTTATTCACAATTTAAAACACTCAATAGTTTTTGTTTCTTTCCTGGAGAGGATTTATCTAGGTCGGAGCCTTCCCGCCCATGAAACTGGTTGACACGATGTACTAGGAATTGCCTCATCTCCCGTACTTGGTCTTCTCATGTCTGTACTTTCCAGCGCCGTCTCCTCTCCTCTCGCCAGGCTGAAATCAGGAGAACAAACCGTTAGCTCACTCCACAGATTGGACAACTCCTTCTCAGACTGTTCAGTCCTCGAATCATCAGACGCGGAATTTGGCAAATCTGAGACATTATCGCTCCAGCTAACCGACAAGCCCCTCATCTGGTCAACATGACGTTTCCATATAAAATGTGAATCACAAATTTTAATCAAATACAATTTTTTTCCAAGTTTCTGTGTAATTATTCCCTTTACCCATGTAAATTTATTATTTTGCCTGAAATCCTTAACAAAACATTTTTGTCCCACAATAAAATTTCTAGTCTTGACACCACCATAATTTTTTGCCTGTTTACGTTGATTGGACTCAATATTTTTATTCGCCAATTCATGTTGTTTAGACACAAATTGCTCATTATCTCTTGGAATGAGACTGTCAAATGTAGATCTCAGTTTTCTACCAAAAAGCAAAACTGCTGGCTCGACTCCAGTCGTACAATGTGGTGTATTTCTATAATCTGACAAAAATTGTAACAATTTATCCCTGTAATCAAACCGAAATTTATTTCCAACCATAAGTTTTTTAAGAAAACCTTTCGTATTTTTAACAGAGTTCTCAGCGGCTCCGTTGCTCTTTACCGTATTCTTTAAATATGGTTTTACGTTCCTATTATTTGCACATGAACTACCATGCTCCGTAAACATGGTTTTATGTTCCCTAAGATTAGAACTTCCATACCCTGAAATATATGGTTTTACATTCCCCATTTTCTGAAATTTGTTCTTATTCGCGAATGAAACCGAATTAATAGTATTTTGTCCCGGAATAATATTGAGTTTGAAGGTTTCCATGAAATCTCTCCCAACTATTAGTTCTGAACCGTTGTTTACAATAATAAAGGTTACAAACCTAACTATATTATTGTACTCGACCTTGAAATTTATCTTACCTACAACATCCAATATACTACCATCATAACCTGAAATCTTTCGTGTTTCGGGTGACAATTCTAAATTACTGAAATATTTACAAAACAAAATTTCTGGAATAACACAGACTGATGAGCCCGAATCAATCATAGCATTGAAATTTTTACCATTTAATTTCAACTGAGCTGTGATTGCTTTAATAAATGCTACAGTATCAATATTATTATCATTACAGTTCATAACTGATTTCACTGATCCGTACCTGCAATTTTTCCTTAAATGCCCTATTTTTCCACAATTATAGCACTTTGCATCCTTCAATCTACAATTACGCGTGTCATGATTTAATTTCCCGCAAATACTGCATTTCTTTTGAGATGAAACGGTATTAAACTGTTTAAACGATCCGCGCCCGTCGCTACTGTATGAACGTTTATTCGGCGTACGAGCTGGTGAAGGTGATCTTGCACACTTTCTCACAGTATTTACTTCCAATTTAAGTTTAGTTGACTCGATTTCAGGACCTTTCGCGGTAACTGCCAGTTCAACTAACTGATTAAAATTTAACTTAGGGCCTTCAATAAACAATTTTACACGCACTGGACCCGGAAGTAAACCAATCGCAAAAACATCTACCAGATTAGCTTCTAATCTAGCCCCAAATTGACAATAAGTACTTAACCCTCTAAGTCTTGCTGCAAACTCCTTAATCGACTCGTTTTGATCCTGTTTAGCAAGAAAAAACAATTCGCGCTCCCGAAAGATAGATCTGCATTTTACACAATGTTTTTCGAGCAACTCAATTAATTTATCAAATGTAACATCAGTGATTTTAGATGGAAAACATAAATTAGTCAGAAGGGTCAATGATTTTGCTTCAAGCGAGTTTATCAGATAAGCCTTTTTCTTAATCTCCGTGATATCATCATGCAATAAGAGGAACTGTTCTAATCTGAGCCGAAATACATCCCAATCTCCATTTATGTGAGAAAACGGTGGAATTCTCCCGGATTCCATTCTCACGAGAGGAAAAAAAAAATTGACACTCGCCGTACAAGAACACGAACGACAACAATAACTGAACAAGCAAAAAAAAATACACAATTCGATAAATCCTCTACAAGAAAGAAACAAAAAACCTTAACTTCTGATATTGCGGCTGTTGACTTCCTTCTCGTACTGTGAGAGAGCCCTTTCCTCGGCTTCTCTCGGACTTCAACTTCCGTGGATAGACTCGACTGGTCAATCTGCCAAGCCCCAAAAACGACCACTGCCTCCTTGAGTTTTTTTCTGGGTGCCCTTTCCTCGACAACCCAACAACCCAGACTGTGGCTCCAGGGATAGTATAGGTAGAACCGGCTGTAGGTAGCCTTAAAAATCGGGATGACTTAGCCCTCCTTGCTTCGTGTAACAAAAAAAAATATTTTTTTTGTGTATGCTCCCACAATCCAATTAATTTTTATCCTTTGGCTGCGCCAGTTGTAATGTTCTTTAATATAGTATGTTAATTACAACGCAAGTTCGTCTTGTATTCTTATTTATTTAATTGGATTACAGCGGAATTACTATTGTTGATAACGTGTAATTATTGTGGGAGCTCTCAGTTAGTAATGAATTAACGATAGCGCCCGAGCGCCCAGCGGCTGTAAGTTCGGCAGCATTCGGCTACGCCCGAATGTCTCCGAACGAACGATAGACATATACCACAGTCTGCCTATAGCTGATGATGTTGCTGATCTAAGGGTTGACTGCCTCGGACCAGTATTTTCTGGGACACATAGTTCAGAGATGTAAGATGGGGCCCATTTCATTAATTGATTTAAACACCATCCAGCACAATTTGTACTGGACTCTTTGAGGGCACTTGAGCCAGTGAAGATTACGAAGGTGTTTTGAAATGTGTGAATATTCCTTTTCTCTTTAATGTAGCGGCTCGACTCCGGTTATGAGTCGAGCCGCTACATTAAACACGGATTGAAGTTTGTCAGTTTGATATTTTGGAAGGCTAGCGTAGAATAATCGAACCGTGAGACTACGTAGGAGTTGACTAGTAGTTTTGTTGCTTCTGTAGAAAGATTTCTTCGGACTGACTTGAGTTGTCATATGACTTATGTTATGACATAGATAACGCCACTGTCTGGTAAGACGGCTGTAACCAACGTTGTCTGGCGTGACGTCAACGCCGCCGAATACACAAACACAAAACGAACGTGTCATTTTGGCAGCAAATCGAAAATGGCTCATTTTAAATCGTCGTAAAAAATTTATTGGTCAACGTAAAAATATATTAAAAATACTTTCCACATAATAATTTTTTTCTTAATATTTTTCGAGAATAAAAAACAGTTAAAAATAAATATCCTATTGATGAACAAACCGGATGCCTTAAAACTGACACAATCCGTGTTCATATAATGAGTAATTAATATATTAACATAGGTATATAATAATAATAATAATATTTGGACGATTTATATAGCGCCGTTTATGTGAAAAATCACCTCAAGGGCGCTGTACAAACTTACCATACATGCCTAAAATCTAGAAAGACTACAAGCTAGACAAACGATTAAAAACAACTTATGGCTAAAAATTGCATACACCGGTTCATTGATCACCGATACGAAAATATATGTACAATATTTTGACCAATGAACGCGATGCTGCCTAAAAATTAATTAATACAGGACCATACTTACCTGGGAGGTCGCTTGAAATTAACACTGTTTATTGTCTATTTTAAGAAATTTAGATAGAGTTCGCACGCAGAGGACATAATTGTGAACACATGTTGTTTAATCCTGAAGATATTTTACTATTAATATGTAATATATTCTTTAATGAGTGTATTTTTGAAAGTACAAGCAACATTTAATGGTGGGCGGTGCAGTAGGACAAGGATTTGATCTTCCGAGAGACAGATTGATGTGTAAGGATTCGAGTAGTTTTAATTCAGTAAGAAAAGTGTGATTAAGACATATCATAGGCAATACAAGTATGATACTCTCAGATAGGTATATTTAAATTAAGTTAAGGGTATGAGAGCCCGAAAAGGTAGGTTTTTAGTTTGGGCCTAAACTCTGTTGGGCTTTTTATGCATCTTAATTCCGGAGGGAGTCTATTCCAAGCCTTAGGCCCAGATATTCCGAAAGCACGATCTCCGAACTTAGTATTTGGCTTTCGTTTGGGTTCTATTAGTCTGCCTATAGCAGATGAAGTTGCCGATCTAAGGGTTAATTGCCTCGGACCGGTATTTTCCAGGACGCATAATTCAGAGATGTAAGGTGGGGCCATTTCGTTGATTGATTTAAACACCATCCAGCACAATTTGTACTGGATTCTTTCAGGGCACTTGAGCCAGTGAAGGTTACGAAGGTGTTCTGAAATGTGTGAATATTTAGAGACCCCGGTTATGAGCCTTGCCGCTGCATTAAACACGGATTGAAGTTTGTCAGTTTGGTATTTTGGAAGACTAGCGTAGATGCCGTTACAGTAATCAAGCCGTGAGACTACGTAAGAGTTGATTAATAGTTTTGTCGCCTCTGTAGGAAGGTTTCTTCGAACTGACTTGAGTTGTGTTAATTAGTTGTTAATTATATGTTAATTAGTTGCTACCTATCTACCACCTAGTTATTATAAAACTTTCTCACTGCGTTTAAAAAATATATCTTTCGCAACCAATTAGCAAAAAATATTTGAATTGATATGAAAGAAGAGACCATGAAGGAAATAATGATTACGCGCAGTACCTACATTGTTAGTATTTTTGCTAATTATTGTTTTTTATGCTTTGAAATTTTTTTATTATCTGCAATTCATTCATTAACAATGAGCAAAAATACCAACTTACCTTAAGGCCTTGAGTTGATATTTAAAAAAAAATGTTTTATAGATTTTATTAAATTTGTTTAAAGCTACAAAATTGTTATCCGATTTTTTTTATTTTTCTCTTTTACTCTGCCAAGCCCTCTTGTTATAGACCCCATCCTGACGGCGATAATTTTTGTAATAAAAATGCATATTTAAATTTCAAAATGTTAACAGAACTTAAAAATATCTTGCAGTCTAAGGGCCAGTAGTTTCACAGAATTTGAACAATTCATCAAATTTTAAAGTAAATTTTCAAGTTCCGTGAAATTTCTTTCAAATTCTATTTTAATAGATGATGATATCAATTCGAATTGCCTTTGCGAGGTAAAAAAAGTTGACCTAGAAATTCAAAATAGACAAAGCTTTTCAAAATTCACGACAGAACTTTGCATTTGACACAGTCTCTCGTAGAATTCTTCTAGCTAAGCTACAGCAAATCGGTATACAAAGTAAGGCATTTGAATTGTTCAAATCATACCTAACAAATACAAATCAATTCACTTAAATAATCCCATCCAACCAGAATCAACTTTGGTGTACCACAGGGAAGTGTACTCGGTCCCATACTTTTTCTCATATGTATTACACGATTTATGTAGATTACAAATTGATGGCAATATAATCACTTTTGCCGATGATACTGCCCTGGTACTTAAAAGTAAAACATGGGAAGAGACATTTCGTAGAGCGGAACTAATACTGCAAAATATCAAACAGTGGCTGGACGATAATTTACTCACGTTAAACATATCTAAAACGAAATATCTAACATTTAGCCTCAATAATCCAACTCAACCCTCAATTAATCATGTACTAAAAATACATTCGTGTAAAGATCTCGCTAGATGTATGTGCAATCCACTGGAACGAGTAGATTCCATTAAATACTTGGGGGTTATAATTGATAATAAACTTCGGTGGGAAGACCATGTAATAAATGTCACAAACCGTATAAGGAAACTGGCGTATATTTTCAGATCTTTACGAAACATATTAAACAAAAATACATTAAAAACAGTTTACTTTTCTCTATGCCCATCGATTATATCTTACGGTATAATTGTTTGGGAAGGATGCTCTAGAACAATATTAGATCCGTTAATAAAAGCACCAAAACTGATAATACGTACTATTTACAAAGTACACTATATTCACTCCACAGAGGACTTGTTTAATATAAAATGGCTCTCCAAGTGCTTAATATAAAATCGTTGTATGTCAAATACATATCTTCCTATTTTAAATTTAAATTTATAAAAAAAAGATTTTTGAATCAAACTACAGTACAAGATATTCCAAACAATCTAATTTTGTTATTCCATGTAACTAAAACCTCAATGGCCCAGTCACAGTTTAACTTCCTTACTCCGAAAATCTTTAATAATTTACCAATAGAAATAAAGACGGTAGACCAATATCACACTTTAAGGAAGGCGATTAAGGATTTTTGATGAGTGAATGTGACAATGCCGGTGGCCTGTTTCTCGTTCTCAGATAGAACAACTGTCTGTATATATACTTTTTTTTTCTTCTTTTTTTAATTATATATATATATATATATATATGTGTGTATAAATGTATATAGATGTGTGTGTGTATACATGTGAGTAGGTGCGCATATGGGTACGTATGTGTGTGTTTATACCTGTATAGATGTGTGCACGTGTGTATATGTACGTGTGCACCTATATATTTCAATATTTGCTTATATTTTATGATTCATATCAAATATTACTAAGTAATCTATTAGACAATAAAAGAACACGTATTTGACACCTGTATCGCTGTATCAGTTTTTTTGCGATTTCCCAACAAAAAGATAAAGTGGAATAAATCAGTTTTACAAAAATACCCCTCAATTATAAGTTTACATCAACTTTAAAAAAATAAACATTCATTATTCGCAATTTTTCGTTTCTTGCATTACTGCTTTTAACAGCCATTAATCTACAAAAAATGTAGTGAGAACATACACAATTAGTTAATAATATAACTTTACAGAGCCTAACAATGCTCATTGCATTTTACTCCAAACATTAAAAATTAATTCTTGTATAAAAAAACAGTTCCATACTTCAAACAATCAACACGGCCGTCAAACCCGATTTCCACCATATTAAATTTCGCAATAATAATTAGATAATATAATTAATTTGCGCAAAAAACATCGTCTGACATTTCAGTGTTTTCGTCAATTTATTTTTACGACAGTTTCATCCGCCATTGTGCGAAAAGAAACAAAACAGAATAACGTAAAAGTCAACGGCTAGAACATTTTAAAGACGTCCCATTGCGACCAACAAGAAGCTCTGAACAAATTGTTTGAAATTACATCGCGAGGGGCTTCTCGCTTCCGGTCGGTTTCGAATTTCAAAATTTGCCTTCTATGACCATTATTCTTTTTTCGCATTATATCGGCGTTCATTAATAATGACTTTGCAGCCAGGTCTTTATCGGTACCTACCCGACTTAAATAATAAAACGGGGGTTAATAGTTTTGTTCTTTTGTTGAGGGGCGACTTGTATTCTTAGATTTTTAACTTGCCCCGTGATTATAGTATTTAGTATTTGGGGCACAATGATCGAATGGACAATATCTTTACAATAATAATGTATGAAGGTGAATTTCGTATTGGGGAAGGAATGATTATTGTAGTTTTCTCCGTGGAATATGTGACAAGTGTGGGAATTTGCGTGCCTTTTGGTGATATGTATTCAGGGTTCGGCTGTAATTAGGCTAAGACGGTTTATTATTTTATCGGAGCAATCGATTTCGTGTGAAATATAACCGATTTAAAACTTAATGTTGTTACAATATCATCGAGAGTATTATGAATATAGGAAGGGGTTTTATAAACTGAGAAACCATAAGTTACATAGAAGAGTCATAATAACCCTTGACTCTGTGCAGAAACGGGCGGTCCGTTTGGTAGATTCTCCCATCTTAACAGACGGATTGCAATCTTTAGAGCACAGGCGTCAGGTGGGAATGCTGTCCTTGTTCTACCGGTATTACAATGGAAAATGCTCCGAGGAACTAGCGTCGTTGATCCCCCCGGCACCGGTGCATAGTCGGGAAACACGCGCCCAACATTTGTACACGGTTGACATTAGTCACATGAGAACAGGTCGTTTTTACGACTCGTTCTTGAGTTCAACAGCTCGGATGTGGAACGATTTACCAGCCTCTGTGTTTCCTCCCTCCTACAACATGGGTCTCTTCAAGACCCATGTTCACTCCTCCCTTTCCTAAAAAAGACCCTCCATACAGCATCCTCAAAGATGACATAGGCCCTGATGGAAATTATTTTCCTCAGGGCCTCCTGTGTGGAGTTAATGTAAAAAAAAAAAAAAAATATGTCACGTACTTTGAAAATTGAAAAATGCGAAGTGAATAATTTTATTTTCGTTAGTTGTTTTTGGGGTGTTATCCAACGTTTCGGACAGCGTTATAGTGTCCATCATCAGAGCAGATGTGGTGCCAAAAACAACTAACGAAAATACTTTTAGTTGTGAAAATCTAAAGTCATATCGGAATAATTTTTATTTCTATTTCCGAGATTTTAACAATCCGCTTATGATGAAAAAGATGTTAAGAGCTATAATTAGATGCTTTAACCTTCAAATTCCGCACATAAAAGCCGTGTTTGGTGACCAGATCTGAATAGCCAGGTACTTCCACACCTCCCTCCTTCCCATCTCCTTCCCCTCTTCACCGCTATCAGCCTCACAACATATCCCAATTGAAAATGCTATAGTCTCACTGGCTCCAGACGGAAGCAGCGGGACCCTTGGGAGGTATTCACATAAAAATAGACATCTGCTAGACAGGAGAAGTTTACGATTTTTTTTAATCTTAAAGGAAAGTCAGGAGAGGAAGTTATGAGGAGTTAATTATGAAGTATATATGTCACTGTAAAAGCCCGAACTACGGTAAATCCTAAGATTTTCCGGTAAATCCTAAGATTTACCAACTCTTAATGGTAAAAGTCCGAACCGTTCTACGAATATTTAAATAAGAAACGATTTTTTCGGCTTTTACCATTAGAATTTAGTACATGTTAGGTTAGGTTAAGTTAGGTTAGGTTAGGTTACGAATATTTAAATAAGAAACAATTTTTTCGTGTTTTTTTTTTTTAAATTTAGTACATGTTAGGTTAGGTAAATGAACTATTATTATAGAACGGTTCGGACTTTTACCATTAAGAGTTGGTAAATCTTAGGATTTACCGGAAAATCTTCGGATTTACCGTAGTTCGGGCTTTTACAGTAACATATATATTATTTAAGTTATAAGGAAAGGAAAAGGTATGAGGGGTGGGTAAGAATTTGCTAAGGGTCAGTGGGTTCAATCCATCCCTCCAACTATGGTGCAAGGGTTGAGAGAGTCCTGTTGGAGTGGCCAAATGGTCTCTCTCAACCAGTCTCTCCCGATCCCGCCTGCCACGCTGTATATAGGCAGACCTAGACAAACCTCAACCCATGTACCCGGGCACCACAAGTCACCGAACGTAGCGAACCACTTGGGGTGACCTATAGCAGGAGTTTTTTCGTTGTTAGTTTTTGGGGTGTTATGCCGTGTTGCGCTACCTCCTTTTATAGCCGACGTTTCGGACAGCGTTGCAGTGTCCATCATCAGGGCAGATCCGGTAGAACTACACATCGTCGGATCTACCGGATCTGCCCTGATGATGGACACTGCAACGCTGTCCGAAACGTCGGCCATAGAAGGAGGTAGCGCAACACGGCATAACACCCCAAAAACTAACAACGATAATGCTTTTGGCCGTGAAAATCTAAAAACTTATCTATAGCAGGAGTGTTGGTTATCCAATAAATATATACTGACAGAAAAAATATGGTTTGGTATTTTAGAAAGATCTAAGGCTGCGTATACATATACAGTATACACACGAGAACCGAACCACTATTTATGTGGAAAAAGGAACAAACGCAAGCAGCTTTTTGCGCCTTTGCACCTATACTAGCAAGTATATATTATACGCAGCATTAACTCCTAAGGATGGGTAAGAATTACCTTTTCACCATCTTATTCACGTTCATACGTCAGCTTTGAAGAATCATAGCGACTCTCTCTCTCTCTCTCTCTTATTCTTTTGCCCACCAAATCTGTGTGAGATCTATTTAATTTTTGCAATTACTTACACTACATCATCTGATGATATTTTAATTACAACTGTCAATGTTCAGTATGACCCCCCACTCTGTCGTGATTGCCTTATTATAGTGCCTATACATATATACCTTTATATTTCCTCTAAAAAGTAGGAACCTATTTGAAGATTGGTAGATATATTAAATTATTCACGTGATAACCATCTCCATTGATCCTTAATCTCTTCAAAACCACTCATTTTCACTCACTTGACTTGTGGATTGCCTCACGGATGAACTCCAAACTTCCCCTAAAACTCCAAAAGACTTTCGCTTTGTCCTCGATGGGCATTTAAGGGCAATCCAGCTTCCCCTGCTATTTCTACAAGTGTATGACATGAAAAAGGGTTGGAAAATATGTTCGAAGCGTCAAAGAGCCGTTTCACCGCGCAGAAAGGCAAATTCCTCAAATAGGCATTCATTCGTTCATTGTACTAAATGCAGTGTTGAACACCGCGGGACATCTAGCGCTGGAAAGACAAAGCTTTCTTTGTCTTCCCCAGTAATAATATGTTGAATTTATTGTGTTTCTAACAGAAGGCGAATAACGAAATTGTCTCGGAACTCGAAAGGGGTTACGTCAAAGAAAGTTGCAGACAAAGAATTTTTACTCAGCCAAGAAAGTAATTTTATGCTTTTAAAATTTGTTTAATAGTGTGGAAAATATGATTTTATGAATTTCAACGTATAAATCTGATTTATCTTGCTATTTGTAAACACACAATTTCAGATAAATCAAAGCCTTTTTTACATCAGCTCAATGCAAGAGGCCCTTAAGAAAATAATTACCTTCAGGGCCTATGTCAATGCTATGTGGACGGTCTTTCTTATGAAAAAGAAGGAGATGAAGTTTTTAAAAAGAAAAGGTATGAGGAGTGGATAGGTCAGTGGTTGAGTGGGCATAGCGCTTGGGTCCCACCTGGGCGTGGCGTGTTCGATTCCTCGGCTGGCTTAGTCCTCCATCACAACACAAGCACATTTTCGACTTTCTGTGGTGGTAGTAGGAGATTTTCAAACATTGTTGGGTTACTCGTAACCCGGGAACTACAGTGCAAGGCGATGGATGGGTCGAGTAAGTAGAGAGGCCAAAAGCCTTTGATTAATTCGGTATATTATTGATAAGCATTTATAATAACAATTTCACAAACAATCTAGTTTCAAAAACAATCAACTTGATTCATTAACAATCTAGTTTCAAAAACAATCAACTTGATTCACGGGATTGCTTGTTGCTTGGTTGACCTTGTTTTTTTGAATCCCTGAAAGTTTTAAGTAAATAAAAATTTCTTACAATAATAATTTTATGTAATTATTTTTACAATAATAGCTAATTTTTAATCTCCCTTTGTTATATTTTTGTCTATGCTTATTTGCTTTTTCTTATATGTTTTAATACTATATTTATAGTAGGTACCTGTCTATATTTTATATTCTAAAGAGGGATCCTGTGATTCTGAAAGATGTTGATATTTTTTATTAAAGGTTTAAAAAACTTAATTACTATCTTTAAGAGAATGCATGTTAATATAAACGAAACATGACACAGAACACAAAAAGCAACAATTGCGACCGTTAACTTTTTTAAATTTTGTTTTTCTTGTTCTTCAAATATATTAAATTGATGGGTATAACGGGTAAGTATAACCTTCACAGGTTATTAAAAAAGTTATTCCAATAAAATTAATTACTATTTATAATTATAATTATATATAATTATAATTATAATTACTATTTATAATTATATATTTAATATTTTAATTACTATTAATATTTTAACTTTAGAAAACAGACGAAAAATAAACGACCTAACCTTTTTATTAAAATTATTTAATTCTAAATTCGATTGTTGTGAACTCCCGCAATTAGGTAATAAAATTAAATGTACCTAAACGAACAACTTGTCAAGCTTTTTATTTACTCTTTCTCTAATTTTATTTACATAATCTCTTTCCCAATACAATGTTTAATCAGTCTTGGTAACAAATACTTAAACAATATGGATGTACTTGACAACAATTTAACTTAGTAAACTATTTCTACATAATATTTCATAAACTAATGTGTACAAAAATTTGAAACATTTCTATTAATGTTATTGTTGATTTGGAGGATATTGGCAGATTATCTATTTGGTAAGTATGCATTTGGTCCACCTCACGGATAATACGGAACGTTCGTGTTGTCGAAGTTTGATGCACGGATAATACGGAATATTCCTTTTTTAGGTTGAGGTTAAACTACAAAAGCTGGATGTCATCATAATTTTAAAAAACATCCCAGGTTTTGAATGGTTTGTTTGGCAAAGCAGGGTTTATCCTAGCGGGTTTGGGTAATTGTGATTGATTGTCTGTGAAATAAAAACGGCAAATACAAAATGGCGTTACCGCGTAAGCGAAATAATTTTAACAAAATTAAAATCTTAAATGCATATTTTTTGCTTGTTTTTTTGTCTCCCAGACATAAATACTCCTTTTCGTGATAATAAAGCTAAATCTAACTATTTGAATAAAAATTTTTCCTTATATTAACGAGAAAGCGGAGTAAGACAAAAATAATCTATCTACTTAATCTATTTTTACTTAACTTGCATTCTATGTAACCTACTTTGTGTCAACTCTTATATTTTATGTAACCTGTTACATTTTGTTTCTTATATTTTATGTTACCTGTATTTTGTCTTTATTTTCATTGTAACTTTAAAAAATACAGGTAGATACTGTTTCATAACGCTGATGGATTTCTTTCGTATTTGTGTTCCGATCGGCCTGTAGGATCGGAAGGAATCCAGATTTTGGTATTCCGCACATTAAGGTACCTTACAACACGGTAGCAACAGTTAAGTAGTCAAGTACCGTAGCCAGTCTATTAACAACCATCGTTCGTACCGTAACGGAACATTTCGCTCTTATCGCTTGACATAAAGTATAAATCATATCGTCTTCTGTCGTATGCTTTGTATAAAATTCTTATGTTAATCTGACTCAAAACCAACTAGAACAATCATATCGCACGCTCATAGATATAACTGTGACTGTCACTGAATAGAAGATCAAGCCGGAAAACACAAAAGCAGTGAGTACTATTTAATTGTGTATACCGATCTTATTTGGTGGTCGGGCATAACTCGTATCGAAGTCCATAAGCGTTTATAGCAAAGAGTGGCCGCAAGGTCATTCTAACCCACGTAAGTTAGTTCATCAACGGGCTTATCTTACAGATACTGCATTATATGTAAAAGCCCTTTGAGCGTTTAAATAAATAAATAAATAAAATTATTCATCAAAAGTTAAATTTTTAATTATTTCTGTTTGTAGACCTCACTTCTTTTGTTGGCGATTGTTGTTTCTACTTGTTTATTAAAAGGTATAAGCGATAATTTCCCAAAAGGCTTCATCCCAGAGGCTCAGGATATTTTCCCCAACAGGAACAGAACAGCACGGGCCAAAATAGGATAATAAATAACTACATTATTATGAAGGAAAGAAAGCCATAAATCCAGGGGACCGTGGGGGGGAGGGGTAAGGGGCGCGGCGCAGGGCACGGGGCCCTTGGCACTCGAGCCCCGGGGGGCCGAGCCTCTTATATCGTCAGGCAATCTAGATTTCCTTCCGGATCCTGTTGGGAACTCGTGACAGATGTTACGAAGAATATTTCGAGTAGTTGTAGAGGTAGTAAGTTAGTAGTTAGTAGTTAGGTAGGTACTTTGGCGCGTGGATCGAGATAAGGGTTTTTTTCCTCTGTTGTTTTTTTACGGTAGGGGCAGGTCGCGGGTCGCGCTGTGACTTTTTTTGCCATTTTCTTGATTTTCTAGATTAAGACGATTAGTATGGTAGATTTATATTATTTATTCTGTGACAATAACAAACCTTTTATTAATATAAATAAAAAAGGCTTTATTGGTAATTTTACACCTGACAAAATTCGTCTCTATAATAAAATAGATACGCATAGATATTAACACTCCATATAAAAATGTTCACAGAATGCTTTCCAGCCAGCGGCCGAGAATTCAAATTTCTTCGAAAGATCTTACGATCGTACAGGGCGGTTCCAATGAGAAAGATTAATTATAACTCAATATTGATTTTATTTCATTCAAAATTTGCTTTAATTTATACCTACATTCAAAAATGCTTAAAGGCGTGATGATAAAACTATTTAAATTATGTGCTTTTTGTAATTATTTTTTGATCATAAGTATTTATATTTTTTTAATAATGTCTAAGCAAAATAAGAACGTAAAAAAAACTTAAATATATTACATTAGTTTCTAAGACCGTAAATAAATAAACAAACTGAAGTATTTTTGTCACAAAACACGTGCGCGGATCTATTTTTTAATGATTTTATTTAAACTAAAATTAAAAATCTGAAACATAACTTTCCCAGATAATTTATTGATTTATTTTACTGCATGATTATATGATATGAAATGTGTGTTGTATAATTCAAAATGTGTTTGAAAATTTAACAAATCTGCCAATGACCTAATAATAAATACATTTTCTCATAATTTAAAACATAGTTTCACTAGATAACAGAACAATCTTTAGAAATCAATTTATACTTTTTTGTGGAAAAGAGTCAATATGACTAAAATTTTATTGAAAAATGTCATATTTCCGGTTTTGTCTGGTTATTCCCTCTAAATCAAGGTTTAGTTGTTACTAAGTGGAGGTGCTACAGAAATAATTATAAGTAAAACATAATACAAAATATAGTAAGGGGCAATCCATAAATTACGTCACATGAATTAATTTCAAGATTTTTTACTCCCCCCCCCCCCCCTCCCCGCCCCATCCCTGTCACACATCGTCACATTTGTGAGACCCCGTCCCCCCTAGTGTGAGATCACATATTTTGCAATTTTGCATTTAAAAATAATCAAAACAATACTTCATTTTTTTTTTTATTTGTGACATCACAGAGCTGATTATACCCTCAAATCCCTTGTCACACAATCCTCCCCACCTCCTTAAGGTGTGACGTAATTTATGGATGGAGAGAAAGGAAAGACAAAAAAAATAAAGCAATTACATAATTTTTAACTCATCTACTTCTATTTGCTTTGACATTATATTTGCGAATGAAAAATAAATAATCATTGTGATGTTAGTTTGTCTCC
Source organism: Limnephilus lunatus (assembly GCA_917563855.2). Taxonomy (NCBI): domain Eukaryota; kingdom Metazoa; phylum Arthropoda; class Insecta; order Trichoptera; family Limnephilidae; genus Limnephilus; species Limnephilus lunatus. The sequence continues at coordinate 1,347,700 of OU830593.1, read as the reverse complement.
GTCAATCATCAGCTGTCTCTACACTTGAAACATCTCCACGGGACTGGTCTACAACACTCCATTACAATACAAACATTATCATGACAAAAAACGCGTATTGAATATTGAATAATTCAATTACACTTTGATTTTCAATTCGATTGGGCACGAACCAACTGCGATCTGGCGGCCATAACGGCAAACGTCAGAAAACAAAGCTAGGCCCGTCGCCGCCTGTCGCATTACGGCACAACTGTATTATAATCAATAAAAACATAAAAAATAACATCTCGTTTTACATCTGCCCGATGGCGGGACAACAATGAGACGGGGCCCCCGGCGGGCTGCGACAGTTGACGATTGTCAGGGCTCCGCGGGGCTCCGGTGTACCACTGCTGACTGCTGACTGTTTAGTGTGATGCTCGATGCTTGCCCGGGTCGGGGTTTGAACCCGCGGGGCGCGCGCCTCGCAACGGGTAGCTGAAGTCGATGCACAGATCGACAGCGGAATAACACTCAATGGCCGCAGAAATTAGTGATTTTTTGATGTTCTGTGTTTGTAATGAAAAAGAACAATGACCATGTACATATGACATAGATATATATAGCTAACAAGTAATTATAGAGCTGTAAACTATAGCAAACTAACATTTACAACGATAAAATCGATGCAAAAATCATGAAATTTTTTATTAAAACACGACTCGTTTAAAACAGAGCAAAAATCTTGCGATAATTGTCTTAAACAGCATTTAAAAAAACGCTGTGAATTTTTTCATACATATAACTTGTAAAATAACTGAAACAAACGTGTTTATAATAATTTTTGGAGCATATTTTGCGATTTTTTTCTATCGAGGGAATTTAATATAATTTGCGTTTGGGCGCGACTAATGTCTAGATATTATCTTCAATAATAACATATATTTTTTTTAGAGCTTAAAAACTGGGAGGTTTGCAAGAAATTCGAATACCGGCCTCTTAAGTATTTTAATTGAATATATTTTAAAGGAACATATTTAAATTGGACAAATACTTACAAAAGATGCTAATAGAATATGCAACCAGCTGGGGCATAATAATTCATTACATGAGGTTCTAATTTCATTTCCCGAATGCGATTCCAAGCTGGGGCCACGTCGTATTTAAATATTTTTCATTAAAATAGGTACTTTACACAAGATTGAAGCTCATAATAAAAAAGATTATTGTTAATTCGTCTTTGGAAACTTTGAAACTTCAGAACATGGAAAAGCGAACTTAGAACCCTATCCAACCAAAGTAACTGCTTTCCTTTTTTTATTTGGAGTTGTCTGACTAATCAACTGGACGATAAATTGTTATAATTCCTCTTTGAAATTTTTAAAAAGTAACTTAATATATATTATGGTTTACATATTAAGTAGGTAGATATTTAAATACCTATTTACAAATCTTATTGAAGGTCCCGAAAAACAATGTCGAATTTGTTAAAAATTGAAAATCGTTTTGTTGGCTTTAGGTAATTTCCTTTTGATGATTTAAAAGTCTGTTTTTTAATGAAAAGAAAAATATCAAAACAATACTAAGTATATGTCTTGATCTCAAAAACGGTAAAAAAGCAGAAACCAAACATTAAACATCTCTATACTGCAAAACTACAAAAACGAACATCCGACATTGTTCTTTGGGACCAAGAAAATTTTAGTTTTGATTTATTAAACACTAGCTTTTACCCACGGCTTCGCTCGCATAGTATTAGTGGGAAATTACTGGCATAATTTTTGGAATAATTGTTATTATTCTTGCTATTTTGTCTAATAGAAAATAATTATTTTTTAAAATAGAAAATTTCAAAATTTGAGAATGACATTTTGCAAATAAAAATTCTATTTTAGAAAATATTTAAATTATAGAAATAGACATTTATTTTAAGTACCTACTCCCTTTATTACTATTTTATTCATATTTGAATCCAGAGTAACCTAAAAAAATAAGAAAATGACAGTCCAATTCAAACGCTATGCTTTATTTATTTATTTATATTAATACGATAATATTAACTACGACGCCAAAAAAGTACTCTTTTTAATCACAACAAAGCACTCTTTTTAAGCGTAAAATTTAAAAAAAAACATTGTTTCCAAGGTAACAATTTGTTTGACATTTGCAATAACTCGATTTTGTTAGGGACAGAAAACGTATGATACATAATTTCATAACGCCACAGCTCATTCATAACGCCAGAGCTTACCAATATATAAAGCCCTTGTTACTCGCAAATAATGTAGCTTTCGATTAGTGAAAGAATTTTTAAATTCCATTCGATATTTATTGCGTGAAAGAGTAAGGACCATCCATACAAACTTTCGCATTTATAATATTAGTAAGAAGAGAAAAAAGGAAACATAATTTTTTTGGATGCGAGGTCTATTTTTCAAATAACTCTCTAGTTATTCTGTTTGGTTGGACTGTTTAACTTATTTTACAAATAGGACAGTGGCGTACCGTGGGGGGGGCGGGGGGGGCGGCCCGCCCCGGGCGGCACTTTTGGGGGGGCGGCAAAATTTCACAATCAATAATCATCTTGTAAAAATTTGGATTGGGGAAGTCGCGGGTTCTATTCTCGCGTCAGGACTTAAAAGTTTTTTCTAGTTTATAGTTTCTTAACATCTTTCTTAAGTTTTATATACTGTTAAAATCAAAATATTAATGACAGACGTTTTGTTTTTATTTCTAACACATACATTATTTTTAAATCAAAATGTAAATGGCAACAGTATCATTTTAGCTCTAATTGATAGTCGATTTGTGTTTTATATTCGTGAAGCTTTGTGCACCCTGCTGAAAGCGCACAAAAAATTACACTTATACGGTTTTCTTCCACGTATATATCACGGTGATATATTTTAAATTTATTATCACAGAAAAGTTAAATAGCTGACAGGTGTGTGCATACTTATTCGAATTGCAGTTATAAAATTCTAGATGCACACTATCTATGTGCTGCCAGAATCAAAGAAAAACCATTTTTATGTTCTGAGTGAAGTTTTAATTCACCGTATACATATTTAATTAAAAGCAGTTTTGTGTTCAAAATGTATAATTCCAGTTGCGGATTCATCTGACGACACATTTCGAAGGAAAACATTATATTATTTAAAGTGCTTGATAAAATTCTTGCACACAATTTATGTGCCGCCAGAATCAAAGAAAAAACATTTTTATGTTCCGAGTGTAGTCTTAATTCACCGCTTAGAGATTTAATTAAAACCCCTTTTGTGTTCAGAATGTAAAATTCCAGTTGTGAATTCATCCGACGACACATTTCGAAGAAAAAACTTATTTGAAGTGCTTAATAAAATTCTTCCAGACAAGTTATGTGCCGCCAGAGTCAAATAAAAACCTTTTTCATGTTCTGAGTGTAGTTTTAATTCACCGCATACAGATAAAATTTAAGCCAGTTTTATTGTTCAGAATGTAAAATTCCAATTGTGTATTCATCTGCTGACATATTTCGAAAGAAAACATAACTTTTTTCGAAGTGCAAATATAAAATTCTAGTTGCAGACAATTTATGTGCTGCCAGAACCAAAGAAAAACCGTTTTCACGTTCTGAGTGTAGTTTTAATTCACCGCATACAGATTTAATTAATAAATATTTAAAAAAAGGATCACTACCCCCCCCCCCCCCCCTCCCCCTCCCTGAAGAAGTACCTATATAGGGGGGGGGGGGCGGCAAAATTTTCTTCCGCCCCGGGCGGCTGATACCCACGGTACGCCACTGAAATAGGACTATCTGCCAGACAGTTATCACAACCTCCCCATCCCATAATACCTCCTTCTTCTTTGCGCTGTCCCAACTCATTGCCTAAGTAGGCTGTTGGGGTCGGTTCTTCTCGTTCTCAGGCTGTAACTCTTCTGTTCTGAGTATCGCTTTCATCCAGGCCGTTTCTCCGAAGTATTTTGGAGCATTATGTCATCCAGGAGTTATTTGGTCTTCCTTTAGATGACTGTCGGTGAAGCTCCATAGATATTGCCTGCTTCACTGTGTGGTCTGGTGGTGTCCGTCTTATGTGCCCATACCATCTCTCATCGACGTCAACTGTCGTTCCTCCAGCTTAGAGCCCGTTCACACTTCCGTCGTAAAACCGGAGAGGGGTTCCGTCGTTAAGACGGAAGCCCTAGACCCCTGTTCACACTTCCGTTTTCAAGACGGATCCTACTCTACGAAAACAACGACGAAAACATTTTATCATTCTTCAGTAGACGGTCGTGAGCACTGCGCAATGCGCAATGCAAATATTGCAAATTTTACTAATATAAAAGTTCCTTTTAGTTTGGGCCGTAAAAGGCCGACAGCAAAAACTTTCCCTTGGGGCTGCCATAAATAGTTATAGGTGCTATTTAAAATGTACAAATACCTACTTAAAAATAAAACAATTTAAATAATAAACTTTTTCTCCCAAATCGGGAATGTATTGATGTAATACCAGCCATAAAATTACTTCAGGGGTCGGACCTTATTTGTTCAAACCGTGGGAGAATATTTTGTTTGCATACTTGAAAAGGAGAAAGTACGCGAAAATCATCCAGCAATTATTATAACTAAAATGACTAAAAAACATGAATGATATGACTAAATATTTTCTTGAGATTAAAAAGAAAAAATCGCATTCTGGAACGAACATATATATTATATGTATAATAATATTATAAACGCCAAACGCGCGCCCCATAAAAACACAATTTGCCTGCTCGCTTGCGTCTGGGAGCGGGCGGTGGTGAAGTGTGAAGCGGGGTGTGGCGGGTTCAAAACGGATCCGTCGTCCCGCCGTATAGTGTGAACAGCTCCATTGAAATGTATGAGCCAGCGCGTTCCTTTCCGGCTTCACGACGGACACTCTGCGTAGGCGAACTCTCCGGCCAAAAATAACGGATCCGTCGTCACGCCGGATCCGGCAAGTGTGAACAGCTCCATAGAGCCACTACAGCGGCTAGGGCCTCCGTCGTAATGACGGAACCCATCTCCGTTTTTACGACGGAAGTGTGAACGGGTTTATGTCCGTGACACCCAGCCTACCATGAACGCATGAACTTTTAATCTTATCTTTTAGTGATACTCCTGCCGACCATTTTTAAAGCATTCGCGTTTCTACTGTTTCGAGTTGCCTAGAGTAGGAGTTGTACGTACATAGTCCAGCATTCGGAGCCATACATTATCGCGCGTCTAACAATAGTCTGGTATATCTTTTCTTTAAGTTTTATAGGCATTTTGGAGTCAAACAATATTCGCGTTACGGATCTGTCTGGATCCTCATCCCATAATACCATATTGAAAAAGTGCAAAGTGAACACTAGTGTTTGTAGGTTAAGGATAGTCTGAGAGAGTAGAAAATATGACTTCAAATCCAAAAAAGAATGCGCAGCCACGGATTTATGATAATAGAAAATGTATTCATCTTTCCAAAATGGTTTTAGTTACAAGGTGATGAACGTTGGATAGGTACTAGGTAAGTAGGTAGTGGCCACTAATCTATTGGTAGAGTAAGTTCGGGTAATATGGCCTAGTCGACCAATATGGCCAGTATTATTTTTTCCGAAACCAACCAATATTAGTGGTTTACGTATTCGCCATATTGTCAGGCCCCTTCCCTTGACCCCCTCACTCGATCCCTGCGTTGCGACGAATACGCGTTTGTCCGGTGCGTGCGACGATCTAAAATTATCTGATTTGATGTTATTTTTTGGTTTAGTTTCACTCATTCCTGTTCCTCAAATAATCATTGTTTTTAAATTGCTTCTACACAGTTTTGTAGTTAAACTTTTAATTAATAGTGTGGAGACTTATATTAAGCACATTGTTTATTAGTTTTTAAATTATAATTTTATTTGTCATAAACGTCCTTGCGGCCATTATGGCCACAAGGTAGGTGGCCAATATGGTCTACCGGGCCATATTGGCCTCACATAAAGTAAATCTTTCTAATAAGTTAAAAAATATTTCCTAAAGGCAAAGGCTCCACGAAATCCAATTTCACAAAGAAAACGGCAAACTTTGTGTAAGGTGTCAATGGAAAAGGCAATCGAAGATGTACGAAATTATAAAAGGGGTCATAGAAATAAATATAAGTCATACTAGAAATCTGGAATTGATAGACCTCGCGAGACAAAATATTGTCCACTTATTATCAATTCTTTCACATTCCAGCCACAAAATACAACCACTAGATAATTCATACATGTTTGAACCACTGACAAAGTATGTTTCTGATAAGATGAGATCATGGGTCAGGAACAATTCATGCCCACTAACCCAATATGTTTACTGGTCAGTAGTTGAGTGGGCATAGCGCTTGGGTCCCACCCGGGCGTCGCACGTTCGATTCCTCGGCTGGCTAAGTCCTCCATAACAACACAAGCAACATTTTCGGCTTTCTGTGGTGGTATTAGGAGATTTTCAAACATTTTTGGGTTATTCGTAACCCGGGAAAAAACTTTAAAAGTAAGAAAAAAAAAATGAAATGATAAAAGTTTTTGAACACGCATACCTACGTACTTAAAGCGGTGAGATAGCTGTCAGTGGTTTTCGTGCAACAGGGTTATATCCTATTAACAGAAATGTTTTTAAAAATCACGATTTTATTTATATGGACAATGAGCCAGAATGTAGTAGAATCAAATCAAGAAAATATTACACCAGAACCAATTATTTCAGGTTCTACTCCTACAATAGAAAATGAATTTGTTGACATGACATCCACCATAAATGAACCTGATATGAGTGATGCGTTGGCTACAAGTGTAGCCTCTGCTAAAGAGACGAGAACAGAATACTACCTGTCCATTTTGAACAAGTTGTAGTTCCCATTGCGAGGTCGCCACAGCCTTCGACTTCAAGAGATATAACGCCATCCAAATTGTCTCCAATACCAGAAATAACATTTAGAAAACTACTAACCGAGGCAGAAAGACTGCTACGCCGACATTGCTTACTTCATCACCGTACAAAATGAATTGCAAGACTATTTAAAAAAGAAACAAGATAAAATTGAAAAGACTATTGATGAAGGTAAAAAACGAAAGGGCAATGGTAAAAAGCCAAAGTCAAAATATAAAGAGGTACAAATGTCGAGCTCGGAGGAAGAAAATGAACCATTGTATGATGACAGTTCAGATAGGAGCAATGCTTCTGATGCTAAGTGTTTGTATTGTGACGATCTCAATTCTATGAATAAAATAGTTGAAATATGGGTTCAATGCCTATGTTGTAAATTATGGGCTCACGAAGAATGCTGAGGAGTGGAAACGGAAGTTTTTTTCTGCGAATTTTGTTCTGCAAAGTAGCACAAAGTTTATATATTTTGATTTTTTATTTTTATTTGATATTGTGGGCAATATGGCACACTTCATTTGTGGCCAATATGGCCCTAGGCCATGTTGGCCTACTACATTTATGATTTTAAGATTTCTCAAGATTAAGAAAAAAGGTTATTTTAGTTATGTTTCGAAGTCAATAACCTTAAATTTATAAATGTTTTATACTATTAAGTTCAAAGGACTGATTTAACCAATAAAAGCTGTTTGATCTCAAAAATTTCGTGTTTTATTTCCAAAAAGGCTTATGGTGTGCCATATTACCCGAACTTACTCTACCTATTAACCCACCGAGTAGCCGAGCGCCATTTTGGCGCCCCGCGGCCACGGCCCCCCGCCATCTTGTCGATCACAATAAACACCAAAGGAATAATACGGAAAAAACATTATTCCAGTAGTTAACTGGCACTTCTAGGACTGCTACTGCAATGCCGTGTGGCGGTATTGTAAAGTCGGATTGGTTTGACGTAATCGGTCCGACATGATTATGATTATATGGCGGGGGGAAGAGTAACTCCATCAACTGAAAATATCATAAAGGGACGGACTTGCCACAGCTCCACATTAAATTAGGCTTTTCCAAGTATACACAAGATTCCGGAACAATAACTCTTGCGAAGCGGCGATAAACGTAGTTATTGATACATGGAAGAAAGAAACAGACAAAAAAATCACCATTGCTCCTTTCTTGGATTTCGAAAGAGCTTTTGAAACTAAAGAAAAGAAAAACTGTTGGAAAAATTAGAAAGGTAGGCCTTTCTGACGTCGCGTCGCTCTGAATCAATTTGAAAGCTCAGAATCAGAACAGATAGAAAACAACCTTGGTGTTCCGCAAGGGTCGGTATTAGGTCCAATCTTATTCATTGTTTGCAAAGTTAAACTATTTGCAGACGATACGTTCTATATTTCGGGTGAAGGTTACATAAATGAAAACCTACAAAATATAGCACAATGGTTAAAATTAATGCATGGTTGAAAACAAAATATACTTACGGAAATAAAAAAAAATATACAGTAAAGAAAACAAAATATGTATACAGTAAACAAAACAAAATATACAGTATAGAAAATAAAATATACAGTAAAAAAAAAAACAAAATATACAGAAATAGCCAATAACACAGGGTTAGATTTGAATATTAATTATGATTTTTTTTTAAAGTAAATGAATAAACTCGATTCAAAACTAACTTTCACAGCAAATTTTGAATATATGCTTAAAGGAGGTATGAAAAAAGTCATTTTTCTTAGAAGACTAAGAAATAAATTAAATGGAAACACTACAGAGCTCACTTATAAAATTATAGTTGCTCCACATTTAGATTACTGCTCTACGATGTTATATTTGGCCAATGAAGGAAATTTGAACAAGCTAGGGCTATGTAATATGGGGAAAGGCAAATACGCAAGTGTCAATGAAATGAGAGAAGAGCTAAATTGGATTCCAAAAAAGAGACTGCTATTTAATGTGTTAATAATTTTGGTGCATAAAGTTATGAAAAACCAAATGCCGATCAAAGTATTTACTTTGAGGATGAAATAATAATATTTTTTAATACAGATGTACCTATATATTTACTAAAACAGAAATATAAATAGAGTTAGATTGCCACACATGAAAAAATCAAAATCACAGAACAGTATATAGAAGACTAAAGATGTATGGAAATTTATTTTTCGTTGGAAATAAGAACTGGTTGATAATATATTGATGGGAATAACCTTCAAAAGTTATAAAACGAGTGTTGTTTAAATAATAATTGAATTGTATTATAATGTTTAAGAATTACAAATAAACTTTAATCAAAATCAAAACGACAATGTTTTCCTAATTTGAACCCTGTGCCACAGAGAAGAGCATCCAGTAGATGTGATACCCAATGCGCCTCTGCAAATCAATACCTAATCTATGGTTGTGTTCATATACACTGTGTTCATAACGTACCTCCCTCCTACAGGGAGCAGTTCACTTCTCCAGTCAATCAACATTAATAGCTCATAAATGAGCCCGAGAAGAATGAATGCCACAGGATGTATGACCTGCAGGCCGGGCGGCTAGGTACTGGATACTGCGCATTGCAGATCATTTAGTCAAGGTTTTGTGAGAGATTTACGCATTAGTTATAAACAAACTAAATTATATCAATTACGGTGTAACAACTCCCCGATAACAGACGACCTCCGTGACATGGTGGCGAGCTTCTTGAAAATGAAAATCAGAGTTGACAATTCACACACGGTACAAGTGAAATCTTCAGAAAAGGGGGAAGCTATGAAGCATCGCACAAAAAGGAGACCGATTGTACTATCTCATTCTCTCGAAGGCTAAATCCTACTGATGTATGCGTTTGTCTCTTTTTAGTATCGATATTTTTCGTTCCATCGAGTATCAAATCACAACGGTTCTAAAGAAGTTTTCACTTCAAAACTAACATCTAAACGAAAGATGAAACAGAAATTTGGGAGACAGGTATGGATACCACCAACGTTCCAGGAACCATTTATTGGACAACCAACACCTCTTCCACAGGTTATTCCGAGTGGTTCGCTACGTTTGGTGACATAGTCAGGGATGCCCGGGTTCATGGGGTGAGATTTGTGTGTTTGCGTTTAGGTACCTACATACATAGAGACGGGCCGGGTCGGAAAAAACAGGTCGAGGGAGTGTCAACCTAGACCTCTCCAGCTGGGCTCTCTCGACCCATCTCTTTGCACTGCAATGGGAGGAATAAAAATAACCATTTTGTGGGTTGGAAATGTTTACGTTTATGTATCAGGGGTCGAAATACCTTCATAGTCACAAAATCGGTGGCGGGGGCCAAAAAGTAGATAGGTTTAAAAAAGAATAATAAGGTTAAATATTTTTTTTAGAGGATGGTTATCTTTTTTTTTTACATGAATACCTCACAAGAGTCCCAACTGCTCCCGTCTGAAGCCAGTGAGACTATGGCATCCCCAATTGGGGTATGTTGTGAGGCTGAGGGTGTGGAGAGGAGTAGGAGATAGGGAAGAGGAAGGTAAGGAAGTACCTGGCTATTCAGATCTGGTCACCAAACACGGCTAATGCCGTTTCAAGCAACGTTTCAATTCTGAATGGTGGTCTATTAGAGTCAAGCAAGTAAATAACAACAAGTGAAGGGCACATGGGCGTGTCTTTTGGGCAGCCCCGCCCCCGCCCTGGCCCGCCTAGCCGCCCGCGCCGTCCCGCCCACACAGAAACAAACCGCCCTACGAGGGAGACCGAAGCCTGCAAACAGAGCCTCGAATAATTGAACAGAAAATGTTTTTTTTCTGTTGCGAGTACCAACTACATAGTATGGAAAGGTGTAGGGTTGTTACGATTTTTGATGAAGGGTTTTATCATTTAGGCAGAAGAAATAATCCTGTGGATTGAAGATAGGTAGGATGAGGAAACATAGCGTGGTATGGGTAGCGGATAGCTTTTTTGCTGTAGAACCAGAGGTCGCAAGTTCGAAACCTGGAGGAGTATCAATTAAATTTTAATGAATTTATAAGGACTGTCTATCTGTGTGAAGAAAAAATTTGCACTGATCACATGAGATTACGACAAACCACCATCCCCTTTTCCCGTCCCTTAAAGAAGAACAAAGTCCTGGCAACGCTGGGTACTTCTGCCAGCTTCACATACCTATAATTTTATTGAAAAGTACGTTCGCGCCATGTTCCATTAGCTCCACTCAGGAGGCTCTGTCATTGTTTCGTCGTTGGGAATGCTGGGTGGAAGGTATTTTTAGGGAAAGGAAGGAGAGTAAGTTCTGGGAAGGAAAAATGTGTGAGAAGTGGATAGGAATTTGGTGTTCAATACGTCCAGGAGTGATAAACGTATGAATCCATCCCTCTAACTGCGGTGCAAGGCAATAGATAGGGAGATTTCGGTTTTTTTTTAAAAAAAATTTTTTAACTTTATTTATTCTCATTTCTTTGTACATATAATTTATAATAGCAAAGTAAGATTATAACATAATACATAATAACAAATAGTATGAACAAGAAATGAAAACCCACTAAGGCACTGCCTCAGTGTGGGTAATATTAAAATAAAATACTATATTTCTAAGTACACAAAATACAAAATAGACTTTAAAAAAAAACATATAAAATATAAAGTTAGTATTACATAGGTAGAATAAGTGAAAAGGTTTTTTTCAACTATTATATAAGTAAAATAAAAATATGGAGAAAAACATACTGATTTAAAAAAAAAAATTTTAAATATTTTTTTTTTTTATAGTTATTTAAAAAAAATAAATAAACAAAAACAGAGGCTTAATAAATGTATCAAGTGATTGAAGATTGCACCAGGGAAAAGTAGATCATTTTCAATTTCTCAATGTTTAGAACTTCCTTAAGTCTATAAAATATGTAGGTCAGATATCTTAATTTAGAAGTGATTTGATTAATATGTGATTTCCAATTAAGATTTATATCTATTGATACTCCTAAATATTTTATATTTTCGACATAAGTGAGTTCGTTGCACATGAAGCACATTTCTTGATTGCAATTAGTATTATGGGTTCTAATTTTAAGGTTGTCTTTAGGTTTATTTTTAATGGTTTTATAAAAAGGTAAGTAAAATGTTTTGCTATTGTTTAAAACGAGTTTATTGTATTTTAGCCATGTTGAAACCAGTGAAATACAATCAGTTGCTTTCGAAAAAGTTTCTTTCCAATGATTACCATCCACTATTATTGCCGTGTCGTCTGCGTAAGAAACAATTTTACCAGGGATTAAAAATTACATAAATCATTAATATAAATTAAGAATAAAATCGGGCCAAGCACAGCTCCCTGTGGAACTCCATTTTTTATCTTTGACTCTGAACTATAATCATTCCCAATTTTTGTTTTTTGTGTTCTATCTTTAAGATAGTTGGAGAGTAGTTTTAGTGTTTAGAGTAGTTTTTGGTTGCAGAGGCCTAGGTTAAGTCTCCTCCAACCATTTTCTCCCGATCCGGCCCGCCACGCAGTAGATGGGCAAACGTATTCGCCGCCTATAACTAGACACCCCCGCTAATTCACCAAATGTAGCGAACCGCTTGAGGTGACCTATGGCAGGGGTTTTGGTTGTCCAATAAATAGTTTCCGGGGTGGCGGTACCCACATTGGTAGATACACTCAGTACCACGCTTTAAACGTATTTAGTGAGCAGATCTGAATAGCAAAGAACTTCCCAACATTCCTCTAAAAATAAATAGTAAAAAAAAAACAATTGGGCATGCTGTAATCTCACCAGCTCCAAGCAGTTTCTGAACTGTTGATATTATTATATGGGTTTCTAAACTGTCACGATCATCACGCGATATCTTTCCAGATTAAATAATTCAAAAAAATGTCTCCGTCATCTTTTCTACTATCCCTCCCACTGCGTTAAAACAACAAAAAAACCTCTAAATGGCTCCAACAAAGCGTTTAAAAACACGACAAACGCGCGCTAAACATGGCAGCAAATTGCGCTGGTAATGCCAAACTCGCTGCTGGATAATGGCTGCTGTCTGATGACAATAATGCCGTCGAGTGGTCGCAGCGGGCGTCGAACCGGGGACCGAAGTCGACGGGCGCGCGCCGCTGTTATCCGCTGGGCCGTGAGCCTTTGTTCGGGGGCATGTCGGATGGTGTCGAGACCAGGAGTCGAGTGGATGATGTTGAGAGAGAGAGAGAGGAACGCTAAAACGATGCTTGAACTTGCGCAGAATTGATTTTGTATTGACCTGCCACTGAGAGCTCCGCTGTAAACCCCCCCAACTATTTTTTGTCACAACTGCTCTTAACCGTTTGGAGTCAATGAGACTGCAAGAAGATTGCTATTTATCATCAGAGACTAATTAAATGATAGAGCTGAACTCAATGCATACAGAAAAAGTCATCGTAACCTTCACTGGTCAAGTGCCCTGAAAGAATCCAGTAAAAATTGTGCTGGATGATGTTTAAATCAATCAATGAAATGGCCCTACCTTACATCTCTTTGTGTACCGGAAAATACTGGTCCGAGGCAGTCAACCCTTAGACCAGCCACATCATCAGCTATAGACAGATTAATGGAACTTAAACGCAAGTCAAATACTAAGTTTGGTGATCGTGCTTTCGGAATATCTGGGCCTAAGGCTTGAAATAAACTCCCTCCGGAACTAAGATGCATAACAAGTCCAACAGAATAAAAATCCACCTTTTTGGGCTCTCATACCCTTAAATTAATTATACCTATGAAGGTATCATTCTTGATATGATATGTCTTAATCATTCTTATTGGATTAACATTATTCGAATCCGAACACATCAATCTTTCTCGTACCGAGGGCGAGGGACGAATCAAATTTAGGAATATAAATATTCTGATCAAATCCTTTTACTGTTGTACCGCCCATCATAAAATTTTGCTTATCCTTTTTCAAAATACGATTATTGAAGAACGTATTATATATTATTATTATTAAAATATGATTAAATAACATCTGTTCCCAATTACGTTCTCTGCGCGCCGACTGAATCTAAATTTCTCTAAATAAACAATAAACAGTATTAATCTCAAGTGATCTCCCAGGTAGGTAAGTATTCCTGTATATTTTCTGCCTGCACAGAGTGTAAATGAAACAATAAATGCACATTTTACGGAGCATCAAATCATTGTAAATATAGTTTCATATTAGTGATCGTTGAACCGGTGGATGCAATTTTTAGCCATAGGTTGTTATAATGGTTTGTCTAGTTTTTAGTTGGAAGTAGGATTGTAAAAATATAATACAAGTATGAACAGCGCCGTTGAAGTGATTTTTTACAAAAACGGCGCTATGCAAATCATCCAAATATTATTATTATTATTATTAAATCAAATCTTTCGTCCTATTACGCAATGTGAATGTTGGCTAAAGCAAGCATCGTTCTGTAAACTAAGCCCAAATGCTTATTACGTGCAATAACCAAAATAATTGGTCACACTTTTTGCCAACAAATCAATCCATATAATATCGGCTTCGTTCGGAACGAATCTTAGAACTAATCGTCGAACGGTAGAAGAATTCGACATGAACTCCAAATGCCTATAAATGATGTCAGTTTGTATTAGGGTAAAGCAATCACTTCATTTTAGCAACCGATAAATTGAAAGCGTTCAAAAATATCAATTACCTACGTTACGACACTTCCAAACTAATGTAAGTACCAACACAGAGGCCCAGCACAGTAAAATCGATAACTTTACAATATCAGATCGATATATGTAACATTCGATGATTTTATATCGATGTCCCGAGCACGGTTTCAGCGTTGACAGCCGAACCGATATTTACAGCGATTAAATAAGAAATCGATGAACGCTGGCAACACTGGAGATGTTTTCTGATGAATTATTTATGGATCTATGGACCGCGTATACAACTTCTTTCAGTTCTAAGAGCTTCGTTAGGTGGACTTAATAAGCCAGTAATTTTGCAAACGTACATACGACATTATCCAAATATATGCGTATATTATACCCGATATTATTTTGCTTATTCATTAATGATATAGTTAATATTTTTAGTAATGTTAAAGTTCTGTTATTTGCTGATGATCTGAAGATATATAGAACAATCAAAAACGATTCTGCAGTTGAACCTGAACAAACTATTTACGTGGTGTTCTGTCAATGATTTACAACTAACATTGGTAAATGTCAGATTATTAGTTTTTACAAAGGTAAAAATCCTCTTAAGTTTTCCTATGATATGAATTGTGTTAATCTTCTTCGTGTATCACAGATTCGTGATCTTGGTATCATATTCCATGAGAGTCTACAGTTAAATGTTCACATCGATGAAATAACAAGTGATGCAATGAGAATTCTTGGTTTTATTTTGAGAATGGGTGCAAATTTTAAAAATGTATCAACATTAAAAAATCTGTATTGCTCGTTAGTACGGAGCAAATTAGAGTACAATTCCACCATTTGGTCACCATATTACAAAATCCATTCTCAATTATTGGAAAAGGTACAAAACAAATTCCTTCGGTATATTAATTTTAAAATGAAAATTCCAATTGAACTTATAAATTATAATAACTTACGCGCAGAAACCAGACTCCTTAAATTATCAGATAGAAGAGTGTTAATTGATTTGTTATTTTTGTTCAAAATTATCAAATCTTTAGTTGACTGCCCAAATTTATTAGAATTAATCTGTATTAATGTACCTGCTAGACTAACTCGCAATAAAGATATTTTCAATTTTAACAATACCCTCAATACTAACTATTCTATTAATTCACCAATCCCTAGATTGCATAGCCTTGCAAATAAACATTGTGAATCTATAGATATATTTGGTGTTGACAGTTTTGCAATTTTCAAGAAACAACTCATCTCTATTTTATCTGTTAATAATTAACTTTTCTTATTTTTGTTCTTTTCATAAAACCTCCTCTCATTTAAAATCTTACCAGTAATTTATAACCTTATTTTATTTTGCTGTTCTATTTAGTTCTGTTTTATCATCGTACATTATTATACACATATAATTGTTTGTTTATACCTACTAACTAGCTTTTACACATTGCACTTTATTGTATTTCTGGTCTTATTACTGATTTTTTCGTATTACTCATAGTATTTCATTTCTTTTATGATGTTTAATTTTTTTATGTTTTTAATTTCTGTTGTAAAAGCCCACTAGGGCGTAAATAAATAAATAAATAAATATTGACAGTTAACTGAAAATTATCTGATATTATGGAGGCCGCGCTAAAATTTGTCAATCGTCGGTCGGAATATCCCTTACCAATTGTTGACCGTGCTCGCAAATATTTATAACTGACCTTAGATGACGGATTTTGCCAATATCGTATTGATATAGGGTTTATCGATTATCTCTGGCACGTTTGTAGTAGATATTAAAAATACATTTATGATGTTCTTGAATATAACAATGTCACTAACCGTTAATCGAAAAATGATACTTTTTCCATACAAACGATGTATTTAAATCCGTAAGTCTAAGCTTTAACTATTTTATATAATTACTATTCCATTAAACGATAAAACAATTCGGGTATAGCGAAATTTATAACCATTTTCATTAAGGTTTTCAAATAAAAACTGACATTTTCTTGTTTCAATTATGATTCAAACCAAAGAAAAGATATAATTATACGAGAACTCCATTAATACAGACAACACATGAAGAAATTGTTAATAAACCACCTCAGGATTTAGTATTGCGGGTAGCAGCGATGGTGAAACGAATAATATATACGCTACTCGACGGGTAGCTTTAATCGGCAGCATTATTTAATTAGAGCAAATAAAAGTGATAACACACCACTGACGTCAAAATAACAGATTCTTTACTCTGTGAAACATACCATACTATCGTAACAGATATCTATGAGTAACCAATCAAAAGATCATGTACTTACATTTAGAATTACTTTTATGAAAAAATAAAAAAAAGTAGTCGACGAGGATGAGATTCGAACTCACGCGGGCAGAGCCCATTGGATTAGCAGTCCAACGCCTTAACCACTCGGCCACCTCGTCACACAAAAGTTGTGACCTATTATCTAATATGTGATTAATATTAATATTGATTACTTCAAATTATTGCTGAAATACCTACCTTATTCTTGCTTCTGTTTAAATGGAATCAAACTCAGGAATAACGAACACGAGAAGCTAGGTTATATACACATGTCACATACTTGTTGATTCAGGTGCCAATCCACTATTTTTAGGAAATAAATTTTTGGAACAAGTACCTAACCAAATAATTGAAACTGATCCTGACACGTTACATGGCTATTCATATTGGCGTATTTGGCATAGTTACATAGAAAACACACTGTCTACCTATGTGACTATGCCAAATTCGCCAATACGAATAGCTATGTAAGCTGTCAGGGTGAGAATAATGTGTATAATTATTTATTTTTTCCTCTTTTCGTCTTAACTGCTCCATCGAAGTCAGAATCTCAGAAGATCTACAGGTACAGGGCAGGTTGATACTTTAATAGTACACAACTGCTAATCCTGTACAAAATCGCAAGTGCGCGCTATAGTTGAATTGGACAGCCACCTCTGACTGATACCTGAAAAACCCTCGACTCAGTGCAGAAATGGGAAGTCCATCTGATAGATTCTCCTATCTTGGTAAACGGATTGCAATCTTTAGTACATAGGTTTCGGGTGGGAATACTGTCCTTGTTCAACCGATATTTAAAAGGAAGATGCTCCGAGGAACTAGCGTCATCGGTGAACATTCGGGAAACACGCCAAACGCGTGCCCAACATTTGTACATATTTGACATTTTTACATGATAACAAGTCGTGTGTTCGACTCGTTCTTTGGAACAATTTATCGGCCTCTGTGTTTCCTTCGTCCTGATTTCTTTAAGACCCAGATTCACTCCTTCCTTTCCACAAAAATACCCTCCATACATCATCCCCTAAGGTGGCAAAGGGAAATTAATTTCCCTAGGATCGCTTCTGTGGAGTATCTATATGTAAAAAAATAAAAATAAGTTCACTTCTTGAAGTGAACGCGAAAGTTGGACAACTCTTGGAAAGCTGGACACTCGCGAGATCAAATTGAGAGCAAAAGATTATATTGTCAATTATTAGATATCGTCATAGAAAAACGAATAGTGTTAGAATTCTGAATTATATCGATTTGAAATAGAATTAAACTAACTAACTAACCATAACCCCGTTTTCCCATTGGGGTAGGCAGAGAGGACTGAGAGAGAGAAATACCGCCAAACAACTTGGTCCTGGAACACACCCGACGTGTCCTGGACGTCGTCTCATACATACTATACTCTTCATCTGTTTTTACAGACATGGCCCGACTCAAATATCTGGTTCACTTGATCGTGCCTTGCTTCCTTAGGCGTACCTGACTTCTTCTACCATTAACATTCACGTCATATACCTATTCTCCTTGGTTGCCAGACAATTCAACGATGTGCAACATCATCACTCCTTTGAAAAGTTATTAAAGTCAGAAAATAACTGAGTAAATAAGTTACGTTAGGTTAGATGGTGGTTTTCAACCCCAGTCAGTGATTTTCAACCTGTGGTACGCAATATCGTGGTACGAATGTAGGTTTTAAAACTCAGCTCAAATTGAACAAAACTTGTAAAACTTTGCTCTACAAAGCAAGCAAAAAGAGTCAAATCGACTATATGATTTATTATACAGGGTGTAACAGGAAATCGGGTTTTTATTTTACTGACACATGAGAAACTCTTTTTCTACAAAATGTTTTGAGTTTAAAAAAAATCATTATCTCATCAATACACTTTGAGAGTTAGGAGTTATGTATGGAGAACATGATTTTTTTTCGTCGAAATAAAAAGACGTGGCACAAAATTGATTCAATTTCGCGTGTTAAATGGTTAATTTTTTTAATGATTTTTTTTTCAATCACAAGTTAAAAATGCCCGAAGCCACTGTATAAAATTACATTAATTGTATTTGTGTAACTTGATGGATAAATTCATGTAATAAAGAGATTATTAAAAATTACAAATGAAACATGAATTTCGTTACACGTGTACACAAAATAGATAGAGGGTACGGGTGCAACAAATTTGTAGTAAGAGTTAAAAAGCTAAGTTAGGTTGCAGGCTATTATTTTAAATTTCAACTTTTTTAAGGACTTTTCAAAGGGTTGTGGAGTTGCCATGGAACTACACAAACAAATAATTATTTGATTAATTTATGTTATTTCACAATGCATTCCAAAATAGATGTTACTCTCAGTATCGCCCTAGTGTACCTATAATAAGACCGCCATTCGGAGTTGAAACGTTGCTTGAAATAGCCTTGTCCGTGTTTGGTAAACAGATCCTAAAAGCCAGATACTTCTCCATCTTCCTCTTTCCCATATCCTTCCCCTCCCCAGTATCTTCAGCCTTACAACATACCCCAATTGTCCCCAATTGGGAATGCCATAGTCGATCTATACGCAGACGGTTGGGAGTAGTTGGGACTTGGGACTCTTGGACGGTATTCACATAAAAAAGAAGATTAGGCATCTACCTATATTTAAACAAAATTTGTTTTATTTCTGCTATATGGGAAAGTTCCAATAAAAAAATATCTTCATAAAATATGTGACAAGTAAATATACAAGGAAAATAGAATATCAGAGCATCTATTCATTACTTAAATTTTGTATTAAAAAAGTAGTCGACGAGGATGAGATTCGAACTCACGCGGGCAGAGCCCATTGGATCAGCAGTCCAACGCCTTAACCACTCGGCCACCTCGTCTTGCATGACACTTTAGAAAATCTGACAAGTGTTGAATAGTTTTCCGTAGATTCCTACTTTCCATATATGTACAGTTTTGTTTGAAAAATACCCGAAATTGTTTACAACCGAATCGAACATTACCAAAATAAACGTTTGTGTATTCAGGTGTCAACATTTTCAAGAAATGATTCTTAATTTATATTTTGTACATTAGCTACACACGGGAGCCCCGAGGAATACACATACCTGAGAGCCTATGTCATCTTTGGGGATGCTGTGTGGAGGATATTTTTGATATATTCCACACTTTCGTATTAATTTACGATCTTACGCGTTACTTATATTTAATACCTATATCTAAGGTTTAGGTAAAAATGTCTGTATTGTGAAATTTTGTGTTCTATTGCGCACATTCACGGGAAACTGGGATTTTTATGTATAATATTGTTTCTACATTTTTGGCAAAAAAAATTGGATTGTCGTGTTGATCTTGACAAATCGATCGTCCAGTTGATTAGTCAGACATCTCCAAATACTAAGTTTTGAGATATTGAGGAAAGCAATATTCGAGATATTATTTGCATCTGTTTGTGTTTCACATATTAAATACGTTATAAAATTGCACCGAGAGGCATAACGGACCGGTACATCAGAAAAAGTGACATTTTGAAAAATCCTGCTAGTAACCCAGAAAACATCAACATATTGTTTAATTCGCAACAAGTTTTACTGAATTATAAATTAATGGTTTTATGGTAGATAACAAATATTATAATCAATAATTATCAGCCTGAAACACTCATCTACATTGAAAAAATCTTCCGAGAAAAGATACTGGCCGCCAACGGGAATTGAACCCGTGTCCCTCTGATTGCCGGTCAGGAGCTCTGACCACTGAGCTATGGCGGCTTATCTAATACCCGCCAAATAATTCAATATAACTAGTGTTTCATTCGATAATTACTTATTATTACATTTTTCCAACTGAAAACAACCAACTTTATTTTATCAGTATCTTTTCTCGGAAGATTTTTTCAATGTAGATGAGTGTTTCAGGCTGATAATTATTGATTATAATATTTGTTATCTACCCTTTGTGCTATGCATAAAAATCTTGTTTAAACGTTAGTTTATCAATTAAAAATAATAATGGTTTCATGGTGTTAATTACAAAAAGTGCACCCTCTTTGTATGCTAGATAGATGGTACACTTTTACATATAAACTGTAGGTTCCGCAACTTTTCATCGCGCGACAAAATAACCCCGACAAAATATCCTATGACAAAATATCCTACGGACAAAACAACCCCCAACTAAACATCTACTAAAACCTAACCTAACAAAAAATGGGACAAAAATAATATAGACATCCTGTAAAGAGAATAAATCCGATTTAGGTCCAAATTTTTACCACTTTTATTTTTCAGCGATTGATATCGGTCCAAAATTGGACCACTTTCAATGATCCTACAAATATGAAAAAAAATGGTGAAATCTAGGTGGATTCCTTAGCTTTAAAACGCAGCAAGCAGGTTCATATGTTTCCGTAATAATATTTTGAGGAATGATATTAATTGAATGGAATGGCCAAATCAAAAACTGAACACCAATCGCTAGAGTTATTTTAATGTTCAAAAATAAGGTCAAGTTAGGTTAGGTTAGATTAGGTTAGGTTAGATTAGTTTTTATTAGATATCTTGTTGAAGGCTGTTTTGTTCGTAGGATATTTTGTCGCGGGTTGAAAACGTGCAGTACCATAATGAATACTCAACTGAAATATGGTTTTTCGGAGTTGTCTGACTAATAAACTGGACGATCGCTATGGGAGTATTGGTACTAAGGTACCAACCTGAATTTTACAAAAACGTTTGGAAGAAAATGATCTCTCTATAATCATGCAATATAACAAAAGAACTAAGAACAAGATATTATTAGAAGAGTTATCACTGTTAGAAAATTTTCTCCTTAAAAAAGCACGGATTTAACTCCAACAAAACAAGAAATACCTCAACTAAATGAAGAAATAAAAGCACAACAGCAATATTTCTCCAACCAACCGATTTAACGAGTAATTTATCGTCAGCCATGTTTGTTGTCTGTGCTCCTAGAATGGTCGATCGTCCAAATAAAGGGGAAGAAGAAAAAATATATTTAGGAGATGTTATTTATTGAGATAATCACGCTGAGTTTGTTGGGCCGACCACGAAAACTAAATTACAAGCTTCATTTTTGTTTTATTATACTGCCTCCACATAAATATTATATTTCTCGTTGGTCGGGTAGGTACCTAACCATATACTATATTATATTTTGTGGATATATAAATAATAGATAGGTAGATGGTTAATAGCTGTTAGTTACTTGCCTGCTCTTGCCTCCTGCTTTCACATATTAATATTTTTGTTGGTTGGATTGGGGTTAAACTATATTTTTTTTAATTAAATAAAACACACAACGAAGTTGCAATCCCATGTGTTATCAAAACTCATTAAGGGATCGCCAATTGGTACTTTTGAAAAGTTAAACCCAACCTAACCCAATGATCTATCTGTAAATTTGTTTGTTACATTCCGGTTCCGGTTTCACGATGGTGGCCGTTTTAATGGCCCAGTAAAAAAATGTTTTTCAAGTCTGAAATCGTCGTGTTTATTTTTTTATTCATTCCTTTTTTAAAGACAAATATTCCCGCGGGTTACGAATAACCTGGCAATATTTGAAAATATCCTACTACCACCGCAATAAGCGAAAAATGTTGCTTGTGTCGAGATGGAGGACTTATCTAGCCGAGGAATCGAATAAGGGACACCTGGGTGGGATCCAAACGCGATGCCAACTCAGCCACTGACCGGTCTATGACATTATCTCACACAGGAGGCCCTGAAGAAAAAAAAATCCCTTAGGGCATAGGCCATCTTTGGGGATGCTGTGTCTTTTTAGGGAAAGGAAGGAGAGGAAGTACTGGGAAGGAAAAAGGTATGAGGGGTGGGTAGGAATCTGAAATCAAAAGTGACAAACGTATGAATTCATTCCTTCCACTGCAGTGCAACCATGGAACTATTATGAGATGGAAGCGGCTTAAGCTTGTCGGAACGTGTTAAACTGCCAAAACCCGTGTAGCTCGCTCCATTTTTGGCCGGCGGGAAGAGGGGATAGAGACGGGGTTTACCGCTCAGCGAGCGGGGGGAGGGTAAGCGCTCTACAGAGCAGGGCCGAACTGCTAACGGGCTTAACGTTATTTAATTAATTTTTTAATTTAAAAAAAAAAACTTTTGTTGATTTTTTTTTTCTTCATATTTTAGGCACAAAATATAATAACCCATTACGCATTATTTTCTGAACGAATTACTTTATCAAAATTAATAGTTTACTTAGTTTTAACCACGTTTATTGTTTATAAAAAACCGACATATTTCGTGAGCAATGCCTACTTCCTCAGGGTTTAATTAATTAAAAAAAAAAAATGAAGACAATATTTTAGCGAAACTCAACCAAAAATCTGAAAACAAAAAAAAATAGAAAAAGATATGGGCATATATGGAAGGTTTTACTCATAAATTTAACTAAACGACATCTATTGACTTGCATAAAAGTCAATAGATGTCGTATATTAAAAATAAAAATATATCCAAACACTTTCTAGATAGCATTAAGTTCGGGTTTGAATCTTGCAATCATACATGTATGGGGGTGTGGCTCTGGAGATAAGGGCCGAAATGTGAACGGAAATATTATTTTCATTGTTTGTTTTTGGGGTGTTATGCCGTGTTGCGCTATCTCCGTCTTTAACCGACGTTTCGGACATTGGAGGGGACCCACCACTTTCCCACGGCTGTGTGAGGAAACTGATTGTTTAACCTCCTTAGCCGCACACGTCAGGACTCTAATTTTTGTAAAAAAGGAAGCTACATTTATTTTTAAAACGAATCTAGACCCTCCAATGTCCCTGCATGCATGATTGTTAGTAAAAAAAGAAAAGTGTATGCATACTTACATTTGCAGTAATTAACAAGATAAAGACACATCATAGATGTGTTCGCCTATTGGTTCAGCATCATCCAGATTCAGTTCTAGTTAGAGTGAAATAATAAAGAAAAAGAAAAATATTTACAGGTGTAAGTATGATTAAAACCGACGTTTCGGACAGCGTTGCAGTGTCCATCATTAGGGCAGATCCGAGATCCAACGATGTGCATAACACCCCAAAAATAAACAATGAAAATGCTTTAACCCTTCGAATAATAAGAAAATAATATCTGTAACCTTTTGCCTGTCAAGGTTCGCGCTCAAAATTCCTGGTTCTTGCCATGCATCTTAAATTTTCCTATTTATGGGTTATTTTTTAACCATTTTGCAAAAACAAAAATTGTTCTAAAATCTAAATAAAATAATCTTTCCGATGTGTTTATTAGAAATCAACTTTTTTTTTTCTAAATATTAAAATTTTGATATTGGAAATGTAAATTAGCTAAAAAATGCATACCTGCGAATATTGGAATTAAAGTACTTAAAATAGAATTAACTTAAAATTTTAAATACAGATTCCTTTTTTTAACAAAATTTGTAATAAAACTGTCACCTCACTTTTTATCACTTTCATACAATTTTATTTTATAATTAAATGTTTGTTACGTCAAAAATTGGCTCGAAATAAAACCGTCACTTATGATCAGGTTTGTAAAATATCTCAACAATATAGCTCATATAATCCTAATACAATGAGAAGCATTATTTCTTTGGCTCTCTAACATAAAAGAAATCACAAATATTCGCATGACAGGAAGAGAGATATATAACTTTTAATAATGCACGGTCGCTCTGGGACAATCTGGGTCTCTTGTTATTATAACGGCATATGATGTTTTGGGACAACTTGGGTCTCCTGTGATTAGAAGGGTTAAGCCGTAAAAATCTAAAAACGTATTATTTTATTTATTAATTTATTTATTTTAAAATTTTTTAAATTTTTTCTCACATTTTGGACATAAAATATAATAGCCCAATTGAAAAATAATAAATGAGGAAAGGGGAGTAACAAGAAACTTATGTATTGTTTATTTTTTATTAATCCCTTTACATGTTATTTTACCTTAATCTTCTTCGACATTACTCATTTTTTTGCGAAATCAAGATTATGATTGATTCGTGTTGCGCTCGTCGAAATACATCGGCCTCACTTTTCACTTGACAAGTGCAAATGGGTAAAAAACTAGTGTTATAAACTTGCTGTAACTCAAAGCACCATTCATCATTGCGTAACTTCGAAAAGTGATAGGAGCAAACGGGGGTTGATTTGATTGGAAACCAGTCATCTCTCCGATTTAGGGCATCAACCCACTTTCTTTTTCTCTCAGGGTCTTTTGGAAACCTTTATTAATAATAAATTGTATTATTTAATTTTATGTATGCATATTGTAGGTACATACTGTGCGCTTGAGGTGATTTTTCAAGAAAACGGGCTTTTTAAATCAATAGCATATGATGTATATGGTGTGTATACATAGTGTGTGATAAAATATATATATATATATCACAATAATCCCAACTGCTTCCATCTGCACAAATCAATCGAATAAAATTTATCTGTGCGCACCGGGATTTGAACCCGCGTCCTCCGGATTGCTAGTCAAGAGCTTTACCCCTTGACCACGGCGGCATGTCAATGTGACTTTTACATAACAATACAGTGATTATATACCTACGTACTTTGAATTAACATTGTAAACATATGCAAAAGGAGTGTTAAATTAGTACGAAAAGAAATAAAAACAACAGTGCAAAAAAGACGAAGCAAAAATGTTTAAAAATGAATAAGCTAAATGATAAAAAAACAAGTATTTATGACATGTGTAAATCACAACTTTATATTTGTGCGTTATGATTAATAAAAAAATAAAAGTATTTGGTAATTTTTAATTATTATGATTTAAGTTGACTGATTCGGCCCATGCTAGTCGGAATTCACGCGGTAACATCGGGCCCATGGCGATGGCGGTTGAAAGGACTCGTCGAAAATTATAAAATGTTTATTTAAGCTATGTTTAAACACTTACATGTGAAAGGTAAGACCATCTTTCTTCTTAAAGGTCTTCATAGAACTACTTTTACACAATTTTACGGCGCATTGGACCATTTTTCTATGTTTTATGAACGTTTTACTGGGAGCTCTATACGCGACCGAGGTGTAAAAGCCAATGTCAGCCACCTAAAAACCGTTCGGTAAAATTTTTGAACAAGCACGCTTTGTGCCAGTGTGCACACTTTACATGCCGTCTCTCTAATATCCATACTCTTAGAGTGCAACGATGGAACGAGAGATTCCGGCTGGAGATGTCAATAGGTCTCTCTCAACAAGTTTCTCTCGATTCTGTCCGCCACGCAGTACGTGGGCAAAAGCGTTCGCCGCCAAGACCCAGACAAACCTCACTACTAAACGTAGCGAACTACTTGAAAAGTTCATAACTAAAACTATTGAGTTTTATTAAAACATCACAATCAACTATAAAAATTACATGCCAATCTATTTGTTATAATTTTTATTTTTTATTAAAAAAGGGGGGTAGAAACTTGTGCAAAGTCGGGTAGTAAACCTAATCACAAAACTTATAGACCAAATGAAGAGGGACCATCCTTTCGGTAACTTATCCATAGGACATAGGACAACGTATGTTAATTAAAATAATAAATTAGCATAAAAATACTCGCAATAGGTAGAAAACAAGTTTATCAACATAATTTATCCGATATATATGTATAGCCACCATTCATAGATTCTAGTACAACATAGTTAACTCGGACTTTATACCTAAATAAATAAATGGTAAACCGAAAATATACGTTATCCCACGGATAAGCTATCAAGGGGATGGTGAAATACCTACCCCCAAAAGTAAATAGATTTGCTCCATATTTAGGATTGTTGATTTCGCATAGTGTACTTTAAAAGCCTAGCCAAAAATATTATATTTATGTAGGTATTGGCTGAGCGTAGTGACGTCCTGTTTTAACTCAATCATTTTTTTTATTTCTTCTACTAGCTGTTCACAGAACTACTAGTGTTATATATCTTACATGAAGTACCTACCTACCTATATCACATTTGCCATTATATTTTTCCAGCACAAGATTCGTTAATATTTGTTTATACTTTTGTCGTTATAGCGCCGTTGGCGACGCCATAACGGAAGCAGGCGTCGTTCTACAAGCGCCGCTAAAGTGGATTTTCTTGTAACTATCCCATTACAAGGCGTAATATCGCTATATACAGCCTGGAGCCTGGCGCGAGCGTCTTGCTTTCAGGCTCTACTTTAATCATATTGAACGGATTTTGTCACTTACGCCAAAAGGCGTGACTCTTATAAAGTAGGCACCATCAAATGTGGTTACTTTGTCTAATTTACAATGTGGTAAATGGCACATCCTATAAAAAAGGTCGTTAGTCTAAAAAGTTCATTTTCAGGAGAGCGAAAACAAATAATGATTGTTGAAACAAGCGGTCCCGTCGAAAAGAGACACTCGCACATCTCGCAGAGATATCGCATATTATATGATCTAATGTTTAAATACGGTTCTCGTGGTGCGTAAAAAATCACAATCACTTACCTATTCAGAGATATAAATAAAATTTTATAAAACATAAAATTTTCACTTATAAAATATATTTTATTTAATTGTTTGTTTTAAACTGAAATTTAATATTTAAAAAACTGGCAATTTCTTGTCAAAATTAAATTAGGCATAGCAAACTTACTTATTTAAAATGAATATATAAATTTACCTTTCCTTTCTCCAAATTTTAAAATGATTGCCTAGAACACAAAGTGAAAGTCAGAAATTGTTGGAAAAAAATCTCACTAATTATGTGGAACTGTAATCATGAATTAAAATATGCTATTTTGGTTGAAAGCAGTTACTTTGAGGTTTGACACATTTGATGAAATCAAAATTTTTTTTGATATATTTGATGAAATCAAACAAATTTTTGACATATTTGATATCCAAATATTATTTATTATTATTATTAAATCAATCAAACCATTTTCGGGGTACATAATTAAACTGTTTAATTTTGTAACCTAATGATGCTTGTGTTAAGCGAAACCGGTCAGCATTAATAAATTAAATAATATTTCTTTGTTATAAACAAATTAATTGTTTTTGTCATGAAAATGTGCTATTTAAATTATATAGAACCCGCGCAGAAGAATAGTATTATACTAACATTCAATATTATTATTGAGGTATATTATTATAGCCTTCTTGTAACTATATTTCGTGCAATTGATTGATCATCATTAAAATAACTACCTACTACTAACTACTACTTAGGTATATACCTGCTTTAAAATTACTACCTTCCTACCCTGATCAGTTTTATGAAAATAAAATGGGCTAGGCAAAGACACCCATGGGAAAGCAGAGTAACCCCATTCTACGGTATTATATTTAATCATCAGTTAATAGTTTGGCTGATGTGTTGACCCTTAAGGCTTTATTCAACTTAATATTGGATTTGTGGTCCTTGCGCGGTCCTTGGAAGGAGTATTGTTGCTATAATTGAGTGCCTATTGCACGCCACTTACGATCCTAAAAAAACTAATATAAAAGAAAATATATAAACATATATATATATACATATTACATTCTACCGTGATGAAACCGTGCGAAATAATTCAAAATCATATGTTTTGGTTTGAAAATTTGATCGCGTAGAAATATTATAATAGCTTTAATTTATACTGCGTGTAGAACATATCTTGCTTGGCCTTGTAAATAATCGAGTGTTTTTTAATAAGTCTTTTAGTATGTCGACCACCACAACACGGGCATGTGCCTAGCACGGTGGTAGAAAAATCCCTAATTTATGTAATAAAAAATTCAATAAATAAAGAAAACTTAAAACAAAAATGTCTGGAAAAAATAAAATATCAGGCCTATAAAAAATACTTTTAAGTGCAAAATATCCTGTTAGTGAACCCCTTTTCGGAAAATTTTATTATGTAATGTGACACATTAAGTACCTTAGAAAATGGTCGGAACGCATTTTAATGTTTCTATCAGAATTTCATAAAATAAAACAAAACATTGCAATTTCGCGCTGTTTTTTTCGGCTAGAATCAAAATGGGTGGCGTTCAACAAATTTCAAATTGAGAATTAAACCTCAAACGGTCCGGTTTAAAGATGAAATATAAAAAATGTGTGCATTTTGTATCAGTTAAGGCCTAATTACGTTGGCAAACAGACGTTCCTAAACTCTGCGTCGCTTGGTTTCGTGCAATCGATTTTAAATTTCCTTGTTATTGTAATAAACAATGAATAAGAAAGAATTTAACGTTTTTACAGGCCTTTACGAAATCAATCTATAAAAAACAGTTCTCAAATATCTTCTCCAACCATTCCAAAAGCTTCTTGTCAAGTATTTTTAAATCACTCCTAAAAAGAGGCGGGGATTTTTATTTAGAATTTTTAGAGGGACTAGTGAATCACTTTAATAAGTAATAAGTTGTGAAATAATACACATTTACTTGCGCACGCTTGGAATTGAATCCGCGACCTCCTGATTGCTAGTCGAGAAAATCTAAGCCACGAACATTATTTTATTCTCTGTATGTAAAAGCCTACGTTGATGATTAGTAAATAAAAATTAATACATTAATTACCATATTATATTTTTCAAAAACTGGATTCGCATTACATCATCCGCTACTAACTCCTCCCGGCGTGGCACGGTAGCTTAGTGGTTAAAGTATCCTTCACCCCGAACCAAAGGTCACAGTTCGCTCCCCGCGGAGCTCAAATCACTCGCGCTTTATCTCTACAGATTTTAATTGCTCAGTTATTCGCTAACAGATATTGATGAATTAAAAATGTATAAAACCGGCCATTTTCTCACGCATTGCTGACGCCATTCTTTCTAAAGTTAATTAAAATAATTCGGCTTTGAAATTTGAGGTTTTACGACTTTTAGATTGGATATGATGGTCGGTGTATTAGATTTTATGACAAAGTTAAGAGGAAGTCCTCGAAAGCGTTAAGCAGATTATTTTTTCAATATTCTGTATTTTATAAAAAAACGATTTATTTATAAACACGTTCTGCTGTGTAATTAGATATTATTAAGCGTGACAGTCGTTTCGCCTTCCGAAGACTTTACATTTCGATAATATCTTCCAAATCAATCATTTTTCAAAGACGAGAAATCTTTTCTCTATTGAGTTGGGCAGTTTGTTAATTAGAAATTATTTTATTGTAATTAGTTTTGAGAACCATATATTTTTAAAACGAAACGATGTGATCGTAAATAATAATAATTACGCAGCAGAGCTTGATTAAACTGGTTTATTTAAAAATAAAAATATTATTGAATATTTAAATGAAATATAAAATTAATATTGAGCTTTAAAAATATAACTTGATAACAAGTATAAACTAGTGCTAGAGAGGAGGTCATCAACGTTCGTCCGTTTCCTTCTCCGGTGCCTAATTTCAAAACGAAAAACACAAGATGATGTCACGTACGATTTCCCTCTAGGACTAGTTTTAACCACTGGAGCGATCACGTAGGGAGAAATAAATTTGCCTCGATTGCTTGAGATTTCCCAGAAGGTCATTTTATAAAAAATTTTCGCCAACATTAAAAAAATTATGTTCGAATTTTAACATCTCCATGTTCAAAAACTTATAATACATAAAAACTTATTATAGTGCTATATAGCCAATGAATTAACCTGTATTTTACCGTTTATCTCATATTTGCGACCGGTCAATGGTTGAGTGGGCATAGCGCTTGGGTCCCACCCGGGCGTCGCGTGTTCGATTCCTCGGCTGGCTAAGTCCTCCATCACAACACAAGCAACATTTTCGGCTTTCTGTGGTGGTAGTAGGAGATTTTCAAACATTGTTGGGTTATTCGTAACCCGGGAATGTTTGTCTTTCTTTTAAAAAAAAAAAAATAAAATAAAAAAATTTGCAGGATTTAAAAAAATATATAAAAAAATCGTAAAGTTTATAATTGTGCGAATTTTGAGTGTTTTTACTTGAAACTGCCGTGAGGGATACTTATTCGGGTTAACATAGAATATTTTCGTTTTCTGTATGTTGTCTGTGGTATACCCTCCAAAAAGGTTGAAATTGCCTGGTTTGAACGCCATCAACAGACATTCAGTACGCAAACTAGACAACGCATTTAAAAAAAAAAACAAAACGTGCAGGGATAATATTTTCTTCTTATTCAGTTGGTAAAAAAATCTTTAAAATCGGTCCAGTTTTGGATAAGAAAACAAGGGAATACAAAACCTCGATTTTGACGATTTTTTTAATGCATTATCAGCCTAAGGTGTAGTCGTCCCTTTCGCTCAGTATTCAGGGGGAAAAGTGACAGCAACAATTTGGTAAAATACTTATTATTCAAATTTATCGGTGACCGGGATTCCTCTTAAGATAAAGAGATTTTTTTTATAAATGACTTCCTCTTAGCCAGGAATTCGGCTTGTGAGAAATATTTATTTGAATGGTTTTATCTGTCGGAGCCGAGGAGTAATATCAAAGATCGTCTGATATTAAATTATCAGCTGTTTATAATCAGGCACCACATAACTACGTCTTCACTTAATTATTCATTTACTAAAGTAAAATTAGCAGTTACCTACTGACATGATTTGAAGTTTTCACGGACAACATAATTATTTTTGGGGTTATTTTTTATCTTAATAATTTCCCTCAGCGCCTACGTCGTCTGTGGTGCTGTGTGGAGGGTCTTTTGAGGAGTGGAAGAAATGAACGTATTGAAGAGACCTTTGTGGTAGGAAGGAGGAAACACAGAGGCCGGCAAAAGCCCTTGGTTCGTCCGAAACAGCATTATTAATTCAGGCACAAAAATCCATCCACTTAAAGAGCACACAGTGGACCTTGCCAAAACATTCCAAACTTGCTTCAAATCCAAACCCAGCATCTCATGTCTCGGGCAATCAAGTCCCGATGACGACCCCCTCTACCAACTACCCGTATCCATCCTTCACCCACCTTGATGGTCGGGCTATAATAAAAAATACGTTTGAGTACTTTATAAAAATAATAAGATTTATTATGGTATACACATTGTCGTATATTTATATGGGAACACCTTACAAAACTAGTCTGACCCCCATAGAAATTGTTCAAAAACTAATAATAAAAATTATACTAAAAAAACCTCCAGACTAATCGCATATTCGAAGAATTCAAAGTTCCAACATTTAAAAACTTATTTATAAAAAATTCAATCGTGCAAATTATAAAAGAAAAAGATAAATACTCATTCATAACTGAAAATCGTACTAGACTTAAACATGTATTTGTGTGCCCCAAATTAAACACTTCTTTTGCCCAATACCATTATACTCACCAAGGAAAATTCTTTTTCAACAACCTACCAATAGAAATTAGAAGCATTAGGAATAAAGTTCAATTGTTGAACTCTATCAAAAAATATTTTAGAGAATGTCACACTAAAAATCATACTTGTTTTTCTTCTTACTGAATACATCTATGTTTGTATCTTTTAGTTAACGGTCTGATTGCCATGTGTCTGTATTAACTGCACCTATATATTGAAATACATGACTATAGTAAATAGTAATTGTACATATATGAAATGTATTAACTGCATTGTATTAATTGTACACGTGACTGTATTTGTACACATATGAAATGTAAACTCTTCTTCCATCCTCAAGCTAATGCTTTTAATGGAAGACCAGTAATATTATAATATGTAGCAATTTTAAGATAAACAAATAAATAAAAATAAAACAAAAAAAATGAAAATACATGGTAGTGGTCGTCCGTGAGTTTTCAATGAGCTAGAGGGCTAAGATTGAAAAATACGACCTTATTGATGTTTTTAAAACGATTTTATTTTTTCGAAATTCCAACTTTTTGTATGAAGACATCCTGAAATGTGGATGCAGCGCATCCCCAAACTGAAAGAATCCTGAAAATCTTTATGCAAAGTATAGAAATTTTGAAAAAAACTAAATTTCATTTTCAGCTACAACAACATCGATAACGTCGTATTTTTCAATCTTAGCAGTCAAGCTCACTGACAACTCACGGACCGCCACTGATAAATATGTCTGTATCTATACACAATGTATACCACTCACAGATATGAAACAAAGAGAAAAAAAAAACAAAAAATTATATAAAAAATGTCAATAACGTAATTCATCTTGCCCAAGGCATCCTGAACATCGGGTAAAAAAAACTCCATCAGGTGACATCACTTCAGTTTGCAAGATAAAGAGGTTAGTTTCCTTCTGTAACTTGCTAAAATACCAATATGTAAAATAATATATTATTATTGTAACTGGCTAATGAATAATAATATGACACCATTGCCTGTCGCGGTTACTTTATCCCGATGACTAGCTGTCACTGGATCACAGGGGATCTGAGGAACAGGCTATTTTTGGAACCAGTTCCTATCGGATTTATAAAATGGTTTAAACTGCTTGTTGGCGTTTAATACTTCAAAACAAACAATTTACTGGTGCGTAATTCGGTTGTAAATCAACTCTCGCAAATTTAACGCGGCATGATTGCAAATTATAATCAATAAACTACCTCCTACATTATTTTGAAGGTAGGTACTGGGTATTCGGTGGGTAGGTACCCATCCGTCTTGAAGTAGGTACTACCGACAAGGAGATATATTTATGAGGGGGTTATGAAATACATCTGCAGTACAATGCCGGTAGCGATGTTAATTGCCTTTGCGTATAATAACACATAAAGTAGTACCACTGTCGAGTACACAGGGCTGTATTCGCTGAACTTTTCAAGCAAACCTTTCATACAAAGCAAAAAAAAAATCTCACGCTATATAAGTGAAACCTTCCAAAAATTAAAGAAGGCAAGACTGGGGAGACTATGAAGCACAGCACAAAGAGGAGACCAATAGGCTACGAAGTACCGCATAAAGTGGAGGCCGATTACTATTTCATTCTCGCAGGCTAAATCCTATAGATGTATGTGTTTTTCTCTTTTTTAGTGTGGCTATTCTTCGTTTTATTGAGTTTCAAATCACAACGGTGCTAAAGGGCATTCGAAACTATACTTAGATCAAGAAATACTGATAAGAAAACTTAAAGAAATTGGATTCTCAGCTATAACTATTGAATTAATAGAAGAGTATTTGAAAGACAGAAAACAGGTAACAAAAATAAATAATCAATTTTCAAAACCAATGGAAAATAAATTAGGAGTACCGCAGGGATCGGTCCTTGGACCTCTTTTGTTCATACTCTATGTCTATTTTAATGACATGGTGAAAATATTTTCAAAATGCAAAGAACGACTATTTGCCGATGATAAACTAATATACTTAATTGGAGATGACTATGAAGAACTAATAAATATTTTAAACAATGAACTAAATAATGTATCAAGGTGGCTAAAAATAAACAAGCTTTTTTTACATTAACTCCACACAGGAGGCCCTGAAGAAAATAATTTCCCTCAGGGCCTATGTCATCTTGGATGCTCTGTGGAACGTCTTTTTGAGGAGAGAAAGGAATGAACATTGGTATTGAAGAGACCCGTGTTGTAGGAAGGAGGAAACACAGAAGCCGGTAAATCATTCCACAGCCGAGCTGTTGAACACAAGAACGAGTCAAAGAAGCGACCCGTTCTCATATGACAAACGTCAACCGTGTACAAATGTTGGGCACGCGTTTGACGTGTTTCCCGACTATGCACCGGTGCCGAAGGGATCAATGACGCTAGTTCCTCGGAGCATCTCCCATTTTAATACCGGTAGAACAAGGATAGCATTCCCTCCCGATGCCTGTGCTCTAAAGATTGCAATCCGTCTGTTAAAATGGGAGAATCTATAAAAGGAACGGCCGTTTTTGCACAGAGTCGAGGGTATTTTCCGGTTTTTTGGAGCTCCAGACCAGAGTTAGCTGCCAAATTCAACCATGGGGCGCATTTTTGATTTGTACAGGGTTAGCATTTGTGTACTATTAAAGTATCTGCGGGCCCTGTACAGCACAGCTTAGTTTTTGGGAGGCTAACTTTACTCTGGCTTCGATGGAGCCCCCATATCAGAGCTGGTCACTTGGGGTTACACCAAGCATATCAACGGAGGGCCTGTTCGGAAGATTGCTTCCGTTGAAGGAGACTAGATTTTCATTTCGATCCATTTTAGACGTAATCAGACAAGATTGGGGTCAGCATAAATTAAATATAACAACAAAAAAAAAAAACAAAATGTATGTTGATTGGATATAACAAGACAACCAGTGAAACCGAACAGTATAAATGTATATGTTTAGATTACCGTCGAATGTTTAAAATAGGAGTACCTACCCGATTTCGCCCCTGCACTCCGCAGAAGGTATGAGAAATAAAGCTCATTAAATAATACTGCATTGGCCTCTTTCGGACGGCCAGTTCCCAGTTCCCATACTTCAGGATATCTCGAGGTGCCTACACATCAATGCAGGGGTACTCATCAGAGGTCGGCGAGCAATGGACGATTACATATTTTTCGAGTGGGGTTCTCGTAGGAGTTGTAGATAGATACAAATATATGGTTCGAAATCAGATTTCGCCCGGCTTGACAAATAATTTGGCGGTTAGGCCTGTGCTCCAGAGTTGACCAAAGATTTGGACCATGGTATTCCCAATTGGGATGTGATATGAGGCTGAAGGGAATGCGGTAGGTAAGGAGATGTGGTAGGGGAGGGTTGGTAAGTATGCCACAAACGCGTTAGGCCTTCTTTTGGGCACTCCCAGATTGCCCATATAAGTATATATGTGTAAACGTTGGTAACTCGAAAATGATTTCATGGGAACCTTCTGCTTTTCTCACTATTATTTGGTGTTTTTATTTTAAATATAATTAGTATACTCACGGTCTTCCTTACTAGGTGTTCCTGTTCCTGTGCAAATGGTTGTGTTGGTGTTACTTCATAATTTTCATGATTACTTCAACTTCATGTTTGCAGATTTCATCTTCATGATTGCTGATTGTGTTTATTGATTTCCTCATCTTCATATTTGTTGGCAATATTTGTTGATTATCTATGTAGACATCGTATTCATGATTGCTGACTATGTTTGTTGATTTCCCCATCTTCATCGTTGTTGATGTTTTTTATTTCCTTATCTTCATAATTGTTGGCAATATTTGTTGATTATCTATGTAGACATCGTATTCATGATTGCTGACTATGTTTGTTGATTTCCCCATCTTCATCGTTGTTGATGTTTTTTATTTCCTCATCTTCATAATTGTTGGCTTTGTTTGTTGATTTCCGTATCTTCATGTTTGTAGACCTCATCTTCATATTTGCGTTTTTTTTTTATTTCCTCCCCTTCACGTTTGTTAATTTCCTCGTCTTCATATGTGTAGACCTCATCTTCATTTATTATTCTTCTTCTTGCATTTATTTATTACATTACCTACTTTGTATAACTACCATAATTGCATTGCTGCTCTACGAACAATGCAATTCCTTCCTTGTCTTTATCTAAGGATCACCCTTACGACTCTTCTAGAGCAATTTATTATCATGACCATTGTCTTGTTTGAAAGCTGTTTTATACATAATTTTGCTAGGAGATGAGTTGCACAGTTGGTAAAAATTAAATTATTTCCGTCTTAAGCAAAATAAGCAAGACGTTTCAAGGTTTGTTGCTCATGTTCCGTATTCGTCTGCGCCTTCTTCAGACGCCATATTGGTCCGTAAATCAACACCAGCCACCACTGACCAGTGACCAGTGACCAGCTTATTACAGCCTCGGCCGATGGACTACAACCAACAAGATACATGTAAGTACAGTACTTGCTGGAAACTACGAACAACAGCCAGTCTTGAGAAACATCTTCACATCATGTATATCCCATACTAAACCTAGGTACTTAGGTAGCCGAGAATATACGGCACCAATATTCTCGTAATTTAAATATAATCTATACATATCGTATAGTTATGGAAATATGAATATAAACAGAAATTATTAGTGCACCCCCAGAAAAAAATTCCGCGCCAAAATTGTTGTTGCTGCAGGATCAATATAGCGACAAATATTTTGAAGAACAGTTTTAAACTTTCTCCCCTTATTTTATTTTTGACCGTTATCGTAAAATGACATCAATGCCAAAATATATGTTTTAATTAGGTACTACACGTAATTTAATATAATAATTACAATTCGGGAGGCGGGTATGGGTACCACCGCCCCAGGAACCATTTATTGGATAACCAACACCTCTGCGATAGGTCACCCCAAGTGGTTCGCTACGTTTGATGACTTAGCAGGGGTGCCCGCGTCCATGGGGTTAGATTTGTCCGGATTTTGGCAGCGGATGCGTCTGCCCACCAACTGCGTGGCAGGCCGGATCGGGAGAAACTTTTTGAGGGAGATCTTTTGACCTCTCGAGCAGGACTCTCTCGGGATATTGCCTTGCATCGCAGTGGGAGGGATAGATACATACGTCCGTCACTCCCGGACACACTGATTCCCAGATTCCTACCCATCCCTCGTGCCTTTTTCCTTCCTAGAACTTCCCCCCCTTAATTTCCCTTAAAAGAACCTCCACAAAGCATCCCCAAAGACGACATAGGCCCTGAGGGGAATTATTTTCCTCAGGTCCTCCTGTGTGGGGCTAATGTAAAAAATAATAATAAGGATCTCAGGAGGCGGGTGTATGGGTACCGCCACCCCGGGATCTTAGCAGGGGTGCCCAGATTCTTGGAGTGAGATTTTTCTAGGTCTTGGCAGCAGATTCGTCAGTTCTAATGCTACGTGGCGGGCCGGATCAAATGGTTGAGGGAGGTCTTTTGACCTCCTTTTCCACACAAGAGGCCCTCAGGAAAATAATATCCCTCAGGCCTATGTCTTCTTTGGGGAAACTGTGTGGAGGGTAACTTAAGAAAATGTAAGTTCTGGGAAGGAAAAAGTATGAGGGGGTGTAGGAATTTGGGGGTCAGTATGACCAGGAAAAACGGTAATGGGCACAGAGAAATCTCACTCCATGAATCCGGACACCTCTGCTAAGTCACCAAATGTAGCGAACCAATAGGATTGGCCTGTGTTTGCACTATTCACCTACTGGAATAAAATTTCAAATAAATAAATAATATTATCCGCCCTATGAGTTGGCTGGTTCAAAAATTTAATACTTAATACGAACTAGGTGGGTGTACCTCCGAAAAGTAACGGCCATATTAATTAGGTATTGCAGAGAAAGCAAATCTTCCTCTCGGTGGAGCAGAGCTTCTAAGTTACGTGAAGGCGTAAGTAGGTACCTACCGATTACTTAGTACCTTATACCTGTAAGAGATCTACCCACCTGCGTATGCAGAGGTCTTCGAGGATTTATTGGAATGCACTGCAACATTGGTGCAATTTCTCTTACATGGAATTACAACAAGATGAACTCAGTACCAGAAATTAATAAAAAATAAAAATAAATATTTATTTCCAATTTAATAATTGCAAAAGATTTTTCAGTGTTCTGATTTAATTTTTTTGGAACAAGGTATTCTAGAGTTCTTTGACCGTATTTATTTAAGTATCTGGGAATTACAAGTCAATCGTTTGCAGCTAGTCTTGTATTACGAACATGAACCACTAGTTTATTATGTTCGGATTGAGATGTATGCTGACTCGCAATTTTAAACCGCAATATAGCACGAACAGATAAAAAATTTACAGAGTTGTATAGTAACGATTTTGGTACATCATGTCTTTGTTTGTATTCAGTTTTTTCAATAATAATTTTACCAAAGAATATTGTACGTTTTGCACTGAAAGAAGGTTTGTTTTTGTTGAATGTCCCCATGTGGTTATTCCATATCTTATTAGGGATTTCGCCAATGACAGGTATACTAATCTAAGGGTATTTAGTGGAATAAAAAACTTCAGTCTATAAAGTTTGTTCACTATAGCTCTAAGCCGTGTGCAAACTTTTTGAATATGTATATCCCATTTAAAATTACAATCAATTTTTAAGCCTAGATATATGTACGTAGAAACTAGTTCAATATGAGCATGGTTGTATTACAGAATTATGGATGCAATTAAAATCATGAGAAACAATTTTAGGAGTTATGGTGATGTTAGCATGA
Organism: Limnephilus lunatus; assembly: GCA_917563855.2. Classification (NCBI taxonomy): domain Eukaryota; kingdom Metazoa; phylum Arthropoda; class Insecta; order Trichoptera; family Limnephilidae; genus Limnephilus; species Limnephilus lunatus. The sequence goes on along the minus strand of OU830593.1, from coordinate 1,308,999 downwards.
GGAGATCTGATGTGCATAAGCTTCGTTTTTTTAGCATTGATTATTAAACCTACATCATGTGACCATTTTTGAAGAGTGACAAAGTCTATTTGCAGTCAAGTACTTGCAATTAATAAATCCTAATGTGAAATAATTAATGCAGTGTCGTCAGCATAAACATAATGTTTTACGTAAGAGAAAATCAATTTCATTGCAGTAACATATATAATATACAAGGTAGGGCCTAGTATGGACCTTTGTGGGACGCCTGCGAAAAGGTTCTTTTTTTCGTTATAATGATCATTTTTTTCATTTTGTATAATATTTTTGACATCATGGTAATGTACATTTAGTCCCGTTATAAAATGATCAGCAATTATCGAAGCAATTACACATGCTGAAAAGTTATATTTATTAGATCTAACATATATGTGGTCAATACAAGATTTGGTCATTTGACCAGCAACGATTGCTTCTCTTGTCGTAACATTAATACATTTAGTTACGAAATTGCTGGTTAGTATATTTTCATAAGCCATTATATTTGTATCACTTTGATTCAGTAAGTTGAGATTAATGTCTCCAAAAAATATTATATTATCATTAGAATTTACATAATTATGAAAAAAAGAATAAATTTCATTTTAGAATTCCTTAAACGAAATTTATTCTTTTTTTCGTTTTGAAAATTTGATCGCTTAGAAGTATTATAGATGCTTCAATTAAAAAACACTCGCAAGTGCAAACTTTCCTACTTATAAACCCCTTTTCGGACATGGTTTTATTGTATAATGTGGCTAATTCAGTTTCCTTTAAAATAATTGCAAAAAAAAATAGTATTTACGGCCGAACTTCACAAAATAAAATAAAACATGCATTTTCTCGTTGTTATTTTTGACATCAATCAATACGGCCCGCACTCTACGAATTTGGATCTTGAAGTGACCCATATCCCATGGGCACAAGAACCATGCACTGGACACAACTCATTTCGTGTCAGTCACGCCCCGGCCATAGCGGGAAATAGACGTGTGGCTCCGCGCCGCTTGCTTTCGTGAAATCGATTTTAAATTTCCGTTTAATTACAATAAACAATGCGTAAAAAAGGAATTTATGCTATTTACAGGCCTTTACGAAATCAACCTGTAAAAAAAAGTCTCAAATACCTTTTCCAACCTTTCCGAGAGCTTTTTCTCAAGTATTTTTAAACTCCTCCCATAAAGGGCGTGAAATTTCAATTTTTGCCTGGACTATTGGATCGCCTTAAGAGGCCCAAACGCAAACTACATAAAATTCCCTCGATAGAAAAAAATCCATGTGTGCTCCAAAAATTATTATAAACACGTTTGTTTCAGTTATTTTACAAGTTATATGTATGAAAAAATTCACAGCATTTCTTTAAATGCTGTTTAAGACAATTATCGCGAGATTTTTGCTCTATTTTAAACCAGTCGTGTTTTATTAAAGATTTTCATGATTTTTGCATTGATTTTATCGTTGTAAATGTTAGCGCGCTCTTCTAACATTCGTAATTTCATATCTCTCAGTCTTCTTCTTTTTGGGGCCGGGAACTGAGCCTTAAGAAGAATATCTGTGGCGGGTTGACGGCGTGGATTTGATTTTTATGCAAATCTACAGTTTCATTTCCACATTGAAATTTTGCACATTTGACCTTCAAAACAAGAGGAAGGACGAGATACTGTACGAGATTACCGCCAGCCTCTTTTACCGCTATCTACAGCCTATTTTGTATACTTGACCGTCATAATAGTCAACCTTTGAGTCCCACCATCCAATCACATCATTGCTTTTAAATGTTTTTAGCTTTTTGGTGATAAGGTGTAAATAGTCAGCTACTACCTTAAATAGCTCTTTCTCTAAGTAAATTTCTCAGTATAATTAATATCTAAAATCGGGAATTCCCGCGGATAACATTCATTATATTGAATCTTTCTTTATAATCAACGCGACTCTTTATCGTTAAAAGGTAGAAGAATACTTAATGATCTGGATTTTTAAAGTTTTAAATAAACAATAACTGGTTGGTATCGAATTGTAGACCGAATCGACTCCGATCACTTTATTATTGCAACAATACTGGCACTAATGCATAAAAATAAGAATAACCCTCCATCCAGACTACTCGCGAAGTTGAACGAAGTTAGGCGAATACGATAGTGCGGAGGGGCACTTCGTCTTACTTCGTCCAACTTCGGCGCGCCTTGGGCGACTTCCATTTTTTGTCGGTTTTTGCGCCCGAGTCAAAGGACTCGAAGTTGCACGAAGTGCCTACACGAAGTGACTGTCTACACTACTCGGTTAACTTCAGTTCGCTTCAATACGTTGTCGTGAATGCACGTGCGCGCTATTAATTATTTTTTATTATGAATGGTACGCAGTGGTCGCAGGAGCAAATTATGTTGCTCCTGGAAACATTGCAAGCGGATCCAATTATTTGGAACCCACATGAGAGAGGTCATAAGGACAAAAAGAAAGTTAACGGTGCTTGGGTCCGTCTTGAGTCTACCTACGTCTGTACAAAATACAATAAATTTTAAAATAAAAAATCTTTTGTACCCATTTGTTTATTTATTCCCAGTGGTTCTCTTGTCATAGTTTAGTTGACTAAACTAACCTTGTTGTAAATAATACAATTAGATAGAGCCTAAGAATTCATAACAAATTGTAAAGCGCCCTTGAGGTGATTTTTCATAAAAACGGCGCTCTACAAATTGTCCAAATATTATTATTGTTCTGTTCCGGTGCATTGCAATCATCCACCATCTTCTTTTCCTCCTTTTTTTATATTTCTTCGTTTGATAAATATGCATATAGTTAGTTATAAGTTATAATACGCGAGCGTGCACTTTGCGACGGCAGCTGCTAATTGAGTGTCCATGACGTGCGAGCCGTGACGGCACCACCGCGCGAATGAGTTTCTCGCGAAGTTGAACGAAGAGTGTAGCAACGTACTTCGGACTTCGGTCAACTTTCCCGAGTACTTCGTCGAGGAACTTCGCTAGTAGTGTGGAGCTACAGTAAGTCGCTTCCACAGATTAGGTTAAGAATATTCTAATATCGATAATGCCGGTAGTCTTAGACAAAAGAAAATTATTTAACATATAAGAAAATTTGTTTGCAAATACACAACGAACAACTCAATAACGTGCAAATTCATCAATCCTTTGAAATCTCATTAAAAGTAATGAAAAAAAAGGGCTATGTTTTAAAGAAAATTTCATAACTTTTAATGACTTTTCGAAGGGATGTTGAAATGTCACTTTGTTGAGTTGTCATGGAACCGCTGTGTGGAAAACCTTTTTAGGAAAGGAAGGAGAGGAAGTTCTGGGAAGGAAAAAGGTAAACATGAAATATTGAAAACGTATAAAAAGTAAGTAATGCTCTAAGTAGCAAGGTAAAAAAAAAATATTTAGATAAACTATCCGGAATCACATACATGAATTAATAACTAGCTGGTACCCGGCATGCGTTGCTATGCCATTTAATAAAGAAATTGTTTCTCCCTGCGTGTCCTTTCCCATTCTACCCGTTCCCCTTCCGCCTCCCCTTCCTCTCAAGCGTCCCCTTCCCCTCTCGCGTTCCCACTCCGCCTACTCCGCCTGCTCCACCTTCCCTCTCCCCACTCCACTCTCCCGTCCCGCAAACCCCACTCCCGAGTTCCCCTCCCCCCTCCCAGGTTCCCCTCCCCGTTCCCCCCTCCCTCCACATTCCCGCATTCCATACATTCATTCCCGGTATATTTAGTTTTCAAACAGCTCGCGTGCCAGCTATCGCAATTTTTTATGCAAATTTAATAATGCCAGAGTTTACCATTAATTTTATACAAACCTTGAAAAAAAATTATCCAATTTGGTGTAATCGTTCGGAGTTATGCGCTTCAGATTAATTTTTATTCATATACATAGTATAGACAGATATTAACTACTACTACTACAAATTTATCAACATCGTTTCCATGGCAAGGGCATTTGTTTTGCTTTTCGCTTTTGTCGGGAAATTTATTTGACAATATATATTATAATAAATATAATATTTTAATATTTGCAATTGCATTACGCCAGAGCCTACCATTATACATTGCCTATTTTACAAGCATATAATGTAGCTTTCTATTGGTGAAAGAATTTTAAAAATCGGTTTAGTGGTTTAGGCGTGATTTGGTAACAAACAAACTCGCGCGCTTTTGCATTTATAATATTAATATAGGTAGATAGGTTAACCCGAGTGGTTCGCTACGTTAGCAGGGTTGCCGGATTTTTGTGATGAGCTTTGTTTTGGGGTGAGGTCTTGGCGGCGCGGCGCATGCTTTTGCCCACCTACTGCGTGGCAGGCCGGATCGGTAAAGACTGGTTGTGGGAGATCGTTTTATTCTCCGGAAAGACTCTAGAATCATCGCCTTGCACCGCAGCAGGAAGGATGTCACTTCTGAACATATTAACCGCCAGACCTACCCACCCCTCATAGAATTTCCTGTCCTACCTTTTCCCAAAAAGACCCTCCACACAGCATCCCCAAATATAGCATAGCCCCCCTGTAGAAATTGTTTTTTCTCAAGGCCTCCATAAACACTTGTTATGTCACGTCAGCAGACAGAAAAACAGAAGAGTGGGTATGTATGTGTATAGAGTGCGAATGAACCGAGAAGTGTGTATCTAGACAGAGTTGTATGGCGGTCTATCCTCTATGCCTACCCCTGCGGGACACGGAGTGATGGTTTGTTAGTTAGTAAGTAAAAAAAGTAACTCCTGTGAAATAGCACAGCACAGAACACAGAGGAGTGAGTAACGCAAAGTAAGGAGTGATTAAGGAGTTGGTGGGTTGGGGTATGAAGAGTGAAGAGTGCTCGCATAGTCCGGGCAGAAGCGGGCGGGCGCACCATGGGTCCGCGGTTCAATTCCCGGCGCCGCGGGGCGCTTATGGCCAGATAGACTAATATATATACACATCATCAGGCGTACACTACCATCATGGGGCCGCAGCATTACAAATTTATGATAATTTAAAAAAATTAAAAATAGCTGTATTTCTTACACTAGTTCCACACAGGAGGCCCTGAGGAATATAATTTCCCTCAGGGTCTATGTCATTTTTGGGGATGCTGAATGGGGAGTTTTTTGAGGAAAGGAAAGAGAAAAAGTTCTGGGAAGGAAAAAGGTGTGAGGGTGGGTAGGAATCTGAGGGTCAGTGTCTCCTGGGTACCTAGCATGGTCGATCGATATAGGTTTTATTGAAAATGTCGGTAACTTGTCATCGCTCCCGAGCACGACTGCAGGCTGCTAACGAAAAAATAAAAGTTCATGTCAAATAAATTAGGAACCCTTAGTCGTTTTGAACTGTTGTTTGTTAGTTAGCGGCCTGCAGTCGTCCTCGGAAACGATGACAAGTTACCGACATTTTTCATGCTAGGTACCTACCCAGGAGTGACGGACGTATGAATCCGTACCTCTGATTACGGTGCAAGTCGTTGGATCGGGGAAGAGGTCGAAAGGTCTCCCTCAACCAGTCTCTCTTGATCCGGCCTGCCACGCAGCTGGTGGGCAGATGCATCCACCGCCTAACCCCGTGAACACGGGAACTCCTGCTAATTACCAAACGTAGCAAACCACTTGAGGTAACCTGCAGCAGAGGTGTTGGTTATCCAAAGAATGGTTCCCGGGACAGAGGTACTCATTAAAACCTCCTAAATTGGAATCACCATACACATATTAATCTGGGATTCCACCTGATCCACTATATGATCCATTTCATAGGAACTATGAAATATATCAGGAGGAACAGGCTTTCTATGCGATATAAATACAAAGATGAATCAATTTCAACTTTCGTTCTATTAAATATGCCACAAGTTGAATCGACCTCAACTTTCGTTCTATTAAATAGACCACAAGTTGAATCGACCTCAACTTTCGTTCTATTAAATAGACCACAAGTTGAATCGACCTCAACTTTCGTTCTATTAAATAGACCACAAGTTAAATCGACCTCAACTTTCATTCTATTAAATAGACCACAAGTTGAATCGACCTCAACTTTCGTTCTATGAAATAGACCACAAAATAGATAAAATGGGAATCCAACATTAGCGATGACGTGATAATACTCGTATAATACGATATCTAGTATTGATATCTAAACATAATCACAAATCACTCACAAATATTTGAGAGTGAACAATATTCCTCCAGTTATTATAAGCAATAATTATTAGCCTGAAACACTCATCAACATTGAAAAAATCTCCCGAGAAAAGATAAATGCCGCCGACGGGACTTGAACCCACGTGCTTCTGATATCCGGTCAACTGCTCTACCAACTGAGCTACGTCGGCTTATCTCCCACCCGCCAAATAATTCAATATATACTAGTGTTTCATTCAACAATTACTGCTTATTACATTTTTCACATGAAAACAACCAACTTTATTTTTTGTGAGAAAGGCATTATAAGTGCTAACTCTTCCACTAGATGGCGTCCAGACAAATTATGTCTACATTTTTTGGTGAAATACTTTAACTTGTCAAATATTAATTATTATTTTTAATTGGTAAACTAATGTTTAATAATTGGTAAAATATTGCTTATAATAACTGTTACCGTTTGTGCTATGCATAAAAATCGTGTCTTAAACATTAGTTTACCAATTAAAAATAATAATATTCCTCCATTTTAAGGCACCCGCACCAAATGTTTTGTACCTCTAACCAAAGGTAGGTACCTATCGACTAACATCTCCGAGCTCCGTATGTTATTATTAATACAATTATTATAAAATGTGTAGTGAGAACTGCCCTTACGAGATAATGCTTTATCTGAACTACCGATAAACGGTGGACAAAGGGAGACGGCGATATGGCATACATACATAGCTCTGTCTCACGGTGGAATGGTTTCATTTCGGAATAATTAGAGTTGTAATAAAAGTGTAGAGATATCTAACTTATCTCTGTTATATTATAATTTGCAAGAATTGAAAAATAAATTCATAGTTGTTTATACTAGCGAGTTCCCGGCAAGCGTTGCTATTCCACTAAAAAATGGTTTCCCTGCGTGTCCTTTCCCATTCATCCCGTTCCCCTTCCGCCTCCCCTTCATCTCGTGCGTCTCCTTCCTCTCACGCGTTCCTATTCCGCATTCCCTCTCCCCAATCCCCTCTCCCGCTTCCCCGTACCACGAACCCCCCTCCCGAGTTCCCCTTCCCCCTCTTGCATTCCATACATTCAGTCCCGGTACATTCAATTTTCAAACAGCTCGCGTACAACCTATTGCAATTATTTTATACAAATTTCATAATGCCAGAGCTCACTATTATATACCTATAAATACCATCGCGGGCATGCACACATCAAATCTCCAAAGTTTCATCGCAATCGGATGAATGATCAGACACGCATAGTTTCATGACACCAGAGCTCACTATTGTATATAAAAACAATTGCGGGAATGCGCGCATCAAATCCCTAAAGTTTCATCACAATCGGATGAATGGTTTAGCAAAGCATTGACAACTCGTGTACTCGTATACATACCTACTCATACATCCCAATACAAACATATTTTGATTTTTAAATAATATAGATCTAACCATCGCGTCGGGACGGGGAGGAGGAATCCACCCCAGTGAGGGACTCTCCTCCGGAGAGTATGTACAGCCAAAAAATTTGGTATTGGCACACACTTCTTGCTTAAATCACATGTATACATCTTTTTATAACACCCTTCTGTTATTTTTACTCTTGACATTTCCCGACTCAAGTAATTGGTTCACCCGACCATGCCATGTCTTCCTAGTGAACCCTGAACTGCATTTAAATAACCAAAGTGAATTGTATTTAATATTTGATGAAAGTGAATGTAGAAGGAAAAGAAAAATCAATTACATACCGCCAATATAATTGTAATGTATAGTAAATAGGTATTTAATATGGAAATAATACGATAGATGGCGGTAAGCATTTAGCTTGCGTCATAGCTCGCCAGATGGCATTAGTGTACAAGAAGTGGTACTAGAGATAGACATTACCAGCTCCCGAGGTGGGAGCGCAGAGATTTACCTACCCCCGAATAGTAAACAGTCGTAGCTATCCAGCAAGGTTATACAATGTAATAAACACCTTTATATTTAAAGAACCTTTTTAATAATTAATATCTGCCAAGGAAAGGGCAGACATAACAATAATAATAGCCCTTTATTTTTTTATTTTTTTTTAATGATAGTCTGAAAATTAATACCTAATCCAGATTGCGTTCTTTCCGAGGTAATCACAATTAGATACACTACGAAAACAAGACGAAAATGATATTTTACGTAGATATGTTATAACAACGAAAAACAAACAAGCGTTTAAAACAATCCCTTTCTTTTTCTGCGCGAAGACAATAGAAGTCGATATTCAGTTTTTCCACACTTTTTTATAGTATTTCAAATAAGGAAATAATGGCCGAAAGGAAGGTAGGTATACCCACACCAAAGATAAATGACACGACGCATAGGTAGGAACTAGGAATTAAACATGATATATATGTATAATATAATTAATGATAGTGAAATTATTATCCTCAAAAGCTCCTGTGTTGCCATAAATTTACCACATGTTTGTATATCTTCGCTTTCCGTAGCTCTCGAAAAAATCCTTCTCTGATTTTTGATTCATTTTGTGTCCTTCACATCAGTAGGTATAATGTATAATGAAGGAAACTTGAACAAGTTAGCAGAACAGTGCTATGATTTTATATGATGGGGAAAGGCAAATATACAAGGGTTAATCAAATGAGAGAGGAGCTAAATTGGATTGCAATTAAAAAGAGACTATTTAATGTGTTCATTTTTGTGCGTAAAGTTATGAAAAACCGAATGCCGCAATACAAATGGTTTTTTTAAATAGAGAAATACAATATTATGAAATCAGAAATATAAATAGAGTTAGGAGTTAGATTGCCACAGAAAATCAGTCAAAAAACTGCCTAATGTACAGAGGAGAGATGTTGGTATGATAAAATAGGTGGGCGGACAACTAATCTGAATTAAATGAACTCAACACCTCCTTTGAAAAGTCATTAAAAGTGATGAAAAAAATTATAAAAAATGGTTAAATAGTTAACGTTATATTAGGTTATGGGGTATTTAAAAAAAATCATAGCTTTTAAAGTATATCTCTATGGCTTTTAATGAATTTTCAAAGGAGGTGTTGAGTTCATTTAATTCTGATTAGTTGTCCGCTCACCCATTTTATCATACCTACATCTCTCCTCTGTACATTAGGCAGTTTTGTGACTGATTTTTTAGATAAGATTGTATAAACGTATTATAAATTTTTACAGCGCCCTTGAGGTGATTTTTCACAAAAACGGCGCTATACAAGTCATCCAAATATTATTATTAGACGTTGAGTTGACTTGATTCTGTGTTGGCACGGAACCGATGAAATGCCTGAAAGTCTGAAGAATGAACTTTTTAAAAGGGATGTTATGCATACTGTAAAAATATAATCTTATAAACTCAATAAATAATTTTTCTAAACGTACTTAAAGCTATGATTTTTAAATTCACATCATTGCGTGGATTCGAGATGATTCGATTTTTTTTAAATATTCATGTAGTCTCTTTTTATTTTTTCGTAAACAGTGGGTATTTATCATCTACCTAGCTAGTAGCTACTATCAAAATACAGAGAAAATAATATAATATTTTCGGTTAAAGATATAGAGAAGTTGATTGAATAGCAACACAAACAGTTACTTAAGATCGTAGATCAGATTAGATAAATAAACATTAAATATAATAAGCGAGGGATAATAATATCAAGGGGTCGTAAGAGTATAATGGCTGTTGGAAACAATCCACGGTAATTGGGTAGGCTATGGACCATTATTTTTCTAGCCGTACGTTAAAAATATTTTATTGTCTATGCCATTATACCCTCCTTAATCTATCATCTCTTCGAGAGGAGAAAAGTAGCGAATAAAGTAAGTATGTATAAAGTATATGGCAATCTTGTTTATGTAATTAGTTTATGTACCTACTTATGAAATCTTGTCATCATATGGCCATTTAGCGCCATTTTTAATGTTTTTTTTCTACAAAAACTTTAAAAAATGGTAGATGTTGGACAGTTGGAGACGTGGTATAAAGGGGTTGGTCGGTTACTCGTCTGAGTGATGACCAGTCGTCGCTGGCTTTTAGTAAGGCTTTATAAGTACATGACGATGACGCAGTAGTAGCAAAAACATAATAACCACCATAAATATACCAAACCACCCATATAACTACATTATGACATTAAAAAAATTAAGTAAATAAGTATAAGCATACAATAATTATTTATGTGTAGTCGGTACAGACCTGCGTTATACAAAAAATGAGAATATACCTACTTAATCGTAATGTAGGTACTTATAGAATACTGTTAGAGACTTTTTTTTTTTTCAAAAAACAAAAATAATGGATTTAACAATTAATTAATATAAGTGTAACTAAATGCTTATGTAAAATACAGAATACACTACAAAACTTAATTATAAAATTAAATTTAAACATTAAAGTAAAGAAATTTCGATAGAAAATATATAAATTTAATATTGAGTGGTGAATTCGTACATTTCAGCACAGTATTTATGTAAATTTCGTTTTACGACTGATACGGAATCTACACATAAATATGTCTAGGTAGGTATAAAATTTTCAAATTTAATACCATAATTGCGCAGTCGATTTATATTTGTATGAACCTGATAATTTGTTTTGAAATTGTCACAGAAAAGGGTAGCGTTTGTCTTGGTCAATTTTATTTTGGCGTTACTTTTGGCGGGCTGTCAATGCCCGGATTGGAATGTTCATTTTAAAATGATTTTATCTGAGAAATAGGTACGTGCTATTCTACCCTTTTATATTTCTGGAATGTACTTTATAAAATGGGAACCAATTAGGCGAATTACTCTACTTGACTCTGTAAACAGAAAAAAAACATGAAAACGAAAATGCTTTCATGTTTAAAAATATGAACACAGTAAAAAATCACCTAAAGTATATTTTTTGTTGAAACTTGGACTTTATAATTTTGAAAGCTTTAAAACAAAAGCCTCTAAAGTTTTCAATGCATTTTTCACATTCAAAGGAGCCTGATTTATCGCTTTAGCTATTGCATTGTGAAAACAGTATACGAGAAGCTTTTCAAAAATCTTTATTACCCCAGCCTCCAGCGCAAGAAAGTTTTCTTCCGGGAAGTTAGCATTTGTTCCCATTTAAACCATTTGAAGGGATTCACAAAGCGATATTTAGACCTCAAATCTGCCACATGTCACACCCTGAAATGTCACATTGTCACGGAGATTTTATGGTTTTCCTATTTGTTCTCCCGGTGGTCAGTTGACACAAAACAAATTGTTTCTGTGACACAATTGAAATGCCCCAATTGTGACATGTTTTGTCACAAAATTTGTGACAGCTTATAGATGCTACAATTTTGTTAACGGTCATTTAGTAATATTACTACCTACGTATTTAATTTCTATGGCTCATTGTTTGTGATATAGGCATAAATATACCAAACCACCCATGACCCATGATATAGGTATCACTCCTCACCCCAATGCTGTTTTATAATAATTACGATAAATGTGTATTTTTAAGATGAAGCCATACTAAATAATGCAAAATCATACAAAATCGTATGTTTTAGTTTTGAAAATTTGACCGCTTAGAAGTATTATAGATGCTTCAATTAAATACTGCGTGTAGAACATATCTTGGCTCTTAAAAATATCGGTCATTTTTTTTAATAAGTCTTTTAATAAGCTTAGAAAAAAATAAAGTATTAGGTCTATAAAAAACATTTTTAACTGAAAACTCTCCTACTTATAAACACGTTTTCGGATATGGTTTTATTGCATAATGTGGCAAATTCAGTTTCTTATATAATTATCGCGAAAAAAAATGATATTTACGCCCGAACCTCACAAAATAAAATATAATATGCATTTTCGCGTTGGTATTTTTGACATCACGGCGACAATACGGCAGTCGACGAATTTGTTATATCAAAGTGAACCTTATACCGTCCATCGAAGAACGACTGGCAGCCGCCCCGATTTTCTGTCATTACTCCTCACTCCTCCGAACGGAGCGGAGAGAAGTCGTTTTATGCTCCACGCCGCTTATTTTCGTGAAATCAATTTAAAAATTCCGTTTTATTACAATAAACAATGCATAAAAAAGGAATTAATGTTTTTTACAGGCCTTTACAAAATCAACATGTAAAAAAAAACTAAAATATCTTTTCCAACCTTTCCAAAAGCTTTTTCTCAAGTATTTTTAAACTCCTTCCATAAAAGGGCGTGAATTCCGATTTAGATTTTTTCCTGTACTAGTGGATCGCCTTAAGTCGACTATTTTCGATTAATCTTTTCTATGAATTGGTTTACATTATAAATTCAAAATAATATGCTTGGGATAAATTGAAGTGTAAACTAATATGGAGAAAAATAATTAGTTGATAATAATGTAATTCTAAAATTTGAAAATATGAGATTGACAAATATGACGGTTTGACAGAAGGTGGCAATAGCGAAATTGGTTAACGCGCTCGTCCCGGTTAGACAGAGAGGTCTGGGTTCGTGTCCCAGTTACGACCATTGTCTTTTTCTGTTTTTCTGTGTCTTGTTCGCTTTCATATTTTCGTTTAGATTATTATTGTTAACTTATTCTAATATGTAAACTACAGTTTCCATTTGATAAAACTGTTAAAAACTTTATAAAAATATGAGCGTAAACTACTAAAAAATATGTTTTTTCGTTAGAAGTGTATGAACGCATATAAGAAACAACTTTTAAAAATAAAATGTTATGACTAAAATTATCTGTGACAGTTTCCATTGATTAACTTTTATTGTTTCTTATAAAATTATTCACAAAATAAATAATAACCACTTTCGTGACCTCTGTAGGTAGGTACTCCGTTTGCCAAGCGATTTTTATGTTACCTACCTATATTCGTGCTCTATGTTTTCGTGGCGATATTTTTTTTGCATTAGCTTTGACACGAGGCCCTAAGGAAAATAATTCCACTCAGGGCCTATGTCATCTTTGGGAATGCTGTGTGGAGGGTCTTTTAGGGGAAGGAAGTTCTGGGAAAGAAAAAGGTATGAGGGGTGGGTAGGAATCTGGGGGTCAGAGTGTTCAGGAGTGACAGATGAATGAATCCATCCTTTTCACTGCGATGCAAGGCAATGTTCCGAGAGAGTAGGTACCTACGGCCGAAGAAGTCGCATCCGCCGCCAAGACCCGAACAAACCTCACCCCAAGAACCCGAGTACCCTTGCTAAGTCACCAAACGTAGCGATCCACTTGGGGTGGCAGAGGTGTTGGTAATCCAATAAATGTCTCCCGGGGCGGCGCGGCGGTACCCTGATACCGCCTCCCAACTGCATTTTCCCAGTATTTTTCCGAATATTGGGAAAACTAACATTGAACGAATTAATAAATAATGTAGATATGTACTTAGGCGTCTACTTGATTCCGTGAACGATATGGAGACAAATATATATTACGACACGAGTAAACCAGGACCCTAGCACGGTCGATCGATAAGGATCGTATCGATAACTTTCGGTAACTTCTAATCGTTCCCCAGTATGAATAAAAAAATACAAGTGTATGCAGTTCACACGCGGTAGAAGTAAAATCTTCAGAAAACAAAAGTAGAGCGGGGAGACTACGAAGCACCGCACAAAGAAGAGATCAATTATTCTATCTCATTCTCTCGCAGGCTAAATCCTCTAGATGTATGTGTTTGTCTCTTTTTAGTGTCGTTTTTTCGTTTCATCGAGTTTCAAATCTCAACGGTGCTAAAGAACTTTTCACTTCAAAAATAACGTTCTCGATCCTAAGTATATTCGACGTCAACTGTTGGTTTTAGGTAGGTACCGATAGTTTTCCTATCAATCCTTATAGATCGACCGTGCTAGGGATTCAAAGTTCAGGCACCATTCATAAAATGAGATGACGCTTAATAAATACCTACTAAATACTTATGTAGGTGCATTGTGCACTATATACACTGACTAGCTAACTAACCCTCACGCCGTTTCTCCACTGGGGTAGGCGGTGAGGATGGACCGCCAAACACTCCTTGCAACATTCACATTCATACATCGTCTCATGCATACTCTTGACATGGCCCGATTCAAGTATCTGATTCATTCGAACATGCCATGTCGTCCCGGACTTCTTCTTTCATTCATATTTGCGTCAAGTATTCTGATAACACCCTTTCTACGTTTTTCGCTCTACGTGCCCAAAATGTCTGAGCGTCCCTTTCTCAATACTCATTACTAGACATCGGATTATACCTATGCACTAATAAAGTGCCAAAATATGCACTAAAAAAGGCCGAAATATGCACTAAAAACTCTTGAAATGCCTAAAATATGTACAATGCAAAATCAAAAAACCATTTTTATTTTTATATACGTTAATTGAAGACGATACAAAAACAGCGAAATATTCTTAAAATTATGCATAGTTTTTGTGACAATACAGGTACAATTAAATATTTTTCCAAATTATGAGCAAAAGTTTTTGATGTTTATCACACAAAACGCCGAAAACGACTTATCTACGTCAACTGACGTCATCCGACAAAATTTTAAAAAAATTGGCGCCATTTCTAGAGATACCTGTTTATGCAGGGTATGTATGACCTGTGGGCCTAGTCCCTATCTTTTACGTTTTGCTAACAGCCAACAAAAAACCTTCCTCTATTTAAATCAATAGAAATACTGGAAACAATGATTGAACTCGCCAACGCTCTTCCCAATTCAATATCAGAAAAGATTCGTGAAAAGTTATACGCTATTTTGTTTAAAAATCCGAGTCTTGAAGACATGAAGAAAATGTGTTGAGATGAGGGCGATATTCTGTATAATGGATGCGTCTTCAAACGCTAAATATGCACGATTGGGAAAAAAAGGCTAAAATATGCATTAACGCCGTAATTAGAGAGTTATATGCATTTGCATATGCAAATATGCAGATGCATATAATCCGATGTCTACTCATTACTCATTACCTTAGCATTGTACTATTTGCGGATCTTCACTTTTCTCGCACGATCATTTATAGTTTTACGCATACACACAACAGGGATTTCTTATCTGTAGCATCTCCTTCAACGAAATTTCATTAGAGTACCTAATATTTTAAATTTTTGGAAAATACTGAACAGAAAAAATACCTACCGAAGATGAAAGCCGCTAAAATGTTGATTTATATGCGGCTGGTCGAGAAGTTTGTGACATCACAGTATTTGAAAATACTAAATAATGCAAAATCATACAAAATGGTATGTTTTTGTTTTGAAAATTTGACCGCTTACAAGTATTATAGATGCTTCAATTAAATATTGCGTGTAGAACATACCTTGGCCCTTAAAAATATCGGTCATCTTTAAAAATTTAAGTCTTTTAATAAGCTTAGAAAAAAATAAAGTATTAGGTCTATAAAAAACATTTTTAAGTGAAAACTCTCCTACTTATAAACACTTTTTCGGGTATGGTTTTATTGCATAATGTGGGAAATTCAGTTTCTTATATAATTATCGCAAAAAAAATTGAAATTTACGCCCGAACCTCACAAAATAAAATATAATATGCATTTTCGCGTTGGTATTTTTGACATCACGGCGACAATACGGCAGTCGACGAATTTGTTATATCAAAGTGAACCTTACACCGTCCACCGAAGAACGACTGGCAGCCGCCCCATTCTTCCGTCATTACTCCTCCGGACGGAGCGGAGAAACAACGTGTTAGGGTCCGCGCTGCTTGTTTTCGTGAAATCAATTTAAACATTCAGTTTTATTACAATAAACAATTCATAAAAAAGAAATTAATGTTTTTTACAGGCCTTTACGTAATCAACATGTAAAAAATAAATTTCAAATATCTTTTCCAACCTTTCCAAAAGCTTTTTCTCAAGTATTTTTAAACTCCTCCCATAAAAGGGCGTGAATTCCGAGTTTTTCCTGTACTAGTGGATCGCCTTAAGATGAAGCCATACTAAATAATGCAAAATCATACAAAATCGTATGTTTTAGTTTTAAAAATTTGACCGCTTAGAAGTATTATAGATGCTTCAATTAAATACTGCGTGTAGAACATACTTTGGCCCTTAAAAATATCGGTCATTTTTTTTAATAAATCTTTTAATAAGCTTAGAAAAAAATAAAGTATTAGGTCTATAAAAAACATTTTTAACTGAAAACTCTCCTACTTATAAACACTTTTTCGGATATGGTTTTATTGCATAATGTGGCAAATTCAGTTTCTTATATAATTATCGCAAAAAAATTGAAATTTACGCCCGAACCTCACAAAATAAAATATAATATGCATTTTCGCGTTGGTATTTTTGACATCACGGCGACAATACGGCAGTCGACGAATTTGTTATATCAAAGTGAACCTTATACCGTCCACCGAAGAACGACTGGCAGCCGCCCCCCTGTCTTCCGTCATTACCACTGATGTGATGTCTAGGGAAATTTCCCTAGATCTAGGGGAGAAAAATATTTTTTAGGGAAAAGGGAAATCAGCACAAAATGTAGGGAATTTTCGAACTCTGGCAATTTTTTTTTTACATATGACAATATTACTGGTATTGCTGGTCGTATTTTGTTATGAATCAAATATTGAATTAAATATTGTTTATGTACTTACATTCAAGCAATGTTGTTTTAAAAACACTGACAACTCAAAATGATATTATGTACCTAAAAAGATAAATGGGGACTTCTAAAAAAAATTAATTTAGGTTTCAAGTTACGTTTTTATCTATGTTTATTACAAGAAATTTTCTTCAATAAAATAAAATAAAATACTGTTTTTTTTAAAACCACGAGTTTTATTAATTTTTTTGAACCGACCGGTTTTCTTTTACTCAAGCATCATCAGCAGTGGCGGATTTCCCCTTAGGCCTAATAGGCCCGGGCCTAGGGCGGCCAGATATTAGGGGCGGCCAATCGCGACAAAAAAGTCACAGATCATAACAAGAAATTACTTTCTAAGTACCTAAATATTCTACGTACGAGAACGTCATTGCTAGCCGCAAGGGTCTCGCGCTCGTGCTCGGAAGTTTCATAAGAGCGTGTTCACACTGTGATGATCTCGCCTTTGGGCCTACGAAATAATTCCTTTAAAATTGAGAGATCGATTTAGAAATATATTCAATTTTGTAACATGGAATGTTTTCAGCATACGATTCTCTGTTTCCAATTCATGGGGGTGATTTATGGGTCCTTACCACTAAATAACCACATGTGTTTGCGTAGTGAATTGAAGTGCGCCACTGAGCTCTTCTTTTAAGCGCTATTGGGATAATTTATGACTTCGGCGCAGACAAAATTAGTTTGTATTCTGTTATCTAAAGGTTACACACAAAAAAATAGCAAACATGAAAGTTGCACTGATTTCTTGGAATTTGGGATGTAATGTGACAGAACACTATTAAAACGATTGAAATATGCATATTGGGAGATGTGTTTATCACTTAAGATTTGAAGAAGTGGCTAATATATTATTGAAACCACACAAGTAGATGGGTGGGAGTCGGGGGGCAGAGAGTTGGAGACGGGATAAAAATCATCGAGTTTTGATAGACGAGAGAATAATAATTTGGTGCGCGTAAACCGGGAATAATTCAGATAGTAATATATAATAAGAAAGGACAGTGAGGGAAGGAACCTGGAGGCGCGCGGACGGGATAAAAATCATCGAGTTTTGATAAACGGCAGAGTAATAATTTGGTGCGCGTAAACCGGGAATAATTCAGATAGTAATATATAATAAGAAAGGACAGTGAGGGAAGGAACCTGGAGGCGCGCGGACGGGATAAAAATCATCGAGTTTTGATAAACGGCAGAGTAATAATTTGGTGCGCGTAAACCGGGAATAATTCAGATAGTTATATATAATAATAAAGATAGTCGGGGCAGGGAAGTGTTAGAGGACAGTCAGGGAAGGAACCTGGAGGCGCGCGGACGGGATAAAAAATCATCGAGTTTTGATAAACGGCAGAGTAATAATTTGGTGCGCGTAAACCGGGAATAATTCAGATAGTCGGGGCAGGGAAGTGTTAGAGCACAGTCAGGGAAGGAACCTGGAGGCGCGCGGACGGGATAAAAATCATCGAGTTTTGATAAACGGCAGAGTAATAATTTGGTGCGCGTAAACCGGGAATAATTCAGATAGTTATATATAATAATAAAGATAGTCGGGGCAGGGAAGTGTTAGAGGACAGTCAGGGAAGGAACCTGGAGGCGCGCGGACGGGATAAAAAATCATCGAGTTTTGATAAACGGCAGAGTAATAATTTGGTGCGCGTAAACCGGGAATAATTCAGATAGTCGGGGCAGGGAAGTGTTAGAGCACAGTCAGGGAAGGAACCTGGAGGCGCGCGGACGGGATAAAAAATCATCGAGTTTTGATAAACGGCAGAGTAATAATTTGGTGCGCGTAAACCGGGAATAATTCAGATAGTCGGGGCAGGGAAGTGTTAGAGGACAGTCAGGGAAGGAACCTGGAGGCGCGCGGACGGGATAAAAAATCATCGAGTTTTGATAAACGGCAGAGTAATAATTTGGTGCGCGTAAACCGGGAATAATTCAGATAGTCGGGGCAGGGAAGTGTTAGAGGACAGTCAGGGAGAGATCCTGTTGAGAATGAAGATCGTCAAGTTCTGAGAGTCGCGAGGAGACCAGCTCGGTGCTTCTAAATCGGGGATATTTCATTTTAATTAAACAAAGAATAGTTCGTCTTTATTAAACAAAAAAGAGTCCACGCGAATAAGGAAGTCAGAGATTGCGGCTTGCGAGTTCATGAAGTTAAATAATATAATTTGTAAATTGAGGCGGTCAATTATCGATACGGGACGGGCGTTCGGGGCGTTTATCAGGGTCAGGAAAAATTTTACAACGAATCGACGCGAGAATTGTGTTTGACGGCTGCATCTTGGAATAAATAACTGCATGACGGGTTGTGGTTTAGAAATGCTTGTTTGAGTTAAATATTAGAGTAGTGAATTGATTTGTGAAATTATTTTGTGCAACAAGGCGAATTTGGTAAGTTTGTATAAAATTATTAACATATTTAGTACGGGCCTTGCAGGAAAGAGTCAATTAGGGTTTATATACAAGCCTTAGGAATCTAGGACCCTTTTTTTTGTCGAGCGGAGCATTGCACGTTTCCGGGTTGACCGGCTAGCAAGTACCTTTGTTGGGTGAAGTTACTCTTGAGACAAGACCGTTGTAAAATAATAATTTGGGGTTCAATGAACTAAAATACTATTTGAAGCACAAAAGACACTTTCGGGCAATAAATCTTAGACGAGAGACTTCATTTAAAAGACGGGATTTTGAAACCACAAAACAATAATAAAATCCTTTAAAAGTGCTTTGTTGGTGGTCGAGAAAACTAGGTTATTGGGTATTCTCCAATACATAACGGGTAACAAAATACAGAGGTATAGAATATAGGTATAAATTAATGTGTAAAGCGCCTTGAGGTGATAATTATTATTTACGAGTTTCGTAATAATATTTTTAAACGTAGCTAGGGGACTATATTCAGGAAGGTTTTTGAAAAGGCATTGGGTAATATAACGGTTTA
Source organism: Limnephilus lunatus (assembly GCA_917563855.2). Taxonomy (NCBI): domain Eukaryota; kingdom Metazoa; phylum Arthropoda; class Insecta; order Trichoptera; family Limnephilidae; genus Limnephilus; species Limnephilus lunatus. The sequence goes on along the minus strand of OU830593.1, from coordinate 1,289,343 downwards.
TGAAGGGTGCGTAGCATGGGCATTTTTGATTACTAACAAAATCTGACATAATTGAATTCCCATTCCAAAAATTTCCCACACCTTATTCCAAACTTTAGGTATCACAACAAGTCTCTTACATAGGACTTTGCATAAACTTGGTTCGATATCTTATCATATAATCACCTTTGGTTCACGGTTAGGTATATTTCTTTCGACTTAGCAAAAAACTTTCATATTGTCGGTTGAATGAAGCCGTCGGTAGGTATTCATATTTTAAGCGTAATGCGCTATATCCACCTACTTAATTAACAAACTCTTTTTCTTCAAACTTAATTGAGCGGGTTACGACTCGAGAATGGACGGCGGTTGTCGAATGGATTAACGGGTCCGGCTTTCCTATTTCACCATGAGGAAGTATCTCACGCGACTTTATCGGGGGCGATGTGATCGAAATGCAGGTGGGCTTACACTATTTTTCTAATGTGGAGGCGAAGTAAGCGATGGTCGTGTCTGGTCCGAGCAAATTGGAATCCCTTGTGATCACTTCTCGGTAACGTGGATCTCGTACCCGCTCTAGACTGGATTGGAAGCGTGGCCGGAGCCATTTCATGATGTCGACGTATGTACGTCACTAAGGCATTGGGGGACTTCAGGAGAACAAAGGACGTGCACCCATTTCGCCCTCCCTCTACCGCCGCTCCGAGGTACCAGCGGATAAAAGTTGTCGTCGCGGGAGGCCAGTTTGATGCAGGACGAAGATTACGATCTGGCCGGACTACCTTCGTCATGGGGAAACGAAGTGACGAAATTTGCGTGGGCTTCACTACCTTTTAGGTTACGCTCGTGTGGGGTCTGCCTTGTCGGCGGAACGAAGGGAACATGACATATGGAATCGTTTTGGCAACCGATCGGCGGTTCTTTGTTGGAATCCGGATAAGTTTTCTTAACTCCCTCACACTAGGAATAGGGATCATCCAGCATCAGGGTGGGAATGTACTCTGGACGAAAGGACAGCCGGGGAAATAGAAGGGAGGGAAGCCAGATTCACGACCTGGTGCCTTTCATTCTTGGACCCAGCACCCTGGACGCCGAGCTTGACCTTCCTTCTTTGAGCTGATATTTGAGTTTGAGCTTGAGGTACGCCTATCGTAGAGCATATGCCCGTAACACATATAGGGGAAGGTCCCAAGTTACGCTTGTGTATGTTATGCGAGAGGACGTATTTTTCATTCAAATCAAATACCGATGACCATCGCGATTGCAGGCTGGCGCATGTTTTGTAGCGTGCCTAGGAAAAACGTAATCATTATTTCTACTGGTTCGAGGCGGCGTGCTGGACGGAGAACGGGACTATTGAGGACATGAGTGACTGCCAAGGCGAGGATCGGTGACATCAAAATCTTCCTTAATTAAATTCATACATCGCCAGATCAGAGGAGAGAGCGGCCCCACCGATCTCCTGACATTGCCGATTGTCTAATCAACTTCGGTTTAATGTTTATGCCGATGCTTTAGGAGTTAATGGAACTCAAGTCATCGGCATGCTGAAGAACTTCAAAATCATCACCATCATCATCAATCCAGAGTAGGATGTCACGATCTAAAACCTCGTGCCACCCACGCATTTCCTGAACAGTTCCTGACATCGGCTATCACGCCATTAATCGGAGCAGACCCTCATATCAAACGGTATGAGATGACCTCTCATCATCATCATCAACATAATTTTAATTTGGCGGCTTATTGGTCGATATTATTCCCATTACCACTCTATGATCCAGAAACACACATCAAACCCTTTCCCGACAGAAGGCAAAACATGTCGATTTTCATTCGTCGCTTGCGACCTTAACATTCTCCGGAGGCGTTGGAATTGGAAGCTGATTCGGCGGTCTATGACCATCACCTTATCAGTTGGGCTATGGAGGAGTCCAATTATTTAAACAGCACATGTTCTGTCTCATGTTAATCCAAAATACCTACCCGTAGAATCAAATTAACAAAATAAAACAAGCTAGCTAACTAACAAACTGCATCTAGAACTGTGAGTGTAGAATTATTGCACTCCGTACTGCTTTGAGTGTAAATCTTTTGTTAGAATATACATAAATGTCAAATTATTTTCATGATAGCATTTTATAGGGCCGCAGAGAGTACGCGACATCGCATCGAAAGGTAGGATCTTCTCAATTCGCCGTTTGAATGTAAATTTTATATACCAGATGCTAGGAGGGAAAATGCAGATTACTTCAATAAAAATAGTCGTCGATGAGCGTAGGTGTATAACAGGTGCTAGGGGAGGAAGCTGGCTGAATATAGATAGATAATTAGTTATTTTTCAAGTTAGTCAGACCCAGTCATTGTTATTCGAAGCCTGGCAAATTGTAACACGCCATACCTAAAAGAACAAGGGTTTACCACAAATAAATTATTAATTAAATTGGATTAACTATACCAAACCACTAAAACAAAAAAGTACACAACGTTGTGGGGTTAATTACAATTGATTAATTGAGAGCATCTCGTCACGTTTGCATAAAAGTATTACGTGATGGGGTTGAAAAGGCGCTGCAAAAGAAATGCAGGGGAGAGACGCGAGAACGGGCGAGCTACGAGCTTTTAAAGGCCGACCGGGGTTGCGCCTGTAGCTGTAGCACTGTAGCAGCATTTGGAAACCAAGAGGAAGGTTTTACTTCGTAGTAGGGGGGGGGGGGGGTTTATCACAGTTTTGCTAAGTGACCAGGAGGTATGGTATTACAAAGTGTTGCATTTTGCTGGGCTTTATACAATGACTTAAACAAGAATAGGAAAAAAAATTAATACAGTAGGTATAACGGTTCGCATGTCATCCGAAGATGACTGAAAACCCAACGAAAAAAAAAAAGTAAAATATTAGGACAATAGATGTGTAGCAGAGGAATTAGAAACAGGTTCAAATGTCATCCGAAAATGACTGAAAACCCAACGAAAAAATAAAGTAAAATATTAGGACAATAGATGTGTCGCAGAGGAATTAGAAACAATAACGTTTACATAAGCTTAACTAGGTAAAGATAGGAGAGATAGGCCGATGATGCCCAACATCCGATAAGACGCAGATTAAAGATATCATATTTTGAGGGAAGGAGCTCCGTACGGCTATAAAAAGTGAAACAAAATTAATCAAGAGAGTAGGTAGTGCAATAATGTACACATTAGCTTAACCAGATAAATTTAGGAGAGGTTGGTTGATGATGTCCAATTTCCGATAAGACGCAGGTTAAAGGTATCATATTTTGAGGGGAGGAGCGCTGTACGTCAATAAAAAGTGTAACAAAATTAACCAAGAGAAATTAATGATACCAAACCTTCGATAAGTATTAGTGAGAAAGGGTGTTACGTTATTAGGGGAGATAGTCCTTCAATAATGCATTCAATATCAGATCGCAGGGTGATAATATTGATGTTAGTCAACCTTCAATTGGGTCTGAACGTTTGGTAAATTGGATACCGGACAATTAGTTAAAATAATAAAAATACAACACATCGAGGAGTAGTTCTGGTTACCGAAGTAAACAAAACATTACAATTGTAATATTGATAGGTATTAGTGTCCTTTAGTGTCAACAATAGAAAAAAAGGGTCTCTTTCATTTTGAGGGCAGATCATTTAAACATTTAACACTCAGTGTGAAGAACAAAAAAAAAGGGAGGTCATTAAACCGAGTGCCGACTAGCGGAGATATGTGTCAAATAGGTTTGTGCGTTTAACGTAACGGTAAATTGAAACACTTCCTACAGCCGGTCATCACAAGAAGTGGGTGACAGTCGGGATAAAAGCATTATTTTGAAACGTAATTTCAAAATAATCTGTACAGGATTAAACGAAATTAGTTTAACTAAATAGTTCAAAGAAACAGAATCTGTTGAGAAACAAAATACATGCAGAATAAACATTAGTGACGTGAACCGGATTAGGCGTGAAGACAATAAAACCAAATTAAAGATAGGAGAGGTAGGTAAAATGTTAGGCAACCTCCGATAAGTATAGGGAATAAAAGGTATTCCGATGTGAGGGGAGGAAGTCGGTTCTTGATGGCAAATTAAAATTTTAAAAATAAATTGTTTGCTAATATTCAACCCGACTTACAGAATAAGCGTATCCAAAATGTTTAATTCTAATAATGCACTAGATTTAAAGGACTACAATAATAATTACGTATTCAAACGTATGAATCTAAGGAAATAAAAAAATGACTAGGTATTGTAGACAGTTGATTTCTTAGCAGTTAAAAATTTATAGATGATATTGGTCCCCAGTACCAAATTGTTAAATTTAGAACAACGGTCAGGTCCATTTTGGGCAAAGTTCCTTTAACGAAAAAAACAAACAAAAAAATAAGGAAAGGTCGGTCACACTCGTATAATTACGGTAGGGATATTTATGGGGAAAAAAAAAATGCAGACGGATCTTCGAGACGGCCATTGTGTGAAACCGAAAGTACCGATTAAGGAGAGACGTACCGACTTAAGCGATCTATGCTAGGAGATACTTGCCATTTTGTAAGGGAAGTTGTATGGGTGAAACGTCACCTGATCGCCTCTTAAAACCAGATAACAGCGACTAAGCAAATACAGTTTCAACAGTGTTTTGAAAACAGGGGAACATAGACGGAGCAAGTTTACGAGTGATAGCCGTATTACCGTTAACAATGACAGAGCCGAATTGGGGAAAACACTCTGGTTTATTTTATAGAGAAAAATAAATTATGAATTTAGACACAGTAAGATGTGGAGCATTGGAACACTAAAATGTTTAGTAGTAGATTGTGGAAGGGTTTACAAATTACGCAAACAGAGTTTATTGTGAAGCGGTGGGTATTTAAAATCAGCGTAAATAGGTGATAAAGTTAGGCAGAAATTAAAATTTGGATTAATTGGTTTAGAGACAATAATAGATACCTAACTGCTCACATACTATATTATCGGCTTATGTGGGGAGTACAATGGGAGACAGCGAGGGTACCATGACTAGGTACCGTTGTAGGTGGTAACCGGGACAAATTCCTGGAAATATGTAGGCGTAACGCAAGGTACATTGACCGTAGTTTCAACATTAGACAAACATTGGGCAAGGCCGACGAAGAAACGGAATAGGGAAGGGATGCGATGACGTACAGGACAGGGCCGGATTAGGAAATATTCATCATTACAATTTTGAAAAAAAAGGGCACAAAGATTTAAGGCGAGTTCAAACGGGCTGACTACTGCTGAAGTTCTGGAACAAAATAGGTGATTGTAGTTTGGATTTCTATCTACCTCCACTATTTTTTTCCATAAAGGGGAGACTGTGATGATCTCGCCTTTGGGCCTACGAAATAATTCCTTTAAAATTGAGAGATCGATTTAGAAATATATTCAATTTTGTAACATGGAATGTTTTCAGCATACGATTCTCTGTTTCCAATTCATGGGGGTGATTTATGGGTCCTTACCACTAAATAACCACATGTGTTTGCGTAGTGAATTGAAGTGCGCCACTGAGCTCTTCTTTTAAGCGCTATTGGGATAATTTATGACTTCGGCGCAGACAAAATTAGTTTGTATTCTGTTATCTAAAGGTTACACACAAAAAAATAGCAAACATGAAAGTTGCACTGATTTCTTGGAATTTGGGATGTAATGTGACAGAACACTATTAAAACGATTGAAATATGCATATTGGGAGATGTGTTTATCACTTAAGATTTGAAGAAGTGGCTAATATATTATTGAAACCACACAAGTAGATGGGTGGGAGTCGGGGGGCAGAGAGTTGGAGACGGGATAAAAATCATCGAGTTTTGATAGACGAGAGAATAATAATTTGGTGCGCGTAAACCGGGAATAATTCAGATAGTAATATATAATAAGAAAGGACAGTGAGGGAAGGAACCTGGAGGCGCGCGGACGGGATAAAAATCATCGAGTTTTGATAAACGGCAGAGTAATAATTTGGTGCGCGTAAACCGGGAATAATTCAGATAGTAATATATAATAAGAAAGGACAGTGAGGGAAGGAACCTGGAGGCGCGCGGACGGGATAAAAATCATCGAGTTTTGATAAACGGCAGAGTAATAATTTGGTGCGCGTAAACCGGGAATAATTCAGATAGTTATATATAATAATAAAGATAGTCGGGGCAGGGAAGTGTTAGAGGACAGTCAGGGAAGGAACCTGGAGGCGCGCGGACGGGATAAAAAATCATCGAGTTTTGATAAACGGCAGAGTAATAATTTGGTGCGCGTAAACCGGGAATAATTCAGATAGTAATATATAATAAGAAAGGACAGTGAGGGAAGGAACCTGGAGGCGCGCGGACGGGATAAAAATCATCGAGTTTTGATAAACGGCAGAGTAATAATTTGGTGCGCGTAAACCGGGAATAATTCAGATAGTTATATATAATAATAAAGATAGTCGGGGCAGGGAAGTGTTAGAGGACAGTCAGGGAAGGAACCTGGAGGCGCGCGGACGGGATAAAAAATCATCGAGTTTTGATAAACGGCAGAGTAATAATTTGGTGCGCGTAAACCGGGAATAATTCAGATAGTCGGGGCAGGGAAGTGTTAGAGCACAGTCAGGGAAGGAACCTGGAGGCGCGCGGACGGGATAAAAAAATCATCGAGTTTTGATAAACGGCAGAGTAATAATTTGGTGCGCGTAAACCGGGAATAATTCAGATAGTCGGGGCAGGGAAGTGTTAGAGGACAGTCAGGGAAGGAACCTGGAGGCGCGCGGACGGGATAAAAAAATCATCGAGTTTTGATAAACGGCAGAGTAATAATTTGGTGCGCGTAAACCGGGAATAATTCAGATAGTCGGGGCAGGGAAGTGTTAGAGGACAGTCAGGGAGAGATCCTGTTGAGAATGAAGATCGTCAAGTTCTGAGAGTCGCGAGGAGACCAGCTCGGTGCTTCTAAATCGGGGATATTTCATTTTAATTAAACAAAGAATAGTTCGTCTTTATTAAACAAAAAAGAGTCCACGCGAATAAGGAAGTCAGAGATTGCGGCTTGCGAGTTCATGAAGTTAAATAATATAATTTGTAAATTGAGGCGGTCAATTATCGATACGGGACGGGCGTTCGGGGCGTTTATCAGGGTCAGGAAAAATTTTACAACGAATCGACGCGAGAATTGTGTTTGACGGCTGCATCTTGGAATAAATAACTGCATGACGGGTTGTGGTTTAGAAATGCTTGTTTGAGTTAAATATTAGAGTAGTGAATTGATTTGTGAAATTATTTTGTGCAACAAGGCGAATTTGGTAAGTTTGTATAAAATTATTAACATATTTAGTACGGGCCTTGCAGGAAAGAGTCAATTAGGGTTTATATACAAGCCTTAGGAATCTAGGACCCTTTTTTTTGTCGAGCGGAGCATTGCACGTTTCCGGGTTGACCGGCTAGCAAGTACCTTTGTTGGGTGAAGTTACTCTTGAGACAAGACCGTTGTAAAATAATAATTTGGGGTTCAATGAACTAAAATACTATTTGAAGCACAAAAGACACTTTCGGGCAATAAATCTTAGACGAGAGACTTCATTTAAAAGACGGGATTTTGAAACCACAAAACAATAATAAAATCCTTTAAAAGTGCTTTGTTGGTGGTCGAGAAAACTAGGTTATTGGGTATTCTCCAATACATAACGGGTAACAAAATACAGAGGTATAGAATATAGGTATAAATTAATGTGTAAAGCGCCTTGAGGTGATAATTATTATTTACGAGTTTCGTAATAATATTTTTAAACGTAGCTAGGGGACTATATTCAGGAAGGTTTTTGAAAAGGCATTGGGTAATATAACGGTTTATGAAGGGTGCGTAGCATGGGCATTTTTGATTACTAACAAAATCTGACATAATTGAATTCCCATTCCAAAAATTTCCCACACCTTATTCCAAACTTTAGGTATCACAACAAGTCTCTTACATAGGACTTTGCATAAACTTGGTTCGATATCTTATCATATAATCACCTTTGGTTCACGGTTAGGTATATTTCTTTCGACTTAGCAAAAAACTTTCATATTGTCGGTTGAATGAAGCCGTCGGTAGGTATTCATATTTTAAGCGTAATGCGCTATATCCACCTACTTAATTAACAAACTCTTTTTCTTCAAACTTAATTGAGCGGGTTACGACTCGAGAATGGACGGCGGTTGTCGAATGGATTAACGGGTCCGGCTTTCCTATTTCACCATGAGGAAGTATCTCACGCGACTTTATCGGGGGCGATGTGATCGAAATGCAGGTGGGCTTACACTATTTTTCTAATGTGGAGGCGAAGTAAGCGATGGTCGTGTCTGGTCCGAGCAAATTGGAATCTCTTGTGATCACTTCTCGGTAACGTGGATCTCGTACCCGCTCTAGACTGGATTGGAAGCGTGGCCGGAGCCATTTCATGATGTCGACGTATGTACGTGACTAAGGCATTGGGGGACTTCAGGAGAACAAAGGACGTGCACCCATTTCGCCCTCCCTCTACCGCCGCTCCGAGGTACCAGCGGATAAAAGTTGTCGTCGCGGGAGGCCAGTTTGATGCAGGACGAAGATTACGATCTGGCCGGACTACCTTCGTCATGGGGAAACGAAGTGACGAAATTTGCGTGGGCTTCACTACCTTTTAGGTTACGCTCGTGTGGGGTCTGCCTTGTCGGCGGAACGAAGGGAACATGACATATGGAATCGTTTTGGCAACCGATCGGCGGTTCTTTGTTGGAATCCGGATAAGTTTTCTTAACTCCCTCACACTAGGAATAGGGATCATCCAGCATCAGGGTGGGAATGTACTCTGGACGAAAGGACAGCCGGGGAAATAGAAGGGAGGGAAGCCAGATTCACGACCTGGTGCCTTTCATTCTTGGACCCAGCACCCTGGACGCCGAGCTTGACCTTCCTTCTTTGAGCTGATATTTGAGTTTGAGCTTGAGGTACGCCTATCGTAGAGCATATGCCCGTAACACATATAGGGGAAGGTCCCAAGTTACGCTTGTGTATGTTATGCGAGAGGACGTATTTTTCATTCAAATCAAATACCGATGACCATCGCGATTGCAGGCTGGCGCATGTTTTGTAGCGTGCCTAGGAAAAACGTAATCATTATTTCTACTGGTTCGAGGCGGCGTGCTGGACGGAGAACGGGACTATTGAGGACATGAGTGACTGCCAAGGCGAGGATCGGTGACATCAAAATCTTCCTTAATTAAATTCATACATCGCCAGATCAGAGGAGAGAGCGGCCCCACCGATCTCCTGACATTGCCGATTGTCTAATCAACTTCGGTTTAATGTTTATGCCGATGCTTTAGGAGTTAATGGAACTCAAGTCATCGGCATGCTGAAGAACTTCAAAATCATCACCATCATCATCAATCCAGAGTAGGATGTCACGATCTAAAACCTCGTGCCACCCACGCATTTCCTGAACAGTTCCTGACATCGGCTATCACGCCATTAATCGGAGCAGACCCTCATATCAAACGGTATGAGATGACCTCTCATCATCATCATCAACATAATTTTAATTTGGCGGCTTATTGGTCGATATTATTCCCATTACCACTCTATGATCCAGAAACACACATCAAACCCTTTCCCGACAGAAGGCAAAACATGTCGATTTTCATTCGTCGCTTGCGACCTTAACATTCTCCGGAGGCGTTGGAATTGGAAGCTGATTCGGCGGTCTATGACCATCACCTTATCAGTTGGGCTATGGAGGAGTCCAATTATTTAAACAGCACATGTTCTGTCTCATGTTAATCCAAAATACCTACCCGTAGAATCAAATTAACAAAATAAAACAAGCTAGCTAACTAACAAACTGCATCTAGAACTGTGAGTGTAGAATTATTGCACTCCGTACTGCTTTGAGTGTAAATCTTTTGTTAGAATATACATAAATGTCAAATTATTTTCATGATAGCATTTTATAGGGCCGCAGAGAGTACGCGACATCGCATCGAAAGGTAGGATCTTCTCAATTCGCCGTTTGAATGTAAATTTTATATACCAGATGCTAGGAGGGAAAATGCAGATTACTTCAATAAAAATAGTCGTCGATGAGCGTAGGTGTATAACAGGTGCTAGGGGAGGAAGCTGGCTGAATATAGATAGATAATTAGTTATTTTTCAAGTTAGTCAGACCCAGTCATTGTTATTCGAAGCCTGGCAAATTGTAACACGCCATACCTAAAAGAACAAGGGTTTACCACAAATAAATTATTAATTAAATTGGATTAACTATACCAAACCACTAAAACAAAAAAGTACACAACGTTGTGGGGTTAATTACAATTGATTAATTGAGAGCATCTCGTCACGTTTGCATAAAAGTATTACGTGATGGGGTTGAAAAGGCGCTGCAAAAGAAATGCAGGGGAGAGACGCGAGAACGGGCGAGCTACGAGCTTTTAAAGGCCGACCGGGGTTGCGCCTGTAGCTGTAGCACTGTAGCAGCATTTGGAAACCAAGAGGAAGGTTTTACTTCGTAGTAGGGGGGGGGGGGGTTTATCACAACACACAGCTATAATATGCGTGGGATGGCGTATTTCGGCCTATCGCTCGCTATATATTCCCAATTGGAATATATGGCTAGCGATATGCAAGAGCGTGTTCACACACAGCACACAGCGCGCCCCCCCCGCCCCGCAGCTGCCCTCGCCACACCTATCATGCGCCGTCGCTCGCCCGCTCGCGTATTTCCAATCCCTACCGGGATTCAGTCGCGCTAGTGCCGCTAGTGACTGAACCGCGTTAGGTATTGTTATGCATAAATCACCTTACAAAAGCTATAATAAATAAATAAATCAGAGATTACAAAATAATACAATAATAAGCTGTTATTTATGCCAATTATGAACTTTCCACTGATGATAAATAATAAAGTGTGACATTATAAAGGGTAGGTATTTTCTTTAAAAAAATATATTTTTAGTTAAAATATATGAAAAAGGAGGGGGGGGGGGGAGGAGGAACATAGGAATAGGATTAAGAGGCAAAGGATTTTTATTTATTTTTAACATTGTTCTAAAGTAGCCTACGGATTTCGGATTTGTGACATCATGGTCAAAATAGATAAAGCATTGCAATAGCTCCGTGTAAAAATGGTAGGAAATGTGGTCCATTTTTGGACCAAAATCAATCGCAGAAAAATAAAAGTGGTCCGTGGTCCATTTTTCAATCGAAATCGTTCCAGTGTAACAAACCCTATCGCGACTGAAAGGCGGTAGGGATTGGAAATACGCCCCCGCTCGCGACAGGCGACAGCAGTCAGTGGTCAGTGGTCAGTTCAGTCGTTCAGTGTGCGTACAGCAATTGCAGCGAGGGGATGAGCGTTTTTCTAATTTCGTAAAGGTATTCGCGACGCGACGTGTATGTATGTACTGCAATATTATCAAAAATCGAAATATTTTACAGGACGTGGACGATACCTCACGTTAAAAGTGTTATTTCGCATTTTTTATTTTAACTTTTTTTAATATATATAATACCTAATGTTGTTTTTCTACCAAAGTTTAATAATAAATAATAAGTCTTAAAGAGTTGCTCAATTATTAACATATTATTATTATTATTGACTAACTATAACTTTTTATCCTTGACTGTATATGGTATGGTTGGTATGTATGCAGTTTGTTACTTAATAGATTTCACAAAAAATAAAGGTATGTTTTATAATCATTTGCTTTTTTTCTTTTAAAATACAAAATACCTAACTAGTAATTTAGTAATATTTTTTTCTATTGCCCATCCAACAGCCAACATTTTTAGTTGGATTTCGACTTCGACTCTAAAACCCCAACTTCGTCTGTAACCCCAGAAATGTCCAGGAAAAGATAAGCCCATATCTGGCAACCCTAATTGTAACTGTGAAACACGAAACACTTATATATTATTGTATGAGAATAAACCTGAAACTGTTAAATAAATTAAACCTAAAACTGTTTTAAATGTTTTATTCAAATCCTTGAAACCTTAGAAAATATAAAAAAAACTAGCAGCTATTAGAGTAAACTAAATTTCTGAATCGATTTCGACAAAAGTTGTCAATAAATAAATTCATTATGTAGTCTATAGTCTATATCAGGGGTCTCTAAACAACGGTCCGCCAATTTCATCAATCCGGCCTGCGACAATTATACAGTAATTGAACTAGCGAATTTAGCAAGCGTATTTTTTTACATTAATTCCACACCGGAGGTCCTGAGGAAAATATTTTCCCTCACGACCTATGTCATCTTAGGTGATGCTGTGTGGAGGGTCTTTTTAAGGAAGGGAAGGATAGGAAGTTCTGGAAAGGAAAAGGTATGAGGGGTGGGTAGGAATCTGGGGGTTAGTGTGTCCAGGAGTGACATACGTATGAATACATCCCTCCAACTGCGGTGCAAGGTGATGGGTCAAAATAGTTCGGCTGGAAAGGTCAAAAGGCCTCCCTCACCCAGTCTCTCTCGATCCGGCCCGCCACGCAGCAACTATGAATGATAATAGCAGGAAAATTAAAACGGTTTTGACCTTAGGAACTTACTGGAACTTACTGAAAAGTTTGGATACTCCTGGTCAATATGATGGGTACTGAGAAAGGGGCGGCTACATGGCCTGGGGCCTAGGGCGGCCAAGACTGCAAATCCGCCACTGATCATCAGGGTACAAATTAATACTGGGGTACTAATCAAACACATCAGGGTACATCAGGGTACTAATCAAAAAATTAATAAAACTCGTGGTTTTAAACAAAACATTATTTTATTTTATTTAATATGTCAAACCACAAAGTGATTGCTTTCTACAATAATACATTTTCTTCAATTTCAGTGATTGCGTTTGATTTTTATTTTGCAAAGTGATTTTCATTAGGAATTGCGTCTATAATTCAGTGGTAAAGTACATTCTTTCAAATTATGGCAAATTTTCGATCGAACTGGCCATATATGAATATTTACGATATTTTTAATTTTTTGAATATTTTTCAGAAAATATAATTTTTTTTTTATCATAAGAAAATATAAAAAAAAGTTTTTTAAATAACAAGAATATTTTTTTTTTTCAAAATATGAAATCATATATTTTTTAGTAAAAAACCTTCAGAATCCCCTTAATGACTATACGCGCACAATGCGGGCATGGTTGCTGTCATTGGTATGGTATGGAATGCCCCCCCCCCCCCGACACGGGTTTTGATTGGCCAAGGTAGCACCGCCGAAATCTAGGGAAATTCTAGGGAAATTTCACCTCGAAATCTAGGGAAACAATTTTTTTGGGCATCACATCCCTGGTCATTACTCCTCCGAACGGAGCGGAGAGCGGTCGTGTTAGGCTCCGTGCCGCTTATTTTCGTGAAATCAATTTAAAAATTCCTTTTTATTGTAATAAACAATGCATAAAAAAGGAATTAATGTTTTTTACAGGCCTTTACGAAATCAACATGTAAAAAAAAAAATCTCAAATATCTTTTCCAACCTTTCCAAAAGCTTTTTCTCAAGTATTTTTAAACTCCTCCCATAAAAGGGCGTGAATTCCGATTTCGATTTTTTCCTGTACTAGTGGATCGCCTTAATGATCATGGATGTGATGATATTGCGCACGCTATCTATTACATTTAACGCAAAACATTTTCTGTGCATTCTCAATAAAAATGAGGAAAAGGTTCACATCTCTGCTATCGGCATTACCGTCCGACCTATTGCCAGCAGTCGGTAAAGAAGCTAGCGCCGCACAGCGCCATGCGGAATAAGTAGGAAACTCTTTCTTATTCTTCCATTGGGGAAGCGAGGGGAAGTGTCTTTTCGGCGGTTTCAAATCGACGCCCTTTGTGTGGACTCGTAAAGCGTTTATAATATAATATTATTGGTGTTTTAGTCGAACTTTTATAAGAAAGTTAACAACAACGTACTGCTTTGAAGTAATATGAGTAATGTTACCAACCAAAATGGATCAGGTCTAGAGCAGCAAGTGAGTAATTCCGTGTTTCGTAAATCTATCCCTAGGACCATTATAATTTTCTTAATGTATCGATTTTAAGTCTTTCTCACACCAAACACTTGTTGAAAAGTATGGCGGTATTAAATAAACCGAGCGGAACATCTTTGTTTTGTGATGTCAAGTGGTTGACAGCTTTTATTGATGTTTTAATCTAGCTAATGCACGCTTTTCTTCCAAACGACGTGTCCTCTAAATACAACATGGCGTCACTCTTTATCCCTTCCGATGAATAAAATTTATTGAAAAACTGTTTTATAGAAGGTTTATCGTACATGTAACCTTAAATAACTACACATCTACTGATATTACTGCTTTTTCTTTACACGCACGCGACTTCATCACTATGCCAATCACTTTAAAATTACGATTCATATTTTAAATGACATGTGTTTTCCATGAAAGAAAAAAAATTCTTGACGAAAAATCAATAATTTTATGCATGTAAAATAAGCTCGTTTGTTTGATTAAAGACATTCTTTTACGTTTATTTTTTTTACATTGAAGGGAATACATGTCTTCTAATATGGGAATACATTCTTAGTGATACATTCTTAGTGATGGGAATACATTCTTAGTGATTAATGGGAATACATTCTTAGTGACCAGCTCAGGTATGGGGGCTCCATCGAAACCAGAGTTAAGTTAGCCTCTCAGAAACTGGGCGTACTGTACAGGGCCCGCAGATACTTTAATAGTACTCAACTGTTAACCCTGTACAAATCGCAAGTGCGCCCCACGGTTGAATTTGGCAGCCACCTCTGGTCTGGAGCTCCAAAATACCTAAAAAAAACTCTTGACTCTGTGCAGAAACGGGCGGTCCGTTTGATAGATTCTCCCATCTTAACAGACGGATTGCAATCTTTAGAGCATAGGCGTCAGGTGGGAATGCTGTCCTTGTTCTACCGGTATTACAATGGAAGATGCTCCGAGGAACTAGCGTCATTGATCCCCTCGGCACCGGTGCATAGTCGGGAAACACGCCAAACACGCGCCCAACATTTGTACACAGTTGATATTAGTCACATGAGAACGGGTCGTTTTTACGATTCGTTCTTGAGTTCAACAGCTCGGCTGTGGAACGATTTACCGGCCTCTGTGTTTCCTCCCTCCTACAACATGAGTCTCTTCAAGACCCATGTTAACTCCTTCCTTTCCTCAAAAAGACCCTCCACACAGCATCCTCAAAGATGACATAGGCCCTGAGGGAAATTATTTTCCTCAGGGCCTCCTGTGTGGAGTTAATGTAAAAAAAAAAAAAAAATGTCTGAATGCAAATGTCGAAATACGTCTTTGTTCTCGGATCTTTCATAAACGGCAAATAAGTTTGGTTATCTGATTGTTAATTTCCGGCACCATGCATCTCTCGAGCGCTTATTACGTCCTATTTATTACTCATGCGAAGTTATACAAAAATCTAGCTGGAGTTAATCCCACAACCTGACAGCTATGCGAATCTATGTTAAATATTTGAAAAATCTCAAATTTATAACACTAAACTATTAGATTATCGGTTATCGGAAACGTGAATTTTTAATAAAATCCTTCGCAGTAACATTTTGTTTAGTAGATATATTATAGTTTGTACTGTTGACAATATGACGCTGAAATGCAATTATAAATCATTTTAGCAATGACAGGAGGTCCACAACACTTGTGTAATACGCTGTTACAATAACGATACAACTATCATTTGTTTGTTGAGATACTTTTGTGCAAATGCAACGAAATATGTTTATTTGGTTTTATTTTTGTATCAGAACTGTAATATATGGCTTCTTTTTAAGTTTATATTGATTTATTGAAGTATTTATTGAGTACTTACACAGAATCCTTCGTTGGATTTCGTATTAGCGCTCTTTTCCCACTGTAACAGGACAATTAAATAAAATTCACAATTTTACAGTAAACACAATTAGTCTTTGTATTGGATAAAATCAATTTGCAAGTATGACACGGTTTGATATAAGCAAGACAGAATATTAAACTTTATGGGTCTACGGTCTTTATGTGATACTTCACTCCCAAAGGAAACTTAATTGTTCCCTCAGCCGCTCGATTTACCTTTTACCAAAAGGATTACGATGAGTATATTCACTCTAGGTTAGCTGATATCATTTCAGTCGTTCCAGAGATTTACCCAAAGATGCGCGGTAAGAATCGGGAAGCAACTTATCTTTCTAGAGTTAACACATGACATAATATTGGTCATTGATATCCCTTCCAGGGACCACATGGGAGCGGCAGGGTGAATATTAACCAATAGCATCCCTCGCTTTAATTAGTAAGAGACGAAGCGATGCGGGAATGAGAAGGCATTGGAGATCGTAGAACTAATCAATGTACCGCTCATTGACATGCATATCAATCAGATGTTTCGTTATACCATCTTAATAATACCAAGATATAAAATTTTATCAGGTACATATTATTTCAAAAATTTCTCCGCTGTGCAAGCATTTTGATCTTTTGCATATTATTGACTAAACGATAGTCACATATTTTGTGAAACGTATTTACGAAAGCCCATTGTACGCAGAGATACAAGTTACGTGACTGCGATACAACCAATCGAGATGTAAAAAAAGCGACACTTTGCTCCGATAAATGGAGACAGTGATGGCAGACGTGACATTATTGTTCTTCGCAATATAAGATTGCAAATAGAAAATGAATCTTCAGATTCATCTTCTTCACTGTCGAATTTTTTTGGTTTTATTCCTCAGTTTTTACGAAAACATCTAATAATTTTTTTTATATTCCTACACCTATATTCGCTCCTTGTTCTGATACAAAACCAACAACCTATTTCAATTTATTTTTCACTTTGTTACGTCTTAAAAATAATGTCAAAGAAACCAATGGTTATGCTGCATAATTTTTGAACACACGTAATTTGAAAACGAATTCACGGTCAAAAAAGTAGACACCAACTGCTGTTAAAGAAATAAAAGCACTCATTGCCGTATTACTGGAAATGGAGATAACATGATTAGACATAGATGAACCACCATTTTTCTTATTGGAAAGGGGATTCCCCTTTTTGCGGGAAAACACAAATGAGAATTGATTTAATCTTATATTTGTTGTTTTAAATGTGTGTTTTTTTTCAATGGAAGTGAAAATATCATTCTTTACATAATTGCAAAACGAATCAATAAAATTTGTTGATATTTATCTCAAGTTATTGCACTTTTATGAATACCATTCTTTTTATCTAAAAACACAAAATATCTGTAGCAATTTTTGTACAAGCGAAATAAACTAAAATGGTTAACACTCGAATCATATTTGGGTGCCATTTCTGTCAAACGATTAGAAGCATAGTGCGCTACCAGCACTGCCGGGCAGCCGTGCCATTGAAAAACCCGTAGTTGACGCATTGCGTTGTGTATGAACTCTAGCAAATTAGTATGGCGGATACTAACGAGCGACGCTTATGCTAAGTGTACAAAACTCGAGTCGCTTTAGTATCTCTGTGTATGATGGACCTTAGTCACAAAATATCCTCAAGGTAAAAGAGTATCCCAACATGAAAATTAATATAAAACTGGAACATCTCCACCAGGCGAGACATGCAGCAAGTATGGAAGATAGAGGAACATAAACACTGCTTCTCTTTAATGAGCCTGCAGGACCAAGGAGTGCACAATTGTGACTGAAGAGTGGAAACTATCAAGTCTTTAGGGAGGAATTGAGGTTCCTCTCTTTTTCCTGTGTTCCTCTTCCGCCTTCCCCCGTCCCTCAATCCCCTCCTTCGTTACCCTTCCCCTTCCCAAATTTCTCCTCCCCCTGCTTTAGTTCCCTGCAGCTAAACTATTTTTTATGCAAATTTCATCATGCCAGAGCTCACTATTATAAATAGAAACATTCGCAGGCGTGCTCACAACAGAAAAACTCATCATAGTTTCATCGCAATCGGATGAACGGTTTAGCAATGCATAATTTCATAATGCCAGAACTCACTATATATCTAGAAAGCATCGCAGGCATGCACACATCAAATCCCCAAAGTTTCATCGAAATCTAATTTCAAGATGCCAGAACTCATAATTGTATGTAGAAACCATCGCGGTGGGCATGAGTACGTCGCAATCGGATGAATGGTTTAGCAACGTGTAACATCTCACATGCATAGACAGAAACAAACATATTTTCATTTTTATATAATATATAGATAGATTAATATGTATATGATTCAGCGTGTATTGATTTTGTGTTGGTTGTTTCAGTTCGCTGGTCTGGACTTGCAGTCGCAAGGCTCCGGCGGCCGCTATATCCCGCCTCACCTGCGCAATAAGCAGGCTACCTCTTCTTCTCAAGGTAACTACCCCCCTTCTCTTTCTCTCTCTCTCCATCAATCTACTACTCTCATCTTACCACAGCCCGAGTCCGGATCTTCAGGAAACAGATCTCAAACTATCCGACTGCAACTGATGCTATAATGGTTTGAAATTGTGCATTCGTCATACTAGAAAAGCTACCTTCAAATTGTTTTTCATTTCTGGAAAATTGACAGTAAATTTTCAGTTACCGGACAACTTATAAGTATAAAACTTCAATGCCTCTTTTGAAAAGTCTTTAAAAGTGATGAAAAAAAATTGGTTACGTTATGGGCTATGTTTTCAATATATATTTTTTTCATAACTTTTAATGACTACAAAAGAGTTTTGAAATTGCATGATTCTGAGTTGTCATGGAACCAAATTTTTATTCAGGCTTCAACCTCTTATTATGGCAGTACTTCTTGTTTGCAGGTTGTAATAGCACATTCCTGAAGAATTTTGACAAGCGATTTCTGGGCATGAGTATTTGCATGAGTAAAAAATGTAGATATCATTTTGCTGTCCGGTGATATATATTTTTTTCAACCAATAGAAATATTTTTTCCATCGGATGTCACAACTGTGTAGTTGGATATAGCCTAGTGGGTCACATGATAAACACTCCTCGATCCAGCAGCACGGTAACACACGAAACAGCGTATGTATCATGTGATCAAGTCGTAGGAGTGTGATCAGTGGTGATGTGTGAGCGAAATTTTTTTTTTTTTTACAGAAGATCACTGAAAAGCAAAATGATGAGATACTTTTTTACACCAAATATGCTCAGGAATCGTTAGTTAAAATTTCATCCAGTATGTTTTGTTACATCCTATATTATCAATTTGATGAGATACTTTTTTACACCAAATATGCTCAGGAATCGTTAGTTACAATTTCATCCAGTATGTTTTGTTACATCCTATATTATCAATTTGATGAGATACTTTTTTACACCAAATATGCTCAGGAATCGTTAGTTACAATTTCATCCAGTATGTTTTGTTACATCCTATATTATCAATTTGATGAGATACTTTTTTACACCAAATATGCTCAGGAATCGTTAGTTACAATTTCATCCAGTATGTTTTGTTACATCCTATATTATCAATTTGATGAGATACTTTTTTACACCAAATATGCTCAGGAATCGTTAGTTACAATTTCATCCAGTATGTTTTGTTACATCCTATATTATCAATTTGATGAGATACTTTTTTACACCAAATATGCTCAGGAATCGTTAGTTACAATTTCATCCAGTATGTTTTGTTACATCCTATATTATCAATTTGATGAGATACTTTTTTACACCAAATATGCTCAGGAATCGTTAGTTACAATTTCATCCAGTATGTTTTGTTACATCCTATATTATCAATTTGATGAGATACTTTTTTACACCAAATATGCTCAGGAATCGTTAGTTACAATTTCATCCAGTATGTTTTGTTACATCCTATATTATCAATTTGATGAGATACTTTTTTACACCAAATATGCTCAGGAATCGTTAGTTACAATTTCATCCAGTATGTTTTGTTACATCCTATATTATCAATTTGATGAGATACTTTTTTACACCAAATATGCTCAGGAATCGTTAGTTACAATTTCATCCAGTATGTTTTGTTACATCCTATATTATCAATTTGATGAGATACTTTTTTACACCAAATATGCTCAGGAATCGTTAGTTACAATTTCATCCAGTATGTTTTGTTACATCCTATATTATCAATTTGATGAGATACTTTTTTACACCAAATATGCTCAGGAATCGTTAGTTAAAATTTCATCCAGTATGTTTTGTTACATCCTATATTATCAATTTTTTTTCTTCAACATGGGGTAGATTTTTGATTTTTTTGCATTTAGATGAAACGTGAAGCGAAAAACTAGATTCTACTTTTGTACGTCCAATTGTTTGATTTGGCCTCCAACGCTCTAATGCCGAACGACCGGAAAATACAAAATCCGGTCTACGCATTTAGTATTTAGTATTGCACCCCGATTATCGCTAGTTGAATGAGATATTCATAGGCAAAAGCGCCTCTAATTGTATGACTATGGGGTAGACTCATTTTAACTAAATCCAATGTAAAATATAATCAAAGATTATTTTCGGGCGTTGTCTGTGTCACACCTTTTTCCTTATTGAAATGTCGCATTTGTCCTGATGAAATGTTGATTCTCAAGTTGCGCAACACGCTTAACATTCCAAAAAACAAACAATATACTATCCTAGTTCATTTATTCAGACGCTTAAAACTTAATGTTTCCTTTGTATGACTAAATAAATTAAGTTTATATAGACTAAGGAAATAATAGATAGGCAACATCTAACCACTTTGGATTAAATTACTTGACATAAATAAACAATTTAGCTTAATACGTTTTATTGATTGCAGTCACCTACCTGCTACACAGTTTTCTCTCTTTACAAGATAGCATATTATTGTCACAAGGAAGTTATAATACAATAAATAGATTGACCTTAACTTAAAATAAGTGGTGCGGATAAGTAATTCTTCTGTCTTAAGAACAACACTAGTTGATCTTATGCGATAATTTAATTTCATGGAATAATGTTAATACCTTGGCCATATTTTGCCGGAGCGTCGGAATGTATCTGAAAACTAAAAACTGTTTTTGAAAGGTGATAAAAATAAAATTTGCATGCAAACATAAAAATGTTATAAACATGGCTCTCCTTACGTTTTTTTCTAACAAAAATTTCAGGTAATGAAAAAAAATAAAAACACATACATTTTTTATCAGACAAATGTATTGTAAACGTTATTCACATCCCACTTTTTTATTGTTCAATGTAAAAATAATTATTAAAAAATACCCAAAGCTTCAAAAAAAATTTCAAATTGCGATCTGAAACTTTTGTTTCATAAAAGTGTACCTTTTGCTTCTTTTGTTGTTAATTTTTAGATTTGAATCTACAGCGTTGTGTTTTCTCTTTCTAACACCGTTTAGATCATATTTCTAACTATGATAGAAAGGGAGACACAACTATTTCTGTGAGACCTATATGAGTTGTTCCGAAAAGTGAACAAATTAGCTTGACGGGTTAAATGTTTACATAATTATTATGTGAATGATAATTATTTTACAGTTGCATTTATGAGTCTTTGTTACAGATTGTTTATGGTAGACGCTAATCACACCTCTGGTATGTTTGTGGGAGTGATAATTGACAATTGTATTTCAATCAACTAACTACCTATGGATATTATAATTAATATGAAACAGTAAATCTTCTAGCAAACTACACAATCTGTTTGCTAGAACTGCTCAGGTGTAAAACAATAAAAGTTACTGATTTCTTAAAATGATATCAGGAAATATTATCACATATTGGTTTATGTTCCTCATGATAGCATAGAGCCAGGGCCGGATTAACCATGTCGGGGCCCCTAGGCAATGCATGTCTCGGGGCCCCTTTACCATGGTGGACTAACGGGGAGCGGGGGGGGGGGGGGCGGCCCGCCCCAGGCCTCTGGTCCTTGGGGGCCTTCATCAGCGGCCGAGAATTTTAATTTCGTCGAACGATGATCTTGCGATCGAACCCTTGCAACTGTACAGGGCGGTTCCGATGAGTAAGATTAATTATTCTCCATACCAGCATTTTAACATAATAGCTCAATATCGATATTATTTCATTCACAATATTTGCTTTGATAAATACCTAAATTCAAAAATGCTCAAAGTTGTGATGATAAAACTATTCAAATTATATACTTTTTCTAATAATTTTTTGATCATACTTATTTATAATTTTTCAATAATGTCTAAGCAAAAATATATGCGCGGATCTTTTTTTAATGATTTTATTTAAACTAAAATTAAAATTCTGAAACATATCTTTCCCAGATAATTTATTGATTTATTTTACTCCATGATAATATAATTTGAAATGTGTGTTGTATAATACAAAATTTTGTTTGAAAATTTAACAAATCTGCCAACGCCCTACGGAAAAACCTTAATGTACTAAAAATAAACATATTTTCTCAAAATTTAAAAATTAGCTTTACTAGATAAATTTACTTTACTTTCGAAATCAATTTATAATTTTGTGGTGAAAAAGAGTCAATACGTCTAAGATTTGATTTAAAAACGACGTATTTCCGGTTTTGTCTGGTGATTCCCACTTAAGGGGGACACTGTAAAAAAATTTTTTTGGTAATTTTATTTTTTTATTTCATTTTCTGAAAGCCGCATTTGTTAAAAATACTCTCACCAAATGTTTTAAAGATATTCGAAAAATTTACCGAGATACAACATTTTATGTGAAACAATAACTTAGTAAACACCACTTTTATTACACATACTATATGCCGACCGGGTTTCGCTACAACCGTAGGTTCTTCAGGCCAGTTTGTATGTTGAATTATCCTTCAGCAAAACTTTGACTGTGTTTTTCTCTAAACTACTAACATTTTTTAACCTCCATACATCCGATTTGCAGGTCTTAAACTGTTTGAAAATCTAGTTACAATTTCACCACGTAGGTGAATTTTGTTTAAAAATAAGGAAAAATGGCGGACCAACGAATTTTAATTTCGATTTTTTATGGAAAATTTTCATTGTTCATAAAAAAAAAATAGAAGGGGGCCCATTAACAAAAAATCCCTAAGTGGTGCCATACTGACTAGATTTACTAACAGTTTAACATTTACTACATGCAAATCGGACGTATAGTTTTTCTGGTATGTTGTCAACCGTGCTGAAAAAAGCAGTTTCGAGAAAAACGCGTTCAAAGTTTTGCTGAACGTTAATTCAACATACAAACTGTTTAAAATGGTTTCATATAAAATGCTGTAGGTATCTCCGTCAATTTTGCGAATTTCCTTAAAACATTTGGTGAGAGCATTATTAACAAATGCATCTTCAGAAAATTAATTTTTAAAAATGACAATTTTTTTTACAGTGACCTGGTGCCTTAAAGCCTTGTTTAGGATTTGTTCAAAGTAACATGGAGGCGTTTGGAGGCCCCTCAGAGTCAGAGGCCCGTGTGAACTGAAGAAAAAGCTTGTAAAATTACATCAACTTCTTAAACTAGGGGGGGGAGCGGTTCATCCAGCTTTTCCACCCCGGGCCTCTGACGGGCTTAGTCCGCCACTGCACTTTACCCTTTTCTAACTTCCAAACTTTTTTTTTTCTAACACAACGTAATTTTATTCATAATTAATCTGTTTTTTTACTACATTTCGAAGGTATGCCTTCACCCCCATTCAATAAAAAAAAATGAAACGAATACAATAGTACAATGAGCGGTCTTATCACTAAAGTGATCTCTTCCAGACAACCTTGGTATGAAGAGAAACAAAGAATTTTAGCAAGCAGATAGGTAGTGCACACTAAAGTTTGTACAACATTTATATTTTAAACATTAGAAATAAAAGCAAGAAAAAAAAAACAAAACAAATGCCAATATAAACCACACACGGCACCTATAATCATATCCCCATTGATACGAAGGAAAGTAAAGTAAAATACAACTATGTTTAAATATTTGTTTCAATTATTGACTTTTTATTTATTATTTGTGCGTGATGTGAACAGTTATTGGGTTATAACCTAATTATTATAATTTGTTATTAACCTATAAATGTTCGTAATAAAAAATTAAAATATTTAAAACATCTTGAAAGCTGACTTTTTCCAAAAGTGTGCCGGAGTTGCTCACTAATTGTGAGTCGAACCGTTGACGCAAGTTATTTTTTCTTAGGGCGCGGGGCCCCCAGCCAATGCGGGGCCCCTAGGCAGTTGCCTACTCTGCCTTAGGGATAATCCGGTACTGCATAGAGCCATTTTTGCAAAGTATATTAAATTTGACAATAGACATTACAACATTTGTCAGCTCTAATTTAATATTATGTTAAAAATCCACTTTAAAATCTTTGCTTGTTTTTGAAATATAATGTTTATCAAACGGTATTAATAGCCTAGCAACTGTACGGTTGAAATTTAAGAATCCGCCTCACGCAAAACAGTTTACACAATGCAATGCCAAAAGATGGCGCCATTTACGTTAACAGTTAGCGTAAGGAGCATCTACTCACCGGATATGTAGGCATAAGTACTATTAGATTTGTAATTTCGTGAATCTCTCTGGATATTGAGAGATTGACGATAATATGATTATTATTGTAACTGGCAGTTGTGAATAATAATCCCACGCGTCTATATATTATATATGACGTCATTGCCTGTCACGATTACTTTATCCTGTTGATTAGCTGTCACTGGATCTCAGTGGATCCGAGGCACCGGCTATTTTTGGAACAAGTTCCTATCGGATTTATAAAATGGTTACCAACCCTCAAACTGGGCAAAGACAAACCAAAAGCCGCCCGCAGGGCCTAGTAGTAAAAACCTGCGTAGAGGGTTTGTAACTGTTAGTAATAAACTAATGCAACAAAGCACATCTTACAATATATACGTAATATTTCATTGAAGAAGAACAAGACACAGAAAAATAAAAAGGTAACGGTCGCATTGGGACTCGAATACAGAATCTCTTGTCTTACCGTAACAGACACCTTAGCCAACTCGGCCATTGGGACCTCCTATTTTTGATGATCTCGTATTTCAAATTCAGACATTAACAATATTAACTTCATCTAATTTTTCCATATTTTTGGCAGCAACCTTTTTAAGTGATCACACAGTTCTAAAGAATTGGTTTGTAACTCAGATTGTGTCTCGGATAAACATATTGTGATATATTACATAACCTTCAAAAGTTATTATAACAAAAGTTATTCCAATAAAATTTTATTAATAATATATTTAAATTAAAACCAGAGTACCAATACTAAAATGTTATAATTTTAGCTCTTCTGCAAATTTGATATTATTTTATGTCTTGAATCGTTTTACATTGCAAGTACAGAAATGTGTGTGGGCGTTTCTCAGGACAGCCATTTGTTTGGCTTTCTCCTCTTTTGAACCATTTCCACCCACATTGAATTCTATTACATTTTGTTTGACCGTTTGAAACGGCTCTTACCCAAGCTTCAATTATTATTGTTAAATTTAATGGAAAGGTTATTCTTTCCTCAGGTTTTTACGCAACCATTCCTCGGATATTTTGCTTAAATAAAAATACATTCTTGTCCAACCCACTGTGTAATTAAAGAAGACTAAAAATAAAGTACATGTTAAGTAATTCATAAACTATTTATAACTACAATGCAAATGGGCTTTGCTAGTTTTATCAAACAAACGTTTTTGAAGTAAAAACTTCTTTAATACTGTTGTGATTTGAAACTCGATGAAAAAAAAATAGTGACACTAAAAAAGAGACAATCGCACACATATTTAGGATTTAGCCTGCGAGAGAATGAGGTAGTATAATCGGTCTCCTTTTTGTGCCAATTCAAACAGGTTGTACTCGTTAAGTTATTGCTAAAGTTTAAAAATTCTTTCCTTACCAGTAAATTCCAAATTAAACAATTTTATCATTCTTTCACAATTGTTCCTATTAAAAGATACATTTCCATTTCTCCTATAAAATCACTCTTAAAAGTGTAAATGTATTTATGAAATGTATCAATAATTCATACCAGAACAAATCATTGCAAAAGAGACAGTATTACAGCAAAGTGCAACAGAGTTCATTCAACCCGTGAACAAAAAAAAATAACATTAGCAATAAGTTCTTGCAACAAGCATTTATGTTGTAATTTAATCAATTTACAATTTAATGCATATTAATTTACTTTTGCCACTCTATTATTTATTATTAGATTACCAACTTGATTTTCATTTATTAAAAAAATGTCCGTAAATTATTTGCATGGCTACTTGATTTATGACAAATCATTTTCTATTTGATTTGATAGTTTAACCACTCGGAACATTAGAGCGTCAAAAGACGCAAATATAATAATAGCCGTCAAGACATTAGAGCGTCTTTTGACGTCAACGCGTGAGATTTTACAAAAATTGATTTATTTCCATCACTAGTATACGGATTACCATGAAATAAAAAACGGAATAACGATAATGAACAACGCTACTCGTCTGTATTCAAAAATATCTATGGAACATAAGATTAATTATCTGAGCCGAATGGAACCTCCATCTTATTTGATTGTCATTTGTTCAAGACATTGTTAGTTTTTTATTCAAATATTTTTGTATGAAATGGTAAAAAAGTGAGGTGACAAAATTGTTTATTATACATTTGTACGATAGAATAAGTATTTTTTTTTTACATAATCTGTGATTTTAGTACCGTTTTCACATAAAACATCGCGTGGGTCATTTTTACAATTTTTTTATGTTTGCATTCTAAATTTTAATATTTACAAATGTTATTATTTATTTGTAATAATACAATATGAAAGTTTATTTCATAACCTTTTCAAAACAGTTTTTAGAATGAGGCTACGTTTCCCAAAACGTGATTTATGAAGCTTTTAGTAAAAATCGTAAATAACACAAATAGTATCACGTTTTGACAGTTATCTAAGGGACATATAATAAACAAAACGTCTATTTCTGAGAGGTTAATATTTCATTTGCGGATCAAATTATTGCAAAAATAAATAAACTAGCGTTGTGGTCAGTTATCGTTAATAATTATGAATGTAATTTGTAAATATTCACTGCCCTTGTATATTAAATTCGCAGTTAATGTTTTGTTTAAAACACACTGCATTAAAGTACACTAGATGAGTTGTTCATCTCCATCAATTAAAATAGATCAGGCCTACTAGTAGTGATGGAAATTTATTTTTTGGGGAAAATTTGCAAAATGAGGAATATTACTGGAATTTTCATCTAAACCCCTCAGACTAATTTGTTTAGTTTTACAAACAACTCGTATAGATCCCTTAGAAATTGTTGTCTCCCAAACTATTATGGTTAGAAATATGATCTAAAAGGTGTTAGAAGGAAGAAAAAAAAACACGCTTTATATCGAATCTAAAAGTTAACTGCGAAATACTTAAAATTTACATCTTTAGGAAACCAAAGTTTTTGACCGCAATTTGAAAAAGATTTATGAAATTTTGTGAATTTTTTATTAATTATTTCTACTTGAAACGACAAAAAAAATCAGTTGACGATAACGTTTATAATACATTTGCCTAATAAAATGTGTGTTTTTTTTTTCATTTTCAGTAATATTGATGGGAAAAAATGTGAGAGCCATTTTTAAAACTTTTTATGATTGCATTAAAAAAATAATGTTTCTGTCGACTTATTATTATTAAATTTGAAAGCGTATTTCATCACCTTTCAAAAACAGTTGTTCAGAAATATTCCATTTATTTGGATTTTATTGCAAAGTGGAATTATTTTGACCTTCCGGCAAAATAAGTCTGAGGGTTAACAAAAAAATTAAATTCTAATTTCAAGGAATTTATATTAGGTTGGGGAATATTCCTTGGTGCAAATCACTACCTGCTAACAAGGAACACGATCCAATAATTTGGGAAGTACCTACTTTGTCAGTTTTCGATAGTATTTAAAAAAAAAAGTTTCTTATATTTAAAATGTTCCACTTCATGGTAGATAACATACCACGCTTATTGATGGGTTGTACGCCATATTTACCAATGCCAGTCCAATCTTGTAAATTTTAATACAGTGTCGGGAGGATGTATATTGATAGTATATTCATTGAATCATGGACCAGTAGGTGTGCCAGACAGTGAGACAGTTGACTGATTACAATTTTATTACTGAACAATGTGTTTATCTTGCTAGTAACACAATAATTATAAAGCGCTAGACATTCGACCCCCAACGCGTTAAGATAAAACTGGCTAGGGTTCATTGCATACAATTGCGCCTCTTTGATAACAATTTCTTATTACAATTAAATGTACGTAATTTTTTTTTTTTCACAATGTATTCATTTATGTCTTTGAACATTTTATGTAGTTGGTAAATGTTGTTTGTAATGGTATCATTTTCAAAATAATTGATAATTAAAACAATCTAAGTATCTCGATTTTTAA
The DNA here is from genome assembly GCA_917563855.2 of Limnephilus lunatus. Classification (NCBI taxonomy): domain Eukaryota; kingdom Metazoa; phylum Arthropoda; class Insecta; order Trichoptera; family Limnephilidae; genus Limnephilus; species Limnephilus lunatus. The sequence goes on along the minus strand of OU830593.1, from coordinate 1,261,044 downwards.
ACAATCAAAGTATTTCAATTATTAAAACAATCTAAATATCTCAATTATTGAAACAATCTAAGTATCTCAATTATTAAAACAATCCAAGTATCTCGATTGTTAAACAATCTTAAGTATTTCGAGTATTAAAACAATCTAAGTATCTCGATTATTAAAATAATATAAATATCTCGATTATTAAAACAATCTAAGTATCTCGATTATTAAAATAATATAAATATCTCGATTATTAAAACAATCTAAGTATCTCGATTATTAAAACAAATTAAGTATCTCGATTATATCTACTTCTATAGTATTTCCACTTCCTACCATCAGGACAATCTTCACCATGCCGGTAGCAGCCTGGAACAATTTGACAAAACAGCAATTATTTCAATACCTAATTCATTAAAACATTATACTTCAAAACAATTCATTTTGATGAATAATGACACGTTTTCCCAAGGTGATTTAACCAATTGATAAAATTAATAATCTATAAAAAAAATCGCGATAAGTAATTGAAAACATCAATGGATTTAATCAATAACTTGGATTATGCCTATTACCAATGTTGGCACATGTAGGTCAGATATTATCAAACGCCTTATTGAGGACAAAATATATTGTCATTATCACACTGTTGCTAACTCAAGTTTCCTATTTGCGACGTGAACAAGGAATTTATGTTTTTTGCTTCCGTTTAATGAAATGACATCTTGTTGGATTTTTATTGGATTGGATGGAGTAATCTTACAAAAATGTTATGTTGTAATTGATTTGGTTTTAAATTGGTAGAAATGTTTTATTTCTATAAGAATTTTCAGAGGCCTGTTTGGATTTCTGAAGGAGGTAAGTTAAAAATCATTGAAAATATACTGAAGATAGATTAGACAGTTTTTTTTCCTCAATGACTCTTTTTGTATATTCCGGATCATTGATTAAAGTTATAAAAACTGAAAGATTACATAAATGCTGCAGTTTATGGTGTTCAGATTTAAAAGTAATGATTTTTACATTAGAGTCTCGATTGTATATAATAATTTGTTACTTTATTTCAATTAAATTGATGGTTTGTAATTGGTTACCTCTGATTTTTAAGTTTTCCTCTCTGGATTTTCATTATTTTCACTGTCCTTATGTTTATTAATTACTACATAAATTTATCTTAAAATGAGTTAATTTAAAACTGTAATAAATGCATATTTGGTAGAGAGTTCCACTTAGATAAATGTTTCTCTTTGATTCAACACAATGAACTTTGTTTCTCGAACTAGCTACAAAAGATTTTTCTCGTGTCATTTTGGACAGTTTTTATTTTGTAGGCAAATTAATGAATATCGAATATATCTGTCTCAAATAATCTATAACTGTATGAAAAGAGTTTAATGAAGACATCACACAAATAATGCTGTGGCTAATTCATACGCTTTCAAGTTCTGAAGAATATTAAAAAGAATGAACAATTAATATCGATCGCTCGCTGTCGTTTTATTAACAGTTGAGTTAGTTTTGTCGAAACTGCTTTCTGGTGGTTGTCCGAAGTGACTCACGTAACATTGGGGTACAGCGTAATTGGGGTGAAGTCTTCAATCCGACGCATCTGAAAGTTAGGGCTATGCTGTTAAAGCTTGTCTCGCTTGACGTGTGGTTGTATTGGTTGGGCAGGGAGCGGAAGCGAGGAGGGCGTGCGTGCGGGGGGCGGAGGCTCGGAGTCACGCGGCGGAGGCTCCAGGGGCTACCAGGGGGGGTCCGGGGGCCAGGGGGGGCGCTACCCGCCCCAGAACAGAGGACAGGACTTCTACAATCGCAGGGACAGAGGTAATAACCCACACTAACCTACCTGCACTGTGAGGGTTCCTTTACTTGAACCGACCAATATTATTGTTTGGGCAAAAGAGACATCTCGCACAAAAATTGCTTGTATTTTTCAACTCGTAGTAACCTAACATAAGCCATACTTGTGAAACTCTTGTTACATTGTATACATCAAAATGGTTTTGGCAAAATGGTTACGTTGTCAGAACGGTAATAGCTTGTTAACCCGTCTGCTTGTTTAGGAATAAATACATCCCAAAACATGTAATCGCGTTATACTTTCATAAGACCAAAAACGTCCCAAGGGACCTTACATTTTAAAGCTATATATCTCTCTTCCTCTCATGCAAACATATGTATTTTTTCTTTTAACCAGAAAGAGAACGAAATAATGCTTCTTATTGTCTTTGAAATATGAAATCTATCTTGCATAGATATTTTACAATATCGATCCAAAGTGACAGTTTGTCCGGTTTGGTGCGAAACCGAGGCTTCCGTTTGTGAGGTGCGAATATATTGAACCAAGCAGACGGGTTAAAAATAATACAGTTATTTAAAATAACTTTTTGTTAGTAACTGAATGATATTTTTATACACCAAGTTACTGCATTCTTCTCATTTCATTATATTTTATAGTTTGTTGACAAGTCTCATCAATTTATACCAATGTTATTTGATAAGGAACATTTTTTTAGCTAACCCTTACTCTTGACACTTCAATATTAAAAAAAAAAAAAAAATTGTTGTGTAAAGAAAATTTAACGATAATATTGGTTGGTTTTGGAAAATGATTCTGAATGATTAGAGTATAGCCCGCAAAGGCAGTACTAGGTAGTCCAGTCAGTATTGATCTCTTGAAGGATGTCTGCTAGTTCATGTTTCCCAACTGACTAATGTAAGAATACTATGAAAACTAAAATATTCAGGCATATGTATTGTTTTTTGGTTGTGCCGTTTTAAATCTGTCTTATTTTCCATGCTATCATTAAAATACATATTTATTTTAATACTATATAAAATATGTTTTCTAACCTTATTATATTATTGTGTGTGTAAATACTATTATATTCAACCTTGTTATTTGGACTAAAATTTTGAATTTGTCAAAATGCTTTTTAAGATGAAGCCATACTAAATAATGCAAAATCATACAAAATCGTATGTTTTAGTTTTGAAAATTTGACCGCTTAGAAGTATTATAGATGCTTCAATTAAATACTGCATGTAGAACATACTTTGGCCCTTAAAAATATCGGTCATTTTTTTTAATAAGTCTTTTAATAAGCTTAGAAAAAAATAAAGTATTAGGTCTATAAAAAACATTTTTAACTGAAAACTCTCCTACTTATAAACACTTTTTCGGATATGGTTTTATTGCATAATGTGGCAAATTCAGTTTCTTATATAATTATCGTGAAAAAAAAATGATATTTACGCCCGAACCTCACAAAATAAAATATAATATGCATTTTCGCGTTGGTATTTTTGACATCACGACGACAATACGGCAGTCGACGAATTTGCTATATCAAAGTGAACCTTATACCGTCCACCGAAGAACGACTGGCAGCCGCCCCCCTGTCTTCCGTCATTACTCCTCCGAACGGAGCGGAGAGCGGTCGTGTTATGCTCCGCGCCGCTTATTTTCGTGAAATCAATTTAAAAATTCCGTTTTATTGCTATAAACAATGCATAAAAAAGGAATTAATGTTTTTTACAGGCCTTTACGAAATCAACATGTAAAAAAAAAATCTCAAATATCTTTTCCAACCTTTCCAAAAGCTTTTTCTCAAGTATTTTTAAACTCCTCCCATAAAAGGGCGTGAATTCCGATTTCGATTTTTTCCTGTACTAGTGGATCGCCTTAAATTAAACTATTGCTCCTCTCCAAATGTGCTAATCTGGGTTCAAAGGTCAATGCTCTTTTTCCAACTTTCAATAATTTATGCTCTTGCCCAATCCTGAATATAAATGCTAAAATGAGGTTGTCTCCTATAATTAAATTTTATGTCTTCTATTCAGAGCACGCTGAGGTCAGAATTTTTAGAAAATATCAATGATGTAAGCCGTCAAAATGGTGATATTTGCAGCTGGCCAAAAGTCATGCACTGCTGTACTGCAGCACCGCCATTCATAGTTGTAATTGTACTGAATCGTGTCTCATGTAATGTCAAAAGACACAATTGCGTATGTTTTACTCAAGTTCACTTTGAAAGCTCATAACTTGGAGATGTTGAAAAACAAATATTAATTCTTTAAATATAATACATTTTCATAGAATTAAAAAAAAAATGGGAGACAATCTCGTTAGACTTGTCGACTGTAGTCAGCCCCGGATCTAGGGGGGTGGAAAACCGGGGCGATAGTTTTAGAGGGCGCCAAAATTGTAATTTATATGTTCGATTGAAAAAAAAATTTGATTCACAAAGCGCCTGGCATCCAGCGCACGTTGTTCTATCGATTAATCATTTGATTTTAAAACGCCCAGTTGGTTTTTAACACATCCTAAGTTGACTTATGAACATATCCTAAGTCGATTTCGAACACATGCATAGTGTACGTGATGTCTCTGCCAGGGGAATCCCTGCTGCATCTAGAATTAGGGGCACCACTATCAAATTGCTACCCTGGTTTGAAAAAGTCGTAGAACCGGGGCTGACTGTAGTAATGGTGTCTTGTTTATAATAATATGCATGTACTCGTATCTCTCAATCCCCCATAATCCCATCTCTATTGTACTGCTACAATGTTGATAGTGATTGTGTGCGTGCTTGTTGCGTGAACGTGTTGAATGAAACCTTTCCCCTTTGTCCACCAATTTCTCTAGTAGAGGCGAATCCTCCGGATTCCGCAGGACGCGAGCCGTACCAGAACGGAGGCGGCGGCGGTGGCAGAGACGACTGGGCCCGCGAGGATAACCGGGACATCCGGCGGGACGACAACCGCAGCGGCGGTGGGCGAGACGACTGGGGACGCGGCGGCGGCCGTGACAGTCGGGACAACCGCGGCGGCGGACGGGACGGTGACTGGGGAGGCGGTGGCGGGCGCGGGGGCGAGCGGGATGACCGCTACGGCCCTCCCCCGCCAGCTAATGACCGCTGGAAGGAGGAGCCGCGTCGCACCGAGAGGTGGGACGACAGGCGCGGCGGCAGTGGCGGCGGCGGAGGTGGTGGCGGCGGAGGCGGCGGCGGCGGCGGCAGGGGAGGCGGAGGCGGCGGTGGACACAACGTGAGTCACATTACTTATTCACTAGCTATTCCCGTTTGCAGGCAATTAATTGGTATAGGTACTAAGCTATTTGATGATTGAATGTGGATGAAGCGAGCAGTGTGCGCCTACATAATGGGCCCAGGTAGTTAACCACTCAATTTTGTACACCTGCTATTGAGCCACTTCGGTCGCCCGGATCAAGGCATTTAGTATGGCCATTTTCTCGCAAAAAGGGGCCAAAGAGCTTACTACTCAATTTTTAAGCGTGCTTTGAAACCCATATCGCCTACTTTCCAAAGAAGACTCCTACCAGTGAGCCACTTGAAATGATTTACTGCAAGTAGGTTGTTCTTCTTATACTCATGTGTTGCTACATTCACTATCTCACTTTCTCTAATGGCCTGTACAATTTAGTGAATGATAATACATAATCTTACATGACGCATGTCAGTTTAGTAAATTTTCAACTAAATTGAAAGTATGACAATTGCCTTATGTTTCCATTTTTGAGATCTCTACGACATGTCTACAGATTGTAATGTCATTGATTATGTAGATACTATTGTAATATTGTTATAATGTGTGGATATGTTGTGTTATGCACAGAGCAATGACTGGTCCACGCTGCTACCCCGGGACGAGCGCCAGGAGATGGAGCTGTTCGGCACAGGCAACACGGGCATCAACTTCTCCAAGTATGAAGACATTCCCGTGGAGGCGACGGGCGAAATGATCCCTGAGAACATCAACACTGTGAGTACTCCACTATCCACTAGCCCTGTTTAATAGCCAATCGAGGGCACCAAAAGAAGAAGTAGAATCCTTTTCACCTTTCTTAGTAACATCTAGTTTTTCTAAATTGATTTTTAAGTTGCCTCTTTTTCCCAACAATTCATCTATTTCATTTTCTAAAATAATATCTAAACTATCGACCATTCTTGTTTTACATATCGTCTATTACGTAAGTTCAAAGCAAATATGAACCAATGATTTTAAAATATATTATTTTTTTAGAACTTTCAGTTGAACAGCACAAGCTGCATTGAGTGGTGTTTTGATATTTATCGATAGACTGCTTGTACTCTGTTAAAGTTTTTTTTTTTTTTTAAACTTGCGGAGAAAGGTTTACAGTTAGTTACCGTGAGTACTTAGGCCATAGGCCCATTGTACTATCTCCCATTTTACCTCAATCCTTTAACATTAACCCAGTCCCTTTAATGAAGTTCACCAGATTTGTCATTGGATATGTGGTATATGTCTTCTGGTTCCACGATGTGTCTCCCCAGGTATCTGAGCCTAGTTCCCACCAGGGCAGGACATTGGCACCACAAGTGAATTGGAGTGTCTTCATTCTCTTCACATTTTCTACATCTATTGGTGCTTTCCACTCCCAATAGCTGCATGTGTCTCCTGAAATGGCAGTGTCCCGTTAGTAGTCCTCCCTCAGCGAGTTTCTGTCCATATCGAGTAGTTTCCTGGTCCGTCTGGGGTCCGGTCCGTTTATGAGTACTTTGGATTGCCTCATTCCGGGTGCCCTCTCCCATTCCTTCCAGTGCTGGGATTTGACCTGTTAAAGTTAATATCATGAATGAACCCTCCCCGGTATACGAGCAGGCAAGCGCGCGTATATCCTTAGATAGTTTTTGTCCCTCCTGAACATTTTTACAAATGGTTCTTCCGCGGCGCTGGACGTACACAGATAATATAATTAATGTTTCAAGGATCTATATTAAATCAGTTTTATTATATTTCAGTTTGAGGACATAAAACTGACGGACATAATCCGTAACAATATAGCGCTGACGCGCTACGACAAGCCGACACCTGTGCAGAAGTACGCCATCCCCATCATCATGGCCGGCCGTGACATGATGGCATGCGCGCAGACAGGCTCCGGCAAGACAGCGGCCTTCCTGGTGCCCATTCTCAACCAGCTGTACGACAGGGGGCCAGACCCCAATGTGTGAGTAATCTCTCGTCTTATTGTTCTGTCCATTATCTTATCACTGGTCATCTATTCAATACTCGAAGACCACAGGAGAAAACTAGAAATGTCAATTCAAGACAATTTTAAGTCAGCATTTAACCTTTCTTGTGCCAGGATTTGTTGCCCATTCTTCGTATAAAATGTCGGAAAGAGCACTTTTGAAGTAATATTTTGTGCATTTATTTTGAACTATCTTATATTTTATTGACTGAAACACATTCTTTGAAAAATAAACTATCGATAAAAACACTATTACTTGTGTTTATTTGATGAATTGATAGGTTTTTATAAGTTTTTGTGACCAAACATCGACGGACTTTTGACAGTTCAACCGTGGCAAAATATGACGTTCGTACTCCACAGAAAATGCTTTTTAAAATATTCCAGTGCTGCCAGATGAATAAAACTTTTGGCGATATCAACAGTACTGTTAGCGCAAGCCATTCTGAGCTTGACTTTCATACAGTTTCTCTATATATAAGGGTCAAAATCGCATATAAAAATATTTTTTTGGCCGCTTTTTAGCCGATCTCACTGGTGAACGAACGGCGCCTCTGAAGTTAATTTTTAACCCCTCAGGCTAATTTGTTCACTTTTATAGGTGTCATAAAAATAGTTGTATCTTCCTTACTATCACAGTGAGTAATATGATCTAAACCAGGCATGACCCAACCTGCGACCCAATTAAAGATTTTTGCAACCCAAAATGAAGTTTACAGCTTTCTATGTTTTGGATTCTGGTATCCATACATATAATTAAATAGCATTATCGTAAATTTATCACATTTTTATCATATTTTGTGAAATTACAACTTTCTTGTTATTAGTTCTTGGACTCTAGATGGGGGTTTCAATTTATTGCTTGAAAAGTGCTAGGCGAATGGCCGCACTAAGAATTTATTTTAACCTGTTATTGGCCAGAGCCGCGCAGATGCGCGCGGTCTGTGCGCATGTGCGCGGAAAAAACTTCGAAAAAAATATTTTTTAATGCGATTTTGACCCTTCTGTGTACAGAATTTGTATGAAGAACAAGGTCAGAATAGCTTGCCCAAATATCGTAGAAGATATAGCCACTAGTTTCATTCACCTGGAGCACCAGAATATTTTTAAATGATTTTTATCTGTGGAGTCGAAGTGTCAAATTTTGCCGCGATTAAATCTGATGCGGAATTCTTTACAAAAACATCGCAAAACCTATCAATTTATCAAATTAACGCACGTAATGCAGTTTTGGTACATAGTTTATTGTTCTAGGAATGTGTTTCAGTCAATAAAATATATAATAGCTCAAAATTAATCCACAAAACAATCAATTCAAAATTCAAAGTGGTACTTCAAAATTCAAAAGTTAGGAAAAAAGAAGAGGGCCGGTGAATAGTGGCCAATAACAGGTTAAGTTCAAACCAATTTTCTGCACATTTTTGGAAGATGGAATGCAACTGACCTGATTTTAATAAGTGGAGGGTGAGTGCAAAGAACACACATAGGCGTGTGTGTACTCGGTTTATGCCTTACTCGTTATGTACTTTTATGTTTATGTACTCGGTTTATGTGTTACTTCAATTTAAGATTTTAATGGACATTCATTGTTTTTCACCTCTGGTCTTCATTTGATTTATAATTTTTTTATATATTTATTTCCTCATCAAAGAGTATACTCTTTTCTGACATTATTTATTAGTTACCTATGTTGTCCTGACAAATATAATGATTTGTGTTGTTGTTGTTGCAGTGTGTACAACAAGCGCAAGCAGTACCCCCTGGCCCTGGTACTGGCGCCCACGCGTGAGTTGGCCACACAGATATACGATGAGGCTAAGAAGTTTGCCTACAGATCAAAGCTGCGACCCTACGTAGTGTAAGTATTGCACAAACCTATCTAACGGGAACTTTCAATTAAGAAATATATCCTGACTTGTAGTTTTACATAATGGAATCCATAAACTTATTAATGCAAGCAATTCTGGACTATCAAATGCATAATTTAAAATTTTATGTAGAAATAACAAGCTGGTGAAAATCCTTCTATCTGACAATTTAAGCATATTCATATCAGTTAAAAGCATGTTACAATTCAACAAAATTGCTGGAATACCCATTTTAAAACTTAGACAACATAAGAATTTATTTGGGTTCCAGACGGGAGAATTGTACTAGTTGACTTCTAACAAAGGCATAGTATAACAGTTTAATATATACGGTTTCGTTTTTGTAGCATAGGTCCAAAAATTACAATGATTATCGTCATTAGATGGTGTAAAAATTAAAAAAAAATCTTTTTTGATACCATCTAATAATAAATAATTCTGTAATAAGAGGTGGCAATAGCTCAATTGGTAGACTAGGGGGTTTGGGTTTGAATCCCAGTTGTTGCCGTTACTTTTTTTCTGTTTCGTATTTTCACTGAGAGTTATTGATATCTTTGTCAATGATTAAATAAATTACTGTTATTCCAGATACGGAGGCTCGAACCTGTACGAGCAGGTTCGCGACCTGGAGCGAGGCTGCCATCTGCTGGTGGCCACCACGGGTCGCCTCACCGACATGATGGAGCGCGGCCGCGTGGGATTGGACCGCTGCCGCCATCTGGTGCTGGACGAGGCTGATCGGATGCTGGACATGGGTTTTGAGCAGCAGATCAGGAAGATTGTGGAGATGATGCCCCGCAAGGGAGACAGACAGACGCTCATGTTCAGCGCCACCTTCCCCAAACAGATCCAGGTAATCCAAGTTGCTAATTCGTTGGGCCCCAAACGAAGAAGTTAAAAGAAAATTAGATACCCCTAAAGGAAGAAGTCTAAAGGCGTTAGATCGCACTATCTCGGTGGCCAGTTTATGTCATCAAACCGCTCATGCAGAATGTCCATCGTGGCTTGTAGCGCCGTCCTGTTGGAACCACATGTTATCGGTATTCATATCATCCAGTTTAGGCCACAAGAAGTTGCTTAACATCGATCTGTACACTAGCCAAAAATTCAGCCAACATTCATTTACTGTTGTTGACGTCAGCTTCGAGAGAATCATTTCTCCAACTCATTGTCGTATAAGATGGTAAATATAATCAGTTACTGGTACTAACAAATCCCTTTCTGCAGACCTTTCTTATATAGTCTCCCTGATTGTACACTTTACAGAGAGGTGAAATGTTGTGGTGTCATTTTAAAAATGAAGTTTGGACGCCTTGTGCAGTGGGATTTCAATTTATTAGATATATATATATAGATATGGATACAGCCGCTCCGGGAACCATTCATTGGATAACTAACACCTCTGCCATAGGTCACCCTAAGTTGTTTATTTATGTCTTGGTGGCGAATGCGTCTGTCTCTAGTTGGACTATAGACCCATTGCCTTGCACCGCTGGGGGAGGGATGGATTCAAATGTCTGTTCTTCCTAGAACCTCCTTTACTCAAAAGAACCCCCACACAGCATCCCCAAAGATAATAACATGTACATTCTGATGGTAGATTTATGATGGTCTTTTATTTTAAACTTAGCATTGTGTTATTTGTATTTTTGTTATAAACTGCCTGCTCTCGACACAGGAGTTCCTAGTGAGACACGCAACACAAGTTTCTAGTTGTAATGGATTTATAAAATTATAAATAATAACATAGGCCCTGAGGGAAATTATTTTCCACGGGCCTCCTGTGTGGAGCTAATACAGTGAAACCCTCTTAAGAAGTTTTCCAAGGGACCGGAAAAAACAAACTTCTTAAGCAGGAAAATCTTATATATAAGAAAAATTGGGTCAATTTTTTCCCGAGGGACCGAAAAAACGAAACTTCTTAAACCACGTAACTTCTTAAGAGAGAACTTCTTAAGAGGGTTTCACAGTATACACAAAAAGCATTACCGTCCCAGTATCCATGTCGTTAGACTTATAGCCAAATTCACAATGAAAACATTTGGGTGTTCTATGGGGTCAGATTTTCCGCTGGACATTCTTCATCTACTTTTAGGCCTCCCAGAAATGTCCAATTCATGTATTTTTGGTAATTCATCCGAATCTGACAGTTGTCTTTGGGTCATCAGCCCATTCGATAGCTTTGCGTCTTATCTCAACCAAAGGTGCCATATAGGTTAAGTTAAAGTGTATTATGTAATTCCAGAATCTGGCACAAGACTTCCTGGATAAGTACATTTTCCTGGCTGTGGGCCGCGTGGGCTCCACATCAGAGAACATAACCCAGCGCGTGGTCTGGGTGGAGGAGGCTCACAAGCGCTCGTACCTGCTGGACCTGCTCAACGTGCCCGGCAAGCCGCCCGCAGACGAGGAGAGCCTCACGCTGGTATTCGTCGAGACCAAGAAAGGTAACATCCCCATACATCAATGTATTATAGTCTTGTCTAATTCTCTGATAGTTCAGTGGATACTTAGAAGTTCATGGTGGGAATTACATGAAGCTGAAAATAGCTGGTTTTATTTAGAAAATACACTCGGAAAGAGCTGTGCAAATTTAATGACACAGCACACCGATTTTCCATTTTATAGTCGGCTTTCCACAGATTTTCTTGCAAGTTCGATGGTTTTTGTTCCAATCATAGATCTTTTATTCCATACAAGTGCATAGATTCGAAAACAAAATCAGGTAACTAAAAACTGTAAATAGTAACTGCCTGAAGAGGAAAGAGTAATTATAATGCTATATATATAAACACGTCATTACTTTCACGGAACGAACCACCAATATATAGGAATATATATATAACAACGAAAGGTATAAAGAAACCGCAAGTGGCATTTTGCGCGTTTGGCATTGCTTTCTTCCTTTCCCACAATTCGCCGCTCAGCTCGCTTTCATGTTTGTGCATGTATACGCAGCATTAAATTTTAATATGCTGCTGACTGTGATCGTACAAGACTCCCAATAATTCAAAACCGTGGAGCCATTGGCATCCCCAATTGGAATATGTTGTGAGGTTGAAGGTAGTGGGGAAGAGAAGGAGATGTGAAGAAGAGGATCTGGTCACCAAAAAAGACTAAAGCCATTTCAAGCAAAGTTTCTAATCTGAATGGTGGTTTTACAGCAGTCTCTGGAAAAGCGTGTGATAGGTCTTGTTTTGTAACTTTACCAATGATTATGTTATTGTTGTCAGGTGCGGACCAGCTGGAGGACTTCCTGCACATGAACAATTACCCGGTGACATCCATCCACGGAGATCGCACGCAGCGGGAGCGTGAGGACGCTCTCCGTCGCTTCCGTACCGGGCACACGCCCATCCTCGTGGCCACCTCCGTCGCCGCCAGAGGTAAATACAACACACTCTCCTCCCGGCACTAAATGCAATTATTTAACTACTTGTAAGAATTCCTGCGGAGGACATATTTCTCACTCCCGATCTGTAATGTTATTGAATATATAATTTAAAAATAAAGTGGAGTTCTACAAATTAAAGTTTAAACAATAAAAGTGTTGTATTGACCTGATGTGTTTGCTTGTACCAGGATTGGACATCCCCCACGTGCGTCACGTGATCAACTTCGACCTGCCGTCGGATGTGGAGGAGTACGTGCACCGCATCGGCAGAACCGGGCGAATGGGTAACCTGGGTCTGGCCACCAGCTTCTTCAATGACAACAACCGCAATCTGGCACGAGACCTTGTGGACCTGCTGGAGGAAGCCAAGCAGGAGGTGCCCAGGTAATATATCACACCACTACACTAAACTAACCATACCTCTGGTAAACAGTCTCATGAAACTACTGGAACTGCCAGAGATTAGCAATATCCTACAGTTTACCACCTTAACCTGGCTGGCTGCGGTAGGAATTTAAAATAAAACTTTTTTGGATGCGATTTTGACCCTTATGCATAAAGAAATTGTGTGAAGAACAAGGTCTGAATAGTTTGGTCCATTCTCGTTCTTGACGTAACAAAAAGCCGCATAGCGCCTAGCCTCTCGGAATAAATTACAAAAATTATCTTTGGTTGACTTGGCGACCTCGGCGTCACTTCAACTGTCATTTTGTATGTGTAAACTTTGAATATGTAAATATTTTACATTTTCAAAGAAGTATTAATGTCATAACTTGTTCAAAACACCCTTGGATTGTTTTTTTTCATGTAAGGTGTCTATTCAGGTTTGTGTAGAAATAAAAAAATCAGTTCATTTTCGTATAAATATATTTTTTTACGATTTGTTTCCGGAGTGGGAAAAAGCTAATTTCGCGCGGTTTTTTCCAAATACGAATACGTTTAATCAAAAAGTTTAAGGACTGGCCACCGTGTGGCGCTGTCAGTCATCCAACTGGAATTATGATTTTTTTTTGGTTACCACATCTGTCATTGACACACTTCTCTCCAAATTTGAGCATTATATCTCGACATTTGTAAAAGTTATGCTGTACTGAGTACATCTACCTTTGTGCGTGTTTTTGATTTTTTACAACTCATGGATTTTGCACCACGGTAACACACTGTCGCATAATGCGATCCTTATCCTTGAGTTTTTGATCAAAAACAACACAAATACTATCCAGTGGCCTTTGAATTCACCTGATCTGGCTCCCTGCGACCTTTTCCTGTTCAACCAACCTAAAAAACTTGCCTTACATCACCCAAGAAGGTGTCATAAAGAAATTGAATACGGCTCTGATGGCATACCGAAAATTGAGATGGGGCAGTGTTTCAAGAATTGGATCAAGTGCTAGTGTAAGTGCATTCGATGGGGAGTACTTTGGAGGGGACCATAGCAATTTTGATAAACAAACTTTTTTAGATTTAGATTTTATGTATAAGGTTCTAAATTTTTTTTTTTTTTTTTTATCAAGATTATAATATACTAATAACAATTTGAGAAAGTGACTAGCAATTACCTTCGCAGTGTGTACCTTGTGTCACATGAAACGATATTGTCGCTACTATTCAAATCGCACCTGGCCGAGCCTTAATCTGTTCCATGGTGACATATCATCACCTCAGTTGGAAAAGGTTCTGACATTATTTTTATGACCTTTGAATGTAAAATTATTTCTTTTGCTCATTTCTATAACCAAAATATTTAGCAATATGCAAAACAGCAATACATGCCATCAGAAGTGTTAAACAGCAATACATGCCATCAGAAGTGTTAAACAGCAATACATGCCATCAGAAGTGTTAAATATGTGCTATAAATAATCCTTGCTGTTTGCCATTTGACAGATATTTTATTATTTTTGTTCTCTTCTAACATTATTGTGTGATTTTGTAGTTGGCTGCGTGGTGTGGCCAGTGACGGGCGCAGCGGTGGCGGCGGAGGCGGCCGACGCACCGGTGGCGGGCGCTCCGGCGGGGGCGGCGGACGCTTCTCCTCTCGAGATTACCGCACACAGCCCGGAGGCGGGCGCCCCGCACAGAGGGGGCCCTCCTCGGGCTCCATCGGAGGCTTCTACGGCGGCGACGGAGGCTACGGAGGGAACTACGGGGGCAGCTACTCGGGCGGGGGAGGGGGCGGCGGCAGTGGCAGTCGCACCGACTGGTGGGGCAACGAATAGACACTCTTCTGCTGCCCTGTCACTCCCAACCACACCTCTACCCTCTCACTCATTACAGACACCTCTTTTCATATATTCCCTTATCAACCCATGTTACTTCTATCTAACTAATCATTTAGTTTGTGAAACATCGTGGTGAAGTTATATGACCAATTTTCCATCAAACCGCGCCAGTTCTGTTTGTAGTCCTGAAATATAGTCAAATCACTTATTTTATTCCCCTTTAGTTACTGTACGAGTACATATAGTGTTTCCTTTGAAAGTCAAAAGCTGTGACCAGAAGTATTAAATCAATATTATATAGTATCTAATTAAGGCCTCACTTTTTTAATAAACCGTTTGTAAAACTTACATTGATGTTGTGACATAAAAAAATATTTATTGTACAAATTTTTTTTATTTTCTCAATCCACCCCTTTTAAAAAAATCCTTAATAATTATTTCGGCAAAGGGGAATGGAAAAAACAAGATATGAAAGTTGGTCACAGATTTTTAGAACTTGGATCAAATCTTCTGTAATGATAAAGATTCCTACCCGTCCCCTTCCCGCGGCAGGGCAGCCCACAAACTTATCCTTGCGTAATAACGTTTGCAATCAACGCAAATCACTCGAGGACAACAATATCAATAATATATGCTTTATCCTGACCGACCCATATGTACTCGTTGAAACGGAATACACTGCCATTCGTCAATACCAATCGAGTTGGCATGTTACAAGACCAATATGTGTATTCTTTGTCAATGTTTATTCTCCCGATCGAACAATTTTTTTATTTGAGCAGCGAGTCTGCGTTTAAAATTCACGTAATTTTATAAAATGAATTGTCTATTGGAGTAAGCAATCTTAGTTTTCAAAAATTAATGTCCTTTTTTAAATTTTTTATTCCACATTTCATTTGCAGTAAAAAAAGAGCTTTCAATAAGGTTGTCGGATGATAATTCTCATTGTAAAATTAGACAATAGATTGAAACCAGTTTGTACGATAATCCGATAGTTTGGTGTTTCATTATTACTACATATTGGTGTTTTTGGAAAGATGGGGTTTTGAACCCATTGTCTTTAAGTTGTGAAGTTTTGCTGTCCCACTGTGTTTTAAGAACGACACGTCGTTGAATACGCATATCACGAATATGCCGACAGATCTCTTCCCAGTCTACTATTTGCGATGGATTTAACAATTAACATCTCGAGTTCGCAAGGATTTGGAAGATATCTTATTCACCTTTCTTATGCCACCAGACAATGACCTTCTTTGAATTCAAACTAATCTATTTACTAATGTATTGATTTCCAATGTTGCGGTATTTTTTGTTTCGAAATACGACTTTACTGAATAACAACATCTTAAGCAATTTTTTGGTAATATAGTACGTATTTCGATGAATTTTCTCTTTGAAATATCAAAGAAGGTCATTTTATATGTTATGGCATAAATGAAGGGTTTTTTTTTATAAAACAGTAAATTTTTTGGGCCAGTTTTGTCAGAGAATGATATTTAGTGGTTTTGCGTGCGACGATTGACTAGTACCGCAGTTGGTACAATAACAATATGCAGGCGAGAATGGCTCAGAAAGTGTACTGAGTATTAATGAAGTAAACGCGGTTGCAGTTACAGCCTCTTGAGAAAAGTGAAGGAAGTCGGGGAGAAGTGTTCCCTTATTTCTTGCGTCGACTAAAGCGTGCCCGCAGAGAGCGGCGTACGCACGGTGGACGATCTGGTTGCGTGGAGGGAAATGCCCACGCCACCAACAAGTTGTATCTCATTCAGGACGATTTTATTTTATTGCTCGAACAAGTGCTTCGAACAAGTGCAACGAGACTCAAGTGAATGTTGAGCGAAGGAGTGATCAGTTCTTCGTGGTCCGTTCCCAGCGACTTGGGAAGTTAACCGTGTCTCCGGGGAAGTTTGATGTTCCCCCTGAGGCCACCGCCGGAGCCACTTGACGGAGTTGTTCCGCCCGAGGTCCACAAGTCAGGCTTGCGGGACCGCCATGGGAAGAGGGTCTTCCCCCGGGCGGGTCCGCTCGTAGCCTGAAGTGTGCGAATTCGGTTTATTTTCGCCACCCCACCCGAAAGGCGACCGATCGAAAGAAAAATATATAAAGGAATAGGTATATTAAATAATAAATTTAAACTAGTATTGTTTTTCCTTTTTATTTTACTTACATTTTATGATGTTCATTTCTGTTTATGTTCTTGTATAAATCGTCTGTGATATATAATGAGATCTTAAGATACTTTGTTGTAAGTTAAATGGTTTATGTGTTTAGCGAGAGGGGTTGTGATTGCTTTACTCCCACACACCGACACCGCCCATCTCCCACTTCAATATGTTACACTTGAGGTGGAGACTGACAATGTTTGCCTTAGCCGGAATCACTTTCCATTTACTCAATTTGGACTTAAATTGAATTCAACTCGAATAATTAAAAAAATAAAACTTTTATTATTTGTCACGAATGAGGTTGGATTGATGCACGCCTCGCGGCCACTCCAGACATGATTAGAATTATCTCGTTAGCTTTTACGTATTCCTAAAGTCAACCTATCGCATATTCACCTATTGTTTACCTTAAGAAATATATAACCAAAGCATTATTTGTTACATAAATAAAGTTTCAGTATTAAATATTTGCCAAAATGTTTTTGCAATTAAAATAGTTGCCACTACTTGAATTTTAAAAATTCCAAAGTGACTTGAGAAATTATTTTTTATTTCGTCACAAATTATACGCATTTAAAATTTGTTTGTAAACTATTTTTTTTTAATAAATCACTCTATTCTAAAATACTTTGGCTGTCGAATATTTAATATATTTTCTCTGAAAATTATGTTAACATTATTATCTACTGCATTTTATATTATCTATGGTATTTGGATCAAATCACAGGACACAGTTTGTGAGTGATATATTTTTTTTTTACTATTTATTGCTTAAGAGTGTTTGGAAGGGAAGTATCGGCTCGAGGGGGGGGGGAGTGAAATAGATGTCCTAACAAAACAGGTTTATGTTGAAAATTAATTTACTAGAAAAATAAACTTTTGCATAACTTAACGTATAATCTAGTGAATTTATTGTAATAGAAAAAAATATTCATGGGTCGCGGAAGAATTGATTAATTTCACATTGGGTGTGTTGTGATTTATCATTGTCACTATTCAATGTGACCATGACACACATGTGCACAAATTTCAAAAACGTTTATAAATTCATTTTAACACACAATTTTTTTCAAGAAAATTATAGCTAATTTTAAACTTCCATCATCAAACTTTTAATTATTGCCAAATATCCATGACAAAATTTAAATAACTTTTAAAACATTTTTGGAAACTGTGCACTGATTATGAATTTTTATTGATTTCGAAAGAAGCGTGTATTTTTGTTTTCTTTGGAAATATAAATTCAAAGTATTTCCTAATGGTTCCTCACACAGACGTACAATTCCGCCAGTGAGATTTACCCAAATCTTCTGCGGCTGTGTGGGGGCACACTATTTATAATTCACAGGGTTCTTCAGAATATATGTCTATGATTTTTCAACCCACATATTTTATCTTCCAAATACCATTACCATTTTTGAACCAGTGTTTTTCATTTATAAAAAGTTGGCCAAAATATTTATAGCTGACTATCAAAATAACTTTTTTTTTAATTGTCTTGATTGATTGCGAGACCGTTGTTTAAATCAAACTGTTTCAATAACTTCAATGTAAAATAAATTTAAACAACAAGAAAAAGATTTGTTTTAAACTATTGTTTGAATCTTATTTTGCATTGTATATATGTATTTAAGATAAATCATGACCATACACAAACCTCTCCTACATTTATTTATAAGAAAAGTATAAACATTTCTTTATAATATGTTTGTTTTGACATAAGTTATGTCGCCTTGTTTTATAATAATTATTTGTATTTATATATCTCATTTCCCCGTCAGGAAAAGTTCCGCAAAGTGAAATGTAATAAATTAACGGGAAATAAAAACAATTGTGTTTGTTTTAAAGCGCCAATATTAATAATTGTTGATCAGATGCGGACCATTATTGTTTCGTGGCGACTGTATTGTTTGAAACAACATTATTGTTTTTATTTGTTAAACAATGTCAAACCACAAAGTGAAGGTTTTCTAGGAAAATATGAAATAAATGTATTTAAGAGAATTTGTACGGGAACATGTGTATTAGTAATCACGCTGTGACTGCAACTTGAAGAGGACCGCTCCGCGCGGCCGGACGAAAATGTTTTTAAAAATGTGTAAAAGTCTATTATGTAAGGGATGGCAAAATGAATCTTATTACAAGCTGTGTAATAAAATAAATATTATAAATAATAATTGTTCTTTCTTTCTATTGACTAATTCCCCCTGGCCGCACACGTCAGGTTTTTTCATCCGATTGTCTGATCCGACAAGTATTATTACACACACGCGTACAGGATTGGCCGACCGGCGCGGAATAAAATAAATACGCCACGCCCTTCCGCCCCAGCCATTAAATCGGGTTTCGAATCGGATCAGACAATCGGATGGACAAACCACGTGTGCGGCCAGGCATAGAAACCTCCTATACAGTAGTCATTAGCAGACTTGATAAAAACCTCTCCTACAGAGTCATCAGCCGACTTGATTTAAAACCTCTGCTACAGTTGTCATTAGCAGACTTGATAAAAACCTCTGCTACAGTAGTCATTAGCAGACATGATAAAAACCACTACTATAGTAGTCATTAGCCGACGTGATCAAAACCTCTGCTACAGTAGTCATTAGCAGACTTGATCAAAACCTCTGGTACAGAAGTCGTTAACAGACTTGATAAAAATCTCTGGTACCAGTAGTTGTAAGCAGACTTGATAAAACCTCTGGTACAGTAGTCATTAGCAGACTTTATAAAAACCTCCAGCACAGTAGTTGTCAGCAGACTTAATCAAAACCTCTGCTACGGTAGTCATCAGCCGACTTGATTAAAACCTCTGCTACAGTAGTCATTAGCAGAATTGATTAAAAAAACCTCTGCTACAGTAGTCATTAGCAGACATGATAAAAACCTCTGCTACAGTAGTCATTAGCAGACTTGATCAAAACCTCTGCTACAGTAGTCATTAGCCGACTTGATCAAAACCACTGCTACAGTAATCATTAGCAGACTTGCTAAAAACCTCTGCTATAGTAGTCATTAGCAGACTTACTAAAAACCTCTGCTACAGTAGTCATTAGCAGACTTGATCAAAACCTCTGGTACAGAAGTCGTTAACAGACTTGATAAAAATCTCTGGTACAGTAGTTGTAAGCAGACTTGATAAAACCTCTGGTACAGTAGTCATTAGCAGACTTTATAAAAACCTCCAGTACAGTAGTTGTGAGCAGACTTGATCAAAACCTCTGCTACGGTAGTCATCAGCCGACTTGATTAAAACCTCTGCTACAGTAGTCATTAGCAGACTTGATCAAAACCTCTACTACAGTAGTCATTAGCCGACTTGATCAAAACCTCTGCTACAGTAGTCATTAGCAGAATTGATAAAAAAAAAACCTCTGCTACAGTAGTCATTCGCAGACGTGATAAAAACCTCTGCTACAGTAGTCATTAGCAGACTTGATCAAAACCTCTGCTACAGTAGTCATTGGCCGACTTGATCAAAACCACTGCTACAGTAGTCATTAGCAGACTTGCTAAAAACCTCTGTTATAGTAGTCATTAGCAGACTTAATAAAAACCTCTGCTACAGTAGTCATTAGCAGACTTGATCAAAACCTCTGGTACAGAAGTCGTTAACAGACTTGATAAAAATCTCTGGTACAGTAGTTGTAAGCAGACTTGATAAAACCTCTGGTACAGTAGTCATTAGCAGACTTTATAAAAACCTCCAGTACAGTAGTTGTCAGCAGACTTGATAAAAATCTCTAGTACAGTAGTCGTAAGCAGACTTGATAAAAACTTCCAGTACAGTAGTCGTTAGCAGACTTGATAAAAACCTCCAGTGCAGTAGTCGTTAGCAGACTTGATAAAAGCCTCCGGTACAGTAGTCGTAAGCAGACTCGATAAAAACCTCCGGAACAGTAGTCATAGGAAGACTTGATAAAAACCTCTGGCACAGTAGTCGTTAGCAGTGTTGACTTGAAGTTCAGATGCTGTAGGCAAGATAATTTAAAGATTCCTGTGTTTCACACAAAAGCTTGCTGTTTCTACGACTTGGTGCACAAGGGAAAGATAGTGACAAATGCTTTTTTTAACCCTCAGACCTGTGGGAAGGTCAAAATATTTCTGCTCTGCAATAAAATCCGAATATATGGAATGTTTCTGCTCATATCCGAAAACAAAAACTGTTTTTAAAAGATAATAAAATATAAAAACTTAGAATGCAAACATAAAAAAATTTTAAAAATGATTCACCTTAGGTATTTTCAAACTTAAAATTACTGATAATGAAAACAAAAAAAACAATCTTTCTAGTGCTGTTCAGAATGTTTTGATCATATTTTAGGGAGACGCAACGATTTCTGCGAGACCTATGAGTTGTTGATTCCTGAACATTCCTTATCAGCGAATAGATTAGCCTGTGAGGTTAATGTGAATACTGCACATGAAACTGTTGGGAGCCAGTGGGACTATGGCATCCCCAATTGGGATACGTTGTGAGGCTGATGGGAAGATTATTATTTTATTTTTTTTAATAATATGAATACCTCACAAGAGTCCCAACTGCTCCCGTCTGAAACCAGTGAGACTATGGCATCCCCAGTTGGAGTATGTTGTGAGGCTGAAGGTAGTGGGGAAGGGAAGGAGATAGGGAAGAGGAAGGTGGGAAAGTACCTGGCTATTCAGATCTGGTCACCAAACACGGCTAATGCCATTTCAAGCAACGTTTCAATTCTGAATGGTGGTCTTACACCAGGGCGATACTGAGAGTATCTTCCACTCTGGAACGTGCCGTAAATATACTATACATATATTATTTTAAATGAATAAATTGTAAAATAATAACTATTTGCTAAATTTATTTGCCACGCCGGGATTCGATCCCGTGACCTTCGGTGTGCGAGTAAAGCGTCTTGCCACTGGACTACGCCGGCCGTCAAAGATGAAGGGTGGGAATTATTTTTTTGATTCTGAAAGGTGGTATATTGCTAGGGCGATACTGAGAGTATCTAACCACTCCAGAATGTGTTGCAAATCTAATAAAGTGTGAATAAACAATGATCAAAAAGTCTAGTTCTACATAGAATTTCTCGCTTCTTCTGTGAGCCCCTGATACAAGCTAGATTAATTTAAATCTATTCAAACCAATGTAATCCAATTACCATCTCCTTAGCTTTACGTGCTGCGCTCTTGGCATAAAACGAGGCTCATTTGTATTTTGTTCAGACCTCTGGCATCTACCTCCTATCTTGTGCTCCTGGTATGAACAACAATCAAAAGGTTTTGTTTGAAATACTTCCGCTTCATTTTTAATTGTCCTTGGTACAATTTATTATTACAATCTTCACTTGCTGAAATATTTTTAACCACGTCTCTTTTATGCGCTCCTGGCACAAATCTAATCTATTCAAGGTAATTTGTAACTGTTCATAGAAAAAGTACACTTAATAAGGTTAGCTCTTCGAGAGGGTAGAGCGATGATTGGCTAGAAAGTTGTGATGTATCTTGAATTCTTTTGCCACCGGGAGATTTGCATTTACTGCCATACAAGTGGCATCAAGCAACTCTGAATGCATTTGCAAATGATTTATTTATAACTAGCTGACCCAACGAACTTCATACCGCCTCAGAATCAATAACTGTTGTATCTTTGTAAAGCTGTTTGTTTTCCAAAAAAAGATTATTTTGTTTTACGGTGCTCCAGATTTTATGTCCGGGTTAAATCTTTCCCAAATGAAAGACTAAACCCTTCCACACACTTTTCCACAAATGAATATCTAGTAAATTCACGCAATGTAAGTGCACTATATAATTATTATAAATACAAAACAATACAAGAACAATACGTCAATCCACCAGAAACATAATGGGAAAATATTTCACCGACTCCAGATATTTTCATATCAGAGGGTTCGGCTCTGATGAAATCCTAACTGGTCCGATAAATCCTACTGATCCCTCAATATAAATATTTAAAAAATCTTTCATAATCCTACGTGTATTTAAAATGACCGACTTTTGCATTTTTATGTACAAATTTTTTGACAAATCTAATACGCCTAAATTTTGAATGAGAGAGCTAGGTATAATGCCAGTAGCCGAAATAACAAATGGTAATATTTTTATAGTCTGAGAATGCCAAATTCTTCTAATCTCATTTTATTATTATTATTATTAAATTCAGTTTTTTTATTAAGTTAAAAATTACACAATGAAGCAATCATCAATGCGCAACTGTCCGGGTTTTGTTTTTGTCAGTATCAGAGATGGCATTGTGTACGGATTTATATTTTTTGAGATTTTTTATTTTTCCACTTACTTATCGGAATTTTGGAGGCGGGTATGGGTACCGCCGCCCCGGGAACCATTTATTGGATCACCAACACCTCTGTCATATTTCACCCATAGGTCACCCCAAGTGGTTCGTTACGTTTGGTGATTTAGCAGGGGTGCCCGGGTTCATGGGGTGACGTTTGTCCGGGTCTTGGCGGCGGATGTGTCTGCCCACCCCCTGCGTGGCGGGCCGGATTGAAAGAGACTGGTTAAGGGAGGCCTTTTGACCTTTCCAGCTGGACTCTCTCGACCCATCGCCTTGCAGTTGGAGGGATGGATTCATACGTCCGTCACTCCCGGATACACTGACCCCAGATTCCTACCCACCCCTCATACCTTTTCCATCCCAGAACTTCCTATCCTTCCCTTCCTTTAAAAGACCCTGCACACAGCACCCCATAAGATGACATAGGTCCTGATGAAAATAAATTTTTTCGGGGCCTCATGTGTGAGCTGATGTAGAAAAAAATGCTTTTCATTTTCTTAATACGTATAAGGGATTTTTATTATAATTATTGTATCTTTCCTTTGGATGGGTGGAGACATACGTTCACCGTTTGTCTCATTTTCGACTATTGACATTTAGTGTGTAAGAAAGAGAGGCAGCATTATATGTTGAATAAAACAAAACAATAAGTTCTAAATGACTATTTTTTTCGTTAATTTTTGTGATATTTATTAAAATATAAACTTACTAACTATTAAGTTAGTATGTTTTCCGGGGCGGAGACAAATCCAACAAATCAAAGATCATCAAAATCAAAAGTTATAAATAGTGTAACTAACCCGACTTTGTTTTATATATTAAGATACGTTGGTAATATTGTACTAATTAATTATTATATTAAAACATTCAGAATAAAAGGGAAAAATCCCAGGAATATTTGTAGCGCACCTCTCTACATAGAAGATGAAGAATAGAGGTTGTTAGCGCCTTGTGTATATTGCCTTTGTAGACTTTCAAATTTTCAAAATGAAAGTCTCATTTAGAAAACTATCGTGACAGGGAAAGTGTTAAGAATAATTTTATTCATACAAAGAGTCGCACATGTTGGTAGATACTGTCAGTTATCGTCTTAGTGAAAGTTGTGAAAGACTACCATTCAGAATCGAAATGTTGCTTGAAATAGCTTTAGCCTTATTTGGTAACCATATTGTGTAATGATAAAAGGGAGACTCTTAATCTAAGGCAGCAGCACCCAGTTCATCGGTGTTGGTTGGTTTTTAAACGAGAATATGCATAGTTCCTACCGGGATGTCATTTACCCCAGTACCTACCCTGCCTAACCACATCACCTTCCTGGAAAAGCATTTTGAATTTGGAACAATGACAACAGAAAAATATCTTTTTTGATTTTTTTTTTTTGAAATTTCAATGCAGTTGTTTTTGAAAATCAAAAGAAGAATTGGGCCCCAATGACGTTATATAAATAGACTCGCCATAGTCTCACATACTCACAATATAATGTGGAAAGCAAACAACACTCCTTTGTTTTCAGCGGTTTTCAGTATAATTTCTAAATTCAAAACTGTATTCCTGTGTGATAAAGATAGACAATCAAAGAATGTACGTGTGTGAATGTCATAGATATATATGGTAGGGCGGCTTATTAATTTCTTCGCCGAATACTGCTTTCACATCACGGGTGTGACCTATGGGTGTGACTGAGATAACAAGATACTCTTACTCGGTTACACAATGGACAGGGAAGGGTAAAGAATACAATGACGTTTTATTATAAAATTAATTGTAATAATAAACTATAATAAGTAATTGGCGTGTACTTACAATCGAAGTGTTATTCCTTCGCCTTTACGACTCTTTGCCGTGTAATTTAAGCATTTTCTCGTCACACAGGAGGGCATTTTGACGCTTTGCAATGCAATTTACTTACTGGTAAGACACGACCTCACTCGACGCGTAGCAGTTTAGTACTAAAGTACTAGAAATAGAGACAGCTACAATCGTCTTGTGTTTGGCTTCCCACTTTGAGATTTCTACCCCGCGTCCAGTATTAATGTCATTGTTGGGCCCACCTTGGAAGCAAATTGTTAGTGTTGTTCATTTTCATAATCTTGTTTTTGAACTAAATAGAAGGTTTTTGACTATATCGAAAGTAAACAAAATCGTTTTATACTTATTTGTGTTTTTGTGGTGATAATTACCTCGAGGTATTGTAGTGGATCTAAATAAACTATATTTTTGATTGTGTTGTGTGCGCCTTCGCAGAGGTAAGTGATTGGTTGTCCATCTTCCTTGTATCCATTGTTTCTCCCTACACATATTATCAACACCCAATTTCAACAAAAACCATTTCGTTTCATCTCATTCTTTAGTACTTACATTCCATTTTCAAGTGCATCGGAAGCAGTTTCGGATGCAACAGCTGTAATAATTGTAAACTTGTATTATTACTTGACGTATCATAACAAATGTTTGCAGTAATGATCATGACATGTGTTTGTATGTAATTAGTTTGCAGTGTACAACATCAACCCTGGATTTTTTTAATTCCGTTTTCTGTTTCTAGTTATTTTATAAATTTTGCAATTTTTTGTTGATTTAATGACAACTGTGGCAACAATCATATCTGATTTCTACATGGTGAGGTTTTCAGTGACCCGACAATTGATCCCCCAGCAGTTTTCCCCCCAAATGATATTTATTATATAACTAGCTGTTTCGCGGCATGCATTGCTATGCCATTTAATAAAGAAATTGTTTCTCCCTGCGTGTCCTTTCCCATTTGTTCCCCTTTCCCTCTCCCCACTCCAATCCCCCCTTTTCCCGTCCCGCTAACCCCCCTCAACCCTTCTGGGTTCCCGCTTCCCTCCCTCCCGCAAACCCCCTACCCAAGTTCCATACATTCATTCCCGGTACATTCAGTTTTCAAACAGCTCGTGTGCCATCTATTGCAATTTTTTTATACAAATTTTCTAATGCCAGAGCTCAACAGTAGTTTTATACAAACCTTGTCCTGACAACAAAGAACACAAAAAAAAAAGATTATCCAATTTGGTGCAGTCGTTCGGAAGTTATGCGCGTACTTACGTTTCGGCGATTCATTTTTATTTATATAGATAGATAGAAGATAGATTATAATTCTTTGTGTATTATTTACCAATTTCAAACCTAAAGTGGACTTCAAAAATACCTTTAATAATAAGTTGTATAGAATGACAAGTAGTTTTTTTTAGTCGGCAGTACGTCCTCTCTTCACATCCCTTCAGAGCCTTAGTTATATTTTGTGTCAGTAAGTGTACTGTATTTTTCCTCAACCGACTGCATATTGTATATAAGTAAGCCGGGAGGCCAACTGTCGGGGGATCAACTGTCAACTGTCTTGGAACCGAAGTTTTAAACCCCATGCTGATCCTCAAGAACCAAGGAGAGGTCCATTCAAGATCGAAACGTTGACATTGCTTGAAATGTGTTTACAGAAATGGTAAATAGATTACGATAATAAAATGATACATATTTAGATTACAAATGCAGTTTACAGCTATGGTAAGGAACATAGATAAATAAAAGTTCATTAAAATGTAAATTATCTTTATTGACTCGAACAATCACAGTCGAACACGTGATTTGGGGACTTCAGATGATCCTTTCCATACAGACACGGCCGCCACACATTTCCAAGTCTCGGTGGGCTCATTCATGGAGAGTACATATTATAATCATGACATTTTTTAAGTGAATGGTTGCTAGCTTCAACTAAAATTACACTGCAAATTACACATGATTACATATTATGTTTAAATGATTCACAAACACTGAGAAAAAATATTATGATAAGCACTATTTGCTCTCAAATGAATTTCAATGTAAATTTTGCATCTAAAGACTCCATACTTAAATTTATGGAATATATTTTAAATATTTGTGTTTGGCAATGTTAAGTTGCATTTTTAAAAATTGGATCGTTTATTATTATTCTTAAAACTATTGATATAACTTTTGTACCTACGATTCAAATATGTTAGTTTAATTCTTACGGCTTGCGAAAAAGCAAAATTTTATGGTAATAAATAATTTGTTATGTGATTATGATTATGAAATCACAAAAAATGCATGGAAAGCAAGTAGGTGTTACATTTTTACATACTTGGGGTGAGTTAATCACAAAAAAGTGCCAAAATAAAAGTTAATATTAAAATGGTGAATTGAATAATAATTGACAACAGAAAATCAAAAATATTATATAATATAAATGATGGAAATAATCATTTAATTAGTGGAACTGTTCAACAAAAATATTAGAAAGAAAGAAAAATAAGACATTGTTGTTGGTGATGGCTTTATAGAGATATCGGGAAAACAACTTGGTGTAAATACGATGTTATAGAAATTCGCAGGTGGCCAGAGGAGGAACTATGATTTTTTTTAAATTCATAATTTTTTTCGTATCTAATAAATCTAACTAGCAACACTATCGCTTGCAAAGTTAAATATGTCGATTTGTAAATGGCACTTCCTTCTTTATCCGCAAGTCAGTTCAACTCACATGAGTAGTGTTTAAGTGCCATCACCGAGAAGTTATCCGAACTAACTTCTTCACAAACTCTATTTTGTGATACAACAATGAAAAATGGTTATTTCAAAATTCATAATGGTGACCCAATAGTTGATCCCTCGACAATTGGAAACCCAAAATTATAATTACTATAAAATTAGAATTTTTTGTACATTATTTACCAATTTTAAACCTAAAATCAACTTCAATAATACCATTAATAATAGACTGGTATGGATATCAAACGAATTTATTTCTTTTTTTGTTCATATGAAGCAGTTACTTTGTGATGTGACATTATAATTAAAAATAAAACAGTAGAGATTGTACTGCCCTGAAGAAGCTACGGTTGTAGCGAAACCCGGTCGGCATAAAGTATATAAAAAATAAAAGTGGTGTTTACAAAGTTATTGTTTTATTTTGAATTTATTTCTGTACCTTTCTGGCTAACTGTCGGGGGATCAAATGTCATGGAACCCTCATAAACAACATACACAAATATTATTACATATTATAATGTGGAGTCTAAATTACATTACAATCCTTGTTCATAATTCATACTAATTTATAATGCATGATTTATATAATAAGAGGATAGATACAAATTGCTTGCTTTAACTTATTGTGTGCTGAATGTGGCCTCATATGCTTGAAATATTGTCACCCGGATGACAATCGGCACTCAAATGATTAAATAAAACAAGCAAGTCTTTTCTTATCTACAATATGATTTCATAGCAAAGTTAATAAAAAAGTTACAAATTTAAAAAAAGAGGAATGCCAAACATAAAACCCTGTTTTAGGCAGTCATCAACCAACCTCAAAAATCAAACACATTTTTAGTTTTTGAAACGGCGAGATCCCGTGACCTAATACATACGCATTATACCGAGGGTAAAAATCCTATTAACAGAATATAGTAATGTCAGATTACCATACGCCAGCGCTCAATGGATACAAAATTTTCATATACTTTTGGCAGTTGAGAATTTAAGGAACATGAAAAAAACTATGTATGTGTTGGAAATCCTTACAATGTGTGGGGTCCAAATTAGGCCTTTTTTCAATTTTAGTAAGAAAAAACAAAAAGCGTGAACTTTAACCTCTCAAGCACATTTGTTCGCTTTCGGGAATCGCTTATACAGGTCACAGAAGAATTAAAATGCACACCTTTATAAAACCAAAGTTTTCATTCGCAATTTGAAAAAAAAATATGAAACTGAATTTTTGTAGTAATTATTTTTATATGAAATGACAAAAAGTTGGGTGATGAATGTTTATAATACATTTTTCTAATTAAATGCGTGTTTTAATTTTTTTTCGTTATCAGATATTTTAGTAAGAAAAAAGTAAGGTGAGCCCATTTTTAAAACTTTTCAAAGTTTACATTCAAAATTGTTTAAAAAATTACATATTTGTTTCTAATAATAAAGTTACAAAAACAGTTTTCAGATATGTTCAGAAGTAATCCATTTATTTGAATTTTATTGCAAAACGGAAATATTATGACGTTCTGGCAGAATATGCTTGAGAATATGCTTAAAAAACTTTTTACATATTTAATTTAAAACAATACATTTTGAATAGTAGGTGCAAATGGGAACTATGTAATACACATTAAGTACCTGATCTGTTGAGCAAAAATAGTTTTTCCCGACTTGTAAAATCGTCATATTAATTTGCACTTTGAAATGAGTTAGTTGAATCTAAAGTTAATTCTAACTAAAAGAGTATAGGTACATATTACGATTATTCTTAATCCAAACAAATGTTATCATGAAATTGATAAAATAAAATGCAAATAACTTATCCAAAAACTAAACAACAATAAATCAACAGCTGTGTTTACAAATTGATTTAAATTGAAAAACAACAATAATACAAAACTCCAAGATCCTCCGTAATAATTTCATAGCATTTTGACCTTCAATGTTCACTCACAGACTCACAGACTCGGAGGATGTACAATGTAAGCTGCACACAATATGAGAATAGAAAATATTTAACTAGGGTAAGCTAGACTATAATTGCCCGCAACTAGTGACTGCCCGCTCTCACTTTGGTTGTCCTTTTCTCAAATATGTATGTAAATATTTCACCAAAATCTTAATAGATGTCTTTATTAGTTCAATGCGAATCTACAAACTGCCGTATCGGCATAAATGGTTACCGGACAACTCAACATAGTAGAACTTCAAAACACCTTTGAAAAGTGACATAAACTCATGAAAAAAAATTTGATTAAATAGTTATGGTTTTAGATTTTCACGGCCAAAAGTATTTTCGTTACTTATATTACAGGAAACCATTTTGAATTATATTGTAATACGAGCTCGTAGGAGTGGAGCTAGCAAAACAGTATCGCATCTACGTACGTAAACACACTATTTACCATTATCGTTTACACATCTGCCCTGATGATGGACACTGTAACGTTGGCTGAAGAATGAGGTCGCGCAACACGGTGTAATACTCTACTGAGTTGTCACGGAACTGATAGAAATAGTCACGTTGTTGAAAAGTATCGAATTTTGTGAAATGTGTCGAAGTTTTTCAATTTTACAAGTATTTTTATATTATTTTAATGCTTCACTCATTATTATTGACAATAAAACAAAATAAATAAGTGAGTATGTATTCAAGTTGTTTTATTAATGATTTTTATCGAATCACTAAAGTGGGCAATCACTGTACATTTAGATATATTTTTTGTTCATTAAAAAAATTATCATTTAGTTACAGTGCAATCGATGGAAGGATTTGATAGGTATGTAATTAATTAAATATAATGCAACTCTTTATTAGAAACCCATTCAAAGTAAAAACTTCCTTAGCGTACAATCATTAACCAATTTACCCCTTTATAATAATAAGTATTGGAGCAAGTGATGCTGTTGGTTATGTTGAGAAGGGGTCACCAGACGGTCTGGTCAGTCAGTACACAATGTCCGCATGTTGGCAATGTTTGCGCGGTCCCACGACACGATGAGAATATAATCTATAAATCACAATGGCTCTCACAAAGGAATATTGACCTAGCCGAGTTGCAACTTTGCTGCCATCATAATTCGGAATGTTTGGCGTGTTGTATTTCTGGAAAAGGAAAAATAACTGAAATTAGTACCATTTACCAAACTTCTTTTTTTACATTAGCTCCACACAGGAGACCGTGAGGAAAAAAAATCTCTAAGGGCCAATGTCATGTTTGGGGATGCTGTGTGAAGGGTCTTTCTATGGAAAGGAAGGAGAGGAAGTTCTGGGAAGGAAAAGGTATGAGTGACGAAAGTATGAATCCATCCCTCCCACTGCGGTGCAAGTCGATGGGTCGAGAGTCCAGCTGGAGAGGTCAAAAGGCTCCCTCAATCAGTCTCTCTCGATCTGGCCCGCCATGCAGAAGGTGGGCAAACGCATCTGCCACCAAGCCTAGACAAACCTCAACCCATGAACCCGGGGCACCCCTGCCAAGTTACCAATTTGGGGTGACCAATGGCAAGGGTGTTGGTTATCCAATAAATGGTTTCCGGAGCGATGGTTCTCATACCCGCCACCAAATTGATGACCAAAATGTTTTTTTTTCATATTAAATCCAATATAGGCCCTCAGATAAGATGAAAATAATTTCTCTCAGGGCCTAGGTCGTCTTCGGGGAGTGTGGGGGATCTATTTGAGGAAGGGAAAGAATGAACATGTTGTAGGAAGGAGGAAACACAGGGATCGATAAGTCATTCCACAGCCGAGCTGTTGAACTCAAGAAAGATTCATAGCAAAACAACCCATTCTTAAGCCTCATCAATCGAACATTGACGAGGCTCAACACTCTTGTATACATAAAAGATGTGAAATGGTGTTGTTACCTGGTATGTCAGGATCTGCAGAAGGTTCCATATGGTCTCCAATGTCCTGGCTGTAGAAGCCCTTGTGTATCCGCTGCTGCAGTCCTTTAATCTCTTCATCGTAAGCCGTCCACTCGGGCACTATCCTCACGGCAGCCGTCAGCTTGGCCTCTTTGGTCTGCGGGTTGTTGCACTACAAAATAATAACACATTATATTAGTTTTTATTCACTGAAGCACAAAATTACTACTATGTACAAATTAGCACCATCTTTGAGCCAATAAAAATCTCTATTGCATATTTATTTTTAAATTATTTTGTATGCCAATTAGAATAAGATTTGAATTCATCGTCATTATTGGTGTTACAACACTTCGGAGAGTGCTGAGGGTGGGGGGGAGGGAGGGGGAGATTACGGTTCTACTTAAGGACAAGGAATTGTCCTTAACCTAAAAATTAAAGATTTTTGTTAACTGCGATTCCAATTTCCTCGCTTTCCTCCTTAAATTAAATCTTCAATGACAATGTTCTTTTTCCTTGTAGAACTGTTCCCGTGGTCAAGGGGTAAGGCTCTCTACTAGCAATCTGAAGGTCGTCAGTACAAATCTCGTTGTGAGCAAATAAATATTATTTGATTAAATTTGTGTTATCTCACAATTTATTCACAAATAATAAATAGTATATTTGTGGCAAGGCAGAGTGGAAGGTAATCTTAGTATCGCCTTGGTGTAAGACCATCAATCAGAGTTAAAATGTTGCTGAAGATGACCAGGTCTGAATAGCCAGGTACTTCCCTACCTTCCTCGTCCCCATCTCTTTCCCCTACCCACTACATTCAGCCTCACAACAATCACCAATTGGGGATGCCTTAGTCTCACTGGTTCCAGACGGTTGGGAGCAATTGGAACTCTCGTGCGGTATTCACATAAAAACTAAATAAAAAAGAACCCCTCTGACTTCCTCAAATGCCTCCATTCCTGCTTTTTGCTCCAGTTTTTACGCCAATCAGTATCGTAAGTTCCCAACACTTCTTTGTTCTGCAGCCATCTACTTTTGGTACAACCCCCGAGTCGTGGAAATAGTGTGATGAATTGAGCAGGGAAAGAAATATTGTTTCAATTTTAAGAACCACAATGAAAACGTAAGTTCTGAACTGAATAGAATGGAATATGGTGTAGTTGCTGGGTACTTACGAGATCTATAGTCTTGGCGGTGGCTTTGGAGGAGTCATCACACCAGGTCTCGCACCACAGCCACTCCTGGGGGAGACTCTTGATGGCCACCTGGTGGATCATGTTGTTGGGGAGATCCTGGTCTGCAATCAACACAACATGGACACAAGTTAGCAGTGTTGTAGGCCAAACAATCACAAACATAGGAGGATACATAGAACAATCACAATTTTAGGAGGAACATGAGTGTGTGGATCTGTAGATAAATTAATTCTGTTTGGAGTTGGTCTTGCAAAAATCAACCTTGGAGGAGACTATTGGCACATTACTAGTCAATCCAGGGGGGCCTGTTATGCCTCAATATAAAAGACTATTCCAGCAAAACCATGATTTCAACAATTCCCCCATTTTGCAAACAAGAAATTTCCCCACTTATTCAAATGAGAATTGGGCATTGTTCCGTTCCTTCTCACCTTTTTAGAATTCACGTCTTTGACTCCCCAGATTGTACATTCTGTAGTCTAGAAGTGGGAACTTTAGATCACATATTTTTTGGTTGTCCCTCTCTAAACAAATACATATCCTCTCTTCTATCAAGCCTTAACTAAAATTGCCTCCCCTCCATTCAACGTCTCATCTCCACTACAGCTAAACTCGACTCCAATCTTCTATATAATTTTGAAATTTGCCCATTTAACTCGTAAAGTCTATTTGTTTGGTTTTTGGAACAACTCATATAGGACTCATAGAAATCATTGTATCTCCCTTACTATCATAGTGAGAAATATGGTAGAAATGGTGTTAGAAAGAGAAAACACCCCGCTTCATATCCAAACACAAAAACTAACCACAAAATAAGTAAAATGGACACCTTTATGAAACCAACGTTTCGAATCAGATTTTGAAATATTTGAAATTTATGAAACTTTGGGAATTTTTTAATTAATTATTTTTACATGGAACAATAAAAAAGTGAGGTGACAATAACGTGACGTACAATACATTTATCTAATAAAATATGTATGTGTTTTTTTTTCCGTCATCATTAGTAATTTTAATTAGAAATAAACGTAAAAGATGAGTCATTTTTAAAACTTTTTTATGTTTGAATGCTAAATTTTTATAATTAACAATCATATGTTTATTTCGATATTTATATCTGTTTTTAGTCAAAAAGTTTTTGGGATACGTTTAGAAATATTCCATTTATTTGGATTTTATTGTAAAGCGGAAATATTTTGATCTTCTGACATAATACGGTCGAGACCTGAGGGGTTACATAAAATTATATAAAAATACACCTTTCCTCTATCTATAAATTGAAATGATGGCCCAGAACACCCTTGAAGGGAACACCCAGAAAATTTAAAAAAAAACTTAGAGGAATAATATTCATGTATGTAATATCAACCTCTAAACAGTTAACGTACTGTTGTTATTTTTCCATAATGTAAATAAGAACATCCGCGCAGATAAAGATAATGAAATAAATGTTTATGTGTTTGACTGACCGAGGTTGCTGAGACTATTGGGATCCTGGCTGAGAGCCTGGTACTGTCCACGCAGCCTGTCTCCAGCGGCGATTCTGCGGAACCTCTTCAGGTCTACCACGTACAGTGCCGAGATGTGATAGCGTCTCCCCTGAAGGTGGTTGCGCCAGTAGCCCAGCTTCCAGAATCTGCAGACAAACAACAACATCATTCACTTGTAATTTAAAATTACTAGCGTACTGTACAGAACCTATGGATTCTTTAATAGTACACAAGTGGTCCCCACTGTTAAATTTGGTAGCCAACTCTGGTCTGGAGCACCAATTCTTAAAAAAAACCTTGACTCTATGCAGAAATGAGTAATCAGTTTGGTTTGAGATTCCGTCTTCTTAACAAATGGATTACAATCTTTGGAGTATAGGCGTTGGGTATGAATGCCGTCCTTGTTCTGCCAGTATTACAATGGAAGATGCTCCGAAGATGCGGCGTCATTGATCCCTTCGGCACTGGTGCATAGTCGGGAAGCACGCAACACGCGTCATTTCTGTGACTCGTTCTTGAGTTCAACAACTCGGCTGTGAAACGAATTGCCGACCTCTGTGTTTCCTGCCTCCTACAACATGGGTCTCTTCAAAAAGACCTTCCAAATGGCATCCCAAAAGATGCCATTGGCCCTAAGAGAAATTATTTTCTTCAGGGCCTCCTATGTGGAGTTAATGTAATTTTTTTTTTTAATTAGTTCTTTCATCTACAGACTTTCATCTCGATGTCAGGGAAGTAGGAAAAAATTCCATTACTGCTGGCATTGAGGCAACAGGCGATATCAGTACATCAGGACCATGCTTCTTGAATTCGGTGCAGTTTCACAATTATTGCGGCAGTACAGTGCATAAATCAGTTTTAATATATTGAACACTTCAACTAGTTTCTGCACTCCAATCATGCAAACAATCTCCACATTGTTTTGTAATTTGCTGAGTGTTTACTTAGAGTGGCCCTCTCTGCAATACAGCACAGCTCGCCTGGCATTGGTGTAATCCTGCCTAGAGTGGACACCAAAAATGATATTATGTAATGTAACGAACCTGAATCCGTCCATCTCAACCCTGCTTTCACAGAATGGGGTGTATCCGTAGGGAGCACCTCCCAGGTCCAACTCCACCAGCTCCTTCATGTCGGCTCTGACTATCTGAAAAAATACAAAACAGTAATAATTTAGTTAGCGTACAACATATTATTGCTTTTAAGTGCCGAATATGTGCGAATATGGCCAATAATATGTGCGTTAAGAAAATGAAGATAATGTTGGTAGTTATTAGTCGAAGTATGATACTGTTAAAAGTGACCGAATTGGAAATGGGTTCCATAGCTCAGTTGGTAGAGCACTTGCCATGTAAGCAAAGGGCCCTGGGTTCGAGTCCCAGTGGAACCGATATCTTTTTCTGATTTTTCTGTCTCAAGATTTTCGATTGAGTTTCGCTAATATTTTCTTCATTTAATTAAATATTATAATTAGAAATTTTACTCGTAAAGTTAAAAATAAAAATATTATAATATATATTACAATACTGGATCAGCTTGGCCGTGAACGGCAGGAATAAGGGATATATAAGTGTATACCTGGTCAGCATCCACAAAGATGATCTTCTTGACGTGCAGTGGAAACAGAACATCGAGGAAGAGGATCTTGTATCCCCAGATGATGCGCTGCTTCTCCGACTGCTGGTGCAGCCAACGGGGCCACTTGTACTGGACCAGTTCGTAGTCAAAGCCGTACTCCTTGGCCATGTAGGGCAAGATGTCCTAAAATACCAATACATCGATAAATATATATAATTAGATGGAAGAGTTGGAATGAGTAATTACATTAACATGAGAATTTTTAATAATAATATCATATACACAAACTTTTGACAACTCTTTCTGTTTTACTTAGATTCCCAAATATGCCTGTTGAAGCAACTATATGCACCTCCCTCTACATATGTTCCCTCATTCCTTCACCTAACTTATTATCCAAGTATGTACCTCTCCCTATCTGACAGTGCGTAGACAGTATACTTACAGGTGTGATATTTACAAAAATAAATTATTGTACAATCGGTGTATTAATGAAGCCCATGCAATGAACAACATACTGATATCTTGGTGCAATTTCATATCGCCTTCTGGTACTCATTCGGCAGGTATAATCTCGAATGGGGTATTCGGCAGGTATAAATTCGGTAGGCATAACATCTCTTATGTGTGATTGTGCAGGAGTATCTTTGATTTATTTGACAGGTACCTTCATAAACAGTATCTTATGGCGTAGAATAGCAAGAAGGTTTGTTGATATTTTCATTTGACGCAAACTGTATTTATTTGCATTGAAATCTGACCAATTCGATTACGCGTCAGTAAGATGGATTGAATGTCGAATGATTATTAAAGAAATTGTTTTTTTTTAATTTGAAAACCTCACAAGACTTGCTCCCAACCATCCGGAGCCAGTGGGACTATGGCATCCTCAATTGGGGACGTTGAGAGACTAACTGCTAACCTTGAGAGAAGGACTGAGGTAATTCTTGAGGAACCAGAACTTGACGGGCGTCTTGGTATGCTTGAGAACCGACAGCATCATGATTCGCAGAAACCTCTCGTATAGATGACCCGACGCCACCGAGAAGATGTTGATCTTGTCGTCTTCCTGGTCACCCGTGTCTCCGGCCGAGAATGAACTGGAATTAATCAAACAATTAGTAATCAAGCCTTCATTAGGTGGCTGAATGGTGTTGAGAAAAACACTACATTCTAGGGCATCAGAAAAATCAAGAAAAAGATCATCAATGAGTTGGAGTGATCAAATACCACAGGCGTATGGAAAGTTATTGTCCACGGCTCTTCATACAGCGCAGGACCGCGACGAGTGGAAGAGTCTTGACAATCAAGGAAATTAGAGTGGAGTCGATCTTCAGCAATAAGAAAATTGTTGTAAGTCCGGGAAAACACTTTGGACTATTTGGTGATACATTATAATGAGTTCCGATGGCTTATTCAGCAGGCGGTAAGAATTAATCTGGGCCTTGACCTTGAGGTTGCAACAGTATTTATTAAAGTCTTAATCCCTTCATTATTAACTTATTATTACTATTAATGAAGAGATTGAACTTCTTAAACTACTATCTAGTGATATCACAAAAATGATTAAAGAAGATTGGCAGATGTAGAGGTGTTCTCTAGAGGCAGTTAAGACTCTCCGAAAGTTGCAGCACCCATGATGATCATGATAGCTGTGATAGTTCAAGATATGAGAGATAGAGGCTCTAGTGTAGATAGATAGGTTGTAGAGTTATCGGACAGATGTCGGTAGTACAAAGGGTTGCCCCTCCATGATTGCCAGAGATTTTGAGAGCTTAATTAGAGTTTTTAGTCGAAATAAAAGACACAAGTTTTGTTATGAAGAAGGAGTTTCATTATCAAAAACCATTCACAACAATAACTAAATAATGTTTGTATTTGAATGGTTGTTAAATAAGATATGGTGGAAAGACTGGGAATACAAACAGGGTATCCAGAAATATGTAAGACAATAGAACATTATTTATAAGACACAAATAAGGCAGCCTCACTAATAAAGTGTTTTAAATTTTACAGAACCAATAAACAATCATTTATCATTATCAGTTGTGTAAAATTTAAAACATACATATTTATTACATAAATGATTGTTTATGGGTTGTGCAAAATTTAAAACACATTTATTAGTAAGACTGTTAATATGTAATTGTGGTTTGTACAGTGTGGTGAAGATGTCTCCATTCTTCATTAGTTATTTTGTAGATCTTATTATTTAAGATTTAAAGAAGTTGAACATTAAAAACTTAGAGACAAACCAAAACATAACACAAGATGAGCAGAATTTATGAGATATAAACTCAAAACTAACGCTTTCACCAATCAAAACTAAGCTAATGATTAAATTGTTGGTCAAATGTAAATTAAATTCACACTCGGTCGTAAACATACCCCTGTTGATATGCGTATACATGGTGTCCGGAAACTTGTAGGGCAAGTGGGAAATTGGTGGTTCTACGTCACATTTGAAGTTGATTTTGTGGTACACTTTTGAGCTTTCGTTTTTGTATGTAATTCCAAAATTGTGCATTTTACCAAAATTTAAACTCAGTTATGTATTCCTTACTTCGATTGGTGAAACAAAAAAAATGCTCCTTGAATATTGAGAACATATCATTATTAGTTTTTAAATACATTTTATGTAAATTTGCTCGATATAACAGATGCGGGGAAAACCATTTCTGTAAGGAAAAAACTTTCAAAAACAATATGTATACTCTAGTCAATGAGGGTTTACGGGTGGTGAAATCTGTAACTACAGTTTATTTGGTAATAAGAAACACTTAATTAGGTAAAAAAAATTGGGCCATCAGTTTCAATGCTCTCAATAAAAGTAAGAGTAAAAGAAATTGCTTAAAGTTAAATTTTATCAAGATGCATTATTCAATCAATTTAACCGCCTGTTTTATGTTGTTTAAAACTTTTAATTTTACTTTCCGAAAACTGATAGTTACTCAAGATTTACTTCACCTTTTTAACATATTTGACACTTCTTTTGGAGGTAAGGTACAAAATTGCGCGCTTCAACATTGATTATTAATCATGATTAATAGAAGATGATGATAGTGATGATAAATTCCTCATCCAATATGTCTTGCAGCGAAAATCAAAAACATTTTGACCCCGCGTCAATAATATGGTTATTTGTGACGATCCTGAATTTTTGGCACAGTATCGCATATCAAAAAATCTCCAAATTTTGTGACACTTCAAAGGTATCGCATATCAAAAATCTCTAAATTTTGTGACACTTGTGAAGGAGATATTATTACAACTACTGGAAGGTAAATTATATTTGTTTCTGTGTAGTATTCTATATATTATAATAGGTCATCATTAAATGCCCACACAAATATTTTGTACAATGACGCAAAACAAAATACAGTGGCGAATTTTAACAGTTGTCGTGGTTCTAAAATTAAATTTTTGGTGTGGCCACACTAAAAAACACACCGGATTATTTTTTAGACTGGCCACACTAATAACTATTACTTTAGCAAAAGTAAACTTGAAACGGCGCGTGTCCTATTTAACATCCTTGTTAATTTAACTGACGGTTAAAATTTTAATTTAGCTCACGATTTAGCTTTCTGTTGAAACAGATGGCACTTAATGTTATTAATCGTCGGTACATTTGTAACACTCAAAACATTTATACACACATACGTATTTTACAAATAAACGTCAAATTGTTGGTTGGATTTGTAAAATACCAATCTAGAAAAGTAATTACAATTACAAGAGATGAGATAAGAATGATAATTGATAAAAAATCACATTCTTATTATTGTTATTAAAAATAAAAGCATAAAACAATATATTCTGCAAACATTTACCTTTTGAAAGCACTGCAGAATGTCGG
Organism: Limnephilus lunatus; assembly: GCA_917563855.2. Lineage (NCBI taxonomy): Eukaryota > Metazoa > Arthropoda > Insecta > Trichoptera > Limnephilidae > Limnephilus > Limnephilus lunatus. The sequence goes on along the minus strand of OU830593.1, from coordinate 1,221,595 downwards.
CATGCATTAGTGAAAATATAAAAAAAAAAAACAAAAAATAATTAAAACAATATTACAAAAAATAAAATGAAGACAATATTAACCTTCAGTAACTCCTACCAAGATTCCCCTTTTATATATAACCTGCAAATCATTAATCCCTGGTAATTTGACAAAACAAAAGTTTGCTTTTCATTTACATAATACACTTTAAAAAGAAACACATGAATTAAAAATTTCCAAGAAAATATCTACCCATTTTTTTTTTTAAAGTTAGCTCCACACTGGAGGCCCTGAGGAAAATGAATCACTTAGGGTCTGTGTCATCTTTTGGGATGCTGTGTTGAGAGTCTTTTAAGGGAAAGGGAGAAGAGGAAGTTCTGGGAAGGAAAAAGGTATGAAGGATGGGTAGGAATCAGGGGGTCAATGTGTCCAGGAGTGACGGACGTATGAATTCATCCCTCCCAATTGCAGTGCAATGCGATGGGGTCGAGAGAGTCCTGCTGGAGAGGTCTAGGTTAGGTCTCTCTCAACCAGTCTCTCCTGATCTCTCCTGGTTATGATGCAGTAGGTGGGCAAACGTGTTTGCCGCCAAGACCTAGACAAACCCCACCCCATGAAAACGGGCACCCCTGCTAAGTCACCAAACATAGCTAACCATTTGGGGTGACCTATGGCAGGAATGTTGGTTATCCAATAAATGGTTCCTGGGGAGGCAGCACCCATACTTGCCTCCCAAATTGAATATTATGAAGGCTATAAATAATCTTAAATCAGCAGGAGAATTATAATTATAGGTTTAAGAACAAAATAAAAAAAGCCCAAATTAAATGCATTATTTCTAAGAAATGCAAATGTTTTGACAATTTTAAAGCTGTTTTAAATAATTAGTGCAAATATTAATTTGTGTTTGACACTGACAATACGAAACATAAAAAAAGCATTTTAGCAAAATACAATACAAATCCTGTCCTAACATTGAAAAATGCATTTTAATCGGATGTGCTACATGACCACCTTTAAAACAGTAGTGCATTCAGAAAAAAATAAAAATAATGAGGGAATTTATCATCCTGTCCAAAACCGGATTATCAACTAGGTAATTCTATATTCATCACTCCTCATGATGTCACAAAAGACTTGAGTTTTATTTGTTTTACATTCAGTACAATAAAAGTTTCACTGCCTGTTGAGATTCAACTCACATAATATATTTGGTGACCGGACAACTCAGAATGAAATCAACTCAACACCTCCTTTGAAAAGTCATTAAAAAGTGATGAAAAAATAGTTAAAGGATAGGTTTGGTTAGGTTTGGTTATGAGCTATTTTTCAATTTTTTTTTTCATAGCTTTTAATGACTTTTCAAAGAGGTGTTGAGTTGACTTGATTCTGTTGGCATGGAACCAATACATATATTCATATAGCAACACTTAAAAGGCTTTCTATCTTGGTGTCAATGTTTTGTTTAGTGTCCAGTTCCCACAGAGATGAATAGAGAAAGTGTGTACTCTAAAGAGGTTGAATGTTTGTTACCTGGTGATGGAGTTCCATATGCCGCCCCCCTGTTCCTCGGCATCAGCCAGGAGATCCATGTTCTGCTTGCCGGGCTTCTTGTTGACCTTCAGCTTGAGGACGTGGGAGCGCAGAGAGGAGATCAGCACCTTGATGTCGGTGCTGTTGGGAGGGGTGTCCGTTCCCTCGTGACTGGATACGGAGACAAATGGAATTATGTAGAATAACTTGCATTGACAGGTACAATGATTAATCATATTGCAGCATCAAGATTAATAAACAAACAAAAATAAAGAACTTATGAACAAAAGATTTGATAACTGAGAAAAAAATAGTATTTACCCAACAATATCGTAGATATCAGCACTCCTGCCCTGACGCAGTCGGAGAATCCAAGCTCCTGGGTTTGCTTTCAGCTAAAATAAAGATAATAATTGTTAAAATCAATAACCTGCTAATATAACCAGCCCTCTATGGAATAAAATGTATAATAAACATAATATTGTATGAAATGGTTCGGTGCTTGGCTAAACCCCTGTTGTTTAATCCAGTAATTAATCGTCAGACGATAAAATAGATATCAAATCCAGCCGGTCATGTCTCTTTGACATTTGTGTCTTGTTGTTTTGATTGTGTTGGTTCTTTTTGTTAGCATTTTTATAAATACGATGTGTTTCTTTAGTCTTCCCTCTTTTTACCAGAAGCAACCAACGAACTAGGAGTGTCTTAGATCCCAGGGACCGAGTTATTGTGGATCATATTCCACGTAGAGTCAAAGAATAGTGCAAATCGTGTTAAAAGTCAAACTGTAAATAAATAGTCAAATACTTATTTTGAAACAGAGTCCCTTTCATTGAATTGAGACCTTAAAAATTATACAATAATAGTATATATATTACACTGTATGGTATGTTACAATGGGAAAGATTTTAAAGGTGTAGTTAGTCAGAGGTGGAAAAAATCTCTTTTCATTATTTTATTTTTATATTGTGTGATAGTTCGAGATATGGGGCACTTATCCACTCGAGCGAACGCATCAATAATAAAAAAAACGCATCGAGCGATTGTGATTTCTTTGCACTCATTTTTGAAATTTCCCTGCCTACATTTAAAATATTCATACCTCCTAATTGGAAAACCGATTAAAGTGCTATACAGCCAATGAATCCACTTATATTTTACCATTTTTCTCATATTTTAAGGATTCATAAAAAAAAAAATCATAAACTTTATAGACTAAGATGCTGTGAAAATGTTGATTAGGAAGCACTCACCTGGAAGTATCCCAGATTGGCCATGACGATGGTGTCCACCTGCGTGGGGTCAGAGTTGGTGCCCAGGGTCACCTGGAGCCCCCGTGGTGGGGTCCCTGCAGTGGCATCCCAGCAGTGCCCCTCCAGCAGCAAGTATTCCAGTTCAAACTCACTGTTGGCAGAATAATAAGTCAAGATTACTGGAGGCTGACAAGAACACCTGGTGACTTTATATTATTGAAGTCTCTTTTGAGAATCAGATTCGAGATTATTCTTATTATTAAATATAATATAACAAAGCTAAAAGCGTTAAAAATTCACATAATAGGCCACTTGCATCACATTTTTTAAAAAAAATTTCCAGTTTAGGCAAATATTCTAAGACATTCCCTATTTTTTTTTTTTTTATCGTATTTTTGAAACCCTGGCGATTTTTTAAAAATTTCAATCCGAAAAATCATACCATTTTTTATAAACCGGAAAGACGGGACATAATTTTATGAGTGCGAAAAAACGATAATTACATAGCCGAAAATCATTTTTAAAAAAAGAACGTTTTCCACACGAATAGCAACAAATTGTACGGGGTTCTCTTCGTAACATCTGTAAAAACACCGCCATCTTTATCAAAAAATCAAACCAAAGGACAAGTTCGCATAGAACAAACAATAAATCTAGTGAACGTTGAACGAAAATTCAAAAATTCGCCGGAAATCAAAGTGTTGCCATGTATAAAAAAATTAATCAGTGTGGAATTTTACAAAATTAAGGGAACATAATCGGAGACGGGACATTTTCATGTAGTGACGTCACGAGCTCAAATAATGGATTTATTTATTTAAAAATAAAACAAACTATACATTTCTAAAAATTTTTACTACCATTTTCGTAATCTTAGTAAAAAAATCTATCCACACGATTTTTTCCAAGTCGTTATGAAATCTATGCAAGTGGCCTATTGTTGCACCAAACTTTCACCTGGGTAGTACTGACATTATCTTCCCTTTCCAATCTGATAATAATAATAATTGGATGACTTCTATAGCGCCATTTTCGTGAGAAAATCACCTCAAGGGCGCTTGAACGACGTATGTATCGAATCCTTTGTGTTGCATCTAAAATTGCTTACGAATTACATCTTCAGACGCACTTACTCAAGATGCACTTATATTCAGATGGACCCTAAATACAAAAAATGAAACGAGACGAAACGGTGTTTGCTGGAATTAGGTTATAATATGTGTAGGAAAAACACGGTATGCAAGGAAAAGGGATAAACAATCATTTACCACTGTATCTCTGCAAAAGAACAAAAGACACAACCACAATATAGTTATAAAATAGTTCCATCGCGATACCTCGAGGTAATTATCGCCACAACAAAACGAATAAGTACAAAATGATATATGTACTTCCGAGATGGTCAAATTACTTCTTTTTACTTAAAAACGAGATTATGTATACAAAAAACACATATTACGGCACACCTTGAGGGGTGGGGGGGAGGGGAGTAGAGAAGTGTGACAAGGGGTATGGGGGGGTCATAAGCTCTGTGACGTCACAAGTAAAAAAATTTTGAACTAAGCGTAAAATTGCAAAATATATAATCACACTAGGGGGGAGAGGGTCTCACAAATGCGACAATGTTGACAGGGTCGGGGGAGGGGGGGGTTTAAAAAAATCATGAAATTCGTGTGACGTAATTTATGGACAGCCCCTTGCTTCCAAGATTGTTTCAAATTTTCTGTTTTTCAAAAATAAATGCACTTGAATTTGCACTATGTTTCTTGCCATTGTTCCAAATTTCAAAAACTTTTCAAGCAAGGTGATGGTTAGAGAGAGGTAGCTGGAATGGGCTCGTGTGATCTGTTCCTTTGCGGGAAGCGGTTCCTACTCCCACTCCTTTTTCAAATCGACTGCTCCCAGAGAACCCGGCCCAGTACTTGCATCCAAATAAATCCGGCGGTCCGTGTCCGAGCAACTCAACGCCGCATTGGAGGTTATCCACCACTTCAACGCTGTCAACGCCGCAGCGCGAAAGCCGCGGCCGGCACCGGCTTTCCTAGCCACTCGAATACAAGTCTAGGGTACGCTCAAACCCATGCATCTTGGTCCGAGCCACGTGAACCCGCCACTCCGGCCACTTCCAGGACTCCCACCACTCCCGAATTACGATACATTCCTGCAGCCCGTGATTCACCCCGTGGTCGCCGGCTTGCTAACTGCGACACATTCAATTGCCGGCCGGCAATGAACACACACGTGCCTGACCCCTTGACGTAACAGTATACAGCTCCCTGCCCGTGTGTCACGTTATCGCGGAATTTTTTAGTATATTAGACTAGACACGGAGTCGTTTTTAATTAAGTGCATTATAAAAATAATTGTTTATAATAAAGCATTACAGCTTTCAGCTAATTTACTTATTTAAATTCTCAATAAAAACCCGTGCACATTCTCAATAATAACACGCGTGACGGGTCCGAGCCATCGTGCCTCGTGCGGGTCTTGTCCGGCTCCGGGGTTCTGAGTTGTCGTTCGGGTTCTACGAGTAGGTCCTGGCTCTGAGTTCTTTGAACCCCTGCGTCCCGGTTCGGTGCGCCGCAACAATACCCAGTGCTCAGTCCGCAGTGTCCGCACCTAAGAACTCGGACCCGAGACCTGCTCCTAGAACTCGTGTACTTTTAAAAGGAAGCAAGTCTCGGAGGCTTCCGGTAAAATGCAGAACTTACCCGCCTCTAGTAGGAACTGAGTAAATGACATTCCGGTAGGAATTAAGCTTTTTCTCATTTCAAAACCAAACACTTTATGATGGTCATATCTATTTATAACACCACTCACAGTGATTGTGCTCACTTGCCAGAGACCCTGGACTGGTCTGTTTCAAAGTGGACTGATAAAACCCCACTGTCCAATTCAAATCTCTGGAAGTAGCGCGCTTACCTGTGAACAACTTTCTCCACATCCTGCAGCTTGATGTTGTCAAGGTCGTAGACGGAGCGCACGCTCTCCACCAGCCAGTTGCCCGGCACCTGCGGGGACAGGGTGAGCAGCGAGGACTGCGGTAGGTGAGTGAAGCGCGCCAGGGGGCCCCATGAGACGCGCCCGTCTGATTCAAAGTGGATCTCTGGCTCTATCACAAAGCGGTAGAAACTGGAATATAAACACACATATATTTTAAATACCATTCAATGCCATCAAAAATTTATGTTCTTTTTTTACATTAGCTCCACACAGGAGGCCCTGAGGAAAACAATTTTCCTCAGGGCCTATGTTATTTTTGGGGATGATGTGTGCAGGGTATTTTTAAGGAAAGGGAGGAGAGGAAATTCTGGAAAAGGAAAAGGCATGATGGGTAGGTAGGAATCTGGGGGTCAATGGGACCAGGAGTGATGGACATATGAATCCATCTCTCCAACTGTGGTGCAAGGCGATGGGTCAAGAGAGTCCGGCTGGAAAGGTCAACAGTCTACCTCCTCTTTCGATCTGGCCCGCCACGCAGAAGGTGGGTATGCGTCCGCCGCCAAGATCTTGACAAACTTCACCCCAGTGAACCCTGGCAAGCCAGCTAAGTCATCTAACGTACAGAACCACAATGGCAGAGGTGTTGGGTTAACCAATAAATGGTTCCCAGTCATGTACATACAAAGGATAAATAAAGTGGGAAATTAGTTACATTTCGAATGTCAATCAGTTTCGAATGTCAATCAGTTTCGAATGGAATCAAAATCATAATAAACAAAAATTTTAACAAAACAAAAAACGACTTAAAAAAATCCACTAAAAAGTAAAAAAATAATTTCGTACGATTGTTATTTTTGGAGTCGGTGTCAGCCAAGGTAACTACATACATAGGTAGTTATAGGTGAGATGTGGAGATCTTGGCTGACACGGACTCCAAAAATAACAATCGTACGAAATTATTTTTTTACTTTTTAGTGCATTTTTTGTTTTGTTAAAATTTTTGTTTATTTTTTTATTTTTAGTGAAGAGCGTGCGTAAAGAAGTTTTACTTCAAAAAAGAATCATCGAAATCTGTTGGCGTTATATTGAGTTATTCGTCCATTTGTCGCGCACATACTTATTGCAAATTTAAGACATACAGTAGAACCCCGTTAATTCGAACCCCGATAATTCGAAAAAACGCGTAATTCGAAATTTTTGCCAAAAAAAAGTCCCCAGAAATTTTTTTCATACAAAATGATTTTTTAATTCGAAATTCGTAATTCGAAATTTATTTTTGCCCGCACACGAAAATTCGTTTGTGTAATTCGAAAAACATGGATTTTAGCAAAAAAAAAATAAAAATTATTTCGTAAATTAGAATCTGGCAGACAGCTGCGAAAATTCGATTTGTGGGAAATATACCGAGTTTTTACGATTTTTTCCGAATAGGTATTTGAACAAGGGCCGGCCGCGACGGGATTCGGCCGCGAAAATTCGATTTACGCGATATATATCGTATTTTCATGAATTTATTCCGAAAAGGTATCTGCATTATGGCCGGCCGCGACGGGATTCGGCTGCAAAAATTCGATTTGCGCGAAATATATCGAATTTTTACGACTTTGTTCCAAATAGGTGTCAGAATAAGTGCCGGCCGCGATAGCAATCGGCCCCGAAAATTCGATTTACGCGAAATACATCGTATTTTTATGAATTTATTCCGAATAAATATCTGCATTATGGCCGGCCGCGACGGTATTCGGTCCTGAAATTTCGATTTACGCGAAATATACCGAGATATTACGATTTTTTTCCGAATAGGTATTTGAACAAGGGCCGGCCGCGACGGGATTCGGCCGCGAAAATTCGATTTACGCGATATATATCGTATTTTCATGAATTTATTCCTAAAAGGTATCTGCATTATGGCCGGCAGCGACGGGATTCGGCTGGAAAAATTCGATTTGCGCGAAATATATCGAATTTTTACGACTTTTTTCCAAATAGGTGTCTGAACAAGTGCCGGCCGCGATGGCAATCGGCCCCGAAAATTCGATTTACGCGAAATACATCGTATTTTTATGAATTTATTCCGAATAAAATATCTGCATTATGGCCGGCCGCGACGGTAGACGGTCCTGAAATTTCGATTTACGCGAAATATACCGAGATATTACGATTTTTTTCCAAATAGGTATTTGAACAAGGGCCGCCGCGACGGGATTCGTCCGCGAAAATTCGATTTATGCGAAATATATCGTATTTTCATGAATTTATTCCGAAAAGGTATCTGCATTATGGCCGGCCGCGACGGGATTCGGCTGCAAAAAATCGATTTGCGCGAAATATACCTATCTAATTTTTACGATTTTTTTCCAAATAGGTATCTGAAAAATTGCCGGCCGCGATGGCAATCGGCCGCGAAAATTCGATTTACGCGAAATACATCGTATTTTTATGAATTTATTCCGAATAGGTATTTGCATTATGGCCGGCCGCGACGGTATTCGGTCCTGAAATTTCGATTTACGCGAAATATATCTAGTTTTTACGATTTTTTTTCCGAATAGGTATTTGAACAAGGGCCGCCGCGACGGGATTCGTTCGCGAAAATTCGATTTATGCGAAATATATCGTATTTTCATGAATTTATTCCGAAAAGGTATCTGCATTATGGCCGGCCGCGACGGGATTCGGCTGCAAAAAATCGATTTGCGCGAAATATACCTATCTAATTTTTACGATTTTTTTCCAAATAGGTATCTGAAAAATTGCCGGCCGCGATGGTAATCGGCCGCGAAAATTCGATTTACGCGAAATACATCGTATTTTTATGAATTTATTCCGAATAGGTATTAGCATTATGGCCGGCCGCGACGGTATTCGGTCCTGAAATTTCGATTTACGCGAAATATATCTAGTTTTTACGATTTTTTTTCCGAATAGGTATTTGAACAAGGGCCGCCGCGACGGGATTCGTTCGCGAAAATTCGATTTATGCGAAATATATCGTATTTTCATGAATTTATTCCGAAAAGGTATCTGCATTATGGCCGGCCGCGACGGGATTCGGCTGCAAAAAATCGATTTGCGCGAAATATATCTAATTTTTACGATTTTTTTCCAAATAGGTATCTGAACAAGTGCCGGCCGCGATGGCAATCGGCCGCGAAAATTCGATTTACGCGAAATTCATCGTATTTTTAGAAATTTATTCCGAATAGGTATTTGCATTATGGCCGGCCGCGACGGTATTCGGTCCTGAAATTTCGATTTACGCGAAATATACCGAGTTTTTACGATTTTTTTCCGAATAGGTATTTGAACAAGGGCCGGTAGCGATGGCAATCGGCCGCGAAAATTCGATTCACGCGAAATACATCGTATTTTTATGAATTTATTCCGAATAGGTATCTGCATTATGAACGGCCGCGACGGTAATCGGTCCTGAAAATTCGTTTTACGCGAAATATACCGAGTTTTTACGATTTTTTTCCGGATAGGTATTTGAACAAGGGCCGGCCGCGAAGGGATTCGGCCGCGAAAACTGGATTTACACGAAATATATTGTATTTTTACGAATTTACTTCGAGTAGGTACCTACCTGAATTCAAAGGGCCAGCTGCATCGGAAATAGGCTGCGAAATTTCGATTTACGCGGTAATATATCTTTTTTGAGTTCAAAAGGATTTTAAAGGGATGGCTGTAACGGTAATCGGCAGCGAAAATTTGATTTACTCGGAAAATATCGTATTTTTGTGAATTCATACTTCGAATAGAGGGCCGTCCACGGCGGCTGAGTAAACTCGATTTACCCAGGGAATAAGCGAATTATTACGAATTTATTCCGAAGAACCTACCCGAATTTGAATTTGCCGCCAAAAAATTAAATTTTCGGCGATTTTTTTTTTTTTTTTCGCGAAATTTCGAATTACGTGGGAATTCCTTAATTCGAAATTTTATTTTTGATGTCCCGTGGATTTCGAATTAACGGGGTTCTACTGTATATGGTTTTCTCATGGATCCCATTGTCAGAACTGGACCAAATTAAAATGGGACCACACGGGAAGCACCAGCTTTTTAATAAAAAAAGAATCATCAATATCGGTTCACCCAATCAAAAGTTCTGAGGTAACAAACATTAAAAAAAATTAAAAAAATAACCGTCGAATTGATAACCTCCTCCTTTTCGAAGTCGTTTACAAAAGAAACTATAAACCCTTAAAAATTATTTATTCATTGAAAACAATATTAATGACTCTCAAACGAAAATTTGAAAGCGAAAAATCAGAAAATAATGTAAGATTGCAAGATTCTTCCCGAACTAAATGCAATCTAGATAGTGTCTTGGATAATTATATATTTTTATTTTAATGTGCGATATATATTGACTTTTCTACAAATTATAGTATGTTTGTGGTTCGACCATTTTCACTAAGATCAAAAGTTCTGAAAAAAAAAACTAGTCAGTACGAGCTCCAAGTATTGAACTTGGTCGTTCCAACTGCTAGCCGAGCATCCTACCCACAGGGCTATCGACCACCGTTTCTGCCACCGTTTTACACTTCATCAGTCTGTAAATTTGTTTGAACCTTCCGTTTTGGGTTCAAGATGGTGGCTGTTCTAATTGTTCAGTAAAGATTTTTTTTTTTTCAAAAGTGAAAACTTTGTGTTAACCTCTCAGAAATAGACTTTTGTTTATTATGTGTCCCTTAGAAAACTGTCAAAACGTGATAATATTTGTGTTATTTACGATTTTTACTAAAAGTTTCATAAATCACGTTTTGGGAAACGTAGCCTAAATTCTAAAAACTGTTTTGGAAAGGTTATGAAATAAACTTTCAAATTGTATTATTACAAATAAATAATAACATTTTTAAATATTAAAATTTAGAATGCAAACATAAAAAAAATGTAAAAATGACCCACGTGATGTTTTATGTGAAAACGGTACTAAAATCACAGATTATGTAAAAAAAAAAACACATATTCTATCGTATAAATATATAGTAAACAATTAAGTCACCTCACTTTTTTACCATTTCATACAAAAATATTTTAATAAAAAACTAACAATGTCTTGAACAAATGATAATCAAACAAGATGGAGGTTCCATTCGGCTCAGATAATTAATCTCTATGTTCCATAGATATTTTTGAATACAGACGCGTAGCGTTGTTCATTATCGATATTCCGTTTTTTTATTTCATGGTAATCTGCATACTAGTGATGGAAATAAATCAATTTTTGTAAAATCTCGCGCGTTGACGTCAAAAGACGCTCTAATGTCTTGACCGCTATTATTATATTCGCGTCTTTTGACGCTCTAATGTTCCGAGTGGTTAATTTTGTACAACTTTCTCATTCGCATTTTTTTCAATATTATAGTCGCCAGAATGAAGAAATTAAAAAAAAAAAAAAAAAGAATTTTCTGTAGTGATGTTTTGGACAAACCGTATACATAATTCCTTATTTGAGTTAAAAAATGTTTCAATAAATATATGGTTTATAATGAAGTAGGTAGGTTTTTGAGTAGCTATTTACAAATCTTACAATTTCAAAGTTTGGTTTCAATTTATTAATACTAAACACAACTTGATCAACCTTTTCAGCGGCATGTCCGAATTCTTCTCCACAGAATTCAGATAGAGAGTAATCTTGCAGTTGAACACCTGTCTCAGGGTGGACAGGAGTGGCCCCAGTTTCTGGGCGGCCCTGGAAACGGGGTCCACCACCGCCACGATGTTGAGGGCGCTCTCTGCCTGCTCCGGGGGCAGCACCAGGACGGAGTGCTGCTCCTTCAGACCGGAGGGCAAGGCGAACCTCGCCTTCGAGGCGGGCCGCGATGCCAGCAGGCTGATGACCTTGAGGATGGAGTCAGGAGACAGGTCGGCAGGTTCGTCTGGTGGAGAAAAAATTTGTGTAAGAATAATTTATTTATTTATTTTATCTTAAAACATCTTTACATAGTATGAAGCAAAGCCGCTCCAGCTGTCTGTATGCTTAAATCTTTTAAACTACGCAACGGATTTTCATGGGGTTTTCACCAATAAATAGAGCGATTCATGAGGAAGGTTTAGGTATATAATTTTTTCAAGGTTTTGCGTAAATTGGTTGAAATATATGATATATAAAGGGAACGAGTTAGCAAGCGGGCAGCGGGCTGGCAAGCAGACGGTCTGGATTTGATATGTATGCAAATGAATAGATGGCCTTTAAGGGTTGGGTAATGGCGTCGTGTTTCATTAGCCACAGCAACGTGTGGCCGGGTCTGCTAGTGTGATATAAATAATATTGGAACCAGTAATCATGAGATAAATTATGCTAATAAAATTTTATAGAACCCATCCAGAAAATAGTAGGTATTATGCTAACATTGATTTATTGAGTGTTGTTGTAGCCTGTATTCCGTGGAGTTGAACATATCTACTACTTTTGAGAAAGCATTTCCAACTGAAAGCAATCTAGGTACAAGCGAGTATCTAAATGACTCAGTTCTGATATTGTTGTTACAATTAAAAATAATTTTGGATCGAGTATTTCTTGTCGGTATATGGAAAGTAATTAAGCTTAATAAATCAGGGCTGTCCATAATACCATTAACAATTTTAAAAATAAAAGTCAAGTCGGAAATAGGTCTTCTATCTGAGAGTTTTAAAATTTAATTCTTTCATCAAGTGTCAATTTATCTACATTTGAATTAACGAGGTTCGAAAACGTTAAATAAAAAAAAATTATGGACATACCATCATCGTCCTCAACAACGACATCATTTTCCGATGATTTAGCTTCTGGGAAGAGCGCCTTCTTGACCTTGTCACCGTACACCTGATTGCTAAATCTGTAAACATATTAAAAACATCATTAAATAATATGTACTCGGAAGGGTCAATAAAAATAAACAGACCCAGAGTCAGTCAGACTATGGCACTAACAATTGGGTTAAGGTGTGAGGCTGAAGGGAGTGGGGAGGGGAATGAGATGAGAAAGAAAAAGGTTGGGAACTACCTGGCTATTCAGATCTGGTCACTAAAACAAGGTTAAAGTAATTTCAAGGAATATTTTGATTCTGAATTATGGTATTTCATCAATGAGATACTGAGAGCCTAATAGACAAAAATCAAGTATGCAAAATATACTTATTAACGGAGCCGTGTAACTTTATAATGTTACTAGTGCAGACCCATTAAAAATCACGGGATATTCCGAATTCTTGACAAATCAGTTTAAATGTTTAATATTACAATTAAAATAATGTTCTTTTAAAAATATTACATATATTAATAGGTAGGTACTTTATCTTTGTACCTTAAAAAAATGCGCTTAGCATACTAAAAAAATCATATTCGATTGGCAACAAAATAACATGCCTCGCCCTCTGGTGATCCAAAGGTTAAATTCAAAGCAAATTTGAGTTCATTGAACCAGATTTCACACAGAACTAACGAATGCACAACAAAGATGACCGAAATTAGTACATATATTTAATTCCTGTATAAATTGGTCAAATAAATAGCATTCATAGATTTTTTTAAAGAAATGCGGAAGATTATAAAGCAATAAATAATGCATTTTGTATTGTGCGATATTTTATATCAGAGTACATGATGTGATTAACTTACAAATTTTTTTTTTTTAATGTGCTTATTACCTTTCCAAAAGCAAAAAGTCCTCTTCATCGAAGGCCTCCTCATCCCTGAAGGGTCCCAGCACCCGGCCGTTGTAGACCAGCCCCAGCTGGCCTGCGCTACCGAAACCCAACACCCGAGTCACATACACACGGGATATCTTCAGCAGCCAGTCCTGCTGGTTTAGAGCCGGAACTATTTCTTTCTATAATTAATAAATCAAACAAAACAAATTAAATTCATTTTATATGAAGCAATATGCCACTTGCGAAACGACTTTTTATTTTGTTTTCCATTCAGAAACGATTTCTAAAGCGTCAATTACATTGAGCGAGTTTATAAACTACTAGCCGGCAAGTTTAAAAGCGGGCGAATCGCCGAGTGCGATTGTGATGATGACACATAAAACTTTCCACTCGTTCAGTAGAGAACTAGCTACCTAGTCGCCATTTTGTAGAAAACTGAGATACTCGCAGCTAGTTCACTAGCAACTATGATAACACAAGGTTAGTTTACTAGCTAACAAGCCCACACGCTAGCGAGTAGCGAGCAAAGTAGCCCCCCTTTCAACTTTTTTCGTAGATTGTTCACAATCTGCTAGTTAGCTAGTATATATGATTACACTGAGCGAGTTTACAAGCAACTAGCCGGCGAATTCACTATCTGTTAGTAAACTCGCTCAATGTAATCGAGGCATAACTAGCAGATTGTTAACAATCTACGAAAAAAATTGAAAGGGGGGCACTTTGCTCGCTACTCGTCAGCATGGGGGCTTGTTAGCTAGTAAACTAACTTTTATCATCATAGTTGCTAGCGGGCTAGCTGCAAGTATTTCAGTTTTCTACAAAATGTAAAGATAGCAACACGTGATTTCAACTCGCTAGCTAGTTCCCTACTAAGCGAGTGAAAAGTTTTGTGTGTCATCATCACAATCACACTCGCCGATTCGCCCGCTTTTAAACTTGCCGACTAGTAGCTTGTAAACTCGCTCGATGTAATCGAGGCTTAAGGAGTTCAACAATTTTATAAACTTTTTTTATTATATTTTCAAGTCACGTATGGTGCATTTTTTTTAAATCAGAAAAATAATTATTATAATAGGGGTAAATATGTAATGGTTGCACGCTTAAACATGTGCAATAATGACGTAAAATTTACTAACAAAAATGGTTATAAAAAATTTGATAAATTCACCCCCATTCTATGGTATTAATTTACTCACAATGATGTCACAGTCTTTCCGCTCGTGGCAGCCCTCGTCCGCCAGCAGCTTGGCGATGTAGTCCAGGGCTTGCTTGGTGGGCAGCACGTTCAGGGCCGCCACTACCACCTTGTTCAGCGACTGGTCCACTCCCGCTTCGCCGTTTATGTTGGGAAGGAACGTGACGCGGACACCCTTGTTAGATTTCTGGAATTACCGTTAAGTTCAATGAATTAGATTACTAGTGTGATTTTTCACGGGCAAACACCAAATAAAACTGGGAAGACTTCAGTGGCTGGGTCATGTAGAGAGAACGACCGAGCATCAAGCATCAAATTCCCTGCTGAACTCAAGACAGACAGGGCGAAGGAGCCTGGGAAGGCCAAGATTAAGATGGACCGACAACGTCCTCAAAGATATATCTACCTTGGAGCTTCTAAACTGGAGATAGCTGGCACAAAACCGAGATGAGTGGAGGAAGACTCTTGAGCAGGCCAACCAGGGGTTGTAGAGCCAAGAGTGATGATAATGATGGAATACCAAGTTTACTAAAACTTTTTTTGGTAATTTTTGGATAGGGCCTGACACGCTTATTATGAATATTTTTTAGAAAAAAACTTTAGATTCGCCTTAATTACTATAAGTGGAAACTTTCTGCATTCCGGGAGGCGGAAAATTATGCATTTTAATTTTCAATTGCGTAAACCCAAAATTCACTTCGCGAAGCGACCGGCGACTGTCAGCGGGCATTAGGTACGTCACTGTTATGTTGGTATCCCTGATGCATTAACAAGAGCTAAATACGACCGTAGCCATCTTCGTGGGATATAAAAAGAGGTGCGGAATTATGAAAACACAACAGAATTATAATATGAATTAACAAACCTCTATTCGTATATTATATTATGTATATTTATTATTACCATAAAATAACGATTAGCTAGAAGTTACGTAAGATAAAAATAAAACGTGCGCATTAGGTAAGCACTACTTTGACGAAATTCTGAAAATAAAATGAATAAAGGCCTTTAGGCAAGTTTTTTTACATTGAAAATTTGAAAAAAAAACGCGGCGTTTTTTTTTTTTTACATAAAAATTTTTTTTTCAATGTAAAAAAACTTGCCTAAAGGCCTTTATTCATTTTATTTTCAGAATTTCGTCAAAGTAGTGCTTACCTAATGCGCACGTTTTATTTTTATTTTACGTAACTTCTAGCTATTATTATTATTATTTCTATTCTTTAATTATTAATGCGACGAATACCAACACCTCCAACTATAATGACGATGAAATCCAACACATGATTCCAGTGCCTCAGCTAGACTCTGAAGTGATTCTGATTAGAGGTTCGTTTATCTACATTATTAATTCTGTTTTTCATAATTCCGCGCCTCTTTGTGTTACCCACGAAGATGGCTTCGGTCGTATTTAGCTCTTGTTAATGCATCAGTGATACCAACATAACAGTGACGTATCTAATGGCCGCTGACAGTCGCCGACCAGTTCGCGAAGTGAATTTTGGATTTACGCAATTGAAAATTAAAATGCATAATTTTCCGCCTCCCGGAATGCAAAAAGTTTCCTTTTATAGTAATTAAGGCGAATATAAAGTTTTTTTCTAAAAATTATTCGTAATAAGCGTGTCAGGCCCTATCCAAAATTTACCCTTTTTTTTTTACATTAACTTTACACAGGAGGCCCTGAAGAAAATAATTTCTATGCGAAGCTATGTCGAGACAAGAACATAATATCCTATGATTGGACTTACCATGTAATCAATAGCCGCCTTCAAGGTCTTCCTGCTTCTGGGGCAGTTGAGATCTCCGATGACCCAGATGGTAGCGGGCAGCTCCTTCTTGGACCTGGCGCCGTCTGAAGCGCTCTTCTCCAGGTAGCGCAGGTTCCTGATGGCCGTGGCCGTCATGTCTGCGTTGCTCAGCTTCAGCAGATCGGGCAGCTTGGACGGGTCGAAGCCGGCAGGACTTGGTGTGCCGGATGTGTCCAAGTACTGGGAAGTCTCGCTGTTGAGGATGCGCTGGTTTAACCTGGAAAAATATTAACATAGAAAGTTTATTTTATCGAAACAAATAATAATTTATAATTTGGTATGCCGGTATGGGTATTGCCTCCCTGGGAACCATTTATTTGATAACCAACACCTCTGCCATAGGTCACCCCAAGAAGGTGTCCAGGTTCATGGAGTGAGCTTTGTCTAGATCTTGGCGGCAGATGCGTCTGTCCACTTATCGCGTGGCGGGCCAGATTGGGAGAGACTGGTTGAGGGAGTCCATTTGGTCTCTCAAGTTAGTTTCTCCCGATCTTTGCACAGCAGTGGGAGGGATGGATTCATACGTAACTCCTGGACCTTTTGATCTCCAGATTCCAATCCATCCTTCATACCTTTTTTATTACCAGAACTTCCTCTACTTCATTTCCTTTAAAATATCCTCCACACAGCTTCCCTAAAGATGGTATAAGCCCTGAGGGAAATTATTTTCTTCAGGGCCTCCTGAAGCTATTGTAAAAAATAAAACAAAAATCATACTGGGGCCCCTAAACTGTGTAAACAACTTATGAAATTTTACAAAAACCGTTAATGAAATTGTTACTTAAATAACTAACAAAGACGGTGTTGTCCTTTTCCATGCTATCTATCTATCCCATTATGCAGTACATTTTGACACAATGTGTGTTTTAGTGAAACTTCTCGGATCATATGTGCAATATCCAAGTACGGGAATAGCCGCCAAAGCATCACATATGCGACAGAAGCGAAGATCAGGTTAAGTGACCAACCTGGGCATGACATGGGGCTGTCCCATGAGGTGGTCCATGATGTCGTCCTGGTCGGTCAGCTCCCCGCGGAAGACAGCCTTCTGCAGGCGCCCCGTGTGCTGCATGATCTCCGTCAGCACCGCCTCCTCAAACTGCTCCGCAGTCATGTCCTCGTCCGGAAGGGGAACGCCGTTTATCAGCACCTAGTCACACAATCACTTATAAGTCAACACAATACTGGAAAGTCTTGTAATCTTAATTGTAAGTCACTAGTTAAATCTTAGTTGTAAGTCACTAGTTAAATTTTAATTGTAAGTCACTAGTTAAATTTTAATTGTAAGTCACTAGTTAAATTTTAATTGTAAGTCACTAGTTAAATCTTAATTGTAAGTCACTAGTTAAATCAAGTTGTAAAGCCTACATAAACTAATAAAATAAAGTAACCTGTGGGAATGTGTGCATGCCAGTCCTAGTGATGAACTCATTGGTGATCTTCCTACCAAAGTCATAGTCGGAGTCCTCGCCCAGGATGTCCTCTGTGTCCACTCCGGAACCTCCCAGTTCTTTCAGCTTCTTCTTGATGTCAGCCACTGTGATCTCTGCTTCATTCACCATCTCGTTCAACTGAGAAACATAAGTATCTATTCAAAATTGCATTCAATTCTGTAGTCACACGTTTTTGATATAATATGGTCAAGAAAGTGTGATGGTAATAATATAAGTCCTCATTATTCAATAATATTAGTCCTTATAAGTGTATTGAAAGAGCTTCTATCAGATGCCGACAGATGCCAGCAGGGAAAGAGCTTCTATCAGTTGCCGGCAGATGCCAGTAGGGGTACACGGGTAGCAGTGGTTGTCGAGAGCGGTCAATCGCCAGCCTACCCGGCAGATTCAATTGGCAGCCAGTATAGACAGGTTGTGCGACTAGTAATAGAAATATTGTTAATACGTAAACTCATAATAAACCAGTTTGTATCAAGGACTTATTATTATTAAGAAGTACCAGCACAGAACAAATAGTGTTTGAATGTAAATAACACAAAAATCACAGAATCCTTGAATTATTCCATCCCCGAGCATATACCACCCAATAATAGTATAAAATGGATGAACAAAGTGTTTTTTATGGGCTCTCTGTGTAGTTTAGATTCATCAGTTTTCCATTTGAACCATTAGTTTCCAGACATCATGTATACCTATCACAAAAATATATATTTACTCACACTAATGATGAAGCCCAGCGCGTCCCTCGTTCCCTTCTCCTGCGCCATGTAGTTGTACGCGCAGAGCAGCGCGACACCGGCGTCTTTCAGTCCGGTGACGGTCACGTCGGGGTTGACGCGCATCGCCAGACCCACGCGAACTGGTGCTGAATGACGAACAAAGGATTCCGCCAGTTTGACGATTGGACGGGAGTCCACCGAAAGAGGGTCCATTATCAACACCTAAAAGAAATGGTTATTATTGAATTTTAACTTCATTAAATATTTACAGCCTTACTAAAACACGTCTTCAATTGATAAACGACCGTAGATGTGAAAACATTACTAATTAAAAAAACATTTATAGAAAGATATATACATTGCTTATAAAGCCAAAGGGGGTTGTTTATCTATTGTATATGCTTGTTTTATTAATAATTTCTGAATGAATTTCGGAATTTTCCCAACATATTTTAACCCTTTTAATCACAGGAGACCTAAATTGTACCAAAACATCATATGCCGTTATAATAACAGGAGACCCAAATTGTCCCAGAGCGACCGTGCATTATTATAAGTTAGATATCTGTCTTCCGGTCATGTGAACATTTATGATTTCTTTTACCTTAGAAATCCAAAGAAATAATGCTTCTCATTGCCTAATATCCGAGCTATGTTGTTCAGATATTTTACAAACCCGATCATCTTAAAATAAAATTTTTTGTACCCCCAACAAAAACAACAAAGTTTAACATTTAGTTTTAAAATATAATTTTATGAATGCGATAAAAAGTGAAGTGGCAGTTTTATTACAAATTTTCTTAAGAAAAGGAATCTGAATATAAATTTTAAATTTCTTTTATTTTACGTACTTTTACGGGGAATCTGCACGTATGTATTTTTTAAGCCAATTTACATTTCCAATATAAAAATTTAAATATTTAGAAACAAAATTATTAATTTCTAATATACACTCGGAAAGATAATTTTATCTAGATTTCAGAACAATTTTTGTTTTTTCAAAGGGATAAAAAATAACTAAAACAAAGTTACATTAACCACTCCGATACATCGCGAATATGAACTTTTTACGTCTTAAACGACATGTGAGATTTACGAAAACTTTATGTTATTTCTGCTTCACAATTAAAGCTCTATAAATGAAACATTTCGGAACTTAGCCGAATACTAAAAACTGTTTTTGAAAGGATATGAAATAAGCTTTCAAATTGTTATGTTACAAATAAATATTAACATTTGTAAACATTAAAATTTAGAATGCAAACAAAAAAAAAATGAAAAAATGACTCACGTGATGTTTTTATGTGAAAACGGTACTAAAATCACGGATTATATAAAAGACAATATTTATTCTATCTTATAAATGTATAATAAACAATTTGGTCACCTCGCTTTTTTATCATTTCATACAAGAATATTTAATAAAAATATAACGATGCCGAACAGTGGATAGGCAATTTGGCGGTCTATCATGTATCTGACAGAAAAGATTTTTTTTATCTATGGACATCTTGAATAGTGATGAGTAGCTTGATTTATTATGGAGCTTCTCCTTTTTGTTTTAGGGATGTCACTAGAACAATAACGGAGTTATGACGATTTCTGTATAAACATACGCGTTGACGTGTAAACACACTTATTGTACTTAACTGATGTCGGCATATTAACGTGTATATCTGCTTATGTTGCTGAGTGGTTAACAATATATGGGAAGAATCGGGAAATTTGCGCGCCAACCTTGACAGGCAAAAGTTAATGGATATTATTTTCTAATTATTCGAAGGGTTAAATGTATTGTATATTTATCTTCTTTTATATTTCTTAGATGTTTAGATTATATTTCTCTCCTTAACAATAAGGGTGATACAACCATTTATATGAGATCTATGTGAGCTGGGACAAATTTGGTATCCTGTGATTGAACACATGTCCCATATATATAAGAAGTTAAAGCATGTCCCATACAAGAAGGTTAGATATTGAGATATTAGCAAGGTATACTCACCAGGTTGTATAGATTCCTCCTTATGCTCCGGAGCATGCCGGGGTAGGTGGGTCTCAGCAGCTCCATGTAGCTCATAGTCCAGCGCCGGTACTGCGGATCCGTCTCCATGTCGTTCACCCACAGGATGCCTGAGTCGCGGATGTCCAGGGCAAACTCGGCCACCGGCGGCCCCGACCCAAACATGCCCGTGCTGGCCGAGGACCCACCCGACTGGGAGATGTCCAGAGACAAGAGGTCTGACATCCGTGAGGCGGGGAGGCCTGTTGTACAATAAAGAGTATTAATATCTCCGTTGGTTGCCGATGCAAAATTTTCGCGGTTCATTGTGCATATCAATGTTTCTATTTATAATGGTGAGCTCTGGCATTATAAATGTTTACGGTGGCGCATGAGTTGTTAAAAAAATGTGCATATTTCATATAGTTAGGCAGCAGGGAGGGAAGGAGGGAGGGGGGGAATCCGGGAGAGGAGTGGGGAACGAAGGAGGAGGGGATCCACGGGTTAGGAGGGAAGACGGGAAATGTGGAAGAGCAACGTGGGGGAAGGAGACGCTGGAGGGGAAGACGATGGAAAGGAACAGGGCAGGAAAGTGACGTATGGGAAAAGACAAGCAGGGGAGGGATGACGGAGGGTGGGAGGTGAGGAATTGTAAAGGAGACATAGTAGCAATAGGGGAAACCTTCTGATTTATTGGTGTACTTACCAGACAGAAAAACAAAAATGTTGTGTATCCAAAAGCACTTCAATAAACAGAATTAAAACACAAACACTTTTTTTTGAGTGGCAATGCAACGCATGCAGAGTACTCATTAGTATATTTATGAAAATAGTATACAATCTACCAGAAGTAGTTTCCCCTCAATAGCTAAGAAATGTTTTTCTGTCTCAAAGAAATATAGAAAAATATTTTTTTCACAATAAATAAAACACTGAAGAAAACAAACTACACCAATGGAGTGGTAACTTTGTTATTTTCAATTTTTTGTTATTTTTGTTATTTTCAATTTTAACAATACCCTCAATACTAACTATTCTATTAATTCACCAATCCCTAGAATGCATAGCCTTGCAAATAAACATTGTGAATCTATAGATACATTTGGTGTTGACAGTTTTGCAATTTTCAAGAGACAACTCATCTCTATTTTATCTGCTAATAATTAACTTTTCTTATTTTTGTTCTTTTCATAAAACCTCCTCTCATTTAAAATCTTACCAGTAATTTATAACCTTATTTTATTTAATTTTTCTGTTCTATTTAGTTCTGTTTTATCATCCTACATTATTATACACATATAATTGTTTGTTTATACCTACTAACTAGATTTTACACATTGCACTTTATTGTATTTCTGGTCTTATTACTGGTTTTTTCTTATTACTCATACTATTTCATTTCTTTTATTTTTAGTTTAATTTTTTTTTAATGTTTTTAATTTCTGTTATGATGTTCTATACCTTGTGATGATGATTGCTTTATTATTTATTCTGTTTTATTGGTTTAGTAACATATGAGTATATAATTATTATTGTTATTATATTTTTGCTTCTATGCTTGTAAAAGCCCACTAGGGCGTAAATAAATGTAAATAAATAAATAAATTATTTTTAAATGGCTGCTCTTTGCGAAATGAAAAACAAGAACTCTTATCTCAATCTTTATTTTGTTGCCAATGGAATAAGATATATTTTAGTAAGCTACAAACATTTTTTACGATGCAAAATCTCATGAACAAAAATATGTCTTTAATGTGCCTATCAGCCACAGCGGCGTAAAACAGTTACAAAATTTTCACTTCTGGAACTCAGAGTTAAATAATTTTCAAAAGTGTTCCATCCGAGTATTGCCATTATAAAGAATAAAATAAAACATTATTCTAAGTAGGTACTTTATAAAGAATAAAATAAAACATTATTCTATAAAGGTACTTACCTAGACTATGCAGCCCCTCCATTGTGGTAACCTCTTGCCTGAGAGTTTGTAACAGCGTGATGATGTCAACAATGTCCATATCAAAGAACATGCCATTGACAAAGAGGGCCGCATCCGTGGGGTGGACATTCAGCGCCGTGGCAAATGTCTCCTGATTATTTTTAATTTCATCTTTGAGCTGGGGGCTTACTGGGATTCTTAGAAGATTGTTGGCCTGAAAAAAAAAAAAAGATACATAAATATATAAAAAGCTTTAACACTTTAAAGGGAATAGGTACCTATAAAAAGGGTTAAATAGGCCACTTGCAACAAATTTAAAAAAAAAAAAAATCCGGTTTAGGCAAATATTCTAAGACATTCTGTATTTTTTTTTTTTGAAACCCTGACGATTTTTTGAAAATTTCAATCCGAAAAATCAGACCATTTTTTATAAACCGGAAAGACGGGAGATAATTTTATGGGTGCGAAAAAACGATAATTACATAGCCGAAAATTATTTTTAAAAAATAATGTTTTCCACATGAATAGCAATAAATTGTACGGGGTTCTCTTCGTAACATCTGTAAAAACACCGCCATCTTTATCAAAAAATCAAACCAAAGGATAAGTTGGCATAGAACAAACAATAAATCTAGTGAACGTTAAACGCATATTCAAAAATTCGCCGGAAATCAAAGTGTTGCAATATAAAAAAAAATTAATCAGTGTGGAATTTTACAAAATTAAGGGAACATAATCGGAGACGGGACATTTTCATGTAGTGACGTCACGAGCTCAAATAATGGATTTATTTATTAAAAAATAAAAAAACTATACATTTCTAAAAATTTTAACTAACATTTTCGTAATCATAGTAAAAAAATCTATCCACACGATTTTTTCCAAGTCGTAATGAAATCCATGCAAGTTGCCTATTGTACTGAGGCTGTAACGACTTGAATTTGTTCAATGTTATTCAATGAAATATAAGGGAGTGTGAAATCAATAAAGAAAGAATCTACTATCAACCAAAACCAAAGTGATGGTTTTTAAAGACAAATATAGGTGATCTCGATCGTTACCTGCATGGGAAAGTTCTGCGCTATATTGGTGAAGTGCGCCAGGGCTTCGTGGGGCGGGGCTGCCATGACACTCTCCGCAGCCTGCAGGGACAGCTCCTGGAACTGCCACACCTTCAGGGGGGCTAGCTCCGACTCCTGGTCCAGGAGGTGCTTCTTGAAGCGGTCCAGAGACTGCCGGAAATCAGGGAAGAGGTTCCTAAAACAAGTTAAATATGTCAAAGCAGATACATGAACATCTTCTTGGTATACTCTGACTTCATCCCCCAGTTCAAAGCACACCACAAGAGTCGGGGGTTCTCTCAAGAAATCTACATTTATGGAAAACACACATCTCTAGGCATTTGTGTACAGGAAATAGAATTTCAATACAAATTCCATGAGACCTTCAAAACCAAATTTTGTATTAATAAATTCTCGTATAATTCGAATTTTCAAAATAAATTCGCCGAAGTCAATTTCCGCGGTCATCCATTCTAGGAAGGAAACAGGCATTAGAATTGGGTGGAAATCTGGGGGGTCAATGTGTCCAGGAGAGACGGACGTATTGATCCATCCCTCCAACTGCGGTGCAAGGCGATGGGTGGAGAGAGTCCAGCTGTAGAGGTCAAAATACCTCCATCAACCAGTCTCTCTCGATCCAGCCCGTTGCGCAGAAGCTGGGCAGACGCATACGCCGCCAAGACCTGGACATCCCTGCTAAGTCATCAAATAGAGTGAACCACTTGGGATGAGCAGACTTGTTCGTTATCCAGTAAATGATTCCCGGGGCGGCGGTACCTATACCATACACCTCCCAAATTGAAATTTTTTTTTTTTTTTTTAAATGCCGGCAACCCGGGCGTTTATTGTAATAATAATATCTTACGCAAAATAAGTAAGTAACCCGCCTCACTAGACTAAGTCTGTTCCGAAATGTCTGTCAGAATCAGAATGAGGAAATAATAATACAAATTAAGACGATGTGTAATATGATTACGTGGACAAATTTTCACAGATGGACCAAAATAAATTTAGAATTAAAAAACATATTCAATGAAATAAAATTTCTAGACTTTTTTCTTTTGTATTATCGGGGTTTTAATTAACGAGATTCTACTGTTTTCTTTTCAGTGGGTAACAAAGAATAATAAGAATCAATAAATAGTATAACAACAATAAGAAGTGCTCACTTGAGTCTTCCGAAGTTGAAACCTTCAATAACATTGCTGCGGTCGTTTTCGTCCTCGGTGGACTCCTCAGAATCGGAGCCGTCGCCGGCCTTCTCCCCCTCGGTGGGCGCCGTGTCGTCCTGGCTCTTGTACTCCGTGGACTTAAGCTGCAGCTCCACGCCATAGCCAGACAGGCGGAGGCGACGGGACTGTCGATTCTACAAATGACAAAAAACATCATAACTGAAGTAAAACGGAGGAGATTCAATCACTGAAATGGATTCTATTTAATAAACCTGCAGGACGAAAGACTTTGGAAGACACAGCCACTCGAGTGATTATATATTTAAGCTAATTAAGCATTAATTCGTAGGTAGGTGATTTTCATGAATTAAAATTTATTTATTTTGAACTTCCCGTAATCAGCTAATATGTTTCGTTGCTAGCTTGATTAAGCTTCTATCAAATACCAAAAGATGCCACTAATCTTCCCGTAATGGAGTATTTAACATGTTTTGTATGTTAATGATTAAAAGTTGAGTCTTCTAATATAAATTTGTATCTGTGATTATCAAGTAGGTCAAAGACAACGTACAGAAATAGAAAATATTCAATGTTGACTTGAATAAGTAATAACACGGCAATTTCAGAGGAATTAAAATGCAGAATTTGCACATTTATAAAGTTTACGATTTTTCAATAATTGTTTTATAAATTCTAAAAATATAAATGGTAAAACATAGGTGGATTCATTGACTATATAGTACTACATATAATCAGTTTGTACGTCTCCATATTAAAAGGTATGATTTTTTTTAATGAGGGCGGGAAATTTCCAAATCGAACGCTTAGAAATCACGGTTGCTCGACTTGGTATTTCAATTATTAATGCGATCGCTTGATTGGTTAATAAGCTCACCCAAAAATGCTAAATATAATTAGTCAGCCACGGAAAGCACGACTGTCGTCAAATCTCAAGATTTATCAATGTGTCAGATTTTATCATTTAATCTTGAGTTGCTCTGCCAAGTTTATTTTAATCTGGTGTTGATGATGAAAATATGAATACATTCTATTTTTATGCTTCCCAAATAAAATAAATTTTAAAAATTGTGACTAACTAAACAACATGCCATTTCGTCTGGTAAATAGAGAGGATGGACTGTGAAACAACTCTGCTTGCTTCATTCGCATTCATTCATACTCTTCTATTGTGACTCTTAACATGATCGGACTTAAGTAATTGTTGTCTTTTTCGTGGGTCATCAACATCTTCGTCAATTCACTTTTCGGCACTTAGTCTTCTTTATCTGCTCATTCACTCTGCACATCCAAACCATCTAAGCTTCCCTTCATTAATCTTGTCTCAACACGCTAACATCAGCCTGGCATCATTTTCAGATCTCCGCATTCCTAACACGATCATACACGGTTTTACCACACATACTAAGCTCGTTTCATTGTGTTACCCTTGCATTTATCTAATAAAAATGCAAATGTGCAACATTTATCTAATAAAAATGCAAATGTGTTACTTTTAAGCTGCCGCTACCTGAATTTCTACCGATTTCTTACATATCTCCCTTAAACATTTGAAGTTTTTAAGCTCTTAAAAAAATCTATCTTATTTTTGAAGCTAATATCTAGACGCGTTTCACGCCGAAACGCAAATTATATAAAATTCCCTCGATAGAAAAAAATCGCAAAGTATGCTCCGAAAATTATTATAAACACGTTTGTTTCAGTTATTTTACAAGTTACAGTTGTGAAAAAATCCACAATGTTTCTTTAAATGATACCTAAGATAAGTTCCATGAGATTTTTGTTCTATTCTAAACGAGTTGTGTTTTATTAAATATTTTCGAAATTTTCGCATCGATTTTATCTTAATGAAAAGACAAATAACTTTGTTTACTTCACTTTATTTGTACACAATCAACATGTTTCGTGAACAATGTTCACTTCATCAGGATCAAACGTATACGTTTGATCCTGATGAAGTGAACATTGTTCACGAAACATGTTGATTGTGTACAAATAAAGTGAT
Source organism: Limnephilus lunatus (assembly GCA_917563855.2). Lineage (NCBI taxonomy): Eukaryota > Metazoa > Arthropoda > Insecta > Trichoptera > Limnephilidae > Limnephilus > Limnephilus lunatus. The sequence goes on along the minus strand of OU830593.1, from coordinate 1,194,877 downwards.
GTAAACAAAGTTATTTGTCTTTTCATTAAAATAAATAATGCCATCACAAAGTGAAAACCTTTCCGAAGAAGTTTTATCGCTTCAAATATTAGGGTGCTCCTCTAACATTTGTAATTTCATATCCCTCCATCTTCTTTTTGAGCTCGGATGCGGAGCCTTAAGATGAGTGTCCATCAGCCCACGCCGTCCGCAACGCACGCACGGCACACAACAGATTTTTCTATAGGTTTACATAGGAAAATCTGTTGCCCGAGCCGGACCATCGGTATTTGCCGGTAGTCGACGCAGTGCTGTACTAATTCATAATATAAAGCTATAGAAAAATCTATTGCGTGCCGTGCGTACGTTGCGGCCGGCGCAGGCTGATGGACGCTCATCTTTGAAAGAAAAGTATAAATGATAACGGTAAAACGGTTTGAAGCTTAAATATCAGATTGTCAATAGTTGTCTCTATTCTTATTTTGATTTATCAATAGAGCAATAGTAGTAACTCCCTGTTTTACCATTAGAACTATTTCTATATTTTCTGTGCAGAATCAAATTTACTTCTTCTAATTTTGAATTTTGAGTGAACCAATGTCCTTTGGTATTATTATTATATTGGTATTGATTGGATAATAAAAGTGATTGAAAATGTGCAACAAGCAAACAGCGCCATTTATTTGACTCACCTTGATGTACCAACGAACGATGTAATCGATGCTTCCCTTCTGAGCTTCCTTGGCCAGCGCCTTGTGCAGCACGGCAAACTCCCGACTGCCCAGTTCTCCGTAGAGCACGGCCGTGATAGAACGGTTGGCTGAACCAGGAAAGTGGTGATCCACCTGGTACGTCTCTACTTTGGACTCTTTCAACTGGAAACAAACAACGCATCATAAGACAATTAATACAGAATCATTTGTTACAGATATCGCGCGAACGTCGACTCCAATACAACACTCACAGATACATTGCTTGCTTACAGCATGTTGCAACAAGTTTTTGCAAGTATAATTGCAATTGGTATACCTAGATTTTCCGAGTTCTAAAATGGGGTTTTTGTAAAGAAATTTGGCTCTCAAAAGAAATCTAAATTGTTGTACTGCTGATATTTGGATCTTTTGACTAATGACTTTGCCAATCACTAATCTAAGGTATCCTGGGATATGTTGCTGTGAAGCTGAAGGTAGTATCGAGAAGGAAATGGGAAAGAGAAAGGTTGACAAGTACCTAGTTATTTAGATATGTTAAGGTTAGGGTTAATCCGGTGGGGGCGTCCTCTATTACTAGACGGAACACGCTTACCAGGACCAATAGACGAGTCAGGAATGATGCTTTATCAAATGAAAGAGCAGGATAAAAATAAATTTGGTCACTAAACATGGCTAAATCTATTTTATGCAGCCTGTTTTTTTTTTACAAACACACATAATGATTTAATTAATTAAGAAAATAATTTTCCTCATGGTAAATGACATCTTTGGGGATGGTGTGTGGAAAGCCATTTTAAGTAAATAAGGGAGATGTAGTTCTGGGAAGGAAAAATGTATGAGGGTTGGGTAGGAATCTGGGAGCCAGTGTGTCCAGGAGTGATGGACGTAAGAATCCATCCCTCCCACTGTGGTGCAAAGCTATGGGTCAAGAGTCCTGCTGGAGAGGTCAAAAGGTCTCCATTAACCAGTGTCTCCCGATCCGGCCCGCCGCACATTAGGTGTTGATTTTGAATAGTGGACTCTCAACGGAGTGATACTGATATGATACATACCTATTACTTAATTTTTTTTTTGTAAAAGCTATAAAAATACTTATATACAGGGTGTCTCCGGTGGCAGAATTAGGATTTAAAATTTAAATAAAAAATAAAATGCTATGGATATACATTTATTTCAATACCTATTACAAAGAAGAGAAGTGCGGATTTTATTTCTTAAAAATTATTTCGTCTAAATGTAGACCATCACGTCGGATACACTCTTGGAATCAGGCCTCAGTATTTCGTGCCACTCGCTGGAGAAGTGACGTCGAGATGCCATTAACTTCGCGAACGATATTTTCTTTTAGTGCAGAGATGGTCGCGGGATCAGTTTCATACGCTTTACTTTTGAGGTACCACCATAGAAAAAAGTCCATAGGAGTGAGATCTGGTGACTTGGGAGGCCAGGGGAAGTCACCAAAAGCGCCATCGTCTCTCTAGCAGTGTGAGGCGTGGCGCTATCTTGCTGGAACCATGTATGTGAAGTGGAGGCAGGATGTTCTCTCATTTTTGGCAAAAAATAATCGTTAAGCTGATAAGAAACTCCGTTCACAGTAATGGATTGCCCTCGACGATTTTCAAAAAAATAGGGTCCGACTATTCCATTGCTTGACAATGCACACCAAACCGTCACTTTGGGACTGTGAAGCGGCTGTTGATGTTTTAAACGTGGGTTCTGTCCTTTAAATGACCAATAACGACAATTCTGCTTATTTACACTTCCATTTAAATGAAAATGGGCTTCATCACTCCAAAAGATAGTGTTTACCGTACGAAATCACTCTTAACATTGTCTCGCAGAAAATTTTATGTAAATTGTAATGATTAGGTTTAAACGCTTGCACAATTTGAATCTTAAAAGGGTGAAATTTAAGGTCCTTCTTCAATATTTCGTGCACAATAGTTTTTGGAAGCCCTAGGGTAGCCGCTCTCTTGCGCACGGACTGACGCAGATTATCGCGCAAACTGTTTGTGACGAGTTCGATGTTTCGATTTGTTCTCGATGTCCTGCTGGGCCCCGGCCGTGGGTCGTTTGCCGCCGAACTTGTTGCCCGGAACCTCCGCACCCATGATCGAATCAAATCTTCACTTGGGGCATCACGTAAACGTCGAATATTGTAATGCGTACTAAATCTTCGACGCGGAGTTGCACACGAATCATTAGCCTTGAAATATGCTTCGATTGCGAAGCACGATGCTCTCCCGTCCACTGCGACATCGTGACTAAATAATCCGCACAAATGACGAAGCTAACGCGGCCCTCCCCGCTCCTCCGCTTAGCCGTTATAGAGAAATTCGAAATTTAAAACCTAATTCTGCGGACACCCTGTATATATTATATCATTTATATTATTTGCATGTTACCTGCAAATCGATTATCAAGGTAGTTTTATTGTTTTCATGATAATTAACCAATATTTTTTACGAGTCTTGCATAGCTGTATCAGATGTTAATATATTTCACTTTTGTCGTAAATTACGAGGTCATCACTGAAATTGAATATTGAAATTCACAACAATCCCATAAATTTTAATAAAAAAGACGGAAGAACACAGTATCGCAACTGCATACGTAGCAATCGTAACACATCATAACAGTAAACGATTACACATCCGCCCTGATGATGGACACTTAACGCTGCCTGAAATGTTGGCTAAAGAAGGAGGTAGTGTAACACGGCACAATATCCCAAAAATAAATCACAATAATACTTTTGGCCGTGAAAATCTAAAAACATAATTACGACATTGTTTAAAAAACATAATAATGTGAGTTGATAAATAAATTTTCACCCAATATGAAGGTTGTGGTAATCCTCATTAAGAGGATTACAATTTAGCAGAAACAACTTGTTGGAAACCATAAAACATATTATGTACCTACGTGTTATTCTTTTAACGGAAGAAAAAATATTGAATGGAAGATATTATCATTATTTAAAAATATATATATTGACCATAAATCATAACATCCTATCTCTAAAACCCATCCCAAGACTAAATCAGATAGCAAATTGTAAAACTCGTTTGTTGTTCTCAGTATTGAATATGGTTAAAACCTGTTTTGACGGCCTCCGTGGTCGAGAGGTAAGGCTCTCGACTCGCAATCCGAAGGTTGCCGAATCGAATCCCGGTTTGAGCAAATAAAATTATTTAATTAATTTATGTTATTTCACAATTAAATTCCAGAGTGGAAAATACTAATACCAATAACCATAGATAAAGAAATCCTTTTTTTTGCAGTTTATCACTCAAAATTAGCATTTGAATAATGGAATAAGGTTCTAGGTAGGAACTAATTTTGATAATAACCATAGATAAAGGAACAGTATGTTTTAGCTGTAATGGTGACTCACCCCTTTAATTACATGGGGAATCTCATCCACCCCGCAAAGCAGTTGCCCCCCGATGTCCACGAGGTTGAGGCAGTCCTTTGCTCCGGCCCCCCGCTCCAGGGCCATCTGCCCAAACATCTCCACCAGCGGGGAGTCGATGTGGAGAGACAGGCCCAACTTCATCACCTTCACCCTCGCCGGTGACAGGAGAGAAGAGGCTACCTCGAGGGCCTTTGTGTATTTAGCTTTGTCGGTATCTGAAAGATTATTATTTTATAAGTTTCATGTTTAAGCCAGGATCACATGATAAATTGCAAAGCTACGGTACCAAATATTTGGTAGTCGCCAAAAATTTAAGCAAGTAGCGGATTTTGGTAACTTTAGGCTTTTTTAACATTAGCTCCACGCAGGGGGACCTGAGGAAAATAATTCACCACCTAGGGCTTATATCATCTTTAGGAATGCTGTCTGGAAGATCTTTTGAGGAAAGTAAGGAGATGAAGTTCTGGGAAGGAAAAAAGTTTAAGGGGTGGGTAGGAATCAGTGTTTCCAGGAGTGACAGACGTATGAATCCATCCCTCCCACTGCGGTGGAAGGCGATGTTCCAAGAGAGTTCTACTGGAAAGCTTAAAAGGTCTACCTCAAACAGTCTCTCCTGATTCCAAGACCCGGACAAACCTCACCCCATGAAACCGGGCACCCCTGCTAAGTCACCAAACATTGCAAACCACTTGGGATGACCTATGGCAGAGGTGTTGGTTATTCAATAGATACTTTGTTTCAATTATAATTTCGTTGTTCAATTTCACAATGATGTGATAACCTAATTTGTCAAGTGTATTTTTTTAAATATTTACCAAGATCTACAAGGGCTGGTGAGAGACCATTGATTCCCTCGAGGAAAGACCAGAACAGATCAGGGCTCTCTTCCGCAAGATACTCTGCCATTTCCAACACTATCGGAGCGACGGACCATTTTGCATTCAAAAGTGTGGTCACAGATTTGGCTTTCTTGTCTTGCTTCCTGGGCTCAGTCGCGTCCAGCGAAGGGACTAAGAACACTATACAAAGCGTAAGAAGCCCCGCAAAGGGTAGTAATGCCTTCATCACGGCAACCTAAAAACAAACCCAAATAAACATTATTAATTCACATTATTACGATCACAACACTAGCGGTAATTGATTTTGTGCCGAGTACAAACATATTTACAGATAAAAACATAAGAATTCGGACTTAATTCATGAATTAGGATTATAATTTTGTTGACGTCTCAAAAGCCGACATAACCACAAAGTTACATAAAACAGATGCGGCCATCCAACTACGTAAATGGCCGGTCGGATTTTGAGATACTAATTATTGATAAATTAATTTCCAAAACACTGAATAAGTACGCGGATATTTCCTGAATTGATAAATCAATTGTAAACTCACTTTGTTAGTAGTCACCAACTGTCATTGACACAAAAGCAACCAATGACAGCCAAACACGGCTATGCATAGACACGTGTTTAAAAAGACAATCGTTTTATAAAAATAGTCTAATTCCGCTAGTGATGGGCGTAACGAGGTAACGAGTAACATATTAGGCTTTTTTTCGAAAAAAAAAACTTTACAGCAGTTGCATGAAAACTCGTTTATAGCAGTGATTCCCTAACTTTTTGAGCCACTTCGTCCCTTTTACAGATTTTATTTTATTTATTCAATCCCTATTCGCTTTTACATTACATTCATTACAATACATCTATTACATTTTCTAATAAAATATTGAAAAATAAGGAATATATTTCTAGTAAATTTGTAATATTTCTTCCAAGATTAACATACATCCTACACTTACAAACATTCCACAATCACGTTTACTTGATCCGAGCTAAAACACTCCTTTCGGGGTGAAAAGCCATTTAAGCCTAGTCAGGTGTCAGGCGCAACTAATCTGTGAAATGAAGTGATCTGTTATTTTTGTGCCAAAGGGTAAAATAAATATTGTCGATCTAGAGGTCTAGATCCTGATTCCTCCTCCTTCACCACCACATTTTAGAAAAAAAAAATTAATCTTAGGGAAAAATCTATTTTGATCTGTTTTTCTATGATATATATATATATATTTTGTTGTTTTTTTTTTAAAGAAAGACAAACATTCCCGGGTTACAAATAACCCAACAATGTTTGAAAAGGGTAAAGTTCGGTTTATGGGCGAAATTCCTAAAAATACAAACTAGTTATTTTTATACTAACTATGGGCCGGGGAATACGAATCTGAAAGAATTAGGTGGGGGCAAGCAATATTAACTGAATTATACGACTTTAAAAAAAATTTTTACACACATAGGAAAATGGCCATTTTGGAAGCATTCTGATTCCTAGAAAATCAAACTAGTTATTTTTATACTAACTTTGGGCCGGGGAATCCGAATCTGAAAGAATTTGGCGGCGGCAAGCAATATTAACTGAATTACACGACTTTTAAATTTTCAATATACACAAACGAAAAAAGCCATTTTGACACATGAAAACCATAGAAACCATCAAATTAAGTGTGGCCATTAAGCAGTAATATCAATAACGTAAAATAACATGTTTATAATTTAAGTACTTACTTTTTATAAATTTTACTCACTTTTGTATCACAAACCATGCTACCTAAACCTAGCGTAGCCGCTAACCTACTTGAAAACTGGGATTTTTTTTTAAATTGACGCGAGCAGGCGGTATAAAGGGGCACAAACCATGTTACACAAACCTAGCGTAGCCGCTAAACTACTTGAAAACTGGGATGTTTTTTTGCCTTGACGCGAGTAGGCGCTACGAAGGGGGCACTTTCTTTTCTATCACAAACCATGTTACACAAACATAGTCGTTGAGATAGTCATAATTCATCAGGTTAATGTGAGTTAAGTGATGAATTATCATGTGAGGAATTATCGTGTCGAAAGTTTTACGTTATTGATATTATTGCTTATGGCAACACTTAATTTTATATGGTAATATGTAATATCTTTGGTTTTTTTCTATGATATTTATTGTCAGAAAGCGTTCAAAATGGCCTTTTATATTGTTTTTGAATTCAAAATAGTACAGTCGTTAACTCAGTTAATATTGCCGAGTGTAACCTAATTCTTTCAGATTCGGATTTCCCAGCCCAAAGTTAGTATAAAGATAATTAAATTTCTTCTTTCGGAGTATCGCCCATAAAAAGATGTGTCGTTATTTCATTGCAGATTGTTTGTGTATCGAAATTTTTAAAGTCGTGTAATTCGTTTATTTTTGCTTGCCCCCACCTAATTCTTTCAGATTCGGATTCCCCGGCCCAAAATTAGTATAAAAATAACTAATTTTATTTTTTAGGAATTTCGCCCATAAACCGAATTTTTTCCGAGGAATCGAACATGCGACGCCCGGGTGGGACCCAAGCGCTATGCCCACTCAACCACTGACCGGTCAAATATAATCTCACAGATGAATTGCGCCCGATCGTGTTAGGATTTGTATTGCACCCAACGGGGGGTTAAGATAAAACATGTGATGGGAACCAACATAAGATATTTTATAACTTGACAATGCTTGTGGAGTAGCGTTGTGATCCAGGGGAACTGGTTAACTGGACGTCCGGTTGGCTGGATACTCTTCAGCCTGTTCCAGGGTATGAAATTTTCTATCTTTTTTAATATCTTTGCCTTTACAATTTTTTCTTCACAATGTGATGCTTCGTGAAGAAGAGCTGTAGGCCAGAAGAACTGGACGACCTGGTTGGCTGAACTCTCTTCAAACTATTTTTTTTTTCATTGGTCTCCTTAAAAAACAATATTTTTTTATCATATCGTGTCCAAACTGTACTGGGGTGCTTCCAGCTAGCAAATAAATAACAAACAGTTAAAATGCAAAATTAAGTGTATGAAACATAATATATTGTTTCTACATAATCTGCTAAATAATAAACTAGATACTCCCAATTTGCTATCCATCATTGGTTTAATTATTCCAACGAGGCGTACCAGGCACATTACGCTTCTTCATATAGAAGCCAAAAACACAATTTTTTTTTACAATAGCTTCACACAGGGGACCCTGAGGGAAATAATTCCCCTTAGGGCCTATGTCATCTTTGGGGATGCTATTAGGAGTCTTTTTAGGAAAGTGTAGTACCTATATGTTATGTCATGTTGACATCTTAGGTAGGAGTTTGGTTTTTACCGAACCACAGCGGAGATTCCCGATCGCTAGTCTTATTAACGCGCTCTCGTCGCGGGAGCGCCACTTATTCATTAACCAGCCTACGGGCTAGATCTAATATTCCACTGTACTATTATTATATTCAAGCAATAAACCTTTCGTGTATAAGTACTTACGTAGTTTCAATTATAAACATTTAAGGAATACTGGAGATAAAAGGCCCTGTATTCAAGGAGTTGCATGTGTATGGTTTGAAAAGGCATCAACACGAAGAGCAATACATTACAGAAAGGAAGGAGAAGAAGTTCTGGGAAAGAAAGAGGTGCCTGGAAAGGTGAAGGAATCTGGGGGATTAGTGTGTCCAGGAGTAGCAGTCGTATGAATCCACCCCTCTCCCACTGCGATGCAAGGCGATGTTCCGAAACGGTCCTGCTGGAAAGGTCAAAAGGTCTCTATGACTAAATAAAATACCTAAGAGAGGACTTGGTGTACCAATAAAACATTCTATTCAAACAGTAGTACAAAAATGGTAGCCAAAATGGCCGCAACGCCGTACCGTTTCGACAGTTATTATTAGACATTGGATTATATGCATTTGCATATAACTCTCTAATTACGGCGTTAATGCATATTTTAGCCTTTTTTTCCCAATCGTGCATATTTAGCGTTTTAAGACGCATCCATTATACAGAATATCGCCCCCATCTCAACACATTTCCACAAGTTACCAGATACCATAGAGAAATTGGAAACAAAAAACCTTCCTCTATTTAAATCAATAGAAATACTGGAAACAATGATTGAACTCGCCAACGTTCTTCCCAATTCAATATCAGAAAAGATTCGTGAAAAGTTAAACGCTATTTTGTTTTTTTTTTTTTCTTTTTTTTTTTTTTTTTTTTTTTTAGAAATTTAATTAAATTTAAATTTGATATGTGGCTTCACCACAGTTTGAAAATGACCTTACAAGTCGAAACAGCTGTAACTAAAATACTTTCTTAAATACTAGCAGAACTCGATATTGACATATCAAATTTAAATTTAATTAAATTTCTAAAAATTAAAATGGAGTTCTACGAATTAAACACAAAAACAATTAATAGCTATTTTGTTTAAAAATACGAGTCTTGAAGACATGAAGAACATTAATGCCTACATCAACGGCACAGGTCATACATACCCTGCATAAACGGGTATCTCCAGAAATGGCGCCAATTTTTTAAAAATTTTGTCGGATGACGTCAGTTGACGTAGAGAAGTCGTTTTCGGCGTTTTGGGTGACAAACATAAATATTTTTTGCTCGAAAATTTGAAAAAATTCTTAATTGTATATTGTCACAAAAACTACCCATAATTTGAAGAATATTTCGCTGTTTTTGTATCGTCTTTAAAATACATAAAAATAAAAATGGTTTTTTGATTTTGCATTGTGCATATTTTAGGCATATCAAGAGTTTTTAGTGCATATTTCGGCCTTTTTTAGTGCATATTTGCATGCATATTTTGGCACTTTGTTAGTGCATATAATCCGATGTCTAGTTATTATGTATGCAGTGGCCTGACATTTGGGGACAATAATAATTATTTATCACTAAACTTATCATAATAAAACATATTATATAGTTTTTCTGACAAGTCTAGTAAATTTCAAGGAAAAATAATAATCAATTTTCAAAAAGTATGTCTTCAACAGGTCAACTGTCTACTTGGTTTTATATGCTTACTGTATAGCAGGCGCGGCTTGTGCATAAAATGTTTGTTGGTTCACCACAATGCAATAAATCAAACACGTATTATATAATTTAATTGTGAGTAGGTAGCTGTAGCTATCCTATTTATAGAGAACAAAACTTCTTTGGTCTTTTTACCAATGTTTTCAGAAAGATTCTTCCCAGTACCCGGTGTAGCATTTAAAACGCACACACATAAAAAGGCACTTTTAACTGAAAAACTAATGTCGTTGTCAAAAATAGGCTCCCTAAATCCCAAGCATAACAAAACCCGTTGACTTATGGTTGAATTTTGCAAGCTAAATATTACTATCCTGTTCAAATTGCTATTTTGCTAAAACCCTTCAGAATACTTCAGATGTCTTCGACGCACTTCGTTTGCGCCATGCGCCGCGCCGCCAGAAGCAGATTTTGGCAACATTTTGTGCTTTAGACGGACATGTTTCTAGGGGAACCATACAAAATGACGATTCGCAAACGGGGCGTTTGACTGAAACGTCCGGAATGGTATGTACCTACCAGGTTCCTAGTTCTTAGCGCACGGGAAAGAACGCCAGCCAGCTTCAATAATTATTATCTCTTGCAAAATTCATGCATTTAAATATGTAATTAATTTTTATTTTTAACATTGCTCGTAATTTAAATTTAAACAAAAATTAAGTTAGAATATGTAGAGAGTTCAATTTTGTAGGCGGTTCGGCGCACGAGTGAACTTTAGGGCGGGCCGCGAATGCTATTTAGTAGGTAGAAGAATTTATTAATGTTAAGTACATATTTTCTTCAAATCACAGAAGAGATGCGGAATGGAACATGAGGAGGGAATGAACAATAAAGCGTTCAAATTTATTAAAAATATATCTTTATTATTTCAATATGTACATTTAAAAAAAAATTATATGGATTACAATAATTAATAATTAATACAATAATTAACCAAGACTGTATTTAAGAATGCATTTATTATTACATAAACTTGTAAAGTCAGCTTCGAGCAGACAAATGAAATAAATAATGTGTGATGAAAAAACCGAAAGTACTTTTGGTAAAAATGGTTTCTTGATTGAATGCTGTGGAATCTTGGAAGTGAAAATTAACCCACTTCCCGACATCCGATTAAGCTGAAACTCGGCAGATAGACCAGTTGTCAATGACAATGCATTCTATTAACAATCACTCACAAACATATACGCATTTTTCTGAAAACTGGGGAGAAACGTTCATTCTCGGTCAAAAGAAATTATTTTTTTTTAAGGTTTTAAAATACATTTGAAAATAGGTGTATTGTAGTAAAAAAACTTTGTTTTTTATTAGTTGATTTTTATATGATTACATTTATAATTTAAATACATATTAAGCAGAAAATCTGATTATTTTTGGGATAGGAAAAACTCAAAAGTTTTAAGTCCTGACTGAAACTTGCAGCCCTTATATCTTTAAAAGCACACCCTACAGGTAAAAACAGGAACTTTTTCATGGATGGGGGATAGATGGCTACCACACCATATAACTCCCTTGATCATACCGGGACTCGTTTCTGAGTTTTAGCAGAAGTCCATGGCGTTGCTCGGGCTTTACAGAGATTTTCAAAATCTAATGTTGTGTACATTAGATTAGAGCAGGGGCACCAAACTTTTTAGCCTTAGGGCTACTTTGATAAGTATGATACTAACTCCAATAAGCTCCAAGGGCCAATTGGGTGCAAAATTCGCTTTTTGCGGGCCGGATTGATGACACTGGCGGGCCCGATGTGGCCCGCGGGCCGTAGTTTGGAGACCCCTGGATTAGAGTGACTTTCCTATTGTTTTGAAGTTCAAGAGTGCAAAATTCATCAGACTCAGAATAAAACTAAAAAAAAGGTGTATTCACGGTGCCCGCCCGACACAGACACTCTTCTTTATATAAATAGAATTAGATTATGAAAAAGATCAACATAGGGTTTACATAAGGGATTTATTTTCTCCCTTAATTAATCTCAGGTTGAACTCGCTATGTAGGATAGATAGGCCACGAACCGCCACTGTGTATGAGAAGTTGTAGATTACCCTGATGATAGCCAACCTCTGATAGGAATGGCTAACATAAATAATATTAAATTCATAAAATTAAACAGCATCCGATGAATGGAATGTCATAATTATTTTTTCAGTAATTTATTTTCCATTGAAGGCTAATTTGAAACCTAAAATAGTCACAACGTATTAGAAGTAGAAAGGTCTTCAATACTATCTTTATATATAAAAATCTCGCATCACAATGTTTGTTCGAGATAAACTCCGAAACTACTTTTGATGAAATTTGGTTAACTGCGTGTAATTTGGTTTAACTTAAAAGATAGGATAGTTTTTGACCTCAATATTTATTATTACGAATTAAATGTTTGTTATAGGACAATGCTTTGTGATTATTTGTAAGTTTCTAACAGATGGCGGTGCGAGTTAATTTATCGACACAACACTTGGTTATCTAGGTTGAGTTACCCTCCAGTAGATGGCGTTGTGTTTCATTAGCCACAGCAACGCGTGGCTGGGTCAGCTAGTTTATAATAAATTGGTGATGCCAGTTTTCATTATTATTTTTAATTGATAAACTAACGTTTAAGACAAGATTTTTGTGCATAGCACAAAGGGTAACAATTATTATAAGCAGTAATTATCAGCCTGAAACACTCTTCTACATTGAAAAAATCTTCCGAGAAAATATACTGGCCGCCAACGGGACTCGAACCCGTGTCTCTCTGATTGCCGGTCAGGAGCTCTACCACTGAGCTATGGCGGCTCGGAAGATTTTTTCAATGTAGATGAGTGTTTCAGGCTGATAATTATTGCTTATAATAAATGCCCGTTTTCTTTTAAATAAGTACAGATCACATTTCTACGAAATATCTGTTAAATTAGTCACAATAATAATTTCATGCAAACAATATTAAATCTTTTTGATTAGTAAGTCCTATTCCTATGAGTCTCCGTATCTCTCCAGCATGAGTTTCCTGTAGGCGGGATAGGCGTACAGCATGGGGTTGTCCAGTGGCTCTTCGATCAGGAGCCGGCTGATGAAGGTGGGGGGGCAGAGGGGGATCTTGCGGGAGAGGAGGTATTCCTGGTCATCGTCGGACAGAGCCATTCGCTGGAGTTCGGCGATGCAGTGGGTAGCGTTGACTTCTTTTGTGTACGGGGGACTAGAAAAATTAAATTAATAAGCATAAAATATTTTTACTATAAATTAACCATAAAGGAAACTATTACTTTTAAGTCATTTTTGTCAATCTCGTATTTCAAATTCAGAATGAACACTATTACAAGTTTGTCAAATAAGAATAGAAAACATAGGAGAGCGCCACTGTTATTCAAATGGCAATACTACAAATATAACTCGTGGTGGTAATGTAAAGCTGTGTAACCTACATTTTTATGAAAAATTAAAAAGATGCATATAAGTGAAAAAAATATTTTTTCATTGCAATATGTGATCTCAAAATTAGAATTTAATAAAGGTATATTTATTATACTTTTGCAATTTTGTGTCAACAGAATGAAGAATAACAATATTGTTTTAAAACATAAAGCACAGTTTAGAAATTGCTCACATTTATTTAATACTAACTTAAGTGCCTAACATTGCTCGGACTTTAGATCATTTCTCTAATTTGAGATCTGAATATATTTGATTCATTCAGATGATCTAAAAGTAGTGTAACTAAACTCACCATTAGTGATTCTTCCTTTCCACCTACTGTTAAATTCAAATTTATGTTAAATTAAATTAAGCAAATCACTTTGTAAAACACCATTTAATCAATACAGTGTTCTATATAACCACTGTCATTGCACTTTAAAATAATATTTGACAGTTAAATTGATGTTGTCAGCCCACAAATTTTGTAGTTCCATTTTTTATATTTTCTACTCTTATTTGACACGGATAAATAGATTTTCTTTTAGATTTATTAGTATTACATATCTTCGTCTTCAATGTTATATTACATTGATGGGTATAACCTTCAAAAAGTGAGGGTTAATCAATGTATATTATTAAAAAAAAGTGCCGCTAAAACTCAGAAACGAGTCCCGGTATGATCAAAGGAGTTATATGGTGTGGTAGCCCTCTATCCCCATCTTTGAAGAAGGTTCCCGTTTTTACCTGAAAGGCGTGTTTTTGAAGATATAAGGGCTGGAAGTTTCGACCTCTATTTCACATTCGAGATTGATCAAGAGCATTCCACAACATTCCAGAACATCCCGGAACATTCTATAATGTTTGGCAATAGTATGTAACGTTCGGGAACATCCCAGATCATTGTGGAACATTGCAGAACACTCTTGAATGATGTGGAATGCTCTGGACCATCCAAAGCCTTTTTTGTATGGGTGGGGCTACCCATTGGTAGGAGTATATAAAGCGAGATCCGTTGTGGGTTTGAACGTCTTATACTCTAATAAAAATGAATTATTTAATAAAATCGCAGAACGTAGGAATGTCTTAAGGTCTAAATTTAGATAACTGGATGATGTGGAGCCAAACACCGTAGCCTTAGCCATAGAGAACTGTAAGAAAACAGCGGGAGACCAGCACGAAAGCCGAGTTGCTGATATCACGTATATCTAGAATAATAGTGTTGTATCTCACCTAACGTCCGCCACGGTGCCCCCTCCCGTCACGATCAGGCGCAGCAGCGGGGGCCGACGAGCAGGCAGCACGTGCAGCAGTACTCGCAGGCCCTGGAAGGGGGCGCTGGAGCCCTGACTGCGGGCCTTGCGCCAGCGCCTCCCCGCCAGAGCCACCTGCTCCTCTGTGGGGCCCTCCAGGGCGGGCAGGTTGCCCGAGGGGTTACCCCATTCAAACGGCTCCTCCTGAAAATTCGGTACTTTATTAATTTGTGTTATTTTCTAAAATTTCCCCAAAACAAGGGTACTTTGCCTTTTATCTTTAACCATTATTTGTTTATTTATTACAGAAATGTTGTTTGTGATCTTTGGTGAGCATTTTTGGGATCCACCTTGCGTAGACATTGTTGTATCCCAAATGTTCTGTCAAAATCTTGTCAATAGTGGTCTTACTGATATGACCATATCACAGAGCTTCGAAAAAACAAACTACAGAGTGTTATTCACACCCGGCGGGTGCGGCGAGCGGAAGCTCTGTCGTGAACGGCTGCCACGCCGAGACTAAGCGCCGCAGAGAGTGCAGCGTAGTGGGCATTTAGCATGGGAAAACCAGGCTACGCGAAAACGGGCCAGTGACCAGCCATAAAATCATTCCTCACGACCGTAACACCTTGGAGACCTTATTTTACTGACAGCCCACGTATTTAAAACATTGGACATTGCATGATTTTACATTTGCTACCCCCATCACTGTTAGTTAAACATTTATGAGAAGATATGCTGTAAATGATCTCAGCCTGACATAACCCAAATTGGGAGGGCATATTTTGGTCTCATATTCAAACTATTTTCTCCGAGCAGTTGGGACATTTTCTCCAAGCATTTGGGACCATTTTTTCCTAGCAGTTGGAATTATTTTCACTAGGTAGTTGGGACGATTTTCTCCGAGCAGTTGCAATTATTACCTTTGAACTACCATTATCTCCAAGCAGTTGGGACTATTTTCTCCGAGCAGTTGGTACTATTTTTTCGGAGATTGTTGGGACTGATGCCCTTGCTTTATTAACTTACGTCTATAAACTTCCCCGCCTCCCCACAGCGCGGGACGTAGGAGGGGTGCAGCAGCCAGATGCCGGCGGCGATGGAGGCCATGATCTTCTCCGACTTGGCGGGCTTGGAGTACAGCATGTGACTGACACTGAGGTCCAGCTCCGTGCCCTCGGTCACCGTGCCGCCTAACCGGTTTATGATGCTCACCAGATCAGCACGATTCTGGAAAATAAAAATAATTACATTTGTATTGTAATTTTGTCGTACATTTAAGAAAATTTTCATTAATATTGGACCAGAGTACTTATGCAGACCAGCTCATCAATAATAATATTAATCATTTGAGTGCCGATTATCATCCGGGTGACAATATTTCAAGCATATGCGGCCACATTCGGCACACAACAAGTTAAGAAACATATATCTGTTTAATAAGGAACTCCAGTGAAATATATTATCGCTTTAAAAAAATATGTTCATATATGTAGAATATAGACCAATAAACGCTGATTCTGAATATATAAGTTTTTTTAATAATATTAAACGTACAGTATTAAAAAATATATTAAAAGGGGCATTGTACAGGAATATGACCGCGGATGTGAAAACATTACTAATTAAAAAATTAAATTAAATTAATTTTAATTTCAAATGTAATGACTGTTCCTCATTTTATATTGGAAAAACAACTCGTAATTTTGAAATAAGAATCAAAGAACATTTAAGGTGTCTTAATAATAATAATTTTTCCGAGTTCGCTAACCATATCATTGAAAATAACCAGTTTTGATTAAAAAAATACGGGGATAAAAAATGTTCTTCACATTAACACTAAGGAAAAACGGTTAGATAACTTAGAAGCCATAGAAATAAAAAAATCTCTTAAAAATAATGAACCCATTATTAACAAACAAAAAATATTATCATATAGCCCAATCATGGATATGTTCCCCCACCCACTCCTAATTAATCCTTAGCCACGCCTTCACCCCTACCACAACACTCTGTAATAATATATTGTACCCACCTACTATTTTATAATTGTCAAGTCAGTATACGTTTGCCCTGAGGAAGGAACGGTCGTTCCGAAACCGGTCGGCTTTAAACAAATATACAAGTGGTTCAAACAAAGTAACATTGTTTCATTTATCTATAATGGATAACCACAAAGTTATAGCTACATTCAAAAGTAATTAAAAAATTGTTCATGGAAAGAAATACACATTGTTTGAACTTCTTGAATTGGCAATAATATGTTTTGTATGTTTTTTTCCTGATATTTGTGTTCCAAGTTTTATATGCAGCTAGCCGCCATTTAATTTCTTCAAAATTGCGAGCGGTTCTAGGTTTTTGGTAGTGACCCTGAACGTCCCTGATTGCTTTGAGGACTATCATACCAAATTATTTTATTATGTATTAGTGTACAAGTACATAAAAAACAAAAATTATTAACGTTCGATTTATGAATATTATGTTTTTTTGTAACTTTTCGTATAAAAATGTGGAAAAAAAATACGCAAAAAAAAGAAGGTTACATTTGTATCCTTATTTAGACATATTTTAATATTATTTAATTTTTATTTTTATGTTTTTCTTCACCTTAATCCAATATGTAGACTAATTTAAAGAAATTAATTCATTTGAATATATGGTTCAAAAGTTACAATAGATTACGTTAAATTTAGTACAGCAATGCAGGTTTCAATTTTTGGTACAAAATTAATTCAATGGTGTTAGGCCAATTTTTTTAGCTCATTGTTTCTGAGGCCAGTGGGTTAAATGGTCAAAAAATTTAGGAAAATTCAAAATTTAAAAAATACAGCCCTCTTACTTTATGAATTTGGAATAAAACTGTCACTTGACTTTTTATCTCGTTCATACAATTAAAAAGGATAAAAAATATCATAATAATTCTGAAAAAATCTGACATCTTGGATTCAGTTTTACGCAATTAATGCGTTGATTTCTCGAATTTGTATTTATTTACACATGCATAAGGCTTTTACATTATTAAATAATATTACTTTTATGGAAGTTTTATTAAATTAAAAAAAAAAATTCAGAAGTAACCTAAAACCTATCGTTAACGAAACTAAATCACCAACAAAACATTATTTAAAGGACTAAAACTGAAAAACGGTAATGCCAGCATTGGTAATTATGTTGAATTACACTAATATCACAGTGAATTGTGAATTGATCATTCATTATAATGAAAATTATCTTCAAAAACATAAAATTAACTGCAAGTATAATTCAACACGTCAAACATTGTTTTACCGCGAAGTGGCGTGAAGCCCATAAATGAATTCGCCATGTGCCATAAATAAACCAATCATACGCGTAAGAAAACAAGATGGCCGCGGCGCCTGCGCAGATCTATGAGAGATTCAAGGGGACCAACATAAAAATCATAAAATACGTTATATTGTTATTTAGTAGATGACGTGGTTGATGATGTCACACGACCCATCATAGATACGGTGGTTTTCTGGAGATCTTGAAAAATTAAAACTTTGACAATTATTTTAACTATTAAAACTAACTATAAAAAATATATATATATGTAGTTATTTAAGTTAGAAAGTCATTATTCATTTAAAAAAATTAAAAAATTGGACTGAAGTTCTCTATTACAGGATTTAGATAAAAAGAAAGTTCTTACATTGACATTCTGCGACAAAATGAACTTGTACACTTTAGGTTGGTCCGCCTTTGTAGAGGGAAGAGTGGCAGCCGCGTGCGTCGTGTCGTCCCATCCTACCGTGTACGCCTGCGAATCGCAGCTAGATGGCGCCACTGAAACAAAGACAAAAAAATGGTCAATCAAATGCAGTAGTAGATGCTTTCAGTACAGCCCTGATTAAGACCACCATTGAGAATTAAAACATTGCTTCAAATGACTTCAGTCATGTTTCGTTAGTTTTTACCACTTATAAAACTGAATTATATCTTTTTTTTTATGAACTTAAATACCGCGCAAATGTCCCAGCTGCTTCTGTCTGGAGCGAGTGAGACTATGGCATCCCCAATTGGGGCATGTTGTGATGCTGAAGGAAGTTGGGAGGGGAAGGATATGGGGGAGAGGAAGGTGGGGAAGTAACTTTGAAGATAATATTAGCGAAACTCAATCGAAAATCTGAAACAGAAAAGATACGGTCACATCTAGGACTCGAAACCAGGACCTATGACTTGCCGGGCCAGTGCTCTACCAACAGAGCTAATCCGATTCGATCATATTTAACTGTATCATTCTTCGAATAAGAATTACCAAGATAAGTTTTTAGATTTTCACGGCCAAAAGCATTTTCGTTGTTAGTTTTTGGGGTGTTATGCCGTGTTGCGCTACCTCCTACTATAGCCGACGTTTCGGACAGCGTTGCAGTGTCCATCATCAGGGCAGATCCGGACCTGCCCTGATGATGGACACTGCAACGCTGTCCGAAACGTCGGCTATAGTAGGAGGTAGCGCAACACGGCATAACACCCCAAAAACTAACAACGAAAAAGAATTACCAACATTATCTTCACGCATATTTTTATTGGCCGCTATCTTTGTGTATGACTGCGAGATTCAACCAGAACTAAATGCTGTCTAGATAGTGTCTTGGATAAATTTATCTATTTTTTATTAATATGCGATATCTATTGACTTTTCTGCAAGTCTAGGATGAATATTTATTTAGCGTCTATTCTATTATATGTGTCATATTTTTACTAATCTATTATAATGAAGACAATATGGGAAGTATCTGGCTATTCAGATCTGGTCACCAACTCGGCTAAAGCCTTTTCGAGTAACATATTCATAATAAGTTGTCCTTCATTATGTTATAGTATTTAATTCTGTTAATTTTTAATTCTGAATGATAATCTTCCATCAGGGCAATACTGAGACTATCTTCCACTCTGGAACGTGCCACAAATGCACAACAGATTACTTTAAATTAATTGTGACCCGTAAATGGTACAATCCAAGAGAAAGTGGATAGAGTACGGCCACGGGTAGTAGCCATACTCCCTCAGGAAGAGAAATCTCAGAAATTAGCTTGATGATTGGTTAGTTAGAAGTTTACCTGCAGTATCGACGTGACTCTTGGGTGATTCCTCGGCAGGTGAGGGAGTGTTGAGGGTCCTGGCCAGCGAGGACTGAGGAGTGCGGCCGGCGCTGCTCTTCCTCGCCATGATGGAGGTCAGGCGCGTGAGGCTGTTCTGCACGTCCATCTGCTGGGCCGATTTAACAGCGCTGTTTTGCTCCGGTGTTGAGGGCGTCTGAAATTATGTAATAATTCATAGAAACTGAGAGAAGTACGAGTGAGGGAAGAAAAATTCATGTTTATTTCAGGAATGGAAGATGTAGCACGATCAAATGAAATGTTTTGTATTTATTATGAATTTACTTCGAATCAGCGCGAAATTTCAATTTGGATATACATATGTCGTATTTTACGAATCTACTTCGAATATCTGTATTTGATGGCCACGTAATTAGCAGCAAAATTTTCAATATATTATTTTTTACGAATTTACTTCGACTATCTGAATTTTACGGCCCGGTCGCAATGGTAATTAGCAGCGAAATATTCATCTACATGGAAATGTGTCATATTTTTACGAATTTACTTTGAATATCTGAATTTGAAGACCTAGCCACGACGGTAATCCGAGCTTCCACATAACAGATAATATTTCTAACTTTGATAGTATTAAGGGACACAAAATGATTAAATCGTTATGTTTAGAATTTTTTTAAGAGACTGTAATGTATTGAAAAAGCTTCTAAGTAATACTGTCTGATGCCAGCAGGGAAAGTGCTTCTATCGACGGCAGACAGGGATACCTGAGTAGGCGGTTGCCACCGAAATTGGCTCTGGCCAGCTAACTACCAGATTCAATTAGCCACCAGTATAGACAGGTCATGTACTTGTAGCATTATTATTGTAAGTACGTAAACTCATAATAAACCAGTTTGTTATCAAGAAGTTATTGAGAAGTCCCCCACAGAACCAATAGTGTTTGAATGTAAATAATACCCAACATTACAGACACCTACATGAGGTGTTCCCAAAAGCGAACAAATTAGGCTGAGGGGTTAAAATTCAGAATTTTTTAATAATCACCTGTTCTTCGTTGAGCTTCCTTTGCTTCAGTGGAGGGGTATCTTCAGAGTCCTAATAAGAAAAGAATTAAAAATTAAATTATTGTTAAGATTTCAGGTCACTTTAGTAAAAAAACACACCCCTCATTCAACAGGAGTATGAATTTAATCATAATAAAACAGTTACATGATGATTTGCACTTTATTAACTAACCAGATGAAAGTCGGCTCGGTCACCTGTTCTAAGAGAACTGTTTTGTCCTGCTTACGAAATAGAAAGAAGAATGTTTAACGGATCTCATTATTTATAAAAGCTCGTATTTATAAAAACAAAAGGTCTAAAAACCAATAAATAGTTAATATAGTATAATATAAGCAAGGGAACGCTGAGTGTGTTTATAATTGAGCCCTGTAGTAGCGCACTACGTTACCATATAAGAAAGGGAACTGCTTTATCATATAACATAAATGACAGCAGGGTTTAGTCAAGTTCCAAACCTAATAACTAGTTTTACCCTATAGAGGGCAATAGTAGTTACCTTTAGCACATTGATTTTAACACATATATAATATGTAAAAAACAATGTGTTTTTCAACATAAAAGTTAACACAAGTGGTAAGTTCTTAAGCCTAAAACATAAAATTATGACATGAATAAGATACATTATTTTGCATGTCTCTTGAAACCTTCAAAGTTTATGTTGAACATATCAAGAGACATGATATTTAGCAGCACTATACCCCATATTATACTATGCTTAGCCAATATGTTTGTTCCGCCATGTGGAATGCAAAATCGTGGTGCCCCCTATGGCAGTAGTTGTTTGGTACAAACAACTTATAGCATTCCAGGAGGTATGAACTATCTATTATTCTATCAAATTATGCACAATTTTATACGCTATTAATACGAGGGCCACAGTCTTTCTCAACTGGAAACTTTGATAGTGCGTTTCAGAGAGCAAGTTCTAAAACACAAAATAATAGCTTACGCTGGGCTGGAGTTGTCGACGGGCTTGGGGAGTTGAATCATTCTCATTGTATCGGGAGAAGAATCTCCGGCTCAATTCGGAGATTGGCTGAAAAAAAATTTATACATATTATTATCAAAAATAATAAATTAATTATTTTTTTATCTTTTAAAATAAAACAATAACTTTGTAAACACCACTTTTATTTTTATACTTTATGCCGACCGGGTTTCGCTACAACCGTAGCTTCTTCAGGGCAGTACAATCTCTACTAAAATTAATTTACATGTGTGTTTATAACTAATACATGATTAAACCAAATGGGCCGGACTCCTCAAGTAACGGAGGAAGTAGGTATAGGTGTAGATGGAGAATTGGGAAGGGAACGGGCGTGTTCTTTGTCAATAGGGAACAATCTTAGTATGGGACTTTTATTTAAATTTAGTTGGTTATTAACTACCTTACTGTTAGTGTTTATGGCTTTCCTTAGTTCAAGTGCTTCCAGATTGTCTAGCCTAATACCGATGTTGTTTTTATGAATTAGTGTGGCGCCTGTATTTTTGTCAAATTTATGGTCTTTTTCAATCAAGTGGTTTGCAAATTCCGAAAATCCAGAGCTGTGTAAACATCTAAGGTGTTCTTTGACACGGGTATTTATATTGCGTGCTGTTTTGCCTATATAGAAAAAAGGACAGTCGCTGCATTGAAGTGAATAAATTCCCGAGTGAGATAGACTATTATCTTTGTCCTTGCCGTTCATTAAATGCTTACCTATACTATTATTAGTGTAAAATGCTGGTTTGATATCTGATGGGAGGTTTTTAACGCTGTTTTGAGAGAAATTATTTATATACAAGATTCTACGCCATTGATAAGGTTGATTATTATTACTTGGTATATTATTATTATGAGGTGGACTGTTGTATAAGAATTTACTTGTGGATAATTTTTTATTTTTTTTATTTAGAATGTTGTTGACTATATTTGGACTGTAACCGTTATTTATTGCGATTTGTTTGATCGTAGATAATTCTAATGCAAAGTTGGTATTTGATAAAGGGACTGTAACCAATCTGTGTACCATGGAATGGAAAGCTGAATGTTTATGGGATTCGGGGTGGTTAGAGGAATTGTGAATAGTTATATCGGTGAACGTCGGCTTGCGGTAGATTTTAAATTCAATTTTATTATTTATTATTGATAATGAAAGATCTAAAAAGTTTAATGTAGAATTGGTACCTATTTCTATTGTGAAGTTAATTTGTTTATGGAAAGAATTAATTAATAGCAGGAAGGAATTGAGTTGTCGTTCAGTTCCTAACCAAACACAGAACACATCGTCAACATAGCGCTTCCATACAAGTAAGTTTTTTAATAATGGTGATTTACATTTGAAGATATTATTTTCTAAATTGTCCATGAATATATCAGCGATTAGCGGCGATGTCGGTGCCCCCATGGCCAGGCCTTCTTTTTGTTGGTAAAAACGTTCGTTGTATTGGAAATAGTTTTGGTTCAGACATATATTAAACAGGTGAGATAATTCCTTAGAGAAATTATTTGGTAACTTTGAATTTTGTAGTAATTTAGACAGTATATTTTTACTTTCGGCTACGGGAATATTTGGAAAAAGGTTAACGACATCAAAGGAGACTAATTTTGCACTATTGGGGATATGTAAGTTTTCAAGTTCATCAATCAAGTCAAAGGAATTTCTAATTGTGTATTTTGGAGTAAAAACTTTTGAGTTATTGAATACATTAGTGATAAATGATGCTATTTTAAAATTTGGGGAATTGCAACTTGATACGACCGGCCTGATTGGTTTGGCAAGTTTATGGAGTTTTAAGAAACCATATAATTTAGGGGCTTTTGGATTTTTTGTAAAAAATTTTACTTGTTGATACGAGTTGTCTTGGAAGATTGCGGATTTACATGATCTTAGAGCACTTTTAATATTTTCTTGGAATTTGGTAGTAGGGTCCTTAGGTAGAATGTCAAATTTGTCCGAATTAATAAATTCTTGCACTTTAGAATTATAATCACTTTTATTTAATATAATGACAGTGTTGCCTTTGTCTGCTTTAGTTAGTATTAGTTGTTCATTTTTTAATTTATTACGAATGTTTATCATAGTGGAAGTTTCACGGTTAGAACTAGCTTTAAGATTAGGAACTAGCTTTTTTATTGTTTCTGCACTTTTATATAGAGGTGGTCCAGGTTTATTATATAACGCAGTTTCAATGTCCACGGCAACGTTTTCTACTGCACTAATTATGTTATTTTTACTATATTCTAAATTATATTTCAGGCCTTTAGATAACAGGGTCAACTCTTCTGGCTGGAATTGAACGGCTGAGAGGTTCTGGACTCGATCGAAGAACTGATGGGTGTATTTCACAGTTTCATTGTTATTTGTATGTTGAGAAAGATTTAGGTTTTTCAGTTTTTTGTTCATAATTTCACGTTTCTTGTAGGCTTTAGTAGAAGCGAAGGTTCGAGCTTTGTCGTCAAACAAATCCCATTCAACCGGATGTAGTTCGTTCACCAACTCTATGTGTAAAACTTTTAGTGTTAATTTGATATTATTTCGCTTTTTATATGCACTTTTAAGATCTTCTTTTAACCATGCAAGTTTTGCTTGAAATAAAGATGATTTTATTATGGCTGGATTATTATTCATATATTTAAACTTTGCATTTAGATAATTAGGAAAAACTTTCATTTTTAGACACTGTTTGTAAAAGTATATATCGACACACATAACTCTATATTTCACAGTAAAGTTTTTATACATTTTTGCTTTAATAGCTGTACTTGCTAATAATATTTGTTCATATGAAGCAGTTACTTTGTGATGTGACATTATAATTTAAAATAAAACAATAACTTTGTAAACACCACTTTTATTTTTATACTTTATGCCGACCGGGTTTCGCTACAACCGTAGCTTCTTCAGGGCAGTACAATCTCTACTAAAATTAATTTACATGTGTGTTTATAACTAATACATGATTAAACCAAATGGGCCGGACTCCTCAAGTAACGGAGGAAGTAGGTATAGGTGTAGATGGAGAATTGGGAAGGGAACGGGCGTGTTCTTTGTCAATAGGGAACAATCTTAGTATGGGACTTTTATTTAAATTTAGTTGGTTATTAACTACCTTACTGTTAGTGTTTATGGCTTTCCTTAGTTCAAGTGCTTCCAGATTGTCTAGCCTAATACCGATGTTGTTTTTATGAATTAGTGTGGCGCCTGTATTTTTGTCAAATTTATGGTCTTTTTCAATCAAGTGGTTTGCAAATTCCGAAAATCCAGAGCTGTGTAAACATCTAAGGTGTTCTTTGACACGGGTATTTATATTGCGTGCTGTTTTGCCTATATAGAAAAAAGGACAGTCGCTGCATTGAAGTGAATAAATTCCCGAGTGAGATAGACTATTATCTTTGTCCTTGCCGTTCATTAAATGCTTACCTATACTATTATTAGTGTAAAATGCTGGTTTGATATCTGATGGGAGGTTTTTAACGCTGTTTTGAGAGAAATTATTTATATACAAGATTCTACGCCATTGATAAGGTTGATTATTATTACTTGGTATATTATTATTATGAGGTGGACTGTTGTATAAGAATTTACTTGTGGATAATTTTTTATTTTTTTTATTTAGAATGTTGTTGACTATATTTGGACTGTAACCGTTATTTATTGCGATTTGTTTGATCGTAGATAATTCTAATGCAAAGTTGGTATTTGATAAAGGGACTGTAACCAATCTGTGTACCATGGAATGGAAAGCTGAATGTTTATGGGATTCGGGGTGGTTAGAGGAATTGTGAATAGTTATATCGGTGAACGTCGGCTTGCGGTAGATTTTAAATTCAATTTTATTATTTATTATTGATAATGAAAGATCTAAAAAGTTTAATGTAGAATTGGTACCTATTTCTATTGTGAAGTTAATTTGTTTATGGAAAGAATTAATTAATAGCAGGAAGGAATTGAGTTGTCGTTCAGTTCCTAACCAAACACAGAACACATCGTCAACATAGCGCTTCCATACAAGTAAGTTTTTTAATAATGGTGATTTACATTTGAAGATATTATTTTCTAAATTGTCCATGAATATATCAGCGATTAGCGGCGATGTCGGTGCCCCCATGGCCAGGCCTTCTTTTTGTTGGTAAAAACGTTCGTTGTATTGGAAATAGTTTTGGTTCAGACATATATTAAACAGGTGAGATAATTCCTTAGAGAAATTATTTGGTAACTTTGAATTTTGTAGTAATTTAGACAGTATATTTTTACTTTCGGCTACGGGAATATTTGGAAAAAGGTTAACGACATCAAAGGAGACTAATTTTGCACTATTGGGGATATGTAAGTTTTCAAGTTCATCAATCAAGTCAAAGGAATTTCTAATTGTGTATTTTGGAGTAAAAACTTTTGAGTTATTGAATACATTAGTGATAAATGATGCTATTTTAAAATTTGGGGAATTGCAACTTGATACGACCGGCCTGATTGGTTTGGCAAGTTTATGGAGTTTTAAGAAACCATATAATTTAGGGGCTTTTGGATTTTTTGTAAAAAATTTTACTTGTTGATACGAGTTGTCTTGGAAGATTGCGGATTTACATGATCTTAGAGCACTTTTAATATTTTCTTGGAATTTGGTAGTAGGGTCCTTAGGTAGAATGTCAAATTTGTCCGAATTAATAAATTCTTGCACTTTAGAATTATAATCACTTTTATTTAATATAATGACAGTGTTGCCTTTGTCTGCTTTAGTTAGTATTAGTTGTTCATTTTTTAATTTATTACGAATGTTTATCATAGTGGAAGTTTCACGGTTAGAACTAGCTTTAAGATTAGGAACTAGCTTTTTTATTGTTTCTGCACTTTTATATAGAGGTGGTCCAGGTTTATTATATAACGCAGTTTCAATGTCCACGGCAACGTTTTCTACTGCACTAATTATGTTATTTTTACTATATTCTAAATTATATTTCAGGCCTTTAGATAACAGGGTCAACTCTTCTGGCTGGAATTGAACGGCTGAGAGGTTCTGGACTCGATCGAAGAACTGATGGGTGTATTTCACAGTTTCATTGTTATTTGTATGTTGAGAAAGATTTAGGTTTTTCAGTTTTTTGTTCATAATTTCACGTTTCTTGTAGGCTTTAGTAGAAGCGAAGGTTCGAGCTTTGTCGTCAAACAAATCCCATTCAACCGGATGTAGTTCGTTCACCAACTCTATGTGTAAAACTTTTAGTGTTAATTTGATATTATTTCGCTTTTTATATGCACTTTTAAGATCTTCTTTTAACCATGCAAGTTTTGCTTGAAATAAAGATGATTTTATTATGGCTGGATTATTATTCATATATTTAAACTTTGCATTTAGATAATTAGGAAAAACTTTCATTTTTAGACACTGTTTGTAAAAGTATATATCGACACACATAACTCTATATTTCACAGTAAAGTTTTTATACATTTTTGCTTTAATAGCTGTACTTGCTAATAATATTTGTTCATATGAAGCAGTTACTTTGTGATGTGACATTATAATTTAAAATAAAACAATAACTTTGTAAACACCACTTTTATTTTTATACTTTATGCCGACCGGGTTTCGCTACAACCGTAGCTTCTTCAGGGCAGTACAATCTCTACTAAAATTAATTTACATGTGTGTTTATAACTAATACATGATTAAACCAAATGGGCCGGACTCCTCAAGTAACGGAGGAAGTAGGTATAGGTGTAGATGGAGAATTGGGAAGGGAACGGGCGTGTTCTTTGTCAATAGGGAACAATCTTAGTATGGGACTTTTATTTAAATTTAGTTGGTTATTAACTACCTTACTGTTAGTGTTTATGGCTTTCCTTAGTTCAAGTGCTTCCAGATTGTCTAGCCTAATACCGATGTTGTTTTTATGAATTAGTGTGGCGCCTGTATTTTTGTCAAATTTATGGTCTTTTTCAATCAAGTGGTTTGCAAATTCCGAAAATCCAGAGCTGTGTAAACATCTAAGGTGTTCTTTGACACGGGTATTTATATTGCGTGCTGTTTTGCCTATATAGAAATAACTCAAAAGTTTTTACTCCAAAATACACAATTAGAAATTCCTTTGACTTGATTGATGAACTTGAAAACTTACATATCCCCAATAGTGCAAAATTAGTCTCCTTTGATGTCGTTAACCTTTTTCCAAATATTCCCGTAGCCGAAAGTAAAAATATACTGTCTAAATTACTACAAAATTCAAAGTTACCAAATAATTTCTCTAAGGAATTATCTCACCTGTTTAATATATGTCTGAACCAAAACTATTTCCAATACAACGAACGTTTTTACCAACAAAAAGAAGGCCTGGCCATGGGGGCACTGACATCGCCGCTAATCGCTGATATATTCATGGACAATTTAGAAAATAATATCTTCAAATGTAAATCACCATTATTAAAAAACTTACTTGTATGGAAGCGCTATGTTGACGATGTGTTCTGTATTTGGTTAGGAACTGAACGACAACTCAATTCCTTCCTGCTATTAATTAATTCTTTCCATAAACAAATTAACTTCACAATAGAAATAGGTACCAATTCTACATTAAACTTTTTAGATCTTTCATTATCAATAATAAATAATAAAATTGAATTTAAAATCTACCGCAAGCCGACGTTCACCGATATAACTATTCACAATTCCTCTAACCACCCCGAATCCCATAAACATTCAGCTTTCCATTCCATGGTACACAGATTGGTTACAGTCCCTTTATCAAATACCAACTTTGCATTAGAATTATCTACGATCAAACAAATCGCAATAAATAACGGTTACAGTCCAAATATAGTCAACAACATTCTAAATAAAAAAAATAAAAAATTATCCACAAGTAAATTCTTATACAACAGTCCACCTCATAATAATAATATACCAAGTAATAATAATCAACCTTATCAATGGCGTAGAATCTTGTATATAAATAATTTCTCTCAAAACAGCGTTAAAAACCTCCCATCAGATATCAAA
Source organism: Limnephilus lunatus (assembly GCA_917563855.2). Classification (NCBI taxonomy): domain Eukaryota; kingdom Metazoa; phylum Arthropoda; class Insecta; order Trichoptera; family Limnephilidae; genus Limnephilus; species Limnephilus lunatus. The sequence goes on along the minus strand of OU830593.1, from coordinate 1,166,139 downwards.
CCAGCATTTTACACTAATAATAGTATAGGTAAGCATTTAATGAACGGCAAGGACAAAGATAATAGTCTATCTCACTCGGGAATTTATTCACTTCAATGCAGCGACTGTCCTTTTTTCTATATAGGCAAAACAGCACGCAATATAAATACCCGTGTCAAAGAACACCTTAGATGTTTACACAGCTCTGGATTTTCGGAATTTGCAAACCACTTGATTGAAAAAGACCATAAATTTGACAAAAATACAGGCGCCACACTAATTCATAAAAACAACATCGGTATTAGGCTAGACAATCTGGAAGCACTTGAACTAAGGAAAGCCATAAACACTAACAGTAAGGTAGTTAATAACCAACTAAATTTAAATAAAAGTCCCATACTAAGATTGTTCCCTATTGACAAAGAACACGCCCGTTCCCTTCCCAATTCTCCATCTACACCTATACCTACTTCCTCCGTTACTTGAGGAGTCCGGCCCATTTGGTTTAATCATGTATTAGTTATAAACACACATGTAAATTAATTTTAGTAGAGATTGTACTGCCCTGAAGAAGCTACGGTTGTAGCGAAACCCGGTCGGCATAAAGTATAAAAATAAAAGTGGTGTTTACAAAGTTATTGTTTTATTTTAAATTATAATGTCACATCACAAAGTAACTGCTTCATATGAACAAATATTATTAGCAAGTACAGCTATTAAAGCAAAAATGTATAAAAACTTTACTGTGAAATATAGAGTTATGTGTGTCGATATATACTTTTACAAACAGTGTCTAAAAATGAAAGTTTTTCCTAATTATCTAAATGCAAAGTTTAAATATATGAATAATAATCCAGCCATAATAAAATCATCTTTATTTCAAGCAAAACTTGCATGGTTAAAAGAAGATCTTAAAAGTGCATATAAAAAGCGAAATAATATCAAATTAACACTAAAAGTTTTACACATAGAGTTGGTGAACGAACTACATCCGGTTGAATGGGATTTGTTTGACGACAAAGCTCGAACCTTCGCTTCTACTAAAGCCTACAAGAAACGTGAAATTATGAACAAAAAACTGAAAAACCTAAATCTTTCTCAACATACAAATAACAATGAAACTGTGAAATACACCCATCAGTTCTTCGATCGAGTCCAGAACCTCTCAGCGGTTCAATTCCAGCCAGAAGAGTTGACCCTGTTATCTAAAGGCCTGAAATATAATTTAGAATATAGTAAAAATAACATAATTAGTGCAGTAGAAAACGTTGCCGTGGACATTGAAACTGCGTTATATAATAAACCTGGACCACCTCTATATAAAAGTGCAGAAACAATAAAAAAGCTAGTTCCTAATCTTAAAGCTAGTTCTAACCGTGAAACTTCCACTATGATAAACATTCGTAATAAATTAAAAAATGAACAACTAATACTAACTAAAGCAGACAAAGGCAACACTGTCATTATATTAAATAAAAGTGATTATAATTCTAAAGTGCAAGAATTTATTAATTCGGACAAATTTGACATTCTACCTAAGGACCCTACTACCAAATTCCAAGAAAATATTAAAAGTGCTCTAAGATCATGTAAATCCGCAATCTTCCAAGACAACTCGTATCAACAAGTAAAATTTTTTACAAAAAATCCAAAAGCCCCTAAATTATATGGTTTCTTAAAACTCCATAAACTTGCCAAACCAATCAGGCCGGTCGTATCAAGTTGCAATTCCCCAAATTTTAAAATAGCATCATTTATCACTAATGTATTCAATAACTCAAAAGTTTTTACTCCAAAATACACAATTAGAAATTCCTTTGACTTGATTGATGAACTTGAAAACTTACATATCCCCAATAGTGCAAAATTATTATAAAAATAGCGCAATATAAACATGCACTCAAAAATTATTTTTCATTAAATGTTGAAATGAAATGATAATATTTCTCATTGTTCTTTTTTTGTTATTTTTTGTTGTGATACACAAAATGATTGTATGTTATTTTTAAGTTTAAAACTACTATTATGTAATGATATTTTTTTTTTTTTTACTTTTGTACTCGATTATATGTTTATTTATAAAAGGCAGTATAGCCGTTTATGTATTTAAAATAAAATAAAAAAATAAAAAAAAAATAAAATTAGTCTCCTTTGATGTCGTTAACCTTTTTCCAAATATTCCCGTAGCCGAAAGTAAAAATATACTGTCTAAATTACTACAAAATTCAAAGTTACCAAATAATTTCTCTAAGGAATTATCTCACCTGTTTAATATATGTCTGAACCAAAACTATTTCCAATACAACGAACGTTTTTACCAACAAAAAGAAGGCCTGGCCATGGGGGCACCGACATCGCCGCTAATCGCTGATATATTCATGGACAATTTAGAAAATAATATCTTCAAATGTAAATCACCATTATTAAAAAACTTACTTGTATGGAAGCGCTATGTTGACGATGTGTTCTGTGTTTGGTTAGGAACTGAACGACAACTCAATTCCTTCCTGCTATTAATTAATTCTTTCCATAAACAAATTAACTTCACAATAGAAATAGGTACCAATTCTACATTAAACTTTTTAGATCTTTCATTATCAATAATAAATAATAAAATTGAATTTAAAATCTACCGCAAGCCGACGTTCACCGATATAACTATTCACAATTCCTCTAACCACCCCGAATCCCATAAACATTCAGCTTTCCATTCCATGGTACACAGATTGGTTACAGTCCCTTTATCAAATACCAACTTTGCATTAGAATTATCTACGATCAAACAAATCGCAATAAATAACGGTTACAGTCCAAATATAGTCAACAACATTCTAAATAAAAAAAATAAAAAATTATCCACAAGTAAATTCTTATACAACAGTCCACCTCATAATAATAATATACCAAGTAATAATAATCAACCTTATCAATGGCGTAGAATCTTGTATATAAATAATTTCTCTCAAAACAGCGTTAAAAACCTCCCATCAGATATCAAACCAGCATTTTACACTAATAATAGTATAGGTAAGCATTTAATGAACGGCAAGGACAAAGATAATAGTCTATCTCACTCGGGAATTTATTCACTTCAATGCAGCGACTGTCCTTTTTTCTATATAGGCAAAACAGCACGCAATATAAATACCCGTGTCAAAGAACACCTTAGATGTTTACACAGCTCTGGATTTTCGGAATTTGCAAACCACTTGATTGAAAAAGACCATAAATTTGACAAAAATACAGGCGCCACACTAATTCATAAAAACAACATCGGTATTAGGCTAGACAATCTGGAAGCACTTGAACTAAGGAAAGCCATAAACACTAACAGTAAGGTAGTTAATAACCAACTAAATTTAAATAAAAGTCCCATACTAAGATTGTTCCCTATTGACAAAGAACACGCCCGTTCCCTTCCCAATTCTCCATCTACACCTATACCTACTTCCTCCGTTACTTGAGGAGTCCGGCCCATTTGGTTTAATCATGTATTAGTTATAAACACACATGTAAATTAATTTTAGTAGAGATTGTACTGCCCTGAAGAAGCTACGGTTGTAGCGAAACCCGGTCGGCATAAAGTATAAAAATAAAAGTGGTGTTTACAAAGTTATTGTTTTATTTTAAATTATAATGTCACATCACAAAGTAACTGCTTCATATGAACAAATATTTTTTTATCATTTATAATTATTATTACAACTTATTTGCTTATTTAACAGACATTCAAATTAACAGATTAGCCCTAACAAGAAATCTGGGCATCATTTTGATGAGCTGGGTTTGACTAGGAGGGTTTGAATAAACTACAACATCAGTTGTACATTGACCACCGAAGAGCGCACATTAAGATAACCAGACCCTGCGCAGAAAAGAAAAGTTTGCTAAAGTAAGGCAAAGGTTTGCAGCGCAGTCATTGTGGGACTTTTCTGGGCAGGGTCTGAATGTTTGTTATTACATAAACGAAGAGCCTAGCGTAAAGATTAATAAAAGTGTCCAAATATAACAAAATATTAAATTTTGGAAACAAGCCCAAACCTTTGTTTACCCAATTTTGGATTTCCTTTTTTTTTTAAATGTGAATACTGCTCAAGAGTCCCTGGAGTCAGTGAGACTATAACATCCCCAATTGGGGTATGTTGTGAGGCTGAGGGTAGTGGGGAGATGGGGGAAGAGGAAGGTGGGGAAGTACCTGGCTATGCAGATCTAGTCAACAAACATGGTTAAAGCCATTTTAAGCAATGTTTCAATTCTGAATGGTGGTCTTACACCAGAGCGACAGTATCTTCCACTCTGGAATGTGCCACAAATATAACTTATATTATTTTTAAATGAATTAATTGTGAAATAAAACAAATCAATCAAATAAAATTTACTTTTGTACGCTGGGAATTGAACCCGCAACCTCCGGATTGCAAGCTGAGAGCCTTACTCCTCGACCACACAGATTACGATGCATGTTGTCTGTATATGGTCAGATCCACTTATTGACAAATTATAGAAAAGGTTTCTGACTTCTGATTGATTTCTTCCCCTTTCCCCGATTGTCTGTGGCTTATTTGTTCATTGGAAGTATCATCAGCACAGTGGAAAGCTCTTTGGCTTTGAAGTCCGAGGATACAGGTTAAAAAACAAGTTTGTGAACACTACATTCTAGGTATATTCTGTACAACGTGAATGTGATTTGTGTGTAGGAATTGTATTACTTACTGTGTCCTTGGGTCCATTCTTAGCGCTAGGAGCGGGCAGCTGTTCGCAGAATTGCCAGAGTTTCTTCTTGGACTCTGCGGACATGTGTCCCGTGTTGGGTCGCAGCAAGCGGCCAAATGGACTCTCCGGTGTCGCCATCTCTATTTCAACTGAAAAACAATACATTTGTATGATATGATTTTATTAACCTCTGTCTTTAGCCAATTTTTCGGATAGCATTACAGTGTTCATCATCAGGGAAGATGTGTAATCGAAGATCGTGGTGAAGTATGCTTATGTATATGTTGACAATGTATATCAACCTTCCCCCATCCAACCTACCTTCCATACCTATCCTATCTGACAATACGTGCCAATATTACTTATGTGACGATTACTATCTCTCTGTCACATTGTGGAACAATAACTTTGATCACCTAAAAATGTTCAGTTGTGTCTCTGCCCACTACATTAAAGGTTCAAGCATTATTAATGAATTCTGATTCAGTATCAATAGGATAAGATGCTCCGTTGCCGTTGTGTTCATGTAAAGCAACACAGCTGGAGCCTAAAAGACTCTGTGAGGTGTAAATGTGTTGCAGATTACAGAGCATGTTGCCAACGAGTGCCCTCTTCGTTGATTCCCCACAGAGTTGACGAAGTCCATAGAAACTCTCTTTGTTCTAAACGAGTTCCCTTCACAAATTGTGCATCACATTTCTAAACCTACAGCGAACAAACCGGATAATTATTATTTTATTTATTAATATTTCAATGCCCTGATGGGCTTTTACATGATATAACTTGATTCTGTAAAGATTTTTAGGGTCCTACTTCAAATAAAAAAAACACTCGATTGAGATGACTACTGAGTTATTTTATTCGCAATTTAGTTTACATGATAGGACACTAACTCGACAAATTACTTGTTTACAGCCCGGGTCTCCATTCAAGAAAACGAAATGCGAGTAAGCCTTGTTTGGTATTCAATTATTTTACAGAAAAAGAGGAAGAAACTTAGGGAACTAACTGACTCTCTTTTATAATCAAAAAAACAACACATTACAAAAGGTATTTATATGTAGACAGGAAACGACTTTTTGACGTGCAACAGCACTCTGTTTTACCGTTCCATAGACTGTCATAGGCATACTCTTAGCGAAGGCTCAAACCTTATAAGAAGGTTAATGTGGTAATTATACACTAATAATTTAGAAATAAATACAGATTTCATGTGTTGGCAGTACTTACATGGATTCCTGGGTGTCTTGATGGGATCGGAGGGCATCTCTCCTCGCTTGATGGCCTGTAATCTCCTCCGAGAGGTGGGACTGAAGAGGGCGAGGTTTGGTGTGGAGAGGGCATTGTCCATCGGTGGAGTGCTGACACTTTCATCTAAAAACACATTTATCTTTTCATTTTTTTTTAATGTGAATACAGCATAAGACTCCCAACCAATCCCAACCACCTGGAGCCAGTGAGACTATAGCTCCCCAATTGGGGTACGTTGTGAGGCTGAAGGTAAGTGGGAAGGAAAAGTAGATGGGGTAGAGGAAGGTGGGGAAGTACCTGGCTATTCAGATTTTTTCTTTTACATTAACCTCACAGAGGAGGCCCTGAGGAAGATAATTTTTCTAAGGACCTATATCTTCTTTGGGAATTCTGTGTGGCGTGTCTTTTTAAGGAAGGGAAGGAGAGGAAGTTCAGGGAAGGAAGAAAGTATGAGTGTTGTTCAAGGAAGGAAGAAGGTATGAGGGTTGGGTAGGAATTTAGAAGAAAGTGTGTTCTGGAGTGACAGACGTAAGAATCCATCCCTCCCACTACAATGGAAGACTATGGATCGCGAGACACCAGCTAGAGAGGTCAAAGAGGTCTCCCCAAACCGGCCTCTCCCGATCTGGTCCACCATGCAGCAGAGACCTAGACACACCTCACCTGATGAACCCCTGCTAAGTCACCAAATGTAGAGAACCATGTGGGGTGACCTGCGGCAGAGGTGTTAGTTATCAAATAAATAGTTTCCGAGGCGGCGGTACCCATACCCACCCTCCAAATTGAATCTAGTCACCAAGCACGGTTGAAGCCATTGCAAGCAATGTTTCAATTCTGAATGGTGGTCTTACACCAGGGTGATACTGAGAGTATCTTCCACTCTGGTACGTGCCGTAAATATACCTTATATTTTTTACATGAGAACGGGTCGCGTCTTCGACTCGTTCTTGTGTTCAACAGCTCGACTGTATAATTATATTAAAAGCATTATTATAATTATTGTAAACATGTAAACTCATAATGAACCAGTTTGTATCAAGGACCTATTGCTATTGAGAAGTACCCCCACAGAACTAGTAGTATTTGAATGTAAATAATGCCATACAGGAGGGTGGAACTTACAGATATAAAGTTCACCTTCAAGATGAGGATGCTCAGCAGAGAGTTCTGAACTCCCGCAAGAACGCTAAAGAGAAGAATATATTTGTAGGCGAACTATTAACCCCGTACTAGCAAAAAGCTAAAGATAATAATTATCTCTATACTTGGTTTAAAAATAACAAAATACTCACAAAAAAGAACTCTGATCATACTTCAAAAATAATAAACGTTAAACATGTCAGTGACTTACAGCTCATAATCTAACTGGTTACATTCTTTTTAACTGTCTACTGCATAGATGACTCCAACTATTACAAATGGACTCACTACTAAATATTGATTTTGAACCACCCTATAACGAAGAACATGTATTCAATAATTCTCAAGATTTCAAAGTATTCCACACAAATAACTCTTTAAATATAATATCCCAACATAATGAAATACAAACAAATAATATGTCCCACGAACAACAAATATATTTCTTGTGTCCTAGGATTTAGGATTAGGATTTCTTATATTATAATCACTTTTATTACTATATTAATTATTAATCAGCATCAGAATGAATGTAAAGAATATTGGATATGTAAATCTCTAGACCGGCCGCGCTCCCCCGAATGCATAAACCACTCTAATTCAAACCAAACTAAACTAAAAAATCTCCAAACCGATCATCTACCAAACATTACATCTTACAATTGGAAAAATTGTATATTAAAAATTGCAAAACCAAAAACTATTACGACTCAGTATAAAATTGTAATATCCATAGAAACTCTCAACTCAATTAATTTTAAATGGATGATTTCATAGCTAGCCAAATAGAAAACTTCTACAAAATCCATGAATACGAATGTGCAAGCACAGAGACATGTAATGAATTTTTCCCACACAAATTTAACGGTTTATTCATATTACACCAAAATATTTGTAGTATTTTCCAAAATTTTGATGAATTTATTATTAAAATCAATAACCTAATATTTCAACCAGACTGTATAATATTAACAGAGACATTTACAAATGATGAGTCACCAGCTTTTCAGCTTCCTAACTATACATACATCCCGACTAAAATAAATATCAATAAAAATAGTGGAATCGCAATATTCGTTCACACCAAATTCAGTATTGTCACGATTTTAGAACACCCAATATTACTGACTAACTGTATTCAGATCGAAATTAAACTTGATAAATATATTTATCACATTATTGCCATTTACAGAACACACAAATCAAATATTTCACATTTTATAACTCAACTAAAAAATATCTTACTACCGCTTAAAAATAAAACCTGTTTTATCGCGGGCGATTTTAATATTAACATTAACGAAAAATCCGAAAATATTTTCAAAAATGAGTACCTAAATTGTATGACTGAATTAGATTTTAAATCATGCATAAACAATAATACTAGAGAAGTACACGGACAAAAATCGTCTTGTTTAGATCATATTTGGGTAAACATAAAATTACAAAACCTATATAAAAATTAAAACAATGGTTTGGCAAACGAATATTACTGACCACCACACTTGCTTATTATTGTATGAAAATGAAATGAAATCACAAATAAAGGCTCCAATTACTATTAAAAAAACAACAAATATTGCCACTTTAGAGGAAAAATTGAAAGCAGAAACCTGGTGTACTATATTACAATCTAACGATGTCGAAAAATGCTCAAATATGTTTGAAAAACAACTTATGGATCATATTGAAACCTCCACAACAGAGGTCTCATTATACACGAATTCAAAATTCAGACGTATAAAACCTTGGATCACTTGTGGCCTAATAAAATCTATTAGAGAAAAAGAAAGGCTATATAAAAATACAATTAAAAATCCACACGATGAAAATGCTAAGATAGTTCTCAAAAAATATATAAATAAATTAACAGCTTTAATTAAAAAAGTAAAGATGACTACTTTAAAAAAATGATCTCTACTTCAGGAAACAATCTGAAAGTTATTTGGAAAACGGTAAATTATGCAATTGAAAATAAGAAAAAAAATAATTCTATAAAATATTTAAAACATGAAAATAATATCATAGATGTATCCAAAGACCCAAAACTAACAGCAAACATTTTTAATTCTTATTTCTCTAAAGTAGGAAATAATCTCGCTGAAAAAATCTCTAAATCTTTACACACACCAAAACCTATAACAACTAATACACAAAAACAAAATACGCTATCCACTTTTAAAAAAACTACTGAAATTGAAATACAACTTGTAATAGAAAGCATGAAAGACGGATCCTCTCCAGGTTTTGACCACATTTCTATGAAAATTCTTAAAGCAATGAAAATGTATCTACTGAAACCACTAAACCACCTTATTAATCTCAGTATGACTAAAGGCATATTCCCAACAAATTATAAAAAATCTATAATATCCCCTATCTTTAAAACCGGCGACCCGCAAAATGTTTCAAATTATCGACTGATATCCCTAATATCGAATATAGCAAAAATATTTGAAAAGATTGTGAAAAAACGGGTTGTTGATTTTCTAGAGAACAATAAAATATTACATTCCAATCAATTCGGATTCTTAAAAACAAAAAGCACACAAGACGCAATAGCAAATGTAACATCATTTATATACTCGGCACTTGATGAAGGAAATAAATGCGCAGGAATATTCATAGACCTAAGAAAAGCATTCGATAGTATCTCACACGCAAAGCTTATCAAAAAACTGAAATTATATAACATTAACGATAAAGCCGTCCAATGGATAGAAAGTTATTTGAACAATCGTGCACAATTTGTTAAAATAAATGACCAAACTAGCGACCAAGAAACATCAAATTTTGGTATCCCACAGGGCACCGTGCTGGGACCAATATTGTTCATTTTGTATGTAAACGACATATTTATTCAACCATTGCATGGCCAAATTATCTCTTACGCCGATGATACAGTTCTTTTAAGAGCGCGCAGGAGCGCCGAGAAATTTTAACGATAGGTATTTGTAAAAATTATTTCTATTTCGTTCATCTCAGCGGGGACAGCAAAAGCGCTATCGGTGTATTGGTGAACCCCAATGCGTGTGTGTGCGTGGCTGCAGGTGTTGGAAGCACGAATCGCCGCGCCGCGCCCGCCAGCGACTTCGCGTTCTTATTATTTCATTTACTGTTATTCATTTATTCCAAAAATTAAGTAGGTGCCTAGGTACATATTCGTAATAAAATAGCGAGGTCTACATTATTTAATATTGTATTGTACTTAACTTTATTATTATTATTACTTACTACAAATACATGTGACTGCCTGCTCCGAGCTCATCTTCTGCACACGCACAAGTCAATGAGACTTGTGGGTGCGTGTATACAGGTTGCTGCCTGCTGCAACAGATAAGTAAATACGCGTCGCGACTTGAGCGTGCGTATTCCTATATAATAGATATCTTCTGCGCTCATAGTTCATTCATCTTGTTACTATTAGTAAAGTAAGATGCACGCTGTTTTGGTTTAGTAATATCGGGAGATTCATACCATCTTTTTTTATAAAACGGCAGCATAGGCGCAGTAGGTACATCACGTACTTTGTGATTATATAGTGTTTTTATTTTTCGCTGGCTGCATCACTCTACTGTTTTTGACTAGCCTTTTTACTGGAAACTATTCTACGTCAAATACAGACCTTCGAATTTTGACCCTGAAACCCCCTTGAATATTGAAATCTGTTTGGTCATTTCTCACGATTTACACATATAGGACATATGGTGAGTAGATACCTACTAAACTATTCATAAATTATTCATAAACTATTATTATAAACATAAACTATTCATTCATAAAAACTCAATATTACAACACAATTTCCTTTTTTAATTAAACATATAAATATCGCTAAAAATGTTGTTGTTTTTTGGCTCTCCCTGAATAACGTAAATTCATCAGTTTTGACTGTATGCATAAAGTGCATTAGTGCAAGTCGGTACATTTGTTAACATATCTAGTAACCTATAATAAATATTATTCTACGTCTTAGGCTGCGTATACACACGCCAGCCGAACAACGGATTATGGGAAAGGAACGAAGCAAAAGCAAACTGCCCGAAACGCTGCGCCGCTTGCGGTTGCTTCGTACCTTTACCATAATTCGTGGTTCGGCTCGCGTCTCTGTCCGCAAAGAGTGGCGTGCACTGATTTTTCAGTGGGCTAGAATCCTAAGATTGAAAATACGACATTAATGATGTTGTCGAAGCTGAAAATTATTTTTTTTCCGAAATTTCAATTTTCAAATTCTGTGCACGCCACTATTCGCAAATATATACGTAGCATAAGATATGTGTATTTAGAAATTGAGTTACATAAAATCGACTACTATATTACCTACCTTCAACTCAAAAAATTTTTTCTTACAGATAAATAATGGGTAAAAGAAATGGAAACAAAGCGCGTTTGATTTTATCTGCTAGACGAAAAAAACCGATTATTAGTATCAAACGACAGATTCATGTTGCACCACGTTCGACATCTAGGTAAGTCGAAATATCGCTTTCCTGTCACTCTTACTACTGAACCTCCCTAAGGTTACCTTTACGTACGTAAAGTTTTTTTTCCCGTAAGTTGCTCACATAAGAGAGTTATGGCAAAATTACCAATGGGTATCGTTTACATTGATAATTTTGCCATAACTCTCTTACGTGAGCGACTTACGAGAAAAACCTAAAGATTTATGCTATGAGAGCCGTGTATTATGTAGCATGTATAACGGGAAAATGGGATGGACAAATTTAAATAAATAAATCATTTGCATTTACAGGGATATGGATGTCATCGATACTACTTTTAGAAACTTAACTACATCTTCACTAATGCATGAAACTTCCATGGATGAATCATTTGCTCCAAATATAGACGAAAACGCAAGTTCATCATCATCAACAACGCTTGATGATTTGGTGATAGAACCAGACCATATTGATGAAACCGATAATTTCGAAGGTCGCAGAATTGTGGATATAAAATATTTGTTTTCGGAGATATCAAATATAAAGCACGAACACACCAACTGCACATTTTCCGATTTAAAATTTATGAAGGAACGACGAAATGGTCTTCTAAGCCAGTATGTTTTCGAGTGCAAAATGTGCAAGAAAATAGAATACATTCACTCCGAAGACCCGAAACGGAAAATGTCTATAAATACTGCTGTCGTCGAAGGAGTGATGTGTACAGGAAATGGGTATTCACAATGGAATGAAATTTGTGGGGTTTTAAATATGCCAAATATGGATTGTAAGACTTACACGAACATAGAACAATGTTTAGCGCCAACAATTGAAGAATGTGCCTTAGAAGAAATGATCGCAGCTGGTGAAGAAGAAAAAAGGCTAGCCATTTTAAACGGTGACGTAGACGAGGGTGGCTATCCTTTGGTAACGGTGGTTGCAGATGGCTCCTGGGCAAAGAGGTCGTACAAAAGTGGATTTAGCTCCTCATCTGGCGCAGGGTGCATAGTTGGACTACGAACTAAAAAGGTTTTATTTCTGGGAGTGCGAAACTCATACTGCTGCATATGTGCTAGAGCTACTAAACTACACATAGTTGCTTCTGAGCACAGGTGCTTCATAAACTGGCGTGACAGTGCTAATGCCATGGAAGCCCACATTATAGCAGAAGGGTTCTCGAGAAGCATGGAAATGCATGGATTGAAATTTAACAAACTAGTTGGTGATGGCGACTCCAGCATCATGAAAAAAATAATGCAACAAATGCCATATGGTCCTAACCTTATAGTACAAAAAATAGAGTGCAAAAATCACTTACTCCGCAATTTTTGCAACAAAATGAAAGCACTTGGAAAAAAAACCAACAACGCTAAAGGCTTTGTACCAGTTCATATAAGGAAAAAGGTTGAAGCAAACGTTTTACGCATGAGAAGAGCTGTAGTTGGAGCAATAAATTACAGGAAAGAGCAAGAAAACACAGTACAAAGTGATAAAATAAAAAATTTGAAAATGGACATAAAAAATACCGCAAATCATGTGTTTGGTGATCATAAAAATTGTGCATCGTACTATTGCAAGCCGGAGAAGTATACTGATGATCCAAATTTAGTAAGCGATCTTCGAGATTGTGGAATATGGACTGATATCCAACAATTCTTATTGTCTCTAATAGCAAATGCAGAAAGTCTTATTATTGACGTGACAAATAACACTGTGGAGCAATTCAACAACGTTATCGCCAAATTTATAGGTGGAAAAAGGGTAAATTTTACTACAAGAGGATCTTACCAAGCAAGATGTTTTGGAGCAGTAACTTCGTGGAATAGTGAATTGGCAACCCATTCAAGAATACAAAAGAAAATCCAAGGCCACAGTCCCGGCAAATACACGAAGCACTTTATAGAGAGAAAACGACGTTCGAAGGAGAATAAACAAATGTGTCGAAAAAAAAACTAAAGTATAATGAAAATACGACAGAAAAAAGAAAAAAAGTTACAGGGCCCGATGAAAATTCTGGTCAATTGGAATTAGAACCAGATATGCCACCTGAAATATTTGAAACGAAAAAAGAGGAATTTCTCAAAGAATTATCTTCAACCAATAAGGAAGAGCTCGAACGGAATACGGTAGGCCAAAGCAATAACAATCTGTGGGCAATTGAAAGACGTAAGCGGATAACGGCGTCTAACTTTGGAAAAATATATAAGCTTCGGCAAAAAACTTCAGTTACGGGAGTACTAAACTCTTTACTGTACTCACAATTCAAAGGAACTATGGCCACAAATTATGGAAAAGAAAATGAAAGCCTAGCAATAGAGCAATTTTCAAAAAAAACAAGTTTTCAGGTATCCGCTTGTGGGCTATTTATCGATAAAACCAAAAACTTTTTAGCGGCAAGTCCGGATGGCCTTATCGGTGAGGATTCTATAATTGAAATTAAATGCCCTTATAGTATAGCAAATATGTCACCAGAAGAGGGAATTGCACAAAAGATAATTGATTACTGTAAATTGGAAGACCATTCTTTAACATTAAAACGGAATCATAATTACTTCTACCAAGTACAAGGCCAGTTACATATTACTCGTCGTAATTATTGTTATTTTGTTGTGTGGAGTCCAAAAGGTTTGCTGTATGAAAAAATTGAGAGGGACGATGAAATCTGGCAAAAAATCGTTCCACTGTTAGAAAATTTCTACCACCAATGCCTTTTACCAGAAATAATTGACGGTCGCATACCAAGAAATTTACCGGCGAGGGAAAGGTCTGGACCATAAATTGTTTTAATTTCATTGTGTAGATGTTAAACAGTAATTTTTTTTACAATAAAGCGTTTAAAAACAAAAAATATTAGATCATTGAAGAAGATTGAAAATGTCAAGTGATGTAGGAGGTATTCCCAAAAGTGCATTTTTCTGTAATAATATAACGTATTAAAAAAGTTAAATAAAAACTAAACTAGTTATGTGTATGTACCTAATATGTAGCACAATAAACAATATGGTGCCTCTTATACATAGATTTCAATATTCATTTGTATAATATGATATTATAATAACATAATCGATTCAACAACATGTGGTAGATGCATGTACCACTGAACATACGCTGTACCAGCATTCCATCAAACGATCAGTGGTGTATGTACTTACCATCACACATTTTCTTGTGAAATATAATTTTTTTGAAAAAAAAATCTAGAACAATATATTTAGTCAAATATAAAAGTTTTTTTTTGGTTCGGTAGTTGTATCTTAAAAAAAGTGTCCTATAAAGGGATAATATTATGTTGAGTACAACCTTCAAAAGTTATCAAAAAATATTTTAATTAATTTTTGTGTTCCATATCCAACTCGGCAATACGGAACGGAATCATCTCGGGGTCTGTCTGTAACAGGTGTTTTTTTTTCAATTTTTTTCCATTAATTTATTTGACGTAAACAAATTAAATTTGTCACAATAACTTTAGTAAATAAGCTCGGTAAGTATTGGCACACTCAAAATAAGTCACCAAACAGAAAAATAATTTTAAAAAAACATCGATAACTCGGGACATGACAACACTAGTGGACTAGTGTATCGATATAATTATTGAGAATGTCACATCACTTCGTTGACTGTATACGTATTCAACAAAACCCTCTCCGCCCCCCCTCACCCCCGAATACTGAGAGAAAGGGACACATGCACCTCAGCCTGATAATACCTAAATAAAATTGTCAAAATCGAGGTTTTGTAGTCCTCATTTTTCTACTCCAAAACTGAACCAATTTCCAAGATTTTTTTTACCAAATGTATTGGAAGAAAACATTCTATGTCTGTACCTTTTGCTTTTTTTAAAAATACATCGTCTAATTTGTATACTGAACGTTTGTTGATGGCGTTAAAAAAAGGCAATTTTAACAATTTTTGAAGGGTTATAACTCCTATAAAAAGTAACTTATCAAAAAAATCAAAACGTACCGACACGCTTGCGGTCAATATTCATATTATGTAAAAAAAATATTTTCTCTAGTGTCAAAATTCAGAGAGGGAAATGAGGAATACGTTTGTATGGAAAAAACACCACCCGGTTTCCTCTTAATAAAAGAAAAAACATGGGAAAAAATTAATCTAAAAGCCACAGAAGACATAAATAATCTAAAAATATGGTTTGACAATAACCTCCTGTCGTTAATAGTGATAAAACATATGTCATTCCTTTCGAAATTAACACTAACATTGTACCTCCAAATCTTCAAATATTCTTACATAATCATTCTCTCGCACAACACGATACTATTCACTGCCGACAAAAATGTTCACTTCTGAAAATAGCGGATAAAATCACATATCTTGGAATAATCATAGATAAAAACCTAAAATGGAAAGATCATATCGGCCATACAATAAAAAGAGTTAGGAAGTTAATTCATATATTCTTACGGATTAGAAACTTCTTAACAACGAAAAATCTATACTCAATATACTACGCATTAGTACAGTCTTTTCTTCAGTATGCCATTATCAGTTGGGGAGCAGCTTACAAAACTAGTCTGACCCCCATAGAAATTGTTCAAAAACTAATAATAAAAATTATACTTAAAAAACCTCTAGACTTCCCAACTGATCGCATATTCGAAGAATTCAAAGTCCCAACATTTAAAAACTTATTTATAAAAAATTCAATCGTACAAATTATAAAAGAAAAAGACAAATACTCATTCATAACCGAAAATCGTACTAGACTTAAACATGTATTTGTATGCCCCAAATTAAACACTTCATTTGCCCAACACCATTATACTCACCAAGGAAAATTCTTTTTTAATAACCTACCAATAGAAATCAGAAGCATAAGAAACAAAGTTCAATTGTTGAACTCCATCAAAAAGTTTTTTAGAGAATGTCACACTAAAAATCACACTTATTTTTCTTCTTACTGAATACATCTATGTTTGTATCTTTTAGTTTACGGGTCTGATTGCCATGTGTCTGTATTAAGGGTAGGGTTTGGAAAACATCGCTCCGCATTATCAGTAGCATCCGCATCTAGTAGCAGCAATACTAGAAAATTATATAAGGGTAGTTAGAAAAATGTGTAAAGTTACTAGTGATTAAACTTTTTTTACTGTAATCTTACAAATTCTATAAGTTATACATGCTGCAACTTTAGTTAAAACGTTGAAAAAGGCCTTCGCGATTATCTCTCCTGAACCTGTTGTAAACGTTTTTAAACAAAAATCCTTCCGTAATCTCAGAGTAAACATTATGTTAAAACACGCTATTAAATTTAAAGCACTTCAGTGTTTCTAGATTTTTATTGTAATTCGCCTAAACTTTCTGAATTTTTCAACTATCCTCCGCCATACAAAAATGTATGGCGGAATAATACGCCGCGCGATGTATAAATGTCTATTGAATTTCACAGAATTCATTCAGTTGTGAGAAAGCGGTCACAGCGGGAGCACGCATATTTTTTTCGCGGCAATTTTGTTCGCTGTGTCTTTGATTTTTGAAGGAATCATTGAGGAGATAGGTGTTACAGAAACCGGGTAAGTAGAAATAAAATATATTTATTATTATCTAATAAATTATTTTTAACTTGATTTACAGTCTTACAGATTTTATTTATTATTTTTTCTTTTAAATTTCAGGTACCTTCAAAATGGGTAAAAATAAAGGAAGCCTTGCTTACCGTGCCATAAAAATAGACCCACCCACTGGAAGAAAAGGAGAATAAGGTAATAATGTCAACATTTTAATTTTTTACTGATTTCTATCAAAGGTAGTTTGAAGGTGGACTGAAGTCATTTTGCATTTTGACATCTAAAAATTTCGGCATCCATCTTGAATTTCTCTAGTTATCTACCGATTTGGTTCAATATCAGAATTCTGGCGTTTAGAAGTGCACTGAACTCGAATCTAATGTCAAAATGCAAAATTTCAGCATCCATCTTGAATTTCTCGTGTTCTCTACCGATCTGGTTCAAAATCAGTATTAGGGAGTATTGGCGAGCACTGAACTCGGATCTAATGTCCAAATGTAAAATTTCGGCATTCATCTTGAATTTCTCTAGTTATCTACCTATTTGGTTCAAAATCAGGAAAAGGGCGTTTGGAGGTGCACTGAACTCGGATCTAATGTCAAAATGCAACATTTCGGCATCCATCTTAAATTTCTCTAATATCTACCTATTTGGTTCAAAATCAGGATTAGGGCGTTTGGACGTGCACTGAACTCGGATCTAATGTCAAAATGGAAAATTTCGGCATCCATCTTGAATTTCTCTAGTTATCTACCGATTTGGTTCAATATCAGGATTCGGGCGTTTGGAAGTGCACTGAACTCGGATCTAATGTCAAAATGCAAAATTTCGGCATCCATCTTGAATATCTTAAGTACTTTGACGATTTGGTTCAAAATCAGGTTTAAGGAGTTTGAGGTTCACCGAACTCGAATTTAATGTCAAAATGCATATAAATTTAAATTTCGACGACCATTTTGAGTTCTCTACCGATTCCGTTCAAATAGTCACTAAGTTTTATTGAAAACAACGGCTGTCAGATCCATTGATAAATCGAATGAATTTCGATGTTGGGTAAATTCTGGGTTGTATTATTACAAATAAATTTATTTTAAATGTTTTTTTAGGAAAGTGTTGGCTGCAATTGAACCAGAAATTTTTTCCACATCAAAACATCATGAGATTCTATGTCACATTGAGTCAAAAACTAAGACGTCTGTAAAGGTCCAGGGGCTAAAAAAAGTCTATGTATCCTTGCCCTTGCATAATATGATTTATAGTCTGTCGATCTGTATCGATTATGTTGCAAATAAATTAATTTTTTTATAAAGCAAGTGTATTTTTATTCCGTATTTTATCTAAATGCTGACCAGTTGTGCCTGAATCTAACCGAAATACACAGTAGATCGAGCGGCTGGCTCGCGGCTCGCGGCGGCCGAGCTTGTTTGCAACTACCAAAAATACCTAACTGCAGTGAATGGGCAGTTTGACCCAGGCGCAAATGTCTCTATGAGCTATCCACGCTAATCCACAATATGATTCTTAGTATGTTAAGCTGTATCCATTATAGTAGAAACTAAATTTTAATTTTATAAGGCAAGTATATTTTTATTTCGTAAGTCCGTAGTGTCTAGTATACCCACATCTCCTCTAGTCAGACGCAGGCGGCCAGCTGCGGCCGTGTTTGTCTACAAGTACAAGAAATACCTAACTGCAGCGTTAGCGCGGTTTGATACCTGGCCCTTAAGTTATTAAGTGCACCTATATATTGAAATACATGACTATAGTAAATAGTAATTGTACATATATATGAAATGTATTAACTGTATTAACTGCATTGTATTAACTATACACGTGACTGTATTTGTACATGTATGAAAAAATGTAAACTCTTCTTCTATCTACAAGCTAATGCTTTTAATGGAAGACCAGTAATATTATAATATGTAGCAATTTTAAGATAAATAAATAAAAAAAAAAAAATAAAAAAACATTACAGTTTTATTGATCAGTACCATTGAAATAGTGCAACAAACGAAGACTTAAATTGAATTCACTTACTGTTTAACTTGAAGTCTTTGCATAATTCCGACACCCTCTTGGGCGTTTCTTGCGAATCCGAGCCCAGCAGGCCCTGCCGGTTGAGAGCTATGA
Source organism: Limnephilus lunatus (assembly GCA_917563855.2). Lineage (NCBI taxonomy): Eukaryota > Metazoa > Arthropoda > Insecta > Trichoptera > Limnephilidae > Limnephilus > Limnephilus lunatus. The sequence goes on along the minus strand of OU830593.1, from coordinate 1,146,953 downwards.
ACCTCGAAGCTGGTGACATCTCTGTTGATCCACCTGAATTAAAAATAAACCATCATCATTAGTGGTTTACAACTTTATATTAGTACGGGCGATTTACAAATAAGGTAATCTGAAAGGAATGCAAAAATATTGGATACAACAGCCCTAAGTGATAGTTTCTTCTTCCTATCGGAGGTTGGCTATCATCAGGGATTCTTCACCCTGGAGACTGCAGCCCAGAACAACTCTGTGGAACTGCACTCACACTAGTCACGTAGATTAGGAAGCCACAAAGTGCGGCTTTTTTCTCCGCTTTCTTTTTCACATTATTTCCACACAGGAGGCCCTGAGGAAAGAAAAATCTTTCAGGGCCTATGACATCTTTGGGGATGCTGTGTGGGGGTCTTTTTAGGGAAAGGAAGGAGAGGAAGTTCTGGGAAGGAAAAAGATATGAGGGGTGGGTAGGAATCTGAGAGTCGATGGACGAATGAATTCATCCCTCCCACTGCGGTGCAAGGCGATGGGTGAAGAGAGTCCGGATGGAGAGGTCAAAAGGTCTCTCTCAACCAGTCTCTCCCGATCCGGCCTGCCACGCAATAGCTGGGCAAAAACATCCATGTCAAGACCTAAGCAAACCTCACCCATGAATAGACACCCTTGATAAGTCTCCAAATGTAAAGAACCACTTGGAATGACCTATGGCAGGGGTGTTGGTTATCCAATAAATGGTTCCCGGGGCGGCGGTACCTATAGCCGCCTCCCAAATTGATTTTCGTCTTCTAAAATGGTAGTTAATAAAATGTTCTAGCTACTAATATAAATGGTATATAATAAGTGGTAGACAATAAGTGGTAATGATAAGCGGTAGCTAATAATAAGTGGTAACAAATAATAAGTGATATCAAATAATAAGTAGCAACAAATGATAGGTGGTAACCAATAATAAAGTAGTATCAAATAATAAGTAGTAAAAAATAATGATTCGTAACCATAGACATACAAATAGATAGACGAGAACATACAGATGAGGGGTAAAAACAAACTATGGCGGGACGAAGAGAGAGCAAATGACTGTGATTCGCCAATAAATCAATCTAACAGTATATAGGCAACTCGCATTATAAAATCACTATTTAGTTCTTAAAAGTAAAATCTGCTTTTGAATGAATTGACCTTTTTACATGGGAGCGCGAATTGCTCGCCACGATATGAAGAAATATGCAAAGTCCAAATATGGCAAAGTAAAGTTTCGATTATTTTCAGAGAAAATATTTTGTTGCCGTATTTAGGAAAGACACTTTTACAAATGTTTCATAATTTACTTACCCCAGTAACAGCGACAAGCACACTGGAGACACGCCCACATTCCGTATGATTTTGCCAACGGCTGTGTGTTTCACATCGCCATGTATCTCGATGCCATATTATATGTTACAAAACTGATAATATTATTGAACCTAAATACGACTAAAATAAAGAAAAATAATGCTTACCTATGGAATGTAATACGACAATGGGGTTTATTCTCTTTTTCACTTCTATTTTTACACGTTTTTATAGCACAAGCCACCATTTTTGCCATATTATTTCATAAAATGTACGATGAGAGCTCGACACTGGTCCGGACAAGAATGATGACTTCACATTTTTTAGATTCACGCGAGGCTCCCGCAAGCCCAGCTGGTTCCGATAAAATGATTCCAATGGGAGGGGGAAATAATATCTTTTTTATCACTTAGGGAAGGTCTATATATATATTCATATATCTATGGTCGTAACAAATAAAAAGTGATAACAAATAATAAGTAGCAACAAATGATAGGTGGTAACCAATAATAAGTAGTATCAAATAATAAATAGTAAAAAATAATAAGTCGTAACCAATAATAAGTGATAACAAATAATAAGTAACAAATAATAAGTCGTAACAAATAATAAGTGGTAACAAATAATAAGTGGTAACAAATAATAAGTGGTAAAAAATAATAAGTGGTAACAAGTAATAAATGGTAATAAATAAAAAGTGGTAAAAATAAGAAGTGATAACAAATAAAAAGTGGTAGGAAATTAAAATAGTTGACTTACCCAATGACATTCTACCCTTTGCTTTTGGTGTGTTATCCGAAGCTGCATTCGCTTTAAAAGGCAAACCTTTTACTACATCACAGACAACGGTTCGATCTGATTTATCTCCATTTTCTTCCGCTGCATCTGACGATCTCTCCCTCTTCAAGATGTCCTCGGCTCTGGTCAGGTGATTATCATCAGGTGGGTCATTATCATCATCATCATCAGCTGATTTGTTGGCGGGGACTGTGGATGCGGGAATGGTCTTGTCTCTAGATAGGTTTTCTTTGTTGTTATCCTGTAGGTAAGTGTTGTCATTTTCGGCAACGCTGGTTTCTGGTTTTATAGCCGAGATGTCTTCCAGTTTCCAAACGGGTTCTGGAATATTGTATGGAAATATATTTAAATAATCAAACCTTTCTATTTGAGATGAAATTTAAATTTAGTAGCTTTATCCGTGGTCAAGAAATAATTAAACAGAAGATTGTTTCCATTTTAAAATAATGGTACCTAATATCGCACATACCGAATAAAAATGTTGCAAGTCAAAAACAGTAAATCTTATAGGAAAATAAATAAAATCAAAAGAAATCAATTGTCAAGTAATGCCGCCACCTATCCAATTGGCACAATTATAAAATTAATTTCTCTGAGCTGTCTCTAGCTGGACAGTCTGTATATTATATAAAATCCAAAAATGCTCCGCATCAAAGAGGGTAATAAAACATTCTAAATGCCCCACGTTAAAAGGGTAACCAGTTGACTGACCTTTAGTGTCCCCGATGAGGTAGGGCCCCTCCTTGACGCGGTGGCCCTGCGTGGCGCAGGCCAGCAGCCACTGGCTAGTGACGGCGGGCAGGCCCCACTTGAGCGCCCCCTTGTACTTGTCCCCTTTGGGCTCCGGGCAGATGAGATGGGTGGAGGCGCGCGTTGTCTCCGTGTTGCGGCGGCAGAAAGTCAACTGGGTTCTGGGGGGGAATATTCATTATGTATTATTTTTTTTATTAGGTAGAGAAAGACTATTTTCATTTTTTAAAGACTTACGTAGCCCCGAGAAGTTGTGCCAGCTCATCGATGAAGGTCCTCTCCACGCCCATGTAGGTAGATATTCCGAGGATCTGCTCCGTCAGCGGGGCCATGTCGCCTGCCACCTTCACCGGGCGGTGGTAGTACGAGATGGGGACTATCTCTTCCTGGGACAGGCAGTCATCCTAGAGAAGACAAATACTATATTACAATGGGTTTACCATCATCTGGGGGCCTAGCACGGTCAAATTGATAACCACTCCGAACTATCACAAATATGCACTTTTTATGTCGGACGTACAAAAACTTTGTGTTATTCCCGCTTCACAATTAAAACTCTATAAATGAAAAATTTCTGAATGTAGCCGAATACTAAAAACTGTTTTTGAAAGGTTGCGAAATAAGCTTTCAAATTTTTATATTACAAATAAATACATATTAACATTTGTAAATATTAAAATTTAGAATGCAAACATAAAAAAAATGTAAAAATGACTCAAGTGATGTTTTTATGTGAAAACGGTACTAAAATCACGGATTATGTAAAAAACAATACTTTTTCTGTTGTATAAATGTATAATAAACAATTTAGTCACCTCACTTTTTTATCATTTCATACAAGAATATTTAATAAAAATTAACAATGTCTAGCGGACCGTAGGCGATTTGGCAGGTAAAATTTTAAATACCTAATTTATAATTGTAAATATTTCTATGGACAACTTGAATAGGGATGTGCAGCATGATTTTTTATCGACCTTTTACTTGTTGTTTTCGGGATGTCACTAGAACAATAACGGAGTTATTACGATTTCTGTGGAAACACACGCGTTGACGTGAAAACACACTTATTGTACTCGACTGCTATTGTCATATTAACATGTATATCTGCTTACATTGCTGAGTGGTTAGCAATACCAGATCGATAAGCTTAAATGATGGCTACACTCAGCAGTGGTCTAACAGATAATATATACACTACTCGCTAAGTAGTTCTAATCGACAGTTTACTCAGAGGTGGTGAAATACCCCCTGGGTACAAAAGAATAACATGTTTATAAAAAATCTTACCAGCCAGAAGGTAGTGACGACAATTGCCTTCTTGTTGACAACCTCCTCTTCGTCATAGTCCAGCGGCACAACAACGTAACGGCCGCCTTTCCCCACTCCCACCACGGTACCGCCCGACGCCTCGATGTTCACCGCCACCTCGCAAGCCGTCACTTCCTCCATGCCCTGCAGCTCAAACGTTATGTCTGGAGAGAGAGAAAAAATGCATGAGTTTTTATTTTCCTCAAAAAAAATCTTTAAAAGAAAGACAGATATTCCCGGGTTACGAAAAACTTGACCGTATTTGGATTCCTCCTACACCATCATTAAAAGCGGAAGATTTTGCTTGTACGGTGATGCAGGAATAAGCTAATAGGAATTAAAGGTACAATGCATGGAGGGAATCAGTAGATAATATATTTGACCTTTCTGTTTACACGCAATCAATCCCATCATGCGCCATGTGTTGACACAATGCATATGTTTTAGTGAAACTTAATGAATATTGTGATAGTTCCACCTACATGGCACAGATGGCTCTAGTGTTAGTAGTTAATAAAGTTCTCCCACAGATGTCACTAGTGTATAGGTTTGCCCCACAATGGTGAGTACCAAGGTGAGGGAAGCAATCAGGATTCTAGAAACAGATAGATTCTAAGAGTATAAAATAATGGACAATAGGAATTATTTACACAAATTTCGATTACCATAATACGTGCATGTGCCTAGTGTTGTAGTCAAAAAGCATGTATAAAACCATGTACAAAAACTTATATTATGAATAAAATTGCATAAGCAATACATAAACATACGATTACGGTGGCAGTAAATAAAATATTGTCAGATTATTTGTATCCTGTGAATGTTTGACTTTTTTCAAGAAATTCGTGGTTGCTTCCTTCAATTACATTGAGTAGTCGCTAAGTTAAAATTTATTTAAATTCTCAATCAGAGTGGTAGACACTCTCAGTATCGCCCTGATGAAAGACTACTTACTATGCATGCAGAACCGTATCATTTCTTGAAATAGCATTAAGCTTAGGGAACAAATCAGAATAGTGGTGAATTGCAGTATGAATGAGACATGCGTGTATGAGTGAGACAACATGAGGAACGTATAAAAGGGTGTGATTGTTGTCCATTCGTCCTCTTTACCATCAGAGTTCCTTAGAAGAACCACTGTACATAATCCCGGAATAAACATCAACAGACTACCTGTCTTCTTATTGTCATAACACCCTGTACTGAGATCACTATAATCAGAGGAATCTGGATCCATCAACGGGATAACCGGCCACGGTCATCACACTTTCCAACCCTCCTCTTACCAATTTCCTATCCCTCTCCACTTCAACCTTTTAACATTAACCGAATTGGGGATGCCATAGTTTCACTGGCTCTGGGCAGTGGGCAGTTGGTAACTTAGCTGGTTGTGGGATGAGTTACTGAGGATTAGAACTGATGAGTTTACAAAATGTCGGTGAGGTGTGCCTATGTACGAACCTCCGTGCAGATGTATGGCGGTAGTCGCCAAGATACTTCAATTGTCAAATTTTACAATTTGGGAGGTGGGTGTGGGTACCACCGCCCCAGGAACCATTTATTGGATTACCAACACCTCTACCATAGGTCACCCCAAGTGGTTCGCTACATATGGTGACTTAGCAGGGCTGCCCGGGTTCATGGGGTGAGGTTTGTCCGAATCTTGGCGACGGATGCGTCTGCCCACCAACCGCGTGGCAGGCCGGATCGGGAGTGATTTGTTTTTTCCTTCCAACTACTTCCTCTCTTTCTTTTCCCTAAAGGACCTCCTGTGTGGAGCTTATGTAAAAAAAAGAAAAAAAAGTATCGGATACTTGCGTATCACTGTGAAAGAAATTTAGCAGAGGATTGAACCCGCAATGCCGCAATGTGAACCCAACGCTTTTAGCCACTCAGCCACTATCTCGTTCACAAATCTCATAATGAATTATTTGTTTCAATTAATTTTAAAACGTACCATTAAATATCTCCGACAAATCATCTTCAGTCATCTCTGTCATGGTGCAAGCGTCGTTTTCATGTTTAGACATCTCTGCGTTATTTGCACGTTTCTCTTGGGTCGTGACGTCCTTATCTTCGCCCATCTTGACGCGCATGGTAGTGATGGTGGTGTTTTCGTCGTTTACAGACGCTTCCTTAACGTTGCTGGATGTGGAATTCGGCGCCTTAAATGAACCACCGCCTTGCTTGAAGTATTCGGCCAGAGCATCTTCAGAATCTAAAAGAAATCAAAAGGTTACTGTGGTGTATTGTTTTGTTTTTATACGAGTACCTTACAAGAGTCCCAGCTGCTCCCGTCTGGAGCCAGTGAGACTATGGCATCCCCAATTGGTGTACATTGTGAGACTGAATGGGAGGGGAAGGAAATGGGGAAAAGGGGAAGGAAGGGGAGGACCTGGCTATTCAGATCTGGTCACCAAACATGGCTAAGGTCATTTTAAGCAATGTTTCAATTCTGAATGGTGGTCTTACACCAGGGCGTTACTAAGAGTATCTTCCACTCTAGAACGGGCTGCAAATATACTATATACTGGATTGAAAGCTATCTTACTAAAAGACAACAAATTGTTAGAATAAAATCCTCTTTGTCCGAAAAAATTTATGCAACAAGTGGAGTTCCACAGGGTTCACACCTTGGCCCAGTCTTATTTATCTTGTTTATAAATGATCTAACAAAAGTATTTCATGATGTATTTTTCTTACTTTTTGCCGATGATCTCAAAATGTTTAAAATTATTAAAAATATTTACCATTGCAACATTCTTCAAGATAATATCAACAAATTGTTGATTTGGTGTAATGAAAATAGACTCTACTTAAATATCGCAAAATGTCAAGTAGTTAGATTTTCTCGAATAAAAAATCCAGTGATCTTTAATTACAACATTGATAACAATGAGACATTAACACAAATTAAAGACTTAGGCATCACTTTTCAATCAAATCTTTCATTTGTTAATCACATAACAGAAATTTCTAATAAGGGCTTAAAAATGTTGGGATTTATAACTAGGCTAACTAGAAATTTTAAAAATATAAAGTGTATTAAACTGTTATATTTTGCATTTGTTAGAAGTCAACTTGAGTACAATTCTCCCGTCTGGAACCCATATTATAATACACATGTACAAGCTGTTGAAAGAATACAAAATAAATTCTTACATTTTCTAAATTTTAAAATGGGTATTCCAGCAATTATGTTGAACTACAACACTATTTTAAATGATATGAATATGCTCAAATTGTCAGACAGAAGAATTTTCACAGACTTGGTATTTCTTTATAAAATTCTAAATGATTTAGTTGATAGTCCATTATTGCTTGAATTAATAAGCTTCCGGATTCCTCTACGTAATACTAGAAGTCAGGATTTATTTCAGTGCAGAAATTCTGGAACTAACTACCATATGTATTCCTCTTTGCCCAGAATACTAATGGAGGGAAATAATTTTACCAAGTCTGTGGACATCTTCAATTTATCTTTAGACAAATACAAAACGCTGTTACTGAGGCAGTTCAGTTATGTAAAATAAATACTGTATATTTCTTAGTAAAAGAAATATATACCTTTTATATTTATTGGTAAAAGAAATATATAGTATTTATATAGTTGCCCTCTGAAGACAAGTACCAGGGACAAAACACCGTGGTGGAGCAGAAAACTGCAGGAGCTACGGAAACTAGTAAGGCAAGCCTTCAACAGGGCCAAAAAATCTGGAAACTGGGATGCTCACAAGCAATACCAGAAAGAGTACAAGGAAGCAATCCGGATAGCCAAAACAGGCTCCTGGGAGAAGTACTGCGGGGAGGTGGAAACCATCCCGCAAGCTGCAAGAATTCAAAAAATTCTCGCTAAAGACCCAGGGGCAGCTAAAGGCCCATTTCGGAAAGCCGATGGAGGCTTCACCGATAACTGCGAGGAGGAGCTGGAGGAACTGCTGGGGAAACATTTTCCCGGCTACAAAAAGTTAGAAGCAGGTGACACCGGTCCACCACCAGCCCGAGTTATACGGGATGGTAAGGACTGGGACACTGCCGCTAAAATAGTGACTCCCTCCAAAGTTAAATGGGCAATCGAAGGGTTCGACCCTTTTAAAAGCGCAGGAGAAGATGGTATCTTTCCGGCACTTCTGCAGAGAGGTCTGGATACAATCTTACTTCCGGTGACTAAGATCCTGAGGGCGTGCTGCGCCCTCGGATACATCCCCATACCATGGAGGAAAACAAGGGTAGTGTTCATACCTAAACCTGGGAGAACTGACTACGACCAACCAGGCGCATTCCGTCCAATTAGCCTCACCTCTTTTCTTCTAAAGACAATGGAGAGGCTAATGGATAGACACATAAGAGACGGGGCACTGAGAGAAAAGCCCCTCCATGAGTTACAATTTGCGTATCAACCAGGTAAGTCGGTTGACGCGGCACTGCACAGGTTGGTATACAAACTGGAGCAGGCGCAGGCAACCGGGGAACTAGCAGTAGGACTCTTCCTGGACATAGAGGGAGCATTTAATTGCACCTCTATTAAATCCATCGATGAAGCGGCAGAAAGACATGGACTCGATAAAACCACCAGAAGGTGGCTGAAGAACATGCTTTCAGGTCGGATTCTTACGATGGAAAGGGGTGAGGTGAACCTCAGAGTATTGGTGACGCGAGGGTGTCCACAGGGAGGGGTCTTGTCACCCTTGCTGTGGAGCCTGGTGGTGGACAACCTCATCAGGAAACTCAACAACAGGGGCCTGTATACTCAAGGGTATGCGGATGACATCGCAACCATAATAAGGTGTTGGGATGCAGACACATCCAGAGGCCTCATACAATCAACACTGGCAACAGTGGAAGAATGGTGTGAAGAAACAGGGCTGTCGGTCAATCCAGACAAGACAGAACTAGTAATCTTTACACGTAAAAGGAAACTAGAGGGATGGAGCAATCCAACCTTCTACGGAAAGGAGGTAGAACCCTCTGACACGGTTAAGTACCTCGGGGTCATTATAGATGCCAAACTGAGCTGGAAAAACCAGGTGGAAACTGTGGGCAGAAAAGCCTGTGCTCTCATGTGGGCAACTAGGCGAATCTGCGGCAGAACGTGGGGACTCAAACCCAAAATGATGCAATGGCTGTACACAGCCGTTGTAAAACCAAGAATCATGCATGCAGCCTTGGTCTGGTGGAGGAGAACAACACTGAAAACAGTGATGGCCACACTCAACCACATACAGGGACTTGCATGCAGAGGAATCACAGGAGCTATGCGAACCACTCCAATACTAGCCATGGGAGTGCTGCTGAACCTACCCCCACTAAACTTAGAAATAGAGGGGGCGGCGATGGCGGCAGCCTACAGGTTAAAATGCAAAGGTCATTGGAGAGGTGAGTTGCCCAAAAACAGTCATACGGAGATCGGAACAAGACTGAGGGCAATTAGCCCGACAGCTGGAATGAAGCAGGACGGCAAACAAGCTGAATACTTCTTCAGACAGCAGTTTGATGTGATGTACCCCACCCGGGAAGAGTGGGACATGGTCCCAGGTCCAACCTCCAGACAGGAACTAATCTGGTTCACAGATGGGTCCAAGATGGAGGAAGGAACGGGGGCCGGGGTATGTCTACAGGGATCCAAGAGGGAACTCAGTATACCTCTAGGAACTCACTGCACTGTGTTTCAGGCTGAGATGAAAGCCATCATGGTCTGCGCACAGGAGAATATACGTATCGGGTACAGGAATAAGAACATAACTATTTGTTCTGATAGCCAGGCAGCCCTAATGGCACTGGAAAGTAACCGATGCGACTCCAGACTGGTGATGGAATGCAGGACTGTTCTTACAGAACTCGCTACCATTAATAAAATAACACTGATATGGGTACCAGGACATAAGGGTATTGAGGGCAACGAACGGGCTGACGAACTAGCAAGGAAAGGGGCGAAAGCACCACTTGCGGGATCCGAGCCGGCTGTAGGAGTAGCAGCTTGCCACACGAAATTACATATTGAGAGGTGGGTCAAATCCCAGCACTGGAAGGAATGGGAGAGGGCACCCGGAATGAGGCAATCCAAAGTACTCATAAACGGACCGGACCCCAGACGGACCAGGAAACTACTCGATATGGATAGAAACTCTCTGAGGGAACTGGTAGGACTACTAACGGGACACTGCCATCTCAGGAGACACATGCAGCTATTGGGAGTGGAAAGCACCAATAGATGTAGAAAATGTGAAGAGGATGAAGAGACTCCAATTCACTTGTGGTGCCAATGTCCTGCCCTGGTGGGAACTAGGCTCAGATACCTGGGGAGACACATCGTGGAACCAGAAGACTTAGCCACATATCCAATGACAACTCTGGTGAACTTCATTAAAGGGACTGGGTTATTGTTAAAGGATTGAGGTAAAATGGGAGATAGTACAATGGGCCTATGGCCTAAGTACTCACGGGAACTAACTGTAAACCGTCTCCGTAAGTTAAAAAAAAAAAAAAAAAAAAAAAAAAAATTTATATTTTATTTAATCAAGTGTAATTTTTAAATTGTATATGTAAAAGCCCCGAAAAAGGGCGTAAATAAATAAATAAATAAATAAATATACTCTTTTTAAATGAATTCATTGTGAAATAACTCAAATTAATCAAATAAAATTTATTTGCGCACACCGGGATTCGATCCCCCGGCCTTCGGATTGTGAGTCTTACATTATTAAGAGCCTTACCCCTTGACCACGACAGCCGTCTTGTAGTTAGCCGTGTATAGGTTAGTCCATGTAGTTTCAACATTCTTCAATAGATGTTGTTAATGCAGTTAATTATACAAAGTTTTATGGTCTCAACAGATGTCAGTTGAGTACATATTATTTTAGAACAGGATCATCTATTGTTGTTAAATTCTATTTTGATACAGAACTGTGTAATTGTTACAGACCTCCGACAGGCTGCTTGCTCTGAGACAGGTACTGCTGCATGATATCGTCCTTCTCCGCCTCGTTCTCTGGCTCCAGGTTGAAGAGCGGGACCGGCGGCCGGGTCTGCAGCAGCTGCAGGTTTCTTTTGCTCATCGGGGAGGCGGAGGCCTGGGCCGCCTCCTTGCTGGACTTGTCAGAGCCCCCTGACACCAGGTACTGGAAATCAGGTTATATTATTAACGATAAGTCCGTCTGCTCATCGATAAGTCCTCCGTTTGCGGTATTTATATTTGTCTTTTGAGGATGGAAAAAATATCAGGTACAGGGTGTCTCAAAAGAAAGTTTATATTTGGGGGATATGTCAATCAGTAGCTTGGCTCTTGGGAATAAGTCGCTGTAGACCGTTTCTCCGGAGTGGACTGCCCGTTGGGCGTGCGCGAGTTTTACAAAAATGGTGATTCGGCAATTGTAACGCGTCGAGGTTTTTGTCCCTTAAATGATGTGCCAAGCGTTCCTCTCATTCGAAAATGGGTTAAAAATTTTGAAGTGACCGGTACAACACTGGCAAAACCAAGATCATCGAGAACAGTAGAAAACGTTGAGTGTTAAATCAGTCTGTTCGTGACGACCCAAACCTTTCGATTCGGGAGCGCGCAAGTGCTTTAAATGCACATAGATCATTACACCGCATTTTGCACAAATACCTAAAGCTGCACCCCTACAAAATTCAGTTGGTGCAAGAATTAAGGCCCCAGGATGCCGGTCAAATATCCGTCACGAAATGGCAGTCATCTCCTGCCGAGCCATCAAAGTAAATTTTACTATTCGATTAAATGAATACCGTGAACGCGAGGGTTTATGTTTGGACGATATTATTTTTAAGAAATAAATTCCCAAATTGTATATTTTGCCAATCATATCCACCAAATTGTAAACAAAGGTATGAAAACACTAGGCTTCGTATTAAGAACAACCAAAAACTTTAATTCCATACAAGCCATTAAATTATTATATGTATCTCTGGTTAGAAGCCTAATGGAAGAAAACTCGGTAGTTTGGTCTCCATCTTACAAAATTCATATACTTAATAACATTGAGCGAATACAAAAAAAATTTCTGCATTTTACAAATTTTAAATTAAAAATCCCTTTAGAAGACTTAAAATATAATTTATTATTAAATATTCGAAAAATACACACACTAGAAGACAGGCATAAAATAAACGACTTAACATTTTTATTCAAAATACTTAACTCTAAATTCGACTGTTGTGAACTCCTGCAACTCATAAACTTACGAATAGCGACAGTAACTACATGACAAAATACACTATTCTACTGTAGCATTCATAAGCGGAACTACATTGCCCACTCTCCGATACAACGATTTCACACTATGGGAAATAAGTACTTAGGTGATGTTGACATATTTAACACAAACTTGGCGAATTTTGTGGATCTTGTAAAAAACTTATTCCAAAACTATTCCGAAACATATCTGTAAACCTGTATCTGTAAACCTATGAAATCGCTGTATTTTTATGACTTGTGTACATATTTTATCAAATTTTATTTTTATTATTTCTTTATGTGTTAAAAAATCATCTGTCATGAATTAATTGTACTACCAAATATGTAAAAAGCCCTTTGGGCGTTAAATAAATAAATAAAAATAAAATAAAAATAAAAAAAAGAACCCTTACTTTTTTAAATCGATTCACTAAATATGAACTTTCTTTTAAGACACACTGTATTTATGGGGGTAAAAATAGAGTTCAATGCTCCTTATTTTACCAAAGAATCTGCAATATCATTACAATTCAAAATAATGTTGATTCGCGATTTGATGACAATGTTACATTTGCATTTGTCTAAATCACCCAACCTTGAGAGTGTGTGTTACTTGCCTGGCTCTCCTCCAGCTGCCTGCCCGCTTTGATGCTGTCGGCAAGCCACTTGAGGGAGAGGATGGCGGCGCGTGGCATGGCAGCCCGGTCGGGTGACGGGGGCCCGGTGCTCCCTCCCTCGCCGCCCAGGGCGTGCGTCACCGAGGGGCCGGGCGAGTCGTAACGCACCCCCCCGCAGCGTGATACCAGGCGGTGTGCCTTGTCGCGGCGGGCGGTGCTGGTACCGTACACATAGATCTGCAACAAATTATATGTTATATATAGTATGCTGATGACACGGTGCTGATTTCTACAGTATCTCATGTCTAGGATCAACAAAGTATGTATGAAAAATAGTATGCTGATGACACGGTGCTGATTTCTACAGTATGGAAGATCTACAGTCTCTCATGTCTAGGATCAACAAAGTATGTATGAAAAATGAGTTACTGAAGATGTAAGTAAGTCTAAAGTTATGGTGTTTGAAAGAGAGAGTACCAAAACAGTGTGCAATATAGTTGTGAATGATGAATATTTGGAACAGGTGGTTGAGTTTGTGTTTTTGGGAAGTATGTTTATAAGAGAAGGAAGGAATATGATAGAGATATTGAAAAAAGGGCAAATGCAGGTAACTCCGTTAATGGAGGACTTATGAGAACCTGTTTTTTTACATTAGTTCCACACAGGTGGCACTGAGGAAAATAATTTCTCTCAGGGCCTATGTCGTCTTAAGGGATGGTGTGTGGAAGATCTGTGTAAGGAAAAGAAGGAGAAGAAGTTCTAGGAAGGAAAAATTTACGAGGGGTGGGAAGGAATCTGAGTCAGTTGTCTAGCTGGAGAGATCAAAAGGCCTCCCTCAACCAGTCTCTCTCGTGCAGAAGGTGTGAATGATTCGCTGCCAAGACCTAAACAAACCTCATCCCATGAACCTGGATACTGCTGCTAAGGTTACCAAAGGTAACGAACCACTTGGGGTGACCTATGGCAGAGGTGTTGGTTATCCAATAAATGGTTTCCGGGGTGGTGGTATCCATATCCGCCTACCAAATTGAAAATTTGCCTTTATTGTCTGGAAGGAATTTCATCATGCTACACTACCGCCTCCAGTGGACAGCATTGGTAAATACTGCCAATATTTTACTGGACTTGGGCGTATTACTATAATCTTAGGGTATTTGATACAGCTGTACAGGGCCCGCAAATACTTTAATAATACACAACTGCTAACCCTGTACAAATCGCAAGTGCGCCCCACGGTTAAATTTGGTAGCCACCTCTGGTCTGGAGCTCCAAAATACCTACAAAAAACCCTTGACTCTGTGCTGAAACGGGCGGTCCGTTTGATAGATTCTCCCATCTTAACAGACGGATTGCAATCTTTAGAGCATAGGCGTCAGGTGGGAATGCTGTCCTTGTTCTACCGGTATTACAATGGAAGATGCTCCGAGGAACTAGCGTCATTGATCCCCTCGGCACCGGTGCATAGTCGGGAAACACGCCAAACACGCGCCCGACATTTGTACACGGTTGATATTAGTCACATGAGAACGGGTCGTTTTTACGATTCGTTCTTGAGTTCAACAGCTCGGCTGTGGAACGATTTACCGGCCTCTGTGTTTCCTCCCTCCTACAACATGAGTCTCTTCAAGACTCATGTTAACTCCTTCCTTTCCTCAAAAGACCCTCCACACAGCATCCTCAAAGATGACATAGGCCCTGAGGAAAATAATTTCCCTCAGGGCCTCCTGTGTGGAGTTAATGTAAAAAAAAAAAAGCTAATAAACTCACGCAGCATCCGTCCAGGAAGGGTCCAGCTGCTTTTGCATCCTTCATCTCAATGCCGTCTATAAGACTCCCTGGATCCTTGGGAGTAGCACACGCTCGAGGGGTTCGTCCTTTTGTGCTATCTCTGTTAGTGATATCCTGAAACAGAAACACACGCATATTCACTAAAGTTTGTACGCGTTTTCACAATTTTTATACTTACCATTTTGTTACTTTTACATTTTATTTTTAAGTTTTCACCAATTTACTAGATTTTTTTTCAGTGAAGTCTTTTTTTTATTTTTTCTATGTTCATTGGTTACATACCCAAATTATTGATTAAGGGTTTATGAAATCCTATTACATTTATAAAACAATGGGTTTAAAAAAACTAACACCACAACAATTCAACTGTCAATACAAATAGTTCACAATAACACTCTTCATTACCGACTGAAAGAGAACTGCTTGATCATATAGCAAATAATTAATATAAATGACAGTAGGTTTTAATAAAGCTCCGAACCTAATACTTTCGAGTTTTTATCCTGCAGAGGGCAATGGTAATTATTTTTTAAGCATATTGCTTTTATAAATACTAGTTGTGTTTAGTAAGTTACCTTGTTGGTGAGCCGAGTAGAGTCAGATGAGACAGTAGTGGAACATGTCTCATCAACAGAAGACATTACAGGATTTCTCAAATTTGTTATTGTGGATAAATTCAAACCTGAAATAAAACATAATATTAAAACATTATTTTTTTTTAATTTTCCACTCAATATATTTCTGACCGTAACCAATTTCAGCCTATTATACCACCATGACTGGTACAATTACGCTTTAAATTATATTTTATATAAATACATAACATTTGGGGGAGGGCAGTTAACAGGGGAAATCTACAATGATTTTATTCAAATTGTATGGATTTTCCCTACGGAATTCCGTCACAAATTGTCAGTACATAAAATAGAAATAATGAAATGAAACAGTTCATTTTCATTATCAAGAATTGGAGTGAATTTTGCCAAAATGAAGAACACGCATTTCCATGCTGCAAGAACTTGATGATCAGGTGAATGGATGAAATGATCAAATTAATGTACATAAATGGATGATAAGTAAATCGATGAGATGATCAAATGAATGAATGAGACGATCAAGTGAATGGATGAGTTGATCATTTGAATGAATCAGATGATCAAGTGAATGGACGAGTTGATCATATGAATATATTATTATCGTCAAAAGCATATATTTCCAACACAAAAATGTAACACCTCATTTGCACAACATCATTACACATATCTAGGAAAAAAATACTTCAATAGCCTACCTGAAAAAATAAGAACAATCGAAGACGATAAATGCCTACTAAAAGCAATTAAAGAGCAATTTAAAGTAAAAATAACAAATTGATAAAATTTATCATCATAACTTATAGTATAACTTGTAAATTTTTTTTTTTTTTAAGTATCTACCACAATGAAATCAAAAGATACAAAATATATTTTGTTATTATATTTTAAATATTTTTTCATCCCGATACTCGTCCTTCTTCTAATCACAAGCGTCTGCTTCTATAGAAGAGAAATATCATACAAAAAAAAAAAATGAATCAGATGATCAAGTGAATGGATGAGATGATCAAATGAATGAATGATGATGAAATTAATGGATGAGATGATCAAGTGAATGGACAAGATGATCAAGTAAATTAATAAGATGATCAAGTGAATGCACGACATGATCCAATTAATGGATTAGATCAGTGGTCTTCAACCTTTTCAAGCGGCGTACCCCTTGACTCTTACTACAAATTTGTTGTTCCCCGTACCCTCTACATATCTATCCTTTGTACACGTGTAATGAAAGTGGTGTTTCATTTGTAGTTTTTAATAATTTCTTTATTATGTACAGTGGTGTTTCATTTGTAGTTTTTAATAATTTCTTTATTATGTACATGATTTTAACAATCAAGTCACACAAACACAATTTATGCAATTTTATACAAAGTGTAACACGACATCAGGCATTTTTATCCAGTAATTTTACATGCGTGCCACGTTATTGCGTACTCCAATTTGGCTTCGCGTACCCCCAATTTGGCGTACCACAGGTTGAAAACCACTGGATTAGATGATTAAGTGAATGGATGAGACAATCAAGTTAATGGATGAGATGATCAAATGAATGGATGAAATTATCAAATTTGTGAATGAGACGATCTAGTGAATGGATGAGATGATTAAGTGAATGGATGAGACGATCAAGTTAATGGATGAGATGATCAAATGAATGAATGAGATGATCAAGTCAATGGATGAAATTATCAAATTAGTGAATGGATGAGATGATCAAATTAATGGATGAGAGATCAAATGAATGAATGAGATGATCAAGTGAATGGATGAGTTGATCAAATGAAAGGATGAGATGATCAAGTGAATGGATGATATGATCAAATGAATGGATGAGATGATCAAGTGAATGGATGAAATGATCAAATTAATGTACGAGACGGTTAAGTGAATTGAACTCACTCATGTCGGGAAGAACGCCATCTTTGAAGGGGCTGGAAGTCTTGTTGCCGTAGACCTTGAATTTTTCCGGGTGGAGGGCACAGCCCTTGGCCACAGACTCGTATATCCAGGTTGGTAGCACGCAGTACTTGTTATACTCTATGGCCGCTTTGTGTTTGCCACCGCCAACACTGTCACTGTAACAAAATAATTATTAAATTTAATAATACGCGAATAAAAACCATTTGAATCATTCCTAGATGCAAACATACCTTTTATTTTTTCTTTAGTGAAAAGATTAATGTTTGTATTATAAAAAATACATCTTATGATTTATTCCAGCAAGTTTAAAAAATTACAAATAAAGCAGCCTCATCTTACCTGTTCATCACAACAACATCAGTTGTGGCGCTTTCAAAGTCCCCTTTAAACTTTCCGCCATTATCGTTAATCAGGCTGACGATCTTCTTCTTCTCGTGCTTAGAGAAGCCAGAAGTGGTCATGACAGCTCCGAAGAAGGGGGGTAGCCGGTGCTGCTGCAGGAATCGACGATCAGCTCCGGAGACGTTCTGGACCAGAGAATCCTCCCAAACTGCCTCCACCCAGTCCAAATGCATTATGGGGATGTTGGTTGCCACTGCGTTCTGGGAAGTGGAAATATATTATGTGTTATTATTTTTTTTAAAGAAAAAAACATTCCCGGTTACAAATAATCTGAAAATATTTGAAAACTCCTACTTCCAAAATTATAAGTGGAAAATGTTGTTTATGTAATGATGGAGGTCAGAAAGGAGCTGAGTGTCCTATCTGAATGAAATGAAAACCTGTGATTCTCAACTAATAAATGTTACCCATACACCAACAGCAAAGTATCTCACAATACGTACTTACGGCTGGTGGTCTTGGGATGTTTATGCCTGGGACTTACATTCGGTTTTTGCACTTGGATTTGCACTCAAACAGTTGTGGTTTTATCACAGGCACTTATATAATTCAAATACAATGGACTAATTATTATAAGTAATAATTATTAGCCTGAAACACATCTACATTGAAAAAATCTCCCAAGAAATGATACATGCTGCCGACGGGACTCGAACTCTGGTTTCCGTGTCCCGTCGGCAGCATGTATCTTTTCTCGGGAGATTTTTTCAATGTAGATGAGTGTTTCAGGCTAATAATTATTACTTATAATAATTGTTACCCTTTGTGCTATGCATAAAAATCTTGTCGTAAACATTAGTTTATCAATTAAAAATAACAATGGATTAATAACGTGAACTCAAAATGGGGGAGGGGTCCAGTAAAATCTCATTTAAACTGAGGGGAGGGGGGGGGGGGGGGCAATTCAATTAAAATTTCATGTTAACTTTAAAAGAATATATATAATTATAGAGATAATAAAAAAAATATTAAATTGTTTCACTTCTTTTGAAGTGTCCCATTTTGCTTGCTGAAATAATCTAATTGCTATTTTATGAAAAACATTTATTTTGAGAGTAAGAAAAAAGTAAAAACTGTAGTGTAAATCTCACACGAAGGGGAAGGGGAGTCCGGCCAAACTTCATTTCATCTCACCAAAAGGGGGCGGGGGAGTCTAAATTGAAAAAAAAACAGCTCACATAATTAATGTATGCCCCCTAATGTCTCCACGGCATGGAAGGTGAGAACACCTACATGGAGGCAATTAACACACGTGTCAGAATGTTACTTGGTAACAAGGCTGCATTCTTTTTTCTACCGGTATGTCAATGGAAGATGCTCCGAGGAACTAGCGTCATTGATTCCTTCGGCACAGGTGCACAGTCGGGAAACACGCCAAACGCATGCCCAACATATATACATGGTTGACATTTGTCACATGAGAACGGGTCGCTTCTTCGACTCGTTCTTGTGTTCAACAGCTCGGCTGTGGAACAATTTGCCGGCCTTTGTGTTTCCTCTCCTCAAAAAGACCCTCCACACAGCATCTCAGATAACACAGGCCCTGAGGGAAATTATTTTCCTCAGGGCCTCCTGTGTGGAGTTAATGTAAAAAAAAAAAAAAAAAAACACTTTAAATGAGATTAACGTCTGTTTTGTATGTGAAAATAAGCAAGCAAAACTATACTTTGTACTTACATTATACTTGTCGGAGAATATAGTATTGGAAATCACATGAGTTGTTTGCACTGTCATCATGTTGTCATATCGGCCACCCATCCACAGGATTTTGGTCTTCAATTTTTCCTGAAACCATCAGATATCAGATTATGCATAATGACAATCCAAAGTGCTCATTAACAGTCCAAATGTCAAACAAAGCAGGCATCTACTCAACACAGGTAGAAACTCAATGAGGGGTAGGACTGTTCAGGACACTGCCACCTCAGAAGACAAAGTCATGCAGCTTTTGGAAGTGGAAAGAAAAAAAGATGTAGAAAATGCAAAGATCACTGAAAGAGAAGAGGCACTGACCTTCTGTTCCTTGTCCAGCCCGCTGGCTGTGATGATGAGCCCCCGCATGGCCACCGTGTACACGGGCTGGGGGCCCGGGGGGATCTGCGAGCCCTCCGTGAGACAGCACGACAGACATCGGGCACCCACGATGCTGAAACAGGAGATACTCCATTGTAGGAACGCAATCCAAAGTAGTTGGAGAAGACGGAATGTCAAACAACTCTGACTTTTCACACACCCATTCAGAGTGGTAAGCCTAGAACCCCTATTGGTCTACCATTCAAAATCGAAACGTTGCTTGAAATTACTTTAACCGTGTTTGGTGACCAGTCTGTATAGCCAGGTTCTTATTATTGCCATCTCCTTTTGGACGACTTCCTTCAATCTCGCAATATATCCCAAGGGTAGTCACATAAAAACCTCACCCCGTGAACCTGGGCACCCCTGCTAAGTCACCAAACTTAGCAAACCACTTGGGGTGACCTATGGCAGGGGTGTTGGTTATCCAATAAATGGTTTCGGGGTGGAGGTACCCATACCCGCCTCCCAAATCATGAGTGAGATAGGTAAATATTTAAAGTAAATAAAAACTGGCACCAGAAACTGGCCTGGGACTCGAAAAAAAGGTGACACACTTACACCGCCTTAGTCTTACGCAGCTTGTTGAATAATTTTCCTTTGAACTCTTGCAGAACAAAAACATCACGCTTTGTTAGGTTCACTTTAGCAGCACATTGATCCTCTGTGATCCATTCTGCCGCTATCCCGCTGGATCTGTGCTGCTCACATTGCTGGAAAGCAAACAAAATGATATTACATTTAACTTCAATTATATCACAAATATCAATGAATAAACTTTATGCTGGTAGTTCTGTGAACAGTAGATCTCGCTTACAAAAAGAATGTTTCTGATTTCCTCTTATGTTGTAGCGGTTTGATTTACATCTCTAGCGAAACCGCACATCACTAGACCCACATACCACGTGACCATTGCGATCTGGGCAGCGAGCCCTGAAAACTTACTGGATTCAGTTACAATCAGAGAGCACTGGAGCGAACTCACCAGCGAAGATGGGAATTGCCGGACTACAGAAGCAATGAAGAACATTAAGTTAATAATAATAATAATTGGACAATTTGTAGAGCGCCGTTTTTGTGAAACATCACCTCAAGGGCGCTTATATTCAAATATTATTATTTGTATTTTAGACTTTTGGTTAATCCATTTGATAACTTAAATTCTTTTCTTATTTCATATGCAAATAAGATGGCACATTTCGAAATTAAGCGTTTGCTAGACCTCTTTAGAATCAGTAGTTTTAAAAATAGTTGACATTATTATTTATGCAAGTATAATTAGCAACTGGTATCGTAGAGCAGTTGCACCTCTGAGATTAAGAGAATAATTTATTTACAGAGTCTTTAATGAATATTTCAATTCTGCTTGTTCTTATGTTTAAAATAAATTAACATATTTTGTGTAAACGCAAGACTTTTATTTATTATGGAATTAAATTATTTATTATGCTTCGTTTTTTCAGATTACATTCAGGCACACATTAATTAGTTAAATATCACATAAATAATACCCATTACATTTAACGCCCAACATGAATATACCTATTACAATGTAATAAATCGAAACAAAAATTTACTCTGAAGAGCGATTCTGTATCTTTTGTGGATATGGAATCGATTCCAAAGGTAATCAATCACCTGTCAAATTTGTGCGATTGTCTATGGCTTGCAATTGCTTTTTCAACTAGTTTAACCCTTGTAGGAAGGGTAAAATTTATTTAATATCTGGCAAATCGAAGTCTGGCAAAGGCAGTATCGAATATGGCCATCATCTTTAAACGCAAAACGGTTGCGTTAAAACAGGGCTTCGCTACACTTGTAGCCGTTTTACACCATCTCGTTTTTCAGCCCGATTCCCTTATAGAGACCAAAGACTAAATTTTTCGCTTTACAATTTGCTATTTTCATCTTTATCTTCATATCTACTTGCAGTGATGCCAACTGAAATCGTAGATATGAAAATAGCGAATGTGTAAAGCGAAAAATGTTGTCTTTGGTCTTTATAAGGGAATCGGACTGAAAAAAGAGATGATTTAAAACGGCTGTTAGTCTACAATCCCATTTCTAATCTACAAGGATTTTTAATGTTAAAAACATCCTATCCCCAAACCTTGAAAAATTCATGGAATAGTTGAACCAGTCTGTTTGGTACATCAGCCTTGGTCGACCTGGAGGAGTCTGTATCTTTTGCATTAGATAACACAGGAGTCGTTTTTAAATGAATGGTATGTAACATACATAATACATAACAGACTCACCATCAGGAGTTCATATAGTTCATTACATGCGACTCATCTAATGACACTAAACCCTGAGAGTGAGCTTTCTGGGAAAGATGATCCCTCGTGCAGAGATCAGCCAAGTGTGATGGCACCTACTCGTTCAGATCCTTACACAATTTAAAACAAATTTTAAACTATTTCTGTGACTTGAAGCCAGTGTAGAAAGTCACATAAAAGAGAGGTGATTTGACGGTAACTGGTAGCACCTCATATCAGGCTAGCGGATATGGTTAACAGCATTTGCAGTCTGTTTAAATGTGTGCTAGGCGAGTTAAGGCTCAGTTCCCGGCCCCAAAAAGAAGAAGACGGAGAGATATGAAATTACGAATGTTAGAAGAGCGCGCTAACATTTACAACGATAAAATCGATGAAAAAATCATGAAAATCTTTAATAAAACACGACTCGTTCAAAATAGAGCAAAAATCTCGCGATAATTGTCTTTAATTTTATTTAAAGAAACGCTGTGAATTTTTTCATACATATAACTTGTAAAATAACCGAAACAAACGTGTTTATAATAATTTTTGGAGCATACTTTGCGATTTTTTTCTATCGAGGGAATTTTATACAATTTGTGTTTCGGCACGACAAATGTATAGATATTATCTTCAAGAATAACATATATTTTTTTAAGAGCTTAAAAACTTCAAATGTTTAAGTGAGGTTTGCAAGAAATCGGTAGAAATTCGGAGAACGGCCTCTTAACACAGAAACAATTGCAGCAGTCCAATCTCGAGATTAAAAAAGGATTTACTAGTCTTGACAGAATATGTTCGAAGACACCTTCATATTCATTAAACTTCATTGGAGAATCAGGCTTTGATTCGCTTATTTCAGTAGCAAAAGTTCACCCTTCTGCCAATTTCACACATGTCGTAAGTAATATATTTTTAGTTTATTGCAAAAATCAAAAACATAAAGCTTACGATATAATCAAGTTATTTACATTGAAAGCTTGCTGCATCTCTGCATCACAGTCATCTTCGCTATCTACATCTTTGGGTAAAACGAAATACAATTGAACTTCTTCTGTCATGGTGATTTCGTGATAAGAGGTTGACGTCTCGTTTACAGACCAATTTTAATAAATTAAATCACATGTAAAACCGATTCTCAACACATATCAATAATAAGTTAATTAAAATATATTTGAAAGTAGGAAGATAAATAATATAATATGGCGAATAAACTTCCATTAAATATTTTAAACATTCGCGTGCTCAGCTGTCACCCACTTTCCCACAATATTTTGTTTGAAATCATTCCATAGACAATAACATCATTTTTCAACCAACTGTTAACATCATTTTTCTGACTTAATTTATTTGTCTGTACTTGTACCCTGAGTAGGATCCGATATTATGATATTTATTCGTAATATTTGTATAGAGCAGTTTTGTGTTTTTTCACATGAAGTGCTTTTAACCATAAAAAACTTAAAAATAATCATTCGGTGCTCCTTACGAGTCCTTACAAAATATCGAATCATCGCAAACAAAGAATATTCAGTATATACATTGCAATACTTAAGAGAACAAAAATGAAATCAGAATACTTGAGACTATGAAATAACTTACATAACTCATAAATTAGTAACCTTTCAAATAAAATTAAAAACCACATGGAAATGAACAAGTTAAAACATCAAAATATGAATAAGTAAAAAAAAAGTAAACAGAAGGTGAGGAAATCATAAAAATTATGAAGTAAACCATTATAATATAGTATAACAACCACCGGTCAACAAATATGAAGATTGTGAAATAAACTAACATGAAGATAAAAAAAATCAAGATGGAACACCAATAATACAACTGCCATTAGTCCGCCCATGAATATGCCTCTCACTCGTGAGTCCGCCTGCCATAAATAAACCACTCACCGCCTCGGAACAGGAATCCCCAGTGATGACTGAATAAACTGCTAGTCATTATTCAAAATTAAAAAAAAAAAAAACAATGCCATAATTTTTGACTCTTCAAACAACCAAAAGTACCTAAATATTTTTTTAATTATTATCAAAGATGTAGGTGGTTTGTTATATTTGGGAGGCGGGATTGGGTACCGCCGCCCCGGGAACCTTTATTGGATAACCAACACCTCTGCCATAGGTCACCCCAAGTGGTTCGCTACGTTTGGTGATTTAGCAGGGGTGCCCGGGTTCATGGGGTGAGGTTTATCTAGGTATTGGAGGCGGATGACTGGGATACACTGAACCCCAGATTCCTACTCACCCTTTAAACCCTTTTTCTTTCCAGAACTCTCGTTTCTTCCTTTACTTAAAAAAAACCCTCCACACAGCATCCCCAAAGATGACCTAGGCCGTGAGGGTAATTATTTTCCTCAGGGTCTTCTGTCTGGAGCTCATGTAAAAAAAAAAATATGTCAAAGATCTTCCACAAAGTACCCCAAAAATTAAAACATCTTTCCACCTTGAGTGCGGAGTTAAAAAAAGTTTTTCTACACAAATTTCAGCACATAGTCGTAAATAATTGCCTTTGAGATGATTTTTTTTAACGAAAACGGTGCCACAGAAATCTTTCAATTACTATTATCGAATTATCGACATTTTTTGTCAAAGCCGATCTTGAGTGACCATCTTTAAACTTTATAGGGGGCAGGGGACCAATCAGCGTTCAGCCAATGGCTGAAAAGAAGAGTCAAGTAGTTGAGTAAAATGGCGAGGATTCTTTTCTGCCGATATTTGACAATTTTCTCCCGCTAAATTTTGCATTAATTTTCTTTTTAAATGCACAATTAATATTTAAAAACTGTTGTTTATGACATTCGCTGTCAAAATAACATCTAGGAAGAGTATAATGTGTAATCTTTTATCGTTAAATAGGTCTTCAACGCAACAAAAATGTCTCTCGTCCTCAAGCTTAGTAAATGCCGCTTATGTCTCAAGCTCGGCGACTTTTACTCAATATTTGCTGTCGATAATTCAATTCAACTATCAAAAATGGCCATGGCTTGCTCCGAAATAAAGGTAAGGACTGTGCGAATCGAACTTAAAGAAATATCCCGCAAAACTTCGTATTTGGATGTGCTGTGCCGAGTGGTTTTTTTTAATCCCGTTTCGATTTTAGATTTATGAAGGCGACGGTTTACCTGAAAAGGTTTGTGGAGAATGCATCGAGAAGCTGAGCTCTGCGTACCTTTTTAAACAACAATGCGAGCGTTCTGACACCGAACTCCGTAAATCCCTACAAAATACATCAGGTACATTAATTTGTTTTTATTTACATGCTGGAATGATGTGTCAACAATTTATAATAAAAACAACGCTGTTCCTCTGCAAAGAAATATTTTTATATTGTCGCAGTACAACAATATCAACACATGCTGGCTTTGGCATGTGATTTTTGACTTTTTAATATTATTTATTATAACAATTCTTTGAGAAAATATGTAAATCTGGGGACTAAATAAGAATATTTTTTACATTAAGTTATACCTTATAATTGATTCAATTTTAAGTAGTTGAATGCATCGTATTATGTGGACACTTTGTCTAGCGGCCAATTTGATTTAACTGTACGCTTTTTACAAAACCTTGTTTTATTTGTAAATTTTAATTACAGGTGGTGCTGAAATATTGTCATTCGGACGAAGAAACTCCGACTCGGGCTTCTCCAATCGCACCGATGTCTCCACTTCCAAGAGGGAGATACACGCAACGAGATCCAAGAGTAAAAGGAGCAACGGACCCTCACCGGAGAGAGCCGCATATCCCACGGGAGGACTCCTCGAGGAAAGTTATAGCATCGATGTCCGGGACCAATTATACCAAGGGGCATCCTCCACCCCCGTACCTTATAACAAACACCTCGGCAAAAATACCTCCGACTCGGGAAGCAACAGTCCCATCACCACAGATCAGACCCGCTTCGAATGCAAGAAATGTAACAAAACCTTCCTCAACATCAAAACACAGAGAGCACATATGAAAAACATACACGCAAGCTCTGATGAAGAAGAAGAAGAAGAAGTAGAGGAGGAAGTTAAAAAAATTGTCCCCGATGTAAAGACAACAAACCACGGAGAAACTTCGCAAGACAACAACTCCTCCATAACCAGAGATCAATCAGACTGCCACCTCTGCGGGAAACAGTTCAAATTCAACATTATGCTCAACCGGCATCGTCTGACTTGCCAGGGGCCCCCTGTCGTAGTTGCGGAACCGATCATAGAGGACGCTAAGAAAAGGTTCTCAGCGAGCGCTCTTGTCCCTGTAACTTGTTTAAAGTGCCCCGTGTGCGGAAAGGTGTTTAAAAAGCGCCTGTACGTCATGCGCCATCTCACTCGCTCGGTCTGCGGAGAAATCGCCAAAGAATTCCCAGATGATAAACCGGAGAAAGTGAAAGAAAGTGAAAAATCCACATCGAAAGCGGCTAAATCGGCGTTTGTATCGGAGTGTTCTATATGCACAGCGCGATTCTCTTCGCATACCTCCATGTTCAAACACTTCCAGCTCTGCATCCGACGTAGAGGCGGAGGTCCCATCAAATGCGTGACTTGTAAGACTACGTACTCGCACAAGTCCGGCTTGTATCGGCACATCAAGAAGATGCATTACCCGGATGAAGTGGCCGGTAAGGCGAAGAAACGTTCCGGCGGAGTGGATTTAGTGAAGGATGAGCCACTCTCGGAGGCTGATGATAATGTGGAGGATGAAGGGGGCTCGCTGAAGTGCCGAGAATGCGATAAGACCTTCTCGGATCAGATGCAGCTGGTGATGCACTTGGCAGCGCACATGGCCAATATTAATGAGCCGAAGGGATCTCTCAAAACAAAGATAGGGTTCGACGGGTCAGAGTATGAATGCCTCGAGTGCAGCAAGAAATTCAAGTGAGTTAATAATTAAAACTTTTTTCCACTTAATTTTATTGACCGTAACTGGTTCCAGCTCGTTAAAGCCATCTTCAGACTGGTACAAATTATTGTTAGTCTACGGCTTACGTACATAACATATGGGGGAGGGGAAGAGGGGTGGTCTACAAGGGTTTTAATCACCTTTGTTACTAAGTCGTTTTAGATAATTATTTTTGGTAATTCCGGTAGGCTTATTACCTTGGGTTTGTAGCTGACTTCAATATTATTCAGGGAAAAACCTTACGAGGAATATGAATTATTAGTGACCTAATTTTATTGTCAAATTGTTATTATATTTATGATGTATGGAATTTTTTTTATTGCTTTTTGAAGGGATAAATGTTTACATTGGAGTAGGAATGGTTGTTGTATTGAATTCGTATTTTTAGTAATGTAGAATAGCTGGGCAAGTTTAAAATATATTTTTTTTAAAACACTTCGTTTCAAATTAATTACTACAAAATCAACTCTTTACTTCTGGAGAGATTAATTAAATTTACATTTTTTGTCCAAGTTTCAAAATTTCATTTTGACAGTTTCGGACGCTTTTTTTTCTTCTTTTGTTTGACGTATTTGTATCAAGCGTGTTTGTATCAGCTACTCTAAAATTTTGCCATATTTTTTGGTTTGTTTAAATTTTAAGTGAAATCTTAGGATCAGTTGTTGAGCTTCTTCAAGTTTCAAAGATAATTTTCATGTTCTGTTATTAACCAAGAACTGCGAAGCGTGTTGCCCATAATGATATAATAACAGAACTTGATTAGTACTTTCATAGAACTTGAAAATTAACTTAGAAATTTGATGAATTGTTCAAATTCTGTGAAACAACCCGTCCGTAAGATGTTTTTGAACTAAAAATTACTTTAATGGAGAAGGTGGTGCGTTGGATGCTTAGCTAGCAGTCTGATGGGTTGAATCCATTGCCCCCAGCGGAAAGTGCTTTACTCCTATGCATTCCATGCCAAAGGGGAAGGATTCTAAGTAGGTCTTTGGAGCACTTCTCGTTAAAATACTGGTAAAACTAACAGCATTTATTAACTTTTCAGATACAAGGGCAACCTGCGAGTTCACCTGAAACAGCAACACAACTACTCCATCGACATCATCCACCGGCTGGAGGAGTCGCTCAGCGAGTTCAAGTGCGACATGTGCGACAAGGCCTTCCAGTTCGAGAAGTCCCTGACCTACCACAAGAACAGCAAGCACAACAAGCTGACGGCACTAGCCAGTCCTCAGCCCATCCAGTCCATGGTGGTCCCCATCATCCCTGATCCCAACCTTTCCCACACCGACGTGATAGTGTTCACCAAGTGCCCGGCGCGTTGCCTCCACTGCAACGTGATGCTGAACAACCTGAAGGAGACCAAGAAACACAATCGCCTGCACATGGATTCCAATGTGAAGCCCAAGAATGAATACACTTGTCCGGCTTGTGAGGTTAAGTTCACCAACACCAAGTATTTCAGGTAACTATTTATTTTTGTATTCATTATTACCTCTAACCACTCGAGCTTTTGCGTAAATAATTGAAATACTCTTCCAGTGTCCGGGATTTCAGAGCGTCCGATTTTGAAATTTCCCGCTTTTATTAAAAATATCATTCCTCCAAATTTTAATATGGAGACACAAACTGCTTATATTCAATTTATTTATTGTTTTAAAAACATTACAATAGTTATACATTTTAATGCATTAATCACTTGAGTGCCGATTGTCATCCGGGTGACAATATTTCAAGCATATGCGGCCACATTCGGCACACAACAAGTTAAAATACATTTGTAAAATTGTATTACATAAAACATAAGCAGTAGGTATATTATCATCTATACCAGCATTGATATAGCTTGCCTTTTAAAGGCGGTATTACTAGTGCTAAATATACTGATATCGAATTGATTCTGTTTAACAGCAAGATTGCTCTCCCGACCGGCACGACTATTGGCAACTTAGTACTGCAGACTGAAAGATAGAACAGTCTGTGCTGTGAATGGCGGAGATAACCATCGGGAACATAGAAATGAATGCTCTCCATGATAGCCGAGTTTTCAAACTATCCGCAAATCAGTTTGAAGAGGTTTTGTTAGAAATTCTCAGGAAATTGTAGGTATGGCATAAAACTCACATAATCTCAGCAGGATAATGGTGTCACCGTCACTTTACACTGATTCTAAGTGCTCAGTAAATTTAGATACTTTTCAATTTGAAACATTGCAAAAACTCATGTTTTAATCAAGTAGTTAATCGTAATAGAAATTGATCGCAGAACACGGTTGTCACTTTTGAAGTCTGTCACGGCACTGAACTTGCGACTTCTCAGGTGTAGGTAGGAATAGGTGTGGGTAGGAATAGGAATAGGAATAATCCCTTATAGGTGTAGCAATGTGTACATCCCTTCCGACCCCTAGATGGTTCATTCCGAGCATACCCAAAAGAAAGTCAGTAGGATAGAGCCACGGGTAATTGTAGTACTCCTACCGTACTCCTTCATGTAGAGAATCGCAGAAATTTCTTCTGAACTCTCTCCAATGTGAGGGAATACTTTTCTTGGTGTGGACTCCAAATTACCGACCCACTTTTAAGTCTACTCCTTTCTAAGGAATTGAATAAAATTATGAGAACCCGGGTGTCTCTAAAATTCCTTGCAGTACGTAAAACACAGCCCAGCATTCTCAATGAAGTGCTACAAGCCATTTCAATATGGGCATGAAATGTCAGCCTACTATTAAACATGATTGCAAGATCCTTCATGGTGGAGACAAAGCCGACATAGCTCAGTGGTCAAGAGCACCTGACCGGCAATCAGAAGGACACAGGTTCAAGTCCCGTTGGCGCCATGTATCTTTTCTCAGAAGATTTTTTCAATGTAGATGAGTGTTTCAGGTTGATTATTATTGCTTATAATAATTGTAACATGTTTTAAACTTTGGGCGTCCATTGTATACAAGTAGTACCAGATATGAAACGCCCTAGTGAATCACAAAATTTAAACGTTTAGATTCATTGAACTCAGTCCGATTCCTTTTACTCCAGTCAATAATTCTATCTCACTGGAGTCAATTGCAGTCTTCTAGGGTTAATATTTCTAAGAATAGTTGTAGGTCATCAGCAAAGAGAAGAAACCAGGAGTGCAGAATTACTTCTGAAATATCATTAATAAATATGGAAAATAGGAGTGGGCCTAAATTAGAGCCTTGTGATACTCCTGATTGTACAAAAATAGAATAGACTGGAATAGTCCATGAGACACAATGTTTCCTGTCTGTAACATAGCTAGCAAAAAAAGGTGAGTAGTCTCACTCAGGGCTGGGCAAAATACATGCTTTGCTGTAATTAAAATACGAAATATAAAATACTTTGAAGTCGTGTATTTGAAATACAAAATACAAATACAGTATTTTAACCATTTTTTTTTATTTCAAATACAAAATACAAATTACAAAATACAAAATACATTTGGTTTTTGTAGAACCTTTGGTTGCAATAAATTTTCGTAAGTTCACATATCTAAGGGTGCATTTCCATAACAGCAAAGCTGAGCAGAGTGAAACCGAGATGTGGAAAAATTGACCAATCATATTGCTTAGAAGACACATGGGTCGTATACACAAGTTTTGTGGTATACGACCCAGGTGTTAGATAATAATAATAATTATTATAATAACATGACATTTGTATAGCGCAGTTTTGTGTTATTTCACTTCAAATGCGCTCTACTCAGAGGCGGCTCTAGGGCTCCAGGTATGGGAGGTCATTTGAAAAAAAATTGTGAAATTACCTTTTTTTGATATTGTGAAAAATGCCGACATTTATCTATTTCAAT
Organism: Limnephilus lunatus; assembly: GCA_917563855.2. NCBI lineage: Eukaryota > Metazoa > Arthropoda > Insecta > Trichoptera > Limnephilidae > Limnephilus > Limnephilus lunatus. The sequence continues at coordinate 1,116,218 of OU830593.1, read as the reverse complement.
TTGAAAATAGGTAGGGTCATGAATCCGCAACTCAAATTATTTATAAATTGCAAAATCACTAAATAATTCACATCATTTTAAAGAGGGCACTTTTCAATATTGTTATGCACACCGACAGTATGTACCTAAGTATCCAAAATATAAAAACAAAATTAGGTAGATTAGAAAAAATAGAAACCGGTAATATCAAAAATTTAAAAACAAAAATTGACTTTGAAACACACGTCTGCAGTCCCCTTTTACCCCTAAAATATCCAAAAATATTGGGTGAGAAAAGACATTTATCAATTTTATTTAAATTTAGACTTGCGTTTCAATTTGACGATGTTTTTTGCATTTTTCAGCTACCTAACAAAAACAGATTTATTATTATATTAGATATTTTTTTTATCTATCTAAAGCAAAAGTCCCTTTCAAATGATTTACCTGTAACTAGATAATTAAATGTATAGAATCGGCTGTCACTAGATTAGGAACCTAAAAAACAAACATTGTTTTAAATCAAGCTGTTTTCTATGTCCGTTGAAAAGTGATCATAATATAATAATTAATAATATTTGAAAAGATCTACTTCTCGATGTGCCACCAAACTAAATTTTTAAACGTCGCCGATAACAACGTAAATAATTATTATTCCAAATATTTCCCGAACTGTCCAAATACAATGGACGAGGCATGCGTGCAAAATGCAAAACCGACCTATGTTGTATCGCCATCTCTTTCAACAACGCATAAGATTCATAATGCTGTCTCCCTTCCACGAAATTCGGTCATGTCCAAAACGTCGCTAGCGTTTCTATGGTACCTATATGCGGGAATTTTTACTCCAAGATAAAAACATATTGCCATCGCGTTTATTGTATGGTGCGCATAGAGACAGAAGATATGGGCAAGTCAAAAATTGACCCAGGGATCTAAATATTGTGTGAATTGGAGCTTCCATTTGACACGATAGATGTCACTGCTCGTCACCCGGCGAGTCGTCGCCGCTAACTGCTATTATTTTGCGGTTCATTTCAAGTAAAGAATTCGATACGTTGAGCCGTTTATTCCGTAAAAAAATATTATTATTATGTCTTATAATTTTGGGGGGTCAAACACCCATTGTCCTAAGGGGAGAGCCGCCACTGGCTCTACTGTAAATAACTTAAAAATAATTTAGTGTTCAGCAAATGATTCCCATAGTGCTAGATCTAATACTATGACACAAAAATGTACAATACAAAGCAATGACAAGTATAATAATATAAAGTGACCGACCGATGGTTCGGTTTCGGAAAGTTTCGGCAAAAAAATCTAGTTTCGGCATCAGTTTCGGTTTCGGCAGAAAATCTGCCGAACCTTCGGCCGCACCGAAACTCTGCGTTCGTGAATTATCGCGCGCCGTTCGGCTGACTTCGGGTTCGTGGCTCGTTCGCCAAATTTTTGATCCAATAAGTAGTTAACGTGTTTGTTAATTTTTAAATTTTTTGTTTGTCTTATAGCAGTAATGTACCGGTAATAATACCCGCCGCCCCAGGAACCATTTGTTGCATAATCAACACTTCTTCCAAAGGTCACCTTAAGTGGTTCGCTACGTTTGGTGTCTTTGCAGGGGTGCCCGGGTTCATGGGGTAAAGTTTGTCCAGGTCTCGGGGGCCAATGCGTCTGCCTGTCTGCTCCGTGGTGTGCAGGATCGAGAGAGACTGGTTGAGGGAGGCCTTTTATCCTCTCCAGCCGGAAATCTCGCGACCTATCGCCTTGCACCGCAGTTGGAGGGATTCATATGTCTGTTTTGTCTAGATACACTGATCCCTTGATTCCTGTCCACCCTTCATACCTATTTCCTTCCCAGAACTGCCTCTCATTCCTTTCCTTTAAAAAATCCTCCGCACAGCATCCCCTAAGATGCCATAGGCCCTAAGGGGGAACTAATATAAAAAATAATAAATAATAATTTTTTCACATACTTCAATTTTTGTTTTCTTTATTTCATTTAACATGTTCATTAAGAATATTATGATTGTAAACGCAATTAAAATACTCAATTAATGAGGTACTTCCTTTATAATGTGAGCGTTGATTATGGTCAAATTTTTGTTCCAAGAAGTAGTACATGTTTTGTTAATTTTTGTTTATTTTAAAGCGGTAATATAATTTTTTTTTTCACATGTACTTCAGTAATTGTTTTTTTAATTTCATTTAACACATGTTAATTGTCTGTATAAGTGTAAAAATAAGCCAAATTTCACTATACAATAGCTAAAAAAGAATCGGTTTCAGCCACAACTGAGACAGACACCGAAGATTCGGTTTCGTTTTCGGTAGAAAGTCCTGTTTCGGTCAGACTTTAATAATACAATACGATACAAATAGTGTTGGAAACTTAGGTACCTACTCTAAATATTAACATATATTGCGCTGGATTCTAAAGTATTTAGTCTATATTTATTTTTCATTATCATTACTAAGATCGCTAAATGTATTTGAAAATGTATTTTGAAGCCATAATTTTAAAAAGTATTTGAAATACAAATTACAAAATACCTCAGCATCGGGTAATTGAAATACCAATTACAAAATACATTTTTAGGAAGTAATTGAAATACAAATACTGCCCAGCCCTGGTCTCACGGAGAACCCTATTATAGCCAGTTTATTGAGTAAGGCGTCGTGATTAACTGTATCGAATTTTAAGAGTAACCTTTTCATATTTTTCCATATTAATTAAATCGAATGGCCAAATCGAAAACCTAACCCCATCACTCGAGTTGAAATGAACTTCTAGTTGAGATGATTTTATGATGTTGTCATTCCGTTGCACACACTATTTTGAACACTTGTTTTAAATTAATATTTTCAACAGTATTCACATTGCCGAGCACAACGCCAACACTAATGCAGATTCGCAGCAACCTTCTGATGGCGACGACGAGGAAATAAACGTGATGGATTTTTGTGAGTCCGTCGTGGCTAACATAAAGCAGGAGGGGGGGGCCGGCCACGGCGGATCTACCCTGGGAGTGGGGGGGCAGCAGCTAGTTGTGGCGCTCGGGGGCTTTACTTGCACCATCTGCAGCAAGAGGCTGGCCTCCGTGGAGCAGTACGAGAGCCACATGGCGTGGCACAACAAACGTGCAAGCGCTTCAAGCCCAACAGGCCCCAAAGTTGTGGTATGCCCCATCTGCTCAGAGGTGAGTGACAAGGAAGCCCTGTATAATTCTAACCACCATTTCATATCATTTCCGTACACTCTTAGTTCAAGTATTGAAGGAAACTTCTGAAATTCCACTCGTCATTTCATGTCACGTATGTGTGTACACGGTATCGGGAAACTCGTGGTACAAGCGAGAAACGGGTGAATCTACATCGCCCCACTTAAATCCAACAAGCTGCTTTTCATTTGTGCCCTAACACTAAACTACTGCTGTTGTGTTTATTTCCGTTAATTTTTGCCAGTAATTCAGTGTCCAAAATTGCTATTATGTGAAAGCGCGACCTTCAATGCTGGAAGGAATAAATTGACTATATATGCGCCTATGTGTGTCCTTTGCACTCACTCTCCACTTATTAAATTCAGTTCAGTTGCATTCGATCTTCCGAGAAAAGTGTGAAAAAAATGTACTGGTTAGAATTGATTGATAAAATAAATTCCTAGTGCGGCCATACACCTGGCATTTTTCAAGCAATAAATTAAAATCCCCGTCGAGAGACCGAGGTCTAATAACACAAAAATTTAATTTCACAAAATATAATACAAATGTGATAAATTTACGAGAATGATTTTTCTTTTTTGTATGAATACCAAAATCCAAAACATACAAAAACTTCATTTCAAAAAATCTTTGAAAAATTGGAAAAATAATGTATTTGGATGCCTGGTTTAGACTCTAGAGAAACTGTTTTGTATTATGTGAGTTTGATTATTTGTTGTTTTTGCAGTCATTCCGTTTCGACAGTCACCTGCGCGACCACATGCGGCAGCATGCGCTGGCAGCCAAGGAGGACCCCACGCTGCTCAACTGTAAGATCTGTCCGCGCACCACCAAGAACCTGCGCGGGTACATCGCCCACATGAACTGGCACAGCTCCGCCTCCAACTTCCGCTGCCCCATCTGTCTCAAGCAGTTCTCCCAGAGGGGGCACCTCACCACCCATTACCGCACCCACGTCAAGAAGAACGAAACGAGACTCAACGATGTCTTCGAACACCAGTCCGGCAAGGTGACAGACTTCCAATGTCACGTCTGCAAGAAGTACATGCCCACGCTGGTCTCGCTGACCTTCCACGTGCGCTGGCATAGCTCCACGGCTGGACGTGCGGCCATGCGCTACGAATGCAGCAAGTGCAACGTAGCATTCACCAACAAAACACGCCACATCATGCACATGCGAATGCACGCCGATAGCAACTCCCCCTACAAATGTCACATCTGCGGCAGAGGGTGCAAATCGCCCGCACATCTTACTTCGCACATCAAATCGCACTCATTTGTCAACCGACTGAGGAAGAATGTTCTCAATGTTCTCTGCCCGGTTTGCGAACAAGTATACCCGAATCAGTTGAAGCTGCAGCGGCACATTCGGCGATCACACCCTGAGTCCAAGATGGTCAAGAAGAACGATCCAGGGGCCGAGGATCTTCCCATCATTCGTCACATCTGTCGGGTCTGCGGAAAGGAGTTCCACACGGAGCACAAGTTGAAGATGCACACCAGGAGACACAACATAAAGCCTAACTTCTATATCTGCAGCATCTGCGATAAGCGAACACTCTCTCTCAAGGTGCATAACATGCACATCAAGGGCCACCTTAACGAGAAATTCAAGGATTGCCCTATAAAGTGTAACTATTGCGAGGAAAGATTTGTACGAAGAAAAGAACTCCACGTTCATGTCTACAAGGTTCACGATATCTTGGAAAATTACATATCCAAAGTTGACAACAAGAAGAATATTACGGAGCTCAAGGAATATCAGTGTCACGTTTGTTTCAAGGTTTTGGCTCACGAGACCACTTACCTGAGGCACTTGGACTATCACAATACCATGCGATGCAACTATTGCTTCAAGTACTTTACCAATAAAACTTTTGCCCAAGCTCACACCATGTACGACTGTGACAGGAAGAAGATGCTGGGAGGAAACGATACGTTCGACAAGAAGTTAAAGTGTCCGGTGTGCTACAAGGCGTTTGCTGTATCTGTCAAGCTGCATTGCCACATGAAAGTGCAGCACAACTTGCAGCCCACCGAGTCCTGCCGTGAGCAGGACCGCGCCACCGTCTGCGACTTCTGCTTCATCACGCAGCCCAGCGAGAAGCAGATGCTCCGCCACCGCTCCGTGCACCTTCGCTTCAACACCTACTACGGTTGCCACTTCTGCCCCAAGAAATTCTGCACCATGTCTCTGTTCTTCCGGCACAAGAAGAATCACCTCAACCGACACTATACGGAAAACCCCCTTCAGTGCGAGGATTGTCCCGAGAATTTTGTCTATTTCCACGACTACTCGACCCATCTGCAAGACGTTCACGGCAAGGAAGTCAACTGGGTCATCATGCCCAAACCTTCCCCCGTTCAAGAATGTCCCATCTGCAAGAAGCGCTTCAGTCATCTGCACAACCATCTCATGTACCACGAGAAGTTCAAGTGCAAGCGCTGCTCCGAGTACTTCTTCTCCGACACGGCCTTCGCCGCCCACCCCTGTCCCGAGGGCGACGTTGAAGATGAAGAAGATGAGCCCACCTTTGTAAGAGTTCCGCAGGCTCTGACTTTCACTAAGCAAGCCAATCTGATTTTAGAACCGTACGAAGAGTGTGAATTTTGCTTCAAGCCGTACTCGACGAATTATACGAAAGGTATGCACGATACAACTCACAAGAAGATGCTCAGCTTCGGCTGCCTGTATTGCAACAAGACGTTCACTTCCCACGCCCTTTTTAAACTCCACGCTCCCTCGCACCGGTTGCGCCATTACAAGTCCAATCCCTTGCTCTGCAAGCACTGCGGAGAAACCTTCATCAAGTTTGGCTTGTACCTCCGCCACTTGAAGGAAGTTCACGACGACAAGGAGAGCATGATCCTCCGTCCCTCCTACCCGCCCGAGGAGTGCAAAGTCTGCAAGAAGACGTTTGAGTGCATCCATCACCATTATCGCTTCCACATGCAGTTCAGGTGTACCTCGTGCCTTAAGTACATAGTGTCGGAGAAACTGTTCAAGGCTCACATCTGCGGAAATGAGGACGAAGACCAGACTAAGATATTTGAGTACGACGGAGACATTCAACCCTTGTCCGTTGGGATGTTTGATTATGACACCTTGAGACATCGCTCCATTAACGCGAAGCCTGCCGACGCATCGTCGGACCAATCCAAAGACTTCTCTCTTGAAGACATCGACATCACTCCGACGGAACTAGACAGTTCAGCGTTAAACAGTGTAGATCTTACAAACATGTCCTATTCTCCCGACATTACAGATTCTAATCAAGACATGATTGTTTCTATACCCGACCAAGTTTTGTTTGGAAATTACACACCGAGTAATTCTAACGCGTCATTTGAAAACTTTACCCCCGTCATTTCGTCCACTGTTTCGCTGTCATCGAATCCCGCCATCATCACTCCCGAAGAAGAAAACGAAGGAAAAGACGAGGAAGAAGACATGATCCTAGAACTGGACACGGATGACAGCGAAGTGGACGAAGGAAAAGAATCGACCGAAGAATTAATCAAAATCGTTGACGATTTGGAAAACAGTTTTACGTTACCCAGTGAGGACGCTAGCCGGGAAAAAGAATAACGATAGTAATAATAAACCTTGTAACTTTTATGTATGATATTGTGTTTTTTTTTTAAGATTTGTTAGTAAGACAGAAAAAGTCTCGATAGCCATGAACTAATTTTATATCCTCTAACAAGGCCTGAACATTTTGCAGTGCGAATCGCTTACTGAGTTTAGTATTTAACTAGCATTAATTTATTTATCTCAAGTTTTAATACGAGAGTTGGCGTGTATGTAGTTTAAATGGAATCTAACTATGGACCCACTATTGTATACATACATTTATTTTGATGTTTTTATGTTTTTTTTGGCCAGTTTTATAATGGTGTTGTTTTTGGGTAGTCGTGCCTAGTCATAATGTCAACATTGCAGTCTCGTTAGGAGAAGGGTTCGATACCTAGGTGGCTACTAAATACTATAACCCACAATGAATATTTATTGGATACATGCTATATTATGAAATTTGGTATTTGAGTGTTTTACGCCAAGGAGCATGAAGATTGTGAATATTTGTAAGAATTTGGCAACAGTAGGTTTAAGCATGATGGTACGTGCCGATGCCATCATGTGAAAGGATCACCAACATTAATTAATACGTGAATCTGAAATTCTAAATATTCTATAAAATAAAATCATTTCATTGTATTATTATAACCTTATCTGTGTAGTTTCATCACTGTTATCCATTCTTACGTTCATCAGCTCTGTCCTGACGCTGCGTAGCGTCCGATGCATGTTCCGAGAAGAATGCGAGCAAGTATCAAGCAATGATTGAACAACACAATTTTATTTGGGAATGGGAGCGCATTGTGTGAATAGAGCCATAATGAAATATCGATCATCCAGTTGATTAGTCAGACATCTCCAAATACTAAGTTTTGAGATAATGAGGAAAGTAATATTCGAATGCTCACCATAAATCAAATATCATTTACATGAGACGACTGAAGACCTCCGTAGTCCAGTGGCTAAGACTCTTGACTCACAATCCGGAGGTCGCGGGTTCGAACCCGGCGTGCGCAAATAAATTTTATTTGATTAATTTGTGTTATTTCACAATTAATTCATTTAAAATAATATATAGTATATTTGCGGCACGTTCCAGAGTGGAAGATACTATTAGTATCGCCCTGGTATAAGACCACCATTCAGAATTGAAATCAGATCTGAATAGCCAGGTACTTCCCAACCTTCCTTTTCCCCACCTCCTTCCCCTCCCCACTACCTCACAACATACCCCAATTGGGGATGCCATAGTCTCACTGGCTCCAGACGGGAGCAGTTGAGATTCTTGTGCGGTATTCACTGTAAAAAAAAAAAAAAAAACGTTTTATATGTTAAAAAAGCTATAAAATAACACTGGGAAGCATAACGTACTTCAGTATGACATTTTGAAATATTCTACTAGTGACCCAAAAAACATCAAATTTTTGTTTAATTCACTACAAATTTTTCTGCATTGTAATTGTTTTGGCGGTGTTTATGAGTAATCTGAGTATTGTACCAGATAAAGGGACTTTTACTTAGAACTGCATACTCGGCTCAAATGATTTTTTGGAGATGTCTGACTAACAACTGGATAATCGAAGTGTACAAAGAATCAATTTAAAGAGATACTTCTGTAGTGGTGTACTGTATCGTAGGACTACTGCGGGGTAAGGGGGGACTGCGGATGGGTGTTTAAACATATGCTCTTTAAAATGATTTCATTTCCTAACCGATTGACCCACAACTGATTTTAAATTATCAGTATTTCTACCGTGTGCATAATAACTCTTATATCGCCATTTCTTTTAAGAAACGAGAACCAAAAACTTTGGAAGAATAATGAATGTTATAGAAATCTGGTGTAAATTTTGATTTGGTCAACCAATTGCTACCCAAAAATGACTTAAGTTTTCATTTTGTATGTATATATTGAGTCGATCTTCGCTGAAATTTGATCAAAAGCTAAAAAAGTATTTATGCATAACAGTGGAAAAAAGATTGGTGATTGAACGTAAATTTTTTATGTTTTTTAAATGTTGCTAAATAACTTATGGTTATCCATTATAAATAAACGAAACAATATTTCCTTGTTAGAACCACTTATATATTTTGTTTATGCCTACCGTCCTATCTTAGACACTTTTCCTTTCACTGACCTTATAGTCCTATCTTAGACATGTTCCCTTTCACTGACCTTATGGTCAGTGGCGTAGCGTGCCTTGGAGGGGCCCTATATCAAAATTAGTTTGGGGCCCTCTTATTGCTCGGTACAATACGTGATCAGGTATTTTCATGTATTAAAGGTTGCCAAAAAACCAAAATTCACCCTTCGCTACTGGTAGATAAATATGTAATACTCACGATTGCAATCTAAAACACTCACAGAAGCTGATTGCTGAAAAAATGAAGAAATTTTTGTCATTTTATTTATAACCTCCTCTCTTTTCTGTTTACTTTTTCGTTTCGTAGCTCCACTGGGATAATCTCTTTTCCTTTCACTCATTATTTTCACAAATCAAACTAATTAACCAATAAATAATCAAAAGAACAAGATTGTATTGTATTACAATGTAATAAATAACGTTTGAACTGAAATGAAATACAACGCGTAAATATTGCTCTCCGTGGTTTGTCATTGTACCTACATCGGTTATGACGGGATTCCCCCGTTTAAGTCATTCACTTATGATGTAGGATGTTGCCAACTTTTGGGCGCACGCTTAACCCGGGAAAAAAAGAAATTGCTTCTTTTGACTTTTGTCATTTCTGAAGTGAAAACTCTATAGGCACGTATGACAGTTTTTTATATGTTTTTTTCCCGGGAAGCACGAGATTAAGTGACATTGTGGATAACATTTTACTAATTTTAGCTTACACACGTTGGGGGCCTCTGTAGCCCGGGGGCCCGTATCATTGATACGGCGGTAGCTACGCCCCTGCTTATGGTCCTATCTTAGACATGTTACCTTTCACTGACTTTATTGTCCTATCTTAGACATGTTCCCTGTCACTGACCTTTTAGTCCTATCTTAGACATGTTCCCTTTTACTGACCTTACGGTCCTATCTTAGAAATGTTCCCTTTCACTGACCTTATAGTCCTATCTTAGACATGTTCCCTTTCACTAATCTTTTAGTCCTATCTTAGACATGTTACCTTTCACTGTCCGTTCTATTTCCTCTCCCAAAATCTTCACTACTCCCTAGCCATGCCCCCACCCCTACCACAACGTTTAGTAATACATTGTGCTCACCTACTATTTTGTAAAGTCAAGTATATGTTTGCCCGCATGTATGCCAGTCAGCATAACTAAATATATTTAAGTGGTTCTAACAAAGAAATATTGATTTAACTTATTTGTAATTTTTTAAATTTATTAATTCAACTGACGCGCAGTTTTTGATGAATAAAAATTAAGTATTAGATTTTTACATTCCCACGAACGAACAAATTCACAATAGGGTCACAAGTAAAACAAAATATTTTGGACATTAGTTTTACAAACCGTGTTATGTATTATTGATTTAATTTTTCAGTTGGTAGTCAATGTTTTAATTGATTGCGTCTCTTCTTTACTTTCTGTGTGTAAAGTTAGTTTGGCTTCTAGACATGTATTTTATAATAATATTATGGTTTTGTTTAGTAATTAAGGGGAAATACTAAATATTGATGATTAGGTAATAAATATAACTTTTGTTTTGCATCACATCACATTGACTGTAGGAATGTACTCAAAACAATTAACAATAAGATTTCACCTCGAATCACAGTGTTATGGGATATTTAAAATTATATTTAAAGGTTTGGTGACCTGATCTCATCCCATTGTTATTTTCTCTGTTCTCAATAATGTGTCAAAATTTACATCAAATGGCGTTGTGATTGAATTATTCAAAATATGAAATTTCAACCTTTTTATAAAAATTATGTCATTTTGCATTTTTTATTTATGCATTGAACCGTTTACTCGTTAATACGGAATATTTTTTATTCAAACAGTTAGATTTAGCTTTATTATTATGAAAAGTGAGTATTTATGTCAGGGAGACAAAAAAAATATGCATTGAACATTTTAATTTTGTTTAAATTAATTCACTTACGCGGTAATGCCATTCTATATTTATCGTTTTTATCATAGACAATCAATCAATGCTGCCAATCATAGAAAAAATATTAATAATTATTGCCATATAAAGCAAAGTGAATGCATTATTGACAAGTTTGTACCTGTATGTATAACACAGAACACGGAAGACAAACCCTGCTTTGCCAAACAAACCATTCAAAACCTGGGATGTTTTTTTTAAATTATGATGACATGCAGCTTTCGTAGTTTGAATCTCAACCTAATAATTCGAAGAGGTAGTTTTTTGTTTTTATTTTGACGAGAATTTATTTTATAAGATTGGTACTTCCGACTAATGTCATATTTGATTGTCTATTAGATAAAAAGGAGTATTCCGTATTATCCGTGCATCAAAACTTCGACAACACAAACGTTCCGTATTGTCCGTGAGGTGGACTCTATGCATATTTACCTAGGTTTTTTGTATTCAAACATTTTTTAAATTGTTTGCCTGCAGGGTAGCCAAAATGAATGACATTTATTTCTTCAAACTGTGGATTGTGAAAAATAAACTGTATCAGCGTTAGTCTAAGTAAGCACAATTTTACCTTACTTCTGGTGAAATTGATAAAACATAGAAATTCTTTCACTGACCTATCTGCAATCTTGAGTCGAAACGTCTTATATAAATTTGAGATATCAGTTTTCTTTCATATCATATCGGTTTACCCGTTCAATACGAACCGCTTTGTGAAAAAAATAAATCTTCATTTTAAATTAGACTTAAGAATTTCGGGGCACATAATAAATTGTTTTTCTAACTGATGAGAACAAATAAAAATTTTCGTCACAAAATGGCTAGTAGAAAAAAAATCTTTTGTACACAACATTTTTTGTATGAATGAATGTTTAATGGAGAGTTTCACCAACTCTGAGTAAACTTTTGAATAAATTTAATCGTAGGATTAACATGGCGGTAAAAACAGGAATTTAATTGTCAGTTAGTGTTACTCAGGGATGGTGAAATAGATAATAGAGGAGTAGTGGTAATCTGCAGCTTGCTCACCACAGATGGTGAAATATCTCTCCTGTCTTGAGGAATAATTTGAATGTACTTTATGTAAATTTTTATTATTATTATTAAATGTTTTTGTATTATTTTCCGTGAACAGAGAAAATGGTGACAAAACTGTACAGACTTTATTTAATCTGAAAGCGTTTGGGATCTAGTATCGCAAACGTCTTAAGAAATGGTTTTAAGAATGCAGTGGAATCTTGATCAACCTGATTGAAATTGAATACACTGCATTTGTTAAGTCCCGCAGTTTTCATTTTATATCAAAAGATGGCATCTTAAATAATAGAAAAAGGGAGATACGGCATGGAAAGTAAAACTGCACGGACTCTGAAAATAGTGGAGCCAACGAAAGTTATGCATTTGGTGTGGAGGTAGAAAAAAAGGGGATTCGTAGTAGTATGGATTAAAGATGTTATGTTCATGGCCCATCTCCCTCGTTTATATTATTTACGGATGACATGGATCAATTACAATTGTAGACAGCCTCTGTAGCATGATTGTCTATACATTCGATGTTAAGTTGAAAGGTTGTTGCAGGTTTGATTCCTGATAACTCTAAAAATATATTAAGATGTTTTATTTCAGTTAGAGATGCCTGTGCCGCTCTCTGGATGTTATAATATTCTTAGGATATACAAAAATATTAAATTAGTGCATTCTGTTTCAATAACAATTTTCAAATTTAATATTTTTCATTGTTAAAAATGGCGGAAATACCAAAAGTTCCTAAATTCGATTTTCTTGTGATTTAATTTTCGTATGGTTTATTTCATAAATGATTGGTCAGAGATTTCACTGTATAAGCATCTCACCAATAGAATTTGTTTCCATTAATCAGGCAGAATAATATGTTATAATAAATTATAATTATAGTCAATGTTGGAGGATAAATGACATAATAAATATGCATTTTGCAGCATTTAAAATATGTTTTGTTTTATTTTTTGTCATTACATCTCCCCACTGTGAAAGTTGTTTTGGGCAGCTCTCATTGAAATACTGGTAAAGCAGGCAGCATAACCATATGCTACTAGCACGCACACAGGTTCACTTGGTTGAGAAATAGTGCAAATCCAAAATCTGTTGTCGGTGAGGTCATAATCGATTGTATACTAAAAAAAATTATGTTTTCATTGTAAGTCCTTTTTTAAAAAAAATTATAATGACTGCATGCAAGAGGCCTTAAGGAAATAACTTTCTTCAGGGCCTATATCATATTTGGTAATGCAGTTTTGTCGAGGGTATTTTTGAGGAAAGGAAGGAGTGAACCTGGGCCTCGAAAAGATCCATGTTGTAGGAGGGAGAAAACATAGGCCGGTAAATGGATATAAAATAAAAGTAGAATTGAAATGAATAATATTTATTATAATCTAGACTAGATGAGTGCTATTTTCTGCGGGTTTTGACGACGGTCCAGCCGGGGTCGGGGTCCTCCTCCATCGGCTCATCAGGCATCTCCTCGTCGTCACCTTCCTCATCATCATCCTCCACCAGCTCACCGGGCTGGATCTGTGGAAACCATAAAAAAACATTATTACCAAATTATTTTTGTCATAATGTTTTTTTGACAAAAAAATGTATTACATTAAGCTAGCAATTAAATTTTTTAATTAAACAGTTTGTGGTTTCACCCCTAAAGTTTTACTAATTTATTAATTATTAAAATTGTTCCACTTCACGTGATCTAATATAAATAAACATTTTAACAATATTTTGTGACGGCTGACCACAGCCGATTGGCCTTATAATATCTGCAAATTCACATATTATATCTACCTAACATCTGCGTCTAAAAATATGTATGTACTTATATTCCAATAGTTTTGGTACGTACCAAAAAACAACCAACAATGTAATGAAATTGACGGCTTGGCGCGCGGAGAGGAACGAATGATGAACCTCACAGGCGGATCCGCGGCAGGCATTCAGGAATGAATTAATAACTTTTGACTAGTGTTTGCAGTAACTCGCTAGCTGCGGACCAAGTAAAGACTTTAGCGTTTTCGACACTCATGATCGATTCGTTTGAACATTTGGTCGTTTGGTCATTTGTCAACTGAACAAGACGCTAAAGTTAATTCCCGAATAGAGCGCTTCGGACATAACTCGATAGCGACAACTAGACACGTGGATCTGGAACGGGTGGGACCTCAGATTGACGGGGACAATACTGAATAGCGAATACATGTATTGATTCTTCGCACAAGTGAAAGGGACACGACGCGTCGTGGCTTGGAACTCGGAACTAAACTACTAAATCGGCTGACTCGCTGCCGGTTTTTTCTTGTGCGGGGGACAATGATATATGTACATACGCGTGATTTTATGAATGGCGGCGCGGGAGTGGGATAGGTATTTTACTTTAGGTAACTTTGCGACGCGCCACCCATAGAATAATATTTAAATACCTACGAAACATTATAAATTATAATCTTTCAATTGTTTACAGTACATATCATTAATTGAAATAATTTAACAGTAAAATAAAAATTAATGTGCCATTAAAAATCGTAGGATACAAGGCCAAATGTAAGGAATGAAGAATCAATTCCTTTTAAAATTGAGAATCAGATGTAGTGTGTCACAAGATTGAATTTATTCATTTAATTCAGTCATTCAATTTAGCCCACGTCTAGTAAAAGTGACACCTTTATACTGTTACAAATCTACAAACTTGTTTGGGTAATTCTTCGGAACAAACGTCAACGGTTAATACGCACTTTTTTTTGATAAAACTTTTAGATTCTTCTTAATTACCATAAAAGACAACTATTTGCATTGGGGGAGGTTGAAAATGATACATTTTTAATTTTAGTTACGTAAATTGAAAATTTGCTTTAACACTGTCAAATCACTCTGTTTGCAATATTATTGTTATTTTAATATGTTGGTATTACTGATATTTTACATCCCATGTTACACAAACCTAGCGTAGCCGCTAAACTACTTGAAAACTGGGATGTTTTTCTTGCCTTGACGTGAGTAGGCGTTATAAAGGGGCACTTTCTTTTGAATCACAAACCATGTTACACAAATCTAGCGTATAGGTTTTTTCGGTTACGCGCCTTTGAATATATTGCCATGAAGTCAGTTACGGTATGATGTAGCCACTAGCCTTCCATATAGTATCAGTAATACCAACATAATAAAATGACAATAATCATTACAAATTGCATATGGTGAAGCGTTGTGTCTAAATACGAAAGCAAATTTTCAATTTACGAACTAAAATTAAAAATGTATCATTTTCAACCTCCCCCAATGCAAATAGTTGTCTTTTATGGTAATTAAGAAGAATCTAAAGGTTTTATAAAAAAAAGTGCGTATTAACCGTTGACGTTTGTTCCGAATATTTACCCTTGTTTGTTCAATCGAATAACAGAAAAACGAAGGAACGTACCGGTAAAATATTCTGCACTTGCGGTAAACAGAGCCACAGCTTGCATTTTGGAAGATTAGCCACTTCCGTCAACATCTGCTCATGATTGTTGGCACGACATAACTGTATGAATCGCACTATTATGTTACCCAGTTCTGAAAATAGAGATGAACATCAGTTTTCATTTGATTGACGAAACACAAAAGTTTATTTGTTTTTATTCCTACCTTGTGGAGATTCATCTTCGCAAATTGTGTTAAACTGTTCATCCATTATATCTTCTAAAAGATAGGCCACTTCTCCGTGGTCAACATTCTCTCGGCTGCAGCAGTATTGGGCTATGTAATCAACCATTTGTAGGGCCGTCTATTGGATGAGAAACAATAAAACATTATTTAAATTAAAAGCCATAATATATTACGTTATCGTTCATTGACAACATTGAATCGCACGTTTCAAAAATATTAACTCACATTTTTAGCATTGTGACCGCCCATTCCTTGGTCGACGGCTAACTGTAAAGCTGTCCAGTTATTGAATAAGGCTTCCACAGCTCCTCTAAATAAATCATAATACGGCGGAGCAGACATATTCGTTTATTTATAACATAATATTATACTTAAAGAACGACTTCTGACAGCGCGGGTTATGTTTTGTTAGCCATGTGACATTTCGTTTGTCTATGGAAAATTTAGCGCACCATGAAAAATAGTGATGGAAATAAATAATTAAATACTATATATATATATATATATGTAGAAAAATTTTCTCGGTTTACCCGCGTAACGTAGTCCTTAAAAGGACTTTTTAACTCCTGACGTTTCGGACAGATCACACTGTCCATCTTCAGAGGCCTACATCTTACACCCGTGAAAACCTTAACCATAACATATATATATATATATATATATATATATATATATATATATATATGTATGCATATATTTTTTTTATAAATCATAATAATATTCGACAACAATGAATCAAAACTTATAGGAATGTAAATGTACTTTTGCGAATGAATTAGTAATTGGAGTAATTTTTAACTCTCCATGATTCATTCGGTCACCGATTTAGTAACGAACGATAGATTGGTGAGTAATTGGTTAACTAATTAACCAACAGAGAGGACGGATAGCCAAACAACTCGGTCTCGGCAACTCAAGTATCTGATTCAATGACGTTATATATTATAAATAGACTCGCCATAGTCTCACAATATAATGTGGAAAGCAAGCAACACTCTTTTGTTTTCAGCGGTTTTCAGTATAATTTCTAAATTCAAAAGTTTATTTCTGTGTGATGAAGACAGACAATCAAAGAATGTACGTGTGTGAATGTCATAGATATATGGTCGGGCAGCGTATGCTTATGTCACTTTGTGATGCAACGTTCACTGTCTCCTTTTCTTAAGGCCCACTAGAATAAAAGGTCCGGATGCCTGTCGGACTTTGATGTGTCGAGTTACACAATAAATACAATAGGGCAACGACAGTTTTCAAATGGTGGCGGTTGTCGTCAATACTTGTTGGAATTGCTGATTTATGTGTTGTTTTGCCGCAAGCAAACAAATAAACAGAGTGTTTAGGTTGATTAGTCTATTTTAAAATAGTAAAGTTTACTTAGCAACAGTAATTTGGCTGTTGCGCGTCCAGACCATTTACTTTAGTAGGTCTTGAATTTTCTCTGATGACGCATAAAACCGCGGGCGGGAAACATGAAAATTAATTGTAATATTTATAATAATAATTAATTTGCGTGTACTTACAAATGAAGTGTTATTCCTTCGCCTTTACAACTATTTGCCGTGTAATTGAAGCATTTTCTCATCACACAGGAGGGCATTTTGGCGCTTCGCAATGCAATTTACTTACTGTTAAGTGCTGATAAGACACGACCTTACTCGACGCGTAGCAGTTTAGTACTAAAGTACTAGAAATAGAGACCGTTACAACTGTCCTGTATTTGGCTTCCCACTTGAGATTTCTACCCCGCGTCCAGTATTAACGTCATTGATCTGATTCACTTGATCGTACCATGTCTTTCTTGGGCGTCCTCGACTTCTTCTACCATTCAAATTTGCGTCATATATTATCCTTACACGCGCCACTTCAGGCCGCCGCGCAGAAAAGTAAAGGCCGAAAGTAAGATAACGGTTTACAGCGCAGTTCACTGTGAGACTTTTTTGCGAGGCGGCCTGAAGTGGCGCGGGGCACGCCGTGAATATACGCCGCGATCCGCGCGTGAACTGTGTCCATCCACACTCGCACAGCAAACCACACTCGCAAAGCAAGCCCTTTGTCGCGGGCCAAAAAACCGACAAAAATCGGGGAATGGCGCGAAGCGCGAATGCGAAGACTGCGAAGGCGCCAACAAGTAACAAGATCCACACTCGTGTTTCGCGGCCTTCGCGGCCGTTCGCGCCGCAAGTGTAGAGCGCGCTTTAAGGGTACTAAACTTGAACGCATTTTCTATACCATCGCCATACCATAGACCAGTGTTCCGCAAACTTTTTATGTTCACGGTACACCTAACTAATCAAGAAATTTTAACGGTACACCAAAGAAAAAAAAACAAGGTAAATTTTGGATAGGATTGGCTAGGCTTATTACGAATAACGGCGAACTTTGAGGTAAAACTATGAAAGCTGCATGTCATCATAATTTAAAAAAACATCCCAGGTTTTGAATGTTTTGTTTGGCAAAGCAGGGTTTGTCTAGCCGGGTTTGTGTAATTATGATTGATATTTATCACATAACAGTGACAGAATGACCGCGAACTGTCACCGAATCGGTTCGAGAAGTGAATTTTAATTTTACGCAATTGATAATTAAAATGCATCTTTTTCCGCCGTCACCAAGCCAAAAAGTTTCCTTTTATAGTAATTACGGCATATCTAAAGTTTTTTTCTAAAAATTATTCGTAATAAGCGTGGCCACTCCGAACCAAAATTTACCAAAAACAATATTTTATTAATATTTATTATTAAAATCAATATAACATGAAAAATGTTTAATGCGAAATGTGAGCCTGTTTAACTGAACACAGACGATCAAAATTTGGAACAATCGTTGATAACGCTGCTCGCATCTCTTCGTCGATCTTCCTCAGGCGTTCTCTTTTTTTTGACTTTATCGTAGTGAGAGTTGAAAACCCCAATTCGCATAAATAGGTCGTGGCAAATGGTAATAGAATTGCAATAGCTCGCTTTGACAGCAGTGGATACTCATTTTTTACGTGGAGCCAAAAATGTGCTAACTCTGTTTCAGAAAATTTTAATTTTAGTGTCCGATCAGTTTTAGGCTCCATAAATTCTTCCTGCTCGTTTATTGGTAAATGTCCAAGGGAAATGCTTTCCGAAAATGGATTTCTTACCCAGTCCATAGGTTGCAGGTCACACTTAGGAAAATAAGGGTTCATTTTTTCTGCTAACAGCTCCAAGTGTTTCACTATCAAAGCTTGCACTTTTTTTTCTGAATCGGCAGCCATGACATTTGGAAACATTTCGTTACTACCATTGGTAGCGTGGCTGATCCATAGCACCAACTTAGCGCGAAAGCTTTCAATCTTGTCCGAAGACGTTAAAATGTTACAATTTCTTCCTTGCATTTTTTTGTTCAGCTCATTTAATTGAGCGAATATGTCCGCCAGATATGCAAGTTTTGCTATCCATTCTTCTTTTTTAAATAGAGAAGCAAAGTCTGAACCCTGGGTTTCTAGAAATGTCTGGGTCTCATTTTTCAGCTCGTAAATCCGAGAAAGCACTTTTCCGCGAGAAAGCCATCGTACTTCTGTATGAAACAGAAGTGACTGATGATCTGCTCCCATTTCCTGACACAATGCATTAAACAGACGAGAGTTCAGCGGTCGCGACTTGATGTAATTGACAATTTTGACGACTTCTTGTAAGACAGACAACAATTCATCAGGCAGAGACTTCGTCATCAGTGCCTCTCTGTGTAAAAAGCAATGTAAATTTTTAATATTAGGATTTTTTTCAGAAGCCCTGGTTTTTAAATCCCCTAATTTTTCCTGTCATAGCTGCTGCTCCGTCTGTGCAAATGCTTAAGCAGTTGCGCCATTCCAAATTATGTTCACTGAAGTACTGGTTTGTTACTCTGAATATTTCTTCTCCGGTGGTATAACCAGGTAGTGGCAGACAAAATAAAAACTCCTCTTTTATTTCATATCCATCCGTGTACCTCACATTTGTGATGAGATGCGCGTGACCACTGATATCAGTAGACTCGTCGACTTGTAGCGCGAAAACTCCACTTAGCCTTAATTTTTCAATTAACGTTGATTGAATGTCGGTGGATATTTCATTAATGCGACGTGAGATCGTATCTACTGACGCAGGTATTTTTTCGATTTCCTCAGCGGCTTCTTGGCTAATCATAATTTTGACAATTTCTTTGCAGACAGGTAAAATTAAAGTTTCAGCGAGAGAATGAGGTTTCTTCGATTTAACCAGCATATTAGCGATCACGTAGCTTGCTTTTTGCGCTTTGCTTGATGTATTGAAAGACGAACTCATGAGAGTTACCTGTTTCTTAGACTGGTCTAAGTAAGAAGTCAACGTAATACGTTGAAAGAAGGCTTTATCTTTGTGAGCCACCGATGGGTGTTTAGTTGTTAAATGTCGTGAAAGTTTACTGGGCACCATCGAATTATTAGCCAAAGTTTCTCCACAAACAAGACATTTTGGGATTGCGCACGATTCGTCACCGCAATATATAAAGCCATAACGCACATAGCTCTCATCGTATTTCCGATCAAAAAGCTTAGGTTTTTTCTTCGTTGACTCTGCTTCTTCTTGGGAATCATTAGTTTCACTTGACAAACTTGCGGTACGTTTAACGAATTTATCCATTATATACACGTAATATGGGATATTTTTTTTTGCAATTAAAAAAGTCAATTAAGTTCGCGACGACACAACCAAACATTAGCATTAAAGAATGACTACTAAACAAGCGGGCGCAACGTCGCCGTCGTAATTCGTAATGTTATGTTGTCACGCGCATGCACCCCGATAGCTCGTGCGCAATCACGTGATTATCACGGCCGCCGCGCCGCACAGAAAAGTAAAGACCGATTTACAGAGCACTTTGTGAGAAGTGACGCGGGACTCGCCCACGGCCAACGCCACGGAAATGGCCACGGAACACCAGTGTGCCGCGGAGCCATAAATAAACCAATCATTAGATTGATAACTTCGTGCTTTTTGTATAGACAATTTTTCGACGCTATTTTACGCCTTTATTTTTCAGCGAGTACAACCGACGTCACACATACCATCGACAAGGATAGAGGAAACAAAAAAAAAATGGATCGACCATAGACAATATAATTCTCTTTCGGTACCTACCAAATACCACCCAAATCATTAGCCTAAAATATTATTTTAAAAATAAAACTCGTAATTACATGAAGAGAATTTTATTATAAACATTTAGAAACAGGAAATACAAGACAGAATATATAATTAAAATATGATTATGCGATACTGAATTTAAAAAAATTTCATCTTAGAACAGAAAAATGTAAAACTCAGAATTACATGTACTTATTTTAAACAAGAATATAATAAAAGCAGGTTATATTTCTGTAGCAAATTGCCACATGAAGACGTTGTTTTAGATAAATTTCTTCTTTGAACGTACCTATACAAGTCATCCAACGATTATTAAGTTATTTATACCTTTGATGTAATTATGCTCTTGATATACATCAATGTGCTCTTGAGCAACTTCAAAATTCGTGTTGCATCTAAGTGGTGTACGGATGCGGTCTAAAAAATAAAAATAGATACATTAGTATAGATACAACACATCAGGAACACAAAACAATACACAAAGACAGCTTCCCACCTGTACTTGGGTTACACTTACCGATCTTCTTTTCACGAGGAAAATCGGGAAGATTTAGCGTGGGCAATGCATTTGGTTTTAACCGTCCATTTCTTGTTTTGCATTCGAATACGAAATGAGATCCACATACACGGGCAAGAGTCCCCATAATCGGGTAATCAATATAGTCGAGTCTGCCAATTCTCATCGACCATTCCCGAAACATATTCTCCTTGTTTTCCCCAAAGACATTAATACTGGACGCGGGGTAGAAATCTCAAAGTGGGAAGCCAAACACAATACGATTGTAGCTGTCTCTATTCCTAGTACTTTAGTACCAGGGGGGTATAACTCCGATTCAAAAATTCAACCGTATCGATATTCATGTCTGTGTGACGTCATTCCGCCGGGCCCCGCCCCTTCACCTCGCCCGTCCAATGGAAAGCTTTGTTGTTATTATTATTATACAAAACTTTTGACAGCTGACGCCGCTGACGGTAAAATCTAACAAAATGGACGGTTCATGTACGCCACGCAAATCGCCAAATATAAATAAATATATCACAAGTAAATATCAGCGCAGTGTGTAATTAGCAGACTTTACATTGATTACCCAATTTGGGAACTCGTGCATCTATTTGTGGCTAATACTATCTCGAAATGGCTAACTCACGAAATGATCCTCGTGGAGACAGGATTATCATAACCTAAATGTAAGTTAAAATTACTTTTATTATTATTTTCTATCGAATAATTACAATTTACAATCATTTCAGCGTCAAAGTTACGTTAATTTGCAGTCCTGGTTTTCACGCATTTATATTATATACTACCAGCTACGATTAGACAACCTTAATCTGATGAGAATATTTAAGGTCAAATGCATATTAATTGTAATCAAATTAATATATATTTAACCTTAAATATTATTTTAACTATATACTTCTACGCCTGCCTCGACACAGGTATATCCTAATGAGACAGGCATCAAAAAACCTAATGTAAACATACTTTATATAGATAAAATAAATAAATATTGTTTTGTTTTGATCTGTCTGTTTGTCTTAATATTATTTTCATTCATATTTTCAGCTCAAAACACCAAATCGTGACGGTTATAGTGTCATGCTGCCTACTTTCTACCCCTTATAGCTGACAGGCTCGTGGCAACTACTAGTGCAGAAATTCACTCATTTCAACATACTCACCTCCCGCGAGCGATGGCCCCTGCCAACAGGACTCTTGGTTTGTATGCTTTATCATTATTAATTATTACCTAGGCAAAGGTATTTATATTGCGAGGATTAAATTGGTGGTGAACTTTATCCACCGGATGCAGTGTGACGAATACACTTGTGTTTTAACGTTTCTTAAAAAAAAATTATGAAGGTCATTGCGAGACACATTTAAAAGCATTTATTTAGCACCTTAATGATGAGATATAATTGTTTGTTGTAGGTATGTGGGTGTCATGTCAGGAGATGGGAGGCTGACATGTCCCATCACTTTGTGCCGCCGCTGTCCTTGAGAGAAGAAGGAAGAGTACTTCATGGACCAGGACGCAACAGGAACTAAACTTTCTTAGTACGCCTTTCATATTCTGTTCTGTTTTTATCATAATGGAGTGCTGGTACCTACCCTGGTATGGCAGTGAGGAACTGGCAGAGGAAAAATGAAAGTAGACTGAATGCTGTAGAAATGAGATCCTTGAAAGCGTATGTGTGGTAAAACCATGTATGGTCCTGTATATTTTCTGCCTATACAGAGTATAATAGACCAATATGTATATTTTTATGCAGCAAAGGGTTTATTGGTCAAATCGTATGTATAGTTTCATATCAGTGATCGATGAACCGATGGATGCAATTTTTGAGCCGTAAGTTGTTATAATGGTTTACCTGCTTTTTAGTTGGAAGTAACATTGTAGAAACATATTATGAGTTTGTGCAAAGCGCCTTTGAGGTGATTTTTTACAAAAACAGCGCAATACAAATCATCCGATTATTATTATTATTTATGATCCTGTGAGAAATGTGGAGATCCGCAAAGAATTCAAGGCTGATTGTAATGAGTATTATTAGTATAAGATATAGAAAGAGACCCTCAGTTTGTTCGATCAAGTGAATCAGATATTGTGTCAAGCCATGTCAAGAGTCAGAATAGTATGTATGTGTCGATTTGTGAAAGTGGCAAAGAGTGTGTGCCAAGACCGGGCTGTTCACCCTATCTGTCTACCCCTGCGGGAAACGGCGTGATGGTTAATTAGTTCTTCTTGTATTTCCTGTTTTTACCTGTTTATAATAAAATACTAAAACATGTAATTGAGTTATCATTTCTCTGTTGTAAACCAGAGAAATGTCAAAATTCGATATTGTCGTAGGAACACCAAATCTTATTTGAAAATTGTTCTTCCGTTTAAAGGGATAGAAATTTCATTTAATTTTAGGTTATATTTACGACAGTTGGTTTCTTAGAGCAACGAGTTTCCATCTGACAAAGGTCTGTCTAGAGAAAATGAGCTGCAAAGAAAAGTAAGCTTATTTTATCAGGGCAGCACTCTGTCAGGCGTAGCTCCGATGCTTTGGGGGAATATTTTGACATTTCATTTTATTTTTAAAATAATATTTTAGGCAATAGAATTGGGTAGGTACCGAAAGAGCATTGTATTGTCTATGGTCGATCCTTTTTTTTGTTTGCTCTATCCTTGTCGATGGTATGTGTGACGTAAATCAGCCTAGTGAAAAAGAAAGGGTCAAATATTGGCGCATCTATGGCGCAAAATAGCGTCGAAAAATTGTCTATACAAAAAGCACGAAGTTATCAATCTAATACTGGTTAATTTATGTCAGGGGGGTATAACTCCGTCAGTTTTTGTAACCCGGTCACGTGGTTTGCGACGTCATAGTAACGACTACCAATAGGAATCTTATAATTTCCATAGAAAAACTTTTGAGAACTGAGTGGTATGTAAAGTGGGATATCTATGGTATTATATGTCAAATAGCACGTTGGCCAAAACAAACCGAACATTCAAAACAACGAAATATTTTGAAAAAATGCTTCCTAAATATCGTTTCAGTGTCGAAGGCTGTGAGGATAGTGTTTCAGTTCGACACAGAGTAACTAACTGCGAAAATAATGAGAGTCGTTATGGGAATGGGCGTTGAGAATCGGCAGATCTGACTATTGCTTATCCGATTTTGGGAAGTTGTGGTTATGTTTGGTTCCCATTTCACTAATAACTGCAAAAATTCCAATGGCACGTTAAAAAAAGACGCTTTGCCGACCCTTAATCTTCATGGAATCGGAACACATCGGGGTTTACCTAAAGAAAACGTAAACGATCGTAGGATACCAAAATACAGGTGCGAATCTTTTGTTTGTTCAGTGTTCCTAATATACTTTGTAACTTTTCCCTAACTTCACCTAAAAATTGTATCTATTTTCGTTTTTAGACTTTATCCACATTCTACCTGAAGTGTCCAGCACGAATGGTGCCGTCCAAGACCACAATTACAGTTTAAAAGGTATAAATAATGTCTTCTCTATACTCTATATGGCATCAACCTATTTTATTCATAGAGATAGATGTTGATTCACTGAGTCTTATTATAAAGATATTCAATACATTTATTGTTTCTTCAAACACAGCAATTCCATTAAGATTAAGATATTTAATATGACAGGCGCATATCGGAGACGCGTGGTCGTTGTTCTTCATTTATTTTCTCTTTTATACTCTGCACTCGTAGGATATAGTTCATAGGATGAGGCTGGGTAATGTAATGAATTTTTTTTTGTTTCAGAACCAAATGTGTTCTACCTGGGCCGAGTACCGTGCGTTTTGCTGCCAAAAAAGTAGTGGAAGATTATACAGGTATACATCTGTATTTATATTTCATTAAAGGAGATAATATTCTATGTTTTGCTTGCGAACTTTGGTTAATGTGATGAATATGTTTATTTCAGAACCAAACATGTTCCCTGGGCTGAGCAGCGTACCGTGTGTGAATTGCACTCTGTTATTACATTGTCTTCAGACCTCTGCAGCCATACTCGGTCGACCATCGCCTTAGCCGCAGTAAGACGGATAGATTCATACATCCATCACTCTTGAACATATTGACCCCCAGATTCCTAACTACCCCTCTGTACATTTTTCCTTCTCAAAACTTCCTCCCTTACCTTTCCCTAAAAAGACTCCACACCGCATCCCTAAAGATGACAATAGGCCCTGAGAGATTTTTTTTCTCAAGGCCTCCCATGTGGGCTAAAAATCTATCCAAACACTTCCTTTTTTATTATTATTACTCATATTTTCATTAGTTATGTTTAAAAAAACCTTCCCTTTCCAGGTGAAATTACTGAGATATTGTAATCAGTTCCTTCTAAATGAGTTTGCACATGATTGTATTTCCATTTTTGTGTTATTATGTATAAAGCAATAAAATACTACATGCAATTATGAGTTTTTCATTTTATTTTTAAAATAATTTTTAGGCTAATGATTTGGGTAGGTACTAATATTGTGTGAGGTGGTATCTTTTTTTTTTTTTTTTTTACTTTCCTCTATCCTTGTCGATGGTCTGTGACGTCATAATCGCGAAATGAGCATTATTTATGGTCAAATAGTGTTGAAGCCCGTTCCATACAAAAAGCCCGAAGATATCGATCTAGGTATTAGTTCATTTATGATTTATGTTTAGTACTAAACTGCTACGCGTCGAGTGAGGTCGTGTCTTACCAGTAAGTAAATTGCATTGCAAAGCGCCAAAATGCCCTCCTGTGTGATGAGAAAATGCTTAAATTACACGGCAAATAGTCGTAAAGGCGAAGGAATAACACTTCATTAGCAAGTACACGCAAATTACTTATTATTATAATTATGACAGTTAATTTTATAATAATACGTCATTGTATTCTTTACCCTTCCCTGTCCATTGTGTAACCGAGTGAGAGTATCTTGTTATCTCAGTCACACCCGTGATGTGAAAGCAGTATTCGGCGAAGAAATTAATAAGCCGCCCTACTATAGTATATCTATGACATTCACACACGTAAATTCTTTGATTGTCTATCTTTATCACACGGGAATAAAGTTTTGAATTTAGAAATTATATTTGAAAACCGCTGAAAACAAAAGAGTGTTGCTTGCTTTCCACATTATATTGTGAGTATGTGAGACTATGGCGAGTCTATTTATAATATAACGTCATTGGTTTTCCCTGGATGGAAGCCTATGCCGGGGTGAATATGCGTCCACACAACCTCTCACACAACACTGAGTTTTAGGCATTTCACAAAAAATAAACCGAATATTTACGTTGAGTCGGAGTTGAGAGCGTCAATTTTGTTAGGTTAGATTTTACTGGATCTTACCGCCAGCTGTCAACAATAACATGAACAAAGGTCTTGCTAACAAAGCTTTCCATTGGACGAGCGAGGAGAAGCGTACAGGTGACGTCACACAGACATGAATATCGATACGGTTGAATTTTTGAATCGGAGTTATACCCCCCTGCGCGGAGCACACTTTGCGGAACACTGCCATAGACCATAGACAATACAGATTATAGACTATAGACGAGAAGACGAGACCCTATAGACGGGGTTAGTATATTTATGGTTAGTATATTTATGCTATAGACTATAGACAAAGACAAGAGACAAGAGACAAGATCGTTTTGACAGGCAAGTCGGTGTCGTAACGCAATTTTCTATTTATTTGTTCTTTTTCAAGTTGAAAAGTGAAAATAATTCATGATATTAGTGTTTCTAATGAAGAAATAAATCCTTTATATGGGGGCAGACACCAAGGATAACATACACATAATTTCACCAAAGCCCGAAATTGAAGTGCAAATGTGATGAAATAAAAATGACTTGACCGAAATAATAAGATGTGTTACCTAGTTTAAGATACCGATCGTCCCATCTAACTTGAATGAAAACTTTTCCATCAGCTGTTGCCGGCGAAAGAAACGAACTTTGGAAAATAATAACCTCTAAGAAGTGCACATTGTGTAATTATTACAAAGTTATAAAGGTTAACCACACAGTTAATAATAGTGCAAAATGGCTCATCGAATTCTAAATTCGGTCCAGAAATTAGATAAAATATTCAAAAATAGATTGATATACAATATCATCGATGGTTCCGGGGCAAAAATCAACGTGGGTCCTCCCGGAGTCTTAACTGCAGAGTCTTTTCTGAAACAATGGAGGTGGCTGTGTGAAAAACCACCCAAAGGCTTTGAGAAGTACTTTAACCCCAAAGAAAAAGATGCAAAGAAAAGCGCAGAAAGCTCTCAAGCCAAAGAGGGTAAAGGCGCCCCACAGCCTCAAAGACCTCACGTCTCGCCTCCGACCAAATCAACAAGCAAAGCTGACGGATGGAACTTGGGAATGTTTGGTTCGGATTCTGGCAAGGGACGAGGCAAACCTTACGGAGAAGGCAGCGACAAGGAACGCTGGATGATGCTCGGAGCCTTGGTCACTGTCGGTCTAATCGGATCCGTAGCGTACGTCCAAATGAAATACAAGGAAATTACGTGGAAAGACTTTGCCAATTCATACTTACAGAAGAACCTGGTAGACAAATTAGAAGTTGTCAATAAGAAATGGGTCAGGATAAAGCTGCTTCCTGGAAGTTCTATGGAACCGCAGACACTCTGGTTTAACATCGGAAGTGTAGACTCCTTTGAACGGAACTTGGAAAATACGCAAATGGAAATGAATATCGATCCACCTAACTTCGTGCCAGTCGTTTATAAGTCAGAGATTGAAGCATCCAGTCTCAGTGGAATCCTGCCCACCTTGCTTATCATCGGCTTCCTCATCTTCATGATGCGTCGCTCCGCAGAGATGATGGGAGGCGGGAAAGGGGGACGCAAAGGAGGCGGACTCTTCGGAGGTGTTATGGAATCTACCGCTAAACTTGTCAATCCCAGCGATATCGACGTTAGATTCAAAGATGTCGCCGGTTGCGAAGAAGCCAAGATAGAAATTATGGAATTCGTTAATTTCTTGAAGAATCCGCAGCAGTATATCGATCTCGGAGCCAAGATCCCCAAGGGAGCTATGCTCACAGGACCTCCAGGAACTGGTAAGACGCTGCTCGCCAAGGCTACTGCGGGAGAAGCCAATGTGCCCTTCCTCACAGTGTCCGGCTCCGAGTTCCTGGAAATGTTTGTGGGAGTAGGCCCCTCCAGGGTGAGAGACATGTTCGCCCAGGCACGCAAGCACGCTCCCTGCATTCTGTTCATCGATGAGATTGACGCCGTGGGAAGGAAGCGAGGCGGGCGAAGCTTCGGGGGACACTCTGAACAAGAGAACACTCTCAACCAACTGCTTGTTGAGATGGACGGCTTTAACACCACCACAAACGTGGTTGTCCTTGCCGCTACCAACAGAGTAGATATTCTAGATAAAGCTCTCTTGCGTCCCGGTCGTTTTGATAGACAGATATTTGTTTCCGCTCCTGACATCAAGGGAAGAGCTTCCATCTTCAAAGTACATTTAGCGGGATTAAAAACTAACCTCGATAAAAATGATTTAGCCAGAAAGATGGCTTCCTTGACGCCCGGTTTCACGGGTGCCGATATTGCCAATGTCTGCAATGAGGCTGCCCTGATCGCAGCTCGTGATATGCACGCTGATATCGGAATCAAGAGCTTCGAACAAGCCATCGAGAGAGTAGTAGCCGGAATGGAAAAGAAATCAAATGTCCTGCAACCTGAAGAGAGGCGCACGGTCGCATATCACGAGGCGGGACACGCTGTGGCCGGATGGTTCTTGCAGCACGCCGATCCTCTCCTGAAAGTCTCAATCATCCCCCGCGGAAAAGGACTGGGCTACGCTCAATACCTTCCCAAGGAACAGTACCTTTACAGCAAGGAGCAGCTCTTCGATAGAATGTGCATGACACTCGGAGGACGAGTCAGTGAAGAATTATTTTTCGGCAGAATTACCACCGGCGCCCAAGACGATCTCAAAAAAGTAACCCAGAGCGCGTATGCCCAGATTGTACACTACGGCATGAACGATAAGGTAGGCAACGTGTCTTTCGATATGCCTCAACCTGGAGAAATGGTACTAGACAAACCTTACTCTGAAAAAACAGCTGAACTCATTGATTTTGAGGTACGAGAGCTGATCAAGACCGCTCACGTCAGCACAACACAGTTACTCGCCTCACACAAGGAGAACATCATCAAGGTTGCCGAGAGATTACTAAAGCAAGAGATTCTGAGCAGGGATGACATGATCGAACTTCTCGGTCCCCGACCTTTCCCAGAGAAATCCACTTACGAGGAATTTGTGGAGGGAACTGGCTCCTTTGAGGAAGACACAACTTTACCAGAAGGTTTGAAAGATTGGAATAAGGAGAAACCAGAAAAATCAGATGCAGAGACAAAGCCGAAGGAAGCCACTAAATAAACCACTTGTTTTATAGTAACTTTACTTGTGAGTTAATCTGTGTAAGCATTTAAAACATTTGTCTGCTTTCTTTTAATAGAATAGTCATTTGTTCACGTCTGTTCATGCATTCAACACACTTGTACTGTACAGAAATATATTTTAATAAATTGTTTGAACTGAAATCGTTAACTAAAATTTATTTCTTTTTAACTTATTATTTCAATTCATTTGATTAGATTTGATGATCCCATGGCTTTAAATTACTCATCAAAAATGTTTGTTTTTTCATAAATATTTCTCTATTACAAATGCGATTTCGATGTTGTTTTTGCTAGTCATTGCTTCTATTACCTTTATCCTTTTATGGTCAAAATGCTTCATTCAACATCTTTGTAAATGTAAATTATGAAGGTGTGTGTGTAGTTTTTCAGTCAAGGCAAAATGCTAACCTGCTTTTGGATTTAAAACTGTACTTATTTATATAAGAGTAATCCCTGATGTATAGAAGTGTACAAAAACAAACACTAGATTTAAATATATTACGTTTATTATTAAAAGTGGATTATAATGATAAATTGAAAGATTTACAAGGAAATAGATGAATGTAATTTTAAAATAGTAAAGAATATTATCATTTCATTATTTATGTAATAATACATCTGAAGATTCTACAGTAAGTATTTATACAAACTAATTTGGCAATGGATGGTACATGGTGGAACACTATAAAAGACATAATAAATTCATATTAGTTTCATTTAAATAATTGTTACGGAGCAACTTGTGCTTAAGACATTTTAACTGAAATCGCCTCTGATTAATTCGTAAAAGATTTTCTGCCTTTCATAGTGTCACACTGTGTAAATGTAAGAATATAAAATATTTGAGAGGAAGAAAGACAGATAAGGAGATTCTCTTAGATAAATTTTAAAATTATTAGTCTTTGATAATCAGGTATTCAAAGTAAGGTAATTTCTACTTTATAGGACTGAATTAAAATCTACTTGATATATTTTTTTAAATGTGGTTCGTCTAGTATTGTTTTGAGTTGATAGAATTAGTTTTTTTTGTTGCTTTGTTTATGTTTGGAACTTGAATAACGAATGTACAATTTTGTAACAGTATTTAAAATAAATATACATCTGCTCAAAGAGCTTTGGAAATTTGATCTCATTTATTTAATACGTTTTTACATTTTCTATTTTGTTAGAACTTGGCTGTTTCATCAACAATACATTCCTCTGCGACGAAATTTTTGTACAAATAAATAACTCGAAGACCATTTTTAAATATTCATTATGTATTTTAAAATCTCATTGTCATAGACTTTTCTGCATTCTGAGGCATTTTTTGAGTTTGTTGTTTTATCTAAACAGCCACAATTGAAATTATTTTAGAAGAAAATAGGCTGAAGAAAACTGTTTATTTTTGGCTAGGCAGAAAATAACTATTGTCTGAATATATTTTCTCTGGCCGGTTATAAAACTAAATGGTTCACTTCTATATCCTCCATGTTTGTTATTTTTTTTAATAAAAACCATTTACAATGACAGAAGTAATAACATATCAAACTAAACTATTTAAAGAATTAGGGTACTGAGAAAATATTATCACAATTTTGACATCACATGCAATACTTAAATCACCGTTTATAAACTTGGCACAACACACAGTCCTAGTGCAGACTGCACAGAGAAAACTGCCGTATCCATTATTAACCCGTAGAGAAGCATTGTTATGCAGAGGACTTCAGTAGGCTGAGATAACTAACTAACTAACCATCGGTAGGCAGAGAGGACTATGCACCTTGACACGCACTCTTTGTCTCATTCACATTCATACATCTTCTCATACATACTCTTCTATTATTCTGACTCTTGACATGGACCGACTTAAGTATCTGATCGCTTGATCGTGCCATGTCTTCCTCGGGCGTCCCCGACTTCTTCTACCATTCACATTTGCGTCATATATTCTCCTTACACTCGTTTCTTTGTTCAATAGCTCTACTTGCCCAAACCATCTGAGAGTTCCTTTCTTAATCTTATTCGTTACGCTTACATTACCCTTGCATTCTTTGCAAGGTTATTATCCACATTTCTCACATGATCATACATGGTTTTACCACAAATACTCCTCAGGGATTTCATTTCTACAGCATTCAGTCTACTTGCATCCTTTGTCAGTTCCATGGCTCACTGCCATACATCAGTGTAGGTACCAGCACTTCATTGTGGACTGCTAGCTTCGCTTCTTTGGATAGTTTTTTTCTTCATTAATGGAGTTACTGTCATTTACTCTCCTTTCAATATCTCTATCAGCCTTCCCATCTCTCATAAACATACTTCCCTGATACACAAAATCATCCGCCTGCTCCATAATTCATCATTCACAACTATATTGCACACGGTTTTCATACTCTCTCTTTTAAGCATCATGATTATTGACTTACTTATCATTATTATCTCATTCTTCATACTAGACACGAGAGAATGTAGATCTTCCATACTGTTAGAAATCAGCACCGCATCATCAGCATACAACACGTCGCCTCAGTTCTTATTTGTCCAAGAGATCATTTTAGTTTTTGTTCAATCTCCATTTTAAAATTAAAAATAAAGTATAAAAAATTATAGTTTATCATTTAACTAAGAATTATTTAAACTAATGAGACCTTTACCTTTACGGAAATCGCTTTTTCATAAATATTGATATTGAAATAAAATATAGCAATAAAAAAAATAGAAAGACAGACATTCCCGGTTTACGAATAACCCAACAATATTTGAAAATCTACTACCACCACAGTATATGGAAAATGTTGCTTGAGTCGTGATGGAGGACTTAGCTAGCCGAGGAATCGAACACGGAAAGCCTGGGTGGGACCCAAACGCAATGCCCACTCAACCACTGACCGGTCATAGAACGCCTTAAACGCCTATCATAATGTTTTATTGAAATAATGAAAGAAAACCTTCTCCTGTAAAATTTTCTAATGGTCTGATGGACAAATACGAATCTAGGCGACGAACAGGCAACATACTTTCAGATTATTCAATTTTGCGCCCAATCCCACCTCTTACAATTCTTGCATACAATTATCAACTTATAGATTGAATAAGCACAGTGACTTTACGCAGCAGTAGGATGAGACATTGGTAAATGGATAGTCTTGACTAATAATTCTTTTTATCATGGAATTATAACAATGTCTACTGTAACTGTTGATAGAAAGTATTGACACCTATCACAAGTTTGAACGTTTCAGAACAGTTTGTAAAAGATATTTGACAGTATTCCCTGGCAGTCTTGAACTTTACAAAAACTTTACAACAACCTGAACTGACAGAGAAAGTAGATACTTCCTTCGCACAATATAATTCATAACAATGTTTATTTACACAACTCATAAAATACTCGTTAAATTTATATGTCCGTACACAAAAAAAAAATCAATGTATAGAATTCCTGACATACAAAACAAAACAAATCCTACCTACAGAATAATCCTGAGCAATGACTTAATACATATTTATAAATATCATAGGTACATTATTATGTATATCATTCCTGTATGATTGAGAATTATGTAACTTTTAAATAAATTTTACATTCACATTTAAGGTGACAGAATCAAAGATTTTAACAATGAGAATAGTTACTTAGATTAGGCCATATATAACGTATACAATGAGGTCCTTCAAAGTTTTCCATTTAAATTCACATCTGCTCAATATTTTTATTTATCAAACAATAATACAAAAAAAATAATGAATATAGTTACATTATTGTATTGTACACGCACAAATATGTAGATTTGAATTGTTAATATTTCCTTTCACAATTCTTTGTATACATATAACTGTAGAATGTATTATTAAAAATATTTAATAATCTTAAAAATAAATAAAATCAACAAAATTGGCACAATTTAGAAATAAAGTGTTAATTTGGCTCACAATAACAAAATAATATTTTTAAAATTGCAACGAAATTCATTCACAATAATTATATAATTTTGTTATTACATAATTTGAAACAAAATTAATTTAATATAAACTTGGAGAAAACACCAAATCTAAGTGTAAATAGAAAATATATTTAATTTTTATAACAGCATGCTGTTTTTAATTATTTGAGCAGCTTCTAAAATATTAAAACAATAATCTCACAATTCCTTCTCTTTTGCGATAAATCATCTTTATTTTGCGATAAACATGTGCGAAATCCAGGAACCCGTTTGAGAAAATAGAATTTGTTTTAAACCAATATATTTTTGAAAATAATATGTACAATGATTTTTTTTGTTTATATAGTATTCACCAAATCCCAAATATAAAAGTATTGTCCAAAAGTATAGCCTGCTTTGTAATAGGACCCGATAAACAGAAGTTAAAGTCGGTGTTGGGCCATTTAGTGATATTTTATGTGTAAAAAATGTTGTTACATTACAAAAAAAAATGGTTTCCACTTTGGTACAAATCATTACAAAAAAAATAAAAAATTTGCGCACCTTCAGTGCCAAAGTGTAAGTTTTCTTTTGATAAAATATTCTTCCATACGACGGACAAAATAAGAAGATGAGGAAGCCTTGTGTCACATACAAAACAATGACAATATTTATATGTTTTCTGCGACACTTAAGTCTCGGCGTGGCAGCCGTTCGCGATGAAGCTTCCGCTCGCCGCACCCGCCAGGCGTGAATTACGCTCTATAATTAGATTTTTTGTGCGAAGAACAAAACCCCGGTAGAAATTCATTCTCAGTTACTTGAAGTGTACGGAAAACAAATGGTGCAGAGAATTTAAAAGCGTGCCGGACGGCCATCGGTTTCAGATGAAAAAATTGCCAAAGTGGAAAAAACAATGATTGCAAATCGACGGGCGACGGTTTGGGAGCTCTGTGACATGATCCCTGATGTCAGTAAGACCACTATTGACAAGATTTTGATAATGGGAGACCACTAAGTCTGCCCAAGGTGGGTCCCAAAATGCTCACCGAAGATCACAAAGAACAACGGGTTGAAGCAGCCCGCAGATTCCTTGAGTGCTACGACATCGATGGCGAAGATTTCTAGAACTCAGTTGTGACTGGGGACGAGACCCGGATACACTACACGATCCCTGAGACAAAGGAAAAATTCCAGTGGCATCATTCAGATTTGCCGAAGCAAAGTTCAACGAATTACAGAGTGTAACTCACACCTGGCGGGTGCGGCAAGTGGAAGCTCCATCGCGAATGGTTGCCACGCCGAGACTAGGAGTTACAGAGGGTGCAACTTGGTGGGGATTTGACAAGGGGTAACCAGGCTACACGCCAGTATTGCAGGATTGTGCGTAATATCATTTCTCGTGACCGCAGGGCCTTGGAGACCTTATTTTACGGACAGTTACGGACTTAAGTAAGGGTCCCTATAATTCCCTACAATATTCATATAAAAATATTAGACAGCAATGTCTTTCCAGGCATTCAAGTAGGACTGGCGTAAAAGGTAGAACTACCCTTCCTGCCCAAAGTGTGTCAATATAAAAAAAGTTCTACAATATTATGGTTTTGGAAAGTTATTTCAAATAGCGAAATCATGAACTTAAAAATAAAATAAAACTTTAATAATTCATAGTAAAATTAGGTTTAAACCGCAACATCTTTTTTCCTTGGCACTTCGTTTCGGTGAAAGGAACTGTTATTTTTATACAATTATATTTAATTTTTATTCTACACATTTCTTATTAATTAAAATACACTCAGACAAAACAATTAATGACAATAATCATTAAATTTAAGAAATAGAGTTTGACAAACATGTGATAGTTTTAATCGTAATTATTTATCGAGGAAATTTTACATTTAATTTAGGTTTTTACATATTTACATTTCGAGATTTATTCTAAAATAAAATTTATTCTAAAATACTGAGAGTTAGTAGGAAGATTTATTTATAACTTTATGGAGAGATATGTTATGAGTCAAATCTACTGAGAAATATTTTGTTATGATTTCTACTATTAGTAGATACATAATATTATTATTTATTTAATTTCATGAGAATATTGAGAAAAAAATATTATTATGTAGGTAAGTACTTTTAATCTGTTATTTGCTATGTATTTTCAATTATGTGGTAATGTTGATTATTAGCAAAACCTAAGGTTTATTGCATTTTAGGTATGTATGTAACTGGAACAGTAATTACTTGTATTGAACATCGATTTTAGGCTAATCAATAATGTAGGTAAATAATGTATTTATGCATTTAGATCATTTTTTAATTTAAACTATGTATATTCTTTAAAACCACTGGAGTGTTTCGCTATGTTATCAGTTTCAAACTCGAGTGTTTGGGAATTTTTAAGACTTGAGTTTAAAAATTTCCCACCCTCTTTCAAAAAATCACACCTCTGAATTTTAATATGGTGACATATAAACTGTAATGTTAGGTAGCCATTGAATGCGCCTGTAGTTAACCGTACAATCCATATTTTTAGGATTTGCAAAATAATTATAAGAAAATCATTAAATTTAAAAACGCATGAATTCTGAGTGTTACTTGCTTAAAAATTGGTGTATATATATATACCTATTTGGAAAATATTCAATATTACGACTTCTATATATTGTCTATGGCCTAGTTGATAATCACAGATATAAATTTAAATTCGAACATGCATTTTTTAATTTGTTAACACATGATCAATGATTTGTAAGAAATTATATTTCAATAAATTCAGTTTGCGAAATATCAATAACAAATAATTCAGAAGAGATGCGAGACATCTCTTGTTAAAAAGTGAAACTACTAAATTATCTTTGTGATTAATTGAAGTATATAACGCGCAGGAACTTTTGAAATAATTACAATAAATTTTAAAAGTATCTCTTCAAATTGGCCATATTTTGGCCAGCTCGAGGGTTTTTGTAAATTGGCCAGAATGTGGCCAAAAACGCTTCAGTGGATAATTTGTCTCAATATGGTATTACATCAACTCTCCAAATCGTTTCTAGTTTTTGATGAATGTCTACATATCTAAAAATCCTCTTATCATCAGTTTGGACTGTGTAAATGCATAGTTTTATACTATTAGTAGACTTGAATCACTTATTATGACATAATTACCATTAAAATAATATCCATTTTTTCACAAATTTTATAGAAATAATTGTAGCATGATGATACAAATAACCATTTTTATGCAATACTGGCACCTAGACAAAGGCGCATTTTATAATGAATGACCATAGACAATAATTAGTTGATTATATACATCGATTTCCAGACTGAGCAATTAAAAGGGCAAAAAAAAAACTTAATTTCATCCTACTTACGGTGAAATTGATCAACATTTGAACTGGAACAGAAAATCAATTTCGTTGGCCTCTCTGGAGTCTAGCAGTCGAAAGGTATTGTATAATTAGGATAAGTAAATTTTCAAAATTTTAAGTAACCCCCGACACAAAAAAGAGCTGATATTGAAGTGCCTGAACAGATTTTCTTGAATTGTAGCTAAGAACCATCTCGATCACCTCAACTTTCGTCAACGTCCGTCACTCCTGGACACACTGACTCCAAATTTCCTACACAACCCTTAGGTCGTTTTCTTTCCCAGAACTTTCTCTCTTTCATACCCAAAAAAAGTCTCCACACAGCATTCCCAAAGATGACATAGGCCCATAGGGAATTATTTTCCTCGGGGTTTCCTGTGTGGAGCTAATGTAAAAAAAAACTTAAAGTAGTTAGTTGATTTTTATGAATTGAAATGAATTTATTTTGAACTTCCCACTTATATCTTTAGTCACTTGTTTGATTAAGCTTCTATCTTTCACAAAAGATGTCACTAATGTTCCTCTCGCGGAATTTTCTAGATCTAGATAATGTTTTGTATCATGTAGTCTGCGTGTAGATAATGTTGAAAATTGAATTTTTAATACCTGCGACAGTAGACATAACAACCATAGAAAACATACAGAAATAGTTATATTCAATATTGCCCCAAACGGAGGTATGATTTTTGAATATGGGCATTGCCGAAATTGGCATTGGCCGAAATTGGCATGGCATTCAAACCTGAATGCCTAGAAATTTCCATCACTCAAGGCATTTTTTTTAAAACACCCTATTACTGATTGGTTATGTTCTGTTTGTCCCTGTTATGTTTTACCAGGAAACCATAAATTACCGACATCATTTTTCTTTTAAATCATCTTACTGATGTGTAGATCAAACTTCTGAGGGTTCTGTTCAGCGATTCCTGCTTCGAAGTAGAAGAAGGTACTACAGGGTTGAGTGCTTAGCCATTGGTGAGAGCTGATCTCCGGGAGTATCCCCGGCGGGTTCCGCCCTGCGCCCCCGAGGCCTCGCACTCGCGCCGCACCCGCGCTATGATGTCGGCCACCAGGCGCTCCTCGCGGCGCCGCTGCTTCTCCCACTCCACCCCTCCCACTTCTACATTCACCTCACCGCCAACTGCTGAAGGAAATAACAATTACTTCAAGAAACGCTAAAGGAAATAACAGTCTCAAAGGCTTACATTTAATAATACATATTCATCAGGATGTCAAATAATAATCTCTCAACCAGCATTTGAACGGCAGTTTTTATACGTTAGCAGCCTGAGGGTGTTGTTTTTGTAAATAGCTGACATGATTTTAATGCTCTGATGCCTTAACTCCTCAGTTAAAGTCAAACAAAATGACATTATATCAGAAATGTTATTAAAACAATACAGTTACATTATGACGACAAAAATATAAGTATGGCAATACAAATTCACATTTCATTAGATCTTTAAAATCTGGCTAAAAGCCAATAACGTTACAAACTTATAGACACGTTTTAGATATCTCACAACCGGCAAGCAAAAGATATGGTAATTGTCTTCCTTTCGATATAGTATTATATCCAGCGTCGCAAGAGGTTGAGTGCTATCTCTAATTAAATTGCATTAAAAAATCAACCTGTAAAAAACAAAGTTTTTTTACTGTTCCAATTTCAGAAAAATGCGCGTATGTCCGCATGTATGTATGTGATTACCACCAAAAGTTGGAAGAAAGCATTGTCATCAACAATGAGTATATCTGCTGAGTTACATCTCGATCGGTTGTCAGGAAGTGGGTTAATTTCCACTTACAAGATTCCGCAGCATTCATTCAATTTTGCACTAGTAAAAGCCAAGGAATAACATTTCATTCATAAATACACGCAAATTACTTATTTTAATAAATACATAATACAATTATTGCGAATGTGTACAGAAGATTTCAAGTGCCATTAGAGAAAGTAAGATTGCAAACTTAGCAACACATACGTATAAGAAGGACAACCTGCTGACAATAGGTCGTCTCATACAGCGTTTAGTATTTGTTTTAGTGTAAGCGAATAAGCGTATTTGTCAGCTCAATCACACCTGTGATAGAGAATGTAGCATTCGAGGCAAATTTTATGTATTTTAAGTATGTAAACGCAGCCCTGTCCTATATCTATTTCGTTCATACACATATTATATTTTTTTAATGTCTCTCTTTGTCACACTGTTTTGGCGAATGTTTGAATTAAAAATTTATAAACGTATTGTATGTTTGTTACTTGTCACATTTTGTGTTAATTTTGTGAGACATAACATGTCTATAAGTTTGTAATGCCATTGCTTTTGTAATAAAAAAGATAATTATTGAATCAAATATCTCACCTCTTGCAGTTTTGATAGTTTTCTTTGCATCCGTTCTGATGACCCCGGCCGGGTTGACTACAATATTAGGCATGGCGGGATTGATGGAGACGGGGGGCCCAGTATAGTTGGTGTTGGGCAGTTCGCAGCGAGGTATTGCAAGTTCGGCGTCAATGGGCTCCTGCTTGATGGAGATTTGACTAGGACCCTCCATGGCTTCCGTCAGCATGCTAAGGGGCTCGCTGGCAATGGAGTCGTTTTCTGGGTGTCTGCTGGCTAAATGACCGATGTAACCTGGAAAAGAAATTGGCAATTAACTTTTAATACCTTTTAGAGCAAGTAAAGTCCTCCATCATTGCACAAGCAAGTTTTTATGACAGGTGAGGGGAATTAAAATGTTGAAAGATCATTCTATGACCATTCTTGAGCTGGAAACGTTTCTTGAACAGTGCCGCCATTGAAATAATGCTGGGAATGTTTCTTGAATAGTGTCACCATCGAAATAATGTTGGGAATGTTACTTGAATAGTGTTCCCATAGAAATAATCCTGGGAATGTTTCTTGAACAGTGTCGCCATCGAAATAATGTTGGGAATGTTTCTTGAATAGTGTTCGCATAGAAATAATGTTGGGAATGTTTCTTGAACAGTGTCACCATCGAAATAATGTTGGGAATGTTTCTTGAATAGTGTTCCCATAGAAATAATGCTGGGAATGTTTCTTTAATAGTGTTCCTATAGAAACAATGCTGGGAATGTCTCTTGAATAGTGTCGCCATCGAAATAATGTTGAGAATGTTACTTGAATAGTGTTCCCATAGAAATAATCCTGGGAATGTTTCTTGAACAGTGTCGCCATCGAAATAATGTTGGGAATGTTTCTTGAATAGTGTCGCCATCGAAATAATGCTTGGAATGTTTCTTGAATAGTGTCGCCATCGAAATAATGCTGGGAATGTTTCTTGAATAGTGTTCCCATCGAAGTAATGCTAGGAATGTTTCTTGAATAGTGTTGCCATCGAAATAATGTTGCGGTGTAACCAGGAACGCAGGTGAATGCAGGTGTTTGTGAATTATTTTTTTATTGTTATGCTGCTGTTTCTGATTTCTCCAAGTCATTTGTGCATACTTCAGAAGGATTCTTACTGTGTGGTACTGAACCCCAAACGAAACACTTTTTCTGCTTTTCTGTAGATTTTATAAAATATAATTTTATGATAAGTAACGTGAGTTTCAGCATCCTTAATGGGGCCTCAATATGATGAGTCCAATTGGTGGCGGATATGCCGATGAGTTAAATGAGTATTCAGAGTAGTTTGGAAAATAAAGACTTACAGGATTACACCTGCCGAGTGCTCGACCGAGACAGTACATTCAACTGAGTACTCGGCCAATGTGATCAGTACAGTTAATACTCAGTCTAGCAGCGGGTGAATTATTAAGGCGAGACAGTGGATAGAGACAGAAGCAAAGTCCAAGTAAGAAAGTGATTGACTCGTACAAGCTCTCGGCGGGTGTAATCCGGCTTTAAGGAGGTTTTAAATAATTAAGCCATTATAATAAATTGTTCAGTAGGCAGATACATTCTTTTTCTGAAATTTCTGTTTCAATTCTTCATTGTGTATGAAATATGTTCCATTTTAAAATAGTGCTAAAAATAACAACACAAGTTTCTGAAAGAAATGTGTTTCATTATTTGGTCATTAAAACGAAGCACCATGTCATGTTAAATTCCGGATCATGCCATAACACTCCTCATGTAGATGGCCATAAGGTTTGAATTCCTGTTTAATACCAACTGCCAGTTTTGATTTATTCAAGAAAAAAAACATCGCCAAAACGGGTGTTTTATTTTATTTTGTGAAGTTCAGACACAAATATTTGAATGTTTAGGATCATTTTCTGAAGAATTTGATTTTCCACATTATACAATAAAATCGTAAACAATAAGGGGTTTGTAAGGTGGGGATTTTGAACTTAAAAGCATTTTTTTATAGGCCACATACTTTATTTTTTCTGGGTTTATAAAAAGACTATTTAAAAAAATACTCCATTATTTCAAAGGAAAATATGTGTTCTACTCGCAGTATTTTATTAAAGCAACTAAAATATTTGTAAGTGATCTTATTTAAAAAAAAAAACACACATAAAAACTTTTTAACAATTTTTTTAATGTGAATATTTCACAAGAGTCCCAGCTGCTCTCGTGTTGAGCCAGCGAGACTATGGCATCCCCATTTGGGGAATTTAGTGACGCTGAATGTAGTGGGGAGGGGAAGGAGACGGCGCAGAGGAAGGTGGAAAAGTACCTGGCTATTCAGATCTGGTCACCAAACACGGCTAAAGCCATTTCAAGCAATGTTTCAATTCTGAATGGTGGTCTTACACCAGGGCGATACTGAGAGTATACTGACCACCGGCGTAGTGCAGCGGTAAGGCGCTTGACTAGCACACCGAAGGTCGCGGGATCGAATCCCGGCGTGGCAAATAAATTTTATTTGATTAATTTGTATTATTTCACAATTAATTAATTTAAAATAATATATAGTATATTTGTGGCACCTTCCAGAGTGGAAGATACTCTCAGTATCGCCCTGGTGTAAGACCACCATTCAGAATTGAAATGTTGCTTGAAATGGCTTTAGCCGTGTTTGGTAACCAGATCTGAATAGCCAGGTACTTCCCCACCTTCCTCTTCCCTTTCTCCTTCGCTTCCCCACTACCTTCAGCCTCACAGCATACCCCATTTGGGGATGCCATAGTCTCACTGGCTTCAGACGGGAGCAGTTGGGACTCTTGTGCGGTATTCATGTAAAAAAAAAAAAAAGTATCTCTCACTCTGCAAATATCAATGAAATCAATTAATTGTGAAATAACACAAATTAATCAAATAAAATTTGTAAGGATCTGATCCCGCAACTTTCAGATTGCGAGTCAAGAGTCTTCCCCCTCGACCACGGAGGCCTTCAAAGTAGTAAGTAGTGTTATAGAGCGCTTACCTTTTCTACTTTTGAAGAACACGCAGCACTGCTCACATTTAAAGAGCGGTGCGGGGCTGGCAGCGGGGGCCACGTGGAACTTGTATTTGTGCCGATACCAGTGTGTCCTGCTCTGCAA
This sequence comes from Limnephilus lunatus, assembly GCA_917563855.2. Taxonomy (NCBI): domain Eukaryota; kingdom Metazoa; phylum Arthropoda; class Insecta; order Trichoptera; family Limnephilidae; genus Limnephilus; species Limnephilus lunatus. The sequence goes on along the minus strand of OU830593.1, from coordinate 1,073,891 downwards.
TATCTCCCCGCACAGCTTGCACACCACGCTCCCGTCACTCCGAATCAGATACTCTAGCAGTTCGTGCTTAGATCTAGCCGGGGAGAGCGTCAAATCATCCATGTTGTCGTCACCATCCATATTCATCGGTTCGAGTTTTGGAGAAAACAGAGAATTCGCTTGATCTTCCGTTAAAAAATGTACTCCGGAGTTTGTGTCTAGTATCAGAGTTGGACGAGGGATGTCAGGGTCTGGGTAGTGGCCATCGTCGGCTATTTCGGAGTGCTCCTCGTCTTCGTTTCTGGACAGGAGCTCCAGGGTGATGACGGGTGTTGCATTCGGGTGATCTTCTTCGTGGAGAAAGCGGTGGTAACCTAAGGAAAGAGTAAAGACATTGTACTTTCAACCAACGGGAGAATTGGAAGGTAAATTATGAAATTTTTTTGTGAATTTTTTTACTGGTTGTTATGAGGTATGGAGTTTAATGCTTTTTTGTAGTCAACCCTTGAGGTGATTTTTCGCAAAAACGGCGCTCTACAAATTGTCCAATTATTATTATTATTAAAGTAGAAAATAAAATTAATATGATAATTACATTTTTTTAAGAACCATAGCTTTGGTTCACATACAAAATTAATATAATTGAATTTCAATTCCAGTTCTGAAATAAAAGAAATGGCTTGTTATCCCGTCGCTGAATATTAATTTATAAAATCAATCATTGCGACGACATTAGATGTAATTATGTTTATCATGGAGAATGAAACACTGTCACGAAATTTAGGGACAGAGCATTCAACACGTTAGGTTAACCTGCTGTTAATTCTGAGGTCAAAAACAGGTTTTCAAAACATTAAAAGTAGGTACCTAAGGTGAATTTTTTCTTGTGACTACAACCCTGGATACAGATTATTACAAAAAAAGGAAAATTTGCGCATCTCTAGTGCCAAAGTGTAAGTTTCCTTTTATGGTTTCCTTTTAATAAAATATTATTCCACACAAAATACATGAAGATTTTCCCATCATCTATCACATATACACATTCATATATTTATATGTTTTTACATACACATGGGACATTTACAAAGAGGTTGGTGCACAATATTCGTATAAAAAAATGACAGCAATGACTTTCCAGATATTCAAGTAGGACCGGCGTAAAAGGTTGAACTACCCGCCCCGCCTAAGGTGTGTTAAAATGCATATTATTTTGAAAGAACACTTCCGTTCAACCATGGACATACAAATAGATGGACCTGCCCTAAGTGATAAAAGGCGTATTATTTCCCCCTTCCATTGGAACCATTCCATCGGAACCGGCTGGGTTTGCGAGAACCTCGCGTGAATCTAAAAAATGTGACGTCATCATTCTTGCCCGGACCAGTGTCGAGCTCTCATCGGTACATTTTACGAAATAACACGGCAAAAATGGTCACTTGTGTTATGAAAACATGTAAAAATAGAAGTGAAAAAGATAATAAACTCAATATTCGTATTACATTCCATAGGTAAGCATTATTTTAGGCTTATTCAGATCATATAATATGATAACACATCAAGATACATGGCGAGGCGAAACACAAAGCCGCTGTTTACTGGGGTAAGTAAATTATGAAGCATTTATAAAAGTGTCTTAACTTAATAAGGCAACAAAATATTTTGCTCCGAAAATAAGTGAAACTTTACTTTGCCGAATTTGGACTTCACATATTTGTTCATATCGTGGCGAGCAATTTGCGCTCCCGTGTAAATAGGTCTATTCATTCAAAAGCAGATTTTACTTTAGAGAACTAAATGGTCATATTATAATGCGAGATGCCTGTATACTGTTAGATTGATTTATTGGCGAATCACAGTCATCATCCCTCTCTTCGCCCCGCCATAGTTAGTTTTTACCCCTCATCTGTATGTTCTGGTCTATATATTTGTATGTCTATGCGTTCAACATTTACAATAAGAAGCAACTATTTTTTTTTTTTCAAATGAAAGATTTTAGCTGGCGACACTTTTATCATTGCATGTTCCGACCAATAGCTAAACAAAATATGTAAGAGAACGAATTGGCACTCCGATCCAAATACATATCAAAAATTCTGTCCAAACGGTTATACAAAAAAGGCAGCAGTTTCCATGGTTATTATTCAGTTTATATGATAAGTAATAAAAATTAGTTTCATCTTGGCCGTCATTTTTGTATAACCGGTATTGGTATGCCAAGTCCTCTCTTAGGGTATTTTATTTAGTCATTGGTTCTGACCCATGATGGTAGCCCCACCTCCCGCACCCTAATAAGCTTTCTTAGTTTTTCTCCTCGGAGGATGATTTTCTGCAAGATTTCTCCTTACCAACTTTTGTTTTTGGGTTTGTACATTTTCGTATAAAACATGTGTTAGACAAACTGTAAATAGAAAACATATTACAAATGACTTCCGTAGATTTGAGTGAACAAACGTCGCCGCTGATTTTCGTTATACTTTGTTCTTCTTTATTCTGTGTACTGGCGGGACAATTTCCACAACTTTCTACCTTAAACCAGTAATGTTATCACTTATTGTATTGGTATTCCAGGTATATGGAGGTTACTTCTGTGTTGGAAGTGTTGTTAGGATAGTGTAGGAGTTGATAAAGAGTGTTTGATCTGGTGCTCCTCTCCACATCAGGCGGGGCAGCCCTAATACTTTACCAATAAAGAGGCTGAAATGCTCCTAGGGATCACGGTACTTCCAGGCCGCGATCCGGTGTTCAGAAACTTATGATATGATGATGTTTGATTGATAACACTTATTTATCTTCGATATTAACATTTTATTTGAGAATATTATATACAAGAAATTATACATTCGTGTACGAACGGGTAGAGGTAAAATTGCGCGAACAACCGGGAGAATCGAGTACTGGAAACGGAATAATTTGCTTTGTCATTCGGAGCAACCGGAGAGGTTTGCTCGAGTAATCGGGGATACCATACGCGTGAAAATACTGCCCATATTTGTATAACTTTTCTAAGGTTTTTCTTAATTATTATGGAAAAATTTGGATGACAATAGTAAGTAAAATTTTAGTGATTTATTTTTGGAGTATTATACCATGTTGCGCTACCTCCTTCATTAACCAACGTTCAGCATTACAGTGTCCATCATCAGGGAAGGTGTGTAATTGAAGATTGTGGTTAAGTGTGTGCTTTATTTATATGTTTGTGGTAAAATAACATACAACTCAGCAGTACCAACAAGTACAATAACAATTGACGCCATTTGCAAACTGTCTGCTCTATTATAGCTTGATCACTTGATCACCTCAAAATCAGGTTGGTGCCCGGGTCGGCCTTGAGGCAGGATTCGATGGAACTTTTGAATACCAAAATGCTGCCCGCATCCCATCGTTTATTTCGTCCATATGCACATATTCTTCGAAAGTCTATCTTTGTCATACATGAACAATTTTTTAAATAAGAATTTACTGGAAACATAGGAATGTTTCTTTCTTGCAACTGTTTGTGAAACAGTAGCAAGTCTACATGTATGAATGAGTGAAATGTGGACTCATTGAGTGCTTTTATTATTACCGTGATGATCCATAAAAAAGGTAATAAACATACTTTTCTTAACACAGTAATGCTGCAGCTCTTTCAAAAGATGAGATACACAACGTATGTAGGTCTGTTTCCTCCAAAGGAAAAAAGTCATAATTTTCTTCCATCTCTCTCACAGACCGCACCGTTATGTCTCTGTAGACCCCCTACAATACTACTAACTACTAGCCGTGATGATAATTTTGAAAATATGGAATATAGTTACAAGGATAATATTGAAGTGTGAGTGAATTCCAAAAATTCAAAAACGTCAAATGTTAATGCGCTGATGGTTTTGCTCTTGTTCTTAAACATTCAATGCTTCAGTTCTTGCTTACATACTAAATAACAACAGTAAAAAATTAGACAAACGGTAAACGTATGTCTGCACCCCCCAAAGGAAACATACAATCATTATATATTCATACTGTCATTATACATATAAAGAGAATGTAACACAATTCCCATCGTAGTAAAAAGATATATGTTTCCTCCAAGGGAAAAAAGGAGTACTTTGGAGGAAAGACACACGAATATTGTGTGCCTCATCTTTTGTCTCACCATTATTTAATGTGTAAGAAAAAGCTGCAGCATTATTAGGATAAAGAACGTATATTTCATTATTTTTTTATGCCGTCACGGTACAGTAACCGTGGATCTTCACGGTAATAATAAAAGCGCTCATTGACTTTAAGCCACATAGCGGATTGTGTTTCCGTATTAATATTTGGAGTGATATATGAATCATAAAGTGGAAATCTCTATGGCTCAAGGCTTTTTTTTAACCATGCTTTCACTCGATTGGTTCAAAAAACTTGAAAAGTATTTTGGCTACATTTAGTAAATAAATTTCTCTTACCATTTCTGTTTATCACACATCATTCCTTAATAATTGCAAAAATGCCACAACTCTTCGGGCAGTAGTGACATTAATGAAAAAAAAGAAGTATTTTGCATCAAGTACAAGTCACCATGCAGAGTACAATAATAACAGATATCTTCCACCGAATGAACATAGGAAATAGAAAAACATAGTTCTCTTTTGATAATGGTTTTATTTTTTTCAATTAACTTTATCAATACAACACTAAAATAGAAATATTCTGTGTAATAACGTAAATTCATTTTTAGTTATTAGTTTAAACTTTATATATCTATTTCTGCTTGTGCATATGTTTATGTTCAAATCACACCCAAGTGACAACATTAAATTGCTTTCAGATAAAACTACAATATAAATCTATATCAATAATCATAAAAAAAGATATAATTACACTTCTGAATATATTTGTTAACCAGAAATAACTTTAAACATAATCTACTCTGCTTTCTTCAAATATTACAACACCCATCGAGATAAAATCCACCGAATTGGCCTCACCAATATAAAAAATAGTCTAGTACGTATCATAACTAGACTGATCTGAATTAATCCTCCTGTTTAATTTTATTTTATGGGCTCAATTAGTGTATTGTATTTCAATGGAACAACAGTACTTAACGGGCGGTACTAAGACAGAAAACTGACAAAATAAGTAGTTCTAAATGCATAACAGAAATAACAACATTGATTTCAACAATAACAAAAAAATGTTGGTAATAATTTTTATTTAACACACTTCAGGCGGGCGAAAATAAAGAATCCATTTGATAAAATGGAATTTGTTTTAAACCGATAAATGGTTGATGTACATTTGAACGATATTTTTTTTATATTACTCACATCACCCCAACTATAAAAGTATTGTCCAAAATTATAGCCAACTTTGTAAATGGACTCCATAACCACCGGAGCGCATTTTGCCACAATATGGCACTATTTAAAATACCTAGGATTGCTTTGCTACCAATTTTCGGCAAATTTTCCCTTATTTGTAAGTAATTAAGTAAAAGTTCACGATTTTGTAACGTTTTTTTTTTATAAATCCTAGATGATAGGTGAATTCAATTGGCTTTATAGAACTATTATCAGTTTGTATGTCTCCATATTATAAAATGTACGTATTTTATTACATTACAAAACAACTGATAAGGCGACTTGAAGCATTCGAGATGTGGATCTACAGAAGAACACTCAAAATAAGTTGGATGAACAGAGTTACGAATGAAGATGTTATGGTTCGGATGAATAAAGAAAAAGAAGTTATTAAAACAATAAAAATCCGTAAACTTCAATATCTAGGACATGTGATGAGACATCCAGAGAAGTATAAAATCTTGCATCTCATAATGCAGGGAAAGATTGCCAGAAGACGGGGCCCTAGAAGAAGGAGAACATCATGGCTGAAAAACATGAGACAGTGGTTTGTCCAGTCTACTGTAGCTCTGGGCCGCAGTAAATAAAGTCCGCATAGCCAACATGATAGCCAACGTCCGTTGAACAGACAGGGCACAAGAAGAAAAAAAAATGGTACAAATCATTACAATTTGCACATCTCCAGTTCCAAAGTGTGAGTTTTTTCCTTTTGATAAGATATTCTTCAACACAAAAGACAAGGAGATAAGGAAGACTTGTATCACATATACATGTATATTAATATTATTTATATACTTATATACATATAGTTGAGACCTTACCAAGAGATCGGTGTACAATATTCATGTAAAAATATTTGTCAGCTATGCCTTTTTAGGTTTTCAAGGAAGAATTGCCCTTCCCGCCCTAAGTGTGTTCAATTTAAGATTTTAAAGAAATGTTTTTAATTATTTTTTATTGAAATCAACATTGTCGAGAGCAGGAGTGCCGTAATAGCTGAATTAATTCTTTACAAAACAATTTTATACACTCTTGCAAAAATAATATAAACATAAAAAAGGCGGATAAAAAAAACTTCATAACAATATTGACAGATAACTTGAATGTTTGTTTAGTTTATAAAGTTAATATTTTGGGGGCATAATGGACTCAGAAGTAATATTAATAATTAGTGATAATTCTTGAGCCCTGATTTTAGAAATCTTTCTCGAAAACCCCCCCCCCCCCCCCCAGACTAATTTGTTGACTTTTCAGAACAACTCGTACAGGTCTCATAGAAATCGTTGTGTCTCCCTTACTATCATGGTGAGAAATATGATACAAACAGTGTTAGAAAGAGAAAACACCATGCTTTATATTTAAATCTAAAAGTTAACCTCAAAATAATAAAAATGTACACCTTTATGAAACCAATGTTTCGGACCACAAATTGAAAAAAATTTATGGGAAGTCTGGAATTTTTTATTGTTTATTTTTAGATGAAGTGAAAAAAAGTGAGTTGAAGATAATATTTATAATACATTTGCCTAATAAAATATGTGTGTGCTTTATTTTTTTTCTTTATCAGTAATTTTAGTTGAAAAATGTAAGATGAGTCTTTTAAAACTTTTCATGTTTTCACCCTAAGTAATTCGCTATATTTGGTGACTTAGTAGGGGTGCCCGGGTTCACAGGGTGAAGTTTTTCCAGGTCTCGGTGACAGATGCGTTTGCCCACCTACTGCGTGGAGGGCCGGATCAGGAGAGAATGGGTGAAGGAGATCCTTTGACCTCCTGTCCGGACTCTCCATAGCCGTCGCCTTGCACCGCAGTGAGAGGGATGGATTGCTTCATCTGTCGCTCCTGGACATATTAAACCCCAGATTCCCTACCCACGCTTCATTCCCTTTTCCTTCCAAGAACTTCCTTTCCCTAAAAAGACCCCCACACAGCATTCCCAAAGACGACATAGGCCCTGAGGGATTTTTTTTACCTCAGTAACACCTGTGTGGAGCTAGTGTAAAAAAGGGTCCCCTAAGAAGGGCAAATAGATTTTTTTGTTAAAACCAACAATTGGTTTAGGGAAACATATTTTGCGTTTAGCGCTTTACAAAAATTCGGATGCCACATTTGAATTTCGGACTTACCTCGGACCCACGAATAATTATGCCTTTTCAATTTTATCAAAAACTTGTTCCAATAAACGTTTAGTATTCATTTGATTTTTAAAATCGCTTACAAAAATTATTTCATTCTAGTTATCTGTCAAAAAAACGTTTATGTGTGAATCCCAAAGAGTAACAGAAAGTTGAAAATGAAAGGTAATATTAATATTTTTTGAAGGTTAAACATTAACGAAATTTATAATATTTGCTTTCATAGATAGCGTTTATGCTTTAATATTTTAAGATAACTTGTTCGTCAGTGGGTGTGCATAAGGTATATGAATAAATAGTTTTGTAATATTTAATCGTTGAAGACAATATTAGCGAAACTCAGATTTGAGATTTTACTGATTAAGCTATTCAAAAAATAAATAAAATATGGTTTTGTACTTATAAAAACTCAATTCTTTCAATAAACAAATAAAATATTGTCTTCGTTTCTTGAAAGAATTGTGTTTTTAGACGGATAAAATTATTTATTCATATTTCATATTTACATCACCCAACAAACTAATTGTATTAACATTTGAAAGCGTAACATACAAAAGTTATATTTCTAAAATATATTAACTAACGCCATCTATGATCCCAAAGATTATAAATTGTATTAAGTGTGATCTTAAACCGAAAGCAGTATTACTTACTGGCCATTCAAAGCAGAAAAATAAATAATACAATTTTTTTTAATAAGAAATTTTAAATTATGAAAATTGCGTTTAGTTTTGAACAAAAATTGTGTTTAAAAAAAAAAAAAAAATGGATTGCACAACATTTCTACATTAAAAGAAAGTATAAAAAAGAGAATATAATATTATGTTGAAATTGTATAACAGTCAGTTTGAATACAACTTCGGTCTAAAATGTTCAGAATGCGGTAAAATATAATTTCATTCTAGAAAGTTAAATAAAATGCTCTGTGCTCGGAAAATTGCATTTTCCCTAACCAAAATATATATACTTTGTTACAAAAGACACTTATGTGTGAATTACATACTAAAAACACAGTACAAATCAAAACATCTATATTTATATACAAGGTGTCCGGGGGTAAAGTGCAGTAACTTCAGAAAGTGATTTCTATATAATGATCGTAAAAAAAAAAATATTTTAAAAAAAAAATTTCCTTACACAAATACAACTTTTTTTGTCTTAAAACTGCCGTCAAACATTGGATTTCGAAAAGTTATTTATTTTTTGAGGATGCTTTATGGGAGTTTTTTCTTCCTATCTGTAAGGAGAGGAAGTTCTGGCAAGGAAAAAGGTGTGAGAAGTTGGTAGGAATCTGGGGGTCAATGTGTTTAGGAGTGACGGACGTATGAATCCATCCCTCCCACTGCGGTGCAAGGCGATGAGTTTAGAGAGTTTGGCTAAAAAGGTCTAGGTTAGGTCTCACTAAACTAGTCTCTCCCGATCCGGTCAGCCATGCGGTAGATGGACAAACGCATTCGCCGCCAAGACCTAGACAAACCTAACCCCATGAACCTGGGCACCCCTGCTAAGTCACCTGTGAGTAAGTGTTCTATGATTGGGGTCATGGTTATCCAATAAAACCACTCAGAGTGACGATGTAGAATCACTTCCCGAAGTTAGTACACTTTACCCCAGGACACCCTGTATATCTATCTCATGTATTCTTCGCATAGCATGATATATTTACTATTTATATATAGCTAAAGTATACTCATTAAAGTAAATAAAAGTTAAAATTGTCAACAGTACAAAAATCATTTAGCAAATAAAATACAGAAAGCAGTAAAAAGATGAAAAAATAGAAAAAAAACAATGCGCGGTTGAATCAGTTAAAAAAAAAAAAACAACAGATCAATGATTCTAACAATATACGTTATTATTGAATATCTATGGATTTTATACATAGACAATAATGCGAGTTTCAACAAAAAAAAGTAATTTAGATTTATCATTTCTAAAGGAATATGTAAATGCAATTTATTTTTTAAGTGGATACAGAAATTTCCCCATTCAATGATGTGTTACAAATGTTTAACCAATACTTACCACAAAAGAAAACAAAATAAAATATGCATTAATAATAATCAATAAGAGAATGTTTACATGATAAATATATATTATGATAAATATATATTATGATAATAATATAATAAGATTCCTTTCTTAGAATCGAAATGAAAAAGGCGAAATAATAAAGTATGCTCTTGAAGAGTAGAACTTAAACTAATAAAGTACGGAAAATTTTGACTTGTGCAAATCGTTAGGACTAAAATAATTATTAACAGAACATAATTAAACTAAAAAATACATTTCTTGCCAAAAGAAGTGGCGAAAATTCGAGACAAACGAAATAAAAATAAAACGGCAACCATGTTGCAACGCTCCTCCCCCCCCGTCGTACATTATCACATGATCAAAACTAAAAACATACATCTTTTTATAAGGGTTCTAAACTAAAAAAAAACGTCTTTCCGAAACACAAGTAAAATTGCCTCCAATAAAATATAAAAAAAGCATACAAAAAAAAAAGATAATTTGTACGAGAATTGCCTAGTTGCAAAAGTTTAGATCTGAAGGTGATTTTATATCGAAATGCTACATTTTTATCACATAAACTAAAAGCTGGCATTCTCGGTAAATAATCATTTTTCCACATAAATATAAATACACAGCAAAATATTCAATGTTTGCCTTTTCGTGAAATTTGTATAGAATCACTTTTGCAACTAAGAAATTTGCGTGCTTGCAAATAAATGAGGCGCTCAGCGGAAGAGTGGCCCAACCCACAAAAAATTCGTAATCATCCAAAACATAATTTTTTATATATTTTTCTCATATCTATGAAGCAACAGTGGCTCAATTTTAGTATTCACTATTTCAAAGATGCTTTGAAATCAGTGAAAACTAAAATTAGGCCACTGTGCCTTTATAGATATGACAAAAATATATAACAATATGATGTTTTCGCAGATGTGGGTTGGGCCACTCTTCCACTGAGCGCTTCAATTGTGAAGTGTGCATTCTAAAAAAAAAACCACATAATTAATGAGGTAAATAGTAGTGATTGAATTTAGTTCCAAAAGGGTGACCAATAAGAAAGTGGCTCACGGCGACACTATTCCTGAAAGTAGAAACTATTTGAAGAAATTCAGACTTTTGGCTGGCTGACAACTTCTACAAGAGGTAAACCATTTTAGCCTATTAAACAAAAAATAATGCGGAAGACTTTTGATTTTATTGTTTTGCAATAATACCTAATTTAAACAATACGCCAAATGCATAAACTACATCTAAGCATAAAAATTCATTCAACATTATTTTATAACCCTAATATTTTTGCACTCTTTTATATTTTTGCGAATATATCTATAAACAAATTTTTTCAATACGAGAATAAACTCTTTACAACGTCGAGTAAAGACAATTTGATAAAATTATTAATTGTTAAAGAAGATTAATAATAAAGTTTGTGCGTGCTTTCAGTGGCCATCGACACATTATTTCACTTTTCAATCATAAACTATTTGATAATAAAAAAAAACTATGGATAACCCGTTGCGTAAAATATGTGCAGAGACAAACAATGTTATTTTTCCTCGGCCGTAAATCTATACAGTTAATAATCGCATTAAATGCAAGAATGTAAACAAGAAAGACAATATAATAATAATAACATAAAGAGAATATGTTCAAACTTAAAGTTAGTCGCCGACCATAAAAACTATTTATTTATAATGTAAAACTTTATATTTTTATATTGTACTCTACGTATCTTATGTTAATTGGATTATTTCTTTATAAACTCTTACAGCTCTCCGTTAGGGATAAATTATTAGAGAAGATAAACTTACTATAGTCACTATTCTACTACTGGTATCGTGTCATCAACTCCACAGTCAACAGGCCTATCATATGTCCATATAAGTAATAAAGAGGTGCGTTTATGTTATACGTAAAAAAATAAATGTGGGATTTTAAATTCTCGTTATGAGTGTGCGAAATAAGATATATCTATCTATGTATGCCCACTGCAACGCTCGCGCTTTTGTCACGAGTCATTGTACAACTATGTCTAATTCAAATAATATAATATAAAACATGCGTCAACTTATTCCCTATCGAGGGTCACTGGCCGCCTCGTCTGACGTGGTAATATTGTTTTGACCTAAATAAGACTCCACATACCCGTTCGTCATCTTGCGTAATAAATGCTGCCATTTTGTCGACAGCTAGTAAAACTAACTGTCTTACAACAATTCTGTAATAAGATCAAAGGTTAAAAACTTGCTTCGTCAAAAAACATAAAAATGTAACGAATTATTATTTCAGATTGTGTTTGTTATGGCAACTTTTGTAAAATGTCTCGAAGGGTGGTGGGCGGTTATTCAGGATTTTCTCCCCTTTCATACTGACGACAGGGGAAAAATATTATGGGGACCCGTCTCCACGGGGTCGGGGGACGAGTCGGGTCCCCCGGAAGACTCCATCTTCATGCTGTGAGGGTTGGGGGAGTCCATCTTCATGCCGGGAGGGAGCGGCGATTCGGCCCCGCCCATCATGAAGTAGCCGGGAGGGAAGACGCAATCCTTCGGCATATAGCACTCGTGCGTTGTCTTCATATGGTTTTTCATCTTGTCGGGCCGAGAGAACTCTTTACAGCAGACGGGACATGGAAACACCTTTCGTTGCTTACCCTCGTGGTATAAGAACGCGTGCCTTTGGAAGGAGTACTTGTTTTTAAACGTTTTTATAATGTTTTCTTTCGCACACTCCGTGCATTGGTAGATCCCTTCGTTGACGCTTGCGTAGCGAAATAAATTCAGCCCGCGGACAGACATTTCGGTGAGTTGTTCGGCGGGGTCGTTTGATGCGGAGTTTGCGCGTCTACGAACTCTGCGCCGTATAGGTTGTCTCGGGGAACTCTGTTGACTTAAAGGCAGGTTGTTGTTGTTGAGAGTGTCGGATTGGAAGCTGGAGTCGAAGGCGTTTGCGTTGGAAGTGGTGGCGGTTTGCGTGAGGGGATTGACCCGTATCTTGTGGGGGTGATCGCCCTTTCCCTCGCTGCAGGGTTCGGATTTGGGAGTCAGGAGGCCGGGGGGAGTTTTGCCTGAAACATCCAATAAACTCATTATAACACTTGATTTTTTTAAATGACAACGGTACGACACAAAATCTAAATAATGTGCGGAAAATCATAAATTTCAAGCTAATAAAATACAAAAATAAATAATTCTGTTCTACATTGTTGAAAACAAAAATCTAGCTTTCAAATACAGCAATAATGTGATTGTTTACTATTCATATAAATAAAATTATTATTGAATTTACCCACAATATTATACAGGTGTAACAGCTTGTACCTGAAGGATTTTAACCATTTTAACCATAACAGCGATTGAGTAAAAAATGTCATTTTTCTGTCTTTTTTCAATTAAAAACAACAATGAAACATTTACGTGATGTTTCTCTGTCTCGTTTGTTACCGTTCTGCTGGATCAAGACAGAATGCATTTCACTTAACCCACTACACTGCACCCAACTACCCAGTAGCGAAGTGTGATGGAAAATATTTTTTTGTTTTTAATTTAACGGACAGCAAAATGATATCCACGTTTTTAATTATGCTCAGGCATCTGTGGTTAAAATTCATCGGGATATGCTGACACACCCTGTATAGTAAAGTTTACTAAAGACATTTTAATTCTTTTGTGAAAAATGTTTAAAGGAAATTCTCATTTACATGGTGTTCCGATAGATGAAAAACATATCTCTCAAAAAAGTATTTAGATTGAAAACTAAGAACATTGACAAATAATAAATAGAAGGATTTTGGGGTAAAGAATCAAAATCCAAACTATTTTCATTATAATTTAGGCGCATTCAGAACCGTGCGACAAATGAATCTTACTTAGAAGAAACATTCAGTTTTAAATTACTGCCATTTAAATAGGTGACTCGGGAGCTCGAGGATTATATCTAACTTCCTCGATTTTTAGTGTGCAGCATTTAATTTAAGTAATTTTGAAATTGATGATAGTAAAACACAGTCACAATACGTAATGTTCATTTTGTAAAAACATACACAGAATAAAAAAGTTAAGGACATGCAGTTTCTTACATTTCCATTTGGCCATTTTCCAGATTAGGCGTGGTAAAAATAAGGAAACATTCAAATTAAAACAGTCAACAATGTAATATCAATATTTTCTTATTTAAATTTATTGTGTAACAACTAAAGCAAAATTTCAAAATACCCACAAAAAAATTACAGTTGTCCACCAGTCATCGTTGTTGTCGATCGTCTTTTTCCTTCTCACACATTTTGTATGAAAATGGAAAAGACAGAAAATACTAGACTGTGATATTGTTCAACCTATTTTTAAGACTACTGTACTTTGTTTTGATATAAAGAAAAATTGTAGATTTTTGGTGATTTTGGTCTACTTTCAATACAATGACGTTACAATGCATCTGGACAAACTCAAAATTAAATGTGGCAAGCAAGATGCACTCTTGTTTTGAGTAAATTCTTAATTCAAACCATGTTCATATATGACAAAGATAGACATTTAAATAATATGTGAGTATGAGTGAAATAAATAGTAGTAGGACTTGGCGAAGTTTTCATATTGAAAAATTCCATCGAATACTACTTCATGGTCGACAAGAGTAGAAGGCTTGGGTGCCTGACAGATTTTGAGGTGTCAAGTGATCAAGCCATAATAGAGCAACGACAGTTTGCAAATGATGGCGATTGTTATTGTACTCATCGTTACTGCTGATTTAAACAGTGAACTTTCTTTAGAGACAGCACTGACTTTGTAATTTGGCAGTGTTGCCCACCCAAATCCTGTACTTTAGTAGGCCTTGCATTTTCTAATGATGCATAAAATATTTGTGTGGAAAACAATTGTTTCGATAATAAGTAATATGCGTGCATTTACAAATGAAATGTTATATTAATATTTGCCGAGTAATGAAAACATTTTCTCATCACACACGAGAGCATTTTGGCACTTTTTAAATGCAATTTACTAAGAGGTAGCACACAACCTTACGCTACGCGTGGCAGTTTAGTACTGAAACAACAAAATCGAAGACGATACAATTGACTTGTTTTTGGCTTACAACTTTGAGATTTCTACAGCGTGTCTATATATATATATTGTAACGTCATTGTTTCAATGAATAAAAATAATAGAATCTTACTGTCTTACTCATAATTGCAGAATAAGATAATACCACGATAATACGAACGGGATTGTAATACAAACTTCACCTAACCCGTTTAGCGTGGAATTATCTTATTCTGTGATTATGAGTAACGCGGATAATGTTTTGGTTTAGAATAACAGTTGTTTTAGCGTGCATTGTGTTTTTGGTTAGTTTTAACATTAAAAAAAATAAAAGTGGGGTAATTTTTTCTGAAAATAAATCCTTTATTTTAAAATTTTATGATAATTTTATAAATAGTACATCTAAAAAACAAATCATAACAGGAAAATCTAAAAAAGACAACAAAAATATTCCACTATTAGATAGCAGAAAAATAAACAAGAAAATATACCAAGGAGCTTCTAATATTTCAGATATTTAATTAAATATTTCAAATAAAGCTGCTATACAAAAAATATATTTTATAGCATTATGATATTTTTTTTTTTTGGAACCGCCATTTAATAATCCTTTGAAAGTAAATAATAGTTATGTATCCTTAGGAAAGTGGCAAATAAATAATAGTTAAATACTTAATAAAAACAAAATAAAGAAAATAACAATTAACTTTAAAAAAAAACCTTTCCAGTAAATAAAATATCAACCAATACGCACGCAGACGGCGTTTGGAGCCCTAAATGATATATTGTAGGAATTTATCTTAAAAATAGAAAAAAAAACCTTAAATTACAACAAAATCAATGCTAAAAAGCAATGATAAAAAAATAAATAATTATATTTATCAGGATTTAAAAAGAGTAAAATAATATTTGGAAGCGAAAACGGGCAATTAAAAACAGTAATAATAATAATATAATATTTGAACTTAAATAAATTAGCGTTTTTTTAATAATTATTGCCGTCAGAACACATTAATCTGTAATAATCTAATAAACTAATTGTAATAGGAATCCTCCAAATTGAGGGAATAAGGGCAAGCAACACTTTCAACTAACTTTACTTTAGGACCTTCAAACAAACGGCTAAATCCGGCGGGCGGCTCATATCTACCGTTTAACGCTAAACTTTAAATTATTCATAAACTGCTCGATCGTAGATGGCGCTTATGTCGTTATTTTACATTCAACTACGATATTGTGTTGAATCATAGATACAATATTGTAAATCTTTCTTTTTTTTTCTTTACATTTACTCGACACAGGAAGTCCTTAAAAAAATAATTTCTCTCAGGGGATGTTGTGTAGAGGGTATTTTTGTGAATCTGGGTCTTGAAGAGACTCATGTTGTAGGAGGAAGGAGCTTCCGAGCTGTTGAACTAAAGAACGAGTCGTACAAGCGGCTCATTCTCACGAGACGAATGTCAACCGTGTATAAATGTTTGGTGCACGTTTGCGTGTTTCCCGACTATGCACCGGTGCCGTTATTAATTATGACGCTAATTCCTCGAAGCATCATTCATTAAAATATCGATAGAACAAAGACAGCATTCCCACCCGACGCCTGTGTTCTAAAGATTGCTATCCGTTTGTTAATTTTAAGGACCACCCATTTCTGCACAGAGTCTAGGGTTTTTTCAGGTATTTTGGGGCTCCAGACCAGAGGAGCTGCCAAATTCAGCAGTGGGGCGTACTTGCGATTTGTACAGTGTTAGCTGTTGTGTACTATTAAAGTATCTGCGGGCCATGTACAGTACAGTACGCCCACCTTCTAAGAGGCTAACATAACTACATAACTCTGGCTTCGAAGAAGCCCCCGTACCTGAGCTGGTCATTTAGGGTTACAACAGTTTATGAATAATTTAACGTTTACCCTCGACGGCAATTCTAATTCCCCCAAATTATTTAATTTATCTTTAATCACAGAATATCTGCAGAAAGCTGCCTTTGATAGACAAGAGGGAAGATGGACACCAAATGGGATAAATCAAGCTATATTTTATTCAATTAATATAATCCAATATCATTCTATATCCACCGAGAAGATAATGGCCATGTAATATCATCAATTTATGAAAAAAAAAAAAAAAAAATTGTCGATACAAATCGACGCAGTTCAAATTAATGTTTCCCATTAGGTTGTCCAGACCAATTTTAGAAGCCTAACCACCAGACAGAAGATAGAGACGTGAGAACATCCATTTCACAAACTACCACTTAAATAGAATACATACATCATCGCAAAAATATTTAAATAACTAAAAATAAAAACAGTAATCATAATAATTAATTAAGCTTGTACACGATAAAGCTAAACCTTAATTTTCTAACTATGAATTATTAAATATAGCCTCAAATTTTTAAATTGCAGGGAACGTATAATTTTAAATCTGACAGTTACACCATACAATACAACGCTATGCAATTATTTTTTTAAATATTGATAAAAAACAAATGACAAAATTTTGCAATAACAATATGTAATTATTGAATGCTGAAATTTAAAACAACAGCGTGAAGATTTATAACCATTGTACGTCTTTAACATCAATGTGAATCTTCACAACTGTTTAATATTTACAATTTTGTATTTTTTGTAAATATTTTAGCCCACAGGTACTGGACCTTATTTGTAATATTAAGTTTATTTTAAATGATGTAAAAAATGTGTTGATTTTCTGAAATAAATCAAATTTAACAAAATTCAGGTAAAAAAAGCTTCCTGCAAATGGATATTCTAAACGACGAAGCACAAAAATGTACAACTGCATAGCCTTGAATTCTAATGGTTTTATTGCACAAAAAACATAATTTCACTACATAGGCTCAACCAAAATTAATTTAATAACAAAAACTAATAAATTGATGAACATAATTTTTTTGTATTTCTAATAATTTTATTTAAGGTGTATAATTTAAGTAAGGTGTGCAAAGGAAAAAAAGAACTAAGTACAAAAATCATATCAAATTCATCTTACCAACGATCGTCGGCAATTAAAAATTATAATTTGTAATTAAAACATCTATAAATGAATTGCAAATTGCAAGATACATACTGTTTAGCACCAAACTTTACCTTTAGAGGCCTTTAGAACAGTAGATCTTCTTAGGGCACCTTGCGATATATTTTTAAATCCTCCAAATCACAAATTAGCCGAATTAAACATTAAAATTTTGTTATTTCGAACGTGGGCTGTTTTTTTTTTTATGTAAGTACAATAATAATTTTTTTTTGGCAATACGGAATATAATTTGTCGTTTGCAACAATATGTTAAGTCAATAGGCACGATTATCATTAGTGTTATTATTAAAAATAATTCTTGGCAAGATTTTTCTCGTAAAAGTTTGTAGAGAACGGGGGAATAAACACAACAAGATTCAATGATTTCAGTTTGCGAAAAGGACTTTAGAGAGGTAGAATAGTCAGTTTTTTTTTTTTTTTAACCGAAATAAGGCTCTAGAAGAATCTATAATGTTTAGTAAATTCCACGTTTCTACTTAAAACTTTTGTATTAAATAATGCATCAGTCGTTCGAAAACGTGATATTCATTACCGACTAAAGTAAAATAAATTATAGCAACATTTGAAAGATTACCACGTTTAAGATCGACTGAGACAATAATAATAACTCGAGATTTTAAGGTTAAGTTTAAAAGTTAGCTGTTTCGTCCAGCCACGAAATGGGAGGAGGGCGTTCGTAATAAATAAAATAATTTAACAAATTCGATAACAATTTGATTTCATGTTGTAAGACAGGAAAGTATCCCATCACCTTTGGCGTGTATATGAGTCAACAAGGAAATAAATAAATAATAATAATAAAATTGTGATAACACAATAATGACCAAGAAAATAAAAGGTAGTATGTAATAAAAACTATAACAAAAAAATGAATAATATTAATTAACAAGGCATTATAACGTTGTAAAATAAAACTCTATTCTTTTATTCTCCAATCACCTAATAGTAAACAATAAAATATAAATAATGAAAGGGCTCGACGTTTGACATTGTTGTTTTAAATATCTATACATAATAAGACGATGGGCTCCGAGGCAGTTACCGGCGGTCGGCCATTTCTATCCGACATCTTCTACCAATAAATAGACTTTATTTTGGATAACTCAGGTAATTGATCTGCGAGGGAACCTCTCGCCAGCATTATCATTATCTTACTAAACTTTCATCCAGCCAGCGTAGGTACACAAGTATGTTTCACATAATTAAATTAAAACACGTTGGAGGAGTGATTCAACAACAAAATACAGCTACGTTTTATATTTACCACATCTTGAATTTTCAATAATAATAATAATTTTACCATTACTAGCTAGGGTGTTTGTAGATAGGGCACATTGTATTCTAAACATTAATTTAATATTTTCTTTGTCTCAATTGGAAGCTGCCCGTAAGATGTACATTTAAAAACCATCTTCGTTAGAGTGGTTATAAATATTACCTTCCTTTGTTTGGGTCACAATACCAGCAGTCAATACTTAAAAATTGGGGCTTACAATGTTAAATTACTTCACCCGCGCTTCGTCCAACACGCATCCCCATCCATTTTGATTCTACAGTCTTGTGTCAGATTAAAAATCTTTCATTTTTAATAAAATATCACCACCATTTTTTTCCATCCTAACAATATATAATTTATCAAGCATTTCTTTAAGCATTTTTTTTTTCATCTAAGGCAATTGAGAAAATTTTAAGTCTTCTATTAATCTCCTTCTCCAACTTCATTTTGCAATTGTGAAAGAAAAAATGTCTATGGTTATAAAAATTACCGAAAAAGGGGGAAAAATTTCCTGGGTGAAAAATTGTCTATGGCTATAAAAATAATATAATTTTCTCGAAAGAAAAAATGTCTGTGATTATAAAAATTAACAGAAAAAGGGGGTAAAATTTTCTTGTAAAAAAATTGTCTGTGATTATAGAAATTATGGAAAAGGGGGGTAAAATTTTCTTGAAAGCAAAAATGTCTACGGTCATAAAAATTACCGAAAAAGGGGGGGAAATTTTTTATTTAAGTTTCAAATGAATATAGCTTTTGGTCCCGAAATGCCAATTCATTTATAAAAAAATCATTTCAAAGAGGTTTTTTTAATTTTTAAAACCAGATTGTTATCACACTACTTACGAGGTAGGCAAGGCACATGGCTAGCACTAAATTGGGTAATTTTTTTTAAATATTCTCAATAAAAATTGATCATAGACAAAATATCTACGAAAGAATATTAAAGGTATTCTAAATATCAATTATTGGTTTTGAAAACCTTTTTGTCATCATAAAGACAACAGGCAAGAAGTACAATAATTCAGTATGTAAGTACATACCAACATTTTTCATAATAAAACTCTTTTAAATAATATTTTAATATTGCATTGAAAATAAATTAAGTAACGCGCATTATTAAAAAAAAATCGTAAGTACCGACGCGAACTTTTAAGTTCCGAGCATTTTAAATTCACAATTGCAAAACTTTGAAGTCGTTATACCAACCCAACAATTTAAGTTTCTAAATTTTTAGTTAAAAAATATATCTGTACACAACACTCAATACATTCCGACATCAGTTAAACTCTATCAGCAAGATATCGGCAGCCATCAAACATTCCCTAACTCTTAATCATTTCCCAAAATATATTCTTAACATTTAAATAATTGTATAATTAAGTCAACAAGGAGTATAACTTTTCACTTAGCAAGTATAAATATAATATATTAGAGGGATATTTATATCGCAAATCCCGTAGAAAACTGTTGCAAGTCAAAAAAGTTAATTTTACAGGAGAGCGAAAACTAATGAACGAATGATGAACAAGGCGTTCAATCAAAAAGAGATACTAGCGACATCTTGCAGAGATGTATGTAGTGATCTAACTTAAGTACGGTTTTCGTATAGATACAACCCCTTTACTTTTCAGAGATAAAACGTAAAATAGAAAATTTTGACTTACGATACTTTTCTATGGAATGTACGAATTGTTTAAGATAAAATAATCAAATATGATCAACATCAAATATGTATCAATAATAGCGCCATAATGAAAAAAAAAATAAACAATTGTTTTTAACACAGCGGGACTTGTTTTAAATAAATAATCAATATATTAATTTGTCGGCCGATATAAATATTAATTAGGGCCTTTGAACAAAGTAAATATGCTGGCTATTCTGTAACATTCAACCAATATAACAGTGGATTAAAGTTACAAGTCAAACAACGTCAGTAAGCGGCCATTCTATCATCTCTGAACGGGTTGCAAGTACAGAATAGCTAGCGTAGGAACGAGAATAGCGACGTAAATAGTATATTTTGACAATCGACGTCTGTTAGTTATAACATCGGCGGGCTGTTCATAACATTGGCAAGACAACATACGCATTGTTAAATTAATCTATCCTTTTTTAAGTTTAGAGACTGCCATAATTTTGACTTAAAAGCCATAAGTTACAATTGCTTAAAAATATAAAAATCAGCTGCAAAATGAGTGCAAATATCCTGATTACAGCATTTCGAATCTAGAAAAAGTGTACAACGAAAATTTAACAATTTATATATATTTTTTTTTGAGTATTTTGAATAAAGCTCGTCCAAAGGGTGTGAATGTTTATAACGCTTCCTTGAAGAAATCAAATATGTCTGTAACACATATGATTTGTTGACAGCAGGAGAAAATTCATCCCAATTCGAGACGAGAATTTTTTTTTTTTTGGTAATTTGCTTGATATTTGCACAAAACAAAGAGCAACACTCGTATTAAAATCAATAAAATATAAATAATCGTGTACTCTTTATAAGAACACACAATAATGAGGCAACTCCTGTACATAATTTTATAAACATTCAATAAAACATAATTAAAGTTCCCCGGGCAAGTCTTGTCGTACAAGCTTTCACATTTCTCCTAAATATTACAAATCCTAAAAACTCTCAAATAATTTAATATTTTTTTTCTTTAAATATTTTAACCAACAATTCATTTACTCGAATATTGTTGTCAATAAGGCCATGAAATTTTGCAGTACCTAACTTAGATTTATACTTTTCATTTAAATAACCATCAATAATATATTATTATTATTATAAACTATGTTTTTTTTTTAAGTTTTAGGTTCTAGTGTTTTAGCTCTCTTTGTTTTTCACTATTATTTTTCTTTTTAAGTATATTTGCGTAATTACCCTGACTAACTATTTAATAAAAATAATAAAAACTGTTTGCTAGATATTTTTAATTTTACAGGTGTGGTTTTTTTTTTAAATTTTTGTCACTTTAATTGAAAACGTTAAATGTGTGAACATAACGACGCTACTTGAGAAATTGTTTAAAATTTAAAAATCTGTATCTGTGATCTATGAGTAATTATTGAACTGTACGGGCTACCAATCTAAAGGGAAAATATCTAATTTAGAATTTATTTGTGTTTATAGAAATATTGTAATACTTTCCATTAATTAATGGTGGGGACAGGGGACCTCCGCAATACAAATATCATATTGTCGTGTTGCGTTAATTGAAATGTTAGCGAGAATATATCACAAAAAATATTGCACAATAACAGGGACGCCACTCTCTCAAAATCCAAAAGAATAACATTCCTAAAAAAATATCCTCTCACTATCATTGAAAAGCATATTTTTAGGATGTTCTTTAATCTCTCGGTAAGTTGAGATAAGACGTCCCGCATCTTAAATCATTGTTTTAATTAAAAATATATGAAATTAAGATTAGTAAAAATAATTTCGGGTCCATCGATAAAAAAATACTTTTTAAAATAGAAGACAATCGAGCATAATTTTGTAACGTGATTTTTGTGACGGCAAATTTAAAAACACATCAGAAATTTGTCGAAAATCACATGTTAAAAAACATGTCCTCGTCTCTACTTTTTCGAAAGACGATAATAATGGAAAGTATTTAGAACGTAATCCAGAAAGTAAATTGCGTAAATATTTTGAGGCGAAGGTACGAACGACGACGAACGATAAAATAATATAAATTACCTCGTTACGAATATTGTAAGTGTCACGATGCAAAATGCTCTAGAACTTTCTGAAAAAAGCTTACAAAATTAATCTACAGTAGGAAAACGCTACAAGGCATTGTAGGCACTTCTAATACGACCTCTAATGCTCCTTCAGTCCTCAAAATACCCACAGGGAGAATATCTATAGAGGGGGCTTCAGACGGCCGACTGCGCGTCCTGATTCTTATGGATTATCTTCAGGTGCGCCACCATGTTGTCTTTGCGGGTAAACTCCTTCAGGCAGATGGGGCACGGAAACACCTTCACATCCTTCTTGTGGGACGTAACGTAGTGGCGGCAGAAGTTGCTGATGTGCGTGTAGACTCGAGAGCAAACCTTGCAGCGGAACACGTTCTCCCCTTCCTTGAAGCAGAAGTCTCGCACTGACTCACTGGTCTCGTCCATCTGCTGCTGGTTCTTGAGGTTGAGGGAAGTGTACCAGCCCGTTGCGGCCAGCTCCGGGTCTTGCAGGTTTCTATGGTCCAGTTCCGAGGGGAAGAGTTGAGAGGCCAGGGCGGGCATGAGAACCCCGTCCGGGGGGAACTTGTCAAAGTTGTTGAGGGGGTTGTTAATATTCAGGCTGGAGAGTTGATTGAAGAGGTTCCGAGCGCGGGCCTTGGCAGAGTGCGCCAGGAACTTCTTGTTCTTTGGTTTGAGGTTTTTGCTTATACTAATCCTGTGTCCTGTCACCGAGTCGCGCTCGTCCGAGTCCCTGCCGGTGGAGGGACTGTGCGCGATGCCTTGGGGAGTGTACTTGTATTCGATGGGGTCGTTGAAGGAATCCAGCAGAGGACTGCCTTCGGAAGGTTCCGACTTCATGAAGCCGTTCTCGGTGGGGCCGTTGGAGTGTATGTTGGGGGAACCGTTGTTGGCTGCATCTGGAAATACATCATCGTTTCGCTATCATACAGAATGAAGAAGGACAGAACTAAGTATTTCAGTCATATTTGATGGTGGAGAATGTCTAGGGACCGAATAGAGAACACGCAGTATTTCAGGAGGTGAAACAGGGTAAATGCGTGATGAGCAAGTCAGTATTCTCTATGGGCAGCTCTCTAGACAGACTCCCACACATCACCGGCGAGAACCAAACAAAAGGAAAAGCTCTTAGGGAATAGGCCTGGGCGTACTGTACCGAAACCAAACGCAATGTTCTGAACCGACGTTAGACCCCGTTTGGCAGACTGTTCCATCTGTTCCGGTTGGTTGCAGTAAGGATACTGAATAAGAGTAAGAAACGACAAAGATCCCTCTGGCTATTACCCTTTGCTCTTCCCTTTGTAGCGCAGTTCCGAACGGCGACATGTTCGAGTATTCCACATTACTGATAGCTGACAAGATGTCTCAACTTACCCCTTGTCTTGCCTCGCTTTACGCTTTACGCATTACGTCCCACTGAACATCAAACAAATCTTGTATCAAACAAACGGTCACTGCCCGAAACAAAGTGTTACGCATATGTCCCTTTTAGCTTTTCCCTTTTTTGATTTCCACTACCTAACGAAACTCCGGAGAAGTGAAATCCAATCAATGATATGTATTTATTTACAAGCCGACAACGACAATGGACTATATTTTCCATAACGGATTCCCGGCGCCCTTTCCGAACCGCACCAACAACTGACGAGCAATTGTTTGAGCAGAGCGGAAATGAGCGCTGAAAATCTCCCACAACAGAATAGGAACTTCCACTGAATCGGCTAACGATATCCAACATAATCCCCAGTAGGTTTTATTTACAGAATGTTATATATAACACAAGTAGGAGAATGGAAAATAAGTACTTTCTGCCACCACTACGGATAAACCATGTTACAGAGAGAGATGAGGAATATGGAATGTAGATTGAGACTAAAATACACTGTGATCGCTGTTATCTCATTAGCTTCGGGCGTAATATTACAATGATAGAAAGATGCATAGATGGAACATTTTTACTTCATTTACATCCATTACCAAGGATTGGACAGGTGACGGGTTAACAACAAACTTACAAGACAAGCAACACTAAATCTAGCTTTATTCACATCTCCAGCGCAGAATTCACATCACTAGATACTTCTTAAGAGGAACTTAATTTTGAATTCGAAGCTCAAATGCCCAACCAAATTGAATAATATTTTTTTTAATCAAAAGGTGTAGCAAGTAGCAAATAGCGAATGCGGATATGTGCTATTTTATTAATTTGTGTTATTATAAAATATAGGCCATTAAAGAAATCAATTTTACATGATTTTAGAGGCAACATTGGCAATTATTTGTGAGTTAGAAATATGCAATAAAAAAATATAATTATAAAAAAAGCAATTCGATGGGTGTAAATTTTAAATTACAAATGACCGATTTACGTTGGAAAACAAATTCGTCATATTATATAAATTAAAATGTAACGATTTTTAAATTTTTCTTCATTATTATCAGAGTAGAGGCAGGATAACTCACAAACAATGCCAAAGTTGCAACTAAAATCAATCAAAATTGGATTCTTTAATGGCCTATATTTTATAATTTAAAACATAAACATATAAAGTAGCACATATCCATACTAGCAATTTGGTATATATATCTTTGCATTAAAATTATTATATTATTCAATTTAGTTGGGTATTTTGGCCTCAAATCAAAATTAAATTTGTATAAAAAGGCCGCGTTGCCGTTCCCCTTAATTCAGGTGTTTAACAAACCTATTACATTATTTACACAGCACATGTGTCTGTCTACCAAGGCTGAGTCAAGGATTTTCAAAAGGCACGATAAAAGTGCAAGTTTGAACGAAATTTAAACAAATAATATAAAGGAAAATTCAATTTAACCAAATAAAACTCGTCAGAATAGTAAAAATGTAATAATTTTCTCAGATTCATTAGAAAAATAAATACAACTAAAGTTTTATGGCTTTATTTTAAGATAACGTTAAGCGGTTAATTTAACGAGATTAAAAAGGTATTAAATACAAGGTCCTTGAGCTGGATTATTTTAATGCTGGTCCACTGCAAATTTATACAGAAAATCTGCTCTTACAAAGTGCTCTCGGCAAATCCATACTAGTTAAATAGTTTCAAAATCCTTCAAACAAATTCACTCATATTTAACACCGCCCGGTTTGAAAGGGGGAGATTAAATCATTGTAGACAATTTACTTTTAGTATTCTATCTTAAATGACCCAATAAAATAATTATATAAGCCGTTATATACTGATATACTTGACAAGGATTTTATTATTAGTAGATTTGAATTGAATCGTGTATTGTTTTGAATTTTGATAAATCTTTCAACACCAGAAATGAATTCACTAACACCGAGAGCTAGTCTAAACAAATAATAGGACAATTATTTTCTTTTATTGATAGCAAGCTTCAACTGAATTGAATCAATGTAATTATACATCGTTTCAATTCTCTTTCATCGCTATAGCAAGCTTCAACTGAATTGAATCAATGTAATTATAATTTAAAATAAAACAATAACTTTGTAAACACCACTTTTATTTTTTATATACTTTATGCCGACCGGGTTTCGCTACAACCGTAGCTTCTTCAGGGCAGTACAATCTCTACTAAAATTAATTTACATGTGTGTTATAGGTAATACATGATTTAACCAAGTGGGCTGGACTCCTCAAGTGACGGAGGAAGTAGGTATAGGTGTAGATATAATATAATATAATAAAATAAAAGTCCCATACTAAGATTGTTCCCTATTGACAAAGAACACGCCCGTTCCCTTCCCAATTCTCCATCTACACCTATACCTACTTCCTCCGTCACTTGAGGAGTCCAGCCCATTTGGTTAAATCATGTACTAGCTATAACACACATGTAAATTAATTTTAGTAGAGATTGTACTGCCCTGAAGAAGCTACGGTTGTAGCGAAACCCGGTCGGCATAAAGTATATAAAAAAATAAAAGTGGTGTTTACAAAGTTATTGTTTTATTTTAAATTATAATGTCACATCACAAAGTAACTGCTTTATATGAACAAAAAAAAAAATGTAATTATACATCGTTTCAATTCTCTTTCATCGCTATAGCAAGCTTTAACTGAATTGAAACAATGAAATTATACATTGTTTCAATTCTCTTTCATTGCTAGCAAGCTTCAACTGAATTGAATCATTGTAATTATACATCGTTTCAATTCTCTTTCATCGCTATAGCAAGCTTCAACTGAATTGAATCCATGCAATTATACATTGTTTCAATTCTCTTTCATTGCTAGCAAGCTTCAACTGAATTGAATCATTGTGATTATACATCGTTTCAATTCTCTTTCATCGCTATAGCAAGCTTCAACTGAATTGAAACAATGAAATTATACATTGTTTCAATTCTCTTTCATTGCTAGCAAGCTTCAACTGAATTGAATCATTGTGATTATACATCGTTTCAATTCTCTTTCATCGCTATAGCAAGCTTCAACTGAATTGAATCCATGTAATTATACATAGCTTCAATTCTCTTTCATCGCTAACAAGCTTCAACTAAAGTGAATCAATGTAATTATTATTCATCGTTTCAATTCTCTTTCATTGCTGGCAAGCTTCAATTGAATTGAATTAATCTAATTTTACATCGTTTAAATTCTCTTTCATTGCTAGCAAGCTTCAACTGAATTGAATCATTGTAGTTTTCAATTCTCTTTCATTGCTAGCAAGCTTCAACTAAATTGAACCGATGTAATTATCTATCGTTTCAATTCTTTTTCATTGCTAGCAAGTTTCAACTAAACTGAATCAATCTTAATTACATACTGTTTCATGGAGGGATAGAATCAATCTGACGGAAGAAAAAAATTACTGAGGAAGTTTTCTGCAGTCTTAGTGCTTGTGTTGTGGAAATTTGTTTTTATAGAAAGGGAAAAAAACACCCAACATCGAAGATAACTCAGCAATTATTTTATAGATGATCTAAAATCCGCCGTGCGATGAAATCAACAATAGTTTAAAACGTCCCACCAAAGAATGCATTATAAAGTATATTACAACAGGTATGAGAGGGTTGACTAAATACAGGGATCCGGCGGATGAAGTAGAGACTTGCGGACATACCTGGGGTATCGGAGCGGTTCTGCGGGGAGGGCGGAGGTTGGAGATCATCACCCTCGTCGATGAGGAGGGCTTCTTCGTCTCCGGAAGCGGGTTCGTCTCCCTGGAAGCTCTCTGCACCAACGGCTACTTCCAGACGTTCAGGTTCTCCCTTGACCATGGAGTGGTCGCGGGACTGGTCCATTGATTCTTCGCCTCCGGATAACTTGCGCGGCCGTCCGCGTTTGCGCTTCGGCTGCATTCCGCCACCCCCTCCGCCGAGCAGCGGGAGAAGTAATCCTCCGCTTTGCGGTGTCGCTTGAGTGTTGTGGGAATTGCTCCCGCGGTGAAGGCGGTGTAACTGCGGCGGTGGACCCAGAGCCGGTGCCTCGCACTTTTCGTCATTAACTTCCGTTAATCCTTTTATCCTGAGACTTTCGGCGACTCGTAAGAAAGCTGTTAAGCGTTCCTGGTCGACGCTCACTTCTCCCCGGTACATGAAGTCCAGGAGGCTCTTCATGTCGGAGTAGGGCACGTCCTTCAATATCACAATGGGGTGTTTCTCCTGGTGGTTGACAAACAGCGCTTGGAAGTAGGGGCTGCAGGCTGAGAGCACCATCTTGTGCGCCTTGAGCAGCTGCCCCTCCACGGCCAGGGTGACGTCCGTGAAGGTCTCGGCGTGAAGGAGCTGGTCGAACACCGACAGCAGGTTGGACTGGTGGTTGTTCCACCTCAGACAGAATCTCTGAGAAGCCATCTTGTATTTATTTTATTAATCAACTAGGTTCATCAATCAGTTCACACCACTTAAGGGTAGTTTTGTAAAAATATAATTTCTCTCTATATAGATATAACGGGTGTAAATATAAATATTTTCTCTGCGCCGCCTAACAATATCTTCATTTATTGTATTGTATATTTCACCACTTTCTCCTTTCAATCTTAGTGTATATTTGGTTTCTTGGTGTTGCTTCCTGCAATTGCGTTCAGAGATGTCAATTGCGAGCCCTGGAACACAAAAAATACACCACATTAAAATCATGTCAATGTAAAACATTCAAAATTAATTGAAAAATCAGAGAACAAGAAAAGAAATAATAAATTAATGGCAGTGGTGGCTTTTGCAGTGGTGTGGTTTATAGCGCGGAATCATCAAAAAATAATAATGTTTAGTTTTGAAATGAGAATATGCTTAGTTCCTAACCTAACTCTGTCTTGCTGGAAAAGTTTTTGAAATTTGGAACAATGGAAAGAAAAATAGTGCAAATTCGAGTGCAATTGTTTTGAAAACAGAAGAAGATTTGGAACTATCTTAGAAGTAAGTTTTTGGTGTTTTTCACATACATAATTTGGTTTTTAAGTAGGAATTAAAGAAATTAAGTAGAATCAATTTTAGAGTTAAAAGGAATTTGAATTTTATTGTGCGTTTTTAAAAACTAATGAATACATTCACGTAAAAAGAAGAACCATGAATTATTTGCACATAATATCATGCGCGGAGTGGAAACAATTCTTTTATCGGTACATTTCAATGGAAGCTTAGGCCCTTCAACTGCTTTAAAATTCAAAATCTCCTACTTACAAATCCATTTTGGGTTATGATTTTATTGTATAATGTGGTATACAAAGTAGTGCTTTAGAAAAAGATTGCAAAATATTTAAAAAAAAATTGGGCATGAACTTCGCAAAATAAAATAAAACACGATTTTTGGCAATGTTTTTTTCTTGTGTAAATCAAAACAGGCGTTTGGTGTTAAGCGGGAATTTAAACCATATCGCCATCTACATAAATGGTGTTATTGTTAGTGGACAGATTTACAATTTTATATGACATAAAAATGCCTTAAACTAAACACCAAATAACTTATTATATGCTTGTGAGATGAAGCTCCGTTTAAATAGTTTTTAAATTGAAGTGTTATTTAAAAAAAAATAAAAGTGTGCAGTTTACACACGTTAGAAGTGAAGTCTTCAGAAAACTAAATTAGACAATAATTGGGAGGCTACGAAGCACCGCATAAAGAGGAGACCGATTATTCTATCTCATTCTCTCGCAGGCTAAATCTCATAGATGTATGTGTCTCTTTTTAGTGTCGCTATTTTTCGTTTCATCGAGTTTCTAATCACAACAGTGCTTAAGAAGTTTTCACTTCAAAAAAATTGCTATCGTCGACTTTACTGTGATCATACAAAGGATTCATAGATTGTTTTGCTATATTTTCTAGGCCATATTATTCTAGGAAGTAATTGACAAACTACACATAATGAAAACGAATTTGCTTCATTCAGTACCTTTTGAATAATTGCTTGCGTTGTTAAACCAAGTGAAAACATGAAATTTTCCTTGTTCCAACAAACCCGGTGGTTAAATAATACACAAGAGAAATTGTTATGAAATAACGTATGGTTGACCACAGCAAGGTTGTTTATTAAGGAACAATACTCAAAACGACCGCACCTCGGGCACTTTGGACTCATTTCCTTGCCTTTCAAAGTAACACATAAATAATATTACAAGTTTAGAGAATGCACCGTAATAATGAATGTTCACTTCTAACTAAACCTAGTCATTTTAAATTAATCATCTTTATGGATAGGCGTTTGAAATTCTCTCATGAATTGCTGGACTTGTAGGTACATTATAATATTATAAAAAATACAAAGCAAAAAATAGACAGTAACGGACACACGCACTGTTAAAAGTGCAAGCACTGTGTTGTACCAACACACTACGCTATCAAAGATTTCTTCCTGTGGTAGGAGAGGGGGTCAGTTGAAATAGGGAACTGCCAAGAAATATCATTTCTTTGTACTGGATCTGTCGACTTGACAGCGGTCATTTGCACGTTTACGCAGCTTCGTAATTAAAATGACCCCCTCTCCTGTTTACGGCAGAGAGAGAGTCACATAAATTTTCTAATATCTGGTGAGAACGCACGGTTACGGCGTATAACATAGAGTTTACAGTGCATCATCTGCTGAGGTGTGGCGGGTCTGTATGGGGAGGAATATTGTGCGTGCGATGATCTTTTATAGCTAAGTCTGTCGGCCCCATAAAAGATGGAGAGAAGATCAATGCCGAACATTGAGAATACGAGGAACTCAAGACAAAATGTAACATTCTCGACAAAATGTAAAATTCTCGACAAAATGTAACTTTCTCAACAAAATGTAACATTCTCGATAAAATGTAACATTCTCGACAAAATGTAATATTTTACCACCAAGGCCATGGTCGAGGGGTAAGACTCTTCACTAACAATCCGAAGGTCGCGGTTCGAATCCAGGCGTGCGCAAGTGAATTTTATTTGATCGATTTGAGAATTTTGAGAACGACAGAGCTCATCATTATACGTAGAAACCTTCGCGGGCATGCGCACGACAAATCACCAAAATTTCATCGCAATTAGACGAATGGTGCAGGAAATCTAGAGCTCACCATTATACGTAGAAACCTTCGCGGGCATGCGCACGACAAATCACCAAAATATCATCGCAATCGGATGAATGGTTTAGGTACCGCATAAGGCACAAACAAAGTAACATCCATTTTTATACAAGGTGTCCGAAAACTCGTAGTACAAGCGGGAAACTGGGGATTCCCCATCACATTTGGAGTTGATTTTGTAGTATAACTTTTTTTGATTTGAGCTTTTGTTTTCGAGTAAATCGAATCAGAAGTTGTTTTTTTTTTTGGTCAAATTCTTATAAATTATTACTGACGATCATAGTACCTAACTAATAAAAACTATTGAAAAGAAAAACAAATAAAGAATTCCGGATTTTAAGCATTATTTTGAAATCGCCCAAAATTTAATTCACTGTAAAAATAAAATAATTGGTCATTCGACGGTTAAATAGATCATCGTAATATTTTCGCAGCTTGTAGTATAACAAAATCCGCTCTGTCTATTAGCTCCTTTCAATAAACACGTGAAATAAGAGACGCGCGAAAGTTTTCAAGAAGTAGAATCATTCGCAGCTTGTACGTATCGCATTCCAAAACAAAATTAGCTATCTCTATTCGCTCATTTCAATACACGCGAGAGAAGAGGCTAGAAGATTGCGGCTATCTTCGGACCTGTACGATCACGTGTTTTTGGGTTGTATTGTTTATGCAGTTTTCGGTTCACGGCTCACGCGATTGACGCGTTTTGTTGACATTTTTTCTATCAACAACCCTTTCGTTCATTAAACTTTAAAACAATGTGTGTTTGTGTACTATTTTGTGATATTTTCGTAGTTTAACGTGATTAATTATTGTGTATTACAATGGAATAATACCAACGCCTGTTATTATGTTTTTGTGATGTACCAATGACATTTTAATGTGTTTTTTGTGATGTGCCTAGGGTTTTTGGATTTGAAAAGGAACATTACTACATAATGTAAGTTGGAACACAAATATGCTAATAATTTCTCTCACAAGGCTTATTCGAATTGGCCGAAAATCGTTACTTTCAACTGGAGTAAATTATTGCCCGCCGCTTATTTAAATTGCTCCACAACAAAGTAAATACGTTAATTAACCATATTTTAATGCCTAGAAGAGGTGGAAGAATAACTTAGTTAGTGAAAATAAATAAACTATGGACACGAAAAAAGATTTTGCAGCTTATAAATAATTTTATAGTAGCATCT
This sequence comes from Limnephilus lunatus, assembly GCA_917563855.2. Classification (NCBI taxonomy): domain Eukaryota; kingdom Metazoa; phylum Arthropoda; class Insecta; order Trichoptera; family Limnephilidae; genus Limnephilus; species Limnephilus lunatus. The sequence goes on along the minus strand of OU830593.1, from coordinate 1,041,660 downwards.
TCGAACTGTCAAAATAACATTTTCGTGTATCGGTAACCCTAAAGAACCCGAAAAAAATTATTAGATATATATTTTTAAAAATTTGAATGTAAAAATGCTTAAATTGAAAATCTTTATGTTTATTTAGGTTCCATATGTGATGTAGGTTCACCAGTTTTCCGCTTGTACTACGAGTTTTCGGACACCGTGTATATGTATTAAGATTTCATAAAAATGATATCTTTATTACCAAACTGAATATAGTCATAAATATTGTGCAGAAACACAGATTATCTAATAGTATTAGGACAACGAGATACTATCACATTTGACAAATTGACTGATAAAAAATATGATAAACAGGGTGTAAGACAACAATATTTGCTATTAATTAGTTTCAACTAGAAAATTTGTTGAAATGAAATGTTGTACAACAGCTGATAGGAGATTTAGTGTCAATAAGCATGCAGCCTATAATAACAGTGGTGAGCGTAAAATAAACATAAATTTTAAAATTAGCAAGGTTTCACGCGGAATGCAACATACTGCTTGGCTAAACTTACACTGCATTATCCACAGTCATAACTACAAATCAGCATCAGGATATAAATGACTGAAGTGCGAAATTGACAAATTCTGCGTGCAGATGTCATGTTCTAAATTTTGCAAGATAACCAGCTCTAGAGGCTAGAATCTTACTGTAGATGACTCCAATTCAAATCTCGCATCATGATGTTTGTTTGAGATAAACTCCGAAATTACATAACCGATTCTGATGAAATTTGACTTTTATCTCAGTTATTGACCTTAATATTTAATATTACGAATTAAATGTTTGCTATAGGACAAGACTTTGTTATTATTTGTAAGTTCCATAAGTTTCTAACAGATGGCAGTGTGAGTTAATTTATCGACACAACACTAGATGGCGTTGTATTTCGTTAGCCACAGCAATACGTTGCCGGGTCAGCTAGTATATACAAATACTAGCTGATCCGGCCACACGTTGCTGTGGCTAACGAAACGCAACGCCATCTACTGGTTGGTTACCCAACCTTTATAATCAACGCCATCTGTTAATTTGCATACAAATCAAATCCACACCGCCCGCTCCCTTTATATTGTATATATTTTAACAATTTACACAAAACCTTGACAAATTATAAAGATCAAAACTTCCTCATGAATTACTCTATTGGTGAAAACCGCATGAAAATTCGTACATTAGTTTTTGAATTTATCGCGAACAGACAGACGACGCATCTGAGGACTTTTATTTATAATATGTAGAGATATATAATAAGATACGAGTTCTCAACGCTAGAACTATAATTAAGAATGGAATAATTGTTGTCACAGAACATCATAATTTAGAAGATTAGAACAATATAAAATATAAGGGAATCAATTTACAAGCAGATTTAATACGGTAATATAATTATTCTTTCATCCTTGTAAAGTTTATAGTCAGGTTTTCCTCGACGCTGTGAATCGAGTGTAAAATATAAAATATTTATTATTATGCGTGCATGCTGTTGGCAAGCTGCATTGTAATGGAATAATGGTATGATAAGGAGTGTGTGGTGTGGTTATGGTCTGCGCCCAGAAAACTACACCGAGGAATATTATCTCAACAGGGTAACAAGATAAGGAATTAAATATTACGTGATTTTAAAATTCATTTTGTGGTATAAAATCATGACTGGTGTCTTTATCCTGGATGAGTTGGACGTTAAAGGATATAAGCGACAGGGAAGAAGATTGAATTTAGTTGAAATGGTTTGATAATGTCAAATTATGATACAAGAAAATAGCAGGCTTCTAAAATATTTGTGTGCAGTTCACATGCGGTAGAAACTTTCGGAAAACTAAATTAGATATGAGTGGGGAGGCTACGAAGCACTGCAGAGAGGAGACTGATTATTCTTTCTCATTCTCTCGCAGGCTAAATCCTATATAGATGTATGTGTGTGTCTCTTCTTTAACCACTCGGAACATTAGAGCGTCAAAAGACGCGAATATAATAATAGCGGTCAAGACATTAGAGCATCTTTTGACGTAAATGCGCGAGATTTTACAAAAATTGATTTATTTCCATCACTAGTATACGGATTACCATGAAATAAAAAACTCAATATCGATAATGAACAACGCTGCGCGTCTGTATTCAAAAATATCTATGGAACATAGAGATTAATTATCTGAGCCGAATAGAACCTCCACCTTGTTTGATTGTCATTTGTTCGAGATATTGTTAGTTTTTTATTAAAATATTTTTGTATAAAATGTTAAAAAAGTAAGGTGACAAAATTGTTTATAATACATATACGATAGAATAAGTGTGTTTTTTTTTTTTTACATATTCTGTGATTTTAGTACCGTTTTCACATAAAACATTGGTGGGTCATTTTTACAATTTTTTTATGTTTACATTCTAAATTTTAATATTTAAGAATGTTATTATTTATTTGTAATAATACAATTTGAAATTTTATTTCATAACCTTTCCAAAACAGTTTTTAGAATGAGGCTACGTTTCCCAAAACGTGATTTATGAAGCTTTTAGTAAAAATCGTAAAAAACACAAATATTATCACGTTTTGACAGTTTTCTAAGGGACACAAAATAAACATAAGTCTATTTCTGAGAGGTTAAAGGAAGATTTTGAGTTCACTCATACAATGAAATAAATAATAATTGTAGGGCATTTGTGGCCGTCAAGGAACCACATGAGAATGATGACAAATAGATTTTTTTTTAATCTCAATTCACACCTTCTCCGCTAAATCCTATGTATGGGACATTTTTATATGAATCATTTGTAGTGCATCTTGTATGAGGTATTCAACACTACAGATGACAGACAGGACACTAAAAACCACGATCAAGTGAACGCCTGGTGGAAGTCAACCAGAGGAAGATCAAAGAAGAGTTGGACTGGCTGTTCGGAAGAACATTACGGCAGGGCGGTAAGGCCTGAGGACTAGAGAAGAACAAAGAATGGTTGGCAACAGAAACCAGTGGAGAACATTAACAGACAAAGTCAAATCTTAAACAGGGATGGTCACCCGATAGTGTTGGCCCCCCCGAAATTAAAATTTGTGGTTAAATTTGCCAATTTAAAATAGACTTCAAAAATGTCTTTAATAAGTTCGCATGGATATCAAATGAATTTATTTAGTGTTGATATATTGTACTTATACACTGGTTGGTATACACAGTATATAGACAATTAGTTTTATCCTTGATGTATTTGAATGAAAATAGGTATACTTTTGTTATTCGGCGGAACATCCTCTCTACACACCCTTTTGGGAGACTTGGTTATATTTTGTGTAAGTAGAGTATACAATATTTTCCCTAAACCGACTGCATATTGTTTATAAGTAAGCCAGGGGGGGGGGGGGGGGGGGGCAGCTGTCAGAGGATCAACTATCATGGAATCATCTGGGATAAAGCACTGCGATGATGACAATAATTAAAATTACATGTAATATGGTCTGGACAAAGAATAATCCATCACACCACTTGACATTTTCTTAATTGTTCTGAAGTAGTCACTAGTTGTAACTCACAACAGTCAAGAATGTTACTTCTATAACAACAGATATTACATAGGATAACATAAATTTCATTAGAAAATTGTCACAAGGGAGCAGCTATAAAAAAACAATCATCATTAATATTGCAGATGAAAAAGTGCATATAATATTATGAACTCGTATTCATAATAACTGTTTCCGTATCATATTGTAATCATAAAATATTCCTGGTTGGCAAAGTGTTATGAAACACAATAGCGATGATGTCACATATAACACAAAGTGAGCCGGGTCAACCAAGTCCTCGGCACTCCTCTGCTTAGACGGATTATTTCTTTTCAGGATCAATTGAAATCTCTGTGACAATTGTTACAGAAGAATAATTTATGTAAGACGTACCTCATATTTGAGATTTCACGGCAATTTTTTTTATCGTGATTAATTTTTGGGATATTTTGCCCTGTTAAATTTGAACAGAAGGGTGATTCTGAATCTTTTGTTATTTTTTGCGCTAAGTCAGCATTACAATTAAGACAAAATCCGTTGAAAGAAGGCGTTTGTCGTGCATTATCGGTTGTCTGATTTCTATGGCTTGTCTATGCCTGACGTGTGTTGATGTCAGTTGGTGTGGATTAATCGCTCCGATCTATCGTGAATATGCACGTTTTTCGTCTCAAACGAAATGTCAGATTTACAAAAACTTTGTGTTATTTCGGCTTCCAAATTAAAGCTCCATAAATGAAACATTTCTAATAGTCGAATACTAAAAACTGTTTTTGAAAGATTATGAATAAGCTTTCAAATTGTTATATTACAAATACATAAATATAAACATTTGTAAATATTAAGATTTAGAATGCAAACATAAAAGAAATATTAAAGTGACTCATATGATGTTTTTATGTGAAAACGGTACTAAAATCACGGATTATGTAAAAAAACAATACTTATTTTATCGTATAAATGTATAATAAACAATTTAGTCACCTCAATTTTTTATCATTTCATACAATATTTAATAAAAAATAACAATGTCTAACGGCGGGTAGGCAATTTTGCGTTCTACCATGTATCTGACAGAATAGGTCTTTATATGTTTTTCTATGGACAACTTGAGTAGTGATGGGTAGATTGATTTATTATGGAGCTTCTAATTTTTGTTTTAGGGATGTCACTAGAACAATAACGGAGTTATAACGATTTCTGCGGAAACACACGCGTTGACGTGAAAACACGCTTATTGTACTTGACTGCTATCGTTATATTAACATTATTAACGTGTATATCTGCTTACGTTGCTGAGTGGTTAAGTAGATTATAATGCATGTTCCGTCTAACTTTAAGGGTTAATATTTTGTTTCCTAATTTGACACGTGCTCTATTTTGTTTGCACTGTTCTGCGTAACCTGAATCACTTACTCAAATTAACAGGATAAGTATTTACATACGTAATAAGTTCTTAGAAGGATGAATAATAATAATATTGTATTAGAAGTATTAAACTGCAAATGATTAAATATTTTCTCTCTAAGTTTAATAAAAATAGATCTAAGCACTAAATGCTAAACAATTTGTCGTGTCGGCACTAAACTACAAAATGAATATATTATTCTAATGTCGACGTTTGTAATAAAGTTGTTCACTTATGTTTAAATGTCTAATTTTTCATTTTGTCTGAAGTAGCATACAGTCTCGACACTGAGCTGTGGTATCTTGAAATTCTAATTCAACAGCTATTTTTAAATGACAACATTATTTCGATTATGATATGGAGCTTTGAAATACACAATTAACTGTCTAAAAATAAGACAAGATGCCATATTGTTTGATAATATAAGGTAGCCAACCTCTGTGTTTCCTCCCTTCTACAAGTTTACTCCTTCCTCTTTTCAAAGACCTTTCACACAGCACCCCTAGAGATTACACAGGTTCCGGGGGAAATTACTTCCCTTTGGGTTTTCCGAGTAGAGTAAAACTAAACATGTATTTGAAATTCTGACAAAGCCAGGTGGTAAAACTAGAATAACAGCAATTGATATACTTAAGTATTCAATCTCAAATAAGGGGCAAGGGATGCTATTGGTTAGATGCCACAGATGGTCTGACCAGTATAAGCTCATGTGGTACCTCGAGAAAGGAGAGTTACCTTCCGGGTCTACCCGCCGATCTTCAGGGAAAAAACCTCTGGTACTGAAAGTATTTCAGAACTGAAAGTATTTCAGGAGTGAATAATAATACCCTTTTGTTAAAAGGTTAACAAAAAAGGAAAAATACAATATATTGTCAGTGATTCAATCCAATATTGTATGTATTTGTAAACCTTTCTAAAAAGATTTGAGTTTGTGGACAAAACTATTTATTCGTTATATTGCGTATGTACAGGTGAAAACAATTAATTCATTTTAATATTTTATAGCATAACTTGCAAAGTGTTTTAAAATAATAAAACTAGCGCCATCTATGAAAGAGCAGATTGTGAATTCTTTTAAGAATCACTTTAAAGAAATTACTGAGATTTCTCTAAGAAAACTTTTAAAAGATAATAAAGAAAATATTCACAGTGTTGTTTGTATAAATAAAACCCATTCAAAATCTCCCTAGTCACCTGCAGTCTCTCTCAGAGATGTCAATCAGAAATCTATTAGCGTTCCTAATGTCTACCTCAATTTCTCTTCCATTACAAACTGGCCGATGGCAAATGGGAGAGGCGATCGGCAAACACTAAACAAACATTTAATGTTTAATCTTCAGGTGGTGAAATTATCACAGAAACACCTGCGAGAGATTACCAATATTGATGTATAACACATAACAGCTATAAAATACAAAACAGAGGATTGAAGCGACACTACTAACGACTGACAAAAAAAAACTTCAAATAATAACTTATCAAAATTTGATTTGACACAATTTCCAAAAAAGATAACATAGATTTAAGATTTTTAATGTTATTAATTTTTGGTTATTATGCCGTGTGACGCTTCCTCCTCCTTTAGCCAACGTTTCAGACAGCATTAGAGTGTTCATTATCAGGGCAGATGTGTAGATTTTTGTGAATTGTGTGTTTATGTGAATAGGGGTGGTATCTTGTAGGGCACTATACATTTATTTATTTGGGGACGCTAAAGCCCTTTTTTACTTGTATATTCATGTAATTTATATAATAAACCCAATCCTGAGTTAAATAATTTTATAGCAAGTAAATTAGATGAAAAAACAGTAAATTAGATCTGCTAGATGAAAACAAACAGTTAATCTGTTCTACCAGATGAAAGCAAACAGTTAATTTGTTCTTCTAGATGAAAATAAACAATAAATTAGCTCTACTAGATGAAAAAAGGAGTTAATTAGCTCCTCTAGATGAAAACAAATAATAATACACACATTAATTCTACATACATAAGCACACACTTCACCAATTTAGATATTTGCCCTGATGATGGACACTGTAACGCCGTCCGAAACATTGGCTGAAGAAGGAAACGCACAGAATGGCATAATAACACAAAAATTTATTACGACAATTTAAAAAAGGTTTTGACTTTAATTAACTCCATATTGAAGACTCTGGGATTTCCCTCAGGGTCTATAATATATCATCTTTGGGGATGCTGTGCAAAGGGTATTTTTAAGGATAAGGAGAAAACAAGTCTTTAAGAGGCAACAACAACAAAAAAACTGATAAGATAATGACACAGCCGAGCTGTTAATCAAGCACATTAATGTGGAAAATGTTTAACAGGGTACAAATTTTGGTATATGTTTGGGTTGTTTTTTGGCTGTGCACTGGTGCCTAAAGGACCAATGACGTTGATTTATCAGAGCGTCTTTTATTAAAATGGCGGTAACACAACAATGCATGTGTTTTAAAGATTGCAAATCACATGATAAGATAGGAGAATATCACATATGGAAAAGGTTGCAGGTTTTTGCTGCATCAAGATTTTTGCAGATATCTAGGGGCTTCAGAGCAGAGGTGATTAACAAACTCAATAGTTAGGAACAGTTGTGATTTATACAGGGTCAGCAGATATGTACTGATATTATACACACCTGTGATGACCCTAAAAGGCCACTTGCATCACATTTCTTTAAATTTTTTTCCGGTTAAGGCAAATATTCTAAGACATTCTGTATTTTTAATCGTATTTTTGAAACTCTAACGATTTTTTGAAAATTTCAATTCGAAAAATCAGAACATTTTTTATAAACCGGAAATACGGGACATAATTTTATGTGTGCGAAAAAACGATAATTACAAAGCCGAAAATCATTTTTAAAAAAAAAAACGTTTTCCACACGAATAGCAATAAATTGTACGGGGTTCTCTTCGTAACATCTGTAAAAACACCGCCATCTTTATCAAAAATCAAATCAAGGATAAGTTCGCATAGTACAAACAACAAATCTAGTGAACGTTAAAAGCAAATTCAAAAATTCGCCAGAAATCAAAGTGTTGCCATATAAAAAAAAAATTATCAGTGTGGAATTTTACAAAATTAAGGGAACATAATCGGAGACGGGACATTTTCATGTCACAAGCTCAAATAATGGATTTATTTATTTAAAAATAAGAAACTATATATTTCTTGAAAATTTTACTAACATTTTCGTAATCTTAGTAAAAAAATCTATCCACAGGATTTTTTCCAAGTCGTTATGAAATCTATGCAAGTGGCCTAATGATTTAAGAAATAATATAGGATTTAGGGGTCTGAAGAAAAAGAAAATTTTATATTGGATCAACAGTGATTACCCTGATTTAAAGCAATTAATAATATTTTGATGATTTATAAAGAAACGTTGCGATGCACCATGTTCTGTAAAGTTTGGAATCGGGCCGTTATAATAATACTCCTTATGTAGATGGCGATAAGGTTTAAATTCCCACTAAACACCAGCTGCCTGTTTTGATTTATGCAAGAAAAAAACATTGCAAAGTGTGTTTTATTTTATTTTGCGAAATTCGGGCACAAATATTGAAAAATTTACAGGAATTTTCTAAAAAAACATTATTTGCCACATTATACGATAAAACTGTAACCGAAAAGGGTAAGAAAGTAGAAAATTTTTAAAATTAAAGCAGTTTTTATAGGCCTGATACTTTATTTTTTTTCTGGGCTTATAAAAAGACTTATAATTTTTTTTTTTGATTATTTCAAAGGCTATATGTTCTACTTGCAATAGGTATATATGTTCTACTTGCAGTATTAAATTAAAACATCTGAAAAATGTCTAAGCGATCAAATTTTCTAACCAAAGACACATGATTTTGCATTACTTCGTAGAAGCATATGTTTTGACGTAAAAATGACATAAAATAGAATAGCTAGGTAAACCAAAGGTCAGTTCATGATAGCTCCTTACGCCATTGTTTATAAGTTAAGTATTGAACTATTCAGACCATATGCGCCACACCATATTTACACTACCGTTATAAGTACACAAATTTATTAATTTAAGTGTAGGAAATCTAAGAGATAATTGGACATAATCAATATATATTATAAAAGAAAGTCCAAAAAAGCGTGCGGCCCGCAAAAACTCAGAAACGAGTCCCGGCACGATCAAGGGAGTTATATGGTGTGGTAGATCTCCATCCCCCCCTGAAGATATAAGGGCTGGAAGTTAAGCCCTCCTGAAATATCTAGAACAGTCTTCTGGAAAGTTCTAGAAGGTTCCATAGAGCTCTAGAAAATTCTGGAAGGAGTGGCAGAGTATGTCGTGGAATTTTCGGGAACAGGGAATCGGGAACATCATTGTGGAACATTCCAGAACACTCTCGAATGTTGTCCTGAGCGAAGCCAGGTAACCCAGCTAGTAATTGCAATAAATTACAGTCTATCTGAGAGCTAATCTAATGCCGTATTAAATTTTCCTGGTTTTTTTGAGATTTTATTTAAAAGAAATGACTACGTACCTACTATTGTTTTTACATTCTGTTTAAAACCGTCAGTTCTATTTTTTTGGTTATCGGAACAACTCATATAGGTCTCACAGAAATCGTTGTCTCCCTTACTATCATGGTTAGAAATATGATATAAACAGTGTTAGAAGAGAAAATAACACACTTTATATTAAAAAAAATACACCTTCATGAATCCAAAGTTTCCGACAGCAATTTAAGAAAAATTATGAAGCTTTGAATTTTGTTATTAATTATTTTACATGAAATGACAAGAAAGTGAGTTAATGATAACGTTTATAATACATTTGACAAATAAATTCTGTGTTTTTTTTTTTTTTTCATTATCACTAATTTTTGTTAGAAAAAACGTAAGGTGAACATTATTTAAATCTTTTTTGCATTCAAATTTTTTATATTAAAAAAATATATGTTTATTTCGAAGTATAAAATTTGAAAGTGTATTTCATCAACTTTCAAAAACAGTTTTTAGTTTTCAAATAGTGTTCAGAAATATTCTATTTATTTGGATTTTATTGCGAAACAGAAATACTTGCATTTTAAAATCAAACATGCTTCATATATTATCTTAAATTGTACCCCTATAGAAAAAATTCATGAAGCAATTATGAATATACGCATTAATTAGCAGAGATGCTGCATTGCCAGTTTTTTCTGTGTATTTATAAAAACAAGATTTACAACATTTCCAATAAGGTTGGCTAAATTTTGGCGAATTATTTAAATTCACATTTCGTAATGTGAAACAGTTAATTACTAATTATAATTTGAAGGACAAATTTTAAGCATATCATTAATTTCATTTCTTTATTTCCCATTTTGGCCGGTGTAACCGTGAAGGGACATAATTTTGGAAAATACCAGTTTTTTCAAGTTGCCACCATAAAAGAATTAAGAAAATTTCTCTCAAGATAGCAAGTTAATTTCTGAAGTTATAAAATAAATTTATAACATACATATTTTTTGGAATAATTTTTTTTATAACTTCACATACTTTATTTTACTTTTACACTTCAACAGGAATTGAATTTGAAACAACTACATATAATATTCGCTTGTATATAGGTGTTAAGGGAAGTACTTGACTTAGTTTAACCAGTAATTCTTGATTTTATTTGGAGTAAAAAATGTAAATATGTAATTTTGGTCTCCAGTTACATTTTTAATATATTAAACTTTTTTTTTTACATAAGCTCCACACAGGAGGCCCTGAGGAAAATAATTTCCCTCACGGCCTATGTCATCTTTGGGGATGCTGTTTTGGAGGGTTTTTTTAAGGAAAAGAGGGAGAGGAGAGTTATGGGAAGGAAAAGGGTATAGGGGGTGGGTAGGAATCTGGGGTTCAGTGTGTCCAGGTCATCCGCCTCCAAGACCTAGACAAACTTCACCCCATGAACCCGGGCACTCCTGCTAAATCACCAAACGTAGCGAACCACTTGAGGTGACCTATGGCAGAGATGTTGGTTATCCAATAAAGGTTCCCGGGGTGGCGGTAGGTACCCATTCCCACCTCCCAAACTAACATTAGAAATCAGTAGGTATTGATTTAAACAGTTAGGGTTTGGGTGAGGGGGATGCGTGGTTACTCGGCTGAGTGATCAGAATTGTAGAAGAATTTTTTTAAATTCGGTTTGAAAAAGAAAAACACCAAAAAAGACAACATAGACCAAAATTTCATGCACATTTTTTATTTCAAATGATGTCAGGAATCACTGATTAAAGTATGTCAAGTACCTCACTTAACCCCCTGTTTCGGAATGGTTAAAAAAAAAAACATTCAATTTTTACAACAGCTTGAAATTTGCCTAAAATAAATGGTGGCAAGTAACAAGCGTATTCAATGAGAAAGCATTTGAAACACGATTTAAAAAATATAAATAAAAAATATTTTTAATGTGCTCAATTTGTTGGTCCCTAATTCCGAGTAAAGTTACACTTGATAAAAAAAGATAATAAAAAATAAATAAAAAAATTATAGAAGGGCTCATGTAGTGTATTAGCACTGACAATGTCAACAAAAATATTATACATATTCGTGAAGTTTGGTGATATCTTATCAAATGGCGAAATATCTTTATATTGATAACATCATAGTAGATATTATCATTTAAGGATATAAAAATATCTTTATAAATAGCATTAACGTACGTGCGAACGGGTAAAAACAGATTTGGTAAATTCATTTGCGGCATTGAAAACGGAAAATTTTTATTGGATGGATGTATTGACAACTTGGCAGGATTAAGTACCTACCTACTTGGCAATTTCAAGGAAGTTCATGGTTCAATCCATAAGCACACAAAGGCATGAACCTTTTTTATAGATAGTACATTTTCTGAATTTTTTAAGTATATTTCCCACACAATTTATTTCTATATTTTTTTCGGATTTTACGAGAAATAATGCTCATAAAATTTTCCAATGCAAGTTTATGGTTTATGCCTTTCATCGGAATTGGCAAACACGATTCTAACGGGTTTCCAATGTGAATTTAATTAGAATACGGCTAGAATTTTATTTGGCGGGCGTAGACACGTTTCTAGAGGCTAGCGAGAAAACATCTGGAAAGCGTGAGGCATCAGGCAGTCGCCATTATTATTTGTCATTTACTCAGAGCCTAGCGGAGGTCTAATGCAGCAACTGCTATGAGAATTTACTCAACTAGCTGCTAGCTTGTAGGTATAGGCTACAGGCGACTGCCTGCCCAAGAAGCTATCAAGGTTATTTATCGAGGGCGGCACAGGTGGGAAGCGAGAATCTCTTCTCCGTACCGATTTACGGTATTAAAAACTGTTCAGCTCTCGCATCAATCGCATTTAAATTCCATTTCCCGTAATTCGCTCGCAGAAAACGGTAAATCACAAATCACACGGCCGAAACAATCCTTGTCTATGGCGGCCTGTCAATTCTATGGATTTATAGAACTGTCAATTTTATTCCAAATTCAAGCTATTGCTTCGGTGGCCGGATGCAACATTATCCCCCGTTTCTTTTAAATTTACACGAGTGCGATGTTATAATATTATGTAGTGAAATTCAGGTTAATTTGGTTTAATTGTCACAGATGAGGATTCCTACAGGTGTCAGGAGCGCTATCTGTTGTAGGCACATTGGTTATTATCACGCATTGAGCGACCGAGCACTTATTACGTCATCAGCAGCGAGCACCGAGACGAATCACGACACATTATAACACGGGACCAGTCGATGGAAACATCGGCAAAAACACACACCACATTAGAGCTTGAGTTTAGTGAAACAGTGAGATTCTACGAAAGTGTAAAAGTTAACAACCCTCGGATGGGAAACGGGCGCAGCCCTTCCGCCATGTTAGTCCTGTGAAATGTGACTGAGCCGTGTCCGTGTAGAACTGTAGAGTGTGGTGTGGTCGGCCGCGCATACACCCCGCCTCCCCGATACTGTACTGGTACAACTGCGCCACCCTACCGCCGAGCGAGGTCAAAATGGACTCTAATATCACACAACAAAAAACACACCGTCATCGTTGAAATGGCGGCGTATCGTCGCGGCGCGGGGTAATACGGTAAAATATTGATTTATTGAAATATATTGATTTTTAATCCGGGGGAGAGTACGACGACCCTACGTAATATTTTCGGAGCACCGTTTGAAACACTTTTACCACACTGTCACTGATTTCGCCACAAGGAAACAACACCGAGGGATACGCGAGGGGTTGAGGTTTACAAAAATCATTACCTCTTCATTTTTCCGGTTGTTTCGAAGCTGAGGGTGAATTTTTCTCCAGGCACGACACGATCAGCGCAGTTTTTGGAACGCCATGTCAGCATAATTTTTCGTCTCTCTCCCGCTACGCTGGGGTTAATCGCCCTTCGGCCGGAGCGAACAGTGACGGAAACGGCCGATCCCCGCCGAACGTTACCGAGCGGAGCTGCGGCGTGACCGAGCGTCGAGCGAGGCGAGGAAAATATCTAGGAGGGGCGCAGGCCACCACGACCACACCAACACGGTACGGGCGAACTCCGCGCACCACACACAGTCCACCGTCCACACCACAGCCACAGATCACTAATATTATAATAATATACTAATAATCAATCAATCCCGCAGTTACCTATTTATTATACTTCACCGTCTTGCCAAATTTACACTTTGAAACTTCACAAAAGTTGCGAACAACACGAAAACTCTCGGCCGTCCGGGTGATTTTCCACTACCCGCTTGGCACGCACTGCGAAAGCGCGCCAAAAATTCAGAAACGAAAACGAAAAATTTAAATGAAAAGCCGAAAGGACGATTTTTTCTTGTAAATCATGCGAACTGCGGGAGCGACCGGCCGTGATTTCGTGCAACTGGCTTCACTCGGCAACGGGAGGAGAGGCAATGGAGGACGGTACCCTCTCTTGTGGCTGCGCCCCGCGCCCCCCCGCCCTCACCCTCACCCCACACCTCCCCCTCCGGAGGGTTAGAAAGTTTTAAAAGTAGATTTCTAGAAAACACGCAATAAACTCGTCCTGCTCATCGGAACGCGCGCCTACTTAGGTTATTATACACACACACACATATCTTTCATTTTTCCCGTCAATCGAACGTCCGACATTATCCCGTACGTAGAACAAAAAATTTAATATCCCTCAAATTATTACTCCTTTTCATTACTCTAGTTTACCAACTTTGCTATTTTAGTACATGATTAGGTGTCGCACAAGAGTCCCAACAGCCCGGAATCAGTGGGACTATTTCATCCCGAATTTGGGGAATATTGTGAGGGTGAAAGAAGAGGGGACTTCTCAACTACGTTTCGATTCGGTAGGCTCTCACGGGACAATAATAAAAGAGAGAATATAATATGAGACACCACTTGAGAACAATTTGGTAGGTACCTACTTCGGTAAACTTTTTTAAAAATCATAAAGCGAAACAGAGTAAACAACCATAGACGTGAGAGAGAAAACGTATTATAGTACCTACTTAAAATACCTATCGCCTGTCGCAAATGATTCATTATATTTCTTTTAATAATAATTCATAGTACTTTTCCAAGAAAACACATATAGATAGACCTTCAAAAACTGAATATACCTGCAGCTAATTATTATTATCACGAACACTGATAATGTCAATGAATTGTTATGAAAAGTGATGTATTCTCTGGTATTGTTATCGTGGCAGGAATGTCAACCACTTTCGAAACGTTATCGCGGTGGCGACTGGCAACACAGCCGACTTATTAATTCGAAAATTTAAATTTCAAAATAAGAATAGAACTTGGAACCCGCTTGACATTCCCTTCACGAGTCAAAACAAATATAATTTTGTTTACGTGTTTCGACTTTTCATTTGATTTTTTTAATACGTTGTTGTTGAATTATTTTTATATAAGTTAGGTACCTACAGATTAGGGACAAGGAAGATTTTTGTTTTTATTGAGTTCTGTTTGACAAAAATATTTTAATTTAAAAATACTTCTTTTGGATGTGACATCTTAAATTCCTATTTTTAGTGAGAAAAATAATATAATATTATGCTCGTATGTATGAGGATAAAAGTAAAGATTGCACAGATAATAGGCAGAAACTCGTGTAGATTTTTTCTCTTTTTTTAAACTTAAATTATTTATAAATTCGCCACTGTTGGTAGATAAAATGGCGCCACTCAAAAGCCTTAATTAATCTCAAAAGCCTTCATTATCGTAATCCTTAGCTCGTTTACTAGGTGAGATAATGACTAAGGAAGGTGCAGAAAATATTCCGAAATACATATTAATTTTCCCATTTCTGTTATATATAAAATAAAATAACGGGCCCAATGTTTTTTCCCCCAGCTATATGTATAAGAAAAATTAAACAGCATGCTTCAGGTCAATATTGGGGAAGCAAACAAACTTCTTACGACATTTTTATTATAGCACGATAGCGCCAGTTGGTTGAGTCAACGTCTGTATCAAGTTCACAAACATTTAAATAGAAATCCTTTTAGGGTACCTACCACTAAATTAAAATAAATCTAGAAAAGGGTTCGTCTATGTTAAGTTCTAAAAATATATATATGGTTCGATATGAAATTTGAATTTAGTGCTGTGCTAGGCTAAAAATAATGTTGCCAAGCCATAAAAAAACGCGGTAGGTACTATTTAACGTAGGTGTAGGTTAGAGTAGGTACCAACCACGCTAGCTGCATATTATTTTATGATTGGAAACCTTAATATTATTTTTCAACTAACGGACGATAATTTTGATAGCGGTTTTACCGCCTAAATAACAATAAAAAAGCTATAACGATAACGGTACATGTACTGTTTTGCCCTTAACGGGAGTTCGCGGCCGCATGAGACATGAGAATACCATTTCTAATTTTTGATGGATACTAGTTTCTACAATGGCGTATTTTTAGTGGGTAATCAGCGATAATGCCATGTGTTTCTCTGAAAAGTGTTACGTTACAGTGGGCGCCTGATGTTAAACTATGTTAATTGATTTGGTATTTTACTTCCTCGATTTATAGCAATCAATAATCCTCGATAGCAATCAATAATCTGATTTTTTTTAAATGCACAAGAGTCCAAACTCCTCGGAGCCAGTGGGACTACCCCAACCCCATGCAGGTAGGTGTGTTGTGAGGCCGAAGGAAGTGGGAAGAAAATTTGAAAGAGGAAGGTTCATTCACTACTATTGAGAGCTAGTGGGACCATGAAGTCACCATTCTTTCTATGTTTGAGAGTGAAGGGAGTGTACCTGGCTATTAAAATCTGGTCACTTATTACAGTAAAGCTATTTCAAGAAAAGCTTCGTTTCTGGAGTTTCGTGTCTTTCACCGGAGCGATTCTGGGAGTATCTATCTGAGTCCCAACGGCTCCCGTCTGGAGCCAGTGAAACTATGGCATCCCCAACTGGGATATGTTGTGAGGCTGAAAGTAATGGAGAGGGGAATGAGATGGGGAAGAGGAAGGTGGGGAATTGTCTGACTATTCAGATGCGGCCACCAAACATGGCTAAAGCCATTTCAAACAACGTTTCATTTCTGAATGGTGATCTTATACCAGGACGATACTGAGAGAAATTTTCCATTCTGGAACGTGCCGCAAATACACCTTACATTATTTTTAATGATAAAACTGTGAAATAACACAAATTAAACAAATAAAAATTATTTGCATACAAATTTTGATTTGAATACAAATTAAATACAATCCCCTAAAAATCTTTGACCCCCTCTTAACTCGCTATGCCGCCTCATTAAAAAACAGTGTTTTTGTAAATATTAAAACCTTTTTTATAAATTTGCATTATTTTCCCACCCTTGTGATATAATTAAATGTTTCCCTTTATATCTGTTGAATATTGAATAGGTACTTACTTTATATCTGAACTTAACCTAACCCCCACCCTTATCGCGCAATGCTTCCGCCTATTATCTTCAATTTGTTATCTGCTTTCCCCTATGTGTCGACTCCGCGGGTAATAAAATAAACACCCCTTTGTACCCCAGTAGATAAGTACTGAATGATAGATACCCTGAAACAACTTGCCCCATAAACAAAAGTTTTCTTAGAGGCCTAACGCGAGCGTACGAAAAAATATTTTTCTCCGATATTTTATTACATCATGCATTATGTTTTTTTTACATTAGCTCCACACAGGAGGCCCTGAGGAAAATAATTTCTCTCAGGGCCTATGGCATCTTAGGGGATGCTGTGTGGAGGGTATTTTTAAGGAAGGGAAGGATAGGCAAAGGAAAAAAGGTATGAGGGGTGGGTAGGAATCTGGGGTCCAGTGTATCGGCGGTCAGTGTATTTTGTTTAATTGATTTGTATTTCACAATTAATTAATTAAAAATAATATATAGCATATCGTTCTAGAGCGAAGATACTATCAGTATCGCCCTGGTGTGTAAGACCACCATTCAGAATTGAAACGTCGCTTGAAATGGCTTTACCGTGTTTGGTGACCAGATCTGAATAGCCAGGTACTTCCCCACCTTCCTCTTCCCCGTCTTCTTCCCCTCCCCACTACTTTCGGCCTCACAACATACCCCTATTGGGGATGCCTCACTTGCTCCAGACGGGAGCAGTTGGGGACTCTTGTGCGGTATTCACATAAAAAAATAATAACAAAATCCAGGAGTGACGGACGTATAAATCCATCCCTCCAACTGCGTTGCAAGGCGATGGGTCAAGAGTCCGACTGGAAAGGTCAAAAGGCTTTCCTCAACCAATCTCTCTCGATCCGGCCCACCATGCAACAGGTGGGCAGACGCATCCGCCGCTAAGACCTGGACTAACCTCAACCCATGAACCCGGGCACCTCTGCTAAGTCACCAAACGTAGCGAACCACTTGGGGTGACTTATTATTATTAAAAAACAGATACAGAAAACATTCTTACCTGGCAGATCATTTATGATAAACACACTTTTATTAGAAAGTTTATGCTTGGAGAAGATACAGCTTTGCACAGGACATTGTATTTAAAACACTGGACATTGATTGCATGATTTTATATTTGCTACCTCCTATTACTATGCTACCTCCTATTACTATGCTACCTCCTATTACTATGAAAAGATTAGTGTCAAAAGTAGAGTTGATATTTATTTTGAAAGACTGGAGAATTTAGGACCCTAGTACTATATTTTCGTTGTTAGTTTTTGGGGTGTTAAGCTGTGTTGCGCTACCTCCTACTATAGCAGGGATACACCCCAAAAACTAACAACGAAAATGCTTTTGCCCGTGAAAATCTAAAAAAACTTACCCTAGTACTATATGTTTATATTTTTAGATCGAATCTTGCAAGAATATATAAAGATAGCAGCCAATAATATGTGCGTTAAGAAAATGAAGATAATTTTAGTAGTTCTTAGTCGAATTATGATCCAGTTAAAAGTGACCGAATTGAATATAGACACCTTAGCTCAGTTCGTAGAGCATTTGCCATGTAAGCAGAAGGTCCTGGGTTTGAGTCCCAGAGGTGCCAATATATTTTTCTGTCTCCAGATCTTCGATTGAGTTTCGCTAATATTGTTTTAATTTAATTAAATATATTTTTATTGTGATTGCCGCACAAGAGTACCGACTGTCCAGATTCAGTGTGACTATGAAATCCCTAATCGGGGTATTGTGTAATGTAGGTTTGAAGAATGTGGGGAGGGGAATGATATGAAATGATAATGAAATATTGTGCCTCGTGAACTAATACAAAGTACAATTGTTTTGTATAAAATTACGAGCAAAGTTTTCCTTGAATATCTAATTTTAGAGATGGCCAATGAAAACAGGGGATCTCCTAATGTCGCCCCTTTTAGGAAAGTAACCCGCATATATTGGGTTTAGTTCCGAGGGGCGTGGGGGAGGGCCAGAGGGCAATTGGCCCCAAGCGCCGCAGGCAGATTTCTCCAAACCGATGACGTCAGAGAATCATCCCTCCACGTGGTTAATTAGGCCCTGAAAAGTGTGAAAGCAAGTGACGACTTTGGAGAAGTGTGGATAAGACAGTGTGGAGAGATGTCGATAAGTGTGAAGTGTATTTATAAGTGGTAAGCGGACAACTCAGAATCATACAACTTCAACATCTCCATCAAAGATAATTAAAAGTGATGAAAAAGAAATAAAAATAGGTTACATTGGGTTAGGTTAGGGGGCTGTTAATTACGAGGGCGCGCCCTTGAGGTGATTTTTCACAAAAACGGCGCTATATAAATCGTCCAAATATTATTATTATCATTAATTACGAGAGCTGTTTTTTTTTCAAATTTAGACCCTCCCCCCTCCCTTTTGGTGAGGTTAAGTGAGATTTGATGGGACCCCCTCTCCCACTCAATTGCGATTTACACTGCAGTTGTTAAGGACTACATTTATTTTCATAAAGAATGCAAATAATACCTCTTACCCTCGATTTTTTTTTCATAATAGCCATTAGATTTTTCAGCGGGCAAAATGGGACGCATCAAAAGAAGTGAAACAATTTAATTTTGATTCTATTATCTCTATAATAATATTTATTATTTTAAAGTTGACGTGAGATTTTAATTGCCCCCCCCCCCCCCCCAGGTCAAATGAAATTTGATGAGATTTTACTGGACCCCTCCCCCCATTTTGAGCTCACGTTATTAATGTATGCTTAAGGGCTTTTTTTCATATCTTTTAATGACTTTTCAAAGGCGTGTTGACGTTGCATGGTTCTGAGTAACACGGAACCATTGTAAGTGTGGAGCAGCGTGGATAGATGTATATTATAAGTGTGGAACAGCGTGGATAAGTGTGGAGAAATGTGAATAAGTGTACCTATATTATAAGTGTGGATAAGTGTAGATTATAAGTGTGGAGAAGGGTGTTGCTCCGTCTAACCACGAGTTTTTAATAAAAAGCGTATTTTAATGTGGTGCTCATGAAATATCATGAATGAATGCTTTGAATAATGATTTTATTTGTTTCGAATGGCGTGCAATCTCGTGTATCTACATCTACATGTGTAGTGTGTACTATGGAGCGGCTGGTGAACACGGACCAATACAAGCATGGACGGTCTAAGTTCTATATAAATTACTACAGACCGTTTACTAAAAAAAGATTGTTTTCATTATAGTTTCCACTTAGTAAAACTGCGTTATTCAAACAATTATTGCTATTTTTTGTATTGATCAGATGCCAATCGTAGAAAAGCCGCTAATTACATTGCATTGGGCGCTTTTATAATTACGACTACAAAAAAGGCAATACACATACGTTCCTTATCGCTATAATGCTGCAGTTCTTTCTTATGCATTAAATAATGGTGAGACACACAAAATACGTGTGCCTGTTTCCTCCAAAGTACTATTTTTTTGCGACGGGAATTAAGTTTCATTTTCTTTGTACGTGTGAGGGAGATGTATGATAATGATTGTATGTTTTCTTTGGAGGGGAGGGTGCAGACATAAGTTCACCGTTTGTCTCATTTTCAAAATAGGTGTGACTGTTCCCTCCAAATCCAAAGTACTACATTTTTGCGACGGGAATTCCGTTTCATTTTTTTATGCGTACGAGGGAGATGTATGATACTGATTGTATGTTTATTTTGAGGAGGGTGCAGACGTCTACGTTCACCCTTTATCCCTTTTTTGACTGTTGTTATTTAGTTGCAAGAAATAGTTACAGCATTATATGTTTGAACGAAATTAAAACCATCAACGCAGTGATATTTGACGTTTTTGAATTTTTGGAATTCACTCAACCTTCAATATTATCGTTGTAACTATATTCCATACTTTCAAAATTATCGTAACGGCAAGTAGTGTTGGTAGGGGTCTACGGAGACGTCACGGTGCATGAGAGAGATTCAAGAAAATGATGACTTTTTCCTTTGACAGACCTGCGTACATTGTGTATCTCACTTTTTGAAAGAGCTGCAACATTATAGCGATATGGAATATGTATTTATTGTCTTTTTTGCAGTTACGGTACCGTAATTGTCAATCGTCACGGTAATTATAAAAGCCCACATTCGGTCTGTAGTCGTAGATATATTGACTGTGCATCAATAAAAATGGGTTTTCAAAGTGATAACTATGGGAATAGATAAACAATGGATATCGGAAAGGACTTACCTTAATATTTTATGCAGCACGTTTTGGTGAGATTCGATATTATAGGTTGCAATCACTTCACAAGTTTCCGTAATACATTAGAATAAGTCACTTAGCATTGAAGCACTGTTTATGGATATTTATTTAAATTAATTATTTTTATTTATTTTTAAGTACAAAGTAAAAGGCACATAGATTAGAAAATGTGTGTGCTGAAGTAAAAAAAATTACATAACTAACGTCTTAGGTCTAGAATTGTATGCTTCAAATACTACAAAATATTATTTCTAGATCGTAACTGTTGCAGCTAGAGGTTTTACTCGTTTCTTTTTTCGGTTTCTCTTGGCGTTTTCTTCAGTACGGTTTTATTTTTTTGATTTCACTTCTCACTTCGAATGTAAATAGTTTCCAAAGAATCTTGCAATGCGTGTCTGTTTGCGAGTTATAAATTCACGAGGAGCTCTTTACCGCGGCGGTTGCTTGTGAAGACTGACGTTAGGGGGGAACAAGGGGGAGAGGGGAAGGGAACAATTTATTGCCATAGAATAAATATTCTATTCCCAAAACCAAAAATAACTCGCCGGGTTGTCACCTATAACTATGGTTAATTCATTGGCTATATAGTTAAAATATAGCCAATGAATTCACCTATTTTTTGTCGATTATCACATATTCGTAGGATTTATAAAAAAAAATTATAAAATCGTAAACTTCTACTTAATTACTTATACATAAGGAAAATTTTTCCATAATTGGCACCAAAGCAATCTGAGGTACTTTAAATAGTGCCATATTGTGGCAAAAAGCGCTGCAGTGGATAAGCGGCGCGAACAGTAACGATATATCCATTATGAGCTATGTAGCTTTGAACTACCCACGTATTCGACAAAACTCCGCGCAGTATTGTTTTTACTACTAGCATTTTTTTAATAGTGTAAGTATAAAGCTATTCACACGCGAGAGATAAAACCTCATAATACTTGTATAAATAGGTGTGGCCATACAATCCCATACAACCCTCATTACACTAGCTTACACCCGTAATAAATCATGGGATAGTCTGATCGCCACGAATCAGTTCCAATTTTGAAAATAGCAATTAAATTCAGCTAAAAATATTATGTTACAAGTAGGTACGTACTTTATTGCTTGTCTGAATTCTTTAAACTTCCAATTAAAAAACTATTTTAGATTTGAAATTGGTAAATAATATTTAAAAATATACTTTACAATTTTATAATTTTTGTGGCCTACTGTCGGAGGATCAACTGTCGGATCATCGAGGTTTTTATATCTCTCGCGAATATTATTTCCTCTACCCCTACCGAGTTTTATTTTCTAATTCTTATCGAGTTGTTTTTTTTTAATCATGTTTATTTTATGATGTGAAAATGTATTATTTTTATATAGGTCAATAATTTAATTTCATATTATCTACAGTACATAATTTAATCTGTGTTTTTTTTATGTATGTATTTTTTTCTTCGTTTTCTACCGTTTTACGTTTTCTTTAATCATCCATGTTTTTCTATATATATTTACTATGATTTTTTGCGAAAACTTCGCTGGTTCATGCAACCATGTAGGTAATATGTAATTACTTTAATAAAATATGTATAACTGTTTGTTTCCCCAATAAACTAAAATAAAATAAAAAATACTATCATCATTTAAATAATTTTCCGACTTCCATAGTGCTCTGAACTCGTTGCGTTTTGAACACGACAAGTGTGAAGTGAACCGAATCGAATAATTACATCGTAATCTAACTGTTACTGTTTTGAGAATTAAATGATGCGTCAGCCATTTTAATTAATTCTTTTTCGCTTTTATTAGCTTTTCACTTCATATAGACCTGCTACTAGCTACTAGCTCCTAGTGCCCAGTAGGGTGGGCCAGGCGTCAGATATTTTCATAATATACCTAGTGGCAACACTCTATTCATGATTAGAGATGGACACATTATTATATTTTATTATCTTCAATACAAGGAAAGATTTCCACTGCTAATATGAGTCAAGGGTCATGGCTAACGTGACCAGACGTCCCATTTTCACGTTTTCAGGTAGCGAGTCCCGGTGTCCCCGAACACAGCTTCGGGGCGCCAAAATGTCCCGTTTTCACTTTGAAGTCGCAAGACAAGTTGTGATCTAGCCTCCTATAGGTATCTATAGTAAAGTAAATTCACTCGTAAAATCCGTGCTCATTTTAGTCAAAAACATTTTTACTGTAACATATTGCTTTATTTCATTTATTAGTAAAAAAAATCTCTTTAAATTTTGAACAAGGATCTAGAATTCCAATAGTCCATGCGATTCATAGCTGTAGCTCTTTGTACAGCGCTACTGAGGCGATTTTTCGCGAAAAGAGCGCTTTGTAAGTTCTCCCGGTTTGGGGGGAAAATAAATGGTCACGTTAGTCATGGCCATATTTAAAAGTATAAGAGTCCTACACCTTCACGGGCTCGAACGGACCCGGGAAGTAACGAGGAATTTAATGATCTTTTTTCAGTTCAAGAACGATTACTGACAGTATTTGAATGACGTTTTCAAAACAGCGACCATCTTAAGAAAATATTTTATATTTTCCTAAAGGGAATATCGAGGGGGGTTCAAGTTTTGGCGATGGTGCGTCTGCCCATCAGTTGCGTGGCAGGCCGGATAGGGAGAGACTTGTTGAGGGAGACGTTTGACTTCTCCAGCAGGGCTCTCACGGAACATCGTCTTGCACCGCAGTGGGAGAAACGGATTCATACGTCCATCACTGCTGGACACACTGACTTCCTAGATTTCTACCCACCCCTCATACCTTTTTTCCATTCCCGAACTTTCTCCCCTTCCTTTCCCTAAAAAGACCCTTCACAAAGCTTCCTCAAAGATGACATAGGCTCTGAGAGAAATTTTTGGTGTGTGGAGTTAATGTAAAAAAAGATTATGAAAACTAATAAAGGTACTTTGGACACGTTGCTCTTAAAACTGAGGAATCCAACTTGGAGAAACTCATAGTCGCTGGCAAAGTGGAAGGCAGAAGAATCAGAGGAACGTCACCAATGCGCTGGAGTGATCGCAGTTCTCCAGGCAGAGCAGAACCCCCAGGAGTAGTCCCCCTTGTCCACATGGAAATTGCAGTAAGGGTCACGGTTCTCCGCAATGATGAACCGGATTAAGAAGAACTATAAATAGCTTTAAAATAAAGAAATCACATCTAAAAATAAAGATTCGCTATCATTGAGCGATTGTCGTAATAATAATTATATTATAAATTGTCATGGTTATGTGTCACATCTTTATAAACAAGAAAATTAAAGTAGAATGTAAACATAAATATAACCATGACGAATAATAATAATAACATTGTAATTTTGAGAAGGTATATACTAATAAATTCCTGACATAAATAAATAATATCCATATTCTGCATAGTGTTGGTACTTACCCTAATAGGTAAGTGTCTATTATTATTAATGTAGTTTCTCTCGCAAAATGACTCTTGCCATGTTTACAAAAGGACAATGCAGATACCATTATTCCTAATCTACCCCTTTAAAGTGCCACCAAAAGAAAACAAATATGTACTCCTTAACCCTCAGATTTTAAAAATCAACATTCCGAAGAGATAATGACTTGTAATTAAGATGTCTCCTGTCAAAGTGTATTGTGGTTAGCAAGATGTCATCATGACGTGTTATAATATTGTAAGAAGTCGTTAGTGCATAAGGAAACACTATTGTTTATAAAAGGTCACATTTTAAACATAGAAAATATAAAAAAAAGTTGAAGGGAGTGGAAGAGGAAGGGAAGGGTAGGGTAAAGAAATTTTAAGGATTGGGGAAGGGTTAGGGGAGGGTAGGCGAAGGGATAAGGAAGTGAAGGATAAGGGAAGGGTGTTGTAAAAGTAAGGGAGGGGTGGTGTACATTTAGGGGAAGGGTTGGGGAACGGTAGGGTAAAGGAAATTGAAGGATTGTGGAAGAGAAGGGGAAGGGTAGGGGAAGGATGGTGTAAAGGTAGAGAAAGGGTAAGGGAAGGGTTGGGAAATTGTAGAGTAAGGGAAGTGGAATGGCTGTGGAAAGTTAGGTTAAGGGTAGGGGAAGGTAACTGGAAGGGTAGGGGAAGGAAATGGGAAGGGGAAGGGTGGTGTAAAGGTGTGGGAAGGCTAGGGGAAGGGTGGGGTAAAGGTAGGGGAAGGGTTGGAGAAGGGTAGGGTAAAGGAAGTGGATGGGTAGGGGAGGGATAGGGGAAGCGTGGTGTAAAAGTATAGGAAGGGTGGTATAAATTTAGGGGAAGGGTCGGGGAATGGTAAGGTAAAGGAATTCTAAGGATAGTGGAAAGGAAGGAGAAGGGTAGGGAAGGCTATGGGAAGGGTGGTGTAAAGGTAATGGAAGGGTTGGGGAAGAGTAGAGTAAGGGAAGTAGAAGGGTTGTGGAAAGGTAGTGTTAGGGTAGGGGAATGTAATTGAAAGGGTTGGGGAAGGATAGGGGAAGGGTGTAAAGGCTTGAAAAGGCTAGAGTAACGGTGGTGTAAAGATAGGCAAAGGGTAGGGGAAGGGTAGAGAAATGTAAGTGGAAGGGTTGTAGATGGAGAGGGTCTGTCTAAGGAAACCTGAGCATTTTTCTCCAGCACCACATTTCTAAGGCCTTTAACCACTTTCTTTCGGTGGCTCTAAGTGTCCATGTTTCCACACCGTATACAAAAGAAATATGGTGATAATCAACGCCCGGATGATTCTGATCTTGGTGGTCTTATAGGTGGAAAAATATATATTAAAAAAAGATTATCAATGGAAAAATAGAATGACTTGTGTTTCTGCTTGAATAAAGCATCACGCACTTGCAGCTCTGCAGAATAGAGAAGTAACACCCATTCATCAGCAGATTACTGTCAGTGTCAAATGACATCTCACGCCATGCAATAATCATCACATTCTCCTATTATCCTATTATCAGCTTTTATAAAATAGTCTGGAAGCACCAGTGACGTCTAACTGTCTGTGGGAAGCATCGATTTAGTGGGATATTCTCCATTAAAATTGATCGTGTTCTTGAATGTGATCTGGTGTGAATTTTGAAACTGTACATAACAAGCTACATAGGTACTTTGTATAAAAAATAATGTAGGTACTTAGAGGTAATTCATTTTACAGAGAATTTTTGCCACAGTAGTAAGTGCACTAGATGGATTTAAAAACTAGGTATTTTATTTTAATTAACGAAGACAATATTGAAGAAACTCAATCGAAAATCTGTAACAGAAAAAAATACGCTCACATCTAGACAAAAATCAAAAAAGATACGTTCAGTAAAGGACAGAAAAAGATACGGTCACATCTATGTCCTAGATGTGATAGTGTCTTTTCTGATTTTTCTGTTTCAGATTTTCGGTTGAGTTTCACTAATATTGTCTTCATTAATTAAAATATTACAATTTGAGGTCTTACTAAAGAAGACTATTTTATTTAATAATAATTTTATATATACGTGTATCATCTTTTGTCTCACCATTATTTGATGTATAAGAAAGAGCTGCAGCATTATAGCGAAAAGGCGAAATAGCGATAGTGTATGTTTACAATTTTTTTTGTACCGTAACTGTAAATCTTCCACGGTAATTACAAAGGCGCTCATTCCATGGATAAAATCCAAAAAATTAACAACATCAAAATTGTAACCAATTGCAAATGGGATATTTTAGATGTCAGTCGAAAGTTAAAAAAAATATTTATATATTTTTATTCCAGAAATGGCATAAAAAGTGGAGTAACGGTTTTTTTACTGATTCTCCAAACCAAGGCTGTGTGTTTTTTAAATATCGAATTATTTCAAAATTATGAGAGTTTCGAGTCAAAATCTTTCGATAAGCTTTTTTTATTCACATTTTCGATTTTATTTAAAAAAAATGTTAATGTTTACTTTGAACACAAATATCTAAATATTTTAAATAGTAAGATACTGCCTGTATAAGAGCTAGTTTTGACGGGTGAATAAATTATCGACGGAAAATTAGTGGGGTCAGAGAAAGGTTACAGATTGGTTGGAGACAAGAATAATTTTCAACTAATAATTATAATCAACTATTTTTTTTACATGATTTTAACATAATAAAAATGAATGTATCTTTGTTTGTCCCTTATGTGATACCTAAACCATTCAGCCGATTTCGGTGAAGCTTCGGTGATTTGTCGAGCGAATGCACCAGAACTTCCTCTCCTTTCTTTCCTTAAAGAAACCCTCCACAGAGCATCCCCTAAGATGACATAGGCCTTGAGGGAAATTATTTTCCCCAGGGCCTCCTCTGTGGAGCTAATGTAAAAAAAGTATTCTATATTTAGTTGTGAGTTTTAGCGTTATGAAATTATTTCTTGTACTGAAACTTTGGTGAGTTATTATGCGCACGGGGGAAAGGGGACGAAGGAGGGGGATCGCGGGAGGATGGATGAGGGAGGGGAAAGATGGAAGGGGAACGCAGGAGGTGGAGGGAAACGCGAGAAGTGCTGTCGCGGGAAAGGGGACGCGGGGAAAGGGGACGCGGGAGGGGGGAAGACGGGGAAGGTGGAAGGGGAACGCAGGAGGTGGAGGGAAAAGCGAGAAATGCTGTCACGGGAAGGGGGGATGCGGGGAAGGGGGACGCGGGAGGGGGGAAGACGGGGAAGGTGGAAGAGCTGTGAGAGGGGAAAGGGAGGGGAACGGGGTCGCATGGAAAATGACACACTGGGGAGGGGGGACAGAGGGATTTCTAATATTTTTATTCATCACTTTTAATGACTTTTCAAAGGAGGTGTTGAAATTGTATGTTGTTGAGATGTCGGTCATCCAAACAAGATACTGATGTATCTGCAACACATACGGAGTCGATTTTCTAATGCAATTTTTTTTTTTTAATTCGAGCTTTCAAATCGATAGATGGAATTTTTTTGGTTAAATTTGAAAAAAATCGGTCGCTAAGTAGTGATATTAGCTGTTAATGTCATAGAAAATGCATAGAAGCTTTTTTTTAACCCTTTTGGTTACCGGAAAAAGTTTGAATAAAAATTGAAAATGCTCAGATCGAAAATAACTTTTTTTGTGTTCTCTGTATTAAGTATGTTGATTCACCAGTTTCCCGCTTGTACCTTTAAATATAACTAGCTGGTTCCCGGCATACGTTGCAATAAATAATACGTGGTTTCTCCCTGAATCACCTTTCCCGTTCGTCCTCGTTCCCCTCCCGCGTCCCCTTCCTAGCTAGCAACATAAATGATAGCCTATATGTTATTCTGATGTATGAGCTATATTATTGTAAAGTTTCATTAAAATCCATTCAGTGGTATTGCGTAAAAGAGTAACAAACACACATACAAACTTTCGCGTTTATAATATTAGTAAGAAGATTATCTCAGGAGTAATGGGATGATATTTGAATATCGTTTAGTTTTCACATGTACGGGGTGTGCCCGTTAAGGGCTTTTGTTCTTCGAGCAGTTGGGGTATTTCTGGACCAGCGTTCTGAGAGTATTATGTTACTGGCGTCAGTGGCGTGTGGTGTGTGGTGTGTAGTAGGTGGAAATGTTGAGAGTCGAGAGTGGGTCGGCTATTTGAAAACTCATCTCTGCGCAGGGTCTTACAGAACTCGGCTCATGTGGATTCCTTACCGGCCCATGAGGAAATGCATCGTTGATGAAGCTAAATTTTCTGACTATCAGTCGCGGTTTTTGAAGTGAAAACTTCTTTAGCACCGTTGCGATTTGAAACTTGATGAAACGGAAACGAACTCATAAATCTACAGGATTTAGCCTGCGATCGAATGAGATAGCCATAAAATATTTATTTATTTCACGGGTAATTGGTTTCAATATAATATGATAAATCCACAGTCCCACGAAAAGTTCCTTTGGTGGTAACTCTGCAGACATATGACTCCTAAGAAATAAAAAATAAAATAAAAATATACATATATTTTTGTAAAATCATTATCCAATCTTCAAACCACTCCAAAATGAACAGGTAAAAGAAAACACAAAAGAAAGCGACATCTAGCGACTCCGAAGAAGAAAACACAAATACTCATAAGATGTACAAAAGTTTAGGAAAAGGTGCGCTGGAATTCTACGACAAATATATGGAAAAAATCATCCTTTACATTGATAAAAAAGTGCTTTGTAGTCTGCTCACTCTTGTCTACTTTAGTTTTCTGAAGGTTTCACTTTTAGGTAGGTACCTACTGCGTGTGAATTGCACACTATTTTTTTTCTATATTCAGTATAGCTGGGTTACCCGGCTTCGCTCAGGACAACATTCGAGAGTGTTCTGGAATGTTCCACACTGATGTTCCCGATTCCCTATTCCCGAAAATTCCACGACATACTCTGCCATTCCTACCAGAATTTTCTAGAGCTCTATGGAACCTTCTAGAACTTTCCGGAAGATTGTTCTCGAAATTTCAAAAGGGCGAAACTTCCACCCCTTATATCTTTAAAAGCACGCCCTTTAGGTAAAAACGGTTACCCTTATTCCCTAGGGGGGATAGAGATCTACCACACCATATAACTCCCTTGATCGTACCTGGGACTCGTTTCTTAGTTTTTACGGTCCGCACGTTTTTTTTACTTTCTTTTATAATATATAGCTGTTTCCCGGCATGCGTTGCAATGCCATATTCAAATAAATAAAATGTTACTCCTTGCATGTCCTTTTCCGTGCGTTTCCCTCCAGCGTTCCACTTCCACCTTCCCCGCCACCGCTCTCCCGCTCCCCCGTCCCGCCAACCCCCCTGGCACTTTATTTCTTGACTCTTCTCCCGCCCGGCCCGTAGCCGAAACTTTTTTCTAATACTAACATTTTTAAACTCGTGATATCTTTCTAATTAAATATCCGAATTGAAAAATTCAAAAAGTTAAATAAAGGTATTGAAGCTGTCTTGAATATGAAGTAATTTATTTTGATAAGGATTAAAACCAAGATACAAATAAAGAGCCTTTTCAAGCGGCGAGATTTTAATTAAATTTTTAAAATAAAAGAATACTTATTGTGGCATAACCATAATAGTTAGACATATGCTGTCGCGACCTTTTTTGTAAATAATTATGTGTTCTACAAAGTCGTAGGATATTATTTTATTCTATCATCAATAGTTTTCGCAGCGCACGCGATGTAAAGAATATTTTAGGTATTTTTTTTACACCTTGGGTTGCATTATTGAAGTTTTAGTGAGGATGCCTATTTTTGAAAATATATGTTAACCAGGGATAGTGTAGCTTCCCAACAGCGAAAGAATTTTTCAAATCGGTTCAGTAGTTTCGGAGCCTATCCAATGCAAACAAACAAACAAACAAATCTTACCTCTTTATATAGTGTATATAGTAGAAGTAGATTATAAGTGAACTCTCATAAAAAATAAGAAACACTTTTATTATAATTTTACCAATAAAAATCCTCCCGTCCAAATGGTATTAGTACTGCCCAAGAGCGAATCCGAAATGAATTGCAAATCCCATGGGTGCGCTATGAATACCAGCACCTATGGGACTTTCCGTCATTTTTATTGGGTTCACAAAAATCGTGCTGCCATAGCGGTAGACCTGCAAACCTTAGGAATCTATTAGCTGCTGGACTGCGCAGCACCTAAGACCACATTATGTATTCTTTAGCCACAGACGTTTTAATAAATCGCCTGATTGTCTCATCATGGCATACCCTTTTGGGGAATATTATGAGCCTGAAGGAACAGAGAGGTCGGGAAGTTGCTAATTCAAACATAGACATAAGGAAATTCTAGACCTAAACCTATTTAAAATACATCATCATCATCTTCACTCTTGGCTCTACAACCCCTGGTGGGTCTTGGCCTCCTCAAGAATCTTCCTCCACTCATCTCGGTTTTGTGCCACCTCTCTCCAGTTTAGAAGCTCCAAGATAGATGTATCTTTGAGGACGTTGTCGCTCCATCTTAATTTTGGCCTTCCCAGGCTCCTTCGCCCTATTGGTCTTGAGTTTAGCAGGGACTTTGGTGCTTGATGCTCGATCATTCTCTCTATATGAAGTCTTCCCAGTATTATAAATTTTGAGGAAGTTTAGATCCGCTCATTGTTGTAACGTTTGCGCCAAAATCCATTTTCTAAAACCGGTCCGAAGATACGCCTCATAATTTTCCTTTCAAAAACGTCCAGTGCTCGCTCATTCCTCCTAGTTAGTACCCAAGTCTCAGCTGCGTACGTGAGTATCTGATAAGTTTTTTGTACACTAATATCTTGGTGTTTCTGGACAGCAGTCTGGATTTTATTTGGTTTTGTAGGCGGAAATAACAACGATTTGCGTTCACTACGCTCTTCTGGATCTCATCTGTGGTATTATTATGTACATTACCAATAATACATCTACAAATAATTATTGTAAAAACCAGTGTTTCTTCCCAATCTTTTAATTACCCTAGGAATTTCCTTAATTGAAGGAAAACCTAGCACTGTTATCGGTAGGAAATTATTTGATACTGGGTTTTAACGTTGTCGATGCAGTCACCTAATGATCTTAAAAGTCTCCCAGAAACAATAATTAATAGTTCAATTATCTGTTTATCTTCGACGTAAAATACCTGTAATCGTAGATTAGAGACGAATATTTTTTTTTAATCTTTTTTCGTCAAAATGTCCAATTTTATCGAGGACCGGATGTGGGATATTTGTTTTGTTACAGATTTTTGGGTTTTTTTATGCTACCACACGAGGCTAATGCCCGTGTTGTGGTAGTCATACTTTTAATATTTTATATATGAATTAAAAAATAGTACAAATAATAAACATACTAAATGAAAATTAAGAAATACATAAAACTAAGTGAAAAAAAAAATTATTGATGATCTACAGATTTTTTTAATGCAATTTTATGCTATAATATCGAGGTCTAACCCTAAAAGTGTAAACATAGAAAAAAATCAACTTGTGTAAAACCTTCAGAAAACTAACGTAGACAAGAGTAGGGAGGCTACGAAGTATATATTGTCTTCAACGATTTTATAATGTAACTTTTCTTGTTTTTAGGCTTGCTAACTTTACCTGCTTGCCCAATGTCCGCTCCTTGCCCTTATCGTCTAAGAAAACACTTGATTACGACAACAACACGACATAGTTAAGTACCTACCAGCGATTACATTCTGAGATATGGCCCATGAGTACTGGATACAAGACTGGGTAGGTACGAGTACCTAGCCACCCAATATAATTTTCTCACCATAATACCGGTCTTGGCTTATCGCAATCCCTACGATTCGTCGCGCCACGTTTCGCGGTTTTCCGAATCAGAACAGAACTACCAACCATAGAAAAGTAAATTTGAATTTCGTTCTATTGCCTTTCAAAGAAAAATTATTCATAAACCAGTGTTGCTAGTATGGAATATTAAGGAAAGTTTTCCCTTATAATTTGAGAAAAAATTAGGAAATCTATATAGGGCCATGTCTTCACATTTTACGACGTAGTATTTGTCATATGTTTACTAACTTTACAGGCGTCAGGTGAGAATGTTGTCCTTGTTCTAAGGCTGGCTTTACACTCGTAAGTAAAATTTATGAATTACGTAAGTTTTTGACAAGTTACCCACAGGAGCGTTTACTTATGCATCCGAATTTTGGTAATTAATGCTCACGAAGTTGTTCTGAAGTTCAATTTCAGTAATTGCTCATAGCAACCGTTTACACATGTACATTTATTTGTGGTAAGATGGCTTCTTGTCAACAACGATTTTCTGCTGTCAAAATTGCGCGATTTTGTCAATAAAGAAGAAAAGGCCCAAATAAAGTTATAAAATTGAAGCAGAGTTGAAGAACAAATTCTCCGCGCGCTTTTGTTCAGTTAAAAAGGCGGAAATTAATAGAGTTCTTTAATTTTATCCAAATGACAGCTACACGACAGCAA
Organism: Limnephilus lunatus; assembly: GCA_917563855.2. Taxonomy (NCBI): domain Eukaryota; kingdom Metazoa; phylum Arthropoda; class Insecta; order Trichoptera; family Limnephilidae; genus Limnephilus; species Limnephilus lunatus. The sequence goes on along the minus strand of OU830593.1, from coordinate 1,008,795 downwards.
CCGACTTCGAATTCAAATAAGTAATGTTATAATCGGAAATATTAAGATTAGAAAGGATTGGACCGATATTTAAATTATAGAAAGATGCTATTTTTTCAGAAAACTTTTTTCCACCTGAAAATTAAATGATTTCCCTTAGTATTTATAGGAAAAAAAAATCTACAAAAACAACTACTGTCTTTTAATTTTTGACATCTCGCATCGGCGCATTTTGGAACAATTTCAGAAGGTGAGCGTCTCAATTTATCAAACTTATTTGATAAGCTGTGAGAAGGCTGGAGGTTCACGCAGATGCGTTTAGAACTGTCAAAAAACTTCTGTAACTTGCTATAAATTTGGTGATTTTTGGTGTCGTTTACTTTGGTAATTTGTCCAAAAGTCGCTTACGTGAGCGGTTTACGAAAAAAACGTACGTAAAGCATTGGTATATTTATGGTGTAAAGGCAGCCTAAAGGTAGGTATTCTATCTGGTTGTTTCTACATATGTCTCATTCTTGAGTTGAACATCTCGGCTGTTGAACGATTTGCCGGCAACATAGGTTTCTTCAAGATTCAAGACCCTTGTTCTACATAGCGTCTGTTTATAGGGTTTTTACTCCCAAATGTCATAATTCATAATATTATTATGTCCAATGTCAAACAGGTATCTACTCTACTACGCTATAGAGGCCCTGACAGAACAGTAATTAATGACTTATTGCATCAATACAACAATATGTTTGATGTAGGTACGTAGGCCATTTTATCCATTTGTTGGATGTCCAACACCGGGGTTATTGGGGTGAGTGGTTTATCTAGATCTTGGTGGCGGATGCTTTTGCTCACTTATTGCATGGCTAGCCGGATTGGGAGAGTACGGTTGAGGAAGATCTTTTGATCTTTCCAGCCGGTTTTGGAAGGGGTGGATTCATACGTTACCTACCTACCCCTCATACCTTTTTTCATCCAAGAACTTCCTCTCCTTCATTTTCCTAAAAAGAATGACAAGATGACATAGGCCCTGAGGGAAATTATTTTCTTGAGGGCCTGAGGGAAAAAAGAGCGGAAATTTTCTGAAGTTCTGACAAAATATGCCTGAGGTCTGAGGGGTTAAGTATGTACGCGATAATTAATCATACTCTTTGAAGGGAGTGGCAGAATAGTGTGGCCACGTTTAACAAATTCACTCGGCATTTCGTCACGACGTTAGCCCATGACGTAACGTCACCCACCCCCGCCTTCAAACGCGTCCAACTTGGTCAATCCAGTTTTTCCGTGGTCGGGTCGACCTCCCGCACCACCCACATTCACCCCAAGCTGTTTTTAAACCAACCATCTGCCATACGCCATGTGCCCAAAGGCGTTATTATTATCATGCCTTACCAATCTTATAGGTGCACCGCACCGCTGAGAGCCGAGAGCAACCTTTCATTCTATGGATAACCAAATTAGAACACCTTTGTGAAAAGTGATACCCCGAATGCAGAAATTCCCCTCAGTACCCATAACATCTTTAGGGTTGCTGTGCGGAGGGTCTTTTTAGGAAAGGAAGGGGAAGGAGAGTAATGTAGATTTTACACCATCTCTTTTTTCAGCCCAATTCCACTTAGAAACCAAATTCAAAATTTTTCACTTTACGCGATCGCTATCATCTTTATTTTCATATCTACAATTTCAGTTGGCATCACAGCAACAGCATGATTCATGTGTTGTTTGCAGTGATGACAATTGAAATCGTGGATATGAAAATAGAGATGAAAATAGCGATCGTGTAAAGCGAAAATGTTGACTTAGGTCTCTAATTGCAATCGGGCTAAAAAGAGTTCGTTCATTGTAGGCATAAGTTCTGGAAAGGAAAAATGTACGAGGGGTGGGTAGGAATCTGGGGGTCAGTATGTACAGGTGTGACGGACTTATGAATCCATCCCTCCCACTGCGGTAAGTCGATATTCCGAGAGAGTCCTGCTGGAGAGATTAAAATGTCTCTCTCAACCAGTCTCTCACGATCCGGCCTGCACAGCAGTTGGTGGTCAGACGCATCGCCATAAAGAACCGGAAAAACCTCACCCCATGAACCATCGCACTCCTAAGCTAAGTCACCAAACTTAGCGAACCACTTGTGCTGATCTGAGGGTGAGGCAAAGGTGTTGGTTTTCCAAAAAATTGTTCCCGGGGCGGCGGTATCCAATCCCGCCTCCCAAATTGAGACGATCAGTTTATTTATTTTTAAGTAAATCTTGTTTGTTACCTTTGTTACTAAGGGCTCTACTAACAAACGTGTTTTAAATCGTACATAACTGATAAATGATAAGCAACCAATGTGGGATAAATAGTTTTGCAAAATTTAAAAAATGTTTATTAGTAAAGGGGTGCAGTAAATATCGCTTTCATAAAAATTAAAAAATCGCAAACTTTTGAAAATCACGAATCTGACTGATTTTTTAAGGATTAACACGAATTACAAATTAAAATAAAAGAATTAAAATAATTTTCGGTGAAAATATTATTTTATAGGCAGGTACTTTATGGCAAATCTAAATACATGGCACAGTCCGTTCTAATTTTGAAAATGACACTTATATTCAAAGCATATTTGAATTCTATGGACCGGATTTCATGCAGGCCAACCGAAATTAGAATTTTTTATGATATTTCTCCCAAATCCATTGGCAGCCCAGAAAATCAATACTTTATTGTTTAAGCTTTCACGCCTAAACCACTACACTGATTTAAAAAATTCTTTCACCAATTGAAAGCTACATTATCAGCGAGTAACATAGACTGTATATAATGGAATGCTCTGGCGTTATGAAATTTGTATAAATGAAAATGTGTGTATTTCATATATTTTAGCGGCAGGGAGGAAAGGCAGGGGGAAGGTGGGGTTCGCGGAGAGGAAGAGATGAGGGGCGGGGAAGGTGGAAGGGAACGGGGACGCACGGGAAAGGACATGCAGGGAGAATCAATTTATTTCTTTGAATGCATGCCGGGTAACTGCTAGTACGAAAACTTGTTAGCAACACTAATCAACGCATAACCTGTTAGACGACCCCAGAAATAATATCCAGAAACACATTACAAATAATTCTTTTGATTCAGGATGTTAAAATCCCAGAAACTAACGATAATGACGAAATGTGAACAAACTGGTCTCTTAATTACAGAACAATCAATTATAATCGCTTCAGGGCTCTTATGCTCTATTATATTAATATTCCTATATGCTCCTAGTCCTATGCACAATGTGCAGGGTCATCAAAGAAATGAGGTCATGTTAAATTAATTACATTTTCCGACTACACTTTTAGTTTTAAAATTGTGGTTGGAATTATAGACAGTCCTGATTTATAAGGCCCATTAAGGGAGAATTCTGTTCTAAAAGCATGAATTGTAGGTATTTTTGCAGGTGAAATAAAAATAAAACAGATAATATTTTTAGTAGCCATTATTTTACCAAATATTTTATTAAACATTTTTTAAAAATGTTGAAGTAGGGGGTCCAAGAAAATGGCGTGCCCTGACTGACACGATTGCAACCCTCCTAGTAATCAGAAAAAAATCTTAATGCAAACAAATGCAGCCATGGCCCGAACCTCAGAAAAGTAAAAAAAAAAATCGCTATATGGCGGCTGTCTGAAATGAAAAGACATTTTTTTACTAGTTTTTTTTTACTTTTCCGATCTTTTCAAAAATGTTTAAAATTGAAATTTTGTTATAGTTTTAGTTCATGCGATAAAGTGATGTATACCAAATTTCCAGTTAATTGGTTCAGTAGAACTTGAGATATCGGCCAACTGTCTCAAAAAAAGTAGTTTCGAAAAAAATGCGTTTAAAGTTTTGTTCTATTTAGATTCTAGTTAGATTCCGTGGAAACCGTGACACTACAGTGGTTATAACTTTTAAAATAATTCGAATTTAGAAAAATCCTTTTAAGAAGATATTTTTGAATATATAAAATAGGTATAGAAATATGAAGAAATTTTTATGTAATCATTTATGCAGTACAAGATTATACATTTATATACCTACATAATTTATGAAATGTTTTGACTGCCCAACTAGGGGGATTTCCGTTTTCCTGGATTATCGAGTACAGTCAAATTAGGATGGGTATGGGATTTGTACAAAAAAGAAGGAAAATTGAGAAAATAAAAAGAACAGAAAGAATACAAAATAACATAAAAAAGTTAAAAACATAATGGCTGTTATTTGCTTAGCATAGTTATTAAAATAATATTAATTAAAAAAATGTGTGTTATAACTTATAACATGTAGATAACTTAAGAGGAATTAAGAGGATTAAAACATACCTATAGGTATCTTGTGTATGCATTGCATATTATAGTCCTACATTCATGTGTTGTAGAAAAAAATATACATCTATATTTTTTCTAGACTAGAATACCCCAATTCAAACTTGCGATCATACCCTTACTACAAACAGTACAGAGCGGTTAAATTATTTATTCTAGAGGTGGGAAAATATCCATGTTTGTATTTAGCGGAGAAGGCGAGAATTGAGATTAGAAAAACAAACAATTTGACGTAATTTTCATTTAGTTCCTTGTCTGGACACTTGAGCGAAGCAAGGACCTACTCGTATTTATTCCACTTATCTTTCGTGCATAATAAACAAATCGAATAATTTGATCAAAATTCCGTTAATTAGTAACACCTTTATCAGATTGTACCTGATGTTCTTTTTATCTTGGAATTTGAATTCCTCGAAAGATGTGTCCTCTTCTGTGCAATTTAAACATAATCTCGATAATACTTTCATTTCAGATAATTTGATAACATCGAGAATTTTAATCATACACATTCTAAATTATCACTTATTGTGATGACCCTGTATAGTGAAATGTAATTTACGTGTATGTACTTGATATTTTGTAGAATAATTTGATAAAATGGATACATATTAGTATATAACGCAGTATGGATGTATTGGTGTATGCACGTATAAGTACATAATAATAAGAATAATATTTCATAATAGGAGGACAATCTAATGATGAAAGAATTCGGAAAGGATACGTTTTAAGTAAGAATGTGGAAAATAAAAATTATACAGTAGGTACTAGTAAATGTTTTTCTCCCTGCATGTCCTTTCCCATTCGTCTCGTTTCCCTTCCGCCTCCCCTTCCTATCACGCTTTCCCCCTTTACCTTTCCCGCCTCCCCCCCCCCCCCTCTTCCGCTTCACCCGTTCCGCGAACGTCTTTTGAATCCAACGTCCAATTTTTCATAGACAGAAAAAATAATAATTGAACACCGATTAGTGCCTTGGGGAGTGACACTCGGTCGGGTGTCACCCCCCCCCCATTGGGTCACCCCCCCTTGCTACGCCACTGACACCGATAAATAGGCAGAGGATATATCTTATTTTGAATTATTTTACAAACAAAATAGCCTCAATGCCATTTGCTATGCATTTTGGTAAGGACTTTTTTACAAATTCACAAAGGCGTGAAATACAGTCCTTTGAGGTACTTATATAAAACTAACAAAATAATGATTGAATGAAGACAATCGGCAATCTGAAAACAGAAAAAGGTACGTTCACATCTTGGGCTCGAACCCAGGACCTTCGCCTTGCCGGGGTGCAACTCTACCAACTGAGCTTATTTGTCCCTATCCAATTAGGTTATATTTCACTGCATCATACTTCGACTAAGAGCTACCAATATTATCTTCATATTCTTAAAGCATATTTTTATTAGCTGCTATCTTTCAGTTGGTAGAGTTGCGCCCCGACATGCGGCAAGGCGAAGGTCCTGGGTTCGAGTCCCAGATGTGACCGTATCTTTTACTGATTTTTCTGTTTTCAGATTTTTTTTTGAGTTTCGTTAATATTGTCTTCATTTAATTAAAAAGTATATTACAATTTGAGGTTTTACGCATTAAGTTAAAAATAAAAATAAATTTAAATTATAATATTTATGATGGCAAATTATATTATTGAGGTCAGTCTGTAAAGTTATTCAGTAATTCAACTTCCTTGAAATAGACTATAGAATGGAAAAGGTGGGAATCAAGTATTACAAAAGCTGTTCGAATATGAATACCAAAAATATTTTTAAAAAAAAACGAGTGTGCTTTAGACCACACCACTGAAGTGAAACTTCACATTAAATATATGGCGTTTCACATTAAATATATGTGTTTCATAGCGTTTCATGCGTTTCATAGCGTTTCACATTAAATATATGGTTCTTTTTCGTAACGCATTCATCATTTTACCCCCAAGTATCGAGCGTGCGTAAAGAAGTTTTACTTCAATAATTCATTTTAAGGTAGAAAGGCACATTTTTCAGTTTAGTGTTGCATCCTTTCTGGTATTTATATAATCCAAGTGACAATCACACGACACAACGTCATCACATATTGTCAGAAGGAATTTACACATTCACAATTAATAATAATTCGTCTAGACCCAGACACGTTTCACGTAATTTGTTTTCGGAAATGTTTCAAAACACATCAACTGATTTCTAATTGAAGGATAATCGATTTAGGGTCCGTTTCTTCAATATTCTGACCATCATTGACTTAATTTTAAAATTTTACAAATTTCGAAAATATTTATTTCTAAAATGTTAGGATTCATTCTTAGGACATGTAAGAAATTCAATAACTTTAGAACAATGAAAATCCTATATTTTATTAATTAAAAAAAAAACAGTTAGGTAGTGGAATTAATTTTATGATTTTTTAATTGAAACCACATATAATTTCTGCTGTTTATTGTTGTTAATGTGTTTGTTTTTTTTTTAAACTTTGATAGCGCCAAGAAAACCCCTGTCTGTACAGTGAAAAGACAGGGGAACTAGGCCGCCACCCGGTTGGGCAGTCTTATGAGGAGGGTTAAGTTAGGGGATGTAGGAAGGGCTTTATATGGAGGAGGAAAAGCAGATGCCGGCAGTTCATTCCCTAATGAATGATTGAATGCTTGAACTTGTTTTTTTTTCTTTGTTGGAGCTATGGCATGTCTTTGCTTTAGAAACTAATAAAATTTAAAATAATAGCTGTATCCTGTAAATCACCCTTATTAACAATGTTCCCATATCATGTTGCCTCCTCCCACCGTTCTCCCCCTCCCCGAAAATCACCCCTCCCGCTACCCCAACCGAATTAAATCTAATCATTTCTGTACTGCGTATTTTTAAGTTAAATCGGTAGCAGAAAAATTAAAATTTAAGTAACAAATGTACATGGAAAGTAAAACTCTCAAAAACAAAAACTATTAACTATCTTATAAAGTGCGTTACCCTTCAAACTTCTACAACTTGTCCTATCATTGAAGAGATATCGTCAAAATTTTAGCATCTCTTGTTCATACTTATATCCACTATTCCTCATAAAACATTGATTCCCATCCTGCAGTAAAATTACTTACACTGTTATCCACACAATGTCTTTTTAACTACATCAAACATTGTTGCATTTAATCTGTTAGTTCATTGCAAACCCGACACTTAAAGTTAAATGCCTAAACCTATTCAGATGAGAAACTGTCTACCCATTTCATACCTACAACATTTTGCGTTCTGTGGTGTTGCAGGTCTAGTATTGTGTAAGGTGGATGTAAAGGTAACCGGATGTATCAGAACATTGATAAATCAGAACACTTTTAAAAAGTGATATAAAATTGATGAAAAAACAACTAGGTAAGGTTAGGTTTGATTGATTTTGAGAGGCGGATGTGGGTACTGCCGCTTCGGGAACTATTTATTAGATAACCAACGCACTTTTAATGACTCTTCAAAAGTTTTCCAATTTGTCATAGGCTGCGTTTACACACGTGAGCCGTAGCACGAATTATGGGAAAGGAACAAAGCATCTTATTGAGAGGCGGGTATGGGTACCGCCGCCCTAGGAACCATTTATTGGATAATCAATACCCCTGTCATATGTTACCCCAAGTGGTTCGCTACGTTTAGTGATTTAGCAGGGGTGCCCGGGTTCTCGGGGTGATGTTTGTCTAGGTCTTGGTTGCGAATGAATTTTCTCGCCTACTGCCGGATCGGGAGAGACTGCTTGAGCAGACATAATCTAGACCTCTCCAGCCGGACTGTCTCGTGGGAGGGATGGATTCATACGTCTCTCCTCACTCCTGGACGCATTGACCCCCAGGATTTTTACCCACCTCTGATACCTGTTTCCTTCCCAGAACTTCCTTTTCCTAAAAGACCCTCCACACAGCATATCCAAAGATGACACGCTTGCTGTGTACCCGATGATACACCTCCTGTGTGGAGCTACCGTAAAAAAGTTTTTATTATCCCAAGATGAGATTCAAACCTGGGACTTCTGGAGCCAAAGGAGCTTCCAACTATACTGCTCTGCAGAGTTTAACAATTTAAGCTGTTCAGTACGTATCTACATAGTAGTTGGTAGTGTTTTGGGAAAAGCAGTGACCGCGATAAAGTTCGCCAATAAGTGAAAGAATGTCATAATAGAGTGCAGTCACCACATGTACCTACATAATGTGTTACACAGTCATGAGCCACTGTGTTATGATATTGATGTTGTACGTGGTGTCTGGAAACTAGTGGAAAATTGGTGAATTACATTTGGAGTTTTTTATGTGGTTTAACTTTTTTCAAACAAGAGAAAAAAAAATCCAACAAACAGAATTTTTGAAGCAATCTGGAATTGGTGAATCTATATTATATTTGGAGTGGATTTTGTTGTACTTATAACTTTCTTCGTAAATATGCGCACAAAAAAGTGAGATATGGCCTACACTTTATATCAGTTAGGTAATTCTAAAATATATTAACTATAAACTCGGTTTACCTACAGAAACAATAAATTACAAGCACTTGAGGAAAGAATTAAAATTATTAAAACTCTCAGGTAGAAAACTTGTTTCCTATATTTAAAAAATATTTTTGTCTTGTATATATTTTTAAAATTGCTAATGTCATTTATTATAGTCCCTGATTTATTAAGTCTAATTACCTTCCATATACCAACTAGAACTACTCGATCTAAAATTTATTTATTTAATTGCATCAACAATTTCAGAACTGAGTCATTTACGAATCCGTTTCCTAAAATTGATATCAGGAAAAAAAAGTTCAATTATGTGAAGGCGATTATAAAAAAATGTTCTCATTGTTTAATGTCCTCTCTATACACAGTAAGGTAGATTACCAATTAACGCTAGATGAATTCTGGAATACAGAATTCAAAAAACCTGTAAACCACAACTACCCTACTAGGCATAGAGAAGCACAAATATTTATTATTAATAAATCTCAAAATGTATACGGCGATAGAACAAAAAGGCATAAAATTCCGGAAATATTTAACGCATTACCTGAAAATATTAAAAATGAGATATCTTATTTAAAAATCAAAACAAAAATGAAATCTTTCTACCTACGTAGAACATGAAACCAAATAATATATTTCCTATTTTATGTTTTTCTCACCATGTGTTTGTGCGGTGTAAAATATTTTTACTACAACGCAATTCGTAAACATTTTAATAATTAGTATTTTAATATTAAGCATTATATTTAGTATTTACTATGTAAAACTGCAAAGTATTATAGTATTAATTAATTTGAAAAAATGCGAGATTTCTTACAATCAAACTGATTGATCAGTTTCGTAAGATAAAATATTGTAAAAAAACGAATATACACACTTAAAACAAAAAAAAATACTCGCTTGTATCTAGAATGCATGCAGTTGGTAGGTAATACTTTCTCAGAAGTAGTAGATTTGTCAACTGCACGGAATATAGCAAGCAGGCTATAATAACATACCTCAATAATAATAATCGAAGTTAGCATAGGTAATACCTACCTATTTATTCTTCTGCAAGGGTTCTATATAATGTAAATAGCACATTTTACATCATGTCTATTGTTCCACAAATTATTGTGTATATCCATATTATGCTTGAAAAACCTGAATTAGCGTGTATAAATAGAAATAAATAATAATGAGAATACGGAAATGGAAAATAATATATATTAATAGATATTTTGTTAAAATTACAATCGATTATTTACTTGGCGGACATTGTTAATGTTAAAGTTTAAAGGTTACTTTTTTATTTTTCTCTAATTTAATACCTCAATATACTCGTATGAAACCTATTTTAAGTTCTTATTATGGGTTTAATTTTTTTATGTAGTAAAAAAACTTTCTTACAAAAACTATTCTAATATTTTTATGTCAAAACACGGCGAAAAGGAAATATGTCAAATTATTTGTTGTTTCAACGAAATAGCTATTAAAATACACTATTTTGCATTTTCGGTTACCTACTTAAAATAGCTTTTTGTCATATAACAGATACAAAGTATTTTTAAAATAAAATATTCCTATCAGCAGTGTCGCGGTTTTCTATATATTTACTATCTTTGGATTTGAGCTTTCCTTTTCGAGTAAATCAAGTGCGAAGTTGGAAGTTTATTTGACAATTTAAATAAAAACGATCGCCATGGGGTTACTAATTTTTATTGTCTCACTAGTTTCTTAAGTATCTTAACTTGAAATTACAAAACAATGGGTTAACATAATACATTACTAAGTGTTGAGGTTGGGTGGGGTCGTGACTAGTGGTTAGTGAAGAGTGGGGGGAGGAAATAGAACGGACGGTGAAAGGGAACATGTCTATATAAGAAAGGACCATAAGATAATACATTTTATTGTTTTTTGATAATGGACTCATTATTATTAAGGTATTTCTTTATTTCCAAGGCTTCTAAGATATCTAAGCGTAAACAAAATGTAATGGTTCAAACAAAGAAATATTGTTTAATTTATTTATAATGGATAATCACAAAGTTTCCCGCTTGTACCACTAGCTTCCAGGCACCGTGTATACCCAGACCTTGATACTAGACGCCACCAGCCACCAGTCACCAATGTCAATAATGAAAATATATAATTTTATACCAACAGAAAGGTAGGTAATATCCTATATAGTTAGAACAGTTCACGTTCATGTCGGAGCGGGTAGCGGGCAGCGGGCTTGCCGCATGCCGACTTGCCGACTGGTACTGGATTGTGAGCTAATAACAAAAGATATTTCACTACCCACGCTAATGATCTAACACACTGGCCAAATAATACAAACAGGGTTACCATCAACATCAAATATATATGCCTGCGCCAAAGAAGGTGTTCCAATTATATATGCAAAGGAAACAACATGTCGAAAGGGATCGGAAAATGGAGGTGACCCCACAGTTCGCCCCCGAAATTATAATTATGTATTATGAAATTAATTTTTTGTGCATTGTTTACCAATTAAAACCAAAATTTTATTCATATTTTTGATATCCATATCATCTTTTAATAATAAGATGGTATGGATATCAAACGAATTTATTTACAGTGTCGATTTTTTATACTTATACGTTGGTGAAAAAGTATGTAGTTTTAACTTTGATGCATTTGAACGAAGATATGTTTTAATACTTTTGTTCTATTTTGTGTAAGTAGGTATATGGTATTTTCCTAAACCGACAGCATATAAGTTTGCCGGGGGATGGGGGTGGATGGCCGAGCCTAGCTAAGATGTTTGAAATAGGAATGTAGTGTGTAGCAGAACTCTCTCGATTCATACATCTGTCACTCCTGGACACACTCTTTTCCTTCCCAGAACTTCCTTTCCTTTCTTTTGTTAAAAAGAACCTCCACACAGCTTCACTAAAGATGACTTTTATAAGGGAATTATTTTTCTCAGAGCCTCCTGTGTAGAAGTAATGTTAAAAAAACTTATTATTAGATATAATGAGTTCCATCTCTATTATGGAATTATTTCAGTGCAGAAATTCTTAAACTAACTACCATATGTATTGCTCTTTGCCTTTGTATTATTTAGAATACTAATGAAGGGAAATAATTATACCAAGTCAGTAGACATCTTCAATTTATCACTAAACCAATACAAAATGTTTTTATTTTATTTTATTTTATTTTTATTTAAGTACATAAAACAGGCAATTATGCCCAAAAAATTACATACATGGATGATTTAAATTACAACAAAAGTAGTATTAAAAATAATTTGTTACTCTTAAATATGCAAAACTGAATAACAAACAATAATAGTCAAATTTAGAATACAAAAGAATCACCAACAATTTATTAATGGCACCTGGATTTAGTAGGTACAATATTACACGTCTTTGAATAAAGGGCTTCATCACAATATCAGCTTTATACGATTGATGGTAAAATATGTTTTTTGAAGTGTTTGAATGGGTTATTAAAAATGTCAATTTCATTATTAGAGCGGTGTATAGTGTTATAATGTCTTAATGTTCGTGGTAAAGGGGAGAAATATCCTGTATTTGTGTGGTAGGTAGATATATGGAAAATATCTTGCAACCTCCTTGTTGAATTTCTTGATGGTGTGTTGATGTTAATTTGGGATAAAATGTTTGGTGTATCAACTGATGCATGTATAATTTTGTACAGAAGCAATAAATCGGAAAGTTTCCGTCTTCCTGTCAGAGAGTGTAGTTTATAGTGTAGAATTCGGTCGTTATACGTTCCAAATTGATCAGATAAACCTTCGCGATATGCAATAACACGGGTTAATTTTCTTTGTATGGATTCGATTCTATAATTGTGAATCTCATAATTGGGAGACCAAATAGTGGATCCGTATTCGAGAATACTTCGCACAATTGATTTATATAATGTTAATGTTAATTCTGCACTTTTAAAGCAATTTGTGATTCTAAGAGTTAATCCTAATATTTGTGATGCACTTTTTGAAATTGTATCTACATGTTTATTGAAGCTAAGTGAAGAGTCAAATATCACGCCTAAGTCTTTAATTGAAGTTATGTTTGATAAAACGATATTGTTAATGTGATATGCGTTTGAAAATTTGTTTCTGTTCTTTGTGAAGGAAATTACAGCACATTTGTTATAATTAAAATACAAATCATTTAGTGTGCACCATTCGTGTAGTGATGATAGGTCTTTTTGCAAATCGATGCAATCTTCCAGTGATTTGATTTTTTTGTACAGTTTTAGGTCGTCGGCAAACAGGAGGTATTTTGAAAATTTTATTCTTAAAACTATATCGTTAATAAAAATTAAAAATAGCAGGGGTCCAAGATGAGAGCCCTGCGGAATTCCCGATGTTACAGTAAAAAGGTCAGCTGAGTATCCCCCTACCACTACTAGTAGTTTTCTTTCAGTAATGTAACTCTCAAACCACTTCAGAGTATTTCCACTAATGCCAAACATTTCTAGCTTCTTGATAAGTAGTGCTTGATTTAACTGGTCGAATGCTTTACAAAAATCCGTGTAGATAGCATCTACTTGTAAATGCTTTTCGATGCTATCGCGGATGAATTGGGAGTATACAAGAAGGTTTTTAATGAAGCTTTATAAATAAGAGAATGAAGTAAATACTGTATAATTTTTACTATTCATACCTAGAGCCAATAAATGGACGTTAATAAATAAATAAAATATTTGTGTGACTGCCCTGGTTTCGGTTTCAAATTTGCCATAGAGTATACGAATAGGTTTTAAGAATCAATAGAGCTCATAGATAATTTATGCAGAATTCTGACATTCCTATTCCATAGTACCATTATTGTTCTCCACCATTATACCTACTTGTACCTTGTCTCAGTCCAGTGTGGGGGTATACAAGTTAAAAACTGAATACCTGATAATATACGAAATACATTTTCTACCTTTAACATTTTTGATTCCTTTGGCAGTAAACTATGTTCCCCCGAATGTTTCTATACACAATAGTGAGCTCTGGCGTTATGAAATTTGTATAAAAAATTTACAATAAGCGGCGCGTGAGTTGTTCAAAAAAATTATTTATTTAATATGGTTTAGCGGCAGGGAGGGGGAGGGGAAATTCGGGAGGGGTAGGGGAAAGGCGGAAGGGGACCGCGAGAGAGGAAGGAGACACGGGAGGTGAATGGTGGAGCATGGGAAAGGACACGCTGGAGAGGGGTGAAGGGGGAGGAGGATGAGGGAGAAGCTAAATGAAGGTTTGAAAAGGACAGATGGAAGCGGTAGCGGATAACAGGGGGTAAATTTAGGAATTCCATGAGTTTCACACGGACAGCTGTGAGAATTGTGTGTATTTCATATAGTTTAGGGAAAGGGGTGAAGTAGGGAGGGGAGGGGAATACTGGAGGGGGAATGGGAACGAAGGAAGGGGTGTTCGCGGGAGGGGGAACGAAGGAGAGGATAGGCTGGGAATGCGTAAGGGAACGTGGGAGGGGAAGGGGACATGGAAGGGTAAAATGAAGGAATTGCAAAGGAGACATAGTAACGCTAGGGGAAAGAAGGGAGTAAATTTGGAAAATCATCTGGTCTCATGGTCGGAAAACCCTCTGATGTATCCGTGTACCGTGTACACACCAAACGCAAAAACAAAAAATGTTGTGTGTCCAATAGGACTTAAACACTTTCTTTTATTGAATAGCATAGAACATGCTGGGTACTTGCTAGTTGATTATTTTTTCATTCTGAAGGAATCAGGTCCAGATAGGTCAATTTGCAGTCACGCGGTGATAACTAGGCCCAATCAATAGCGGTGTGGAAACATGATATTGACTACTTAGTTAATATTATTATAATGTAGTTAATAAATAAGACTTTCCTGGTAATAAAGCTGACGACAAAGTAGACTGAATATATTATTCAATCAAAAGGTTTAGTAGGGGTGGCCAAATAGATTTTCTTTGAAAAACAAAATTAATCATTTATTAATTTACATATGTAAGTATAAGTAATTCGAGGCTCTGGCCCAGAGGTGGCTCCCAAATTCAATTGATGGGCATACTGGAGATTTAGTAGTGGATTAACAGCTGGGCATTATTGAAGAATCTGCTAGCCATCTACAAAACTAGCCCTATATATGTATATTACTATCTGACCCGGCCACGTGTTGCTGTGGCTATCGAAACACAAAGCCATCTACTGAATGGTTACCCAACCTTTATAATCACCGCCATCTGTTACTTTGCATACAAATCAAAACCACACCGCCCGCTTGCTAGCCCGCTTATCCAGACATTCTCATTTATATATTATAATGGCAGACCCGGCCACACGTTGCTGTGGCGAACGAAAAACAACGCCACGCCATTACCCAACCTTTATAAGCAACGCCATCTGTTAAATCAAATCCACACCTCCCGCTTGCCAGCACGCTACCCGCTACCCGCTTTCCAGCCCGCTCGCTTTATTTATACATTTTAACCAATTAACACAAAACTTTGACACATTATGTACCTAAAAACCTTCCTGATGAATCACACCATCTATTGGTAAAAACCTCATGAAAATGCGTTGCGTAGTTTAAAATATCTAAACGCACAGACAGCGGGAGCGACTTCATTTTATACTACGTAAAGATATTTCAACCAATTTACACAATATCTTGACAAATTATATACCTAAACCTTCCTCACGAATCACTCTACCTATTGGTGAAAACAGCATGAAAATCCACAGCATGAAAGCCTTTGAGTTTATCGTGAACAGACAGACAGACGCGGTGGAGGACTTTAATTTATAATATGCAGAGATGTTTCTAGAATTATTAGCCCCCGCGCCTACGTTAATGTGATAATTATGTGATATTTGGTTAACAGAACTGAGAAACTGCCCGGGTTCATGGGGTGAGGTTTGTTCGTATCTTGATGGCGGATGTGTCTGCCCACCAACTGCATGGCAGGCCGGATCTGGAGAAAATGGACGAGGGAGTCCCTTTGACTTCTCCAGCCGTACTCTCTCGGAACATCGCCTTGCACTGCAGTGGGAGAGATGGATTCATACGTCTATCACTCCTGGACACACTGACACCCGGATTCCTACCCACCCCTATTTTTCATTTGATTCATACCATTTTCCTTCCTAGAACTTTCTTTCCTTGCTTCCCTTAAAAAAAAACTCCACAGAGTATTTCCAAAGATGAAATAAGCCCTGAGGGGAATTATTTTCCTCAGAGCCTCCTGTGTGGAACTAATGTAAAAAAAAATAATAATAACAGAACTTCCAGAGAACTTGAAGTTTAACTTTCAAATTTGATGCAGATAGTTCAAATTCTGTGAAACAACTGGCCATATGTTCATTAATATTTTAATGATAAAAATGATAAACTTATTTAGATTTATGATAATCAAATTATCAAGTATAATAACAATAACAAATAATTAATAAAATAATAATAATAATACTTGAAAGCAATCAAAATAACACATTAACTTGTGTAAACAACTAAACGTACATGTAATTTTATTTATACAAAACCAGTTTAAAATGCACAACATTTATTGTCAGGTGTGAAGAAAAAGATAAAAATAGTTTTTATCACTCTTATGGCTGACGATATAGGTAGGAACTTGGTAGGAACGTTGTATATCGGAACAAGTTACCTGTAGTAGAAGTTAGCTTTGCTTACGAAACAATACAAGTGACTAATATTGCCTCCCTACAACATTGCATGTCTGTTATCTTCGGTGGACAAACGCATTTATAGAGTCTTGGCTAATTTCCTGAGTATTAACAGCATCAATTTGTAACTGTAAGTTTAGTTTATATTTTTAATTATTTAGTTTATTTTTTACTAATAATAAATTATTTCAGCGCATTTATTTATTTCATGTAACTTCCACTTGTTATATGTAATTAAAATCATCTCGTATTGTACGAATTTAGCGTATTATTATTATTATTTGTATAGTATTATTATCTTGTTATTAAAACCAAATTTGTAAATATTGAAACAAAATTACACTCAAAAAATTACACTCACAAAATCATCCACATGACACTGGCTAAACACTCCTTGGGGGGTGAAACGCCATAAAAAACTAAGAATTATTGATGGTCTATCATTCAGCCAACTTTTCGGACAGCATTACAGTGTCCATAATCAGGGCAGATGTGTAATAAAGAAGGAGATAACGCAACACGGCATAGTAACCCAAAAATAAATCACAATTATACTTTTGGCCGTGAAAAGCTCAAATCATATTTAGGTGTTGATTATTCAAAAAAAATAATCTAATACAAGATGTTACAGGGTATAACTTAGTTTAACTAGCGATTTCTGACATTATTTGGAGTAAAAAATGCAGATGAAATTTTGATTTCTGATGGTGACTGTTTTGAAGCTTTTATTTTCAAAATCAAACAAAAAATCTTCCTCGCGTCATCACTGATCACTCAGACGCTAAACCGACCCGACCCTAACTGTCCAAAACGTACTGGTTTAAAAAATATATAGTTTTAAAAAACATCACCAAGTTTCAAAAATGTCACCGTCATGTTCATGGGGTGAGTGATCTTGGTGTCTAGATCTTGGTAGCAGATAATCTGGACACACTGAACGCCAGATTCCTACCCATCACTTACACCTTTTTTCTTCCCACTTCCTCTACTTCCTCTTTCCCCTCCATCCTTTATACAGCATCACCAAAGATGGCATAGGCCCTGAGGGAAATTATTAATGGATCCAATGTAAAAAAAAATTGTTAACAATCCTTCATTAATAAATTAATGTCCCATGGTAAAATAATAACTTTTCAGAATATTAATCGCATTGAACGCTTTTATTATAACCGTGATAATTCACGGTTACGGTACCGTGAAAAAGACAATAAACATACGTTCCTTATCACTATAATGTTGCAGCTCTATCATAGATGAGATACACAATGTATGTAGGTCTGTTTTCTCCAAAGGCATCTCTTACATACACCGCACTGTGACATCTTCGTAGATCCCTACAATACTAGCAGACGAGATAATTTTTAAAGTACGGATAGAAAGATAATATTGAATAGTGAGTGAATTCCAAAAATTCAAAAACGTCAAATTCAATGCGCCGATGCTTTTGCTTTGGTTCTTAAACACACAATGCTGCAGCTCTTTCTTACACGCCAAATAACAACAGTCGTAAATGAGACGAACGGTGAACGTACGTCTGCACCCCTCCAAAGGAAGCATACAATTATTTTCATTCATCTCCCTCACACGTATAAAGAAAATGAAACACGTAGTTTGGAGGAAAGAGTCACATGTATTTTGTGTGTCTCACCATTATTTAATGTGTAAGAAAGAGCTGCAACGTTATAACGATAAGGAACGTATGTTTATTGCCTCTTTTTGGCATCACGGCACCGTAACCGTGAATTGTCACAGTAATTATAAAAGCGCTCATTAGGTAGGTATATACTATCAACTAAACATTTGTTATTTCGGCTACTGGCATTATACCGCTCTCTCATTCAAAATTTAGGCTTATTAGATTTTGTTAAATAATGTATGTATAAAAATGCAAAAATCAGTCATTTTAAATACATGTAGGATTACGAAAGATTTTTTTAAATATTTATATTGAGGGATCAGTAGGATTTATCGGTCTAGTTAGGAGTTCTACCGAGCCGAACCCTCTGATATGAAATTATCTGGAGTTGGTGAATTATTTTCCCATTTGGTCTCTGGTAGATTGAGATGTTGTTCTTGTATTGTTTTGTATTTATTATACTTATAAAGTGCATTTACATAGCGTGGATTGACTAGATTCACTAGATGATTATTTGTGGAAAAGTGTGTGGAAGGGTTTAGTTTTTCCTGTGGGGATTTAACTTGTACATAAAGTCGTAAAATAATTTTAAAGAAAAGAAATGAATTTTTTTTCCAATTTTCGCATTAAAATATATTTTATTACAAATATAGTACCTATTTATGTTTTTGGACACCCTGCAAAGTATAGTTAGTACAGCAATAAAATTGTCTAAACCAGCCTATAGGATTCGAAGGAAACGTGAAATTTAAAGCATTATAATTTATAATCCGCCCGGCCTAACAGATAAAGAGCGTTGCAATAAGGCAAAGGTCGAGGGTTCGAATTCCAGGACGTGCGTTGCACACTGCATAGTAGTCTAGTGATACAGGGTCGCCTGTTACTCGCACTATCACGTGTCAAGTTGTCCTTCGAACATAACCTCTTATCCTTATCGCTAAAGTACTGATAACGAGTAAATATAACGTGTTTAAAGTATTACTTAGATACTATATTGGAGGGAAGATATAATTTAAGTATTTTATCTTTTGTGATATGCACGGTGTCCGGAAACTCTTGGTACAAGCGGGAAATTTTCTTATTTTTCGGTTTCTTACGAGAGTACGGTGATAGATATATGCTTGTGGCCAAAGGAGAGAGAGAGTAAAGTACCTACTAATCTTGCTCTCAGAAGCTGGGCGTGCTGTACAGGGCAGATAGTCCAGATAGTTCACAACTGCTGACGCTGTACAAATCGCAAGTGCGCCCTAAGGTTGAGCCCCAAAATATCTGAAAAAAACCCTCGACTTTGTGCAAAAAACGGGCGGTCTTAAAATGGATTGCAATCTTTAGAGTACAGACGTCGGATTGGAATGCTGTCCTTTGTTTTACCGGTATTTCAAATTTCAATGCTCGATCCTCGGATGAACTAGCTTCATTGATTCCTTCACGAAACACGCCAAACGCGCGACCAACATTTATTTTATTTTATTTTTTATTTATTAACAGAAACAAACAGTACATTATTTACATTGGTGAAAAAGTTTACAGTTAATAAGTATATTTCAAGTTAGGTACCTATGATATGTTTCATTGAAGTATCTTGTTTATATTACATTTTTACCGGGTGATGTGCGTTGTGGGAGGGTGTGTGTGTGTGTGTGTGTGTGTGTGTGAGGGTGTGTGTATGTGTGTAAGTATGCGCATTAAACTAGCTCTCTTTAAATTTGGGCAGTGAATCGAAGAAAATGTCGATGTTATAATTTATATTTATAATTTATATTTATAATTTATATTTATTTATACACGGTTGACGTTTGTAACATGAGAACGGGTCGTTTCTATAGCTCGGCTGTGGAATGATTTGCCAACCATCCGTTTTTCCTCGCTTCTACAACAGGTTCACTCCTTCCTTTCCACAAAAATAATCTCCCCACAGCGTCTCCAAAGATAACATACGCCCTGAGGGAAATATTCTTTTCGCACAGAATTAAAGGAAAATACTTATTTTCCTCTGGGCCTCCCGTGTGGGGTTAATGTACAAAAAAGAACTCTGTTCAGACCTGTATTAATTCTCAAAACATTTTCTAATCACATTGTCTGATGTTCCCGCCAATAAACTACCTGTTAAAAACAACTGGTTTAAAATAAATTAAAAAATGTAAGATATTCACAAAACAAAGATTTTTATTTGTAAGATTTCAAATAACAAGGAAAATAGTTAAAGAAAATACCTGCCTACCCCATTACGAAACATAATGATATTGTGAAGATATGTATCGTAAACCGTTTTTTATGGCGTAACCTTTGAGTAAACAAGAGAGTCGCAATGACTTATCGTTATTTAAAAGATAAAAAGTAACTAATCGTAAGAATTCTTAATTTGGGAGGCATGTTTGTGTACCGCCGCTCCGAAAACCATTTATTGAATAACCAAAATTACTGTTAACATCTGATTTCTAGAAACTCTGCGTAAAGCCGGAGCAACACCAGAGATTATTTATTTTTTTAAAATTAGAGTTTTCGAGTATCAGTAGTCAAATTTTGAAAAAATCGGTCACTAGGGGATTAATGTTTTTTAATGCGTCGAAGCGTAGACCCAGCACCAAAAATGTAGATCTAAAAAAAAGTATTGTTAGGTTAGGTGCAGATTCGTCAGTTTCCCGTTTGTACTACGAGTTTTCGGACACCATGTATGTATATAAGAGAGTGGGTATTAATGTAGAATAATTAAAAATAATAATTTATTGCTCTCTAGAATTTTGATAGATAGGTATGCAATCCTGCAGATACTAACTAGGGAAGTCAATAAATTATCGAAAATATTTTTCAATAAAAAAATTGCAAAACCCAATTTTTGCTGCAGCGCCATTTTGTTTTTGGGGGCATCGCAACTCTCCTGAATAGTAAGACTATATCCCTTTCTCCTCTCCCTTCTCCATTCCGTATGAATGGACTGAATGCATGTTTTTATTATGAACCCTGAACGCCGGGCAGCGAACACCAGGAGCACAGAAACGAAATTGGGTCAGTCAGAACTAGGGTAGAACCGGTAACCCAAATGTTATATTTAGCCTGCTCCTCGCGTGACGTCATACATTTCCCCGGAATAGCCAACTCATAAGCAACATCATTATCCTTCGGACAAATAGCGCTAAAACCTATTTCAGAGAATTCAAGTGAATTCGAGCGAATCAGCATTTAAAAATGTAAATGTTTAATTTTATTCTCGGTAAAAGGACTTGATGACAATGTTGTGTTATTTTTTATCTTTGTATCTCTTATGCGAATACAGGAAAACTTATGATTATAAATTTAATGTTAATAATGTCTTCGTGGATATAATATAAAATGATATATAGAGAACACGTTGGAAGTTTGTCACGACATTCGTTTGTGATGTGTGACGACCTCTGTAGCACAATGCACGTAATGGTGATCGCATTTTCCTGGTGCCCATCGTTCAGCCTTCATAATTTGGGTGGCTGGAATGGGTACCGCCACCCCGATTATATACCATATTGGATAAACATCGCTGATTCGCTACGTTTGGTGATTTATCAGGTATGCCCGAGTTTATGGGATGAGGTTTGTCCGGGTCTTGGCGCCCGATGCGTCAGCCCACCTTTTGATCTCTCCAGCAGGACTCTCTCGGAACATCGCATTGCACCACAGTGGGAGGGTTGGTTTCATGCGTCCGTCACTACCGAACACAATTATTCCCAGATCGTTACCTACCCCTTAGACCCATTTCCTTTTAAAAACTTCCTCTCGTACCTTTTCTAAAAGAAAACCTTCGCACAGCATCCCCAAATATGACATAATATGATAATAACCCGACTGTTGATCCTCCGATAGTTAGCCTCTCGAAATGATATTTACTGTTAAATTATTATAATTTGTGCAATTTACCACTTTGAAACTTAAAATCGACATCATAGACACCTACATAGTTGATATGGATATCAAACAAAATATAGACAAGTAGTTTTATACTTGAAGCATTTGATTGAAAATATGTTTTATATTTTTGGTATTCGGCGGTAGGTGCATCCTCTTTATACACCCCTTCGGGACACTTATTTAATATTATGTGTAAGTAGGTACCTATACGTATTTTCTCAAAAACCGACTGCATATTGTACACAGGTAAGTATGTCGCGGGATCAACTGTCGTGAAACCGCATTTGACTTTGGGTCAGGTATATTTGTTTCGAGTTCGAAGCGTAAAAACACCTGTAATTTTCATTAATTACAAAAACACTATGGGACTTTTTTAGTTTCAATGTGAACAAGGCTTTCCGTAGAGGGGAATAGAGAATAACAGGTTTGTGGTTTTCAATATGAAGTGTAGTTATTTTCTATATAGTTCAATTTAGTAATATTATTTTATGAAGACAGGAAATTAATAAAGTTAGATGGCACCATAAAAAGTTATGCATTCTCTGTACCAAAATAAAACAGAAAACTATTATAAACCAACGTTTCTCAACGTGTGAGTGTTTCTCCTTAGAAAAATTGGTTAAACAGGTTATGGGCTATTTAAAAAAAATCATTGCTTTTAATGACTTTTTCGAAGAGTTGTTGAGTTGACTTGATTCTGAGTTGGCATGGAACCGCTTTTGGGTGCTTTGGGGGGCAATGCCCAAATTATTAAATAAATTATTATTATGTGTTTGCTATAATACAAAAAAGATAGGGGAACCCTGGCGCAAATGTCAACACTACGTGTGCTGAGATTGTAATGTAGATATTATTAATTCGGTTTTTTTTGCGGATTACGATTAATTATTATATTTTTTAAATTTTTATTCTGGAAAAAAGAAAATTACACTTCCACCTATTTTTCTAGAAATATCCGAACTAAATACATTTTACACACATAAATATTATTCTGTTTCATTATTTTGTTTATTGAGAATAAAAATTAATACACATTAATTTATTTATGGAAAAAAATAACATTCTATGGATTAACTGGTTACATGACAACCCAACAAAGTGACATTTCAACACACCTTTGAAAAGTGATAAAAAATAACAAAAATTAGCCCAGCCCATGACCAAAACTGACGTAATCTATTTAACCTAGTTTTTTCACTACTTTTAATAACTTTTCAAATTAGTGACGAAGTTCACTTTGTTGAGTTGTCCGGTCACTGAACTAATACCACTCATGAACCATGAGGAAAATATGACCATGTCATCTTTGGGAAACGCGCGTTGAGAGTTTTTTTTAACGAAAGTAAGAAGAGGAATTTCTGGAATAAATTATTAAGGGTGGGTAGGAATTTGGAGATTAGTCTGTCCAAGAGTTGTAGAGGTCAAAGGGTCTCCCTCAAACTCTATCGATCCGGCCCGCCACGTAGTAGATAGGCACAGATGCATTCGCCATCAAGCCCTGGATAAACCTGATCCCTTGAAACCAGGCACATCTGGTAAATCACCAAACGTAGCGAAAAACTTGAGGAGATCTACGCTTGTTCTCAAACATGCAACTTTCTGGTGGAACAAGAAAAATGTTCCTTTTCTAAGATTTTTGACATTCGGAGATTTTTGAAGCGTTGAAGTGGGGCATGAGACATGACACAAATAAGTTTGAGAAACTCTATTATTATAAATGACAGTTGTAACTGTTTTACATTTTCAATGTTTGTTTTTTCTACTTTATATTAAGTTCATTTTATTTTAAATCTATATATTATTTTTCTTCGCTAAACATTTTTAATAGGTCATACATATTACATATATGGTGGCAAGTTTTGGGGACGCTTGGCGAACCGACATTTCATCCCCCGACAGTTTATTCCACGACATTTGGCCTCCAGAAATTATAAATATTATAAAATTATTATTTTTTGTGCATTATTTACCGATTTCGAACCATCATCGATTCAAAAATACCGTCGAATTGATAACCTCCCCCTTTTCGAAGTCATTTAAAAAATACCTCTAGTCATCAGGTATGGATAACAAACTATTTATAGTGTCGATTTTTTGTACTTATACGCTGGTATATACAGTATATAGACTAGAATTTTTATCCTTGATGCATTTGAAAGAAAATATATTTTATACTATATAAAAAAAAAAAAAAAAAAAAAAAATACTTTTGTTATTCAGCGGTACATCCGCTTTGCACATCTCTTCGAGGACACTTAGTTATATTTTGTGTAATTAGGTATACCATATTTTCCCTAAACCGACGTCATATTGTATATAATATATAAGTATGCCGTGGGGGCAACTGTTGCGGGATCAATTGTCCTTGTCCAATTCCAGTTCAAGTTTGTATTCTGAGGAAAATATAGGAGGCGTAAAAAATTAACATATTTTTATCTCGACTCGTTGTTGGGAAAATGGTTTTTAATTTATTCGAAGAAATGTAAACCTACTCTGCCTTTTCGACATACAATAAAATTCTGATTATCGGTATAGTATTTAGGTACCCATTTACTTTGATTCATTCCACATAAAACCATTACTCACGTGCAAAAAAATTGTTAAATATAGTTTTCTCATAGTACCTTCCTGGTTACTGCTTACTGTTAAAAATATTTGTTTATTAGAATGATTTAAAAATTTAAACGTGTTGACCTCCATGTATTTTTCAAGGTGGAAAGAAAATGTAGATAGTTTTATATATTTTTTATATACAATATTAGATAACAAAATATCATTTTTGGTTGTTTTTGTTTTATTTGTTTTATGTCCCAACTATTCCCGTCTATGGAATCCCCAATTGGGATATTTAGGAGGGCTGAAGGTAGTGGGGAGAGAAAGGAGGTGGGAAAAGGAAGGTGGAGCTATTCAGATCTGGTCACTAAATATGGTTAAAGCCAATTCAAGCAACGTTTCTCTTCTGAATGGTGGTCTTACAGGGCGACACTATAAGTATCTCCCACTCTGGAACGTGCCACCAATATACTACATATTATTTTTAACCCTCAACGCAAAGAGCGATGTTATTAGTTTGACTTTCTGCGTGCCTGTCTGTCTGTGGCATCGTAGCTCCTATTTTTTTGTTTGAAAGCTGACGTGATCGAGATGGTTCTTAGCTAAAATTAATGAAAATCTGTTCAGGCGTTTCAAGGTCATCAGCTCTTTTTTGTGTCGGGGATTGCTAAAAATTTTGAAAATTTTACTTAATGAATTAATTTATTGTGAATTAACACAAATTAATCAAATATACTCGTAATTTATGTAGTTGAGGAAGAGTCAAAAAGAGGTATGAAAAGACAAGAAGAGACAAAAATGGCCAAGAATAGAAAAAAAGGCCAAAAATAGACATAAATGAAGAAGAGAAAAAATGGCCAAGAAGTGACAAAAAATGACCAAGAAGAGACAAGGAACCACCAATAGGCAAGAAGAGTCAAGAACAGGAAAGGAAAAGGAAGAAACAAAAACAATACCCAATCAATTCCTTTATTTGTGCCCATCCTAAATTCCAATATTGGCTTATTAGGTTGCCATGCATACTGGTCGATTAAACTCCAACCTCCTTCCCATCCTCAGAGCACGTGTTCCAAGTTCTAACAAATCAGTGCCCCCTGGTCGTACCGGGGACAGAAGTGCTCCTGCCTGGGGTTGTACAATCGTATCGTATCTCATCGATCGCCAGCACAGTGCATGCTCTAGTATGCATGCACTTTTGCCAATTACCATAATCACGGTGTAATAATACCTGTTTAAATACACATATGACATTCAAGGGTCGGTTTAATTTTGCTCAACACGACCATATTTTTTAATGCATTTTCCCTTTAATTCAGCACCCATCTCATGCTTCGGTGACCTCACCCTGATTCCTGGACCTGCAGACCCCTGTTATTCCCCCTTTCCAAGAAGGTTTTGCAGTATATAATATGAGACAAGACAACATTTGTACTGCAGTGATTTCCTTATAAGAATGACGCCGAGCACGACGAGAATACACAATAAATAATCCTGTTAATTTGCAATCACTTCACGTTGAGAGATCATAAGATTTAAATCACGATTGACATAACGACCGCCATTGGAAAATAATTCACAATGATTGCCCGGAGTTCATCATCAGATATCAATCATACACCTTTTGTGCAAATACTATGCTCATATACATTATTGCGCGTACTTAGATCAAAAGGCAGTGATTGATAATGATATAGGACATCACGAAATTCAATTCTGTAATCAAAATTGGGATGGTGAAGTCACGTATGAAGACTGCTATGCTAAATTAATATTTTAGATTCATCTTTACAAAGAATCGGTTTACATAATAAATACAAAAAAATATTCTTTGGATAAATTGAAGTTTTTATTACCGTTTCCGTTGAGTAGAATTAAAATAAAATTGTTAAATGATTTATTTTTAAAATACATAGGCGTAAACTACAATTTTCTTTTAATTGTAAATGTACTAATGTACAACTAAGAAACAATTTTTTAACAACATTAAAAAACAACTTAATAAAAATTCTATTTTATGGATAAAATTATCTGTGACAGTTTCCATTAATTAACTTTTTTTCTTGTAAAATTATTCACAAAATTATAAAAAAACACTTCTGCCCTTGAAATCGTGACCTCTAGCCTCCGTTTTCCAAGCGATTTTTATGCCTATTACCTATATTTGTGGCGATATGGCACACTAACAATACATACATGAATTAATGGCTTGTTTTTTTATACGAATACTGCACGAATTATGGCACCCCCAATTGGGGTATGTTGTGAGGCTGAAGATAGTGGGGAGGGTAAGGAGATAGGGAAGAGGAAGGTGGGGAAGTACCTGGCTATTCAGATCTGGTCACCACACACGGCTAATGCCATTTCAAGCAACGTTTCAATTCTGAATGGTGGTCTCACACCAGGGCGATACTGATAGTATCTTCCACTCTGGAACGTGCCGCAAATATACGTAGGTACTATATATTATTTTAGAATAAATTGTGAAATAACACAAATTAATCAAATAAAAATTATTTTCCACGCCAGGATTCGATCCCGCGACCTTCGGTGTGCGAGTCAAGAGCCCTACCGCTGGACAACGCCGGCCGTCTGAGTGGCTTCCACTTAAAGAATACACGAATTCCTGGTGTAATTGGTAGCAACTTCTAGTTTTTCCATTTTATAAATCTATGACAGAGATTTTTTCTGAAGTTGAGCGCCCTGACATTGCCCATTGCCCAAGTAGCCAGGTGACCGCTACGACACTGCGCTAACAACTAATTGTTCGCATCAATCATGTTCTAATTCTCCATCATCTGTCATCGGTGAATCAGTCTATCCGCGGAGCATACTATTGTTTTTATAGCGTGATGATTGATCAAACATCCATTGGTCACGAAGCGCAGAATCGATAAGAGATCCTAACCTGCCTACATAAGAACCTAGATTTACTGGCAGTGGATAGGGTTAGAGGTATTAGTTATAATCAGAGGTGAACTGAGAATTGTAGGTGCCCGGGTGCCCAGATTAAGTATTTAGCATCCTCCCTCGACTATGAACTGGTGAATCCACGTCACATTTGAAATCGATTTTGTGTTATAACTTTTTTTATATAAGCTTTCGATTTTGAGTAAATCGAATCAAATTGGAATTTTTTAGGCAAAATTTAAAAAAAATCGTTTTCTAGGGGGTTAATGACAGCTGCTTAAAGTCTTTCAAAATGCCTCGAAGCTTATACCCGACTACAAAAGCTTTTTCTAACGTAAAAACATAAAAAAAAAAACAAATTGAAAATCGAAAAAAAGAGGTGTTTTGGTTTCTTTGTCAGGCGTAGATTGAACAGTTTCCCGATTTTAGTCACTAACCGGACACCTTATAGTATAGTAGAATGTCGTTATTATTGTAAATTATAAAAAATAATCATTAGTCTTCAATGACATCTGAACTTTAAAGAAGAAAATTTGTTTTTCTTATTCGGATTTGTAAGGCTACGAAAACTTTCGGTCGGTGAGCCCAGTGCTGCAGTGGGGCGTTTCCGATTTTACAAGGATAAGGAATTGCCTTTCCTTAAAATTAATGATTTATTCACTATTATCCGAGAGAATTGGAATCAATGATATGAAAGTTTGAAATGTTTAGTTTTTTTAAACTTAGACCGGGTGCTTTATTTTTTATTTCTTTTATTCTCTTTCAAAAAGACAAAAGTTAAAATTCAGAAAAGAAATAAACACAAATTCAATTTATACATTTTAAACTTATTTTAAAGGACAAAATACAAGTGATATTTGATATTTCACAAAAATGGCTTCATATAAATTAGTTCCGTTGTCGAGGGTTAGGGCTCTCGATTCGTTGACGCAGGTTCAAACCCCAGCGTAGGCAACTAAATTTTATTTGATTAATTTGTGTTATTTCACATTTTATTAATTAAATATAATATGTAGTAAATTTGCGTCCCTTTCCATAGTGGGAGGTTTGCGTATATGTAAGACTTCCATTAAAAAATTGAAACCTTGCTTGAAATGGCTTTAGCCTTGTTTGATGACCAGATCTGAATAGCCGGGTACTCCTTCACTATCCTCTTCCCCATATCCTTCCCCTTCTCACTACCTTCAGACTCGCATTATACCCCAATTGGGGATGCTACAGTCTCACTGGCTCTAGACGGTTGGGAACAGTTGACACTCTTGTGCAGGATTCACATAAACAAGTGTGGTATTATTCTTATCCACATATAATGATAGCCAGAACAGGAAAAAATAGTGAATAATTATTATTACTTCACAAAGTTTTATAATAATATTTTTTTGAGTCATACTTGATTTAATGTAACACCTCTTTCGGCGCGTGCGCATATATTTACGTAAATAATGTGCCTGTGAAGGCCATTGCATAAACAATCAGTGAATCACAACTTCGTCAGCAAACAATTTTTATTATTTAGGAAGAAACACTTCATGCTACGAATAAACTAACAATATTTGAAAAGCTGCTCCTGTCATCATTATCATCGACGAATGTTGCTTGTTATTCGAATGACGTCGGGCTTTAAATAAAGTAACTATAGATATATTTTTTTATATAATTATTGCTTACGAGTTGGTGGCACCCCCTGATTCAAGGCACCCGGGGCACAATGCCCGCCCTAATTCCGCCCCTGGTAACGTAACAGGGTTGGAAATTCGTGTCAAGGTTTACTTTGGGTTGCTAGTTGGAACAGCTATATATATACTAAATATTATGGTAAGTATATAGCAGCGATGGCGAACTTTTATTTAAATGAAAACTTCTTTAGCACGAAACGAAACGAAAAATATCGATACTAAAAAGAGACAAACACGTACATAACATCTATAAGATTTAGCCAGCCGAGAGAATGAGATAGTACCTACTATCAGTCTCCTCTTTTTGTGGTGCTTCGAGGCCTCCCCACTCTTGTCTACTTTAGTTTTCTGAAGATTTCACTTCTACCGCGTGTGAACTGCACACATTTTTTTAACATTAGCTCCATACGGAATGCCCCGAAGAAAATATTTTTTCATAGGGCCTGTGACATCCTTGGGCCAGATGTCAGACACAGACACGGCATAACACCCCAAAAATAAATAACGAAAATAAAACTAATTTATTTTATGCGTTCATTCATTAAAAAATATTTTCTTAGTCGTACTCATGGAAACGGTAGAAAAGCTTCAATTTGTCTAAAGGATATATTTTTATTTTTAAAAGTAAACCAATTGGTAGTCAAGATTAATCTAAAATAGTGATTACGCATCAAGTTTCACCTTAAACGTAGGTATGTAGCCACCACACCATTAATTTTATTCAATTCCTTGTACGAATTAACAAAACCATTATTCCTAATACATTCGTTCACGCTTAAAATTCAATATTTAATTTTTGTATTAAAAAAACGGTGTTTTTAATAAGGTTAAGAAGTGAGACTTCATGGCAAACTAATTTTAACTCACTTGCATCCTGCTTTCACGCATGCAAATGAAGCTGTGCGACAAAGATCGATAACAAAAAAAACACCGCAGTGACCACAGTAGTAGATGACAAAAGGTCCGCCATACCTAGGTGGCCCTTGAGCAAAACTATGCAAAGAGAATTTTTTTTATATAATATACTAAAACCAAACTTTGGCCGCGTGCCATACGTTTACTATCCCTGCTATAATGTGTTCCTGCGACGAATGGTCGGACAGGTAAACAGTAATCACTAATCAGGTGAGTAAAGGAGGTAATAAATTGCCATCTTGGGCTGGTAGATGGTAGGCAGAGAGGTACCTCTCCAATGTTTACCTAGATCGCTGATAAACTAGATTGTGAGGTGTGGGGATTATATTTGAAGTGGTGTGTGCCGTGCATGGTACGGTCTGTTCAATTAAAGTTATGAGGGGATAATTTAGACACCATGACAATTGATCATATCGATAGTTGATAATTTGCAGTCGGTTTAGGGAAATAGGGTATACCTTGAATACCTTCTACACAAAATATAACTAAGTGTCCCCAAAAGGGTGTGCAGAGAGGATGTATGGCCGAATAACAGAAGTATAAAACATGTTTTCATTCAAATGCATCAAGGATAAAACTGCATGCCTATATACTGTACCTATATACCAGCGTTATAGAAGTACAAAAAATCGACGCTGTAAATAAATTCGTTTGATATCCATACAACTCAACGGTCACCTCAATTTATTTATTTGTCATACTGAGAACATCAAAATCTTGTGTTTCGTTGGTGACTAGAAAGGTGCTCGGGTTCATGGGGTGAGTTTTGATTTGAGGTCTTGGCGGCGGATGCGTTTGCGCACCAACTGCGTAGCGGATTGGGAGAGGCCTGTTAAGAGTGACCTATGACCTCTCCAGCCGGACTCTCTCTTGAACCATTGCTTTGCACAGCAGAGGGAGGGATTGATTCATACGCCCTTCACTCCTGGATACATATACCTCTAGATTCCTACCCACGACTCAAAGCCTTCTCTCATTAATTTTCCTTAAAATACCCTCCACAACAGCATCGTTTTATATAAATTGTTTGGATTTTTGATTAACTATTATTTTTTTCTAGATCTCCTTGTGCATTTTGGTGTCTAAATCTTTACCCCAGTAAAAAAATGCTGTATCATTTCACCATTGAAATATCATTGTGAAATATCATAGATGTAATTTGTAACAGTAGTGGTCCTAATATGGATCCCTGCTTAACTCCATAGAAAGGTGGTATCATCGGTTATGCCAAGGTGGTGTTAATGTATAAAAAGAGGACGCCAGTTTAAAACCAGGAGGGAGGGAATAAATGTGTATAAATGTTATGCGAAAGTTTTTGCAGTGTTTTTCTATTTTTCGTATATCACTGTAATTTACTTTTCTGAAGTCACAGAGTATCCTCAAATATGACATAGGCCCTGAGTGAAAAATCCCGGAAATTATAATTGGAGGTTTTGTGAAGTTGAAAGTAGGATATTTTGCCTTTCAAAAACCAGAAATTTACCACCATTCGAATGAACACCGTTGGTACCATGTATGACAAAAATTTAAACAAACATTTCAAATAATATACATAGAATCAAAACCATGTCTGAATTATTCACACAGTCAATTCAATTTTTGAAAATTACGAAGCAAATTTTGTGATGATAAAATTTAATTTATGAAAAAGAATGTAGGTATTCCACACTATTCCAGATTCAATAAACGCAAAAAATATACCGAACATCCGAACAGTGCTCGTCCAAAATGCTCGCCGAACGAATCCTACATACAGAACGGAGGACCATATCCTGAGAAACAAACCACAAAAGAAGCAATCCCACAAATTTATAAAAAAGTTACAAAGTATACTTCTAAAATTGTTCATAGTAAATCAAATGGTTTTAACCTTTTTGCTTGTGCGTTAAATTTATTTTCGATTATTTTTATATGTTGATTTTTTCAGTATCAGTTTAATACACAATGCTCCTCAGTCGGCTTCCTCTGACTACGTAACTGTAAATCGGCCTCCGCCGTTGACGACCGTCTCTTTCTCGCCCGCCCCCACGCGATGTCGGTGTGCGAAAGAGAAGACGCGTCGAACAATGTAGCGTACCGTTTTTTCTTGATTTTATTGTGATTTCGTTCCCCTGACGGGGCCGAGAGATCTGGTATCTGTATCTAGGATGCTGAGAACTGAGAGCTCCGTGTGAAATGGTGGAACAGTTAGACGGCTCCCAAATTTTCTACGGTTCCGGTCATGTTGCAAGAACTTAGGTAGGTGGTGGTGGTACGTAGAAAGAATAGACTAGAAGAAGTAGAGTGGAAGAATAAAACATCAAAGAGATGCAGTGAAAAACCAAGGATGAACAAAGAAAGTATGCAGAGAGTTTGATAAACAAGAACGCTTGAACTTAAAAGATTGGTTCCATGACAGGTTTAGGAAAATATGGTATACCTACTTGGGGGCATACATTAATTACTTGAGCAGTTTTTCTTCCAATCTAGACCCCCCCCTCCCCTTGGTAAGATAAATTTGGGCCACTTTGTATATTCTTTTCAAGTAGCGTGAGATTTTGCTGAACCCCCCCCCCCCCCCCCCTTTTTGAGCTCACGTAATTAATGTATGCCCATTTATACAAAATATAACTAATGTCCGTTTTACACCATCTCCATTTTTTCAGCCCGATTCCAATTAGAGACCAAACATTTTTCGCTTTACGCGATCGCTATTTCAATCTCTATTTTCATATCTACGATTTCAATTGTCATCACAGCAAACAGCATAGTTCATGTGTTGTTTGCAGTGATGCCAACTGAAATCTTAGACATGAAAATAGAGATGAAAATAGCGATCGCATAAAGCGAAAAAAATTGACTTTGGTCTCTAATTGGAATCGGGCTGAAAAAAGATGTCGTGTATTGTAGGCTTTAGTGTCCTCGAAGAGGCGTGCAGAGAAAATGTACCGCCGAATAACAAAAGTATAAAACATATTTCATTCAAATGCATCAAGGATAAAACTAACCAGCGTGTAGTACAAAAAAATCACACTGTAAAGATTTTCGTTTGATATCCATAAAGTTAAGGTATTTTAGATGTCGATTTTAGGTTTGAAATTGGTAAATAATGCAGAAAAAATTATAATTTTATAATAATCATAATTTCGGGGAGTAAATTGTCGGGGAAGCAACTGTTGGGTCATCAAAAGGTTACACGTTCAAGAATCGAAGAAAAAAACAGATTTATCAAAGTTTTTCAAAAATGTGGACGAAGATGCTGATTGGTTCACTGAAAAATAAAGGTAAGTCCAAATACATGGATTTTACAAAAGAATCTGAGAAGGAAGTCGACATTTTTGTTTATTTAACTAAGTTATTATCCGAGAAGTATGTTTGAAATTGGCGGAAGGGCTGACAGGATATTGACAGAAGGGTGACATAAAGGAAATTCTATTAATGTAGGACTGAATGCAGTACGCATTCGCTAATAAGATGTCAAAGGAAGATATACTAGCAGTACATAGGGAAGTTCTGATACAGAACCTGATGTAGACTGGATGTAGACAGGATGTATGCGAAGAATGGAACTGACAGAGGAAGGACAGAAGTAGATAGGATGCCTTAGATTCAGATTCCTGAGGTGTTCCTACAAACACTTGTGTGGTTTGGATAAACAGAGAAAAAGTTTCAGTTAATGCATACTGCGCAAGCATTTATGCAAGAATTTGTCGGAAACGTCCCAGAAAGACAAACAAATAAAACACTCGAATGGGGTCGTGTCAAGAGTCGTAATAACAGAAGAGTATGTACGATACGATGCATGAATGTGGCTGAAGAGTACCCCAGGAATGGTATGAGTCTGTAGTGGTAATAAAGTGGAATAGAACAAGAAAGAGGTAGAAGTATAGGAGTATTTAGAGTGTAGGTTCATGGGGTGAGGTTTTTCTCAGGTCTTGGCGGCAGATGCGTTTGCCCATCTATTGCGTGGTAGAGACATGTTGAGGGAAACCCTCTGATCTCCTGTCCGTCACTCCTAGACACATTGACCCACAGATTTCAACCCATCTTTCATACCCTTTTCCTTCTCAGAACTTTCCCTCCTTCCTTTCATAAAAAAACCTCCATACAGCATCCTCAAAGATGACACAGGCCCTGAGGGTTTTTTTCTCAGGGCCTACTGTGTGGAACTAAAGTTTAAAAAAAGGGCGCTCGTAAGAAAATCAGACATGCTTAGAGCACACCACCTTCGGCCCGTGAATTCAGTAGCATGCTCTATACTGGCAATATCGCTGACACTAAGTAGCAATTACTAAATAGTAGCATGCTTTCGTGCTGCTAATGGACATGTCTGTCCCTTAAACTTTTGCTGTCTTACTCTAACTGCTGAAGTCAAACTGACAATTTAATCATCAACAACATTATAATATCTAAGTGTATGGCATTTTCTTATAGATATTGTAGTACCTACCCACCGGACGCTGTGTTTATGAACCTATCCGTAAGTAACAAATCGCCAATGTCTTAGGACCACCAAAATTATTTCTATCTTCAGTTCCGCTATTACATTTATTCGGACACTCCTTTTCGTCGGTATCGAATAATAGCGTTTCAAGGAAGTCCCAAATAACAACACATAACCTGTTTGCCCACAGCGCAGTTCTGGTATACCCAATACCCAATACCCACCACTATAAGATATGGTATGGTCACTCGGGGAAAATTTCTACAGTCGAGATGCCCTTTTTATTGGACTGGTTTTTAGGGTGAGTCCTGCGTTTTTGTTTTTCTTTGTTTCTTCTTGCTGGTTGGTCAGAGGATTGGGATGTTGGAGCCCCAATGTTGCAGGGTTTTGTGTAGGAGAGAAAAGGGTGAATGATAAAAATGGAATATGGAAAGTTGATCATATCAGGATATCGCAATACACAATTGAGAATCTGGTATTGTTGGTTCGCCCAATGCACAAAAAGCTATATCATATAACCACGGCTATTTTATGTTTTAATTGGTTATTTTATTCTTTCTATTATCTTTTTTTTTCTCTACAAAACATGGATGTAGGACTATAATATGCAATGCATACACAAGATGCCTATATGTTTTAATCCTCTTAAGTTATCTATATGTTATTAAGTACTTTTTATTTGCGGCACGTTCCAGAGTGGAAGATACTATCAGTATCGCCCTGGTGTAAGACCACCATTCAGAATTGAAACGTTGCTTGAAAATGGCTTTAGCCGTGTTTGGTGACCAGATCTGAATAGCCAGGTACTTCCCAACCTTCCTCCTCCCCACCTCCTTCCCCTCCCCACTACCTTCAGCCTCACAACATACCCCAATTGGGGATGCCATAGTCTCACTGGCTCCAGACGGGAGCAGTTGAGATTCTTGTGCGGTATTCTCTGTAAAAAAAAAAAAAAAAACCTATGTAACTTTTTTA
This sequence comes from Limnephilus lunatus, assembly GCA_917563855.2. Lineage (NCBI taxonomy): Eukaryota > Metazoa > Arthropoda > Insecta > Trichoptera > Limnephilidae > Limnephilus > Limnephilus lunatus. Next base: position 973,428 of record OU830593.1, on the reverse strand, counting down.
AAATTAATATTATTTTAATAACTATGCTAAGCAAATAACAGTTACTATGCTTTAAATTGTTTTTCTTTCTGTTCTTTTTATTTCCTCAATCTTCCTTCTTTTTTGTACAAATCATGTTCCATAATATGTTCATACCCATCCTAATTTGACTGTCCTAAAACGGGAATCCTCCTAGGTGGGCAGTCAAAACATTTCATAAATTATGTATATAAATGTATAATCTTGTACTAAATAAATGAATAAAATAAATAAAATGTGCATCAATCGTCTAGTTTCTTTCTCCAAATGCTAAGTTTTGAGAAGCAGGGAGACGGATGGATTCATTACCTCCGTCATATCTGGATATACTGACCCCCGGAATACATACCTTTTCCTTCCTACAACTCTTCCTTCTCCGTTTACTTAAAACTACCCTCCACATATCATTTCCAACGATGGCATAGGTTCTCAAGGAAATTATTTTACATAGGTACTTTTTTTATATACCTTTCAAGCTAAGAATCGAAAAAAATGATACATTTTGAGGAAGGGACGCTCAAATGGTTTGGGCATGTAGAGCGAATGAACGAGGAAAGGAGTGTAAGGAGAATATATGACGCAAATGTGAATGGCAGAAGAAGTAGGGGACTCAGCGAATCAGATACTTGATTCGGGCCATATCAAGAATCAGAATAATAGAAAAGCATGTATGAGATGATGTTTGCAGGTGTATGTAGTGTGTGCCAAGACCGAGTTTTTTTGGGGGTCCGTCCTCTCTGTCTACCCCTGCGGGGGAAACGGCATGATGGTTAATTAGGTGGCATTTTAGGAAGACCTACGATCAAAACTGTACACAAGATTTGATGGTCCATGAAGAAAAACAAAAAGATACGAAATACATGTTCTACCTTCTACCCTAAACGCATAAAGGAGATAAAATTTATTCATAATAGGCGTTACCATGCCTCACTTAAAATGAAAATAAAAAACATAACAACTAAATACAACACGTATCACATCGAATCTGTACAACATCGCTTTCTACGAGGAATTGCTTGGAGGTTAGGACTTGAAAGAGGCGAGTACTCGTTTGATGAAATTGAACAAACTTTAAACGTTTCTTCTTTAAAAAAACGTAGAAAGGACTATGATCTAATATGCATTTTCAAAGTTATCAACAGTATTACTGACAACTGCTTTGTTACAACTCATCCAGTTCAACATTCCTTCCCGTAGACTCCGAAATAATGAATTGCTGTTCCTCAATCAACATTCTACTAATTATGAATATCATTCTCCTTTATCCAGAATGTCGAGACTTGTCAACGCAAATCAAAGCATTGAATTTTTTGGTGTAAGCCATAGAGAGTCTAGTCTTCAAGCTACTTATGTACCTTTATATTATATGTATTTATAATAGATAGTATAATATATATTATACTTTCTTATATATGTACTTTTATAATATGTGTATTTTGTCAATGCTCTTCTGTATGTACTCTCCTTTCATTGTCATCTCTCTTTTTTATTCATGTTATTGTTATATTGTTAATGGACTATTTGTCCGCAAATAAATAAATAAATAAACATCAGTTCGACCCTTCTTTGCAAAAATAATCAAAATTATTAGCATTCCTTCAGTGCAGGATGTCTCTAGTCTCTAGCTGCTGTAGCCTACCGTGCTGCGGTAGGAACCATTCACCGCAAACCACAGCCGATTAGATGCAGGTTTTACACAGGTACACTAATAATAATAATAATTGTTAGACGGAAGAGATGTAGAATTATAAATTTATTGTGGTAATATTATGCTAGTAGGAAGATTAGCTAGGCTTTTTAAAAAACTGCTTTAAATAATAATACTTTTTCAATCAGATTATCTTGTATTATTGTAAGTGGAAATTGAAATCTTCAAATCAAGATTTTAAAAAAGATGAATCAAAAGGAACATAACTTTTTTATAGTTTCTAGGTTTTTATGCAACTTTAACACCTTATTTGAAAAGTTATTAAAAGTTGTATTAGTTATTAAATGTTATAAGTTAACCTATTCAACCAATGTAACCTAACCTAACTTAACGTAACCTATTTCACCAATGTTTTGATTTTTTCATCGCTTTTAATCACGTTTCAAAGGAGGTGTTGAATTTGCATGATTCTGAGTTGTCCGGTTTTTTCGATATTTTATTTTAATATTTATTTTTGTATGGTTGTTTGATTTTGAAATGAGATAATGCTTAGTTTCTTGTGGAATGTCATTTATCCAGTTCCTACCTCTTCCTAACCATCATCTTGCTGAAAAAGTATTTGAAAATTGGAACTATGGCAAAAAAATAGAGCAAATTCGAGTGCATTTGTTTTTGAAAATAGAAGAAGTTTTGGAACTACCTTGGAAGCAAGGTATTGGTGTTTTTCGTGTAGGTACACAATCTAGCATTATTACAGAAGGAACCATATATTGGATAACCAAAACCTCTGCCATAGGTTACCCCAAGTTGTTAGCTACGTTTGGTGACTTTGTAAGGGTGCTCGAGCTCATGGCATGAGGTTTGTCTTGGTCTTAGCGGTGTATGCATCTGCCCACCAGCTGCGTGGCAGGCCGGATCGGGAGAGACCGGTTAAGGCAAACATTTTGATCTCTCCAGCAGGACTCTGGTGACTGTAGTGGTAGGGATGGATTTACACGTCCGTAACTCTTGGAGACGCTGACCCCCAGATTCCTACCCACCCACACAGCTTTCCCAAATATGACAAAGACCCTGGGCAGAGAAAATACAAAAGAAAAAAAATATTAAAAAAAGTGTTGTTTTTACAAAGAAATTATAGACAATAATTGCAAGAAAATATTGAACAATTTCATTCAACTAAAACAAGTACCTACTAACTCATAATTTCTTCAAATTGCTACAATTTGATATTTAGTGAATAAATTATACAGGTATTGAGTACTCACGAATTAAATTATAGCTTCAATTCACAAAACATTCATTTTACATTCCGTTTAAAAAAATCACTGAATCAAAAGCACAATCCATTAGGCAGGAGAGCAAAAAACTTATCTTATTACCTTGGACGGTTTTGACAAAGTGCCACAAGACCGTTATGCAAATTACCGAGGCGTTTCATCGAGCACGTATAAAATAATGTATGGAAACAATTTCGTAATGGGCGTAGAATGTATATTGCTTAACCCTGACCATGAAACTGGTAGATATACTGGTATAGTGCATACAATATGCGCCACTCGCGGTACTTCCTGCATACTGCATTATGCGATTCTCTTCATGCACTTATTTTATATTGTTACTAGTGAGTAATTATTACCCGGTAAGCGTTGCAATACCACTTAAAGTGATCCACTAGTCCTGGAGAAATTCGACATCGGAATCCACGCCTCTTTTTGGGAGGGATTTAAAAATTCTTAAAAAGAAGTTTTTGGAAAGGTTGGAGAAGGTATTTGATAGTTGTTTTTCATAGATTGATTTCGTAAAGACCAGTAAAAAACATTAACTCACTTTTCACGCATTGTTTAATTGAATTTTAAAATGTGACATCTATTGACTTTCTGCAATTCTAGGATGAATATTTATTTTTTACTTTATAGTGGTTCTTACTCGAAGTATGATACAGTTAAAAATGACCGAATCGGATATGATCACCTTAGCTCAGTTGGTAGAGCCGCAGCCCGGAAAGCCGAAGGTCCTTGGTTCGAGTCCCAGAGGTGCCAATATCTTCTTCTGATTTTTCTGTTTCTTAATATTTGATTGTGTTTCGCTAAATTGTCTTTATTTAATTAAATATTACAATTTGAGATTTTACTCATACAGTCAAAAATAAAAACAAATTTTTGATATTTATTTATTTTATTTTAATTGCACATTTACAGTTAACATAACCAATAATAAACATAAAAAAATTAGTTGAAAAATATTTATGTAAGAGGACAGGTAATTTAGTAACAGATTCATTTTTCGGAGTTGCATTACTAATGGTAAGTTAGTTCTGCAATTTGCATCTCTGGACAACAAAAGTTCTATGTCTGCCCGCTCTTGTGAAGTTGTTGGGAACATTAAAAACAAAACAAAAAATTGTATTATATCGGAAATACAGATATTATTAGCGTTTAGATGTTGCTGTTTTAACAATTTGGGAGGCGAATATAGGTACCGCCGCCCCGGAAACTATTTATTGGATAACCAACACCCCTGCCATAGGTCACACAAGTGGTTCGCTACGTTTGGTGACTAAGCAGGGGTGCCCGGATTCATGGGGTGAGGTTTGTCCGGGTCACCAGCTGCATGGCAGGCCGGATCGGGAGAGACTGGTAAGACTTCTCCAGTTGAAGGGATGGGTTTATACCTCCGTCACTTCTGGACACACTGACCCCCAGATTCCAATCCATCCCTAATACCCTTTACCTTCCCAGAACTTCCTCTTCTTCCTTTCCTAAAAATACCCTACACACAGCATGACCAAAAGATGACATTGGTCCTAAAGGGAATTATTTTACTCAGGGCCTCCTGTGTGGAGCTAATGAAAATAAATAATTCTGAGTAGCATTACCAATGGTAAGTTATTTCTGCATCTCGGAACAACAAAATTTCTACGTCTACGCGCTCTTGTGAAGTTGTTGGGAAAATAAAACTCAAATTTTCATATTATATCGAGAAAACAGATATTACCGTTTAGATCGTTGTCAGAAAAGCAGTTTTCCTTATTCTATCGGATGATATCCGAGTAATCAAATGAATGATCGTTATGCAAAAATTAGTAATAATTACGAAATAGCTTTATTCGCGATATTATATAATTATTCAATGTATAAGATTTTAATTAGATAATCTAGAAATCGCTCGATTAATCTCAGGATTCCGAAATATGCAATTTTTATTTCAAAGTAATTTGAAAACGATTTGGAAATTTGAGGGCGTTGGGTAACACGATATGAATAATCTCTGAGGAACGTATTACGAAATCTTTTATAATCTTTTAAGACTTTGAACCTAATTTGTTGAAATGTATCAATTTAAATGTCGATCTCGGAAAGTCGCCATTTGAAGTTAAAGTGCTCAATTAATATGAAAGCAGTTTTAATAAAATTCCACTCTAAATTTAAAAGACAGGGGTGGATTGATTTTTTCGAACCTGAAGATAAAAATTACGTAAGATCAGAAGGGCTTCACTTTTTTTACAATAGCTCCACACAGGAGGCCTCGAGAAAAAAATCCACAGGGCCTATATCATCTTTGGGGATGCTGTGTGCAGGGTCTATTTATGGAAAGGAAGGAGAGGAAGTTCTGGGAAGGAAATAGTTGTAATCTAGCAGTAACGGACATATGAATCCATCACTCCCACTCCGGTGCAAGGCGATATGGACAAGAGAGTAAGGCTGGAGAGGTCTAGGTTAGCTCGTCACGCATTAGGTGGGCAAACATATTCGCCATCAAGACCTAGACAAACCTCACCCCTATGAACTGTAGCGAACTACTTGGAGTGAACTATGGCAGGGGTGTTGGTTATCGAATCAATGGTACCCGGGCGGCCAAAGTGGAAATATCCACAACGTCGCGTGGCGACCGTGTGTCTTAATATTTTTGCCCTTTCTAGTAACATTCAGATTTAAGTTGTTTCTGGTGATAGGGGTCACTATGGTCAATAATATTTGAATGATTTGTATTTTTGTGTAGCGCGTTTTTATGAAAAATATCTCTAGGACAATGTGTTAGAAGTTCAGTTTTATCAGCGCCTTGGCAATTCAGACGACCCTAATTGCGCCCGAGTAGGGCCACCCCTGGTTATTAGTATATATATACCTAATATGATCACTTGCACGAATGCACGGTGCTACATACAAGGGTAGAATTTGACCTCCCCTGCAAATAATTTACATTATTCTCCATTCCTTCCATTCTGCTCCAATCCTGCCTTTGGGTCGCTTCCACGGCACCCACATGGTCATTAATTTCGAAGTCTTGTCCTCTAGTTGCTTTTCCATATGGGAGGCCTTCAGTAGTAAATCAGTATAAGCAGACCTTCTAGTGTCCATGATGAAAAAAAAATCTTTCACCTTCGGCTTCACGGCTCGCGACGAAAGCAAATTCTTACAATTCTCCAGTCTTTCAAAATAAATATTAACTCAACTTTGGCATTAATCTTATAAATTTAAATTCTTTTCCTTTTTCTATTTTCTAATTTTTATTATAATTTTTCCAATTTTTAACATCACTTATAATAAATCCATATGTTTACAATAGACCGCATATTTCATAAAAAGTAACAATACTCCATTGGTCACCATGAAACAGGCAGCCGCCTAGTATGGTGATCCAATATATCTACACTATGTTAATTACTCAATTATGTATCATGTATTTTATAAATAAATAAAATGTAAAACCAACAGTGATGAGGGTAGCGAAGGTAAAGTCATGCAATATCTAGTGTTTTAAATATAATGTCCTCCACGTGCAAAGTCGTATCCTTCCTGTATCGAACGTGTCGACGAAAGCGTATGACAACCCTGAGAATTCAAGAATGGAATTTACGCTTCCACATAATACCGTGCCGCTGCGCGTTACCCCTTCCAATAACCTACGAAACAAAGGGAGTGCTCTCATTGGCCAACGAAACACTGTGCATTTGGAATGATGTCTACAATGCTATTACATTCTACAATTAACTTATCAATTGAAAACATAAACGCAATTGATAATAAATACATGCTGCAGCATCATTGGACTCGAAAACACATCTGAATAACCACGTAATACTTCCACCAGGGACCCCAGACAGCAATGATCAAAATCAAGGAAATGATTGAGTATTTACGTTATCCCCACCCTGCTACCAGACGCGGCGCCATTGGTCAATGCTGAACAAAGGAAATGTTTGAATCGTAAATATTTACGACAGCCAATTTACATTCCGAAAAACTCGGAGCTAAATTTCGGGAAATCGGGAATAATTTGAATCAAGAAATATATATCATCACCTAAAAATAGGTATATACTACAATAACACCTCAAAAAACTGTCGTCTACCAGTGATTATTGCACTTTAAGAAAATATTTACTTCTAGATATTGTATCTTGTATCACATTTGTAAACTTGTACCTTTTCTTGTTGAAACAATAAAAATTATGTGAGACTTCGGTTTATTGGAACAGGACTGTCTTGGCAAAGGTTATCACACAGATTTTTAACACATCTGCTCGAAAATCATAGCGATTGGGAAAAATACGTAAACGCAAGCACCCTTCAGAAACAGGGAGGTTCTGTGTTCCAAAAGTCCAACCCGGATTTGCCCTATAAAACAAACGGCAAACCGGTAGGAAATCAGTTCAAAAACTACCAGCCAAGAAGTCACAAGTCTCCAAGAAACTGAAGTCTCCAAGTTCTAACCTACTTTAAAAGTGTTTTTTAATCAGTTTAAATTCTGTTCTACCTTTCTCTCAGTATCCCATTATCCTGACCCCAACAGTCTCCAAAAGTCTCCAAAAGTCTGCAAGTCTTTTAAGTGTTTTTACAACAGTTATAGAGTCAGTCTTTGCTAATTTAACTAAGAATCATTAAATCCAGAAGTTAAGGACATTGGCGTGCCAAGTTGTGTCCAGCTCCCTATTTTTGCAATTTGTGTACAAAACGTCTAGTACATTTCCCAAGCATAAACTTTCTAATAAAGTGTGTTTATCGGAAGTGACCCGCAGGTAAGTATGTTTTTGTATCTATCTGTAAATAATTAAATTAAATAGAACCTAGGAATTCATAATGAATTGTAAAGCGCCCTTGGTCCAATTATTATTATTATATTTTTAAAGACAGTATGATGCCAAAAAAACTTACACCAATTGGAAAAAATGTATTCGAATCCAAATAATTTGTAACAACATCATTAAAGTAATAGAATTATTATAAAAAATATCTACTGATATAAATCACTTTTTCGGAATTAAATGCTTCGATCTTTTCAATAGCTACGCTGGAAAAGCAAAAACAATTAATCAAGAAGATTACGTAGAAGGAACAAAATAGATTTTAACATCATTCTCCAAATAAAACAAATTCTTTGAAGTTTATAAAATAACGATGTGATAAATTAATAACTTCTTAGTAAAAATGTCAATTTTGGTCACGTCTCCGCCAAATTTGATATTGATAAGGGCTACAGAAAAACAAATTAGTAATCCATAGATAATGAGATAGCCCCACACCCTTGCGGGGCTGACAAACTTGACAAAAAACAGCGTGGTTAGATTCTCATAGACCAGATAATAAACTGATATGAAATGTAGGCACTTGGGTACATACCGTATAGGCAGAGTTCACGGAGATTACTTTAGTATCATTTGGGGGAATAACTTTAAATATTTTACTCAGAATTGATCATCTTTTATCTGGTTTCGCAGAGCAAAGTCTTTTTCTTACGCATAGCACTTATCTTATCGTTGTTCCCAGACATATTATCTAAGGTAAGTACCGTGAAGTGTCGGTAGGTACGCTCGGGTATTTATTTATTCACAATCAATTACAATGAAGTCTGTTTTGCCTTTAATCCTGGACAAAACAGTGAAGGACCCATGTGACGACCGTGTGGGACTCCAGATCGAACAAAATATCTTTTTAAAACTGTCAATAATTACAAACTTGACAGTATCTAAGCATGTTTTTCTAGGTTTGAGGATTCGGATCAAATTATACGCTGTTTAAGAATGTCTCAATTTAAGTTGACGAAGATCAAATAATAAGTCTCTCGACAACAGAAAGGATTCCTTCGTGTTACTGTTGCTCTGAATTCCACTAACTAAGTCAATAAACACACACAATCAATTATAATGAAGCCTGTTTTGCCTTCAATCTTTGACTAAGGTCGACAAAACAACAGCAAGGGACCCATTTGACGACCTTGTGGACTCTGTGGGATCGTGTAATACGCTGTTTATGAATGTCTTCATTGAAGGTGCCGAAGATCAAATAGGTAAGTCTCTCGACAACAGAAAGGATTCTTTGTGTCACTGTTGCTTTGGATTCCTCTAACTAAGAATGGGTTGGTTGTTTCACAGAATTTAAACAATTCATAAAATTTTAAATTGTGTTATTATTGAAGTGCTGTAAAATATTAACAGAACTTCAGTAGAACTTTTGTAGAACATTCGTAGAACTTGAAGTTTAACCTGGCCGTGTCATCGAGTCTTTTGGTGTGATCCGACAAACCTGCAGAGTGCAGACGACCGATTTTTTTAAAGAGCTTATTTCCAGGTTGCAGCATGGAGAGGACTACTTAACACCATTTCGTTTACATGTTATTTATTTTTTGTTTTGAATTCAGAGGTAATAAGTATTTATTTTCGCAAAAGGTTAATATTTGGCTGAATTGATGATATTTCTTTTTGAAAGTCTGATCTTCTTCTTGAGCCGGTTCCTCATTAATGAGGATCGTGACACCTACTCAATTTCCGTGCTCATCGCAGTTCTTCGTTGCGAGGAGAGCCAAGGACACCGACGTACCGGACGCTAGTGGTACTTGGTCACTTCAGCGCATTGGCGACCTTCTTCTGCCTTCCACTTTACCAGTGATTAAGAGTTTCTCCAAGTTGGAGTCCTTAGTTTGGCGATCAACGAATCAGCGATCAGCGATAGTAGAAAGCCTATTGTGTTTGCCTAGCTTTTCCAGAATGGATACATTTGTGCGTCTGGCGGTCTATAAAATCCTGAGCATCTTTTCTTCAGCACCATATTTCGAGGATGTTTATCCGCTTTCTTTCGCTGGTTCTAAGTATCGAAGAAAGTCTGACTAATAAAAGAGAATGCAAAATCACAATTACAATTTCTAAATGTCTGATCGTATGTGTAACTTTTTTAGCATAATTTTAATTTTATTCTATTTTGTGATACTACCTACCGTCGGCTTATGTCAAATAACAACCGGTTCCCTAGAACCGGTGCAAACCGGTTAAATGAAACCACGATAAGGAATACTGCTGATAGCTCCGTTGCAACCTCTCCCCGATTCCCATAAACCACGCATGTAACAGAACGAGAGGCAATAATAGAGCTCTTAGCGGTAGGGCCCCAATAAATTTGATTCCCAAGCTTTTCAAGTGTGTACCTAATCTCGATATGGTACACCTCGAGAATAGATAATTTAATTAATGTCTATGCTTTTTCGACTAATAATGAACAGGATGAGAGGTATTCATAATTGAAGGTTAGTACTTTTATAATAAGATGCAAATATAACGGGGTTTGGGTGTGTCTAATCTACTGTTTAACTGGAGTCAATAACCAAAACTGTCAAATATTGAACGAACTCACGATCAAAATGTTTGGTGGATTATCACTATATTAGATAGATTCTGTTGCATCTGAAAATGCTTACGAATTACGGCTTAAAATGCACTTGTAATGGACTATAAATACTAAAAACGAAACGTGATGAAATGTATTGCTGAAATCATTGATATATTATATTATAAGTATATCTCTATGGCTGGAATCAGGTGACGGTATGTATGGGAAAGAATAGGCATGGAAGCTTCGATCAATTAACGTCAATGCATGGAAGGAAAAAGGTATGACGAATCACTCACTACTGTTTATCTGCGAACACAATAAATGGAACATTATTTTTTTATTTTAAAAAAGATCTAATATTTTGTAGTTGATTTGTGAGAAGTTTACAGAATGTTATTATTTTTTTAATTGCAATATATCTTTTATAATTATTTTGGTTTTATTTAGAGTACAAAACCCTAAACTAATTATTCAACTACATTTAAACTGTGTAAGTATGATAATATATGCCAAATATACACGTTTAAACTTCAGAACGTCTCTAAGACGTATCATTATTTTTAACCTAGTTAAAAATAAGATTATCTTCCTAGGGTTAAGAATAGTTTTGGTTTTAGGTGTTCGAAATGGTGCTGAGCAACTGTCTTATGTATCTAAGTATAAATATTTTCGCAATTATATCCTAGTAATGCTCCTCAGTGACTTATATTAGATAAAACGATAAAATAATACGTTATAATCATCGACCAAGTATACCTATCCTTACAGAAATATATAGATACCTATACAAGATTTACATTTTTTAAATTTATTTTTATTTATAAAATACTTACATGTAATGATGTTGAAAATTGGTAAAATTATAATCAAAAGTAGAAAAAAGAATGGAGAAAAAGAAGTGAGTAAGGATAAGATTATGAAAATGTACATAACCTTATTTTAACATTTATATTTAGGTGCACAAATCCATACATACACAAATATATATCCACACCTACGTACATTAATACATACATATGTATATGTACCTATTCATGTCATGTATGTATGTATGCATTGACTGTCCTAAAACGTGAATCCTCCTAGTTGGGCAGTCAAAACATTTCATAAATAATGTACTTATTTCAGTGGCGTAGCGTGCCTTGGAGGGGCCCTGTATCAAAATTAGTTGGGGCCCTTATTATTGCTCGGTACAATACGTGATCAGGTAAATTCATCTATTGAAGGTTGCCATTGTTCTTTCAAAAAAACAAAATTCACCCTTCGCTACTGGTAGATAAATAGGTAGTACTTACCATTGCAATCTAAATCACTCACAGAAACTGATTGCTGAAAAATGAAGAAATTTTGGGCTTTTTTTTATAACCTCCTCCTTTTCTATTTACTTTTTCTTTTCATAGCTCCACTGGGATAATCTCTTTTCATTTTACTCATTATTTTCACAAATCAAACTAATTAACCAATAAATAATCAGGAGAACAAGATTGTATTGTATTACAATGTAATAAATAACGTTTGAACCGGAATCGAATAAAACGCGTAAATATTGCTCTCCGTGGTTTGTCATGTATTGTTTGTACATCAGTTATTGCGGGATTCCACCGTTTAAGCGAATGACTTAAACGGGGGAATCCCGCAATAACCGATGTAGGATGTTGCCAACTTTTGGGCGCACTCTTAACCCGGGAAAAAAAGAGATTGCTTTTTTTGACTTTTGTCATTTCTGAAGTGAAAACTCTATAGGCACGTAAGACAGTTTTTCATGTTTTTTTCCTTGGAAGTACGAGATTAAGTGACATTGTGGATAACATTTTACCAATTTTGGCTTACACACGTTAGGGGCCCCTGTAGCCCGAGGGCCCCGTATCGTTGATACGGCTAATACGGCGGTAGCTACGCCCCTGACTTATATAAATGTAAAATCTTTTATTAAATAAATAAAAAAATATATATATACACGCATGCACACAATACCAACACATACACATAAACGCATACATTTATTTCTTCTTCCTCCATTTTAATGTGGGCAGTTATAATAAAAAGCGATTTATTTTAAGTGCGTATTATTAAACAGATGAATAAGTTAAATGTGATGAAGACAGAGTTAAAGGGATATATGCGGAGCTGGGACGAGGTCCGCCTGCGGCGCAAATTATAATACCGAACCCGTCTTTAAAAAAAACTTGGTCACCTAAATATAAAACCAATTAAAAGTTCCTCGAGCGATAAATCTTACCACATCCGAAGAAAGCACAGGTTACTGGTACTGGTTACTCTTCGGTACAGTCCAAGTGAAGCGACACGCGTATGGCGGTGCGGAATACGATGTGAATGTACTATTTACCGGTGTGATTCTATTGATGGGCTTGTAAACTTGTGGCAGGCGAGCTGTTCGATTTCATTCAAACTTTCATTTCATTTTCCTTTCCCTATTCCATTCAATTGGGAGGCGGGTACCGCCACCCTGGGAACTATTTATTGGATAACCAACACCGCCGCCATAGGTTACTCTAAGAGTTTGCCACGTTTGTTGGTGGCATTACCCGGGTTCATGGGGTGATGTTTGTGAATGCGTTTGCCTTCCTACTGCGTGGCGGGCCGGATCGGGAGGGACTGGTTTAGGGAGACCTTTTGATCTCTCCAGCCGAACTCTCCCGAACCATCACCTTGCACCGCAGTGGTAGAGATGAATTCATACGTCCGTTACTCCTGGACAAACTGACCTCCATATTCCTACCCAACCCTAATATATTTTTCCTTTCCAGAACTTTCTTTCGATAAAAGACTCTCCACTCAGTATCCCCAAAGATGACAGGCCTTGAGTATTTTTTTCTGGCCTCGTGTGTGCAGCTAATGTAAAAAGTTAAAAAAATCTATTTAAATACATTTTTAACTATATAATGAATAACAGATCACTTTGTATAAACCACTATATTATAAACAATATCTACATGTTTCGATAACAATGTTATCTTCATCAGGATATGTTAATATAAAGAAAAATAAATGATAAACTAGTATAGACAAATTAGAATAAAATAGAACATAGACAAAATATTAAAAAGTAGAGTTGATTAATTGTTTAAAAATATTAATTTTAACTACTCATTCTGCGCGAGTACAACCGCCCATGGCGCAAATTCGGCTTTTAAATTTTTATATTTCCCCCCCACACAGTTTGTCCCCCGGCATATTTATATATGTATAAAACAGTCGGTTTAGGGAAAATGCGGTATACCCACTTACACAAAATATAACTAAGTGTCCCGAAGGGATGTGCAGAGAGGATGTACCGCCGAATAACAAAAGTATAAAACATATTTTCATTCAAATGCATCAAGGATAAAACTACTTGTCTGTATATTGTACACACCAGCGTATAAGTACAAAAAATGGACACTGTAAATAAATAAAAAATATATGCATACCAACTTATTATTAAATGTATTTTAGAAGTCGATTTTAGGTTTGAAATTGGTAAATAATGCATAAAAAATTATACATTTATAATAATTATGATTTTGGGGTCTAACTGTCGAATCACTAGGTAATTTATTAATTCTACCATTAATTACAATAATACGCGTTATATATAGGGTCAGTGGGCCGGTTGTGGCCATTGGGCCGGTTCTGGCCATTTTCAACTTTACAAGTCGAAATATAAGCTAAATAAAATCGAATATTTTTTCACTCTATGGCAAAATGCATATTTGTCAATGGTCTTCATTGACAAGTGACACAATAAATCTTATTGTTAACAGTTTGTGTTTGATCGATGCGAATAAGTGTTGCGGAATTTTTTATTGAGATTGTTATCCAAAACCTTAAGGAACCCACTGTAAGTAATCTTTATATATATTTGTAATTCTTTTGATGTTTTATTTGAAAATAAGTTGTACCCATTATAAAAGGGTAAAATAATATGTTTTTGAGGTTATTATTAGCAAATTGGTTGTTTAAACATGATTTTTCGATGTGGCCATTACTGACACAAGAATTTATACAGATGTATGGGCTGTGGCCACGTTGGTGGCCACAAGTGGCTCCCATACAGTACTAGTTTTGGCCATTATCTAAAAAAATGTACATATCCGCTAATTTTGATATTTTAACTTAATAAATTATTATGTTTCTTCTTCAGAACTGTGAAAATGACATTTGGTCCTGATTTTGTAAACTATAAAAGAATTATAACTGCACCAAAACATACTGAAACTAATGAAAACATGCGCCTAGTGGAATCGACTCATCTACAGTATTTGGAGAGTAAAATTGAACCAAATATGCTTAAAGATTTCAAAGTCACTTACAGCACTGGTATGGATTGGACAGGTTGTACTGAAAGATTGTACCTGTATAAAGTATGGCTGGCCTTCAAAGACGATAATACTGCATTGCCAAATACAGATCTTACTTGCATTAATCTAGATCGAGCTACAACGCCTCCAGAAACTCCTGTTATTGAACCTTCATTTCCAATAGCGGTAAACGAAGAAATCCTGGACGTATCAGCATCAACATCTAAAGATATATGCTGACTAATGCCGCAGAATTAGTGAAAAAATGCGTCATATGGCCTGAAAAGAAGACAAATACTACCAGTCGAAAGAGAGAGTATATTCCTTCGGAGTTAACATCAGATAAATGGAAAAATATTATGATGGCAAAGGAAAAGGAGAAAGACAGAAAAGAAGAACAAAAACAGATAAAACTAGCTAAAAAAATAAATAAGAACATTAAAAAAAAAGAAACCGACCATTAAAATTTCAGAGACGTCAGAGGAAGAAAATTTGCGTGATACGTCTCATTCGGACTGCGAAGACTGGATTCCACTGGTAAAGCCATCGGGTTTCGAAGAACTAGATCGAACACCCCTGGAAGGAAATTATGTCGTGGTTGAATTCAAGAATCCCAAAGCCACTTTTTATTATGTCGGCAAAATATTGCGTTCAAAAGACGAAGACAATGAGTTCGAGATAAGCTACCTGAGAAAACATAATACCACTGGTAGCCAATTCACAATGCCACAAATTCCTGATTTGGCATCTGTTGCTGAGATTGATATTAAAATGATATTGCCACCACCATTGTTTACAGGTACAACGAAAAGGCAAAATTCTTTTTATACTTTCGAAATCGAACTCTCAGGTCTAAATTTGCGCCAAATCTTATTTTTTTATAAGTTTATTGTATAACTTGAATAATAAACATCGATTTATAATCATTACTGTGTTTAATTTAGATAAAAAATGTAAGTTCCCTACATAGATTCATATGGCCAAAACCGGCACACGGGTGTGGCCAGAACTGATTAAATTGTGGCCACAACTAATGCATGGGTCCAGTTCAATGAAAAATAATTATTTAAAAATAATTAAAGAACTGTTACTGGATATATTTACACATATTAAAGACAGGTATTTTTATTGTACATTAATGTTGGAAAAATTATAATTTACCTTTATGTGCAAGTTTGGTGCTCATTCAAAAACGAAAAAATCCTTAAGGTGGCCACAACCGGCCCACTGACCCTATATAACCAAGTTTTTTCCTAATTCCTACTGAATCTAACTTCCAAGGTTGTGCACCCCTGCCAGGTAACATGTATGGGAAGTTTCGCAACCGGTACGCGAGATGAATGGTCGGGCTGGATTCCCTCTCGGCCGGGATGCTGTGCCGAGCGCTGCGGCCGTCTTGTCATCTCCTGCACCGTTAGCCGAGAGTAGGTTGCTGCGGTACAAGTAGTCCCACTGAGGAGATGGCATCTCAATGGACCGCGCTCGGAGTGAATCTCAACTCGAGACTCGAGACCGCAAATAAATGGAGCGAAATGTTCCCACTGGTTTGATCGCACATCCAATTACTTGCATGGAATATTATTTATTTTTTTATTTTTTGAAGAAGACTTCTTCGGAAAGGTTTTCACTTTGTGATGGCATTATTTATTTTAATAAAAAGACAAATAACTTTGTTTACATCACTTTTATTGGTACACAATCAACATGTTTCGTAAACAAAGTTTACTTTATCAGGATCAAACGTGTACTGATCAAACGTATACGTTTGATCCTGATGAAGTAAACATTGTTTACGAAACATGTTGATTGTGTACCAATAAAAGTGATGTAAACAAAGTTATTTGTCTTTTTATTAGAATATTATTTGATTCTTGTATGAAATAACTATTTTAGATTAATCTTTACTACGAACCAGTTTACATAATGAAAACCAAAAAATATGCTTTAAATAGATTGCAACTTTTCCTATCGTTTCGCTTGAGTAGAATAAAAATAAAATTGTTAATTACTTTATAATAAAATAGAAGCGTAAAGTACTAAATAATTTAATAATTTTTCATTAGAAATGTATGTAAAATTATGCCTATTACCTCCTACTTAGGGGTCGTCCATTAATCACAAGGGGGGGGGGTCGGAAAAAATCACGAAACATCACCAGGGGGGGGGGGGTTAAAATGAGATATCACGTGTATTTATTTTTCATTGAACGCACGATTTCTAAAGGTGAACGTCCTATACTTTGTACTAAAAAAGCCCGTGATTTGGGACGGGGGGGGGGTAGCCTAAAACTTCGCCACATATCACCAGGGGGGGGGGGAAGGGGGTCAAAAAGTTGCTAAAAATACATCACGTGATTAATGGACGACCCCTTATGTATTGTGAGTTCCTCCCGTCCTAAAATGAGTTTTGTAACTCATCGGGATTGTTTTAGCAAGAATAAAAAATAATAAAACGAGGGTGCTTTAGACCACACGACTGAAGTAAAATTTCACTAACTTATAAAAGAAGAGAGAAAGAAAATGTGCGCGCGCACTGCTCTCTCTTGCTCCTACAGTGTGATACAGACAATAGGCCTGCACTGTGTCTTAGATATACGAAACGTAACTGGCTATGAGAGAAAGAGAGAATGAAAATGTGTGCTCGCACCTCTCTCTCTTGCCCCTACAGTAATATACGAAACGTAACTCTCTCTCTTTCTACCTTCACCTCGCCCGCCCGATCACACTTTCGTAACGATCTCATCACGCATTCACCAGCTTACTCCCCAAGTCAAGCGTGTGTAAAGAAGTTTTACTTCAAAAATCAGAGTGTGCACTTTACACGCGGTAGAAGAAAACTTAAGTAAAGAAGAGTGAGGAGACTACGAAGCACTTCTTTTTATCAAAATGAAGGATGATTTTTTCCATATTTTTATCGTCAAATACCAGTGCACCTTTTCCTATACATTTGGTCATCTTATTAGTATTCGTGTTTTCTTCTTCTGAGTCCGTAGATATCTCTTTCTTTTGCCTGTTCATTTTGGAGTGGTTTGAGTTTGAAGAGTGGATATTGATTTTACAAAAATATATATTTTTTGGATCGTAGGATTCGATTCTTGGTCCGCTAAATGTCTGCAGAGCTTCGTCAGGCGCTTTATACCACTACACCAAAGAAGACTTTCACGGGACTGTGAATTTATCGTATTATATTGGAACCGAGTACCTGTGAATTAAATAAATATATTATTGCTATATCATTCTCTCGCAGGCTAAATCATAGATGTATATGTTTGTCTCTTTTTATTCTCGCTCGTTTCCCTTTCATTAAGTTTCAAATCACAACGGTTCTAAAGATGTTTTTACTTTAAAAAAATATGGAATTATAATTTGCAACCAAACGTCAAGCTCTAAAACCCAAATAATCGTTATTTTAAGATCCATCCACCATCCACTACACAAGCATGTAAGCCAGGGTTCCTTTAAAATGATTTACCTGTTTCTAGGTATATGTAAAACAATTTGTAAATACATTGGATAACTTTTGTACCTTTCGTAATCTATGTGGATGGTTTTGAAATAAATGCGTCGGCGAAGATAATCAACTGATTAAAGTTATCAGGATGGTATAATCCTAAGTGGGTAGATCTTTAATCTGCCGGGCTGTTGGTGGGACTTAACGTAGGAGTGCACAGTGCATCCGACACACCTATTATATCTATCCTTACCTCCTTACCTGCTTTGGGAGCGTTGCTCGGAGTTTGGAGGCTTTGCACTTTGCACGAATCTTTTGAAATTAACATTTTCAGGGCCTTATTCGACCATTACTCGGTTGGCTTTTGGGGAGTTGATTCGTGTTAGGATATTGGTTCTATGTCCTAGTGTTAGACGTTGGTGTATTATTTTTAAATATTTTTTTGCATATGGGTTCTTTCTTTTTGATATGTGTTAATATATTGGTTGATGTTTTTTGATTTGTGTGACATAGGTTCTTTCATTTTGATTAGTGTTAGGACGTTGGTTCACTATTTTTGATTCTTGTTAGGATATTGGTTCTTTCTGATTCTTGTTATGAAATTGGTACTTTCGTTTTGATTCATGTTAGGACTTTGGTTAATTATTTTGGTTTATTGTTAGGTTATTGGTTCTTTCTTTCTGATTTGTGTTAGGATATTGGTTCTTTCTTTTTGATCCGTGTTAAGACTTCGGTTCTTTCTTTTTGATCCGTGTTAAGACTTCGGTTCCTTCTTTTTGATTCTTGTTAGAATATTGGTTCATTATTTTTACGTGAATATGTATTAGTTATGGATAGGTGTTAGAATATAGGTTATTTCTTTTAGTGTTAGGACTTTGGTTCTTTTTTTAATTCGCGTTAGTACATAGATTCATTATTTTTATTCGTGTTAGGATATTGGTTCTTTATTTTAGATTCATGCTAGGACTTTGGATCTTTCTTTTTGATTCGTGTTGGGACATTTCATGACCAGGTGATCTCCAGATTCCTACTCCCCATTCAAACTTTTTCTTTCCCATAACCTCCTCTCCATTATTTCCAACCCTGTCAGATCTGAATTAAATCTGGCAGTGGTAGAACATATTTGATGCTAGATAATAATTGGTAGAACAATTTGAAAATTTTTTATGTTATTTTTTTCCCCTCGATAGTTTGCTACTTTTCTTTGAAATAATATTAGGTCTTAGGAAGCGTGTTTCACATAAAATGACAAATCATACACTACGTACAAAAAATACCTACAACTTTTTTCAATCAAAAACACACACACACATAATAATTAAACACTAAAAAAACACCTTCAAATATTACATTAAAAATCGGTAACCAAAATTCGGTCGAGAAAAAGCACAAATCAACTAGTAACTAAAATCCAATAAAAATAGTCCGGAAAGCCACATTTACCAGAAATTGAAAAACGACAACCGCCAATGTTTTTTTGTTCTATACTGGTGAGGAAAAAAATCTGAAACCTATGCATTTTCAAATATACAGAAGGTCTGAAAGAATTAAAAGACCGCCCACAAATCATTCCCAAATGTGACATAGGTGTGTGTACCAATGTAAAAAAAAATGAAGTAACCAAAACTATTCGAACTCTTTTTTGATGCGTTTTGATTCAAGACACCAAGGCACCACTTTGTGTCCTTTAATGGCATTTTTAAGTCAACGTTAGCAATGACAGCCACTGCGCCGTAAACATTGTTTATACCTTGCCTGGTGCATTCAGGCCTTAGCATTCAGGCCGCCGTCTTACGTAAGAGCAGAGAGCAGGCCATTGGGTCCCGCAAGAATGCATTTACCTTTACCACTCGCATTGGCAATGTTCCGTTTTGAGTGGTGTTCCTGCTGTAGCCGCTGCCGACACTAATGCTAACAATGAGCCTGTCACTAGTCACTAGTCACTGGCAGTCACTGGCAGTCACTGGCCGGAAGTGGGAGGAAAATGGCGGATAAATGTTTGAACGCACCACCACCGCAAGATCATTTTACTGGCGACCGTTTGCGGTCTGAGTTTCATGCTTTTTAAATAATGACGTTTCAAGCAAATAATGGTGGATAGGAAGCAGGAGAAATGCTTTGATTTAAAAAAATGACGGAATAACATATAAAATTTATTTTGAATTTAAATATTTACCTACGCTTTATAATATACTTTAATTTTAAGATATCTACTTTGGACACGTTGCTTCCGAAGCTGAGGACTCCAATTATACACAGTCACTGGAAAAGTGGAAGACAGAAGAAGCAGAGGAAAGTCATCAATATTCTGGAGTAATATGCGTCCGGTACGTTGGTGTTCGTAGCTCTCCACACAGCGCAGAACCACGAGGAGTAGAGGAGCCTTGTCCACCATGGAAATTGTAGTAGAGGTCAAGATCAGCAATGAGGAACCGATTTAAGAAGAACACTTTATAATGTGAAAAAGACAGGTATACAAACAACTAAGAGTTGCAGCCATGGCTCTTTAGAGACATTTATCATATTCTTTGAGAGATATTATCGTTGGAGAATGGAGAGTGCTAACCAACTCTACGAAAAGCCTTCATTCTCGCTGGTCTCATTGCGTTCCTGTGTGTTCCTATATGTCCCTGTGTATCTCTGAATATCCTTTGGTGTTACTTGTCATCCTCACCTTATAAACACCTTAGTTTTGGCTTCCCAACTCTCCTTTATCCTGCAGGTTTGTCAGGCACACTCTTTGGCGGTAGTACTATTCATCCTTGTAATGACATAACCTAGACCTTTCCAGCCGGACTCTCTCGAGCCATCCTTTGGATTGCACCGCGGTGGAAGGGTGGATTCATTCATCCGTCACTCCTGGACACATTGGCCGCCAGATTTTTACCCATCCTTCATACCCTTTTCCATCGCAGAACCTTCCTTTCCCTAAAAAGATCTTCCAAACATCATTTGCAAAGATTATAATACATAGGACCTGAGAGGATTTTTTTCCGCGGGGCCTCCTGTGTTGAGCTAATGTAATAAAATGGTACCTGCCTGCTAGTTCTCCATATTTTTCATTGTTCGAAGTGAAAACAATGTGTAATGGAGCAATTGTTTTTGAAGTGGAAACTTCTTTATCACCGTTGTGATTTTAAACTCGATGAAACGGAAGAGAGTGACACTAAAAAGAGACAAACACTTACATCTATATGATTTAGCCTGCAAGAGAATGAGATTTATTTATTTATTTATTTATTTATTTATTATTGTTATAGGCCCATAGGGGCTTTTACATAGATTATAAATAAGTTTTACAAAAGTTATCGAGTTAGTATTTATACCAAAGTTATAAAGTGAAAAATTTAAAAATAGTATATACAAGAAGTTTATGAAGAAAATGGCGTAAAGAAATATTTTAAACAATATAATATTTGAGTTATCCAGTTAGAATTTATACGAAAAGTTATAAAAGTGAAAAATTAAAAGAAATATATAAGTAGTTTTTGAAGAACATGGCGTAAAGAAATATTTTAAACAATATATTATTTGACAATAACATAATATACAACATTAAAATAACACATCAAATCGTTAAATATATTAAACCCGTTACAATAATTTGTAGGATTCCACAAAGTGTTGGTTTAATTTGCATTTAAGATTATAAAGGGAATCAGCAAATATATCTATAATACCACCAAACTTGTTGCCCAAATTGTGCATCCTATTGGTAAGCGAGTGTGATTGATAGTTGGTTGTGTATGTGTCGCAAAAGAATGTTGTACTTTGTCTAGTATTCCTTGTCGGTACATAGAGTTTAATAGTAGCAACGATGGCAGGGCTGTCAATAAGGTTGTTCATGACTCTGTATAATAAAATTAGATCAGAAATGGTTCTTCTGTCAGACAGCGTAATTAAATTAAGTCGATACATCAAATTTACATAGTTTATGTTTTCTATTGGAATTTTGAGTTTGAAATTTAAGTACCTAAGAAATTTTGTTGAACCCGTTCTAATTTGTTAGAGTGTACTTTATAGAAAGGAGACCAAATAGGTGAATTATATTCCACTTGGCTTCTAACTAGTGAAATGTAGAGTGTTTTCATGCAATACAAGGACTTAAAATCAGTTAGGGTTCTACAAAGGAAGCCAAGAATCTTTAAAGCCTTATTAGTTATATCATCTATATGTGCTGTGAATGTTAAGTTTGATTCGAATATAACTCCCAAGTCACGAATTTGTGATACTGGTGTTAATTTAACATTATTTAAATTATATTCATGTAAGATATGAGAATGAGTTCTGGAAAATCGTATTACTTGACATTTCTCAATGTTCAAAAATAACATATTTTGTTCGCACCATTTAAAAAATTCATCTAAATTAGCTTGTAAAATTAGGCAATCATATATATTTCGTATTCTTTTAAACAATTTTAGATCATCTGCAAAAATTAGGACTTGTACATCTTTAAATATGTTTACAATATCATTAATGAATATTAAGAATAATATTGGGCCGAGGTGGGACCCTTGCGGGACACCACTTGTGGCCTCGAATACATAGGATTCTATAAAATTAATCCTAACACTGAGCACTCTATTACTGAGGTAACTGATAATCCATGTCAATAAACTACCTTTGATGCCTAACAGTCGGAGTTTGGCTATAAGAATGTGATGTCGAACCTTATCAAATGCTTTACTGAAATCGGTGTATATAGAATCCACTTGTTGTTTCAAACTAAGGGATTCGGATATGTAATTATTATAGATAGTTAAATTACTTAAGGTAGATCGACCTCTGATAAAGCCATGTTGGTTAGGAACAATAATATTGTTGATAGGTTTTACAATGGTATCTAATACTAATGACTCAAAAAGTTTGGGTAAAGTAGACATAATACAAATAGGTCTATAGTTTGATATATCGCTTTTGTCGCCTTTTTTATGAATGGGTGGGAGATAGCAATAAAATATTAATTTAATTCACGGGTACTCGGTTCCAATAAAAATACGATAAATCCACGGTCCTAAGCAAGTCTCCTTTGGTCTGGTGGTATAAAGCGCCTGACAAACCTTAGCAGCCAGACAATCAGCAGACCAAAGATCGATTTCCATGAAATCAAAAAGAAAATAAATATTTTTATTTTTGTAAAATCAATATCCAATCTTCAAACCACTCCAAAATGGACAGGCAAAAAAAACACAAAAGAAAGCGACGTCTAGCGACTCAGAAGAAGGAAAACACAAATACTAATAAGATGACCAAATGTATGTGAAAAAGTGCACTGGAATTTGACGTCAAAAATATGGAAAAAAATCATCCTTCACATTGTTAAAAAAAAAGTGCTTCGTAGTCTCTCCACTCTTGTCTACTTTAGTTTTCTGAAGGCTTCACTTCTGCCGCGTGTGAAATGCACACTCTGATTAAAAAAAAAAAAAAAATTAAGTATTTGAAATCCTTCCACACCGCTGGGAACAGAAATAACGTAGGTATCCGTTCCAATCGGTGACTTTGCAATAATACCGACTTTCCCCCGATGGCGAGATTTTTTTATATTGTAATACAATATAATCAGCTACCACCGCATTCTATACAAAAACTCTTTTATAATAAATTAGACACTGTTGCCGTTTTTACAACTAAACGAAGGTATTTGGATATTTCCAAACAATGTTTCTTTTGGTTTAATTGCACCTGGATAAAGTGGGTGGTTACTGTTAGATTATTCAGGGCTGGACATACCCACACTACCTACTGATACTGGCTTTACCATAATGTGCGTAAAAGAAGGCCTGTGATGTAACTTAGTGATCTCGTGATAGTTCGTGGTAGTAGAATAGATGGCCCTGGTGCTAGTATCTCATGGAGTTTATATACGAGGGTTGTCCAAGAATTAGACCATTCCTCATTTTCGACGACGTGGACAATATTTCTTAGAATACAGAGGCCGTATCGTGTAGCTCAGACTTTCTCCTAAAAAATGAGCGGTGATCCGGCTTAGTAGCTGCTTCAGTGTGATTTTTTCGTCGGTTTGATATGGACGCTCCGCTGTCGAATCCCGCCGCCTGCGAGGTGCGCTCAATTATTCGCTTTCTCAACTAAGAGGGAGTCCGCCCTGTAGTTCGGTTAGTTGAAAGCGTTCGGGTCTCTTCGAACCGTTTTCCCAACCAAAGAAGGCGAGCCTTTTTGGGTTGAAACACCTAACCCCGGAATCAAAAAGGCAATCAATGACATGATTTTCCTCTTTTTCTTCACCTGAAGCAACATTTGGCCGGAAAACCTTTGAAAACCCACCTAATATGTACGAAACCTGTCAATATGACTGTCCTAGAATGGGAGACCTTCCTAGTTGAACAGTCAAAGCTTCCTTAAACTGTGAATAAATTATCATAACAAATAAATAAATAAATAAAATTAAAATTAACAAAAATTCAGATTATTAATAACACTTATTAGTCTTATTACAAATCAACGATAAGGCCAAAACTAACTTATGCAAGCCCTATCTGGGCCCACGCTTCAGAGTCTTTTGAAAAACTCAAAAAATTTCAGAATTAAACCATACACACATAAAAAACTTCGTTTTATTATATACTAGCAGACCCGGACGAACGTTTCTGTGGCTAACGAAACACAACGTCATGCCATTACCTAACCTTTACAACCAACGCCATCTGTTAAATCAAATCCACTCCGCCCGTTCGCCGGCCCGCTGACTGCTGCCCGCTGCTTTGGCCAGATATATTATATATTTAACAAATTTACACAAAACCTTGACAAATTATCTATCTAAAAACCTTCCTCATGAATCACCCTATCTATTGGTGAAAACCGTATGAAAATTCGTTCTGTAGTTTAAAGGATCTAAGCGCACAAACAGCGGGAGTGATTTCATTTTATCCTATGTTATACATATACCTATATAGTCCCGGGTGACCCGAATGGATAAGGGTATCCCAACTCCACAAAGACTCTGAAATCCCCCTATTAAAAAAAACACATCTTAAGTCTCGCGGAAACATTTTATGCGGTAATTCCCACCCATGATAACGCACTGCCTCGCACGGTACCACACATACAAAACCTAAACAAATCCTCCGTAAAGAATGACCTCCCCTTATTGCAGTCATGTCCCTTGCTAATAATTTTTAACAAACTACATAACCAAACCATTTTTTTAACAACCATGTATTATAAAATCATGATGAAAGAGAAATTTGGCCCGGAGCTCTGCATGCTATTATTTCAAAAAGTCGAAATTCAAGAACTTCACGAAAGAAAGAATAAAGCACTAAATGATGATTTGAAAATATTATTAGGGTTTGTAGATATGTGAAATGATTTTATTACGTTCAATGGCCGTTTCAGTTCCCGGCCTTCTCTTGGTGTGAAAATAAATTGCCGACTGGTTAAAAAAGAAGTATACCCGCGGATATAACGGAAGATCCCAAATTTTAATGGCGTCTCATCAGATTGCTTCATCTTTCCCGAGTGTACAACTTGTACGAGTATGAAATAACCGTGTCTAAACGCCGCAAGAACCGAGTACCCGCCACTCCAAAGGCAGTGTTCAGTATTCACCACAAGGCAGGAATTGACTAGGGATGGGCATAACGAGAGCCATTTCGAAATGTTCCAGTATGTTACGAATCGAAACTCGAAACAAATTATTTTTATAATTTTTTTTATTTTTATTTTTAACTTTTATGAGTAAAAACTCAAATTATAATATTTAATTAAATGAAGACAAATATTAGCGAAACTCAATCAAAATCTGAAGAAGGTTCCATAGCTCAATCGGTAGAGCAGTTGGCCATGAATGCTAAGATATCTGGGTTCGAGTCCCAGTGGAACCAATATCTTTTTCTGATTTTTCTGTCTTCAGATTTTGATTGAGTTTCGCAAATATTTGTCATCATTTAATTAAATTTTTATAATGTTTTTGGCTATTTGAATTGAGGATAAAATAATATAATATTTAATGTTTTATTATCTAAATAATTGTTTTGTAACAAATAGAGATAATATTATTCTCACTGGGATATCTCGTGCTAAGGGTTACATTTACATATCAATATTTTAATTAAATGAAGAAAACTCAATCGAAAATCTGAACACAGAAAAATCAGAAAAAGATAGAGTCACATAATGTAGGACAGCGCCCTAGAGGTGATTTTTTACGAAAATGGCGCCATTTTTAAATCAGCCAAATTATTATTATTTTTAGATATTATTATGAACCCAGGAACTACGTCTTGCCAGGACGGCGCTCTACAAACTGAGCTTATGTGTCTTTAACTGTATAATACTTCGACTAAGAACTATAAATGTCATCATCATTTTATTAACGCATATTTGTTTGGTTTTATTAAGAAAACCCACCACACAGCTCTTTAAAAATGATATAGGTGCTAGAGGGAATTATTTTTCCCAGGGTCTCCTGTGTGGAGTTATTATTAAAAAAAAGTTGTGTCTTTTTTTCACATTAGCTCGACCCAGGAGGCCATGAAGAAAATAATTTCCCTCAGGGCTTATATCATTTTAGGGGATGCTGCGTGGAGGGTTTTTTTAGGGAAAGGAAGGAGAGGAAGTTCTGGGAAGGAAATAGGTATGAGGGGTGGATAGGAATCTGGGGGTTAGTGTGTCTAGTGACGGACTGAATGAATGAATCCATTCTTCGAACCGCGGTGCAAGGTGATGGGTCCCAGAGATTCCCGCTGTAGAGGATAAAAAATCCTCCCTCAACCAGCCTCTCTCGATCCTGCCCACTATACGGCAGGTGGGCAGACGCATCGGAATGCACCCCATCCCATGAACCTCATCGGAAAAAACCTCACCCCATGAACCCGGACTCCCCTGCCCAGTCACCAAGCGTAATTCCCACCATAAATTTGAATCATTCAAATATTAAAAATATTCTAATGCGAATATTTCGAATGCGCCCCATCTCTAGCACCTCTAAAATGCCCAAATTACCTTCCTCGCCGGCCTTTTTACAGATAGCCGAGGAAACAGCAAATAGCATTATTACAAGAACTTCAGTATCAGATGTAGCGGAACAGCTTTTTGCGTTGCACTCAATAGCTCTATCCCAGTTGCCATAGTTACTGGTGACTAGTGACTAGTGACTATTGGCTAGGTACGTGCAGCAGGAGTCAATGATCCCGCCCAGGCTATCCGACTAACTCTCTCAACCACTCACCGGTGTTCAGACTGTTCACTGTCCAATTCCACCACTCACAATGGAACTGTTGGCTCTCTAGGATTTGGAAACTAAATTGTTTGGTGGTTGAGTTTTTGTTGCATTAGCAGGCCCTAGGAATGCCGCGCCTTTGCAAACCTAATCAAGAATACTTGTGTTGGTCACAGAGCTAAAGTGTGACACCATCAGTGGCTGAAGTAATAAATAAAATAATATTATTTATAGATTTGCAATCTTATGCGTAGTGCGTAGGCAGCCAAACAAAAGGGATTTTAACACGCAATAATTTACCCTTCAAAACAAAACTTTAAAAAATGTACATAGGTCTTCAAATAAATCACAGATACCCCATGATCAACGCTGTATTTATGTTTATGCACACGCCAACTGTTTTCAGCATAAACGTGATGCCTTCGTTTGGTTAGACCTACATTTTATAAAAATGAATAACGAGATAATATTAACAAAAAAATACATTGTTTCTCCCTGTATCACCTTTCCCGTGCGTCCCCTTCCTACCTGGCTTTATAAATTATAGCCTTTATGTTATTCTAAGGTATAAGCTATATTATTGTAAAGTTTAATTAAAATCCATTCTGTAGTTTTTGCGTGAAAGAGTAAAAAACACACATACGTTCATACAAACTTTTGCATTTATAATATCAGTAAGATATATATTACGAATTACAGCTACAGATGCACTTGAAAATGGAAACTCTAAATACTCAAAAACGAAACGAATAAGTAGATAAAAAAAGATTTTATTGATGTTCTAATAAATACCTTCTTTTTAATTAATGAAGACAATATAAGCGACACACAATTGAAAAACTGAAACAGAAAAGATACGGTCACATCTGGGACCTAGATGTGACCGTATAGTTTTATGATTTTTCTATATCAGATTTTTTATTGAGTTTCGCTAATATTGTATTCGTTAATTAAATATTACAATTTAACAATTTGAGGTTTTATTCATTAAGTGAAAAATAAAAATAAACCTTCTTTTTAATTAAAAAAAACGAAATAATGTAAACAAAAAAAAAAAACCAAAAATTGTCTCCAAGGGGGTTACAAATCTTCTTCTCGCCTTCAAAAACAAATGCACTCAAATTTGCTAATTTTCTTACAATTGTTCCAAACTTCAAATAATTTTCTACCAAGGTGAATGTTGGGGAGAGGTAGGAACTGGCTAAATGACATCCAGGTAGAAACTGTGCATATTCTCATTTCAAAACCAAACATCAGGGTTGTGCAGAAACCGGTTTGGCGTGTGACTATAAATACAGATATCTACGCCCGTAAGTGTGTCATCACTCATCACAAAGATACTAATTTCCATTTGAATGATTTCCAGGCAAGCGATAAAGTTTGTAGGTACATATTAATATACATTCCAAACGACCCAACCTTTTTGTTAAAATTATGAAACTCTAAATTCGTTTATTGCGCAATTAATAAATCTACATGTACCTACTCGACTAACTAGACAAACATAAACATTTTATACAAATGCATCTAATTCCAACTATAGTTTGCATTCCCCAATACAATGTTTACATAGTCTTGGTAACAATTGGATTTATTTGAACTTGGCAAACTTGAGATGCCTTATATGCCAATTATTTCTACCTATTTCATAAACTAATGTGAACACCATTTTTTTTGTTTTGTTTGTTAATATTGTTGATTTGGAGGGTGTTGGCAGATTATCTATTTTTGCTTAACTTTCATTCTACCTTTATATTTTATGTAACCTATATTTTGTCAACTCTTTATTTTAAACAATTGACAAAATTTTTAACAAAACAAAAAACGACTTAAAAAAATGCACTAAAAAGTAAAAAAATAATTTTGTACGATTGTTATTTTTGGAGTCGGTGTCAGCTAAGGTAACTACGTACATAGGTGAGATGTGGAGATCTCCAAAAATAACAATCGTACAAAATTATTTTTTTACTTTTTAGTGCATTTTTTGAAGTCGTTTTTTGTTTTGTTAAAATTTTTGTTTATTTTTTGATTTTTTTAGTGATGAGCGTGCGTAAAGAAGTTTTACTTAAAAAAAAGAATCATCGGAATCTGTTGGCGTAATATTGAGTTATTCGTCCATTTGTCGTGCACATACGCAAATTTAAGACATATATGGTTTTCTCATGGATCCCATTGTCAAACTAGACCAAATTAAAATGGGACCACACGGGAAGCACCAGCTTTTTAATAAAAAAAGAATCATCAATATCGGTTCACCCAATCGAAAGTTCTGAGGTAACAAACATTAATTAAAAAAAATCGAATTGATAACCTCCTCCTTTTCGAAGTCGTTTAAAAACCTGTAGGAACTGCATTTTATGTAAAAGTATAATGAGCGTTTATAAATAGTCATTTATTCTAAATTTGTTTGATTTTCGCTGTTGAACCAACACATCCAAATAAAAGTAAATTACATTTCTACTTCTACAAAAGTAATTTCTTACCATTTTTCAAGCTTATCAGCTCTCTTCGTCACAGTCATACACGACTGCAAGCCGTCTCCTTCTTTCTTTATCGTTCTTTGTCAGTCTCTCTTTAGACATCCTACGTCCTCTATCAGTACAAAGTAGAGTTCAAATCGGACACGTGGAGGAAAGACTAGAAAAAGCAAGTACTCGCACAAGTACGTGGGCAGTGGATGTATATTTCGTCAGAGCCAAGGACAGAGAGTAGGGAGGGAAGTAGAAGAAGTTAATTGGAGAAAGTAAGGATGCCTTTGTGCGTTTGACTGGAACAGGTTTCTGGCCGACTTGGAATTTTCTAATTTAACATTTTCGTAGGATATCATCTACCAACTGATGAGTTAGGTTCAAGAAAGTACTTAAGTTCTATTGCTAGGAGAAATGTCCATTTTAGATTAACTCTATTTTTTATATTACGATTTCCGTGGCGTGGTGGTCTACGTCAACGTCGTCAACGTATCGAATCAGGTTCGCTTCCCTGATTTTGAAAGACGAGTTTGATGTATCTGTAAGATATTGTATTATATTCTCATATTTGTTGAATTTTAGGTCTACTTTATCCTTGTTCTACTAAAATTTTGTATTTACTCTTTTATACGCCCATGTTGCTTTTACATCTTTATTGTACTATTTTTACATTGATGTATTTATTGCATTACGTATATTGAAATGTTTACAAGTTTTTACAAAAGGGTTAGTAATCGTAATAAACGATGATTGGATAAAATTTAAAAATATAGGTATTGTATATTTATTTAATAATAATCTGAAATTATCAGAGATAACAGCTTGATATAAAAAAATGGTTTACGTACGATGTGATTTTAGATTTTCACGGCCAAAAGTATTTTCGTTGTTTATTTTTGGGGTTTTATGCCATATTGCGCTACCTCCTTTTTTAGCCAACTTTACAGTGTCCATCGTCTCATCTACCCTG
The DNA here is from genome assembly GCA_917563855.2 of Limnephilus lunatus. Classification (NCBI taxonomy): domain Eukaryota; kingdom Metazoa; phylum Arthropoda; class Insecta; order Trichoptera; family Limnephilidae; genus Limnephilus; species Limnephilus lunatus. Next base: position 942,787 of record OU830593.1, on the reverse strand, counting down.
ATGATGGACACTGTAACGCTGTCCGAAATGCTGGCTAAAGAAGAAGGTAGCACAATACAGCATTAAACCCTATAAATAAATTACGCACATTGTTTTAAACATCGAATTTGATTTTTTATTTTCTTATTTTTGGGATGTTATGCCGTGTTGCGCTACCTCGTACGAGGACGTTCGATCTCTTCGTCCTCACGCGTCTTGCATTAAAAGGAAAAAAAGACAGAAGATACTACATCGATGACGTCACGTACGATCTCTCCCTGGGACTAGTACAAGAGAGAAAATCGTGAGTTTGCAACTTTATTTGAAATACGTCCATATGACTAGTGTGTTGAATAGGTACTCTTAAATTGACTAGACTGAAGAGCTTCTCGTGCGAAGGCTGCATGCATTTTTAAGTTTCCTCGAATGCTTGTTTACATATTTTGTAAAAGTAATTTGTTAGCACTCGGTCGGACTAACAAGACCAATAAACATTAAAGTTGACTTCGCGTAAATCGTGGTTTATTAAATTTTGACAATGGTAACTTTACGTCGAATTTTGCAAAAAACACGGCTTTTGAAACGAGTAGTATATTTTTATATGTAAACGCATATCATCACCTTTCAAAAACAGTTTATAATTTTCGGATATGTTCAGAAATATTACATTTATTTGGATTTTATTGCAATTGCATATTTTGACCTTCTAAAAAATACGCCCGATTTATGAGGGGTTAAATTCAAAACAGATCCGAGTTCATTGAACCAGAACTACTCACCGACAGACCCACAACCGAAATTAGTAAGTTAACACTCGTACAACGCCTTAAGAGATACCAAAAACAAACAGACAAACTATCATCAAAGAATTATATCTATTTATCGAGTCCATTAAACTGAATTGTTTATTAAATTATCTCTTTTGTCTACCCCTTCAGATTATCAACTAGAAAAAATCATCAAGCGTCAACTCTAAAATAAATCTTAACAGAACCCACGTCCCAACTTCTCCAACCCGACTGGCCAGTTTCTTCCAACAAAACCAAAGGGAAGAAACAAAACTTGAATGTTTTTGGTGCAAGGGAAGCAATGGATGGTGTCTTTTTGCAGGTTGGTTCGGTTTAATGGCGGAAATGGATGATGGTGAGTCTTGTGGGTAAGTAGATAGGGGCCGCCACATCCTAGTTGGAGGTCGCTGAACTCATAAAAGTGGGCAAATGTCACACATGAGCAGATAGGACGATCAGGGTTCACTTCTTGGCTAACACAACTCTATGGCATCTAGCATTCATACTAATAATATTCTACTGCCTGCCGAGAAGAGGTTTTGTGTTCAATATTCAATGCTATATGTGCAAAATTGGCAATTTCCGTAGAATAAACGGATGAATCTTTTAAATTTTGTAAATTTCCCTGTAAATCTAAAATCCAGTGGTTTGGGTTTTTGGGCCTATTCTGTAGAATAGCGTCATTATAACACACGATACAGAAGACAAAAGGTAATATTAGAGGATCTTGGTTCGTGTCCCAGTTGCGACCGTTACCTTTTCATTTTCCATGTCCGTATGTTTCACCTGTTCATAGAGAGTTGTTGATGTTATCTTCGTTAATTATCAAATTTAATAAAGTTGGTTTACTTGTTAAAAAAATGGTGCTTTGCAAAAAGGGCTAATTTCTAAAAATCTTAAATTACTTCGGTGGAAAAATACATTTGAAAAAAGTGCAGATAATTTGAAGTTTAATTGTTATTGATTATTGCATAAGAAGAAAATACTAATAAATCTAAACCAACATTTGGAAAAGAACACGATACAGAAAATTAAAATAAGGTACCTAACGGTCGCAACTGGGATTCGAACCCAATGCCTCTTATCTTGCCGGGACAAACGCCTTAACCAACTCGTTTACTTTCTGTGTTTTGTTCTTTTTCACAATTTTGTTTAGATTTATTAGTATTATTTTCTTCAGCCTCACGTAATACCCCAATTGGGGATGCCATAGTCTCACTTGCTCCAGGCTATTGAAAGCAATTGATACTCTTGTGCGGTAGTCAAATAAACAACAAAAAAAAACTTCTGTTAAAACTAGTAGGTATTTTATTTTTGGATACGTTAAAAAATAGCGAATCTATTTGAACTTGAATATCAGCCAGGAATATTTCTAAATAAATCATTAATCTGACACGTGACTTGACGTCAACATCTCAAAATACTCGACGGGTTAAGGCAACCGTTAGACCCCTGCGATTTTGCAATAACAATTTTTAATTACTTTATTTCAGATTTTTGGTATTTCAAGTAACTCCATTAATGGAGGACTGAACGCCGTTGGCGCCAACAAAAAACTGTCCAAAGAAGCGAAGCTAGCCGTCCATAATGGAGTGTTGGTACCTGGTACCTACCCTGATATATGGCAGTGAGGCATGGAACTGGCAGAGGAAGGATGAAAGTACCTAGACTGAATGCTGTAGAAATGAGATCCCTGAAGCGTATGTGTGGTAAAACCACGTACGATCGTGTGAGAAACGTGGAGATCCGCCAAGAATGCAAGGCTGATGTAAGCGTAATGAGTAAGATTAAAAAAAGGAACGCTCAGATGGTTCGGGCATGTAGAGCGAATAAACTAGGAAAGGAGTGTAAGGAGAATATATGAAGCAAATGTGAATGGTAGAAGAAGTCGGGGATGCCCGAGGAAGATATGGCACGACTAAGTGAATCAGATACTTGAGTCGGGCCATGTCAAGAGTCAGAATAATAGAAGAGCATGTATGAGACGATGTAAGGAGCGTGTGCCAAGATCGAGTTGTTTTTTTGTCCGTCCTCTCTGCCTACACCTGCGGAAAAACGGCGTGATGGTTAGGTATCTACTTAGATAGTTAGTATTTCAATCTTAGTTCCTCTATTAATTCCTGCCTATCTTACTCCTACATTATTCTATTGAATTTAGGTTGCCTTGTATATCGACTGATTAAAATCCGATCCCCTTCCCATCCTCAGAGCACGTGTTCTTAGTCCCCACTGTCCCCAGACCCCAGGGTACAGTGCCCTCTGCCGGGTACATTCGTACCTAGTACTGACTGGGCGGGTGGTACAACCGTATTGATGGCTTTCACGGATTTTCAGAAGGCGAAGACTGTCAAACATTTACATAATTAATAACAATTTTTAACCTCTGTATTAGAATTTAAAATATTATAATAATTTATAAACAGCACCGGACGGCCTCCGCGGTCGAGGGGTAAGGCTCTCCACTAGCAATCAAGAAATTTTATTAGATTGAATTGTGTTGTTTCACAATTTGATCGTTTAAAATAATATAAGGTATATTTGGGACCCGTTCCAGAACAGAAGATACTCTCTACTAAGATAAGTATCGCCCTAGTGTAAGACCACCATTCACAATTGAAACGTTGTGTTTTGTGACCAGATCTAAATAGCCAGGTAGGTACTTCTCCACATTCCTTTTCGCATATCCTTCCCCTCCCCACTACTTTCAGCCTCACAACATACCCCAATTGGGGATGGCATGGTCTCATTGGTTGGGAGAAGCTGGGACTCTTATGCGGCAAACACGTAAAAAAACTTGTTACAAAATATTTTTTTTATAAAAAAACATTTGTGTCGGAAAATTTTGTTTGTTTTAAAATGGTAACAACTCCACTGTTCAATGTTATTTTACTGTAGAGCCAAGGGTTTTATTGAATACTATTAGGTTCACGAACAACTGGTTTATTAACACGCCACACAAATGACAATGGATGTTACTAAGACTGACGAGCATGCTATCTGAGATCCTAAAAAGAATAAGAAAATTAGTTAATAATAATAAATGATAAAGAAAAGTCAACAACCAAAAGTCCATCGCAAAACTAATGGAAGAATTCGTAAAAGCTAATTCACTTGATTAGAAACTTATGTACCTACATGTTACAAATGCAGTTCAGAACTGTAGTTTGCAGAATGAAGTAACTTGATGATAGGTAACCTCCGATAAAACCTCTGCCGACCCTTTGATTACTCCAGCTGGTGTCTGTCGACCTATCGCCTTACACCGCAGTTGTAGGGATAGATTCATTGGTATATCACTCCTGGACACACTGACCCCAAGATTTCTACCCATCCTTCATACCCTGTTCCTTCCTAGAACTTCCTCTCCTACTTAAAAAGACCCGCCACACAGAATTTTTCCTCAGGGTCTTCTGTATGGAGCTAACGTAAAAAAAACGGTGCAAAAAGCAACAATACGTAATAAGTAATAACCAATATAATAATTTACATTCTTCGTTAATGAATTATCAAGTTAACCGTGTAGCAATAATAATAATCGATTAACAGTTGATAAATAATCGATCCTGGCAATCCCGTTAGCGGAAGCACATCCTTTATGGCTGTTTCCTTTCCCGTCTTAACTTCATTCATTTATCTGCCATTAAATCTACAATCAGAACCAGAACCTGTTTCTTGTGGGAAATCGGAATCATTATACTCGGACTTAAAAGCACTTATCTTATGAAGGTAAGTATTTGCGGCGCGCGGTTGTTGTACCACTTTTTTTAAATGTGAATACCGCACAAGAGTCCCAACTGATCCCGTCTGGAGACAGTGAGACTACGGCATTCCCAATTTCGGTATATTGTGAGACTGAAGGTAATAGGTAGTAGGGAGGGGGAATATGGGGAAGATGACGAAGTACCAAACACGGCTAAAACCATTCCAAGCAACATTTTTTGTTTTTGTTTTGAAAGGTGGTCTTACACCAGGGTGATATTGAGAGTAGCTTCAACTCTGGAACATGCTGCAAAAATACTGCATGATATTTTTAATTATTTCATTATGAAAACGGTATTTGAATCCGCCATCTTCGGATTGCTAGTCACGAGAGCCTTTTTTTCTTTGTGAATTCTGCACAAGAGTCCCAACTGGTCCCGTCTGGAGCCAGTGAGACTGCGACATCCCCGGGGTATGTTATGAGGCTGAAGGTAATTGGGAGGGGAGGACACGGGGAAAAGGAAGGGGAGAAATACCAAACACGGCTAAAGCCATTTCAAGCCAAAATTTAATTCTGAAAGGTGGTCTTATACCAGGGCGATTCTGAGAGTAGATTCCACTCTGGAAATTGGTGCAAATAAACTACATGTTATTTTTAATTATTTAATTGTGAAATAACACAAATTAATGAAATAAAAATTATTTGCCCACGCCGAGATTTGATCCCGCGACCATCGGATTGCTACCCATTTTTTTCTATGCGAATACCATTCAAGAGTCCCAACTGTTCTCGTCTGGAGCCAGTGAGATTATGGCATCCCAATTGGGGTATATTGTGAGGCTGAAGGCAGTGGGGAGGGAAATGAGACCGGAAAGGCGGGAAGAGGAAGGTGGGGAAGTAGCTAAATATTCAGATCTAGTCACCAAACACGGCTAAAGCCATTTCAAGCCACTTTTCGATTCTGAATGGTGGTCTTACAGCAGGGCGATACTGAGAATATCTTCCATTCTGAAACGTGCTGCAAATACACTTTGCATTATTTTAAATGACTTAATTGTGAAATAAAACAAAAATATCAAATAAAACTTATTTCCGCATGCCTGGATTTGAATCCGCGACCTTCGGATTGCTAGTAGAGAGCCTTACTCCTTGACCACGGAGGCCGTAAAAAGCTACTTTACGGACAATTCACATAATCATAATAATAATAATAATAATAATAATAAATTGGATAATTGGATAATTTATAGAGCGCCGTTTTTGTGAAAAATCACCTCAAGGGCGCTATCATGTTTTGTAATATCGCATAAGGAACTAGACCACAAGGCTGTTTGAATAGTTTTGTTGTATTTCTTTCTATAGAATGTATATGTTACTGTAAAAGCCCGAACTACGGTAAATCCTAAGATTTACCAACCCTTAATGGTAAAAGTCCGAACCGTTCTATAATAATCGTTCATTTACCTAACCTAACCTAACCTAACATGTACTAAATTTAAAAAAAAACACGAAAAAATTGTTTCTTATTTAAATATTCGTAACCTAACCTAACCTAACCTAACCTAACCTAACCCAACCTAACCTAACCTAACCTAACATGTACTAAATTAAAAAAAAAAAACACGAAAAAATTGTTTCTTATTTAAATATTCGTAACCTAACCTAACCTAACAGGTAATAAATTCTAATTGTAAAAGACGAAAAAATCGTTTCTTATTTAAATATTCGTAGAACGGTTCGGACTTTTACCATTAAGAGTTGGTAAATCTTAGGATTTACCGGAAAATCTTAGGATGTACCGTAGTTCGGGCTTTTACAGTGACACATACATGAGAAGAAATGGCACGATTAAGTGAATCATGTATTATTACTGAGTCAGGTCATGTCACGAGTCGGAATAATTAAACAATATAATTTCAATTGTTTTTACTTAATATTTAGGATGTGATTATTCTAAGATGGTAACATAGAATAGATTCATATATTTTCAGTACCAACATAATATTATAATGCATTTATACCGCCGTTTTTAAAGTAGTTGAAAATTATGGTCGGCATAGTTGGCTTTCAAGCAATACATCAGGGTTCGATTCTCGGCTGTAAAAATTTTAGTTTTTTTTAAATATCCCGTGATTTATCAAGGTTATGTGCTAAAAGAACAATAATTTTTTATTACAATTTGTTGTATATACTCTCAGAATTGCCCTGGTGAAAGACCACAATTCAGAATCGAACGGTTGCTTGAAATTGCTTTAGCCGTATTTAGTGACCAGATGTAAATAGCTAAGTACTTCTCAACCTTCCTCTTCCCGATTTTTAAAATTAATTTTCTGACAGTTACTAATGTTTAAAAATGTTAGGCTTCATTCTACATAATGGCAGAGACTTTAAAAACATTAGTTCGAAGTTAAGTCGAATATAATTCTTCTATATGGTCCCTTCACTTTAAAATGCACTCAGATTCCATTGAAAAAATTCAGTATAAATTTCTAAGATATATTAACTATAAACTCGGTCTACATATATGTAGAAACAATTAATTACAACCACAATTTCTCGTTTCTCAAAATTACTAAAACTCTCAGATTTGTTTCCGACTTGACTTTTATTTTAAAAATTGTAATTTTCATTGTAGACAGCCCTGATTTACTCATCCTAATTAACTTCCACATAACTACTCTATCTAAAATAAGTTTTAATTGCTACAACCAACAACAATGCATATCAATAGTGTAAGACACTCGCTTGTACCTAGATTGCGTGCAGTTGGCAATACTTTCGCAGAAATAGTAGATGTGTGCAACTGCAAGAAGGCTATAATAACATACCTCAATAATAATAAACAATGTTAGCAAGGGTATTTTGTAGGTACGAGTAATTTAAATAACATTTTTGAATGCCAGAGTCCCATCCGTTCCTGATAGATGGGTCTCTTGTGCGATATTCAAATAAAAAAGCGACGCCCCCGACTGCATATATTTATTTGTAGATATGTAGTGTTTGGGCATATGCAATATGCAATATGATGCATTCCACACATTCAGACGATCCTAGTTTTTATTGTCCTCGTTTTGAAATGCTAATGCAAAGAATGAGTAGCCAAGAAATATTTTTAAAAACACGTTTTTATAATAAAATAAATATCGACACCTGGCGAAATATTATATGGTTATTATTTTAACGGAAGACGAAGTTAACTGGATATTCAAATTAATACGATATTTTACAGTTAACTTTTTATTCACTTTTATATACTGGGAGGCAATTCACGAAGTGACTGAGTAAAATATGTATGTGGTTTATAAAACGTGATCTGTTTTATTTCATGTGGTGTTTTTGTTGCTCTACGGGATTATTTTAATTTCAGGCGCCTCTTGGGGTCAATCTCTTTAAAAATATGTCGAAATATGTGATTTGGTTATAGCTTCACAATTTGATTATGAAATTTTATGGTGCATTGATGCAATAATGGTAAAAATGACAAAGTTTGCAAGTAAATTCGAGTGAATACAAAGGATCTGACAAAGGCCTCAAAAGATAAAAACCCACTTCACTTTTGTTTATTCAAAACTTTACTCCAAAGCTGGACCGATCTTTAAGATTTTTTTCACCAACTGTATTTGAAGATTTTTTTTTCTATATGAACCTTTTGCGTTTTAAAAATACTTAGTCGAATTTATATACTGAACATTCGTTAATGACGTTCAAACTAGGTAAATTTAAGGATTTTTGGGGGGTTCTAACTCCCATAAGAAGTAACATATAAAAAAGTGAAACGAAGGACATGCCAGTGATTGATACCTATTTTATATTAAATATTTGTACTAGGGTCATAATCCGAAAAAAAGATAATAGGGAAATTCGCTTGTCTATTCTACCTTTTTACACCGATTAAAAATGTTTACGGCATGCGCAAGTCAAGGTTTAGTTGTTACTAGATAGAGATGCTACTAGTGAAAACAGAAAAAAATAATAAGAAAAAATAAAGTTAAACATAATAGAGAAAAATAAAGAAAGAAAATAAATCATAATAAGGCAATTGAATCATTTTTATTTCAAATACTTCTATTTGCAATGACGTCATATTCGCTTTTGGTTATAATAAAATTGGCAAATGTTTTTTAAAATAGGTATACGAGGATAAATATTTTCATGTGAATTGAGCTTTTTAACGGTCCACCGTTACTATATATCGATCGTCCAATTGATTAGTCAGACATCTCCAGATACTAAGTTTTGAGATGATGAGGAAAGCAATATTTGAATGCCCATCATAAATCAAATATTATTTACACGTGTCTGTGTTTTACATACAAAATATGCTATAAAATATCACCGGGATGCCTAACGGTCCGCTACATCAGTATAACAGTTTGAAATATCCTACTAGTGACCAGAAAATATCATATTTTGTTTAATTATAGATTACCAATTACGGTGGGAGGCTCAAATTAGCTCCTTAACACAGAGACTCCATAAGCTATGCCATATTTTTTACTCTCTACGATCAATTCTTGATGCAAAAACTCTGAGAAGTGTTTATTTTGCTATATTCCAATCTATATTAACATACGGCATTATAGGATGGGGAGGTTGTGCAGCATCCATTCTCTACCCTCTAGTAACCGTTCAAAAACTTTTGCTAAGGATCATCTTCAAATGTTCCCCCATCCATCAGAGCCACTTTTCAAGGAGCTCGCAGTACTAGACATTCGTCAACTGTATATGATAAATTCCACACAAAAAGATATACACACACGCGACTCAACAGATGGAAAATGCAAAATACCAAAAACAAAAACCACATTTTCACAGAGACAATACTCATACATCCAAAGATATTAGAAACCCGAGATATGCTATGTTGGCCGCCAGACCGTGGACGGACTACGGCCTACGGAGCGGAGTGTGAATACGGAAAGAATTCGTTCATTCAATTGGTTTTGTGTCGTAACCGCGTACAGTTTGTGCCCGTTTTATTCAAAATGCCGTCTTGTTCAGTGCAACTTTACGAACCATTATTTTCCCATTTTTAATCCAAACAAATTCATATTTTTTTTCTTTTGCCAATTGTTTTGTTTTCCAAAGCAACTCTTTTCTGTAGGGACTAATAACTTCACCGATGTATACTTTTTCGTTTGTCAGATCCTTTAGTAAATCAAAGTCTAGTTCTCTTTTTTTAGATAGAAGGATGTCTTTTTGTTTAATGTCTGTAAATTTTACGAGGATTTTTGGCGGAGCATTAAGTCTTCGGTCTGTAGTTCTGGTCACATTGCTTATATCAGCGTGTTTGATTTGTATTCCAGCTGCAGATGCGACTTTTTTAATAATTTCCACCAGCTGTTCACCATTTTTTTGTGGAATTCCTGCAATTTCCAGATAATTCAGATTTGATGTATATTCAATTTCATCTAGTCGTAGTTCCAATTTTTTTATTATAGCGTTTTTGCCTACTTGTTCTTTTTTTATATTTTCAAGTTCATTTTGAATTGATTTATTTTGGTTGTTATTTATATCCAATTTTTTTATAATTTCATCATATTGAGCACTAATGTACTCAATACTTTTTATAGATTCCGTATTCTGACATTCTATTTTTTGAATTATATCCTTTTTTAAGGAATCAAACTTTTTGTCGATATAATCAAAAATTTTATCCATAGTTTGTTTGTCCTCTTTATCAAGGTTTGATTTATTGCTACGTGTTTTGGTATTAGACATTTTGTTCACAGTTGACAAGAAAATTGGGTTCAAAAATGCCCCCACTTCAATTCAAATTTAAAATATTGTCTCTTGTTACAGTGACAGCCAGAACAATATTTCATTAGATTTATGTCTATGGCTTCAAATGTCACTTGTCACGCTAATAAGATTTTGTTTTTAGAATCACTATTATAATAGATCTGTTCTCACTATGATTATTTAATAATCGGAATACGATCCACTTATTTAATGTGATACAATTAGTTTTTGTATAAAAAGCACAATGTAGATAACGATTTTTAAAACTTTTTGTAGGATGAAATATTTGCTTGCTTAAATGAAAACTCCACGACACGAGGAAATACAGTTCCACAAGGTTTAAACTGCCCATAGCATATCTCCCTTTGTTTATATTATCTGTGCATACATCGTATACCTAAAATATTCAACGCATTAAATAACGACATCAAAAGATCTGATACAATTACTCATTTTGCATGCGGTGTCCAACAATGGATATCCGGAAAGGGGCGAAATTTCTTTAAAGATTTTCTTCAAAGAACGTAGATTAATAACATTTAAATTGCCGTAAAATAAAAATAAAATATTTTTATTTAATTTTTTTACATTAAATACTTTTTACCATCTTCTTTTCCATTCATGACCTTAAACTGTTCGGCACCACTGATATGTCCGATGTCCTCTACTGCCTTATTTGCATTCTGCCTTATTTGTATTCTGCTGATTTACATAAATATTCTTTAATTATTAATAATTTTAGTTAAATGATAGTTCAAGAAACGCCCCCCATAGGTACTTGTGCAGTATAAGATAATTTGTTGAGACTATCATCGTCTTATGTAAATATCCGGCGAAATCTTACGGTTTTTATATTTCAACTTTAATTCTGTACAGTTACAGGGGCAGAGGTTCCCAGTTCCCATCAGCAGCAGTACCAGCACCAGTCACCAGTCATCAGTCAGCAAGCTTTTAACTTTAGATCAGATGACAGATGGGGAGGCGATCGCGCATTCAACCAAAGGTCAGGAGTTGAATAATTCCTAACCACTTTAAATTTACCTTTATAAGTGGCTACATATCACTATAGAATCAATGTGAATCTAATCTAAATATAATGATAAATTTTTTATCTGTAACTGTTTTTCTCGAATTCTTCAATACAATTATGAAATAACTGGTAATATTCATACCATCCATCCGATTGCGATGAAACTTTGGGGATTTGATGTGCGCATGCCCGCGATGATTTCTATATATAAAAGTGAGCTCTGGCGTCATGAAATTATGCGTTGCTAAAGCATTTGGAGTAGGAACGCAGAGGGAAATCGGACGAGGGAGAGGAAGAGGGGGCGGAGGGAGAAAGGAACGAATGGGAATGGACACAATTTCTTTATGAAGTTTTTTTTTATATAATTGATTTTTCTTGGTCTTGACTATTTTAGTAATTACATAATTATAATTGATTCTAATGAAAAAAAAATTAAAGAAAGATAAAAATTTACGGGTTACGAATAACTTAACAATATTTGAAAATCTCCTACTACCGCCACAGTAAGCCGAAAATGTTGCTTGAGTCGTGATGGATGACTTAGCCAGCCGAGGAATCGAACACGGAACGCCTGGGTGACATATTGTTTTGGTGACAAATCAAAAAGGACACATTTTAAATCGTTCAACATTAAAATAAAATATAAATTTTGTCATTATTGTAATGTTTTTTTTTCAATCTATTTTTTATGTAAAAAAACGCTGAGAATACTGATACCCTATTGGTTGGGCTTTATTTTATTTATGCTTTATGAAGTTTGCGAGTGGTAACTAGGTAATTCAAATACGACGGAAGCGGGAAGAGAGATTTTAAAATTAGTTCCACACAGGAGGCCCTGAGGAAACCTTAGGGCCTATGTCATCTTTTGGGATGCGGTGTGAAAGGTCTTTTTAGGCAAAGGAATGAGACGAAGATCTGAGAAAGAAACAGGTATGAGGGGAGGGTAGGAATCTGAGGTCAGTGTGTCCAGGAATGACGTACGTACGATCTGTCCCTCCCACTGCTGTTTTGCAAAAGTGTTCCGAGAGAGTCCTGCTGGAGAGATCAAACCAGTCTCTCCGATCCGGTCTAAAACGCAGTTGGAGAACAGATGCATCCACCTCACCCCGTGAACCCGGGCACCCGTGCCAAGTCACCAAATTAGCAAATCTTGGGTGACTTATGACAGAGGAGTTGGTTATCCAGTTAAATAGTTTAAATTGAACACCATTGACGACGGATTTAGTCAACATCGTCTGCTATATACTCTGGTGCCCTCTCCTATCGACGGTTGGCTATTATCAGGGTAATCACTTGAGTTTCGAAGATTTGAAGTCTTACTATAATCATTTAAAAATAATAATATATCATCCGCCAGCTCGCTTCAAACATCATGCGATAAATACATATTTAATTACGATACAGGAATATTCCAACTAGATGGTCCTGTCTGCGTCGAGTGGCGACTGTGGCGGGGAGAGTGGCGAGTTGATAGCTGATACTAAATACTAAATACCCCTGAAACATTTAGTCATCTGATACTGCAATAGTTGTTATTCCAGATTGAACTTTGCCCTTGGCACCAGGCGCACTCATTTAGATTAAATAACATTATCTCTGTCGGGATGACGGTTCATAGTTCCACACTACCTAGTACCTAACCACTGCACTGCGACAAGCAATATAATACGAAGGGTGCTTTATCTAATTTGGTTATGAATATATTTGAAGTGCGAAAAAATCATGTAACATCACCAAGGATTTGGGATTTAGGATTTTATTTAGGATGATCATGCACTGATTTGTTAGCACTTGGAACACGTGCTCTGACGATGGGAAGGAGGTTGGTGTTTAATCGACCGGTGGACATGGCAATCTAATAATCCAATATTGGAATTAAGGATACTTTTTTTTAATCCTTTCTTTACGACTTTCTTCTTACCTATTCTCGGCTCTTCTTGGATCTTCTTGTTTATTTCTGGCTTTTCTTGGCCGTTCTTGCCTCCTCTTGGATCTTTTCGTCTCTTCTTGACACTTCTTGCCTTGTTCCCTGTTGGGTATTTTCGTCTCTTCTTGACACTTCTTGCCTTGTTACCTGTTGGATATTTTCATCTCTTCTTGGTACTTCTTAGCTATTCTTGTCTCCTCTTCTCTCTTCTTGTCTCTTCTTGTCTCTTATTGTCTCTTTTTGCCTATTCTTGTCTCTTCTAGTCCCTTGTTGTCTTCTGGTCCCTTGTTGTCTCTTCTTGTCTCTTTTTGTCTCTTCTTGTCTCTTTTTGTCTCTTCTTGACTCTTCTACAGTTTTCCAACGCTTCCGTTGAGAGAAAATTCAGTGTGCTTAAAAATTTGAAAACAAAAAATAGAAATAGTCTTCATATACATACTGTGGTAGCAATGATGCTTACTCAAATAGATATTAAGAAAGAAGGAAGAGCGAGCGAGCGAGCAGTAGGTATTCCTAAACACCAGACCCCCCCCCAAAACTTATGTTTACATATCTATGTATATATCTATTTAATATTGTATAATATGTATGTTTATGTAAGTTTATTATAAACTTCCCATATAGTATGTATATATATCTCACATAAAAACAGACACATGCACCCCTCACCACACAATGCAGGATTTCATATATTGAAATCACTGAAGGCCGACAAGTTTCATGTTGACTTTCGGCCGACTCTTCCCGGATGAGGTTTTTCATGGTTTCCTCATTCCCGAAGGCAAATGCGGAAGAGATCCAAAAAATAAGGACATGACCGACTCCTTCCCACTCCCAACATAACACAAACAGACACGTATGTATGCATGAGCGCCTGCCGGTGGCGTGGCTGCTTGATGATGATGGAGCTTAGCAAAACATGCAATTTTAGTAGGGTTTTTAGATAACAATTTTTCCCTACCGATGAAATACAAGGCCTTTAAGTCTATAATAGCCAGGTAACATTTTAAAATACCCACATGAGGTAAAAATTGCAAGGCGCATATGACGCCGTTCTATTTATAAAGAACATTAACTTTAAATTCAGTAAATTTAAATGATTCATCTCTTCAAGAAACATAAGAATCTAGTAAATGAAAAAAAAAATGAAAGAAGGAAGAAGTTTGAAATGTAATCTTTCGAACAAAAAACATGGCATTAAATATTTTGTTAATCTTATAATAATTAAAAGTGCTAACTAAATAACTTATCTTCTTGTTTGAAATTATTGGTCGCAAGTCGCAATTGACTAAATATATTTTTTATTATTAAAATTTTGTTTTGAGACTAAAATGGAGAACCGTGACAAGTTTAATTATCGAAATTATCGATACATCTTTTATCGATTGACCGTACTGGACACCTCTTTAATAGTCACCCAACTAATTGTAGGCTATATGTATGTATAGTTGTTTACCAATTGTGTAAAATTCAAAACATGTATTTTAAATTAATAAAGCCCTTATGTTCTACCCGTAAATGAACGCAAAGGGCCTTGACATATTTAAAGTTTTTGAAGCGAAAATTTCTTTTGCACGGTTGTGATTTGAAACTCGATGAAACAAAAAATCGACACTAAAAAGAGACAAACACATACATCTAAAGGATTTAGCGTGCGAGATTTTATTTTTATTTTATTTTATTTATATTTGGGAAAGTTGACAGCAAATCATAAATTACACAATAATACAATTATAAATGGTTAATTATGCCAATTATAAACTTTCCACAGATAATAATAGTAAATAAATGTGTGACATTATAAAGGTGTTTACTTAATTAGTTCATTTTTAGTTACATTATGTGAGGGGGGGAGGAGAAATATAGGATAAGGATTAAAAGGCTAAGGACAAGGCTAAGGATAATGAGATAGAGTAATCGGTCTCCTCGTTGTGCGTTGCTTCGTAGCCTCCCCACTTTTGTCTACTTTAGTTTTGCGAAGATTTCACTTCTACCGTGTGTGAACTACAAAATTGTAATTTTTATTTTTAAATTTCCCTCAGGGTCTACGGGAGGTTTTTTGAAGTGAAAACTTCTTTAGAACGGTTGTGATTTGAAACTCGATGAAAAGAAAATGCAACACTAAAAAGAGACAATCACGAACATCCATTGGATTTAACCTACGAGAGAATGAGATGGAATAATCTCCTCTTTGTGTGGTGCTTCGTAGCCTATCGAGTCTTCTTAGCCTATCCACAGCCGAGCTGTTGACCTCAAGAACAAGTCACAGAAACGACCCGTTCTAGTGTGACAAATGTCAACAATGTAGGACAAATGGCAAACGTGATGGACACGCGTTTAGCGTGTATCCCGACCATGCACCGGTTAGATACCCTGTTGATTGTTGGCTCCATTTGTATTAGTTACGTTATGTAATTATTACATACTAAACAATTAAAACTCAAAAATCCATAATGAAAATTATACTGAAAGTTCCTGTAAGAACTAGCACTGACGAAATCTTCAACAATCTTAACATCATGTCAATTAAACAACTGTATTCTAAAACTATACTCATTTACATTCATAAGTACAAAACACAAGAAATGACAACTAACACGTACATTAGAAACACTAGATCTCATGGTCAAAAACATATCCAACAAGTAACTACTAACACAACATTTGGGCAAAAAAGCTTCTTGAATTATGGTATTAAACTTTACAATATCTCACTTAAAAACCTCAACAGTATAACATTTAAATCTCAAATAAAAAGCTGGATACTAAATATAGGGAGAACAGAAATAGAAAATATACCTACTGATATCAAATACAGACGAAAACCGAATCAACTGAACTGAATTATAAAAAAACACAATTTTATTTAATTTTTAATTATTTAAAATAATACTACATGATACCTAATGTTTATAACTAAGTCATATTAATTTCTTATAATTAAATTATAATATGTAAATGAAATCCTCAGCACGGGAAATCCCAGTGAGGATATCATTATCTTTAGATGTTTGTAAAGAAATGAAGACAATAAATTATTATTATTATTATTTATTAAACATCGACTATGGTGAGTTCATTATGAAGAACAGTTATGTTATAATTACAGCAAATTAATGGGCGTATTTAGGGGCGTTTTCTCCCTGGTGATTAAAATCACTTCCTGGCTCAAATGCCTGTATTTACTATTTACCCATTGCCCAGGAAGGGGCGGACGATACAAACTAGATTATTTCTATCACTAAATAATATCTATTAAAATGTTGTTTTTATAAATCGACCTCCATTGAAGAGTGTTTTTTTTGCCTAGGCTACAGGTGGAAGAAATGGTAAGTAAAAAGAAACAATACTCAAATATCAATAACTTATTATTTTCCTGCCCATCGTAAGGTTCAGTATTAGCTTTTTAGGTTATCATGTATACTGGTCGATTAAACTCCGCAAGAAGATACAAAAAATCAAGAAGAGACAAGAAGGGACGAAAAGAGATAAGAAGATTCAATTAAATGCATGAAGAGACTTGTACTTCTTGTTTCTTCTTGAAGTAAAAAGAAGAAACAGAAATAAAAAAGAAGAGACAAGAAGAGTCAATAAGAGCCAAGAAGTGCAAAAAATAAAAAAAATAAAAGATAATAAGAGCCAATAACAGATAGGAAGAGAGAAAAAGAGACAATAAGAGCCAACAGGAGATAAGAAGAGTCAAAAAGAGACAATAAGAGTCAACAGGAGATAAGAAGAGTCAAGAAGAGACAATAAGAGCCAATAAAAGATAGGAAGAGAGAAGAAGAGACAATAAGAGTCAACAGGAGATAAGAAGAGTCAAGAAGAGACAATATGAGCCAATAAAGGATAGGAAGAGAGAATCAGAGACAATAAGTGCCAATAAAAATAGAAAGATACAAGAAGAGACAAGAAGGGACAAAAGAGACAAGAAGAAATATGTAGAGACAAGAAGAGTCAAGAAAAGACAAAAGAGACTAGAAGAGAGACAAGAAGAAATAAGTAGAGATAAGAAGAGCCAAGAAGAGACAGGAAGAGACAAGGAGAACCAAGAAGAACCAAAAATATCCGCTCATCAATTCCTATGTTCCTGCCTAATCTAAATTCTAATATTGGCTTTTTATGATGAGCGTCCATCTACCCGCGCCGGCCGCAACGCACGCTCGGCGCGCAACGGATTTTTCTATATTTTTACATAGAAAAATCCGTTGCCCGAGCCGGACCACCGGTATTTGCCGGTAGTCGACACAGTGCTGTACTAATTCATATAAAGATATAGAAAAATCCGTTGCGTGCCGTGCGTGCATTGCGGCCGGCGCGGGCCGACGGGCGCTCATCTTTAGGATACCGTGTATATTGGTCGATTAAACTCCAACCTCCTTCCCATCCTCAGAACACGTGTTCCAAGTGCTAAAATATCAGTGCTCCCTTATACAGGTCGCGGGATAAGAGTGCTCCTGGCTGGGGTGGTACAATCGTATCCTAAATAAAATATGTAATGGGTAATTTGGTCTGTTTTTAGCGCACTGTACTATCTGTACTCGACACTTGTATTGCGGCATCTGTTGGGCAGATGACACCCGTTAGATGCCACCACTTCCTGGTCTCGGGTGGACCCAACGATGATTGATGACATCACCGTCATATCTCCGCGGGGGTAGGCAGTTCACCAGAGACGGTTATATCTTTCAAACCACAACCCTTCAACAATGAATCATACGAGTATTTATAAAAATAATTAAAATTGTAAAGAAAATCTGTTGTGTTGTGTCTCTCTAAATTCACGTACAGTGAGCTCTGGCGTCATGTAATTTGTACAATTTTATCTAAAATTTTTTTGTTATATTTTTGAATTCCAACTTCTTTACGCACGCTTCATTTGGGCATGAAGCTAGCGAATGCGTAACGAGAGCGTTACGAAAAGCGAGGCGAACGCTTCGTATATCACTGTAGGAGCAAGAGAGAGCAGTGCGCGCGCACATCTTCTATCTCTCTTCCTATCATATAGATCATAGGTTCTCAACGTGGGCGATAACGCCCCCTTGGGGGCGTTTGAGACCTTCAGGGGGGCGGTAGAAGATCCAGAGACAATTGGGGGGCGTTGAGATGGCACAGGGGGGCGTTGGCAAGTAAAAAAATATGGTCTAAAAAAGACAAACAAAACACGCTAATCACATACTAATAAACCAAAGTAAACTTTAATGGGTAATTTTGTTATTGTGTGTATTTTAATCATTTTTATCACGTTTGCGAAAATTCATTCGAGAGTTCGGGAAGTGAATGAAAATTGAACTGATAGATTCCGTTACATTCAGATCTACAATAAATTTTATAAATGAAAATTTTAATTTGTTGATTAGAATATATATTTTTTTAAAATTTAAATCTTCTGATTTCACGTGAAATATCTCATACATGGGTCATTCCGCCGTTTCGTTCAAATCGCATGTTCACGCAAAAAAATCATATGAAAGTTAATGTTTATCAAGAAAGTTTTATTGTAAGATGTAGCTATTTGAAAAAGGAAAAAGGAGTATTTCCCGAATTAGGCATTTGTTACTTAATTGCTTCATGATTTACAAAAAACATGCTAAAATTTCATTACCTTCCCTTTGCAAATGAGCGACCGGTAAATTGATCTATAATAAAAATCAGTTTACACTAGTAAAATCACTACATTCATTAATCGACCTTTATGTACAACTAATTATGCATATTTATTTGTATTTAATTTATTTTTAAAGCTACTGTATCATAGAAAGAATTGAGATTTTGTTTTTGTCCAGAGAAAATCGTTTTCGTCTTCCGCGAAAGCGGTAATTAAAATTGAGACCGCTTTTATCCCTGTTCGTCAGCTGTACACCGCCCCACACCTCCGTTACTAATCATTGTACCGCTACATCCAGACGGGGGAGGACATGTGTCGCTGAATAAAGAAATATCTGCGATCTAAGTGCTCGAAAACAACTTTGTCACTGACCAGGCATCATTACCTTCCAGCATTTTTTAAAGTAAGTACATGTTTTAAAAATTCGAATCGTGTCTCTATAAACTATAATTAGTCGGACTATTTTTGATTGAATCATAAAGATTTGTAATGTCATTATTAAGCGAGTAATTGAGGAAAGATTGTCAAAACTTCATTACCCTCCGATTCATTACCTTCCGTATCGTCAAAATTTTTGCTGGATGGTAATGAAGAGGTGTGGAGGGTAATGAAAAATTTGTAAGGGTTATTTTTACGTACATCTGGGACCATGTTTGGGGTTGATAAAAGCTAATATTATTAATAAAAGCAGTTTCTTGCGTTCTAGCGTCTGACAATTTCGGGTTTGGTGAAACACATATTTTCATTTTATCTATTTTCTAATATGGAAAAACAATCTGTTAAAATTTACCCTTCGAATTTTTATTTGAAAATCGATTTTTTATTCAATAATATAATTATTCAAATGTAACGAATATATTAAACAAATGATTTAACATTCCCCTACAGTCACAAGATGTTTCATTCCTTCGGTTGTCTATCAAAACTGATGAATTTTTACACAATTTCAAGTTTCTAAACAAATCCAGATTTAAACAAAAATCATCATAACTGGGCATCAAGAGTCCAACGCAAATTTCTTGATTAAAAAACGATATCACTTCTGTTAGATTTTCAATCATTTAGGCAAAAAATTATTAAACAAATATGTAAAAGCAGTAACAATTTTTAGGCTCTCTTGTAAAAGTTATGAAATTATTCATTTTTGTTCTTCAACTTCTCATTTAATCCGATACTTATGATAATTCTTCTTTATTATTTGTTACAGGCTTAACAATTTAAACCACAATGGCAAAGTTAAATAAAAAACTGAAAAAAGAAGATAAGTTATCCAAGGACAGGCTACGTAAGCAACAAAAATATGCAGAGATTAAAAACAATCCGGAACTGTACAGTCTTCAGAAAGTGAAAGAAAAAAAAAGATACTTAATGCGAAAAGCGCAAAAAAAGATTTGCAGCATTGAAGATATGAGTGAAAGAGCACAGAGAGAGCAAAGACGAAGATGGCGAAAGAACTCTCTAAATTATTTGAAGAAAAAAGAGTAGCAGCGTAAAACAGAAATGATTACAGTAGAAAATATGCTTCCAATTCATGAAAATGTCACGAAACTACCCAATAATGTGCAAAACACTGTAGATACTGACCTCCTCACAGTCGAGAATGAACAACAAATCACACAAAAAAACATGCGTGCTCTAACGAATGTTAGGAAATTAAGGTACAGATCTATGAAAATCATTAAAAAGTTACAGGACCAGATAAGCAAACTTAAGAATGAGAAAAGAAACGAACAAAAGAAAATGGAAGCGTTGCAGCTACAAAATGCAAATACAGCAATCGAAGATTCAGTAGAGAAAAAAGTAAACGACATAGCTAAATACATCCCAATGAATAAAGTCGAAGATGTAAAAAAGAAATTGTTGTTCAGTGAATCGCTGTCTCGAGGATTAAATGAAAAATTCAAGGCTTTAAAAAAAACAGAGAAAAGACAGTTTGCGAATGAAATACTGAGAGACAAGAACAAGCTAAAGAAATATAAAGTCCTCAACAAAGTTCCCTTTCATATCAGAAAGACTTTAGCTGAAAACAAGAATAACAAAACAAATGAAATAAAACGGAAGATACAAGATTTTTTTGAAGAAGATGTTAATAGCCGGGTAGCTCCCGGAAAAAAAGAATTTGTGAAACGCAAAGGTTTAAAAAAACAAAAAAGATATATTACAGATAACTTCAAAAATCTCCACAACAAATTCTGCAAAGAACAAAAAAAAATCAGCTATTCGACTTTTTGCAAATATAGACCCTACTGGACTGTTTTACCAAAAAAAGAACGAGACACTTGCCAATGCAAACTTCACTGTAACGTTAACCTTCTAATTAAAGCTCTGAAGAAAGCAAAGATAATTGCAGAAGGATCAGCGACAGAAGTATTGACAAGTTTGTTTTTTTCCATTTGTATTTTGATATTTTGTCCATTATTTTTTAACAATTCATACAAATATTGCAAGCATAAGTAAGCAGAACTGATTACGCATGAAAAAATGTATTTCTTGTCTCCAATGCTCAAAAGTCTGAATAAAGCATTTAGTTTTTCACTTTAATCATTTTTTCTTCCTTTTTCCTAATCCGCTCATCACTTCAGGTCAAATGATACTTATATCTATTTTATTATTCAATTTCAATTCATTTTTCATTATTCACAGAAATTTTAAGAACCCACAAGGTGTTCAATACCATCTATTAATGTTTCATTACCAAACTTCATTACCATCCAAATTTATAAATTACCATCCAACCGTTTTTCATTACCATCCACCCCTTCATTACCTTCCATCAATTTTCTTCGTATCTAAGTGTCGCACAAAGGTGCCCTTTTCACATCTCTACATCTGATAGGTACAGGAACCCATTTCTATAAAAATATATAGTAAAAACGCAAAAAAAAAAAATTCCGCGGAAACAGGCAAATTTGAACGAAACGGCGGAATGACCCACATACATAAATACAGGCGAAGTTAATAAAATCCTGTTAATAAAAAAAAAGTTTGTAGCTATTAAATTATAACCTGCAAGAATTGACAGTATTATCTGTGTATTGATCTAACTTGCTCAGTGTCGTCAATGCATTCGGGAGTCAACGAGTGAGCTTACATGCGTCGACAAGACAGCCCCTTAGCCCCCGATCCATTCTGTTCCTGCGTCGCCTTTGTCTCCGCGACAAGTCCGCGATTTATTTCTGCGCCGGGTGGCGTATTTACAAAATCTATAGCGGTTCAGTCACGGCGGCGCGACTGAAATGGGATAGGTTTTTTTGTGCAAAATCATCAACAAACCTAATACCATTTCAGTCGCCAACGCGCTTCGTTGCTCTATCTATCTGTTTCAGAGACTGTGGGGACCGTAATTATAGAGTAGCTTCTGTTGGTGTTGGTGCTGGTGCATTTCCATGGTTATATATTTATTTCGTAAATTTATAAAAACGTGTACAATTCATAGCTTGCATTATAATCTCAAAAGGTATGAAACTCATGGGTGAACTCAAACTATGTTGGATCATAAGTGCAGTTGCAGTACATTTTGACACATAATTAAAACTAGCAATACATATTTTGTCATTTACTGCATACTCCTTGCTTCATTGACATTCCTACATCGTTAAATTTACATACAAGTCCAAACCTACTAGTTCAGCCATCCCAACAGACTATAATACCGTCAGATAGTTTAACCGCAGGGGTAGGCAGAGATGGTGGATCGCCAAATAACTCGGTCAGACTGCTTGTTTTAACCACATTTATACATCGTCTTGTTTACTAGTCTTTATTATATACCCACCATTTCAGTTATGGTAGCTAATAACATCAGGCCGCTTCTCTAATAACATCAGGCTGCTTCCCTCAGAGGGAGGCACAGAGGATAGACCGCCAAACAACTCGGTTCCATTGCTTGCTTAGTCACGAGAATAGATACATCTTACTAATATTTGAAAGCGTGTCACTGCGTGTTTATTTTATTCCTGTCGAAGCGTGTTATATGTCTCCAACCTATATAAAGGCACTGATTTATCATTTTATGTTCATTAACATTAACGCGCGCCATTAATAACAGGGTTTTAAGAGTTAATCTTTTACTCACGTATCTCTAAATGTCGGAAGTAAAAAAGAAGATACGGCAATATGGTGTGGATTATATTAAATACGGATTTATCGAAAATCCTACAAATCGATCATCGCCAATGTGCCTTATTTGTCGAAAAATATTTTCAAATGAAGCGATGAAGCCTTCTAGGCTTCAAGATCATTTTAATAAAATCCACCCGGATAAGAAAGACAAAGATGTGACCTATTTTCAAGACATGAAAAAGAAGTACGAAATTCAGCCAACTATATCAAAACAATTTTCGACAGCTTCTAAGCAAGACGATGATGGACTTCGAGCTTCGTACAATATCTCATTGTTGATTGCTAAAACAGGCAAACCACATACTATTGGGGAAGATTTAATTTTACCAGCAGTAAAAGAAATAATAACCACTGTGCTCTTTAAACCAGCTGCAGATATTATGCGAAAAATTCCTTTGAGCAATAGTTCTGTGCAAAGACGAATTGATGAAATGGCTGAAAACATTGAAGAATCATTGTGCAATCATCTGCAGTCTTGTCGATTTTCAATTCAGCTGGATGAGTCCACTTTACCAACCAATGAAGCATTGTTATTGTCATACGTGAGATTCATCAAAGATGAGAAAATATGTCAAGAATTATTGTTTGTTACAAATTTGGAAACAGATACAAAAGGAGAAACCATATTTAATACACTGGAAAAGTTTTGTGACGAAAAGAAAATTCCTTTGAATAATATTTTGTCAGCTGCTACGGATGGCGCCCCAGCTATAACAGGGCGTCACAAAGGCTTCATAGCATGCTTAAAAAATAACGTTCCTGACTTGCTTGCTGTGCATTGCGTAATTCATCGCCAGCAATTGGTTGCAAAAAATCTGAGTGAACGCCTCCATACATCACTGCAATATGTTATGAGAGCAGTTAATATAATCAGAAGTAACTCATTGAATGACAGATTATTTGGTCAGCTTTGCATTGCCAATGATGAAGATTTCAACCGATTGCTGCTTCACACAGAGGTGCGCTGGCTGTCAAAAGGTTGAGTCTCTGATAGAGTTCCTAGGAAACAAAGACACAGAATTGCGCGACAACCTCACCTCATCGAAGAAAGATATTGCGTACTTGACAGACCTGTATAAATTGTTTAATGATGTTAATCTCCAACTTCAAGGCGACGTCTTCAATTTGATTAAGACAAAAAATTGTGTTGCAGCTTTTGTATCAAAACTGCTATTATACAAAAGAAATAGCGGCAGACGGGAATTTAATAACTTCCCAAATTTATCAGCAGTATCATTCAAGAACGACGACTTGCTTGTTTACATTCAACACTTGGAAAACCTCCACAGTGATTTCAAGGAACGATTCCAGGATATTTTAAACGAAGACATACCAGATTGGGTTTTGGATCCTTTTTCAAATGTCAACACAGCAGGGTCATCCCAGTTAGAAGAAGAACTAATAGAAATGACGACAAATGAGGAATTAAAAATTAAATTTAAGAATGGCTACCAAGAGTTTTGGCTGCAGAAGCCGATTTCGCAACTATACCCAGGATTATGGTCGATAGTTCAACGATTTTTAATAGCATTCCCATCGTCCTATTTAGCTGAACGTGGAATCAGTTCTGTAGCAACGCTGGTAACCAAAAAGAGAAATAGGCTCCATATTACTGAACGCGGCGACTTACGTTTGTTTTTAAGTAAAATCGAGCCTAAATAATATAAACAAACTTCTTAAAACGCATCAGATTCAACCATCTCGTTAAATAAGTTATAAATTCAATACCTTTTCAATGTTAATAAAAATACTTCTCTGTATAATTAAGTACGCGCTTTAATTAACAATCTTCTTCTCAGAAATAGGATAGGAGCCATAACCCATCCCCCTCCCCCCCCCCCCCCCCCCTAAGATGGTATGTAAAAGTAGTTGGGGGGCGCCAGAAAAAAAAAATATTGTCAAAGGGGGCGGTGGGCAAAAAAAGGTTGAGAATCTATGATATAGATGGAGCAGAAGTTTTACTTCAGTTGTGTGATCTAAAGCACCCAACAGTTCCCAACCGTCTGGAGCCAGTGAGACTATGGCATCCCCGATTGGGGAATGTTGTGAGGCCGAAGATAGTGTGAGGGGAATGATATGGAAAGACGAAGGTGAGGAAGTATCTGGATATTCAGATCTTGTCACCAAACATGGCTGAAGCCATCTCTCAAGCAACGTTTCGATTCTGAATGGTGGTCTTACACCAGGGCGATAATAAGAGTAACACCTAAATATAAAAGCTTGTATTTTAAATATTACCCAGTTACTTCCTATCTATTAAATAAACTTACCCATTTGCTGCAGAGCTCATCATGTTAATAAACGAAACATTTGATAGGTAGATATATTAATTAACCAACCTAACTAAAAATTATATATTTAACCTCATTGAATTTAATATACCTAACTAAGAAAGCTACTCGTTCCAAAACCTGTTTAAAATTTGGGAGGCGGGTGTGGGTACCGTCGCCAAGGGAATCGTTTATTGGATATCTAACTAACTAACTTTGACGACCTCCGTAGTCCAGTGGGTAAGACTCTTGACTCACAATCCGGAGGTCGCGGGTTCGAACCCAGCGTGTGTTATTTCACAATTAATTCATTTAAAATAATATATAGTATATTTGCGGCACGTTCCAGAGTGGAAGATACTATCAGTATCGCCCTGGTGTAAGACCACCATTCAGAATTGATACGTTGCTTGAAAATGGCTTTAGCCGTGTTTGGTGACCAGATCTGAATAGCCAGGTACTTCCCAACCTTCCTCTTCCCCACCTCCTTCCCCTCCCACTACCTTCAGCCTCACAACATACCCCAATTGGGGATGCCATAGTCTCACTGGCTCCAGACGGGAACAGTTGAGATTCTTGTGCGGTATTCAGTGTAAAAAAAAAAATAACACCTCTGCCATAGGTCACCCCAAGTGGTTCTCTACGTTTGGTGACTTAGCAGGGGTGCCCGGATTCATGGGGTGTGGTTTATCCGTGTGTTGGCAGCGGATGCGTCAGCCCACCAGCTGCATGGCAGGCCGGATCGGGAGAGAGAGTCCCTTTGACTTGTCCAGCCGGTCTCTCTCGATACACCGCATAAAGATTGATGGATTCATATGTCCGTTTCTCCTGGATACACTGACCCCCAGATCCTTACGCACTCCTCATGCCCCTTTCCGTCCCAGAACTTCCACTCCTTATTTTCCTAAAGAGACCCTCCACACAGCATCCCTAGAGATAACATGGGCCCTGGGGAGAATTATTTTCCGCAGGGCCTCCTGTGTGGAGCTAATGTAAAACAAAAAACTTTAAATTGAACAATACCAAGATTAGAAACAAGCATTAAAAACACTTGCTTGTACTTGATTACATATTTTATTTGTATTAGAGTACTTAGATTATGAAGCTAGTAATAGATAAGCAGATGTGGCGGATCTATGAGTATTTAACTGCACGGAAGGCAGGTACAAGAAGGCTATACCTACTATCAGACCTTTTCAATAAATTATTAATTTTATCCAAGTCCACTTACATAGTATATGTTTAGTACGTACGCGTATCTCCTAT
The DNA here is from genome assembly GCA_917563855.2 of Limnephilus lunatus. NCBI lineage: Eukaryota > Metazoa > Arthropoda > Insecta > Trichoptera > Limnephilidae > Limnephilus > Limnephilus lunatus. Next base: position 916,358 of record OU830593.1, on the reverse strand, counting down.
TACTTTTATATCCAGCAAGAGCTTGTATTCTTTATATATTTTCTGATGTATTTGTACGATCTAATAAATAATAAAAAAAAATTAGAATAAGTTAACAATAATAATCTAAACGAAAATATAAAAGAGAACAAGACACAGAAAAACAGAAAAAGACAATGGTCGCAACTGGGAAAAAATAATTAGTTGATAATAATGTAATTCTGAAATTTGAAAAAATGAGATTGACAAATATGACGGCTTTGACAGAAGGTGGCAATAGCGAAATTGGTTAACGCGCTCGTACCGGTTAGACTGAGAGGTCTGGGTTCGTGTCCCAGTTGCGACCATTGTCTTTTTCTGTGTCTTGTTCTCTTTCATATTTTCGTTTAGATTATTATTGTTATCTTAACTGTGATATACCTACAAAATTATTGTTTGTATGTTTTTTATTATTATTATTTTTTTAAATGATTTTTTAAAAATATTTCTTTATTATTATTATAATTATTTAAAAGTATGTTTTTGCTGCTCGTAGGTATATGAATTTTACCTACGAGTTCTCTAATTTCATCCATGTGGAATTAGCATTAGATATAATCTTATTTATTATATTGAGTTTATGCTTTATTTGTATATTTTGTAATCTTTTTATTTATCTTATAATGTTGTTACAAATTAAATTTGTATTTAATATGTGAAATATGGCGTCAATAAATAAATACCGTATTTGTATGTTTAAGAGAGATGGGAAGAGATATTGAGAGAAGGAAGGAAGAGAATATTCCCAGATCATTATGTGAGTATATCTCCCGATTTCGAAAGAAATAGGTGATCAAACGACTTATAATATTACAACATATAATTAACACTAATAATTTAATACAACAATTTATTAAATTACTTATTTTATAATAAAATTTGTTAGAGTAACAGGGAATTTAAAATTGCCTCTATGCTTTAACTGGAACCGAATGAAGGAATCAAAACTCACAAAATGTCTGGGAAAATCATAAATCCGGGATGCATACATCACACCGGTCATTTGTTCAGCAGAGACGTTCATATTTTTCTGCTTGCAAGTATGCCTCGAATGCATAATTTCCATAATCCATAGTCTCCATTCTTTTCTATCAGGGGCTGACGGGACCGTGGGGAAAGGGGTGACCTGTGGGAGGGGAGGGAGAGCCACCTCCCAACTCCCACCCGCTCCCCTCTCCCTGCTGGCTCTCCCGGGGCGATGACCCCGGTCCGTGTGCCACTTACGCCACTAGTGATGGCACGTACACAATCGGTATTTTAATATTTTATTTCGTGAAATGTGGGAATTGTGGCGTAGAAATTATTTTATGGGCGATCTGTCGACATAATATTATTCATTTATTTGATTTAAACGCCCACGTGGCTTTTACATATCATGCAGTTATCTTAAAAAAATTAAAATGAAAATAAAGAGTTGTCAAAATACAGATAACATAAAATATAAGAAATATTATATAGGGTACATAAAATATAAGAGTTGACAAAGTATGGGTAACATAGAATGTAACTTAGTAACTAACCATCACGCCGTTTCCCCGCAGGGAAGAGAGAAAAGAGAACTATTTATTGGATAACCAACACCTCTGCCGTAGGTCACTTCACGTTCGCTACGTTTTGGTGACTTAGTAGAAGTGCCCGGGTTCCCGAGGTTAAGTTTATCTAGGTCTTGGCGGTGGGTGCGCCGACCCGTCTTCTGCGTGGCGGGCCGGATCGAGAAATACTCTTTGAGAGAGGTCTTTTTACCACCTTGGCTGGACTGTCTCGACTTTACCTTGCACCGCAGTTGGAGGGATGGATTCACGCATCTGTCACTCCTGGACACACTATCTCCCAGATTACTACCCAAGTTTCATGCCTTACTTCTTCCTAGAACTTACACCCCCCCTTTTCCTTAAAAAGACCCACCACTGTGGAGCTAATTTAAAAATAAAAAATACCGAAAGATTCGTAAGAGTTTTTCGAACTAGTTCTTTCCCCGCAAATGCCCCAAGTCCCAAGATACTGTGTGTGTAGCGACGTTTACCAAATCCATTTAAATTGATGATTTAATTCGATAATGTTATTTTTTTGTTTCATTCTTAAACTTTAAAAAAAAAAATTATTGTTCAATTAAATTAATTTTGGTACACAGATCCAGTACACCCCTACATAAGCAAGGGTATATTTCAAATTATTCACCTGTGCTTATCTAACCCAAAACTTATTATATTATATTTTTCAGTTTTTTCGCCATCTTGGATATATTATGCTTGCTTGAGCAAGTAACTCCTTAGTGCTAGTAGTCCAATACACTAACTAAAAATAATATTTTACAAAAGTGCATCAATATCGATTGCGTCTTCCCCATCCCTAGTCTAAAATAGTCCCTACACTCGCCAGTTCCATTCCAGAGGCCATAGACACGCGGAAACAAAAAGAATAGAGCGCAACACGTGTCAGCCCTAGCTCAGTCCTCAGTCAGCCAACCAAACCGCCCGCCACCTACCACCTACTACTGGAACTAGATCCCAATAGTCCCAATGCCAACCAACTCCCAAACAAACTATCTACCGAATCTCTGGGCTGGGTACCTAAACCTAACAACCTAACCTACAAGAGACCATAGAAGTTCGTGCTGACTTGATCTATGGTACCTACTCTAGTACCTATCCAGAGTCCACGAAATAATATTAAGTAGGTACATCATCTATGGAGTATGGACCAATGGTGGGTAGGTACTTGTCAAAAAACGATGAAAAAACTACGTGCTGTGACCTCTTTACAGGGTTATAGATGCTCTCAGTATCGCCCTGCTGAAAGGGAACAAATCAGAAACAAAGTATTTTATATATCTATCGTCCAGTTGATTAATCAGACATCTCCAAATACTAAGTTTTAAGATAATGAGGAAAGTAATATTAGAATGCTTAACATAAATCAAAAATACTATTTACGAACACGCGTTTGTTTTTTTTTTGCATATTAAAGATGCAATAACACCGGGAGACATAACGGTCCAGAACATTAGTACCTACCTAAGACATTTTAAAATATTCTACTAGTGATACAGAAAACATCAACATTTTGTTTAATCCATTACAAGTTTTCTGCATTATATAATTGATTTGTTGGTGTTTATGAGTAATCTGTTTGTACCAGATAGAGGGTACACTTTTACGTATTATAACTGCATACTCAACTCTTTTTTAAATGTTTCTGAGATATCTGACTAATCAATTGCATGATTGATATATATCCAACGACATACACACAGTTTCACAATCGTTGGATACCTTTAAATGGTTCCATGAAAACTCAGAATCAACTCAACTCAACACCTCTTTGAACAGTCATTAAAAGTTATGAAAAAAAAATTACGATAACCTAACGTAACCTACTTATTTAACCATTTTTTTTCATAATTTTTAATGACTTTTCAAAGTGTTGATTTTAATTCATTCTGAGTTATCTGGTTTCCCCCTCACATACGTGCGAAATATTTATAGCATATTTTTCTGATTCTGATCATCATTCTAAAATTGTATAATTTTAAAATATTAATTCATAAATTAATATTGTGTTTAAAAACAATCTAATACCCCACATTCCAAAACGGTTCCAACTGACTATAACGTCATAATGACGTAAAATGCTACTGGCTACAAAGACGACTGTCACCGACGTTGACCGGTGTGACGTCAACAACGCCGTATTCACGAAAAAAACGAACATGTCGTTTTGGAGGTAAATTAAAAATGGCAAATTTTAAATCACCATAGAAAATTTATTCGTCTACATAAAATGCTTTAAATATCGTAATTTTGATGTTAATTTTTCGTTTTTTTAGGGAATAAAAATAATCCAGTGAAAATAACCGTTGGGGTTTGCCATAGTACCGATGGCTCTATGGAGTATATAGGTTGTAAGGTATTCAGATTATCCGTGCTGGTGCTGGTGATCAAAAGAAGAACTTTTTTTTTTTCTATACAAGTTTGAAGTAGGTCTGAAATGTTTTTGGATTCACGTGTTTACAGATCGACATACTTAACTGCCTGGTCGCTACTGTGGGTACTCGTAGATATGGAATTACCAGTCAAAACCCAGTGTTGTAAATGCTGGGCACGTGTTTGGCGTGTTTCCCGACTGTCCACCTGTGCCAATTGGATCAATGACGCTACTTCGGAGCACCTTCATTGAATTAGCGGAGGAACAAGTAAAACACCAACCTCTTTTTTTTGTTTCAAGTCTTTTTTTATTGCAATCTGTTCGCTTAGTCCGTTCCATCAAGAAAAATCTATGATGTCGAGAGCTTTTTCAGGCGGATTTCTTGGGCTCCAGACCAGACCTCCAGGCTCTAGCACGGTCGTTCGATATGGATTGATAATATAACTTTTTTAAACTTCTCATCGTTCCCTACGACAACTGCTGATCGCTAACGTACAAACAACAGTTGACATTGAAATAAAGAACACTTAGTCATTAAGAAGTGTTACTTATTCGTTAGCAATCTGCAATCATGCTGCTAGGGAACGATGAGAAGTTGCCAAAAGTTATCATATAAATCCTTATTTATCGACTGTGCTAGGGGGGCAGATAGCTGTCAAAATTGATTCGTACATGCACTATTATGCAGTCTATAAACAGAAGAAAAAATGCAACTTGTAATCATTGAAATTATCTATGCTTGTAATGGAAAAATATGTTTATTGTATTTGATTGAAAAAAAAAATCATCGGACCCGAAAATCACATCTACTCCAAATATCGATCATCCAGTTGATAAGTCAAATTTCTCCGAAAAATCGAAATTTGAGTTGTGTTCACAGTTTTATATAACAGTGTACCTCCCTATCTGGTACAATTTGCAGATTATGCATGAACACCACCAAATCAATTATAATGCAGAAAAAAATGTATGGAGTCACTAGTAGCATATTTCAAATGTCTTATTAATGTACCGGAATGTTCTGACTCCCTGTGTTATTTTATAGCATATTTAAAATGTAAAACACAGACACATGTAAATAATATTTGATTTATGAATGAGCATTCCAATTTTGCTTTTAATTATAATTTTAATTTTGCTCTTAATTTTAATTTTGCTGGTCGTAATAGTAGAAACGTATCCCTTTTTTATAACAGCCGCTCCAATACCAACTACTTACAAAATGAATTTATACATCGAGCCTGCCATTATCATAACACACACCTCCTATATATAGACATCTTCAATGTAACTTTCAACAAATTCAAAGCAAAATTATTAGATAAATGTAATGCATCACAACACACCCCTTAACATCCATATTTATATTTATTATATTATTAATCAGATTTCTTTTCCTAATTTGCAATATATTTACATATTCCCTAATTACATACATATAATCCTTATACTCGTACAAGATCATAAGCTTACCCTTTATTGTATTTTTCTATATTCTTTTCATGCATATTTAAGTATTTAGCTTCTCTTAAATATTTTTTTCTTTATGTTTTATTTTAACTTCTCTTAACTATATTTTTTCTTAGTTTTTCTTTATGTTTTGCTTGTCTGCTACTAAAAAAAAAAAATTATCAGCGAAAACATGTTTTTAGGCTTACTGTTTTATTTTAGCACTTCTTCTTTTTTATGTATCTTTGTAAAGCTGTTTGTTTTCCAAATAAATATGTTATTATTATTATTTTTTCATAATATCAAAACTTAGTATTTGGAGATGTTTGCCTAATCAATATGTTCAGGAATCGCTGGTTAAAATTCTTCAGGTACCTACGTGCTGTTACACCCTGTATATGATGTGTGATAACTCACAATAAATTATTTTAAAACACAATTAGTACGAACACCATATTAAATTTACAGAATTGTACAACAATGATTTAGGTCAGTTTCTCTATTGGCTAGCTATAACAGAATCTCTACAGTTGTATAGTCCTAGTTTAGGTTTCTACCCGGAGTACCCGGCACTCCTCCGACCTTCTTCTCTCTATAATAATAATAATAAAGTAAGTGCGAATGGTGGTGGCTGGTTGCTGGTGCTGGGCGGAGAGGTACTCAGACTCCCTCCCACTCTCATTCCCTCTCCCACTTGTTGGTTGGTTTGGCAACTTTTTATGTGAAGGCGATTTCTAACACTGCGCCGCAGGAAGAGGGTATGATAAATGATTTTTTTAGTCTTAACACTAGATTGACAAGCGAGGGTTTTTTTAAACCCTTGAAGATTTTGCAAAAGTTTTGGTTGGTTATTTTGGTTATTTATGCATCGTCTTTGGGTTGATAGGTTTCCTGTTCGCTTCCAGTTACAATTATTATTATTTTTTATGTGAATACCGCACAAGAATGCAAACTACTCCAGACCGCCTGGAGCCAGTGGAATTATGGAATCCCCAATTGGGGTATGAAGGTAAGTGAGGAAGTACCTGGCAAATCAGATATAGCCATTTCAAGCATATTTTCAATTTTGAATGTTGGTTTTACATCAGGCCGATACTGAGAGTATCTACACCTAATTTTATTTAAAATGATTAAATTTTAAAATATACCTTATTTTATTAAAAGTGATTAAATTATGAAAACCCAAATCAGTTAAATGAAATTTAGTTGCGCATGCCGAGATTTGAACCCGCCATCCGGATCGCTAGTCAACTGCCTTGCCCCTCGACCACGGAGGAAGTCATTAAAAAATTGTTGATTTTTTGGTCGGCTTCGTTTGCGCCTAATTACTATTAAAAACAAGTATTCATTGACACCCGAAAATTGTGAAATAAACAATATTTGTTTTTTTTCTTCTATTTTTGACAAGTCTCTCAAAACTCTGAGGCTCATGATGAAATTTAAGTTGCAAGCTGAAAACATTTACGTTAGCCTAGACATTTTTAAAGCGTCGTACTAACACATCGATAACGGTTTTAACGACACTGTCGAATTTGTCAAAATAGTAATACGCATAAAAATCGCTTAATAAACGGAGTCTGGTAGTCACGATTTCAAACACAAAAATGGTTTTTAATTAATTTGTGAATTATTTTTTTAAGAGAAAAAAAAGTTAATGAACAAAGTTGTTACTTATATGCGTTCATAAATGTGCAATGAAAAAAAATACTATTAGGCTTATATTTTTTATAAAGTACCTATTTAAAAAAATATTTTATTCTACTCAACGGAAACTGTAGGAAAAGCTTCAATTTTCCAAAGCATATTTTTTAGTATTTGTAATGTAAACCAATTCGTAGTAAAGATTAACCGAAAATAGTGATTTAGCATTAATTTTCACCCAATACATTTTTAACAGTATTCATCATTAAGGTGTGTATATAAACATATAAATGGTATACTATTCATAGTTCTTGAAAATAACCCCCTTTTCTGGGCGGGTAAGAAGTGTTAAAAATACCCGCTGTGGCTATTTCCAGGTTAAGTGTAATTCAAGACGAATATTACAATTTTACTGCGTGAATTCTGGTATGAATGGTTTTTAAACTTGGTCTTTCCAAATATACTTAACAAACACGGTGCAAGTTTTCTAGTTGGAATGACATTTATAAGTAGGTAGGTACTTATTCTAAGACGAATATTTTCGGCCTTATGGTTGCGTGTAGCTCACATCGCAATATTATTTATTATTATGTTGGTAATAAACACTTGATGTACCATTCACATAAGAGGAAGTCGTAAGAATTAGAAGGTTTGTGGTTTTTTAATGAGCTTAATGTACGTACAATTTTAATGTGCCCTCAAATTGCTCAGAAACTTGTTAGGAAATAAAATGTTAGACATATCCTTGTAAGAAAATCTAACATACTAATTTGATTGTCTATACACGGCGTGAAAACTGGTTCAATGAACTCAAATTTCTTTAAATTTAAGTGTCGTTTTCAAAATTGAAACTTATGTGTCAAGAATTCAGACATTGGGGGGTGTCCAACCACTTTCCCACGGCGTTCTAAGGAAACATATGGTTTCCTCCTTCACCGTACACCTCAGGACTCTATTTTATTGAACGAAGCTACATTTATTTGAACGACTCTAGACCCTCCAATGTCCATGCATACGGGGTTAGAAAGCAGTATGCAAGTACTTACATTAACATAATACAAAAAAATAATAAATGTTGCAGCCCGTGGAATGATTCTTCTGAAATGTATAGGATAAATAATATATACAGATAAAAGTGTTAATAAGTAAAAAAAAATAAGAGCTGCGCCCGGTTGAGGAAGCCTGGAATAAGAGAAATAAAAAAATAAAATAAAATAACAGTAATAATATAATGCAAGTATTTACAATAATAACAGAGAGATAATAAAATGCATAAAAAGAATATATTCAGAGAAGGTATTCCACAAACCACCGGGCAGTCCCAATGACAATGTGCATGGCTATCGGCCTGACCGCAGACGAAACCCGGAGTCCGCGCCCTTTAGCCGGCTCCCCGATTTTGCCTCGAAGAAATGTGTGGGATAGAAGAGAAAGTACAGACAATCGATAAATTACCTACCAACAATATCATTTAAAAAAATACATCAGCTCCGTACAGGGGGCCCTGAGAAAATAATTCCTCGCAGGGCCTATGTCATCTTTGGGGATGCTGTGTGGAGAGTCTTTTTAGTACCAGTAGAAGTACTGGGAAGGAAAAGAGTATTAGGGGTGGGTAGGAAATCTGGGAGTCATTGTATCCAGGAGTATGAATCCATCCCTCCAAGAGCGGTGCAAGGCGATGTTCCGAGAGAGTACGGCTGGATAAGTCAAAGGGACTCCCTCAGCCATTCTCTCCCGATCCGGCCTGCCATGCAGCTGGTGGGCAGACGCATCCGCCGCCAAGACCCGGACAAACCTCACATTATGAACTCGGGCACCCCTGCTAAGTCACCAAACGTAGCGAAACACTTGGCAAGGGTGTTGGTTATCCAATAAATGGGCTGGGCGGCGGTACCCATACCCGCCTCCCAAATTGGAAGAAAAAGTGATTTGTCAATAATTCAGACTACCTATGCCGCGATTTTTGGATGGTCTCCGGTAGAATTTAATAAGGAAATTACGAGAAAATATCTGGAAATAGAAAATAAAATTAGGGGCTGAATAAAATATTGTGCAATTTATTTTTTTATGTAGGTACCTATATATTTATCTACCCAACATTTTTTTACATTACCTGGGGACCCTGAGGAAAAAAACCTTCTTTGGAGTCGTTGTGAGGAGAGTCTTTTTAGGGAAAAGAAAGAAGAGGAAATTCGGGGAAGTAAAAGAATATTAGGGATGGGTAGGAATCTGGGGGTCAATGCGTTCAGGAGTGACGAACGTACGAATCCATCCCAATGCGGTGGAGGTCAAGAGAGTCCGGCTGGAGAAGTCAAGAGGTCTCCCTCGACCAGTCTCTCCCGATCCGGCCCGCCACACAGGAATCGCTGGTTAAAATCCTTCGGGTACGTGCTGACTGCTGATACACTTGAGTAGTATTATATTAAATATGTATCGGCCCGCATAAATTGGACTTTACGCGTGGTAGTAAAAAAAATATGGCCTGCACACATTGCGCAACCAATGCTACTCGGGCGGGATTAATAGTTTGGGACTTGTAATAGAAGTAGGTACTCCTACCTATATAGTATATAGATTCAGGTCAAATTATTTCACATTACCTCCTCTAAAGAGTTATCTTCCTTCATCTCGCTTTCAGAGTATCTGGACCTAAGACTTGGATAAAATCCCTCAGGAACTAAGATGCATAACAAATCCAATAGAATTTAGGTCTAAACTAAAAATTAACATTAAAGTTGATGTAAAAAAAATCAATTATATTATTAAACATTACCAAAATTAAATAATAACATTTCCAGTAACAAGTGTTCCAATTTATATCCTATGCGTGTAAACTGTGCCCAAATATCTCTAATTTCTAAATAACAGTGTCAATCTCAAGTGACCTCCAGGTAAAATGGTCATGTATATTTTTTGACTTCAAAATCCTTTCGGTACGTGTTGTAACACCCCGCATTTTTTAATTAAGTACGTATTAATGTATATTTTTTAAATTTCTTAGGATTCATCTTGATGAGTGTAGTTCGATTTCGTGATTTTTCAAGGTTCTGCGCTTTTTCTATTCAACCAATCCACAAGAAAACGTTGTCTTTTAAAGCATGATTTTTGCAAAGAAATGACCAGAAACATTCAGGACTGGCGCAGGTTTGATGGGATCAATCCACGGAGAAATGGCCGCGTCTTCCGCTATGTAGAGGTAGAGGTGAATGAATACAGTTATAGTCCACAGGAGTTCCTTGCTCCTAAGAAGAAAGTGTGTAGATTTTAGATCTCTCCACCGTCTGTCTGTCTGTGTGTCCGTGGAGTGTGAATGGAGTCACGCAGGATGCACGTTCAGCGCACCGAGGCAGTAGTCAGTGAGAGGACAGAAGTGATACCATGCCAACAAAATTAATTTCCTCAGTTTTTTCGCCAATGGGGAATATTGTACATTCAAAATATAATGGCGAATTTAGTTATAGTAATGGTATTTCTTAATCCTCATTACTAGGGGGTCCTGTGATGAGGCGTAGGTACTAAAGTTATTTAATTTTAAATGAATTAGTTTTAACCTCTTATATAGGTTTTAAACTAGTTTATTTGTTTTTTAAGGTTTTTTAGTTAATCTCTTTCGGTCACATTTTTATCGTTGATTTGTATTTATTAATATTTATTTATTAATTTTTAATTATTAATTTTTATTTATTAGTTTCATATCTTGGGAAAGGATGTTGTGAAGTTTTATGGCGAAATAAGGGTAGTTTATTTGTCCATATGTGGTTTCATTTCTTGGAATGTTTTTTATGTCATTTTTATTCGATCTAGTTTGATGGATAAACGGTATAGTAGAAGATTTAGTATTTTTGAATAGTTGCAATAATATATTATTTTAGCCCAAAAAATATTATTACTATATAGCTAATTATAGTCAGCTATTGAAAATTTCAATCGTTTTGTTTCCAAACATTTTGGCAAAATAATACTATTAAATTAAAGATATTATATCATAGATAGATGAATACAAAATCCTAATCATCATTCCCTTTCTCCCTTTGAAATTCAAAATCCCCTAGATGTGGGGACTTCTCCCCATAATAGTATCACTGGAGGGTGGTAGAGGAAATGAGAAGAAGAAGGAGTTGAAGAAGAAGGTAAGGAGAGAGAGGTGTAATGCGTTGCTAGGAATGGATGGTTCCCACAGAGAATAGCGACTTCACACTGCTTTCTCCATGCGTGGCCGTTGGATTCATAAGGCAGGGGGTGACAAATGGTGGATTTAGAGCCATTTTCACGTGGATTTAAAAATGTTTTTCAACAATCAACATTTAGAAATCTACTATTAGCCCGCTTCTCAAATTGAAAACCTTGGGACACCCTAATAATCTATCACCAGAAATTTCATAGGGACATCATTGGTTTCGATCTTTGCAATTATTTCTAAAAACTTTGAAACTGATTACCACTCATTTTATGTATGTAATATCTTTCTAAAAAAAAGCTTTTGCCGACGAAATAATCCAAGATATCCAATGATGTTGTATACCTATAATATACAGGTGTTAAGGGAAGTACTTGACTTACTTTAACCAGTGATTCCCAAAATTATTTGAAGTAAAAAAATGTAAATGAAATTTTGTTATTCGGTGACATTTTTGATGTTTTCTTTTTCAACAAAAATATAGAAATATGGTAGGTGTTGGACAGTTGGAGAGGGGGGAAAGGATTTGGTCGGTTAAACGGCTGAATGACCAGTGACGACATGCGGAAGATTTTTTTTGTTTGATTTAGACCAAAAAAATTTTGAAAAAAAAGTAATCAAAAAATGTCACCGGAGACCAAAATTTCATTAACATTTTTTATTTCAAATAATGTCGGGAATCATCGGTGAAAGTAATTCAAGTACGTCTCTTAACACCCTGTATAAATAGGTGCATGGTAGAAATATCAAAGGTGGTAGTAAGACGGCCGGCGTAGCGCAGCGGTAAGACGCTTGATTCGCACACCGGAGGTCGCGGGATCGAATCCCGGCGTGGCAAATAAATTTTATTTGATTAATTTGTGTTATTTCACAATTTATTCATTTAAAATAATCTATAGTATATTTGCGGCACGTTCCAGAGTGGAAGATACTCTTCGTATCGCCCTGGTGTAAGACCACCATTCAGAATTGAAACTTTGCTTGAAATGGCATTAGCCGTGTTTGGTGACCAGATCTGAATAGCCAGGTACTTCCCCACCTTCCTCTTCCCTATCTCCTTCCCCTCCCCACTACCCACAGCCTCACAACATACCCCAATTGGGGATGCCATAGTCTCACTGGCTTCAGACGGGAGCAGTTGGGACTCTTGTGCGGTACACATATAAAAAAAAGCCAAAGAGAAGGCAATTGTACTTGTTTTCGATTTCCGAGTTTTAGTATTCAACTGCCAATGGTCGCGTGTTCTATCAGTAAGTAAATTACTTTTAAAAAACGCAAAAATGCTCTTGTGTATGTAAAATGTTTCCATTACACGGCAAACACTAGTAAAAGCCAAGGAATAACATTTCATTCGTAAATACAAACAAATTATTTATTATTATTAAAACCACAATTATTCCGATTGTTTAAGGAATATTTTCAGCGCCATTAGAGAAAGTGAGATAGCATACAATTAAGTATAAGATCGACAACCTAGGACAGTAAATCCTCTCATACAGCATTCCTTATTTGTCTTAGTGTAAGCGAGCAAGCATTGCTTGTTATCTCAGACACACCCGTGATGTAGAATATAGTATTCGGCGCAAATGAAAACGCCGCCTGGACCTACATCTATATCGTTCATAAACACACATTCTTTGCATGCCCATGAATAATATTTTGATTTTACTAAAAATAAAAGCGAGTTGGTTGCTTGCCACATTGTATCTTGAGTTTGTGAGACAATGGCGAATCTAATTGTAGGTAATATAAATATAACGTCATTGAAGATATCATCCATAGTTAAGTTGGTATAGAAGGAGGGTGCCGTAGTCTCACTCACTGTTACATAGTGAGTTGCATAAAAAAATCTCAAATATTGGTATAGAAATACGGTGTTATCCCCGTGATTATTGATTTTAAACAGTTTAGTACCCCTGACACCATTAGCACCATTCTGCTAGAGACTAGAGATGTCTCCTAAAGGTTAACAATCAACTCCATAAAAACGGAATCAAGGCATTAAATTTAATAGTTCCTCTTTGACATCCTCACACGTGTTTTATCTTCATATGTATATACTCTCTTCCATACCACTGAGGAACGGAGGATAGACGGTCGTAGGGGAGACTGGGGATGGTTGAAACACTTTTACTTTAACTAGGCCTAGTAATATTTCTTATGTATTTATGGAAAAGATATTTATACCAGATGTTCTATGATCTATCTAGTTATCAAATTAAATTTATTGTATGGCCACAACTCGAACAGGTAAGCTACAATGACCACTTAAAGACGATGGGGAAAACTGTTTCAATTATCCCCATAGTGTGGACGATTGAAACAGTATGTGGGGATAATTGAAACACTCTAAATATCTATGGAATAATTGGAATAATTTTAATCAATGTTCAACATTTTCATTATTAAAACAGTACTCAATGAGATCATGAATAGTGATTAAACATATCACAAGTATTTAAAAAATTATAAACATAAATGTCTTGAAATGAAACAACTTTAAATATATTTTTTATTATTTATGTTTACGTGCTCTTAGTTATACTTATTATGAGTATTTGGCATAATCAACATACTTTTACTGCCATATTATCCTGGAGCAGAATAGAACGGTATTAAAATAAGTTTTTTGCTTTCATACAAAAGTGCTTGTTTCAACCATCACACTGTTTCAATCATAACAATGTAGAATTTACCTCTGAATTAAGAGCATTTTTTGTGTGTAAAATTCAACAATTAAGAAGTCGAAAAAATAAAAATTTATTGAATTTATGGTTTGGGATGTGACATCATTATACAAAATATCGCAATATTTTAGATTTTTTTTTTTTAAATAATCTGTTAAGTGGCATTAAAATCTATTAAACAAGTAAATATTATCTATTAAAAGAAAAGAAAAATCTGGATGTGCAATTCACATGCGGTAGAAGTGAAATATACAGAAAACCAAAGTAGACAAGAGTGGAGACTACGACGCACTTTTTTTTATCAATGTGAAGGGTGATTTTTTTTCATATTTTTGTCCTAGGATTCCAGTACACCTTTTCCTATACATTGGTCATCTTGTTTGTGGTTTCTTCTTCGGAGTCTCTAGGTGTAGTTTTTATTTGCCTGTTCATTTCGGAATGGTTTGAAGACTAAATATTGATTTTACAAAATAATATTCTTTTTTGATTTCGTAGGATTCGCCCGCGATGAATGATTATAAAGTTATAAAAGAACTTTGCGATCAAAGGACGAAATGGTGAATTTTTGAAAATGAATAAGAAATTTGGTAAAATCTCCTTCTTGCATCCAGACAGATTTGTTCGTGGTATCGATACTACCAATCAGACTATCTTTTAAGAAATGGCTTAATTGATACGTAGAAATGTGAACATCGGCGGAATTGAGTTGCCAATTGCATTTGCCGCTACAGACAGTTATGAAAGTTCCTCGTTCGGCCGACGTTACTGTATCTACTTGCCGAGTTCCTCTCCTGGCTATAAACCGATTAGGTTTTTGAACAGTTGTGACACCTGTCTCATCTACGTTATAGACGTCCTTTGGTTCAAATTTAAAACTATCCATAACGTTCGCTAAATTGTTGAAAAATTCATCAACATTATGTCAATTAAAACTTGTTGCTTGTGCCATACCTACTCGTGGCTTGAGCACATCTTATAGATAATAAATTCTGGATGGCGCGCAAAAATCCTCGGAGCCATTCTATTCCGGCCATCCCATTTGTATACCATGAATCTGGCCTTGTGTGGTCAAATCAAATGCCAATTGTCTTAAATCTTTTGAAGATAGCCCAAAATAGATAAATGTTGGCTGTTTTTTTAGCATAGTTTGCCACCTCGGTTTCTTGAGAAGGGGAACACACTTTCTTCATAACATATTTTTTTTCTCTGTTGTTTTGTACTTACATAATTGATAAAACAATGTATACTATTAACATTGATTTTTTTTTTAGTTATAAATGTAAGAAAATCAATAAAGATATGTTATTACGAAATTGTCACGTGAGGGTGTGTGACGTCGAATGTGGTCGAATGAGATCGACTTCATCAACCAAGATCACAGAAGTTCACCATTCAAGATCACAAAAGTACATTAGACTTAATGATTTGAATTTGAGTAATACTTAATGATTTAAATTTCTGACCTTTTTTCATTATAACTTTTAAATTTTCTCTCAGTGTGGACGATTGAAACATGGTTATGATTGAAACGTTTCAATCATCCCCACACGAGTTGTTTCAAACATCCCCACGCTGCATTTTCTGCTTCAAAGTCAAAAACATGCCTTTTAAATAGACATTAACGCCACGCAAATGCATTATAAATACTCTTAAATAGATAAAGAAGAGAATGTAATGAAACATTTCGTCAAGCTGCGAGAGTAAAATGAGTTATAAGATAAGCAATAATGTCTTAAATATTTACGTTTTAGTGCGAAATTCAATAATGTCCCCTATGCACGATTGAGTCACTCGCTGGCTACTGCGCTTTTGTAGAAACGTCCCAACAGACCTGACGGAGTTTCAAGTATTGTATCACACTCTTAGGTATTATAGTTTTCGAGTAAATTGAGATGTTTCAATCATAACGTGTTTCAATCGTCCCCAGTCTACCCTATGTCATATCTTTTAATATCTATCAATACATCATACTGTACACTGTATGGTAGCCTTCGTGGTTTTGTGATCCAAGCAGAATCATTTATTGAATAGGCAACCAACACATCTGTCATGGGTCACCTCAAGTGATTTGCTGCGCTTAGTGGTTTAGCAGGGGTACCGGGTTCATAGGGTGAGGTTTGTTTAGGTCTTGGCGGCCAATGCGTTTGCCCACCTTCTACGTGGCGGGCCTGATCGTAAAAGATTAGGGAGAGACCTCTCCAGAACCTCCAGCCGGACGCAGTGGGAGAAATGGATTCGTACATCTGTCACTCCTGACACATTGACATATAATGTAATATTTTATTTATTCTTGAAAAAAGTTTGACGGTGAACAGCACATGCATGAAGGTGAGGGAATAACAAGACACATCCGGAAATATGTCATTTTTAAATTAAATTCTAGACGTATCGACTCTTTTGTAAAAAATATATATAAATAGATTTCGAAACATTGTTATTTTTTCCAGTAAAGCTATGTTTTAAATTTTGAAAATATATGTTTATTTTTAATGTATTAAGATTATAACGTTGGTCGTCGGCAGATTTTTTTAAATTTTGAAAGAAAATGTTGTATTATAAACACACATTTCAAATCATATTATAATCATGCAGTAAAATAAATCAATAAATTATCTATTTATTACTGTCTTTTATACTAATGTATGTATTTAATAATATTATCATTATGCTTTTGAGAATTCTTATTGCTAACTTGAATATATGTAGGTATATCATCTGGTATACAATTTGGGAGGCGGGTATTGGTGCCGCCGTCCCAGGATCCATTTATTGGATAACCAACACCTCTGCCATAGGTCACTCCAAGTGGTTCGCTACGTTTGGTGACTTAGCAGGGGGGCCGGGTTCATGGGGTCAGGTTTGTCCGGATCTTGGCGGCGGATGTGTCTGCCCACTAACTGCGTAGCAGGCCGGATCGGATGAGGCTGGTTGAGGGACACATTTTGATTTCCCTAGCTGGACCCTCCGACCCATCGCCCTGCACCGCAGTAGGAGGAATGAATTCGTACTTCCGTCACTCCTGGACACATTGACCCCCAGCTTCCTACTCAACCTTCATACCTTTTTCCTTTTCAGAACTTCCATTCCCTAAAAAGACCCTCCACACAGAACCCCCATAAATGACATAGGCCCCGAGGGAAATTGGTTTTTCTCAGGACCTCCTGTGTGGAGCTATTGTAAAAAAAGGAATATATTAAAGCAAATTTTGAATTAAATAAAATCGACATTGAGTAATAGAAAATATGAGAATAAACAATCTTTCTCATCGGAACCACCCTGCACAGTTGCAAGGGTACGATCTCAAGACTCACTAAATTTAAATTCTCGGCCGCTGGTTAATGGGTCTTGTACTTACTTTGTCGAAGGCCTGAGGTGAGTAATTCTTGGGAAAAAAAACTGCATTACGTAAATTCTAGAAGATTCTTTATTTAGTTAACCTTCGCCAAAGGGCTAAGGGTATTCGTCGTAACGTCGTATAATTATTAATGTTTACAAAATAATGTCCTGCCTTATACTTAAATAAGGTCGCTAGGTAGGTAATGGGTATCTATTCAAATTATGCCGGAAATCCTTGAAACCAAAATAAATATTCCTGAGAACGCCCTTTGACTGATAGCCTCGAATCAAAATCGTTAAAACTTGTACCTATTGTGGCAGGTACCTACTTTGTGAAGTTGTAATATATTTGTGTTTCTGTGTTAGGTAAACAAATATCTCGAGATTTTAGCAGTACAAAGAAGTGTTGAGAGTTTCCTGGATGTTTAAGAGCCCGGGAGGCAGACAATATTATTAATAACTACTGTCAATAGTTACGTCAATTTAATGTCATTGATGCGATTGACAATAATTATTGCCAATTGATCGTTTAAAATCAAGGTTTTGTCTTCCCCATTTTCCCCCTCAAAATTGGACCGATTTTTAAGATTTTTTTGTCTTCCCCATTTTTCTCCTTTAAAACTTGACCGATTTTTAAGATTGTTCATTTTTCTCCTCTAAAACTTGACCGATTTTTAAGATTGTTCATTTTTCTCCTCTAAAACTTGACCGATTTTTAAGATTGTTTTGTCTTCCCCATTTTTCTCCTCCAAAACTTGACCGATTTTTAAGATTGTTTTGTCATCCCCATTTTTCTCCTCTAAAACTGGACCGATTTTTAAGATTTTTTTGTCTTCCCCATTCGATTTTAAGAATGTTTTATCAACTCCATCGAAAGAAAATCTATCGCAAGAAATTCTCTGCACGTTTTGCATTTTTTTTTAAATACATTGTCTCGTTTGTATACTGAACGTCTGCTGATGACGTTCAAACCAGGATATTTTAACGAATTTAAAGGGCCCTAACTCTTATAAGAAGTAAAAAGTAACTTATTTAAAAAAAAAACAAAACTTACCGAAATACCGAATTGGGGAATACGTTTGTATGGACAAAACGCCACCCATTTTTCTCTTCGGGAGATGAACAATCTGAATAATAATTGTCAACAGTAACGTCAATTTACGTCATTGATACGATTGACAATGAATTATTTACTGAAGTGATTGAAACTATTAACAATTGAGACATTTTAGGCATTTGCTAGGCATTTTGCGGGCCAGACCGAGAGATGCCATTGTACGGAGACCCCTTGATTTCTCCAGCTGGTCTCTCTTGACATATCGTCTTACACTGCAGGGGGTGGGATGTATTTATACGTCCGTCACTCCTAGACACAGTGACCCCTAGATTCCCACCCACCTCTCATATCACTTAAAAATACCCTCCACACGGAATTCCCAAATGTGACATAGGTCTGAGGGAAATTATTTTCCTCGTGGATCTCCTGTGTAGGGTTTAAGTATTAACAAATTAGATACTGTTTCGAAATATTAGCTGGTCGGTGGAAGTTTCGCCAATCGCACTTTAATGCACATTTTCAATGACGTAAGCACGTTGACAATATTTGTCGTTGATCGTGTCTGGACCGCTTTACGATTTGGCATTTAAAGTTAGAAATTTAGTAGTTTTTATTGATTTTAGTTTTAAATTATACAGAAATGCATCCAAAGATACTTTTACTTGGCACACTTATCTGCGTCGATAGGCAAATGGAGAAGTGAATAACATTTATTGTTATTAAGTTTATTTCGTAGAACTCCGTTTTAATTTTTCTTTATTTTTCTTATAAATTCAATAATATTATTATTTCAATTTGGGAGGCGGGAATGGGTACCGCCGCCCCCAAACCTTTATTGGATAACCACCATCTCTGACATAGGTCACCCCAAGTGGTTCGCTACGTTTTGTGATTTAGCAGGGGTGCCCGGGTTCACGGGGTAAGGTTTGTCTATGTCTTGGAGGCGGATGACCAGGACACACCGAACCCCAGATTCCTACCCACCCCTTATTAAACCCTCTTCCTTCCCAGAACTCTTCTCTCCTTCCTCTCCTTAAAAAACCCTCCACACAGCATCCCTAAAGATGACATAGGCCCTGAGGGAAATTATTTTCTTCAGAACCTCCTGTGTGGAGCTCATGTAAAAAAAAAAAAAAAATTTATAAAAACAGTTTATTTAGCTGTTTCGCCCTCTTCCTTAAACTGTTTTTATACATTAAATAATAATATCATTGAATTTGTAAAATAAAAAGTGAATAACATTTACTGAAATTAATTTTTGTATAAAAAAATATCTTCAGTAATAGAGGATCGGACTGAACAGATGAGATTGTATGTATATTTGTGCCTTTTAAAATAAAATAATATTACATATATCGAAAATTTATGATCAAATTCAACAATTTTAGTTTCGCAACCAGAATTCTAACAAAATTATCACCCATATGCATTTCTTGTTTACAACATCTTTAGAACTTGTTTTTGACTTTAAGAAAAGAAATTTATAGTAGAATTTAAATGTAATTTTTTTTAACATTGCAAATATCACGCTGCCAAATATCGAATATCTGTACATTTACATCAAATTTTCAGTCGATTTTGTGGTAAGTACATTTTTTTTGAGTTTTCAAATTTAAAAAAAAAACTTGTTCGCTAGGGAGTTAGTATCTACTAGTTCAATGTTTTTTAAAATGCGTTCACACGGAACCAACACCTTTGGCATAAGTCACCCCAAGTGGTTCGCGACATTTGGTGATTTAGCAGCAGTACCCGGGTTCATGGGGTGAGGTTTGTCCGAGTCTTGAAGGCAGATGCATCTGCCCATCTGTCGGATCGGGAGTGAATGGTCCATCGTCTTGCATAGCAATTGGAGGGATGGATTCATACATACGGTCCCTCCTAAACACCCTGACTCCCAGATACCTGCCCACCCTTCATACGTATTTCCTTCCTAGAACTTCCTCTCCTTCCTTTCCCCTTAAAAAGCCCTCCACACAACCGCAAAAAATAAATGTGGTAATTGATTTATTTTGCATCATATACATATATGTCTATGTATACGTATGTGTGTATGTGTTCAATTCATACAAGATAGAGGTAATATCTGCAGAAAACTAAGGTAGACAAGAGTGGGGAGGCTACGAACCACCGCATAAAGAGAAGACCGATTATACTATCTCATTCTCTCACAGGCTAAGTCGTATAGATGTATGTGTTTGTCTCTTTTTAGTGTCGCTCATTTCTGTTTCATCGAGTTTCAAATCACAACGGTTCTAAAAAAGTTTTCGCTTCAAAAATAAAATAAAATATATATAATTTATTCAACAGAATAAAAGTGACGACTTATCTATTATAATAGGCTATGCCGCAGATTCTACGTTACAACATTTAATAATATGATAATGATATGAAGTTCCGTAAACCGTAAACCATCCTCCCAGATAGCAGTACAGCTAACCGCACTCCGCCCCGAGAGGCGAGGATCGAGGAACCAGTAACCATCAGGCAGCAAGCAGCAAGCAGCAGGCACTACCATCTACCATCAGGCAGCACTCAGCAGCAACAAAGCAAGCAATAACACACTGCCTCCGCTAACAGTGCCAGTGCTAACGGGACATCGAACCCTGGCCGCGCGATTGCAACACGAGGTCGCTACACCACCACAGAGCTATGTGCCATCCGAAATTTCGTAATCACTCGCTTTTTACAGTCCCGAAACTTGGCCACGAGGGGCCGATGGCGCTAGTTCCTAGTTCATACGAGTAGGTACCTACTTAGGTACTCTCTATCTGACACAGGAGCTCTAGCACAGGGAAATTTATTTTGTTTATTTATTTATTATTTTAGTTTATTAGGGAAACAAACAGTTATACATATTTTAATAAGGTAATTACTTAATTACATATTACTTGGTTGCATGACCAGCGAAGTTTCTGCAAAAAATTATAGTAAGTATATGTATTATATATCTACAAGATATTTTATAGTATATGTACTAAAACATTTAAAAAAAAAACAAAGTGTACAAGAGAGATAAAAAAAAGAGTGTGCTTTTGACAACCCGACTGAAGTAAAACTTCACTAACTTATAAAAGAACATATGACATTGGGGTGACATTGACATTCGATTCCAGACAATATGCGTCTTTTTTTCGCTGGTCAAAAGTTGCACATGCATCGTTTCCTTTTTTAATGACATTGATCACCGTTCGCATAGATCACCGTTCGCATCGATTACCGTTCGCATGTAATTTATCGTAACAATCACCACTTTTCGTAACGCATTCACCAGTTTACCCCCAAGTGTCGAGCGTGCGTAAAGAAGTTTTACTTCAAAAACACAAATTAAGGCATGTGGGATAGATAAAATGAAGTTAAACTGGAACCAATATAAAATTAATACATTTTCACATCATAAGATAACGTTCAAGTATGAATGATTAGCCATTTGCCAGCGCCTTTTAGGGGATTTTTCACAAAAAACGGCGCTATAGAAATCATTCAAATATTATTATTATTATTATAAAAAGAAGGAAAAACAACACAATGAGAATGAAAAAATAACATACGGCAGGGGTGGAGGGTTCTTAAAACAATTTGTTTTAATTTTTTCAGTTATGAATTTAATAAATTGGCCTGAGGACAAATGGAAAATATCAGCGTCGTAAAAGATATCATTGTATTTTGTGCACGTCCTTCGGAGAAATGAATGTTGTGTGTAATTTGTTTTTGAGTGTGGGAGTGGAAATGAATGTGTTTTTATTTATTTATTTTATACACTTTACAAATACAAGACAAAAAGTCCCGATAAACTACTTTTTAGCAGTTTGTCTAACGGGTTCTTTACGTTAAAGATCTTATTATAGTGATTTAATAGTTACATTTTTACAATTATATAAAACAAAATTTAATTTTTTACAGAAATAAAGATAAAAATAAATTTTTGAAAACATAATTAACATTTTTAAAGCCTTTAGAATAATATGTCATTGTAAGCTAATACAAATTAATTCTTTCCGTAAGCCAAGTCTTCAGTAAATTCATTAATTGTTTGTTTTGGGCTCAGTTTTTAATTTCAGAAGATATTAGATTTCACAGTTCTGATTTCACTGTTGTTAATGATTTTGAATAAAAATTTCTGGTCGGATATATTTCTTCTATTTTCTAAGGTTGATAAATTATGGAATGTCAATGAGTCTTTTAGGTTTTCTGATGTTCGGAAGGATTTAAAGTCTGTTTCAATATATATTTTTTAATTATTTCTAACCTAATATCAACTTCAATATTAACTTTATATTGTATTTGTTTACTGGATCGCCAACAGAATACGTCACATTACAATCATTACACTAATTTACACTGTCAATTTGGATACATTAGCTCCACATAGGAGGCCCTAATGAAAATAATAATTTGAACTTTGGGGATGGTGTGTGGAAGGTCTTTTTAAAATATTAACTCAACTTCGGTATTAATCTTCTTATAAATATAATTTATTTTTTTATTTTATTTATTTATTTGTTTATCTTAAAATTGCTACATATTATAATATTACTGGTCTTCCATTAAAAGCATTAGCTTGT
This sequence comes from Limnephilus lunatus, assembly GCA_917563855.2. Taxonomy (NCBI): domain Eukaryota; kingdom Metazoa; phylum Arthropoda; class Insecta; order Trichoptera; family Limnephilidae; genus Limnephilus; species Limnephilus lunatus. The sequence continues at coordinate 893,507 of OU830593.1, read as the reverse complement.
GGATGTAATATAAATATAAATGTAAAACCAACAGTGATGAGGGTAGCAAAGGTAAAATCATGCAATTTCCAGTGTTTTAAATATAATGCCCTCCACGTGCAAAGTCGTATCTTTCCCAAGCATAAACTTTCTAATAAAGTGTGTTTTTCGGAAGTGACCTGCAGGTAAGTATGTTTTTGTATCATCTGTAAATAATAAAATTAAATAGAACCTAGGAATTCATAATGAATTGTAAAGCGCCCTTGAGGTAATTTTTCACAAAAAAAGCGCTCTAAAAATAGTCCAATTATTATTATTATTATTATTAAAAAAAGGAGACGAAGTTCTGGAAAGGAAAAAGGTATGAGGGGTGGGTAGAAATCTGGGGGTCAATGTGTCTAGGAGTGATGGACCCATGAAACCATCACTCCTAGACACATCCATTGAAAATAACAATGAAGGTTTAAATTTTAAATTTGGCGCCGAAAGGTTTAGTTGTGTTAGATAACCTAACCTAACAAAAACTTTCGGCACCAAATTTAAAATAAATTAAAAATAACCTAACTCAGGTTAGGTTAGGTTTAAATTTTAAATTTGGCGCCGAAATATTTTGTTGTGTTAGTTAACCTAACCTAAAAAAACCTTTGGGTTAGGTTAGGTTAAAATTTTAAATTTGGCGCCAAAAGGTTTTGTTGGGTTGGGTAAGCTAACCCAACAAAACCTTTCGGCGCCAAATTTTAAATAAATTAAAAATAACCTAACTTAGGTTAAATTAGTAATAAATTTTAAATTTGGCGCCGAAAGGTTTTGTTGTGTTAAGTTAGGTTAGGAAATTTTGTCGGGAGGTATTCTGTCTGTAGGATATTTTGTCGAGGAATGTTTTGTCAGGTAGGTGCAGATATAAATCTATTAATAATTGATATTGATGGATGATTGACTAATTTTATTGATGATTACTTTAGTGCATCGCCTGCGGTGATGTTTTTTTTTTTTCATTTACTAGATTCTTATGTTTCTTGAAGAGATGAATCATTTAAATTTACTGAATTTAAAGTTAATGTTCTTTATAAATAGAACGGCGTCATATGCGCCTTGCAATTTTTACCTCATGTGGGTATTTTAAAATGTTACCTGGCTATTATAGACTTAAAGGCCTTGTATTTCATCGGTAGGGAAAAATTGTTATCTAAAAACCCTACTAAAATTGCATGTTATGCTGAGCTCCATCATCATCAAGCAGCTACTGCACTAGCAGGTGCCCATGTATACATACGTGTCTGTTTGTGTTATGTTGGGAGTGGGAAGGAGTCGGTCATGTCCTTGTTGTTTGGATCTCTTCCGCATTTGCCTTCGGGAATGAGGAAACCATGAAAAACCTCATCCGGGAAGAGTCGGCCGAAAGTCAACTTGAAACTTGTCGGCCTTCAGTGATTTCAGTATATGAAATCCTGCATTGTGTGGTGAGGGGTGTGTGTGTCTGTTTTTATGTGAGATATATCCTGTTGCAAGTTGCAAGTGGTATCTCACATCTTGCTATAGCAGTGGTTCCCGACCTTTTTTACAAGGGATCACTATGACATTTATTTGTTCTCACAGGGACCACAAGGTACAATGATGACAAACTGGTAAACGTGTCCTTGCAATTACTATCATTTTGCAATTCAATGTGCTCTTCTTGGACTTCTTCGGCTACCTCTCCATCATTAATACCAAAAGGGTTACGAATCAGCTTTTGGATACCTTTCGATTCGGTTTTGTAGTAAATGAATAAATGTTTCGTGGACGACATTTTAGATTTCGCGGACCACCTTTGGTTCACGGACCATCGGTTAGGAACCACTCTTCTATAGGAATGTGACAAGCGGTGTAATAAGGAATTCATAAGTGAGTTACTAATCGGTAACCCAATTATCTATTAGTTACTTCTTCAGTGTTGGACATAGGGTTCCATTATTATAATTATTCACAATTATTAATTCTGTTACAATTGGAGATTTTTATTTTATTTTATTTATCATCTCAAAAGTCAGAATAATAGAAAAGTGTGTATGGATGTGAACGAGGCAAGGAGTGTTTGCCACGACCGAGTTGTTTGGCAGTCCGTCCTCTCTACCTACTATGATGGTTAGTTAGTGAATTATTAGCGTTATAAACAGTCTTTATAAATTCATATATATGACAGTTATAAGGATATTTATGTTACTGACCAATAAAATAACCACTGGAGCGCTTTTTGCCACAATATGGCACTATTTAAAATACCTCGGATTGCTTCGCTGCCAATTCTGGTAAATTTTCCCTTATTTGTAAGTAATTAAGTAGAAGTTTACGATTTTATAATATTTTTTTTATTATTCGTATGAATATGTCATAATCAAAAAAAGATAGATGAATTCATTGGCTATATAGAACTATAATGGTTTATGCATTTCCGTATTAAAATTTGAAGGTATGATTTTTTTAATGTGGGCGGAAAATGTACAAAAAAACACAACAATACCTATACCTGATATAAACAATTCTGATAAAGGGCATCTTCTTACTTAAATCTACAAAAAGTGTCAAATGAATGTTTTAAATTTTTCAAAAGAAGCAAACACATTGTAACTTGACATTTTAAATATATTTTTTTCTTTTTATTTATTTGAAATTTAAATTTTAATGGATATCAATAAATATATTTCAGGAAATGATTTTATTCAAGAACTGCTGAAAGAAAAAGCGGAAATGAGACGAGCTGAAAAAAATACAAACATAGTGTGCAATTCATACTCTGTAAGTGTGAAACTTTCAGAAAACTAGACAAGAGTGGGGAGGCTACGAAGCACCGCACAAAGAGAAGACCAATTATTCTTTCTAATTCTCTCGCACGTTAAATCCAATAGATGTATGTATTTGTCCTTTTTTTAATGACGCTTTTTCTTTTCATCAGATACAAATCATCCCCTATAGTTGTAACTTCTGGTGTACCACATGGTTCAAATCTTGGCCCCCTGCTTTTTCTTATATTCATAAATGACCTTGGCTCGAAATTAAACTGTGATTATGCTTTTTTCACCGATGATCTTAAAATTTGGAGACTAGAGAGAAAGAGAGAAAACACAAAGAGGAGACCGATTATGTTATCTCATTCTCTCGCATGCCAAAGCCAATAGATGTATGTATCTCTTTTTAGTGTCGCTTTTTCAGTTTTCACCCCAAAAACATTATTATTAGTTGTGAGTCTTGTTTCAAAGTGTCGTTAAAATACGCGCCACGAGTCATTAGGCGAGTTTGCCCTTGACTCCGACTGAAGTGAACCAGTATCGACTATAGACGGCTATAATGGAGTTATGGAGTCGTTATGTAACCGCTGCCCGCTGCCCGCTGCAGTCTCGGGCAAAAATGGATATTATTTTAATGAATATAATTTACGGTACAGTCCGCGGCGCAAGGTTGTCCATTGTCGAACAGTTGAGCTGTTGAGCATGAGCACTAGAACACTCGAACACTGGGACACTAGCAACTAGCAAGCCAGTTATTGTGACGTCTTGTTGCCGTTTATCAGGGAACCATAAATTCATGATTAATTCGAGATCTGTGTGGGAAATTATCGAAGTGAAGGCAGCTTCGAATGACTATATATGGTTTCTTGATTCTTATGTAGGATACATAGTGATTAAATATCTGTGTATAATACTAGTACCTACACTCGTATAATTTGTAATCTTGCTGCCTTATTTTTCGTATATAAACAGTTTTTTTTTAATGTTTCAGCCGCAATAATTATGGATTCTATAAATCTATCTTGTGACATGTTTACTTTGTTCGAGTTTCAACTTTATTTTGTTACCACCTGGGGTACCCGGCTTCGCTCGGGATTTGATATGAGATTAAACTGACGTTCGAACACACGACGGATCTTGCTTTATACACCTCTACCAATGGGTAGCCCCACCCATACAAAAAGGCTTCTGATAGTCCACAATGTCCCAGAACATTCCACAACATTCGAGAGTGTTCTGAAATGTTCCACAAAGATCTGGGATGTTCCGGTATGTTTCCGAACGTTCCAGACTATTCCCGACATTCCATAACATTCCAGGATGTTCCGGGATGTTCTGGAATGTTGTGAGTGCTCTCGAATGTTCTGGACTGTTCAAGAAATTTCTTGAGAGCGAAACTTCTAGCCCTTATATCTTCAAAAGTACGCCCTTCAGGTAAAAACGGGAACCTTCCCCGAGGATGGGGAATAGGGGGCTACCACACCACATAACTCCCTTGATCATACCGGTACTTATTTCTTAGTTTTAGCGGTAAGCACACTTTATTTTATAATATAATATATTGCTTATGACAAATAGGTATCAAACATGTACGGGTGCAAAAAAAATCTAAAATTTGAAAGCATAACTTGCACAAGGTGTTTTAATCAATATTTATTATAAACGAAACTCAGAAACGTGTATACTTTTAAAACACAGATTTAACATGTTGTCCACCCTAACTAGAGCGAATAAAAATTGGCGGTTCTTCGAATTTCGAAAAAAGTTTCGAGAAAAACGCATTAAAATTTTTGCTGAGGGATAATTCAACATACCTACAAACTGCTTCAAACGGTCACATAAAATGTTGTATCTCCGTCAATTTTTTAAATTTCTCTAAAATATTAATTTGGTGAGAGCCTTCGTAACAAATGCATCTTTCAGAAAATTGAACAAAAAATTTACAACTTTTTTTACAGAGTCCTGGTGCCTTAAAACCTTGTTTAGGATTTGATCAAGGGAACGTGGAGGCATTTGGAGGCCCCACAGGACCAGAGGCCGCCCCTCCCCCCCCCGTTAGTCCGCCACTGAGCTGCTTACTGCCATCTTGCGTCAAATATTTTAAAGCAAAATTCGTACTTCTTGAATTACCGTTTTATCTCTCACACAAAACCGTTTTCAGCGGACTTTTATTTATTGTTATGACGAGATTATTAGTATCTAAGTAACGTGTGGTCTTCTCAGTGTAAACAGTACGGCTTGCGGGCACACCTAACTACACTTGACACAACTCATAAAACCAGCTTTATCGATCAACTGCCTATTTTCGGAGTGGGTAACACGAGAACACTCCAAGAAAGGGAGATGCTGTTGATTATTGAGATATTCGAGATAGTGTGTGAATGGTTTGCGCCTTTGCCGAAGGATTTTAAGCTGGTTGATTTTTTTGTTACAGGCAAATGCAGCAATGAACGGGCAAAACCGCATTGTGACGTAGGCCAGGAAATGTAAAGATGCGATTTGCAATAATAATAAATGGAAAACATATGTGTTTTGAGTTCTTCAATAATAGAGAAACGTTTGCGAAATTTTTGCTTGTGGAAGTGGAGAGGTGAAGATGAACTGGAATACTAGGTTGGAAATACCAAACAGCCATTTCGAGCAACGTTTCAATTCCGCATTTCTGTCTCACCTGAACAATACTGTAAGGTGGCGGAGCCAAATTCTGGCAGGGTCCTATTACTGGCAGAGCACCAATAAAAAAAACCTCTTATAGATCTTCATGTTAAATACATGTTTGATAACACTGCCATGATTTGTGAAATGGACCGAGTTTTTTACATTAGCTCCAAACAGGAGGCCATGAGAAAAAGGTTATCTTTGTGGATGCTGCGTGGAGGGTCTTTTTATGGAAAGGAGGAAGGAAAAAGGTGTGAGGAAGAGAATATGTGCTCAATGTCTCCCTCAACCAGTCTCTTCATCTTCAGCCCGCTATGCAATAAGTGTGCGAGCACAAACCTAGACTAACCCCACTTCACAATAATCACAATCCCGGTAGAGCCATCTATCCACGAGCTATGATAATACAATCAGTAAATTCAATACGGCAGCAGATTTTGTAAAATAGTAGTTGTCAATACTCTCCAAACAGATTTGGTCAGAACATTTTGTTTGTCATTTTGTTCATTCACTGGTCAGAACCAATGTCTTCCGAAATGTATTCTAATATAACTGTTTATAATAATAATTATTGAGGTTGTTGTCCGCGGTCCCCCATTTGTGCCCCCTGGCCGTGTCCTGGCTGGGAACCCCTCGTGGCCCCCCTACAGTGGGACCCTACAGAATAGCACTGCCGTAATAGCGCCACACTACTGTAATAATGTTTAGCCCTGAGTTTCCACACAAACTGGGGCCAATTGGAAAACCAACCCCACTCTAGGAAAATGGCCTGAATTAAAAAGAAAAGGTACGGGGGATGGGCTTGACGAACTAAACCTAGAGGTGAATAGTACAATAATCTCGTAAATTCAAATTCTAAAACAACTCCGTGTCATATACCTACATATCCTCATTGTTATTTGTTTTTGGGGTGTTATGCCGTGTTGCGCTACCTCCTTCTTTAGCCAACGTTTCGGACAGCGTTGCAGTGTCCATCATCAGGGCAGATCCAGCAGATGTATTTTTTGTACTTTTGGCCGTGAAAATCTAAAAACGTATCAGACACTCCTTGGTTCACTTAATCCTGCCATGCTTTTCTCAGGCGTCTCCAACTTCTTCAACCGTTCACATTAGCGTCTCATATTCTCCTTGTTCAATTCAGTCTAATTTCATCCTTCCCTTTGCCAATCCCATGCCTCACTGCCATACGTAAAGCGCGCCTTCCACTGCGAGCGGAGCGGACTCTTTACGGACTCCGCTCGAATAGCAAACGTTAACTGCATACAAGTGCTTCCACCAAGACCGAGGTGATCGGAGCGAACTAAACGAGTTTAAATAGGTTCGAACGAGTCCGCTCCGCTGATGCGAGCGGAGCGGACTCCGTACGAATTCCGCTCGACTCGCAAACGTTATATGCATACAAGTGCTTCCATCAAGAACGAGGTGAGCGGAGCGGACCGGAGTAGTTAAAATAGGTCCGAACGAGCCCGCTCGCGCACACAAACGCCGACTAGTTTCTAGCGGACTCCGCTCAAAAACTGTCGTCAATTCAGTTGCCTCAACTGCATATTTTGTCGAGACGATTTTGTTTATTGAAGCCGGTCGCCAATTTTGTTTATGGGATACGACTCGCAAATAATGTAGCAATGTTGACAAAAGATAAATCGGCTTATAAAACCATCATTGAGATGAAATTGGCGGAAATAAGAAATTAAAATTTTTTGAGATGAAAATCTTTTTATTAATGTACATTAGCAAACATTTTTTCATTACATACATGCTGTCAGAATCATATTCACTAGAATCAATACTTGACATCACAAAAATCACTCTGTTTACTTCAAACGTCAAAGCGATACTGACATAACGGACTCGTTTTCAATGGAAGAGCAAAACTATTTCTCATTTTTCGTTGACCTCGCTCCGGTCGCCTCGCTCATTTCTCGCACGGGGGGCAGTGGAAGGCAAAGGCCTAACTTCTTAACAACTCTTTTTTGGTGGAAGGTCAAAGCTATTTTGCTCATCTCCCACCCCGCTCCGCTCAACTCTTTTCCGCTCGCAGTGGAAGGCGCCCTTAAGAGTTTGTACTTTAACTCCATTGTGGGCTGCTACCTTGGCCTGCGTAAATAATGATTTGTTGTTTATCAAAAAAAAAAAACATAAGTGTTATGGTGGTTCCAAAGAACTTTTGGATAATTTTAATTTTATCTATATTTATTACGCTTAAGGATCTATTTTGTGAACATGTCTGCTTCAACATACGTAATTTTAAAATTTTTCTTTTTAATTTTACTGGGAACTAGCTTAGTTCCATCTGGATTCCTATACATGTAAATGATTCTTCATTTTTTTAAGTCTGATATTTTCTTTCTGTCTTGTATGGCTTGTGAGGAAGTCTGTATTGTATTGCAAATTGTCTCTAAAGGATGTTGATAGTAAATTGTTTAAAACTTTGTAAATAAAAGGTTAAGTTATTTGTATTGTAGTATTTTTCTATGATGGTGGTGTAATTCTGCCCAGTTGTTGTTGTCCTAGAAACTAGAATGAACAATACCCACCTTGTTCATCCGCCACAGTCCGGGGAGAGTGGAGACCTACCCAGCAGTACATGCCTAGTCGGTGTTCTAGTACCTACACACTACACAGTCCCCAATCTGCCCAGTAAGGCCCTTCGTAAACAGAGATACTTACAAGATACGTGACTGTGATGCAACCATTCATTTGGGTATGGGTGCCGCCGCCCCGGGAACCATTTATTGGATAATAATAATAAAAACGTTTATTCATCAATAGATTTTTCACAGTATTATACATTTTGTTCTTTTATCATGAGTCTATTGATGAAAAAGTCACTGCTCAGCCACGATTCAGGATTTCTGCTGGATTGCAGCTGGTTCTCAGCAGTGCCTCCAATATAAAAAAAAAAAACAGAAAATAAAATAAAAAAATAAATTTAATTAAGAAAAAAAAAAAAATTACACAAAAAAATTAAATTAAATCCCTAATTCAATACACGCAGTTTAATACAATATAAATAAATAATAGAAAAAAAATAATAATGTAAAGCTAAGCGTCCACCTTTCGGCATCGTACGCATCGGACGCATCGCATAAAACGGATGAATTTTTCACAATGCCTTCACCTGATCGGCAGCGATCGCGTTTGCCGCCGCAACTACTACCAGCAATCGGATTGCCGACGCCAATTCATTCGGTCGTGCGAAATGTGTCATAATGGAGGAAAGTGAAGAAGAACAATTCGTCATCTCTTGTGGGTGCGTCCACCTGACCGGCATTACGAATGACGTCATCGGCACGCATCGCAAAAGTTGCATCTCGAAGCAACGGCGTCGGTATTGCCGATGAGCAGATTCGAGCGATCCGTACGATGCGGATTGGTGGACGCACTTGTGTGACTTTCTATACAAAGGATACTACGATCCGTTTGATGCGATGCGTCCGATGCGTACGATGCCGAAAGATGGACGCTTAGCTTAAATCGGAATTCAAATACAAACTAAAATCAATTCAAATAAAATACAATACAATAAAATCAGTTCAAATTAACAACACCCATGCCATCCTAAGTGGTTTGCTGTGTTTGGTGACTTAGCAGGAGTGTCCGGGTGAGGTTTGTCTAAGTCTTGGTGGTGAACGAATTTGCTCACCTACTGCGTGGCGGACCAGATTGGGAAAGGATGGTTGAGTGATACCTTTTGACCTCTCCAGTCGGACTCTCTCGATCCATCGCCTTGCACCGCAGTGGGAGGAATGGATTCGTACGTCTGTCACTCCTGGAAACACTAACCCGTAGATTCCCACCCAATCCTCATACATTTTTCCCTCTCCTTTCTTCCATTAAAAATACCCTCCACACATCATCCCCAAAGATGACACAGGCCCCGAATGAAATTGTATTCCTTAAGGCCTCCTGATTGGAGCTAATGTAAAAGTCGTGTACGAATACTATCAAAATAGTATGGCGGATGCTCACAAACGACGCGTATGCAACGCGCACAAAACTCGAGTCGCTTTTAAGTATCTCCGTAAACGAATAACCCAACCGGATGGGGGAGCGGGGATCGCAAAGTGGGCGGAGGTATTTTAGTATTTATTCATATTTATCATTAATATAATATTAACATGGTAAGATGGTATTTGCAGTTAGTTGGTAACGGAATAAATTGACTTGTGGGAAACTGAATTTTAGTCGACAATGGTTTTTTTCATTTTGGAAACATGTTTTAGCATTGAGCGAAGGTCGCAATACCCGTGAATTACCGTGATTTTTCTCGACGGGAAAAGTCTTGCCGTGAGTATAAAACATTATCGACGATTCTCGACTACAATTCTGAAGGTCGCAGGTTTAAATCCCGGCGGGCCCATGTAAATTTTATTTAATTATTTTGTTTGGTTTCACAATTAATTAATTGAAAATAATATACACGGTGTTCGGAAAATCGAAGTAAAAGCGGTAAGTACCTAAAATTGGTGAATCTACAAATCTACATCACATAAAGAACACAAAAAAGCTTTTAAAATTATAATCATTATATTATATCATCATAATTATAGTCAATAAGTCAAGTACACCTCACACATCATACATATATCTGGTAATGTTATATTATCGAGAAGCTTATGGTGTGATACTAACCTCAAATCAGATGTTACAAAATCGACGCCAATTGTGATATAGTTTCACCTGTTTCCGCTTGTACTCGGGAGTTTCCGGACACCGTTTGTAGTATATTTGCGGAACATTTCAGACTGGAAGATACTTTCAGTATCACCCTGATGAAATAACACCGTTCAGAATTGAAACGTTGCTTGAAATGGCTTTAAAAGTGTTTAGTTATCAGATCTGAATAGTAAGATACTACCCCATCTTCCTCTTTTCCATTTCCTTCCCCTCCCGCTGCCTTCAGCCTCACAACATACCTCCATTGGGGATGCCATAATCTCGCTGGTTCCAGACACATAAAAAAAGAAAAATGAGTGTTGTAGTCTTCAATGAAAATTCAATGAAACTGCATGTGTATGTTATTCTTTATTTTCCTAGAGGTAGGTAAATACTAACATGAAAACAGACATACACTACACGCACACACCTCATACACAGGACTTCATATTTATACTCATGTCACTGAAGACCGACTCTGTTTCATGTTGACAGATAACCGCTTCCTCTCGAATAAGATTTTTCCATTTCCGTTTTCTTATGTCCAAACGACGAATGCGAAGGAATTCTAAACAAAAGGACATGGCCGACTCCTTCCCACTCCTAACATAACACTATATATGGCGGATGGCCGCAGTAGGCTGTCGCTGGTGCTGTGCTGATGACGAAGGGTTTTTAGGTAACAAATTGTTCCCTACCGAGAAAAAACAGGGCCTCTAAGTCTATAATAGCCAGGTAATGTTTTGAACACCCACACGAGGCAAAAATTGCGAGGCGCATATGACGCCGTTCTATTTGTATAAAGAACGTCTTTAAATTCAGTAAATTAGGAATTACAACTTCATGGAAAATAAGAAACTAGAAAAAAAAACTACAAGTGTGCAGTTCACACGCCGTAGAAGTGAAACTTTCAGAAAACTAAAGTACGCAAAAGTGGGGAGGCTATGCAGCACCGCCCAAAGAGGAGACCGATTACACTATCTCATTCTCTCGCAGGCTAAATCCTGTAGAAGTATGTATTTGTCTCTTTTTGGTGTCGTTATTTTGAAGTGAAAACTTCTTTAGCACCGTTGTGATTTGAAACTCGATGAAACGAAAAACCGACTCTAAAAAGAGACAACACATACATCTATCGGATTTAAGCCTGCCAGAGAATCAAATAGTATATAATCTTTGTGCAGTGCTTCGTAGCCTCCCTACTCTTGTTTACTTTAGTTTTATGACGGTTTCACTTCTACCGCGTGTGAACTTCACACTTGTATTATATCGTTTCATCGAGTTTCAAATCACAACGGTGTTAAAGAAAAACATACATTAAGCAACATAGAAAAAACGAATAAATTGATAACCCGTTCCTTATAAAAATGAAATTGCTTATTTTTGTAATTCAATAACAGAGCCTTCAATATAATTTTTACCATAATAAATACACAAAATCACCCGAAAAACATAAAACATTACGAAACACTCAACTTTAAAACATTACACCGACAAATATCACATTATTATTAAAAATTCTTACAAAAGCGTGGGAATTTTTTTCCAGTCTCGGAAAAATTTCATTTTAATCTGAATCACTGCTGACATCTCTGGGCGCCTTGCGAAAGATCAAATAACTACAGTACATCATTTTGTGTAGGTAAGTACTTCTAAAATAAACAATTATTTTTCCGTGTAATCAAATAATATGTACGTTTTGTGCAAACGGCCCGCCGAATTATTTCGTACGCTGCAGTCAGTAGTAAGTCTGTATGTACTTGTGTTGTGTATTCATACGTTTCATACATCACACAGTGTGGAGCACAGCTGTTCAATTTAACTGTAGGTTGTCGTCATTACCAGGGAATCTAAAGTAACAAGTCACGGTCTGGAAAACATTTTTTAATTGAGTTGATTTTTTTAGTTGATCATTTGGTGGTTTTACATTAGAGGGTTTTTTGAGGAAACGAAGGTAAAAAAGGTATGAGGGGTGGGTAAGAATCTGTGGGTCAGTGTGTCCAGGAGTGACGGACGTATGAAACTATCCCTTCCGTTGCGGTGCAAGGGGATGTTCCAAGAGAGTCCTGCTGGAGAGGTCAAACGCAGGCTGTTGGTGGGCAGACGCATCCACTGCTAAGATCCGGACAAACCTCAGCCTGTGAACCCGAGCACCCCTGCTAAGTCACCAACTTGGGGTGACCTATGGCAGGAGTGTTGGTTATCCAATAAATGGTTCCCAGGGCGGCAGTACCCAAGCCCGCCTTCCAAATTGATTTAGAAATGATTTTTTTTTCTTTTCTAGAGGATAAATTTTATTGTTGTTATTATTATACAGCGCCCTGAGGTGGTTTTTACAAAAACGGCGCTCTATAAATTATCTAATTATTATTATTACCTATAGGTAATAGTATACTCTTCCTCTTTTCTTATATCTCCCGTACCTTGGTTTCTATGAACAACACTTCCCAGTTTAAAAAAATACAAATGTGCAGTTCACACGCGGTAGAGGCAATTCTTCAGAAAACTAAACTAGACAAGATTGGGGAGGCTACGCGGCACCGCACAAAGAGGAGACCGATAATTTTATCTCATTCTTTCGCAGGCTAAATCTTATAGATGTATGTGTTTGTCTCTTTTTAGTGTCGCTATTTTTCGTGCTAAAGACGTTTTCACTTCAATAATTAAAGCTGGTACCTAATGTTTCAATTTTGAATGCTCTCCACAAACGAATTATTGCATTTTAAAATGCTTGAATAAAAAATGTGTCAAAAGAATGGTAGATTTAACAGCCCTGTCCTGATGAATGTGTTCTTTATGCGATTAACGGGGCGCTCGAAAAGTAAGATCTGTTCTGTTCTGTGGATCAACTGTTTTTTATGGAATGTCTACCAAAAGATATCAACAGTAATTATTCTGCACAGATATTACGGCGGGTACAAGATAAGAATTTGGATTGGATGTACTATAAATTATTTAAACATTAACCCTTTCAGATCGTGTGTAGGTTTGGGTGGTACAAGAGCACGCGGTTTTTGGGTTTCAGAAATTATGCAAATAAAACTTTATATGTATTTTAGAAAAAAAAAAAAAAATTTCAACGTTTGGTTATATAGCTATTAAAATAGGTTCATGACAACTCAAAATCATGCTATTTCAACAACCCATGAAAAAGTCATTAAAATTTATGAAAAAAATATTTAAAAATTGCCCATAACCCAACCTAACGCCACCTATTTTTAAAGTTTTTTTCGTCACTTTTAATGACGATTCAAAGGAGTTGATGTTACTTGTATTCTGAGTTGTCCGGTGACAGTTAAAATAACAAACGCCTAACTCTCATCTATTACACCACAATTTAATAAAAAAGGGAAAAAAGTCAATGTGTGCGTACCCGTGGGCACTGTGCAGCTCAAGAGTGCGCAGGAGGGCGTGCACCAGTGCGCACACGCTATGTGGTGGGATAATCAGTAACAGAGATCACACATAATATAATCTCCAAATTGCAAATTACAAGTTCCAATCTGGCGCCTTAATTCCTGCCATGTTTTGCGCTGCATCCAATCCTCCACCATTGGCTCCTGAAATATTTCTCGGCAACCTGTTCATAACATAATTTGAGAGGCGGGTGTAAGTACCGCTGCCCCAGTAACGATTTATTGATTTTGATTAATCCATCATTTGGTCATCCCTGTCATAGGTCACCCCAAATTTGGTGACGTAGCAGTAGTGATGCAACGGAAGTCTCTTAACGGAAGCAGAAACGGAAACAGATGTCAAAAGTAAATCTTAGCGGAAGCGGAACTGGAAGCAGAAGTGTTAATACTATGAGGAAAAAGCACAATTTTGATTTAAAGATTTGTTTTAATAAATTTGTGTTTTGTACTTTGAATACTCGAAATTAAACAGAGGTAAATTATATTTAATAAAAAGTAATTTGGCTGAGAATGAACCAAAATAATATATAAACAAACAAACTCGTTGCGAAACGTTTGTGTACCGCCCCTTGTCCAGTCGTCCACGCGCCCCCCACCCACGCAAGAAGAAGAAGAACTCTATTCTTCATTTAGAGTTGTCTTATAAAGTTTGCGGAACCAGAAACGGAAACGGAAGTGAATTGCGGAACTTCTGCAGAAGTGGAATGGAAGCAGAGTTCTGTTGCATCACTACGTAGCAGGGGTACCCGGGTTCATTGGGTGAGGTTTGTCCAGGTCCCGGAGGCGGATGGTTTTCCCACCTACTACGTGGCGGGCCGGATCGGAAGAGACTGGTTGAGGGAGACCTTTTGACCTCTCCAGCTGGACTTGCACCGCAGTGGGAGCGATGGATTCATGCGTTTGTCACTCCTGAACATATTGACTCAAAATTCCTACCCACCCCTCATACCTTTTTCCTTCCCAGAACTTTCTCTCCTCCCTTTCCGTAAAAAGACCCTCCAAACCTCATCTACATACAAAGATAACTGAGAGATTTTTTTTTATTCCTCAGGGCCTCCTTGTATAGAGATAACGTAAAATAAATCTACTAGTTTACTTGCACACGTATTTTTACGCGCATACTCTTGCACATTTCGTCCCTGAGCACTCGTGAACGGTTCCATGCCAACTTAGTAACAACTCAACTCAACACCTCTTTGAAAAGTTATTAAAAGCTATGAAAAAAATGATTTTAAAATAGCCCATAACCAAACCTAATGTATGTAACCTGTTTAATAATTTTTTTTATATTTTTTTACATCACTTTAATGACTTCAAAGGAGGTTCTGAGTTGGATTCATTTTGAGTTGTCCGGTCATATCACCCTCGTGAACATCAGGCGAATATTTGATCAAAAACATACTACTACCGCCATCTAGGTCAACCTTTCAAACTTCTTTTATTTTTGCAAGTATGCATCTTGCAAAAATAAATAATTTACCAAATAAAACTCGTGCGAAACTTTTTGATTGCCAGCCAACTCAATTTATATTATGCAAATCGAGTGATCAATATGTTTGACAGCGTGTTCATTAAAATGTCATCAATCTGATGCACGGCCTGTTATGTGTTTTATAATGAGATGTAATCTGACTGAGGAACAGGTAAATTTAAACATTGTAAACCGATGCAATAGTGCAGGTTTAATGTTATATATAAATAGTGCGCATTTATGGAGATACCGATCGTGTCCAGTTGATAAGTCAGATATCTCTGAGTAATTTGAGTTGAGTTTGCAGTTAAATATGAGTGTACTCTATCCGAAACAACTCAGAATCATGCAACTTCACCTCCTTTTAAAAGTCATTAAAAGTGCTATTTTTCATAACTTTTAATAACTTTTTGAACGAATGTTGAAAGTGCATGGTTCTGAATTGTCATGGAACCATCTGGCCCCCTAGCACGGTCGATCGATAGGCAAGGATTGATAGGATAACTTTCGGAAACTTCTCATCGTTTCCTAGGACAACTTCAGATCGCTAACGTACAAACATCAGTTGACGTCGAATATATAGAACATTTTAGTCATTGTGAACAGTTAGTTGGCGATCTGCAGTCATGCTAGGGAACGATGAGAAGTTACTGAAAGTTATTCTATCAATGCTTATCGATCGACCGTGCTAGGGTGCTTGTACAATACTCACATTATTTATAAATGCCACCAAATCAATTATAGTGCAGAAAAGTGTGTATTGAATTAAACAAATTGTTTATGTTTTCTAGGTCACTAGTAGGATATTTAAAAATGCCATACTAATGTACCGGACCCGTATGCCTTAAGGTTAATCACACGGGTTAATATTCACAAGCAAATTCAGATATCGTGTCTGCGCCTTTTAAACCAAAGCGTAAATCTGACGGTTCACTTTTCGTTCATATCTGCCTTTCATTTTGTCTCTTTCACTCAGAGGGAAACGTCTGAACTAGAAATGAAACAAAAGTGCCGAGCGATCGATGTTGGGCTCGGTATCTTTCGCTCGCGCTCGGAATGACAGAAAAATGAAACGCCCGTACACCGAATGAACTCTTCACTCGCTCGTTCATTCCGCGTCGCGTCCTGTGCTGAAAACACGTCATCACTTCGCCCGCAAAACGTCAAAATGGTATTTAAATGGAGTGAAGAGAACACCCTCCTCTTTTTAGAGAACTTTAAAAACTACCAGTGCCTGTGGGATCCTAAAATAGGTGAATATAGAGATAAAATTGTGCGTGCAAAAGCTGTTAAATCTTTCATTAGAGATTTGAACTTGGGAGTGACCGAAGAAGATGTTAGAAATAAAATAAAGACGATACGGACTCGGTTTACATGCGAACTTGGAAAAATTAGACATTCAACCGAAAATGGCGGCTTGTACGTGCCGACACTGTACTGGTACAAAAGTGCGGAATTTTTAACCAGTGTCTGCGTCCCCAGGAGTACATCACATCTTGTAAGTATCTTCTATCTTCCTATCTATTTTCCGATTCTTTCTATATATTTACGTACGTAACAATAATAAAACGCTAATTCAATGTTTGTAATCAAATATATTGCTCCACGGTAGATGATAACATTCGAATGAAATTCAATAATTCAGTAATCCGATAATTGGTTATGTTACGCAGTCCGAATCCCAACCGTAGGATATTTGATATTATTTGCTATCGCCGCACAGTGGACGAAATGGAGAAAAAACCCGAATTAAGTGGTTTTTGCAAACGTTATTGTTTTAAACATGTGTATTTTTTTTAGTGTAGCAAAATAGTTTCTGCACATTATGTGTTAATTTAAATATGTCATTAGCGCTTGACGGAAGTTTGGCAAGGCCGCAAAGTGTGCCGTAAATTTGATGTTCGGCATCGCGTTTTTCCGTTCTCTCCTACGCGTGAGCAGAGACGGTTGTGTATTACGTGACATTTAGATATATATACAAAAGTTTGATATGTATGACTTTCTTCAAGGTATTCTCTATTTATTGTAATAAATTATATATCAATATCACATGTGTGTGAGATTTGAACTAACTTCTAATATTCCACTATTTTTGTATTTTTTTACGGTTAAAATGCTTATTTCAATTAGCATTTAGAAACAAAACATCGTTTGCTCCCAGTTATGCATATATACATATTGTAGAATCAAGTGTCACCTTTTATGTCATATATAAATTGTTTTCCTTTTTTCTCCTACCTTGAACAATGTTTTTATTTTCAGGAAGGCCTATATGCATTCCCTGTAGAGAATTATTCGAGATATTAAATGTAAGGGGTATATTAATTGCCACTTCTGTGAAATGAAAGAAGTTTTAAATTAATTATCTAACATAAAAATACCACATAGTGGTAGGTTCGAACATTTCAAGCCCTACATTTTACAAAACTGTTAAGTATTTTTCACTACAATCAATGAAGAAATGTAGAAAAAGCCGCAGTTGTTATTGTGAGGTTTGAACAACATAATTTTGAGTGGTTGCAAGAAATGATATTTGAGTCCAAATCTTTGGATAGACCAATAAAAGTATTTCAAGAAATCGGTTCTAGATCAAGTAAGAAAAAATTTTACGATCTGTTAGAGTCTCGCACAATTGATGAACTCCAGTTAGTAGCAAAAATGAGTCTGTAAAAATGTACAAATGGGGCTGTGATGGTTATGGTAGTCACAGTCACTACAAGTAAAGGTATAGTAATGGAAAATATCATGATCTCTCTAATCTCCCTTCAACGTCGTTGGTGCCATTTCAACTCTACAGCGAAGGAAACTCAAAAAGCATGACTATTATATGGCAAAACCCACGGCCTTCATCTACAAGGTTCTGCAGACCAATCAGATTACAAAAAAAAGAACCTCCAAAGATAATAAGAAAAGAATTTTCAATTTGTGATAACTTCCTAAAAAAATGTTTCTGTTTACCTACTTAAGTTTTAAGTTCACTAAGAATTCGTCCAATGGTTCTGGAAATTTGAGCGATGATTTAGATTCCAATGACAACGGATTCACCTTTAGCACTTAGATTTTCTACCATTTTCGATAAAAATATGAATGAACCTAATTGTTGCCCATCTTTTTGTGTTCATAGATGTGAAATATAATATGTAAAATTTAAAATTAATATGTTACTAGATATTTGTACCTATATCTTCAAAATTTATTATTTCATTGTTGTAAATTTCTACGCAAGAGTAAATTAATATTTTTTTCTTCAAAATCAAACAGTATTAATAGGCTTGCGTCTGCGTGGCAGTTTTTATCGGATTTATAAAATGGTTACCTACACCCAAAACCTTCGCCCGGGCGAAGCCGAAGTGAAGGCCGCCCGCAGGGCCTAGCAGAAAAAACCTGCAAAACAGATTTTTAACTGCTAGTAGTTATAATTCATTAATAAAATCAAAAAAAAAATATTGCATTAATATTTAGTCAGCAAATAATTAATTCGTGTTTTTTCTTCATTCCGTCCACTGTGCGCCGCCCGCCGGCTATCGGTCGTTGCAACGACTTGTTGGCTCGCAGCTCGCAGCGTTCAGTAGTTTCAGTCAATCCCTTCTTTACCGACCGACGTAGCTGGGGTAGTTATTTTTCCAGTTGGCCGCCCGAGTAGCAAGCAGCATCTCTGGCGGCGGATTAGCGTACCAAAAGTGTGAGGCGGCAATATTTAAATATTCTCATATAAATATTATAATTTTTTTTATGAATTTATTCCAGTTAGAAGAAAATAACGCTTTCACCCAAATATTATACATATAGGGGTTAGGTAGGTATTTTATGTTAACCTCTTGTCGAAATGTCAAAATATTTCTGCTTTACAATAAAATAAAAATAAATGGAATATTTTTGAACGCATCCGAAAACTAAAAACTGTTTTTAAAAGGTAGTGAAAAATACGCTTTCAAATTTAAAAAATTCTAAATAATAAAAAGCTCATCTTGCGTGTTTTTCTAAATAAGATTACCTACTGACGATAACGAAAAAAAAAAAAAAAAAAACGCACAGATTTTATTAGCCAAACTAGCTGGTTCCCGGCAGGCGTTGCTATGCCATTTAATACAGAATTGTTTCTCCCTGCGTGTCCTTTCCCTCTCGCGTTCCCACTCCGCCTCGTCCACCTTCCTTCTCCCCACTCCATTCCACCCCTTCCCCCGTCCCGCGAACCCCTTTCCCGAGATCTCCTCCCCCCTCTTGGGTTCCCCTCGCCCCCCTCCCGCGAAACCCCCTATCCGGGTTCTCGTCCCCCTCCCCGCTCCCCCCTCCCGAATTCCATACATTCGATCCCAGTAGATTCAGTTTTCAAAAAGCTCGCGTGCCACCTATTGCGATTATTTATACAAATTTCATAATGCCAGAGCTCACCAGTAGTTTTATACAAACCTTTTCCTGACAATAACGAACACAAAAAAAATAATTATCCAATTTGGTGCAGTCGTTCGGAAGTTATGAGCGTACACACATTTCGGCGATTCATTTTTATTTATATAGAATAGATAAATAGATAGATGCAGTATGAACGTTATCGTCGACTCACTTTTTTGTCGTTTTATGTAAAAATAATTAATAAAAAATACCCAAAGTTTCATAATTTTTTTTTCAAATTAACATTTTAATTGTTAACATTTTAATTGTTAGCTTTTTAATTGTTAACATTTTAATTGTTTTGTGCTGAACGTTTAGATTTAAATATAAAACGTAGTATTTTCTCGTCCTAACAAGGGAGATAATATTATGATTTCTATGAGTCCTTTGTGAGTTGTTCCGAAAAGCGAACAAATTAGTCGAATTAAAGAAGTTAAAAAAATGCCCATTGTAATGTATTTTATTTAATTATAAAAAATGATCCAGTGTAGATAAATATGTATAAATATGATCATATTTATTTTGATCAAATAATAATAATAATAAAAACATTTATTCATCAATAGATTTTTACAATTTTATACATTTTGTTTATTTATCATTGATGATTCTATTAACAAAAATGTCACTGCTCAGCTATTATGTACATTCAGAATTTCTCCTGGGATTCAGCTGGTTGCACAAAATAAATAATTAAAATAAAACAAAATAAATACAATTAAATTAAATTAAATAAAAAAAATTGAAATTAAAATTTAATAAACATGTAAATTAAATCATGTAAATCACAATTCAAATAAAATCAAATAATATTAATATTCAAATATAAAATATAATCAATTCAAATTTTTACATTAGCTCCACACAGGAGGCTCCGAGGAAAATAATTCCCCTCAGTACCTATGTCATCTTTGGAGATGATGCGTGGAGGGTATTTTGAAAAAAAAGGAGATTAAGTTCTGGGAAGGAAAAATGGTATGAGGGGTGGGTGAATCTGGGGGTCAGTGCGTCCAGGAGTGACGGACGTATGAATCTATCTCAATACGGTGCTAGGCCGTGTTCCGAGAGAGCCCTGCTGGAGAGGTCAAAGATGTCCCTCTACCATTTTCTCTCGATCCGGCCTGCCACACAGTTGGTGAGCAGACGCATTCGCCGCCAAGATGGCTAAGTCATCAAACGTCGCTACAACGGATTGTGGTTTTTTACAAAAACGGTGCTCTACAAATTATTATTATTATCACAAGATTTCTAGATTCCTGAATTCCGCGTCTGTGTCGCATTTTATCTTAATTTTTATATAACAGGGGGAGGGAAGGGAAGGGGAAGGAAACTTCAATTTGGGAGGCGGGTATGGGTACAGCCGCCCCGGAAACCATTTATTGAATAACCGACACCTCTGCCATAGGTCATCCCAATTTGTTCGCTACGTTTGGTGACTTAACAGGGGTTCCCGGGTTCATGGGGTGAGGTTTGTCCACGTCAACAGGATAGGATCGAGAGAGACTGGTTGAAGGAGGTCCTTTGTCCTCCCCAGCCGGAATCTCTCGACCCATCGCCCTGCACCGCTGTTGGAGGGATGAATTTATACGTCCGTCACTAAAAACTGTCACACTGGACGCACCGATCCCAAGATTCCTACCCACCCCTCATACCCTTCCCCTTTCCAGAACGTCTTATCCTTCCCTTCCTAAAGACTCTCCTCGCAGCATACCATAAGATGACATAGACACTGTGAGAAAAATATTTTCCTGTGTGTCAAGTCATAAAACCTGTTGTCATCAATTTCTTGAAAAATTCAAGCATTCCATTTGTAAAAGGCTTCCAGCCAGCATTTAGAATCATTTCAAATTTATTGCAAGTTTATCTGAATAATTTATATGAAATAATTAAACAATATACCAGTAATTTAACACGTTTCCAGGTGTTTTATTTCAAGTATAACATCAAAAATTGTTTTACCAACCACCCATTGTTTTGGAAGACGAAAGAAGTAAAAAAGGGGCTCAATTTACGTCCGATTCCAGACTTCCTTCATGGGACTGAACACCAACATCTATATAAATTGCATTAACAACCCTGAAATTCTCTCCAAAATAAAATTTTACATACCGACCAGAAATACGAGACAAAGTGCTACCTTTTTCTGTGACAATTTCAAAACAAATTATGAGGCTCATACACCTATTAATAGAATGCGTCATCTGGGCAATAAATTTGGGAATACTGTAGACATATTTAAAGATTCCGTATTAGTTACAAAAGTCTTTTTAATTATTTTAGTAAAATGTATGATTTCACGACTCCGTAGTGAATACACTTTATATTTCTATTTTCTTTTAGTCTTTATATGTCTTTTTACAAATTTCGCTTTCCATTAATTTTAATTTAATTTGTCTTAAATTTATCATAAATCAATATATATTGAATACTATGTATTTGCTAACACAACTGTATTACTTATATATCTATCTTGTAAAAGCCCACTAGGGCGTAAATAAATAAATAAACTTTTATGTCGCATCCATTACAGTAATTAGATGCATACTAAAATTGTTCTTGTAATCGAATTATATAGTCAGAATCAGAATTTTTTGGTCATCTTGTATTTCCAAGTTTCCTATCCATTTCACTGCAACAGTTTGGAAAATTCCATTTTGTAAAATTCGTGTTCCATTAGCCTGGCCCCACACGTCAGGTTTTTCCATCCGATTGTCTGATCCGATTCGAAACTCGATTAAACGGCTGGCGCGGAAGGGCGTGGCCTTTTTTTTTCCGCGCCGGCCGGCTAATCCTGTACGCGTACGTGTAACAATAATAACTGTCGGATCAGACAATCAGATGGAATACCTGACGTGTGCGGCCGACCATACAATGAACGTAGGTCTTTTTCCTCCAAAGGAAAAAAAGTTATCATTTTCTTGCATCTCTCTCACACACAGCACCGTAACGTCTTCCTTGACCCCTACCAATACTACTTGCCGTGAAGATAACTTTGAAAGTATGGAATATAATTACAAGGATAATATTATTAATTATTAAGTGCAAGTGAATTCCAAAAATTCAAAAACGTAAAATATCAATGCGCTGATCGTTTTGGATTTGTTATTAAACATATAATGCTACAGCTCTTTCTTACACACTAAATAACAACAGTCTAAAATGAGACAAATGGTGAACGTATGTCTGCACCCCCTCAAAGGAAACATAAATCATTATCATACATCTCCTTCACACGTATAAAGAAAATGAAACGCAATGCACGTCGCAAAAAGTAGTACTTTGGAAAACAAAACAGTCACACGTATTTTGTGTGTCTCACTATTATTTAATATATAAGAAAGAGCTGTAGCATTACAGCAATAAGGAACGTATGTTTATTGCCCTTTTTTCCTTCAGGTTACCGTTAATTGCCACGGTTATTATAAAACCGTTCATTCACATTGACAATAAATCCAATATCATCATTTTTCTTTCAGGTCGTTCCAGTCAGTCCAGCCCACTCGGTTGAGTCAGTCCAGTTGCCGTTTTATTCAGTAAAACCAGAGAATGAAGAGGAGCAGTCGCCACAAGAGACTCAAGATGAAGACCCTATTGAAGACGAACTAAGCTTTTCTCAGGATGATGGGGGTGTAACAATTGATTGTAGTGAAGCGTATACAACAAATGATCATAGTGAACCGAATCCCACAAATGATAATAATGAACTGCATACAACAAATGATTATGGTGAACCGAATACAACAAATGATTATTGTGAACCGAATCCAACAAATGATTATAGTGATCCGAAGACACCAACTTCTTCTGGAATGTCGATGAAACGAAAAAGAAGAACTGATTTGCCTGATAGGACTAATTTTATTGATAGGACCATAAGAGAATTAAAATCTACAAGTGATCAGACCAAAAATGTCCAAAATGAAGACGACGAGTTTGACCTATTTTGCAAAAGTCTGGCAATGCAACTGAGGAATATGCCCCTTGACAAGGCTTTGATTTGCCAAGAAAAGCTTCAATCGGTGATAGTCAAGGAAAGGCTGTCAAGTATTTATTCATCATCTTCTGATGCTCTCAAATCCCACACTAAGCAAACAGGGTGCCAACATTGTGGCAAGAAACATAAGAAGTATAGCTGAAAAATGTATTTTTTCCATTACTTTCTCTGTAATACTGTAGACTGCTTGACTCAGTTTGTCTTCTGAGTTGTCTTGTGCCTATTGTGGTGGGTTTTTCTAATACTTCTGTATAATCAATATATACTATAAAAGAAAGTGTATAACAACGTACGTACCTCTAAATCTCAAAATGCAAATTTTGATAAAGAGGAGATATCTGTCTAATCAACTGGACTATCGACAAATGTAATTACGATTTTTTATTTTACTCAAGTTTTTATTTTAGAAAATAGATGATTATACCGTTAGACACACCTTTGCGAATTGATATCACCTTAGCAATTTTACAACTATTTGGAAAAGTCCCCCCTTTGAAACACAGTTCAATAAATTGGTAATTTTTTCTTGGATAACATAGGAACCAATTCTGTGGAGAGACTTAGCATTTTCTTTAATTTTAGTGTATCGTAACCGGCACTTGCACATTTGTTTTTATTATGATTATTAATCTGTAGGTAAATGTTCCCAACAAAATAGTCATAAAATTGTGTTATTGTGACATAATAAAAAAAGTTTATAAGATGAACCTACACCGTTTTTTTTTATTTAATTGTGTCTGGAAAATTATGTAAAAAAATCAGAGTATTCAATTCGGTAGAAGTGAAACTAGAAAGTCGCTAGATGTCGCTTTCTTTTCTTTTGGCTGTTTATTTTAAAGTGGTTTGAAGATTGGATATTGATTTTACAAAAATAAAACGTTTATTTTTTTTGGTTTTCGTAGGATTCGAACCTCCGTCCGCTGGATGTCTCTGGCCGTTGAGATTTGTCACGCGCCTTACGCCGCTACGCTTCAGAGGCTCGCGCGGAGCCGTGAATTTACCGCATTATATTAGAACCGAGGACCTGTCAAATAATATTTTTTTGTGACGCACTTCTGTTTCTTCCGAATTTTAAATCACAACAGGGCTAAAGAAGTTTCTTTAAAAAAAAACAGCCTAATGATGGAAATATATTTTTTTTACAAGAGTCCCAACAGCTCCCGTCTGGAGCCAGTGAGACTATGGCATCCCCAATTGGGGTATGTTGTGAGGCTGAAGGTAGTGGGGAGGGAAGGAGATAGGGAAGAGGAAGGTGGGGAAGTAATGGTGTTGACTAAACTTAAAGTCTTAAGAGGAACGTTTGCTCGACCTGTTTCATACAAATCTTAATTTTGGATTTGAGATCAAAATACCCAACCAAATTGAAGAATAATTTTTGTGATCACTAGGTATATTAAATATCTAGTAGATACGGACGGGATCTACTTTATTTATATTTGCTTTATATTATAAGATATAGGAAATTAAAGATTTTAATGTTTCCTGACTTAAGAGGCATTTTTTTTTTTTTTTTTTATTGAGTAAATTTTTTACAATAAGTTTATTTTAATACAATATTACATATTTTATATACTCTCCTAATAAAGCTAGTGCTTGTGTTTAGGAGAGGACAACTTGATAATAACTTTCTTTTTTTTTTTTTTCAAAACCTTATAACAAACTTAAGAACTTAACTTATGAATAGATTTAGACTTAATAACATATAAGATTATAAGGGTAATTAAACAAAATATATATAGGATGTACATAAAACCTTTGGAATAACAAACAGTCAAAAACATATATAATAAAAGTTAAAATTATATGGTGGGACTACCAAAATATGATTTAATTTTTTTTTTATATTTGTCGTAATTTTTTTCTGTTCGCATATCGGCGGGTAGGGGAGACTGGGGATGGTTGAAACACTTTTACTTTAACTAGGCCTAGTAATATTTCTTATGTATTTATGGAAAAGATGTTTATACCAGATGTTCTATGATCTATCTAGTTATCAAATTAAATTTATTGTATGGCCACAACTCGTACAGGTAAGCTACAATGATCACTTAAAGACGATGGGGGAAACTGTTTCAATTATCCCCATAGTGTGGACGATTGAAACAGTATGTGGGGATAATTGAAACACTCTAAATATCTATGGAATAATTGGAATAATTTTAATCAATGTTCAACATTTTCATTATTAAAATAGTACTCAATGAGATCATGAATAGTGATTAAACATATCACAAGTATTTAAAAAATTATAAACATAAATGTCTTGAAATGAAACAACTTTAAATATATTTTTTATTATTTATGTTTACGTGCTCTTAGTTATACTTATTATGAGTATTCGGCATAATCAACATACTTTTACTGCGATATTATCCTGGAGTAGAATAGAACGGTATTAAAATAAGTTTTTTGCTTTCATACAAAAGTGCTTGTTTCAACCATCACACTGTTTCAATCATAACAATGTAGAATTTACCTCTGAATTAAGAGCATTTTTTGTGTGTAAAATTCAACAATTAAGAAGTCGAAAAAATAAAAATTTTATTGAATTTATGGTTTGGGATGTGACATCATTATACAAAATATCGCAATATTTTAGTTTTTTTTTTAAATAATCTGTTAAGTGGCATTAAAATTTATTAAACAAGTAAATATTATCTATTAAAAGAAAAGAAAAATATGGATGTGCAATTCACATGCGGTAGAAGTGAAATATACAGAAAACCAGAGTGGAGACTACGAAGCACTTTTTTTATCAATGTGAAAGGTGATTTTTTTTCATATTTTTGTCCTCGGATTCCAGTGCACCTTTTCATATACATTGGTCATCTTGTTTGTGGTTTCTTCTTCGGAGTCTCTAGGTGTAGTTTTTTTGCCTGTTCATTTTGGAATGGTTTGAAGACTAAATATTGATTTTACAAAATAATATTCTTTTTTGATTTCGTAGGATTCGACCGCGATGAATGATTATCAAGTTATAAAAGAACTTTACGATCAAAGGACGAAATGGTGAATTTTTGAAAATGAATAAGAAATTTGGCAAAATCTTCTTCTTGCATCCAGACAGATTTGTTCGTGGTACCGATACTACCAATCGGACTATCTTTTAAGAAATGGCTTAATTGATACGTAGAAATGTGAACATCGGCGGAATTGAGTTGCCAATTGCATTTGCCGCTACAGACAGTTATGAAAGTTCCTCGTTCGGCCGACGTTACAGTATCTACTTGCCGAGTTCCTCTCCTGGCTATAAACCGATTAGGTTTTTGAACAGTTGTGACACCGGTCTCATCTACGTTATAGACGTCCTTTGGTTCAAATTTAAAACTATCCATAACGTTCGCTAAATTGTTGAAAAATTCATCAACATTATGTCAATTAAAACTTGTTGCTTGTGCCATACCTACTCGTGGCTTGGGCACTAGATAATAAATTCTGGATGGCGCGCAAAAATCCTCGGAGCCATTCTATTCCGGCCATCCCATTTGTGTACCATGAATCTGGCCTTGTGTGGTCAAATCAAATGCCAATTGTCTTAAATCTTTTGAAGATAGCCCAAAATAGGTAAATGTTGGCTGTTTTTTTTAGCATAGTTTGCCACCTCGGTTTCTTGAGAAGGGGAGCACACTTTCTTCATAACATAATTTTTTTTCTCTGTTGTTTTGTACTTACATAATTGATAAAACAATGTATACTATTAACGTTGATTTTTTTTAGTTATAAATGTAAGAAAATCAATAAAGATATGTTATTACGAAATTGTCACGTGAGGGTGTGTGACGTCGAATGTGGTCGAATGAGATCGACTTCATCAACCAAGATCACAGAAGTTCACCATTCAAGATCGCAGAAGTACATTTGACTTAATGATTTGAATTTGAATAATACTTAATGATTTAAATTTCTGACCTTTTTTCATTATAACTTTTAAATTTTCTCTCAGTGTGGACGATTGAAACATGGTTATGATTGAAACGTTGCAATCATCCCCACACGAGTTGTTTCAAACATCCCCACGCTGTATTTTCTGCTTCAAAGTCAAAAACATGGATTTTAAATAGACATTAACGCCACGCAAATGCATTATAAATACTCTTAAATAGATAAAGAAGAGAATGTAATGAAACATTTCGTCAAGCTGCGAGAGTAAAATGAGTTATAAGATAAACAATAATGTCTTAAATATTTACGTTTTAGTGCGAAATTCAATAATGTCCCCTATGCACGATTGAGTCACTCGCCGGCTACTGCGCTTTTGTAGAAACGTCCCAACAGACCTGGCGGAGTTTCGAGTATTGTATCACACTCTTAGGTATTATAGTTTTCGAGTAAATTGAGATGTTTCAATCATAACGTGTTTCAATCGTCCCCAGTCTACATTGATTAAATAATTTTATTCCTTTATATACATAGTGATTCTGTGCTGTTGTGGTTCGTATGGGTGGTATAGGCATTTATTTGGGAGTAAATGAAAAAAATAAAAAAATAAAAAATCGAGTGTAGTTCATACGTCATACATACTTCGCCCACACATTCTCAACCAATAGGAACCTTGAAACGTGAGGTCATAATCAAAGCGGCCAATGAGCGCAGTTTTACACTTCGTACTGTAATGCGCATTCAGTTTCATCCGAATTTAAAATCACAACAGGACCAAAGAGTTTCATTTCAAAAATATTTTTTGTATCTAATAATCGTCGTAATATCCTCTACATGTGAGATTCTAAATATCTCTGGGAATATAATGCCTAAATTATTATTCGAGTCGAAACCCAAATTAGTTACAAAATATCACACGCCCTAACATCATTTGTATGTGGCTGGCCTCTTTCAAAACTAACAGGCTGAAATGTATAAAGTGGCGGCCGCCTGAAAATGTGATAATTCACTGACAATCCGTACCAATCCGTACTTATGACCGAATATCAATTAAACAACATTAGGAAAAAAAATTCTACCGGCCTTTTTTATAGAGTAGGTCTACATATCTATTCTATGTTGTTTTGGAGAGCAAAAACTTCTATAATGTTAAAAGATCTTTTTACACAAATGCCCTGATGGTGGACACTGTAACGCTGCCCGAAACGTCTGTTAAAGAAGGAGGTGGCACAACCTAAGATGAAAGCGCAACGCGGCATAATACTTAAAAATAAATCTCAATGATTCAATTAAAAGAAAGAAAAAAAGACGTGAAAATCTCAAAGCCTTTCCAAGTATGTAAACTGTTCATCCTTAAAATACATTCATTTTTAAAATCGTCAATATAAAATATAAAAGAAAATCCAAAAAAACGGGCTTCCCGCTAAAATTCAGAAACGATTCCCGGTACGATCAAGGAAGTTATATGGTGGGGTAGATCTCTATTTCCCCTCCAGGATGACGGTTCCCATTTTTACCTAAAGGGCGTGCTTTTGAAGATATACAGGCTGGAAGTTTCGCCCTCTTGAAATTTCTAGAACAGTCTTCCGGAAAGTTCTAGAAGGTTCAATACAGCTCTAGAAAGTTCTGGAACGAGTGGCGAAGTATGTCGTGGAATGTTCGGGAATAGGGAATCGGAAACATCATTGTGGAACATTCCAGAACACTCTCGAATGTTGTCCTGAGGGAAGCCGGGTAACCCAACTAGTAAAGTTATAAATGAACAGGATTAATTTATCAGTATCTAGCCCAATCAATATAAACAATGACAATGTCACGGGACACGGTCACGCCAGATTGATGAATGTCCAAACCAAATCTATATAGATAATAATTATCTACAATCGATGAATCGACTTCAGCGGAATTCAGTCTTACGGTGATCCAATAGTCTTTGAAAAATTCGAAGTCAGAAACCCCGTCTCTTTTTCAGAGGGATTTATAAATACTTGGCAAGACTTTTTTGGAAAGGTTGGAGAAGGTATTTGAGAGTTGTTTTTTTTCAAGCAGTTCCATGCCTCACAGGTTAGCACTCCATTGTGGACGACTAGCTTCGCTTCTTTAAACAGTTTTTTTTGTTGGCGCCAACGGCGTTTAGTCCTTCGTTAATGGAGTAACCTGCATTTATCCTTCTTTCAATATCTCTATCGGCTTTCCCATCTCTCCTAAACATCTTCCCAAAAACACAAACTCATCCACCTGCTCCAAGTACCTACCTACTCATCATTCACAACTACATTGCACATTTTTTTCGCACCTACTCTCCCTTTCATTTTGATTTGAAATCACTCTCCCTGATAATATTCACGTGGCATTATATTTGGAAGTAATGTTTTTTTAATGAGTTTTAAAGATTCTTATAGACTTTTCAGTAAAATGTTATAAAGTAATTTAGCCATTATAATTTACCAGTGTTGCACACGAATACACTATTCAACCAGCCGCTCTTGGATGTAAATATACCTACATAATTTCTGCATGAGCCCTACGAGGCTGTAATACTATATGTGATAGTGGCCCTTTGAGCAGTGAGCACACACCCGAATAGAAGTATGGTATACTTCTATTGCGTGGTAGTTCGGACTGGCCTTGGGCGGTAAAAATCTCAGCCTCAAGTTGGGGCTATAGAAGGTGGCGCAATCCTAAACTAACTCTAAACAACAAACCACCTAGTTGAGTTGGCTAGTTGCGCAAGAGGACAGAGGACTATACTGCGGACCAGTATCCAGTACCTACCTACACAAGAGTGGATCTGGCACAGGCGTGTGTCGTGTGTGGGCCCTTTACAAAGAAGATTTACGATACAGTATGGACGGTGTGGCCATGCGAAGGGAAATGTTAATTCACGTACTTATTGGGAAATATAGAGGGTATTTTTTTGTTTACGTTCTGGAATCTCCTGTCAAAAGATAACGGTTATTTTATAAACAATTTAATTTATTATCAACTAAGAACCTACCTGTTTTTTGTCATGTCGGGTGTTCTTACTCACATAATAGTTTTAAAAAAATCTATATACAACGGAATATTTTCACAAACTATGAATACAGTTCAAAATTTGCGAAAATTCAGGAGGGTTTGTTTCATTGAATTTGTTGAACAATTCATCAAATTTCAAAGTAAAAATTCAAGTTCCATTCGAGTTCCGTTATGTTTTCGTCATCAGCCGATGTTTCGCTGTACCTACTTTTATAATATCAGATCTTAAATAAGACTTTGGTAGAATTTGAATATTACCTTTGAAATTAGATAAACTGTTCAATTTCTGTGAAACAATCCGTCCTAAAAGTTTATTTGTTCGATTCTGATCATAACTAAGTAAACATCACGCCGTTTCCCGTAGGGATAAGTCAGAGAGAACAGACCGCCAAACAACTCGATCTTGACACACACTCCTTACCTCGTTCACATTCATACATCGTCTTATACATGCTTTTCTATTATCGTAGTAAAAATATGTGATAATATTTAAATTCATTGATTTTTAATTTATCACATATAACACCTGAAATTTTGAAACGTTTCCAAATGGTTACAATGTGATTATGACTCGGAAAACGCTACTGGCCGGAAATACTGCCGTGTCTGACGTCGGCCAGCGTGACGTCATTAACGCCATATCAGTCGCGTTTGGTGACTTAGCACGGGTGCCCGGGTTCATGGGTAGATATTTGACCGGGTCTTGGCGACGAAAGCGTCTGTCCACCAGCTGCACGGCAGGCCGGATCGGGAGAGTATGATTGAGGGGTCCCTTTGATTTCTCCAGACGTACTCTCTACGAACATCACCTTGGACCGCAGTGGGAGGTATGGATTGATACGTCCGTCACTCCTGGACACAATGATTCCCAGATTCCTACCTACCCCTCATTCTTTTTTCCTTCCCAAAACTTTCTATCCTTATTTATCTAAAAAGACCCCCACACAGCATCCCCAAAGATGGCATAGACTCTGAGGGGAATTATTTTTATATGGGTATCGCCGCCCCGGGAACCATTTATTGTACAACCCTGCCATATGTCACCCCAAGTGGTTCGGTACGTTTGCTGACTCAGTAGGGGTGCCCGGGTCTACGAGGTGAGGTCATGGCGTTGGGTGCGTTTGCCCATCTACTGCGTAGCGGGCCGGGTCGGGGGAGACAAATTGAAAAAGCCTGAAGTAGAGTGGGGAGACTGCGAAGCACGGCACAAAGAGGAGACCGATTATACTATCTATATGGAAATAGGCTATAAAAAGCGTAACACAGGGTTAAATTTGACAATTAATGGTGAAAAATTGGAAAAGTAAATGAAATCAAATACCTGGGTGTAATACTCGATTCAAAACTGACTTTCACAGCAAACTTTGAATATGTGCTGAAAAATCTGTCAAAAAAGGTAAATTTTCTTAGAAGTCTAAGAAATAAATTAAATAGAAACACAACGGAGCTCATTTATAAAACTATTGTTGCTCCACATTTGGATTACTGCTCTACGATGCTATATTTGGCCAATGAAGGAAATTTAAACAAACTAGAAGTCATACAGAACAGAGCTATGAGATGTATACTAGGAAAGGGCAAATACGCAAGGATTAATCAAATGAGAGAGGAGCTAAATTGGATTCCAATAAAAAAAGACTACTATTAACTGGCGGATGATCTTGTATTCTTAATAAATCTCTCTCTATCAAAAGGTATCTTTCCAGACAGACTAAAGATTGCGAAAATAATTCCTATTCATAAAGACGAATGCAAAAAAAATGTCCAAAATTATCGTCCAATCTCTATACTTCCAGCTATCTCTAAAATTTTTGAATGTATCATTAAAGAAAGACTATTGAAATATCTCGAACACAACAAAATTCTCACGTCAAAACAATACGGTTTCAGACGACGATCTAACACTAAATGTGCAGCTTTCGATTTTATATCAAATCTACAGAAACATATTGATCATGGGGATTTTACGGCGGCAATATTTATTGATCTAAAGAAGGCGTTTGACACGGTGGATCACAATGTATTGATCGAAAAACTGAAACATTTGGGTATTGTTGGTCCTCCTCTGGAACTCTTCCGATCTTACCTATCAAATCGCGTTTCGGCAGTAGAACTGGGAGGAGAAACGAGTGAGTTGGGTAAAATAACATGTGGAGTGCCACAAGGATCAATTCTTGGACCGTTGCTATTTCTAATCTATGTGAATGACATGACAAAGTGGGGTATTAAAGGAACTCTACAACTTTATGCAGACGATACAGTAATTTTTTACAATAAACTGAACCTAGCGGAGCTTGAAACGGAAATGAATGCTGATGTTTCTAAACTCACAAGCTGGTTAAGAATAAACAAACTAACTCTTAACGTAAAAAAAACTCATTATATACTTTTTGGTAACAAGAAAAATTTCAGCCTCAATATCAAAGTTGGTGATAACTGCCTCGAAAAGAAAATGAGCACAAAATATTTGGGCCTGATCGTAGATTCCCAACTCTCGTGAGATCTCCACATAAATCATGTAAAGGAGAAAATTACCCCCATAACTGGTGTACTATATAGACTCCAAGGATTATTACCCATTCCTTTACTAACATCAGTGTACTACGCCATGGTACATTCACACCTTTCTTATCTCTGCTGTATCTGGGGATTTGCCTCAAAGAAATTGATAGCTGATCTGCAGGTGGTTCAAAACCGAGCTCTCAGAAATGTTTTTGGACTTCCATGGGACACCCATGTCAAAGACATCTATTCAGTTTCCGGTATTCTTCCAATCACAGTACTTCCTAAACATGAAATCACAAGCACCATCCTACAAATTACTCAACAATCAACTCACACTAACATCAAGCCACTTTACAATCAAGACATTAACACTCACAATACTCGAAATAGCAATAAAATCCGCATACCTCAAAACACACACTACAAAATATGGGATAAAATCTCTGAACTATGTTGCCTATACACTATATAATTCGCTTCCAGATATGTACAAGGGAAACCAGCAAAATAAAAAAGTTCAGAATAATGCTTTAAAAGAGTATTTTTTAAATACGTTTAAGGATGAAACTATGTAAATTTTCTTATCATGTCTCATTTGTCTTGTTTCCTTTTCTCTTCTTTTCTTTTCCATTTATTTGTAATCATAATCATCCACATTTGTATAAACCTTGTTCTTTGTTTCTTTAATTATTTTCTATTGTTGTTTGCTCACGCAACCTGTTTTTTTTTTTTAAATTTATTTTTTGTCTATGTTGTATGTGAAACTTATATTTTTAATATCCATTTTCCAAGTAAAACTGTAACTATTTCCTCACACCCATGAATTTTCCTCCTGTCCTAAAATGAGTTCTGTAACTCATCGGGATTGCTCCAGCAAGTAATAAATACAATAAAAAAAAAAAAATTTAATGTGTTAATTTTTGTGCATAAAATTATGAAAAACCAAATGCCAAAATACTTTAAGGATGAAATTGTTTTTTAATAGAGACGTACATAATTACGAAACAAGAAATATAAACAGAGTTCGATTGCCACAAATGAAGAAATCAAAATCACAGAACTGCCTAATGTGTAGAGGACTAAAGATGTGTGATGAAATGCCTGAAAGTATGATTGTATTTAAAAAGAAATGTTATGCTTACTGTAAAAATATTTAAATTTATCAAATGAAGTGTTACATTGTGCTTATTAGTTTATATTCATATAGTATAAACTAACTCAATAAATAATAAAAATTAAAAAAATCTAATTATCTCGCAGGCAAAATCCTATAGATGTCTCTTTTTAGTGTCGTTTTTTTAGTTTCATCGAGTTTCAAATCACAACGGTGCTATTGAAATTTCCACTTTAAAAAATACAAATCCTTTAATATGATGTTAATTTTAAAAATGAAGTAAGTCTGTTGGGCAGGAACGGGGAGTGAACCGGCGAGCAGTGGATTTACCGTTGGTCGGCTTGAGTAGTGAACAGTTAGGCCGATTGGCGCATCCGAGGCATTGGAGGCATTTGAAGGCAGCGAGTCGAGACGTCTTGCCGTTATTGCGAGGAAATCCTCTTCTACCTCTTCCTCTACTTCTACTTGTTACTGAGAGTGAGGACTCCATTATATTCCTCTCGAGGCGTCAACCTTTAGTTACCTCTGACTTACCTTTGACTGGCAGAACTTGGAATGAAATTATTAGGAACCCACAGTGAATCGTATCAACTAACTAACTCACCATCACGCCGCTTCACCACAGGGGTAGGCAGATAGGACGGACCGCCCAACAACTCGATCTTGGCACACACTATTTGTTATTCATACATCGTTTCATACATACTCTTCTTTTATTCTGACTCTTGACATCACCCGACTCAAGTATCTGATTCACTTGACCGTACCATGTCTTCCTTGGACGTCCCCGACTTCTTACACCATTTCCTTTTGCGTCATATATTCTTCTTACACTATTTTCAGTTTTCATTCGCTCTACATGCCCAAACCATCTGAGAGTCCCTTTTTTGATCTTACTCATTATGCTTACATCAGCATTACATTCTTTGCGGATCTCCACATTTCTCACACGATCGTACATGGTTTTACCACACATACGCATCAGGATCTCATTTCAACAGCAATCAGTGTGATTTCGTCCTTCCTCTGCCAGTTCCATGCCTCACTGCCAGACATCAGGGTAGTTACCAGGACTCCATTGTGGACTGCTTCGCTTCTTTTGACAGTTTTTTTATTAGCGTCAACGGCATTCAGTCATCCATTAATGGAGTTACCTGCATTTACCCTTCTTTAAATATCTCTATCAGCCTTCCTATCTCTAGTTAACGTACTACCCAGATAACCCAGATCAATGATGATTTTATTTGGTTTTTTATGTGAATGCCGTAGTGTCGCAACAGCTGCCCGGAGCCAATGGGACTATGACGTCCCCACTGATGTGTGATCTACACCTATCAGGGTTCCTAGCATGGTAGATCGATTAGGATAGCTTTCCATAACTTCTCAGCGTTCCCTAGTATGATAGAAGATCGCTAACAAATAAGTAACAGTTTACAATGATTGAGAGTTCTTCATATATTCGACGTCAACTGTTGTTTGTACTTTTGTAGTTATCTGCAGTTTTCCTAGAGAACGATGAGAAGTTACCTAAAGTTATCCTATCAATCCTTTGATAGGACAACTTTAGGTAACTTCGGAAGGTCGTGGGTTCAAATCCCGGCATGCATACGTAAAATTTATGTGACCGAATTACTTCAAAATTTTATCATTTAAAATAATTAAGGTATATTTCCGGCATGTCAAAGAGTGGAAGATGCTCTCAGTATCATTCTGGTGTAAGACAATCATTCAGAATTGAAAAATTGCTTGAAATGGCTTTAGCCGTGTTTGATGACTTAATCTGAATAGTTAGGTACTTCCCCACCTTTCTTTTCTCTTCCCCATAATAATAATAATAATAACGTAATATTTGTATAGCGCAGTTTTGTGGCATTTCACTTCAAGTGCGCTTAACTATAATAAATTTAAAAATAATCCTACAGTGCTCCTTACGAGATCATCACCAAATATTTATAAAATTATACCTATGAAATAAAGAATATACTTACAGCTTACAGTATTTACAAAACAATGACAAGAGAACAAAGATTAACAAAACAGTGCTGTTATCATCCCATCTCCAATGTCTTCAGCCTCACAACACACTCTAATTGGGGATGCCGTAGTTTTACTGGCTCCAGGCGGTCGAGAGTTGTTGGGACTCTTGTGCGATATTCACTCAATTGTGTGGCGGTTTTAGTGTTTTTTTTAATTAACTCCACACAGGCCTATGTCACCCTTAGGTTTTTTTATATTTTTTATATAAATACCGCACAAGTAGTAGGAGAGAGGAAACACAGCGATTGGCAAATCGTTTCACAGCCGAGCTGTTGAACTCGAATTCTCTTAGTTCTAATATAACAAATAGGTATGATGCATAGACATATGAATATTAATAGACCAGAACAGAAAGGTGAGGGGTAGAAACCAACTACAGCGGGACGAAGGGCAGGAAGACGGCTTTGGTGATATGTGATTCGTCAAAACTCAATCTGACAGTATATAGGCATCTCGCATTATAATATCACACTTTCGTTCTTAAAAGTAAACTCTGCTTTTGAATGAATATACCTTTTTACATAGGAGCGCGAATTGTTCGCCGCGTAATGAACACATTTGCGAAGTCCAAATATGCAAAGTAAGGTCGCCTATAAGGTCGAGTTCAATATTTTGTTGCTGTATTAAGTGAAGACACTTTTATAAATGTTTCATAATTTACTTACCCCAGTAAACAGGGACGGGCACACGCCATGTATCTCGAGTGACAGTGTATGTTACAAAAATGATCATATTATGTGATCTGAATTGGCTTAAAATAGTGTAAAATAATGCTTGCCTATGGAATGTAATACGACAATTTTGTTTATTCTCTTTTTCACTTCTATTTTACACGTTTTCAAAATACAAGCCACTATGTTTACCGTCTTATTTCGTAAAATGCACCGATGAGTGCTCGACGCTGGCTTGCAGAAGAATGATGACGTCACATTTTTTAGATTAACGCGAAGCCATACACGATCCCAGCCGGTTCCAATGGAATGGTTCGAATGGGAGGGGGAAATAATACGCTTTTATCTCTTAGGGCAGGTCTACTAATATTCATATGTCTATGGTATGATGTGTGTTGCGCGTTTGGCGTGTTTCCCGACTATGCATACTTGCACAGTTGCCAAAGGGACCGAGACTCCTCGAAGTATCTTCCATTGAAATACTGGTAAGTAAGGACACCATTCCCACCAGCTGATGCCACTGCTCTAAAGATTGCAATCCGTTCATTTATCAAACAGACCGTTCGTTTCTGCACAGTTAATAATTGTAATTCAAAGTTGACAATGGCCCGGAGTATCAGTAATTTTAGTAGTGGAATCACTCGGCTTATCTTTCAGGGTTTCCGGCATGAAGCGACTTAACAGTGATTCTTAATGGGGCGGGGGCGCCAGCGCCCCCCTGTGGGGTTTTGAAGGTCTGGGGGGGCGTTTTTAATTTTTTAGCATTTAGATTTAGATGTTCGATTGGGCATTGTGCTAATATAGAAAATAAGTTTATTCACAAGCTATGCACACCGATACATTGACATACTTTCTTTAGGTGCAACGATTTGGGTTCGTTTTCACCATCAATACCCTCTTCTGTGGAAAGAAATAAAAATACCCATCATGGCATTTCCATCTTCCTATTTAATAGAGAAGGGTTTTAGCGCAGTGTATTAAAAAAAACACGAAATCGATTACAAATAAGCCAAATAAGAGATTTGAGATTATATTTGACTAAACTTGAACCTAATATTACGAAATTGGCGCAATCACATGAGGCTTAAGGATCTCGTAAACTTTTTTTTTGTTTTTTAATCATTTACTTATTATTATTATTAGGTGCTTCAGATTTTATGTCCGGGTTAAATCTTCCTCACAGCAAAGACTAAACCCTTCCGCACACTTTTCCACAAATGTTTCTCTAATCAATCCGCGCTATGTAAGTGTACTATATAAGTATAATAAATACAAAACAATACAAGAACCATACGTCAATCCACCAGAGACCAAATGGGAAAACAATTCACCGACTCCAGATATTTTGATATCAGAGAGTTCGGCTCTGTAGAACTCCTAACTGGACTGATAAATCCTACTAATCCGTCAATATAAATATTTTTAAAAAATCTATCGTAATCTTTCATGTATTTAAAACGACTGATTTTTGCATTTTTATATATAAATTCTATGACAAATATAATAAGTCTAAATTTTGAATAAGAGAGCTAGGTATAATTTAAAGATGCGATTTTCTTAATGAGGGCGGGAAATTTCCAAATCGAACGCTCAGAAATCTCGGACTTTGACGCGTATTTCAATTATTAGGGCGATCGGTCGAGTGGCTATTACCTATTTTCAGTCCTCTTCTGTGATTATATCTGCACCGTCTATGGCCACCCCTACGATACGCCACGTCAACACACAACGTGAATGCATGCTAATTAGTAATTAAGTATCAAAAGCACTACCGCTGACAGCTCCGTTGTAATCTCTCGCTCTTCCTCACAATCAACGCATACTGAAGAACGAGGAGTTAGAACGGGGCACTGAGCGGCAGGACTATACTCGTCTATCTGTTGTTTATTGTTTGTAGCCGGTTGCGAAGGGCGCGCCCCCCACAGGAAGCGGCGAATTTAAATAACGTGGGGAGGTACTCACTACTCAGTACTTAGTACTCAGTTAGTAGTTACTCCCCCTCGTGTGCTCTGTGTGGGTACTGTACTGAGTTCATTCTTCTTCTATCGCTTGGTATGGTGGGTAACTTCCCAGGGCCGTGTTTGGGTAGCGCACCCACGGCAATGGACGTAACAATTATTTTAAAGTAAGTATTAACACACTATTATTGTTCTTTCGGTGCTGGACTATGGAGACCCAGTGTACACTCCGTCTTTATTAAAGAAAACGCAAAAGAAATGCAACGTGTACAAAAACTACAAAATGCATGTGTCCGATATTATGTCTCATATCACAATGTCTCGAGACGCGAGCATATCTCGCCTTATCTGTATCGGCATCGAATCCTAAATATGTCGAACAGAAGTAGGTTATATCAAATGTGCAAAATATACAATGGTGTTAACCACTCCGATACATCGCGAATATGCACTTTTTACGTCTTAAACGACATGTCAGATTTACGAAAACTTTATGTTATTTCCGCTTCACAATTAAAGCTCTATAAATGAAACATTTCCGAACGTAGCCGAATACTAAAAACTGTTTTTGAAAGGATATGAAATAAGCTTTCAAATTGTTATGTTACAATAATAAATATTAACATTTGTAAACATTAAAATTTAGAATGCAAACATAAAAAAATGACTCACGTGATGTTTTTATATGAAAACGGTACTAAAATCACGGATTATATAAGACAATATTTATTCTATCTTATAAATGTATAATAAACAATTTGGTCACCTCGCTTTTTTATCATTTCATACAAGAATATTTAATAAAAAAATAACGATGTCGAACAGTGGATAGGCAATTTGGAGGTCTATCATGTATCTGACAGAAAAGATTTTTTTAAATCTATTTCTATGGACATCTTGAATAGTGGTGGGTAGCTTGATTTATTATGGAGCTTCTCCTTTTTGTTTTAGGGATGTCACTAGAACAATAACGGAGTTATGACGATTTCTGTATAAACATACGCGTTGACGTGTAAACACGCTTATTGTACTTAACTGATATTGTCGGCATATTAACGTGTATATCTGCTTATGCTGCTGAGTGGTTAACTCACTATAGCTATATGCATACCTTCTTCGCATTTTCACAATGATATCTACAAGTCATGACACATGAAAACCTTTCAGAGGTTTTTTTTATGGGTGGGTATGAGGAATACGGGGGTCAATATGTTCAGGAGTGACTAACGTATTAATCCATCCCTCCCACTGTGGTGCAAGGTGATCGATCGAGAGAGTCGGACTGGAGAGGTTTCCCTCAATCGGACTTACGCGATCCGGCCCCTCACGCCATGGGTGGGCAAAAGCATCCGCCGCAAAGATCTAGACAAATCTCCCATGAATCCGGGCTAAGTCATTAAACGTAGCAAATCACTTGGAGAATATATGGCAGACGAGTAGGTTGTACAATTAATGGTTCCCGGGGCGGCGGTACCCGTATCCACCTCCCGAATTGGTGACTTAAATATGCCATTGATAAAAACCTACTGGAAGCCAGTTAGCGCTGTCTGTATTAATTTGAAATACTGCGATGAAATTACTTACTATTTTTATGAAATATTTTTTAACATTAAACAAATTTGTAAAGGTAAGTTTGTGCATAACATGGAAACTACATACTTTTAGTATACACAATGTGGCTCTCTAAAAATGCAACCCCAGGCATCTGTCTAGGTTGCCCATGCCTAAATACGTCACTGTATACGCTAAGTCAGAGGTACGAGTAGTACCTACCCATTCGTACAGTGCTACGATTCTATGGGGGTACTTTGTGTCGTCACTCTTGCATTATTTGCAAGCATAAACACAGTACTGAGTAATACCTAATCAATGGATGGGTTAGGTTAGGTTAGGTTGAAACTAAACTGAAATTACCACGCGATGTAACAAAGTTTTTAACAAAACATGAACATTGGCGCAGCAATACACGGTGTCCGGAATCTAGTGGAACAAGTGAGAATCTGGTGAATCTACATCACATGATCATAGAGAACAAAAAAGATATATTTTTTAAATAAGTATTTAGTTTTTTTTTTAAAGATATAATAACTACTAGCTGATTCCCGGCATGCGTTGCAATGCCATATTCAAAGAAATACATTGTTTCTCCCTGCATGTCCTTTCCCGTGCGTCCCCGTTCCCTCCCGCATCCCCTACCCTCCCGCGTGACCCTTCCACCCTCCCCGCCCACCCTCTCCCCTCTCCCGCTCCCCGGTCACGCAAACCCCCCTCCCGCGTTTCATATATTCAGTCCCAGTACATTCGGTATTCAAACAATTCGCGTGCCACCTATTACAATTTTTTTATTCAAATTTTCATTTTTCGTGTATTACAAATATTCATTTTTGTATATTATAAGAACAATCAATCCATTTATGTAATTTACTTGTAATCTTAACTGCAAAAAAAAGAAAAGAGTATACCCACGAACTGGCGATGCCTATGTGGGATTTTTTTATATCATACATATATGCATACTATTGTAATATCTTTTTTGTTTAATTGTATTATTGTTTAGAAATGTTTTTTGTAATATTTGTATTATTTTTATGTATGTAACAAAAAAATTTATTAATAAAAAATAAAAATTCGGTACCTTACATAGGTACCTACCTTTTAAAAATATTTGTAATTTAAAAATACATAGGCAATTTTTTTTAATACAAAAAAAACATCTGCCTGCTAAATTCAATTTCATCAAACGCGTGAACTGTCAAACGTGCGAAGTTAAAATAGCCGTTAAGTTTTCTGAAATTATTGAATTTTCTTTGCAATTTTCTTATTTTTTCTTTCCGTAAGAACCTTCTACAAAGTATTAGAAAACTTTGAAAAAAAGATGAATGAAATAGGTAAAGTCGTTCTGAATTTATGGCGTGACCAACGAAAACAGGGATTCATTTCTATAAACTATATAGATAAACTTGGTCTACCTATAGAAACAATAAGTTACAACCATTTTTTTTTCTTCCTATTATTATTATTTTTTTATACGAATACCTCACAAGAGTCCCAACTGCTCTCGTCTGAAGCCAGTGAGACTATAGCATCCCCAATTGGGGTATGTTGTGAGGCTGAAGGTAGTGGGGAGGGGAAGGAGATAGGGAAGAGGAAGGTGGGGAAGTACCTGGCTATTCAGATCTGGTCACTGCAAGTGTTTGTGCATTGTAATTGATTTGGTGGTGTTTATGAGTAATCTGAGTATTGTACCAGATAGAGGCTACACTTTTACGTATGACTGTATACTCAACTCAAATTTAGATTTTGAAAAAAAAAGTTTATTTAATCAAATTTTAATGTTTTCTGGGTAACTAGTAGGATATTTTAAAATGTTCTACTAATGTACTGTACCGTTTTGGCTCCCGATGTTATTTAATAGTATATTTAATGTGTAAAATACAGACACGTGCAAATAATACTTGATTTGTGGTGAGCATTCGAATCTTGGTTTTATCTTTATTTCTCAATTTCCAGCTTGTACACTGTTTCCCGGACACCGTATATAGCGTGCGGTCACTTCACCACGTGGCACGAAATGTAATAATTATGATTGCAGATTTAACATCTACCATATTTAAAAAAAAATCAAGGTTATGATGGGTAGCAAAATGAACTGACCACTTTTTCGATTTTTTGCTTTGAACGTCTGACAGAAACCTGGTCAGCATGACAAAAAGAAATCAATTTATTAACTTCGCAATTCATATTTTTTCTTCGGCTTTTGATCACCGTCTTCTTTAATTAGTATTAACTCCACACGGGAGGCCTTGAGCAATATAATTTCTCTCAAGGTCTATGTCATCTTTGGGGATGTTGTGGAGGGTATTTTTGAGGTAAGCGAGGAATGAACACATGTTGCACGATGAAGGAAATACAGGCCGGCATATCGCTACACATACACAGCAGAGCTGTTGAACTTAAGAATGATTCCTGAAAATTTACAAATTTACGTTCTACAATACGGAATAATAGGCTGGGGAGGAGCGTATAAAACCAACTTAACCCCACTTAAAATAGTACATAGAAGACTCATCAAAATTATTCTAAAGAAAAAATTAGACTATTCAACCCAAAAATTATTCAATGAATTCAAAGTATTACCACTAAATAAAATTTATTAAAAAAATTCATTACTTCAAATCCACAAAGATAAACTAACAACACAGTCATTTAGCACCAGGCCGAGAACCTTAGGACAAATAATAATTCCTAAACTTAATACAACAACAGCCCAACATCATTACACATACTCAGCCATAAAATGCTTTAACGAACTCCCCAAAGAAATACAATCCGAAAGGAATTATGAAATTTTTAAACAAAAACTTAAAAGACATTTTACTATTTATTAGATTTAGGTATGTGTTACGATGTGCCAACTTATATTTCCATTCTGAACAAAAAAAATGCCAACTTATATTTTCATTGTAAAAAATTTTTCCATTTTGCACAAAAAAAAAATTATTTCAAAATTATTATTCATTGTATATATTTAAAAAAAAGTAGTTCTACATACATCCAAATTGTAACAACTGTCAAGTATGTATAGTACTGTCAATCTGATAGTGCTCCCTCTCTAAACACAAGAATTTCTCAATTAGGGAGGTATTGTTACCACCAATATTGTATATTATATATATTTTGTTTAATTGTATATTATATGTATTAGTTAATAAAAAAAAAATAAAAAAATGACCCGTTCTCATGTGAGAAATTTCCACTGTATATAAATTTTAGGCGCACATTTGGCGTGTTTCCCGACTGTGCACCGGTGCTGAAGGGGTCAATGACACTAGTTCCACAACAACAATGATGGTTTTCCTAAAGATTGCAATCCTTTTGCGATATCCATAAAACGATCCGGTGATTGAAATCGACTCCGAACCTTTTTTTTTAAGAAAGACAAACATTCCCATAATCTCCTACTACCACCACAGTAAGCGAAAAATGTTGCTTGTGTCGTGATGGAGGACTTAGCTAGCGACGCTTGCTCAGCCACTGATCGGTCGATTGAAAAGTATAAAAAAATGGTTTAATAGGTTACTTTTAATGACTTTTCAATTAGGTGTTGAGTTGACTTGATTCTGAGTTAGCATGGAACCCCATAAAACGGAATGTTCGTTTCTGCGCAGTCAAGGGTTTTTTTAAAACTATTTTGGGGCTCCAGACCAGAGGTGGCTGCCAAATTCAACGGTGGGGCGCACTTGCAATTTGTATAGTTGTTTACGGTACTCCAGATTTTATGTCAGGTGTAGCAACCAGAATTGCTATCCCACGCATTGGGATTGCCCCGAAACTTATCGATGTTTCGAGAGACCGGCGCCTTGTTCAAATCAATGCAAGCGAAAATACTAGAGTGTTCCCCGTCAGCCGTCTGCCATGGACGGTACGTGACTGAGCGGTAGCTGCCTAGTTCATTGGAACAAAAGCCGCGAACCTACTTTCTACGCGCGTTCCAGAAAAGGTTCGAATTATTATACGCTTACAATGCACAGTTCCGGCTCTTTCTAGAAACCAGGCGAGTGTTGATTTACTGTCAACACTCCACTCGTCGGGCTATATAAGAGCGCCCAGCAACAGCCGACTCATTAGTAATTCAGCATTACCGCAGCTCGCCTCCTCTATCCGCGACCGACCTTGACCGAGTGTGAAACTTCGTAGTAATACTATTCAATATCGTGTTTGTGTGTTTTCAATTATTGTGGGAACTCATTAAAGGTTTTCATCACGCAACCTCGTTTTTCTTCACTCGACCACAAGCCTATACTGAGTACCTACATTGGTGACCCCGACGTGATCTACAAACACCACCCTACATCGGTGACCTTAGACGTGCAC
Source organism: Limnephilus lunatus (assembly GCA_917563855.2). NCBI lineage: Eukaryota > Metazoa > Arthropoda > Insecta > Trichoptera > Limnephilidae > Limnephilus > Limnephilus lunatus. The sequence continues at coordinate 849,120 of OU830593.1, read as the reverse complement.
GGACAATTCTACAGTGAGCACGACGCGTGCAAATACGACCACAGCGAGCACGTCGCGCACGAAATAAACTCTTTGGTGATTTTCGCACAGCAATCATCATCATGTCTCTCACGAGCGGAGCATCTGAGGGCAATCAGCAACCCATGACCAGCAACCAGCAACCCAACATCAAGTATCCATCGCCTGAGGTCAACCGAGTGGCAGTACGCATTCCGCCTTTTTGCCCTAATGACCCAGAATTATGGTTCGCTATGGTGGAGCGCAGCTTTGAGGCAGCAGGGGTGACCGTAGATGCCACCAAATTTGGTTTCATTCTCGGTGCCTTGGATCCCGCACACGCCCAAGAAGTCCGAGACATCATTGTGAAGCCCCCTGAGGTCGGTGCATATGCCCTATTAAAATATGAACTCACCAGACGCCTCAGCTCCACGCAGGAGCAGAAGACCAGAAGACTCCTGGAACATGAAGAAATCGGAGACCGCAAACCCTCCCAATTCTTGAGACACCTGCGCACCCTCGCCGGTAGCGCTGTGCCCGACGAGGTTTTGAGAACCCTATGGATGGGCCGTCTTCCTAGAAGCATGCAGGTGGTTCTGGCTACGCAGCAGGATACCCCGCTTGACAAGGTGGCCAGCTTGGCAGACGCCATAGCAGACTACGCTGGCAGACCGGCAGTTAACACAGTGGCTGGTCCATTGTCCGAGGACTCATTAGTTACACAGATGGAGCGTTTGATGCAGCCTCTCCAACAAGAGCTCACTACCTTGAGGCGCGAAATTTCCACACTACGCTCTCGCCACCATAGGAGGAGCACCACCCCGCAACGTTGGAGCAATCGTTCCCGCAGTCAATCCAGAGGTCGCCAACCCGAAGGCACATGCTGGTACCACTGGAAGTTCGGGACGAAGGCAGGCAAGTGCACCAAACCCTGCAACTTCCAACAGGGAAACGCTCGGGGCCCAAACTGATGGCGACCAGCGCCAGCCCCGACCAAGTCAGTCGCCTTTTTGTTACCGACAGGGTAACCCGTACCCAATTCCTTGTGGACACCGGCGCAGATCTCTGCGTTTTCCCACGACGCCTTGTTCAGGGACGTCCCACTAAAGCGACATACGAACTGGCAGCAGCAAATGGCAGCACAATCGCTACCTATGGCAGCCTAACGCTCAACCTGGATCTGGGATTGCGACGCGACTTCACTTGGAGCTTCGTCATTGCAGACGTCTCCAAGCCCATTATCGGAGCAGACTTTCTCGCCAAATACGAGCTACTGGTAGATGTCCGAAATAAACGGCTGCTGGACCAGGTGACGAATTTAACCATCACGGGAAAACGAAGCCACAACAAGATCGCTTCCATTAAGACGGTCACAGGAACGTCCCCGTATCACAAGCTACTTCAACAGTTCCCTGACGTCACTCGCCCTGAGGGCGTCAGGAAGGAAGTTCGTCACGCAACACTGCACCATATCAACACTACGCCAGGACCTCCAACAGTCGAACGCCCACGACGCCTTGCTCCTGACAAACTCAAACGCGCCAGGAAGGAGTTCGAGGTCATGGTCCGTCTCGGAATCGCTCGACCTTCCGAGAGCTCTTGGGCATCCCCCTTGCACATGGTACCCAAGAAGGAAGACCAGTGGAGACCATGTGGCGATTATAGAAGACTAAACGCCAGGACGATTCCGGACAGATACCCTGTACGCCACATCCAAGATTTTGCACAGGCACTGAGCGGCACCAAGATCTTCTCAACGATTGATCTGGTGCGAGCTTATAATCAAATCCCTGTAGCTCCTGAGGACATTCCAAAGACAGCAATCACTACGCCATTCGGACTCTTCGAATTCCCAGTGATGTCTTTCGGTCTCCGCAACGCAGCCCAGACCTTCCAACGCTTCATAGACGAGGTTACCAGAGGCTTGGATTTCTGTTACGCCTACATAGACGACATCCTTATTGCCTCAACATCAGAGGAAGAGCACCTGGCCCACCTCAAGATATTATTCCAGCGCCTACAGGAATACGGTGTTGTCATCAACGCCGCCAAATGCCATTTCGGCCTGACTGAGGTCAAATTCTTAGGATACCTAGTGTCTGACGCAGGCACTTCACCCCTCCCAGATAAAGTGGAAGCCATCAATAACTACAGCCAACCAGCTTCCATCAAGGATCTTCGCCGTTTCCTGGGAGCTATAAATTTTTACAGGAGATTCATCCCCAACGCCGCGAGGACCCAAGCTCCACTTAATGACCTCCTAAAAGGCAACCAAAAAGGCAAGCAACTCGTGCCTTGGACTGCCGAAACAGTAAAAGCCTTCAGCAAGTGCAAGGAAGCTCTTGCCCAGGCAACTCTGCTTGTTCACCCGAAGTGCGACGCCCCACTCTCTATCGTCAGCGACGCGTCTGATACCACAGCTGGTGCCGCACTCCATCAATTCGTCGCAGGACACTGGGAGCCTCTAGCATTCTTCTCAAAGAAGTTTTCGGCAGCTGAAAAGAAATATGGCGCATACGACAGAGAACTCCTAGCCATATATCTCGCTGTAAAATACTTCCGCCACATGGTGGAAGGCAGGTCGTTCACCATATTTACCGACCACAAGCCCATCACGTTTGCCTTTCAACAAAAAGCAGACAAATGCTCTCCAAGGCAATTCCGCCATCTGGATTATATCAGCCAGTTCACAACTGACATCCGACACGTCTCCGGAAAAGACAACATCGTCGCGGATGCTCTCTCCCGGGTCGAGACGATAGACACTCCTCTGGACTTCGCAGCGCTGGCAGCTGACCAGATGTGCGACCCTGAACTGAAACAACACTTGCAGGGAAGTTCTAGCCTACAACTTAAGAAAATCAATATTCCGGGTACTGACGCGCATCTCTACTGTGACGTCTCAACTACCATAGCCAGACCCTTCGTCACGAAGAAGTTCAGACCTGCGGCATTCAATGCGGTCCATCAGCTGGCTCACCCTGGAATCAAGGCCACGGTCAAGCTTATAACTCAACGTTATGTCTGGCCGGCCATCAAAGCCGAGACCATTAAGCTCGCACGCAATTGCCTCCAATGCCAACGAAGCAAGGTGACACGACACGTGTCAGCACCCCTGGGAGCCTTTCCCAGGCCCTCCGCTAGATTCGAGCACGTCCACATCGACATAATCGTCATGCCTTCTTCAGAAGGATGCCGATACTGCCTCACGTGCGTCGACAGATTCACAAGATGGCCAGAGGCATTCCCGATCCCAGACCAAGAGGCTGAAACAGTGGCACGCGCTTTCTACAATAGCTGGATTACAAGATTCGGCACTCCACTCCGCATTACTACGGACCAAGGGAGACAATTTGAGTCAAGGCTGTTCAGGCAATTGAATTGCCTGGCAGGCACGACGCAAATCCATACAACTGCATACCACCCCGCAGCAAATGGCATGGTGGAACGATTTCATCGTCAACTAAAGGCAGCGATCAAGTGCCATCAGAATAACCGTTGGACGGAAACACTTCCCACCGTACTCATGGGAATCAGAGCAGCTTGGAGAGACGATCTCGCTACAACCTCAGCCGAGCTAGTATACGGCGAGCCGCTCCGCTTACCCGGCGAATTCCTATGTATAGCACAACCTAATGTCAACGACGACACCGGAAGCTTTCTCAAGGAACTACGGAAACATTTCAACGAGCTGAGACCAGTTGAAGGTACCCGCCATGGTGATGGACATCATTTCGTCTTCCAAAATCTTCCCACAGCTTCTCACGTCTTTCTGAGGGATGACACCGTCAAGAGCCCGCTTCAACAACCCTACAGCGGCCCTCATCAAGTCGTTCGTCGGCACGAACGAACATATACCATACTAGTAAAAGGGAAGGAAATCACCGTGAGCATCGACCGCCTCAAACCAGCATACATTGCTCAAGATCTTGAAAGATTTGCATCACACTCGCAAACCGCATCAGACGCACCAGCCGGCACATCACAAACAACCCTTCCGTTGTTCGATAACAGTCACGATCGGACACACACAACCACTCGTTCTGGAAGGCGTGTTCGATTTCCCGACCACCTCGGCATCTGACCATTCTTCCTTTCACCGCAGCCATGTCTGCGTTGTCTGGGGAGGGAGTCCTGTAGCAACCAGCATTGCTATCCCACGCATTGGGATTGCCCCGAAACTTATCGATGTTTCGAGAGACCGGCGCCTTGTTCAAATCAATGCAAGCGAAAATACTAGAGTGTTCCCCGTCAGCCGTCTGCCATGGACGGTACGTGACTGAGCGGTAGCTGCCTAGTTCATTGGAACAAAAGCCGCGAACCTACTTTCTACGCGCGTTCCAGAAAAGGTTCGAATTATTATACGCTTACAATGCACAGTTCCGGCTCTTTCTAGAAACCAGGCGAGTGTTGATTTACTGTCAACACTCCACTCGTCGGGCTATATAAGAGCGCCCAGCAACAGCCGACTCATTAGTAATTCAGCATTACCGCAGCTCGCCTCCTCTATCCGCGACCGACCTTGACCGAGTGTGAAACTTCGTAGTAATACTATTCAATATCGTGTTTGTGTGTTTTCAATTATTGTGGGAACTCATTAAAGGTTTTCATCACGCAACCTCGTTTTTCTTCACTCGACCACAAGCCTATACTGAGTACCTACACAGGGTTAAATCTTTCCCAAATGAAAGACTAAACCCTTCCACACACTTTTCCACAAATGATAAATCTAGTAAATCCACGCAATGTAAGTGCACTATATAAGTATAATAAATACAAAACAATACAAGAACAATACGTCAATCCACCAGAAACATAATGGAAAAATAATTCACCGACTCCAGATATTTTCATATCAGAGGGTTCGGCTCTGATGAAATCCTAACTGGACCGATAAATCCTACCGATCCCTCAATATAAATATTTAAAAAGACTTTCGTAATCCTACATGTATTCAAAATAACTGACTTTTGCATTTTTATATATAAATTGTTTGACAAATCTAATACGCCTAAATTTTGAATGAGAGAGCTAGGTATAATGCCAGTAGCCGAAATAACAAATGGTAATATTTTTATATTCTGAGAATGCCAAATTCTTTTAATCTCATTTCCTAAATCTGTATATTTTCTAATTTTTTCAGAAACAGTTTTCTGAATATTAATTACTATTAATATAATATCGAAATATTAATAACAACGATTATAAATCGCATTATTCATGACCAGAAGTTGAGATAAATTGGCGCCCAATGTGGGGCAAGTATATTTGACCTGAAAAAGAATTAAGAAACCGGTATTTTGGGACTACAGACCAGAGGTGGCTGTCAAAACCAACATACTATTAAAATTTTAAAACATTAATAACGACGATTATCAATCACATTATTTATAATCAAAAGTTGAGATAATTTGGCGCCCAACGTGGGGCAAGTGTATTTGATGTGAAAAGGAATTGAGAAACAGGTATTTTGGGGCTCCAGACCAGAGGTGACTTTCAAATTCAAGATACTATTAAAATATTGAAATACACGACGATTATTAGTTCCATTATTTACGGTCATAAGTTGAGATAATTTGGCGCTCAACGTGGGGCAATTATATTTGATGTGAAAAGGAATTGAGAAACAGGTATTTTGAGGCCCCACACCAGAGGTGGTTGCCAAACTGTTGGATATCACGAGGCCAATCTTTACCCACGGACTGAACCCCGGAACAACCCATCGGATACATTATTGTTTATATTATAACAACCTGTTGACAATTTCAATCTCTTCGTAGTAATGACCCCTTATCGTAAAAAAAATAGTTTGTTACTGCTGACTGCCGCGGGTCGAATCCCCCTATGCCTGACTATCAAATGACTGCTTAATCGTTCTAAATTTAAATTTAAATGCGCGAGGGTTGCCATAGCGCACGCACGAGGTACCTACCCGCCTAACAACTACTCTAGGTAGGTACTCCCCTACTAGGAGCGCTAGTACCTACCCAAACAGGATGACTCCTTGTGTATGGTGCCCTTTACAATGGCGCTGATATAAATGTTTTTGTTGAATCATGTATGTATCACGCCATTAAAAATAAAATCTACAAAACAATATAATATTGGCGTAATTGTTTTTTTCTGTTTAAAAGTCACAAGACTCCCAACTGCTCCCAACCGTCTGGAGCTACTGAGATTATAACATCCCCAATTGGGGTTAAGCTGAAGTATTGGGGAGGGGAAGGAGATGAAAGAGGAAGTTGGGGAATTACCTGACTATTCAGATCTATCGTATGAATCCATCCCTCCCACTGCGGTGCAAGGCGATAGGTCAAGACTCAAGAGAGACTGGCTAGTGAGGTCTAGGTTAGGTCTCGCTCAATCAATCTCTCCCGATCCGGTCCGCAACGCGGTAGGTGGGCAAACGCATTGGCCGTCAAGACCTAGACAAACCTCACCCATGATCCCGGGCATCTCTCCTAAGTCACCAAACGTAGCGAATCACTTGGGTTGACGTATGGCAGGGGTGTTGGTTATCCAAAAATGGTTGCCAGGGCGACGGTAACTATGCCCGCCTCCCAAATTACAACATACAGACATTTTTTTAATATCGCTCCACACAGGAGGCCCTGAGGAAAATCAGGAAAATAATTCCTCTCAGGGCCCATGTCATCTTTGGGGATGCTGTGTGGAGGGTCTTTTTAGGAAATTAAGGAAAGGAAGTTCTGGGAAGGAAAAGGGTATTAGGAGTGGGTAGGAATCTGGGGGTCAGTGTGTCCAGGAATGACAGACGTATGAATCCATCCCTCTTACTGTGGTGCAAGGCAATGTTCCGAGAGAGTACGGCTGGGTAAGTCAAAGGGACTCCCTCAACCTCTCTCTCCCGATCCGGCCTGCTACGCAGCTTGTGGGCAGACGCATCCGCCGCCAAGACCCGGACAAACCTTACCCTATGAAACCGGGCACCCCTGCTGAGTCACCAAACGTAGCGAACCATTTGGGGTGACCCATGGCAGTGGTGTTGGCTATACAACAAATGGTTTCGGGGGTGGCGGTACCCATACCCGCCTCCAAAAGACATGTAGTTTTATCCTTGATGCATTTGAATGAAAATATGTTTTATACTTTTGTTATTTGGCGGTACATCCTCTCTGCACACCCCTTCGAAACACTTATGTATATTTTGTGTAAGTAGGTATACCGAATTTTCGCTAAACGACTGCATATTGTATGTAAATATGCCGGGGGTAACTTTCATGGAATCAATAACATTATATAAAAAAATATCGTCTCAAAAAACCTTCAATAAATAAGTGCTTGTTTTTTTTAAATGATCCGACAAAATCATTAAAACCCACCCTTCTACTTAATGACCTTTTTTATTTTATATTCTTTTGTCAATTTATTCCAACCCCTATTATTATAAATGCTGTTGATTTCCATAAACGGAAGCGTCAAGGGTCGCCAATACTCGTAATAGCAGTAGGGGAGGGCGGGAATAGACTATTTTTTAATGAAAGCAACAAGTTGGAATTGTAAATTACCTCATTATGTTTCAATAGAGTTGAATGGGACCTACCCTTTATTTAATTTGTATAAGGGTGAATTAAATTCTTCTTTTATTTCTTGAATTGAAGCATTTTAACACCTTGGGTTTTCAATATTTTTGCCCATTTCGCAATGTGTATTTCCGATTATTTTAAAAGTTCTATTTATATTTTTTTTTTATACGAGCTGGTTCCCAGCATGCGTTGCAATGCCATATTCAAAGAAATACATTGTTTCTCCCTAAATCACCATTCTCGTGCGTCCCGGTTCCCCTCCCGCGTCCCCTTCCTAGCTAGTTTTATAAATTGTAGCCTATATGTTATTCTGATGAATGAGCTATATTACTGTAAAGTTTCATTAAAACCCATTGAGTAGTTTTTGCGTAAAAGAGTAACAAGCACATATTGCGAACTTTTGCGTTTATAATATTAGTAAGATTATTTTAGATTTTCACTGTCAAAAGTATTACAATGATATATTTACGTTTATGCCATGTTGGGGTACCTCCTTCTTTAGCCAACCTCTCGGACAGTGTTACAGTGTCCACTATCAGAGCAGATCCGCAAATGACAGGGATGCATTCAAACGATATTTCCTTTTTTACGATAACTGCAGGTCATCTTTGGAGATGCTGCGTGGAGGGAATTTGTAGGGAAAGGAAGGAGAGTAAGTTTTGGAAAGGAAAAAGGTATGAGGTGTGTGTAGGAATCTAGGGGTATGAATCCATCCTCCCACTGCCATACAAGGTGATGGGTCGAGAGTCCGGCTGGAGAGGTCTAGGTTAGGTCTCTCTCAACCAGTCTCTCCCGATCCGGCCCGACATGCAGTAGGTTGCAAACGCAATCTCCGCCAAGATCTACACAAAACCCATTTTTTTTACATGTAGGTAGGTATACCGCACAAGAGTCCCAACTGCTCCTGTCTGAAGCAAGTGAGACTTTGGAATCTCCAATTGGGGTATGTTGTGAGGCTGAAGGTAGTGGGGAGGGGAAAGAGAAAGGTGGGGAAGCACCTGGCTATTCAGATCTGGTCACGAAACACGGCTAAAGCCATTTCAAGCAACGTTTCAATAACTTTGAACCCGGGCACGTTACCAAACATAGCGAATCAATTGGGGTGACCACGGCAGGAGTGTTGGTTATCTAATAAATTATTTTCAGGGCAGCGGTACCCATACTTGCCTGGAAAAAGTATTTACTAATCTGAGTTTCATTCGAAGTTCTGAGTTCTTAGTGACAAAACTAATAAATTCAATTGATAACGTGAGCTATTAGGTTTAAAAAAAATATATATATAAATCACAAAATTAACACGACAAATTCTTTTTTTTTTCAACCCTCTATGAAATCAAATCATGGATAAATATTCCATTGATAAGCATTTTCCGGCCATTAAATAAAACGAAAACTTCCGACCGCAAACGTCCACATCCTCCCCTAAAATCTCACATTCATAAATGATTGATTTAATATTTATCACAGGAAACACTAAAATCCAATCTTTTCCAATCACTAAATAAAACATAACATTGACTTTCGATAACAAAACACAAACTCCCCCACAAAGATTTCAAAATTTTTGTCACGAATCAGTGAATATTAGTAAATATTTATGAGGTCGCTATTTCCCAATCTAGCGGCCATTTTATCCTGTGACAGGTCCGACATTATCCCACTTCCATATCCGGCAGTCCAGTGTTGCCACCCTTGGGAATGATGGTGATTATTAGGCAGGTAGGTACCGGCCTGAACAATCGGGACTTCCTGCATGAATATGCATAGAGTTCCTACCTTTTACGGATTTAAGTGGCCAACATGATTTAATTTATGGAGAGTGGTGCTCTAACAAAGTGAAATCAGTATTAACTGTTACGAGCCAAAAGGGTGTATATGAAAACTCGCTGCTTTTCGTCAAATATTAAAACTACAATAATTACACTGTTTTCTGTCTCTGGAAAAGTTCAGATTTGTATCTCTGACTTGGGATAGTCAATATTTAGATAGTTGAATGTTTTTAACACACTAAATTGCGAACTTACCAAATATAAGAGGTCCGTAAAATAATATTTCTCTGATGGTTCGTGAATAATGTTATGTTTTTATTGTTTTATATTTCTGTTATGATTTGATTTATATGTAAAACCTCTCTCTATGGCTACCAATGTATTGATAGATTTTTTGTTTAGTAATGTTTCATTTTATATAAGAAAAAAATTGTTTTATATTTTTTGTTTTTTGGTTTTTGTTTTATATAATTTTTGGATTCAAATTGCTTTTTTATAAAATTAATTTTCACTCTTATTATGCTGTCTCAGTACAAGTAAAGTCACAAGGAGGAAATCCATAATTGGTTTTATTTTGGTTATTTAATATCATGTACAAACTGAAATAAATGTAAACTGTCGATTTCCCGAAATCATAAATAAAGAACCATTTTTGAAAAGAAAATCAAACGCCAAATTAATGTCTATAATATATTTATTTATTTATTTAACTGTGTAGGTAAATATACCATAAACAAAGATTACATGTCACAAAATCATAGTTAAATAAGAAATAATAAAAATGAGTTAATTTTGAAATTTGGTTGAGAAATGACACAAAGAGATACGATTACATACAAAATTCTGTAGTATAAATAAAAATAATATTGATTGAAAATATTTGATAGCCTTCTTGTACCTAGCTTCCGTATACAGTTAAATAGATCTGCCACATCTGCATATCTATTACTAACATATCTAGTAAGCGAGTGTTTCGTATACCCAGTCCTGTTATTTTTTAAATGAAAAATCTGTTGTCTAGTACAATAAAAATTTGGGAGGCGGGTATGGGTACCGCCTCCCCAAAAACCAGTTTTAATTGAATTAACAATACCTCTGTCTTAGGTCACCCCAAATGGTTCGATACGTTTGGTGGCTAAGAAGGGGTTCCCGGGTGCATGGATTAAATTTTGTCTAGGTCTTGACGACGAATACTTTTGGCACTTATTGCGTGGCGTACTCGGGAGAGACCTTCGACAGGATATACTTGGTCGATGGGAGAGACTGATTAAGGGAAACCTAATCTTGACCTCTCCAGTCGGACTCTCTCGGTTCATCGCCTTGCACCGCAGTGGGAGAAATGGTATCATAAGTCAGTCACTCCTGGACACGTTGACCCCAGATTCCAACCATTATAGCTTTTTTCCTTTTCAAAACTTCTTCTCCTTGCTTTCCCTAAAAAGACACTCCACACAGTATCCCCAAAGATAACATACTGTCACACCGAGAGATTTTTTCCCTTAAGGCCTCCTAAATATGGAGCTAATTTACCTAATGTAAGGCAAGTTTATGAAATTACCAGTATTAGTATTAATCCCATAATTTTGGACTGAAAGACGTTAAAAATTAAATTGAAGGTTGAAAACGAATAAGGGAGCATGTAACCTATGAATAATACATAACCAATAATTCTTAAGGCGATGCAATGCGAAGATTACTTCGCATTTGTATGTCTTTGGTTTGAAAATTTGGTAGGCGTCTACTAATATCTACAGGAATTCCAAAAACTGAACAAATCGGACTAATTTCTATGAGAACCAAAGTGAGGACGAATATCTACAGCTCAAACTGCTGATTAATATCTATGAGAACCGAAGTGAGGACGAATATCTACAGCTCAAACTGCTGACTAATATCTATGAGAACCAAAGTGAGGACGAATATCTACAGCAAGGGCAGAGGTTGGATTTGCAATTAAGTGTAGCATATTAGAATAACGTAATATTGCGGATAAAAAACTTAATTTATGTATGTAAAAATCCCTAATATCGGACTATTGGACACATTTAGAGGATTATTAAGGATTTGCCCTCTGTAGATATTAGTCCTACCTACGTACCATAGATATTAGTCCGACCTTAGCTCTGTAGATATAAGTCCTCAATCTGAAGTTCATAGATATTTGTCCAGCGTATGAGCTGCAGATATTCGTCCGACATACAGGCTGTAGATATTAGTACCTGGAGTCAAAATTTGATCGCCTTGAAATATTATATACTGCGACTTGTACGGTCACTGGACAACTCGATAACTTTCTTGAAAAGTCATTAAAAAAGGTTGCACTGTCCTATTTTTTATCAATGACTTTCATATTTTTTTTTTTAAAGAAATTCAGTTCAGTTATATTTACAGGATCATTACATAGTTATTATAATATAAACCAGATAAGTTCCAATTTTGATAATTTTTGTTATGGTTAGATTAAAAAGCAAGTAGATATTAAAAGTTATAATATTATTCCCGGTTTAATACTATGACCGATCGCGTGTTCGATTCCCCGTCTGGCTAAGTCCCCCATCACGACACAAGCAACATTTTCCTATTACTCTGGTGGTAGTAGAAGATTTTCAAACATTGTTGGGTTATTTGTAACCCGTGAATATTTGTCTTTCTGTTAAATAAACAAGAAAATCCATACAGTACAAGAAAAAAATGAATAAAAAGGAATAAATAAATAATACTTTTGATTTAAGTATAATGTAAGGTTAATTTGATTTAAGCGTTTGAAGGGTAGGTACTACGGAAAATATCAACATCTCATTGAGGACATTGTAAATATTAGCACTAGTGTCAAAATCCAGAAAGGAAATTGAAGTAACACGTTTGTATAGACAAAACGCCGACCGGTTTCTCTGTAATGAAAAAAAAATATAATAAGAAATATTGTGGTAAATTAATAATTCATGTTTCAACCGTTTAAATCATAATATTGCACGCTCTCTGGTCACCTCGAGTGAGGGATGATTTAAAATTGCGGTAAAAGTCGTTACGTTATTAAATCTGAGAAGTCCGGTACGCGCCGCTAACTACCCTTGCTCTTTCATTTCTCCCTCTGCCTTTACCCTTGGATCCACACGGGTAGGTCCGGTGGGGTCCGTTGCCTCTTCTTGCACGCTGTGAGGGTTGAAGAAGGTACTGGAGAGGAACAAGTGGAAGAACCTGTAACGATGTATTTTGAAAATTGAGGCGTGGGATGACCTTTTATAATAATCAACGAACTTTTCGTTCTACGCGAAGATAAATGCGTTTTTAAACAGTTTTAACAGTCTTATTTCAGTATCTACCTGTTTTTTTTAAAGGGGTTGTTTTCACCCATCGAGAATGTAATAAAATTACCATAGATTCATTTATTTGTATTATATGCCTTTACGGGCTTTTGCAAACATGCTTATCGAGTATACAAAAGGCAATTTTGAAAATTATTAAGAGTCCCCATCAGAACTCCTACAGACAATGTTTTTAGAGCCCTGAATGTAATGTCACTGAAACAAATATATGCAAAAGGTATAACTTTACACAGACAAACTCAGGCCGATTCACAAGATCCACATTCTAAGGACTTTTGGACCAAGAAATATGCTGGATAATTTTACTATAGTAAAGGAGGCGATTCTTTCAAAACGGTCAAGAAACACAGATTTATAATAAGTTTTTAAAGACCAAATCCCATAAAACCATAATTGTATAGTTTCATGGTAACAAGGAATGTATTTTTAGCTGTAAAAATTTATGACCAAAAGTAAAATAGTAAAGTTCAATAGGCCCACGCTAAAATGTCAAACATGTCACATTTTGGCCCAAAACGAAATATTTATATCTGCATTTTCTAGAAGCAAAACGGCTCGAACCGTTGGCGTTGGCTTATTGTAATTTGAACATTGAACCTAAGCAATTTATTTAGAATAAGAATCTATTATTATAAAAATTTTACCCACTTATGTCGTTATTTACACATAACGTATGGGACGGGCCAGCCGCACAGACGACGTAGTGGGAATGAAATGGGGAAAAACGAGGGAAAAATGGGGATAAAAAAATCATAAAAACTTTCACCTTTACAAATCCTACAACAATTGTAATATTCCGTGTTTTTTCACGGGTTTGCGCTTGGATAAAATAAAACGATGATCCTTCAGATCAGTGTTTCTTAACCTGTGGTCCGCGGACCCCTGGGGGTCCGCGAAGATATAATAATAATAATATTTGGCTAATTTATATAGCGCCGTTTTCGTGAAAAATCACCTCAAGGGCGCTGTACAAATAAATATATATAAAAAAAATATCCATTATATATACTTAAGATTAAGATACCACATGGCAGAACAGTTTCTAGCACAGCATATCATAACAAGATGAATTGTGTTATTAAATACTGAATCGCAGCTGCAATATTTTGAATATTTTCTCATCCCGATACTCGTCCCTCTTCTAATCACAAGCGTCTGTTTCTATAGAAGAGAAATATCATAAAAAAAAAAATAATAAATAGAGGTTAGAGAGTGGACTGACCGTGGTAGCGATGGCGGCCTTGAGCAGCCCCACGCAGATGCAGATGGCGCTGGTGTTGAGTCTCACCGCGGTCAGGGAGCTCTGCAGCGGAGACACGGGCAGCTCCTTGTCGCTGCGCAAGGGCCCCAGCTCCATCAGTGCCTGCAGCATGTCCATATGGGGGTCCGCAGTCTCATCTCTGGACCATTTAATAATAATAATAAATAAATGCCACCAAAAGTCTTGTAAGCGTAGATTAAAAGGAAACATCAGAAGAGGCACTGAATCATTTACTACTTTTTTCAACCACACACCTCTGTGAAAGGGCATTATGTATGTGTTACTGTAAAAGCCCGTATACGGTAAATTTACCAACTTTTAATGTTGGTAAATCTTAGAATTTACTAGTAAAACCTAAGATTTACCAATTTACTGGCTTTTACAGTAACATACATACTAAAAACGAATACAGCAACAGATTAAAAGTGGAATCCTATTTGAGATAACAACTTAGTAATAACATTAACCCGAAAATCACTAATTCAGTTGCAAAAAAGCCACACCAACCTTCAAAATAATGAATGTGAATGTCGGTGTTGCTGTTGTACGTTAATTATTAAATTTTTTTTTTTTATCAAAAAGTTTTATTTTTGTATTTGCAGTACTAAAATAAATGGTGCGAAATTTTTTTTTATTTTTTTATTATTATTAAGGGGTCCTTGAAAATTGTGCTTGATTTCCTAGGGGTCCGTGGCTGAAAAAGGTTAAGAAACTCTGCTTTAGATCAGACAAGGTGTTATTTTTACCAATTATTCCAAATTATTTTATTTTTGTTGCCAACCTTTCTAAGATGTTAACTTTTCCTTTTTCTAAATTTAATACTCATTTAGGAAGATCTGGCCCCCTAGCACAGCCAATCGATAAGGATTGATAGGATAACCTTGAAATCCCTCTTCTGCAATGACAATATCAGCTTAAAACTAAGGCAGAGAATGCTAAAATGTTATGTGTGGTCGGTCTTGCTGTATGGTTGTGAAACATGGACCTTGAAAATAAATACCATGAACAGGTTAGAGGCTTTCGAAATGTGGCTTCACCGGAGAATGCTCAACGTCCCATGGACCGACATGATCACCAACATAGAAATTCTCAGGCGGGCTAGAACAGATAGGGAACTGCTTACATTAATTAAAATCAAGAAAATTTTATATCTGGGTCATATACTTCGAGGGGAGAAGTATCACTTGCTCAATTTAATATTGAAAGGCAAGATAGAGGGTCGCCGAGGGCCTGGCAGGAGACAAATGTCTTGGCTGCGAAATATACGAGAGTGGACCGGCATTAGAAGTGTGGAGGAGCTATTCCGGGCAGCGCAAGACAGAGAGACCTTTTCAAGAGTGATCGCCAACGTCGGGGGGACCTGATAAGGCACATAAAGAAGAAGAAGAAGAAGGATAACCTTCGATAACTTCTCATCGTTCACTAGTATGATTGCAGATCACTAACGTATACATAGGTAACAGTTCACGATGGCTGATTATTCTTAATATATTCGACTTCAACTGTTGTTTGTATGTTAGCAATATGCAGTTGTCCTTGAGAACGATGAGAGGTTACCGAAAGTTATCCTATCAATCCTTATCGAACGACCATGCTAAGACCTTAGGTTAGGTTAGGAAATGATAAGTCAGTCATTTCTTAAAAGGTGACTAATGATGTTTTCTGAAGATGGTCAGCTATCCACTGAGCACATACTCCGCCACGATGTCAGCAAGAGCTCAAGTTGGAGCAAGAAGCGTGTCACATTCTTGGACGTTTGCCGACCAGATTTGGCATGCCGTCAGTAGGTATCTGTACTTGACTTTAACATTGACCCAACACAAGTTAAAACAAATTGTTTTAAATTGTACATTGTGAACCATACATTGTCTAATACCAATGAAGAAATAACTTCTTTAACTATGTCTGATATCAACGAAGAGATAACAATTTATTTTTTTAATAATAACTCCACATACATAGGTGGCTATGAGGAAAATAATTTCACTCAGGGCCTATGTCATCTTTGAGGATGCTGTGGGGAGGGTATATTTAATGGAAGGAAGGAGAGGAAGTCCTGGGAAGGAAAAATGTATTAGGATAAGAATAGGAATTGGTAGGGATAAGAATCTAGGAGTCAGCGTGCCCAGGAGTGACAAACGTATGAATCTATCCCTCCCACTGTAGTGGGATGATGGATCGAGAGAGACCAGCTGAGGAGGTCAATGGATCTCCCCAAACCTGCCCCTCCCGGTCCGGCTCTCCACCCAGCAGGTAGATGGACGCATCCGCCGCCAAGATCCGGACAAACATCACCACATACACCCGTCACCAAACGAAGTGAACCATCTTTGGAACCACCCGTTCCCGCCTCCCAAATGTTTTTTTTACACTAGATTCACCTGGAGGTTCTGAGGAAAATTTCCACAGGGCCTATGTCATACTTGGGGATGCTGTGTGGAGGGTCTTTTGGGGAAAGGAAGGAGAGGAAGTGCTGAGAAGGAAAAAGGTATGAGGATCTGGGAGTCAATCTGTTCAGGAGTGACGGACATACGAGTCCATTCTTCCCATTGCGCTGCAAGGCGATGTTCCGACTCAACGCTCTCCCTCAACCAATAGGTACCTCCAGACCCAGACCCAGCCTGCCACGGAGTGGATGGGCAAATGCATTCGCCACCAAAACCTAGACAAACTAGACTATGATAATAGTAATAGCCTTCATGAACTCGGATACCCCTGTTAAGTCACCAAACGTAGCAAACCACTTGGGGTGACCTAAATGTTGGTTATCCTATAAATAGTTCCCGGGAGACGGTACCCATACCCGCCTCCCAAATTGAAGAATGACAGATGAATAGAATGGGTCTTGCATTTTTATAATGTTGTTATGTAAAGCAAGAATTTTCATATAGGTCCCGATAAAGTGTCTTTATCGCCCATAATACTGGAAGTAACTTTGTATAAAATCAGGTGAAAATAAATAAATAAAATAAATTGAATAATGACGGATGAATAGAAGAATTTTCATATTAGTCCGGACACAGTGTCTCCATCGCCCATAACACTGGAAGTAACTTTGTTTCGGTCTATAAAATCAGGTGGAAAAGGTCGTCAAAATAAAGGAATAAAAAATGAAGAAATAACTTTATAACACCATCTCTAAAGTCAAGTTGCACCCCCATCACCGCTATTGCCGTCACCATCGCCCGCATCAGGTTTCCTTTGTTCCCGGGCCCGAGCGGGGTGGTAGGTAGCCTCTATAAGAGGTATACTCACACACGCACTAATCAACAGGTACCACGTCTCGAAGCAGAGGTTCTCAAATGTACGTGTTTTACCGGCTCCTCGCGTTTTCATCCCGCAACAAAATATCCCCGACAAAATATCCTCCGTCAAAATATCTTACTGACAAAACATCCCCCAACAAAATATCTACTTAAACTTAACCTAACAAAAAATGGGTTGCAAATAATACAGACATCCTGTAAAGACAATAAATTATTGTTATCTGTACTATTTTTGTCCCATTTTACTATTTTTGAACAATAATTTATTGTCTTTACAGGGTGGTTGTATTATGTTTGTCCCATTTTACATTTTATTATTTTTGAACAATAATTTATTGTCTTTACAGGGTGGTTGTATTATGTTTGTCCCATTTTACATTTTATTATTTTTGAACAATAATTTATTGTCTTTACAGGGTGGTTGTATTATGTTTGTCCCATTTTACATTTTATTATTTTTGAACAATAATTTATTGTCTTTACAGGGTGGTTGTATTATGTTTGTCCCATTTTACATTTTATTATTTTTGAACAATAATTTATTGTCTTTACAGGATGCTTGTATTATTTTTGTCCCATTTCTTTGTTAGATTAGATTAGCTTAGGTTAAGTTCTAGTAGATATTTTTTTGGGGATGTTTTTTCCGTAGGATATTTTGAGGATATTTTATCAGGGATATTTGGTCGTTTCACCGTCCCTTTTAAAATATATGTTTTTTTCGGTAGGTTACCCGGTCCCATGAAAACTTAATAAAGTGGCGTTTAAACGAAAACTTTGAAATGTCATTAAATAACCTAACCTAAACTAACGTAACCAATTTAACCTAATTTTATCGAGGGGTAAGGCTCTCGACTAGCATGCCGAGGTCGCTGGTTCAAATCCCGGCGTGTGCAAGTAAGTTTCAGTTTTTTGTGTAATTTATAAGTTATTACAAAAAAACTTAAACGTGAAATAATAATGCCGCAAATATTTGCGGCACGTTCCAGAGTGGAAGACACTCTTAGTATCGCTCTGCTGTAAAAATTTAACCTTTTAAGAATTTAATTTAACCTTTAAGAATTGAAACATTGATTAAAATGTCTTTGGCCGTGTTTGGTGACCAGATCTGAGTAGTCAGATACTTTCCCACCTTCCTTTTCCTCATCTCCCTCCCTTTCTTGCTACCTTCAGCCTCACCCAATTGGGGATGCCATAGTCTCCACTGTCTCCATACAGTTGGAAGCAGTTGATAATTAAACGACGATTACCGACCAATAATGCATGATTGTACTTACAAGTACTTCCCCACCTTCCTCTTCCCCACCTCCTCCCCCTTCCCACTACATTTAGCCTCACAATATACACCAATTGGGGATGCCATTGTTTCACTGTTTCCAGTTGGTTATGAGCAGTAGGGACTGTTAAATGATCATGAATCAACAATGCAAACTTGTACTTCCAGGTACTTCCCCATCTTCCTCTCCCCCATCTCCTCCCCCTTTCCACCATGTTTAGCCTCACAACATCCCCCGGTTGGGGATGCCATAGTCTCACTGGCTCTTGGACATAAGTGTCCAATAATGCACGATTGTAAATAAATACAATAAAGGGAAGACATTATTTTTCATATATTCCTCATCGCCCTTCAATTACCCCTCACTCACAGGAATTTTTCCCGAAGGGTGATGTCACCCACTTTGAGAATGAGTGGCACACAATAATGGTGTTTGGTGGTATGTTTCCATGTGCCGTGTGCCGTGGCTATGGTATGGACCGGGCGGGTTGTTACGGGCACAGGGTTCATTGCACCCCGTCCTTACTCCTTACTCCTCACTCCAGGGTTGGATAACCCTACCACCTACCGCTAACTAGGACCTTCAATAATACTCTTTGTTATTTATTTATTTCTACACTCGTACTGCTTTACAGGTAAATAAGTCAGAGTGATACAAAAATGTTCCAAAAAATTAAGCATGGTAGGTAGTAGAGCGTATTATATTCAGTAACTACTTTTCTTTTCCAGAACTTCTTTTCGCTTGCTTTCCTAAAAAGTTTCCCCACAGCATTTCCAAATGACATCCTCGGGGCTACCTGTGTGAAGCCAATGTAAAAAAAACTGTCCGTAAATGGCGTTTTGTGAACACCTCACTAGAAGAACATGTGTTGAGGTGTTCGCATGTTTCAAATAAAGTGTTAGGACCTTATTAATTTTTCTTTTAATTTAGATCACTGACTCAACCATTTCAAATATGATAGAGGATAGTCAGTGATACGCATTGAGAGATGATTGTACCTGTACCCTACTGCAGCTCTAACAAACCCCTGCAACTATGGCAATTTAATGGCAGCTCTGAGCTTGGTAGGAACTCTGTTCCTAATGGTAACTGTGTAATGGTGTAACTCTGTAGACTGTAGCCATGGCAGGACGAGCAACACCACCAGTGGCGGTTTTCTCTTATAGGCGGTTGTGCAGCGATCTTCAAAGGAAGATTACGGCCAATAAGACTGACTTATTTTATAATAATATTACTGTAGTGTACCACTACTTTATAGTATTTGCCCGTATAAATAATACACAGCTCGCCAAGACTTCGCAGTAAAAATATGACCGATAGGAACAGATATTCATATTCATATGTGCAGATCCAGAAACGCACATATGAATCGAAAAAGTTATTACGAAATATAGCGAAAATAGGATATTTCATACAGCACAAATAATGCGGTTTCGAACTGTGCCGGAACATCCGTCAGAGCCAAAATTCGTTCTTCGGGTACGCAGCGACGAAGCAAATGTTTTTTCTTCTTCCTGATTGTTTTTATAGTAGTGTTTCATTCAACAATTACTTCTTATTACATTTTAGTATATGTAATAGGTATATAATTATTAATATAATATAATTATTAAAATAATATAATTATTAATATAATATAATTATTAATATAATTTAGTATTTATTGAATTATTTGGCGGGTATTAGATAAGCCGCCATAGCTCAATGGTCAAGAGCACCTGACCGGCAATCAGAAGTACACGGGTTCAAGTCCCGTTGGCGGCAAGTATCTTTTCTCGAAAGATTTTTTCAATGTAGATGAGTGCTTCAGGCTGATAATTATTGCTTATAATTATTGTTAATATTACATTATTTATTGCATACTTTTTTACACCAACTTTTGAAATAACATGTCTTCATAATATTTGATGAAGAAGAAAAGGTGCTCAAAGAAAGTCTTTCTTTTTTAAATCGCTTTAATGTTGAACTCCCTGTGATTGAGACCACGAATCGCCACTGGACAGTACCGTGACGGATATGCTCCGGCGCAGGACGAGGGGAGTCCCTGAGCTGTGCTGTAGTTTGTATCAGGGGTCTGTGGGGTGGATGGACTCGCTGCTTGTAATTAAACCAAAGAATACATTCACGGTAATCAAGGCGTTTCGAAGATAAAAGAAAATACTGGAGAAAGTAAATTTATTTATTTCTATTCTCTTACATATAATTTCCAGATTGTTACAGTTTGCATGGATAATAAGTTCCAGTAATACAAAAAGTGTTATTAATCAGTAACTGTATGTAAATAGGATGGTAATGTTTTGTGGCGTGACCGAACAACTCAGAATGAAATCAACTCAACACCTCTTTTAAAAAGTCATTAAAAGAGATGTTTAAAAAATTATTAAATAGGTTACGTTAGGTTAGGTTAATGGCAATTAAAAAAAAAATAATAGCTTTTAATGACTTTTCAAAGAGGTGTTGAGTTGACATGTTTCTGAGTAGGCATGGAACCATTTTATAAACACCTTACTAGGGACCTCTGCTGAGGTGTTTCTATCGTTTTAAGTTAAAACACTGTTTCCTCATTGAGACTCTCAACACTGTGTTTCATCTTGGGGAATGCTGTGTGGAGGGTATTTTTAGGGCAATGAAGGAGAGTAAGTTGTGGGAAGGAAAAAGGTTTGAGGAGTTGCGGATGTATGAATCAATTCCTCCCACTGCGGTACAAGGCGATGAGTCGAGAGAGTACGACTGGAGAGGTCAAAAGGTCTTCTTCAACCAGTAGATGGGCAAACGCATCCGCTGCCAAGACCTCAGCAAAACCTATAAAAACCTCATCCCATGCGCCTGGGCACCCCTGGTAAGTCACCAAATGTAGCGACCCACTTGGGGTGACCTACAGAGAATAAGATACTCCCGAAGACCGAAAACGGTCCTCCGAGAGGAGTAACCGGTCCTTCGAGGGATGTGCCCAGCATGACGGTCGAAATTTTTTCGAATGTAATAAACAATGCAATGAACAAAGAAAAATGAATGAAGTAAAAATTTTACTTTTATTTTTAGGATTTTTTCCTATTCCCACAATTTCAATAAAATATCCAATATGCAAAGTAAAAATAAAATCCTTTAAGTACATTAGAACAAGATTATTTCTATAATAATGTTATTCTGATTTTAAATTAGACCAATGGTCGGTCCCTGAAGTACCCCTCTCGAAGTAGAATCTGGTACGGTCGTATTGTGACGGCTGAACCCTCTTTCTTCCTTTCTTGTAGCCGACAAAAGTGTGACCCTTTGTGTGAGAAAATAATTCTTAACACGTGTAGAATGTCACGCGTCACGGTTACAACTGCACTAGCACTTACTATGTACATTGTAATACCATTACAACAACATTAGCGGGAGCTTTCAGCAATCAAACTGAGGGACCGCTAAATTCAAATCTCACGGTCGATTTTTCCATCGAAACTGAGTCCATTTTTTTTTACATTATCTCCATGCAGGAGGCCCTGAAAAAAATCCCTCAGGGCCTGTGTCATATTTGGGGATGCTGTGTGGAGGATCCTTTTAGAGAAAGGAAGGAGAGAAAGTTTTGAGAAGTAAAAAAGTGTGAGGGGCAGGTAGGAATCTGGTGGTCGACGTGTCCAGGAGTGACGGACGAATAAATTCGTCCCTCCCACTGCGGTGCAAGGCAATGGGTTAAGTGGTTCCGACTGGATGTGACTAGGTTAGGTCTCCCCTCAACTAGTCTCTTTCGATGCGGCCCGCTACGTAATAGTGGGGCAAACAGTTCCGCCGCCAAAACCTAGAAACACGTCACCCGAGCACCCCTGCTAAGTCATCAAACATGGCTAACCAACACTCCCTGCTATAGTGGGGACCCAAGGCAGAGGATGAAGTCCTATAATACCATTTTGTATTAATGATTGGCAGAAGGAAAGTACATCATTCTGAGTAAATCTTTACGATTTTAGGATATGTAAAAAAGATGTATATTAGTTTAAAGAATATTTTAATAGGTACCTATCCTGTTTTAGAAATTCCATTCAATAGGACCATTCCTCTTGTCATGCTGTGCTGTGCTAGACATCTGTTCTGCCTTGAAAATTCAAGGTGACGACTACCGCTTAAGTTTTCAAGCACGTATAAGCCATAGCATTCCAAAGGAAAGATATATCAATAACTCTTTCTTGAATGAATAATTAATTTCATTAACCTATTTGAGACCTGAGAGTCGAGAGGTTTAATGTTCATTGGCGTAATCAGTTTTCTTCCCAAGAAGATGTGAGAAAAACCAAGAAGAGCCAATACTGGGCGAAAAGAGATAAAAAGAAGCAAGAAGTGCCAAAAAGAGCTGAAAAAGAAACAGGAAGATGCAAAAAGAACCAAGGTGGGCTAACAATGTTCGAGAATTTGCAAGAATATGTAATAAGAAAAAAAGTTGAGTCAAGAAGAGACAAGAGGAGCCAAGAAGAGGCAAGAAGACCCGAGAAGAGACAAGAAGAGCCAACAAAAGACAAGAAGAGAAAAGAAGAGCCAAGACGAGACAAGAAGAGTCAATAAGAGGCAAGAAGAGACAAGAAGGGTTAAGAATAGAGAAAAAAACCCAAGAAGAGTCAAGAAGATTCAAGATGAGACAAGAAGATTCAAGAAGAGGCAAAAAGAAGAAGGAAGACACAAAGAAAGAAGAAGAAAAAAAACAACGTCAACCAATTTCTTTTTTCCTATCCATCCTAAATTGTAATATTGTTTTATTAGGTTGCTATGAACACCAATCGATTAAACTCCAACCTCCTTCTCATCCTTAAAGCTCGTGTTCCAAGTCTTAACAAATCCCTTGTATACCTGTCACACCGTGATAGAATTGCTCCTGGCTACCAGGGTGGCACAATCGCATCGTATCGTACGTAGAGATTTTTGGTCACTGTTTTTTATACACAGTAACCCAATTAATAGTACTTACTGAGTTACCTGATTTGGTAGTTACTCACCCAAGTTGGACGCACCCACTCGTTGCATTCACTGCCCCATTAAAATGATATACCTAGGGGAATCAGGGTGGAATAATGGAATTAATTATTTACGTGGGAATAAAAACTTTATTTTCGTGTATTCCTGGTGTGGGGGGAGAGATTTATATTATAATATTATGCATGTGTGAAAGTTCTTGAAATAAAGGTATAATAAATTGTTTATGCTGACAAACCACGCAATTTTAATTTATGTAATTTTTCAGAAATCGGAAGTAATCTAAAATTATACAATTATACAAAACTCTTTTTATAAATTTTGAAGGTTTTTCCCATCTGAGATGTAATATATCATTGAAGAAGAAGATAAAAAGACATATAAAAATCAAAAGATAACGGTTACAACTGGGACTCGAACCAGAACCTCTCGTCTTACCGGGACAAACGCCTTACCAATTCGGCTACTGCCACCTTTTATTTAAACGGCATATTGGTCAACCATATATTTCATATTTCACAATTAACAATATTTTATTCGACAATTTTTTTTCCATGTGTACAACTATAGCATCTCCCTTTTTCATTGAAAACATTGTTTGTATAACTGGTTTGTAACCTGGATAGTGTCTCGGATAAATATGTCCGATTTTATTTATATGGAATAACAATTGACCTTTTTGTAAAAGCCTATTTTTTTTAAATGAGCTTCACGCAGGAGGCACTGAGGAAAATAATTTTCCTCAGGGCCTATGTCATCCTTGGAGATGCTGTGTGGAGGGCTTCCCTAAAGAAAGAAGGAGAGGAGAGTTATGGAAGGAAAAAGGTTTAAGGGGTGGGTAGGAATCTGGGGTCCAGTGTGTCCTGGTCATCCGCCTCCAAGACCTAGACAAACCTCACCCATGAACCCGGGTACCCCTGCTAAAGTCTAAATGAATATTCAATTTTTATGGAATACCTATCTATTGAAAAATTGACGTAGGCCCCGGGGAAATTGTTTCCCTCAGGACTTCGTGTGGATGTAAAAAAATATGATAAAACGGAAAATATCTGATCCTCTCTAAAATTGACGTTTGTTTTTTGAAAGGCAATGATCCTGAGACAAATATTTTCAGCTTCACAAATTCTACAATTATAATATCCCGTGCTTTTTAACAGGTCTGCACTGGTAAGTACCTAATAACTAATAACATAAGTAAGATTGAAATAAATTGGCTGTAATGACACCAAAGCATTAAGTTAAGTTTTTATAAATTAGCTGCACACAGGAGGCCCTGAAAATAATTTTCCTTAGGGCCTAATGGCCGTTATACACGACACCCTTTTTCAGCCCGATTCCAATTAGAGACAAAAGTCAACATTTTTCGATTTGCGCGATCGCTATTTTCACCTCTATTTTCGTATCTAGGATTTCAATTATCATCACTGCAAACAACACACGAACCTACTGAAATCGTAGATATGAAAATAGAGATGAAAACAGCGATCGCGTAAAGCGAAAAATGTTGAATTTTGTCTCTAATTGGAATCGGGCTCGTGTATTACGCTCATAAGTTATCTTAGGGGAAGCTCTGTGGAGGGTCTTTTTAAGGAAGGGAAGAAGAGGAAACTCTGGGAAGGAAATAGATACGAGGGGTGGATAGAAATCTGGGGGTCAGTGGGTCCAGGAGTGTCGGACGTATGAATCCATCCCTTCAACTGCGTTGCAAGGCGATGGGTCGAAGGATTCTGGCCGGAGAGGTCAAAAGACCTGCTAAACCAGTGTCTCTCGATCCGGCCCGCAATGCAGCTTGTGGGCAGCATCATTGACAAACCTCACCCCATGAACCCGGGCACCCCTGCTAAGTCACCAAATGTAGCGAACCACTTGAGGTGACATGGTAGAAGTGTTCCTGGGGCGGCGGTACCATATCCGCCTCCCAAAATGCAAAGTGTTTAGTTCTGAAACAGTTTAAAAACTAAACCCATGTTCGCAAGTCCTTCATTGTTAATTTATTCCTTTGTCTTCCTACTTTCCTTGAAAGTACTACTTACTAGGAAAATAAGAAGATGTTTCATACCTACATGGAACACATCTACAATATTGGCACTAAAAACTAAATTTACCTACTTGTATGAGTTGAAAAATTGCAGTGACATCGGTCACATCTAGAATAATCGAAAAAAATACTAATTAATGAACCCCAAAGTGTCGGTAATTGTGACCTTGCGTTGTGCCGTTTTGTGGAATCAGCCATCATCAAGACCGGTCCAGAAAAAGCGGATGAACCCATCAAAGGTAGGGACTTATCCTTCCATTTGCCATTTCCTGTGATTGAGTTAAAAACACAGTCAATTGTCTTGTTTTCGCAAAATGTAGATTTACAGTCCACCATCTCTGAATTGAGTTTTTTAAGGAAATAACTCACAACACGCTAATAATGTACTGTATTTTTACCAAACAAAAAATAAAACAATTAAAATTTTAAAAAGTAAGTATATAGGTACTTGCCCTACCTTTTAAATTAATATTTTCCCTTTTATTTTACATTTACAGCGTTCGCTTTTCTTTCCCACCAGATTGTATAAAGCAACCTATCAGAGGCTCGCCTCTCAACCCGTAAAGGGTGCGTTAGAATGCGACTCCAATGAAACACAACTAAACTAAACAAAGCAACAAGTTGCCACGAACCCTCCGAGTTGCCACTCTAATAAAGTCTCCCACGAGGGGGAGAGGGCAGGGGGGGGGGGGGGTAATGAAGAGGACTTGAGAGGGTTGCCCTCTTGCATACTTGCAACACTCGTATATTCAAGTAGGTACCTATATAACATCGACAGTGGTAGAATAAGTATGGGATATTGTTGGGGCATTTTTGGTCGCTTTGAATTAATGTGTGAAATCTTCAATATCTTATGATTATCAATTGGGTATAATAAAATTTTGGGTTTCCTTGAGCTCTTTAATTATTATTACCGTGACGACCAACGTTTACGGTGCCGTGACGGCAAAAATGTCAATAAACATACGTTCCTTATCGTTACAATGTTGCAGCTCTTTCTTACACATTAAATAATGGTGAGACAAAAGATGAGACGACAAAATACGTGTGACTGTTTCCTCCAAAATACTATTTTTTTCCTTTGAAGGAAACATATATATCTTATTACGGCTCAGCCACGATGACGGGAATTGCGTTTAATTTTTTTTAAATGCGTTTGAGGGAGATGTAAGAAAATGATTGTATGTTTCCTTTGTTATTTAGTGTGTAATAAAGAGATGCAGGATGCAGCATTATATGTTTAAGGACAAAAGTAAAACCATCTGACTTACGGAAAGAATTAATTTGTATTAGCTTACAGTGACGTATTCTAAAGACTTTAAAAATGTTATTTATATTTTCTTAAATTTCTTTTTATCTATATTTCTGTAAAACTTTAAATTTCATTTTATATAATTGTAAAAATGTAACTATTAAATCACTATAATAAGATCTTTAACGTAAAGAACCCGTTAGACAAACTGCTAAAAAGTAGTTTATCGGGACTTTTTGTCTTGTATTTGTAAAGTGTATAAAATAAATAAATAAAAAAAGCATCAGCGCTTTATCATTTGAATTACTTGGTAACATGTTAAATATTTTTGGCACGTTATATTCCACGGTTCGCCGTCCGTCATTATTATTTTATTTTGGAACAAGCTTTTTTTCATTCTTTGTGAACCTTGTATTAAGTTATCTGTTTGTATTGGTTCTTTTTAATGCTTTTGATTATTGCTTTTTGAGTTATTTCTAATTTTATTATTTCATCGTTAATCTTCATCCTACACCGTGCGTAGCCAGACCCCAGACCCCAGACCCTACTGGTAGGTACGCATAAAGGGGTGGTGCAACGCCCCCAGCGGAACCCGAGAGGGGTTATTGACCTACCATTTCATGGAGTACCAAGTGAGAAAATGTTTGACTCTTAACGCTTATATTTTTATTGTTATTTTCTCTCAAAGATTTTAACCCTTTAACAATGCGCATTACCTACACAGTCACACCCCACGTCAAGATCAAACAATATGGCGTATTATATTATTTTTTTAGAGTTGTTAAATGGGTAATTCAAACACCCTGAAGTTACAAGTTGAACGTAGTGTTAGACCAAATTTTCTAGCTGGGAAAAATTGACTATTTTTGATAATCTATATCACCATTCGACAGCTTTTGGAGAAATTCTGCAAATGATGTAGGCAGGTACTTCTTAAATCAAAAAAATCATGTAGCGCCCTTCTCCAAGAGCATTGTTAGTCTGTTAACAAACAAAGTTTCTATATAATTAATTGACAATGGAAGTAATAAAAAATTCAAATAATAAGGTCAGTTTTATCTTTGTAAAGCCTTCAACAAAAATTCTATTTGTGATTTCGTTCGTATTAAACCAGCTGTTTTATTTTTAAATTAAATTACTTACTACCTACGTTCGATTTTAGTGCAAAAGTGGTTTTCTTTCTTATAAAATTGAATAGATTTAAAGGAAGAAAAGGTTAATCAAGGGAAACTTTCGTGGAAAATCTTAAAGCTGTTTATAATATGCGCTATTTTAATATTTTTAATGAAAATAAAGACATTTTTAGTAAATATTTATGAGAAAACTTTCTTTTTATACTTTTTTGAAGGTTATTCCCATCAGTGAAATATATCATATTAGAATAAGTTAACAATAATAATCTTAACGAAAATATGAAAGAGAACAAGACACATATAGAAAAAATATATTTTGTAGATATTTGAGAGAAATGGCGAGCGGACCGGGAAGTTAAAAAAAATGATCAATAAAAGTTGACAATAAATTTATTTATAAAAAAATGATAATAAAACCTTGGACCTAAGCTAACCTAACCTAAAATAATCTAACCTAATCTAACCTTGGAGCGTATCCTAACCTAACCCAACCTAACCTAACCTAATATATTTAGAAGATTTTTCTATAATAGATACTAATCAATACGGTTTCCAAAAAAAAAAGAGTACAGAATTGCTGCTTCAAAAATTTGCCAACATGATAAATAATGAATTAAACTGTAAAAAACATACATTAGTCTTATTTATAGATTATTCGAAAGCTTTTGATACTATTGATCATGGTAAATTACTTAAAATACTAGAAATTATAGGAATACGAGGAAAACTACTAAAACTTTTTGAAAATTACTTAAACAACCGATGCATGAAATTAAAACTCTTAAACTCTTTAAGTAAAAAAAAGAAGTTTTTTGCCGGCGTTCCTCAAGGTTCCATATTAGGTCCAATTCTGTATATTATATATGTATCTTTTATTAAATTAATTTTTAGATATGTAAAGTACTTTGTATACGCGGATGATACTGCTTTAGTGATCTCTAGCAGTGATTTGCAAACTTGTATAGATCTTTTACAAAAAGACTACATTGAACTCTTAAAGTGGTCTCATGACTCTGGCTTAATCATAAATGCCAAAAAAACTAAATTGTTACATATAAGATCCCCTAATGTTAAGGTATATATTACACCTGAAATAAAGACACATACATCAGATTGCTTACACTATGGTATTCCTGCAACGTGTACATGTGAAAATATGGAACTTGTTAAAGAATATGTTTATTTAGGTGTTATTATTGATTGCTTTTTCAAGTGGGATATACAAATAAACAAAGTTTGTGCACGACTAAGATCAATTGTAAGCAGATTGTATAAACTAAAATTTTTTGTTCCTATCTGCACACTTCGAATAATTTATTTATCTCTAGCTGAATCTGTTATAAGGTATGGAATAACAGCTTGGGGATTTTCCTGTAAAACAAATATAGATCATGTACAATCAGTGCAAAATTCATTGGTTAAATTATTAGCTGAAAAAAATTTATACAAAGAAAGGCATAATATTCCATACTTTTATCAGAGTCTCAAAGTTCTTTCAGTGAGAGCAATTCTGTGGTACAAAATTATATTTCAGCACATAAATAATCCTTTATATATTAACAGGCTGGAACACAACCATAATACTCGTTTTAACTTTAATGAAGGGCTAATTGTACCTAAGCATACAAATAAATATGGACAAAGAACGTTAAATTACATGATTCCCAGTTGTTTAAATATGTTACCTGCTGAAATTAAAAACTGTGCCCAAAACAAACAATTGATGAATTTACTGAAGACTTGGCTTACGGAAAGAATTAATTTGTATTAGCTCACAATGACATATTATTCTAAAAACTTTAAAAATGTTATTTATGTTTTCAAAAATTTATTTTTATCTATATTTCTGTAAAAAATTAAATTTTATTTTATATAATTGTAAAAATGTAACTATTAAATCACTATAATACGATCTTTAACGTAAAGAACCCGTTAGACAAACTGCTAAAAAGTAGTTTATCGGGACTTTTTGTCTTGTATTTGTAAAGTGTATAAAATAAATAAATAAAACCTACCCTAACCTAAACTAATTTAACAATTTTGTAGCACAGTGTTATCAATAGACCAAGTATGATAGTTATTAGATTAAGCGTAGTCTTTCAACTGCTTTTTTAACATCCTAGTCCGCTCAGCATTTCTCTCTAATATTTACAAAAAAAATTTTTTTTCGATGAATTGGCGATTCGATGAATTGATCATTCGATGAATTGGTTTTCGATGAACTCGGTTTCTATGAACTCGTTTTCGATGAATTTGCTTTCGATGAATTGATTTTCGATCAACTGTATAGGCAAATAATTTTAAAGATCGTATTGTCACACTGATAATGGTTCAAACTGATTCAAAATTGAAATAAACACACGTCTGCAGTTCCCTCTTACCCCACAGTAGTCCTACGATACAGAACACCACTACTCGAACCAGAATTTCTCTAAAATGATTTTATTGTATGTGTGTAATTATGCCGTGTAGAATTTTCTAGGGTTAACTGCATGGGTGGCCGATGGACATAAAAACTATGAAAGGTTTTAAAAAACACCCCTTAATATGCCAGAGAGGGGAGCAACAGGTACTAACCTGTAAAATAAAACAAATAAAATCACACATTAGCCCTCCACGTGGTTCCTTTTTACCCTTTTTTGATCACCTTTTTGATAGCCGAAATCTGGAGGGATGTAAAAGAACAAAACTAACAAAATTTTTTTCAACCCTTGAACTCGAAAAAGGACGAAGGACATTCAGAAATATCATATATTCTTAATTACAAATAGTTGCTACCCGGCTTCGCCCGAATACCATTTTTTTTAATCCTCTACAAGGGTCCCAATTGCTTGTGATTGTGGTATCCCCACTTTGAATTTGATAGGAGAGGAGATGGGGAAGAGGAAAGTTGCGAAGTACCAGACTTTTCATATCCGGTCACCAAACACGGCTAAAGTCAATTTAAGCAACCTTTCAATTCTGAATGGTGATTTTCATTTTTGTTTTGTTTTACATTAGTTTCACATAGGACGCGCTGAGGAAAATAATATCCCTCAGCGCCTACGTCATCTTAGGGAGTGCTGCGTGGAGAGTCTTTTTATGGAAAGGAAGGAGAGGAAATTCTGTGAAGGTAAAAGGTAGGAGAGGTGAGTAGGAATCTGCGAGTGACAGTATAAAATATAGAGTGACGTATAATTTCTCCAACTGCGATGCAAGGCGATGGGTCGAGGGATTCTGGCTGGAGAGGTCAAAAGACCTCCTCAACCAGTTTCTCTCGATCCGGCCCGCCACGTGGCAGGTGGGCAGATACATCAGCCGTCAAGACCTTGACAAACCTCACCCCATGAACCCGGACACCCCTGCAAATTAACCAAACGTAGCGAACCACTTGGGGTGACCCATGCCAAAGGTGTTGGTTGTCCAATAAATGGTTCCCGGGGCGGTGGTACCCATACCGCCTCCCAATATGTGAATATGTATTTCATTTGTTTAAATGTTTGATAAATATTTTTTTTACAAATATCTTCTAACAGTTTCACAAATCTTACTTTTATAATAGCCCTCGATATTTTTTTTTTTTTTTAAAAAGAAAGACAAACATTTCGGGTTACGAATAACCCAACAATGTTTGAAAATCTCCTACTTCCACCACAGAAAGCCGAAAATGTTGCTTGTGTTGTGATGGAGGACTTAGCCAGCCGAGGAATCGAACATGCGACGCCCGGGTGGGACCCAAGCGCTATGCCCACTCATCCACTGACCGGTCAAATTATTTCACGGGTATGCGCTTATATCATTATATGAATACATCCTTCAAATACTCACCCCTTAAGGATGATATTGTAGGTCTTAGTCCTAGGACCAAGCAAGTATTATTGTTGCTAGGTTTGTCTGAATGTACCCGGGTACGGGCGGGTCGTGGTCATTGCCCTCTTATTGTGTGCTCGGGTGCGGTGCCCATCCAGCCAACATCCCCTTGTGACTTGTGACTAGGTACTGCTAGCTGCTAGCCTGGTACCTCCAGGAATGCAAGGTAGCCAGTATTATTCTTGACGACATACAATACGGGAGAGTAGCGACAGCCAACAATAACTCATAAAATCTATAAATAGGAAAAGTTGACGCAATTGATGTAATGTATGTTTATAATAATAATAAAGTTTTTAGTTCAGGATGTGAGGAGAATAGTGCAATCCCACACGTCCCAAAATAGTTGAGGCGTGTATGGGTACCGCCTCTCTGAATCCAACACCTCTGTCATAGGTTCCTCCAAGTGGTTCGCTACGTTTGGTGATTTCGCAGGGATGCCCGGGTTCATGGGGTGAGGTTTTTTATTATTTATTTTTTTATTGATCTATATTAGGGATGTTATGGATATGAAATTTCGGATCTGGATACGGATACGGATATAGGAATAATATTATACCGGTTTCGGATACGGATACGGATATAAAATTATTTCGGATTATCCGCTAGTTTCGGATAATTTCGGTTACGGATATTAGAATTTTAAAATTTTAAAAGTAAAATACAAACAGAATGATTTGACTTTTATTTCTAGTCTATATTATCAAATGTTTTTACAATCAGTCAAATAAACAACTATTATTTTAGCAACTTAAGTGATATGTAGGTTTGTAGGTACCTATGAACTGTGAAGGTATGTAGTACATACATACATACATACTATGTACTTAAAAATATAAAAAAGAAAATTATAAAAACAAAAATATTATTGCAATAAAACCTTGGTACACTTGTAACAGACGTGACGCCTTTACAAGAACTGTAAAATAGGTCCGGGTCTAAGTGCACGCTGATGAGGATGTATGATGAGTAAAATAATAAAAGCTGGCCTCCTGCACCCAGTGTCTGATGAGTAAGGGACACTGGATGTGCCTATTCTTCTGCCTGGCGCCTTGCGGTGTCCTGGAGTAGGGCCGGCTTGTCTGGAGGAGGTAGGCACCAGGACGGAAGACAGGCAGAAGTCGGCGGGAGGCAGCTGGTGTTGAAGAAAATACTTCTTAAGTAACAAGTAATAAAACAAGTTTTGAAGAGTCGAAGTGAACTGATTTATTTTAAAATTGGCATGGTATATAAAGGGGACTTGTACCCGACAGCGTTCGGACAGTGTTTTTTACAAAAAGTGGAGGGGTTTTCGTCCTCAGACCAAATGGTATAAATAGGGCGGCCATTATGTGGGCACCCTATTTTGCCGGTGTCACCGTTGAAGGCGGTCGCTTAAAATGTGTTTTTTATAATAATTCTACAGAGTTAATCGTGTACATATGTGTTCGTTATTATACAGTAATCATGAAATAAACCAATTGTCTATTGCTAGATTTTTAGTTAGAGACGTTTAGCTCATTTTTGAGCTAAATCGCATAAAATATAAATTGATTTGCCGTTTGGCTGAATATCTGATTATTTACAGGTACAATGTTATTTTTACGAGGTCCCCCGTAAGATGTGTTAATGAAACCTGTTTGTTTCACCATCTTACGGGGCACCTGGATTTTTAAAATCGGAAAAACGTATTTTTACCGAAATTTTTCTAAGTGTTTTTTGAGGGTCATTTATTGCCCTAGTTTGAGTATTTTAAGGGCTAGAGACTCAGGCTCTCTTTCCCTCGATGCCTTGTAGGACTGCGGAATGAAATTTCTTAGTTTCATTATCCTACAAGGATCGTAACTCAAAATAATTAACAATATGTCAAAAAAAAGGAAACATAAAAAATACAAGTGAAATGATAAGTTGAAAAATGTCCCTGGTGGCAACCTGAGCATGATAGCGTTTATTTGTTGCACCGGGGGCATTGTACATATAAAAACGAAAGTATTTTATTAATACAATATTACAATTAGAATAACTTTTAAATTCTAATTGGAAAACAAACATAAAATATTTTCAACGAAAAAGATCGCCGGCGGTACGGTACTAACGAGTTTAGTGGCCAAGCGGGATTTCTGGTTTTCGAGCGAAATCCCAAAAAATGACCACTGAACTGTAGAGGATACCGCCAAGGATGTTTTTCGTTGAAAGAACATACGAGGATATGTAACACGTCCGTTACACTCCCCCCGTGCAGCTTGGCTGCACTAGTCTTCACGACGTGTTTGAGTAGAAGAAGCTGCATCGGTGGGCGGGGCCGGCAGGATTACAGCGAGCTTCACGGCAGGTCGTACGTAGACTCCGGTGCTCGTCTGGATTCGGGCGGTCCTTACTTGGCCGTCTGCAGCAGGGGTGGTGTCGAGGACTCGGCCGCGAGGCCAGCTGTTGCGGGGCATCGCAGGGTCCATGATGACCACCAGGTCGTCTTTCTTGATGGGATTGACGGTCTGGTGCCATTTTTGTCGAGTAGCCAAGGTGGGGAGGTATTCGCGGAGCCACCGCCTCCAGAACATATCAGCTAGCTGCTGACTGATGCGCCACTGGCGGCGGAGACATACCTCCTCCTCTTGTTTGCCGTATAATGACAACTGGGGCCGGTTGCCTGCTGCTCCCAATAGAAAGTGGTTGGGAGTGAGGGGCTCCTCGTCTCTCGGGTCTGCGGAGACGTGTGTAAGAGGACGGTTGTTGACGGTCCACTCAGCCTCGGCCAGTGCTGTTCGTAGGGTCTCTTCTCTTGGGGCCCTCTCCTTCAGGATGGCTCGCAGGGCGTGCTTGACTGAGCGCACCAGGCGTTCCCATGCTCCCCCCATATGAGGAGACATTGGTGGAATAAATTTCCACTCTATTCCCTTTGAAGTTAGATGATCCCTCATCCGGGTGTCATCTTTGAGCGAGTTCAGGGCGTCCTTCAGTTCATTGTCTGCTCCGTGGAAGTTGGTCCCATTGTCTGAGTAAATTGTCTTTGGTTGACCTCGGCGCGCCGTCATGCGTTGTAGGGCCATGATGGCTGAGTCGGCAGACAGGGAAGTAGCCAGCTCGAGGTGGATATCACGTGTGGACAGACAGGTGAAGAGGGCTCCGTACCGCTTCTCCCGACGTCTGCCGATGGTGATGTCCATGGGCCCGAAATAGTCCAACCCGCAGTTTGTAAAGGGGGGAACATGGTGGGCGAGCCGTGATGGTGGTAAGGGTCCCATCAGTGGTGGAGCCGGCTTGCTTCTGCGCATCTTGCAGGTGGGGCAGTTGTGGGCGAGTCTGCGGATGTTTGTGCGCAGTCGCAGCACAAAGTAGCTGCCCCGTACCTCTGCCATTGTCCTCTCTGTACTCGGGTGGTCAGCCTTCTGGTGATGATGGTTTACTAGGAGCCGTGTGTAGGCGTGGTCTCCATCCAAGATTATGGGTATCCGCACATCTCGGGAGACTCTGCTGGTGGTCCGTATTCTTGAGTCCATCCTCAGCAGGCCATCGGGTCCCAGGAAGGGGTTCAGTGTTTTGAGCCGGCTGCCATTTGGTAAGGGAGCTCCTTGACGAAGAGCATTCAAATCGGTTCCGAATGCGTCTTCTTGGGCTGCTTTCACCCATCGGATCTCTGCTTCACGGGTCTCCTCGAGCTGCAGGTATCCGTCCAGGGGCTTGTGGGGTCCCACACGGCATCGGTTTATGAAGCGGTGGACCCAGGCGGTGGCCCTGATGAGGCGGGGCCAAGAGGAGAAGCGGTTGATCTCTGGTAGAGCGTCTGACATAGTTGAGGTGAGCCCGACATATTGGGCCTTCACTTCAAGGACGCTGTCATCCGGCCGGTGCAGTTTGGACCTTTCGCGCGGCCATTCTGCCTCGGCCAAGGTGAGGAAGGCTGGGCCACTGAACCAATGTCCTGCAGGTGATAGATCGGGAGTCTCGATGTCTCGGGTGCCAATGTCGGCAGGATTCAGCTTTGTGGGAACCCATCTCCAGTCTTCAATGCGGGAGAGCTCATCTATCTCGCCAAGCCGGTTAGCCACGAAGGTTGAGTAGGTACGTGGGTCTGTGCGAAGCCAGCACAACACCGTCGTAGAGTCTGTCCAGAACACTGTTCGCGCAATGTTGCTGCGACATTCTTTTTTCAGTGTTGCTGCTAGTCTGGCCGCCATTAAAGCTGATTGGAGCTCGAGGCGGGGTATGGAGAGTGGCTTCAGGGGGGCCACCTTACACTTGCTGGCCAAGAAGGTAGCTGTGACTTCACCATTGATGTCTTCTGTGTGATAGGCGACCGTGCAGCATGCCTGTTCGGAAGCGTCACAGAACAGATGGAGTGTGACGTTGCTTTGTTTACTTTTTAAACAACTTCTAGGTATGGCAACTCCACAGCTTTGGAGGAGTCCCAGCCAGTCCAGCCATCTTTCATTGTGATCGGGTTTGATGATCTCGTCCCATCCAGTGTTTGATCTCCAGACGTCTTGCAGCAGCATTTTTGATCTGACTGTGAGGCATTGTGATGAACCTGTTTCACTCCGGTATAGGTGGGTAAAAATTTTTTTTAAATATAGAATATGATCACACTATCGACATCTTTCGGGTGGTTTTAAAATCAATATTAAAGGAATCTTTTTTAAACTTTTGGGGTTTCCTTGCCACGAAGGGGTGTAGGCAGTTGGAAAAAAAAACCGACTATCCAATCAGAATGGAGATGGGGACAGTGGGTGCGTCTTGGACCAATCACAGGCTGGGGGCGTGGGATGATGGATTTGAAAAATTAAGATTCAAAGATTATCTCACGGTTTGGTCGGGCAGATATTTTAAGAGGATAGTACCACTTCTAACTTGGTCATAAATCGCATTTTTATGGGAGCAGGAGGGGATCGACAACAGTTGATTTCACGTCTGGAATCGGAAAGTTTTGCGAGGATCTCGATGGCGGAAAATTCAAAAGTACAAATATCATGCACTGATAAGTAAAGTAGCAAGCGATCTCGATTACTTAGTAATCATGAAACGGGAGTGGACATTGACGGTCTTAACCGCTTTTTCCAGACAAATATCTAGCGGATTCTGCAGGTAGACGTTAAGGGAAAGTGTTAGACGTGGAAAACCCACAGGAGCCGATCTCTTCGAGGTAGTCGAGGGAAATCAATTCATGTTAGTGACCATATGGAATCTAAGATTTTGTATTGGATTTTTGTCCGTTAGTTTAGAGGGGAGGGAAGGTTTACGATCTCTTGTTACTTAATTGGGTCTTGAGTGTGAGACATCTGACATGATTTTGGGTCTCTAAGGTACACATTAAGCTGAAATCACCACTTGATTTTACATACAGATGATAGGAGAAAGAAATTAGTGAAAAAGCATAAAATTTAACGACCTGTCAGGATTTTAAATTATTCGAAAACTCAAGTATTTTCTTGATCACTAGGCGAGAAATTACGGGAGAATTATCGGTTTTGGTGCCAGAGAAGGATGTAAGATGTAGGAGGAACTAGAAAAAAGAAAAAAAAAACGTTCGAAGGCAGGATTGGAATGGGATCTTGGCAGTAGTTATAGCCCATAGGAAAGGAGAATCGAGGTTATAAAAGTTTAGATTATTATAAAATAAGGTCCCACGGACATCACGACTTTGCTGGGAGGTGACCAAGTAATTGGAGTTCGCGCATGAGCATTTGCAAACGCGAGAAATATTAAAATTGTATACGAACACGAGAAACGCGACATATAGCTAGGAACGAACACAGCTGAGTGTGCTCACTAGCGGTACGTTCGATAAAGGATATTCAGTCACAAATTTATTAGAAAATCCATAGCCAAATGTTAGAACGTCGGAATATCTAGGCAGTGACGTGTTGGGAGAAGTTTAAAATAATGAATGCTTAATAGATAACTGTCGGGATATGTTGTAGGTTAAAGAGTTGAAATTGGATTTGAGTTAAGCCAAGAAAGTAGGGCAGTTATATCGAATATTCAGGATACACCGTATTTGAAAGCAAATTAAAAGGGAGTAGAACGGACACTATAGATTTTAGAGAAAAGTTGAATTAATTAGTCACATGATAAAAGGTAGATTATATTAACTAATCATGCGGAGATTCGTGTGGGAATCAGATGTTTAGACCCGAATACGCCCCTGATCGATGGCAACAGAGGAGAGTCATCGTAGGGAGGTTGGTCGATCGGAACAGGACGTTAGAAGGAAAAGGGTCGTAAGCGACACGACAGGACAGTGGGTGAGAAAAGATTCGATTTTACGTGTTATTAGAAGTCGAATTTGCAAAAATTAAAATTGATTTATGTGGAAATGGATGATCAAAAAGGGAAGTTGAGAGGAGAGAGGAGACAGTTCGTGACAATTCGGGAATACAGGGTGAGGTCTCGGGAAGAAAACGCGCGAAACTGGGGTGTTGGAAATTTACCGGGGATCAAATGACTATCTGAGCGATTTGACTAGAGTGGATTTTTGTGCAAAGTGTATCGGACTAGACTCAGTGAAAAGGTAATAACCTAATAGAGTGGATTTTAGTCGAATCACTTAAATTCTAAAAATAATAATTAATCAATCGATAAAATCAAAAGGAAGGAAAACGGTGAATACGTCTGTGAAGATAACGGAATTATATTGTTCCCGGTGTTGTGTTTAATTCCCCGGTCTTAATATAAATAATCATCTTTTAAGGTGCACGAGAGAGAAAAGATATTTTCTATAAATATCTATTCTAAATAATAATCACGGTCCCGAATTTTAATAATAATAATATAATGGTTCCAATTCAGGTTGAGGAAGTTTTACTAAATCAGATTAAGCCTAAATAATAACTGAACAGTTGTTTAAAACTACAATAATAGACTCGTTTTATAATAAATATATATTAGAGAACTTCCATATTGCACTTAAGGGTCGTACAATAATAATAATAATCTACGAACGAATGTTTAGTTTAGGTATATCACAGTACGTGAATTATGGAGTCACAATTTAGAGTCACAATTGCGCAATACTCGGAATGTAGCGACGAAGATACCAGTTTATATAAAGCTTATAAGACAGTAGGGAGGTTTTTTTTTGTTTTCTATATAGGTACAGGACCACGGGATACGTAATTAAGACATCATTGGTTGTGTTTACCCGACTGGAAAATTAAACAATTACGTACGGGTAAGTTAATGAATCTATAATTGAATTACAGGCCATTGGATGCAGAAGGACGGAATAGAACGCGAATCCTGGACAGTTACTTTCATCCGTTCCAGCGGCGAGGAAAAATTAATAACACCTTATCAGCTGATAATGTTAACCGTATTATGTAACGCATGGGATAGAGAACATCTTTTGTTTCAGTCATCTGGCGACGGAGGGTCAGGGAAACAAACAAAAAATGAACGAGATATGGTGCTTACACCGCCGTGGGTGCTGTACACTCAACCAAATGGAGGATGTTTTCAAGTGTACGAGACACCAAATAGAAAGCGACTGTCTGCAACCTAAAGAAACGTAAATTTAAAACTAACAGGTGCTCCTTTGAATTCCTATTTGTTGAATTGCGCC
The DNA here is from genome assembly GCA_917563855.2 of Limnephilus lunatus. NCBI lineage: Eukaryota > Metazoa > Arthropoda > Insecta > Trichoptera > Limnephilidae > Limnephilus > Limnephilus lunatus. Next base: position 809,930 of record OU830593.1, on the reverse strand, counting down.
TTTTAAACTTTATGGTTGAACAATGTGACGATGACACCGAGGCTATACATATCACAAATGTTGGTCCATCGGTAAGGGTCTTCCCACTTTGTCCTGTTAGGAGGGGATGCTCACCATAGACTGATCGGGTCACGCGAGATGCTGGAAGCAATTCCCTTTCGCGGAACCGTGTCGAGAGAATGGGCGTGACGAGACGGATGAAATGAGTTGCCAAACGGTATGAAAGGACGCGGTTCGCTGACGGAGGCGTCTTGGCCAAAAGCATCTCGGGTTGCCGGCAAGGTAGTGTGGGAGGAGCATAAGCAGTTCATTTTGTGGAAGCAACCCTGCAGCGTCTGCACATTTTTTAATGCTATCGACCTAGAAGCAAACATAAAGCCTAGACAATACTTAGGTCGTATGTTCGCTACTAGAGGTGGTTTATTCGCTGGCCAGGTCACGCAGGAGGAAGGATCTGTCTATCACAAGCTGTAGCCACATGTTCGCGAGTAGAGTCGTGACAAGGGACGAATTGGATTACCCCTTCTAGAGCCAGTAAAGTAGTCCTGGAGGTGTTCGATACTGGGGTTGATTGGGAAAGGTTTGAAGGCATGCCGTCCTTCCTTGGTTATGGAAGGGTCCGGGTATCTGGTTGGTCGTCAAGAGATCTTCTGGGTGCCATGGGTATAGCCTTGACATGCTTTGGTCGGGAGGTCGTGTCCGGAGAGCCGACCACCTGGTCAATTTGGTCAAGTGGAGGAGCCAGTACTAGATTGCAAAAACTGCATGATCCATATCCATCCCTCCCTTATCCCTTCCATCTTAGGTACGAGTTTTGCGTTTACTAACAATAGAATATTATCATAATTATGTATAGGGTCCAGCCATGGAGAGCAATGCGAAGGAGCCGCCAAATAACTAAATGAAACATTCTAGGTATGTATTTTAAAATCTATTAAGACGTATAGGATCATAAATCAACCTTATAGACCCCCAGAACTACAGGGGGTACTGCGAGAGTATTAAAGCAGCGTACATTATTAGGGACGTAATGGGGACATATTTAGGATAGATTTAGACAGTAAATATCCTTCATACGTTCAAGAGATACAGAGAAATTCTTCCACACCTTATCTAAAAGAACCAAAAAGTTACCACATATAGACATTAAATACCTATTCTAGATTTTCTAGTACCTTTGAAACAAAAATAAAACACAACGTAAAGGAAAGGGTTTATTGTAAAGTTTTCCCGGAAGGAGAAAGCCTTTTGCTGTGTTCAGTCACAGGGGTGGGAAAAGCGAGTCATGATTCAAGACATTATTGGCGAATCAAACAGTACGAGGGAAGGATCTACCGTCCGGAGATCGAAACGCAAGAAAGGAGAGGTATTAAAACCCAAGTAAAGGGTTTGACTCATCACAAGTGTTGCCGCGAAACCAGGAGATAAGGTTTTACAAGCTGGAGGAGTTTCGATGTATCTTAGTGCAATTTGAAGGATATTTACTAATTATTGCGTGGTTTAAGAAAAAAACATACAAAGAAATCAGTAGCAAAATTTAAATCTGTAAATGTAGGTCATTGCCGCTTAGACAGGTAGATAATACGAAAAAGAAAAAAAAATGTCAACAAACCATTAACGAAGATTTATCACTTCATCTGTTTAAATGTAGGTCATTGCCTTTTCAGTCAGAATACGGAGAAAAAAATGGGGTGCAACAAAAAAAAAAGGTACGGCAAACACATCATAAAGATTGAAGATTTATGACTTTGCGTTCGACTGCGACAACTAGGTCAGTTATGTAACGAACTGGGGTGGAAAAAATACACTAGTTAAAAACACCCGTTATAATCACTCGGAAGAGAATTGAATCGTTGAGAAAAAAAAAACCTGTGTAGACACGTATACATGAATATGTTTTGCGAAGGTACTTGCAGCTTAGGGAGGAAATAGGATCAACCATTGTTAGAATACCTACGTATGGTTAGTTAGAGAAGAAAAAATATTACCATGTTTAAGTGAGTACCTAAAGGATTTTTTTTGGTCTCAGGGAGGAAACGTTATCAGTTTAACGGTTGGTGGATTTAGACATGTTTGGGTTAAGCCATATTGGAAAGAAAAATATAATAATTTTACCATGTTTTAGGGAGGAAAAGGAATTTTTAGATTAGGGAGGAAACGAAATCAGCTAAACAATTTGTGGATTTAGACATGTTTGGGTTAAGCACTGGGAAGAGAGTGAGAAAACGTTATTACCATGTTAAAGGAAGAAAAGGATTTTTTTTGGCTTAGGGAGGAAACGTAGTCAGCTAAACGGTTAGTGGATTTAGACATGTTTGGGTTAAGACACGCTGGGGAAAAAAAAAAAAAAAAATTTACCATGTTAAGACACGCTGGAGGAAAAAAAATTACCATGTTAAAGGAAGAAAAGGATTTTTTTTGGCTTAGGGAGGAAACGTAGTCAGCTAAACGGTTAGTGGATTTAGACATGTTTGGGTTAAGACACGCTGGAGAAAAAAAAAATTTACCATGTTAAAGGGAGAAAAGGATTTTTTTTGGCTTAGGGAGGAAACGAAATCGGCTAACGGTTAGTGGATTTAGACATGGGTTGGGTTAGAACCACACGGGTAGGAGAGATTTAGGTTCAAACGGGTTGGAAATCAGTTGGAGTTATGTAGAAAAAAAATAAAAAAATTTTTGAACAAAAATAATCAAGAGTATTTAATGGTATCCAACCTTCGCTAAGAAGCGGCGAGAAAGTGTGTCACGTATTAGGGGAGATAGTCCTCCAAAAATTCATTCAATATAAAATCACCGGGGTGATAATATTGATGTTAGTCAACCTCCGATAGGCTTTGAACGGTTGTTAGATTGGAGTGACCAGACGATTAGTTTAAAAGTTATGCAATCGGACCAGCATTGAGTAGTTCTGTTTACTGGAGTAAACATATATATCTACTCTAATCGTTATATTGAATAGAGATAGTTTAACAAAAAAGGGCACAAACAAACGAAAGAAAAAAGGGTCGGCCATAGAATTGCGTGCGAAAACAAAAAAAATACGGACCCGACAGAACGCAGGGTACGTACAGATGTAGGCCATGAAGATATTAAGAGGGTACACGTTTAGTTGGTAAACGGATGAGTTCATAGTCACCGTAATTTGGCATTTATCTTACTCCAACTGGGGGCGGACCGATGAGAAAATTTAACTACATTGCGAGAAGACGTTTCATGTTAAATACGGTCCGGGTTCGAAAAGGATTACTTACACTAGTGTTAGGGTAAAATTGTAAATAAAATGTGGCCCGGTCGCCTCTTAAAGATAGATAACAGATAACAGCGGATACCGAAGAATGCGAAAAAAAACGGTTACAAGGGCTGTGGGGCGACAGTTTGAAAACAGGTATAAGGAAGTGCACTAGTGGATCGATGGAGGCAGGGCAGAATTGGGAAAAACGCTCAAGAATTTTATAAGGAAAATAGTTAAATAATTTAAATACGATGACCATCGGGGTGTAGGATAATAGAAAGGTTGTGAAAAGTCTAGAGTTGTGGAAGAAAAAAAAAAAAAAAAAAACCCCGGGGGGGAGGGGAGAAATAGAACGGACAGTAACCTACCTGCAAGGAGGAGGGGTACAAAACATTAAGGTACGACAAATTTTGAAAAAGGAAGAAACGAAAAAGTAGGGAGGGGGGGGAAACTAGCTAAAACCTGCATTTAGAAATGACTCCACTGACTAAACACTAATAGCGTGTTTTGACACTGGAGATAATTTCTATAGGGAGGCTGTGATGAACCTGTTTCACTCCGGTATAGGTGGGTAAAAATTTTTTTTAAATATAGAATATGATCACACTATCGACATCTTTCGGGTGGTTTTAAAATCAATATTAAAGGAATCTTTTTTAAACTTTTGGGGTTTCCTTGCCACGAAGGGGTGTAGGCAGTTGGAAAAAAAAACCGACTATCCAATCAGAATGGAGATGGGGACAGTGGGTGCGTCTTGGACCAATCACAGGCTGGGGGCGTGGGATGATGGATTTGAAAAATTAAGATTCAAAGATTATCTCACGGTTTGGTCGGGCAGATATTTTAAGAGGATAGTACCACTTCTAACTTGGTCATAAATCGCATTTTTATGGGAGCAGGAGGGGATCGACAACAGTTGATTTCACGTCTGGAATCGGAAAGTTTTGCGAGGATCTCGATGGCGGAAAATTCAAAAGTACAAATATCATGCACTGATAAGTAAAGTAGCAAGCGATCTCGATTACTTAGTAATCATGAAACGGGAGTGGACATTGACGGTCTTAACCGCTTTTTCCAGACAAATATCTAGCGGATTCTGCAGGTAGACGTTAAGGGAAAGTGTTAGACGTGGAAAACCCACAGGAGCCGATCTCTTCGAGGTAGTCGAGGGAAATCAATTCATGTTAGTGACCATATGGAATCTAAGATTTTGTATTGGATTTTTGTCCGTTAGTTTAGAGGGGAGGGAAGGTTTACGATCTCTTGTTACTTAATTGGGTCTTGAGTGTGAGACATCTGACATGATTTTGGGTCTCTAAGGTACACATTAAGCTGAAATCACCACTTGATTTTACATACAGATGATAGGAGAAAGAAATTAGTGAAAAAGCATAAAATTTAACGACCTGTCAGGATTTTAAATTATTCGAAAACTCAAGTATTTTCTTGATCACTAGGCGAGAAATTACGGGAGAATTATCGGTTTTGGTGCCAGAGAAGGATGTAAGATGTAGGAGGAACTAGAAAAAAGAAAAAAAAAACGTTCGAAGGCAGGATTGGAATGGGATCTTGGCAGTAGTTATAGCCCATAGGAAAGGAGAATCGAGGTTATAAAAGTTTAGATTATTATAAAATAAGGTCCCACGGACATCACGACTTTGCTGGGAGGTGACCAAGTAATTGGAGTTCGCGCATGAGCATTTGCAAACGCGAGAAATATTAAAATTGTATACGAACACGAGAAACGCGACATATAGCTAGGAACGAACACAGCTGAGTGTGCTCACTAGCGGTACGTTCGATAAAGGATATTCAGTCACAAATTTATTAGAAAATCCATAGCCAAATGTTAGAACGTCGGAATATCTAGGCAGTGACGTGTTGGGAGAAGTTTAAAATAATGAATGCTTAATAGATAACTGTCGGGATATGTTGTAGGTTAAAGAGTTGAAATTGGATTTGAGTTAAGCCAAGAAAGTAGGGCAGTTATATCGAATATTCAGGATACACCGTATTTGAAAGCAAATTAAAAGGGAGTAGAACGGACACTATAGATTTTAGAGAAAAGTTGAATTAATTAGTCACATGATAAAAGGTAGATTATATTAACTAATCATGCGGAGATTCGTGTGGGAATCAGATGTTTAGACCCGAATACGCCCCTGATCGATGGCAACAGAGGAGAGTCATCGTAGGGAGGTTGGTCGATCGGAACAGGACGTTAGAAGGAAAAGGGTCGTAAGCGACACGACAGGACAGTGGGTGAGAAAAGATTCGATTTTACGTGTTATTAGAAGTCGAATTTGCAAAAATTAAAATTGATTTATGTGGAAATGGATGATCAAAAAGGGAAGTTGAGAGGAGAGAGGAGACAGTTCGTGACAATTCGGGAATACAGGGTGAGGTCTCGGGAAGAAAACGCGCGAAACTGGGGTGTTGGAAATTTACCGGGGATCAAATGACTATCTGAGCGATTTGACTAGAGTGGATTTTTGTGCAAAGTGTATCGGACTAGACTCAGTGAAAAGGTAATAACCTAATAGAGTGGATTTTAGTCGAATCACTTAAATTCTAAAAATAATAATTAATCAATCGATAAAATCAAAAGGAAGGAAAACGGTGAATACGTCTGTGAAGATAACGGAATTATATTGTTCCCGGTGTTGTGTTTAATTCCCCGGTCTTAATATAAATAATCATCTTTTAAGGTGCACGAGAGAGAAAAGATATTTTCTATAAATATCTATTCTAAATAATAATCACGGTCCCGAATTTTAATAATAATAATATAATGGTTCCAATTCAGGTTGAGGAAGTTTTACTAAATCAGATTAAGCCTAAATAATAACTGAACAGTTGTTTAAAACTACAATAATAGACTCGTTTTATAATAAATATATATTAGAGAACTTCCATATTGCACTTAAGGGTCGTACAATAATAATAATAATCTACGAACGAATGTTTAGTTTAGGTATATCACAGTACGTGAATTATGGAGTCACAATTTAGAGTCACAATTGCGCAATACTCGGAATGTAGCGACGAAGATACCAGTTTATATAAAGCTTATAAGACAGTAGGGAGGTTTTTTTTTGTTTTCTATATAGGTACAGGACCACGGGATACGTAATTAAGACATCATTGGTTGTGTTTACCCGACTGGAAAATTAAACAATTACGTACGGGTAAGTTAATGAATCTATAATTGAATTACAGGCCATTGGATGCAGAAGGACGGAATAGAACGCGAATCCTGGACAGTTACTTTCATCCGTTCCAGCGGCGAGGAAAAATTAATAACACCTTATCAGCTGATAATGTTAACCGTATTATGTAACGCATGGGATAGAGAACATCTTTTGTTTCAGTCATCTGGCGACGGAGGGTCAGGGAAACAAACAAAAAATGAACGAGATATGGTGCTTACACCGCCGTGGGTGCTGTACACTCAACCAAATGGAGGATGTTTTCAAGTGTACGAGACACCAAATAGAAAGCGACTGTCTGCAACCTAAAGAAACGTAAATTTAAAACTAACAGGTGCTCCTTTGAATTCCTATTTGTTGAATTGCGCCTTTTAAACTTTATGGTTGAACAATGTGACGATGACACCGAGGCTATACATATCACAAATGTTGGTCCATCGGTAAGGGTCTTCCCACTTTGTCCTGTTAGGAGGGGATGCTCACCATAGACTGATCGGGTCACGCGAGATGCTGGAAGCAATTCCCTTTCGCGGAACCGTGTCGAGAGAATGGGCGTGACGAGACGGATGAAATGAGTTGCCAAACGGTATGAAAGGACGCGGTTCGCTGACGGAGGCGTCTTGGCCAAAAGCATCTCGGGTTGCCGGCAAGGTAGTGTGGGAGGAGCATAAGCAGTTCATTTTGTGGAAGCAACCCTGCAGCGTCTGCACATTTTTTAATGCTATCGACCTAGAAGCAAACATAAAGCCTAGACAATACTTAGGTCGTATGTTCGCTACTAGAGGTGGTTTATTCGCTGGCCAGGTCACGCAGGAGGAAGGATCTGTCTATCACAAGCTGTAGCCACATGTTCGCGAGTAGAGTCGTGACAAGGGACGAATTGGATTACCCCTTCTAGAGCCAGTAAAGTAGTCCTGGAGGTGTTCGATACTGGGGTTGATTGGGAAAGGTTTGAAGGCATGCCGTCCTTCCTTGGTTATGGAAGGGTCCGGGTATCTGGTTGGTCGTCAAGAGATCTTCTGGGTGCCATGGGTATAGCCTTGACATGCTTTGGTCGGGAGGTCGTGTCCGGAGAGCCGACCACCTGGTCAATTTGGTCAAGTGGAGGAGCCAGTACTAGATTGCAAAAACTGCATGATCCATATCCATCCCTCCCTTATCCCTTCCATCTTAGGTACGAGTTTTGCGTTTACTAACAATAGAATATTATCATAATTATGTATAGGGTCCAGCCATGGAGAGCAATGCGAAGGAGCCGCCAAATAACTAAATGAAACATTCTAGGTATGTATTTTAAAATCTATTAAGACGTATAGGATCATAAATCAACCTTATAGACCCCCAGAACTACAGGGGGTACTGCGAGAGTATTAAAGCAGCGTACATTATTAGGGACGTAATGGGGACATATTTAGGATAGATTTAGACAGTAAATATCCTTCATACGTTCAAGAGATACAGAGAAATTCTTCCACACCTTATCTAAAAGAACCAAAAAGTTACCACATATAGACATTAAATACCTATTCTAGATTTTCTAGTACCTTTGAAACAAAAATAAAACACAACGTAAAGGAAAGGGTTTATTGTAAAGTTTTCCCGGAAGGAGAAAGCCTTTTGCTGTGTTCAGTCACAGGGGTGGGAAAAGCGAGTCATGATTCAAGACATTATTGGCGAATCAAACAGTACGAGGGAAGGATCTACCGTCCGGAGATCGAAACGCAAGAAAGGAGAGGTATTAAAACCCAAGTAAAGGGTTTGACTCATCACAGCATGCAACGAACCCCACAGGATCAAAAATTTTCATAACAATGCTGAGCAGCTGACGTTTTGTAGGTCTGCTGATCAGTTCAGGTTCTGCGGCGTCTCTGAAGGCGTACAGAAAGCAGTCGGTCACTGGATCCCATAGCAGGCCGAGGATTCTTTCAGTCTCTGCTTCACCGCTGCTGATGCGTATGGCTGATCTGGCGCGGTCTTCAGGCGGGATGGTGGCCATGACCGCTGGATTATTAGAGGCCCAGTTGGTGAGATGGAAACCTCCTGATGATAGAACTGCGGCCACGTCTTTTACAAGGCCAGTGGCTTCACTGATGGAGTCCACCGCGTCCAGATAGTCATCCATATAAAATTTTGTTTGGATAGCGTCTGCAGCAGCCGGGAAGCTCTCAGCATTTTGTAGTGCCACTCGGTTTCGCACATATTGGGCGCTGCTAGGAGAACAGGTAGCGCCGAACATCATCGAGGTCATCATGTAGGTATGAGGCTCTTCTTGAAGTGTTGGTCGCCACAGGAACAGTTGTGACAGCTGGTCCTCTGCTTTGATTTTTACTTGTAAAAACATCTCTTTTATGTCGGCGGCGAGGGCTATTTTCCCTTCTCGAAACCGGAGAATGTTCCCAAGGAGTGACGTCAGTAGATCAGGTCCCGTCAGCAGTTGATCATTGAGGGAGGTCCCTCGGCAGCGGCTGGCGGCGTCAAATACGACACGGATCTTTCCTGGCTTGTTGGGGTTCACCACGGCGAAGTGGGGCAGATACCACTTGCGGGCGGAGTGCTTTGCCGCCTCTCGTGCTGTGAGCTCCCGTGCGTGGCCTTGCGTGATGAGCCGGTTGATTTTTTCTTTGTACGCCACTGCCAGGTCCTCTTCCTTCAATAATTTCCTTTCCAGGGACCACAATCTTTTGAGCGCACATTTTTTGTTGTCGGGCAGTGTGATATTTTCGTTTTTCCATAGCAGGCCAGTCTGCCATCTGCCGGACGTCATCTGACAGGTGGTGTCCTCCATCAGCTGGTTGGCACGTACCACATGTGCGGTCACCCGGGAGGCTGATGTGATCCCCAGGGAGTCGACTGCGAAGTTTGTTCGTATCAAGTCGCTCAGCAGGTCATCTTTGTGATTTTCAGCGTGCAGGGCCAGAGTGGTGACCGAGTCTTCACTGGTGGGAGTCCCTCCTCCATGGGTAATCCACCCCAGGGCAGTCCGTGACAATATTCGCGTAGAGTCACGGGCTTCATGCACTTCCCTCGAGACAATGAGGTGAGCATTGTCCTGCCCGATGAGAAGTGTGGGTGTGACGTACCCGCCAGGAACCCTTTGTTCTGGGAGGCTGAGGCCCTTCACGGTGCTCGCTTTGATGTGGTAGCTGGTGCCTATCCCGGCGCCGCGCAGTGTGACCTGCACGCGGCGTGATGCTTGATCTGAGGAGCACATGCCTTTTGCCCCGTGGAGCCGTAGTCCTTGGACGGGTCCGGTAGCGCCAATTTTTTCTGCTGTGGCGGCGTCAATCAGTGTGATCGTTGATCCCTCATCCAGCAGCGCGAATGCGGAGATCGGCTGCGTGGGGCCCGTCAGCACTACTGGCACCACTTTTAGCACGGCGCCGTCGGCCTGGCGTCACATGTGGTGGACATCAGCTGTTGTGGTGTTTTTTACGAACGATGGGTCGTGCAGTAACTTGTGGTGTGGAGCGCGACAGTCTCCAACACCGCACCAGTCCCGGGATTTGCATTGTTTGGGCCAGTGTTTGCCATCTAAACATATACGGCACAATCCAGAACTTTTAACTGTCTCAAAGCGAAGTTTTACGTCCTTCGCTGCGAACTCACGACATTCACGGAGGCAGTGGCCCCTTTCACCGCACTGTACGCACCCTTCACGATTGTTAAAGTCACAGTGGGGTGTCACATTATCACTTCGATTTGTGTTTCGCGTACTTTCGTTTTTTCGCGAACGGTCATACTTTCGCGCACTTTCGTTTTGTACTTTTCGCGAACTTTCGTTTTGTATTTTCCGCGAACTGTCATTTTGTGGTGACTTACGACTCGTTTCACTATTTCGCGGCCCGAATTGTTCCGAGGTAGCAAAGGTTTGCTCGCGACGTGGTCTAGACCTCGCGGGGTCGACCATTCCCGATTTGGAGATGGCGTTCGCGACGGTTTTCAGGAAGGCGGCAAACTGGCAGATGGTGGCAGGCACTTCGTAATGCCGCACTTCCATCAGCCACGCCAACCGCATCGTGCATGGCATCTTCCCCGCGATGTCGCTGAGGAGCGCCGGGTTGGTGAGATATCCCTCATTGTTTAGGGAGCGGAGTGAAGCCACCAGGTTTTGCACAGTCCCCGAGAAGTCTGCTATGTCTTCTAGTGATGCCTCTGCCGTCATGTGTGGAAGCTTCTTGGCTTTGTCCAACATCAGGGCAGCCAGTGAATTCGTCCCTCCGTAGCGCTGCTCCAGCACGGCCAGTATCTCTGGCACTTGGGTAGGGTCCATCAGGAGGGGGCCCACAGCTTCGCGGGCCTTTCCCTTGAGGGCTCGCTGAAGTCGGATGAGGTTCTCGCTGCTGGTCATCCGGCAGGTTGAGGTTGACTGGGTGAACTGTGCCCTCCAGGTGGGCCACTCCAGCGGGTCACCAGAGAAGGTGGGCAGATCCTTGGCCATTGACTGCCTGGCGATGAGTGCTGCCATCCGGGGGTCATCCTCAATTGTGGGATGAGGGCTGTCCTGAGCCCTTGAAGCTCTTATGGCCTCCGTGAGCGCGCAGGTGAACTGAGCCATCGAGTTATCCGCTTGGTGGATCCAGGCGCTGGTGTGGCGGGCCGTCTCGTCCGCATTTGGTTGTGGAGGAAACATCGGCAGGCCGGAGCTCGGGCTGGAAGCGGGCAGATGCTGGTCATCAGGTTGTGCTGGCGCTCGGTACTCCTGTTCGCGCAGTGGTACCGGCGGCACATGTGTAGATGGCCCAGGATGTGTCCACTGCGAGTATGAGGCTGGATCCCCGTGATTGTAGTAAGGGGGTGGTGGCACAGGGGCTGCTGGCCCTGGCTGTGCTGATGATGCATAGGGTCCGACAGGCTTCTCCGGTACGGCTTCTCGTTGCCTCTGGTTGAGCAGAGGTACGGGCGGTACGGGGCCGGAAGGTCCAGGCTGCATCCATCCAAGGCTCCCATCATAGTGAGGGGGCTGCGGCGCTGGGCCTCCAGGCCCTGGCTGCGCCAGCGATGCGTACCTCTGGTCTACCAGAGGCACAGGTCCGACGGGCATCTCTCGTACGGCTTCTCGTTGCCTTGTATTGTGCAGAGGCAAGGGCGGTACGGGGCCGGAAGGTCCAGGTTGCAGCCATCCAAAGCCCCCATTGTAATGAAGGGGCTGCGGCGCGGGGCCTCCAGGCCCTGGCTGCGCCGGTGATGCGTACCTCTGGTTTACCAGAGGCACAGGTCCAGCGGGCATCTCTCGTACGGCTTCTTGTTGCCTTGCATTGTGCAGAGGCAAGGGCGGTACGGGGCCGGAAGGTCCATGCTGCATCCATCCGGGGCCCCCATCAGAGTGAGGGGGCTGCGGCGCGGGGCCTCCAGGCCCTGGCTGCGCCGGTGAGGGGTGCCTCTGGTCTACCAGAGACACAGGTCCAACGGGCATCTCTCGTACAGCTTCTCGTTGCCTTGTATTGTGCAGAGGCAGGGGCGGTACGGGGCCGGAAGGTCCAGGGTGCATCCATGATGCTTGTGGTTGCCAAGGTTCTCCTTGGTCCGGATGTCCATGGCTGGTTGGCTCCGAAGCAGTACTCGCTGCGATGAGTTGTGCCAGCCCTGCGGCACCGGGTTGTGCCAGCCCTGCAGCACTGGGTTGTGCCAGCCCTGCGGCGCCGGGTTGTGTGGGCCCTGTCGCATCTGGTGCAGGCCCTGCACGGGTTTGTGGTTGAAGGGCTGCCATCAGCCGTTCAATCTGCTTGTTTTGGTGGCGTAGCTGTCGTCGCAGTTGGCGCACCGTATCCTCGGTAGATGTAGAGGGCGGTGGCTCGTCATCGCTGTCTGCGGAGCCTGTCTCAGGAGTGGTGCTGGGCGAGGGCCGGGGCGTGGCATCAGATATGTCATCAGGCATGTCCAGGACTTCAGGGCCAGCGTCCGGGGCAGTAGGTAGCTCAGCAGCAGGGGGTGGAGGCGAGCCATCTTCTTGGGCCGTCTTCTTGGATCTCAGCGAGGGTGGAGACATCCTGGCGAGGACTGTAGATCCGGCTCGAAGGACCACTTGTAACAGACGTGACGCCTTTACAAGAACTGTAAAATAGGTCCGGGTCTAAGTGCACGCTGATGAGGATGTATGATGAGTAAAATAATAAAAGCTGGCCTCCTGCACCCAGTGTCTGATGAGTAAGGGACACTGGATGTGCCTATTCTTCTGCCTGAGCCTGGCGCCTTGCGGTGTCCTGGAGTAGGGCCGGCTTGTCTGGAGGAGGTAGGCACCAGGACGGAAGACAGGCAGAAGTCGGCGGGAGGCAGCTGGTGTTGAAGAAAATACTTCTTAAGTAACAAGTAATAAAACAAGTTTTGAAGAGTCGAAGTGAACTGATTTATTTTAAAATTGGCATGGTATATAAAGGGGACTTGTACCCGACAGCGTTCGGACAGTGTTTTTTACAAAAAGTGGAGGGGTTTTCGTCCTCAGACCAAATGGTATAAATAGGGCGGCCATTATGTGGGCACCCTATTTTGCCGGTGTCACCGTTGAAGGCGGTCGCTTAAAATGTGTTTTTTATAATAATTCTACAGAGTTAATCGTGTACATATGTGTTCGTTATTATACAGTAATCATGAAATAAACCAATTGTCTATTGCTAGATTTTTAGTTAGAGACGTTTAGCTCATTTTTGAGCTAAATCGCATAAAATATAAATTGATTTGCCGTTTGGCTGAATATCTGATTATTTACAGGTACAATGTTATTTTTACGAGGTCCCCCGTAAGATGTGTTAATGAAACCTGTTTGTTTCACCATCTTACGGGGCACCTGGATTTTTAAAATCGGAAAAACGTATTTTTACCGAAATTTTTCTAAGTGTTTTTTGAGGGTCATTTATTGCCCTAGTTTGAGTATTTTAAGGGCTAGAGACTCAGGCTCTCTTTCCCTCGATGCCTTGTAGGACTGCGGAATGAAATTTCTTAGTTTCATTATCCTACAAGGATCGTAACTCAAAATAATTAACAATATGTCAAAAAAAAGGAAACATAAAAAATACAAGTGAAATGATAAGTTGAAAAATGTCCCTGGTGGCAACCTGAGCATGATAGCGTTTATTTGTTGCACCGGGGGCATTGTACATATAAAAACGAAAGTATTTTATTAATACAATATTACAATTAGAATAACTTTTAAATTCTAATTGGAAAACAAACATAAAATATTTTCAACGAAAAAGATCGCCGGCGGTACGGTACTAACGAGTTTAGTGGCCAAGCGGGATTTCTGGTTTTCGAGCGAAATCCCAAAAAATGACCACTGAACTGTAGAGGATACCGCCAAGGATGTTTTTCGTTGAAAGAACATACGAGGATATGTAACACGTCCGTTACAACACTGTTACTGTAATCTAAGTAGGTACATAATAACAAAAACAGTTCTTAATGAATTTTGTAAATAATGAAACCATTACAAAATGTTTATTAAAAAACTTAAACCTTAATTGTAATTTTAATACTCAAAAACTCCCACTTTGAACTCTACGTGTGGGCGAGACTTTTTTGTTATACCTGCCTGCACGAGTGGCTTGTGTGACAAGTAGCGCCTCAGCCGGGCAAAACAAACAAAAACAGGTCGTAACCTGTCATTTAGACTCCGCCTTTATCCGAAACTATCCGAAACTTTTATATCGGTTTCGGTTACGGATACGGATATTTTTTTATTTCGGATATCCGATAGTTTCGGTTACGGATACGGAGCTCCATAACATCCCTAATCTATATACGTGATGTTTAAAATATATTATTGGATGCCTGTCTCGCTAGGGTATACCTGTGTTGAGACAGGCGTAGAGGTACATAATTACATATCATATATAAGAGTAATATAATTTACAATTAAACATAAAGATGATTGAAAGTGTGGGTAAATCACATAAAGAGAGTTTTCTTATAAATGAGGGAAGAGATACAGTACAGTAGCAAATCCTGTCAAATCTATTAATAAATAAATAAGTAAAACAGTAAATCCTGTTTGTCCGGGTCTTGGCGGCGGATGCGGATTAGCCGTGTTTGGTGACCAGATCTGAATAGCTAAGAACTTCCCCACCTTCTCCTACTCCATCTCCTTCCCCTCCCCACTGCATTTATCCTCACAACATACCCCAATTGGGCTTGCCGTAGTTTCAATGGCTCCTGGGAGCTGTTGGGACTTTAGTGTGGTAATCACACAAAAAGATAGGGTCTGTAGGAAGGGATTTATTAATTTAGGAGGCCCGGATTAAACGAAGGAAGAAAAGGGTGCTGATAATTCGATGCACATACTAGCCGATACAAAAAAAAGTCAAAGAAACGACCCGTTCTTTTTAAGACAACATCAACTACGAACAGCTGTTGTGTCGAGTTTTACGCTTGTTTACAGGTGCACCGGACTTTTTGAAATATTGGCATACAGAGCTCCGGGCCAAAAAGGCCCCTTTCTCTTTCATCATGAATTTATATTTACGGTTGTTGAAATGGTGCACCGGGGAAGCAGGCTACATTAAAATACCTGTAGAACAGTATCAGCAAGCCTACATTGCGTTTGTGCATTACAGATGGAAATCGATCTATATCAACCACGAGATACACGGACACGGGACGAGAAATACAAAGCAAATTGGATTTCCAACAAGGAAGAAAGCCATCCTACTTTACTACAAAATCCATATTGAAATTTCTGAGATTAAAAATATGTTTAAATTTAAAAAGAAATTAAAAAATTATGTCCACCTCAAATATTGATATTTTGTTAGTGATTGAATACAATTAAATTTAAAATTTTTAAAGTTATTTTATGTTGGTCAAAAATGTAAATTATGCTAAGTTTTGAGATAAAACAAAATTCGAATGCTCACCCTAAATCAAATATTATTTAGGTACCTACATGTGTCTGTGTTTTATATATTAAACTAGCAGACCCGGCCACACGTTGCTGTGACTAACGAAACACAACGCCACGCCATTACCCCAACCTTTATAGCCAACGCCATCTGTTATTACCAGCCCGCTGCCCGCTGCCCGCTTGCCAGCCCTATTTCAACCAATTTACACAAAACCTTGACAAATTATATACCTAAAAACCTTCCTCATGAATCACTCTATCTATTGGTGAAAATCTAAAAATTGGTGTACTTGTATATACATACACCTCCTGTATACTCAACTCAAATTTCGATATTTCGGAGATGTCTGACTACTCAACTGGACGATCGATATATACTTCGACTGGTATGTGTTTCTCAAATTATTATCACACATGTGTAACTCGAGATCAATAAATAAATAAACGCACCCAGTATCCTTTAAATTTTTCAGGGTAAGAAGGGACTTCTTGCAGGTATTCCAAAATAATGTCGGTGTGCACAAATACATGTGTCCTCCGTAAAATGATTTACCTGTGACATTTTGTCACGAAAAACGATAATTTTCTGTAAATAAAGTGAATGAACAGGTGTGTTTTTTGTTTTTTGTTTTTGAATATTTATTTAGATGTATGCAAATTTATTTTCATACATAAGAAAATATATACAAATACAATTTAAAGATTCAGTTACATTTTTACAAATACATTTTAAGAGGAAAATAAAAGATTACAAAAATAAAAACACATTTTGAGGAAACAGATAACTATGTGACAATAATATTGGTAAGATTGTTATAAATCAAAAAACATTTTTCACATATAATGCACACATCCTACGAAAAGTGCTAAGACTTGAGGCTTCCTTTACGGCATTCGGCAAGCTGTTAAAAAGTTTTTGTCCTTTATAAAACGCGCTATTTTGTGTGCACGAAAGTTTAGTTTTGGGAAGCCTAAAGTCTCCGCGTCTTCTCGTAGGATAGTTGTGAAGATTTTCGTGAAACATAATGTTACTCTTCAGATAATTTGGTAGCATATTATTTTTCAGTTTGTAAATCATTGTTAATGCATTATATTTATTTATTTATTTATTTACGCCCTAGTGGGCTTTTACAACAGAAATTAAAAACATAAAGAAAATTAAACATCATAAAAGAAATGAAATACTATGAGTAATAAGAAAAAATCAGTAATAAGACCAGAAATACAATAAAGTGCAAAGTGTAAAAGCTAGTTAGTAGGTATAAACAAACAATTATATGTGTATAATAATGTATGATGATAAAACAGAACTAAATAGAACAGCAAAATAAAATAAAATAAGGTTATAAATTACAGGTAAGATTTTAAATGAGAGGAGGTTTTATGAAAAGAACAAAAATAAGAAAAGTTAATTATTAACAGATAAAATAGAGATGAGTTGTCTCTTGAAAATTGCAAAACTGTCAACACCAAATATATCTATAGATTCACAATGTTTATTTGCAAGGCTATGCATTCTAGGGATTGGTGAATTAATAGAATAGTTAGTATTGAGGGTATTGTTAAAATTGAAAATATCTTTATTGCGAGTTAGTCTAGCAGGAACATTAATACAGATTAATTCTAATAAATTAGGGCAGTCAACTAAAGATTTGATAATTTTGAATAAAAATAACAAATCAATTAACACTCTTCTATCCGATAATTTAAGGAGTCTGGTTTCTGCGCGTAAGTTATTATAATTTATAAGTTCAATTGGAATTTTCATTTTAAAATTAATGTACCGAAGGAATTTGTTTTGTACCTTTTCCAATAATTGAGAATGGATTTTGTAAAATGGTGACCAAATGGTGGAATTGTGCTCTAATTTGCTTCGTACTAACGAGCAATACAGATTTTTTAATGTTGATACATTTTTAAAATTTGCACCCATTCTCAAAATAAAACCAAGAATTCTCATTGCATCACTTGTTATTTCATCGATGTGAACATTGAACTGTAGACTCTCATGGAATATGATACCAAGATCACGAATCTGTGATACACGAAGAAGATTAACACCATTCATATCATAGGAAAACTTAAGAGGATTTTTACCTTTGTAAAAACTAATAATCTGACATTTACCAATGTTTAGTTGTAAATCATTGACAGAACACCACGTAAATAGTTTGTTCAGGTTCAACTGCAGAATGGCGCGATCATCATCGTTTTTGATTGTTCTATATATCTTCAGATCATCAGCAAATAACAGAACTTTAACATTACTAAAAATATTAACTATATCATTAATGAATAAGCAAAATAATATCGGGCCTAAGTGAGATCCCTGTGGTACTCCGCTCGAGGCTGCAAATGTATAAGAAGTAAACGAATCAACCTTAACCGCTAAGTACCTTCCCAATAGATAACTCTTAAACCATTCCAAAATATTCCCTCTAAATCCCAACAATTTCAGTTTTCTTAATAAGATTTTGTGGTTTACTTTATCAAATGCCTTACTGAAGTCAGTATATATGGAATCAGTTTGATGTGATGCAATCAAGGCATTAACAATATCATTCGTATACAATATTAAATTGGAAAGGGTTGATCTTCCTTTAATAAATCCATGTTGAAGCGGTGAGATGGTGGGATTAATTCGGGATATCAACTTGTCTAGTACTAGACTTTCAAAAAGTTTGGGTAATGTAGACATGGTGCATATTGGCCTGTAGTTTTTTACGTCCCTCTTATTACCTTTTTTGAAAATGGGCGTCAAAAGACTAAACTTCCAAAGATCCGGGAACACACCTGATGAGAGTGACTTTGTAAATAACTTATGTATAGGATATGACAATGTATGCATACAATTAACTAAGAACATGGGTGGAACTTTGTCAGGTCCTGCAGATTTACGGGAATCAAGACTCTTTAACTTGGATATAATATCACCAATAGTTACAGTACAGTCAGATATATCAAGAGTCTCAACCAAATCAGAGCATGTGATATTGCTATCTACATTTGCATTAACATATACACCGCTAAAAAAATCCGCAAACAGATTGACAGTTTCCTGGAGATTTTGAGATACTTTAGAATCGAATGACATACAAGTAGGTATATAAGTACGGTGATCTTTTTGAGATTTGACATATTTCCAAAAGAAATTTGAGTCGTTCATGATAGAGCCTTCGACATCACTTATGTATATGTTATATGTTGTTTTGTCGTCATCATATTTAGATTTTGTAACATAATTTTGACTCTAGTAAACATATTGTATTTTAAAATCATCCTCATCCCCCTATTTTGTATAACCTGTAGTTTATTATTTTAGGCTTCGTTACATAGGAATAAAACACTGTGTGAGGTGTGAGGTATGTCGTGTCGTACATTTCCATTTTCAGGTGACACGTGGAGAATAGTAATTGAAAGGGTCCCGATATGCTTGGTCGTTGGTTCCGTTAGTTTGGTGAACAATAGTTTGCTGCAGGTACATAGTTCTGACGTACGTCGCGTCTTTTATGAAAGAACAAAACATTCCAATAGTATATCATTCAAATTGCATTGGGATAAGAAATACCTAATCGTAGATCGTCAAAAATAAGATTTTTTTAACTTCTTTAACACGATTGTGATTTAAAACTCGATGAAACGTAAAATAGCGACACTAAAAAGAGACAAACTCATTCATATATAGTATTTTAGCCTGCGAGAGAATGAGATAGAAGAATATCTCAAAGGGATCGCCTGTTTCTGCACAGAGTCGGTTTTTTTTAGGAATTTAGGGGCTCTAGATCAGAGGATGCTGCCAAATTCAACCATTGAGCGCACTTTAGATTTTTACAGTTTGTTATCAAAGTAACTGCGGGCCCTGTACAGCCCAGCTCCGGCTTCGATGGAGCTTCCGTGTCTGAACTGGTCACTTATAGAGTTACACCAAGCATATCAATGGAGGGCCTTTTGGAGACGCCGTGTGGAGACTAGATTTTCATTTTGATCCCCTTTAGACATAAGACCCAAGAGGAAACACGGATGGAGGTAATCGTCCATCCTCTGCAAAAGCCCTCCGAGACCATTGATATTTTTTATGGAGATCGCTTCCGTTGAAGGAGACCAGATTTTCATTTTGATCCCTCAGAAGATACAAACTCAAGACGATACATTCTCGAGGTAATCGTCCATCCTCTGCTTCAAAGCCCTCCAAGGCCATTTTATTTTTTAAATTTTTTATTATTGTAAGAATAGTTATAACAAATCACATAAAAGTCCTGCTAAGCCAATTAAATTGGCTTGTCAGCAGGTGCTTATAGTTAAGTTACATAGTATAAACGTTATAATTTTACATATTATATCTACAAATTCAACATTTTTTCATACAAATCAATATAAAAATAAATATATTTTTCCTATAGTTTAGTTTAAAATTGATGGTTGTTATGGTGAAGTAATAGGTAGTTTAGTTTAAAATTAGGTTACTTTTTATAGTTTAGTTTAAAATTAGGCGGATAATAGTCATGTTTCCACTAATGATGATTAAATATGAATTAAATTAATATTAAATAATATTAAATATTATTAATACTAATACAAAACTCAGATAAATGATTGTGTTTGCCACGAAAACAATTTTAAACTTTGTGCTCGTCACATCGTATGTTGAATGTTTAAAATGTGCATCACACGGTGGCTGTTTATGTATTCGTACTAAAACAATGCAAAAGTCGTAAAACTTGTTGGTACTCCTTAGCATCAGAATTTATTTAATTCTACTTTCAACAAAAGAAAAACCGGTCATAAATGTTGCAAATTTTAAAGTGTAGAGATGAATCATCAATGTTACTATAATAGAGTTGTAAGCATACAAATTAAAATGCTACCCATGGTAGGTATCAGTGACGGTTTGCCTTAAATATTCGTGACGTAGCTTGCAGTCCATGTTCCACTGGGAGATTGAGACTGACATTTGGCAGTGTTTTACTTCAAGCTACGTCAGACGTTGTTAAAAGCATTTTTAGGTTTACTGAGAAAGAAAAAAGACATTTTTATTTTTTTCAAACATTCTTCTTGCTGGTAGGTACTATAATATTGATTATTCCGATCTGACAGTTCGTAGAAACAACGATCGTGTGAACTCAGGAGGGACAAAACGTAATATTCAACAACAAACCGAATAAATCTTGAACCGAAACAAGACTTTAAAAAAATATTGTTTTCAATTATTGCATATTACAATTTGAGGTTTTACCCATTAAATTATTTAAAAAAAAAATCATCCTAGACTTACATAAAGTCAATAGATGTGGCACATTAAAATTAAAATTGATATATTTATCCAAGACACTTTCTAGATTTCATTTATTCGGGAAGAAACTTGCAATCATACTCGATAGTGATATACATAATAGAGATAGCGTAGATTGTTGGTAATCGAATTAGCCCAGTGGTAGAGCAGCGCCCCGCAAGGGTAAGAAGGTTTTGGGTTCAATTCTTATGTGCGGCCGAATCTTTTTCTGTTGCAAATTTTCTTTAATGAATAAAAAAACAAATTTACAGGCATATGAAATGTTAAATTGTCGAATTAAAAAAGGACTTCACTAATCTTTGTTATGCTTTATGCCACTCTCAATTGGAATACGGAGTAATAGGATGGGGCTCAACAGCACCTAAACACATAAAACAACTGAAGGTAACTCAGAATTGCATCATAAAGACCATACTAAATGCCCCCATAAGGACGTCAACAACATACATTTTTAAATAGTTTGATGTTCCAAGCATACAGAAAATCTATGTCAAAAACATTATTGTACATCACCTCAAAAATGATTCAGATGCAGACACCTCACATATTCATAAAACCAGAGCCAAAAAACCGAACATACCAAAGTGAAACTCTACGTTTGGACAAAGACGTTCTGAATTTTTAGAAGTAAAGTTATATAACAAACTACCACTTAGTATCAAACAAATTAAAACAAAAATAGCTACATTAAGGACATTAAATGTTGGCTGAAGGAACTATCGGAAAATGATCTTACCAGTACACTTAAAACACGTCGTAGAAGTTTCTGGAAAAGCTTATCCAAACCATGAAGTTAAACCATAGAAGTCGCTGAAAACTTATCCAAAGCATAGTCCCCCTCAGCACAGGATCTCCTAGTGAGGAGAACTACGAATATAATTTCTATTTTATATATATACCTAACATGTTTCATATAAAATGTAAAAAATAATAAATATATAGTTACTAAATAATAAAAAAAACACTATCTCTAGTTACGTAGATATAAAAGAGAATGGGAATGTCTCTAACTCTGTGCTGGGGGTAGTGAGTAGTGACGAATATCTGGGTTGGTTGGTTGGTCGGCTATATCGGTCTTGGTCCGGGATCAGTCCCCGAGCCGCTAGAGGGTAGAGAGGCTAGAGAGGGAAGAGGGAAAGGACGCGGGAGTGCATTGCATCCTCCTCCCGCGCCGGTCTCACTGAACCATACTAAATGTCTACAGCAGCAGGGGTGTGCAGTGTGCCTCTAGCCTCTACCACACTACTACCACGGAGTGCGTGCAACAAATAATACGCACCATTCAATAACCAGTAGTTGTCATCAGTTTCATCAAGCTGATAGAATTTTTTGTTATTTTATTTAAAACAGATTTTTTAAATAAAATTAACTAACTATTATTAAATTTTAAAAAACATAAGCAAATGGACAACATTGCGTAGGAAACCACTAAAATATAAAATACTGAAAAGGTTTTGTTTAATGTTTGTCAAACTTAAAAATCAACTTAAGAAGAAGCCTTTGTGGTCGAAGGGTAAGGCTCATGACTCGCAATCTAGATGTCGCGGGAGCGAATCGAAATTAATTTGTGTTATTTCACAATTCATTACCTTAAAATAATGGATGGTATAAATTTGCGGCACGTTCCAGAGTGGAAGATACTCTCAGTATTCAGAATTTAAACATTGCTTGAAGTTATTAGCTAAATCATGTTTTAATTTGTTATTTTGTTTTATTCCTTCTCTTCTCTTAACTCTTATTTATACAAAATGTGTATGTAGGACTATAATATGAAATGCAAACACCAGTTACCTTTATGTTTTAATCCTTTGTTATTAAGTGTATAACTTCTATAGCCCCGCTGTGATTTGGATTTCGGATGAAACGGAAATAACGATTACTGCACCTGCGACGCATCAACTGCGCTCATTAACCGCTTTGATTATGACCTCACTTTACAAGTATTAGTTGAGATTGTTTCGGTAAAGTTTCGCTTCCACCGCGTGTCAACTGCACTCGAATTTGTTTTGATAAGTTATCTAAACAATCAACAGTTAGAATATTTTAATGTGTTTTATTATTTCTCTTCTTTTCATTTCTTCCATTTTATTTTTGTTTGTACAAAATATGTTCTTAAAACGGGAATCCTCCTAATTGGGCTATAAATACAATTTTATAAATAATGTAAGCATAACTTTTATTATTCACCTAATGGGAGATTTAGCACTTACAATGCCTTTCTCACAAAAAATAAAATTGGTTGTTTTCAGGTGGAAAAATGTAATAAGCAGTAATTGTTGAATGAAACACTAGTATATATTGAATTATTTGGCGGGTAGGAAATAAGTCGACGTATCTCAGTGGATAAAAGAGCAGTTGACCGGATATCAGAAGGACACGGGTTCAAGTCCCGTCGGCGGCATGTATCTTTTCTCGGGAGATTTTTTCAATGTAGATGAGTGTTTCAGGTTAATAATTATTGCTTATAATAATTGTTATAATAAATAAATAATAAATGTATAATCTTGTACAAAATAAAAAAAATTGCCTCTACCTGTAACGATATGTATAAATGTAGGTATATTTTTTCAAAGTGATTTAAAGATTTTGCCACCCCTATTATAGCGTCAGGGAATAAATACCTTGGCCATAGGGGTAGAGGGTGGAGGGGGTAAGAAGTCAACGCACCCGATGTAATAATAATAATAATAATTGTCTGAGACCGCCCGAAGCTGGATACGAAGATAGCCAACGCGGGGGACTAGGGTTCAATAAATAAATATAAAAACATACACATCTTCAATTAGGGCCCTATCTTATACAAGGGCGGGGGTACCTATCTACCCGTATTCTGCCGTTGAGAGATCAACATTGTAACATTTTTTTACATTAACTCCATACTGGAGCCCCTCAGGGTCTATGCCATCTTTGGGAATGCTGTGTGTAGAGTTTTTTTTTTGTGAAAAGGAACCAGTGAACACGATGGAGGAAATACAGAGCCGAGCTGTTGAACTTAAGAATGAGCAGTAGAAGCGGTCTGTTCTCATGTGACAAATAATGTCAACCGTGTACAAATGTTGGGCACGTGTCTGGCAAGTTTACTAATTGTACACCAATGCTGAAGTGCTAGTTCCTCGGAGCAAATATAACTGAAATACCGGTAGAAAAAGGACGGCATTTCCACCAGACGCAAAGCCTATGCTCAAAAAAATTGCAATCCGTCTAGGAGAATGTATGAAACTGACCGTCCCTTTCTGTACATAGTCGAGGTTTTTGTTTCAGGTATTTTTAGGGCCCAGATCAGAGGTGGCTGCCAAATGCAACCGTGGGGCGCACTTGCGATTTGTACAGGGTTAGCAGTTGTGTTAATCTACCTGCCCTGTACAGCACACCCAGTTTCTGAAAGGCTAACTTAACTCTGGCTTCGAAGGAAGCCCCATCCCTGAGCTGGTCACTTAGAGTTACACCAAGCATATAATTATCAATAGAAGGCCTTTTGGGAAAATATAATTGACCTCTTTCTATACACGCCTCATTTTAGATAGAAGTTAATTTAGCCCTCCAATATCGAATATATACAATCTATTTATTCACGTCACTAAATTACTTCTGATAATTTTAGATTATTAAAAAAAAAATTGTGTCCAGTTCACACGCGGTAGAAGTGAATCCTTCAGAAAAATAAAGTATACAAGCATGGCAAGGCTATGAAGCACCGCAGAAAGAAGAGACCGATTTTACTATCTCATAGTATGACATATGTTTGTCGCTTTTACTGTCGCTCGCTTCCGTTTCATCGAGTTTCAAATCACAACGGTGCTTAAAGAAGTTTTCACTTTATAAAAAACTATTTTTTTTAAAAGAAAGACAAACATTCCCGGGTTAAGAATAACCCAACAATGTTTTAAAATCTCCTACTACCACCACAGAAAGCCGAAAATGTTGCTTGTGTTGTGATGGAGGACTTAGCCAGCCGAGGAATCGAACATGCGACGCCCGGGTGGGACCCAAGCGCTATGCCCACTCAACCACTGACCGGTGGTATACCTAACCGACCACCATATCAATTAACTGCAAAGTTAAGTATATCAATCGGCAAATGAAAGTCGATGGAATGAGGATTAGGCACAAGAAAATGTTAATTCCATTGAAATTGTTCAAAAATGTCTCTCTTTAAACAAATCACGCCTCAACTTCTGCGTCCTTTGTGCATTTTATTCTGTCGGCCTTTTTTGTTGCTGTTTTTTGTTCAAAATGTTGCGGAAACGCCGGAAAACGTGATATTTTTAATGAACGAGACTCGGGAACAGTACAACAGTGTTAAGAGGAAGACGGACGGTGTTTTTTTCCATACAATTATAATCCCCAATTTGCTCTCTGGATTTTGACACTAGTGGAAAATTTTTTCGAAATGCATCTTTTTAGCACCGTTGAGATTTGAACTCGATGAAACGAAAAATAACGACACCAAAAAGAGCCAAACACATACATCTAATAAGATTTAGCGTGCGAAACAATGAGATAAACGGATACTCGGTTCCAATAGGTATAATACGATCCAAAATATCTAATCCAATATAATCCACAGTTCCGCACCAGTCTTCCTTGCAGGGGCGTGCACTCCATATAGGCACATAAGCACTGCCTACCCTGTCGTATTTGTAAAATATAAGCAGGTAAATAATATTATAATTTATAAAATTATTGCTAAAAATAAATACACACTTTCAAAAATAAGCGCGAAAAATCTGAGCAATCGAAACTACGCGAGCGCCACATCAAACGGCAAACTACAAACGCGGCATAAACTGTAACTAGAAACTACACGCGCGCTCTCCGACTACCTCACTAAAATGTGGCCTAAGCAGGAATTATTTCTGACTAGAGGTAACTTCATAAAAGATATAATTCAATGTTTACGAAATGCACAATGCATCGAGTAGAACTGTCGTTTTGAATTAACCTCTATGAGGGTTTTTTCGTTAGTATTAATCAGTGCTTTCTAGAAATTCTTCTTGTTATGTATTTCTATCAAATAGTTGTCTTTCATAAATGCTAATTGTTGATTCAAAAACGTTTGTCGTACTTTAATTCTGAAATTATCTGATGAAATATGGAAATTTTGACCTGTGAAACTTGTTGTATTTTCCTACTGCCTACCCTGATCAAAAACTCTGTGCACGCCCCTGCTTCCTTGGTGTATTAGTATAAATCGCCTGACGGACCTTTGCAGACATTCAGCCGAGCAAGGATCGAATTCTACGATATCAAAAAAAAAATTATAAAATCAAAATCCAATCTTTAAACCACTTCAAAATGAACAGGCAAAAGAAAACTAAAAAGAAAGCGACATCTAGCGACTACAAAGAAGAAAACACAAATACCTACTAATAAGATGACCACAAAAATATGAAGAAAAAAACACATTGATAAAAAAATGTGCTTCGCAGTCTCCACACTCTTGTCTACTTTAGTTTTCTGAGGGTTTCACCTCTACCGCGTGTAAATTGCACACTCTGATTTTTTAGAAATATAGTATAGATACCCCTAGCGTGAAGATACGTTTGGCTTTTTTTAATAAGTTTCTTCATACATAAGTTAGGACCCTCCAAAAGTCGTTAAAATTGCATGGTTTGAACGCCATCAACAGACGTTCAGTATACAAACTGGACAACGTATTAAAAAAACAACAACACATACAGACAATTTTTTTCTTCTAATACAATAGGTAAAAAAATCTTTAAAATCGATCCAGTTTTGGAGGAGAAAAATGAAGAAAAAAAACCTCGAATTTAACGATTTTTTTTTTAGGTATGGCCTGAGGTGCAGTTGTCCTTTCACTCAGTATTCGGTGTGGGGTGGGAGAGGGGGGGGGGGGGGGAAGGGTTACAGTGACAGAGACAGCAACAGTTTGGTAAAATACTTATTATTAAAATCTCTCGGCGACCGTGTTTCCTCTTAACGTCGAAGTTACATGACGTAACATAAAAACAGCGCGCCATATTTAGCGAAAAATCCATTGTCATCGGAAGTTTAGTTCTGGCATAAAAGCGTTATGACCACAACAGATTATGTATAAAACCTCTCTACTTGTTTACTAGATCGTAATATTATAAAGGGACTACAAAAATTTATAAATATAGGTACAAATCAATATCATAACTACATATAACTACACAAGCTTTTATTTTTCTCTAAACTCCACACAGGAGGCCCGGAGGTAAAAAAAGTCCCACAGCGTCTATGTCATCTTTGGGGGATCTGTGTGGAGAGTCTTTTTAGGATAAGGAACGAGAGGAAGTTCTGGGGAGGAAAAGGGTATGAGGCGTAAATAGGAATCTGCATTTAATGTGTCCAGGAGAGACGGACGTATGAATCAATCCCTCCCACTGCGGTGCAAGGCGATGGGTCGAGAGAGTCCGGCTCGAGCGGTCAAAAAGTCTAACCATGCAGTAGGTAGACAAACTTCACCCCATGAACCCGGGCACCCCTGCTAAGTCTGAATGTAGCGAAACACTTGGGACGATCTATGGCAGGGGTGTTGGTTATCCAATAACAATATGTAAAATATGTTTTTTCCTAGGATTTTCCCGTATTCTCTTTCAATTAAAAAGCTTGTTATAATGGTTAAATACTGGATCAAACAACAAGGTATTCAATTCAATCAAAACATTATAATACCTAACCTTCTATTAAGTATACAAGATATACTTGGTCGAAGCACCTAACCAAACATAACCCAACCCAAACATAATTAAAAAAATAATTCAAAAAAACTTTGTTTCGAGACAGAAAACATTACCACATTATTATTTTTTTATACCAGTGGCGTGTGGTCCATAGAAAAAAATATACCTACCCAATGACATTTATACTGGACGCAGGGTAGAAATCTCAAAGTGGGAAGCCAAACACAAGACGATTGTAGCTGTCTCTATTTCTAGTACTTTAGTACTAAACTGCTATGCGTTGAGTGAGGTCGTGTCTTACCAGTAAGTAAATTGCATTGCAAAGCGCCAAAATGCCCTCCTGTGTGATGAGAAAATGCTTCAATTACCTACACGGCAAATAGTCTTAAAGGCGAAGGAATAACACTTCATTTGTAAGTACACGCAAATGACTTATTATTATCAATTATTATAATTATTACAATATTAATTTTATAATAATACGTCATTGTATTCTTTACCCTTCCCTGTCCATTGTGTAACCGAGTGAGAGTATCTTGTTATCTCAGTCACACCCATAGGTCACACCCGTGATGTGAAAGCAGTATTCGGCGAAGAAATTAATAAGCCGCCCTACCATATATCTATGACATTTACACACGTACATTCTTTGATTGTCTATCTTTATCACACAGGAATAAAATTTTGAATTTAAAAATTATACTGAAGACCGCTGAAAACAAAAGAGTGTTGCTTGCTTTCCACATTATATTGTGAGTATGTGAGTCTATTAATATAACGTCATTGTACCTACCTGTTTATCAGGACAATTATTTATCTGCTATAAATAACTGTATATAAGAAGTACCTAGATCCTAACTGCAACTAATCTTTCATTTATGTATTCGATACTGCCGCCATGGGTCGACTCACTGTGCCCTTCTTGACTACATCAAGGAGGATACGGCGTTTCTACTTATGTCGACAAAATAGCACTTAATCCCAAACATGGGAACACCTCAGCACAAGTTCGCCTAGTGAGGTGTTCACAAAATACTACTACTAACCTATTTACACACAGCTAAGGATCATTAACATTTTTTCCTTATTACTAAACTTATTACCTATGTAATAATCCGTAAAGTGTATGTTCAAGAATAGAAATAAATAAAATAAAATGGTATTGGCTTAATTATTTGTCTTGCATTCGCCACAGCCTTATTTTTTTGGATCTCCTCGCGTACTACAAATAACAACTTCCTTTTAGATAAATACATTAAGGGAAGATAAGTATTACCCTTTTCGTAAAAGGATTTTTCTTCCTCAGGGCGTCCTGTGTGGAGTTAATGTAAGAAAATCGGTGCTTTTCCTCTTAACAGAACTTTTATCAAATTTCTTTTCCACAACAAACCCTTAAATTATGAATAAGAGAAAACCTTCGCAAGAATTGAAACTCTTATGAAATATGCTATAAAATTATTATTTTAACAATGTGTTTTGTTTAAATTCAATCTACAATCTGATAAATAGCAAATTGATGTAAGTAAATATGAACAAAAACAAAGGCATAATACATAATACGTGCATAAGAGCCGTACTGTTTCGGGTATTTGACGCCAGGGGCAACTTCCCATAGAGGTGGGGTAGACACGTAGAGAGTAGAGATAGTGCCTATTTGGAAAGGCATCCAAATTTAAATGTTACGAGTAGGTACCCCGTAGTACCCTGTCCCGCTACCTACCCACATCTAGCGGGGAGAGTACCACAGATCATTGCGCAAGACCTCGCATATCTTTACGCTTTATCTATGGTGGGAAATGGAGGACCGAAACACATGCGGAGCTTCTGAATTTGGAATAATAATATTATATTTAGGTTTTTACAGCGCGGTTATTTAATACCCCGAATTTCTACCATTTTATAACATATTTCTTTTGAACACTTTAAGTTTTTAAGTTTCTACAAAGTATGTGTTATTTTTTAAGATAATATCTTACATTTGCAGAAATCAGAAGGAGAATCACAGCAGCCGACAAAACATACTTCTCTTTGCTGCCAGTGTTTAAGTCACGTAGTGTCCACAGAAAAACCAAAATAACCATATATAAGACCATTGTCAGAACTGTATTGGCATATGGATGTGAGGCGCTCACACTGACGGTAAAGATGGCTGAAATGCTGGATACTTTTGAAAGAAAAGTGCTGAGAAGAATATGTGGACCCGTGAAAGAGGGTGAACAGTGGCGCATCCGGCACAATACAGAATTGTATGATATTTATAAGGCCCCTAGCATCTCAGCACATATGAGACTCCTCAGACTGAGATGGGCTGGGCATGTACAGAGAATGCCGGATACACGCGTCCCAAAAAGAATTTTGACTGGACACCCAGGTGGAAAGAGAAAAGTGGGAAGACCCAGACTGAGGTGGGAAGACGAGGTAAGAGGGGATGCAGCACAGCTTCTCCAGGTACCAAACTGGAAGTCAGCCGCTGAGAACAGGAGGAGTTGGAGGCGACTGTTGCAGGAGGCCAAAGCTCGATATGGGCTGTAGCGCCATCGAAGAAGAAGAAGAATATCTTACATTTGCGGAGCCGAAACGGTAATCATTTGAAATTCCCTCGATAGAAAAAAAATCGCTAAGGATGTTCCGAAAATTATTAAAAATACATTTGGTTCTGTTATTTAACATGATTTGGGTATGAAAAAATTCACAGCGTATATCATTAAATGCAACGTACCTAAGCAAATTGTCGAGAGATTTTCGCTCTATTTTAAGTGAGTGGTGTTTTATAAAACGTTTTCACAATTTTCAATTAATTATTAGATATGGTTTTTAATATTAGTAGTTTATAATATTATTTTGGTTTTTAATATTAATTATCCTGAAAATATTCATACAAAAAATTGAATTTTTTGAAAAAAAAAGTTATTTTCAGCCACAACAACGTCAAAAACGTCGTATTTTTCAATCTTGGCACTCTAGCTCACTGATAACTCACGGAGAACCATTGCTCGAGAGTGAATCTTAGGTAAGGGGTCAGAAGACACTCGTAGGTAGTATGTAGGTATTAGGTACCTACTAACTAATGGTCGATAAAAATCTAAATATTTTTTAATGAAACCTCCACAATAGACTAGACTTAGGCAAAAGGTTTTGGTGAGGCGTACGTGACCCGATAAGTACCTCTATGAGTGGAATCTTCGTTTCGGACTCCTCTCGTAAGCCAGCCCGAGCCTCCTATGAGAAGTGGCGCGCGGATAGTGTTGTGCAACCGTCTCCGCCATCAAACTTACTTTTTTATTAGCTTTTTGGTTAACGGGTACCTAACTGTAACTGTTAGCAGCCACATTACTGGGAGTCAGCAGGGGGGGTCTGAAGGAGAGGTGATGCTTCCTTTGTGAGATGCAGTTGAAGAAGTGGAGGGAAGAGATGGTCGGTCGGCCTCGGCCAGGGCGGGACGGGGCAATGATCCTAAAACGCAAAAAACACGGCACGTAATGCGGTAAAGTTTCACGGTAAGAAGGGGCACCAACCTAACTACCTACATAAATCGGCATTGCAATTTTGTCCACGATTATTCAGGGAAATCTCTCGTTAATCTAGATAAGATAAACTGCATAATTTTTCCACATCCTGCGAAGTGAATAAAAAAGTCTCCCTCAATTTACGAATGGATTTTTTTTACATTGATTCCACACAGCAAGCCGTGAGAAAAAAAATCCTTAGGGAATATGTCATCTTTGAGAAGGATTGATAGGATAACTTTCGGTAACTTTTAATCGTTCTCTAGGACAACTGCAGATCGCTAACGTACAAACAACAGTTGCCATCGAATATATAAGGAACACTTAGTCATTGTGAACTGTTACTTATTCGTTAGTTATCTACAGTCATGCGAAGTTACCGAAAGTTATCCTGTTAATCAGGGCGGTTCTAGGGGTTCAGTTCTAGGGGGTCATTCAAAAAAAATTATATTATGATAAAATATCAAATTAAATGCGATAATATTCATTTGTAGGTATCTCACGAGTTTGAGAGTCAAATTACATTATTTAATATAGTAAATTATTTTCATGCGATAAGCGTACAATATGCAAAATCAACCTACGTTTATCAAACCATCTCTCTCAGACGCATAATATTCATTATGCTTTCTCTCGCTCACGGCAATGACCCAAACTGTCTTCAGAATCCGAAAACATTTTTTCTAGGCGGCTTAGTGCCATCTCATTTATTGTATGGCGCGTAAAGAGACAGAAGATATGATATTTGAAAAATTGACCGAGCCAATCATAGTGCGTGGGAAAGAAAGCTTCCATTTAAGACGTTAGATATCACTACTTGCCACTGCTGGCTATCTCGCGGTGCATTTTAAATACGTTAAAATAATACCAGTTGTTTTTATTAGCATATTAGCATGATATTTCATAATATTATGTTTTTCTGTCATCTTATAATTTTGGGAAGTTTTTGACCAATTGACCTGAGGGAAGGACCGCCACTGCTGTTAATCCGTCGACCAAGAGTTAATCCTTATCGATCGCCCATGCACCCCATGAGTGACGGACGAACGAATCCATCCCTCTCACTGCGGTGCAAGGTGATGGGTTGAGATCTAAGTTAGATCTCCTTCAGCCAGTCTCTCCCGATCCGGCCCGCCACGCAATAAGTGGGCAAACGCTTTCGCCGCTAAGACCTAGACAAACCTGACCCTATGAACCCGGGCACCCCTGCTAAGTCACCAAAAGCAGAGGGTTGACTTATTGCAGAGGTGTTTATTATCCAATAAACGGTTCCCGGGGCGGCTGTACCCATACCCGCCTTGTTTCAATATTCATCTTTCCAATCCTGGCCTGAAGTGTCCACTGCGTTCTGCCCGATGACCAGTACCTGCCTGGTTCCCAGTTCCCAGTTCCCAGGTGGGGCTCCCTACTCTTTCTCATTACCGTTGGATATTTCGTAACTTTGTCTCTACCACCGTTAGAATGGGATCCACCCACTCCATTTAAACTTTTATTACATACTTCACAGAGTACCTCTTACCTCTTGCACCCGGTCTCTTGATTACTCTACCTACCTGATCAAATATTGCTGGACCTACCACGTGAGGCAAATGGCTAATTAAAATAAACAATTTTTAATCACTGAAGACAATATTAGCGACCATCTATTGAACATTTGAAACAGAAAAAGAAATACAGATAGGTCACATCCACATGATCGCTATGGCGCTACTCTATGGGCTAATCGGACCCTACCCCCTAAGGTCAAAATTAACTGTACTTTGACTAAATTTATCTTCAATATATAATATTTGAATTAGTCTTACATATTTGTATTCTTTAGTTTATCTATTTATTTACTAAATATAATAATGCAAACACAAGATACCATTATGTTTTAATAATTTACTTTTAAGTATGTATATATTACTTTTATGATATTTTAAATAACTATGCTAAGCAAAAAAAATATTTTTTTTTTTAATTCTATCTGTTCTCTTTTTTTCTTATTTTATACAACCCATCTGTGTAGGACTATGATATGCAATGTTTACACGTTTGTTCTATATCTATATGTTTTATTCCTCTGTAATTAAGTATCTACCTAAGTAATTAATATTTTTTTTTAAACTTTGCTAAACAAAGAACAGTCACTTTGTTTTAATCTTTTATTTTTGTTTTGTTTTTTATATTATTTTCAGACCATGTTTTGTATGTTAATACTCATCCTAATTTGACTGTCCTTAAACGGGAATCCTCCTAGTTGGTCAGTCAAAAAAATTATTAAATAATGTATATAAATGTATAATCTTTTACTAAATAAAATAAATAAAAAAATAAGTACTTAATTACACAAGTACACACTTTTAATCATTTTATCGTCAGGCGTTTGCGTATTTTTATTGATAACATGCTTGTAGCTGTATATTAAAGCCAATTATGAATGAAATAAACGCGATATTGAGTTTATTTAGTTTATTAGTTAAAAATGCTGGCATGTAGAATAATCAATCTTTCTCTTTTTTATTTTAATGAAAATACAAATAACTTTGTATACATCACCTTTATTTGTACACAATCAACATGTTTCATGAACAACGTTCACATCATCAGGATCAAAGGTATACATGATCCTGATGATGTGAACATTGTTCATGAAACATGCTGATTGTGTACAAAGAAAAGTGATTTAAACAAAGTTATTTGTCTTTTAATTAAAATAAATAGTGCCATCACAAAGTGAAAACCTTTCCGAAGAAGTGTTCTTCGAAAAATCAATCTTTCTCATTGGAAAGTGTTTTGCTGTTTGAATTCTCAGCCACTGGTTAATGCGCCTCCGCGTGAATTTTCTTTTGATGTTCCCGTAAAGTATATCAAAAAGCGATACAGTAGTAAATTTAATTATTTATATATTGATAATTATTTATTGTAATGTCCTTGATAGACTTAGAATCTAGACAAAACTAAATGAATTTGTAATGAGAGATAGGATCGTAATAAACGAGTTTATTGACGTTATAAAGTTTACAGTGTAATAGTATCTCCTACGCTAAGGTCTACGAGAGAATGAGCGCAGAGCGGCCGATGTACCGCGCGCTGCCTGCCTCCGACTACCGACTTCGGGTGCCATCGGAGGCGTTCGGCTATTTCCGTAAATGTTGCCCTGCTGAAGCAAGCTTGCGGATACTACATTTATATATTGATATGGCGTATATTGATAATTGATAAGTGTTCAATCTCGAATACCTCCTCTTACTTACTAATAAAGGGACGAGGGATGCTATTTGTTAGAGGTTACAACCCGTTGCTAGGGCTTACAGATAGTCTGACCGATATAAGGTCATGTGAGACCTCGAAAATTTTAGGTTTGCCTTCCGGTTCTGTCCAAGCAGCTTCAGGTTTCTACAGAGAAAATATACTCGTAATATTTTTGTTATTAGGTTTAAGGAGCGGTTGAAGGAATAATTAGATTCCTTTTAAGTAAAGTTTATTTCGCTCGCAATTGGAATATGGAGTAATAGGATAGGGCTCAGCAGCATAAAATCACATAAAACAACTGAAGGTAACTCAGAATTGCATCATAAAGACCATACTAAAGGTCCCCATAAGGACATCAACAACAGAAATTTTTAAACAGTTTGATGTTCCAAGCATACAGAAAATCTATATAAAAACATTCTAGTACATCACCTCAAAATGATTCAGAGGCAGACACTCACATACTCATAAAACCAGAGCCACACAAACAGACTTATTATACAAAAGTTTAACTCTACGTTTGGACAAAGAAGCTCTGAATTTTTAGCAGTAAAGTTATATGACAAACTCCCACTTAGTATCAAACCAACTAAAACAAAAAATAGCTACATTACGGACATTAAATATTGACTGAAGGAACTATCGGAAGATGAACTTACTAATAGTACTATTTTTGAAACTGTTAATTCGTGGTGGAAGTCCATTATAATAGATTATAATAAAACAAATAAAAAACTTTATTCCACTTAATTTTATTTGACCATAGCCGGTTTCAGCTCGTCAGAGCCATCTTCAGACTGGTACAAATAATTCTTAGCCTACGGTTTATATACATAACATATGGGGGAGGGGGAGAGGGGTAGTCTACAAGGATTTTAATGAATTATTTTTGTTACTGAGTCGTTTTAGACTGTCGAATTTCTAAGTATTTTGGTAATTCCAGTGGGCTAATTACTTTGGGTTTGTAGCTCACTTCAATATCTATTGATTAGGGAAAAACCTTACAAGTAATTTGAATTATTAATGGACTAATTTTATTGTCAAATCGTTATTATACATATCTATGATCAATGGGATTTTTTAATTGCTTTTTGAAGGGATGCATGTTTACGTTGGAATGGGAATGGTCAAACCTAAATACATATTTTAATTTCAAAATTATTATGAAAATTATACCGGATAAAAACCTGGTGTTTCAGTAAATGATTCTAATAGCTTATTAATTACAAAGTTACTTTTTGAAGGGATGCATGTTTACATTAGATTAGGAATGGTTTAAATTAAATACATATTTTAAATTTCGAAATTATTATGAAAATTACAATGGATACAAAAGCGGAGACTTAGCAATTGATTCTAATTGTTTATTCATTACAAAGTTAGTGTCTATTTTTTTAGTTAAGCGAGTAATTTCTAAAGATTCTAGTCTATCTAGTTTATGACCTTTATTGCAAGTATGAAGAACTTTAACATCTCTGTCTTTATCAAACGAGTGTTTATTTTCTAATAAATGTGATGCTACATTCGACAATTCTCCTTTGTCATTCACCCAGTTTGTAAAGTGTTCTTTAATTCGGGTTTTGAATGATCTCCCTGTTTGACCAACGTAATACGATGGGCAGTCAGCGCAGTTTACTTGGTAAACGCCTGAGTTTTCAAGTTTTTCTCTCTTATCTTTATTATTGATTAAAATTCTCCCTAGAGAATTCACATTATAAAAAGCTGTTTTGCATTTATCATTATCGTTAACTACCCCTCTCCCCATCCCCCATATGTTATGTATATAAACCGTAGGCTAAGAATTATTTGTACCAGTCTGAAGATGGCTCTGACGAGCTGAAACCGGTTACGGTCAAATAAAATTAAGTGGAATAAAGTTTTTTATTTGTTTTATTATAATCTATTACTAATAGTAACTTAAAACATCGCCGTAGAAGTTTCTGAAAAACCTTACCCAACCATGAAGTTAAAACATAGAAGTCGCTGAAAACTTATCCAAAACATATTCCCTATATCTAACATGTTTCATATAAAAATGTAAAAAAAAATGATATAGCTACTAAAAAAAGTACCTACCTAAAAAAGTAATCGTTATAATTTTGTACTGTTGTACCACTATTGAACTGCAAATTGATTGTACCTACTCCAAATAAAGACTAATTGTGTTTACCGTAAAGTAATTGTGGATTTTATTTCATCACCACCGCTCATTGACTAATATCTTTTCCAAATCCACCTGCTTGCACCTATTCCAGTTGATTATCTTCACCTCGGTACTATTCTATAGAGCACAGGACAGGTAATGTAAGTATAAGGTAAGTACCCCTTTTGGCCTTTTACAGTAAAGTTGCAGAGGTTGTCGACCCGGTGAGATTTTATCATCGTTTTACGTTCGGTACCGAAACCAAATTTAATTGCTTATCGCATTGCGACATTATTTTAACATTTTGGACTATGGCAGATGGTAATTTCCGTATAAAATCGGAATAATGTTATACACAACTTGGATACAAAAAAAGCTGGACATTGTTGTGATTTTTTTTTGCATTAACTCCAGATAGAAGGTCATGAGGAAAATAATTTCCCTCGGGGCCTATCTCTTCTAGATATTGTGTGGAAGGTCTTTTTGAGGAGAGGAAAGAATGAATATTGGTCTTTAAGAGACCCATGTTGTAGGAAGGAGGAAACACAGAGGCCGGCAAATCGTTCCACAGCCCTCCAAGTGCTCCAAAGATTGCAATCCGTTTGTCAAAGAATCTATCAAACGGACCGTTTCTGCACAGAGACGAGGATTTTTTTCAGGTATTTTGGCTCTCCAGATCAAATGTGGCAGATGGAGAAATGTTTCCCGCTTGCTGTGATGATAGCAGGAGTTTTTTTTAAAATATTGTTAGGTTGTTCGTAACCCGAGAATATTGTCTTTCTATTAAAGAAATGTTGAGGGTGGTGGGGGGAAGGGGGGGGGGGAATATAGGGTTAGGACAAATAGACGAAGGACGGAAGTAGATGGGATGGTAGATTGAGTGATCTAGTGTGAGTGCGATTGTATACATAATGGATTTTTGTTTTGTGTTCCATAGAGTCGAGTTAAAAATGTCAATTTGGTGCAATGCCATTCAAAATTGAAACATTGCTTGAAATGGCTTGAGCCGTGTTTGGGGACCAGATCTGAATAGCCATGGACTTCCCCACCTTCCTCTCCCCATATCCTTCCCCTCTCCACAATTGGGGATGCCATAGTCTCACTCAGGGCGTGCACAGAAATTTTAGTGAGCTAGAGGGCTAAGACTGGAAAATACAACATTATTGATGTGGTTGTAGCTGAAAATGATTTTTTTTTTTTGAAATTTCAATTTTTTGTATGAAAATTTTTATCTAGCCTACTCTGAATAAAATTTTTTCATACAAAATATTGAAATTTCGAAAAAAAATAATAATCATTTTCAGCTACAACAACATCATTGACGTCGATTTTTTCAATCTTAGCACTCTAGGTCACTAAAAACTCTGTGCACGCCACTGGTCTCACTAGCTGCAGACGAGAGCTGCTGGGAAAAAAACTGGAACTTTTTTTACGTTACCTCCACACAGAAGACCATGAGGAAAAAACTTCTCAGGGCCTATATCATCTTTAGGGATGCTGTGTGCAGGGTCTTTTTAGGGAAATGAAGGAGAGGAAGTTCTGGGAACGTAAAAGGTATGGGGGTAGTTAGGAATCTGCGGGTCAATGTGTTCAGGAGTGTCGATCGTTCGATTCCATCTCTCCCACAATGGTGCAAGGTGGTGGGTCGAGAGAGTCCTGCTGGAGAGTTTAAACGGCAAACGCATCCTCCCCAAGATCTAGAAAAACCTCACCCCCATGAACCCGGGCACCCCTGTATCCAAACCCAGCCATCACTTGAGGTGAAGTACGGAAAGGGTGTCGGTTTTCTAATAAATGGTTCCCGGGACGGCGGTATCAACTTAAATTATGTAGATAAAATTTAGAGTTCATATTGCAAAGAGGGAGACGAATGAAACAGTGTTAGGTTCGCTGTCCCTAGGTCCAGTGGCCACGGGTTCAAAACCGACGTGACCCAAATAAAAATTAACCACAGTAACATTTTAGCATTTTTTTACGGCTCATTTCAGGATGGACCCGATAAGCCCATAAAAAACCTCGCTACCCTATATGGTTAAGGCGGGTAACTCTTCAAGTCCATATAAGCTAATACGTAGGACTTGGCAGTCTAACTACAAGACCACATCCGCTGCATTACGAAGTTTGGTACTATGCCAGATCTGGTGTAGGAGGTGGGATGAACGTGGAATTAAGAGATATAATCGTTGTGTGAATTTTAGTAGTGAGCGTCATAGATTGCATGATTTTGTAATGAATGTTTTTTGTAAAAAAATACAAATATGGTTAAATTAATATGTACGTTGTTTCACACAGGGAGTTGCACTATTAAGTATTGAAGACCTGTATACTACTAACTGTATAGATGAGACGTAATTGCGTAAATGTACAATAATGTAAACCTGCAAACGTTATCCCAAGCCAAGGTGTGAGCTACCGTGCTCAGGCTGAATGTCCTGGGGAACAGTGACACGAACGATACCTCCGAAAAACAATCTTGGAGTATTTTAGATCTCGTGGGACCTTCAGGGATCCAAGGTTAAAATATTTTACCTATTCAATTTTTGGACATTATTTAAGATTTGAAAGGGGTTGTATTTCAATAACTTTGGTACAGGGTTAGCCGCTGGTCACCGTTGAAAAATTGGATAGCCCTCTACAAGTCATCCAGTTTATTGAAAGTCAGATTTACTCGGACTTCTATGGAGCCCCGATGCTTGAGTCAGTCTGATACTCCAATTGATACTCCAACCATTTCAATGGAGTCTTTACTGGGGAAATAGCTCCCATCAAATTGTACCAGACAGTCATTGGTCTCCTCTTTGCCGAAATCAGACACGATTGGGTTTTTGAGATGTTGAAACTGACCAGGATGGCTTTACCCCAGGCACGAACCTTGTCAAGGTATATACGCCTATTACACTCAGTCCAAGGAATTCAAGCTATCGGTGCCATATATTTTTTGCGGAAAATTTGACTGTCTGTTATTATTACAGATAAATCGATAACTTTATTGGATCGATAGGCGTAACTTCTGATGTTTTCATATCGATATACCGAGCACGGTATCATTGTTGACAGCAGAACTGACATTGACAGGAAAAAAATTAGAAATTCGATATAAGCTGGCAACATTGGACGGGTTTTTCTATGAATGAAACGTCAAACGCCACCAAACAACCACCATTCAGAATTGTAACGTTCCTT
Organism: Limnephilus lunatus; assembly: GCA_917563855.2. Taxonomy (NCBI): domain Eukaryota; kingdom Metazoa; phylum Arthropoda; class Insecta; order Trichoptera; family Limnephilidae; genus Limnephilus; species Limnephilus lunatus. The sequence goes on along the minus strand of OU830593.1, from coordinate 770,629 downwards.
GAAATGGCTTTAACCGTGTTTGGTGACCAGATCTGAATAGTAAAGTACTTCCCTATCTCTTTCATCGTAAACAACTATTAACATCTGTAAACTTCACATACAAAAATAGAAATAAATTGCGCGATTTCAGTCTTAGAGAAAAATTCATTCATTAATTTCCCACAAGTACCAAACCGTGCATTCATAGACCTACCATGGACAATCCATACATATTACATACCATAGACACGGTACATGGCCTAATCTAGGAGTGCCTACCCACCCAGTTCAGTCGGGGCCCGTGGGAGCGGATTGCAACACTCACCAGAGCACATTACATTATTGTGTCTCTATGATTAGGTACCTGCATATACCTACTTGTTGCCTATTTTGTAAGGGGTTAGATGTGTATTATGTTATGTTTTGTGCGTGGGCGGGGCATGGCAACACTCGATTTTGAGATTGTGATGAGAATTCATTTTTTAATCCATTAATAAGTAATTATCCCCGCAAAGATGCTTGTTTTTTGTTTCAGGGAATATGGGATGCGATTATTTGGGTGACCGGACAACTCAGAATGAAACCAAATCAGAAGCACCTAAGAAAGGTCATTAAGAGTGATGATAAAACAATATTAAAAAATAGTTAAATAGGTTAAGTTAGGTTGGGGTTACCGGCTATTTTAAAATTATTTTTTCATAGCTTTTAATGACCTTTCTGAGGTGTTTCTAAGTTGGTTTCATTCTGAGTTGGCATGGAACCGATTATTTGATAGACGATTATACGATAAAATTCGATTTGATGTAGGTAGTTATATTTATAATTTTTTTTTTGAAAGACAAACATTCCCGGGTTACGAATAACCTGACAATATTTGAAAATCTCCTATTACCACCACAGTAAGCGGAAAATGTTGCCTGTGTTGTGATGGAGGACTTAGTCAGTCCACGGGACCACTTAGACCACGGGACGCCTGGGTGGGACCCAAACGCGATGACCGGCCACTGACCAATTGGGTTCAGCTTGCATTTCAGAACAAGCAATGAGTACCGCCACCCCGGGAATCATTCATTAGATAACCAATACCTCCGCCGTAGGTCACCCCAAATGGTGACTTAAGATGATCGGCTAGTCCTTGAAAAATTCGAAATCGGAATCCCCGCCCCCTTTTTAGAAGGGGTTTAAAAATAGACTTTTTGGTGTTAGGTATTTTCAATTTTTTTTACATTAGCTCCTGAGGCCATCCCTCCCACTACTATGTGCAAAGCGATGGTTCGAGAGAGACCAACTGGAAAGGACTAGGTTAGGTCTCTCTCAACCAGTCTCTCCCGATTCGGACCGCCACGCAGTCGGCGGGCGAACACATTCGCCGCCAAGATCTAGACAAACCTCACTCATGAGGCACCCCTGCTAAGTCACCAAACGCGGCGAACCATCCAATAAATTGTTCCCGGGGCCTCCCAAATTGAGGAAGTAATGGTAGAAGAAAACGCCCAATCTTCTTCTTCTTACATAACTATAAAACCTTCGATTTATAAGGGGCCATCCATCAATAACGTCACACGAATTTCATGATTTTTTTACTCCCCCCCCCCCCCGTCCCTGTCACATTTATGTGATCCCCTCCCCCCAAGTGTGACGTCACATATTTTGCAATTTTACATCTAAAAATAATCAAAACGGCAGTTAATTTTTTACATGTGACGTCACAGAGCTGATGACCCCCCATACACCTTGTCCCCCTACTCCCCCCCCCCCCTTTAAGGTGTGACGTAATTTATGGATGGCCCCTAATGGATTTTCATTGTATTCCAGAAATGTCTACTTATATTTATTTTTTAATACAATAATTATTTACATTTTGTAATAATAATTTAATAATGTTGGCCTCAGTGGGTGCCCCGTGCTGAGAGCCCCATTTTATAATACAAAAAATCAATAAGATAAAGTACTTTTGAATTAAATGTATTATAAAGTCGGCAATGAAAATGAAAACAAAAATCGACTTATATTATGAGTTGTGTGAGTGTGCATGATATGTGTTTTGTAATAGTTTGTGTGTTGCGTGTATATGTATATATTTCTATATTTGTTTTGTTCTTTTACGTTATAAAATGTTGGTAATATTGTTTTTTTGTTCTTTAACCTATCTTTTAACTTTCTATCTAGTGAAAGACTTTTGAATGCTTTTATAGCATGGTATTTATGGTGTCCAAAGCTTGTGTTCACCGTCGGAGTTTTTTTATGTTTTCCTTGTACATTATTATCATTTTACTCCGTTATAATTTCAAGTAAAATGTGTACGGTTTTTTTTTATATTAATAACCGCCCATTTTCTTTCTAACAGCAACACTCTACAACTCTACATCCTTATAGGAAGTACTTTGAGTTTACTCGTAAATTTACAGCTATTTTCACGGATCGCGGATTACGACAGAGGAGAATCAAGTGAAAACCCTAATGGCTCTGTGAAAACTAACGGTATCCCGAATTTATAACATACTTTCCTTGAACACTTTCCGTCTTACTCAATAGAATAAGATCATCATAACTCTTGGCTCTACCTCTACAACCCCTGATGGGTCTTGGCCTCCTCAAGAGTCTTCCTCCACTCATCACGGTTTTGTGCCAGCTCTCTCCAGTTTACAATCTCTAAGGTGGAAATATCTTTGATGACGGTGTCGCTCCATCTTAAACTTGGTCTTCCCAGGCTCCTTCGCCCTGTCATTTTTGAGTTCAGCAGGGACTTTGGTGCTTGATGCTCGGTCATTCTCTCTACTTGACCCAGCCACCGAAGTCTTCCCAGTTTTATAAATGTTGTGACGTTTAGATCCTTAAACAGAGTATACAGTTCATTGTTATAACGTCTGCGCCAAAATCCATTTTCTGAAACCGGTCCGAATATACGCCTCAAAATTTTCTTTTCAAAAACATCCAGTGCTCGCTCATTCCTCTTAGTTAGTACCCAAGTATAAGCTGCGTATGTGAGTATTGATCTGATAAGTGTTTTATACTCTAATATCTTGGTGTTTCTGCACAGCAGTCTGGATTATATTTGGTTTTGTAGGCGGTAATAACAGCGATTTGCGTTCACTACGCGCTTCTGGATCTCCTCTGCGGTATTATTCTCGTTTGTTATCAGGGAGCCGAGGTATGTGAATCTTAGTACTGTTTCAAATTTTTGGCTTCTACATAAGAGAGTTGTGGTTTGTTGGGGCATCCTACGGCCATGTATTTGGTCTTCTGCTGGTTTACTATGAAACCCATATTTTTAGCAGAACTTTAAAGATTTATGAAGGCGTCACGTAAAGCATCGGGAGTTTTTGCGATTATGTTGATATCATCAGCGTAACCCAATAGTTGCAGAGAGTTGTCGATAGAATAAGATAATACCACGATAATACGAACGGGCCTTGCGAAATTTCTTCGATAGAAAAAAATCGCAAAGTATCCTCCGAAAACCATTATAAACACGTTTTTTTTAGTTATTTCAGTTGTGTATAAAAAAATTCAAAGCGTTCTCAATGAAATGCTGAAGGAAAGGAAAGAGATAGGTAAGAGGAAGGTTGGGAAGTATCTGATTATCATATATAATTGATTACTAAACACGGTTAAAGCCATTTCAAACAACGTTTTGATTCAGAAAGGTGGTCGAAACATGCCGCAAATATATACCCACCATATTATTTCGTATTGTTAATGTGCGTATCAATTTATTCCAGATCTGGGAGTCGGGGATGGGTACCGCCGTCCCGAGAACCATTCATTGGACAACCAATGCTCCGCCAAGGGTCAGTCCGAGTGGTTCGCTACGTTTAGTGACTTAGCTTAGCAAGGTTGCCCGGGTTCATGCAGTGAGGTTTGTCCAGGTCTTGGGGCTACGGATGCGTCTGCCGGTGGGCAGCTCCGTAGTGGGGCGGATAGGGAGAGGCCAATTGAGGGAGACCCTTTGACCTCTCCAGCCGGACACTCTAGACCCATCGTCTCGCACCGCAGTGGTAGGGATGGATTCATACATTACTTTTGAACAAACTGACCCTCAGATTCCTATACTCACCTCTCTGATCTTTTTTCCTTCCCAGAACTTCCCCTCCTTCCTTTACTTAAAAAAAACCACACGGCAGTCCCAAATATAACATTGGTCTTAAGGGAAACTGAGGGACAGCCTCCGTGGTATTTACGGCACATTTTAGAGTATCGCCCTCATGTAAGACGACCACATTCGACCAGATCTTAATAGCCTGGTACTTCCCCACCTTCCTCTTCCCAATATCCTACCCCCCCCCCCCCCCTTCCTTCAGCCTCACAACATGCCCCAGTTGGAGATGCCACAGTGTCAATGGCTTCAGTCGGTTGGGAACAGTTGGAACTCTATATTCTATATCCACACAAAAAAACGAGTGTGCTTTAGAGTCTTTAGACCATACGACTGAAGTAAAACTTCACTTATGAAAGAAAATATGACATTGGGGTGATATATGACATTGGGGTGACATATGACCATGGGGTGACCTATGACCCTGGGGTGATCTACGACTGTGGGGTGACCTACGACCTTGGGGTGACCTATGACCTTGGGGTGACCTATGAAATTGGGCTGACATATGACATTGAGGTGACATATATGACCATAGGGTGACCCATGACCCTGGGACCTTACCTACGACCTTATCCTAATCCCTATCACTCCCCAAGTCAAGCGTGCATAAAGTTCGCCTCGCCCGATCACCGTTCGCATCGATCACCGTTCGCATCGATCACCGTTCGCATCGATTACTGTTCGCATCACACTTTTTCGTAACGCATTCACCAGCTTACCCCGCAAGTCGAGCGTGCGTAAAGAAATTTTTCTTCAAAAAGACGCACGAATTTCCAATTCGCTCCTGTCCTCCCACTTTATCCTATCCGCTATACGTTCTGATTTTTTTCTTTATTCCGTGGCTATTCACACTCAATAAAAGGCCGCCATGAACAAAGTTTCAAGTACCAACCTATTCAGTACTCAGCGTAGGTACCTACTTGACTTAAATTTTTTACCCTTTTTGCTACGAGGCACTTAAAATAGGAATTATTACAACATAAAAAGGGTAGGAAAGTATTATAATTGCTTTATTTCGCTTATTTCCAAGAAAGTTCTTCTGCGGTAACAATTATAATGGATAATAATAATTGGTATCATTTATTCGTGAAAATATTTTGTAGTTTTTACCGAATCAAGCGCGGAAGTGGAAAAGCTATTTAGGTTTGTATTTCAAAATAAACTAACGAAATGTGAGACTTGAAAATAGGTACCGCCGCGGGACTGTTGTAAGGGGGTATCTACACGGATGAGAGGGCTTGACAAATCACTTTCTCTCTATTATAAAAAGATTACGTGGGTACTTTTTCAAACCTATTCACTATTATATAATAATAAATAAGACAGACTATATTTGTGACTTTCTATTTCATGCATTTTTGACGTGGTTTAAAATTTTAGGAGCTAAATAAGAATTCTGTCAAGGAAAGATATTGAAAATTTATAAGTGAAAACTTCTTTAGCACCGTTGTGATTTGAAACTCGATGAACCGGAAACGAGCGACACTAAAAATAACAAGCATATTTGGCCTGATCTCCTCTTTGTGCGGTGCTTCGTAGCCTGCCCACTTTTGTCTACTTTAGATTACCGCGTGTGAATTACACACTGTTTTTTATGTGACGCCTCACAATAGCGCCTCTCGTGTAAAGACAGGAGAACTATGTCGCCACTCATTTGGGCAGCGTTATGAGGCGGACAAGGTATGGGTTGAGGAAGGGATTTATTCATGCGGGCCTTGAAGCGGCCCGGACAATATGAAGGAAGGAAAAACGCTAAACGACCCGTTCGCATGCCCTATATTACTGTACGCTGGTAGGTATAAACAGTAGTTTTATCATTGATGCATTTGAATGAAAATATTTATGTTTTATACTTTGTTACATCCGCGGTACATCCTCACTGCACACCCCTCGGGACACTTAGATATATTTTGTGTAATTAGGTACATAGTTATTTCTCTAAACCGATTACATGTTATATATATATATATATGCAGGGGAATCAACTGTGTGGGGCCAAAAAAAAATACAAATACTAAAAAAAGTTTCTTTATTGTGATATCTCTCCATGACACTATTCCTAATATTAATTTTGTGAAAAAAAACGTCACGATAATATGATTTGTGTTTTTATTCATGATCACTGGTATACACATACAAGATTATGAAAGGGGTAGTGAACAATACATTAATTTAAAATAAATACAGAATGGACAAGCGGTAACTGGCCGCGTGGGATTTCAAATTCAAAACCTAGATTTACAAATGGGAAACTATTCGTGGCGGGTACGAATAAGGAACGATGCAGGATATTTCCAGCGATGTTTGTCCGCGGCGCGTCAACAATCAACAAGCCGTAACAATGAAAGTCTTCCGGCAGTCGGCACAGGAGAGTGGAATAATCTACACGAATAATAATAATAAGAAAGGCATTTCTTTCTCATGGCGTGTCCAAGGATGCGTGTTTTTAAAATTAGAAAGCGGCGCATGCCTGCTTATAGCAGGGTTGTTAACCCTGCGAGCTAGCTCCAATCCCCAACGCACAAAAAATCAAATAAAAAAACCACCCACTCATAAAAAAATCCTAATAAATTCACTTTACCATATTATTATCTATGGTTTTGGTTGTGTTTTTCGGCTAGGTGCCGCCATATTGCATTTGAAAATCCGTGACGGTCGGCCATAGATTTGCTGTGACAGCAAAGAGCGCGGGAAACGGGGTCAGGTGGCGCACATTCTCAGTGTTGCCACTGTATGAGATATTTTCCCCCCTTTGCTAGTGCGGAGATTATTTAGAGCGATCGCTAACCTTTTTTGATAATATTTTGGAAGGCGCCCAAATAAATATTTTTTAGGTTAGAAAGAAAAGGTTTGTATACGTAATTTTCTTTGTTAGACGAACCACCTCGACGGGTAATATTTACAAATGGGGTAAATTTGATTTTCCTATGGGGGCATACATTAATTACGTGAGCCGTTTTTCTTCCAATCTAGACCCCTCCCCCCCCCCATTGGTGAGATAAATTTGGGCCACTTCATACATTCTTTTCAAGTAACGTGATATTCTGCTGGACCCCCCCCCTTTTTGAGCTCACGTAATTAATGTATGCCCCCTATGCAAAAAAGCATCGCCAACATGGATGTTTTTATTATACTGCGTAAAGTTCAGGCACAAATTTTAAAATGTTTTTAGACCACAAGAATTTACTATGACACATTTTAAAATAAAACCATATCCGAAAAAGGTTCTTAAATAGTAGATTTTGCACTGCAAAGCATATTTTATAGGTCAAATACTAGGCCTCGAGGAAAAAAATCCCCCCAGGGCCTATGTCATCTTTGGGGATGCTGTGTGGAGGGCCGAGGGACGCATAACAAGCCCAACAGAATTTAGATCCAAATTAAAAACGTACCTTTTTGGGCTCTCATACCCTTAAATAAAAATACCTATCGGAGTATCATAAAATTTTGCTTTTGTTTTCAAAATACGCTCATTACAGAACATTTTATATATTATAATTATAGTTCCCAATTATGTCCTCTGCGTGCGAACTGTGTCTTAATTGCTCTAAATAAACAATAACAGTGTTAATCTCTAGTGACCCTCCAGGTAAGTATGGTCTTGTATATATTTTCTGCCTGTACAGTGCATTTTTACAGCAGCATTGCGTTCATTGGTCAAATCATTGCACATATAGTTTCGTATCGGTGATCGATGAACCGATGGATGCAATTTTTAGCCATAAGATGTTGTTGTATATAGTTTAAAATAAGATTGTATAAACGTTTTATAAATTTGTACAGCGCCCTTGAGGTGATTTTTCACAAAAACGGCGCTATACAAGTCATCCAAATATAATTATTATTATTATTATTAGGGTATTTTTAGGGAAAGGAAGGAGAGGAAGTTTTAGGAAGGAAAGTAAGGTGGGTAGGAATCTGGGGGTCAATGTATTTAGAAATGACATACGTATGATTCCTCCCCTCCTACTGTGGTGCAAGGCGATGGGTCGAGAGAATTCAGCTGGAGAGGTCTTGGTTAAGTCTCCCTCAACCAATCTCTCCCGATTCGGCCCAACATGCAGTAGGATGGCAAATGCATTGGCCATCAAAACCTAAACAAACCTCACCCCGTGAACAAGAGCACCCCTGCTAAGTTACCAAAAGCAGCAAACCACTTGCGGTGATCTATATGGAAAGGGTGTTGGTTATCCAATAAATGGTTCCCGGGGCGGCGGTACCCATACCCGCCTCTCAAATTGATTGTTTGAGAAAAAATATATTTCCAAAATAAATAATAAATTATAATATTATTATAAAAATTTATTTAGAATTATACAAAAAAAAGTACATAGTACCTAGTTAAATTAAAAATAAAGTTATAAAAGAGAAAAATAAGCAGAAGTTCTTCATTTTTAAGACCCCAACACATCAGTTGCAAGATCAGCTGCAGAGTCAGCTATATCTAATATAAATTCAGGGATGGAGCGCCTATTTGTTGATGAACCCAATAAATCTGGAAAAAACGATTCATTATTATATTAGGTTGTTAGACAGTTTATTTTATTATGTGGGTACTTTTTCATCAAAAATAATCATTGATATGGTTGTAAAAGTAATCATAAAATGTGACTAGTAGAGACATCTATTGACATAAACTGAAATTACTGAAAGGAGATTGATGAAAATTTTATTGATCTCAAAGATTTTTTTTCAATTATTTCTGGCTTTCACGCTTCTAGGCCATCATTTCAAATCATGGAGAAAGGTAAGGTGATTTTATATATTAATTTTATTTAAATGGGCAATTTTCGAAAGTACAATATGAAAGATTGGAGTCAAGTTCAGACTTAGAAGAGATGAGATGTTGAATGGAGGGGAGGCAATTTTAGATAAGGCTTGATAGAAGAGAGGATATTTGTTTAGAGAGGAACAACCAAAAAAAAAATTGATTTAAAGTTCCCACTTTTTTACATTTATTACAAAAAAAACCATTTAAGTTGATGGTAAAACAGGGATTCTTACCACCGAGGAAGCTTTTAGGTTGTTGGTGATGATTGAAAGGAATGGTCTTTGGACACATAACTTCAACCCCGTCGGTGCAGCAGAACTCTTTGCCCGCCTTGAATCCAGTCGGCTTCCAAGAGCTGTCGCAGTTCTTGATGAAGACGGTGGCCTTCTCGCGGAAGCAGTCTCGGTTAATGGAGGAGCAGATCAAGGGGGCGGCTGACGGCATGTGATGGATTACCTGTTTAATTGAAAGATAGGATTATGAATTACCTAAACCTTAACACCTCAGATTGTATATGAGCACACCTATGACACGCAAACACCTCACAGACTAGCGATGCATAGGTCCAGCCGGAATGGGTTCTTGAACTCGTGTCCTTTGCGGGAAGCGGATTCCACTCACACTCCTTTTTTCAAATCAACCACTCCTCGGACTCGAATGTTTCTACCCGTGTCCCCCCAAGAGAATGGTAGAGAAGACGTTGGCCTCCTGGCCATCCTTCACATGCCTTCCTGATTATAAGAGTTTTTTAGTCTAAATCTTTATGCAGTGTTTTGTCATGATGGAGTTTTTATTTCAAGATCCATACAACAGAAATCATGATGAAGATGGGCTCGCTCTCTTCAAAAGTGCGGCTCTACCAGTTGGATGCTGTTGAAATTCTGACATCTTTAGCTTTTTAAAATCCATTTTATAACCAGCTTGTATCTCATTTTTGGATGGTCTTTTTGAGGAAAGTAAGGAATGAACACAGGTTTTAAAGAGGCCCATTAACAGTGTTGCCATCTTGAGAGATTTCCTGTCATATCTGGCGAATTCGGGTGCCCCTGAGAAAAATGTTGTGCCCAATGGGATTTACAGGATGACAGATTTCCTGGTGGAATTGAATAAACGAACAAAGTACATTATTTTATCGGCAAAAATAGTCTATATCTTCTGGCCACCGCAGAATACAAAAACACCGGGTGTTGGTTGGAACTCTGATGAATTTTCCCACAGGTTTTAGCGGAAATGTAGATTCCAAATGGCAACATTGCCCATGTTATATGGAAGGAGGAAACACAGAGGTCTTGTTGGTGTTATGAACTTACCAGATCTAGGCACCTCTCCATACACAACTTATTTCCCTGCGGCCCGCACGGGTAAATGGGATAGTCCATCTCTTTAGCGAATGCTGGATGCCCTCCGGGAGGGATTCTGTTGTCCCCGGCCAACTGGCCATCGAGGAACACTCCACAAGTACACGGAGTACTCTGAAATTATTAAACAAATCCATAAAACAGGGATTAATAAATTATTATCACAAAGATTTGAAGACATGGAATCCTTCATTTGGATACAGAGTTCTCTAACAGATGAGGTGGGATATTACATACACTGTCTGAAAACTCTCGGTACAAGCGGAGATCTGGTGAACCTACATACTCGTACATCACACAGAGAACCCAACGAATCGTTTCCTTTTTTTTTCAGCAACTTTTGGAGCCTGTTCTATTTTTTTTTCTTTGTGTGTGAATAACGCACAAGAGTCCCAACTGCTCCCAACCGCCTGGAGCCAGTGAGACTATGACACCCCAAATTGGGGTGTGTTGTGAGGCTGAAGATAAGGGGTAATGCATAAATTACGTCACACCTTAAGGGGTGGGAGGGGGGAGGGGGAGTAGAGATGTGTGATACGGAGTATGGGGGTGGTCACATGTAAAAAAAAATTGAAATACTGTTTTCATTACTTTTAGATGTAAAATTGCAAAATATGTGACGTCACACTAGGGGGGAGGGGGTCTCACAAATGTGACGATGTGTGACAGGGACGGGGATGAGTAAAAAAAATCATGAAATTCGTGACGTAATTTATGGATGGCCCCTAAGTGGAGAGGGGAAGGAGACAAAGAAGAGGAGGGTGGGAAGTACCTGGCTATTCAGATCAAGTCACCAAACACGCAAAGCCATTTCAGGCAATGTTTCAATTCTGAATGGTGGTCTTACACCAGGGCGATACTGAGAATATCTTCCACTCTGGAACGTGCCGCAAATATACCTTATATCAATTTAAATGATTAAATTGTGAAATAATACAAATAAATCAAATAAAATTTACTTGTGCACATCGGGATTCGAACCAGTGACCTCTCCGATCAACAGGTGAATCGAGCGTTACAAAAAAATCACTTCGCTAATCAGAGACTTAGATTGATCGGCAGAAAAGTTGGGAACAACGGCCATTATACACAAAAAATTAAAAGATCAACAGTTTTAGGTAATCTGAATGTATAAAAGAACATAATTTAATAAGACTATAGATAAAAAACAAAAAATAAAGACATACCCTTTTCTGTTTGAAATTCACCAAAGCATTCTTTAGTAGTCCACCACCATTTAAACTCGGTATTAAGCTCAACAAATTGTCTTCATGGTCCGAGAAAACAGATTGAAATAATAAAAATACTGTCGCAATGGACAAATAAAACTTTACAAAAGAAAAAGCGGACATTTTGAAGGCAACTTCTTAAACCGGCCGCTGGATTAGAAATAAAATATTCTGGTTGTAAATGATTTCATTACCTACACACTTTATATTGTAGGTTCTCAAATTAATACAATTTTTTATAAGATCTTGCAGTTTAAAAAGTTTCCTAGTGCTTAACGTGACTTTAAAGATAAACAATTATGTATTTTATTGTTAACGTAAGCAAAAATGTTTGTGTAAAATTAACTTTAGTGTCTATTAGATATTTAGTAAAATAAAGTTGCTTACTGTGCTAGAATATTTAAACTTTGTGTGACACATATTTTGACAGAAAGATTGCTGAGTTGAATTTTAGATTGTCACGTTCTAGTGCAATAATTTATTGAAATTAATAGTTTTTTTTGTTGTTTAAATTAGCTCCACACAGGAGGCCCGATGTCATCTTCTGGGATCATCTTCAGGGATGCTGTATGGAGTGTCTTTTTATGGAAAGGAAGGAGAGAAAGTTCTGGGAAGGAAAAGGTATGAGAGGTGGGTAGGAATCTGAGATCAATGTGTCCAGGAGTGATGGACGTATGAATCCATCCCTCCCACTGCGGTGCAAGGCGATGGGTCAAGGGAGTCCGACTGGAGAGGTAAAAAGGTTTCCCTCAACCAGTCTCTCCTGATCAGGCCCATCACGTAGAAGGTGAGTAACCGCATCCAGTGTCAAGACCTAGACAAACCTTTACCCATGAACACTTGCTAAGTAACTAAAAGTAGCGAAACACATGAGGCGAATTATAGCCGGGATGTCGGTTATCCAATAAATGGTTTCCGGGGCGGCAGTTCTCAAATTGGTAGTGTAAGTGAAAAAAATCTGCCACTTTTATTGGGAATTGTCACAATTTAGGAGAGTTATCCAAAATATTAAGGTGAAAATTTCTTAGGCAGTCTTGACTTCTTTCAGCAACAACTGAATAATAGATTGTGATAAAATTATTCATGAACGTATCAGATATATTGTTGTTTATGTGACGTCGCAAAAAAGTCCCAAATACCTGGAACCAGTGGAACATCGCCAATTCGGGTGTTTCACTGACGTGAGATTGAAGGGAGTGAGAGAAAAGAGATGAGATGGAAGTATCTGGATATTCAGATCCGGTTATTTAACTTTTACTCAACGTTACGCTGTCGCAAAAGATAGAGAGAGTTTCTGACACTCTGCAATGAAGGGCAGATACATTGTAGATGATTGAGTGAATCAAGCACTTTAACAAGAGCAAGAATAACATAAAGCTAGACAGAATGGTGAGGCGTTTCATCTTCTCTGCCTACCCCCGCTACTTTTACAACATAATTGAGAACACAACATTTTAATATAATTATGTTTATTTTGTTTATCACACACAAATTGTATATTTACAGGACAAGACAAAATATAATATTATATAAATTGACAAATCAATCATATTGTATTATAAATGAGTGGCTTTGTTATAGTTTCTCTATAAAGGTCTATCAAATCTCATAAAATACAAAATATCACATCAAAACTAAACCAACGAGTAAAACTCAATCAATTAAACATAATATTGGAGTTTTACCTACCATTAAAACTCTTATTATGTTGCCTTCCTTATCCAGAATATTCCTTAGTGAGAGATGACATCTCTGTTTCTATCCGATATCGGTCTCTCTTCTCCTTTTACCTTGAAATTTTCAAATTTCGCGCGATTTTTTGTTCCTTGGTGATCGCAAATCACTGCTACCAACAGTTAGGCGCTCGCTAGCGTCTGACGCGACGCCATTTTCTTCAATTGTAGTCTCACCAGACAGGGGATGAGGAATATTCTGGATAAGGAAGGCAACATAATAAGAGTTTTAATGGTAGGTAAAACTCCAATATTATGTAGTGCCGTTCCTTATCCAGAATATTCCTTAGTGAGAATTGTCTGCTATCGTCTGGTGGCAGTGTTGATGCCAATTGTGATCATCTTCATAAAGAAGCGCCGGTTGGAGGTCTGCCCTCACAATGATCGCTTCTCCTTCTGTCTCCAGAAATGGAAGACATTTGGGGGTCTGCCCCCCTCAGGCGAATGATTGGATTAAACAGGTTTGTCAAGGACGACGAAGTCCCCGGCTCCTGAATATTGGATTGCCTTATTTCTTTTTTATAATATTTTTGGAAGGTATTTACATTTTGCCAATTTCCCTTTTCCAAAATGTCCTCTATTGAACAGTTTTCAAACCACCGAAGTGAAGCCACTGCCGACCTAGTGCTCCCCGCAGAGGCCTTAATACCAGCATCTCTAAGTATTGTCTTGACCCATCCACCGATAATTGTTCTAGAAGCTGCTTTGGCTGGACCTGATGTGGATAAAAACAGGTTATCAATATTAGGTGCCTCTTGTCTCCTGTCCTTTGAGAGAACACACAGCTTCTTAAGCCAAAATACAGGATCGGTGGATTGATTTGATGAGGAGTTTAATCTCCATCCTGATTGTTGATACTTTGCAGAATCTGTCTTTGAACCAAATGCAGGCCATAAAATAATATGATCATCCATATCAATGAAATGTTCCGATGTTAATCTCAAAAGTGTCAGATCATGTACCCTTCGCCCTGAGGCTAACAGGAGTATGACTGCACACCTTCTGGATGCTTCAAATAAGGTTATAGTTTCTGGATTGTTAGTCTGAAGCCAAGAACATATCTGTCTCGGGTCCCATATTGTATCCCGTTGCACTTTAATCGAGCTGTTTACTATTCCCTTCATTACTTGCTTCACCACAAGATGGTTACTTAGTCTATTTTCATTATTTGGATTGCATAAAGTTGAAATAGCCGATTTATGCAAAGCTATAGTGCTAGGAGCTAAATTCAGCGATATTTTGAGATGCGCTAGAAACTTTGCCAACTGGGCTCCCATTGGATCTTTGAAATTGACATGGTTGGATGAACACCATTCACGCCATCTAATCCACGCTGCTTTATAAGAAGCTTGTGTTGAAGTTCGCCAGCTGGATTTTAAAATCTCTCTTTCTCTATCAGACCATCCTTGCAATGCATCATCCCAGACCCAATTTTCCACACTTGCAGTTCTAGTTGAAGTATTTACTGGGGATGGGAGCCTGTGGTGGTATCTATCAGTATCTCTTGTAGATTCCTGATCTCCTGAGGTAGGCACAAGGCTCTCTGTTTCAAGTCTGGTAGCCAAAATACTTTCGTCCATTTGGGAGCTACTAGCAGATAAATTCCTGTGGATTTGTTCAGATGAGCAAGCACTCGGGGAATTAGACAAGGAGGCGGAAACACCCATGCAAGAGGAAAGTGCCAAGGTCTGCTGAAAGCATTGTGAAATAATGCCGCTCTGTCTTTCCTGTCTATGGATACATATTTGTCCACAACATGAGCCGTGTGAGAGGCAAACAGGTCCACAGTGGGTCTGCCCCATTTGTGAAATATCTGTTCTGTTGCAGGAGGTAGAAGGTGCCACTCCGGTAGACGGGTTCCTCGGGACAAATGGTCCGCAAGACCGTTGTACCGCCCTGGTAGGTAGTGAACTTGCAGGGTTATATTGTATTTGTCTACTAGAGACAGAATCTGAAAGGTCAGATGAAGTAGACTCAAGGATCTTGTCCCTCCTTCGTTCCTCAAATAAGCGAGGACTGTTCTGTTGTCTGACTGTATTAGAACGGTAGAACTCCTCAAACGTTTGTTCTGGTATTTCAAGGTATTTAGTATGGCAAACATCTCTTTCAAGTTGCTGTGCCAATTCTGCTGTTCCCTGGTCCAATTTCCCGCAATCGGAATATCGTCCACTTGAGCGCCCCAGCCATGATCTGCTGCGTCGGTCGAGAGGAAATGAGAGGCAGCGGGGACGTGTAGTGGCATAAAGACCTTTACATTCTGTGCCCACCCTGATATGTCTTTCATTACGGGTTCCTTTATGATAATTCTCATTCGTATGGGAAGTTTCATCATGGAGTGCATTTGTAGTTGCATCCTTCGGTAATGAAGACGACCTCTTGGAGTGACGAATGATGCAAAATTTAGTTTTCCCAGAACTCTCTGGGCCTCCTTCACATTCCACTTCTTCTTTTTCTGAAGCCTTTGAAGGGATTGTTGAAGGTCTTCGCACTTTCTCCTGTTCAGTGACTTCCGACCACGTTGCGTGTCCCACATTACACCCAGATACTCCACTGTTTGTACCGGCTCGCTGACGCATTTTTTCAAATTGACAGTCAAACCGAGGTCTCTAAGTAGATTCAGAAATAGATTTGTTTGGACCTTCAGAATTTCCCTGTCCTGGTGGGCCAGAAGGAAATCGTCCAAGTATACAATGGTCCTCACATTTTGACGATGTAGGGTCTCCGCAACCCAATTGGTCACCTTGGCAAAGGCTTGTGGAGCACTGCTCAAGCCCTGGGGAAGGCATGTCATTTGCAAAAGCTCTCCTTTGTACACAATCCTCAAAAAACGACGATGAGACTCTGCGACTGGGATGTGAAAATATGCGTAAGATATGTCTATTTTTGTCATCCAGTCTTGTGGTTGGAGAAATTCGGGAACTTTCTGATGCGACATTAAAGAAAATTTTCTTACCGACACAAAGTGATTGAGACCTTTCAGGTTGAGAATAGGTCTGTTGCTTCCGTCCCCTTTTCGAACCAGGAACATTTGGGAGAGAAAACCGGAGTTGTTGACTGCCGGTTCCAATATATTCAGTTTTTTGAGAATTTCTATTTCTTTTGTCATTGCTGGGGTTGTATTTGTCACAAATCTTTTCAAAGTTAAGGCAGTTGGGCGTAATAATAGGGGCTTTGTAAAGAAGGGGATTCTGTATCCCCCTATGATTTTTTGAACAACTTTGGGAGCATTTAGAGCTGCCCATTTGTTTTTGAAATTCAGCAATTGCCCCGCTTGAAACTTTAATGACCTCCAGTCATGCACCCCTGTAATAGCGTCGGTTAGAGGTCTGCCCTCTCACCGGTCGCTTGTTACTCTCCTTTCCCCCCTTTTAATACCAGAGGTGGAGGGCTGGGGATACCTTTGGGGGTCTGCCCCCCTCGGGCGAAAGGATTCTCGGGATGGAAAAAATTTTCGAGATGGAATAAAATCTCGGGTCGGAATGGAATCTCGGGCCCGAAAGTATTGAACGGGCTTAGAAGCCTTTTTAGTATCAGACCCCTCCTTTGGTGGACGGGTAGTGATGACTTGTGAGAAGGGCCTAAAACAATTCTTTACTCCTCCCAATTTCTGCAATTGGGTAGAGAGGGCTTCCTCATTGAAGAGATAAGTCGGAGGGATCTGCATAAGAACTTTCTTGTCTGATTTCTGTTTACAGGAATTGAGAATCCTGTCCCTTCTAAATTCAATTATCTCTGCCCGTTTTCCGCATGTTATTTGCAGCAGGTCATCGGAGCATTTTTGTAAGTCGTTCTGACCTCCAAACAACTCATTAACTTTCTCGTACAAGGTTTCTGGAGAGACATCCTGTACTTCAAATCCCCATTCGACCAATTTCTGCAGAGACTGCTGCAGTTGTTCCCTGTGTTTGAGAGCTGCATGTGTTATTGCCGCGAAAGATCTTTCAATAGCGACCTGTTGAGGAGACCCAGAATCGTAAGGTTGCAACTCACAGTTCACCTCAAGCTCCTTAAAGCCCGGATCGGCAAGGTGTTCCTTAATGACCTTGTTATATCTCACATTGGTCCAATCTTTCTGATTAAATCGTTGAAGACGCTCTAACACTTCAAGTCTGTCTTGAGGAGGAGCAGTCATTAAGGGTTCTTTAAGAGAAATGGTGGGACTCGGCATTTGAAAAACACAAGTATTACGCCCGGATACTGTTGAACACTCTTTCTCCGTCTCTGCGATGGACATATTATCTGAGGCTGCATTCTCTGCGAATCTTGACCTCGGTGCTTGCAGAATAAAATTTTGTAGTCTGCCTACTTGTTCAGTTAATTTCTTAATAGAACGGGCCATTCCTCGCCTTCTGGAGCGTGAAGCCCTGCTTGAAAAACTCATGGAAGTAGAGCTGTCGGAACTTGGTGAGCGTCGGCGTCGCCTTCGTCTTTTTCGTTTATTGTCACAAACGGATTCATTAGAGGAACAGTCGGAACACAAATTCTTTCGTCTCGTTTTTCGTATTTCGTCACGGTTTACACTCGCGGACGCGGAAATCTCAACCGCTTCGGGAGATACATTATTTTCTGACATTGCGTAATGATTTTCGTAATAATTTTGGAGAAGAAATCTAGTTTCTGGTTTATATCGCAATATTGTAACTAGACGACCGTTCGCGATAGAAATTAGACGCCAATTGAAGAAAATGGCGTCGCGTCAGACGCTAGCGAGCGCCTAACTGTTGGTAGCAGTGATTTGCGATCACCAAGGAACAAAAAATCGCGCGAAATTTGAAAATTTCAAGGTAAAAGGAGAAGAGAGACCGAAATCGGATAGAAACAGAGATGTCATCTCTCACTAAGGAATATTCTGGATAAGGAACGGCACTACATAATAAGAAACTTAATTAACAAACTATTATTGTTGCAAATGAGTGATCAGTACAGTAAGTTGAAAAACACATATGTACATAATATGTGTGTGATCAGTACAGTATTTTAAGTTGAAAAACACGTCATAGGTGTTCAGTACAGTAAGTTGAAAAAAGTAAAGTGATGTATAGTAAGTTGAAAAACACGTAATAAGTGATATATAGTAAGTTGAAAAACACAAAATAAGTTATCAGTACAGAAAGTTGAAAAAAAAAACATAATAAGTGATCAGTACAGTAAGTTGAAAAACACGTAATAAGTGAAGTTTGGTAAGTTGAAAAACACATAATAAGTGATCAGTACAGTAAGTTGAAAAACACATAAGTGATCAATCAGTACAGTAAGTTGAAGAAAACATAAAAAGTGTTGGAGGATTTTAAAGAGTTTCCAAGAACAGAATCAATTGATTTTTATGTCAAATAACAGGGTACAAACGATAGAAACAATTAAGAAATATAAAAACGTAACTCAAGTAAGAAAAAATAATAGTAATCTACAAAAGCAACAATCTAATTTTTAGGTCATTGATTAAAATGGACTCAATTTCCTAAAGACAATTCTACAGAACAAAGTATTGTTACATTGGCAAGTTTATACTCTAATACAAATCTAGAGTTTATTAAATAATCTAAAGTTTATAAATATTATCAAAAAGGCTTTGTAACTATTACATTATTATTATTAAACAAGTCCAAAAAGCACATTAATGTGCATACATAAATATTGAGTTAATTAGGAAATATTATATGGACCACGTTGAAATAAATAAAAATGATTTTACCAATATCGATCGCGGAATATTTTAATGAAATAACATTATGTTATTATTGGTGTTAGAGAAATAAGAGTATTTTTTTCCAAAATGGTGACTTCAACATTGAAACAAATATTTGCAGATCATTTTGATTAATCGTAATTTTATGTACAGAATTGTGTTGCGATTACTTTTGGTGAAATTAATCAAAGTTCAAAGTTACTTCTTTCAAATCTGGGGGATGATTCTGTATTTTTTGTGTTATCTTTTGCATTAACTCAGCATTATGAGCAAACTAAGACAAAAAGGAAAAACCTGTCTGACATCGGAAGCCGTCCGTCGTGCATTATCGCCTGTCAAATTTCTGTGATTTTATATGGTTTTCAATGGCTTGTCTATGCCTGTCATTTGTTAAATGCATTCATTTCCTGTGTAAAAACACAAATTACTATTTATTAGTTATTAAAACTACTTACATATAAGTCTATTAGACGTTCATAAATGACTATCCATTTGTCATATTATTTTGATGCTTGTGTGCAATGATATTCGATTTGCAAATTTTCCCGCGACTAACATCTCTTAACAAGGATTACGTATCAACGCGCTGTCATCTCTGGCGTTAAGGAAACTACTAAAAGCACAGTATTTAGCTCGTCGGTGCAATACGGAATACAGCGTTTAAGAAAACTGTCAAAATATAACATATACGGCCGATTTAACATGCGTTACGCTGTTGCAAAAGATACAAAATCATCCTTCAGTGTAGATTAGATTAATATTGATTTAATTTAAACATAATAAATTCACTATATTATTTTGGCTTGGAGCAGTTGATATAATGTATTTTTTATGTAATTAATTCATTTCGACGTTCATGAAAGAAAATATTGACAAACTATTATAATTTGAAATCAAATTTTGAAGCATAAAGTGTATGGACTCTTTTATTTCTTAACACTAAATATATTTTAATTACATTCATAGAGTTTAAATTAGGTAAATTCTATGTTTATTGCGGGTTGCACACAATATTTAACAGGTAGTTCAGAATAAAGGCAGGATTACAAATAAATATGTACTTAAATTTATGCATTACTTTCCTACATTAAATAATCTGTCGATACATATTCAAATACAGCTTAAAATAGAAAAATCACACATTCAAATGAAAAGATTACATATTCTAAATGCCCAATTGTTTGGCAGAAATTCACATGTGACAAAGTCGTCAAATGGCTATTCAGCAACAATTTTTTTTTTTTTTTACAGTTGAAAGGTTCCCGTTAAATGCCGGTTCCAAGTCCATTACAGCTTTTGAACAAATTGAGATCTGCAGAAGAGGTCAACTATCATGTTGTTAAGCTCGTCAGCTTATTACAATTTGATAGAAAGTTGAAACGCACGAAGAACTGGCATTTAACAAGGAACTTCTAAATGTCAAAAAAACAAAAAGGCGCTGAATGCCTATTTGATGACAATGTTACATTTGAATTTTGTAAAACAACTGATTAACAGACTGTTTAACTTGGATTACGAAAATGTTCAATAAATGTGAAGTTGATAAGGTACTCTCGGTATCGCCCTGGTGAGAGAACACCACTGATTTATTTAATCACTGAAAAACTCAACTATCAACAACTCTCAATGAAAATATTATGAAACAGACGAAAAGATAAAAAAAAAAAGTAACGGTCGCAATTGGGACTTGAACCCAGATCTTATGGTCTTACTTAGGACTGACGTCTTATCGAAAAGGTCAATAGGTGTTCCATAAAAATAAAGATTTATCCGAGACACCATCTAAATTGTAAATAAATTCGGGTAAATCTTTGCAATCACACCATAAAAATGGCTGCCAAAAAATAAAAGAAATATTTTTTTTATTCTTCATTATAAGTACCCGCTAAACTGCTAAAGCAGTTTGTCAGCAGGCAGCAATTTCACAATAAAAATTGTAACAATAAAGCACAAATACAATGAGAAATCGCAATATAGAAAATCGATAAAGAAAAATAACATTTCAAGTAACTGCAATACAAGGGCATAAAATACATAGACAGATAGATATAACACAGACCACATACTTACAGACATACACACACCCAAAGGCACACATCATACTTAAACACATTCATAGGCATATTTATATATAAGATTATATGCATACAATCAATGGACAGTAATAAAAGATGATACTGTTAACGTAATGAGGTGGTAGTAGCTCAACTGGAAGAGACACCAGTCACGGTGAAACTAGAAGATCCGTGTTCGAGTCCCAATTGCGACAAATGCATTTTTATTTTCTGTATGTTCTTTTGTTTCATATTTTCATTGAGAATCTTTTTAAATTAAGTTTGTAAGCTTCTATAAGTTATCCCTAACAAAATTGGACACCACTGAGAATTGAAACATTGCTTGAAGTGGCTTTAGTTATATTTAGTGACAACATCCAAACAGCCAGATTAGTAATGGTGAATTGAGTTACATATTTAGGGATAGATTTAATAATATCATATTATTTACATGGATTTTTCAATCATTTACGGGCACTGAGTAGATAAACTGATAAAATGTGTTGTGGCCCTGAAGTAAGCTCAATTATTCCTCACTTTTTGTGAAACTGATTAAACATTTTGATACATCGAAATCCTTTCTTGAAAGGATCAATTTCATTGGTCTGTCTTACATAAATTGGCAACAAGAGTTTCATTTCAAATCGATATAGATCACATTTCTAGGAGATTATTTCAGTGTTTATGGGCATTTAAAAATGGCCTTACAGCCGTTCTGGAGGTCTAGCATGGTCGATCGATAAAATTCTACAATATTGACCAAATTCGTCACCTGTGGTCAGTTGGAGTTATTTGTGAACACGTTCAACAAATATTTCCAACAATCTGTTGACAAAAGCCGCCATTTTTAGCGCAGCCAACTTTTTGAATAATGTCATTCGTTATGCAAAATAACTGGCTTCTTAATGAATGGAGACTAACGAAGCTCTTAGAATTGAAAGAAGTCATATATGCGGTCTATGGATCTTAATTAATTCATCTAAGATGCGATCAATTGATTCTGTTCGAGCTTGGAGAAACGAAAGTTATTCAAATATGACTAAAGACCTCATTTTTAATTAACTCCCGTTTAATGTCGAAAAGTACATGCGAAGTGCCAATATTTATTAAAGTTAGTATTTCAATTCGAAAATGTCAATTTATTAGTTGATCCATAGACAGATCTGCCAGTGTTACCAGCATATATCGGTTTCTTATTTATTATTGGGTTATCAATATCAGTTTGGCTATCGACTGCGCGACCGTGCTCAGGAAATAAATGTAAAATCATCAGTAGTTACGCCTATAGATCAGCCGAGCGATTCTCTATGTTTTGTGAGATCGAGATAGACCTCGGGCGAGATCTCCTATCAGTGTATTTCAGTGATTTTCTTTGGCCGTTATTTGCCTTTTCTATGGGCCGATGTCAGAATTTCAGCTGTGAGCTGTCACGTATTTTAATGTAGGTTGTTTTAAACAGGAATTCATGAAAGTATGCATGATTATTAATTCATTTAACAACCTTAGAAAATCACACAAATCTGACAAGAGATCTCGCCCGATCTCACAAAAATAGAGAATTGCTCGGCTGATATTGTAAATTTATCGATTTCACTGTGACCCCCAGAGGGACATTAATAAATAACGCTGCGTAAATTCACAATATTAAATTTAATTCTAAGTTTTACAATTAGATTCTATACAAGAACATACACTCAAATTTAGTAAATTTTGGCAATCTGGGAAACCCATCAGAGGAGCGATTCTGTTATCTTTCGTGGATACGGAATCTGCTGTTAAATTTGTGTGATTTTCAACGACTGTCAATTGCTTTTTCAATAGGTGATGTCAGCTGTCACCGTTTTTAACTAGTTTGAAACACGAAATACTGTAAGAATACATGATTATTTATTCATTTAATGTATGTTAGCATGGATTTGACATTTGCAAAGTTTCATTTCAATCTAAATACGCATGAATTACTTACTTTGCTAAAACTAAGAATCTATTTTGTACACGTAAATAATAGTTGTTGAAATGAAGTGTAATTTCCATAATCTGTGCCTAAAAGTGCCACGGTTAGTGGAATAAATTATGTATTTAAACTAAAATATGCGTCTGGCTAACGTCACCCATAGAAAAAGCAATTGAAAGCCATAGAAAAACACACAAATTTGACAGCCGATTCTGTATGAAATCTTTCCCATATCCACAAAAGATATGGAATCGCTCCTCAGAAATGCATAGATTAATCTCCCAAAGTAAAAAACTACAGAGTATTATAGTTGCTTCCTAATTTATTATTATAATACATTATATATTAAGTCGCATTTTATATATTTATTTTATTAAATGCTATTGAAGACTGTGTAGTCACCTAATAATTTATTTTACGGAAAATACAGCACTTTGAAAATTTATACACAAAGTTTAACCCTTGGAATGCCAGTGAATCTGTAAATAGCAGATTTGCCAGGAACTCACTTCCATTTTATGGATTTGAATCTTAAAAAAGCTCGAAGCAAACTAAAAGAAATTTAATTCGCTTGGCAAGGAAATTGCTTGGCTTGGAAAGGAAAAGAATTTTAAGGCAAAGCACTATGAAGTAATGCAAAATCAAAAGTTTTTGATTTCTTAGATCGTTTAGAAATATTTTAGTTTATATACAGTGAGTAGGACACATCTTGGCCTTGGAAATAACTGAGAATTTTTTTGATAAGTCTAATTATAAGCCTAGAAAAAAAAGTATCAGGCCTATAAAAACCGCTTTAAAGTTAAAAATTTCCTGTTTACGAACCCATTTTCGGTTAAGGTTTTATTGTATAATGTGGCAAAACAAGTTCTTTAGAAAATTATCATAAAACATTTTAATATTTGTGCCTGAACATTGCAAATAAAATAACACACTTTTTGGTGATGTTTTTTTCTTGCATAAATGAAAACAGGCGGCTGGTGTTGAGTGGGAATTTGAACCTTATCGCCATCTACATAAGGAGTGTTATTGTTAGCGGCACCATTCAAAATGTTACACGACGTGGTACATCGCCTTAATATAATTCCAGCTTATCGTTTCGTCACTTGCAAACATTGTTTTTTTATCTTTAAAAGCATGTCACAAATTCAGTGGCAATTGTCATCATTTTTCATTTTCAAATGTCATATCACTGTGTTTATTTACAGCAAAGCCTCATATGACTTATTTTTTTATTGTGAGGAACGCTTATTTAGCTAAAAAATATAATAAAACTCAAGTATATTTATGTACGTATTTTTTCATTATATATTTTTTTATAGCATTAGAGATTTTTTTTTTCTCTGAACATAGGTAGCTTTCGTGTAGAAACTACATAGGATAGATAATATATATATATAAACATTTTTTATAAGTATATAAACACATTATCTGGTAAGACAGTACAATTTACAAAAACATCATTTGGCAAAAAATAAATAAGTTATTACGAAAATAGTGTCGGCTGGCGTACGGCTCGCCGCTAGGCATTTTAGCCTGGCATGCGAAGGGTTAACATAAGAAATAAATATTATTAATTAAAAATTACCGTTTGGGCAAGGCTGTCATGTTGTACCAATCATTTTGCACTTTTTCAAAATTACGGACTACGACTTAAATTAGTGTTTAAATGTTTATTTAAATAATATTATAGGGTCCATTTCATCATCCTCGAGTTATCTGCTGAATAACTAACGTCCAGATAAATAGATTTGTTGTATTCAATAAGTCACATACTTTTTACTTTTCTTTGAATACGTAGTAATAAAATATTCAATACAATAATAAATTTTGTTCAAAAAAATTATTTTAAAAAGTCAAGTTTACACCCAGTTTGTAATAAATTTAAATTGGTATTATAAAAGATCTAAAGATCTATGAAATTTGAATATAAAAGATTTATTTAGCTTAGTATTTTCTTGTGAAATGTCTGTATACTGTATACGTGTATATGTTCATCTTATTGTAAAGAATCCAAAATTCTAATGCTTTATTGAGAAATGTCTGTATTTTTATAAATTACATTTTCAAAATATTGACCCCTTATTGAAATATGCTCATATTTTTGAAAACTTATTATAAAGTACCCATTGGATTATTTTTTATTATCTTATTGAAAAATATCCAAAATTTGACCCTTTATTGTGAATTTTAAAGTATTTTTGACAAATTATGGCGAAATATCCGCGTTTTAGATATCTTATTGAAAAATATTCATATTTTATTTTAAATTCTAAATTAATTTTGATAAATTATTGTGAAATGTCCGCGTTCTAGATACTTTATTGAAAAATATTTAAAATTTTGACCCTTTATTGTGAAATCTAAATTATTTTTGACAAATTACTGTGAAATGTCCTCTTTTTAGATATCTTATTGAAAAATGTTTATATTTTTGACCCTTTATTGTGAATTCTAAATTATTATGAAATGTCCTCATTTTAGGCATCTTATTGAAAAATATTCATATTTTTGACCCTTTATTTTGAATTCTAAATTATTTTTGATAAATTATTGTGAAATGTCCTCATTTTAGGCATCTTATTGAAAAATATTCATGCTTTTGACCCTTTATTGTGAATTCTAAATTATTATGAAATGTCCTCATTTTAGGCATTTAATTGAAAAATAATCATATTTTTGACTCTTTATTGTGAATTCTAAAGTATTTTTGACAAATATTATGAAATGTCCACATTTTAGACATCTTAATGAAAAATTTTCATAATTTTTCACTTGAAAAAATATCTTTACAAAAGTACTGACAAAAAGAAGAAAATGTAATATAAAGCAATATATTACAATATATCATATAATTACAATAATAATAATAATAAATTACTAACAAATAATTTAAAATGTCTTACAATATTAAATTAATTAGTCAAAAGTTTCAAAATTAGCTCCCTAGTTGAGCTGCAATAGAGTACGTAAAATTAAGTCCACTACAAATATTTAATAATAATTAATATTACAATAATTTCGATGAGAATTTTCTATACATAGTGGAGTATTTTTTATAATTATTATTAATGAGAAACAATAATAATAATATAAAATTGTTATACATACTAATGAGCCTTTTCATAGGCTGATTTTATAATCATTATATCTGGTATAGAATGCAATAATTAATATTTTTAATGTTTATAATAAGAGAAGAAAAATTTACATTGTTAAACTAGTCTGACAATTTTGTACTGTATTTTTCGCATTAAACAATGATATAGAACACTGAGAATGGACCACATGCTAAAAAAAATGACACAGTCATCATTAAAATCAGAATACACTAGGGTAAACTTTCAAAATGGCTGGACACGCTTAAATTGATACTTAAAAGAATTCAAAATCTGTTCTTTCATAGATCGCACGAGTTTAATTAATTTAGGGAAAAAAAACTTTTTACGAGTTGTTTTAATTTTTTTTTTAACAATATATCCACACAGGAGGCCCTGAAGAAAATATTTTCCCTCAGCGCCTACATCATCTTTGGGGATGCTGTGTGGGGGTCTTTTAAAGGAAATGAAGGAGAGGAAGTCCTGTGTGTCTGAATTGTAAGCTGTTTGCTGCCTGGTGTGAATGCACCATACTCGGAGGAGAGTTGCAGGTCTCATCCAAGGCCCTTTACAACACTATAATATGGAAAACATGGATCGCCAAGTGTGTGATGGCCTGAATTACGGATTTTTACACCTTATTCAAGAATCAAATGGATCTCGAAGGATCGTTGGACCGATCCGGTTTGCTGCAAGTGACAAGAAAATCCCCCTTGGTAAAGCGATTCAGATTAGAATACATTCTACAGAGTGTTCTACGTAACATGTTTTTATTTTACAAAATAACCTTTGATTGCTGATTGAAAACTTTGCTTTTGAAGTATATATTAATAATGAATTTGTAACACCTTCATTCCCAAATTGCCTGCACATTGGGTACATAACTTGAGGTAAGCAGTTCTCATTGTTTCTTTGTGTTGTGAAATAGGCAGGATAGCGCCCAAAACTTTAAAATCAATCACATAAGATGCCCGTAACAATGTAAATGTAAAGTGGGCACAATTTATTGGATTTGATTCCTTACCAACCTAGTATACTACATTTCAATGAGGGCAGTCCATCTGGGCATTCTATTTCAATGTCTGAATCGCGTCATTTGTTACCAGAGAGAACCATCCTTAATTATTATTAAACAAATAAATTAAAGTACTTAGTAACAATAATTTGTTAAATAAACAAAACAGAAATACCTTCTTAATAAAAATACTTAAAATTAGTTGGCTCACTCTTGGCAAAATAAATTAAACTTTATCACAACAAACTTAGTTAGTCTTAAATGTTTCAAACTTTGAAAACCAAATAAGGGGTATTTAAAAAAAAAAGACTTATTCCATTTTAGACCCCTGCCACACACAGATAATAATAATAACGTAATATTTGTATAGCGCAGTTTTGTGTCATTTCACTTCAAGTGCGCTTAACTATAATAAATTAAAAATAATCCTACAGTGTTCCTTACGAGTTCATTACAAAATATTGATAAAGTAATACCTATAAAATAAAGAATATACAGTATTTACAAAACAATGACAAGAGAACAAAGATTAACAAAACAGTGCTGTTATTGCTATAAGATATAAAATATCATCGCATGCCAAATTACGCTCTCCATACCATCCCTTCAGACCTGTCACACTTTAGTTTATGCACAGATCAACAATAGACAATACAGATCTTACGCCGTAACTGCTCCTGAGGCGATATGTGAAAAGTTATGCGACCCCCTCTCCTATGAAAACAGGAGGGGCTCATTTTAATTACGGAGCTGCCTAAATGGGCAGACAGCTGTCAAGTTGATAGATTCAGTACAAAGAAATGGCATTTTGTGGCCGCTCGCTAATTCATCTAACCCCCTCTCCTACCAGAGGAAGAAATATTTGATAGCGTCGTGTGACGGTACAACACATAAGCGCTCGCAGTTCAATAGATATCTGCTCGTGCTTTTATAGCTGTCTGTGTGTCAGGTGTATTAATGTTTTGTTGGGAAATTGCAAAAAACTGATTCAGGTGTCAAATATGTGATTTTATATGTGTATTTTTTCAGTACCAAATATATTACTTTAGTAACATTCAATTTGAATTATAAAACATTAAAAAAAAACAGAGTACGCAATTCACACGCCGCAGAGAAGTGAAACCTTCAGAAAACTAAAGTATACAAGAGTGGGGAGGCTACGAAGCACCGCACAAAGAGGAGAATGATTATACTATCTCATTCTCTCACAGGCTAAATCCTATAGAAGTATGTGTTTGTCTCTTTTTAGTGTCGCTATTTGTCATTTCTTCGAGTTTTAACCTGTAATTGGCCGGAGTCGCCAATTGGCGTCGTGTCTGTGCGCATGCGCGCGGAAAAAAGTTCGAAAAAAATATTTTTGAATGCGATTTTGACCCTTCTGTGTACAGAATTTGTATGAAGAACAAGGTCAGAATAGCTTGCCCAAATATCGTAGAAGATATAGCAACTTATTTCATTCACCTGGCAGCACCAGAATATTTTTAAATGATTTTTATCTGTGGAGTCGAAGTGTCAAATTTTGCCGCAATTAAATCTGATGCGGAATTCTTTACGAAAACATCGTAAAACCTATTAATTTATCAAATTAACGCAAGTAATGAAGTTTTAGTACATAGTTTATTGTTCTAGAAATGTGTTTCGGTCAATAAACTATATGAGAGCTTAAAATTAATTCACAAAACATTCAATTCAAAATTCAAAGTGGTGCTTCGAAATTCAAAATTTTGGAAAAAAGAAGAAAAGGGTCGGTAAATGGTGGCAAATGACAGGTTAAATCACAACAATGCTTAAGAAATTTTCACTTAAAATATTAAAAAGAAAATAGATATTTACAGTTTATGTTTGTAATAAGTCTCACGTTTCATAATCAATTGTCTAGGAATATAAATAAGCTGATTTTGAAACGACATTTAAAACAACCAACAGCAACTTTCATACAAATAACTAGGAGGCCACTTTGTCATGTGATGAAACGCTCTGTTTCTATTGGCTGAAATGGAAAAAGCGTGTTTTAATAGTAACATTAGATGGAATAAAATGAAATAGCAAGAAACAGTAATTTTTCTATGGGAATCTAACATCGTATTGTAAAAATATTGTGTAGAAATGTATTTAGAAAAATATTCCATACACAAGTCAATTAGAAAAAAATTGGAATAAGTCAGTTTTGCAAATATATCCCTCAAAATAAAAATAAAACAAAACAACCGTTACGAAAAATGTTTTTCGTAACTTGAAAGATCAGAGGAGCAAACTTATGCCATTCGTCCACAGGGATACGCAAGTATCTGATAATCATGTTCTACATTCACGTTGCAAACAACTGGTCGCGTGTTGTCCGTACACGTTGTTACTGAAGTCACAAGACACACGTCACCATTGACCGAAGAGGGCGCAGGTTCAATGCGCAAATAAATTTAATTGTATTAATTTGTGTTATATCACGATTTTATTAATTTAAAATAATGTATAGCATATTTGCTGCACATTCTTAAGTGAAAGATACTCTTAGTATCACCTTGGTGCAAGACCACCATTCAGAATTGAAATGTTGCTTGAAATGGCTTTAGTTATGTTTGGTGACCAGATCAATAGTCAGGTACTTCCTCATCTCCTTCCCCTCTCCAATAGCTTCAGCTTCACAACACACTTCAATTGGGGATGTCACAATCCCACTGGCTCCATAACATAAAAAAAGTCAACAAGATACTTGAATAGTCGAGCATACCTGCATATCCCTCTCTCTAAAAACTCTAAATGTAATGTCAGACTACGCTATAACATAGCAAGCGTTGTTGGGCTGGGCCTATTTCAGCATATCGTTCGCCATACATTCCCAATGGCGAGCGATATGCTGAAATAGGCCAATCTACAAAAGTATAGCGTACATATAACGTGGTCTGACGCAGACGTAAAGCTGAATCAACTTGAATTAAGACGAGAGATCCTGGGTTCGAGTCCCAGTTGCGACCATTTTATTTTGTTGCATCTTGTTCTTTTCATATTTTCATTATGATTTATTAATATTATGTATCTTTTTATTCAATGATATATTACATTGATGAAAATAACCTCCAGTTATCATAAAAGAAAGTTATTCTAATAAAAAAATGGCATTGTCAAGTTATTCGTAACACGGATAAAGTCTCTCTTTTAAAAAAAGACAAATAATAAAGTTTGGCCATCAAGATTCTTTAAAAAGAGCACTCCAAAGAAGAAGTTACTAAATATAAACATTCATGTTCTCTGGACAATCCTCTTTTCTTCCACAATTCAAAAAAACTCCTCAAATTGGAGTTGTAGAAATTAAAAAACTAAGTATTATTATGAATATTTAAAGTTTTGTTTCATTTTGAAGCACTCATTTAATCGCTCTTTGTAAACATAAGTTTGGCTTCTCCTTCAAACACAATCTTTTTCTCTTCTTCCACTTCGCAGTAGAACTTCACTCGCATTATCTTCCTGACATCCACCAGCTCCACGCTGATGGTCAGCTTCTCCCCGACGAAACACTTGTTGGGAAACTTCATTGTCTGCGAAATAACCACCGTCCCGGGGCCGGGCAGATGCGTCCCGATGAGCCCCGCCACAAGCCCGTTTAGCAGAGCGCCGTGCACAATCGGCCGCTTACTCCCGTTGCTCAACTTGTGCAAAGAATTGTGATCATTCGTCAGATTGGAAAAAGCATCCAAATCTTTCTGCGTCAATGTTTTTTGGATGCGTATTTTGTCTCCGGCTCTGAACGGCGTGTTTGTAAACGACGTTGTGTGAATTTTGCATATCTTTTGATAGTTTTTGTTGTTTACCACGAAATACGGAAAGCGATTCGACAGCATTTTGAAAATTGTTTATTATAATCAAACAGGAACAAACGCCGCCGCAAATAAATTATTTCATCACTTACTGATTACGATTTCACTTTTCAATTCACTATCGTCACTTGGACGAACATCTCCGTAAACTCCTTCGAGATATATCGTAGCGAGATTTTTCAGCCGGTTGTCTGATGAAGAATTACCCTTGTAATTCTGCAGCAACTTCAACAGTTCAGGTTCTTGCGCAGTTTCCTTGGGCACTCGATCGGAGAGATAAATCAAACTGACGATCGCTTCAAGTACTGTCTTTGGATTATCGGATTTGAGCTGACTGACCAGCAAGTTGAATCCGTCGTATTTGATTATGTGGTCTGCATTCACTGGATCTGCAAAGGAAATTTAATTTGATATTACTATTATAGACACAAAACGGTTCATTAATAATGTCCTAAATAAATTAGCATTTATCGTACACGAATAATACAAAAATTTACACAATAATAATGGAAACCATTTACAAAATTATTGAATTTTAACTGACTACGTAGTAGTTGCTACTTGACTTCATCTGAATTTTAACTCACTAAATAGTAGTTGTTACTTGGCTTCACCTGAATTTTAACTCGCTACATAGAGTTGCTACTTGACTTCACCTGAATTTTTACTCACTACATAGTAGTTGCTACTTGACTTCACCTGAATTCTACACACTTTTACATGTCATTGAACAATTGAAAAGTATGGAAAAAAATATGAAGGGTGATTGTTTTTCTTTTGTGTTACCTTTTACATTAAGTTAGCGTTACGAGATAATTTAGACAAAAAGGAAAAATCGGTCGGATATCGGAAGGCATTCGTCATGTGCTATTGGCTGTCAAATTTCTGAGATTTTCTATGGCTTGTCTATGCCTGTCGTGTGTTGAATAGATTAATTACCATCTTAAAAACACGTTCAACTATTGATTAGTTATTAAATCCGCTCACATATAAGTTTAATAGGCGTTAAATAAATGATTTTGATGTTTGCACGTGATGACATTCGATTCGCAAATTCTTCCGCGTTTGACATCTTTTAACTAGGATTACACAGCAAACGCGACGTCATCTCTAGCGTTAGGTTGACTACTTTTGAGAGTTGGTGTCTTAACACAAGCGCAAGTATTTACCGCAAATACTCCATTTAAAAAAACTGTCTAAATCTGTCATATACGGCCGATTTAACACGTGCTACGCTGATGCAAAAGATAGAGAATCATCCTTCTGGTATTGGACAGACGGATATTTCGAAGCTCATGATGGAAATTACGATGTGAGCTGAAAATAGTTGCACAAAAAAAGGTAAGCAAATCGCACGCCGCCTGATATATAAACATATTTTGGATTTAAAATGAACCTACCCTTCAATAAGTTAAATACGTTGTTGACTGATATTTTAGAGTTTGGACTTTCCTATTTATATGTCCGTGTTATTTATGTACAATCAGAAATGCTGTATTCGTTTTTCTTTGTGTATAACTCATATAACATGTTTATTTCAAGCACGTTCATTTGCTCAGCACTTTAAAATCATTTGAGATAAGAAATTATGTGCCATATTTTGAAATACTAGACGTTATCTATTATTCATAGAACATATACATACATTTGTGTATTATTTTGAAAAAAAAAAAAAACAAATTAATATTATTATTTACAGTTTTTCTTTTAACTAACTAACTAAACATCCCGCCGTTTCCCCGCAGAGGTATGCAGAGAGGCATACACTCTTTGCCTCATTCACATTCATACATCGTTTCATACATACTCTGCTATTATTCTGACTCTTGACATAGCCCATCTCAAGTATCTGGGGGGTAAGTTAACTAGCAATCCTAAGGATGCGGGTTCGACTTCCAAAGTGCGCAAGTACATATTATTTGATTGATTTGTTTTATTTCACAATTCATTCGTTAAAAATAATATACAATGTATTTGCGGCACGTTCCCAAGTGAAAGATACTCTCAATTGTGTAAGACCACCATTCAGAATTGAAACATTGCTTGAAATGGCTCTAGTCATGTTTGGTGACCGGATCTAAATAGGCAGGTACTTCTTCTTCTTCATCTCCCCTCCCTACCAGCTTAAGTATCACAACATCTCCCTCACACGTATAAAGAAAATGAAATGCAATTCCTGTTGCCTTAAAAAAATTGTACTTTGGAGCAAATAGTCACACATATTTTGTGACTCATCTCTTATCTCACTAGCGATGTGTCGGTTCAGCTGGAATGGGCTTGTGTGATCCGCTCCTTTGCGGGAAGCAGTTCTTACTCCTATTCCATTTTAAAATCGACCACTCCCAGAGAACCCGGTCGCGGAACTCGGGCTCGGTCCCAAACCCGAAACTCAACTCGGTCCGAGCAAGTCAACGCCGCGCGCTGCGGCGCGAGAACCGCGGCGCCGGCTGTCCTTGCCACTCGCACTTGAGTCCCGAGTTCGCCGGCTACGCTCAAACCCATGCCTCTTGGTCCGAGCCACGGTCGGAAGCAGGTCGCGCATTCGAGTTCTTTCGCGGGCTGCGGCTCCGGTAGAACCCTGCATCCCGCATCTCAGTCCGAGCCACTCGCGAGGCGGGAGCGGGTCGTGCGTTCGAGTTCTTTTGCGCACTCTGGCACCGAGGTACGGCTCCGTTTGAACTTGTGCGTGTCGGTCCGAGTCACTTGCAAATCGAGAGCAGTAATCGCGCGTTCGAGTTCTTTTGCGCGCTCTGGCACCGATGTATGGCTCCGTTTGAACTTGTGCGTCTCGGTCCGAGCTATTCGGAGTCGGGAGTGGCACCCGGGACCCGCTCCAAGAACTCAAGTACTTTTAAAAGGAAGCATGTCTCGGAGGACTCCGGCAAAATGCAGAACTTACCCATCGCTATATCTCACCATTATTTAATGTGTAAGAAAGAGCTGCAGCATTATAGCGATAAGGAACGTATGTTTATTGCTTTCTTTGCCATCACGTAATCGTGGAACGTCATGGTAATAATGAAAGCGCCCAATACAAATAAAGAAGGCAATTAAATTGAAGTCGGTAGTTACCCAAACACAGATTGACGATGCCACTGCAGGCAAAGTGCGTGAGAGCGGGATCCGTTGGTTTGGCCAGTTGGTTCAGGAAGAGATCGATGGCACAGGATTCTCTGAGGAACTCGTAGTTGAGGGGATCATAGGCAAAGTTGACCAGGTTGGCAAGGACCTGTCGCTTGGCATCTGGAAGTAATTAATAGCGGAAAAGATTATTAAAAAACACATACATATATTTATATGTATACAGGGTGTAACAGGACGTACCCGAGGGATTTTAACCAGTGATTTCTGAGCATATTTGGAGTAAAAAATGTAGTTGTCATTTTGGTGTCCGACGATATTTTTTTTCTATTAACCACTCAGCAACGTAAGCAGATACAGTTTGTCAAATAAGAGTAGAAAATAAATGAGGGCGCCACCGTTGCCCAAATGGCAATACTAAAAATATAACCATGGTGTTAATCTAAAGCTGTGTAACCTACATTTTTATTAAAAATTAAAAAGGCATTAAAGTGAAAAAAAATTTTTTTTCATTGCTAGATACCCACTGATCTCAAAATTGGAATTGCATTAAGGTATATTATTATTATATATATGCAATTTTGTGTTAACATAATGAAGAATAACGATATTATAATAAAATATAAAGCACACTTTAGAAATTGATCACCTTTATTTAATTCTAGATTAAGTACCTAGCGTTACCCGGGCTTTAGATCATGCCTCGAATTTTAAATCTGAATATATTTAACTCATTCAGATCTAAAAGTAGTGTGACTAAACTCACCATTAATGATTCTTCCTTTCCACCTACTGTTCAATTCAAATCTATGTTAAATTAAATGAAAGCCAATCACTTTGTAAAACACAATTTAATCAAATTTATGTCATTTAGTAGGTACCTTCACAATAGTGCTTATTCGATTTTTTTTTTTTTTAAGAATAAAAAAATGTTTTTTTAAATGTGTATACAGTGTTTTGAATTTTCAGTGTCATTGCACTTTTAAAGAATATTTGACAGATAAATTGGTGTTGCCAGCCTAAAAATTTCTTAGTTCCATTTTATTTATTTTCTACTCTTTTTTGACAGACTCTATACTCGTTAATATGACAATAGCAATCATGTACAATAAGCGTGTTTTCACGTCAACGCGTATGTTTCCACAGAAATTGTTATAACTCCGTTATTGTTCTAGTGACATCCCTAAAACAAAAAGTAGAAACTCAATAATAAATCAAGCTACCCATCACTATTCAAGTTGTCCATAGAAATACATAAAAAGACCTATTCTGTCAGATACACGGTTGATACATATTTTACCCGCGAAATTGCCTACGGGCCGCTAGACATTGTTAATTTTTATTAAATATTCTTGTATGAAATGATAAAAAAGTGAGGTGACTAAATTGTTTATTATACATTCATACATTCTAAATTTTAATATTTACAAATGTTAATATTTATTTGTAATATAACAATTTGAAAACTTATTTCGTAACCTTTCAAAAACAGTTTTTAGTATTCGGCTGAGTTCAGAAATGTTTCATTTATAGAGCTTTAATTGTGAAGCGGAAATAACACAAAGTTTTTGTAAATCTGACATTTCGTTTAAGATGTAAAAAGTGCATATTCGCGATAGATTGGAGTGGTTAAAAACAAAAAAATATGTTTTCAATTACACCGCTCCACCGTTCCCATCGCTATGGGAATATGCTGTTAAAACGAGATGCAACGCTTACCAAGTGTCCACTAAGCTATAAACGTGCCACTTTTTAAATAGTCAGTTGCGACGTGTGATGGAAAAATATTTTTATTGTTTTTAATAGAAAAAAAATGATCAGACACCAAAACGACACGTACATTTTTTACTTCAAATATGTTCAGGAATCGATGGTTAAAATTTCTCGGGAACGTCCTGTTACACCCTGTATATATTTATATTTTTTTTAAATTTCTTATTTGTTCTTGCTGCGGACTAGGGATGTTATGGAGATCCGTAACCGTATCCGAAACTATCGGATATCCGAAATAAAAAAATATCCGTATCCGTAACCGAAACCGATATAAAAGTTTCGGATAGTTTCGGATAAAGGCGGAGTCTAAATGACATGGCCGAGCCGCCATTTGTCATAAAAGCCGCGCGTGACTAACTGTAAAAACAAATGATAATATAGACTAGAAATAAAAGTCAAATCTTGCCATTTGTATTTTACTTTTATAATTTTAAAATTCTAATATCCGTAACCGAAATTATCCGAAACTAGCGGATAATCCGAAATAATTTCATATCCGTAACCGTATCCGAAACCGGTATAATATTATTCCTATATCCGTATCCGTATCCAGATCCGAAATTGCATATCCATAACATCCCTACTGCGGACCACTGAATTCGATACGGGATTTTTTATAGATAAATTAAAGTTTGATTTTGTGCTTTCAACTAGTAAAAATAAGGGCAAATTTCAGTACTTGATGGTTAATTGAGTGGCGGATTACTGACTACTGCGGAGTACTGTATGGTCATTGTCATTAATATCCAGAAAATATGAGAAGAGGGAACACAGTGACAGAAATGATTCAGGCGCAGGAAATTAAAACACAAGTTTCTAAACAAAAGTAATTGAAAAGAATGAGTATGAAAATCTTAAATTTGAATTTGTTCTTGGCCTCACGACACCGATGCATCAGGCGCGGTCCCTCCATACATACTGTGGATACGGCGCTTCCCTTCTTTTGAGGCGTATACTAAATATAATAATAAATGTTTTTTATTTATTCAGCATTAAAAAAAGCTTTGAGCTTATTTGTTTCTTTTTTTTTTACATTAACTCCACACAGGAGGCCCTGAGGAAAAAATTTCCCTCAATGCCTATGTCATCTGAGATGCTGTGTGGAGGGTCTTTTTGAGGAGAGGAAGGAATGAACATTGGTCTTGAAGAGACCAATGTTGTAGGAAGGAGGAACCACAGAGGCCGGAAAATCGTTCCACAGCCGAGCTGTTGATCACAAGAACGAGTTGAAGAAACAACCCATTCTCATGTGACAAATGTCAGCCGTGTACATATGTTGGGCACGCGTTTGGCGTGTTTCTAGCCGAAAACAGCAATAAATATTGCAATTTAACGAAACTGTCCTAACCACAACGGCATAAAACCTCAAAACACGGCGACCGACGCTCGGACCGGACCGAAATACATAATAACAACACCATTTTTGATGCTGGTGTGTCAAATCGCGTAAACGCACCAATACCAGCAACAGTGGATTCTAACCTCCATCCCGCATCCAGGATGTTAGAAAGTTGTATATTTGCACATGCGCGTTTAGTTCTGCCCGCCAAGTTTTGCCTGAAGCAGTATACGCATTCGATGGAAGCATCCAACGCGCAGAAAACGACTTTAATGCGCATAGGCGTATTGCACAGAATAACATAACAAAGCGCGTGGATTAATTCGGTATGTTTTAAAGAATTTGTTCGCGTGACCATTTTGACAATTTGGCTTGAATAACGGATGCCGATTGATACGTTAAATATATTTCGAAAATCTATTTAATTAATTTAATTTTAGAAGTGTAATAATTGATGAGCTAATTCGACATATTATTTTTGTCAGTAATCGCATCTTGTTCGTGGGCTAGTCTGTAGGTATTTATATTTGATATTAGGTAGGTTCATACTTCAGCAACCCTTATACAAAAAGTCACCGACTGCCACTTCAATGCATCAGTGCAAACTTTGTTGAATCATATATAAGACAATGACAGAAGAAACAAAAAGAGTCTAATATGGTAACCTTTTGTCAATCATACATCTTAGACACTATATAAAGAGGTGAGATTTGTTTGTTTGTTTGCATTAAATAGGCTCCAAAAGTACTGAACCGATTTGAAAAATTCTTTCGCTGTTGGGAAGCTACACTATCCCTGGGTAACAAAGGCTATATTATATTTAAAAAAAAATAGGGATCCTTACTAAAACTTCAATAATGTAACCCAAGGTGTAAAAAAATTACCTAAAATATTCTTTACATCGCGTGCGCTGCGAAAACTATTGATAGAATAAAATAATATACTACGACTTTGTAGAACACACAATTATTTACAAAAAAGGTCACAACAGCATATGTCTAACTATTATAGTTATGCCACAATAAGTATTCTTTTATTTTAAAAATTTAATTAAAATGTCGCCGCTTGAAAAGGCTCTTTATTTGTATCTTGGTTATAATCCTTATCAAAATAAATTACTTCATATTCAAGACAGCTTCAATACCTTTATTTAACTTTTTGAAATATTCAATTCGGATATTTAATTCCAAAGATATCACGAGTTTAAAAATGTTAGTATTAGAAAAAAGTTTCGGCTACGGGCCGGGCGGGAGAGGAGTCAAGAAATGAAGTGCTGCGCGGCCAGGCGGGTATAACTCTGATCCAAAAAGTCAACCGAATTTTTGGTGATATCATAAGTCCCCTTCGATTTGTTTATGGTCCCCGGCTACGGTACGGTACGGTACAGTACGGTACAGTACGGCTATGGTACCCGGCTAGGAAACAGCTAGTAGAGATATATAGTTAGAGGCGCTACGCCATACATAATTCTCCGAGATTCATGTTCAAATCATGCACAATCAGGTCTCCGGGAAGGGAAGTTCCACAGTTTCCGTCGTTTGCCAAACAAAACCAAAAAGTGTCTAGCAGAGGTTCACAGACTTTTCAATAAGAGGGACGCAAACGACTATGTCAAAGTTCATCATTAATATTATCGTTCAACATAGTTATTTCAGTTTCAGTTATTTCAATATGTATTTATACATAAGTACTCTTTTTGCAAAACATTAAATTCGTTTTTTGACATTGGCTAGTTGACATTGTTTTTGCTGTATTTGGTAACCATTTTGTGGTGGACAAACCTAAAAACATTTTAACACGTTATCTGCAATGACATTAATACTGGACGCGGGGTAGAAATCTAAAAGTCAGAAGCCAAACACAAGACGATTGTAGCTGTCTCTATTTCTAGTACTTTAGTACTAAACTGCTACGCTTAGAGTGAGGTCGTGTCTTACCAGTAAGTAAATTGTATTGCAAAGCGCTCCTGTGTGATGAGAAAATGCTTCAATTTACACGGCAAACAGTCGAAAAGGAGACAGCGAAAATTGCATCACAAAGTGACATAAGCATAACAAGGACAACCTACTATCAGTAAGTCGGTTCACACAGCGTCCCGCATTCGTTTTATTCCATTGGGAAAGATAGGGTAAAACGTACAAAGGGTAACGCGTTCATTAATTTAATGTCGTTGATGAAAATTGTAAATAGTAACGGTCCTAGGTGTTATTAATCTGTATAGATTTGTATAATCATTTGAACCTATAACCTGTACTGTATAATAAAATATGTACTTAACAATACTACTATAACTAGCTTATGCCTGTTGCAAATGCAACTAACGGGTTAAAACTAACTTGACTTACTAACAGAAAAAAAAATATTTCGTAGTAAGCGGGTAGGTACCTACGGTTAAACATACAAATATATATAAAGCCGCCCACAGGGCCTAGCAGCAAAAATCTGCCATACGTTAGTATATAGACACCATTGTAGGCATGCACACATCAAATCCCCAAAGTTTCATCGCAATCGCATGAACGGTTTAGCAATGCGTAATTTCATGATGCCAGAGCTCACTTTTGTATACAGAAACCGTCGTGAGCATGCACACATCAAATCTACAAATTTTCATCGCAATCGGATGAATGGTTTAGCAACGCTTAGTGGTTCAACACACAACTATGTATAAAGCCGCCCGCAGGACCTAGCAGCAAAAACCTGCCATATGTACTAAATAAACACCATTGTAGACATGCACACATCAAATCCCCAAAGTTTCATCGCAATCGGATGAATGGTTTAGCAATGCGTAATTTCATGATGCCAGAGCACACTTTTGTATACAGAAACCGTCGTGGGCATGCACACATCAAATCCTCAAATTTTCATCGCAATCGGATGAATGGTTTAGAAACGCTTAGCGGTTAAACATACAACCATGTATAAAGCCGTCCGCAGGACCTAGCAGCAAAAACCTGCTATACGTTAGTATATAAACACCATTGTAGAAATGCACACATCAAATCCCCAAAGTTTCATCACAATCGGATGAACGGTTGAGCAATGCGTAATTTCGTGTTGCCAGAGCTCACCCCCACTTCACTCCTAGGCTTCTCCGTATCGTAAACCCCCTCCCGAGTTCCCCTCCCCCCCCTTCCTGTTTCCACCCCCCCCCCCCCACTTGCCGCATTATTAATACACTAATTCCCGGTACATTTATTTTTCAAACAGCTCGCGCGCCATCTATAATTTTTTTTTTACAAATTTCGTAATGCCAGAACTCACCAGTAATTTTATACAAACCTTGTACTAACAATAACGAACACAACAAAAAAAGAATTTTTCAATTTGTTGCAGTCCTTCGGAAGTTATGAGCGTACGTACATTTTCATACAAATTTTATAATGCCAGAACTCACCAGTAGTTTTACTGCTTAAAATAAAGCGCTATATGAATTTAATACTTTTAAAAAAATTTCCGTTCAACTTCGAGTAATTTCATTGTAAAATTAGAAAACTAATACGTATGCAATATCGTCGGATGATATCGAGTGTTTATGTGCAGGTAGGAACCTACTTATATTCTGAGTATAGGTACTTGCATACATACGTAAAAAAAAACTCATATTTAGGCTGGGTTGTTTAACGAAATTAAAATTTTTTTAATTTTTCAAGTCAATTTTAACGTTCTGTAAAAGTTCGGTTCGAATTCTATTCAAGTTCTGTAATTATTTCAGTTTTATGATGCAACTGGCATTTACTGATAAAAAAACAGAACTTACACAGAACGTGAAAATGAACTTTAAAAATTGTTAAATTATTCAGTATCGGTGAAACAACATTACCTTAGTAAATTAAATTGCATCAAAAACCTAAATAATTGTCCAACTACCCATTCCGGCAGGTACCGGCGCATTTCCTTACAAAATTCCGGCAATGTTTTTGCTTTTCTCATCGTATTTGCAATACTACCGAGATGAGTAGGTACCTACCCTGAATTAATAACATTTCAATGTACTGGCCGGTAAATATCCACCCTACTGAAGTGAATCTATGGACACCAATTTTCTTGTTTTTTTTGGAAAATTTTATAGGTTTTTCGGCGACCCTGAACTTTTTTACATGGGACGGACACTTTATATCGTTATCAAAAGTTGTCTTATATTGCCGGGTACCGAATTTTTCAAAAACATCTAACCGGGGATCGTTTT
Source organism: Limnephilus lunatus (assembly GCA_917563855.2). Classification (NCBI taxonomy): domain Eukaryota; kingdom Metazoa; phylum Arthropoda; class Insecta; order Trichoptera; family Limnephilidae; genus Limnephilus; species Limnephilus lunatus. The sequence continues at coordinate 729,459 of OU830593.1, read as the reverse complement.
TTCGGCTGCAATGCCATTTTCCAAAAAACAACAACCCAAACCGCTGAGAGATCCGTTTTGTTTTGACATTTCAGTATCTTGAACTAAATCAATATTCCTAGCTCTTTCTTTTGCATTGAAACTGAAGCCTGTTTTGAAATATTTTTTTGAGACCTGACACCTGTCGGCGGGAACTATAACTGAGCCGAATTGGTTGATTTAATGAGAAGTTCCAGTTTTCGCCGTTAATTCGTATGAGAGAATAAATCGCTAGCGACGTTTTTTTGTCTACAAAATACTCTATTTCCGCGATTGAATTTCACCTCCTCAGTAAACGGTCTCTCAGAAACAAAAGCTAGTGTCAAACAAATTCAAAGGATTGTGAACTTTAAATTGTTCCGAAATGCCGAGCGCCGAGGTCCATTCTCGTTTGAGAAGACTGGCACATTTTTTGGCTGAATTTTTCCCATACAAAGGGTGTGCCGCGGGCCTTTGAGGGAGAGTGAACCTTCAGGTGTGCGAAAATCAAACTGCCTGGAGGTCGTTTTGGCGTGCCAGCGGCATTTTTGCGTCTCCAACCCAATGTGAACCTTGAGGTTGGTGAAACGCGAGGGGCGGTGCGGTCGTTTTTCGCATCAAGCGAAAAGTGAGTTTTTCGAAAAACTGAGCATTAATATATAACTAGCTTATGCCTGTTGCAAATGCAACTTATGGGTTAAAACACTATGCGATTTGACATGTGAATGTGGATGAAGCGAGGAGCGGGTGTTTAATTAAATATATGAAGAAAAAACGACGTTTGAATGTGGATAAGGCGAAAAATTAATTCATACTTTCAGTACCTACTCACTGACTGCACCAATTTATTTTGAGACAGCTTTTTCCCGTTGCAAGCAACTAACGGGTTATAACATAAAGCGAGGAGCGGGTGTTATATTGAATATATAAAGATAAAAACTATGTTTGAATGTGGATAAATCAAAAAATAGTTCCTACTTTCAGTACATACTCACTGAGTACATCAATTTATTTTGAGACAGCTTTTGCCCGTTGCAAAACAACTAACGGGTTAAAACTAACTTTACTTATTAACTAACAGATAAAATATTATTTCATAGTAAGCAGCTAGGTACCTACTGCCCTTATTGTGCTTTTCCACAAAATCGACGCCATAAAAATGTATTATTCAGAATTTCATAAAAACTAAAACTTTGATTTATCGGGACGAAAAACATTACAGAATAAATATTATTTTATAGTAAGCGGGTACGTGTTTAGCAGGTATTGTTTTTAATTTCTTACAAAATAAAATTTAATTTATCGGAGTTAAATAATAATAGAAAAAATATATTTCATAGTAAGCGGGTAGGTACCTACTGCCCTTATTGTATTTTTTTACAAAAAACATTATAAAAATGTGTAAATCAGAATTTCCAAGAAACTTTGATTTACTGCAGTTAAAAAAATTACAGAAAAAAATTATTATTCATAGTATTTCATAACAACTCACAAAAACTCATAACAACTCATAAGAACTCATAAGAACTCATAAGAACTCATAAGAACCCATAAGAACCCATAAGTACCCATAGGAACCCATTAGAACACATAATAACTCATAAGAACTCATAAGAACACATAAGAACCCATAAAAACCCAAAAGAACTCATAAAAACCCATAAGAACTTATAATAACCCATAAGAACCGATAAGTTTCCATGAGAACCCATAAGAAACCATAGGAACCCATAAGAACCCATAACAACCGATAATAACCTATAAGAACCCATAAGAACTCATTAGAACTTATAAGAACCCATAAGACCCTATAAGATTCTATAAGAACCCATAAGAACCCATAAGAACCCATAAGAACCGATAAGAACCCATAAGAGCTTTTAAGAACCTATAAGAACCGAAAAGAACCCATAAGAATCCATAAGAACTCATAAGAACCCATAAGAACTTATAAGAACCCATAAGAAGTCATAAGAAGCCATAACAACCCATCATTTGCATAAGTACCTACTCATTTTGGCAAAAAAAAAAATTAAAAAAAAAAAAAAATCCTTCAATTTTAACGTTCTGTAAAAGTTCTGTTCAAATTCTATTCAAGTTCTTATAATTATTTCAGTTTTATGTTGCAACTGGCATGTACAGATAAAATAACAGAACTTGAATAGAACTTACACAGAACGTGAAAATGAACTTTAAAAAAATGTTGTTGAATTATTTAGTGTCGTGGAAACAACACAACCTCAGTATTGCATTTAAACCTATTGTGAATTTGCCTTAAGTAAAACCTATTGTGATGCTGCCTTAAGTAAAAATTTCCACTTCAGAATGTTCTATGGCCACGCGTTTTATTCATTTTTTTGCGATAAATCAGTTCCCACTGATAAGTACGTACTGGCGAATTAAATGTGAATGCAGCATTATAAAATCTTTATCGTTTTATTTAGTTTTCTATGGAATTGAATACCTTCGTAGTAGTACGATTTGGTTTCATATACCTTGGTACTATTTATTTTCTGCATATAAATTATTCGCCTTTCAACGCCGGTAGGTACCTACCAAGAATTCATTTTAACTGGCCGCAAAATTGTTCATTGTCGAGGACAGATTAATTTCAACAAATGTCAGAATTATTTCAATCTTTGATGCAAAATTCTCAAACATTTTGAATGACATGCGGTCATGTCGTGGATTTAAAAGTTTATAAAACTTGTATTGCTTATGTTTAATCAAAAACATGTCCGCCGGAAGGTGTTTTTTTAACGTAATCTTTAATTCCGTAATGCCCCTGTAAAATGTTAATTTTTCTCAAGAATTTTCTCGAAGCCGTTTAATTATTTAGTATAAATTCCGAGCAAAATCAGTTTTGTATGGAAAAAAGTCTTAATTACATTCCGTGAAAAACGCGACGGTTTTTAATGAGCGAACCTGTCGGCAGGAAATAGAACTAAGGCCGAATTTCTTCGAAGGTGATAGATTTAATTATAGTTTTCGCCGTTTGGTGCGCTGTTAACCGTGCATCGGTTTTTTTGTATGAAAAATGGTCCTTAATCGGGACACGATTTAGGTGAACTCTCCTGGATCCGATAATGGTCTCTGCAGTCTTTGAAATTCGAGGAGCGGAGAGGTCATTTTCGGATCCATAAAAAAGATTAAAATGGTTCATCCGAAAGTGAACCTTGAGGTTGGTGAAACTTGAGGGGCGGTACGGTCGATTTTCGCACTGACTGAAAAGTGAGCGGTCGATCGAAACCAGACAATACTATATATATAGTACCAATATTGTATTACTAATGAAAACTCATATAATAAATATAAAAATATTTGCCTGTGTGTCACGTTTTACCCGCCTTTACCCTTCCCTGTCATATTGTGTAACCGAGTGAGAGTATCTTGTTATCTCAGTCACACCCGTGATGTGACAGCAGTATTCGGCGAAGAAATTAATACGCTGCCCGACCATTTATCTATGACATTCACACCCATACATTCTTTGATTGTCTGTCTTTATCACACAGGAATAAGGTTTTGAATTTAGAAATTATACTAAAAACCACTGAAAACAAAAGAGTGTTGCTTGCTTTCCACATTATATTGTGAGTATGTGAGACTATGGTGAGTCTATTTAAATATAACATCATTGGTTATCTGCCTATGAATATTTTTATGTTATGTTTATCAGAAAACATTGTGTACCTACATAAGGAAATGTAACTGGGCTTAAAAATCGATCTAGTTGCATTGAAAAGAAGAAATACGACAACATTTTTTTTTAAATTGAAAAATAACCAAGGTAGTTAATAAGTTAAAATCCTAATTCTGAAACGCTTTGAACTCTGCCCTACCGAACGATTCCGTATTTTTTATTATTATTTTATATGCAAATGCATATAACTCTCTAATTACGGCGTTAATGTATATTTTAGCCTTTTTTTCTCAATCGTGCATATTTAGCATTTGAAGACGCATCCATTATACAGAATATCGCCCTCATCTCAACACATTTCCACAAGTTACCAGATACCATAGAGAAATTGGAAACAAAAAACCTTTCTCTATTTAAATCAATCAAACTGGAAACAATGATTGAACTCGCCAACGCTCTTCCCAATTCATTATCAGAAAAGATTCGTGAAAAGTTATACGCTATTTTGTTTAAAAATCCGAGCCTTGAAGACATAAAGAACATTAATGCCTTCATCAACGGCACAGGTCATACATACCCTGCATAAACAGTTATCTCCAGAAATGGTGCCAATTTTTTAAAATTTTGTCGGATGACGTCAGTTGACGTAGAGAAGTCGTTTTCGGCGTTCTGGGTGACAAACATCAAAATTTTTTGCTCGAAAATTTGGAAAAATACTTAAGTAATTGTATATTGTCACAAAAACTATGCATAATTTTAAGAATATTTCGCTGTTCTTGTATCGTCTTTAATTAAAATATATAAAAATAAAAACGGTTTTTTGATTTTGCATTGTGCATATTTTAGGCATATCAAGAGTTTTTAGTGCATATTTCGGCCTTTTTTAGTGCATATTTTGGCACTTTGTTAGTGCATAAAATCCAATGTCTAGTTATTAGATAGCAGACGTAATCTTCTGTTAGATTTGTATGATTTTTATGCCTGTTATTTGCTTTTTCTATGTACAAAGTACATTACATGGATAAATAATCATGCGTACTTGGAAGAATTTGTGTTTAAAGAGATAGCACAATGGGCCTATGGCCTAAGTGCTCACGGGAGCCAATCGTAAACCGTCTCCGCAAAGAATAAAAAAAAAAATAAATACGTGTGTTCTTTGTTTGGCTTACTGCAACGGTTCCGGCTACAGCTGCACCGTGATAAAGACATTCCCTACATACATGAGCCCAGTTTTAACTGAAGCCACCGCGTCGAAAGGCGCGACCTTCAGACTGTCCTTTCCTTTTAGTCAAGCCCATGGTTTCATCCTTTCCCACACTATTTTGATACGTCACACGTCAGCCGCAGTCAACGGTTTTAGAATTACTAAAGTGGTGAAATAGAGATTTAGAGGGGCTACCTCTAACTTCGTAGAACGATTATTTTCGCTTATGTCTAATCTTAATATAATATATCAATAAAATCATGTAAATTCTATGGTGAAAATATACGTTATTTTATTGAAAAATATCTGAGGCTAGAGTTAACAATAGGCTGACACTGAATAAAATGGATCTACATAATGTGTTTTTCCCTTAACAATTAAAAAATACTTCTTATTCAATCAAGCCCATCATCCGTAGTTTTGTTTACTATTACAATATTTATACACAAAATATAAATTCTTCTACAATTTTCAAGGGATCACACCCACTTAAAAGAAACACAAAATACGATTGAAAATTACGAATTTTTTTAGAGAATGTTAACGAATAAGAATTTTAATAGTAATGCAAATGTAGAGGGAGATTTTTATTAATTTAAAATCATTATTGTGAAAATACTGCATCTCCTAACCTTCACGACAGTCATAATAAATAATATAGATCGTTTACAAACCGAAAGACTTGGTGTGAAGGAACTCTTCGACCAATAGGTTTATGAATTGCTTTCTGTCGATTCCGTTTTTAGGGGTTCTTTTCAATAATTTCTCCCTTTTGCTGAACATTGAAACAATTTGCGGGAGAGTAAAATATAAACAACAAAATCATCCGCAGCCGTCAAAATTTTTAGACATTTTTCACATTTTTCTCAGCGGCAGTGTTGCCAGCGGTTGCCAGGTCAAAAAATAGAAATTCCTCTTGGCAAATAATCAAAAATGTGAGAACTCCCCAGATTTTAGACTCGTTATATTGTTGAGGCACAGTTTTTCAGTTACGTCTAAATGTGTGGTTTGGTTTATTTATGCTTCTAAGCTCGGCTTAAGAGTAAAAGTATCTTACGAAAACGCTAAACTGAGCTGACAATGTCTGGTCAGGGTCAGTTGTCTGCTTGAAGGAAATGTCAAGGCTAGTTTTCAATTTTGAGTCACTTACTTTGGCCCGGTATCCAAAATAAGCGACCAAAATTGAAAACTAGCCTTGACACTTCCTACGCAGACAACTGACCCTGACCAGACATTGTCAGCTCAGTTTAGCGTTTTCGTAAGATACTTTTACTCTTAAGCCGAGCCTAGAAGCATAAATAAACCAAACCACACATTTAGACGTAGCTGTCCTAGTCCGTATCCTCGCTATAGACCGGTATATCATAAATATACCAAACCGGTTTATCAATTGCTTTGTATGCTCGCTATGAGAGAGATTTACGTCCATCAAATTGGCCTCTGGTAGGAGCCCTGGAAACATGGATACATAAATATACTAAGCCCTGCTAACCCCTGGAAAGATAGGCCTATTGCAAGGCCGGTCCTGAGCCAAACGGCACCGCGCGAGTGAAATTTTGGCGCCTCTTGTCAAAACCAATATACGAGTAGGTGATCACTGACTGTAATGAATAATATTTGGATAATTTGTATGTTTGTGTAACGCCGTTTTATGAGAAATAATCGCAAGGGCGATGTAAACTCGCAGGATGAAATATTTTTTAGAAAAACTTTTTGATTCACATTATTTATTCCTATCAAAGTTAATAATTATTCCCATAACCTCAACCTTATTCCTTATTCCTTAACCTTATTCCCATAACGCGAGAACGGTTTTCTTTCACGGAAAGTCAGATGTGTTTTAAAATTAGTTAAAAAATAGATAAATAAATTAATCATAATGATGAATGTACAGTTGTGCCAAGGCAAACCTTTGTCGAAGTCTATAAATATACGAACATCAATAAATCAAATCTTTTTAATAATTTGCACAACACTTTGTAATAATATATTGTACCCACCCATTTTTTTGTAACTGTCAAATCAGTATATGCAATATGTTTGCACTGAGGAGGGAACGGTCATTCCGAAACCGGTCGGCTTCAAACAAATATACAAGTGTTTCAAACAAAGTAATATTGTTTCATTTATCAATAAATCAATCTAAAATCGTCTTCGTGTTCGTTGAACAATTTTAAAAAAGAAGTACAATTTTAATTGCTTGTTCCAAGTGCTGTTACAAAATTCAAGTTGCGTACTGTGTGCTGCGACAATCTGAGGAAAACCTTTTTAGAGTTCTGGGTGTAGTTTTGAACCTTAGGAAACGCTTCCAGATTCACACTGAAGTTAAAACCAGTTTTGTTTTTAGAGTCTAAAATTATAATATGTTGCAAAATTCTGCTTGTGTCAAAACTATTTACTTGTGTTAAACCATTATTGAAGCTTGGCATACTTAAGTTAAAACCTTTTGTGTTCAGAGTGTAACGATACATTTTCAGTTGTGACCCATTTCGAAGGTAACGACCACCATAACACGGGCATCAGTCTAGCATGGTGGTCGAAAAATCCACTTAAAATATAAATACTTTATGCAATGAATAAAGAAGAAAAAAAATTTCGAGCTCCAAGTGCAAGATATGAAAGTTGCAGACTACGTGCTGCAAAAATTGGAGGAACATCATTTTCGTGTACTGCGTACCTTAATAATTAAAGCTGGGACTCGCACCTTTGCTATCTCATCTTTCTTTACGCATTTTTATTCACTAAAATTTTATGTTACAAATATACAGTTCAAATTTCAGTTGCGGTTTTACATGCTGACGAATTTCTAAGGAAACCGTTCTCATTTTCCGAGTGTAGTATAGAAATGCTGCAAAATGTTTTTCGAGTTCAGATATTATATATACATCATTATTATTATATTGTATTTATTTTATATTTTATGTCAAATAATTATATATATAATATATAAATGCAGTAAAACCATGTTCGTGTTCTGGGTGTAGTTATAATAAAAGCGAGTTCCACCATACAGATTTCACTCTTAAATCAAAACCTGTTCCAAGATAAGCTTTAAATTCAAGTTGCACCACACCAAATGTTGCAAAATTCGGAGGAAAACATTTGCTTCTGTATATAACTACTATTTAAGCTTCTGGACTTATTCTTGAGTTACCCAGACTTATTCTTGAGTTAAAACTTAAAACCAGTCTTGTGTTCTAAACGTAACATAAAAATTCAAGATGCGAACTCTTCTGACACAATTCCATTGAAACTATTCTCTCTTTCTGAGTGCAATTATAAATTTCTAGTTGTAGAGTTTATGAATTTGACGCCATCAACTTTTTTATTCGAAGAATCCATATCGGATGCGATACATAAAAATCTTTTTTTAAATGGTAAAAAATGAGATACGTTTTTAGATTTTCACGGCCCAAAGATTTTTTGTTATTTGTTTTCGGGGTGTTTTGCCGTGTCCTTTAGCCAACGTTTCGGTCAGCGTTGCAGTGTTGCAGGGCAGATCCGGCAGATCTCTGCTATACCTAATAAGCAATAAGTCACAAACAAAGAATTATTGACAGCGTAGCGAACAAGTGCTCTCTCAGATACGTTTTTAGATTTTCATGATGATGTACACTGTAACGCTGTCCAAAACGTTGGCTTAACAAGCGCAACACGGCATAACATCCCAAAAACAAATAACGAAAAGACGTGCTCTCTCGTCTGAGGTTCGGCACCATTTCGGCGCTTTATGGGCTCGGGAATTTATGTTTTGGACTGCGATAAAAATGCTCTAGCATAGATTCTCAACGATGGCGATAACGCCCCCCTTGGGGGCGTTTCAGACCTTCAGGGGGGTGGTATAAGACCAAGAGAAAATTGGGGGGGCGTTTCAAACATCCAGGGGGTGGTAGGAGAAACCCATCTCACCCCATCCTATCTTGCCCCATCACATCCCAATAGGGGCCATCCATCCACAAAAATATCTTCCCTATCCCATTACGCCCCCTCCGTTATGGCAAATGTAACCCCATCGTGGTATCCCATCACGCCCCCTTCGTCGGGATATCCCGTTACGCCCCCTCCGTTATGGCCTTCGTCGTGGTCAATTACTGTTTCGGTTTCACGAGTTAGATATTCTCTATAAAAATATTCTCAAAGTGGGCGGTGGGCAAAAAAAGGTTGAGAATCTTTGCAACGCTATATGATAAATTAATTAATATTGTATTCTTTCTTACATTATTTTTTTATTAAAACTAAATACTTATAATATTTCAAAAATGCTTATGCAAAATAAGCGTGTAAAAAATTCTGAAATATATTTAGTACGTAAATGCGCAAATAAAGAGACAAACAGACCTATTCGCATCATGAAATACATGCACGATTTTTTTAAAGGTTTCATTTGAACTAAAATCAAAAATTTTAAACCTTATTTTATTGGATAATTTATTGATTTATAATACTGTATGATTATATGATTTGAAATATGTGTCGTATAATTCAATATTTCGTTTGAAAATTAAAAAAAATACGCGTAACGACCAATGTATAACTTTATTATAATAAAAAAATACACACTGTTTCAAAATTTAAAAAGTAACATGAATTCTGTTTGGTTTTATAATAATTTATTTTAAAGATTACGGTCTAACACATTTATTACAATACTTAAAATAATACTTTTTATAATATTACTCTAACTAATTTCTGTGAACACATTATGTTACTTGCAAACTATATAAATAATGCCGAGTTAAACACAATGAGACTTTCGTGAAATCGAAACAATCTTCCTCAGATTTATCCAATAACATGTTTCGCGGAAACTTTTCTATAAGTGATGGGCAGCAAATTTGCAATCTTTTTAATGTTTATTTTCAATTTGTTTTTCCATTTCCACAAACAATATTACCGCCCGATTTACCTTCTATCAAACATATCAAAAATATATGAGAAAATTGTAAAAAAACAAATTTGGACACTCTTAGAAGAAAATAAAACAATTAATGATAACCAATTCGGCTTCAAAAAAACACAAGTAAGTACTCATGACGTGATTGCAAAAATAACCAATTATTTATATACGGCCCTAGATTCCGATAAAAAATTAACTGAATATTTATAGACCTAAAAAAGTTTTCGACAGCATACCGCAATAAAATTAATAGGTAAATAAATTAAAATCGATAGGAATAAATAGAAAAGTCTTAGCATAGATAACAAGTTATTTACATAAAAGACCTCAAGAAGTAAAATTACTCAATCAATTCAGTGATTCAAACTATAGCGACTTTTCAATTACTCAAGGTACAGCTTTGGGACCATTGTTATTTATTATATACCTATATCAATGATATATTCCATATTTCCAAATATGGAGACATTGTCTCATACGCTGACCATACAGTCCTACTACTAAAAGCAGACACCTGGTCTGAATTTGATGGAATCTCCAGGTTGGATTTAAAGGAAAACACGTGTAACTTATTTAATCAGTGATATATTTATTCAACTACTAAACAATGTTAATCCAACGGGATTCTGTTGACAAGTTTCGCAACACGCAACGTGTACATAACGACGGTTGCTAGAAATCTAATTCCTCAAACCACATACTGGCGGCAGCACCATACAGTACAAATGTAATTTGAACACAACTTCCAACACGCCCCTTTACATTTGTACTTGTTATAGTCATAAACATTTTTTGTTATTCTTCCAATTTCAACAGTTTTCTTAACTTAACAAACTTTGGCTTGCTCAAGGATTTGGTTAATATATCAGCAATATTTTCATCAGTATCGATCTTTCCAATATCAATATTTCCATTCTCATAACTCTCATGTACGTAGTGATACTGAACCTCTATGTATTTAGACTTTTTAGAAAAGTTTCCGCTTTTAGCAATTGATACCGCTCCAGAATTATCCTCATACATTTTGACTGGATCATTCAATTTAATTTTGAACACTTCACTTACTAAACCCTTCACAAACTTCAATTCAGTCAAAGCGTCAGACAATGCTACGTATTCTGCTTCAGTGGACGACTTAGTTACAGATTTTTGTTTACGAGACTTCCAATAAACAGTATTGCCAAACAATCTTATTAAATACCCCGATGTAGACTTTCTATCATTAATATCACCAGGTATTTCTACTAGACTCCATGTTTCATTCTTCTCAATACAATTAATTTCTCTATTCATTGCATTTACCCATTCACCGGACTCTTCACGTTCAATTGCCTCTTCAAACGTATTCGGTACATCTGCATTGCAACAATTTACGTACACACAGTAACTCACGAAATCGTCGTTCACATGTTTCTTATTCGGTTTTCTTTCTCGCATTGAACGTCTAACTGATACATCTTCACTTACTTTTTTGTCACTCTCATTCTCTCCATTTGACTCAGCAGACTCATAAATGGATTCATTTTTATTTTCTTCCCCAACAATATCATTCACACTTTCATCAGACTCATTTGCAATCATCTCATTCTCTTGATTTTTGAACCCAATGTATTTAATATCGTTTTGAACAATATCAACGTGTCGTGCTACGATTATTTTGTTGTTTATTAAGACACGATAGCCAACTTCGCAATACCCCAATAAAATTCCCAATTTCGCTTTATCATCCCACTTTGATTTTCTCAATTGCTCTGGTGTTCGGACATAAACTCTACTCCCATACAAACGTAGATTGTTTACATTTGGTTTGACTTTAAAAAATATTTCATAAGGCGTTTTCATTTCAATGGTATTTGCAAGTGTCCTGTTTCTCAAATACGTTGCTGCTTTAATCACTTCGGGCCAATATCGAATATTTACTTCGGCTTCTTTTAACAAACATCTAGCATTGTCCATAATTGTACGATTGAATCTCTCAGCTACCCCATTTAATTCGTGAACATATGGCGGACAAGGCATAACTCGAATTCCCTTTTCTCTCGCAAACTGTTCCTCAAATACGTTGCTGCTTTAATCACTTCGGGCCAATATCGAATATTTACTTCGGCTTCTTTTAACAAACATCTAGCATTGTCCATAATTGTACGATTGAATCTCTCAGCTACCCCATTTAATTCGTGAACATATGGCGGACAAGGCATAACTCGAATTCCCTTTTCTCTCGCAAACTGTTCCTCAAATACGTTGCTGCTTTAATCACTTCGGGCCAATATCGAATATTTACTTTGGCTTCTTTTAACAAACATCTAGCATTGTCCATAATTGTACGATTGAATCTCTCAGCTACCCCATTTAATTCGTGAACATATGGCGGACAAGGCATAACTCGAATTCCCTTTTCTCTCGCAAACTGTTCCTCAAATACGTTGCTGCTTTAATCACTTCGGGCCAATATCGAATATTTACTTTGGCTTCTTTTAACAAACATCTAGCATTGTCCATAATTGTACGATTGAATCTCTCAGCTACCCCATTTAATTCGTGAACATATGGCGGACAAGGCATAACTCGAATTCCCTTTTCTCTCGCAAACTGATCAATTTTCCTGTTAATAAACTCGGTGCCATTGTCACATCTCAACATTTTTATTCTTTTCCCTGTAATGTTCTCGACTTCATTTACATAACTCACAAAGCAATCATAGACTTGATCTTTGGATATGATACAATAAACTCTCGCCAATTTACTGTAATCATCAATGAAACTCAAAAAATATTTTTCTCCACAATTTCCGACTGTTGGGTGAGGCCCATTAATATCTGTATGAACGATCTCTAGTGCTTCAGTTGCTTGTTTTCTCTTGTTATCGATAGGCAAATTATGCATCTTTGATTCAATACACGTAGCACATTTCAAAATCTCAGACTCTAGTTTTTTTGGCAATCCAATTACAAGTTCTTTTTCACTTAATGTTTTTAAATAATTGAAATTTACGTGACCCAATGAACGATGCCATTTTTCTTTCAAGGTCATTCCTCCATCATTACTACTAGACAATGTATTATTTACTTCACTCAATTTTCCGTCTCTCTTGATAAAGCTTGTCATGAAATACAAATTATTCACTTTTACCGCAATTGCTATCAACTCATTATTTTGATTATACACTTCGGAAACATCATCGTACGAAATAATTGAATTGTTCATCGTGACTTTTGCATAGCTCATTAGATTTGATCTCATATTACGCACATAGAAAACATTCAACATAGTTACCATACTCTCTCTACCATTGACCACAAAAAATGCTTTTACTTTACCAATTTTCGTCGCTTTCATTACTCTACCATCTCCTAATTTTACATCAATGGGATTTTTTAAAATTATACATTCATCGAATAATTCATCGTCATTAATAATATGGTCAGTACATCCACTATCCAGGATCCAGATTATTTCATTTTCATTTCTGTTCCTCTCATTCTTAATTTCAGTTTTATTCACTTGAGTCACAAAAACATTACCAGAGTTCCCAAATTGATTTTGCTCACTACTCGACGCTGTGTTGACACTCCCATGGTATAAACCTCTGTTGCCTCTGAAGTCGCCTCTGCCTCTGTTGTTGTTATTACCTCTGTAATGACTGTTGCCTCTGTAGCTGTTACTCCCTCGATAATTATTACTGCCTGGGTAACTGTATCCTCCTCTGTTTGACCGACCTCCTCGATATGTTTGATTTGACTATCCACTGCTTCTGCATTCCCTCAATATGTGACCAGCTTTGCCGCAATTGTAACATCTTTTCGTCTCTGTACTAAAGGCACTCGCTTTCACAGACTGATCACCATCTTTGTTCTTGTCTTTCATTTCACTTTGATTTTTTTCCCATTTTAACTTGATTTTGCTTTTTAGAAATTCCACTGTTCTATCCTCTGTCGGTAAAACATCAATCAAGTCCCCAATGTAACTATATGATTCTGGGAGAGACTTGATCAAATAATTTAATATTTCTTCGTCCTGAATTTTCGCCCCTGCGGCTTTCACTTCATTAACCGATTTTTCGAAGTCATCAAAAAATTTCTTGGTGTCTGAATAATTCACAAGTTTTATTTTTTCTAGTTCGTTTCTTTTCACAATTTGTAGGGCTGTCGATTCTTTTAAGTACTCTCTGTCAAATTTTTTTATTATTTCAAATGTGGACGGTAAGTGCTTCACATACTCTAACTGCTTGTTCGAAATGGCACTGTAAATGTAATTTGTTGCTTGTATGTCTTTATCATTCCACTCGGTTTCACTTTCAGTTATTTGTCTCTCTCTTGTGGCCACAACATAGCACTTTTTATACTGTAAGAACTTCAAAATTCGGGTTTTCCAATTTGAATAGTCTTGTCCATCAAAAATTGGAATAAGCACATCATCTTGTTTCACGTACGCCATTTTTTTTTCGTCACAACGGTTCACCGCATTCACGTGTTCCACAATTTCACAAGTTTATTCTTTTTCTTTATCTTTCTATTTTTCCGTATCTAACCACAATTCTGATACCATGATGGAATCTCCAGGTTGGATTTAAAGGAAAACACGTGTAACTTATTTAATCAGTGATATATTTATTCAACTACTAAACAATGTTAATCCAACGGGATTCTGTTGACAAGTTTCGCAACACGCAACGTGTACATAACGACGGTTGCTAGAAATCTAATTCCTCAAACCACATACTGGCGGCAGCACCATACAGTACAAATGTAATTTGAACACAACTTCCAACTAAATAACATGGCAAATACAGATATCAATGCACTAAAATTATGGTTTGATAAAAACATGTTGACTTTAAATTCTAAAAAACCTATTTTTTACCATTTTTCATTAAAAAACAAACAACATCTAAAGAAATAAACATAATAATCCACTCTTCTGTCAAAAATACAGAAACACATATGCAATATATTACTGTTCGATGGTTCGCCCTCACCTTGAATATGCTAGTGTCATTTGGTCTCCTTTCTACGCTGTCCACATTTTTAACATCGAACCTGTACAACATCGCTTCCCACGAGGAATTGCTTGGAGGTTAGGACTTGAAAGAGGCGAGTACCTACTCGTATGATGAAATTGAACAAACTTTAAAGATTTCTTATTTAGAAAAACGTTGAAAGGACTCTGATCTAGTTTGCATATTAAAAATTATCAACAGCATTACTGACACACCTGATTTATTACAACTCATCCAGTTCAACATCCCCTCCCGTAGACTCCGAAATAATGCATTGCTGTTTCTCAATCAATATTCTAATTATTATGTATATCATTCTCCTTTATCCAGAATGTCGAGACTTGTCAACGCAAATCAAAGCATTGAATTTTTTGGTGTAACCCTAAATGACTTTCGGCAGTCGATATGCAATGTGATTTTTTAAAGCCTTTTAAATCCATCTTAAGCTACTTGTAGTTATATTCTATATGTACTTTTATATATTATATGCATATTGTCAATGCTATTCGTTTATATGTACTCTCATTTCATTGTCTTCTCTTTTTTTATTAGTTTTATATTTATATTGTTAATGGACTATTTGTCCGTAAATAAATAAATACAAATCCCCAAGCTAATATCTTTTCCTGACAAGCTGTATATTTCACTCTTTGGGTAAGCATAATATTTTGTCTTGATAAGCTGTATATTTCACTCTTTCGGGTAAGCTCTCGCATAATATTTTTTTGCCATAAACTAATTTATGAAATTCCTATTAATTTAAAAAAAATAATTCTACGAAATTTAAAAAAAAAAACAGATTGTATTAAACAGATTGTATATTCATCAAAATATTTAACAAACGCTGCCATACATTTAAATATTTTATCTTTATAATTACAAGTGATTTGGTGTGAAAATGCATATTTTTGAAATGTTTTCATTGGTTCTGGCGGTATTTACGTTTTGGTCTGTTCAATGCGACAGGGCGGACAGGGATTTCTTTGTGATGAATTCTTTCTGTCATGGAACAGGACTGGAAAAAAAGGGAGGTTGTACTGCGGATGCGAAAGGAGCTGGCGAAATCATGGAATATAACTTGACAGACAAGAGAATTCAATTACCTCCAAAGGAAATAGACACCAACGGATACCTTCTTCTAATAACAGGCGCTTACGAATTTTGCATGGACATTGGAGCTGGAATTCCCAAGGAAAAAATAGATGGGGTGAATTCTATTTATTTATTTATTATTATTATGTCTTACTCTCCTTTCGGGTTAACCCTACAGTGAACGCGCTCTTATAGGTAACGCCAGTTGTCGCGTGGATTACATATGTAGGCCATTTTTAAAC
Organism: Limnephilus lunatus; assembly: GCA_917563855.2. Lineage (NCBI taxonomy): Eukaryota > Metazoa > Arthropoda > Insecta > Trichoptera > Limnephilidae > Limnephilus > Limnephilus lunatus. Next base: position 713,385 of record OU830593.1, on the reverse strand, counting down.
ATTAAAAATATAAGTGGGTAAATATGCACTTAGCCCACCTCACGGATAATACGAAACGTTCGTGTTGTCGAAGTTTGATGCACGGATAATACGGAATATTCCTTTTTTAGGTTGAGGTTAAACTACGAAAGCTGCATGTCATCATAATTTTAAAAAACATCACAGGTTTTGAATGGTTTGTTTAGCAAAGCAGGGTTTGTCTAGCGGGTTTGTGTAATTATGATTGATTGTCTATGAAATAAAAATGGTAAATATAAAATGGCGTTACCGCGTAAGCGAATTAATTTAAACAAAATTAAAATGTTAAATGCATATTTTTTGCATGTTTTTTTGTCTCCCGCGACATAAATACCTCCTCACTTTTCGTGAAAATAAAGCTAAATCTAACTGTTTGAATAAAAAGTATTCCGTATTGAATAAAAAATATTCCGTATTGCCAGTTCCTCGGATCCGCTGTGATCTAGTGACAGCTAATCACTGAGTTAAAGTAACCGTGACAGGCAATGACGCCATATGTAATCTCTCGATATCCGGAAAGATACTTTTTTGACTTTTGAAATAATGGCGTTCAGAGCACCGGGCCAATTTAGGCCCCTTTCTCTTTCATCGTGAGTTTAATATTTAATGGTTGTAGAAATATGATTTTAGGTGTTTTGTTTAATTACTGAGGAGTTTGGGATGGGGGAGGGAGGGGGAAGGTGAAGCTTTTGGGGTAGGGTAAGAAGTGATGGGGGGTAAGAGAGAGAAGGGGGGGGGGGGGGGGTAGAAAGAGAAGAGGGGGGGCTTTGGGGGGGGGATAGAGGAACAAGGGGGAGGGGGTGGTAGATCGGTGGGTGGGAGAAGTGGTAGACTGAGGGGTGAGGGTTGCGTTGGGCTTGCCGGAGGTGCAGGGGAGGGGACGTTTGTTGTTTGGGGGGGGACTGTTTGGAGTTTTTGGAGATGAACGGGGGGGGAGGTTTCTTTAGACGGACTCGTTTGCGGGATGGTTTGAGGGGTTCCCAGGCCTTTTTGGGGCCTGAGTTGTCAGAAGTTGGTTGGATTGACTGGGTGTCCTGGGGTGTGAGGAGACGGAGTGGAACCTTTGCCCCCTGGTTGGGGGGAAGGTTAGGTCTGAGGTGTTGAGCGAGAGTGAGCTGTGAGGGGAGGTTTGGGGGACGGTGGAGGGTCGGTTGGTTTGGGGGGTGGTGAGGTGGTGATCGGTTAGGGGGGTGGTCAGGGGGTGAGCGGTTGTAGGGGTGGTATGGGGGCCATCGGTTTGGGGGGTGGAGGGTGGGCAGATGGTTTGGTTGTCGGTAGGGGGGCGGGTGGTAGGGGGGAAGGTAGGGGGGGGCATTGGTTTGGGGGGCAATGGGGGGGGCGGTCGGTAAGGGGTGCGGTGAGGGGGCGGTCGGTTGAGGGGGCGGTAGGGGGACGGTTGGTTTGAGGGGCAATGGTTTGGGAGGTGAAAGGGGGGTGGTCGATTTGTAGGGTAGTGGTGGTGCTATCGGTTTGGGGGGGGGTAGGGGGGTGGTTTGGGGAGGTTGGCTGGGGGGAGCTTGGGGGGGGGTAGGGGGGGGATCCAATGAGGAGGTGAGTTCTGAGTCGGGCTGGGGTGAACTGCAGGGGGAGAGGGTACGGGAACGGACGTGATGTTTGTGCTTGAGTAAGAACACATGATCTTGGTCTTCTAGGGACATGTTGTTAGGGTCGGGGTGGTTGTCGAAGAAGGAGAGTACCTCGGGGGAAGGAGGGAATGCATGATGGATTTGTTGGGGGGAAGACGGTGGAGATTTAAGAATTGGGGAAGCTGGAAATGAATTTTCTAAAGATTTTACGACTTGGAGGAATCTGAATGCCGAGTATGAAAAGTCTTACTGGAGTGGCACGGGGTCTGGTCAGAGCGGTGATGATGGTCTGGGTGGAGATTCAGTGGTGGTTTCATGCGGGGCTGTCCTATGGCGAGCGATGAGCCTTACTCTTCTTTCAGGCGGGATCAACTCGAGCCTCAGACACGGGGAAAACTGAATTGCATGAAAGTTCAAACCACTGAATTAACTGAAGTTATTTGCGGGAGAAGGCACTGAATGTAGGAAGACGAGAAACCCGGTATGCGGGTGATCGGTGGGCGCGAGACAAGACGACGGTTGGAAATGGCGGGAAAGTGAAGGCGTCGTCGTTTGTCGGTTGAATTTGGCGGGAAAGCTGTAGGAGCAGCGAAAGCGGGCGGCCGTGAGCGCGACAGTAGGCGGGATTGTTCCTAGGCGGCACTCAGGTGGGTATTGAAACTGGGGAGTTAGGTTCCTTTACTGGGAAAGGCACTTTGGAATCACTGTGGTGTAGTTTTCACGAGCGCGGCAAAACTGGCGTGGGACGAACGAACTGTAGGCGACGGGAGATGGCATGATGCCAAGCCAGAGGGGTGCTGCGTTTTTTCTGGGAAAATTTTTGTCCGGAAAGATACTTAAATTATATTATATATTGGTTCTTAGCAAGTTACAGGGAGAAATTAACCCCTTTGTCTTGCAAACTGTAGTAATGTCACCTGATGGATTTTTTTTTAACCCGATGTTCGGGCTGCCTTGGGCAAGATGAAGGGCATTCATATTTTTTTATTGCTTGTTTTAAATCTGCGAGTGGTATACATTTTGTATAGATATATGCACACATACAGACATTTTTACATACACCCATGCATGTATGTATTCATATACCACAAATATGTATACCATAATAAATATATACAAGTATTTAATTTTTTATATAAGAATAAAAGGGTACATTTTGTTATAGCCCGCGCATCAAGGTGGATGAAGGATGGATATGGGCAGGCGGTGGAGGGGATTGTCATCGGGACTTGAATGCCCGAGACATGAGATACTTGGGTTCGGATTTGAAGCAAGTTTTGAGAAAAATGTTTTGGCCAAATCTATTATGTGTTTTTTAAGTGGAGGGATTTTCGTGCCTGAATTAATAATGCTATTTCGGACGAACCAAGGGCTTTTGGTGAATCTTCTAAGCAAGACATTTTGGAAGGTTTCTAGACTCTTAGTATTGCTTGTGGCCCAAATTGGAGCGGCGTAGGTCATGATGGGTCGTAATTTTGATTTGTAAATGAGAAGTTTGTTCTGAAGCGACGTTTGACTGTTATAATGTAAAAGCGGGTAAAGGGATGAAGCAGCGTTTTTGGTTTTTTTAATTGTATGTTTGATGTGTGTGTGCCATGTGAGTTTTTTGTCGAGTGTGACTCCAAGATATTTAACGTTGTTTTGCCAGGGTATTGCTTGGCCGTACATATAAACTTGACCCTTAGGAGTGCTGCGAACCTTTCTTCGTGAGAAGAAAATAGCAGCGCTCTTGGAAGGGTTCACATCTATACGCCATTTGTTATAAAAGTCTTGGAGTATGTTTATGTTATGTTGTAAGCGAAGTGTGATCATCCTGGGAGAACTATATCGAACCATAATGGCGGTGTCGTCAGCGTACAAGGCTTTATACGAATGTTGGTTCTCCGTGAGTGGAATATCGTGTATGTAGATATTGAAGAGGGTTGGGGAAAGCAGGGATCCTTGCGGGACGCCTGCTGTCATGAATCTGGGCGTTGAGAGTGCACCTCGGATCTTTACTTGAAAAGTCCGGTGCTGAAGAAATGATTTTAAGATACCGAGGAGTTGGGGATCGATGTCCGTGTTGTGCAATTTGAGGAGCAGGCCGTTTGACCATACTTTGTCGAAGGCTTTGGCTATGTCCAGGAAAATGGCGCCAGTGGACGGTTGGGAGTTGAAGCCGCCGAGGATTAGTTCGGAAACTCTGAACAGTTGATGAAGGGTTGAGTGTTGAGATCTGAAGCCATGTTGTTCATCAGGAAGGGTTTTCACCTCGTGAATGTGATTTAAGAGCCGGGTGAGGAGAATTTGTTCGAATATTTTACCAACATTTGAGAGAAGGCTGATTGGACGATGGTTCTCACAGAATTTCGGGTCCTTCCCAGGTTTTGGGATGAGAATGACGTGCGCGTGTTTCCAACTTTTGGGGAAAGATACTTAAATTCTATAAATCCGTAGTACTTATACCTAGGGAAAAAACGTCCACATGCGAGCTGCTGACAGAAGTAGCGACATCTTGTGTCGAATTCTTGAATTCGAAACCGAATTATAACAGTAGCTTTGTGTGAAATTCCACGTACACATATGTTATTTGTGGCGCGGCGCGTTTGGCGTGGCGTCCGACATGCACTCGTAGCTGGGTTCTAAAATCAACCACGCATACGCTACGGTAATAATATTGTTCGATTATTTTTCATAGACAACCAATGCCGCAAACCATAGGAAAATTATTATTGCCGTTTAAAACAATAATTTATTCGTGTTATGAAGTGAATGCGTTTTAACCTATATGTATAAGTGGTTTGGTATATTTATGCTATACTAGCTTTTGCCCCCGGCTTCACTCGCATATTCATATTTATTTATTTATTTATTAGAATGAAACAAGTACTTTGTTTAAAAACCACTTTATTTGTATTTATATTCGTCGAACGGTTTCGGTTGAACTCAACCTTCTTCAGGACAATAAACATATAAACTGAGTTTATATGTTTATGAAACCGGTCGACGAATATAAATACAAATAAAGTGGTTTTTAAACAAAGTACTTGTTTCATTCTATATAATGTCAAGCCACAAAGTGTTTGCTTTCTACGATAATTTATTTATTTATTGTTCTGTTTTCCTTAGCACCGATCTGTAAAGAGGTCGCAGCACACCGCTTCTATAGTCTCTTTCTCTGACATTTATAAACATTAAATATCCTGTTTTGCTTTACAGTTAACCTACTTATCTGTATACATGAGGGTATCCTTTCCTTCATTTAATATGATCGTCACAAGTACATCACCAGATGGCAAGACTGATGAGTTGCTGAATAGAACATTTAAGAATCCGAGTTGCTGGCAGGAAATCGTCATACCGACTAATTTAAAACTAAAAAAAGATGATGCAGTTAATTCTGTGAACTTTCCGGTGAGAGATTATTTTTTTAAATTCAGATTTTTTAAATTTAATGGCAAAATTTTTTTTTTTTAAATCATTAAAAAAACTCAAAACTCTGGTAATATAAATAATTGATACTAGAGTATTAAATAATGGTAATAAAATAACATTAAATAATTGAAAAAAAGTCATCATTCTTGCATCTGTTTTTTGCATTAGCTCCACACAGGAGGCCCTGAGGAAAATAATTTCCCTCAGGGTCTATGTCGTCTTAGGGGATGCTGTGTGGAGGGTCTTTTTGAGGAAGGGAAGGATAGGAATTCCACTGCAGTGCAAGGCGATGGGTCGAAAGTGTCGGCTGAAATGATCAAAAGGCCTCCTTCACCCACTCTCTCTCGATCCTGCCCACCACGTAGCAGATGGGCAGAGGCATCCGCCGCCAAGACCTGGACAAACCTCACCCCTTGAACCCGGGTACCCCTGCTAAGTCACCAAACATAGTGAACCATTCGGAGTGACCTATGACAGAGGTGTTGATTATCCAATAAATGGTTGCTGGGGCGGCGCCGGCGGTACCCATACCCGCCTCCTAAATTGAATTTCTCTCATACACCGCACCGTGACGTCTCAGTAGACCCTTGCTTTTACTACTAGCCGTGACGATAATTTTGAAAATATGGAATTTACAAGGATGATGAAGAGTGAGTGAATTCCAAAAATTAATAAACGTCATCCGTCAATGCGCTGATGGTTTTACTTTTGTTTTTAGCATTAAATGCTGCAACTCTGTCTTACACAAATGGTGAACGTATGTCTGCACCCCTCAAAGGAAACGTACAATCATTATCAACCACAATAATAAGTGTAACGGTCGATTGTTTTAACTCTCCAATAAATCACAAAAAAACTAATTTCTCGGTGCACCTTAGTACAAAATTGCTAATCGTAATCGTTAGTGTTAAACTGAACTGTGCAAGCATGTGGTTTGGTATATTTATGACAAGCAAATAACTTTATAACTTCCAAAATTAACTTAGTTAGAAGTGACATTATTTACAACACCAATGCACTACAGTAACTACAGTATTGAATGTGCTGCGTATTCGCATGTGATTGTGTCAGTAATTCCAATAACAGGGTTGTCACAAGCTAATTCTTGTCCACAATTACAAAAATAACCTTTTATTTTTCCACAATGAATAACAACGACAGTGCTGTGTTATCCTTAAATAATGCGACTGAATCAATTAATGCCTTTCACAAAGCCATAACTGATCCTGCACTCAAAATAACCAGAGATCAGATGACGAAAAAACTATCTCTTCTATCCGTCCGCGCCGTGTCTGGAAACATGACAGATGCACGAGTGAAAGGGGGATTCTTGTTGGAAAAATAGAATCTTACGAACCGATAATTGACAAACCTCAACCTCCAGCTAATAATACCTTCAACGTTCCTGAAAGCTTATCAGAATCTAATACAACCGCTATAACAATGGACAATGACAAAGTCACCTCAGCGATAGGCGATTTTAGTGGTGAGATTATTCCAAATATGGTAAAGATGTATAAACTGGGAGTACAAAAATCCAACAAAATCAGACCAATTAAGGTCGAATTCAAGGATTCGTGAGGTCTTGACAAATAATGCTAAACTGAAAAACGGTATCAAGGCCAGAAGCGACCAAACACTGTTGCAAAGGACTCAACTTCAGACTTACGCCAACAACTTGACAAGAGGAAGAATAATGGTGAAACCAATATCACTTTCAAATATATAAACTCCGTACCTATAATAATAATTATTATTATTATTTTTATTGGCTTTTCACCCCAAAGGAGTGTTCTGGCCAGTGTCAAGTGAATGATTTTTTTTGTGTAATTTTGTGAATGTAATTTTCAGTCAATATTTACAATTTTGGTAACAAGTACATATCTACATTATGATTGTACGCCAAAAAACTAAAACAACAAAAAATAAAATGCTATTACCAAAATTTGAGAGGAGTCCGCACTAAACTTCCCATATTACTATAAGGCCAGAAGCGACGAAGCGACCAAACACTGTTGCAAAGGACTCAACTTCAGACTTACGCCAACAACTGGACACGAGGAAGAATAATGGTGAAACCAATATCACTTTCAAATATGTAAACTCCGTACCTAAAATAGTAATAATAATTATTATTTTTATTGGCTTTTCACCCCAAAGGAGTGTTCTGGCCAGTGTCAAGTGAATGATTTTTTTTGTGTAATTTTGTGAATGTAATTTTCAGTCAATATTTACAATTTTGGTAACAAGTACATATCTACATTATGATTGTACGCCAAAAAACTAAAACAACAAAAAATAAAATGCTATTACCAAAATTTGAGAGGAGTCCGCACTAAACTTCCCATATTACTGACTTCATCGGCAACTATCAGCAGTGATATTTTCATTTTAACCGAAACATGGCTCGGTTCAGGGATTGATTCTGCCGAATTAGGCTTCCCTAATTTCGACATTTACCGTATGGACAGGAATTCTAAAACAAGTGCCAAATCAAGAGGGGGTGGTGTGGCCATTGCTATCTCAAAAAATCTCAGCTCCTCAAAAATATTCATTAAGTACCCACCCAAGTAACTATTTGTCAAAGTAAACATTTCTAGTGGGTTGTGCGTACTTACCTCCAAATTCTGACGTCCAATGCTACAGCGATCACTGCGACGAGGTTGAATCAATCTGTGCTAAAAACCCTAACACTAAATTATTTCTATTTGGTGATTACAACCTGCCACATTATGATCGGAGTAATATGAATTCTGATAATTATTGTTCTAATGTTAATATGGCTTTGTTCTTAGGACTAACTCAGTGTGATAGTGTTCATAACATTGGTGGTGGTTCGTACATTGGATTTGGCATTGTCAAATGTGTCATATATCTGTGTTGCGAGAAGTACCGAAATATAAAGATATCTGAAAACACCTGTCGATGTTTACCATCCACCACTTGAATTATGCATGTCTAACCTAAAACCTATTCCTGTATAAAAAGGATAGTAAAAACACGAAATTTCAAAAAAGCAGATATGTTTTTAGATTTTCACGGCCAAAAGCATTTTCGTTATCCGACAGACATCTGTCGGATCTGCCCTGATGATGGACACTGCAACGCTGTCCGAAACGTTGGCTAAAGAAGGAGGTAGCGCAACATGGCATAAAACCCCAAATTAAAAAAGCAGATTATGAAAAAATTTCCAACTATCTCAAACATATTGACTGATCATTCTTGGATAACGAAGCTGATATCAATGTACACCTTAACATTTTTTACTTTATAATTAATTCTGCAATTGAAAAATTTGTACCTTTGACGTACAGGGAAACTGAGTACCCAAAATGATTCTCAAAAGATCTGATAGACTTAGTTTACCTCAAAAAATATCTCATAAGAGATTTAAACAAAGTCGCCGGGCTATCGACTATACTTTATTTCAAAAATTGATGGGAGACTGCAATAAGCTTTCTGCAGAGTGTTACAAAAATTACATAAGCGATGTCGAAGGCTCTATCATGAACGACTCAAATTTCTTTTGGAAATATGTAAATCTCAAAAAGAAAAAGGTACTTATATACCTACTTGTTTGTCATTCGATTCCAAAGTATCTCAAAATCTACAGGAAACTGTCAATCTGTTTGCTGATTTTTTAGCGGTGTATATGTTAATGCAAATGTAGATAGCAATATCTCATGCTCTGACTTGGTTGAGACTCTTGATATATCTGACTGTACTGTAACCATGAGCGATATTATATCAAAGCTAAAGAGTCTCGATTCCCGCAAATTTCCTGACACTGACCTGACAAAGTTCCACCCAGGTTCTTAGTTAATTGTATGCATACATTGTCTTATCCCATACATAAGTTATTTACAAAGTCTCTCTCATCAGGTATGTTCCCGAACCTTAGGAAGTTTAGTCGCCCATTTTCAAAAAAGGTAATAAGAGGGACGTAAAAAACTACAGGCCAATATGCACCACGTCTACATTACCCAAACTTTTTGAAAGCCTAGTACTAGACTAGATGATATCCCGAATTAATCACACGTCTCACCGCTTCAACATGCATCTATTAAAGGAAGTTCAACCCTTTCCAATTTAATATTGTGCATGAATGATATTGTTAATGCCCTGATTGCATCACATCAAACTGATTCCATATATACTGACTTCAGTAGGGCATTTGATAAAGTAAACCACAGAATCTTATTACGAAAACTGAAATTGTTGGGAATAAGAGGGAGTATTTTGGAAAAGATTAAGAGTTATTTATTGGGAAGGTACTTAACAGTCAAGGTTGATTAGTTTACTTCTTATACATTTGCTGCCTCGAGCGGAGTGACACAGGGATCTCACTTGGGCCCGATATTATTTTGCTTATTCATAAATGATATAGTTAATATTTTTAGTAATATTAAAGTCCTGCTATTTGCTGGTGATCTGAAGATATACAGAACAATCAGAAACGATGACGGTCGCGCCATTCTGCAGTTTAACCTGAACAAACTATGTGCGTGGGGTTCTGTCAATGATTTGCAACTAAATATTGTTAAATGTCGAATTATTAGTTTTTACAAAGTTGAATTTTCTTTGAAAAGTTTCTTATGATATGAATGGTGTTAATCTTCTTCGTGTATCACAGATTCGTGATCTTGGTGTTATATTCCACGAAAGTCTACAGTTCAACGTTCACATCGATGAAATAACAAGCGACGCAATGAGAATACTAGGTTTAATTTTATTTATTTATTTATTTATAATTTGTACATATATTTATAACAAATTACAGGTAATATAGCCTAAGACGTTATAATTGTACCATTTATGCAGTATATATGCAATGCCAAAAATCTTACAAATGCGCTATAGGACACAAAAAATAAATCTATTTTTTTATCCACTTCATTCAAAAAGCACGTAGCTCTCCCCACAGGTGAGTTCATAAATAAATTAGTGCGGCTTGCTCTACCATATAGGAGATTGTGATGACGTCCACGAGAGTGAGACTCTGGTACAAAAAAATTTAATTGGGCCAGTATCTCATTATTAGATAAGTGACCGTTAATTAATTGAAAAAAATATTTAAGCAAAGCAATACCTCTACGTGTCTCTAGGGAGTGGTAATTGGTCATGCCTAATATATAAATCGATGGGTAAAGCCAAGGGTAACGTCCATAGAGCCGCGAGAATAAAAACCTTAAAAATTTCTTATGGACTCTTTCAATGCGTAAAGTGTATGTTAATTCGTGTGGGGCCCAGATGATCGAATTTGACTCAAGTACACTCAGGACTAGTGTGTTATATAATAACGTCAGTGTTTTTGTGTTACGAAACGGATATGAGTTTCTGATTACGAAACCGAGAAGCCTGAGAATGGGTGTAAATTTTAAAGGTACCTATGTCAACATTAAAAAATCTGTATCGCTCGTCAGTACGAAGCAGATTAGAGTACAATTCCACCGTATGGTCACCATACTAGAAAGTCCATTCTAAATCATTGGAAAAGGTACAAAACAAATTCCTTCGGTACATCAATTTGAAAACGAAAATTCCAATCGAACTTATAAATTATAATAACTTACGCGCCGAAACCAGACTCCTTAAACTTAAATGATTTGTTATTTTTATACAAAACTAGCTGACCCGATGAACTTCGTACCGCCTCAGAATCAATAACTGTTGAATTAAATTCGATTTTTTTATTAAGTTAATAATTACACAATGAAGCAATCATCAATGTGTTTTGTTTTTGTCAGTATCAGAGATGGCATTGTGTACGGATTTATATTTTTTGTGATTTTCTTATTTTTCCATTTACTTACGGGAATTCGGGAGTCGGGTGTGGGTGCCGCTGCCCCGGGAACCATTGATTGGATAACCAACACCTCTGTCATACGTCACCCCAAGTTGTTGTTTGGCGATTTAGCAGGGGTGCCCGGGTTCATAGGGTGACGTTTGTCCGGGTCTTTTGATCTTTCCATCTGGACTCTCTCGACCCATCGCCTTGCGAGGGAAGGATTCATACGTCCGTCACTCCCCCGCACTGACCCCAGATTTCTACCCACCCCTCATACCTTTTTCCTTCCCAGACTTCCTATCCTCCCCTTCCTTAAAAAGACCCTCCACACAACATCCCCTAGAGGAAAATAATTTTCTTCGGGGCCTCACGTGTGAGCTGATGTAAAAAAATTGCTTTTCATTTTCTTTATACGTGTGAGGGATTTTTATCATAATTATTGTATCTTTCCTTTGGATGGGTGGTGGAGACATACGTTTATCGTTTGTCTCATTTTCTACTATTGACATTTAGTGTATAAGAAAGAGAGGCAGAATTATATGCTTGAAAGAATAAAAGCAAAACAATCATCGCATTGACATTTGACGTTTTTGAATTTTTAGAACTCACTCACTACTCAATATTATAGGTACTTATCACAAAATGACCGCAGCTCTTTTAAATATAAGAATTCATTCCATAAAAAATGTATGGAGAAAAGAATTTTCTTAATAACTATATCCTTCGTTAATTTTTGTGATGTTTTAATAGTTATTATCCTTTCCGGGGCGGAGACAAATCCAACAAATCAAAAATTATCAAAATCGGCCCGACCGTTCTCGAGTTATAAATAGTGTAACTAACCCGATTTTGTTTTATATATTAAGATTATCAAATCTTTAGTCGACAGCCCTAATTTGTTGGAACTAATTTGCATTAATATACCTGCCAGACAAACTCGAAGTAAAGATATTTTCAAATGTAACAATAACCTCAACACTAACTACTCTATTTATTCACCAATTCCAAGAATTCATGGCCTTGCGAATAAAAATTGCGAATTTATAGATATACAAGGTGCGGCAAAACAAACAGTGCAGTTTTGAAAGGCCATTACATTCCGTGTGGTGGGAGTAGAAACCTGGGAGTGGCATCATTGTGTCAGGAAGGTCATGCCGTTTTTAATCGTTTCCATAATTTGATCCGGACAACACCGGAGCTTTGCCAACCACACGTATCTTGAAAATGGCCAAAAATGGCGAAGTGACGAGGCCCACTTCCATCTCTGTGGAGCGGGGAATAAACCAAATTTTCGGTATTGGGCTGAAAATCACCCGAGGCAACTTCACGAGAGACCTCTTCTCTCCCCAATAGTGACCGTGTGGTGTGCGATTTCCAAATTTGGGGTGATTGGGCCGTATTTTTTCAAGGAGAATGGATGAACCGTGACTGTCAACGCTTAACGTTATGTTTCCATGTTAGAAATTTTTTTTGAACCTCAATTGGAAGAACCAACGGTGTAAACAGATCTGGGAGACATCTGGTTTTAACAGGATGATGCTACGGCCCATATTGCTCGAGTTTCAAACTGCAGAAATCGCCTTCATCAATGTATCGCTGCTGGGGGCCATCATCTTTCTGATGTCATCTTCAGAACTTGATGCATAAAACGGCATGTTGTACCGAATAAAATAAAATAAATCCCATTTCTGATAAGTGGCGCCGTTTTTTTTAATAGCCTTTCAAAACTTCACTGTCTGATTTGTCGCTCCCTGTATTTGGTGTTGACAGTTTTGCAATTTTCAAGAGGCAACTAATCTCGATTTTATCTACCGATAATTAACTTTTATTATTTTTGTTCTTTTCATAAAACCTTCTCTCATCTAAAACCTTACCAGTAATTTAAATCCTTATTTTATTATATTTTTCTGTTCTTTTTAGTTCTGTTTTATTATCCTACAATACAATTGTTTGTTTATACCTACTAACCAGCTCTTACACATTGCACTTTATTTTATTTCAGGTCTTATTACTGATTATATATGTATATACATTTTAAGCTAAATTATTTAATTTATAGCTAATTTATTAGTTAAATACTACTCATACTCTTTAATTTCTATTAATCTCTGTTATTATGTTCTATACCTTGCGATGATGATTGCATTCATATTTAATATGTATTATTGGTTTAGTAACACACATAATTAATATTGTGAGTATAAATTTCCTTCTATTCATATAAAAGCCCACTATGGCGTAAATAAATATAAATAAATAAATTATCAAGCGTCTCCCTCACACGGATAAAAAAACGCATTTTCCGTCGCCGTAGCTGAGCCGTAATAAGATATTATATCTTTTGAAATAAAGCAATACATTTGTTTGTAACCATGATTTATTTATTTAATTTATTTAATACCGGCCGGTTTCGCTTAACACAAGCATCTTCATGGTATAAAATTAAACTGATGGTCTCTCGACCCATTGCCTTGCACCGTAGTTGGAGGGATGGATTCATAATATGTCCTGCCGTCGTTCCTAGATACATTGACTCCCAGATTCTACCCACCCCTCATACCTTATTCCTTCCCAGAAATTCCTATCCTTCCTTTCCCTAAAAAGACCCCCACACACACACCATCCCCAAAGATGACATTTTTATTTATTTATTTGCAAAAACAGTGTAAAATCCAATACATTACAAAAGCGGTAAGTTAAGTTACATAATAACTACGTTTACATTAAAAGTACATACAGTTAAAACATAAGCAATATTTCACTCTTAAAATCGTTGTGGGACATGTGGAAAATGGTGACCGGCCAACTCAGAACGAAACCAACTCAGAACCACCTCAGAAAGGTCATTAAGCGTTATGATAAAAAATTGGTTAAATAGGCTAAGTTAGGTTAGGGTAGGGTTGCCAACCGTCCTGTTTTCCTGTTGTCCTGGGCTGTCCTGGATAGTTTTTAAGTATCGTCCTGAGTTTTTTTTTTTTTTTTTTTTTTTTTTTTTTTTTTAGAGAGTTAAGGACCTATGGTTTAAAATTCGCACGCCACTACTCTCTCCAATCGTTTTGTCACTGGGCTCGCGCACGCCGCGCGTGTGAAGGTACTTGACTCTTTTTTCAGTGCAATGTAACTATAACATAGTCTTGGCTTTAAACCGAAATGTCCTGTTTTTTCTACCTTCAAATCCTGCATTTTAAAGTTTGGAGATGGCAACCCTAGGTTAGGGTTACCGGCTATTTTTAATTTATTTTTTCATAGCTTTTAATGACATTTCTGAGGTGGTTCTGAGATGGTTTCATTCTGAGTTGGCATGGAACCGTGGAAAATATCCACGCTAATTAACCTAGTGAGTCTTCCCAGGGGAATCAGTCATCAGTCATCACCAATGGTAAGTTATTTCTGCACCTGGGAAGAATCAAAAGCCTGGGTTAAAGGCCTCGCGTGAAATTATTTATTTATTTGTAAGAAACAAACAGCTTTTTATTATTAGTTATCCGGAACATAGAATCCTAGGCCCCGAGGGAAAATATTTTTGTCATAGCCTTCTGTGTGGAGCTAACGCTCATATCATTCATATCGACTATCAACCGTCTCTGGAAAAAATTTAATAAAGCGTTAATTTTTCAGATAACTTTCAAAATTAAAGGGGAAGGTCCATTGATTGCTATGATTGATTACATCGGAGTCTTTAGACGCCTCGAAAATCTAACAATAGTTGATCCTTTGAAACGACTATCCACGACGACCAACGTGACGGTGAAACCGAGAAGACCCACCCCTCCGAGGTCCATCCCTTGGAACGACGTTGCCACCCTGGACACGATGCTCAAGGTGGCTGTAGTGGGACTCATAACAGCCCTCGCCCTTGAAATTATTTTAATTATTTTAATATTTTTGTGAATGGCGACGATTTTTAAATATTATCCTTGTAGATTGAATGTGTATTTTGTAGTTTATTTAATTATTTTTTATTGTTAACAATTTTGTATTGAATTGCTTTGATTTAAGTTTGCTTATAAGCTTTGGCGAATAATCACACTTTCCCCTGTTTAGTATTTTGTTGTTTATTATTAGATGTTTTAAACGGTTCTTATTCCGGATGAAACGTAATTTTCCTCTTGAACAAATGTGTATTTTATTAAATACCTAGCTTTAATTATTTTTTAGGCATAAAAAAGGTTTCAGTTAATTGTCTACGGCTAACCAGTAATGCAAGGATGAAACCAACCAGTATGGCCAGGATTTAATCTAACCTAACCCATTTATACTATTTGGAGGTTGAAACCTAACCTAACCCTTCCATCTTCTATACTATCTAGATCTAGAGGTTTAAACCTGACCTAACCCTTCTATACTATCTAGAGGTTTAAACCTAACCTAACCCTTCCATCTTCTATACTATCTAGATCTAGAGGTTTAAACCTGACCTAACCCATTTATACTATTTGGAGGTTGAAACCTAACCTAACCCTTCCATCTTCTATACTATCTAGATCTAGAGGTTTAAACCTGACCTAACCCATTTATACTATTTGGAGGTTGAAACCTAACCTAACCCTTCCATCTTCTATACTATCTAGATCTAGAGGTTTAAACCTGACCTAACCCATTTATACTATTTGGAGGTTGAAACCTAACCTAACCCTTCCATCTTCTATACTATCTAGATCTAGAGGTTTAAACCTGACCTAACCCATTTATACTATTTGGAGGTTGAAACCTAACCTAACCCTTCCATCTTCTATACTATCTAGATCTAGAGGTTTAAACCTGACCTAACCCATTTATACTATCTGGAGGTTGAAACCTAACCTAACCCTTCCATCTTCTATACTATCTAGATCTAGAGGTTTAAACCTGACCTAACCCTTCTATACTATCTAGAGGTTTAAACCTAACCTAACCCTTCCATCTTCTATAATATCTAGATCTAGAGGTTTAAACCTGACCTAACCCATTTATACTATTTGGAGGTTGAAACCTAACCTAACCCTTCCATCTTCTATACTATCTAGATCTAGAGGTTTAAACCTGACCTAACCCATTTATACTATTTGGAGGTTGAAACCTAACCTAACCCTTCCATCTTCTATACTATCTAGATCTAGAGGTTTAAACCTGACCTAACCCATTTATACTATTTGGAGGTTGAAACCTAACCTAACCCTTCCATCTTCTATACTATCTAGATCTAGAGGTTTAAACCTGACCTAACCCATTTATACTATTTGGAGGTTGAAACCTAACCTAACCCTTCCATCTTCTATACTATCTAGATCTAGAGGTTTAAACCTGACCTAACCCATTTATACTATTTGGAGGTTGAAACCTAACCTAACCCTTCCATCTTCTATACTATCTAGATCTAGAGGTTTAAACCTGACCTAACCCATTTATACTATTTGGAGGTTGAAACCTAACCTAACCCTTCCATCTTCTATACTATCTAGATCTAGAGGTTTAAACCTGACCTAACCCATTTATACTATTTGGAGGTTGAAACCTAACCTAACCCTTCCATCTTCTATACTATCTAGATCTAGAGGTTTAAACCTGACCTAACCCATTTATACTATTTGGAGGTTGAAACCTAACCTAACCCTTCCATCTTCTATACTATCTAGATCTAGAGGTTTAAACCTGACCTAACCCATTTATACTATTTGGAGGTTGAAACCTAACCTAACCCTTCCATCTTCTATAATATCTAGATCTAGAGGTTTAAACCTGACCTAACCCTTCTATACTATCTAGAGGTTTAAACCTAACCTAACCCTTCCATCTTCTATAATATCTAGATCTAGAGGTTTAAACCTGACCTAACCCATTTATACTATTTGGAGGTTGAAACCTAACCTAACCCTTCCATCTTCTATACTATCTAGATCTAGAGGTTTAAACCTGACCTAACCCATTTATACTATTTGGAGGTTGAAACCTAACCTAACCCTTCCATCTTCTATACTATCTAGATCTAGAGGTTTAAACCTGACCTAACCCATTTATACTATTTGGAGGTTGAAACCTAACCTAACCCTTCCATCTTCTATACTATCTAGATCTAGAGGTTTAAACCTGACCTAACCCTTCTATACTATCTAGAGGTTTAAACCTAACCTAACCCTTCCATCTTCTATAATATCTAGATCTAGAGGTTTAAACCTGACCTAACCCATTTATACTATTTGGAGGTTGAAACCTAACCTAACCCTTCCATCTTCTATACTATCTAGATCTAGAGGTTTAAACCTGACCAAACCCATTTATACTATTTGGAGGTTGAAACCTAACCTAACCCTTCCATCTTCTATACTATCTAGAGGTTTAAACCTGACCTAACCCATTTATACTATTTGGAGGTTGAAACCTAACCTAACCCTTCCATCTTCTATACTATCTAGATCTAGAGGTTTAAACCTGACCTAACCCATTTATACTATTTGGAGGTTGAAACCTAACCTAACCCTTCCATCTTCTATACTATCTAGATCTAGAGGTTTAAACCTGACCTAACCCTTCTATACTATCTAGAGGTTTAAACCTAACCTAACCCTTCCATCTTCTATAATATCTAGATCTAGAGGTTTAAACCTGACCTAACCCATTTATACTATTTGGAGGTTGAAACCTAACCTAACCCTTCCATCTTCTATACTATCTAGATCTAGAGGTTTAAACCTGACCTAACCCATTTATACTATTTGGAGGTTGAAACCTAACCTAACCCTTCCATCTTCTATACTATCTAGATCTAGAGGTTTAAACCTGACCTAACCCATTTATACTATTTGGAGGTTGAAACCTAACCTAACCCTTCCATCTTCTATAATATCTAAATCTAGAGGTTTAAACCTGACCTAACCCTTCTATACTATCTAGAGGTTTAAACCTAACCTAACCCTTCCATCTTCTATAATATCTAGATCTAGAGGTTTAAACCTGACCTAACCCATTTATACTATTTGGAGGTTGAAACCTAACCTAACCCTTCCATCTTCTATACTATCTAGATCTAGTTGTTTAAACCTGACCTAACCCATTTATACTATTTGGAGGTTGAAACCTAACCTAACCCTTCCATCTTCTATACTATCTAGATCTAGAGGTTTAAACCTGACCTAACCCATTTATACTATTTGGAGGTTGAAACCTAACCTAACCCTTCCATCTTCTATACTATCTAGATCTAGAGGTTTAAACCTGACCTAACCCTTCTATACTATCTAGAGGTTTAAACCTAACCTAACCCTTCCATCTTCTATAATATCTAGATCTAGAGGTTTAAACCTGACCTAACCCTTCTATACTATCTAGAGGTTTAAACCTAACCTAACCCTTCCATCTTCTATAATATCTAGATCTAGAGGTTTAAACCTGACCTAACCCATTTATACTATTTGGAGGTTGAAACCTAACCTAACCCTTCCATCTTCTATACTATCTAGATCTAGAGGTTTAAACCTGACCTAACCCATTTATACTATTTGGAGGTTGAAACCTAACCTAACCCTTCCATCTTCTATACTATCTAGATCTAGAGGTTTAAACCTGACCTAACCCATTTATACTATTTGGAGGTTGAAACCTAACGTAACCCTTTCATCTTCTATACTATCTAGATCTAGAGGTTTAAACCTGACCTAACCCTTCTATACTATCTAGAGGTTTAAACCTAACCTAACCCTTCCATCTTCTATAATATCTAGATCTAGAGGTTTAAACCTGACCTAACCCTTCCATCTTCTATAATATCTAGATCTAGAGGTTTAAACCTAACCTAACCTTTTTTATACTATCTATAGGTTGAAATCTAATCTAACCCTTCTTTACTATCTACAGGTTTAAACCAAACCTAACCAATTTATACAATCACCAAGATGAAACCAAACCAAACCTTTTTATAGTATCACCAGTATAAAATCAAACCTAATCCGTTTATAGTGTCAACAGGATGAAACCAAATCTAATCCATTTATAGTATACACCAGGATAAAACCAAACCTAACCCTTTTATGGTATCACCAGGATAAAACCAAACCTAAACTAACCATTTTATAGTATCACCAGGATGAAACCAAACCTAAACTAACCATTTAATAGTATCACCAGGATGAAACCAAATCTAATCGGTTTATAGTATCACCAGGATGACACCAAACCTAAACTAATAATTTTATAGTAACACCAGGATGAAACCAAATCGAATCGGTATCACCAGGATAAAACCTAACCTAACCCTTTTATATTATCACAAGGATGAAACCAAACCTAACCTAACCATTTTATGGTATCACTAGAATGAAACCTAACCTAACCATTTTATGGTATCACTAGAATGAAACCTAACCTAACCATTTTACAGTATTATCAAACAACAAAAATAGGTCTCAATGAACATATTCAATTGAATAGTTTGATTTAAGGATTTACGAGGCGCAATAACAGTAACAGCATTTCCAATAAATCTGCTAATTGAATGCACGTGTTTTTTGATTAGCAATCATTTAAAAATGAATTATTTTTGCTATTAATATTACGTACCTACTGGAAAGTGCATTATTTCACCAACAACTAATTAATTTTTGGAGCGACTTGGGGCGACTGGTTGTCGCTGCATATTCGTTGATTTTATTTTTTATTTTTTAGATTTTCTTTTTTACATTAGCTCCACGCAGGAGGCCCTGAGGAAAATATAAATAATTCCCCTCAGGGCCTATGTCATCTTTGGGAATGCTGTGTCGAGGGTAATTTTAGGAAAGGAAAGAGAGGGATTCTGGGAAGGAATAGAGTTTGAGGAGTGGGTAGAAATCTGGGGGTCCGTGTGTCCAGGTTAGTCTTCAACCAGTCTCTTCCGATCCGGCCTGCCACGCATTTGGTGGACAGACGCATCTGCCACCAAGATCCGAACAAACCTCACCCCATGAATCCGGGCACCCCTGCTAAGTCACCAAACGTAGCGTACTACTTGGCGTAACCTACGGCAGAGGTGTTGGTTATCCAATAAATGGTTCTCGGGGCGGCGGTACCCAAACTCGCCTCCCAACTTTTTATTTGCCATGAAGTGGGAATCAATTAAATTTACTGAATTTAACTCTACTTCTTCCTTGTATAAATAGAACGGCCGTTTGCGCCTCACTATTTTTGCCTTTACGGGTGTTTAAAATATTAGCTGGCTATTATAGGCCTTGGCAACTTGTTTTTATCTCGGTAGAGAACTTAAAAAATAAAAACCCTACTAAAATTGCACGTTTTTTACAACACGAGCTAAGTGTTTTGTAGACCATTAAGTTTTTTTATTTTAAGTATTTGTGAGATAAACTCGGAGTTATAATATATATTATATATTTGGAATCTAGCGAATACCCATTTCAATGTCACTCAAAGAAATAAAGTGTTTAGTTCTGTTGAAGTGTGGTGAGAAGCATGGATTTTCCAAATTTACCCTGCTGTCCCCTACCGTTACTATGTCTCCTTTGCAATTCCTACCTCTGCCTCTCGCTCGCACCAAACCCTCTGTCACACCTTCCCTGCGTGTATTTTCCCGTGCAAACCCGTTCCCCTTCCACCTTCCCCGACTTTCCCCTTCCGGCGACCTTGCTCCCTCGCCATCGTTCCGAATTGGAGAAGGGCTCTCTTCGATCACTAAACTATATGAAATACACACATTTCTCAAACAACTCGAGCGCCAACTATTGTAAATTTTGTATACAAATTGCATAATGCCAGAGCTTACCATTATACAGGGTGGGGCAAATGTAATTTGAAAATGAAAAACTTTGGTTCTGCTTGTGAAATTTGTTTATTTAATCGATTAGAATTTATTCCATCAAGTGCAGATAACGATATCGGCCAAGTGGCCGCCACCAGAGTTGATGACCATACGGGCCCGTTTTATGGCATTTTCGATCACTCTTGCTGTTAGCTGTTGACCGCCAAACGCATATAACCTACGCTCAAGCCATCCTGAATTTCAACGAAGAGGGGGATGATTGTTCATCGAAAATTATCATGAGCGATGAAGCCCATTTCCATCTTAGCGGTTACGTAAATAAACAAAATAATCGTTTCTGGGGCACCGAAAATCCGTGTATCACCCACGAAGAGCCATTACACCCGCTCAATTACTGCGTGGTGTACTGTTTACGCTGGAAGAGTCATCGGGCCGTTTTTTTTAGAACGACGACTGTGGACGGTGCGCGCTATAGAGCCATGATTACTGAATTTTTTCTTCCTCAATTGGATGAATTGGGTCTAGAACATGTGGTTCCAACAGGATGGTGCAACGGCACACATTGCTCGAGCCACAACCGATATTCTGAAGGAAGCATTTCGTTTTGGTGATTTGCACTGGCCGGCCAGATCACCCGATTTAACCGTTCCAGACTTCTTTTTATGGGGTTTTTTGAAGTCGCGGGTTTACGTCAACAAGCCTCAGACTCTTGAAGCCCTTAAGGAGAATATTCGCCAGGAATGCGTGAACTCTGGTGGCGGCCACTTAGCCGATATCATTTTCTCGACTTGATGGAATAAATTCTAATGGATTGAATAAACAAATTTCACAAGCAAAACCAACGTTTTCATTAAACAAAAAAATTACAGCAAAACAACATCGAATGATTACATTTGCCCCACCCTGTATATAGAAACCTTCCCGGGTGTGCACGCAACAACTCGATGAATGGTATAGGAAATAATTTCATAACGCAAGAGCTTACCATTATATGTGCCGAAGGTAGATGTGCAGAGTCATTATAATTCTGGAGCTCTGCAAACAAAACCTAGCTTTCAGTCTGAACGGAGGTCAATCCTCCAAATTATAATTATAAATTACGATACGACAATAAAGAGTCACTGATTTAAAGAACCTAAGTCTTTCAATAAGCATTCCGTAGTACTGGAGAATACTGGTCCCAGTACTTAGTACATAGGAGATACGACGTTATGTAACATATTATTATTCTGTATTTAATAATAAATGTTTCTTTATTTGTCCCTCATGCGTTGCTAAACCATTTATTCAATTGGGATGAAACTTTGGTTATTTGATGTGCGCATGCCCTCGACGGTTTTTATAATTATGTATAGAAACCATTGCGGGCATGCGCACTAGCGTGGGCCGATTTTTTTTTCTTCAGAATTCCTTGCGGCGCTAGTAATGAAAATTTGTGTTTGTATCTAAAACATCAAAATAATTTAGTTAAAAAAAAATTAAAAAATATCCTAAGGCTCCGAGGGTCCTTTGAAGATTGAAAAAATGTCTAAATATTTCCATGTTTTCAGTCTCTGCATAAAATATTCTGAAATAGTATAAAGATGTTAATTTATGAGATCTTGTTAATAAAGTCTATAGCTTCTGTATTGTTAGCAATAATAAAACGCTAAGTTAATATTTATGATGAAATATATTGTCTCCACGTTAATTGATAATAACAACACTCAAGAATCAGCAAGATTATGTTCCGCAATCCGCCATTTTGTAAATCCAGCAGTTCGCTGTCCGTGTTGTAGGTAGTTCTTCTTTACCGACCGCCATAGCTGGTGTAGTTTCCTTGTTGGCCGCCAGAGGCGATAGCAGTACCTCTGGCGGCAGATGAGCGGCAATATTTAAATATGCTGCTAACACGGCCATACTGACCACTGCTTTGACCTCAAAGCAGGAAGCTAAAAGAAAAGAAAAAATATATAAGAGGGATTGAAATTTTTTTCAACCCCCACAATGGTACTGACAAACAGATTACCCTGCTCGCCCTTCCTGACCATTGCAGAAATTTGTTCATTTGGTCAATTCCTCATATTTTCATATGCGATCATCACTCTGTGAGTGCTGCCATTGGGTCTGGTACCCACCACGTCAAAACGATCGTTCGGCAAGACTTCTACCACCTTATAAGGCAAGCTCCGAAACCGACCTTTCAACTTTTGTGCACATCAAAACGATCGTTCGGCAAGACTTCTACCACCTTATAAGGCAAACTCCGAAACCGACCTTTCAACTTTCTGTACCCCGGATTTCCCCCAGAAATCCGTATCAAAACTGTATCGCCAACGCGATACGAAGGTTTAATTAACCGTTTCGCATTGAATCGTTTCATCTGCCGCCTTTGATCTGCATCAAAAGGCATGAATCGGTTCGAGTTGAACCGTTTCATCTACCGCCTTTGATATTTATCAAAAGAACCCTTGTCTCAGCACGCGAGACCATAAGGTCCTGCTACACACCAACCTGTGAGTTTATGAATCGGTTCGAGATGAACCGTTTCATCTGCCGCCTTTAATATTCATCAAAAGAACCCGTGCCTCAGCACGTAAGACCATAAGGTCCTGCTACTCACCAACCTGTGAGTTTATGAATCGGTTCGAGATGAACCGTTTCATTTGCCGCTTTTGATATTCATCAAAATCACCCGTGTTTCAGCACGTACGACCATAAGGTCCTGCCACTCACCAACCTGTGAGTTTATGAATCGGTTCGAGATGAACCGTTTCATTTGCCGCTTTTGATATTCATCAAAATCACCCGTGTTTCAGCACGTACGACCATAAGGTCCTGCCACTCACCAACCTGTGAGTTTATGAATCGGTTCGAGATGAACCGTTTCATCTGCCGCTTTTGATATTCATCAAAAGCACCCGTGTTTCAGCACGTAAGACCATAAGGTCCTGCCACTCACTAACCTGTGAGTTTATGAATCGGTTCGAGATGAACCGTTTCATCTGCCGCTTTTGATATTCATCAAAAGCACCCGTGTCTCAGCACGTATGACCATAAGGTCCTGCCACTCACCAACCTGTGAGTTTATGAATCGGTTCGAGATGAACCGTTTCATCTGCCGCTTTTGATATTCATCAAAAGCACCCGTGGCACCCCAAAAAGGTACGCCATCGCCAAAATTGTCATGATGACAACTTTCATGCTTGTTTCTGCCTCTGCCTCTAATCGGCAGTTTTTTTCATGAAGCCATCCTGGAGAGCAATAACACGCAGCATTCCGTTCACGCTCTTCACGAAAGATCATAGTAAATTGATCTACCTGCTCAACGCAACAGCAAAAGACATCTCCATTTTCTAAAAACCCCGGGCTCACATATCACATCGCCCAGTATCTCATTTTCCAACCAACATTTAAAATAGTTTTTCACATATTTTGTGATAACATTCCTCTTCCATGGAAACCAGTATTTGTCCCGGACGGCAGCCAGAGTTTGATTAACACCTCGATGTCCAATCTCATCATGAAGAATCCAAAGAACGCCACACTTGACATTTCTAGGTGTTCACCATTTATCTTCGAACCATTCAACATCGAATCATTTTGATTATCTCCGAATCATTTCAAACCACTTTGAATCATTTCGATTAACTCCAAACCATTTCAAATAACTTCGAACCATAATACTAGGTTTTGACATAGATAGTCGGCATAATTGTAATTCAACATGATTACAACTTCTTTTCGCCACACATAAACGGGCTTTAATTTTCGCAAACATATTTCCTTTTAGTTATTGCAATAAGGCATCTGCGATGTCCATACTCAAAAGCAAATCACCATATTGATCCCTTTTTGTCAGCTAGACGGCTACCAAGATCAGACTGTCATCGCCGCGTAAACTTTCAGCATCGTAATTTTGAAACATTTTGAGGTTCCGAACATTTCACCAATTTCCATCAAGAGATCATATCCATCTGCTATCTTCTGGACCTGAAGTCAGCTTCTCTGATTCACCATGTATTTCAGTTTATGCGCTCAGCATAATGCTAGCGACTTTATTTGACAGCCGTTGTTGGCATTTTGGACAAATGTCTTCGATCATCAAATTAGGCTCACGATGATAAACACGAAAGGGAAAGGTCTTTTTGACAAACCCATTGAACCACAAATGAGTTTTCAAGCACCAAATTAAAATTTTCAATGCGTCCTTTCGGCGGAAACACGATCCACGCATTCCTCCGATATCGGGCATCAATGCATCTGTCATCACTGTAATTACGCGGCATTTTTACGTAAATTCACAACAGAAGTCCAAACATTTCACATATTTTCAGAAGTCCGATACACAGATTGTCATTAAAAATCACCGGCATCAAACAACAAACGCAGTAAACAAACTCGAGAGACGCTATGATGGCCGCCGTTTGTATACAAAACACGAGTTTTTGTCAGGTGAACGAAACAAAAGCCAATTGACACTTGCTTTTACGAATCCCACTTCTGATGTTAGCAATAATAAAACGCTAAGTTAATATTTATGATGAAATATATTGTCTCCACGTTAATTGATAATAACAACACTCAAGAATCAGCAAGATTATGTTCCGCAATCCGCCATTTTGTAAATCCAGCAGTTCGCTGTCCGTGTTGTAGGTAGTTCTTCTTTACCGACCGCCATAGCTGGTGTAGTTTCCTTGTTGGCCGCCAGAGGCGATAGCAGTACCTCTGGCGGCAGATGAGCGGCAATATTTAAATATGCTGCTAACAGTATATATAACTACCATTTATTATGTTTGTAGTAATATGGCACTAAAGCACGTCAGCCCGCAGTCTTCACTCCGCCCTCGCTTGAGCAGCGTGCTGTACCTACTGGCCGTTCTTTATCTGCGTGTTTTTTTGGTTAGAAAAATATTTCCAGTGTACAAATGATCAAAATAAATATTAGGCAGTTAACCACGTGCCCTATAATTGGTACTTTATGGTGTTCATAGACATATGAATATTAGTGGACCTGCCCTAAAAAGCGTATTATTTCCCCCTCCCCATACCGGTTCCATTTGGAGCCGGCTGGGCTCAGTCATATGAAAATTTGGTCTCATTAGCCACGTTTATCATGAGGGCATACGTTCCCATGTGGTTTGATATAAAACTACATGGGTCGTGCGAGGCATATTTTTAACATGATAAAGTATTTGCACTATCTTCCGGATGAATTAAAAGCAACAATTAATCCTGTGATACATCGAAACGCTTACTTTGCTCATCCTGAAAATTTACTTCTGTCGATGAATCATCTACCATCAAAGAACTTATAGAGGATAAGGCTTTTATTGAAAGCCAGAGAGTTATCCCAGACAGAACACCGAACATTTAGAGTACCCACACTGAATTTTGTTGCACAATCCTACATTGAAATGATATTTTGGGAAAATACGCCAATCACGTATACTCCCATTTTAGAAGGTGTAACGAAAGAAGAATTAGAGAAACTTAACCTAACTTCAGAAGTCAGCTCCAGCAAGAAGAATTTCGTGGAAAGGTTATGACTGAAGCATCTTCGGAAGTGCGTGGCAAGAAGAACAGGGAAGGCCTTATTAATACAACCAAAAAGTCCAGAAAAAAACATGCCAAAAATTGAAATAGAACGTGATTTCATACCGGAATAATTGATCACATTAAATTCTTTATGATTAATGTAATAATTATGATTGTAATTCTTAATGTGTAACAGCTTATAATAGTAAATAAATTATTGTTATTGTGAATATTGGAATTGTAACCCTTTCATTACTTTAATTTTTCGAAGAAAACTTCTTCTAAAAGGTTGTCACTTTGTGATGTCATTATTTATTTATTAAAAGAAAATAACTTAGTTTACATCACTTTATTAAGTGATGTAAACTAAGTTTAATAAAGTGATGTAAACTAAGTTATTTTCTTTTAATAAACCTTTCATTACCATTTTCATTAGTTTAATAAAGTGATGTAAACTAAGTTATTTTCTTTTAATAAACCTTTCATTACCTTACTACTCGGGAATAATTCACAATTTGTTTTTTTTTTTTATCATTTTTCGACCATTTCGGGGAACCTTAAAACGATAACGATATTTAGCTTTTATTTTATTTTTTATTAACATTACAACTTTTTATTAACATTACATTGACAACTTTTTATCAATCACTTTTATTATCCAAGCTCATGGACATAATACAATTTTTTTTCGCCATATTGTGGCGGCCCTAACTAATGCGCACATCATCGTTTTAATTACCCAGTTAGAAGAGAAATTAATAATCTCGCGTCTAACTGGGGAGCTGATCTGTTTACTATTACATATTTAGAAATAATAAAGGTACAACATAGTGCTTATAAATAGAAGGCGTAGTTACAAATAATACAATATCTAAGATATAAAAAATATTTATTTTTATTTTTAACTTAATGGGTAAAATCTCAAATTGTGATATTTAACCAAATAAAGACAATATTAGCGGAACTCAATCGAAAATCTGGAAACAGAAAAATTAGAAAAAGACGTGGGCACATCTGGGACTCGACCCCGGGACCTTCGGCTTTCCGGGTCGCAACTCTACCAACTTAGCTCATGTGTCCCTATCCGATGTGTATCATACTTTGTTTTGTCCTACGCACTGCGAGGAATTTCAGAGATACACAATGCATTGGTTAGGACTAGGCTTGAGAGTGGATCGGTGGCTTGGTGCCCGCACCATCTGAAGTATTCTCTCATGTTGATGTTGGAGAAGGTTCAGAATAAACTTTTCTAACTATCGGCAGGGCCTGATCTACGAAATCTGGCGCCCTGTGCAGTAGGTACCGATGGCGCCCCCCCCCCCCTACATTTTTATTTTGATTAAAAATTCGTTCATCCCAATTTTTTTATTTAATTTTTTTTTTTACACTAATTTATCAAGTAAAATCAAGACATATAAAGGGTTTAACTTTTCCAAGTGACCTGGCGGTAGCTCTCACACTCGTTTTTTTTTAAAGAGAGAATCGCCAGGAGCCCTATACTCTCTGAATCTATTGGGTAAACATAAAATTATGGTGCTATTTTAATTATTTTAGGAAAAACTCTTTTTGCGAGTTATGCTTTAAAATAATACAACGAATTGTTTGTTTGTGCCCGTCCATGATTTAAAATATAGGTTACGAGACAATGCGGGTGGTTTCGCTGAACTAGGTCCATTAGACATTCTTGAGATTTACTGCGTTTATGTATATACCCAACGCGAATATTAATAGAAAAAGCAAATACAAATCGTTCTCATGGCAACGTACAACACAAGAATAGCATCTACAGCTTCTGACTAGCTCTAAAATCTAATAATAATATAACCTCAAATTTGTACCTTGCATTTCCCCTGTGTTGAGCGAACAAACACCAAATTGAGCGAACAAACACCATTCAAACACAAACACTGACGTATGGTATCAACGGCTTACGAAAGACGCTTACACTGACACCGTAAAATAACAAATCCAACAAATCTAATAGATATTAATTATACATTTAACGAACTTCAAATAATATGTCAAATCAATGATGAAACTGTCAACACGTTGCAACCTGGAAATCCTGCAAACCGTGCGATGCTTTTGATAATGGAATTTACTGAAGATTTCATAAGAAAATGGTCTTTAACTACCTTCTCCTAGAGACTTAAATCGTACAAAATAAAACAATAGCGAGCGTATGGACGACACACTTACAAAAATTGTCAGCATTTTGAAAGGCGCAAGTCGGTTTGTTTGATTCACAGGAACAAAAAAACTGCGCTGTGATTGGTTATTGAATTTGGATCGCACCCACTCGTCGTAAAAGATTTATGGAAAAATAGATCTTACGTTTAAACTAAATATATGGAATTTGTAAAAAAATTCTGTAACTGACTATAAATTCGTAAGCCGTTGATTTAGACCTGATGCGTGCGCATTCTGTTTCTTTGAAAAGTGTTGCTAGAGCGTAATAATTATTTCGTACTATGGGTAATTTTTAAACGATTCAGGGAATATTATAACTAAATATTAATACAATATTTATTTTCTCACGGCGCCCCTTCGGAGTTGGCGCCAGGTTTTTTGCACGTTTTTGAACGTATGGCAGATCCGGCGCTGACTGTCGGAGTATGGCTACTACCCGTGGCGCTATGCTTTAAAACCTTGTTTATAAATACAATATGATTCTTTGAATCATCCTATTTTCTAATTCGCAAGCGGAATAAACAGTTCCTTCAGAAACTCGGGGGGTAGAATCGAAAATGGAAAATCATCATGTAAACGTGATTGTAAAAATAAACTAAGAATATTTCTTTAAGCGGAGTGTGTTCTACTGATGTGAACTGTTAAAATTTTTCTTTATATAAAGTACTTTTTAAAAATTTAATACTGTCGTGGCTTTGATTTTTCATAACTATAGAGAGGAGAACGCAGTTCAGAAAATTAAAATCATATATTTTTACAAGTCCTTTTAAAACTACGAACAAATATGATTTATCAATATTTTAATTTATTTTTCAATCAGCAAATATTGAACTTCACTAACTAGCTTTGAAAATGCTGGGTTATCAAACTGCACTAGCGAGTTCCCGGCAAGCGTTGCAAGGCCATATGTTTCTCCCTGTGTGTTCTTTCCCATTCGTCCCGTTCCTCTTCCATCTCCCCCTCGCCGTCCCGTGAACCCCCTCCCGCGTTCCCCTTCCCCCTCCCGCATTCCATACATTCAGTCCCTATAGATTCAGTTTTCAAACTATAGCCACCTATTGTAATTTTTTTATACAAATTTCATAATGCCAGAGCTCATTATTATATATAAAGAAAACATTGCAGACATGCGCACATCAAATCCCTAAAGTTATATCGCAATCGGATGAATGGTTTTAGAATCGCATAATTTTATAACGCCAGAGCTCAATATTGTATATAGAAAACATCACGGGCATGCGCACTGTGCACATCAAATCCCGAAAAGTCGCAATCGGATGAATGGTTTAGCAATGCATCGACAACTCACATACATAGGTACACAGAAGCAAACATATTTTTATTTTTATATATGTAATTTTGAGAATGGCAAAATACAGAAAATGTCCAAATGTGCCTCCCTCTCCCCTACACAGCAAATAGCAAAAATTGCTTACATTGCAAGCATTGTGGTACAATACTTAACTGAAATTGAAAATATTTATTTTCCATTCCAACAAAACCCGCTAAGGATATACCAAAGAGAGGGCAGAACAGGAACCTGAAGTAGCAAAATGAATTTCTTCATATTCTGTCTTGGATTGGGTAATATTTTTGTATTTAAAACTCTATTTACAGAGCGTTCGAAAGCTTTATATATTACTTTCACATATTTTACAGGGATTTTTATAATTTGCATAACATATACCAAAGTATAACCAAAAACTTAAATTCTTTAAAACTTAAGTAATTTAGATTAGTGTCTTTGAATGAGCGAAATTAAAACAAAGTCAGTGGTTTGTTCCTGTTGTACCTTGCAACATGTATAATCTATTACTTTCTGGGTGAAATAAAACCGGGAACCATTTATTGGATAACCAACACCTCGCCATAGGCCACCCCAAGTGGTTCGGTACGTTTAGTGACTTAGCAGGGTTTCCGGGTTCGTAGGGTGAGGTTTGTCCGGGTCTTGGCGGCGGATGCGTCTGCCCACCAGCTGCATGGCAGGCCGGATCGGGAGATAATGGTTGAGGGAGTCCCTTTGACTTTGTTACATAAAAATAATGTAACTAATAATCTATCTCTGTGAATGGGTACCTTTAGGTACGAAATTAATGAACATTCAACACACTTTATTTATGGTTTCGGTGTGTGACACCTCAAGTGCTTACCCATTGGCATTATTTGGGCATTGATTATATTGCGAGCCCTGCAATATTTTTGGATGCAACATTTGGTGACGCTGAGAACTGAGTTCATTGGGAACTGAGTTCACTTCAAGCCTGAAGCTTGCTCATTCTTTGCCCAGCCACGGGTGACCTCGGCCACTGTCCCTGTGGCGGGTCGACGCATCAAATATCCATAGTACATCATGTGAAGATCAATAAATCCGCGCCCATCAGCGGCATCACTTAATCAAGACTATCGGCAAACTCATCAAGATCATGGAGCAGAAGCGGAATACCACGGGAGATGATTATTTCTGGATGTAACAAAATCCAGCATCGGGAGTTACGCACCTATCAAAAGACCTTCCGACTACACCTGGAGCCGGAGGTGCTTGCAGAGATGCGGCCCAAGATGACCTTGGCTGTCATCATCGTAGTCGGCTGGCTGGCAACCGCCCTGGGACGTGACGTCGCCGGGAAACCGCGGGGCTGGGGACCTGACTTGCTCCAGCCCGCCGTTTCAGCATATGTCAGCAGCGGAGGGAGCAGACCGCATATCTCCGAATGCAGCAGCATTATTCTCCTATAGCATCGCCCACACATCAACTCCTCAAGATACGGTACTAACGCTTCATAATATGCCCAGTATTTATAGCTCTGATAGCTATTATTTGTATGTACTTTAATTTTAATAAATTCATTTAACTGTGTTCTAAGCACTTTAGCATTTTATTTAAAAACCTCGTACTCATTCAAAGTATTTCACACAGCCGCCTACCTAAGGTCCACTAACTGAGAAAACAAAGATCAGTGTAATTATATCATTGTCTCATGCTCTTACCAAGATACATTATATTATGACCCAATTCATCCCCCTTTTTTATAACATTTTGGCGCTCCAACGAATGATTGCACGATTTGTTATAATACTTTGTGTGAGAGGGATATTTTTTTATAATCTTTTAACAAAATAACTTCGATAGATGTGTAAATCATTGTAATAATATCATCACAGTCAATCTCAGTTTATTGTAACATTTTTTTGTTGGCAATTTTACAATGCTAATTTCTGTTAAATCTACCTACCTTGCCATATAATTAAAGTAAAAATTCTGATTATTATTTTTAATTGATAAACTAACGTTTTTAAACAAGATTTTTATGCATAGCACAAAGGGTAGATGACAAATATTATAATCAATAATTATCAGCCTGAAACGGCCAGTATCTTTTCTCGGAAGATTTTTTCAATGTAGATGAGTGTTTCAGGCTGATAATTATTGATTATAATATTTGTTATCTACCCTTTGTGCTATGCATAAAAATCTTGTTTAAAAACGTTAGTTTATCAATTAAAAATAATAATTAATATTTGACAAGTTAAAGTATTTCAGCAAAAAATGCAGACATAATTAGTTTCGACGCCACCTAGCGGGAGATTTAGTATTAAAAATACCTCTCTCACAAAAATAAAGTTGGTTGTTTTCAGTTGGAAAAATGTAATAATGAGTAATTGTCGAACGAAACACTAGTATATATTGAATTATTTGGCGGGTATTAGATAAGCCGCCATAGCTCAGTGGTCAGAGCTGCTGACCGGCAATCAGATGGTCACGGGTTCAGTTCCCGTTGGCGGCCAGTATCTTTTCTCGGAAGATTTTTTCAATGTAGATGAGTGTTTCAGGCTGATAATTATTGATTATAATATTTGTTAAAAATTCTGATAAAGTAATATTCAAATTCAACATCTAACAGATAATAATGTTACATTTTTGTTACCTGCTAGTTTTTATCATTTTGCAATTTATTTTTCTTATTATCAATTCTATCCCATTTTCAACAATAATGCGTCATGTATTTTACGCAGTCAATATTAAGAATTATTTTCGACAATAATTTCTTTCGTTGTGGGTAGTCAGTAACATTTTGGCGCTCAACATAATTTGGTATATTCTATTGAGATTTAATATTGTCATAAATTCTGGTAAATTTCTTGTTCGACACTATGTCACATTAAAATTTATACCTAAAGATTCCCGCATGATTTCTTTTGTAATCAGCGTAATACACGAGCCCGATTTTCAGCCCGATTCCAATTAGAGACAAAAGTCAACATTTTACGCTTTACGCGATCGCTGTTTTCAACTCTATTTTCATACCTTAGCGATCGCGCAAATCGAAAAATGTTGACTTTTGTCTCTAATTGGAATCGGGCTCGTGTATTACGCTCATAAGGATGGATTTTCAATTTATATGTAACATCATATTGTTGTTTGCGATTATGGCGATTTTTATTTTCATACTATTGGAAAATTTTACGGTTGTGTAAATGCTATACTATGTTTATTAGATATAATGTGTTCTACAGATACGCGTTATATTCGTGTGCGCTTGCTTTATTATCAATTTTCAATTCGCGTACGAGTTTATAACCTCAAAGAATTTATGTAAACATTATTACGGCGTGCATTATCAAATGTCACAATTTTTACACAGATATTTTAAAGTGATTTAATTTAATTATAATTGCGAAGTACATTTATTTTCAAACGTTTACCTTACAGTATATTACAACTATTGGGTTTATACTGTGAAGTGAATTTACATAAAAAGGTGCATACCAATTTAACATTTTATATAATATTTGCAACACTACTTTCATCGGGTTAAGAATATTGTGAAACTTGTCAATATCGTGCAAAGTTTTTAAAAACTATTCTATTGTATTCAAATACCTTTTATGGTATTATTATTATGATTCTATAATTATTATTCGTATTAAATATTTTCGAGACTTGATTAATTCAAAGCAACAGCTGTTACCTGTCAATGTTTGTTGACGTTTCAAATGTCAATCTGACGTTTCAAAATACCATAGATACATCAATACGGAGTAATGTTTACAAACTGAAGTGACAGTTCTGTCATAATATATGGGTAATGATTTTTGTTGTTTACTTTTGAATTTTCTAAATAATTTTCTTTGCTAAATAGAAAACGGTCTTACATTCTATTTCATTAGCTACGAAATATAATGTGACAATTGTTATTATATCTCAACGTAGCAACAAATTTACAAACAATTATTTTTATTTTGTCACCGCGCAGGGGTACATTCATCTTTCAACAACATTTTATTTTAAGCTGAAATATAATGCGCGGAAACATCAATGTACTTACGTAACATTATTCAAATAATTGTAAATCCAGGGTTAGCACAAATTATTAGATTTTTTATCAACTTCAATTAACATCAACAACGATAACGTCAACAACAATAACAACAACAATTATCAACAATAACAAAGAAGTGTTATTTTTACATTAAGAGGATTATGACAACATTTCGGAAAATTGTTTTGGATGAATTAAACATCCGGTTTCTGTCAATCGTGAAATTTTCATAAGTTTGATAATTTTTATAATTTTTTTCAATTACGGGCATTGCGTTTAGGAAGTTTGTGGATTTAGAGAATTCTAAAATTTTATAGAAACATAGGAGGGGGCCACTGTGTTCAAATGGCAATACTAAAAAAAACTAATGGTGAAAATGTAAAGCTGTGCAACCTAAATTTTTATCAAAGGCATAAAAGTGAAAAAAAATATTCTTATTATACCTAACTATGCAATTTTTTTGTTGAAGAATAACGATATTGTTTTAAAATATAAAGCACAGTTTAGAAATAGGCCACTTGCACGGATTTCATCAGGACTTGGAAAAAATCGTGTGAATAGATTTTTTTACTAATATTATGAAAATGTTAGTATTTTTTTTTTTAAATGTACAGTTTTTTTTGTTAAATAAATAAATCCATTATTCGGGCTCATGACGTCACTGCATGAAAATGTCCCGTCTCCGATAATGTTCTATTAATTTTATAACATTCCACACTGATTTTTTTTTATACGGCAACACTTTGATTTCAGGCGAATTTTTGAATTTGACATTTAACATTAATTAGATTTATTTTTGTTCTCTGCGAACTTATCATTTGGTTTGACGTTTTGACAGATGTTACGAAGATAACCCCGTACATTTTTTGCCTTTGAAACTGTTTTAGAATTTTAATGGTAATGGTGCTGATTTTAACAAAATCAAATTTTATAATACATTACTATTATTATAATTTACAAGTACAAGTATATAACATTGAATTTAGTCATACATAGCCGTTGAACATTGTGATTAATTATCAATAAGATGTATCAAGGAAAAAAATATTTATGAGATGTAATATTTTTGGTATGTTTGCCTAAACCGGATTTTTTTTAAATGCGATGGAAGTGGCCTATTGCTAACATTTATTTAATATTATCTTACGTATCTAGCGTTGCCCGGGCTTTAGATCTGAATATATTTAACTCATTCAGATCTAAAAGTAGTGTAACTAAACTCACTATTAGTGATACTTCATTTCTTCTTACCGTTAAATTCAAATTTATTTCATTAAGTGGGTACATTGACAACAGTGCTTCTTCTTGATTTAATTTTTTTTTTCTTTAAGAACAAAAAAATGTTTTTTAAATGTGTATACAGTGTTCTATATTTTCAATGACACTGCACTTTAAAGGAATATTTGACAGTTAATTTGGTGTTGCCAGCCTACAAATTATGTAGTTCCGTTTTTTATATATTCTACGCTTATTTGAAAGACAAGGTGTCCGGAAACTCGTGGTACAAGCGGAAAACTGGTGAATCTACATCACGTAGAGAATTCAAATAAACATAACATATTTCGATTTGAGCATTTTTACACTTAAAAAAAGAATTTAAAAAAAATTCGGATGCTTTAGGGTTAAAGATTTTGTGGCATTCGTTGTTTTGAATGCGCGCCGACAGAGAGAAATTATTAATACAGGTAGGTACCTACTTACATTATGTAGCAATTTTCAATCCAAAAACACATCACTAAAACTTGTTCAAAATTATCACGATTGGAAGTTTCCAAGCACAGTTGTGCCGTCTTATGAATGATAGTTGCACTTTTCGAATAATATCTGGGTTAATTTTCAACTCTTTAAATGAATCTATATGTATCAACATCAGGGCATTCTATTCAGTAGACCTCGCTGGTCATGCGATAGATCCAGCACGTCCTATCCACCAGCCCGCAAACTCTTCGTCGAGGTATCTTCAAACTTGTAGCCCAAAGTGAAGCGGAGCACCATCTTGCTGGAACCACAGATTCCTTATGGTTAACAGAGGAAAGTCTTCAAGAAGCTCCTGCGACTCGTTCAGACAACGTTGTGAAGACAATCTTATCTTGCTGGTAATGACATGACATTAACATGACCCCAGCACCTTGTCGCCAATAATCCCCAATGTCAAACTAATGTAATGTGAACTGGGTGAACAGTGACAATAATATCAGTGTTGGTGAATCTGAACGCATTATTCTAGACATGGCGTTATTCCTACGTCCTAATCAGGCAAACACTATACCACATTAAAATAATCGTACTCTATAGACTTACGTTTTTCTAACTTAGACTCGCTAGTAATTAAAGAATGTAGTAAACCACTGATGCTCATCATCCTCCACTGGAAGTTATTATTTCTAATGTACATTTTAATACTTGTAAACTGTCTTTCAGTTATCAACATTTTTTCAAAACTGACGAAAAAAAATGTAATTATCTTCTCTCTTTTTTTATTGGTCATCTGTGCAATATGATAATATCAACACGGCTACCAATAAATTTTATTCCGTTTTAGAAGAGGCTATTAGCATGTATGTATATTCCGCCTATGATATGTAAGTCAAACACCTATCCAAAATGGAACTCCAAAGAACTTATAAATCTACTTATCACTAAAAAACTTAAACATAAATGGCCTTACTAAAAAACCCCGTGAAAATTTTATTCAATTGACAAAGGGCCGCGGATGAGAAAACATTACTAACTAAAAAATTGTTCTTGGAAAAAAATACACACTGTTTGCACAGCCTGGGTGGGTAGTTTATCTCTGTTTTAGTAAAGATGTTTGAACGAAATTTGGAATTTTCCAAAGTATTTTGAATGTTCTATATATTTCTTATTTTTGAAGGTGTCGTAAAAAAATACCATTTATAAAAATTAGATAAAATTACCTTTTTAACGACTTCGAAAAGGAGGAGGTTATCAATTCGACCATATATATATATATATATATATGTATATTTTTTTTATGTTTGTTACCTCAGAACTTTCGATTGGGTGAACCGATATTGATGATTCTTTTTTTATTAGAAAGCTGGTACTTTTCGTGTGGTCCCATTTTAATTTGGTCCAGTTCTGACAATGGGATCCATGAGAAAACCATATATGTCTTAAATTTGCAATAAGTATGTGCGCGACAAATAGACGAATAACTCAATATTACGCAAACAGATTTCGATTGTTTTTGTTAAAGTAACACTTCTTTACGCACGCTCGTCACTAAAAATAAAAAATAAACAAAAATTTTAACAAAACAAAAAACGACTTAAAAAATGCACTAAAAAGTAAAAAAATAATTTCGTACGATTGTTATTTTTGGAGTCGGTGTCAGCCAAGATCTCCATATCTCACCTATAACTACCTATGTATGTAGTTACCTTGGCTGACACCGACTCCAAAAATAAAAATCGTAAGAAATTATTTTTTTGCTTTTTAGTGCATTTTTGAAGTCGTTTTTTGTTTTGTTAAAATTTTTGTTTATTATAATATTTTCAAAATAACCTTAAAATGAAATATCAATTAGTAAAAAACATTTTAACTAAATTTAATTGAATTGAAAATTAAAAATAGAATTTGAAATAAATTTCAAATAATTTTTCAATAAATTTACAATAATAATTCAATAAAATTTCAATAATTTTTCAATAAACTTTCAATAGTTTTTCAATAAATTGAAAGTTAACCCAATTTCTACCAGTATCAGTACCAGGGACGTAGGTTTATATTTAAAACCTCTTCGGGCCCAAGACCATTTTTTTTAACTGTTTAACTTTTTTGTACTATTTTCGTATTCTCTACCATCATATTTAGACCACATTTTTTTTTAGTAATGTTTTTGATTTTTTATGATTTTTTTTTTTACAAAATTGTGGTTTCAGGCACTGTAACCTACCACCTAAATAATTATAAAGTGTAATTTGAAATAAAAAAAATAAAATAATAACTGTGGATAAAAAATAATAGATCAGTTCAGTTGGTTGAATGAAAATTTTTGAAACAGTTGCGGTCCATGGAAAAACACAAATAAATCTGACACTTTTCACAAAGTACAAATGTGAATTTTTTACACCCAGGAAAACGACATTTGGAACGATGCTTCTGCTGATCATTCATCATAACTGGCAAATAAAAAGCCTTTTTTGTCCTCAATTCTTTGTGTGGTAAAGGCTGACGGTGTTTTG
This sequence comes from Limnephilus lunatus, assembly GCA_917563855.2. Taxonomy (NCBI): domain Eukaryota; kingdom Metazoa; phylum Arthropoda; class Insecta; order Trichoptera; family Limnephilidae; genus Limnephilus; species Limnephilus lunatus. Next base: position 675,622 of record OU830593.1, on the reverse strand, counting down.
ATCACAGATCGGTGTTTTCGAGGTCTCTAACAAATCTCAATACTATCATCATTTTCATCACCTACCAAATCTCTCGATTCTAATCCGGCTAGTAAAACATTTGCTATATCCCATTTAAAGTCGTAGAAGTCCAATATCTTGTTCTTGGGAAGATGTTGTTGGGCTTGGAATTTTTGATTCCTACTGGATTAGGTTTACCCCGAATGATTTGCCTATTCTTGCATTTACTTTGAAAGGGTATCATTTATTTATCAACACAAATATTTTCTGTGTTATCATTTTGTAGGCAACCTTTTTGAACCCATAGTACAATTGGCCTGACCTTCCAAAAGCTGTCAAGTTGTTTTTCAGATTCTGACACACAATTCTCATCGACAAGTTTTAAGTTTGAGCTTAAATTAAAAAATCTTTGGCATGAAATGTTGTCAGCAACTATAGGGATTCTAGATTTTTGTGCCCAATTCTGGCGGATGCAAGGAAAATATAAAAGCATAAATATACCAAACCACTCACCATAAAAGGCTGATAATCATAATGGTTCCACTATTCCTTGCTCCACACTATCCTAATCACCCACCCAACCATAGCCACATTCGAAATCGGAATCATTTGGATGCACAGGAAGTAGCAACTCAGCTTCGATTTCATCCTCAACCAACCCTAATAAGAAAATAAAAGATGTCATAGAGGCCCGCGGTATCACCTATGATACTTCAGTTTAATATGTCCGTAAATCTAACAAAAACGCCGATAGCTATACATTTTTTTTATTAAACGATAATGAATCGAACAAACTACAATTTTAATAACAATTGGATGATTAAAATAATAAAATAACTCTTTACCTGTATTTTTTCTCAGAGACCTTTTGAAAGCTACAAATCACGATGTTTCTAAGTCAATAGTTCATTCAAACTAACTTCGAATCAGTCCAAATGCTCCCAGTCGGTTAGGTTTGAGTCTTCATTATCAGATACTTTGGATCTCTATTGGAAATAATGACTTAGAAATATTTTGTGAGCTTAAAACGGTGAGTATCATATATGATACCCAGGGCCCGAAGAGGTTACAATAACGTTGATGCGCAATTATTTTTTTTACTTTATACCTTGCCGGCCGACATTGTATATTCAGTAAGTGTTCTAGCTCAGCTATACCCAACGAGTTATTATTAGGTATTTTTAAACGACTTCAAAAAGGTGGAGGTTCTCAATTCGACGGTATTTTATTTATTTTATTTTTTATGTTTGTTACCCCAGAACTTTCGATTGGGAGAACCGATATTGATGATTCATTTTTTATTTGAAAGCTGGTGCATTCCGTGTTGTCCCATTTCAATTTGGTTCAGTTCTGACAATGGCATCTATGAGAAAACCATATAAGTCTTAAATTTTCATTAAGTATGTGCGTGACAAATGGACGAATAACTCAATAACACGCCAACCGATTTCGATGATTCTTTTTTGAAGTAAAATTTCTTTACGCACGCTTGACACTTGGGGCTAAGCTGGTCAATGCGTTACGGAAAGTGGCAATTGTTACGAAAAATGTCTTGCGAACGATAATCGATGCGAACTGTAATGCCAAGCGGGTCGGGCCTTTACGCACGCTTGTTATTCGTGTTATTGTCATATTGTCAATGGACTGTTTGTCCGTAAATAAATAAATAAATTATTAACTACATTATAATACAAGCGCCAGCACTACATAACATTATATACAGCGGGCACCCGGCATGCGTTGCAAGTCCACTGTAACCTCGCAGTCAACTAAACTGTTATGGTTTCATCCCAAGTCCCGGGAAACTACATTATAATGCAAGCGCCTGCACTATATAACATTATATGCAGCGGGTACCCGGCGTAAGTTAGTGAAGTTTTACTTCAGTCGTGTGATCTAAAGCACACTCGTTTTTTTTATTGGAAAGGATGCACTTCGGGTAGTTTGATGAGAGTTTGGTTAGGTTCTGATTATAGGATCCATGACAAAACATGTAACGGCACTCTTTAATTCTTTGGAGCAAATTAACGATACTCGGCTGAATCTTTTATAGGCTATCCGGATCTTTGAGTTACCTACCGTAACGCCGTTATGGTCAAGTAATGTCTGTCTCATATGAGCAGCACGTTTAGTAAGTCTACCCATATTCAGACAAATTAGTTAATGTACCTACTTCAGATTCACTAAAAATCAATAATATAAACAAAATTTTTAACAAAACAAAAAAACTACTTAAAAAAATGCACTAAAAAGTAAAAAAATAATTTCGTATTATTCTACAACTTAATAATCAACTTACTTTTTCTACTCATCAATATATAGGTACGATTGTTATTTTTGGAGTCGGTGTCAGCCAAGGTAATTCTAATTCTGTCCTCTGAAGAGTAGGTCCGGTATCCAATCTTAGCCGATCATTGGTTAGTATAATGTCCTTGATAGACTTATAAACAAGACAAACAAATGAATTTGTAATGAGGCGAATAAGATCGTAATAGACGAGTTTATTGACGTTATAAAGTTACAGTGTAATAGTATCTCCTATGCTACGGTCTACGAGAGAATGAGCGCAGAGCGGCCGATGTACCGCGCGCTGCCTGCCTCCGACTACCGACTATGGGTGATTTCAAAATAATGCCTCAAATCCGGATTTCTTGGTTTGTTTTTCTTTTAAATAGTTTTTATTAGTTAGGTACTATGATCGACACTAATAATTTACAAAAATTTGACCAAAAAAAATTAACTTCTGACTCGAAAACGAAAGCTCTTATAAAAAAAGGTATACTACAAAATCTATTCCAAATATGATGTAGATTCCCCAGTTTCCCGCTTATACCACGAGTTTCCGGACACCGGTGTTCAAGAGAAATAAGTTATGAACAATGGTTATAAATCGGTAGTAATTCGGAATGCTGAGGCTTAAATACTTTTTTATTGTTTTTATTTCTTGCTGGGGCAATCCTGATGATTTACAAAACTCACTTTAAAACGGGAGAAACTCACAATTCATTGCTTTGGGACTGGGACAAAATAGGTACAATTGTACTTAGGCTTGTAGATATCAAAAATATAAGTTTCATGTGCAGTAGGTACAGCTTAAAAATAAAAGACGCATTTTTAATTTATACACATTGGTCACATATAAGTTTTTTTTATATGAATGCCGCACATGAATCCTACCTGCTTCCATTTTAGTTGGAATCTAAAATTACATCCAAATAATGTCAAATGATTTTGGATGCTGGCTGAAAGGCTTTCAAAAATGAAATGACCGTGTTTTAGCAATGAATAAATGACAGTTTCGAAAAGAGTTGATCCTTTCGCTTCTAGCATAAATAACCAAATCACTTCTATTAAAATCATGATACAAAGACAAATTTGTTGTAGAATATTAAGATAAAATACGAAACAGACGTTGAATTGAAAGTAAAAGAGTTCATTGACGAAAATGTATTTTAATATAAATTGACAGGTAGAAAATTTTGTTTTATTTTTTTTTCTTTATTCATTATATAATTTGTGTACAGTTTTACAGGTGATTCGACTACCACGCTAGACACATGCCCGTATTATGGTAGTCGAATTATGAATATATAATTATATAAATATAAGAATTGTTATTGGTTAATGCATAGTTTAGTTAGGTACAATATTTTTGTATAACAACGAATTCTTTAAGTGAATTCGCAATTAAGTAGATAGCATAAGCAATAAACCATTCTTATTGTGAAAATGAATGTAAATGAAGTTAAATTTTTCAAAATGGAACAATCGACAATAATCACTTTATGTTTTCTTTAAGGAATATTGCTTGCCACCATTTCGATTGAGGGGTGTAATACAAAAAACAAATTAATGTTGGGTTCTCTTCAGAAAAACCCTAATCCACCTCAACCACCCACTAAAACTAGAAATACAACTACGACTACAACTGTGAGGCCAACTACAACTACTATGGTAACAGATATAACAAGCACTATTGAACCACCTAGCCTTACCAATGTGACTGAAAATGTGAGTGAAAATGTAACTACTACTATTGAACCACCTATCCTAACCAATGTGACTGAAAATATGAGTGAAAATGTAACTACTACTAGTTCAGCTGAAGCTAGGGCAGCAGAGGCCGCAGTGACTGAAAAAGTAACTACTACTATGAGTCCAACTAAAGCTAGGGCAGCAGAGGTCGCAGTGACTGAAAAAGTAACTACTACTATGTATGAGTCCAACTAAGCTACGGCAACAGAGGCACCTACCGAGGCGAGGGTAAGAAATGCAATAAGAGTATAATTCTTCCTATTATAATCCTTCAACTATTTTTAGAAACTTTTCAATATAAGCAATTGAACGATGATTTATTTTGAAACAGCATTATTTACATTTTTAAGTGATGAACTTTCTGACGAAATATTTAGATATATTGAAAATCGAATAACTTTGCAAACCGGGGCAGAAACTTGATGGTGGCGCCCCTTCTCGCCAGCTTATGTTGGTGGGGGGGCTCAACTATCACGGAATCAATAATTAGATTAAAAATATATTAAATTATTTGTTAAACTTTTTTGTTTAGCAAGGTAAGAAAACGCAATTCTTACGTATTTTAAGTACTGGGTTGCTACCTCCATCTTTCTTGTATTAATGATATAGTGTCAACTCTTAATAATACTATTCGTAAGATAATAATATTATATAACAAAAAATTTCATATCATCCAATTTAATTTTCATTTTGAATGTAATGAAATCTTTCAGTTCACTTTTCATCCTGAACTACCAAAATATACATTTTCCAAAGTTTACTTTGCTGTATTAGTACATGATTAGCGTGTTTTTTATCTTTTTTATACCATATTTCTTTTACCTGCTCACATCCTCACTGTGCCTAATTTTTTTATACACTCGTTCAAAATAGACTTAGGATACGTTCATAAATCAACTGAGGATTCATAAACCAGCTGGACGCGGGCGTTTTAAAATCAAATGAATAATCGATAGAATAATGTGCTCCGGATGCCAGGTGAATCAAGTTTTTTTTCAATCAAACATATAAATTATATTAAATAAAATTAAATAACTTAGATTCAATTCCACTTTATTTTATCTTAATCCAACCGGTTTCGGTTCATCCTGAACCTTCCTCAGGGGTGAATAAAAAGACATTGAACATAATACAGATATACATTACATATTTAGAAGAACGAAAATTAGAAGAGGGAGACAGAACATCAACTTAGGTGGGGGCGAGGAGGGCGGTGCCTAAGAGGGAGGGGTGAACGTGGGTGGGGGTAATGGAAATATTTTAAAGATAGGGTGTTAGATAAATCTATTTGTTTATTAAGTAAATCAGTTTTATTTATTTTTAATGACTTTTTATTTCAAGGGCTTCAAGATTATTAAGTCGTAAACCTATCCCATTTCTATGCAATACATTTATCCCTCTTCCTATCTATCTATACCTCTTCGATTTACAAAGCCAAAATGGCGTGGTTAAAAGAAGATTTAATTAATGCATAATAAACAACGTAATAACATTAAACTCAAAATCAAAGTGTTACACATTGAACTAGTACATAACCTCCACCCAATTGAGTGGGACCTCTTTGATGATAAAATCCGAAATTATGTTTCCATTGAATCATTCAAAAAGCGTTTAATCTTGGAAAGAAAACTAAAAAACCTATGTGCTGCTAAACCTCATAATAACCAATCACTACCTTCACAACATAATTTTTACGATCGAGTACAAAATCTATCCTCTGTACTCTGTACAGTTTACCCCACAAGAAATGACATTACTATCTAAAGGTTTAAATCACAACCTTCATTATACTAAAAATAACGTCAATAGTGCGATCTAAAATGTTGCAGTGGAAATCCAGACCGCCCTACACTACTTTCCAACTACATTTCACTACAAAAGTGCTGAAACTTTACAAGAGTTAATCCCTAAATATCAAGCTAAGTTTAATCCAGAAACCCTACAAGCGAACAATATCCGAAAAAAGTTAACTAGTGAAAAATTAGTGTTAACGAAAGCCGATAAAGGCAATACAATAATAATAATGAACCGTTCAGAATATAATTCAAAAGTACAAAACTTTATTAATAATGACACTTTCACAACTCTTCCAACCGATCCAACTAACAAGTTTCAACAACACATCAAAAATGCATTAAAAGATTGTAAATCCCCAATGTTTGAAGATCTATCATACGATAATGTGAAATTCCTCACAAAGAACCCAAAAATTCCAAGATTATATGGATTCTTAAAACTTCACAAACTCGGTACCCCAATTAGACCCGTCGTATCATGTTGTAATTCTCCGAATTACAAATTAGCTTCTTTTGTGACCAACCTTTTTAATACTTCCAATGTATTTTCCCCTTTATACACCATTAAAAATTCATATGAATTAGTCACCCATTTAAAAGATTTAAGTTTACCAAATAACTGCAAATTAGTGTCCTTTGATGTTGTTAATTTATTCCCAAATGTCCCTGTAATTGAATGTAAAAATATTATGTCTAATATATTAACCACTTCCAACTTAACAAAAGATCTCTCTGATGATCTAGCCCGTATGCTTAATATCTGTCTGAATCAAAATTATTTTTAATTTAATGACATTATGTACAAACAAAATGAAGGTCTGCCAATGGGTCTACCAACGAGTCCACTTTTCGCTGATGTGTTTATGGATAACTTGGAAAAAATATTTTTAATTGTAACTCACCCCTTCTTAAAAATGTGTTTTTCTGGAAATGCTATGTTGACGATATAATATGTATTTGGAAAGGTACTGACCGTCAACTCAACTCCTTCCTGTCCCTCCTAAATTCATTCCATAAAAAAATTCAGTTCACTTTAGAAATAGGAAAAAATTGTTGTTTAAATTTCTTAGACCTATCCCTATCCATTGTTAATAATAAATTCGATTTCAATATTTATAGAAAACCCACCTTCACAGATACCGTAATTCATAGTACTTCTAACCACCCCATCTCACATAAACATTCCGCCTTTCACTCTATGATTCACAGACTTGTCAATATTCCCTTATCTAACGTTAACTTCACTGAAAAACTCTCTAAAATCAAATCTATTGCAATAAATAACGGATACCCCCATAGCTTAATCGACAAAATCCTTACAAAAAAACTTAACCTCATATCTACTAATAAATTTCTGTATAATAATATACAAAACATCAGAGATAATAAAAACCACGGTAGGCGTAGAATATTATTCATAAATATTTAAATAATACTTAGATAAATATTTAAATAATACTTCATAAATACTTAGAAATTCGACAGTCTAAAACGACTCAGTAACAAAATAATTCATTAAAATCCTTGTAGACTACCCCTCTCCCCCTCCCCCATATGTTATGTATATAAACCGTAGGCTAAGAATTATTTGTACCAGTCTGAAGATGGCTCTGACGAGCTGAAACCGGTTACGGTCAAATAAAATTAAGTGGAATAAAGTTTTTTATTTGTTTTATTATAATCTATCATAAATATTTTTTCATCTTCATGTGTTTCTAAATTCCCTACAGTAATTAAAGCCGCGTTTTACACTAATAATAACCTTGGTAAACTTTTAATAAATTCTAAAGATAAAGAAAATACCTTAAGCCATTCTGGCATCTATAAACTTAAATGTAATGACTGTTAAGCCTTTTACATTGGTAAAACGGCTAGAAACATTCAAACAAGGGTGGTTGAACGCATAAGATGTCTAAACAGTGTAGGTTTTTCAGAATTCACCACCCACCTAATAGATAAAAATCACTATTTTAATAAATCTTCCGGGATAGATGTATTGCATAGAAATGGGATAGGTTTACGACTTAATAATCTTGAAGCCCTTGAAATAAAAAGTCATTAAAAATAAATAAAACTGATTTACTTAATAAACAAATAGATTTATCTAACACCCTATCTTTAAAATATTTCCATTACCCCCACCCACGTTCACCCCTCCCTCTTAGGCCCCGCCCTCCTCTTTATTATAATTTTGTCCCCCCCCCCCCCCTAGATCCGGCCCGTATCCTACTCTATCCTGTTAGTTTTATTCGATTATAATTTGTCAAATCAAATGAGTCTGCTATGAAACAATACGAAATTTTAATGTTTTTTTAAACAATTCCCCATATTTCCAAAAAAGAAATTTCCTCTTAATTGGATATTGCTCCGTTGCCACATATATTTTTAAAATTCATACGCTTAACTCTCCGAATTGTGCTTTCTGTGGTCTAGAAGTGGGCACTTTAGATATAATATTTTTTGTCATCCTTCTCTAAACCGATATCCTTTTTTATCGAGCATTATCTAAAATTGCCTCCTTTCCGTTCAATATTAATTTCTCAATTGCAATCATCCATATATATAATATATTATATGTATATATAATAAAGTAATTTTCTCATTATCTTAGACACAAAATACTTAATTAGAATATAACATCAAATTTATAATTTATTATGATCTCGTTTACAGATTTTATCCTCGTTAAAGATTGGACCGAGAAAACTTGCAAAGATGATGCACACAATGCGCCTAAGCAATAACTTCTGAGTTAGCTAAAAGTAGGTATTTAAGAAATATCTCAAAGAAAATTACTAAAAAAGTAACACGAACATAAATTCACAATATGTAGATACATTTCAGGTTAGATACTTAAGAAGGAAGAAGATTGACCTGACGGTTCTGTTGAAATGAGATAGGTACCTACCTCTAGACCTACACAAAGTGGTTCTTAGTGGAAAAATTATTATGTTTTGATATAAACTATTTGTGTGATTGAGTGGTTTACTATTTCTATTTTTGAAAGTGACAATTCGTGGTGGAATTCCATTATAATTTATATAGAGAGAGAGAGAGGTATATGAGGTACCATTGAAACAGCGCGCTGCGGCGCGCGGCGGTTTGGCACTGTTCGAAACATACTTAGGTGTTATTAGACATGGTTAATGTTGCAATTTTGCAAACCTATGATCACCTTACTTTTAAATTTTTTTGTATTTTTATATAATGTTTGTATTTTTTTATCGTTTAGTAACTTATTGATAGTAAATATCTCACTGTACTTAAATTTTTTTTTGCTTATATTTTTATTTCATTTATATATTTTTTATTTCCATCGTAACTTTATTTAGTATATTTTTTTTTAATGTTAAAGATGTACCTAAACCAACTAAATAAATTAATGTTCTCGAAAACGAGCCTGAAAAAAATCATTTACCAAATTTTGACTCATAAATGTGTAAATTCTACTACTTAAGAAATTCTAAAAATTATAGTACTTTATTAAAAGTACTTTTTTAAAGCCATAAATTCACTGGGAATTCATATAGCATATATTGGTTTATAAACGTGTAAATTCTAATTATACCATTGTAAATGTTCTCTAAAATGGCCTGGAAAGAATCTCCTACTTGTGATCTCACTAACGAAACCACTCATTCACTCTGAATGCAATAATTAATGTTCTCCAAAATAACCTTGAAAAAAAAAATCACATCTTTGCGATTCTTTCAAAGACACAAAAAAACCATCCCTTCGTTCAGAATACAATTTTTAATGTTCTCAAAAGTTGTCTTGATAGAAGCTCATTCCTGTGATATCTTGAACGAAATCGTTCCTTTGTTAAGAATATTATGAACTAAATATACAATGTGGCTGTCCTGAAACGGGTATCCTTCCCAGTTGGACAGACAAAGTATCATTTTGTAATGCATTGTAATAATATGTAATAAATAAATATCTTATTATATATAAAACAAAGTCGGGTTAGTTACAACATTTATAACTCGAGAACGGCTGAACCGATTTGTATGATCTTTAATTTGTTGGATTTGGCTCCACCCCGAATAGCAGAATTGCTATTAAAACATCGGAAAAATTCACGAAAAAAAATTATAAGGAAAATTCTTTTCCTCATACATTTTGTATGGAATGAATTCTCATATTTTGAAAGAGCTGCAGCAATATTGTGATGAGTATAATACTGAATAGTGGGTGAATTCCAAAAAAGTTAAATGTCAATGCACTGTGTATCGAACGTGTCGACGAAAGCGTATGACAACCCTGAGAATTCAAGAATGGAATTTACGCTTCCACATAATACCGTGCCGCTGCGCGTTACCCCTTCCAATAACCTACGAAACAAAGGGAGTGCTCTCATTGGCCAACGAAACACTGTGCATTTGGAATGATGTCTACAATGCTATTACATTCTACAATTAACTTATCAATTGAAAACATAAACGCAATTGATAATAAATACATGCTGCAGCATCATTGGACTCGAAAACACATCTGAATAACCACGTAATACTTCCATCTAGAGGACCCCGCCAGGTCCACGATCTATCTAGTGCGAGCCCAGCCAGGAACTCTGATCTCATCACGCTTGACCGACCAGCTCCAGAATCTGTCTCCGAGAGCCTCCACGAATCCAACAGTAAAAGCAGCGAAACAACTTCTGAATCAACTGAAGACTCCCTGCGATTACTGCGCCGAGAGATGCGCATTCGGGACAGACGTCACGCCAAGCAGACAGCCAATCTGCTCGCAGCCCTGAACGCTGCGACACGCCAAGCAGTCAGAAAACCTGCCGAGGAGCCAGCACCAACCAGCCCGACCCTGCGAGCCAACCTCGGTCAGGCAGTAATTCAAGTCCAGGCACCAACCGGCCCGTTTACTAACGAGTTCGCAACGAGATATGCCACTCAAGTACACACGTCAGACGGCCCGTCAACCGGAGAGTTTGCAACTAGATATGCAACAACTCAAGTGCCCGCACCAACCGGCCCTTCTGCTAATGAGTTCGCAACGAGATATGCCACTCAAGTACACACGTCAGACGGTCCGTCAACCGGAGAGTTTGCAACTAGATATGCAACAACTCAAGTGCCCGCACCAACCGGCCCTTCTGCTAATGAGTTCGCAACGAGATATGCCACTCAAGTAAACAAGCCAGCCGGAGAGTTTGCAACGAGATATGCAACAACTCAAGTGCACGCACCGACCGGCCCTTCTACTAATGAGTTCGCAACGAGATATGCCACTCAAGTAAAAAGGCCAGCCGGAGAGTTTGAAACGAGATATGCAACTACTCAAATGCACACACAAGTCGGTCAGCCTACCAATGAATTTACAGTAACCGATCCAACTGGATATGCCGCCACCCAAGGCTACACACTACTGACGGGCCCTGCAAAAAACATCCCTACGACCGAATACAGCCATCTCGGACCCGAGCGCCCACTTTACAATACAACGGGGTACCAGCAACAGCCAGCCTCCTCCGGCCAGGATTCCCCATTGTTTACACCACCGCATACAGCCAACGAGACAGCACGGCACACCCGAGAATGGTTGCAGCACGGCAACGACCCACTGGCCCAGATCGCCTCTGTGATGGCAGAGGCGCTCCGCTCCTCCAGAACGCAAGATAGCCCTCGCACATTAGAAGATGACTCAAGAATGGCAGCCCTAATCGCCAGGCAATCCACAGCAAAAGATTTGCCTACCTTCTCCGGAGACCCCCTCGAGTGGCCTACCTGGAAGGCACAGTACGCTCAATCCACCGCCACCTGCCAATTGACTCCGAGCGAAAATCTCATCCGGCTGCAGCGTGCCCTCAAAGGCAAGGCGCGAGATACCGTGGGTCCCCTACTAATGGATCCTGCGCAAGTTCCAGAGATCATCAGCGTCCTCGAGCAGCGATACGGCAGCGCTAACTCCATAGCAAAATTTATGCTAGACAAGGTTAAAAAGCTACCTTACCTCACGACCGAGGTATCACTCGAGGACCTGGCAGATTTCTCCGGGACGGTGCAAAACCTGGTGGCATCCCTCCGGATCTTGAAAACCGAAGGTTATCTCACCAATCCTGCATTACTGAACGACGTCACTGACAAAATGCCGAGTTCCCTGCGGCTGGCATGGCTAATCGAGATCCGCAAACAACATGCCCCGGCCACCATAACCCAGCTCGCTGCCTTTCTGAAAGAGGTATCAAACGCAATTCCAAACAGCGGGATGGTGGACCACATACGATCCCGACCACGCCGTGAACAAATACATGCCGGGTACCAGGAGGAAGAAGATAGTGATCGCATGCGACTTCTACCGAGCCATGAGCAAATACATGCCGGACATCAAGAAGAAATCGGGGACGGCCCAAAAGAAAAGATCGCCCCGATGAAACGCAAAATGAATGAGGCACATACTTACCCTAGACCAAGCCGAAAAAGAAAAACAGCCGACGAAAGCTGCGCCCAATGTGGCGGCGATCATAAAACCCGCGAATGCAAAGAATTCGCAGCCAAAGATGTTGAACTTCGATGGGAAACTGTACGCATGGGAAGGTTATGCCGCAAGTGCTTAGAAAAACACCACTCACGAAGCTGCAAAATAAACCAATGGTGCAAAGTAGGGGATTGCCGATCCCCACACCACCCCCTGCTACATAATCCCGAGTTCGAACGAAAAAACACCGTGGAAAATGTCAACTTGTGACGCCAGGACTCCGGACAGAGAGTACTGTTAAAAATTGCGCCAGTAATATTAAGCGCTCCCAACAAAGAAGAAGTGTCAGTGTTTGCTCTCCTGGACGAAGGATCCACAGTAACACTTGTTGACACTGACACCGCAATACAAGTCGGAGCAAACGGCCCAGTTCACGGACTGCGAATCCACGGTGCCAAAGGAATGTGCACTTCTGACAATCTCTCCCAACGAGTGAGACTAAGAATACGAGGTGCGGGCAACAGTAATACATACCACATCTCTGCCAGCACAATAAGCAACCTCAACCTGCCGGAGCAACAGATCCAAGGAAGGTCTGTCGTCCCGAAGCTGCTAATAGGCCAAGACAACGCTCACCTAATTGTGTCAAGGGAAGTTCGTGAATGCAATGATACTACGCGAATAGCATCACGCACCGCACTAGGATGGATCGCTCATGGGGGAGTCAACCCCAGAGATAATAACACGACTACCACTTTGGCACTACAACCAGAAACGGCCGCAGACATACAATTGAGGGAGCTAGTAAAAACCAACTTCGCCATCGACTCGCTCGGAGTAACATCAGCCACCAGAGTCAATGCAAGCGAACAACAGGCCATTGCACTTATGAATGCAACTACCCGTCCTCTTCCTACAGGGAAGTGGGAAACTGGTCTACTATGGCGCAATCCAGAAGCCTCGCTACCTGACAATCGGCAGTGTGCGCTGAAGCGACTTCTGTCTCTGGAGAAAAAGCTAGCAAAAGACAAAAATCTAGCAGTGGCCTACAATGACAAAATAAGTCAACTTCTCAACAAAGGCTATGCCAAGAAGCTATCAGGCCATGAAGCTTCCACCACCACACCTCGCAAATGGTACCTGCCTCACTTCGCAGTAATCAACCCAAATAAGCCAGGAAAAATCAGAGTGGTATTCGATGCTGCAAGCCGATGCCGAGGAACCTCCCTCAATGATCAGCTGCTTACTGGTCCTGACCTGCTGTCCTCCCTCCTGGGGAATATAATACGCTTCCGGGAAGGAAACATCGCCATTGCTGCAGACATCAAAGAAATGTTCCTGCAAATAAAAATAAGGCGAGAAGACCAGCCGTCCCAGCTTTTCCTGTGGAGGACATCACCCCATCATGAACCAGACACCTATCAAATGTCATCAATGATGTTCGGAGCCACCTGCTCCCCAAGCAGTGCCCAATTCGTCCGAAATAAAGTGGCCGAAACATACGAGCACGAGTACCCGGCCGCCGCAAAAGCCGTACGCACCAAGTTCTACATGGACGACTACCTAGATGCAACAGACACACCCAATGAAGCTGCTACACTCGCCCAAAGCGTAAGTGCCCTCCTCGCGAAAGGAGGGTTCCACTTGACAAATTGGGCGTCTAATAGCCCGGTGGCCCTAGCTGGCGTACCCATAGAAGACCGTGCCAGCTCCGCGATACAGATTAGCAGTGGAGGTCCAGAGACAGAACGAGTGCTTGGTTTGATCTGGGACCCCACCACAGACCGCTTCCTGTACTCATTTCGCGAGGCAATCTCACCCGACACGGCCACACAACCTACCAAGCGGCAACTATTATCCATAGTAATGAAGATCTTTGACCCAGTCGGCTTCGTTGCCTGCCTTACCATCAGATCTAAGATGCTACTGCAAGCAGTGTGGCGCTCAAGCGTCGGCTGGGACGAACCCATTACCCCCGAACACGCCCAGAGATGGACAGACTGGCTGAGCCTGCTGCACACAAACAGCATCTCAATCCCGAGACGTTGCCTCTCAAACAAACAGAACAACGTAACTCTACACCTCTTCTGCGACGCATCGGAGCAAGCTTGCTGTGCCGTGGCCTACTTCACCGAAGAAATAAATGGATCCTTACGAGTAACATTCCTTGCAAGTAAATGCAAGGTAGCACCACTGAAGCCTCTCTCCATTCCACGCCTCGAGCTTCAAGCCGCCCTCATAGCAGCGAGACTAGCCCAGACGATCCAAAAGGAAAGCAAAGCCCTGATATCCCGCACCTGCTTCTGGACAGACTCCACAACTGTACTATGCTGGTTACGCACCGACCCACGCGCCTACTCAACCTTTGTGGCAAACCGATTGGGCGAAATAGACGAACTAACCAACATACCCGACTGGAAATGGGTACCCACAAAACTCAATCCAGCTGATATAGGAACACGAGACTTAGAGGTGCCAGACCTAACACCAGAAGGAAGGTGGTTTACCGGCCCAGCCTTTCTCACTTCCCCGGAGGGTGCATGGCCGAAAGAACGGGCACCCGCCCACAGGCCTGACGACCTAACACTAGAAGTCAAACCTCACTACGTTGGCCTTGTGTCCACCAAGGGCGAAGCACTCCCATTAGTAGAGCGGTTCTCCTCATGGCACCGGCTAATCCGCTCCACAGCTTGGATCCTCCGTTTTATCAGACGATGCAAGATGGGGCCCAACAAACCAGTAGAAGGCCCACTACTAGCCGAGGAGATAAAAGCAGCAGAACAAAAATGGATCAAAAGGTCCCAGGAAAACGCTTTCACAACTGATCTACACACCATCCGACAAGGTCAAAAACTACCTACTGGCAGTCGCCTCAACTCGCTGAACCCCTTCTTTGGACCAGACGACCTTCTACGAATGGGGACCCGACTACGAGCCTTGGAAAGAACAAAGAGTGTGGCCCGAACCCCCATAATACTGGACGGCGACGAACCCTACACTCGGCTCCTAATCAGTCACTACCACAAAAAGGCGGATCATCCTAGTACTGAGAAAACAATTGCAGAAATACGCAATCATTTCTTCATAATACGAATACGCACAACAATCAGGAAAATAACGCACGTCTGCCCCACTTGCTTCATACGACGCAGCAAACCGACTCCACCTCTGATGGGCGCATTACCACCACCCCGCCTGATGCATCACGTCCGTCCATTCACACACTGCGGGCTTGACTATTTCGGCCCTATGGCTATCACGGTCGGTAGGCATCGAGAAAAACGATACGGAGCCATCTTCACCTGCCTCTCAACGCGCGCCATTCACCTAGAACTAGCCGCTTCACTGACTGCCGACTCGGCCATCATGGCCCTTCAAAGAATGACCGCCCGCAGAGGTCAACCCACAGCCATGTACTCGGATAACGGAACAAATTTTCACGGAGCTGACACCGAGATGAGGGACGCCCTGCTGTCAATAAGTCAAGACGCCAGAATGATTGACGCAATAGCTACCCAGGGCATCGAGTGGCACTTTATACCACCGCTGAGTCCCCACATGGGGGGAGCTTGGGAGAGACTAGTACGATCAGTAAAGAAAGCCCTAAGCGCAACACTCAAAGAAAGAGCACCAAAAGAAGAAACTCTACGCACAGCACTTGCAGAAGCCGAGTTTGTGGTAAATAACCGACCACTCACCCATATTTCAGTCGACCCGCGTGATGAAGAACCTCTAACACCCAACCACTTTTTGCTGGGATCGGCCGGGAAGCGCCCCCAATTATCCTTCTACGACAAAAAAGAAGAGGAAGTATGCCTACGCCGCCAGTGGCGCATCGGACAACAACTTGCAGACACCTTCTGGAGGCGATGGCTGCGCGAATACCTACCTACCATGGCTGCCCGACAAAAATGGCACCATCCAACTACACCAATTAAGAAGGATGACCTAGTGATCATCATGGACCCAGCACTGCCTCGAAACAATTGGCCACGTGGCCGTATCCTCGAAGCAACACCTGCAGCTGATGGACAAGTCAGAACTGCTCGGATCCAAACCAGTACTGGGATATACGTAAGGCCGGCAGTCAAAATCGCCGTCATCCTGCCTGCCACACCAACAACTAACGAAACTGTACCAGTTGCGAAGACACCCGATTCAGAACTCAGACATCGGAAAAGGACACGCCCGACGAAGTAGCTGAGCACAGTCGAGACTGCACTGGGGGGAGTGTATCGAACGTGTCGACGAAAGCGTATGACAACCCTGAGAATTCAAGAATGGAATTTACGCTTCCACATAATACCGTGCCGCTGCGCGTTACCCCTTCCAATAACCTACGAAACAAAGGGAGTGCTCTCATTGGCCAACGAAACACTGTGCATTTGGAATGATGTCTACAATGCTATTACATTCTACAATTAACTTATCAATTGAAAACATAAACGCAATTGATAATAAATACATGCTGCAGCATCATTGGACTCGAAAACACATCTGAATAACCACGTAATACTTCCACCAGGGACCCCAGACAGCAATGATCAAAATCAAGGAAATGATTGAGTATTTACGTTATCCCCACCCTGCTACCAGACGCGGCGCCATTGGTCAATGCTGAACAAAGGAAATGTTTGAATCGTAAATATTTACGACAGCCAATTTACATTCCGAAAAACTCGGAGCTAAATTTCGGGAAATCGGGAATAATTTGAATCAAGAAATATATATCATCACCTAAAAATAGGTATATACTACAATAACACCTCAAAAAACTGTCGTCTACCAGTGATTATTGCACTTTAAGAAAATATTTACTTCTAGATATTGTATCTTGTATCACATTTGTAAACTTGTACCTTTTCTTGTTGAAACAATAAAAATTATGTGAGACTTCGGTTTATTGGAACAGGACTGTCTTGGCAAAGGTTATCACACAGATTTTTAACACATCTTCTCGAAAATCATAGCGATTGGGAAAAATACGTAAACGCAAGCACCCTTCAGAAACAGGGAGGTTCTGTGTTCCAAAAGTCCAACCCGGATTTGCCCTATAAAACAAACGGCAAACCGGTAGGAAATCAGTTCAAAAACTACCAGCCAAGAAGTCACAAGTCTCCAAGAAACTGAAGTCTCCAAGTTCTAACCTACTTTAAAAGTGTTTTTTAATCAGTTTAAATTCTGTTCTACCTTTCTCTCAGTATCCCATTATCCTGACCCCAACAGTCTCCAAAAGTCTCCAAAAGTCTGCAAGTCTTTTAAGTGTTTTTACAACAGTTATAGAGTCAGTTTTTGCTAATTTAACTTAGAATCATTAAATCCAGAAGTTAAGGACATTGGCGTGCCAAGTTGTGTCCAGCTCCCTATTTTTGCAATTTGTGTACAAAACGTCTAGTACACACTGATTGTTTTGCATTTGTTCTTAAACATATAATGCTGCCCCTCTTTCTAACACACTAAATGTCAATACTCGAAAATGAGACAAACGGTGAACGAATGTCTGCACCCCTTTAAAGGAAAAATACAATAATTATAATAAATCTCCCTCACACGTATGAAGAAAATGAAACGCAATTATCGTAAGTAAGTGGAAAAGTAAGAAAATCACAAAAAATATAAATCCGTACACAACGGCATCTCTGATACTGACAAAAACTAAACGTGGACAGTTGTGGATCGATAATTGCTTCATTGTGTAATTTTTGACTTAAGACAACAATGTACCCTAAAATATATTAAGAATCTTAACGACGTAAGTAAAGAATCCGTGTATAGGTACAAATAGCGACTCGCGACCCGCGTGTATTGCACGGACCTACTGTCGAATTTGCCCTATCAAAGAAAAGAAGAAGAAGACAAATAATGTGGGAATCTTAACCCTTTGAGGAGTATCGCTGCACGTGTGCGGCGGCATTGTGACGATCCAAATAGAGTATTGCCGCATACGTGCGGCCGTACGACTTTATTCAGTTTTTTCTATGCCATGTTTATAATTTCGATTAAATTATGATTTATAGATAATAAAAATATATTTTTCAAAAGTACACTGCGGTGCAAGGCGATGTTCCGAGAGGGTAAGGCTGAACAAATCTCACCCCCACGAACCCAGGCACCCCTGCTAGTCACCAAACGTTGCGAACCACTTGGGATGACCTACGGCAGACGTGTTGGTTATCTAATAAATGGTTCCCGGGGCAGTGGTACCCATACCCGATTCTCGTGTTTGTTATTTTGTAATACAAAAAATGGATATAAAAAAGGCCTCCTCTCCACCCCCACTCAGCAACACCTTCCATCTCATCTCAACTCTCCTCCAACCTCCCTCCCTTGGGAGCTGTTGGACTCTTATGCGGTATTACATAACAATATTTTTTTGGAGCATTTGGGACTCTCGTGCGGTATTCACATAGCAATAATTTACAATAATTTTTTTTAAACTAGTGTGCTTTAGAGTCTTTAAACCACACGAATGAAGTAAAACGTAACTAACTTATAACGGTAAATTTTAAAAAAATCGAGCTTCTCAAACGGACATGCTGTATGCGACCTGCGGACGTGTCGGACGAAAACACAAAAATAATATATGTGAACCTATCCAAAATCACTTCAACAAACAGAATTAAAGCGCACAAACCCTTTCTTTCTTTGAGTGGCCTTGCAACGCCCGCCGGGTGTCCGCTGTATACAGTGGCGGATTTGCAGTCTTGGCCGCCCTAGGCCCCAGGCCATGTAGCCGCCCCTTTCTCAGTACCCATCATATTGACCAGGAGTATCCAAACTTTTCAGTAAGTTCCAGTAAGTTCCTAAGGTCAAAACCGTTTTAATTTTCCTGCTATTATCATTCATAGTTGCTGCGTGGCGGGCCGGATCGAGAGAGACTGGGTGAGGGAGGCCTTTTGACCTTTCCAGCCGAACTATTTTGACCCATCACCTTGCACCGCAGTTGGAGGGATGTATTCATACGTATGTCACTCCTGGACACACTAACCCCCAGATTCCTACCCACCCCTCATACCTTTTCCTTTCCAGAACTTCCTATCCTTCCCTTCCTTAAAAAGACCCTCCACACAGCATCACCTAAGATGACATAGGTCGTGAGGGAAAATATTTTCCTCAGGACCTCCGGTGTGGAATTAATGTAAAAAAATACGCTTGCTAAATTCGCTAGTTCAATTACTGTATAATTGTCGCAGGCCGGATTGATGAAATTGGCGGACCGTTGTTTAGAGACCCCTGATATAGACTATAGACTACATAATGAATTTATTTATTGACAACTTTTGTCGAAATCGATTCAGAAATTTAGTTTACTCTAATAGCTGCTAGTTTTTTTATATTTTCTAAGGTTTCAAGGATTTGAATAAAACATTTAAAACAGTTTTAGGTTTAATTTATTTAACAGTTTCAGGTTTATTCTCATACAATAATATATAAGTGTTTCGTGTTTCACAGTTACAATTAGGGTTGCCAGATATGGGCTTATCTTTTCCTGGACATTTCTGGGGTTACAGACGAAGTTGGGGTTTTAGAGTCGAAGTCGAAATCCAACTAAAAATGTTGGCTGTTGGATGGGCAATAGAAAAAAATATTACTAAATTACTAGTTAGGTATTTTGTATTTTAAAAGAAAAAAAGCAAATGATTATAAAACATACCTTTATTTTTTGTGAAATCTATTAAGTAACAAACTGCATACATACCAACCATACCATATACAGTCAAGGATAAAAAGTTATAGTTAGTCAATAATAATAATAATATGTTAATAATTGAGCAACTCTTTAAGACTTATTATTTATTATTAAACTTTGGTAGAAAAACAACATTAGGTATTATATATATTAAAAAAAGTTAAAATAAAAAATTGAGCATCTCTTCAAGGCTTATTAATAAAACTTTGGTAAAACCTCAACATCGGAGATTATTAACATACATAATACAGCCATGGATAAAATGTTATAGTTAGTCTCCAAACAAATAAAAGAAATCAGCACCTCTTTTAAATAAAAATTAACTTAAGGTACATATTCGAATATAAAAACTAAACTTAAAATACAAATTAAAACTTTGGTAAAAAAAATTAAGTAAAGTATTATCTAACATAAAAAAAAAAACTGAATTCAAACTAAAATCGAGCAACTCTTTAAGACTTATTATTTAAACTTTGGTAGAAAATCAACATCAGGTATTATATAAATATATTTTAAAAAAAATCAAAATAAAAAATTGAGCATCTCTTCAAAGCTTATTAATAAAACTTTGGTAAAAACTCAACATCGGAGATTATTAACATACATAATACAGCCATGGATAAAAAGTTATAGTTAGTCTCCAATCTCTCCAAACAAATAAAAGAAATCAGCACCTCTTTTAAATAAAAATCAACTTAAGGTAAATATTCGAATATAAAAACTAAACCTAAAATACAAATTAAAACTTTGGTAAAAACAAATTACGTAAAGTATTATCTAACATAAAAAAAACTGAACTCAAAACAAAAAATGAGCAACTCTTTAAGACTTATTAATTAAACTTTGGTAGAAAATCAACATCAGGTATTATATAAATATATTTAAAAAAAGTTAAAACAAAAAATTGAGCATCTCTTCAAGGCTAATAAAAATAACTTTGGTAAAAAAAATCAACATCTGGCAGTTACAATTCTCGTCTGCACTTAAGTGCAGCAAAATCATTAATTAGATCTTCGCACTCCAATTTTCTTAAAAGATCTGCTTCTATGTTAAGTAAAGCAAGATCGTTCAGCCTTTGCTCCGTCATTGTTGTGCGTAAATAATTTTTTACACGTCGTAAACAAGAAAATGATCGTTCTCCAGAACAGTTACTGGCGGGAGTACACACACACATTCGAAGAGCAATATCCACGTTTGGATAAATGGTTTGAAGATCTTCAGTTCGTAACCATTTTAACAAACTGACAGCACTGTTGCGATCCTCATTTTTCACACTGCAGTGTGCGCGAAAATGGAGACATTCTTCTGAAAAATGAGCATCTAAATCACTAGAATAAATCATTTGCAATGATTTTGCCTTTTCTTCGACTTCAGTCGGGCTTAGTTTTGTCAACTTAGTAATAAAATTAAATTTGTTATAAAGTGATTTGTAAGCACCCAGTCGTTTTTTTAGTTCTTCTGATAATGAATCGATGATTACTAAAAAAGTAGTAATTCTAAAATTTTCACGGCCGTTTTTTTGTTGCATCTCTTCACCTGTACTAGTCTCGCCAGGAAGTAGCTTAGGCTTTCGAATGCGTCGAAAATCTCTTTCATATTCCTGTAAAAAGGACAGTTTCTTGGCTTGGTTTTCGAAATCATCGAAATTATCCCGTATTTCGCCAATAAAACGAATAAGTACCTCATACAGTTCTATGACAATGGTTATGTCAATTTCCACACTCTGAAGTTTTTTACTTGTGGCGTTAATGCGATTTAGTAAGAATCCCCAAAACACAGTCATGATGGCCGTTTCAAAGCGTTCCAGCTTTAAACGAATACCTCTTGCTTCGCAAATAACGGCTTTCTTCTGTTCCGTGTCTGTTTCGATGGAGACTAACGCTTGATGGATTTCATGCCACGATTCGCGTAAACTTTTGCATGCATCTGCACGAGCTGACCAACGAGTCATTGATAGACTTTTGACGGTGAAATGGGCTTGTAGGAGTTCCCAACGCTGAGTTGATGCTGCGAAGAAATTATACAACTCTTGGAGTAGAGAAAAGAACGAACAAGCCTCTTGGCTGCTTTCAGCTGCACACTCACCTACTAAATTGAGCGAGTGTGCTGAACAGGGAACATACTCGGCAAGGGGAGAAAATTCCTTTATTTTAGCTTGTAGGCCGTTGTATATGCCTGACATGTTAGCTGCGTTGTCATAAGATTGCCCTCGGCAGTTTGAAATGTCGATTCCCAATTCAATTAAAGTTGAGGTTACAATATTTGTCATTTGTTGTGATTTATGGCCTGTGTTTGGAATGAACATGAGGAAACGTTCTACAGGTGATCCATTAGGCAGGACATATCTGATTACAAAAGTGAGCTGGTCTACGTGAGATATATCCGGCGTCGAGTCGATGATCAGAGAAAAATATTTCGCTGTTAATATTTCCATTACAATTGTCTTCAAAACTTTGTTTCCCATAAGCCGAATGAATTCTTCGCATGTTGTTGAAGAGAGATAACTCGTATATCCTGAGCCTGGATTCCCACAACGTGTAATGTGTTTGGCTAAGAACGGATCGAACTCAGCGATAAGTTCTAAAGACATCAAAAAATTTCCATTGTGAAATGAACCAAATTTCTCGTCGTGTCCTCTGAAAGACAAACCACGTGATGCAAGCGCTTTTACACATGCAACTACTCGTTTCAAAACGTTTCTCCAGTAAATTATTTCTTCATCTAATTGTATTGTTAATGCGTGGTCAATGCGACCTAGCGTGTTGCTTCGTTCGTTCATAAGCAGGACAGATATTTTGTGAGTAGACGAATTTTCATGGGTCGATACTCGGTAATTGGAATTTTTCCAATCATTAAAACCTTCCTTTCTATCAAACTGACTCTCCCCGCCATTAAAAAGAAGACAAGGTCCACAAAAAACATGTCCAGTACTTCCGGAATATATTAGCCACTTTCGCAGAACTTTTTCGCCATTTAGAAGTTGACGTTCGAATAAATTTTCTGACAACTGTCGCACCTTATCTTTGTAAATTCGCACACTCTTAGAAAAATTATTTTGAATGTTTTGATTAGCTCCGTTCTTACAAATGTAATCACGCGTGAACTCGTCGATTGTCCATTTGGCTGGATCGTCGCTGATTTCGCACAGTTCCTGATCCGGATAAGGCTGCACTCCTGGTACTAGTGGAACATCTTTGGCTTCTTCCTTTAATCCACTTGCCACAACGATAGAAATATCTGCACTTGAAGACACTAAAGAAAAATCAGTTGATATAACACCGCTACCACTTGGAACGTCGCATGTTGGATCAATGACATATGGTTTTCCAAAGAAATCGTCTAATTTCCGCGTTTTTTTAATTACATCCTGTTGTTTATTATCTTTTTCTTTAGCTCGCTTGCGATACTCAGCCCCACTTAACCTTTTCTTTCCATCCATATCTAATTATGCGAAATAACACTTTTAACGTGAGGTATCGTCCACGTCCTGTAAAATATTTCGATTTTTGATAATATTGCAGTACATACATACACGTCGCGTCGCGAATACCTTTACGAAATTAGAAAAACGCTCATCCCCTCGCTGCAATTGCTGTACGCACACTGAACGACTGAACTGACCACTGACCACTGACTGCTGTCGCCTGTCGCGAGCGGGGGCGTATTTCCAATCCCTACCGCCTTTCAGTCGCGATAGGGTTTGTTACACTGGAACGATTTCGATTGAAAAATGGACCACGGACCACTTTTATTTTTCTGCGATTGATTTTGGTCCAAAAATGGACCACATTTCCTACCATTTTTACACGGAGCTATTGCAATGCTTTATCTATTTTGACCATGATGTCACAAATCCGAAATCCGTAGGCTACTTTAGAACAATGTTAAAAATAAATAAAAATCCTTTGCCTCTTAATCCTATTCCTATGTTCCTCCTCCCCCCCCCCCCCCTCCTTTTTCATATATTTTAACTAAAAATATATTTTTTTAAAGAAAATACCTACCCTTTATAATGTCACACTTTATTATTTATCATCAGTGGAAAGTTCATAATTGGCATAAATAACAGCTTATTATTGTATTATTTTGTAATCTCTGATTTATTTATTTATTATAGCTTTTGTAAGGTGATTTATGCATAACAATACCTAACGCGGTTCAGTCACTAGCGGCACTAGCGCGACTGAATCCCGGTAGGGATTGGAAATACGCGAGCGGGCGAGCGACGGCGCATGATAGGTGTGGCGAGGGCAGCTGCGGGGCGGGGGGGGGCGCGCTGTGTGCTGTGTGTGAACACGCTCTTGCATATCGCTAGCCATATATTCCAATTGGGAATATATAGCGAGCGATAGGCCGAAATACGCCATCCCACGCATATTATAGCTGTGTGTGAACACGCTCTTATGAAACTTCCGAGCACGAGCGCGAGACCCTTGCGGCTAGCAATGACGTTCTCGTACGTAGAATATTTAGGTACTTAGAAAGTAATTTCTTGTTATGATCTGTGACTTTTTTGTCGCGATTGGCCGCCCCTAATATCTGGCCGCCCTAGGCCCGGGCCTATTAGGCCTAAGGGGAAATCCGCCACTGGCTGTATATAATGTTATATAGTGCAGGCGCTTGCATTATAATGCAGTTTTCCGGGACTTGGGATGGAACCATTACAGTTTAGTTGACCCCGAGGTTACAGTGGCCTTGCAACGCATGCCGGGTACCCGTTGTATATAATGTTATATAGTGCAGGCACTTGCAATATAATGTAGTTTCTCGGGACTTGGGATGGAACCATTACAGTTTAGTTAACCCCGAGGTTACATTGGTCTTGCAACGCATGCCGGGTACCCACTGTATATAATTTATTTATTTATTTATGGAAAAATAGTCCATTAACAATAATACGAATAACATGCGTTCGTTAAGGCCCGACCCGCCTAGCAATCGATCACCGTTCGCATCGATTACCGTTCGCAGGACATTTTTCGTAACAATCATCACTTTTCGTAACGCATTTACCAGCTTATGCCATGTGTCGAGTTTAGCCATGTGTATTAGCTATGTGTCGAGCGTGCGCAAAGAAGTTTTACTTCAAAAAAATATTTTAAGCAGTTGGGACTCTTGTGCGGTATTCAAATAAGAATAATTTACAATAAAAAAAAATTTCAAAATTAAAAAAAAATTTACATAAAAATATTCAATGAACATGAATTTTTGCGTTCGGTAAACCCTGTAGTTTTTACAAACACGAAACATTGAAATCGTATTGTTTGGTTTCATTTTAAATTCGTCATTTCAAAATGTTACGTTACAGAGCGCCGCGGAGACAACCGCCGGCTGCCACGTTTGCGTGCACTGCAGAGTGACTTCTCAATTCTATGTTGTCGAGCTATAAGAAAAATGGTAAAACGCGAGCTATAAATTAATTAATATTAATTACTTCTTATGATTATTTTTCGAACAAAATTTTTATGACTTGTCAATAATGTCTTAGCAAAATAAGTATGTAAAAAATCTTGAAATATATTAGTTTGTAAGTACGCAAATAAATACACAAACTGGCCAATTTACGTCAAGAAACACATGTACGTATATATTTTTTAATGATTTTATTTAAACTAAAATTAAAATTCTAAAACATACGTTTACCAGATAATGTATTGATTTATTTAACTGCAT
Source organism: Limnephilus lunatus (assembly GCA_917563855.2). Lineage (NCBI taxonomy): Eukaryota > Metazoa > Arthropoda > Insecta > Trichoptera > Limnephilidae > Limnephilus > Limnephilus lunatus. The sequence continues at coordinate 649,996 of OU830593.1, read as the reverse complement.
GATTATATGATTTGAAATTGGTGTTGTATAATACATGTACGGTTTCTCTGGTAATGTCCTCTTAAGGCGCCGCATCCGCGCGCAAAAAGAAGAAGATGGAGAGATATGTACTTAAGAATGTTAGAGGAGTGCGCTAATATGCGAAAATTGGGAAAATTTTTAATAAAATACGACTCGTTTAAAATAGAGCAAAAATATCGTGGAAGGCGTCTTAGGTATCATTTAAAGAAACAATGTGAGTTTTTTCACAACTATAACTTGTAAAATAACTGTAACAAACGTGTTTATAATTTTTTTCGGAGCAAACTTTGCGATTTTTTTCTATCGAGGGAATTTTATATAATTTGCGTTTCGGCGTGGAACGCGTCTAGATATTATCTTAAAAAATAACACATATTTCTTAGAGCTTAAAAACTTCAAATGTTTAAGGGAGATATGTAAGAAATCGCTAGAAATTCGGGTAGCGGCGGCTTAAACTGTTAGAAAACCCAGTCACTATGGCACCAAATAGGTATTTTTTTATAAAGGGCCTCCTTCTATTTTTTTTAAGAACGCTGGAAATTTTCCATAAAAAATCGAATATAAAATTTTTTCATGTAAAGTTTTTTTAATATGTTGTCCACCAGGTTGAAAAACGAGTTAAAAAAAGTTTCGAGAAAAACGCATTCAAAGTTTTGCTGAAGGATAATTCAACATACACAGTTTCAAACGGTTTCACATAAAGTGCCGTAAAAAACATTTGGTAAGAGCATTGTTATCTTCGGAAAATGAAATAAAAATAAAAATTATAAACATTTTTTTACAGTGTCCTGGTGCCTTAAGGCGCCGTATTCCCGTTCATAAAGAAGATAACTTGTAAAATAACTGAATCCGACGTGTTTTTAATAATTTTCGGAGCATTGCGATTTTGTTCTATCGAGGGAATTTCAAATAATTTGCGTTTCGGCGTGAAGAATGTATAGATAAAGAAATATATTTTTCTAGAGCTTAAAACTTCAAATTTTTAAGGGGGATGTGTAAGAAATCGGTAGAAATTCGGGTAGCAGCGCGTGGCTTAAAGCCTTGGTTAGGATTTGATCAAGGAAACATGGAGGCGTTTGGAGGCCCCCGGGGACCAGAGGCCGCCCCTTCCGCTCCCGCGTTAGTCCGCTACTGAATCTCTTTCATTACTTACCTATTTTATTACTATCTATATTATCTGTAATGATAAGATAACCTTTAACAATGGGCCTAAGTTAATATAAATAATACGAAGTGCAATAGGTAAGTGGAACTAGGACTAAAACTGTATAGACATTATAAAGATTAGTAGTTTATTTTTAAAAATTGTAAATTACCGCTTCAGGCTGTATTTATTTATTCCTATTTTATTTGTATGGGATGATGTTTGTGTGAGACCTCCCAACTCAAAATCACCTCTTAGATAGGTACTAAGACTAAGCATATTTTAAAGACGGTATCACAATATAGCTGGAGCTCTTTCAAAAGATGAGATACACAATGTACGTAGGTCTTTCCTTTTTTTTCGTTTCCTCAAAAAAAAGTCATGATTTTCTTGCATCTCACTCACACACCTCACAAGTTACAAGTATGGAATATAGTTACAAAGATAACATTGAAGTGTTTTTTTTACATCAGTTCCACACAGGAGGCCCTGAGGAAAATAATTCTCCTCAGAGCCTATGTCATCTTTGGGGATGCTGTGTGGAGGGTCTTTTTAGGAAAAGAAGGAGAGGATGTTCTGGGAAGGAAAAGGGTAATATGGGGTGAGAAAGAATCTGGGGGTTAGTGTGTCCAGGAGTGACGGACATATGAATTCATCCCTCCCACTGCGGTGCAAGAAGATAAGTCAAAGGAACTCCATCAACCATTCTCTCCCGATCCGGCCTGCCATACAGCTGGTGAGCAGACGCATTCGCCGCCAGGAACCGGACAAACTTCGCCCAATGAACTCGGGCACCCCTGCTAAGTTACCAAACGCAGAGAAACACTTGAGGGTGACCTATGGCAGAGGTGTTGGTTATCGTAGGGATTAAAGCAACAAAGCATTAATTTGTAAATTGAATGAATTCCAAAAATTCAAAAACGTCAAATTTCAATGCGCTGATTGTTTTGCTTTCGTTCTTAAACGTATAATGCTGCCCCTCTTTATCACATTTATTAAATGACAACAATCGAAAATGACACAAACGGTGACCGTATGTCAGAACCCACCCAAAGGAAAAATACAATAATTATCATAAATCTCCCTCACACGTTTAAAGAAAATGAACCGCAATTCCGTTCGCAAAAAAGTAAATCTTTGGAGGAAGGAATCACACGTATTTTGTGTGTCTTATCATTATTTAATGTGTAAGAAAGAGCTGCAGCATTATAGAGATATGGAACGTATGTTTATTACTTTTTTGCCGCCAAGGTACCGTTACCGTGAATCGTCATGGTAAATATATTATAAAAGCGTCCATTATGAATTTTTTTTTTGTTCGTCTGGGTTTAGACAAATTTATTCGCGCATTTGAAAAGTAATAAAATAACAAAATATATAAATTCGTTTACAACGCCATCTCTGATACATGCCAGAAATAAAACACTGGACGAAATGAACATGGCGTTGTATGCTGGTTCCGGTAATGCCAGAAGATGGCGTTGTGTGCATTATCATTTGAAAGCTGATTCAGTTACGCATCGATAATTGGTTCATTAAGTAATTTTGAATTGTAATTGCTTCATTAAGTTATTTACAATGCAATGAATTTAATTCAGCTAATAAGTTAACACAACATTTATTGATTCTAAGGCGGTACGAAGTTCCCCGGGTCAGCTAATATTGTATATAACGTCATTGCCTCTCACGGTTACTTTGTCATGGTGACTAGCTATCACTGGATTTGAGGAACTGGCTATTTTTGGAACCAGTTTGGAGAGATGGAGAGTATGATTAATATTGTAACCGGCATTTGTGATATAAATTATAGATGACGTCATTGCCTGTCACGGTAACTTTGTCCCGGTGACTAGCTATCACTGGATTCGAGGAACTGGCTATTTTTGGAACCAGTTTGGAGAGATGGAGAGTATGATTATTATTGTAACCGGCATTTGTGATATAAATTATAGATGACGTCATTGCCTGTCACGGTAACTTTGTCCCGGTGACTAGTTATTACTGGATCCGAGGGACCGGCTATTTTTGGAATCCGTTCCTATCGGATTTATAAAATTTTATAAATGCAACACAATGCCGCCCCCCGCCCCGCAACTCCAAATCCATACACTACAGTCACCAACACTTCTGGGCGAAGTCGAACTAAAAGCCGCCCGCGGGGCCTAGTTTATATTAATATCTTAAAACATAAGTTGTAAAGAGCGTTTTTCCCCAAAATAATTATACTGAGAGAGTGGATTATGAATTCTTTTTAGTATCTCCTTAAAACTTGTTGTGTGCCGAATGTGGCCGCATATGCTTGAAATATTGTCACCCGGATGACAATCGGCACTCAACTTATTTTAATGATAGTAATTCCGAATAATAATTATCGGGGTCAAATTAAAATATATCTTTTTATCCTCTGGTTTTAATTTAATACTTTTTTAAAAACATATTACTAAATAGAAATGCCTATTGGTAGTGACAAAAAAGATGAATTAATACTTAAAAAAATTCTTTATGAAAATAATTAAATTAATTGTCTTACGGCTTAAATCCGACAAAAATTTATTTTTAAAATCAAAAGAATAAAGTCGTATATTCATATCCGATACTCTCCGCAGAACAATGACGTATTCAAATATCCGAGAGCTCTTTGTTCGTAAAAAACGTCGAAAGTAATTTTTCTCGAAAACTAAAAGAATGATGCTAAGCTGCCATAATATATTTTTTCAATGAAATAAATAGGGATTTACGCAAAATATTAAAAACAAACTATATTTCTTGATCTCAAAAACAGTAAAAATGCAGAAACGAAACTTTAAGAGCTCCACTGCAAAACTTCAAAATCGCGCATCCGACGCTTTCTTCGGGACCGTCGACATATTACGTAGGGATTCAAGAATGGTTATTATTTGGATAAAAAAATGAATCGGTACCTACGTGATAAATAAATTTTTACTGTTAAAGGGGCATAGCTCTACTCGCTCTATTATCAAGGATCTTTACTGAATTGGGCGAAGCCACAGCCGTTCTTCAGTGAAGTAATACTTAAGTTGTCTAGCAGCAAAAAACCCGCAGTATTTTATATCTGCTAGTATGCACATTAATTTTTCAAGTAACGCTACGGGAAATTATGTTTAAACTTTATACATAAAATTAAATTTACTTGACCACCTCGGGATTCGAACAATCACCTCCGGATTCGCAGCCGTCGCGCCGGCGCCGGCGGCGTCGCTTCGTAACCGAGAAAAATTAAATTTACTTGACCACCTCGGGATTCGAACATAACCAAACCACCCATTCCCATTAACCGAGAATCTTGGGTTAGCCAGCCACAGCCAATCATGAATAAACCAAACCACACGCTAGCAGTGTTGCCAACAGCGCTTGGCCTAATATCGCCGTTTCTAATACATAAAGTAGCCTAATGTAGCCGAATTTCAGTTGCAGTAGCCTAAAGTAGCCCAAACGCCAAAAATCAATATGAATAAAATAAAATGTAATTTTGATCAATTTATTCATAACATATTTATAATGTATTGATAAATAGGCCTAAGCTTAATATAAAAAAACGTAATGTATCTTAAAATAAAGTTAAGTAATACAGCATTTTAAAAACAAAATTAAAAAATAAATAAACAAAATAAATATGATTCCGATTCGTCTTCTGCTAGCAATCATAAGGCATCAACAAATGGCGGAACTGGCGCAAGATCCACCGTAGTTGCTTTTCTACCAGCGCGCTGGTAAAAAAAATGTACGTCTGTGTGTGGTAGTTTGGTAACCGGCCAAATCAGAATGAAACCAACTCAGAACCACCTCAGAAAGGAGTGATGATAACAAATATAAAAAAATGGTTAAATAGGTTAAGTTAGGTTAATATTTCTATTTTTGAAACTGTTAATTCGTGGTGGAAGTCCATTATAATAGATTATAATAAAACAAATAAAAAACTTTATTCCACTTAATTTTATTTGACCGTAACCGGTTTCAGCTCGTCAGAGCCATCTTCAGACTGGTACAAATAATTCTTAGCCTACGGTTTATATACATAACATATGGGGGAGGGAGAGAGGGGTAGTCTACAAGGATTTTAATGAATTATTTTGTTACTGAGTCGTTTTAGACTGTCGAATTTCTAAGTATTTTGGTAATTCCAGTGGGCTAATTACTTTGGGTTTGTAGCTCACTTCAATATCTATTGATTAGGGAAAAACCTTACAAGTAATTTGAATTATTAATGGACTAATTTTATTGTCAAATCGTTATTCTACATATCTATGATCAATGGGATTTTTTAATTGCTTTTTGAAGGGATGCATGTTTACATTGGAGTGGGAATGGTCAAACCTAAATACATATTTTAATTTCAAAATTATTATGAAAATTATACCGGATAAAAACCTGGTGTTTCAGTAAATGATTCTAATAGCTTATTAATTACAAAGTTACTTTTTGAAGGGATGCATGTTTACATTAGATTAGGAATGGTTTAAACTAAATACATATTTTAAATTTCGAAATTATTATAAAAATTACAATGGATACAAAAGCGGAGACTTAGCAAATGATTCTAATTGTTTATTCATTACATAGTTAGGGTCTATTTTTTTAGTTAAGCGAGTAATTTCTAAAGATTCTAGTCTATCTAGTTTATGACCTTTATTGCAAGTATGAAGAACTTTAACATCTCTGTCTTTATCAAACGAGTGTTTATTTTCTAATAAATGTGATGCTACATTCGACAATTCTCCTTTGTCATTCACCCAGTTAGTAAAGTGTTCTTTAATTCGGGTTTTGAATGATCTCCCTGTTTGACCAACGTAATACGATGGGCAGTCAGCGCAGTTTACTTGGTAAACGCCTGAGTTTTCAAGTTTTTCTCTCTTATCTTTATTATTGATTAAAATTCTCCCTAGAGAATTCACATTATAAAAAGCTGTTTTGCATTTATCATTATTAGTTAATCTGGATATTTTTGTTGATATTTCGCCAATATAAGGGATTTTAACCCATTGTTTAGTGATATCTTTTTCATTTTTAAGGCCTTGTGAAATAATTGTTAATGTAAGTTTTTTGTCCTTTTTCTTTTTTCTTTTTTCTTTAATAAGTTATCAATAGTTTCGCTTTTGTATCCATTGTTCTTGGCTATGGTTTTTATTATATTTAATTCATTATTATAATTTATATAATTCAAAGGCACATGTAAAAGTCTGTGAATGAGAGAATAGAATACTGATAATTTATGTGAAATATGGTGTCTAGATGTATTGTGTATGATATTATCACTATATGTTGGTTTTCTATAGATTGAAAATTCTAATTTTTTATTAATGATTTCAATACCTATGTCGAGAAAGTTAATCTTATTTCCCCCCATTTCCATTGTAAACTGGATCGATTTGTTAATTTTATTAATTTCTTTTAGAAAAATATCTAATTGTCTGTTTGTGCCTGTCCAGATGATTAGAACGTCATCTACATATCTCCGATAGAAGGCAACTTTTTTAAACGATTTTAATTTTTCGATGGATTCTTCGATATAATCCATGAAGAACTCAGCTAACACCGGCGAAATCGGGCTGCCCATAGCTAACCCACTAGATTGGATGTAATAGTTATTATTGAATCTAAAGAAATTTTGTTCTATGCATGTATTTAGTACTCTTGTTATTTCTTTACGTTTAATTAAATTAATGTTTATTTTTTCCATGTAATTATTAATAATTATTTTTAATTCGTTTGTTGGTATATTTGAGAACAAACTAACAACATCAAATGAAACTAGGGTAGCATTATTAGGTACTGTGATGTCTTTAATGAGGTCTATAAGTTGTAGGGAATTTATTATTCCGTATTTAGGTTTAAAATTAAGAGTATTTTTTATGATATTATTTCCAAATTTTGCTAATTTATAGGCAGGAGCTGAGTTATATGACACTACTGGTCGTACTGGCATATTATTTTTATGTACTTTTGGCTGTCCATATAGACGTGGACATTGGGGGTTCATAACTGAAAGGCTATTTTTATGGTATTTATTTTTAATCAAGGTTTGGCACGAATTTAGGATTGTGTTTACGTCTGCTGCAAATGTAGGGGTGGGGTCCTTTTTCAATAAGGTTACATTACTGGTGTCCAGCACATCTTGGACTTTTTCTAAATAATCGGATTTATTTAAGATAACTGTACTATTTCCTTTATCTGCTTTAGAGATAATCAGATTGTTTTGTTTGATTTTATTTTTTATTGATTTTACGGTATGTGCTTCGCTAGAAAATTTCCCCTCAGTCGTTGCGTTTTTAATTATTTTAGTGCATAGGTATTTTTTTTTTTTTTTACCGTAATCTGACGTTGCAATATCAGTATCTATCGCGAGGTTCTCGAGATCTTTTAATTGGAGTGGTAAGTTTGGACAGTATTTTAATCCTTTATCAAGCATTGTTATTTCAGTATCGTTAAATTCTACATTAGTGTTGTTTACTACTTTATCGTAAAAGGATGGTATGGGTGGACTGACAGTTTTTTCCCTTGGCGTTGATTTTAATTGTTTTTGTGTCCAGTGTGTTAGTTTTTTAAGTTGTTTTTGGTAAGTTATATGTATTTTGTTGTTAACCATAAGGGTAGTGTCATTAAAAAGACAATCAAATTCTACGGGGTGTAGTTGTGATGTGAGTGAAGTGTGTACATAAAATAAATAGTTATTTACGTTATCTCGAATGTTGTACCATTTCTTCATCTCCTGTGTGGTCCATGTTCTGCGGGCTGCGGTAACTGCTAGTGTAGCTGCTCTGCTGTCCGTGTTCGTCTTGATGTTGATATAGTTGGGTATAAGGTCCCGTTTCTTACACTCCCGATTGAACCACAAATGTTGTGAAGCCATCCGTCGTTTAAGAATGAGTTTTTTGTAGAGTCTCTTCAGTGTCGCTGTGTTTGCACTTTTTAATATTTCTATTTTTGAAACTGTTAATTCGTGGTGGAAGTCCATTATAATAGATTATAATAAAACAAATAAAAAACTTTATTCCACTTAATTTTATTTGACCGTAACCGGTTTCAGCTCGTCAGAGCCATCTTCAGACTGGTACAAATAATTCTTAGCCTACGGTTTATATACATAACATATGGGGGAGGGAGAGAGGGGTAGTCTACAAGGATTTTAATGAATTATTTTGTTACTGAGTCGTTTTAGACTGTCGAATTTCTAAGTATTTTGGTAATTCCAGTGGGCTAATTACTTTGGGTTTGTAGCTCACTTCAATATCTATTGATTAGGGAAAAACCTTACAAGTAATTTGAATTATTAATGGACTAATTTTATTGTCAAATCGTTATTATACATATCTATGATCAATGGGATTTTTTAATTGCTTTTTGAAGGGATGCATGTTTACATTGGAGTGGGAATGGTCAAACCTAAATACATATTTTAATTTCAAAATTATTATGAAAATTATACCGGATAAAAACCTGGTGTTTCAGTAAATGATTCTAATAGCTTATTAATTACAAAGTTACTTTTTGAAGGGATGCATGTTTACATTAGATTAGGAATGGTTTAAACTAAATACATATTTTAAATTTCGAAATTATTATAAAAATTACAATGGATACAAAAGCGGAGACTTAGCAAATGATTCTAATTGTTTATTCATTACATAGTTAGGGTCTATTTTTTTAGTTAAGCGAGTAATTTCTAAAGATTCTAGTCTATCTAGTTTATGACCTTTATTGCAAGTATGAAGAACTTTAACATCTCTGTCTTTATCAAACGAGTGTTTATTTTCTAATAAATGTGATGCTACATTCGACAATTCTCCTTTGTCATTCACCCAGTTAGTAAAGTGTTCTTTAATTCGGGTTTTGAATGATCTCCCTGTTTGACCAACGTAATACGATGGGCAGTCAGCGCAGTTTACTTGGTAAACGCCTGAGTTTTCAAGTTTTTCTCTCTTATCTTTATTATTGATTAAAATTCTCCCTAGAGAATTCACATTATAAAAAGCTGTTTTGCATTTATCATTATTAGTTAATCTGGATATTTTTGTTGATATTTCGCCAATATAAGGGATTTTAACCCATTGTTTAGTGATATCTTTTTCATTTTTAAGGCCTTGTGAAATAATTGTTAATGTAAGTTTTTTGTCCTTTTTCTTTAATAAGTTATCAATAGTTTCGCTTTTGTATCCATTGTTCTTGGCTATGGTTTTTATTATATTTAATTCATTATTATAATTTATATAATTCAAAGGCACATGTAAAAGTCTGTGAATGAGAGAATAGAATACTGATAATTTATGTGAAATATGGTGTCTAGATGTATTGTGTATGATATTATCACTATATGTTGGTTTTCTATAGATTGAAAATTCTAATTTTTTATTAATGATTTCAATACCTATGTCGAGAAAGTTAATCTTATTTCCCCCCATTTCCATTGTAAACTGGATCGATTTGTTAATTTTATTAATTTCTTTTAGAAAAATATCTAATTGTCTGTTTGTGCCTGTCCAGATGATTAGAACGTCATCTACATATCTCCGATAGAAGGCAACTTTTTTAAACGATTTTAATTTTTCGATGGATTCTTCGATATAATCCATGAAGAACTCAGCTAACACCGGCGAAATCGGGCTGCCCATAGCTAACCCACTAGATTGGATGTAATAGTTATTATTGAATCTAAAGAAATTTTGTTCTATGCATGTATTTAGTACTCTTGTTATTTCTTTACGTTTAATTAAATTAATGTTTATTTTTTCCATGTAATTATTAATAATTATTTTTAATTCGTTTGTTGGTATATTTGAGAACAAACTAACAACATCAAATGAAACTAGGGTAGCATTATTAGGTACTGTGATGTCTTTAATGAGGTCTATAAGTTGTAGGGAATTTATTATTCCGTATTTAGGTTTAAAATTAAGAGTATTTTTTATGATATTATTTCCAAATTTTGCTAATTTATAGGCAGGAGCTGAGTTATATGACACTACTGGTCGTACTGGCATATTATTTTTATGTACTTTTGGCTGTCCATATAGACGTGGACATTGGGGGTTCATAACTGAAAGGCTATTTTTATGGTATTTATTTTTAATCAAGGTTTGGCACGAATTTAGGATTGTGTTTACGTCTGCTGCAAATGTAGGGGTGGGGTCCTTTTTCAATAAGGTTACATTACTGGTGTCCAGCACATCTTGGACTTTTTCTAAATAATCGGATTTATTTAAGATAACTGTACTATTTCCTTTATCTGCTTTAGAGATAATCAGATTGTTTTGTTTGATTTTATTTTTTATTGATTTTACGGTATGTGCTTCGCTAGAAAATTTCCCCTCAGTCGTTGCGTTTTTAATTATTTTAGTGCATAGGTATTTTTTACCGTAATCTGACGTTGCAATATCAGTATCTATCGCGAGGTTCTCGAGATCTTTTAATTGGAGTGGTAAGTTTGGACAGTATTTTAATCCTTTATCAAGCATTGTTATTTCAGTATCGTTAAATTCTACATTAGTGTTGTTTACTACTTTATAATCGGGAGTGTAAGAAACGGGACCTTATACCCAACTATATCAACATCAAGACGAACACGGACAGCAGAGCAGCTACACTAGCAGTTACCGCAGCCCGCAGAACATGGACCACACAGGAGATGAAGAAATGGTACAACATTCGAGATAACGTAAATAACTATTTATTTTATGTACACACTTCACTCACATCACAACTACACCCCGTAGAATTTGATTGTCTTTTTAATGACACTACCCTTATGGTTAACAACAAAATACATATAACTTACCAAAAACAACTTAAAAAACTAACACACTGGACACAAAAACAATTAAAATCAACGCCAAGGGAAAAAACTGTCAGTCCACCCATACCATCCTTTTACGATAAAGTAGTAAACAACACTAATGTAGAATTTAACGATACTGAAATAACAATGCTTGATAAAGGATTAAAATACTGTCCAAACTTACCACTCCAATTAAAAGATCTCGAGAACCTCGCGATAGATACTGATATTGCAACGTCAGATTACGGTAAAAAATACCTATGCACTAAAATAATTAAAAACGCAACGACTGAGGGGAAATTTTCTAGCGAAGCACATACCGTAAAATCAATAAAAAATAAAATCAAACAAAACAATCTGATTATCTCTAAAGCAGATAAAGGAAATAGTACAGTTATCTTAAATAAATCCGATTATTTAGAAAAAGTCCAAGATGTGCTGGACACCAGTAATGTAACCTTATTGAAAAAGGACCCCACCCCTACATTTGCAGCAGACGTAAACACAATCCTAAATTCGTGCCAAACCTTGATTAAAAATAAATACCATAAAAATAGCCTTTCAGTTATGAACCCCCAATGTCCACGTCTATATGGACAGCCAAAAGTACATAAAAATAATATGCCAGTACGACCAGTAGTGTCATATAACTCAGCTCCTGCCTATAAATTAGCAAAATTTGGAAATAATATCATAAAAAATACTCTTAATTTTAAACCTAAATACGGAATAATAAATTCCCTACAACTTATAGACCTCATTAAAGACATCACAGTACCTAATAATGCTACCCTAGTTTCATTTGATGTTGTTAGTTTGTTCTCAAATATACCAACAAACGAATTAAAAATAATTATTAATAATTACATGGAAAAAATAAACATTAATTTAATTAAACGTAAAGAAATAACAAGAGTACTAAATACATGCATAGAACAAAATTTCTTTAGATTCAATAATAACTATTACATCCAATCTAGTGGGTTAGCTATGGGCAGCCCGATTTCGCCGGTGTTAGCTGAGTTCTTCATGGATTATATCGAAGAATCCATCGAAAAATTAAAATCGTTTAAAAAAGTTGCCTTCTATCGGAGATATGTAGATGACGTTCTAATCATCTGGACAGGCACAAACAGACAATTAGATATTTTTCTAAAAGAAATTAATAAAATTAACAAATCGATCCAGTTTACAATGGAAATGGGGGGAAATAAGATTAACTTTCTCGACATAGGTATTGAAATCATTAATAAAAAATTAGAATTTTCAATCTATAGAAAACCAACATATAGTGATAATATCATACACAATACATCTAGACACCATATTTCACATAAATTATCAGTATTCTATTCTCTCATTCACAGACTTTTACATGTGCCTTTGAATTATATAAATTATAATAATGAATTAAATATAATAAAAACCATAGCCAAGAACAATGGATACAAAAGCGAAACTATTGATAACTTATTAAAGAAAAAGGACAAAAAACTTACATTAACAATTATTTCACAAGGCCTTAAAAATGAAAAAGATATCACTAAACAATGGGTTAAAATCCCTTATATTGGCGAAATATCAACAAAAATATCCAGATTAACTAATAATGATAAATGCAAAACAGCTTTTTATAATGTGAATTCTCTAGGGAGAATTTTAATCAATAATAAAGATAAGAGAGAAAAACTTGAAAACTCAGGCGTTTACCAAGTAAACTGCGCTGACTGCCCATCGTATTACGTTGGTCAAACAGGGAGATCATTCAAAACCCGAATTAAAGAACACTTTACTAACTGGGTGAATGACAAAGGAGAATTGTCGAATGTAGCATCACATTTATTAGAAAATAAACACTCGTTTGATAAAGACAGAGATGTTAAAGTTCTTCATACTTGCAATAAAGGTCATAAACTAGATAGACTAGAATCTTTAGAAATTACTCGCTTAACTAAAAAAATAGACCCTAACTATGTAATGAATAAACAATTAGAATCATTTGCTAAGTCTCCGCTTTTGTATCCATTGTAATTTTTATAATAATTTCGAAATTTAAAATATGTATTTAGTTTAAACCATTCCTAATCTAATGTAAACATGCATCCCTTCAAAAAGTAACTTTGTAATTAATAAGCTATTAGAATCATTTACTGAAACACCAGGTTTTTATCCGGTATAATTTTCATAATAATTTTGAAATTAAAATATGTATTTAGGTTTGACCATTCCCACTCCAATGTAAACATGCATCCCTTCAAAAAGCAATTAAAAAATCCCATTGATCATAGATATGTATAATAACGATTTGACAATAAAATTAGTCCATTAATAATTCAAATTACTTGTAAGGTTTTTCCCTAATCAATAGATATTGAAGTGAGCTACAAACCCAAAGTAATTAGCCCACTGGAATTACCAAAATACTTAGAAATTCGACAGTCTAAAACGACTCAGTAACAAAATAATTCATTAAAATCCTTGTAGACTACCCCTCTCTCCCTCCCCCATATGTTATGTATATAAACCGTAGGCTAAGAATTATTTGTACCAGTCTGAAGATGGCTCTGACGAGCTGAAACCGGTTACGGTCAAATAAAATTAAGTGGAATAAAGTTTTTTATTTGTTTTATTATAATCTATTATAATGGACTTCCACCACGAATTAACAGTTTCAAAAATAGAAATATTAAAAAGTGCAAACACAGCGACACTGAAGAGACTCTACAAAAAACTCATTCTTAAACGACGGATGGCTTCACAACATTTGTGGTTCAATCGGGAGTGTAAGAAACGGGACCTTATACCCAACTATATCAACATCAAGACGAACACGGACAGCAGAGCAGCTACACTAGCAGTTACCGCAGCCCGCAGAACATGGACCACACAGGAGATGAAGAAATGGTACAACATTCGAGATAACGTAAATAACTATTTATTTTATGTACACACTTCACTCACATCACAACTACACCCCGTAGAATTTGATTGTCTTTTTAATGACACTACCCTTATGGTTAACAACAAAATACATATAACTTACCAAAAACAACTTAAAAAACTAACACACTGGACACAAAAACAATTAAAATCAACGCCAAGGGAAAAAACTGTCAGTCCACCCATACCATCCTTTTACGATAAAGTAGTAAACAACACTAATGTAGAATTTAACGATACTGAAATAACAATGCTTGATAAAGGATTAAAATACTGTCCAAACTTACCACTCCAATTAAAAGATCTCGAGAACCTCGCGATAGATACTGATATTGCAACGTCAGATTACGGTAAAAAAAAAAAAAAATACCTATGCACTAAAATAATTAAAAACGCAACGACTGAGGGGAAATTTTCTAGCGAAGCACATACCGTAAAATCAATAAAAAATAAAATCAAACAAAACAATCTGATTATCTCTAAAGCAGATAAAGGAAATAGTACAGTTATCTTAAATAAATCCGATTATTTAGAAAAAGTCCAAGATGTGCTGGACACCAGTAATGTAACCTTATTGAAAAAGGACCCCACCCCTACATTTGCAGCAGACGTAAACACAATCCTAAATTCGTGCCAAACCTTGATTAAAAATAAATACCATAAAAATAGCCTTTCAGTTATGAACCCCCAATGTCCACGTCTATATGGACAGCCAAAAGTACATAAAAATAATATGCCAGTACGACCAGTAGTGTCATATAACTCAGCTCCTGCCTATAAATTAGCAAAATTTGGAAATAATATCATAAAAAATACTCTTAATTTTAAACCTAAATACGGAATAATAAATTCCCTACAACTTATAGACCTCATTAAAGACATCACAGTACCTAATAATGCTACCCTAGTTTCATTTGATGTTGTTAGTTTGTTCTCAAATATACCAACAAACGAATTAAAAATAATTATTAATAATTACATGGAAAAAATAAACATTAATTTAATTAAACGTAAAGAAATAACAAGAGTACTAAATACATGCATAGAACAAAATTTCTTTAGATTCAATAATAACTATTACATCCAATCTAGTGGGTTAGCTATGGGCAGCCCGATTTCGCCGGTGTTAGCTGAGTTCTTCATGGATTATATCGAAGAATCCATCGAAAAATTAAAATCGTTTAAAAAAGTTGCCTTCTATCGGAGATATGTAGATGACGTTCTAATCATCTGGACAGGCACAAACAGACAATTAGATATTTTTCTAAAAGAAATTAATAAAATTAACAAATCGATCCAGTTTACAATGGAAATGGGGGGAAATAAGATTAACTTTCTCGACATAGGTATTGAAATCATTAATAAAAAATTAGAATTTTCAATCTATAGAAAACCAACATATAGTGATAATATCATACACAATACATCTAGACACCATATTTCACATAAATTATCAGTATTCTATTCTCTCATTCACAGACTTTTACATGTGCCTTTGAATTATATAAATTATAATAATGAATTAAATATAATAAAAACCATAGCCAAGAACAATGGATACAAAAGCGAAACTATTGATAACTTATTAAAGAAAAAGGACAAAAAACTTACATTAACAATTATTTCACAAGGCCTTAAAAATGAAAAAGATATCACTAAACAATGGGTTAAAATCCCTTATATTGGCGAAATATCAACAAAAATATCCAGATTAACTAATAATGATAAATGCAAAACAGCTTTTTATAATGTGAATTCTCTAGGGAGAATTTTAATCAATAATAAAGATAAGAGAGAAAAACTTGAAAACTCAGGCGTTTACCAAGTAAACTGCGCTGACTGCCCATCGTATTACGTTGGTCAAACAGGGAGATCATTCAAAACCCGAATTAAAGAACACTTTACTAACTGGGTGAATGACAAAGGAGAATTGTCGAATGTAGCATCACATTTATTAGAAAATAAACACTCGTTTGATAAAGACAGAGATGTTAAAGTTCTTCATACTTGCAATAAAGGTCATAAACTAGATAGACTAGAATCTTTAGAAATTACTCGCTTAACTAAAAAAATAGACCCTAACTATGTAATGAATAAACAATTAGAATCATTTGCTAAGTCTCCGCTTTTGTATCCATTGTAATTTTTATAATAATTTCGAAATTTAAAATATGTATTTAGTTTAAACCATTCCTAATCTAATGTAAACATGCATCCCTTCAAAAAGTAACTTTGTAATTAATAAGCTATTAGAATCATTTACTGAAACACCAGGTTTTTATCCGGTATAATTTTCATAATAATTTTGAAATTAAAATATGTATTTAGGTTTGACCATTCCCACTCCAATGTAAACATGCATCCCTTCAAAAAGCAATTAAAAAATCCCATTGATCATAGATATGTATAATAACGATTTGACAATAAAATTAGTCCATTAATAATTCAAATTACTTGTAAGGTTTTTCCCTAATCAATAGATATTGAAGTGAGCTACAAACCCAAAGTAATTAGCCCACTGGAATTACCAAAATACTTAGAAATTCGACAGTCTAAAACGACTCAGTAACAAAATAATTCATTAAAATCCTTGTAGACTACCCCTCTCTCCCTCCCCCATATGTTATGTATATAAACCGTAGGCTAAGAATTATTTGTACCAGTCTGAAGATGGCTCTGACGAGCTGAAACCGGTTACGGTCAAATAAAATTAAGTGGAATAAAGTTTTTTATTTGTTTTATTATAATCTATTAAGTTAGGTTAAGTTAGGTTAGGGTTACCGACTATTTTTAAATTATTTTTTCATAGCTTTTAATGACCTTTCTGAGGTGGTTCTGAGTTGGTTTCATTCTGAGTTTGCATGGAACCAGTTTGGTGACCGACCAACTCAGAATGAAACCAACTTAGAACCACCTCAGAAAGGTCATTAAGAGTGATGATAAAAAATATTGCTTGGTTGAAAGTTTATTTACATTTGCGTGAAATATATATTTTTTCTTAATTATTTGCGATTCGGCTGATATAAATAACTTGTCTCTGAAGTAGCCTAATAGGCGACCAGTCGCCTTTTAATTTTTTTCGTCGCCGATTCTCGTTCCGAGTAGCCTAAATGGCTAAAAATCACCTACGTTGGCAACACTGCACGCTAGCCAGCTTTAAAACATCGAAGAAAACTATGTTTGAAAATTTTGCCCATTAAAAACAAAAAAATATTTACCGTAAAGTTGTCAAACCTTTCGTAAACGTCGGCCAATAGACAAAATTACGTGTCTGTCACTGCTGTCACTTGACTTCTAGACTAGTTGTCAATTTCTGTCCCCGAGACATGCCCGAGACCATAAATAAACCAGTCATTAGATTGATAACTTCCTGCTTTTTGCTCAGACAAAATTTCAACGCTATTTCACCATAGATACGCCATAAATGTGACGACTTTTTTTTTTTTCCTCGCGGTATGACGTCATAGACACCATCGACAAGAATAGAGGAAACAATGAAAGGCTCGACCATAGACAATATAATTATCTTTCGGTACCTACCAAATTTTTTTAGCCTAAAATATTATTTTAAAAATAAAATGGAATGTCATAATAAATGAACTCAATAACATGTTTTAATATTTTATTATAAACAGGTAAAAACAGGGAAATACAAGAATTAGTGAAACAAGGAAATAACTAAAACTAACTAACTAACCATCACGCCGTTTCCCCGCAGGGGTAGGCAGAGAGGACGGACCGCCACACAACTCGATCTTGGCACACACTCTTTGCCTCGTTCACATTCATACACCGTCTCATACATGCTCTTCTATTATTCCGACTCTTCACATGGCCCGACTCAAGTATCTGATTCACTTGGTCGTGCCATGTCTTCCTCGGGCGTCCCCGACTTCTTCTACCATTCACATTTGCATCATATATTCTCCTTACACTCCTTTCCTCGTTCATTCGCTCTACATGCCCAAACCATCGGAGAGTCCCTTTCTTAATCTTACACATCAGGCTTACGTCAGCCTTGCATTCTTTGCGGATATCCACGTTTCTCTCACGATCGTACATGGTTTTACCACACATTCGCCTCAGGGATCTCATTTCTACAGCATTCAGTCTGCTTTCATCCTTCCTCTGCCAGTTCCATGCCTCACTGCCATACATCAGGGTATACAATACAATAATACAAGAAGAAGGAAATACAAGGGCATGTAGAGCGAATGAACGTTTGTGAATAGTAAAAGAAGACGGGGACGCCTGAGGAAGTGAATCAGATACTTGAGTCGGGCCATGTCAAAAGTCAGAATAATAGGAATGTATGAGACAATGTATGAATGTGAGAGAGGCAAAGAGTGTGTGCCAAGACCGAGTTGTTTGGCGGTCCGTCCTATCTGCCTACCCCTGCGGAGAAACTGCGTGATGGTTGGTTAGTTAGTTAGTTAAAAACAAGAATAACCAACTAACCATCACGCTGTTTCACCACAGGGGTGGAAAGATAGGACGTTCCGCCAAACAACTCGGTCTTGGCACACACTCTTTGCCTCATTCACAAATCGACTCATACATACTATTCTGACTCTTGACGTGGCCCGAGGCAATATATCTGATTCACTTGATCGTGTCAGGTCTTCTCCTCTGGCATCCCTGAGTTCATCTACCACTCACATCTGCGTTATATTACTTACATTCCATGCTTCGTTCATTCGCTCTACATACCCAAACCATCTGAGGGTCCCTTTCTTAATCTTACTCATTACGATTAGCCTTGCATTCTTTGCGGATCTCCATATTTCTCACATGATCATAAATAATGATATTTTAATGATCTGTATAGCGCCAGTTTTGTAAAAAAATCACCTCAAAGGCGCTCTGCACAAACTTATAAATAAAGTAGACAAACCACTTTAACTTATAGCAAAAAATTTCATACACCGGTTCAGCGATCACTGATATGAAACTATACTCGTACATTCATTTGACCAATAAACGCTTTGCTGCGTAAAATATACATAATATATTGCTTTAATTATACTCTGTACAGGCAGAAAGGGACTATACATGATTTTACCACACTTACGCCTCGGGAATCTCATTTCTACAGCATTCAGTCTACTTTCATCTTTCCTCTGCCAGTTAATCACTGCCATACTCACTGCCATACATCAGGTACAGTACTCCATTGTGGGCTGCCATTTTCAATTCTTTAGACTTTTCAGTTTTTTTGTTAGCGCCAACGCCATTCAATCCTCCATTAATAGAGTTACCTGCATTAACCCTTCTTTCAATATCTCTATCAACCTTCCCATCTCTTGTAAACATACTTCCCACGATATACAAACTCATTTACCTTCTCAAGCATTCATCATTCACAACTGTATTACACACTGTTTTCGTACTCCCTCTACTGACAAAAATATAAAGTACAGAATAGAAAAGGCGTACTGAGAATGTGTCGTTCTTGTCGAGTTCTGGTGGAGACTCTTCCTTCTTGTGTTCTCTCAAGGACAGCGGTGCCAGGAAGTGGTGGAATAAGTCAGCCCCCCATCTCCCGGTATGACACCACAACGTTACTGAAGGAAATGAGTGTACTCCAGCATTTGTAGTCTCCGCCAGCCTGCCAGCTGTAGGGGTAGAAAGTAGGCAGCCCGATACTATCCGTCACTTTGGTGTTTCGAGCTGAAAGTATTAGAAAAACTCGTGAGATACATAAAGACAGACAGATCAAAACAAAACATTATAAATACGTGAAAACAAGATTAAATTAATGTACCTATGACACTATGAAGTGATTGTAATTATTCGCTAAAATAGCCGTACGAAATGAGCTTAAAATTCCATATAAATAATCAACATAAATATTTGTACCTGGAGGTTACGAATTCACGACGGTTATGCATTCAATCGCAATGTGCCATTTCACGATAGTATTATCCAAAAACACATGCACGAGTTCTCAAAATCGGGTAAACAATGTATTCAAGTCTGCTAATTCCACACCGCACTGATATTTACATGTTTAAAGTTTTAGATTGCGCTCGGGTAAATAGAACGTGACATTTTGAAGAGCGACCATTTTGGATTATTGGATTATACATTATACACGTTATACACTGATACACATACACATTACACATACGCATAGCTGTCAAGCTTTCCATTGGTCCTCGCGGTATGACGTCACGCAGTCATAGAAATTTACCATTTTTGAACTCGGTTGACGAAATGAAGCGGAGTTATTGCCCGAGACGCACCGAGGCGTAGTGTGAGGGGTTATGTAGGAAATATTTATATGAATGAGGTAATGCCAAATAAGCCGAACAGAAGTGAAACATAATATTATAATTTAATTACAAGTATGGAGTCTCCAAATCCCCAAATGGATAAAGTAAGTCGATTTTTGTTATCTATAGATTTGCATGATTTGTTTACAAATAACGGGTGTGTATAATTATTATTTTAGCAAAGATTTTATCTCAAATAAGCGGAAAAGTATTGCAATAATGTATATATTAGATTTAGTTATTGAAATGTTTATATTTGTTTGTAGTCCGCGGAGGAGACTCCTAAAAAATGTCCATTTGCCGACCTGTCAAAAGAGGAACTTGTAAAAAAGTGCAAGGGATTATTAGGCATTGCACAAAAAGCTAAACAGGCGAAAACGGGTATGTTGAATATTATTTATCTATTAATTTCACAATCTTTTGCTTAAAATTTCAGCTACTTCTTAATACGCACACATTATTTTAACAACACTTCGATTCAACTTCATTACAACAAGAAACACTTGTTAAATTTCAGAATCGCTGGAAACGCTTTACGTATACGTCAAACAAGAAAATATCCGGCCGATACTGTCAAAACACATGAAACTTTTAAGTTTGGTTGACAAAAATGCATCTTTTGCCATTTCCCCTGATGTAATCTTATAGTTCCACGCAGTCTATCTACCTTGGTGCTTTGTATTAAATTTGCTTAATATATTTTCAGAATTGGCATCGGAATTTACCACCGTAAAAGAAAGATGTCAGCAATTGGAGACTCAAAAGCTCGCAGACAAAGAATGCCTAAAAACAATGCAGGAATTTGTCGACACGCTCACGGAACAAAAACTAAGCTACACCACTGAAATAGATTCGCTGAAAAAGATTAATTCCCAACAAAAAGCTATTCTGAAACAAAAGCAAGATGAAATTGACGCCATTATTGCTTCAAATGAAGTCCAAATGAAAAGTTTGAAGGAGGACTTGTCAAAATTGGAAAGTAATTTGTCAAATATGGACACAGATGTTACATCGCTTAAACGTCAGAATGTTAGGTTAGAAAAAGACAATGAAAGCCTCATAAACCAATTGGATCAGCTAGAAAAAGAGATAGAAATTTTAAATAAGTTGGGACTTGAGCAGAGAAGTCAGCTTTTGGAATTGGAACATTCTAAAGGTATGTTTATTAACAATTAATAATTTGTAATTTGTTTTTATCCAATGACATTACAATATACATATTAGTCATTTCATTTCTATATCTGCTAAATCAACTTTCATTGATTTGGAGAAAACTGCAAAAAAACTGTCAAATCTCTAACGTGAATAGGTAATTGCTTTTCAATTTTTATAGAGTAATATAATTACGAAAAGTGACAAATTTTTTATGTATGTCTAGCATAATTTAAGTAATTTCGATAGATAAAATGGATATAGCGGATTTTTATACTCACTTGGTGATTTTCTCACGATATTGAGGGTTTTGAAACTCAACTGATCTGACACGCGAACCTGATGGCTAAACCTTCCATCTTGGCAAAATAACTGCTTGTGATTGGTTGAATTCCGGTATAGTGGGTTTTGATAGTAACTTGTTGAATGATATAGTGGGTTTTGTTTGTCTCTCACAGTTTTAACATGGTTTTTGGTCGTGATAAGGGAGGTTTTGAAACTAAATTTTAGGTTCCTCTTGTTCCTCGCAAAACAAGATGTCATACTCAGATGGGGTGGGTATTGGACTCATATATTTTTTTGTCATATCTATCTATCATTACACAGTACAAGTCTTGATAAATCATAAATATTTTCTAGTGCTTTCCAAATAACTTCAAACGCCCTTAGAAAAATAATTTCCTTAAAGGCCTGTGTCATCTTTGGGGATGCTGTGTGGTGTGTCTTTTTGTGGAAAGGAAGGAGTGAACCTGGGTATTGGAGAGAACATGTTATAGGAGGGGGGAGGCACAGAGGCCAGCAAATTGTTGAAGTGAAAACTTCTTTAGCACCGTTGTGATTTGAAACTTGATGAAACGAAAATAGCGACACTAAAAAGAGACAAACAAACATATCTACAGGATGTAACCTGCGATAGAATGAGATAGTGTAATTGGTCTCCTCTTTGTGCAGTGCTTCGTAGCCTATCAGTCTGCTCTTTGTGTCTGTTCTTCAGTAGCCTCCTTACTCTTGTCTACTTTAGTTTTCTGAAGGTTTCTTAATCCGTTTATTAAGACAGGAGAATCTATTGAAGGGACCGCCCGTTTCCACAGTCAGGTTTTCAAGTGTTTTGGGGCTCCAGTCCAGAGGTGGCTGTGAAATTCAACTATGGGGCGAACATGAGATTTGTACAGTGATAGCAGCTGTGTCAAAATATCTGCGTGTCCTATAAAGAACGCTTAGATGCCGAGAGATTGCCCTGGTCTTGTGAACACTTGATCGGTTGCTGTTGTTTTCACAGTGACCGGCCAACTCAGAATGAAACCAACTCAGAACCACCTCAGAAAGGTCTCTAAGAGTGATGATAAAAAAATTAGTTAAATAGGTTAAGTTAGGTTAGGGTTACCGGCTATTTTTTCAATGACATTTCTTTACGGTTGAATTTGGCAGCCACCTCTGGTCTGGAGCTCCAAAATACCTAAAAAAAAACCCTTGACTCTGTGCAGAAACGGGCGGTCCGTTTGACAGATTCTCCCATCTTAACAGACGGATTGCAATCTTTAGAGCACACGTGTCAGGTGGGAATGATGTCCTTGTTCTACCGGTATTACAATGGAAGATGCTCCGAGGAACTAGCGTCAATGATCCCCTCGGCACCGGTGCACAGTCGGGAAACACACCAAACACGCGCCCAACATTTGTACACGGTTGACATTAGTCACATGAGAACGGGTTGTTTTTACGACTCGTTCTTGAGTTCCACAGCTCGGCTGTGGAACGATTTACCGGCCTCTGTGTGTCCTCCCTCCTACAACAAGGGTCTCTTCAAGACCCATGTTCACTCCTTCCTTTCCTCAAAAAGACCCTCCACACAGCATCCTCAAAGATGACATAGGCCCTGAGGGAAATTATTTTCCTCAGGGCCTCCTGTGTGAAGTTAATGTAAAAAAAAAACCAAACAACACTTGCGGCAGTGAGCGATGCAAGCTGCGAACTGAAGTCAACTAATCCGTGTGACGTCACCGGCACGCAACGCATTTTTTGATTAAAAATACCGGCGGGCGGGCCGATATTTGCCGGTAGTGGACGCAGTACTGTACTAATTCATATAAAGATATAAAAAAATCCTTTGCATGCCGTGCATGCGTTGCGTGCGTGCGGACAGATGGACGCTCACCTTTAGAGAATGCAAGGCTTACTAAAGTATAGGGTCTGGGAGCGCAACAGCCAAATTACAAAGTCAGTGCTATTACTAAGTAAACTTTACTATTTAAAATAGTCTTATCAGTCTGTTTATTTATTTGCTTGCGGTAAAACAACATACAAATCAGCAGTAACCACAAGTAAAATAACAATCGCAGCTCGCAGCCATTTACAAACTGTCATTGCTCTATTATAGCTTAATCAATAAGTAACTCCAGTCCAATTTTAAAATTTTTTTTTAATGAATAATGAAAGACCTTCGAACTTAACTGTATATTTTTAGAGTTAGTTTTAATAGTTAAAATAATTGTCAAAGTTTTAATTTTTCAAGATCCCCCAAAAACCACCTTATGTGTAGTGAATCGTGTGACGTCATCACTCACTTTGTATAAGTTATTTTTATTTTCAACAGTTGTTCATTTTGTATGACAGTTATATGGAAGAAAGTATGATACTATTCGATAGTTAAAACATTATTTAGGTGGAATTATTTATTTATTATATTATATTTATTATGTTATTATATTTTTCAATATTATTACGGGAGAGTGGTATAAAAATTTATCATATTAGAATAAGTTAACAATAATAATCTAAACGAAAATATGAAAGAGAACAAGACACAGAAAAACAGAAAAAGACAATGGTCGCAACTGGGACTCGAACCCAGACCTCTCCGTCTAACCGGGACGAGTGCGTTAACCAATTTCGCTATTCGCTAATTTTTCTATATAATATATATCACTGTTGGGAATAACCTTCAATGAAGTATAAAAAGAAAGTTTTTCTTATAAAAATTGAATATTTATTTAGACTTTCATAAAAATCAATTGTTCCATATAAATAAATTCGGATATATCTATCTGAGACGCTATCCAGGTCACAAACCAATTCTTAGAATGATTGTTTCCAATGAAAAGGGTAGTTGCCCGTAATATGGAGAAAAATAATTAGTTGATAATATTGGAGTTTTACCTACCATTAAAACTCTTATTATGTTGCCTTCCTTATCCAGAATATTCCTTAGTGAGAGAGATGATCTCTGTTTCTATCCGATTTCGGTCTCTCTTCTCCTTTTACCTTCTTGAAATATTCAAATTTCGCGCGATTTTTTGTTCCTTGGTGATCGCAAATCACTGCTACCAACAGTTAGGCGCTCGCTAGCGTCTGACGCGACGCCATCTTCTTCAATTGTAGTCTCACCAGACAGGGGATGAGGAATATTCTGGATAAGGAAGGCAACATAATAAGAGTTTTAATGGTAGGTAAAACTCCAATATTATGTAGTGCCGTTCCTTATCCAGAATATTCCTTAGTGAGAATTGTCTGCTATCGTCTGGTGGCAGTGTTGATGCCAATTGTGATCATCTTCATAAAGAAGCGCCGGTTGGAGGTCTGCCCTCACAATGATCGCTTCTCCTTCTGTCTCCAGAAATGGAAGACCTTTGGGGGTCTGCCCCCCTCAGGCGAATGATTGGATTAAACAGGTTTGTCAAGGACGACGAAGTCCCCGGCTCCTGAATATTGGATTGCCTTATTTCTTTTTTATAATATTTTTGGAAGGTATTTTCATTCTGCCAATTTCCCTTTTCCAAAATGTCCTCTATTGAACAGTTTTCAAACCACCGAAGTGAAGCCACTGCCGACCTAGTGCTCCCCGCAGAGGCCTCAATACCAGCATCTCTAAGTATTGTCTTGACCCATCCACCGATAATTGTTCTAGAAGCTGCTTTGGCTGGACCTGATGTGGATAAAAACAGGTTATCAATATTAGGTGCCTCTTGTCTCCTGTCCTTTGAGAGAACACACAGCTTCTTAAGCCAAAATACAGGATCGGTGGATTGATTTGATGAGGAGTTTAATCTCCATCCTGATTGTTGATACTTTGCAGAATCTGTCTTTGAACCAAATGCAGGCCATAAAATAATATGATCATCCATATCAATGAAATGTTCCGATGTTAATCTCAAAAGTGTCAGATCATGTACCCTTCGCCCTGAGGCTAACAGGAGTATGACTGCACACCTTCTGGATGCTTCAAATAAGGTTATAGTTTCTGGATTGTTAGTCTGAAGCCAAGAACATATCTGTCTCGGGTCCCATATTGTATCCCGTTGCACTTTAATCGAGCTGTTTACTATTCCCTTCATTACTTGCTTCACCACAAGATGGTTACTTAGTCTATTTTCATTATTTGGATTGCATAAAGTTGAAATAGCCGATTTATGCAAAGCTATAGTGCTAGGAGCTAAATTCAGCGATATTTTGAGATGCGCTAGAAACTTTGCCAACTGGGCTCCCATTGGATCTTTGAAATTAACATGGTTGGATGAGCACCATTCACGCCATCTAATCCACGCTGCTTTATAAGAAGCTTGTGTTGAAGTTCGCCAGCTGGATTTTAAAATCTCTCTTTCTCTATCAGACCATCCTTGCAATGCATCATCCCAGCCCCAATTTTCCACACTTGCAGTTCTAGTTGAAGTATTTGCTGGGGATGGGAGCCTGTGGTGGTATCTATCAGTATCTCTTGTAGATTCTTGATCTCCTGAGGTAGGCACAAGGCTCTCTGTTTCAAGTCTGGTAGCCAAAATACTTTTGTCCATTTGGGAGCTACTAGCAGATAAATTCCTGTGGATTTATTCAGATGAGCAAGCACTCGGGGAATTAGACAAGGAGGCGGAAACACCCATGCAAGAGGAAAGTGCCAAGGTCTGCTGAAAGCATTGTGAAATAATGCCGCTCTGTCTTTCCTGTCTATGGATACATATTTGTCCACAACATGAGCCGTGTGAGAGGCAAACAGGTCCACAGTGGGTCTGCCCCATTTGTGAAATATCTGTTCTGTTGCAGGAGGTAGAAGGTGCCATTCCGGTAGACGGGTTCCTCGGGACAAATGGTCCGCAAGACCGTTGTACCGCCCTGGTAGGTAGTGAACTTGCAGGGTTATATTGTATTTGTCTACTAGAGACAGAATCTGAAAGGTCAGATGAAGTAGACTCAAGGATCTCGTCCCTCCTTCGTTCCTCAAATAAGCGAGGACTGTTCTGTTGTCTGACTGTATTAGAACGGTAGAACTCCTCAAACGTTTGTTCTGGTATTTCAAGGTATTTAGTATGGCAAACATCTCTTTCAAGTTGCTGTGCCAATTCTGCTGTTCCCTGGTCCAATTTCCCGCAATCGGAATATCGTCCACTTGAGCGCCCCAGCCATGATCTGCTGCATCGGTCGAGAGGAAATGAGAGGCAGCGGGGACGTGTAGTGGCATAAAGTCCTTTACATTCTGGGCCCACCATGATATGTCTTTTATTACGGGTTCCTTTATGATAATTCTCGTTCGTTTGGGAAGTTTCATCATGGATTGCATTTGTAGTTGCATTCTTCGGCAATGAAGACGACCTCTTGGAGTGACGAATGATGCAAAATTTAGTTTTCCCAGAACTCTCTGGGCCTCCTTCACTTTCCACTTCTTCTTTTTCTGAAGCCTTTGAAGGGATTGTTGAAGGTCTTCGCACTTTCTCCTGTTCAGTGATTTCCGACCGCGTTGCGTGTCCCACATTACACCCAGATACTCCACTGTTTGTACCGGCTCGCTGACGCATTTTTTCAAATTGACAGTCAAACCGAGGTCTCTTAGTAGATTCAGAAATAGATTTGTTTGGACCTTCAGAATTTCCCTGTCCTGGTGGGCCAGAAGGAAATCGTCCAAGTATACAATGGTCCTCACATTTTGACGACGTAGGGTCTCCGCAACCCAATTGGTCACCTTGACAAAGGCTTGTGGAGCACTGCTCAAACCCTGGGGAAGGCATGTCATTTGCAAAAGCTCTCCTTTGTACACAATCCTCAAAAAACGACAATGAGACTCTGCGACTGGGATGTGAAAATATGCGTGAGATATGTCTATTTTTGTCATCCAGTCTTGTGGTTGGAGAAATTCGGGAACTTTCTGATGCAACATTAAAGAAAATTTTTTTACTGACACAAAGTGATTGAGACCTTTCAGGTTGAGAATAGGTCTGTTACTTCCGTCCCCTTTTCGAACCAGGAACATTTGGGAGAGAAAACCGGAGTTGTTGACTGCCGGTTCCTATATATTCAGTTTTTTGAGAATTTCTATTTCTTTTGTCATTGCTGGGGTTGTATTTGTCACAAATCTTTTCAAAGTTAAGGCAGTTGGGCGTAATAATAGGGGCTTTGTAAAGAAGGGGATTCTGTATCCCCCTATGATTTTTTGAACAACTTTGGGAGCATTTAGAGCTGCCCATTTGTTTTTGAAATTCAGCAATTGCCCCACTTGAAACTTTAATGGCCTCCAGTCATGCACCCCTGTAATAGCGTCGGTTAGAGGTCTGCCCTCGCACCGGTCGCTTGTTACTATCCTTCCCCTCCCCTTTTAATACCAGAGGTGGAGGGCTGGGGATACCTTTGGGGGTCTGCCCCACTCGGGCGAAAGGATTCTCGGGATGGAAAAAATTCTCGGGTCGGAAAGGAATCTCGGGCCGGAAAGTATTGAACGGGCTTAGAAGCCTTTTTAGTACCAGACCCCTCCTTTGGTGGACCGGTAGTGATGACTTGTGAGAAGGGCCTAAAACAATTCTTTACTCCTCCCAATTTCTGCTATTGGGTAGAGAGGGCTTCCTCATTGAAGAGATGAGAGGAAGTCGGAGGGATCTGCATAAGAACTTTCTTGTCTGATTTCTGTTTACAGGAATTGAGAATCCTGTCCCTTCTAAATTCAATTATCTCTGCCCGTTTTCCGCATGTTATTTGCAGCAGGTCATCGGAGCATTTTTGCAAGTCGTTCTGACCTCCAAACAGCTCATTAACTTTCTCGTACAGGGTTTCTGGAGAGAAATCCTGTACTTCAAATCCCCATTCGACCAATTTCTGCAGAGACTGCTGCAGTTGTTACCTGTGTTTCAGAGCTGCATGTGTTATTGCCGCGAAAGATCTTTCAATAGCGACCTGAGGAGACCCAGAATCGTTAGGTTGCAACTCACAGTTCACCTCGAGCTCCTTAAAGCCCGGATCGGCAAGGTGTTCCTTAATGGCCTTGTTATATCTCACATTGGTCCAATCTTTCTGATTAAATCGTTGAAGACGCTCTAACACTTCAAGTCTGTCTTGAGGAGGAGCAGTCATTAAGGGTTCTTTAAGAGAAATGGTGGGACTCAGCATTTGAAAAACACGAGTATTACGCCCGGATACTGTTGAGCACTCTTTCTCCGTCTCTGCGATGGACATATTATCTGAGGCTGCATTCTCTGTGAATCTTGACCTCGGTGCTTGCAGAATAAAATTTTGTAGTCTGCCTACTTTTTCAGTTAATTTCTTAATAGAACGGGCCATTCCTCGCCTTCTGGAGCGTGAAGCCCTGCTTGAAAAACTCATGGAAGTAGAGCTGTCGGAACTTGGTGAGCGTCGGCGTCGCCTTCGTCTTTTTCGTTTATTGTCACAAACGGATTCATTAGAATTAGAGGAACAGTCAGAACACAAAATCTTTTCGTTTTTCGTATTTCGTCACGGTTTACACTAGCGGACGCGGAAATCTCAACCACTTCGGGAGATACATTATTTTCTGACAATGCGTAATGATTTTCGTAATAATTTTGGAAAAGAAATCTAGTTTCTGGTTTATATCGCAATATTGTAACTAGACTACCGCTCGCGATGGAAAATAGACGCCAATTGAAGAAGATGGCGTCGCGTCAGACGCTAGCGAGCGCCTAACTGTTGGTAGCAGTGATTTGCGATCACCAAGGAACAAAAAATCGCGCGAAATTTGAATATTTCAAGAAGGTAAAAGGAGAAGAGAGACCGAAATCGGATAGAAACAGAGATGTCATCTCTCTCACTAAGGAATATTCTGGATAAGGAACGGCACTACATAATAATGTAATTCTTAAATTTGAAAATATGAGATTGACAATTATGACTTTTTGACAGAAGGTGGCAATAGAGAAATTGGTTAACGCACTCGTCCCGGTTAGACGGAGAGGTCTGAGTTCGAGTCCCAGTTGCGACCATTGTCTTTTTCTGTTTTTCTGTGTCTTGTTATCTTTCATATTTTCGTTTAGATTATTATTGTTAACTTATTCTAATATGATATATTTCACTGATGGGAATAACCTTCAAAAAAGTATAAAAAGAAAGTTTTTCTTATAAAAATTGTTTGAAATTATTATTTTTTTAGCTTTTAAAATCAATATTATCGAAAAGAAAGCATCACCTGCACAATTGTAGGCAAATAAGATACGGCGCCGATCAGCTGTTCGATGTCAGCCATTTTGTATTTCGAAGTTCGGAGAGTTGGCCGTGTTATTATGATATAGCATATTATACGAGTTTTTCATACAGTTTAAAGTTTTTCAATATTTTAAATAATAAAGATAAACTAATAGAGATACCTCTATTTTTGATACTGAATTATTTAGGCCTAAATAATGTTTCAATAAACACAACAGCTAAATCTCTATAAACAGTATGAAATAACGAATAACATGAAATGTTGTTAATACCGATGGCTTGTGTCATATCTACATTTCAATACAATGACTGGTGAGGAGTGACGTCACCACTAAACATTCAATAATACCAACTTTACAGTGCGTTTTAACAATAAACACAACAGCTAAATCTCTATAAACAGTATGAAATAACGAATAACATGAAATGTTGTTAATACCGATGGCTTGTGTCATATCTACATTTCAATACAATGACTGGTGAGGAGTGACGTCACCACTAAACATTCAATAATACCAACTTTACAGTGCGTTTTAACAATAAACACAACAGCTAAATCTCTATAAACAGTATGAAATAACGAATAACATGAAATGTTGTTAATACCGATGGCTTGTGTCATATTTACATTTCAATACAATGACTGGTGAGGAGTGACGTCAGCACTAAACATTCAATAATACCAACTTTACAGTGCGTTTTAACAATAAACACAACAGCTAAATCTCTATAAACAGTATGAAATAACGAATAACATGAAATGTTGTTAATACCGATGGCTTGTGTCATATTTACATTTCAATACAATGACTGGTGAGGAGTGACGTCACCACTAAACATTCAATAATACCAACTTTACAGTGCGTTTTAACAATAAACACAACAGCTAAATCTCTATAAACAGTATGAAATAACGAATAACATGAAATGTTGTTAATACCGATGGCTTGTGTCATATTTACATTTCAATACAATGACTGGTGAGGAGTGACGTCAGCACTAAACATTCAATAATACCAACTTTACAGTGCGTTTTAACAATAAACACAACAGCTAAATCTCTATAAACAGTATGAAATAACGAATAACATGAAATGTTGTTAATACCGATGGCTTGTGTCATATTTACATTTCAATACAATGACTGGTGAGGAGTGACGTCACCACTAAACATTCAATAATACCAACTTTACAGTGTGTTTTAACAATAAACACAACAGCTAAATCTCTATAAACAGTATGAAATAATGAATAACATGAAATGTTGTTAATACCGATGGCTTGTATCATATCTACATTTCAATACAATGACTGGTGAGGAGTGACGTCACCACTAAACATTCAATAATACCAACTTTACAGTGTGTTTTAACAACGCATTTAAAAATGCACTTTTTAATGATTTTTTTAAAACTACATTTAATATTATTATTATATAAAACTTATATATTCAGAATCAGCGTTTATTGGTCTATCAGGGTTTCCCAAACTGTGTTCCGCGGAACACCAGGGTTCTGCCGAACCTGAATAGGGGTTCCGCGAGAATTTGTCGGAAGAAATTCATTTAATTTAAAATACACGTATTCATATTTCAACACTACTGATATTATTCACAAGAAATTATTATTCGTATAAATATTTCACAATAGTTCTTAAGTTAGGTGCTAGATCCTTCCGGGTAGAGAGATTAAGCTTTGTGGAAGTTGAAAGAGCCGTTTATGCTGTTATTGCAGTAAATCTTCATTTTACATACGAAAAAAAATCTCTGAAATTTATTACTATGGTTTATAATACCGTGGTAAGAGTGAATAATATGAACATCTGTGCAATGTGGAAACAATAACAACGAGATAACAGATCTGCATGTGTTTCACGAAATTTCTATTCCCAAGGAACCCAACCATATTTTTTACGATATCGACTTTACCTAGAAGTAAAATAATGTAAAATGAATCAGTCTTAAATCCTTGTTAGTAATTAGTTGAACTATAAATGCGCATGGTGCCGTAAATGTAGGTGAAAAAGTGGAAAAAATAATGATTTTGGATTTCATCAATTCAATCCAATCATTTTGATTGTTTTCCTGCCTTTCGTGAATGTTTGAATGAAATAAATTTTAAAGTGGATGAAGAGGTTTCCAAAGAATTTTAAGAATAACTACATAACTTGAAAACATCTATTTTGCAATATTTTCCGAAATCTACTAAGAACGATTCCTGGGTTCGGAATCCATTTTCCGTGACAGCTAAATCAGTAGGCTTAAGGGGAGCGTATGCGCGGCCCATTTCGGCACGTTTCATACAAATCTTAGATTTGGATTTGAGATCAAAATACCCAACCAAACTGAAAAAATATTTTTGTAATCAAAAGGTAAATAAAATATCTAGTACGGATGTGGGCTATTTCGAATCTTAAATCCAAATCTATGATTTGTATGAAACGCGTTATTCCCCTTAAGCGCAAGTGAATAAGTATCAATGAAATGAATATGAAAATCTAATTGATTTAATTAGTGACTCTAACTTGAAACAAAAATACAAAGATCAGCCTTTAAATGATTTGCGGGCGAGTTTATCAGAAGAGTACCCCAACTTATCAAAACAAACTATTATTGGTTTACTTCCGTTTTTTACAACCTATTTATGCGAAGCGGGATTTTCTAAGTATGCTGCAACGAAGTCAAAGTATAGGAACAGGCTCGATGCCAGACTAGATATTATAATCCAACTTGCCAATATTGTGCCCGATCTCAAGTAGATATGCAATTCGCGGACTCAAAATCGTCAAAGTCATTAGGTGCAATATTTATTCCACTTTTTTGGTTATATTTCTTTTATTTTTATACTAAATAAATAATGTGTTAATTATTATTTTTAATTGGTAAACTAACGCTTAAACAAGATTTTTATGCATAGCACAAAGGGTACATAACAAATATTATAATCAATAATTATCAGCCTGAAACATTCATCTACATTGAAAAAATCTTCCGAGAAAAGATACTTTCAATGTAGATGAGTGTTTCAGGCTGATAATTATTGATTATAATATTTGTTATGTACCCTTTGTGCTATGCATAAAAATCTTGTTTAAGCGTTAGTTTACCAATTAAAAATAATAATTAATATTTGACAAGTTAAAGTATTTCAGCAAAAAATGCAGACATAATTAGTCTCGACGCCACCTAGCGGGAGATTTAGTATTAAAAATACCTCTCTCACAAAAATAAAGTTGGTTGTTTTCAGTTGGAAAAATGTAATAATAAGTAATTGTCGAATGAAACACTAGTATATATTGAATTATTTGGCGGGTATTAGATAAGCCGCCATAGCTCAGTGGTCAGAGCTGCTGACCGGCAATCAGATGGTCACGGGTTCAATTCCCGTTGGCGGCCAGTATCTTTTCTCGGAAGATTTTTTCAATGTAGATGAGTGTTTCAGGCTGATAATTATTGATTATAATATTTGTTAAATAATGTGTTTATTAACATTTTGTTAATTTTCACTATTAGGAATTTTTTGAAATAGGCAATTCACCCTAAAAAGATTGCTTTGTACCCAACCTAAAAAATAAGCCGAGTGTTCCGTTAAAATTTATGGGTTTGCAAAGTGTTCCATTGCAAAAAAAGTTTGGGAAACCCTGCTGTAAACAATAGTAAGCTCTGGCATCATGAAATTATGCATTGCTAAACCGTTCATCCGATTGCGATGAAACTTTGGTGAGTTGTTGTGAGCATTTCAACGAAGGTTTCTATATATATATATATATATATACTGGTGAGCTCTGATGTTATGTAATTTGTATAAAAAAATTCCAATAGATGGCACGCAAGCTGTTTGAAAACTGAATGTACAGGGACTGAATGTGTGGAATGCAAGAGGGGAAATCGGGAGGGGGGTTCGTGGGACGGGGGAAGCGGGAGAGAGGAGTGGGGAGAGGGAAAGTGGAGAAGGCATGAGGAGAAGAAATACAAACCCAGAAGCTAGCATATTTAGATTTTTAAATATATATATATATATAGATTTCCCCCTAAAAGCATGCGAGCGAAGCCGCGGGTAAAAGCTAGTTTTTACATAAATGACAAAAGAGTGAGGTGACAATAATGTTTATAATACATTTATCTAATAAAGAAGGAGGTAGCGCAACACGGCATAACACCCCAAAAACAAATAACGAAGATAAAATATGTGTTTGTGTTTTTTTTTCATTATCAGTTATTTTAGTTAGAAAAATCGTAATACCATCTCCACCATATTTTCTACATTAACAATCAAAACACTAACTATTCTCACCGCTACATAACTCACCAATAGTCCACTTTCACCAAACTGCCAATACAAATTTTTTTTAAATTTGAACTAACTAATGTAACTTGTAATGTTACTAACTTATTTATTTATTTATTTATTTATACTGGGTTTTACAGATGTTTACACTTACATGAGAACAATCCAGTTATAAAACTCAGTTATTACACAATTATAAAAATCTACAATTACATACAATTAAATACAAATAAATACAATTAGAAAAACAAAAACATCACAAATAAAAATACAGAATTATATACAAGGTCACTCAAGTAACACATTGCAATGAGTGGTAAAAGACATATGAAATACGCGAGAATGCATAGAAAGACAATTCACACAACATAATTAGTTAGTACTTTTTAACAGCGCTAGAACTTTTTTTTTAAATCCGTACAAATTGTCAACAAAAATATCCACATCAGCGCACTCTATCTTGTTATACAGTCGACACATCTGGGTCAGAGGGCTAAAGTAGGCGATATTATTTTTAAATGTATTCATATGAAAAATGTTATGGCGTCTTAAACAATGGGAATTGGGGACATTAATTTCAATACTGTTAAGACATAATGTAGAATCAAGATGGCCGTGAATAATTTTATGTAAACATATTAGATCAGTCAATTGCCTTCTAGTTTTAAGTGTATCAATCTTGAAGTAATCACGACGTACATCGTATGATCTGAGATGGTCGTGTAGTCCACATTTGAAGGATAACATTCTTAGTAATTTTTTTTGAACTGATTCTACAATGTTTTCATATTTGCAGTAATGTGGATTCCAAATAGTGCTTCCATATTCAAGTTTACTTCTAATTAAGGCAATGTAAATACTAAAATAATACTAATGTACATACTTACTGCTATTTTTATCCTATTATTGTACGACATGAATTGTGTTTGTATAAGGGCTATTTACGGCAGTTCAATAAATTTTAAATATTTTTAGGTTCTGATATGGGTGCTCCGGATCCTTCTCAATTACTTGTAAACTCTGAGCAAATGGCTATTGAATTGGAATCTTACAAGCAAAGCGTTCAACAACTCACGGAAGAAAAGACAAAGATGTCCGACAACTTTGAATCACTGAAAGCGACAATTGATGACAAATCCAAACAGTTTTCCGAAATGGAAATAGAAATGGAAAAAATTAAATCACTGTTAAATGAAAAATCTCAAGCTCTTTCTGAAGCTGACGCTAAGTTGACCGAGAAGACTAAAACCCTACAAGAAACTCTGAAACTTTACGATTTGGACAAAATTAAAAAAGAAAAACTGAACGCCAAATTGAAATTGTACAAAGAAAAGATAATCAAATGTTCTTCTAGCATTACACAACTGAAAAACTCCAAGTTTATTTTGTTAAAAACTGTTAGCGAGTATTCCGAAAGCGTTCCCAAGTGGCAAAAAGACATATTGAATGCTTCCAAATTGCTCAGTGAACAGCTGTTAACTCTTGAAAATGAAAATAATCAACTTAAAGAGAGACTTGCTAATCTAGACAGTCATATTGCTGAAAATAACCAAGAAGAAGTTAATAATTTGAAATCTGAAAGAGATGCTTTAAATTCTCAGCTTCAAAACACAATCGAACAGGTAAAAGAAGGCGAAATCAAACATGTTCAACTTATAGATGATTTAAGGGCGTATCAGGTTGCTAAAGAAGTTCAGTTGCAAATAACGGAATCTTTAGAAAGCGAGAAGTTAATATTGATCAATGAAAAGCAAGCCGCTAGAGATCTGATCCAAAAGAATGAATCTGAAATAGCCGGCCTGCAGAATGTATGTGAAGATTTAAATAATAATATTTCTGCATTAAAATCACAGCTTAATTCCGCCAATGAGCGTGCCAATTCTTTACAAGAAGAAAAACAAACAATTGCCAAAGAGTTGGATGTTTTAAAGTCTGATAAAGCCGATACGGAGGATGCTTTAATTTCAAGTCTGAACAATGAACTTTCAAGTCTGAAGATTTCTTTAGTATCGGTTGAGGAGCAAAACGAACTCCTGCGCGAAGCAAACGATATGTTGAAAAGCAAAGTAGACACTCTAACCACTTCTCTAAATGAACCTAACCCCGAAATGTACTCTGTTGTTGAACACAACAATATGTTACAAGCAGACATCTCCAAGCTCGAAGCTAAAATGAGCGCCTATAAATCGGAGAACTCTTCGTTGCTCCAAGAAATGAAAGAATCCAGAACGAGGCTTGCGGATTTAGATGCAAAGCAACAGGAATTAGCTGACGCAAAAGCCAAACTTAACAACTTCAAGAGTGAGAATGTAGAACTCTTAAATGAGATGAAAGAAATCAACCAAGTCTTGAAAGAAAGAGGTGAGACCATCTCCAAACAGGACATGGAGATATCAGAGTTTAATCGCAAAATCAAAGTCTTAGAACAGGAAGTTAAGAAAGCTAAAGAGGAGAAAGATTCCAAGGACGAAGAGATGAAGCAGATGGAAGATCGTCTTCACGAAAAGGAGAGCAGATTGAAACTGGTAGACTCGGGAAGTGAAGAGAAGTTGCAGGCGCTGAAGGCTGCTAAGGAAGATATGGAGTCACTTCTCAAAGAAAGAGATTCAATCATTATTGCGCTCAACGAAGATATCGAGAGACTTAAATCGAGCCAAGGCAATTTTACCAGTGGTGAGTTTATTTACATTTTTATACCATTTTGTTTCAATTTTTTATGTTAACCCCACATTAGTCTCCTTCAACAAAATTAATCTTCCCGACAGGCCTTTAATCAATATGTTTGGTGTAATTCTAAGTGACCAGCTCAGGTATGGGGGCTCCATCGAAGCCAGAATTAAGTTAACCTCTCAGAAACTGGGCGTACTGTACAGTGCCTGCAGATACTTTAATAGTACACAACTGCTAACTGCTACAAATTGCAAGGGTGCCCTGTGGTTGAATTTGGCAGCACCTCTGGTCTGGAGCCCTAAAATACCTGAAAAAAAGGTCAGAAAGGGACGGTCCGTTTGATAGATTCTCTTATCTTAACAAACGTATTGCAATCTTTAGAGCACAGGTCGGGTGGGAAAACTCAACTACCCAACCATAATGCTTAGCAAAATAGCCCTAATCTATGTATATTTGGACTAAAAAATGAAGATGTGTCATTTTGCTGTCTGATGATTTTTTTTTCAATTAAAAACAATAAAAATATTTTTCCATCACACGTCGCAACTGAGTAGTTGGGTATATATAGCCTATCAGGTCACGTAAAACATGAAACAGCTTGCACATCGCGTGATCCTGTCGCAAAGTGTAGGGGTGAGACCAGTGGCGATGTGTGATTGAAAAATATATTTTTTCTTTTTAATAAGAAAAAAATATCATCAGAGAGCAAAATGATATCAACTTTTTGTACTCCAAATATGGTCAGGAATCGCTGGTTTAAATTGTTCAGGTCCGTGCTGTTAGATTCTCAATACAAACAACGAAACTGGCCTCTTCAACACCAAGACATTTTTGAAGGGTTATGGTGTGTGCCTGCCGTGTGGTGAAAGAATCTTATATTAGCTGTAACGGACGTGACGCCTTCACAAGAACTGTAAAAAAGGACCGGGTCTAAGTGCACACAGATGATGATGATATACGAAAAATAATAAGGCTGACCTCCGTGCAACCAGTGCCTGATGAGTGAGGGGCACTGGATATGCCTATTCTTCTGCCTGAGCCTGGCGCCTGGCGGTGTTCTAGAGTAGGGCCGGCTGGTCTGGAGGAGGTAGGCATCAGGGCTGAAGACAGGCAGAAGTCGGCGGAAGGCAGCTGGTTTTGAAGAAAGACTTCCGAAGTAACGAGTAATAAAACAAGTTTTGAAGAGTCGAATTGAACTGATTTATTAAGGAAATTTCACTCTATTTATAGGGATATATGAACCCGACAGCGTCTGGGCTGTCTTTTTCGTGAAAAGTGGAGGGGGTTTAGACCTCAAACAGAATGGTATAAATAGGGCGGCCAAGATGTTGACCCCTTATTTTGCCAACGTCGCCCTTGAAGGCGGTCGCTTAAAATTAACATCTTTTAATAATTATACAGGGTTTATTATGTACATATGTGCTAATTATTTGGTAGCAATGGTAGTATGAACTTAAGGTTTACAACTAGATTTTTGGTTTTGGTGTTTTGTATTGTTTTTAAGACAAATCGATGAAATTTTTAAGTAATTTGCCGTTTGGTCAGTTATTTTACATTTGCGAGATACAGTGTTATTTTTCCTAGGTCCCCCGTAAGATGGGTTAATGAAACCTGTTTGTTTCATCATCCTACGGGGTACCTGGATTTTTATAATTGGAAAAAACGTATTTTGATCAAAATTCTTTTGTCTTTTTTGGGGCTATTATTTGCCCTAGCTTGCACAATTTAAGGGGTAGAGACTCAGGCTCTCTTTCCCTCTATGCCTTGTAGGACTCTGGAATGGAAACCGTTAGTTTCATTATCCTACAAGGCTCGTAAGTTTAAAAAAATTAACAGTAAGTGAAAAAATAACAAAATATAAAAAATATGTATGAAAATTATAAGTTGAAAATGTCCCCGGTGGCAACCTGAGCAAAGTAGCGTTTATTTGTTGTACCGGGCATGAACATAGTTAAAAGAAAGCATTTTATTGAAATTAGATTACATTTGGAATAAGTTAAGATTCTTATTAGAAAAAACAAACATAAAATTTTCAACGTAAAAAGATCCCTGGCGGCATTTTTTTTACATGAATACCTCACAAGAGTCCCAACTGCTCCCGTCTGAAGCCAGTGAGACTATGGCATCCCCAATTGGGGTATGTTGTGAGGCTGAGGTTAGTGGGTAGTGGAAGGAGATAGGGAAGAGGAAGGTGGAGAAGTACCTGGCTATTCAGATCTGGTCACCAAACACGGCTAATGCCGTTTCAAGCAACGTTTCAATTCTGAATGGTGGTCTTACACCAGGGCGATACAGAGAGTATCTTCCACTCTGGAGCGTGCCGCAAATATACTATTTATTATTTTAAATGAATAAATTGTGAAATAACACAAATTAATCAAATAAAATTTATTTGCCACGCCGGGATTCGATCCCGCGACCTTCGGTGC
Source organism: Limnephilus lunatus (assembly GCA_917563855.2). Classification (NCBI taxonomy): domain Eukaryota; kingdom Metazoa; phylum Arthropoda; class Insecta; order Trichoptera; family Limnephilidae; genus Limnephilus; species Limnephilus lunatus. The sequence continues at coordinate 610,859 of OU830593.1, read as the reverse complement.
GCGAGTCAAGCGTCTTACTGCTGCGCTACGCCGGCCGTCGAAATGTACATGGTACTAACGAGCTTAGAGGCCAGAGATTTCGGGCGAAATTTCCAAGAAATTATCTATAAATGTAGAGGATGCCGGCAGCGATGACTTTTGCTGAAAGAACATACGAAGGTATGTAACACGTCGGTTACATTAGCATTCTTTTTGACATGATTGCGTTGATCCTGAGAATAATGAATTTAGTTTATTGTTTAATTTAATGTTGAATTGTATATTTTTAGATGCACCGAGTGAGAGCATGTCCATATCGACCGTATCACGCGTAGAGGAGAGCTCCAGATTGAAAGATTTGGATGAATCCTTCGAAGACAGGTAATAATACTCACGTTAAATGTTGTATTTTATTTTGTTTTGAAGTATTTTATTTACATGTACATTTGTTACTTAATTTTATTTATTTGTTACCGATTTCGACACAATTTGTCATTCACTATAGCTCTTAACCCCTCAGATCTAGGGCCTATTTTGACGGAAGGTCAAAATATTTTCGCTTTTCAATAAAATCCAAATAAATGGAATAATTCTGAACGCATCCCAAAACTAAAAAATTGTTTTTGAAAAGTGATGAAATAAACTTACAAATTTTATAATTCGAAATAAATATATCATTTTTCAAATATAGAAATATGGAAGTTTTAAATGCAAACATAAAAAAGTTTTAAAAACGGCTTACCTTAAGTTTTTTCTAACTAAAATTGTAACGTATCAAATGATGTTTGCTATTTATGATAAACTATGATTGTTGTACAGTTCTAAATAAATGATAAGACGTATTGAACATATATAATATTGATTTATTGTTATACAAAGGAGCATGTTTAAATGAGAACTCTATCTTAAAATTAAATACTCAAGGGTGGACATGAACATCGAAGATGTTACATGTTAGATTAATGTACCATGATAAAATTTACAAGTGGGCAAGCATAAAATTTAATTAAATGAGGGCGCCATTACTTTTAAAGAGAAAGTAAAACTAATTTAACAAATGAAAGAATAATCTGATAACCCGATAACTAATGAAAATTAAATGTTTCGTTGCGTTGTCCAAAAGCGCCATGGCTTGGTTGGCCTCGACCTTGCAGCACGCGTGTTCTCCTCTTGGTTGGCTCCTCTGTACTGAAGCTCGCCGCGAAACAGATTTGCTGCGAGCGGTAGAGATCAGTGATGTCATATTGTGACCGCTGCCGTGCGTAAGTACCGTCGCAATCGGGGTTGAATGGTTCATAGCCGGGACCACCCGCTATAAAATAAGTGATAATAAAAAAAAATAACATACATATTTTATTAGGCAAATGTTTATAAACGTTTTTAACACCTCAATTTTTTGTCATTTCATGTAAAAATAATTATTCAAAAATCCGCCAAGTTTCATAAATTTTATTCAAGTTGCAGTTGGAAACTTTCCTTTTCTAAAGGTATACATTTTTATTATTTTTAGTAGATTTTTTTATTTTTTATCTTTTAGATTTGAATATAAAGCGTGGTGTTTTCTCTTTCAAACACCGTTTAGATCATATTTCTCACCATGATAGTAAAGGAGACATGACGATTTCTGTGAGACTTATATAAGTTGTTCCCAAAAGCGAACCAAAAGAGCGTATAACCAGCCAGCGGCTGAAAATCCACATTTCGTCGAAAGAGGTTCTTACGATCGTCCAGGGCGGTTCCAATGAGAAAGATTAATTACTCTCCGTACCAGCTTTTTAAAATTATAACTCAATATGGATTTTATTTCATTCCAAATTTGCTTTAATTTATACCTACACCCAAAAATGCTGAAAGGCGTGTTGATAAAACTATTAAAATTATCTACTTTTTGTAATTATTTTTTGATCATAAGTATTTATCATTTTTCAATAATGTCTCAGCAAAATAAGAATGTAAAAAAAATTGAAATATATTTGTCTGCAAGTGCGCAAATCAATACACAAACGGACCAATTTTCATCAAGAAACACATGTACTTATATATTTTTTTATGATTTTATTTAAACTAAAATTGAAATTCGGTTACATACGTTTACCAGATAATGTATTGATTTATTTTACTGCATGATTATATGATTTGAAATGGGTGTTGTAAAATAAATGTACTTTTTTGAAAATTTAACAAATCCGCCAACGACCTATGGTATAACTTTATTATACTAAAAAATATCATTTTTCCGAAAATTTAAAACATACGTTTACTAGATAAAAGAAAAATCTTTCGAAACCAATTTATAATTTTGTTGTGGAAAAGAGTCAATACGTCTAAACACTGATTTAAAAATGACATATTTCTGGTGTTCTCTGGTTATACGCTCTTAAGCCTGAAGATTTAAAAGTTATAATTTATCTTTATAATCCTTTTCTTGGAAGGAATGCTCGCCGCCAGTCCTTTTGGCTGGAGATTATAAAATAACAAAGCTGAATCATTTGATAATGTGTAAAAATTCTAAATATCATGAATATAACAGAATATGAAACAATGTTCAACACTTTTGATAAGAGCGAGGATGATAAAATTATCAACATTTTCTGAGGCTAGATTAGAGCCAATTTTATCCCTCATAAATATGCTTTTGCCCAATCATTTACATTATAATTTATTATGTGGGTTGAGATGGCAGACTATCAGTCAACATACGAAGGACGAAACGCTAACCTAATTCCAATTAGTGTAATTTTACACGTCTATGGTCCAAAATCACTCTACTTTTTGATTTTTCATTATAGCCTATAAAATATGTCCTTAACCACATTTTGTCAGAGGGGTAAAATATTTGGGGTATGTGCTGAGGCTGAAGGTAGTGGGGAGGGAAAGGAGATGGGGAAGAGGAAGATGAGGAGATACCTGGCCATTCAGATCTGGTCACCAAACACTGCTTCACAATAAAATCCAAACTAATGAAATATATTTGAATGTATCCGAAAACTAAAAACTGTTTTTGAAAGGTGATAAAATACGCTTCCAAATTTTATAAACCGAAATAAACATATTATTTTTTAAATAAATATTTTTTTAATGCAAATTTTTAAAAATGGCTCTTTTAAAATACTAAAATTACTGATAGGGATCGTCCATTAATCACATGTTTTTTAGCAACTTTTTGACCCCCCCCCCCATCTGGTGATATGTGGTGAGGTTTTAGGCTAACTCTCCCCCCCCCCCAAATCACGTGTATTTTTTTTCACGTTCACCTTTAGAAATCGTGCGTTCAATGAAAAATAAATACACGTGATATCTCATTTTACCCCCCCCCCCCCTCGTGATGTTTCGTGATTTTTTTTCGACCCCCCCCCCCCCCCTTTTGAGCCTCACGTGATTAATGGATGACCCCATAATGAAAAAAAAAACGCACACATTTTATTGGAAAAATGAATTATAAACGTTATTATCACCTCAATTTTTTGTCATTTCATGTAAAAATAATTCCTAAAAAATTCACAAAGTTTCATAATTTTTTTTCGAATTGCGTTTGGAAACTCTGGTTTCATAAAGGTGTATATTTTAATTATTTTATGGTTAACCTTTTAATTTGAATATAAAGAATGTTTTTTTCTCTTTCCAATACCGTTTGGATCGTATTTCTCACTATGATAATAACGGAGACACAACAATTTGTATGAGACCTATGTGAGCTGGGACAAATATGGTCTCCTGTGATTAAACAGGTTAACCACTCCGATATGTAAGCGGATATATATAACGATAGCAGTCAAGTACAATAAGCGCGTTTTTACGTCAACGCGTGTGTTTCCACAGAAATCGTTATAACTCTGTTATTGTTCTACTGACATCCCTTGAATAAAAAGTAGAAGCTCCATAATAAATCAAGCTACACATCCCTATTCAAGTTGTCCATAGAAATACATAAAAAGACCTATTCTATCAGATACATGGTAGACCGCAAAATCGCCTACCCGCCGTTAGACATTGTTAATTTTTTATTAAATATTCTTGTATGAATGATAAAAAAGTGAGGTGACTAAATTGTTTATTATACATTTATACGATAGAATAAGTATTGTTTTTTTACATAAACCGTGATTTTAGTACCGTTTTCACATAAAAACAACATGCGAGTCATTTTAACATGTTTTTTTATGTGTGCATTCTAAATTTTAATATTTACAAATTTTAATATTTATTTGTAAAATTAATAATTTGAAAGCTTATTTCATAACCTTTCAAAAACAGTTTTTAGTATTCGGCTACGTTCAGAAATATTTCATTTATAAAGCTTTAATTGTGAAGCGGAAATAAGAGAAAGTTTTTGTAAATAAGACATTTCGTTTAAGACAAAAATCTTGCATATTCGCAATTGATCGGATTGGTTAAGATGAATATTGCATTAAAAAAAAAACTTTGGACTATAGTTATGCTATGAAGCACACATTATAATAATAATAATATTTGGATGATTTATTTAGCGCCATTTTTATGAAAAATCACCTTAAGGGCGCTGTACAAACTTATAATATTTTTTTACAATGCTCTATTATTTTATGAACTACAGACTAGATAAACAATTATATCAACTTATGGCTAACAGATTGCATCCACCGGTTCATCCGTCACTAATACAAAACTATATGTACAAAGCATTTGACCAATGGACGTGATGTATATATATTGTATTTTTTACTAGCTTTTACCCGCGGCTTCGCTCGCATGGTATTAGTGGGAAATTACCGTATAAAGAATTTTCCCACGGTAATGAAATTTTTTTCCGTGATAAAAAGTAGCATATGTCATTTCCCATTCCTCCAATTATCTCTGTTTAAAAAAATCACATAATACAAACAACAAATAACGATAAGACAAATAAAATTCTTGAGAATGACATTTCGCAAATAAAAATTCTATTTTAGAAAATATTCAAATTATAGAAATAGAAATTTATTTTAAGCACCTACTCCCTTTATTAGTATTTTATTCACATTTGAATCCAGAAAAACCTAAAAAAATAGTCCACTTCAAACGCTATGCTTTATAGCAACGTTATGCTTTTTGTTCGGAGAATGAACATTTTTAGAGATAGGTAGATATTAACTACGACGCCAAAAAAGCCCTCTTTTTAAGCACAACAAAGCACTCTTTTTAAGCCTAAAATTAAAAAAAAAAACATTTTTTCCAAGGTAACAAATTGTTTGACGTTTGCAATAACTCGATTTTGTTAGGGACAGAAAACGTATGATACATAATTTCATAACGCCACAGCTCATTCACAACGCCAGAGCTTACCAATAAATATAGCCTATGTTACTCGCAAATAAAGAAGCTTTCGATTAGTGAAAGAATTTTTAAATTCCATTCGATATTTATTGCGTGAAAGAGTAAGGACCATCCATACAAACTTTCGCATTTATAATATTAGTAAGATATTATGTACATGCAAAAAATATACAGGACCATATTTACCCGGGAGGTCACTTGAGATTAACATTGTTTATTGATTTTAGAGAAATTTAAATACATTTTCATTATTTGTTTTTGGGGTGTTATGCCGTGTTGCGCTACCTCCTTCTTTAGCCGACGTTTTGGACAGTGTTGCATTGTTCATCATCAGGGAAGATCCGACGTCTGTGTTTGCCAGATCTGCCCTGATGAAGGACACTGCAACGCTGTTCGAAACGTTGGCTAAAGAAGGAGGTAGCGCAACACGTCATAATACCCTGAAGGATGAAGGACACTGCAACGCTGTTCGAAACGTTGGCTAAAGAAGGAGGTAGCGCAACACGTCATAATACCCCAAAAACAAATAACGAAAATGCTTTTGGCCATGAATATCTAAAAACGTATCAAATTTAGATACAGTTTGCATGCAGAGAACGTAGTTGGGAACACATGTTCTATTATTGTTCCATCAAATATGTAATTTTACATAATTGAGAGTATTTATTATAATTATGTGCAAAATGACATGCGTATACGGTTGACAAATGAACAAATATGGTGGACAAAGAGTGGACAAAAATATAACAATATCATCAAATCTATTATTTGTCGTTTAATTTGTGAACTGTCAACTAGATGTCATTCATGCTTCGAATATCATTGTTTTCTTTGGTATTTTTAAAAATTTTACATTAGCTCCACACAGGAGAAAATAATTCCCATCAGGGCCTATGTCATCTTTGTGGGGATGCTGGGAGGAGGGTATTGTTAGAAAAGGGAGAAGAGGAAGTACTGGGAAGGAAAAAGGTGTGACGGGTGGTTAGGAATCTGGGGGTCAGTGTGTCCAGAAGTGAAGGATATATATGAATCTATCCCTCCTACTGCGGTGCAAGGCGATTTTCTGAAAGAGTCCTGTTGGAGAGGTCAAAAAGTCTTACACAACCAGTCTCTCCCAATCTGGACTGTAACACAGTTGGTGGGCAGACGCATCTGTTGCCAAGATCCAGACAAACCTCACCCCATGAACCCGAGCACCCCTGCTAAGTCACCGAACGTATTGGCAGAGGTGTTGGTTACCCAGTAAATGGTTCTCACGACAGCATATCCATCTCTCAAATTTTGACCACAGTTGTATGAAATTACATTATTAAGTGAAGTATTTTTAATTTCAGGTATGCAAAGCTAAGATTGCTGGCGCTCAAGCTCAAAAAGAGAATAGGTGAACTGACGATACAGCTCAAAACATCTGAAGAAGAAAAGTCCAAATTGGAGCAAGAGAAAAAAGATTTGACAGCCAAAATGGAGCAGTCCGGAAGTACCAACAAAAACATTCAAAGCATCCAAGCGGAATACGATAAAGCCATAGACAAACTCGAACAGAAAGATGCGGATATCAAAAACAATGAAAAAGTTTGTCAGAATCTCAAGTCGACCATAGAGAAACTGAATGATGACTTGACCTCTTGTAACGAGAGGGCTAATAAGTTGGTGAATGATTTGGATGGCGCTAAGAAGGAGAAGACGGTTTTGGATATGGTGGTGAAGGAACTGCAGTCGCAAATAGCCAAGTTGAATAAGGATGTGGAATCTTTTAAAGGAAAGGACGCGGATATCTTGCAACTTAAAGGTAAACTTGATTGCTGTAAAGTTCGGGGGCTCTATCGAAGCCAAAGTTAAGTTAGTCTGTCTGAAGCTGGGCGCACTGTACAGGGCCCGCAGATACTGCTAACCCTGTAAAAATCCTCAAAATATCTGAAAAACCCTCGAGTCTAGGTAGAAACAGGTGGTTCGTTTGATAGATTCTCCTATCTTAACAAACGGATTGCAATCTTTAGAGCATAGGCGTCAGGTGGGAATGCTGTGCTGGTTATACCGGTATTTAAATGAAAGATGCCCCGAGTAACTAGCGTCATTGATCCCTTTGGCACCGGTGCATAGTCGAGAAACACGCCAAACGCGCGTACATCATATGTACATGGTTGACATTTATCACATGAGAATGGGTCGTTTCTACGACTAGTTCTTAAGTTCAACTGCTCGGATCTGGAACGATTTGCCAGTCTGTTTCCTCCCTCCTATAACATGGGTCTCTTTAAGACCCAGGTTCATTCCTTCCTTTTCACAAAAGAGCCTCCACACAGCATCCCAAAGATGATATAGGACCTGAGGGAAATTATTTTCCTAAGGGCCTCCTGTGGAGAATTTATGTAGAAAAAAAATTGACCTAAACAACACTAAGCTTAGGACTGTGTGTATTGATATATGGTGATGCCCTTACTAAAAAATTACTTGCTACTCGACTAACTATGTACTATTAGTCTGAAGGAAGCTAATACATTATAATGTAAACATGTAGGGTTACCATGTGTTGAAATTTAATTTGAAATAATACATTATTAATTTGACTGTTTATTTTGTTCCAGCCGATCTGGCTGCGAAAGAGACCCAACTGTCCGTGGAGGTTACTGGTCACCAGACGACCCGGGAGGCGCTGGAGAGGGCGCGGCGCGACGTGAAAAAGAAGAGTGTGCTGAGTTTGGAGATGGACGACTACGAGCGCTCCATGAAAGAGCTCACCACCAAGATGGAGGATAATAAGAAGAAGATCATTCAGGTATACATCATATAAGATGTGTCATATCAAGGATCTGGGTATCGTATTTGGCGAAAAATTTACGTTTATTCCACACATTAATGAGCCTGTGAAATGTTCAGGATTTATTTTAAGGACAGTAAAAGATTTTACGTCACTTTATTCATTTGAAATTCTCTTCACTGCCTTAGTAAGAAGTAATTTAGAATACAATTCCACTATTTGGTCCCCATACAATAGAACACATTAATTAAAAATTGATAGAGTTCAACATAAAATTTTAAGGTTCATTAATTTCAAACTCTCCATACACTTTGAACAAATTAATTATAACTTAATGAAAATACTTAATTTAACTGATTTATCTTGTAGAAGGACCAAGAGCGATCTGGTACTTTTATTAAAATTAGTTAATGGCTCAATTGACGCACTGGACTTAACCTAACTATGTATTAACATTCCGAGTACCAAATCGTGACATGAGGCTTCCAGAGCCGATTTTTGTTTAGCCGTCGAAAACTAACTATTTCATTAACTCCCCAATCCAAAGTACAGGTTTTTGGAGTGGCAGATTAGTGAGAGAGTATTATATTTTTAATTTACATCTTCATTTCCACCACGAAATGGTACTAACACAGGTTATGATTGATAAGTAATTTTTGTAATTGTTAAATTACCAGATGGAATCTACCATAGACACCCAAGAAGCCACCATCAGCTCTCTACGAACACAGATAAAAATGCTGGAAGAGCAGCTCGCCACCGAGGAAAGAATAACCAGAGAGACTAAAGACCTGTACAGCATGGCCACTGAAAATCTCAAAGATAAAGAAACTGCCATCAATTCAAAGATTGAATTTATATCCGAACTAGAAATGAAATTGGAGGAGGCAAACTTGCATAGCGAGGACCTCAATATTCAGCTGGCGTCCGCTCTAGGGGAAAAGGAGAAATCTGCTTTATCGATGGGACACGACAGGCTGGAGTTTACCGCTAAATTGAAGAGGGCAGAGAATAGATGCAGCGAAATGGAAGAAAAGTTGCGAGTTAAAAGTATCGAATTGGAGGATTTGAAAACAGAATTCGCCGGTTATAAGGTATGCTTTCAAAAGATGTTGTACACACATACAAGTAAATAATTGTAAAGAGCTCACATTTAAAAGTATAAATACCGATTGTCTAGTTGATTAGTCAGACATCTCTGAAAAATCTAAATTAGAGTTGAGTATGCAGTTACAGTAGAACTCCGTTAATTCCAAATCCATGGGACATCAAAAATAAAATTTTGAATTAAAAAATTCCCACATAATTCAATATTTTGTTAAAAAATCACTAAAAATTGAGTTTCTCAGCCGCAAATTCAAATTCGACTAGGTTCTTTGGAGTAAATTCGTAATTATACGATTTACACAAGTGTAAATCGAATTTTACGTATTAAATATGGTTTAAAAAAATACTGGGAGGTATAACAGTCCGTTACATTAGCATCACATTTTGAAATATCCTACTAGTGACCCAGAAAACATCAACATTTTGTTTAATTCACTATAAATTTTTCTGCATTATATATTTTAAAATTTTTATTTTATTTTTATTTTTAGGGAATGTTTTTATATGTAATTGATTTGGTGGTGTTTATGAGTAATATGAGTATTGTAGCAGACATAGGGTACACTTTTACATATAACTGCATACTTTACTCAAATTTAGATTTTTCAGAGATGTTTCACTAATCAACTGGACAATTGATATATTCCCAGATGTTCTAGGTCTTAAATTTCACATTAAGAACAGTTCAGATTCTTTAAAAACTTTTAGGATGGGTTGTTTAAAATTTTTTTAACAATTCATCAATTATTATTTGATGTTGATTTTCACGTTCTGTGAAAGTTCTGTGATTATTTCAGTTTTATGACGCAACTGGCCTATAATGATAAAACAACATAATAACTTGAATAGAACTTATAAAGAACGTGAAAATTAACTTCAAATATTTGATGATTTGTTAAAATTTTTTGAAACAACCCTTCGAATACCATTTTTTTAAATTTATAAAAAAAGTTGCTTGATTTAATTGATTCATTTCAGGTGAGAGCCCAATCAGTCTTACGACAGAACCAAACCAAGGATCTCAGTTTGGAAGAGAACCTGAAAGAAGAAATGGCGGCTCTGAAGGCAGAACTAGAAGCCCTACGACCTGAACTAAACTCTACCAAGTAAATGATAAATTATATAATATTTGGATGATTTGTACAGCTCCATTTTTTTGAAAAATCACCTCAAGAGCGCTGTACAAATACTGGGAGTTAAGGGGGGAGTCTGGTCAAGCCGAGTGTTTTTCCAATGCATTTTTTTTAAAGATATGTATAGTTTATTTTCGTTCACGAAAATTTTGTTACATGTCTTTACATTTGAACATTTGAACAAGATCAAACATTGAAAATTTAATTTTAATATCTGTATATATAGATGTATCGGAGGGACTGACCATACCAGGCTACCAGCAAACTTGGAGTCCTTGGAAATTATCTGAAATATGTATAAGCTTTTAAAAAAATCGTTATAGTATGAATGTCGCATGCACGTGAACCTCAGTTTGCAAAAAAAAATTGTTGATTGCAGAAACGGCAGACATAAAATGAAAATTGACAAGAAAAATCTGCCTTAATTTTGCAACAACTTTTTCCTAAAATACTAATTTTTCATAATTCGAGGTTTTTCCGCATAAAAATTTAATTTACTTTAATTTGAATGAAGTGAATCCCATGAAAACTCAATGAGCTGCGATTCCAGCCAACTTGAAACACCGCTCCTAACTATATTTCTTCTTCTTTGTGTGCCCTATCAGGCCCCCCCGACGTTGGCGATCACTCTTGAAAATGCCTCTCTATCTTGCGCTGCCCGGAATATCTCCTCCACACTTCTAATGCCGGTCCATTCCAAAGTGTTTTTACTATCTGGTACTAATTCCAGCTGTTATTTTAATATTTAGGGAAGAGCTGGAGGCGGTATCGACCGAGCGTTCCCGCCTGGCGGCCCGCTGCACCGACTTGCAGACGGCCGTACAGAACGAGCGCGATGCGGCGCTCAACCAAGCCCAGCGCGAACAGCAGGAACAGAAGAATATTAAACTGCAGGTAAACTAACCAACATCATACACTCTACACATCCGGTCCAGTCAGTGGCTAAGATGGTATCGCGTTTGCATCCCACCTGGGCGTCGCGAGTTCGATTCCTCAGCTGGCTAAGTCCTCCATCACGAGACAAGCAACAATTTCCTATTACTGTGGTGGTAGTAGGAGATTTTCAAATATTATCTGGTTATTCGTAACTGGGGAATGTTTGTCTTTCTTTTTTAAAATTAAAAAATTTAAAATCTTTGTAAACTTAAATTGTCTAATATTAATATTTCCTCTCTTTCAGATGACAACACTAACGCAGTGCTACAAGAAACAGATCTCCGACTTGGAAGAGCGCACTGCTGATGAGATATCCGGCCTGCGCAAGGAGCTAGACTACACCAAGGCCTCGCTGGAGCAGGCTGTAGCCCTGGCCAAGGAAACCAGCAACACCAGCAGCGGCCACGTCTCGTCTCTGGAGAAGAAACGTTCCCAGCAACAGTTTGTGGCTATCGGCAGCAGTAATAACAACAGAGAGAATAATGACAGTGGGTCAAATGATTCTCACGATTCTATGGAGATCAGTACAGCGCTGCCACAAAGGGAGGAAGGAGAGGTTTGTACTTTAATTTATTATTTTTTATAAATGGTCTCATAGAAATCTTCGTCTACCTTACTATCATGGTTAGAAATATGATCTAAACGGTGTTGGAAAGAGAAAACACCACGCTTTATATTCAAATCTAAAAGTTAACCACAAATTAATTAAATTGTACACCTTTTTGAAACCAAATTTTTTTAATGCAACGGGAATTTTTTATTAATTATTTTTACATAAAACGACAAAAAAGTGAGTTAACGATAACATTTATAATACATTTGCTTAATAAAATCTTTTTTTTTTCATTGTCAGTAATTATAATAAGAAAAAACCTAAGGTGAGCCATTTTTAAAACTTTTTTTATATTTGCTTTCAAGAATTTTGTATTTCAAAAATTATATTATGTTAATTTCGAATTATAAAATTTGAAAGTATATTTCATCACCTTCCAAACCAGTTTTTAGTTTTCGGAAGCATTCAGAAATGTACCATTTATTTGAATTTTATTGCAAAGTGTAAATTTTTTTACCTTGTAACAAAATAGGCCCGAATCCTGAGGGGTTAATAAACTTTGTATCCATACGCACACGTTTGTGATTTGGAAAGTCACGCCCACGGTGCGATAAATGAAATGAAAACATGTTGCCGATGATTATCTCCGTCTGACAGTATAGAGTGTTTTATCTCCCAGGCTGCAGAACAAGTTAGTCAGTGGTGAGAGCTATCTTGTTGAACAGAATCAATTTGGATATCGACATATTTAGCATCAATGAAGTTGCCTTTAAAAGACAAGCTTATTAATACAGTTGGTACCTACTTTTTTGTTTTATTGGGTAATTCTGCTTTATGAACTTAATTAAAAATAGGGAATATTTATAAAGATAACTTCCGTAATTATGTTTCCAGGGTTCTGAAAGCACCCCGTCTCCATCTCCAACCTACGTGTCGCGCATCTCCGGACAGGGCAAGGCCCCGGGGCAGTCGGGCCGGGGGCGCCGTGAGCCCGTCCCCCTGGAGCAGCTGCTGGGAGAGGACATCCCGGAGCACGGGCTGGAGGAGGGGGACCTGGAACATCGGCTGGAAGCAGCCTTGAGGCAGATTGAAATGCAGGATAAGAGGTTATTTCACTCTTTACGTGTTTTGTTTTTTAAATTATTACTTCTTGATTTTCATTGTTCATCAAATTGTCTCATATTATATTACTCTGTTCTTCTCTTGATCAACCTGGTTCATTGTTGTTCCATACTGGCCACTTTTCTCTTATCTTCATAAACCTAGCTCATTCTTCTTTATCATTATCTTTTATCTTTTTACTACTTTTTTCTGCTCTTGATTAATCATCTTTATCAATCTAGCTCATTCTTGGCTCATTCTTGTCTCATATCGGCCACTCTTCTCATTTCTTAATCAACTTGGCTCATTTTTATACATTCTTCTCTCATTTTGGCTACTCTTCTCTTACCTTCATCAACCTAGCTCATTCTTTCATTTTGATCACTTTTTTCTTCTCTCGATTAACCTGGCTCATTCTTGTCCACTTTTCTCATCACTTGATGGACCTGGCTCATCTTCTCATATTGTCTTCTCTTCTTGTGATCAATGGGGATCACTCTTTCATATTCCTGTTACATGCTGGGCCACTACTGTCTTCTCTTGATCAACCTACTAACATTGGCCACTCTTCTCCTTTTTGTATCAACCTGACACTGATTTATCATCATCAATCTGATTCATTCTTGTCTCAATTTTACAAGTATGTAATTCCTATAAACATTGCTTATTAGAATTACTAAATGTCATCACTGTTTATGTATTTGGATATTAATTTAACCTTTTAGAATTGTCACAAACAAGTTACGAGAGAAGGAAAGGCTCATAGAGATATTGAAAGAAGGGTAAATTCAGTTAACTACATTAATGTAGGTCTGAACGCCGTTGGCGCTAACAAAAACTGTCCAGAGAAGCGAAACTAGCAGTCCGTAATGGAGTGCTAGTACCTACTCTGGTGTACAGCAGTGAGGCATGGAACTGGCAGAGGAAGGATGAAAGAAGACTGAATGCTTTAGAAATGAGATCATTATGATCAAATTCGGAGATCTGCAAAGAATGCAAGGGTGGTGTAAGCGTAATGAGTAAGATCAATAAAGGGACACTCAGATGGTTTGGGCATCTAGAACTAATGTCTGAAGAAAGGAGTGTATGGAGAATATTTGACGCAAATGTTTAATGGTAAAAGAAGTCAGGGACGCCCAAGGGAGACATGGTACAATCAAGTGAATCAGATACTTGAGTCTATGTATGAGATGATGTATTTGATGTGAATGAGCCAAGGAGTGTATGCTAAGACAAGGGTTGTTTGAACAGTGTTTTGGTTAGTTACAAATAATCTAATGGTTGAATGTGTAGGTTGGCGCACATGACGGACATAGTGGCGGAGGCAGAGAGAGAGGTGGCGAGACGCGCGCAGCTGGGTGAGGTGCTGAAGGAGGAGGTTAGGAGATGTCAGAGGGCACAGGACAGGTCCCAGCACCAACACAACCAGGAGTATCTCAAGAATGTCATCATCAAGGTCAGCAATTTTAACATTTTCATATATAGTGCAAACTCTCTTAAGAAGTTTTCCAAGGGACTGGAAAAAAAAAACTTCTTGCAGGAAAACCTTATATGTGGGAAAAATTGGGCTAATTTTGGACTGACGGACCGAAAAACCAAACTTCTTAAGCCACTAAACGGCTTAAGAGAGAACTTTGAGGGTTTCACTGTATATTATCAGTGCTGCAAGAGTCCAGGCCTCTTCTAAAAACCACCTTCACTCCCACCGGTCTTCTGCTTTCTTCAGTTCCTTTTAACCACTCAGCAACGTAAGCAGATATACACGTTAATATGACAATAGCAGTCAAGTACAATAAGCGTGTTTTCACATCAACACGTGTTTCCACAGAAATCGTTATAACTCTGTTATTGTTCTAGTGACACCCCTAAAATAAAAAGTAAAAGCTCCAAAATAAATCAAGCTACCCATCACTATTCAAGTTGTCGACAGAAATACATAAAAAGACCTATTATGTCACATACATGGTATCAGCCGTTAGACATCGTTATTTTTTTATTAAATATTCTTAATAATAATAATTAATTGGACAATTTGTAGAGCGCCGTTTTTGTGAAAAATCACCTCAAGGGTGCTTTACAATTCATTATGAATTCCTAGGTTCTATTTAATTTTATTATTTACAGATAGATACAAAAACATACTTACCTGCAGGTCACTTCCGAAAAACACACTTCATTAAAAAGTTAATGCTTGGGAAAGATACGACTTTGCACGTGGAGGGCATTATATTTAAAACACTGGACATTGCATGACTTTACCTTTGCTACCCTCATCACTGTTGGTTTTACATTTATATTTATAAGAAGATTAATGCCGAAGTTGAGTTAATATTTATTTAAAGGCTGGATAATTGTAAGAATTTGCTTTATTTTTACAAAATTATTAAATTTCTTGTATGAAATGATAAAAAAGTGAGGTGACTAAATTGTTTATTATACATTTATACAATAGAATAAGTATTGTTTTTTTTACATAATCTGTGATTTTAGTACCGTTTTCACATAAAAACATCACGTGAGTCATTTTAACATTTTTTTTATGTTTGCATTCTAAATTTTTATATTTACAAATGTTAATATTTGTTTGTAATATAACAATTTGAAAGCTTATTTAGTAACCTTTCAAAAATAGTTTTAGTATTCGGCTACGTTCAGAAATGTTTAATTTATAGAGCTGTAATTGTGAAGCGAAAATAACACAAAGTTTTCGTAAATCTGACATTTTGTTTAAGATGTAAAAAGTGCATATTCGCGATAGATCGGAGCAGTTAAACTTTAAAAAAATAAGTGAAATCATTTAGAATTATTGTGTATTATTATCTTATAATCTAAGCATTGTTTATTAGAAATAAGCAACATAAATTAAACATAACTTCTATGTTTTTCCCTATGGTAGAAGAAGCTGGGGACGCCCGAGAAAGACATGGCACGACCAAGTGAATCAGATACTTGAGTCGGGCCATGTCAAGAGTCAAAATAATAGAAGCGCATGTATGAGACGATGTATAAATGTGAACGAGGCAAGGAGTGTGTGCCAAAACCGAGTTGTTTGGCGGTCCGTCCTCTCTGCCTACCCCTGCGGGGAAACGGCGTGATGGTTAGTTAGTTAGTTTCTATGTTTTTCACAATTAACCAAAACATAACTGATCTCTTTTTTTAAACTAAAAATTACACCTTTCATTTTTATTGATACATATAACAAAAAATGAAATTAAAAAAAATAACATATACTAATTTAATTGCTGATTTCTGAGCAGGATAAACATAAAATTATAGAATGATCAGGAAAACTGAATTTTTTTCATTTTGCTCAAGTACATTTTTCGTATATGCAAAATGTGTTACGTAATAGGCCACTTGCATCACATTTTTTTAAGGCAAACATTCTAAGACATTCTGTTTTTTTTATTTTTTTAATCGAATTTTTGAAACCCTGGCGATTTTTTGAAAATTTCAATCCGAAAAATCAGACCATTTTTTATAAACCGGAAATACGGGAAATAATTTTATGTGTGCGAAAAAACGATAATTACATAGCCGAAAATCATTTAAAAAAAAAGAACGTTTTCCACACGAATAGCAATAAATTGTACGGGGTTGTCTTCGTAACATCTGTAAAAACACCGCCATTTATAAAAAAATCAAACCAAAGGACAAGTTTGCGTAGAACAAACAATAAATCTAGTGAACGTTAACTTGTTGTGTGCCGAATGTGTCCGCGTATGCTTGAAATATTGTCACCCGGATGACAATCGGCACTCAACTTATTAAACGCAAATTCAAAAATTAGGCGGAAATCAAAGGGTTGCCACATAAAAAAAAAATAATCAGAGTGGAATTTTACAAAATTAAGGGAACATAATCGGAGACGGGACATTTTCATGTAGTGACGTCACAAGCTCTAATAATGGATTTATTTATTTAAAAATAAGAAAAACTCTACATTTCTTAAAATTTTTACCAACATTTTCGTAATCTTAGTATAAAAATCTATCCACAGGATTTTTTCCAAGTCGTTATGAAATCCATGCATGTGGCCTATTGGTCGCGCAGATTTATAGGTGTAGACCATGGATTTTGCGGAGCTCCTGTAATACAACCAATGCCTGCCCAACACCAGTGAGTTATCCAACTTAAAGTACACGGAAGATAAAATTATTCGTGCCAACCGTTTTTGAGGAATCATTAATTTTGCATGAGTGGATTACATATGTAATCCACGCGACCACTCCATGGTTAACTACATACAGGAGGCTCTGAGTCAAACTGATTATGTCTATGTCTTCTTTGGGAATGCCGTGTGGAGGGTATTTTTAACCCCTAGGATACGACCAACTACAATAGCAGTGCAGTGAAATCATGACTACACCTACAAATGTACTGCAATATGTGTGTGTATATAGCTAGATTTTTGAAGTTTTTAACGCATTTTGTTACTGTCCATGAAAATTCGAAAGCAAAAAAGTCGATATTGTAGAAGCCTGTCAATTATATCAAATATAATTTTCAATATTATATTTGGTTTTCAGATATTTACAAAATATTACCTGTCTTCTAGGGGTTAAGGAAAGGAAAGATAGATGGGTAGGAATCTGGGTTTGTTTTTTTTACATTTACTCCACACAAAATAATTTCCATCAGGGCTTATGTCATCTGTGTCTGTGTGGAGTAGACATGGGCAGATTCATTCCTAGAACTGAATCGATTCAGTCTGATTCCCCCGGCCTTTTGAATTGATTCCTTTTATTCATTCCTTTAATTCAAAAAAAAAAAAATAAAATAAAATAAAAAAAAAATAAAAAAAAAAAAAAAATTAAATAAAATAAAAAAAAAATCACTAAGAGGAAATTGATGATACGATCTCATTATATCGCAGATTACATCCTTTAGATGAATGTGTATATTTTTCGTTTCATCGCGTTTCAAATCACAACGGTGTTAAAGAAGTTTTCACTACGTATAGGGTGAATTTTGTCGTTCTGAAAAATTGTAGGTACCAAAAATATTATTATTTTGCAAAAAAAAATTTTTTTGATCAGAAAAATATATTTATAAAGGCTAGCAATTAAATCTTAAAATTCAACAATTTTTATGGTTCACCCTACAGTTTCACCAATTTTGTTTTATTTATTAAACTTAAAATTGTTTCACTTTACGTGATCTAAACTTCCCACTACCTTCAGCCTCACAAAATATCCCAATTGGGGATGCCATAGTCTCATTAGCTCCAGACGGGAGAAGTTGGAACTTGTGCGGTATTCACATAAAAAAATATATATATACTATTATCACGCTTTCGTATATCCGATCCGGTCACCTGGAATAAGCTCCACTCAAATATATAACTGAGTTTTATAACTGGATTGTTCTCACGTAAGTGCGAACATCTGTAAAACCCAGTATAAATAAATATATTTTTAAATGCACCTACCTCAATGGTGAAGTAAAAACCATGCGTCAAATATAAAATTAAAAGTCTGAGCGACACGCGTCATACAATTTATTCCAAAAATAAAGGAACAAATCACTCGATTATCATTTATCACGGTACGACAGCGACTGATGTTTGTTTTGTTTACGGCTATCGGCTAGATAGACAATATCATAAAAAAAACAATAATACATAAACATCGTTTTGTTGCTAAACGCATTGCATAATTTACGCACGTGTGAGGGAGAAAAATATAGGATTAACTTTCGGCTTTTTATTAGCAGAAGTTCAGAGTCCGAAGTGAGAAGTTTCGCCCTAATATGAGGCTTGGCGCGCGAGGACTAACGACGAACCGATTCTCTGCGGGCATATCAAGGAATAAATTAGGAACTTCTGACTAATATGTGCTGTTTGTCTTGCTGTGACTTGAATAAATTGCATTCCGCGGACCATAGCCTCGATACAACATATGGGAATTGAATTGTCGGCCGAATCAACTCGATACGTGGGACATGGGAATTGGGACAACGACGTCACAAATGAACAAGAAACAAATGTTTTGATTCCTTGAATAAAAATGAAACATTGATTGAAGTTGAGAATTGAACGCTACGGTCCGCGTAGACCTGTATGACTATGATGAATAGTGGGACCGGCACGCTACACTCGAATCTCAGAATTATTTGACTCCTTGCCTCTTGGCTCTTGGCTGATTCGGTTGGCGGTTATGTCGCTTGGATTAGTGACTCTATGGCCGACGGGGTTTTGTTGTGTGGATTTACTGCGCGGGGTGCGGGATACTTACTACACGTGATAGACAATTTCGCGGCGCGCCGCCTGTAGTAGGTGTAGATACTTGTACCTATCCGCGCAACAAATATGCAGAATAATATTTAAATAAATTCCTACGAAACACTACAATATTTAAAGAGTACATTATTATTTTCTTACCTCAATATAACATGAAATAATTTAACTGTAAAATAAATTAATACAAATAAAAATAAATATGGTGCAGTTAAAAAATCGTAGGATGCAAGGCCAAGAGTAAGGAATAAAGATTTAATTCCTTTTGAAAATGAGAATCAGATCAAGTGTGTTACAAGATTGAATTTATTCATTTAATTCAATCATTCAATTTTGCCCACGTCTAGTGTGGAGGGTCTTTTTGAGGAGAGGAAGGAGTGAGTGGGTCTTGAAGAAACCCATGTTGTAGGAGGGACGAAACACAGAGGCCGGTAAATCGTTCCACAGCCGAGTTGTTGAACCCAAAAACAAGTCATAGAAGCGATCTGTTCTAATGTGACAAATGTCAACCAGCATCCACAAAAATGACACAGGCCCTTTTTTTTCCTCACGGCCACCTGTGTGGAACTATTGTAAAAAAAATGCCATAAACAGCTGACATAGCTTTTTCTACAATCAATGACTGAATTCTCTTGATGTTTTTACAGTTCTTGACCCTGGGAGCTGGTGATGAGCGTTGCCGTCTGGTTCCAGTCCTGCACACTATACTGACCCTGAGTCCTGACGAGAAGCAGACCCTTACTGCCGTTGCCAAAGGTAGGTTCACAACACACACTCCTTAAACTCGTCAGTGTTCCTTAGCCATTTGAACAACTGTTTTTCCCGAAAGATAATAAATGGGAGGACGTCAAAAAGTTGCTAAAAAGCATCACGTGATTAATGGACGACTCCTTAGGTGAGCAAACGCATCCGCCGTGAAGACCAAGTCACACCTCACCCCATGAGTCACCAAACGAAGCGAACCATTTGTGCTACCCTACGGCAGGGATCTTGGTTACCCGATAAATGTACCCATACCAGCCTTCCAAATTGAGTAAATACCACTGCTACTCAAGGTCAAGTTCACAGTGAAAGATTCCTACTGTCATATTATAATATGGATAATGGCTGTACGAATGTTGGCTGTCTATCAGCTTCATTATAATCTACTTCAATAAAGTACTTTATGTATTCCATCCCAGATTACGGGAGTTACAATATAATCTAATTAACCAACCATCACGCCGTTGCCGCAGGGGTAGGCAAACAGGACGGACCGCCAAACAACTCCGTCTTGGCACACACTCTTTGCCTCACTCACATTCATACAACGTCTCATATATACTCTTCTATTATTCTGACTTTTGACACGGCCCATCTCAAGTATCTGATTCACTTGATCGTGCCATGTCTTCCTCGGGCGTCTCTGACTTCTTCTACCATTCACATTTGTGTCATATATTCTTCTCACACTACTTTCTTCTTTCATTTGCTCTACATTCCCAAACCATCTGTGGGTCCCTTTTTTAATCTTACTCATTATGCTTACATCAGTCTTTCATTATTTGCGGATCTCCACATTTCTCACAAGATCATACATGGTTTTACCACACATACACCTTAGGGATCTCATTTCAACAGCATTCAGTTTACTTTCATCCTTCCTCTGCCAGTTTCATGCCTCACTGCCATACATCAGGGTAGGTACCAGGACTCCATTATGGACTGCTAGCTTCGCTTCTTTTGACAGTTTTTTATTAGCGCCAATTGCATTCAGTCCTCCATTAATTGAGTTACCTGCATTTACCATCTCTCATAAACATACTAATTCTCCACATGCTTCAAGTATTCATTATTCACAACTATATTGCACCCTTTTTTTGTACTCTCTCTTTCAAATACCACGACTTTAGATTTACTTACATTCATAATTAACTCATTCTTCATACATACTTAGTTCATCCTAGACACTAGAGACTGTAGATTTTCCATACTCAGCATCATCATCATACAACATTCTTTCAGATTACTCAATTTCGCACCCAATCCCATCTTTCAATTCTTGCATGCAATTAATTATCCATGTACAGATTGAATAACTATGGTGACATTACGCAGCCTTACAATATAATCCATATATCTTTTTTTTCCAGGTGTAGATCCCAATTCAAGCCGTGGTTGGGACAGCTACCTCCCGTGGTCTGGAAAAAGTTGAAGAAACCAGCTTCTGTTCTGTACTGCTAAACAATCCTATCTTTGTTAGTCATCATTCATTATTAGTTATTAGTGAGCACTTTTTGTGGGATTTACTGTTCATTTAGCCCACTTTGTGCAGGAAGGAGGGTGAACCGGGGGGAAAGCTTGCACTGTTATAATAATATATGTAATGATACATTGCTGTCACTTTCTAGAAGAAGGGATGTATACAAGGTGTAACGAAACGTTCCCGACAGACTTTAACAAGTGATTCCTGATCTTATTTGGTCTAAAAAATATACTTTTCGATCTCTGGTGACTTTTTTTTACATCTAAACACACATCTAAATTATTGAAATAACTTAGGCAGGTGATTTTTATGAATTAAAATAAATTATATATTTAAAGATTTAAATATTTTTTTATAAAGCCTACAAATATAGGATAAACCAAAAATATTTAAATACAAAGGAGATATGCTATGGTATCATTTAGTTGATTTTTTGAAGTTGTGCATTAGTATTGGTTAACAATATAGTTTGAATACGGAGTGAATTTGTTCATTTAGTTTAACATTTGTTTAGTTTATTCATTAATTTAGTTTATTCTTTAATTGGTTAACAATATCGGCGACACCGGAAAGCATAGTCCCACCCAGTAAAAACTGCGGATAGCACATCTCTAATATTTCAATGTCTTTGGGATAAACGGTGAAATCTAGGTAGAAGCATTCGCTTTTCTTCAAGTTCATATGTTTCCACATAAATACTTGGAAGTTTGGTATTAACCTTTTAAATTCCAGTAGGTAGAAGTGTAGCTGTGCACAGCAGGCCGTGAACTTTTAATCAAAATAAATCATTTTTAAATCTTATTTAAAAAAAAAAAAAAAAAACCAAAATCAAAAAAAAAAAAAAAAAAATTTAAAATCATCCCAATAGATCTCTCTGTGTGTTTTATATTTTAAATTAATAAAAAATGGGACATATGTATGATACAGAGGCTCAAAAAGAGCGAGAATACTCGCTATTTTTCTATGGCTGGCCTGCTGGGCACGGCCAAGAATGCGAGATATCTCGCTCTTGGCACAGAAGCGGTTAATTAAATTAAATGGCCGAATCTAAAACTAAACACCTGCAAATCTCTGTCGTTCTGGTTCATTTTTCTTCAAATTATTAATTAGTACAAGAAACAACTATTTACATCAGGGAGATGGTAAAATTTATTACATATTAAATAGGTTATTAGGTTTTTAGTTTGTGTTATGTAAATAATCTGTGCATATTTATAATGAAGCAGAACTTTTCGGCAAACGTAAAATCATGCTAATAAGAACAAACATAGATAAACATGTGAAGTTTCAAGCTTCAATTAAAAAAAATATTGGATCTACGCATAAATAGTTGTTTCTTAAGTGTTATTTAAATAGTTGCATATTAAGAAATAAGCAGTGAGATTTGTATAGGTCTAGGCGGTAGATGCATTTTCCCACATACTATGTGGCGGGCCTGATTGAGAGAGACTGGTTGAGGGAGACCTTTTGAACTCTCCAGCCGGACACTCTCGACCCATCGCCTTGTTCGGCAGTGGGAGGGATGGATTCATGTGTCCGTCACTCCTAGACCCAGATTCCTACCAAACCCTCATACCGTTTTCCTTCGCAAAACTTCCTCTCTTTCCTTTCCCTAAAACAACCCTCCACACAGCATCTCCGAAGATGACACAGGGGGCCTAGTCCCTATCTTTTACGTTTGAATAACAGCCTGTTAGCTTAACTTGGTGGTTTGAGCAAAGTTGTCGCAACTGGCTAAAAATGGTAGTCAGTAACTTTTCTGTTTCTTTTCTGTCGGTCGCGACGATAAAATAAACTAAATCTTAACAGAAAAGTTACCAACTACCATTTTTAGCCAGTTGCGACAACTTTGCTCAAACCACCAAGTTAAGCTAACAGGCTGTTAGTAAAACGTAAACGATAGGGACTAGGCCCCCAGGTCCTGAGGGATTATTTTTTCTTCAGGGTCTCCCGTGTGGAGCTAACGTAAAAAAAAGTGACAAAATGTGAAATAATATATATATTTTTTTTTTATTGGCAAAAGATGTTACCGGAGACCAAAATGACGTCTACATTTTATGTTCCAAATTAGCACACAAATCTCTGTTAAAGTCTGTCGAGTCTCTTCTGCTACTACACCCAGTCAGCAATGATTTTTTGAAAGACTGAAAAGTTTGAGAAGTATTTAAGATTGGTACAATCACAGTTACAGTGTACAGTAAACATAAACCTAACCTAAAAATCTCACATATAATATATAGCCAATAGATAGTTATTTTATGACATGGTTAGTGGTTTGTTTAAGTATTGAAAATACATTTGACTTGTTTGAAATCAGTCATTATCATTGAATATTGATTTAATAAACCTCGTTATCCACTGGAGCGACAGCGCAATTTAAAACTTTTTCTCCGATTGCTTGAGATTTTTTTGTTACCATTTTGAATATTTTCCACCCACATTAAAAAAATCATACCTCCAAATTTTGATATGGAGATATACCAACTGATTATAGTTCTATTTAGCCGATGAATTTATCTATCTTCTGTCGATTATAACTAGGGGTACGTAAATTTCGCAAATAAAAAATCGTGATTTCGCATTTAAAAAAACTCAAAATAGAAAATTTCGCATTTATTTCGCAAAAAAAAAATACATTGTTAAAAACTCAATTAAAGGCTAGCATTGTTGTAATTTCTACATTTTCATCTTTCATTGTTTGCCTGCGATCAGTTACGACAATTTTGTAGATACTAAAGTACCTCTCGGCATCAACACTATTGACAGGGCAATTGAGACATTGAATATGTAGCTGCTTTTGCAAATCCAGGGTAGCAAGATTTTGATGTAACTAAAACTTGCATTACATCCACAGGAGCTTCTTGGCCGACCAATCGAAGTAATTGTCTGTGAAAATGAGAGTACCCGTCAATTAGTTCTTCTTGTGGTACACTTTTGAAAAACGGAATTTTTGCGAAGCTTTCCACTATGGAAACGCCAACCCACGCGCCGATAATCACTCGCTCGCTCCTCAGTCTCTGTCTGTTTTGAACAGAGTTGTAATAATTGTTAGCGCGTCTGATCAACATTTGAAAGCACGTAACGTAAAAAGGTGCAAAAGTATTTAATTTTCAAATTTCGCTTTTATCGCAAATAAAATACAGATTTCGCTTTTATCGCATCTATTTCGTAAAAACGAAATTTACGTACCCCTAATTATAACATATTAATAACATCGTAAATTTCTACTTAATTACTTACAAATAAGGTAAAATTTGCCAAAATTATCAGCAAAGCAATCCGAGGTATTTTAAATAATGCCATATTGTGGCAAAATGCGCTCCAGTGGTTAGACGATGTCCTAGCCAAATATTTTATTTTTACGCACAGATTGTTTAAAGCAATAAATGAATCTTAGTTACATATTTGAATTTTTTATAATTACATTTGCCGACATCTCACCTGATCTATTCTTTGATCTATTTCATAGAATCTATGAAATAGATCCACGAGAACAGGCTTTTCTATGGAATAGAAATCCTAAGTTGAATTGGCTTTCATTTTATAAATTGATCATAAAGACTCATCGGTGACCATAGATCAGGTGAGAATGCGCCAATACATAATATTACAACACTACTTCTCAAATATAATGTAATATGAGAATTAATAATGTCAGAATTTCCTAATTATTATTGAAAATATTGTAAAAGTTTTTTATATTAATTATAATTTCTGGATTTTTTTGGTGTTTTGTAGAAATTCCGATATTATCATTAGAAGAAGCTTTTAACCCTTTAAGTGCCGGATCCCTACATTTGCAGTATTGAAGAATCGAAGCAGTACGAAAGCACTTCAATTGCAATGTCGACTTTATAGATTCATACCAGCACCTCTGCCATAGGTCACCCCAAGTGGTTCGCTAAGTTTGGTGACTTGGCAGGGGTGCCCGGGTTCATGGGGTGAGGTTTGTCTAGGTCTTGGCGGGCAATGCACTTGCCCACCTACTGCGTGGCTGGTCGGATCGGGAGAGATTGGTTGAGGGAAACCTCTCCAGCTTTCTCTCGATCCATTGCCTTGCACCGCACTGGGAGCGTTTGGCATTCCTAGACACGTTGACCCCCACCCCCCTTAGCTTTTTCTTCCTAGAACTACCTCTCCTTCCTTTCCATAAAAATACCCTCCACACAGCATCCCCAAAGATGACATAGGCCCTGAGTGTTTTTTTTTTCCTCAAGGCCTCCTGTGGAGCTAATGTTAACCGCTTCTGTGCCAAGAGCGAGATATCTCGCATTCTTGGCCGTGCCCAGCAGCCCGGCCATAGAAAAATAGCGAGTATTCTCGCTCTTTTTCAGCCTCTGTATCATACATATGTCCCATTTTTTATTAATTTAAAATATGGAACACACAGAGAGATCTATTGGAATGATTTTTTTTTTTTTTTTGATTTTGTTTTTTTTTTTTTAAATAAGATTTAAAAATGATTTATTTTGATTAAAAGTTCACGGCCTGCTGTGCACAGCTACACTTCTACCTACTGGCATTTAAAAGGTTAAAAAAAAAAAAAAATTGCCTTCAGATGTTATCTCTTCTAGGTTGGTCGGAGACAAAAATAAAAATGTCGCTTTATCAATTAGGTATGTACCTAAGGTATTGGTACAAAAATATTTTTTTATTTATTAAAGTTTCTTGTCAGTTCCTGCGTATCTAAGATATATTTAACCTTTCTACACAACACCAGACGATTATTAAAAATTATAATGATGCTATAGTATTAAAAGTTACATGCTACGTTGTATGTAAAAAAAAACTTTGAAGATATGATAATCACTTAAAAAATCACATACTTAAAATATTATATTATATATTCGAAAATGTTGCCATAGATATTAATTTACTAAATAAGGTTTGAAGCTTATGAATGTCTTGGACCGGTAAAAATTTGGTAATACTAGTAGGTACTTACAATCTGGAATGTTTGTAGACAGTCCGAACCCTCAGCAAGTCAAGCAATTAATCAATATGGACAGAAGCCCACTGAGGGAGTTAGTAGAACTATAAATTAACAGGACACTACCCCCCCCCCCCCTCCCCCCCCAAGAGGAGGAGTTACATTGGTAGTGGAAAGTAAACATTAATAGCTGTTGGGTATGTGAAAAGGATGAAAAAATATTGATTCATTTATGTTGCCAATGTTCTGTCGTGATGGGAAGAACGGTCTAGCAAGGATGACATATTTAATCAATACAATATTGATTGAATACGTCATCTATGGTCAGTCAAATATAATTGCGAACACGGTCAACAATTAATAATAGATATTTCGACCGACTGTTGATAAGTTTTAGCTCTGCCTCCTGTTAGAGCTGTCAATATACAAATCATTTTCAATAATGTCCTTCGTTATGCAAAATAACTGGTTATTATTGACTAACGAAGCTCTTAGAATTGAAATAAACCGTATGCGATCCATAAACTCAATTAATTTATCTGAGACGTGATCAATTTATCGTTCAATCAATTTGATCGTTAGATCTTGGAGAAACAAAGTGGTTCAAATGTATCTGAAGACTTCATCGAACAGTATTAACACGGTAATGTCTGCGTGGTTGAATTTCAAAACCCAGCTTCGAGTGCATGTCTGACGCCACACCATATGCGCCGCGCCACAAATAACATCTGTATATGTGGAATTTCACACAAAGCTACTGTTATAATTCCATTTCGAATTCAAGAATTCATTACAAGATTTCGGATGGGGACGTCTCACCCCTAGGTATGTATAACTGCTACGAATTGTAGTATCTCTCCGGATATGGAAAGATTGACAGTAATACATGTTGTATCAAGCGGCTATATATTACATATGACGTCATTGCTCTGTCTCGGTTACTTTGTCCCGGTGACTAGCTACACTGGATGACAGTGGATCCGAGGAACAGACTATTTTTGGAACCAGTTCCTATTGGATTTATATAATGGTCACCAACACTAACTGGGGCGAAGCCGAACAAAAATTGTTTATATTGACCATTAACTAAAGCTATTAACGATAGCCAAGACGCCGAGCTTAATTCGGCATTAGTCTACCAGTTGTCGGAATTGTGTGGGCAAACCTAACGTGCTCGCAAATACTGCCAAACACCACCTGATAACCATAGTTAACAGATTTAGTCAAAATCTTATTGATATATGGTTTTATCGGTCGACCATGCTAGATACCCTGGTCTACTGTCAAAGTGTACCAACACAAAGGATGCGGGTTTCGACTTTCAGATTACCGGTTCTCAATTGGCACCGAGTTATGGATACATAGAATGCATAAAACGATAGTAGCTGTCAGTTTTAACAAAATGCAAGCTCGTCCAGCAAAGATTTTTTTTTACTTTTGTAAAATCCTTTCTTTAAATTAAGAAATAAAGTAATTGGAATTCATCCAATTAATTGTAGTGGAAAAAAATCATGGTGAATATTATCAGGTTATTTCAATGTGCACTCTTCGGCGGTCAACGTACGACTTTTGTTGTAGTTTATTCTAAGCACTCTCGAACCCTCCTGGTGCCAAAAATATGGTCATGTGGTTTTCCTACAGCTCATCGAAATCATACCCAGATTTTATGTTGGGGTGAGTCTATCAATTTGGATGTCTGTGAAAAGTATGATGGAAATATAGCATCTCTCTAAGCATGGAAAGATGCATTTATAATCAAACACTACTGAACGAAATATATAAATATGTAGAATTTTTTATAAATCATAAACAAAACTAAAACTTTGTCAATCTGAAGACATTAGACTGGGGTCTAGCGATGTGAAATTGATAACTTTTCAATATTGAATCGAGAGACAAAACTTCCCATGATTTTATATTGATATCCATAGCATATTGCACTTTTGACAGCCGAACTGATATTGACAGGGAATAAATAAGATATTGAGCTGGCAATACTGGCAGATCTGTCTATGGATTTACATTCCTAAATGACAAACCTTGACGTAAAAATTAAAAGTACTAATAATAGACAATTTCGAATTGAAATACTAACTTTAATGTACATTGACATCCATGTACTTTTTGACACAAAACAGGAGTTAATTAGTTAACGAGGTCTTTAGTCATATTTGAACCATTTTCGTTTCTCCAAGTTCAAACAGAATAAATTGATTGCGTCTTAGATGAATTAATTAAGTCTATGGATTGTGTACACGATTTCTTTCAATTCTAAGAGCTTCTTTAGTTCAACTCCATTCAATGGCTTGTCTGCCACTCAGGAATCTGCCCTAAAATTGGCATCCGTTGTCAACTGACTATCGGAATCATGTATTGACCATGTTCGCAAATAAAGCCAACTGACTATAGATGAGTTTGGTTAATATCATATTGGCGCTTTTTACGCTCTTGTTTGATTTCAGGTGGAGGTTTTCTGTGGTACTCACTTTTGTAAATCAAACGCTTGTTTTGTGTTTGTTTGTCTGGTCATAATTTATTATTCTTTTATTTACATAATCCTGATTTTTTATAAGATTTATATTGTGATCTGCTTGTTGGAACACATTTTTTTACGTAAGAATGGAAGCTACCTTCCTTTGTTCTTCTATAGAACTATTTGAATAATGGAACAAAAAAGAAAATAATAAAATTAGGTAGGTACTTGCCTAGAAGTAATTGCCCATAGAACAAGTACCTACTCAATAAGCATCAATTTTAACCATAGCTCCCCGACAAAAAGGGCTGAAATTAAATTAAAGTTCTTTTTAGAACCCTATAATAGTTAAAATTGATTATTATTACTTGTGAGATAAATTATTTTTAAAAAATAAAAAAGAGAGGTGAAACTAGCTATTACACATATCGTAATCATCCATTGATTGTTGTAGTTAGTTTAGAAACAATAATATAATAAATTGAAGTAAATCATTAGAAGATATGCATAAGAAAAAAAAATAACACTAAATTATAAAATGTTCATCTTCTTGATCCTCGATCGATAGCCTCTGCAGTTCTTGTCTTCAAGAAAGATGGCTTCTTTTTGATCCTTGGCCTTAGTAAAGATGACTTATTTTTTATACTGCTCTTCTTAGATGTTAGTAGTTTATTTTGATCCAGTTCTTCTAAGATGTGATAGCATCGTCCATTGGTAGAAGACACAATTTGGTAATGGGCCTTTTCATAGACCCTTGCTGCGTCTTCAAGGTGACTATACGGGTTATCCCATCTTGTCCAGGGTGAGTGGCGATGACACGTCCCATCCTCCATAAATTTGGTGGTGCGTTGTCGTCTTTGATGATAACTAAGTCCCCAATCTTTAGTTGTCGCCGGTTCCCATCCGTCCATTTAGTCCTTTGCTGCAGCTCTCCCAGATATTCAATTCTCCATCTTGACCAGAAGCTCTGTCTTAGTTGGCTTAGTTTTTGGAAATTATTAAGCCTGTTTATGGGAATCTGTTGTAGGTCAGGTTCAGCTACAGCTGACAGGTTATCACCAATAAGAAAGTGACCTGGAGTAAGTGCGAAGAGGTCGAGGGGATCGCTGGATAGTGGAATTAAAGGCCTAGAATTTATGCAGGACTCTATTTGGTATAATAACGTACACATCTCTTCATATGTTAATGAAGAGACGTTTGCCACTCTTTTTACGTGATATTTCACACTTTTTATGTTAGATTCCCAAAGACCTCCATGATGAGGACCTTTAGGTGGGATAAAAACCCACTGAATAGACATATTAGTTAAGTAATTAGCTATTTCCTTTTGAGAGACATATAAATTATACATATTTTTCAATTCATTATTCGCTCCAACAAATGTAGTAGCATTATCAGAATACAATTTACTAGGTTTTCCACGTCTGGAAATGAAACGCTTTAAACAATTAAGAAATGCATCTGTAGTCAGAGCGGTGACCAGTTCTAAATGAACTGCCTTAGTAGAGAAGCATATAAATAAACAAATATAAGACTTGACTGAATTGGATCTCCTACTGATTCCAGACTTTATTAAGATTGGCCCTGCGTAATCTAGTCCTGTAACAGAGAACGGTCTACATGGTGACACTCTATCCTCTGGAAGGTCAGACATTATTTGATGACTTGTTTTTGGACTGCATTTAAAGCACACAATGCAATTTTTAAGTATTTTTTTAATAGCATTTTTTGCCATTATAGGCCAATATTTTAGTCTAATAAGTGCTAGTAACGTTTGAGTACCTACATGCAAATTTGTATAATGAAAATGTTTAATGATTAACTTTGTTAGAGGGTGATCGTGAGGTAGTAATATCGGATGTTTTTGTGCTTCATGTATTAGTTTTCCTCTGGACAATCTCCCACCTACATGCAATAAATCCATATGTATAAATGGGTTTAATGATTTGAGATGACTGGTTTTATCTAAGTTTTTTCCCGCCTTTAATGTTTTAATTTCTTTTGAAAATGAATAAGATTGAGTGACCGTTATTAATGAATGTAACGACTTGTTTAATTCTATTATTGAAAGTTGTCCGCTAAATGTATGTTTTTTTCTTGTATTATTAATGAAACGTAGGATATAAGCAGTTACTCTTTGTAAACGCGTGAGAGAAGAAAAACGATAAAACAATTCCCAATCTTTATTCATACTGACGGTTAAATTTATTTTGCTTTTTAATTCCGGTGGATCGATGCAAATTTCCTTATAGTTCGGCCAAGTTACTTCATCTTGAGTTAACCAATTAGGACCTCTCCACCAGATTTCTGAAGAAAATAGACTTTTAGCACTGGTTCCTCTTGATAAAATATCCGCAGCATTATCTTCGGAGTTGACATGCTTCCATTGACTGGTTTCGCTTCTTTCCTGTATTTCTGCAACTCTGTTTGCAACAAATGTATTCCATCGCGCTGGTTGATTTCCTATCCAGCATAGAGTTATAGTGGAATCACACCAATAAAATGTTTTATCCAAAGGTATACCTAGGGATTCCTTTACTTTTTCAACAACTTTTGTTAACAGAACAGCACCACATAATTCCAATTTAGGCAAAGAAATCGTTTTTAATGGAGCTACTCTTGATTTAGCTGTGATTAATTGAGAATGCCGTTTTCCTGATTGGTCTGTGGATAGCATATATACGCAAGCAGCGTATGCTTTTTGAGATGCGTCACAAAATCCGTGCAATTGTATATTTACGGTTTGATTACATATAATTTTTCTAGGTATTTGAAAAGAATTTACACCTTTTAAATCTTCTAAATATTTTTTCCAAAGCTTCAGAATTTCTATAGGTATTTCTTCATCCCAAGATATCTTTTCTTGCCATAATTTCTGCATAATAAGTTTAGCATTCACGGTTACTGGTCCAAGCAAACCTAATGGATCGAAAATACTAGCAATCAGTGACAAAATATTCCGTTTATTATAAATAGGATGTGACGGTAGTTCCACGTGATATAAAAAACTATCTTTTTCGCAATTCCAAGCTAAGCCTAGAATTTTCTCTCCTTCTGGTTTGTCCAAAATTACCATATCAGTGGCCTGATCGGCCTCCGATGACAAATCAGAAGAATTAGACCGCCATTTTCTTAAGTTCATACCGGCCGAATTCATTATGGAGATTAACTGTTCTTTTAACAAATTACAGGATTCCACATTGTCTGCACCTGTAATTAGATCATCTATGTAAAAATCTCTCTCTAAAATGAGACTAGTTTCAGGATATAACTGAGCGTTTTCCATACTCAGCTGCTTCAAGCAACGCGTGGCTAAGAAAGATGACGGTCCCATACCATAAGTTATCGTATTTAACTTGAAATGGCCCATTTCCTCTTCTGGAGATGCTCGCCAAAGTATTTTTTGGAAGACGCGGTCCTCCTCTCTAATGTTGACCTGCCTGTACATTTTCTCTATGTCAGCCGTCAATGCCACTTGATATTTTCTAAAATTTAACAAATGGGTATATAAATCATTTTGTATTATTGGACCAACCATTAACGCGTCGTTTATTGATATCCCGCTGGAGGTTTTTGCGGAGCCGTCGAACACCACTCTTAGTTTGGTAGTGCTGCTGGTTTCCTTCTTGATTGCATGATGAGGTAAATAGTAAGATTTTTCTTCATTTGAAACTGGTTCAAATTTTGTCATATGACCTAAGTTTTCATATTCTTCCATGAATTTAATGTATTGAAGTTTCAAATCCATGTTAGAAGATAATTTCTTTTCCAAGTTTAAAAATCTTTTTTCTGCCATAGGCAAGGAAGTACCTATTTGATCTATACAAGGTCGGAATGGTAAGCTTACTTCGAAACGCCCATTTTCATCCCTTTTTTGGGTTGACTTGAAGCTCTCTTCACAAGCCTTTTCTTCATAATTTTGGTGCTTGATGGACACCAATTCCTCTTGTTTCCAAAATCTTTCAATTTGATTGTGAATCATATTTAAAGATAAGTGACATGAGGATGATTCTTGCTCTTTTTTTGTAGTGCACGTTCTAATTGGCCCGGATAATATCCATCCAAGTTCAGTGCGTTGCAGCGTAGGTCCAGTTGTTCCTAATCTCAATTGATCAGTGGTCAGCATTTCCCAAAATAGTTCGGAGCCGAGTAATATATCCACATGACCGGAAGTGGAAAATTCAGGATCGGCCAATTTCAATCCTGGTGGTATGTTTGCCTCCCTTTTTGGAAAAGAGGTCTGCGGTAACTTGCTGGTGATTTCTTGTAATACCAAGCAAGTAACAAGTTTTTTGTAATTAGAGTTTATTGATGACAATTCAAACGAGAGGCTCTTCTTTACATTTGTTATATTATTATGTAACCCAGAGACCGGCATATTTAATGACTTGTACTTTATGTTTAATTTTTTAGCAAATCGTTCAGTTATGAAATTCACCTGAGAACCATTATCCAACAATACTCTCGCTGAATGAATAATTCCATTACTGTCCTTAACGTTCACCATTGCCGTTGATAACAAAATTGTTTTTTCTGCTTCTCCAAAAGTGGAATGGTTTGAGACTGGTACTTGATCTATGCCATTCTCAGTGTTTTGATCCTCTTTAGGGAAAATATGGAGTAATGTGTTGTGTCCTGCTTTATCGCAAGTTCTACAATTATTCTTACTCCTGCATTCTTTAGTTGAATGACCTACATTTAAACACTTGATGCAAGCTTGTAATTGCTTGATTTTCTCAAACCGTTCATGTTGGTTTAGTTTCAAAAACTGTTTACAGAAATAAATCTTATGATTTTCCTTACAAACAATGCATTTCAACCTTTGCGACAATAATGAAACTGAAGATTCCTTTTTGTAACTTGACGGTTTATGATGCGCGAATATTGGTTTGGCTGTGGAACATGTTGCTTCCGATGCTTCCAAGACTATCGCTCGATCTGTTAAACATTTTAAAAATTCTTGCAATGTCGGTATTTTTTCTTTAGTTGGATATTGTTCCCAATAGATCCGGGTATTGGAATCTAATTTGTTGGCCAAAATATAAATTATTATTACATCCCAATACTCCGTGGGTAGACCTATGTTTTTCAATGAATTCAAATGTAATTGTGTTTGATCTAATAAACTTCTCAAGGCGACGTGACTTTCTTGTTTTAATTCCTTGAGCTTAAACAATGAATTTAAATGTTGATTAGCTATTACACGCTTATTTTCAAATCTATTTGATAAAACCTGCCAAGCTATTTCGAAATTGTCTTGGGTAATTTCAAGTGCGTTTAATATTTGTGATGCCTTTCCTTTTAAACAATCACGCAAATAGTAATGTTTCTGAAAATTATTTAATGATTTATTATTACCCACTATCGTGACGAAAGCATCCTTAAAAGATAACCATTTCGAATAATCACCACTAAATTCTGGGAGCGAAAACGTAGGTAATTGGATCTTAATATTGTTAGTATCATCAATTTTTTCAATGCTTTTTATGGATTTTTTTGCTAACGTCACTACTTGATAATATTGCAATTCAAAACACTCAAGTGGGCTATCCTCTTCATCTGAGTTACTATCAAACTCTTCGATCTGAGATTGTATATTCTTAAAGCGATTTAACAGTGTGTTTACCTCCTCCAATCTTGTTTCCGTTTCTATTACATCAACTGAATCACTTAATAGGTAATTCTTAAATCGTGTTAATTGTGCCTTCAATTCACCGCGCTTCTTCACCAGTGATTTTAATGTTTGTGGCATAATGCAGAATTTTTTACACAAACATACACATTAAATTATTTAAAAATAAACTTTTGTTTGTTCCACCTTTGCGGGAGCGAATAATAAATAGATTACAATAAAATAAATTATATTATTTAATAATCAGTGGTAATCATAGAGTAAATTATTTGGAATCTACCTACTGGTTAAATTATATTAGGTTGACAATATTTTATCTTGTTGATTATAATATCACGCAAAAAGAGTGGCTCTTGGTGGCGAATTCTTCGCGTGATTTTACAAGTTATATTATAATGCCTTAATACCTTAGGAATATGTAATGATGAATAAGAATGATGTAGACCGGACGGCTGGCTGGATGAGCTGGTTTTCATCCGGCTCGAAGGACCATATGGCGTTTTTTACGCTCTTGTTTGATTTCAGGTGGAGGTTTTCTGTGGTACTCACTTTTGTAAATCAAACGCTTGTTTTGTGTTTGTTTGTCTGGTCATAATTTATTATTCTTTTATTTACATAATCCTGATTTTTTATAAGATTTATATTGTGATCTGCTTGTTGGAACACATTTTTTTACGTAAGAATGGAAGCTACCTTCCTTTGTTCTTCTATAGAACTATTTGAATAATGGAACAAAAAAGAAAATAATAAAATTAGGTAGGTACTTGCCTAGAAGTAATTGCCCATAGAACAAGTACCTACTCAATAAGCATCAATTTTAACCACATATTGACAAAGGATTTTATCAATCAGCCATGCTAGACCTAGCAAGTGATTTGCTCACTATATAATAATATTATAGAGTCAAGAGTTTGAGGGTTGTATAAATAATATTATGTATTTGAAT
The DNA here is from genome assembly GCA_917563855.2 of Limnephilus lunatus. Classification (NCBI taxonomy): domain Eukaryota; kingdom Metazoa; phylum Arthropoda; class Insecta; order Trichoptera; family Limnephilidae; genus Limnephilus; species Limnephilus lunatus. Next base: position 575,536 of record OU830593.1, on the reverse strand, counting down.
ATTTTTTTGTGAAATTGAAATTCCTTGAATATTGCTCTATTTCTACAAGAGGTGATCTAGTTTTTTGCATGGCTTTGGGGATAATAATTATTATATTGCATTATTCCATAGTGAGATGGCATTTGTTGAGCTGTGATATTAATAAAAATATATATGTGTGAATAATATGATATGTATATACCCTCCAGTACCGGAGAGAACAACTTCAGTCCTATTTACTATCATTGCTTAATTAATTGATGATTTAATTAAACAATTTACCTTTGATGCAATCCTTTCCTTTTATAATATTAAAAAACAGTAAAACGCTTTGGCCACAAGCTCTTTGATGAGTATGAAGAGAAAATATTTACTGTAAAAGCAAAAAAAAAAATGGTTGAGATGATAAAACAGGAATCTATACATAATGTAGTTCTATTCATAAATAAAGAAAATCATTATCATGGTAAAACAGGAATCTACTAATATTGATAAATAAATATGACCACGGAGACATTTGTTGACAATATTAGTTGCTGGTAATATTGAGCAAAATCCGAATATGTATTTTAATTATTATTTTTTTTAGGTTTTAAATTAAATTAAACAAGCATGATACAGACTGAAGTAATTTTTTCAGTTAATGGACTTCAATAGTTTTTTCTGGTGTTCAATAAAGTGGTGAATTCTTGACAACTCGTTTTAAGTTAATTTGATGTTATGTCATATAATTAGTGATGCTTCTTAGCACATTGTGATAATATTTAACCCCTAGGGGCCGGATCCCTGCATTTGCAGTGTTGAAAAATCATGCCCATGCACAGTATGAAACACTACAATTGCAATGTCGACCTTTCATTTTGTCTTAGGATTTTAACTTCATTTTTTTACATTTTGATCTTTAAAAAATGTTTTTAATTTTTGTTTCTTATCAGCTTCACGTTTGCCTCTTTAATTTAGACTGTTCAACTTCAGGAATAAATCAATCGTCTAATTGATTAGTCAGACATCTCCAAATACTAAGTTTTGAGATACGAGGAAAGTAATAAAATCAAATATTATTTACCCGTGTTTGTGTTTTACATATTAAATATCCTATAAAAAAACACCGGGAGGCTTAACACTCCAGTACATTAGTACGACATTTGCAATATTCTACTAGTGATCCAGAAAACATTAACATTTTGTTTAACCTTTAAACGCCCGTGCGCCGCATGCAAAAAAAGTAGGCCAGTGCCCAAGCATTTTTTTATGAAATATTCGCACCGTAATCATCAGTCCTGTACGGGACCGTTGGGCATTGAACGATGCAAATCCACGGTCCCATACAAGACTTCAGGGAGTCTAAAGGTTAATTCATTACAACCACCAAATCAATTACATTGCAGAAATTTTTTTTGTGAATTAAACAAAATGTTGGTGTTTTCCGAGTCACTAATATTCCAAAATGTCATACTTATATACCAGATCATTATGCCTCCCGGTATTATTTTATAGCATATCGTCGGCCTACTGGCAAAGTCCACTAAGTCACTAAAACACAATCCTGAGATAATCGCATTTCAATATTTAGCAATTTTGAAAAGGCTATAAGTGGATGAATATCTCCAAAATATGTATTTTTAAATATTTTATAATTTATAATGAACCCTTAAGTACCTTATCAATACAAAATATTAGTTAAAAGCAATAACAGCAACCTTTAATCAAAGATTTACAAAAAAATGAGCCGGACTTAGTGGGTTTTACCAGTCAATAATGACTTAGTGTAGTTTGCTTGTTAAGATTATTGTTAAATTGTTAAAATTAATGCCGCGAAATTCCTTTTAGATTATTTTAAAGCTGACTTAGTGTATTTTGCTTGTGTTTTAAATATTTCAAAGTTGATTTAGTGAATTTTGCTTGCGTTTTAACGGTCTAAATTGATGTATTATTGACATTCAGAGTATAATGTTTGACTTAATGTGTTTTGCTTGTCAATAATATCGGATCTATGACTTATGGTAAATTAAAAAACACTTCTAAATCGAAAACGGTTAAATATACGACTTAATGGAGTTTGCCAGTCGAAAGAGGACGATTTTTTACATAAGACCTCATACTTAAGTCATTTCATGAAAAAACGTGACTTAGTGGACTTTGCCACTAGGCCGACGATATTGAATATGTGAAATACAGACGTGTGTAAATAATATGTGAAATACAGACGTGTGTAAATAATATGAGCAATCTGAGTATTGTACCAAATAGAGGGTACACTTTTACATATAACTGTACTAGCTGAAGTCCCCGGCGATGCCCGGGCTTTACACAGGGTTTTCAAGATCAAATGTAGACAGTGACTTTCCTTTGCATACAGATCAAATCCACACCGCCCACTTGCCAGCCCGCTCATCCACCACATATAGACATTCTCCTTTATATATTATATATTTCAACCAATTTACACAAAATCTTGACAAATTATATACCTATACCTTCCTCATGAATCACTCTATCTATTGGTGAAAACCGCATGAAAATCCGTTCAATAGTTTTTGAGTTTATCGCAAACAGACAGACGTGGCGGAGGACTTTAATTTATAACATGTAGAGATACTCAACTCAAATTTAGATTTTTCGGAGATGTCTGACTTATCAAGTGGATGGTTGAAATGCAAACCTTACCACAGTTTTGTAGTTATGACTCGATAATAACCCAAAATGGCTGTTTTTATTATGTTTTACTGAAATTGGTTGTCGATTCATCACCACTTTGGAACCCTTATAATATAGTATATATTTTATCTATGGATTTAAGATTATATTGTGCATCTCGTGCATTCATTGGTTAATTATTTATTATTTTTTGCTCATTGTTTGTTCCAATTCTATATTATATGGTGTGGTTATATATAAGAAATAATAATGTTATTTATGTTTATTTTGTGTAATTTGTATTTTTGCTTCTCATGAAATTAATTCTGCTAATTGAAATAAATAAAATAAAATGAATGAAAACAAAGATTTATTTTATTATACATTTCTCATCTTAAAAATACACAGGTTTGAAATGTTGCTTGAAATGGCTTTAGCCGTGTTTGGTGACTAGACCTCAATAGCCAAGTACTTCCTCACCTTCCATCCCTATTTCCTTCAGCCTCAGAACATACTCCATTTGGAATTTGGGAATGCCATAGTCTCGCTGGCGATTTCAGGTGGTTGGGAGTAGTTGGGACTCTTGTAAATCCGTTTGTCGTATTATTTTTTATGTTTGTACATGACATGTATGTGTGTATGACTTGTACACGATTTGTACGATGACACTCCATTTGCAAATTTTCCCATGACTGACATCTCTTAACCAGGATTATGCGGTAAATGTACCGTCATCTCTGGCGTTAGGGTAACTACTTATAAGAGTTGGTGTCTTAACACAAGCGCAGCATTTAGCTTGTTAGCGCCATATGAAAAACTGTCAAAATCAGTCATATACCATAGACATACAAATAGCTAGACGAGAACTTACAGATGAGGGGTAAAAACCAACTATGGCGGGACGAAGAGAGGAAAGAGACTTGTGATTCGTCAATAAATCAATCTAACAGTATATAGGCACCTCGCACTATAATATCACCATTTAGTTCTTGAAAGTAAAATCTGCTTTTATTTTATTTTATTTTATTTTGCAGAAACAAACAGTACATAATTACATATTAGAAAGTAGTTACAAGTTATAGAGTTAATACAATAATTGGTACCAATGACATGTCGCTGTTTTATAGTATATGTTTTTATGTGACAAGTGATGCATTTTACCTATATTTAATTAATAAATTATTGAGGGAGAGGGGTAAGGGTGTGTGTGTGTGTGTGGATGTGTGTGTTATGTGTGCAAGTTCAGTGTGCTAGAAATGTTTTTCTTAAATAAAGGAAGGGAATGTTTAATTTAATTTAATTTAATTTTTTTTGAATGAATAGACCTTTTTATATGGGAGCGCGAATTGCATGCCACGTTATGAACAGATATGTCAAGTCCAAATTTGCAAAGTAAGGTTCTGAGTATTTTCATAGTCGAATATTTTGTTTCCGTAGACACTTTTACAAATGTTTCATGATTTACTTACTCCAGTAATGTCATAGTATGTGTTCCATAGACATACAATGTCCATGCGTAAAATGTACGATAAGAGCTCGACACTGGTCCGGACAAGAATGATGACGTCACATTTTTTAGATTAACGCGGGGCTCTCGCAAGCCCAGCCGGTTCCGAAAAATGGTTCCAATGGGAGGGGGAAATAACACGCCTTTTATCACGTAAGGGAAAGTCCATATATTTTGTACGTCCGTGTCATATACGCATTATGCTATTATAAAAAAGACTACAATGTCATTTTGTGTGGCTGAAAGAAGATGGGGAGAGAAGGAATATATGAATAACATGGCTATTCATGCCTGGTCACCTTTTGTTTTACATTAGCTCCACACAGGAGGCCCTGAGAAAAATAATTCCCCTCAGAATCTTTGTCATCTTTGGGGATGCTGTGTGAAAAGTTTTAGGGAAAGGAAGGAGAGGAAGTTCTGGGAAGGAAAAGGGTATGAGGGGTGAGTAGGATTCTGGGGGTCAGCGTGTCCATAAGTGACGGACGAATGAATTCATCCCTTTCACTGCGATCCAAATCCCGCTGAGATTCCTGCTGGAGAGGTCAAAAAATCTCCCTCAACCAGTCTCTCCTGATCCGGCCTGCCATGCAGTTCGTGGGCAGACGCATCTGCCTCCAAGATCTGAACCGGGCACCCCCTGCTAAGTTACCAAACGTAGCGAACCAGTTGGGGTGACCTATGGCAGAGGTGTTGGTTATCCAATAAATGATTCACGGGGCGGCGGTACCCATACCCGCCTCCCAAATTGTACTAAACATAGCTAAAGCGATTTTTAGCCCAGTTTAGATTCTAAATCAGGGTGATACTGCGAGAATCCACCACTATGGAGCGAGATTCTATCACATATATGAGAGTAAGTATTCTTCTTGGATGGCGCTACAGCCCATATCGAGCTTTGGCCTCCTGCAACAGTCGCCTCCAGCTCCTGTCCTCAGTGGCAGTCTGGTACCTGGAGAAGGTGTGTTGCATCCCCTCTTACCTCGTCTTCCCACCTCAGTCTGGGTCTTCCCACTTTTTTCTTTCCACCTGGGTGTCCAGTCAAAATCATTTTTGGGACGCGTGTATCCGTCATTCTCTGTACATGCCCAGCCCGTCTCAGCCTGAGGAGTCTCATATGTGTTGAGATGCTAGGGGCCTTATATATATCATTCAATTCTGTATTGTGAGAGTAAGTATACTACCTATTATTATTTTTTTTAAATATGCCTGTGGAGTAACCCGTATAATATTTTATTTCGTCAAAGTCGTTGTTTCAGCGATTGTATTCAAGTTTTCCTTCCAAAACAGTTTCAACAATCTTCCAATATCATTATCTTAATGACTGTACTGTTTGGATTGTTGCAAACTGAAGTGGTGTCATCTGTTTTTTAAAAAGAGAACTGTTGAAGATTTCAAGATTTCAACGGCCTCCATAGTCGAGGGGTAAGGTTCTTGACTCGAAATCCGAAGGTCGCGGGATCGAATCCCGCTGTGAGCAAATAAATTTTATTTGATTAATTTGTGTGATTTCATTATTAATTAAGATACTCTCAATATTGCTCTGGTGTAAGACCGCCATTCAAAAATGAAGCATTGCTTGAAATGGCTTTAGCCATGTTTGGTGACCAGATCTTTTACTTCCCACCTTCCTCTTCCCCATCTCCTTTTCCTCCGCACTATCCTCAGCCTCACAACATACCCCAATTGGGGATGCCATAGTCTCACTGGCTCCAGACGGGAATAGCTGGGACTCTTGTGAGGTACTAAAATAAAATAAAAAAAACCATCTCTAATGAATGTTCAAAAGAATATTTTAAAACTTGGTATTTCTGTTTCAAAAACTCTTATACAATTTCCCAGCCTATATTCCGAACAATTTTCTCCCATTTTCCAATTTTCCCAGAAGAAATTTTCTGGTTTTCTTTTTCTGGGATCAAAAAATTTCCAACATTAAAAATTTTCAAACTTTCACAAGTCATAACAAAATCAAAAAGATATTAGTTTTTATAAAATTTCCCTACCCATTTTCTGAGCAATACCTATTTAAATTTCCTGGAAGAAATTTTTTCAGAAAAATTTAAATTTCCCAACATAAAAAAATCCCAAAGTTCACATAATATCAAAAAGATAAATTTTCGTTATTTGTTTTTGGGGTGTTGCGCCGTGTTGCGCAACCTTCTTCTTTAGCCGACGTTTCGGACAGCGTTGCAGTGTCCATCATCAGGGCAGATCCGACTGATGTGTTCTGATCTGGATCCGGATCTGCCCTGATGATGGACACTGCAACGCTGTCCGAAACGTCGACTAAAGAAGGCGGCAGATCCGACTGATGTGTTCTGATCTGGATCCGGATCTGCCCTGATGATGGACACTACAACGCTGTCCGAAACGTCGGCTAAAGAAGGAGGTAGCCCAACACGGCATAACACCCCCAAAACAAATAACGAAAATACTTTTGGCCGTGAAAATCTAAAAACGTATCCAAAAAAATAAATGTTATTTTAAAAAATTTCTCGATCTATTTTCCGACAAAATTTATAAATTTTCCCAGAAGAAATTTTTTCAGATAAACGAAAAAAAAAATCCCAGTGACTTTGCTGCCACTGGATCGCCCAATATTATTTATCCAAGGAAACGGTATTTTTTGGATACAATTACTTCTGACGTTTATAAAATTCGAAAAGTTGAGCTGTGCTTATGAACAACAAAATGTATAAAATAAAAAATTACGTAAGCGTAATTTTTAAATTTAGAGCTCCTAAACCGATTTGGTTAAAAATTGCTATAGGGATGGCAGGGGGGGGGGGACTTTTAATTTTATAGCAAAATACAAGATTTTGAAAGAGTTATTTTTATTTACGTAAGCATTGATAAATGTTTTTTTTTATAGTAAAACGGTAAGCTAATTTTGGCACACATTCTAATTAATAATCGTACATGCAAAGGGGTAAACCTTACTGCCAGGGAACAATGCTAAATTGAATGAAAGCCCATTTAAAAACCGCCTGCAGGGCCAAGCAGCAAAAAACCCGCGGTAGCAATAATTGTTGTAACTCATAATAAAGTTAATCCAATTAGAATTTTAGCAGAATCGGGTTAGACTCATGTGTACGAACAAAGTTTTCATAGAAGTTACTCAAATTTTGTGCGAGAAACAATATATGTAATAATATATTGAATACGAAAATTAATTTAAAATGATGCGATAATTTAAAAAAAACTTATCACCTATGACAAATAATTCTACGTAAGTAAGTACCAAGGTAGGTACCAATCAAACAAGAACGTTTAAAAATAATAATTTGAAACGCTAGAACAATAAAAAATCCACCCCATCATTCCAAGAACCACCCAACGGAAGCTAGCGAATCCTTTTTTCCCAACTTCCGATGTTGTTTTTCGCTGTCAAATACGAGTCTATCTTCGCCGATAAACCCGATAAATAAATGATTTTTTCATTTAAAATTTTATATTATATTTTTTGGTTATTATTGGCGTGTACAAATTTGTTTAAAAATGCAAATTGTTAATATTATTTGTATGTATTGATCGAAGTACCACCCGGATGGACATGAGCTTGTCGCGCATGCCCGGAAAAACTTGAGACTTCAGCTGCTGCCGAGGGTGAGCACTCTCTTTAATATTATCCCGTGTTATTCAATTTATATTGTCTGATTTTCCGCCATTTCACCACCCATTAATGCATATTTACAACATTCCGCTTGCGTATTAAAAATATTCGCGTTTAATTACGCGGTAATTTAGTCCAGTGCACTTCGTCGGTACATTCGCCGGTACACATTGCATTACGCAATTACCGGCAATGTTCCAATACCTGCATCATTTATTTATATTCTCATTTAATAAGGAAAGCTTTATCGTTATATACACACCATTTTAAATATAGCATTTGCTTTTATTATAATGTTGGCGGCTTTTATGTCTAGGGCCATGCCGCCATTATTTGTCAGTTTTCAAATAAAATTTCCTCCGTCATAACACAATTAAATTCCATTTTACTACTCCTACCCACCCACTTTATTTTGACAAATTAATTCGGCGTTAAAATCCTACGTCTTGTTTTGTTTCTACAGCTCTTCGTCATTATTGAATCATATTTCAAGGCCACAATCAGAGCAACCCTTATTAGTTAATCGATTTTTCAAAGTCATTTATTGCATTTTATTAATTCATTCAAACTTTTCGTAAAATACATAACTAACAATTTTATTTTGCGTCTTAAAATGGATGCTGCCGGCGCGTAGTCTAGCAAAAATAAACTAGCAATCGAAATGCCTACGCAAAAGAACTAAGTACTTAACTATAATTAGATTCGCGTAGAGTTGCACATTTCTCGGATGCATTATTGCGACTTGTTTATTTTATTGGCATTGTTTCATCGCGGCAATCGCATCTGCCGCGACATTTCACATTATTTTTTTCAGTTTGAGGCAACTAAAGATTTTTACAATAGATACAAGCTGCAAGTCGCATAATATTTAATTTCACATTCAGGGAGATCTCCCAAATAACTGTCAGAACGTATTTACAATATAAACATACGATTAGTTAAGCCTTTTCATCCATTTTGGCCTGGTAAGGAAATGTGTATTTTTATCCATCAAAGTGTTTTTTGCGGTTTTAATTGAATTTTGAATTTCGAAAAAAGCGGTTTACAAAACGTTGCCAGAAGTTAAAAAAATATAAAACTTGAATTGAGTAGGTACCTAACCTGTATCATAGGTGCTTACCGTATCTTTGTGTGAAAATATTTTTTTGAATGATCGTGTCAGCGTTTGCTCCATGTAATGATTGTCGTGTAGTTGAAGCTAGAAATTTAATTAAAGATAGATTCCGATACAAAAATAACACTTGGTCATAGATGCTCGTACAATTTTCTCTACTTGTGGGGATGTGGGTAGTACCTACCTACCTATATCGTATTATAATATTATCCGTTATACGTGCAATCGGCTGTCATTTCTCTAGTCGGACTTTTAAAATGGTATATGAACCTTTTGTTTACACAAAATGCCTCAATCAATTTGTGCACATCATTTTATGACCTAGTTACACTTCTAAAATGGAAAATATATCCATAAATCTCATTAACACGAAGACAATTTTTTTACATAAAAATTGCCGAGTGTTAATTTTTAAGTTAATAATCAACAGCCGTAACATAATACCTATAGGTATACATTTTCGGGTGACTCGACGGTTGACCGGTTGCCCCCCGAAATTATAATTGTTATATTATTAAAGTTTTTGTACTTTATTTACCAATTTAAAATCTAAAATCGACTTCAAAAATACATCTAATAAGAAGTTTGCATGGATATCAAACGAATTTATTTATAGTCGATTTTTGTACTTATACGCCGGCCGGTAGGTATATAGGTACCTTCATTAAATAGGCAAATCCTTGATCCATTTGAATGAAAATATGTTTTATACTTTTGTTCTTCGGCGATAGATCCTCTGTTAGTTAACTTAGTTATAATCTGTGTAATTTGCGTATTTTCCCTAAAACGACTGCAAATCGGGGGCTCAACTGTCGTGGAACCGCATTTTCGTATTCCAGCTGACGAGAATATTTCGTATCGCTTATGTCCGTTATAAATAGTCAACTTTTAATTATTGGATGTTTACCCAACTGTTAAATTTACAGTTATCCACTAATTAAATTGAGAACATCAGCTAATACGAAAATGCAACAAAGTCATACCTTATAATATAAACCTACGTTTAGAATCAGGAGACTGGAAATCGGAATTTTTTATATCTTGCGGTTGTAAATAACGTCTGCAATTTTCATACGAAAGTAATATTGATAAAATTATCAAACCGGTGCTCTGGCAACATTATTAATAAATTCGATCGGTAGGTACTTACTAGGTACCTACCCTTTGTTAAAAGGAGACGGTTCCAATAACATTAAATTGGGATTGCGTGATTTGCAATTTATGGCATAAAAGCTTAAAATTCGCATAGTCAAAAGTATCATCAATAAAGAATTCCTGACTACCGTATTGATTGGTTTTTCATACCGAATTTACGACGAATAGGATTAGCAGTCAACCTGTCTGCACGATCTGTCTGGGGTTAAGCAGAGAGGGTGGAGCGAAATTATGACTAAAAATAAAGTTAAATGATGTTTGCTCCACTGGAATTATACGAATTAAAATCATGTTGAAAAATGATGTATTTAGGAAATCCCTTTTAACCAACATTTACGCCAATTTCAATATTTTGTAATTATTTTTCTATTTATATTATGGAATGGAAAACTGTTATAATGAGCGTTATATAAGAGCCCGATTCCAATTAGAGACAAAATTCAACATTTTTCGCTTTACGCGATCGTTGTTTTCAACTCTATTTTCATACCTACGATTTCAGTAGGCATCACAACAAACAGTATCTATGGTTTATGTGTTGTTTGCAGTGATGACAATTGAAATCGTAGATATGAAAATAGAGGTGAAAATAGCGATCGCGTAAAGCCAAAAATGTTGACTTTTGTCTGTAATTGGAATCGGGCTGAAAAAAGGTGTCGTGTATAACGGCCATTAGCCTACAATACACGACATCTTTTTTCAGCCCGATTCCAATTAGAGACCAAAGTCAAATTTTTTGGCTTTACGCGATCGCTATTTTCATCTCTATTTTCATATTTACGATTTCAATTGTCACCACTGCAAACAATACATGAACCATGCTGTTTTTGCTGTGATGCCAACTGAAATCGTAGATATGCAAATAGATATGAAAATAGCGATCGCGTTAAGCGAAAGATGTTGACTTTGGTCTCTAATTGGAATCGGGCTGATAAAAAATGTCGTGTATTGTAGGCATTCGTGGCAACTTTTTCAAGGAAACCGAGTTCGAAGTTTTTAAGGTCAAATTTGAAAAAAAGGCAAGCTTTCGGGATGACAGGAATATTAAAAAAAAACTTGCATTCGGGGCGACGGAAAATGCTGCATTTAATGTACCGCTTGTTTCCGGACACCGTGTATGTTCAGAAACCCCTTACGATTTAATGGCTTCTTTTATGAAATCCTAGCGCCCCACTTCCCCCGTTTTCCAATATCTTTCTTTCTTTTTGAACAATAAATTATTACGGCATCTTTTCTTATTTTTTTAAAATATATAGGTAGGTACATGGAAATTTCGAAGCTCTGTAGCTCATGTTGGAAATTACTTGTCAAACCGAAAATGATTTTTTAGAAGTTTGATCGATTTTATATTAGATTCACGAGTTTGAGTGAGTTTTCACCGATTCTTATACGATTCTAATAGTTTTCTCATATTTTTTAAAATACCAAACGGTTTTTTTTTTTATTGCCACTTTTAACATAATACGTTTCTTTGCATTGTTGCCGTAGGAATAATGAACTTATTGTCAGGTATGGCAATTTTTCATTATCCCAGATTCTCAATGGAAAAGTTACTTTTCTGCATGGTGTGAATATCAATTTTTTTTTTAAACATTAGCTCCACACAGTTTAATTCATTAGTATCGACATGTTTCTATTTGGGTGGCGGTTATGGGTACCGCCGCCCCGGGAACCATTTATTGGATAACAAAAACCCCTTCTGTAGATCACCCCAAGTGGTTTACCACGTTTGGTGACTTAGCAGGGGTGTTGACTGTGTGGCGGGCAGGATCGGAAGAGAATGGTTGAGAAGACCCTTTGACCTCTCCAGCCGGACTATCTCAGAATGAAAAAGAAGAGGCCCCAATTCTATCCCGATCCGGCCTGCCATGCAGCTGGTGGGCAGACGCATCCTCCTACAAGACCTGGCCAAACCTCGTCACGGGCACCCCTGCTAAATCACCAAACGTAGCGAACCATTTGGGGTGACCTATAGCAGAGGTGTTAGTTATCCAATAAATGCTTCCCCGGGGTGGCAATATCCATGCCTGTCTCCCAAAATGAGAAAAATATTTTTTTTAATTTATCAATTTATCATAATATTGAATAAATGTTTTGTGGGGAAGGGAAAAAAGGTACGAAAAATGGCTACAAATGAAGTATTACGCTGGTGGGATTAGGCCCCTCGAAAGGTTTTTAAAATTTTTTTTTATACGAATTCCTCACAAGAGTCCCAGCTGCTACCATCTGGATTAGATTATGGCATCCCCAATTGGGGTATGTTGTTAGGCTGAAGGTAGTGAGGAGGGGAAGGAGATGGGAAAGTATATGGCTATTCAGATCTGGTCACCAAACACGGCTAAAGCCATTTCAAACAACGCTTTAATTCTGAATGGTGGTCTTATACCAGGGCGATACTGAGAGTAGCTTCCACTCTGGAACATGCCGCAAATATTCGTTCTCTGGATTCGTTCCCGCGACCGTCGGATTGCAAGTCGAGAGCCTTACCCCTTGACCACCCGTACATCAGAAGATTCATTGCAACAGAGATTTTTTTGAATTACTTGAACTGTGCTTGATTTAATGTGATGAGTGATGATGAGGGTTTTCTTATATGTTTAGCCTCTTTTATAATCGGTAAATGATAAATAATTTTAACTTTAAAAAATATGTTTTTTCCTTTTATTTCAGCTACGAGCAGAGAGCAAATAGACGCCAGATTTAATCGCCAGTAAGAAAAGAATCCATAATCCGAGATGGGCAAGGAAAAGATCCATATCAACATTGTGGTGATCGGGCACGTAGACTCGGGCAAGTCCACCACCACGGGACACCTCATCTACAAGTGCGGTGGCATCGACAAGCGTACCATCGAGAAGTTCGAGAAGGAGGCGCAGGAGATGGGCAAGGGCTCCTTCAAGTACGCCTGGGTGAGTATTGACTACGCTTGCAACTCTTCTTACTCCAGTGCCCCCTCCTTTTTTTACACACCCTTCTTAATGTTGTAGTAGAACTCTACTTTAGCCACTTTCAATTGTTGTTAGCGAGAATTTAATCATAATTCCTCTCTAGGAATCTGAACCTCCAAATGATTTCTTCAAAGTTTTAGCAATGGTCATGATAATAATAATTTTGTCCAGGTATTGGACAAGTTGAAGGCAGAGCGTGAACGAGGTATCACCATCGACATTGCCCTGTGGAAGTTTGAGACGGCCAAGTACTATGTGACCATCATTGATGCCCCCGGTCACAGGGATTTCATCAAGAACATGATCACGGGAACCTCACAGGTAAATAAACAGTTGAATCGGTTCAGATTGGAAATTGTACATTCTTTAACCAAATAGCTCCGTCCAATACATCCGTGTCTTTCCTCCAATTTTATCAAAAACTTCTTCTTATTAAGTTTCATGGTGACATTGTCCTATTTACTTCATTGATTAGTTATGCTCAGTTGTTTTCAAAACTACATAAATTGCATCCACCTTTTTGAGTACTTATTTTATTAATTATTATTTTTCATTGATAAACTTATAAATGTGATAAGCAGTATTTGTTGAATGAAACACTAGTATATATTGAATTATTTAGCGGACAGGAGATAAGCCGACGTAGCTCAGTGGTTAGAGCAGTTGACCGGAAATCAGAAGGAGGCGGGTTCGAGTCCTGTCGGCGGCATATATCTTTTCTCGATAGATTTTTTCATATTTTATTATTAGAAGGAAATGAATTCTTAGAGATGGGTGGATATTGTAAAAGATTTGTGAGGATGAGAAGCTTAGAGTTCAATATCTTCTCTAAATTCCAGGCAGATTGTGCGGTGCTGATCGTAGCAGCAGGCACTGGTGAGTTTGAGGCGGGCATCAGCAAGAACGGGCAGACACGCGAACACGCTCTGCTGGCCTTCACCCTGGGCGTCAAGCAGCTGGTGGTGGGCGTCAACAAGATGGATAGCACGGAGCCGCCCTACCACGAGGCGCGCTATGAGGAGATCAAGAAGGAGGTGTCCTCCTATATCAAGAAGATTGGTGAGTACCCAACACACTTCAAATGTAAATAAGGAATTCGTGTTCTGATTCCTCTAGGACAGTTGATAAAAGCCAGTGTTGTTGTTGTCAGGTTACAACCCCGCCGCCGTGGCCTTTGTGCCCATCTCCGGGTGGCACGGAGACAACATGCTGGAGCCCTCAGAGAAGATGCCCTGGTTCAAGGGGTGGACGATCGAGCGCAAGGAGGGAAAGGTGGAGGGGAAGTGCCTCATTGAGGTGAGCTTTATTAGCTTTCTAATCATTTGTCGCCATTTAGCACACTTGTCAATAAACTGGTAGGCTCCTCGACAGGTTCGATAGTAAAGGGATGAGATGGAACGACCATATTGATATGTTAACAAAAAATATCAGGAGTCTTACCTATATTTTTAAAGAACTTTGTCATATATTGGATAAAGAGAAATTAAAATCTGTCTATTATGCCTTAGTCCAATCTCGACTTTCTTACAATATAGTAAGCTGGGGATCCTGTCTAAAGTCCAATGTAGAACCACTAAATATTGCTCACAAATTAATTCTTAAAGTCATGTACAAAAAAAAATTTCATTATCCATCGAAACTACTTTACAAGGAATCTAATGTTATGTGTATAAAACAGCTGTACATCATTAAAATAATTTGTAGATTTTTTATCAATATTAAATCTGCAGAAAGAACCCAACAAATCCATACCACTAGAATTGGCTCAACAATGAACTTTGTGGCAATACAAACTAAAACATCTTTTGGCCAAAGAAACTATTTATGTCAGGCTCCACTTATATTTAATATTCTGCCAGATTACATTAAGTCTTCCAATTCATTAGCTAAATTTAAAAATAATGTTAAGAAATTTGTGTTGACAGAGGATTGGCATACTATTTTTTCATCCTTGTCCTTTTTTAAATAATAAGATATTTGAGTTCCATTTGCACGAATCGAAGTGTCACCCTAGTTGTTTTAAACTTACTTTGCTTTTGGCAGGTATAATAATAAAGAATTTATTTATGGTCTAAATATTGTTACAATTCATTCTCAAATTACCCATTAGTATTAGTAATTACTAGACATCGGATTAGCCGTAATTAGACAGTTATATGCAAATGCATATAACTGTCTAATTACGGCGTTAATGCATATTTTAGCCATTTTTTCCCAATCGTGCATATTTAGCATTTGAAGACAGAATATCGCCTTCATCTCAACACATTTCCACAAGTTACCAGATGCCATAGAAAAATTGGAAACAAAAAACCTTCCTCTATTTAAATCAATTGAAATACTGGAAACAATGATTGAACTCGCCAACGCCCTTCCCAATTCAATATCAGAAAAGATTCGTGAAAATTTAGACGCTATTTTGTTTAAAAATCCGAGTTTTGAAGACATGAAGAACTTGCCTACATCAACGGCACAGGTCATAAATACCCTGCCTCAACAGGTATCTCCAGAAATGGCGCCAAATTTTTTAAATTTTGTCGGATGATGAAGTAGAGAAGTCGTTTTCGGCATTTTGGGTGACAAACATCAAAAATTTTTGCCCGAAAATTTGGAAAAATACTTAATTATATATTGTCACAAAAAAAATGCATAATTTTACGAATATTTCGCTGTTTTTGTATCGTCTTTAATTAAAATATACAAAAATAAAAATGGTATTTTGATTTTGCATTGTGCATATTTTAGGCATATCAAGAGTTTTTAGTGCATATTTCGGCCTTTTTTAGTGCATATTTTGGCACTTTGTTAGTGCATATAATCCGATGTCTAGTAATTACATAGTATGTAATATTAGTGTTTTAAAAGAAGTGTTTTTGTATTGTGTTTTGATTGTGAGGTTAATTTATGTAAAAAAAAAAAAAACAACAACAAAAATGTATGGTGAGAATATAAATAAATAAAAAAACCTCACTGTAAACTGAAATGAACAATGAAATATTTAGACCTCCTGATGTATTGTTTGCAGGCCCTGGATGCCATCCTCCCCCCTTCGCGCCCCACAGACAAGCCCCTGCGCCTGCCGCTGCAAGATGTCTATAAGATTGGTGGTATCGGGACAGTGCCGGTCGGCCGAGTGGAGACGGGAATTCTCAAGCCCGGTAACTCATTACATTTATTTATTTGTATTATAAAAACTAAACAGAATATAGGTAAGATTAAAGAAACAATTTACAGATGTTAAATATTTCGTGGTGGGTACCCATGATGTTATGTTTCATTGTAAAGTGGCTGAGTGGCATCGACCGGTCAGCGGTTGAGTGGGCATCGCGTTTGGGACCCACCCGGGCGTCGCATGTTCGATTCCTCAGCTGGCTTAGTCCTCCATCACGACACAAGCAAAATGGTGGCTACCAACCGCGAAAAATTAAGCAGATTTGTGATTGTTGATTTCTTTGGAAGGAAACCGTGTTGATATTCTCCAATGAATGGCGCAATCTGGTGACTTAATTTGTCACAAATCAATTTTTCAAAAAGTTTGTGCAGCACTGATAATACGGCTACCGGTCTGTAGTTTTTGACGTCTGTCTTATCTCCAGCATTGAAAATAGGACTGACTCGGGTCAGTTTCCATATCTGGGGGAACGTAGAAGTCAAAATACAAGTGTTAAATATATAACAAATATTCATTTATCATTGGCGCTATGCTAATGATAATACTGGAAGGAATTCTATCCGATCCTGGAGCCTTGTCTGTCTTCAGCTTCCGGATGTAGGCTTCTACCTCTTTCGGATTAGTTAATCCAAGAGATATGTCACCCAAGTTCCACGGAATTTCTGTTTTCGTAAATTCCGTACTGAGATTCGGGGTTTTACTATCATGTACAGATTGAAAGTAGTCTGCGAACATCTGACAAATAGATTCTGAATCTGTTATAAATTCATCTCCACTCTTCAGGCCATTATGCGACCTGGAGTTTGCTTTCTGTGATTTTATGAAATCCCAGAATATAGTGATGATGATACGTGATGTATTTGTGCAGGAATGCTGGTGGTGTTTGCCCCGGCTGCGCTGACCACTGAAGTCAAGTCGGTGGAGATGCATCATGAAGCCTTGCAGGAGGCTGTTCCCGGAGACAATGTCGGCTTCAATGTTAAGGTGAGAAAATTACTACTGTAATGTACTAATTAACTACCGTTGAATTTGGCAGCCACTCTGGTCTGAAACCTCAAAAAATGAAAAAAATCCTTCATTCTGGGCAGAAATGGGCAGTGCGTTTGATAAATTCTTTTATCCTAACAAGCGGATTGCAAATCTTTAGAGAACAGGCGTCAGCTGGTATACAGTGAAAAATGCTTCGAAGGACCTAGCATCATTGATCCCTTCGGCACTGATTCATAGACGGGAAACACACCAAACGCGCGCCCAATATATACACACAGTTGACATTTGTCACATGAGAACGGGTCGCTTCTACGACTCATTCTTGAGTTCAACAGCTCGATGTGGAAAGATTAGCTGGCTTTCGTATTTCCTCCATCCTACAACATTGGTCTCTTAAAGACCCGTCCATGTTCACTCCTTCTTTTCCTCAAAAAGACCTTCCACACAGCGTCTTCAAAGATGACATACTTCCTGAGGGAAGTTATTGTAATTATGGGAATTAAGTAATTAAAAAAAAAAATTATCACACTTTTTTGTAATTCTCTAAAAACAAACTAACATTGGTTAGGGTGATTAGATTGGTGATTAAATCAACTAAAAGCACAATTTTTAAGTTTTTGGCCTTTTCAAATGCCGATTCTCTACTCATTTCAGCTTATGATCAAATTGTCTTGCTATTATTATGTTATATTGACTATTTATTTATTTGCAATGTTTATCGATTTCAGAACGTCTCAGTAAAAGAATTGCGAAGAGGCTTTGTCGCTGGTGATTCCAAAAATAACCCTCCGCGAGGAGCGCAAGACTTCATTGCACAGGTAACCAAGCTCCACTTCAACCCCAAACACCTGCTTCTATAACCCACTACTACTTGAAGTACCTCGTATTGGAGGTTGGACTTCATTAGAGCCACATCCACTCAGATAATAAGATATAATGCAGTCGTAAGAAATCATCCTAACCCTAGAAAGATAATCTTGTTTTGACCTACGTTAAAGGTAATGATACTTAAAGGCGTACTTAGGTTTAAAAGTCTATTATTTGACATAATATCATCATACTTAAACAGTTAAAGGTAGTTGAATAATTAGTTTAGGGTTTTGTACTTCAAATAAAACCAAAATTCATAACTATAAAAAAAATATTGTAAATTAAAAAAAGTAACAAAATGCTCTAAACCTCTTACAAATCAACTATAAACTATCAAGTCTTTTTGTAATGAAAAATAATGTTTTATTTTATCTCTAAATCGTATTTTTTAATATGCTATAAAGTTTAAATGCTAATCGGTCGTTATACTTAAAGATAATAACATTTTTTATGCTAAATCACATTTATAAGAAGAAGTCTGAAAGTTACACAAAAGATTATTATATATCTTTAGAATGTATGTTTTTAAAATATGAATATCTTCGTAATTACACTGAAACCCTCTTAAGAAGTTTTCCAAGGGACTGGAAAAAACAAACTTCTTAAGCAGGAAAACCTTATATCTGGGAAAAATTTGGCCAATGTTGGGCCGAGGGATCGAATAAACCAAACTTCTTAAGCCACGAAACTTCTTAAGAGGGTTTCACTGTATTGTACTTACCGTGGCGACA
This sequence comes from Limnephilus lunatus, assembly GCA_917563855.2. Lineage (NCBI taxonomy): Eukaryota > Metazoa > Arthropoda > Insecta > Trichoptera > Limnephilidae > Limnephilus > Limnephilus lunatus. Next base: position 556,823 of record OU830593.1, on the reverse strand, counting down.
GAGCCGACCCGCGCAAGCTCTGCTTGGCAACTGAGCTAACAGAGATAGACAGTGCGCTACTTTACGAAATATAAAAAAGACAGCAATACTTGTGTTTCACTTATGTCACAAAGACATTGATTATCTTTCTAGGGATAAGATTGCTAGTGAATGACATGAATGTGTCGAAACAGGTAGCCGATAAATAAAAATTAAGTAACAAATGTACATGTGAAATAAAACTGTTTAAAAGAAAATATTGGCATATTAGTTTGATGTTGTTTGGGACTGGTTTGGTTTCAGGTGATAGTGCTAAACCATCCCGGCCAGATCTCTAACGGCTACACCCCGGTACTGGATTGCCACACGGCTCACATTGCTTGCAAATTTGCCGAGATTAAAGAAAAGTGTGATCGCCGTACAGGTAAACTTTCATAATTACTTTGCCCGACACTTTCTTTCTTCCTTTCCGAGTTTCCCTTGCTCTGCAACCCATACACGATACCTGACCAGTTTATCCATTCATTTTCTAGGATTACTAACCCAAATATTTTTTGCATGTTTTTTTGTTTGATTCGGATTGGGCTGATAGTTAAAAGATGCTTATAACAAATTAAGAGGTTACAGCGGAGTTCTCAGTGGCCCACTTTCTAGCTAGCATTTACTCAGAACAGAAATAATTGGGCAATAATAATTTGGCATTTAGGTACTCAGAACAGAAATAACAAGATTCATAAGCCGCCGGTATTGTGATATTAATTAGAATAATTTTAATAATTTTGAAGCCATTAAATTTCAATTTGACAAAAAAGCATAGTGATAAGAGATCAGAAAAAAGGCAAGAGCAGATTATGAATTCTTTTCTTAAGTGAGACTTCCAATTTGCAAGTGACTCCTCATATTACTTATACCTCTTATGTTTCCACATTTGGTTTAATAATATAAATAAGAGCATAGCACAATCAACCTTTTAACTTCACATACATTGTATTGTTTGGCAAGAAAGTGTAGAAATTAATTAATTTGGAACTAATTTTTTTCATTACTATGGTAACACCGAAATACTCGTTTTGTCAATGACATTTTGTATGGCTCTTGGCTTTACTGACTTTAATCATGTAGAACACACTGAAAATCGCTCGTTTAGTGTTGTGCATTGTTTGAATTGAATTAAAATGAACAAACCAATACGTAGTGGTGCAAGAGAAGTTGTAAACTGCGTGTTTCAACGCTGCCTAGCTGAATATCGTGCGAAGAAGCTCCTATCCAATTTGAAAGAAGTTTACAAACGAACTGCAGAAATGAATGGTACGTGGTATAGTTTTTTTTAATAAATTTCGTTAGTATTACAAGATTTATGCCAATTTTTGTGCGATTATAACCATTACAATCTGATTTGAGGTTATGTTTAAAAATCCGAATTTGACATTTCCATTTGACAGTTAATATTAGGCCACAAGAAAAATGGAATAACTCAATTTAAAAAAAAAAAAAAAATATGCAACTTCTTTAAACTCATAGAAATGTAACTTGTTCTTAATTTTCTCTTTCTTTCTTTCTAAATGAATATTTACAGGTGTGCTTTTTTAAAACTACCTTCTATAGAATAATCATTTTAATGATGTTTTCCACATACAGGTAAATCTGAAAAGTAAGATAAATCGTCAAGGAAGGGAAAAGGCAGATGGAAAATTTGAAACACCGGGAAAACGGAAAATAGCATAAGTGTTGATGATTAAAAAAAATTGTTGCAAAAACGTGATGCAAATCGAGGCAGATTATTATGCACGAGGAAGTACTCTATATGATGATATAGATGAACTGATAAAACGTTTAGATGAAGATGAAGATATGGAAGAAGAAGAATCATATGAGGACTAAGACAATAATTATTGCATGTCGGGTGTTGAATAAATATACTCTGATTTTTAAATACCTATGTACCTACGTTTTTATAACAAAATAAACGCCCACTTAAAACCTGTTTTGTTTTATTTTACTTCTATTAAATTATGTGTTTTTGTGGAAAATTTATGAAAATACAAACACGTTATGAAATATGCATCTTGGCTGAAGGGTTTTTTAAAACATACATTCATTGTCTTATGAGCCATCACGGTGTTGCCATTTAAAACCAAGAAATCGATCGCAGCGCCATCATTTATTTTCTACACTTAATTGTCAAACTGTAGTTTCTTAACATTTAATTAGTAACATCTTACTCATTTTATTTCATCCATCTTCTTACAAATATTTGTGTGTATAAAAACAGTCTGTAATAGTATAAAACTGTGATGATGCAAGCTCTTCAAGTAACTACAGAGTATGTTAAATAGTAACTAAGAAATATAATTAAATATCCAGGTAAAACGACAGAAGAGAATCCCAAGGCGATAAAGTCTGGTGACGCGGCCATAGTGAACCTGGTGCCCACCAAGCCGCTGTGTGTGGAGTCCTTCCAGGAGTTCCCTCCGCTCGGTCGCTTTGCCGTCAGGGACATGCGCCAGACTGTCGCCGTTGGAGTCATCAAGGTAACCGACCAACATTCACTCTATTAATGTCGCACAGTTAACAACTTACGCTGTTATTCTATCATGCATCTTTCCAAGACAGGGAGTGAATTACCCAAAATATGCAATAAAACATAACTTTATTATGCGATTATTATTAGGTAATTCTTCCACAGAGACACGCAAGTGACTTTTCACGCACAGTCTGTACATGTTGCGAGACCCGCTTTGCCGCCAATCATTGTTGAATTCTTGAAATGTTAAAACTAGAATGATTTCATATCCTCACTGACAATCAAACAGTTGCTGTAGCTGTATAAAGCATTTAAAGCAAATGCACTGATAAAAAATGTCTGACACAATGTTTAAAGTCTCAATGATGTGAGTGGTCACAGAATACTGGCTTTGCCGACAAGGTGACAAAATGTCGACAGTTTGTACCTGTGTAGGTACAATCCTCTACACAGATTTATGGCGGTAGTTGCCAAGATACTTGAATCGAGTATCGGATATTTGCATATCCCTGTAGAAGAAGGGCCTTGCGGATAGAGTTATATACCTCTGCCAATACAAACCTTCAATGTAAATGATTCATAGGCATTTAGGTATATTTTTAATCTTTTCACATTTAATACATGTAATAGTGTATTACATATGAAGTAAATACAAAAATACTTGTGTGTTCCAGAGCGTGATATTTAAGGACCTGACGGCCGGGAAGGTAACAAAGGCAGCGGAGAAGGTGCAGAAGAAGAAATAACTAGGGAGCTCCGCTCTCAACACTCGGCCCCGCCGGGCCCCCCTCCTCCCCAGCCCCTCCTCCTCACCGCCCCCCACCGCCCACTCCCAAATGGACCCCTTCTTCTACCATAAAGAGTTCCGAAGAAAAAGATGTACGAGCCTCGCTGACCAGGTATCAGCGACTCCTCTCACAGAGAACTTCCAAGACCTTTCTCTCCATCACTATTATTTATTGGAACGCACTCTTCACCTCATCATTTTGCTCTCTTTCTTGGTTCACTTTCCCTGCGTTGTGGTTTTTTATTCCGTTGGAAGCGTACGAAAGGAAGAGCCGGTCGGTTACCGAGAAAAAGGTTGCTCTAGGTGCCAAAATGGTATTGTCGCAAGTTTTAATCAATTCAGGGCAAGAGGGTCGGTGTTGCCATCACTAGATAGAGTTTATGAATTTCTCAGATTCCATACGAGCACCTGACATCTTTTTAATGTGGTGGCAATCCATGATTTTGAATTTACCAGGTGAACCCTCCTCTTTATTGTGCCGATGTTTTGAGTTCATCTTGTACGCATATGCTTGATGTCAGAATTAAAGTCATTTGGTAAACTAATAAGAATATATGTAAAAACGTATGAACTAAACCAGACTGATTTGTTTTGGGGCAGCATTTGCGTACTAATCATTGGTTGATTGGTTCAACTGAAGACGCCAAAGAGAGATTAAAAACTGTTGGCTTAATATTCAAAACAGATTTACATGTTCAACGACAGTTCATTTTTATAAATATTATATTACTTTATGAAGTATTATAGAAATTTTATCCAGAATTAATCATTTTGGCAGGAGAGTTTAATTTATTAGAAAAGGATGGTCCCATTTAATCATATTTGAACTTTACGGGAATAGTGCACAAGAAAAAATTATTATTCACTTTTAAGGATGTTTCAAAAACATGGCGTGTCTAACACGCATTTTCATGATATCATTTTTAGATTATATGGCTGGCGTCACACTTCACATAAAATACGATGTCGACAGTTGTCAGGTTCCACACGTAATGCTGTTCTGTGCCACTCTTAGCCGATATTACACTGTGCATAGAGACTATGGACTCGTCTAGTTGTGTTTTACATAGACTATGCAGTCGTCTAGTTGTGTTTTACATAGACTATGGACTCGTCTAGTTGTGTTTAACATAGACTATGGAGTCATCTAGTTATGTTTTACATAGAGTATGGAGTCGTCTAGTTATGTTTCACATAGACAATGATGGACTCGTCTAGTTGTATTTTACATTGATTATGGACTCATCTAGTTATGTTTTACATAGACTATGGACTCGTCTAGTTGTGTTTAACATAGACTATGGAGTCATCTAGGTATGTTTTACATAGAGTATGGAGTCGTCTAGTTATGTTTCACATAGACAATGATGGACTCGTCTAGTTGTGTTTTACATTGATTATGGACTCATCTAGTTATGTTTTACATAGACTATGGACTCGTCTAGTTGTGTTTAACATAGACTATGGAGTCATCTAGTTATGTTTTACATAGAGTATGGAGTCGTCTAGTTATGTTTCACATAGACAATGATGGACTCGTCTAGTTGTGTTTTACATTGATTATGGACTCATCTATAGTTATGTTTTACATAGACTATGGACTCGTCTAGTTGTGTATTACATGAGGTGTGACGCTATCCTAAAAGCATGTGATTGAAAAAGAGTTGTGCGGATAGAACAAGGTTGTTGACTTTAATAATTGTTTTAAATATTAGTTATTTTGTTGTGTTATCAAATAATAATAATAATACACAGCTGTCAAAAAATTGATCACCCCACATATTGGGACCATAAAATATGGTCTTGACAAATGTAACATTTTAAACAGTGGTCTCGTCTATGTTATTATTTTAATGACTGCATTTTATCTATTTTTTTTTTTTTAAATCATTGTGAATTTATTACTACTGTGTTTCTCATCAATTTAGAAGAATAGAAGAAGCATCGTAGATATCATTATACCCTGGCAATAAACACTATGTGAAAGTTGTGTTTCTCATCAATTTAGAAGAATAGAAGAAGCATCATAGATATCATTATACCCTGGCAATAAACACTATGTGAAAGTTATGTTTAAGTTACTTAATTGAATATTTTTAAGGAAAATTTTGTTATTTACTCTTAGAAATGATTTGGAGTGAAAATGGCGGCAGAAGTGAACATTTGTTATACTGGCTAACGTTGGATTCAAGTTCACGCTATAATATAAAATCACCATTATCAATAGTCATGTTTTCATTATTTGGAAGAATAATAATATGTAAGTTAATAATTATAGAGCGTTTCAGTCATACTTTTTATTTATTTTTCTTTTGAATAAAAGCTTAATAATTCAAGACATTAATAGAATTTGTTTCAATACATATTATACACAGAGAGCTTAGTACTGAGTGTTAGAAAATATTGCTGAAAGTTCAAAAATAAATAATCCTATATTGTACTTGGCACGATTGCCATTAGTCATGTTTTTAAATTTTTTTAACTATCATCATCAATAAGTAATTTTTAGTTTTTATCGTCATTTTTCATCATTCAATTAAATTAAAATTCTCATTGTATATTTATTAATTTGAATTTGATCGATCACATTTAAAAAAAAGTGCAGTTTATAAATGCAATTAATTGTAGAACTCGATTAGTTAGTGAAAGTATTTTTCTTGGCTCTTAACGTCATAAAAAAATTATTATGTCCCCTTGTTGATTATTACATAGCTTCTTATTAAAAGTTATCCCTTTTCAAAACCTAAGTGAAACATATTAGCCTCATAGTTGAATAATCAAGTAAATTTCTTGAATAAATCCACACCCCAAAACATAAGTAGATAATTGAGTAAGACATGTTGTATGTTCTTTCAATGTGTAGTGAAGTGTAATCTGTACTGGCTACTAAATGTTTGTTGTATTCCCGATTCAACAATATTTGTGTATAACCTAACCTACCCATTAAATGTGTAAACCTATTACTCTCTAGTTATTATAACGGTATTAATGTATCGAGGGAGCGTTTGACGCAATATCCCACCTATTATACTATCAATAAAGATGCTACTTATGAAAATGTGTGTATTTATTGAGCTAGGCATTCAAAAGAAGCTATCAACTTTCTGACTGCAATGCATCTTAGATATCGATCGTTTAGTTCAGGGGTCTCCAAACTACGGCCCGCCAGTGTCATCAATCCGGCCTGCGAAAAGCGAATTTTGCACCCAATTGGCCCTTGGAACTTACTGGTGTAAGTATCATTACTTATCAGTATGACCCTAAGGTCAGAAAGTTTGAAGACCCTTGGTCTAGTTCATGGATTCTCAACCTTTTTTTGCCCACCGCCCACTTTGAAAATATTTTTATTTCTAGCGCCCCCGAACTCATGAATCCGAAACAGCAAGAAGGGGGCGTAATGGGATACCACTATGGGGTTGCATTTTTGCCACAATGGAGGGGGCGTAATGGGATAGGGAAAATATTTTTGTGGAAGGATGGCCCCTAATGGGATGAGTGTCTCTGGGTCTCCTATCATCCCCTTGAAAGTCTAAAACGACCCCCTATTTTCTCTTAGTCTTCTACCGCCTCCCCTGTAGATCTGAAACACCCCCCTGGGAACCTACGGTCTAGTTGATAAGTCAGATGTCTCCGAAATTGGAGTTGAGTATACAATTTGAGTATACAATGTGAAAGTGTACCATCTATTTTTGTTTTTACATTAGCTCCACACAGGAGGCTCTGAGGAAAATAATTTCCCTCAGGACCTATGTCATCTTAGGGGAGAGTGTGTGGAGGATCTTTTTAAGGAAGGGAAGGATAGGAAGTTCTGGGAAGGAAAAAGGTATGAGAGGTTGGTAGAAATCTGGGGGTAAGTGTGTATAGAAGTGACAGACGTATGAATCCATCCTCAAACTGCAATGCAAGGTGATGGGTCGAGAGATTCCGGCTGGAAAGGTCAAAAGACCTCCCTCACCCAGTCTCTCCCGAACCGGCCAGATGCATCCGCCGCCAAGACCTGGAAAAACCTCACCCCATGAACCTGGGCGCCCCTACCAATTCACCAAATGTAGCCAAGCACTTGGGGGAAACGCATTGGGTTATCCAATAAATGGTTCCCGGGGCGGCGGTATGCATACCCACCTCCCAAATTGAAAATATCCTATACAATATACAGATTACTCAAAAACACCATCAAATCAAATATGTATAATGCAGACAAACTTGAAGTGAATTAAAAACCAAATGCTGATGTTTTGTGGGTCACTGATATTTCAAAATGTCGGACCGTTATGCTTCCCGCTGTTATTTTATAGCATATTTAATATTAATAATATTTGTTTTCCCTATTAACTATCATAAAACTTAGTATTTGGAGATGTCTGACTAATAAACTGGACTATTGACATGTTGCTGACCAAACTGAGAACTCGAACCTGCAGAAGTTGTTGATCGCTGACAAACTGGGCGTACTGTACAGTTTCCGCAGATACTTTAATAGTACACAACTGCTAACCCTGTACAAATCGCAAGTGCGCCCCACGGTTGAATTTGGCAGCCACCTCTGGTCTGGAGCTCCAAAATACCTTGAAAAAACCCTTGACTCTGTGCAGAAATGGGCGGTCCGTTTGATAGATTCTCCCATCTTAACAGACGGATTGCAATCTTTAGAGCACAGGCGTCAGGTGGGAATGCTGTCCTTGTTCTACCGGTAATACAATGGAAAATGCTCCGAGGAACTAGCGTCGTTGATCCCCCCGGCACCGGTGCATAGTCGGGAAACACGCGCCCAACATTTGTACACGGTTGACATTAGTTACATGAGAACGGTCGTTTTTACGACTCGTTCTTGAGTTCAACAGCTCGGATTTACCAGCCTCTGTGTTTCCTCCCTCCTACAACATGGGTCTCTTCAAGACCCATGTTCACTCCTTCCTTTCCTCAAAAAGACCCTCCACACAGCATCCTCAAAGATGACATAGGCCCTGAGGGAAATTATTTTCCTCAGGGCCTCCTGTGTGGAGTTAATGTAAAAAAAAAAAAAATAGTTTGACAGGAGAAGCAAAAGAAGATCACCTGTGTGTTGGAGTGGTCGAGTATCACAGGTGTCAGGAATGTCGGTATCCTGGCTCTCCATGCAACACGGCACCATGAAGAGTTGAGGAGACTAGATTGTCAGGGAAATTGGAGTGGGAGTCATGATCCGTGGTCATGAGGCAAATACTCCAGAAGTATTTAAATAGTTCCATGTCTTTTTTTTTTACATTAACTTCACACAGGAGGCCCTGAGGAAAAAAATTCCCTCAGGGCCTATGTTATCTGAGATGCTGTGTGGAGGGTTTTTGAGGAGAGGAGGGAATGAACATTGGTCTTGAAGAGACCCATCTTCTAGGAAGGAGGAAACACAGAGGCCGGCAAATCGTTCCACAACCGAGCTGTTGAACACATGAACGAAAAAGCCTTCCGAGCCGTTGGAGTTTGTGAGCCCTTTCAAATTAAAAGGATAATATTGAAGGTGTCAGTGAATTCCAAAACGTCAAATATCACAATAAATAACATTCGAAAATGAGACAAACGATGAACGTATGTCTTCACCTTCCCAAAGGGAAACATACAATCTTATCATACATCTCCCTCACAAGTATAAAGAAAATTAAACGCAATTCCCTTTGCAAAAAAGTAGCACTTTGGAGGAAACAGTCACACGTATTTTGTGTGTCTCACCATTATTTAATGTGTAAGAAAGAGCTGCAGCATTATAGCAATAAGGAACGTATAGACTAGGAGACGAGGTAGGTAAACCCTACGTCATCGAGTACACGGATGAAATTACTTTTTAGTGATAATGGACACTTAGAAAACCTTAAAAAAGCTGGTCTGCCGGTGCGCCTCTTGGCAGGAGCCGCGCTGCCATGGAAATAGTCAGCGTTTTTTTTCGAAAAAATTACGTCATCGAGTACACGAACGGGAATGGTGTCATATGATAAAGGTCGATTAGAAAATGAGAAAAAAGCAGGGCTGCCAACCGGCAGCCTGGCAAGTTCGCAGGCAGCCGGCGTCAAAGTGGGGTAAAAAATAGTAATTTTTACGTCATCGAGTACACGAATGAAACTAATGAATAATTTCAAATTTAAAAGTCAAACAAAAAGCTATCATGGACTGTACTGTCATCCGCGTAACAATGAATTGGTACACATGACAAAAGGTCGTTGATGTGCAACAAAAATAAAGTCGGAGACAGAACCGATCCCTGCGGGACGCCAGCATTTATCGAGTGTGAGGAAGAGGTGAAACCATCGACTACCGTCTGAATCGACCTCTCCCTCAAAAAGTCAGCAATCCACATTCAAAAGGATGCGGGAAGTCTGTAAGAAAGCAGTTTGTTGACAAGTCGTCGGTGCCAAACCCGGTCAAAGAAAGGCCTTGGAAATGTTCAGTCCAACCATTTGGGTCTCACCGAAACGTTCCAAGCCTCCTAATGCAGAAATGGAACTGATTGGAGTTTCCATGTGAATAAGGTAAGAAGGGAGAGTAAACCTCTTCCGCCGCTGGCGCTCTAAAGTGAAAACGGTATCAGCTCCAACAAGAGTCAAAATAGAAAAACTACAAAACGAATATGTCAGAAGTGAGTATGAGAATTGTGCAGAAATGAGATTGAATGAGAAGGAAATGGACAGTCTAAGCATAGAGAAAACATGGAACCACATAAACGTGAGTCTATGTGAATCTGCTAGAGAAGTGTGTGGAATAAATAAGCAAGGTAGGAAGAAAGGTGATGCATGGTGGGATGATGAGATCAAAGCACTGGTCTCAGAGAAGAAGGAAGCTTGGTTACGTCTGATAGGGACTGGCAGTGCTCCAAGCGAAGAGAGAGATCGAGCGAAAGAAGTGTATAAGGTATGCAAGAAAAGAGTAAGTGTTGAAGTGAAAGAACGAAAGAAACGCCTGGAAGAGGAAGAGGGGATAAAAATGACAAACCACTTCCAAGAAAACATCAAACTGTTTTGGAAGGAGGTCAAAAGGTCCCGAAGTAGTCCAGAGAACGGAAGCATGAAAGTGATAAAATCGAAAGATGGGCAAATGTTGACGAATGAGAAAGAAATTAAAGAGAGATGGATGAAATATTTAGAAGAAGTCTTCGAAAGTAACCCAGGTGAATGTGATCCAAGCGGTGAATCATTGTGAACGATGATGTAGTGAATGTTACCAAAATCAGCATGGATGAAATAAAAAGATCTATTAAATGTATGAAAAATGGCAAGGCTGTGGGTTTCGACAATATTGCTGCTATGGCAGTACTTATTCATAACACTTATTCACGCGTATGGTATCCCAGATGACCGGCACTAAATGTCACCGATTGCCCCGAGATGCGATTATATTATTATTCTGCTTCTAGTACTCGATCCATCCGGTTGCACGACAATTTTACCTCTCTGCCCGTTCGTACGCGAATGTTTATTTGTTGTAAATAATATTTTAAATAAAACCTAATATCGCGGACAACTAAGTGTTTTCAATTAAACATCATCATTATTATAAGCCTGAACACAAGATCACGGCTTGGAAGTGCCGTGATCTCAAGGAGCATTTTAACCTCAATATCGGTAAGGTATGAAGGCAATCCTGCCTGACATGGAGAGGACCTCCACACCAAACACTCTCCATCCACTCCTACATTAACTATTAAACACTTCCAACACTGCCAATTACTTTAAAGGAGATACCCGTATTATTCTCACATGGTTGTGCAGACGTTTTAACCAATGTTTAGAGGAGGGTTACACGCCACTAGATTGGAGAAGGGCTGTAATCATGCCATTGTACAAAGGTAAAGGGTCACGTATGGAATGTGGGAATCATAAGGCTATTAGCCTCCTTAGTTCGGTCAGCAAGCTATATGGTAGAATATTGATTGAAAGGGTAAGAATGGAAATAAAAGATAAAATATGGGATGTGCAAAGTGCTTTTATGAGTGGAAGGGGGTGCATGGACCAGATTTTCTCATTGAGTATTGCGTATGCTCACTGAGAAGTTTCTTTAAAAAAACCAGAAACTCTTCTGTGCCTTTGTAGATTTACAAAAATCATACGACCGAGTTGACAGGAAAAAGCTATGGAATGGAAGGTATTCTCTAAGTATGGAGTGAATACGAATCTCATACAGGCAATTGCGTCTCTATATGAGGGAAGCGTTGCATGTATTAGGGTGAACGACGATTTTAGGGGGTGGTTTGATATCCAAAAGGTGTTAAACAAGGCTGCGTAATGTCGCCGTGGTTATTCAATCTATACATGTATAATTGTATGCAAGAATTGAAAGAGATGGGATTGGGCGCGAAATTGAGTAATCTGAAAGTATGTTGCCTGTTGTATGCTGATGATGCGGTGCTGATATCTAACAGTATGGAAGATCTACAGTCTCTCGTGTCAAGGATGAACGAAGTATGTATGAAGAATGAGCTAATGATGAATGTAAGTAAGTCTAAAGTCATGGTGTTTGAAAGAGAGAGTACGAAAATAGTATGCAATATAGTTGTGAACGATGAATACTTGGAGCAGGTGGATGAGTTTGTTTATTTGGGAAGTTTGTTTACAAGAGATGGGAAGGCTGATAGAGATATTGAAAGAAGGGTGAATGCAGGTAACTCTATTAATGGAGGACTGAACGCCATTGGCACCAACAAAAAACTGTCCAAAGACGAGAAACTAGCCGTCCATAATGGAGTACTGGTACCTACCCTGATGTTTGGCAGTGAGGCATGGAACTGGTAGAGGAAGGATGAAAGTAGTCTGAATGCTGTAGAAATGAGATCCCTAAGGCGTATGTGTGGTAAAACCATGAAACGCGGAGATCCGCAAAGAATGCAAGGCTGATGTAAGCGTAATGAGTAAGATCAAGAAAGGAGCGCTCCGATGGTTTGGGCATGTAGAGCGAATGAACGAAGAAAGGAGTGTAAGGAGAATATATAACGCAAATGTGAATGGTAGAAGAAGTCGGGGACGCACGAGAAAGACTTGGCAAGACCAAGTGAATCAGATACTTGATTCGGTCCATGTCAAGTGTGAGAATAATAGAAGAGCATGTATGAGACGATGTATGAATGTGAACGAGGCAAGGATTGTGTGCCAAGACCGAGTTGTTTGGCGGTCCGTCCCCTCTGCCTACCCCTGCGGAGAAACGGCATGATGGTTAGTTAATTAGGTAACATACTAAACTACATACTGTTTTTAAAACAACCTAACCTACCTTAATATATCTAAAAGATTCCGAGCTTGTCACATAGAGGGCAGTGCTAAGGCTAAGAGCTTTCCCGAAAGTCTGCTAGATGGCAGTTAGTTCGGAGTTTGGGCACCAGGGGGGCCAAGGGCCCGCGTACAGTATGCAGGAGCTCATTCAATTCAGATCTCATTTAGCCAGCTTCCAGTTAGGCTGACTATCATAGTCACCACTTGTACTCGCGAAGTATTAAATAAATCCCAGATTAACCTAAAAGAACTCTATTCCTTCCAAAGAAGTAACCTCCTCCCAAGACGAGTTGGAGAACTGTTTGTCAGAAAGCAACAGTTTAGTAAAATAATAATATATTTTTTGTGATGGTGAGTAGTTTTGCACATGTCGATCACCCAATTGATTAGACAGACATCTCCGAAAAATCTAAATTTGAGTTGAGTATGCAGTTATGTGTAAAAGTGTACCCTCTATCTGGTACAATACTCAGATTACATGAGTAAAATGAAAGTTATTTGAATACTCGATTACTTACTTATAAAATGAAAGTCAACCAAACACAATTGTAACGCAGAAAAACTTGTAGTGAATCGAACAAAATGTTGGTTATTTTCTAGGTCACTAGTGCAATACTTCAACATCGGATCGTTATGCCTCCCAGTGTTATTTTATAACATTATTGTATAAAACACAGATACATGAAAATAATATTTGATTTATGGTGAGCATAAATCAAATATTATTAGCATATATAAAACTTCAGAGTTTTGAAGTCAAAAACTTGAAGAGAAAAAAGAGTTTTTAATGGTGCAGAAAAAAGAGTGATATTGATTATTTCTGAAAATCTTTGGTTTCCTTGGAACTCAAGGGGTTGTCTGATATGGTTAGTAAAGAACAAATTATTTCATAAACGATGACATAACATAACGATCTAATTTATTTCATTCAAATATAAATACCAGCAGAGTCATTTCTAGAAAAGGATAATAAATTGTGCAATAATTTTATATGTATTAGGAAGTGTTTATTCTTGCGTGCACCCCGATGTGTGTGGTTTGGTTTATTTATGGCCCCGATATATTAACCGAGGAATAATATTAGTATTTCACAATATTATTTAATAATAATAATAATAATATTTGGATGACTTGTATAGCGCCGTTTTTGTGAAAAATCACCTCAAGGGCGCTGTACAAATTTATAAAACGTTTATACAATCTTATTTTAAACTATATACAACAACATCTTATGGCTAAAAATTGCATCCATCGGTTCATCGATCACCGATACGAAACTATATGTGCAATGATTTGACCAATGAACGCGATGCTGCTGTAAAAATGCACTGTACAGGCAGAAAATATATACAAGACCATACTTACCTGGAGGGTCACTAGAGATTAACACTGTTATTGTTTATTTAGAGCAATTAAGACACAGTTCGCACGCAGAGGACATAATTGGGAACTATAATTATAATATATAAAATGTTCTGTAATGAGCGTATTTTGAAAACAAAAGCAAAATTATATCATACTCCGATAGGTATTTTTATTTAAGGGTATGAGAGCCCAAAAAGGTACGTTTTTAATTTGGACCTAAATTCTGTTGGGCTCGTTATGCATCTAAGTTCCGGTGGGAGTTTATTCCAAGCCTTAGGTCCAGACACTCCGAAAGCACGATCTCCAAATTTCGTATTTGGCTTGCGTTTAGGTTCCATTAGTCTGCCTATAGCTGATGATGTTGCTGATCTAAGGGTTGACTGCCTCAGACCAGTATTTTCTGGGACACATAGTTCAGAGATGTAAGATGGGGCCATTTCATTAATTGATTTAAACACCATCCAGCACAATTTGTACTGGATTCTTTGAGGGCACTTGAGCCAGTGAAGATTACGAAGGTGTTCTGAAATATGTGAATATTTAGAGACTCCGGTTATGAGTCGAGCGGCTGCATTGAACACGGATTGAAGTTTGTCAGTTTGATATTTTGGAAGGCTAGCGTAGATACCGTTACAGTAGTCGAGCCGTGAGACTACGTAGGAGTTTACAAGTAGTTTTGTTGCTTCTATAGGAAGATTTCTTCGGACAGACTTGAGTTGTCTTAGGTGAAAAAAACCATTGCTTACAGTCGTATTTATTTGCTTTTTAAGCGAAAAGTTTGAATCCAGATTAACGCCAAGAAGTTTGACTGTTGTCTTTGGAATAATATCGCTTCCGGAAATGGAAATAGGTGAATTGTCTATGAAATGTTGGCGTTTGTTCTAGGCACTCAGCTACACGGATTTTGAGACTGTCGACTTCATTTGGAGTGCAGAAAAAATAAACTTGCTGATCGTCAGCGTAGCAGTGGGATAAGAGACCAAATGACTCGATTATTTTGGCGACATCATTTGTAAAAAGGATGAAAAGAAGTGGACCTAAAACGGATCCTTGGGGTACTCCTGAAGAAAGTGTTGCGAAGTTAGAGAGTTTATTTCCAACCTTCACGGCTTGTAAGCGATTGGATAGATATGACGCCAGCCAATTTTTAGTGTCTGAAATGAAACCAAATGTTTCCTCCAATCTCTTAATGAGGAAGTCGTGATCAATCGTATCAAACGCTGCGCTCATGTCTAAGAGTGAGATAAGTGCTAACTTACCCGACTCTATGGCTAGAGTTATATCTGATAGCATACGAAGAAGTCCGGTTTCTGTTGAATGAAACCTTCTATATGCGGATTGTCAATTTGTTAATAATTTATTTGTATTCAAGTGACTGGTAATTTGGGCAGCAGCAATTTTCTCCAGGATTTTTGACACGAAAGGTAGATTTGAAACCGGTCGATAATTACCTAAGTTATCGGAGTCTAGTTGTGACTTTTTTAGTATTGGTGTTACTACAGCTGATTTTAGTGGTTCAGGGAAATCACCTGTACTGAGTGATTTATTAAAAACATGAACTAAGAATGGAGCTAAGACAATGGAACATTTTTTTAATAACCAAGTTGGTATGGGGTCAAGACCACACTGCTTATTTGGCGAACTTGAAATTATCCTCTTTACTTCTTCCAGCGTTGTAGGTTTGAAGGAAGACAAATTTCCTTTAGAATTAATAGTGAATATTGGCGGAGGGGCATGAGATGTGGAAGCACGAATGGTTTCAATTTTTTCCCGAAAAAACTTTGAGAAGGCATCCGGGGTGATATCTATTTTAGCTGGAACAGTAACTTCAGAAATAACAGTCTTTATTGAGTTCCAGAGACGTCGCGGATTGGCTCGCTCAGAGTCAACCTTTTCATTCCAGTATTCTGACCTTTTGGAATTTATTTTGCTCATATACTGTTTTTGAGCAAGGATCCACTCATCTCTTGAAGTCACTGCAGAGTTTTTCCTATATGACCTCTCTAATTTCCGCATAAGTCTTTTCTGATTTCGGCATTCATCATCAAACCAGCCGTCAGACTTTCGAACTTTACGTGTTTTTGACGTTGTCGGAGCATATTTATTTAATAGAGATAAGAGTGTTATATTGTACGTCTCAACAAGTTCTGTTGGCGTCTTTGTTTCCCAAAAATTGGGTGTACATAATAGAGAGGTCTGAAGTTCTTCCAGAAAATCACAAAAGCTAAATTTACGCCATTCCCTTGATATTATTGTTCTATATGGTATTTTAGGCGGGTTAAAATCAATATCAGTGCACACTAGCCGATGGTCCGATAGTCCTATATCACGAACATCTGCTAAGAGCGGCGAACCACTCTTCTTTGAAATAAGTATATCCAGTGTACCACCAGCATCGTGAGTTGGGACGTCAACCCATTGGCAGCATCCAAAGCTGGCTAATAAATCTAAGAATTTAATAGTGTTTGGTGATGTCACGTGCTCAAGATGAATATTAATGTCACCTGTAATAATGAGTGTTTCAGAGAGTCCGACTGAGAGTTCCAAAAATCGCGAAAACTCATTATAAAATTCTACAGAGATTGGTTTTGATCCGGGCCTGTACAGAGTACAGAGTATAAACGACGCTCTTGAAGAAGAAACCCTACATCCAATGTACTCAAATGTGCTAAAACTACCTAGAGCTACTTTAGTTAGCCGCAATCCTTGTTGGGCTATTATCGCGACACCACCGTGGTTCACGTGCGAGATGTTGTTTGATGGTTCTTCCGTACTTGGTCGGGCTTCCTCGAGCACAACATACCCCAGAGCTTGAAGTTTCTTAATCGAGTTCGAGTCACTGTTCTCATGCCACGTTTCTGTAATGGTAAGAATATGAAGTTTTTCATCTCTGAAAACATCGTCCACTGCCTCTAGTTTGTTATTGAGGGATCGCGCATTCCAGGAACCAATCGCAAGCTGTCTGCTTTTATAGTTGGCATGTCGTTCTAATATCTGTATTACCATCACCCATAAAAAGACAAACTTGCTTTATTATTATATTAAATAAACTAAAATAACGTTAATGCCATCTGTTGATTTTGTTGATAAATAGAATCATTTACTTTTTATTTTTAAATCTTGTTTGGCAATTCTGTTGTAAGTGCATGGTATGGCAGGTTGCCTACTTAACTTCTACCAGTGAATAGTGCAATCATTGATTACCAAAGAAATAATGATAAATTTATTGTTTTAAATCAAATACGAGATTTTTTTTATAAAATCTGATCATGTGTGCAAAATTTATAACATAGTGGTTTTCTATATTACATGAATATTGCTATTTGATTACCCCCATAAAAACAACACAAGTATTTTTTGTTTCATCCCCTTTGTTTCATCCCCTTTGTTTTACTCTGAAAGAAACATTTTACATTTAATAGATTTTTACTGTGGTGCCTTTCAAGAATTTTACTATGAGTTGTATCCTATAAGTAAAACTTAATAAGGGTCGCCATTTACAGAGTACATAATATTATTCTCTCAAACTAAAGAGAAATAGCATGTATTTACCCAACACCTTATTCTCAGTTCACTTACTTTCCAAAATTGCACATCATATTCTATGTTTTTTTAATGATTGGATTCTTTTTATGAGCAGTCAAGACCTCCAGGAATGGCTTGTGACTTGTGTGATATTAAAAAAAAATATGGCTCTTAAAAGTTGTGTGTCCTCAACTTAGAGTTCGCCTTGAAATATTACGATAATTTAAGATAAGTAAAAGTCACTGCTTTTATTTCTTCCTACAGAATAATCTAATTTAAAGGTCATTTTTATAATAATATGTGCAGAAATTCAAATTGAAATGCAATGATATTATCAGACGTTCATGCTTTAGTTCCTCAAGGCCAAAAGTTTTATAAAAACACTTCCTGCTACGCCTCTCACTCAAGTACAACTGCTTTGTTCTGCTTAGGGCATTTCTACTATAAATATTTATTGGAATAACATTATTTGTGATCAATTGGGTGTCATTTTGCACTAATAAATGATCTTGATGATATACTAATTACCCCTCGTAGTAAGTGGGAAGGTAATTAATTATTAATGTTTTAGACAGCCATCGATAGACAAAACAACCCTCCTTGTGGTTTGGTTGAGTATTTGTATTTACCGCCCTATTCGGTATTCCATAGCCATCTGGAAATGAGAGTACAGGGTGGCGCTGTCTCGCTCTATTGCGCAATACGGTGCCGTTAGAGAGGAACAGAATATGAACAGAATCTTCTTCTAGCTGCCAAAGCGATCTGTCAAAAAAACTCTAGATCGAATATCTTTTTTCCACGTACGTGTCGAGTAATTTGGTTTATTTACACGTCAAAAATATAAGGCGGGATCTTAATTGATTCGTTCAATGAATAATTAGCTAATAATCCGCCGTTTGCCGTAAGACACTAGATAACAGAATATGGTGACGTGTGCTAAGTGGGAAGTGAAAGTAAACCCGTTTTATCGTGGCATTTTGACTTGCCACCGTGTTTTATCGTAATGTCACAGTGACAGCGTAGGATCGTTCAGCAGACAGCAGCCACTGCCGCCACCGCCAGTCCCTCAGTTTGTAGTGGGCCGCGTATTCGACAAGTCGCGTTCAGTTTCCCTAGTGCCGACCCAACTGTTAGTTACAATGTGCGGTATATTCGCATACATCAACCATCTCGAGCCCAAGACCAGGCGAGAGATCCTCGAGTTCCTGGTGGCCGGTCTCAAGCGCCAGGAGTACCGCGGCTATGACTCCGCCGGAGTGGCGATAGACGCTCCCGGAGGCAAGGATATCGTCATCGTGAAGAAGAGTGGCAAAGTCCAGGCTTTGGAAGATGAGATCGCCGAGCTCGCGTCCTCTCTGGACCTGGACCAGGTTCTCAACACCCACTGCGGGATCGCTCATACCCGCTGGGCCACCCACGGGGAACCCAGCGCGGTCAACTCCCATCCTCAGCGCTCAGACGTCACCAGCTCCTTCGTGGTCATCCACAACGGTATCATCACCAACTACAAGGAGTTGAAGACCTTCCTAGAGAAGAAGGGACACGTCTTCGAGTCCCAGACCGATACGGAGATCATCGTAAAGTTGGTGTATCACCTATACCAACAACATCCCGACTACACTTTCCAGGAGTTGATCGAGCAGGCCATCCAGCAGTTGGAAGGAGCGTTTGCTCTGTGCTTCAAGTCGCGCCACTTCCCCGACGAGTGCGTGGCGGCCCGACGTGGCTCCCCACTGCTGGTGGGCATCAAGACCAAGCGCCGTCTGTCTTCCGATCACATCCCCATCCTCTACAACAACAACAAGGCGGCCCGCACCCTCCTGCCCCCTGTGCCTCGCACCCCCACTCACACCGAGTTCGAGCCTGATGAGGATAAGGAAGTGGAGTACTTCTTCGCCTCCGACGCCGCGGCTGTCATCGAACACACCAACAAGGTGCTGTACTTCGAGGATGACGACGTGGCCGCGGTGAAGGGCGGAGTCCTCTCCATCCACCGTCTGTCCTGCAGCAACGATGACCCGCATGCTCGCGAGATCACCACCCTGAAGATGGAGATCCAGCAGATCATGAAGGGCAACTACAAGTACTTCATGCAGAAGGAAATCTTCGAACAGCCCGAGTCGGTGGTCAACACCATGCGTGGTCGCCTCAACTTCCAAACCAAGACCGTCACTCTGGGAGGAATCAAGGATTACATTCCCGAGATCAAGCGTTGCCGCAGGCTCATGCTCATCGGTTGTGGAACCAGCTACCACAGCGCTGTGGCCACTCGCCAGCTGTTGGAAGAGCTCACGGAACTCCCCGTCATGGTGGAGCTCGCTTCCGACTTCCTCGACAGAAACACTCCCATCTTCAGGGACGACGTCTGCTTCTTCATTTCCCAGTCCGGAGAGACGGCCGATACGCTGATGGCCCTGCGCTACTGCAAGCAGCACGGAGCCCTCATCGTGGGCATCACTAACACTGTGGGCAGCTCCATCTGCCGCGAGTCCAACTGCGGAGTTCACATCAACGCCGGCCCCGAGATCGGAGTGGCTTCCACCAAGGCCTACACCTCCCAATTCATCTCTCTGGTCATGTTCGCCCTGGTCATGAGCGAGGACCGTATCTCCCAGCAGAAGAGGCGCGAGGACATCATCCTCGGTCTGCAGAACCTGCCCGACCAGATCAGAAGAGTGCTGGACCTCGACAAGGAAGTCCTGGCTCTGGCGCAAGATCTGTACCAGCAGAAGTCATTCCTGATTATGGGAAGAGGTTACAACTTCGCCACCTGCCTGGAGGGAGCCCTGAAGGTGAAGGAGTTGACCTACATGCACAGCGAGGGCATCATGGCGGGAGAGCTGAAGCACGGCCCCTTGGCTCTGATCGACGACTCCATGCCCGTCATGATGATCCTGATGAGAGACCCCGTCTACACCAAGTGCATGAACGCCCTTCAGCAGGTGACGGCCAGACAGGGCCGCCCCATTCTGATCTGCGAGGAGGGTGACGAAGAGACGGCCTCCATGTCCAGCAAGACCCTGGCCATCCCCCGCACGGAGGACTGCCTGCAGGGAGTGCTCACCGTGATCCCCATGCAGCTGCTGGCGTACCACCTGGCGGTGCTCCGAGGCTGCAACGTGGACTGCCCCAGAAACCTGGCCAAGTCCGTTACAGTCGAATGAGCCACACAATGAGTGTATATCGTTACATTTAAGTCGTCGCGTAGAATGTATTAAGTTTGTACTGTAGAGTTTGTGAACGAGGACTCGAAGAAAGTTGAATCTGAAATAATTCAGTTTTAGTCGAATGCGGAGAGTGGGTACTTAGAGCGTAGTACAGGGAGGGCAGTTGTGATTAATTATTTATGTAATAAGCCTCGAAGCGAGGCCCGCCGAGGCCTCGTCCAAAACAGGTTTTTGGTTATCCTTGAATACAACCGCTGGGTATGTATTCTGCTTCTGCTACCCGCTGCCACTGACACTTGTCACACCCGGGCTCGTGTAATACTGATTTCCTTTAATGTTAAGTTTCTCTAATTCTTTTGCTTCAGTGCCACATACTTATTTCTATCAGGTACTTTTTAATATTAATTAATCGATAGATCTACCTTTCCAAAATTTGACAATAGATTTTATTTATGTTTTAATGTATTAGATATTTGCGAGTTGGAAAACGTTGCGCAAGAGAAGCATTTATTTTCCAGTTTGGTTTTCAAATTACAGCAGAGATAGAAAGTTTCACAATAAATACTTATTATTTCTGATGAAGAAACATTGAATTTTCTTACATCACCTAGAATTCCACTTTGTAGCAACGTTTTGCATCTCCTAATTTAAGTTATTATAATATATTTTTTTATATTGTACCCCGATATAAATGTTTTTATAATTTCTTTTTATTTCCTTCTTTTAAAGCGGTCACATTGACTGCGAAACCTCTCTCGAGAGTATATTATTTTAATATTCAAATAACTATTAATAATATTAGCATATTCTTTGCTTAACTTTTTCTGTTTGAAACATTTGCTTTTTGCTTGTTTTAGCCATCTTTAAGATGTAAAACTAAAACTCGATGGATTTGTTTCAATGATAGGATCGTCGCATTAAATGCGTCGATCCTTTCCAAAGTTATTTTATTTTAATGTTTATAAATAAAAATAATTGTTTTACCATGATTATTGTAGATTCAAAATTTTTATTGTAAAATACCGTCTGTGCCAGATTTTATGTGAAAAAGTTTCATAGCAAGATATATAAACTTGTCGCATTAAGTGCAGATGTTTTTATTTCAAGACGTATATATTTTAATAGATAACTTGTTTTTACGGATCAATTAAAATATTAGATTTATGCTGTCTGGTTATTTCATGGGAACACTTTCAGCAGGTTCATTTACATATAACCTTCCTTGACGGATACACATAGCTTAAATAATTATAAAATCAAGTTTAGTTTTTGTGCAGATCCATTATGAGAATGTGTTAACCAGTCAAGGCCACTTCTCGGTGTAACAACCTAAAGGTTCAGATATTTTAAAATAGATTTTGACTAACAGCTATTAAACTCAAGAATAATTAATTACCTGTAGACTTTGCTTGGGACTTGATAAGATCTCGGCCGTGTTTATAGTAAAGTTTTATTAAATAGGCAACTATTATTTACCTAGATAAAACAAACCTTGTATGTATATTTATCTTATATCTCTATCATGTATCCTACTTAATTAATTTTATTCTTTTTTTATAAGTATTTTATCTTACATATTATGTCTTATTCTTGTTGCTACTTCTTTCCTATTAGTAGTTGAACAGACTCATTTATCATTCTTATTATAAAAAGATATCTTTACATATTATATTATTATTTACATAGCATTATATATTGTATTTCTTACATACATACAATCTTTCTTTCAATTATTTAAATTATGTATTCTTATAAGCATTATGTACATAGTTAGCTTTAGAAATTTGTTCCCTGAAATTATGAATGGTTGGTTTTTGTAGTGGACTAAAACCATGTTTTATGTATATAAACATCTAAGTTGACTGTATATTTCAATTGATCCGTAACATAATTTATTTAGATGTACAGATTTCAAATATGTATTGAAAATTTACATAATACTATATCGTAATAAACCATTTCAGCACTTAAAACATATTTTATTCCAGATTTATTTTCACCTTGCAATCCTGAAAAATAATCAAATAATGTGAGTCTCACAAGAACTCTATACTCTTTTCATTTACATATGTGGGCTCGTCTTGTTTCACCAAACAGGCCAAGCCCACATATATTATGAGAGTGCAGTGCTCTTGTGAGACATAAGCAATTTGTTTGATTGTGAGATGTCTGCGAGTGCAGACTTAAGCGATTTGTTTAATTGTGAGATGTCTGCGAGTGCAGACTTAAGCGATTTGTTTAATTGTGAGATGTCTGCGAGTGCAGATTTAAGTGATTTGTTTGATTGTGAGATGTTTGCGAGTGCAGACTTAAGCGATTTGTTTGATTGTGAGATGTCTGCGGTGGAGACTTAAGCGATTTGTTTGATTTTGAGATGTCTGATAGTCTTTATTTTGCACCACACAATAGTTGTATTGGCCACAGCTATCAAAGACGTTACAATTTACAATACATCTAGACTTGCCATTGTCTCACAAACTCATAATTAAATGAGTCAAGTAAGGAACACTCTTATGTTTCCAGTAAATTCTTATTTCAAACGATGTTCATGTATGACAGATTAAAAAAATATGTGCGTATGGACGAAATAAACAATACGACGTGGGCAGCATTTTCATATTCAAAAGTTCACTCGAATACTGCCTCAAGGTAGACTAAAGTAGTAGACCTGGGCACCAAATGGATTTTGAGATGTCAAGTGATCACGCTATAACAGAGCAACAACAGTTTGCAAAAGGCGTCTATTGTTATTGTACTTACTTGTTGTTACTGGTTGTTTTACCGCAAGCATATAAATAAACAGAGCGGTTAGACTATTTTAAATAGTAAAGTTTACTTAGCGACAGCACTAACTTTGTAATTTGGCTGGTGCGCTCCCAGACCCTATACTTTAGTAGGCCTTGCATTCTCTAATGACGCATAAACTCTTTGGGCGGAAAACAATTGTAATATTTAAATTGTATCGATAATAATAAGTAATTTGTTTGCATTTACAAATGAAATGTTATTCCTTGGCTTTTACTAGTGTTTGCCGTGTAATAAAAACATTTTTTTCATCACAAGAGAGCATTTTGTCACCTTTTTAATGCAACTTACTTAGAGAATAGAGGTAGGATACAACATTCTGCGAAGCGTGGTAGTTTAGTACTAAAACTACCAAATCGAAGACAATACAATTGACTTGTTTTTGGCTTGCCACTTTGAGGTTTCTATGACACGTCTACATAATTGTATATTGTATAGAAGGAGCGAACAATGTTCAGAGGACCTGGCTGCTTTGATCTAGTCACTAAACATAGCATTTCAATCCACATTCTATTTTTCGGTGGTGATCTGGCACCATGACGAAATAAAAGCATCTCCCGCTCTGGTTCTTTGCGCACAATACAACATAACACATACGTATAAGAATTGTTTGAACAGTTGAAATAATAACACAACTTGCTACGCAAAAGAATTTATGTTTTTGATAGATCGATGAGAATACACTAGATCGGCAATCAATATTGCAAGAATTACAATTGTGGACGATGAAGTATATTCCTACCATAAAAATATAAATGATAAAAAGTAACACCGTCTTTGTAGGCATCGTTTATGATTTAATAATATGATGATGACTGATATATACAATTTATTTGTTCTAATTCTTATATTATCGCAGACACCATATTATTTATTATAATTGTGTACATTCTGCACTTATGTTAAGTTACTAAGTAAGATGCATCATTTATGAAAAAGAGGAAATAGCTACAAAGGCCTATAACCGCACTCTTTAACACCTCCTACATGCACACTTCGGAGCGACCGAGTCCCGCGCCACTTCAGGCCGCCGCGCAGAAAAGTCTCACAGTGAACTGCGCTGTAAACCAATCGGTCTTTACTTTTCTACGCGGCGGCCTGAAGTGGAGCGGGACTGGGTCGCTCCGAAGTGTGCGTGTGGGAGGTGCTCTTCTCTGACAGTTTTCCCGCCAAAAAGCTGTCAAAAATTTCTTCACATTTTTTTAGTATACTTTAAAAAAGGAACATATTCAAATATTATGTTTAAAAAATATATTAGAAAGTAGGTACCAGTAGCCAGTAGGTAGGAACTCATTTTTTCTTTGCCCTTTAATATAATACTTTTCTCTTTGCTTTCGAATCAACAAATCAATAATTATGAAAATTTCCAATGTTAGGGTAAGTAATTCACTTTCATTCTGAAAATATTCAGGTTCAAGCACACATCTGCCCTGATGATGGACGCTGTCCGAAACGTTCGCTAAGGAAGGAAGTATTTAGCGCAACACGGCATAACACCCCAAAAATAAATAATGAAAATACTTTTGACCGTGAACATCTTAAATCATATCAGGTTCAAACCCTGTCCAAGTGCAAACTATTTATTCATTGCATATAAATTTTAGTCTTGCATACTGTGATTGCCTATAATGCCTATATCAATCACCTCAAGGGAGAGTAACTAAAAAAAATGGCTTGGCATATTTTGCAAGGAGCGTTGTTTATTATAATAATAATATTTTCCACAATAAATTCACAAATAATAGTCACAATAATAATAAGCAGAGTCTATTTTTCAATAAAGACATTATCAGTTGGGGAGCGACTTACCCAACAAGCCTAACCCCCCATAGAAGTTGTTTAAAAACTCATAATAAAAATTATACAAAAAAAAACCTTCAGGCTTCCCCAGTGAATGTATATTCGAAGAATTCAAAGTTTCTACATTTAAAAACCTATTTGTGAAAAACTCAATTATTCAAAAACTAAACTTCGAGATAATCAGACAAATGCAAGTATCAGGACTAGGGAAATTGTAGGCTTTATTTATTATAATATTGTTACCAAGTTTAAAAATTATTTAATTCTACGAAGCACAGCACAGGATTAGTCTATCTCATTCTCTCGCAGACTAAATCCTATAGATGTATGTGTTTGTGTCTTTTTAGTGTCGCTCGTTTTCGTTTCATTTCAAAATTAAATTTTCACTTCAAAATTATAAAAGAAAAAGATAAATAAGTATTCATAATCATACTAGACTTAAACATATATTTGTATGCACCAAACTAAACACTTCTTTTGCCCAACACCATTATACACTAAATTACCAGAAGAAATCAGAAGCAACAATTATTGAATCCTATCAAAAAATATATTTTAGAGAAATCATCAACAAAAAACTGCTTTCATGTCTCCACCTGAAATAAAATTATTTATGATTTTAAAAGTTATGACTCAAAATCCAAGTTATTTGTTTTGCTGATAGGAATTGAACCGAAACTTGCGATTATTACTTTGTGATATAAATACTTAGTCTAATTAACATGCTTAGTTTGTTTTATTAATTACAATCACATGTACACGTGTTATCAATGGGAGATTAGACGGCTAATCACGGCACATTATTTTTATATACATATCAGCGTTAAACAATGGTATCTCTTCCTGACTTATATTTTAAGATATGATAGACTCTTGCAAAATCTGTCAATTTGTGAAATTATTTTTACTATTGTGATTATTATTTGGGTGATTATGCCCTGTTGCGCTTCCTACTTCTTTAGTTAACGTTTCGGAAAGCGTTACAAATCTCAAATCATATCCAATTATTTTGACTGAGTTTTTTTTTTTTTTTACAGTGAATACCGCACAAGAACCTCAACTGCTCCCGTCTGGAGCCAGTGAGACTATGGCATCCCCAATTGGGGTATGTTGTGAGGCTGAAGGTAGTGGGGAGGGGAAGGAGGTGGGGAAGAGGAAGGTTGGGAAGTACCTGGCTATTCAGATCTAGTCACCAAACACGGCTAAAGCCATTTTCAAGCAACGTTTCAATTCTGAATGGTGGTCTTACACCAGGGCGATACTGATAGTATCTTCCACTCTGGAACGTGCCGCAAATATACTATATATTATTTTTAAATGAATTAATTGTGAAATAACACAAATTAATCAAATAAAATTTATTTGCGCACGCCGGGTTCAAACCCGCGACCTCCGGATTGTGAGTCAAGAGTCTTAGCCACTGGACTACGGAGGTCGTCCAATTTATTGTTATTAGTTTATTGCTAACTTTTACACATGATTTCTCATCGGAGTGATACTGAGAGTATCTACAACTATGGCTTATGTAGAACCAGCCCTGATTCTACGACTTTTACAAACCGGAGCTGAAACTTGATAGTGGCACTCCCTCTCGATGAGTGGCGCCCCCTCTCGTGAGGTGAGTGATCGTCACTTCGCTTGTTCGACCGCTTGGGTTTATTTAGCTCAGCTTGTGTAGCCCCTAGTCCTAGATGTGACGGGGATTCCCCTGGCAGAGACATCACGTACAGACGTACACTATGCATGCGCTCAAAACGTTCACAAATCAACTTAGGATGATAAACAACTGGGTGTTTTAAAATCAATGAATAATCATTTTTACATAAAATAGTTAAAATTATGGTTGAATGATGCAGATGTTGGAACACTTTTTCTATAAACTATTTGTAAACCTTCATGTTTCACTTTTCAATACAATTCTAACTTTATTTAATTTCTTGAAACTATAACAAAAAGTCAACCAAATTTTATGTTTTATTTTACTACAATGTTTTCACAGATAACTATATTTCTAAACCTTTACTTTAAAATTTACATTTTTTACCTGTACTTATTGATGTAGGATATATAGCAATCTTGTTTATATTACCCACACACAGGCAGTGCCTTAGTGGGTTCCCATTACCTACTCTTGTCTATTATATATTTTACTTATTGCTAACTTTTACATTACTTGTACCTTTTATTTACATCTTACTGTATTTTAGAAATTATGTAAAATTACTTTTGCATGTATATAGTTACAATGGGAAAAAATGAAGGAAAAAAAAACCAATAGGACAATGTGCGCTGGATGCCAGACGCATAAATATACCAATCCCTAGATCGATATCTTCGGGCCTTTTCTATGGGAAAAATTTCAACATCAACTTCACCACGGAAAAACAAACCCGATATACGTAGATGGGTGTTCAAGGCCATTTGTCATAGACAATGGCACAAGGTCTATCATAGACAATATACTCGAATTGCTTTATTAGCCCAATAAATTATAAAAAAAAAATTGTAAAGCAGAAAAATGCAAAAATTCTTCCCCAGGACAACAAGGTTCCATGTGACAGACAGACGCTTTGTGAATCAAGTTTTTTTTCAATAAAACATATAAATTATGATTTTGGCGCCCCCTAAAACTGTCGCCAGGGGCAGGCGCCTCGGTTTGCCCCCCCCCCCCTTCCCTGGATTCGGGGCTGCGTAGAACAAGTATTTTATTCTGAAATTTGTTTACAAACATATTATGACAATGCTGATAATGCAGACAAGTTTTATCTTTTGATAATGTTTAATATTTGTGCAAAATTTTTTTAAAACATTAAACATTCATTTAAATAATAATTATTTGGTGCAAAGTCTTTTATTTGACTGATTTTATCTTGACAATATTTCGAAAAAATATTTGTGTCAAATTTATTTCACCATTTCCTGTGAGATAGGTAAAATAATTTCGTTATCTTTTTTGTGATTAAAATTCTTAAAAAGTTTTCTTACAGAAAACATTTATGTAAGTTCTAATTATATAATACTGTGTGCTGTGTGGTCTTTTTGAAGGGAAACCTGGGTCTTTAAGAGACTCATGTTGTAGGAGGCAATAGGGAGGAAACACAGAGGCCGTCAAATTGTTGCACAGCCAAGCTGTTGAACTCAAGAACGAGTCGTAAAAACAACCCGTTCTCATATGAAAATTTTCAACTGTGACTATTCATTCTTTGTAGGTACCCACTCAGATGTAACCAATATTTGATATCCTTGGATTTATCCAAATATCAAATGTGGTTTTACTACCTGGTATGCGATCCGTCTCGTTCCAGTAGAAGACGAGACAGAGAGCATACCAAGTAATGATTTAGGTTGTATCCAATGGCGACATGTGGTAGAAAATTATTTATTCTTGTTTTTAACTGAAAAAAATGTCACCCGACAGCAAAACGACATCTGCATTTTTTTCAGAAGCAGATGAATGAATTTTTCAAAGGCAACTATAACTAAACAATATTAGACCTAGGTACCATGTCAAGAAACAAATATTAATTAAAAATGCAAGCAAGTAGGTACCTTAGTTTTACCGGTGGTCAGTTCACGAATTCGCCAGGCGATTCTGAAAGTATTGTGATTCTTCTAATTTTACCTCCACGAATGATCATATCTAGTCAGCACAAGGAGGTAGGAACCTGCAGTTCGCCCCGGATCAGGAATCTTTAGTGAGGAGGACTGTGAATAAACTATTGGACTTTGTATTTAAATCTATATAAGTACCTAAGTAAATAAAAATGAATGTTTCTTTGCTTGTCCATTATTTTTTCATAAATCCTTCACTCGATTGAAATGAAACTTTGGTGATTTATTGTGCACGCATCCACGAAAGTTTCCACGTATAATAGTGATCTCTGTCGGTTTTAAATTTGCATAAAAAATATAATACGAGGCGCGCGAGTTGTTTGAAAAATGTGTGTTTGTCATATAGTTTAGCGGCAGGAGGGAGGGGTGTGGAAACCGGGAGGAGGGACAGGAACGAAGTAGGAGGTGTTCGCGGCAGGGGGGAAGGTGGGGAAGGTGAAAGGGGACGCGGGAGGCGAAAGGGACGCGGATGAGGAACGTGGCGGGAACGGGGATGCTTGGGAAAGGCCATTTTCTTTATTTGAGTGGCTTTGCAACGCATGCCGGTTACTCGCTAGTAAATAAATAAATTAAAAAATTGTCTCAAGAGACCGAAATAAGAATTATCAACAATATCATTAAAAATACAACTTTAATTATTCTTTTTTTTATTTTACTTTTTTTTATTTCTATTCTTGAACATACACATTACAGATTATTACATTGGTTTACAGTTTACATAGTTAAAAAGTTTAGTAATTAGAAGAAAAAAAATGTTGATGATCTATAACTGTATGTATATAGTAAGTACCAAGTAGTATTAATTGTTTTTGTTTTTAATTTGTAGAACTCCATTTTAATTTTAAGAAATTTAATTAAAATTAAATTACTAAAAATTCAAAAAAAAAAATACCAATTAGTATTTTGTGAACACTTCACTAGGCGAACCTGTGCTGAGGTGTTCCCATGTTTGGGAATAAATGCTATTCTGTCGACATAAGAAGAAACACCGTATCCTCCTTGATATTGTCAAGAAGGACACCGTGGGTCGACCCATGGCGGCAGTATCGAGGTTAGTTGCAGTTAGGTTAGTTAGTTATACAGTTATTCATAGCATCTAAATCTAGATAATGTTTAAGATAAATATGTTTTGATAAATAGGTAAGTATATTTTTCTATGGACCACACGCCACTGTTATGAATAAAATTGTGGTATTATTATTCTGAATACAGCTTTATTCTAGTATTAAGACCGACACTTTGTAGATGGGTGTAAATAGTGCAGTTTATTTGTTCAGCCTGGAGCCTGGATTCTACGCGTAAATAATATTTAATTAATTAATGTTTGTGTTGTGTTGGTTTGATTTATGTATTTTAACTTCAACGTGTCTGAGTCTGTATGTGTGTGACAGACAATACGCACACGGGAAAGATAATATAAAATCATTATCGTTCGATTTATCATCGCCGATACTTATCTATCACAAAGTCAGCATCATCGGAATTCAGAATGCGCGATCTATCTGGAAAAATAAAACATCTACTTACAGGTAAATCACCGTAATTATGATAAAAGTTATGATTTTGAGTTTACTAAATAGAATTCATTTCTAGTTAAAAATCTGTAGGTTGGACTCGAGCAGTGAAAATAAAAAATGACTAAATTTTTCTTTTCTATTTATTCTATTGAAAATTACCAAATATTTTTACGGCCATAAAACAGGATTTTCTTAAAGTGAAAACTTCTTTAGCACCGTCGTGATTAAAAACTCGATGAAAAAAAAATTGCACACTAAAAAGAGACAAAAACATGTATAGGATTTTGCCTGCCAGAAGATAGTATAATCGGTCTACTCTTTTTGCGGTGCTTCGTAGCCTACCCACTCTTGTCTACTTTAGTTTTCTGAAAGTTTCACTTATATCGCGTATGAACTGCACACTTGTATGTTGTTGTAAGTTACGGATATTTATTTGTGTTTCAAAGCTCAGTATCTCACAATGGAAACGACGTAGCGACCTAAAATCAGGTGCATTGTCCTGGAAATCTTAGTGACAATGTGCTGAGTAAATTTCATGTCGCCAAAGCCTACCGTTCTACTGTTTTTACTACTGAGATATCACCATAAACCGATTTTCTGTTTAATAGTAAAGAAAAGATTTTGACTTCCATCGAATCTTGTAAACGGCTTCGCGGTCCGATTCCATTCGAACGATTTTTGACATATTATGGTAAGTTTCCAAAACGACTTGGGCGATCACTTGCCATAATGAGCCAAATTTATAGAACCTAAAAATATGGGATAAACCGTGAAATCTATTGGATCAGGGGATTCATTGACTGTAAAACGCAGCAAGCTTTTCATATGTTTCAATATTAATATTTTGAGTACCTAATGATGTTAATTAAATCGATTGGCCAAATCGAACACTCATCGTCCGGGGGATAAATAATTGCGATGGACCCATAGCATCCCTCACCCTAATTGGTGAGAGACAAAATGATGCGGGAACTTCGACCAAGTATAGTAGTATCATACGTCAATGTGCGGGAATGAGAAAGTATTTGAGATCAAAGAACTAATCAATAAATGCTTGGAAATCTGCATAACAATTAGATGGTTTGTTACATTACTATATTTAGATCACCTAGAAGCAGTGCAGAATGTAACGCATTTTATTATTGATAATTAGCATCAGGTATGTTATAAACACGAAGGTTGTTTTCCACTTCGCGCCGCGGCGGTGTTTGCGAGTAAGTTTAGAATAAAACAAAGGTGTTAGGAATGATTGTACCTAAGTTAGTTTGTGTAATTTAACATTGTTTTCGATTGCCTTTGAATTGGCCGCGCGATATATTTTTATGCGAACATTTAACGACTTACCTGTAATGTTTTACAAATTTGATTAATTCTAACTCATAGGCTGAGAATTAAAAAAAAAGCAAGTGAACGTATGAAAATTATACGCTTCTTGGGTAGGTTACTTAAGAGTTGTGTGATTATTTTACTATGTTTTGATTGGTTTAGATCCCTGATCAGACAACATAAAGAAATCTCTTTTCTTACCCCCCTCTTCATCATTTTAATAATTGAGGATGCCATAGACCCACTGGCTCTGAGCAGTTGGTACTCTTCTTGTGGGGTATCGAAAATATTGAAAATTGTAATAGGTATTAATGAGATTGTTTATACAGCGCTGCTTACTTGGGAAAATCACCACAAGGGAGCTTCACAACTCAATTTATTTAACCTTTAGTCTCTGTTACGATACGCCCCTGAAGCGAGTAAATACGAGAGCACAGAACACAGCACAAGTCCACACGGCTCGGCCGCCGCCTCTCCCCGCCCCGTATCCTGTTTCTCCTTGCCTCTCCCCCGTGCCCTGCCACTCGGCATTCCCGCTGCGCTCGCGACAGAAGAGATCTGAGCGCCTTTGAGAACGCACGCTCGCGGCTCACATGTAGCCGGCGGACCCAATTCAATGGGGCCGCGATGTATTATTGAAATACTTTTGAGTAGAATCAGTCTTTTGCCACTATAGTTCGGTCTATTTAGACTACGAAAGTGCCTGATGAAGCTGCCACATGAGACGAGGTTCCTGCCAACCTACATGTAAGCTGTATCTTGATTTCCTCCTTAAATGTTGTCCGTAATTCAGTGAAATGTAGGGCCCCCGCGGAAATCACGACTCGGAGAGTTTCGTTTTGAGAGAGAGTCAGAGAGAGTTAAACACTTTAGCTAGGTTTGTGTAATTTGCATTTCTTGTAATTGAATTGTACTGTAGAAACCTATGTATGTGTTTGAGTTTACAATACATGTCTAAATGATTTAACATTGTTATTATTCTGCTACGGCGGGAGGATTGTTGGCCAGTGAGGATCCCGTGGGTCACCGGAGGATGGAGAGAAGTTCCCTAGCCTTGAGCTGCCCACCCCCCTGAATAGAGAGTACCATAGTCCCGCTGAGAGCTAGTCAGGGACGTGTTTTGGGCCCTGGTGTTGGTTTAGAAGCCGACATCGAGGCACCCTAACAATTGGCGCATCAACGTGGAGCCTGGAATTTTTTTTTTCTCTATCCCGGTCACTTTGCGGGACCCTTCTTTGTCAAAATCCTCCCCCTAACAACTGTCGCCCGATCGTGGGGTTGGAATTTTTTTTCTCTATCCCGGTCGCTTTGCGGGACCTTCCTTTGTCGAAATCCTTCCCGCATAACAACTATTTTGTAAACATTAATTATGCCTTGTTATTCTACAGTGAATCCTGTGAAAAAACCACAGAAACCAATATGTAAATTAGATCCATAACGGATCTGACTGGAATTATAAATTGCATCGCAAGTTGAAACAACGGCCATTTTGAGTACCCGAAACGCCGCGAATCCGATTGCGCACGCGTCACCAAACAGCGAGCGCGTAGCAACAGCAATCCGCGCCAAATCCAACGGCCTTTGTTTCACGCGATATTCCGGATTGTGCGCGCAAATGCCTTGTTCCCGCCGATATCCTAACCGACTGTTGCTAGGCTGCGTTTTAAATCCAAACCGTTTTTTATGACTGAACCGGGATACCAACGGAAATCATTGATTCTGGAACCCCAGTTATTTTGCGAATTCCTTAATGAAAATTTCGGACTTACGTATTTTTATTATTTCTGCACAATATACCAATTGGCCCACTTGTGTCTGTCAAATTAGTACAATTTAATGTTTCTCCAAATGGACAAAATAATGACTTTCTTTCCCCATTGTACATTATAGGTACTGTTTTTTTTCAGCATAAGTGAAAGTGAATTGTGTTTTTTCCCTTACATAAGTGAAAAGTGGAATAATAATAAAGCCAATGACTGATTCCATGAATAAATAAAACAATTTTAATATGGTTGGATGCAATAAACCCCATATTCAGTCATTTTCATCCGGAAGTTTGTCCTTTATTTGCCAGAAATGTGCCTTTTGTGAACTTTAGTGCCTTTCTCAGTGCAAAGTGTTTTGTGAAAATAAAAAACCTGTTTTCTAAAGGTCAGTCCTGGCAAAATTTTTCTAAAATAAATAAATACTTGTGAATTTCACAGTTTTCTCAAAAGTGGTCAGTGAAATACAAAAACCTTTACCACTAAGGTCTTTCCACGCAAAATTTTTTCTCGTCTGCCTCTCCTTGACAAGAATTCTGGTGTCATGTATACAAAACACATTTGGAAGTGCCAACAGTGATCACCAAGTGAAAAGTGCCTCACAAAAATTAATTTTTGCGCTTTCTAAAGGAAACCCCTGGCCAATTTTTTTTTCTTCTCCTCACCACCCAGGAAACTCGCAATGGAGGACAAGCAAGCTATTACACCATCCAACTTGGGTACCATTCCCAATGTGCATAGTTTATCCAAAGCCCACTTACAAGCTGCTTTAAGGGATAGAGGACTCTCGCCATCAAGCAAATCTAAATCTACATTGAAGGCATATGCACTTTTATTCAACAAAAAGTACATTAGGAGAATAAATCTCGCCCCCTCCAACGAAAATAATTCATGTTCGGCTACGCAAGTTTTGGATAATCTTGACAAAGAACCTACGCCGCATGTAATGATAAAACAGGACGTCGCACCCATCTTGACACAAGATAAAACTTACGATTTATCCTCTTGGAAAGTCAAATATAATGGCGTCTCCGATGTGCTGGATTTCATTGACCGTATTGAAGAAACGGCTACAATCAAAAATATCCCATTCGAGATTCTACGGAGAAACTTTATAGAACTCATCTCCCCAGAATTAATTCCGTGGCACCGCATCCAAAAGACTAAATGCAAAGATTGGAATAAACTCAGAGCTGCCCTAATCTCTAGCTTTGGAAAAAAGGAGGCCCAGCACCGGATCAAACTATCTCTACTATCTATTAAACAACTAGTAGATGAACCTGTGGCTACATTCATAGAAAGGGCTGAGTCCATCAACATCAAGCTTTCACATCCTGTTCCGGAAGCTGAACTATTACCAGTCATAACTGATGGCCTTTTAAGCAAATACGAGAACATCATCACCTCACAGAAAATTGCATCCCTGGCCCAGCTAAACGAAGTCTGCCTCCTCCTGGAATCGTACCAGGATAGGAAAAACATAAAGAATGTGTCGAATAATGTGGTTGTGCCAAGCCGTTCGTCTGGTTTAAAGCCAGAATTCGACAACAAAAAAGTGTGCTCCTTTTGCAAAAAAGTAGGCCACCTGGCCGCTACTTGTTTCAAGCAAGCAAGACTTCTGGAATCCAAGGAACCCCGAACCTCCAAGAGACACCACTCTAGGGACCGCTCTCCTCCACGCGACGAACTGCGCAACATTTTTAAGAAATCAAGGCACAATGCAGAAAGGTTACAAAACCCAAGCGATGTCAGACCTCAGGTGGATTTCTCCAAGCCCCCACCAAATTTCTACATGAAGAGGCCAAAAAACTAAATAATAACCTCTCAGGTACCCATTCTGAACCAAGGTCTAAAGAATGGACTGATTGGTTATCACACATTAAGTATTTTAACCAGGCCTTAAATGTTTCCTCGGTTTGTTGCAAACAAGCTAAAGATGGGAGACCCTATGCTCTTTTCTCTGTTAACAATGTGCCCTTTTCCGGATTACTTGATAGCGGTGCATCTGTCAGCTGTCTTGGCAACAATGCTCACCTGCCTTTTGTTAACAGTGATTTTAAAATTTCGCCACAAACAACACACCTGACGACTGCGGATAATGTTTCCCAGCCGGTCATCGGTACCCTTGCACTGCCAATTAATTGTAACAATAAAATAATTACAATAAATTTTCTAATAGTGCCCTCTATATCCCAGAATTTCATCCTTGGCGTTGACTTCTGGAAGGCTTTTAACGTTGCTACCCAAGTATTTAATACTCTTGGCGAAACCTCCACTGCTGCTCAAATTAGTGAGATCCGCACAATAATACCTCACGAAAATTTAAGCACGGACCAAGCTCTCCAACTAAAGGAAATGGTCAATAAATTCGAATCAATATCTTTCGAAAAATGTGGATTGGGTTTGACAAATTTGGTAGAACACCACATTAAAACCAATGGCCCACCCATAAAGCAACGTTATTACAACTTAGCCCCCCAAAAGCTTAAACTTTTGGAAAAAGAACTTGATGAAATGTTAAAAATGGGTGTGGTGGTTCCCAGCAGAAGTGCATGGACCAACCCAACTCTTTTGGTTTCTAAAAAAGATGGCTCCGCACGTTTCTGTCTCGACAGTAGACGTTTAAATTCTTGTACGGAAGCTGACGCATACCCCTTACCTTACGTCCACGCGACCTTAGACAAACTGCGCAACGCCAAGTTCATCTCCTCTGTTGACCTAAGCAAAGCTTTTTGGCAAATACCTTTGGACGCAGAATCGTGTGAAAAAACTGCTTTCGTTGTACCTGGTAGGGGAATGTTCCATTTTAAAAGATTACCCTTTGGTCTAAAGAACAGCCCCGCCGAATTACAAAGACTGATGGACAAACTCTTCGGTCCTGAAGTCGATAACAGCCTGTTTTGTTACCTTGACGACCTCATCATCGTCAGCGACACCTTTGAAAAACACCTATTAATGTTGGAAAAGGTTTTTCATCAACTCAAGTTCGCTGGTTTAACCATCAACTTGAAGAAGTCTGAATTCTGTAAGTCCCGTTTACGTTATTTGGGATTCATTGTCGACGAAAAAGGTCTAAGAACAGACCCCGCTAAGGTGGAAGCCATGGCAAATTTCCCCCGACCCAAAAACGCGAAAGAAGTCAAAGGTTTCCTTGGACTTGCAGGTTACTACAGAAGATTCATCAAAGACTTTTCCACAATTGCAGCCCCCTTAAATAAAATTACCGGCACCCGTAAAGGTGTCAGCAACTTCCGATGGTCTGCTGAAACTGAAGAAGCGTTTACAACTTTAAAAAATGCCCTTCAAAAAGCCCCCGTTCTGAATTGCCCGGATTTTGCACTCTCTTTTACCCTCCACACGGATGCCTCCAACGTAGGAATCGGTGGAGTCCTAACTCAAGAATTCCCAGATGGCGAACACCCTGTAGCGTATTTTTCCCGTACACTAAATAAACACGAGAAAAACTACGGAATTACCGAAAAGGAGTTATTGGCTGTATTGGATTCTGTTCACCATTTCCGCGGTTACATAGACGGTAGCAAATTTACTGTAGTCACAGACCATAGTAGTTTGAAATGGTTGATCTCTTTAAGTAATCCCTCCGGTAGACTCGCTCGTTGGGCCTCCCGTTTGTCTCAATTCAATTTTGATGTTGTACACCGTAAAGGCGCGGACAATATTGTTCCTGACGCTCTTTCAAGAATTGAATTGGCTTCATTAAATGTTGACACAATTGCCCCCCCTCCACCCACAAAAGATGAATGGTACTTGAAAATCTTCGAAGGTTGTAAAAATAATCAACAAAAGTTTCCTAATTTTATCATAAAAGAAGGACAACTATACCGTAATTGCAAGGCACCACTATCCATCCTCGAAGATTACTCTTGGAAACTTGTCGTTCCCCTCGAAGGAAGAGAACAAATAATAATTGACAATCATAGTGCTCCCGACTCTATACACCCAGGAACTTTCAAGACGTATAAAAAGATTTCCTTGAAGTATTACTGGCCTGGTCTTTTCAAACAAATTCGCAATTACATCTCTAAATGTGAAACTTGTAAAGCTTATAAACATAGCACGGCAGCACCTGCCGGCCTAATGGGTAACCCCAAACGTGCCGACAGACCCCTACAGTCATTGTCAATGGACCTCGTCGGACCTTTTCCTCGAAGTTATGCCGGACACATGCACATACTTAGTGTAGTGGATGTTTTCACCAAATTCTGTTGGATCTTCCCTTTAAAAAGAGCCAACGCGTCCGCCATCATCAAACTTCTGGAAAAACACATTTTTATACCTTACGGAACACCCAGAACCGTAATTGTTGATAACGGAAAACAGTTTATTGCCCAGGAATTCAAAGAATTTCTTGCCAAATACGGAATCAAGGACATTTATTATAACACCTTGTACACTCCCCAAAACAACACTGTCGAACGTTACAACCAAACAATCAACACAGCTCTAGCTATTCTAGTTGATAAAGACCAACGCACTTGGTGTAAAAACCTAGATAAAATTCAGGCCGCTATGAACAACACTGTTAACCTGGCCACTGGTTACACACCTTTCTTCTTAAAACACGGTATGGAACAAGTCGTCCATGGTTCTCTACATAGGGACACAAACTTTCCTACGTCATCCGCCACCACAAGCAACCCTACCGCAGACTATGCCCATCGCTTGGAAGAACTGTCGGCCATTTACAGTGAAGTCACTGATGCTTTGCTCCTGGCTCACCAAAAGAGTGCGGACAGATATAACTTACGTAGAAAACATGTCACCTTCAATACAGGAGACATAGTTTGGAGAAAGAACAACACACTTTCCCAAGGAGCCATGTATTTCTCTGCTAAGCTGGCACCACGTTTCGTGAAGGCCAAAGTCCTAAGGAAAATATCAGACCTAGTGTACTCCTTGTCTGACTCATCTGGAAAGCACATTGGTAATTACCACATTAAGGACATTGTAAAGTCTGGAAGTGAGGAGTCAAGTAAAACTGCCCCCACTATCTCAGCAAACGTAAAATGATCCAGTATGTATCACATTTTTTTTGTAAGCTTACAGAGTCTTACTACGTCAGGCGTGTATTGTGTCAATCACATGCCCATCGTTTCGTAAATGAAACAAGTTGTAAATTATTTTGTAAATTAATGCGTACTCTCCTTGAAGTTACTTTCAAATGTTGTTTTTGCACTGTTTTTTCTTTCCCTCACGGCAATTTTTTCTTTTATTTTTTTTCACCTGTTCTAAAACTGATCACTTTGGAACGGAGACACTTTTCGAGTTTCAATGTTTGGGAAGTCGCGAGCCCATTTATTGTCTCAACACGTACACTACGCAATGTTCATGCCACGTCATACCCTGCCTTGTCATGTAATTTTGTAATTTTTTTTTTATTTATTTTTTTTTGTTGCATTTTTGTCGTGTGGAAAGGAACTTTCTCACCTGTTTATTTTGTTCATGTAAAATAGTTGACAATTGCCCATCGGCGTGTCGTTCTAGAAGTCGGGTTTTGTAAATTCCAAAGTGTTAAATTCCGACTCAGAACCAGTTAACTATTTTTACAATTTTTTCCTTTCATCTTGTTCATCATGAGTTGTAAAACCTTCCGAGGTATCTCTAGCATGAAAATCAAACAGTGGTTACTTACATAGTCGCCCCTCGTGTATATAAGTTTTTTTCAATTTTTTCCTCTTAAATTAAAAATTGATGGCGTCCTACCCAAATTCATGCTCTTGTACCAAAATTGGATATCGACACGTCCATTTTGGAACTTGTATTTATAAAACCAATGATTGGTCTTTATAACCCTGTATATAAATCAATTTGGCTCGTTTCAACTAAAGTACGTAAAACCGAATCATCCGGTCTTTGGTTGTTATAACAAAGCCACCTTTTTGTTATTTTGTTTTTTGCTTGTACGTTACGTATGTCTTATATGACACGTTTCAACCCTACGAGACAGGTTAAATAAAACCTTATGGTTATCCTGATTTTGGAATTCACAACTTTTAGGTGTTCATTTAACCAAGTATTTGCAACCCAAATTGCACATAACCTGGTATGTTTGTAACTGCACAAAGGGTATGTAAAACCATAATTGGTTCCTTTTCTTTGGTCTTCCTCACTGCAGGTTGCCACAACAGACAGTATGTAAAACCATTATAGGTCTGTCTTTGTTTTAAATACTTGGTGTAAGTAGAATTATACTCTGCCATCACCCTTGTATTTTGTAACACATGAAGTAGCATCAAATTGTCTATCTTCTCTGTCGTACGCTCTTGGGCTACGGAGTTAGTTAATCTAACGAATCTTTATAAAATGTGTTAAAATCAAGCATCATTAACGTTTATTGTGTTGTATTTAAACGTAAC
Source organism: Limnephilus lunatus (assembly GCA_917563855.2). Classification (NCBI taxonomy): domain Eukaryota; kingdom Metazoa; phylum Arthropoda; class Insecta; order Trichoptera; family Limnephilidae; genus Limnephilus; species Limnephilus lunatus. The sequence continues at coordinate 517,049 of OU830593.1, read as the reverse complement.
CCTGTTACATTATAGGAGAGATCCTTAGAACATCCACCGTCATAGGAGAGATCCTTAGAACATCCACCGTCATAGGAGGGATCCTTAAAATACCTGCCACGATACGAGAAGTTCGTCATAATCACTTTTGCTCATAGCTAAATGTTATTGAGTTGGTCGTGTGACATATTTGTCATGAGTACCACCCTTTCTGTACAATCTATTTTGGTCGTGTGTCATTCATTTGTCATGAGTACCGTTTTTGTATTTTGGTCGTGTGTCATTCATTTGTCATGAGTACCGTTTTTGTATTTTGGTCGTGTATCATTCATTTGTCATGAGTACCGTTTTTGTATTTTGGTCGTGTGTCATTCATTTGTCATGAGTACCGCTTGTATGTATAATTGTGTACAACCCTTGTACACGAGACGTGGAGACGTTAAAACACTTACCGTGATTCGTGCGAACGACATAATATCGGCCTTGCCATCTTCTTTAAGAGGCATTGTATAAACTCTTGACTTCTGTCTATAATTGAGTTTTATCTTGTATGTACTTACATGTTTTTATACACTATACGTGGAGACGTTAAAACACTTACCATGAGTCGTGCGAACGAAATAATATCAAACCTTTTGTGTGCGATCTACGAAATGTAGTCCACAACCCTTTGTTGTCATTCAACGCCAATGCCCGTGGACCTCCTGTTTTTTTACTTCTTTGCAAAAAGGAAAGAAGCCCAGGAGTATCTACTATCCCAAAAGGACTAGTTTGTAGCTTCACTGCTAACTATGGGGCATAGTGCTGTGGGAGTTAATCGATTGAGCACAAAACCACCCAACTCGTTGTCTGGGGAACGGATAAGAAAACCCCCAGGTTTGTGAAATTGGAGCAAGGGTCTGTTTTTTCTCACAATCACGCAGGAGTTTTTAAAATGACCCCTAATCTTTTGCCCAATACACGCAAAAGATTAGTCTCTTTGTTAATGTGTATTCAAATTTCTCCTCATCCTTTTAACAATTGTAAAGAGTCAGGAAATCTGCTGGTTGATCATGTTTTATTCTCACATGGAGTTTGAAGTGGAAATTAGTCCAGTCTCTAGCAAGTTTCGTCACTCAACACCTTTCCTTTTCCTTTCCTTTCTCCTCACCATCATGTTCTCAGGTATATGTTATGAAGAGGAAAATCTGTTGTTAACCATAATTCGCCCTCACTGGGAGTGCGAATCGATAAACTAACCAATTATCAGCAGGCTTTCTCCCTCACTCTCTGCATATGTCTCACCTTTTGTTCTTTTTCTCAATTTTACGAAACACATTCATGAATGTTGGATATGTACGATATGCACTTGGCGTACCGTCTGTCTCCTTTTGACAACCTTTATTCATGAATTGGTTTCTCTGCTTTTACCGTGACTCATTCACGACTTCTTTGTCTTGTTCGTTGAAATTCTACAAAAATGTTACCACCTTTATGTTAACATAGGCCATGGAAGGCCGGTTGTTTTTTTTAACCAAGACATATTGTCACTCGGCAAACGCCAAGTCATCCTGGTAAAGGAAAATGTTCATGTTATCACAATTTAGTTAGAAAACTCTCTCTTCGTCACTCTCTGGGTCGGTGGTTAAAACTTCGTTTATTTCATTATCTGGACACATTTTGTTTCTCTCCAAACCTTTTCTTCATTGGTCCCTAGGCAGGTAAACTTCAAGAATTTTGCTCTAATAATAATTTCTCCCGGATTAAAAAGAAGCCCAGGCGGATGTCATCACCAACAGCCAAGCTGAGCTCCACTTCCTGACAGCACGCGCTGTGGTTACTAGGTCCCTCCTGCTGCCATTTTTCTACGCATTTGTTCCTGAAAGCACAGACCATACCGCTCATATGTATGTTGTTTTGTCGTGCCACAGCAAGTTGAGTTGTCCCACTATACATTATGACACTCTGAACCACCTTTTGGGCACGCTAGCTCCTAGGTTTGTTCTTACTCTTGCTATCGATGCCAACCATGTCGTCTCTTGCGCTGTCATGCAGTGACGCATATATCGTCATGTGTAAACCATCATTACCTTGACTTCCAGTATTCGCTGAATGCGTACCAATACAAGTTATGTTGAGCTACATTATGCTTCAATAACCATTATATACGATCCGTGTTTACCTTAATAACACTTTAGGAGTCGTACTGGCATGTCTGCAGACACTGGATTCTCCTCTTCAATGACCTCTGTAACCATAGTCGCGGCACAGCAACCACAGTCTCCACTTCATGAACTTCGACGTCTTCGACAAAACCAAGTGTTTTCTAAGGCCCAAGTGTACTTTTGAGTGTTATCTCAAAGGGGTCTGATTACAGTGATAATGTAATCCTTAGAATCTGTGAAACCACGTCCTCCTCTTCGAAATTCTCCGAAACCAAACAAATCCACGCTTCGCAAACTTAGCTCCCAGACCAATGAAACTTTAGAATCACACAGGCATTTTTGTTCTTGTTTTTTTGTTCTTCGATTGTACAAATATGAATTGTTATTTTTCAATTGCATAACCATGTATTATTATTTTTCAATTGCATAACCATGTATTGTTATTTTGTTCAATTGCATAACCATGTATTGTCATCTTTCAATTGCATAATCTTGTATGTTGTTTCACACCATGTACTTTCACCAAAACTGTTCTTTTCCAAACATTGTATGTACCCCTCACCCATTCCCTACAAACATTGTGACCTAAACTATAACATAAATTGCATGTTCTAGCTAGGCATCTCTCAAGCAACGAATCTCTCAAAAACCCCAATGAAAGTTTAAGAGGATTTTTTTTTCCTACAGCTCCATTGCCACGTCGCTTTTTTTCCAAGCGCGGGGGGAAGTGTTACGATACGCCCCTGAAGCGAGTAAATACGAGAGCACAGAACACAGCACAAGTCCACACGGCTCGGCCGCCGCCTCTCCCCGCCCCGTATCCTGTTTCTCCTTGCCTCTCCCCCGTGCCCTGCCACTCGGCATTCCCGCTGCGCTCGCGACAGAAGAGATCTGAGCGCCTTTGAGAACGCACGCTCGCGGCTCACATGTAGCCGGCGGACCCAATTCAATGGGGCCGCGATGTATTATTGAAATACTTTTGAGTAGAATCAGTCTTTTGCCACTATAGTTCGGTCTATTTAGACTACGAAAGTGCCTGATGAAGCTGCCACATGAGACGAGGTTCCTGCCAACCTACATGTAAGCTGTATCTTGATTTCCTCCTTAAATGTTGTCCGTAATTCAGTGAAATGTAGGGCCCCCGCGGAAATCACGACTCGGAGAGTTTCGTTTTGAGAGAGAGTCAGAGAGAGTTAAACACTTTAGCTAGGTTTGTGTAATTTGCATTTCTTGTAATTGAATTGTACTGTAGAAACCTATGTATGTGTTTGAGTTTACAATACATGTCTAAATGATTTAACATTGTTATTATTCTGCTACGGCGGGAGGATTGTTGGCCAGTGAGGATCCCGTGGGTCACCGGAGGATGGAGAGAAGTTCCCTAGCCTTGAGCTGCCCACCCCCCTGAATAGAGAGTACCATAGTCCCGCTGAGAGCTAGTCAGGGACGTGTTTTGGGCCCTGGTGTTGGTTTAGAAGCCGACATCGAGGCACCCTAACATCTCAAAACTTACAGATAAGACTAATTACTATTGACTTGCAACTAAGATTTAAAACTAGCGACTAATTTACAACTAGCGACTAAGACTTATGGCTAGGAACTAGGAACTAAGTTCTGAGACCAGTGCCAGTGGTGACCGCAGCCTTCCAGCACCAATCGCCGTTCCCGATGAGCGCTGGGCCCGAGGGGCCGCGGTCGGAGATTTTAAGAAATCTACACAATACATGTAGGTATAACCTATGGGTACATGAACTGCAGGGGTCGCTTCAAGACACTTGTTCACTCCTTCCTTTCCCCCTCCACACAGCATCCCTACAGGCCCTATGGTATTATTTGTGAGGAAATGCAAAAAAAAATCTTGCGTAGATATAAAAATTTGATTCCGATATTTTACTCGTTATATATCATTGCAGGGTTCACGACGAGTTCATCGAAAACGAGTTCATCGAAAACCAATTCATCGAATGATCAATTTATCGAATTGTCAATTCAGCGAAAAAAAATAAATTTGTAGATATTTGAAAGAAATGTCGAGCGGAACGGGAAGTTGAAAAAAAATTGGTCAATTAAAGTTGACAATAAATTTATTTATAAAAAAATTGATAATAAAACTTTGGACCTAACCTAACCTAACCTAACCTAATCTAACCTTGGAACCTGACCTAACCTAACATAATTTAACAATTTTGTACACAGTGTTATCAATAGACCAAGTATGATAGTTATTAGATTAAGTGTAGTCTTTCAACTGTTTTTTTAACTTCCTGGTCCGCTCAGCATTTCTCTCTAATATCTACAAAAAAAATTTTTTCGATGAATTGGCTATTCGATGAATTGATCATTCGATGACTTGGTTTTCGATGAACTCGGTTTCGATGAACTCGAAAAAAAATCACGAAAAACTTATTTTTTATATTTAAAAAATAATAAAAAAATTATTATATTTTTAATTATTTATCTATATTTTTCGAGAATTTCTTTTTGAGAAAGAATTTTAATTTTCACCATACAAAATAAATTTTAATTTGAAAAAAAAAATTCTTCATACAAAATTTTCATTATTTTACAAGATTTTTTTATTTTTATTTTTATTTTTTATAATATATTTGGCGAGAAAACATAATATTGAAAATTTATTGATTTATTTACTGCATTATAATATATTAATGAAGTAAAAAAAAAACTTTGATAATGAAATAAAACTAATATCTTATTTTAAATTTGTAAAAAAAAATCCTACTTTTCGATGAATTTGCTTTCGATGAATTGATTTTCGATGAACTCGTTTTAGATGAATTTGCTTTCGATGAATTAATTTGCGATGAACTCGTCGGTTACCCATTGCAGGCATATTATTATCCGGATTCTCTCCCCCTTCCCGCCATCCCTCTCATCTCTCCGCTAAACTATGCCAAAAACACACATTTTCAAACATTTCGTGCGCCACTTATTGTAAAATATGTATACAAAATGAATAACGCCAGAGCTCACCATTACATATAGAAATTGTGATAAAATAATGGAATAACCAAAATATTTAGAAATTCGACAGTCTAAAACGACTTGGTAACAAATAACATTGATTAAAAACCTTGTAGAACACCCCTCTCCCCTCCCCCAAATAACAGTAGACTAAGAATTATTTATACCAGTCTGAAGATGGCTCTGACGAGCTGAAACCGGTTACGGTCAATAAAATTAAGTGGAATAAAGTTTTTTATTTGTTTTATTATAATCTAACATATAGAAACCTTCGCGGGCGTGCGCACATCAAATCACCAAAGTTTCATCGCAATCGGATGAATGGTAGGTATAAGAAATAATAAGGACCAATAAAGAAACATTTTTATAAATACTTAGATAGTATTCTATTCTTGTTTGGTAATTTCGTAGTAAGAAGGTAATTATTGTATCTGTAATCTGTTCTGATATTGGGCAGATGAACGAATGGTGGTTATCAGATATTATCTACCTATCAATTCTACAATCTATTTATTGTGTTGATTGCGAGAACCTACGCAATCTCGTACCAAAAGTAAAAACATTGTTTCATCGTGCTGGAAACATTCAAGCGTCCAAACTATATCGCAGTTTGGTTTAATTCTGTGTTGCATAATTGGACCATAATATTATGTATAAACCATTTAACCCTCAATTTGCCACTTTTTTTTATTTTTTTACGAATCCCACTTCATTAATAGTGATTTGACTTCATTTCAATTTGGGAGGCGGGTATGGATACTGCCGCCCTGGAAACCATTTTTATTGGATAACTAAAACCTCTGCCATAAGTCACCCCAAGTATTCGCTACATTTGGTGTTTTAGTTGGGATACCCGGGTTCGTGGGGTAAGGTTGTCTAATTCTCGACCTGGACACACTGAACCCCAGATTTCTACCCACCCCTCAAACCTTTTTCTTCCCAAAACTTCCTCCCTTCCTTTCCATTCTGCCATAGGTCACCCCAAGTGTCCCTGGCAGTATGGCCCGTGTATTTAACAAGGGTGCCGAGGTTCATGGGGTGATGTAAGCACCTGCCCACCAACCAACTGTACGATGGGTCAATTCGGGAGAGGCCGGTTTGGGAAGACCTTTGACCTCTCCGCTGGTATCTCTCGGCTCGCCTACATCTCACACAGTAGGCCCTGAAGAAAATAATTTCCCTCAGGGCCTATGTCCTATGTCATCTTTGAAGATGCTGTGTGTAGAGGGTATTTTAAGGAGAGGGAGGAGAGGAAGTTCTGGGAAGGGAAAAGGTGTGAGAAGTGGATTGGAATGTAAGGGTCAGCATGTCACTTTCAAGAATAAGTTCCATTTTTCACAATAAATACAACACCTTAAAATCAATAAACAGCCCACAACGTCGCGTTGCAAGAAACGAATAAATGCCTCTAAACATTTAACAAACGAATAATAATCTGACTATCGGACTCTGTTATATTCAACCCGTGGATTAATCACCCCATTTGTCCACCGTCTATCTGGTACTACTCCCGTATCGTCTTTCAAAAATCCAAAGTGATTTATATACCTTTTAGTTTCTACGGGGCGAAACACAGTGCGCCGTTTGGCATGCATGCGCATGCATTTTTTTGTATCCTCGATGGAATAACCAGACAAAACCGGAAATATGTCATTTTTAAATCAAATTTTAGACGTATTAACTCTTATTCACAAAAAAAATATAAATTGATTTCGAAAGACTGTTCTTTTATCTAGTAAAGTTATGTTTTAAATTTTGAGAAAATATTCATTTTTAGTGCAATAAGGTTTTACACTAGGTCGCTGGCAGATTTGTTAAATTTTCAAAAAAAATAATTGTATTATACAACACACATTTCAAATCATATAATCATGCAGTAAAATAAATCAATAAATTATTTGGAAAGCTATGTTTCAGAATTTAAATTTTAGTTTGAATAAAATCATTTAAAAAATAATTCGCGCACGTGTTTTGTGACGAAAATACTTCAGTTTATCTATTTATTTACGGTCTTACAAACTAATATATTTAAGTTTTTTTTCACATTCTTATTTTGCTTAGATATTATCGAAGAATTATAAATACTTGCGATCAAAAAATAATTTAAAAAGTACATAATTTTAATAGTTTTATCTTCACGCCTTGTAGCATTTTTGAATGTCGCTATAAATTAAAGCAAATTTTAAAGAAATAAAATCGATATTGAGTTATTATTTAAAAAAGTTGGTGCGGAAAATAATTAATCTTTCTCGTTGGAACCGCCCTGTACGATCGTAATAACATCTTTCGATGAAATATGAATTCTCGGCCGCTTGATGGTTAATGACCCGCCGGCCCTGTACTTAACACAAATGAAAAAATTATTTAATTTGAACTGAATATTAGGTGGTTAGGTACCTATTTGGTTACGTGATATAATTTTCAAGTTCTGGAAAAAAATCTATCGAACGCCAAAGAATGAACAATTTGGCTTTTTCTAATAAAAAAGTTTATGAGAAAAATCCACAAGGACAGTCCCTCAATGTGACAGGAATTTTCACAAAAGGTGAATGCTTCCTTCATGGTCAAATTGTATGTCTCGAGTGACGCAATAAACGCCTATTGTGCTGACAAATGAAAATAATAAACAAAAAAACATTATCAGCCTGAAACACTCATCTACATTGAAAAAATCTTCCGAGAAAAGATACTGGCCGCCAACGGGAATTGAACCCGTGACCTTCTGATTGCCGGTCAGCAGCTCTGACCACTGAGCTATGGCGGCTGTAGCCGTAGCTGTAGCCGCCATAGCTCAGTGGTCACAGCTGCTGACCGGCAATCAGAAGGTCACGGGTTCAATTCCCGTTGGCGGCCAGTATCTTTTCTCGGAAGATTTTTTCAATGTAGATGAGTGTTTCAGGCTGATAATTATTGATTATAATATTTGTTATATACCCTTTGTGCTATGCATAAAAATCTTGTTTAAACGTTAGTTTATCAATTAAAAATAATAAAAAACATTGTTGCTTTTGACGGGAAAACTTCTAAAATCGAAGTCAAGTAAGCATTCAAGTGAGCGACGGTTTCTATCCATGTCTTTTACATTTTTTACAGGAGGCCCTGAGGAAAATAATTCCCTTCAGGGCCTGTGTCATCTTTGGGGACGCTGTGTGGAGGTTTTTTTTTAGGAGTAGAAGTTCTGGGAAGGAAAAGAGTATGAGAGGTGGGTAGGCATCTGTGTGTCCAGGAGTGACGGACGTATGAATCCATCCCTACCACTGCGGTGCAAGGCGATGTTCCGAGAGAGTACGGCTGGAGAAGTCAAAGGGACTTCCTTTAAATCATCTTTACCGATCCGGCCTGCCATGCAGCTGGTCGGCAGACGCATCTGGCAGAGGTTTTGGTTATCCAATGAGTGGTTCCCAGGGCGGCGGTACCCATACCCGCCTCCCAAATTGATGTAATTTTAAACATCAATAACTCGGCTTAAAAAAGACGCCGCCATCTTGTCAGTCATTTTAAAGAGGAAGGGTGAAAGTTTGTGCCAGTACCGTTCTTATTAAAGTGAAAACTTCTTTTGCAACTCGATGAAATGAAAAATAGCGACACTAAAAAGAGATAAACACGTAGGTACATCTACAGCATTTAGTCTGCGAAAGAATGAGATAGTCGAATCCGTGTCCTCTTTGTGCGGTGCTTCGTAGTCTCTCCAATCTTGTCTACTTTAGTTTTCTGAAGGTTTTACTTCTACCGCATGTGAATTGCACACTCTGATTTTTTTATGTGAATACCGCTAAATAGTCTCAATTGCTTATGAAACGTTGGGGTCCCAAATTTGGGTATGCTGTGAGATTGAAGAAAATAGGATAGGTAAGATAAGGAGATGTAAAGAAATTCCTGGCTATTCAGATCTGGCTACTAAACACGGCTTTGTCCGTGTGAATACCGGAATCCTGCACTTTTTCCCCAGAGCTTCCTGTGTGGAGCTAATGTAAAGAAAAAAAACCGCATAACCTTTTTTTATTTCTAGGGTATGGTTTTGTTCAGAAGGGGCCCAAATAATGGAGCTATATTCCAGGATGCTGCGAACAAGTGCTTCATATTATGTTCTCCGTATTGCAATTCCATTAGTAAATGATCTCGCATCACGAAGAACAAATCTAAGCATTTAGTTGGTGCGGGAGACAATGTACGAGAGATGTGTGGGAATTTGAAAGAGAAATTTGCTTTATCTTTATTTCGCAGTGTCCATAAAATCCTAAATGCACAGTCGAAACCTCACTATTGTGGATTTTGTGAATGCCTTTATAAGCAAAATTTTTGTTCGTATTATTGTGTAAGTACAGGTAAGATTGTATATTTATCTGCACCTATCTAAAAGGTCAATGATATCGCAATAACATTCTTAGAATTAATACCTAATTAATGTTTTCCGCCGCATTTAAATGTTATTATTGGAATTAAGAGGAAACCATAAGCCAATAATGTATGTATTCTTAGTGTGCCTTACATCGCTTAAATATATATGTAATTGGCATAAAGATCGCTTGGCAAATGGTGTCCAGAGGTTACGATTTCAAGGGCAAAATGTTTTTAATTATTTTTTTTGTGAATAATTTCATAAGAAAGAAAATAAGTTAATTGATGGAACTGTCACGGAAAACTTTAGCCGTAAACAATATTTTTTTAGTGGTTTTCGCTAAACTCGCTTCGCTAAAGTAACTAGCGAGTACCCGGCGTGCGTTGCAATTCCACACTAAGAAGAAAGAAATTGATTCTCCCTCCAAGCTCTTTTCCATGCGCCCCCTTTCCCTCCCGCGTTCTTCTTCCGCCTTCCTTGCCTTTCCACCTCCCCCTCCCGTGAATTCTCCCATGCCTATCCCTCCTTCCTTCCAGATTCTCCTCCCCCTCCCCCCTTCCCCCTTTCTTCCCTGCCACTAAACTACATGAAATACACACATTTTTCAAGCAACTTGCGCGCCACCTATTGTAAAATTTTTATGCAAATTTCATAACGCCAAAACTCACCAGTATATATAAAAACCTTTGCGGGCGGGCGCAGAATAACTCACCAAAGATTCATCGCAATCTGATGAATAGTGTAGGAAAAAAATTCATAACGCCAGAGCTCACCACTGTATATAGAAACCATCGTTGGCGTGCGCGCAATAACTCATCAAATTTTCATCGCAATCGGAGGAATGGTTTAGGGGACCGCGGAGGGACAAACAAAGAAACATTCATTTTTATATATTAAGATTAACAATTTTATTTTGATTCTACTCAACGGAAATGGTAGGAAACACTTCAATATATCCAAACAATATAATTATCCAAAATAATTATAATGTAACCGATTCGTAGTAAAGATTATTCTAAAATAGTGATTTAGTGTTAATCTTCGCTTTTTACGTCCAATAAATAACAAACTAATAAAAATAACCTATGAAAGACAACAACAGGTTTTTGAAGGAAAATATTTCAACACTTTCTCGATTTTGTATTTGTATTTTCCGAGAAGTAATATTATTTTGCGATAAATTCAATTGGATTATTTTTTTATTAGGGAGATTAGTAGAATCAAATCTTCAAGTAAAATGATAATAAAAAAAAAATAATTGTGTAATTTTCATAATAAGAATAGATTATCCAGAACTGATTAAATATAATATAATTGACTGTCAAAATTTCAGACAATCCGTTGATTTTTCATCGGTTTGGGCGAACCAATAAAAGAAAAACACAACAAAAGACTTAAAGGTAGATACGTTCGTCAATTTCTAAGATTTTTTCCACAAACATCTTTTTTATTTTGTAATGTTTCTTAATTAACTCTTTCAAATCACTGGACTCGCTTCTCTATTATAAAATAAAATGTTAAAACTTGGAATTGGTAAAATTAATATAACCTGTATAAGTGTATAATGTTATCATGCTTCATTTCAATATTATATTGTTGATAACCCAAACAGTGGCGGACTAAGCCTGTCAGAGGCCCGGGGCGGCAAAGCTGAATGAGGCCCCCCCTAGTATAAAAAGTTGATGTTATTTTACATGATTTTTATTCAGTTCACATGGGCCTCTGGTCCTGGGGGGCCTCACTGTAAAAAAAACGTCGTTTTTTGTATTTCATTTTCTAAAAAATGCATTTGTTAATAATGCTACCGCATGATTTAAGGAAATTCTAAAAAAAATAAAGAAAGTTTTATACAGTTTGTATGTTGAATTAACTTTCAGAAAAACTTTAAACGCATTTTTCTCGAAATAACACAACGTATTAGAAAAACTGTACATCCGATTTGCATGCACCAAGTCTTAAGGCGCCACATCCGCACTCAAAAACAAGAAGATGGAGATATATATAATTACGAATGTAAGAGGAGCGCGCTAATATTTAAGCGATAAAATCGATGCGAAAATTGTGAAAATTTTTAATGAAACACGACTCGTTTAAAATAGAGCAAAAATCTCGTTGAAGGCGTCTTAAATATCATCTAAAGAAACATTGTGAATTTTTTACAACTATAACTTGTAAAATAACTGAAACAAACGTGTTTATAATAATTTTCGGAGCAAACTTTGCGATTTTTTTCTATGGATGGAATTTCATATAATTTTCGTTTCGGCGTGGAACGCGTCTAGAAATTATCTTCAAAAATAACATGTATTTTTTTAAGAGCTTAAAACTTCAAATGTTTTTTATTATTTTTTACATGAATACCGCACAAGAGTCTCAACTGCTCCCGTCTGAAGCCAGTGAGACTATGGCATACCCAATTGGGGTATGGTGTGAGGCTGAGGGAATTGGGTAGGGGAAGGAGATAGGGAAGAGAAAGGTGGGGAAGTACCTGGCTATTCAGATCTGGTCACCAAACACGGCTACTGCCATTTCAAGCAACGTTTCAATTCTGAAGGGTGGTCTTACACTAGGGCGATACTGAGAGTATCTTCCACTCTGGAACGTGCCGCAAATATACTATATATTATTTTTTAAATGAATGAATTGAGAAATAACACAAATTAATCAAATAAAATTTATTTACCACGCCGGGATTCGATCCCGCGACCTTCGGTGTACGAGTCAAGCGCCTTACCGCTGCACCACGCCGGCCGTCAAGGGAGATATGTAAGAAATCGGTAGAAATCCGGGTAGCGATGGCTTAAACTGTTAGAAAATCCAATCACCATGGCACCACATAGGGATTTTTTTATCAAGGGCCTCCTTCTATTTTTTTTAAGAACGCTGAAAATTTTCCATAAAAAATCGAATATAAAATTCGCTGGTCAAAACGGTAAAAATTGAAGCGAAAATTGTGTTAATAAAACACGACTCGTTTTAAATAGAGAAAAAAGCTCTTGGGGGCTATCTAAAACAGGCTTTAAAGAAACACTGAATTTTTCCATACATATAATTTGTAAAATAACTGAATCAGACGTGTTTATAATAATTTTCGGAGCATACTTTGCGATTTTTTTCTATCAAGGGAATTTTATATAATTTGTGTTTCGGCGTGGGTAATGTATAGATTTTATCTTCCAAAATAACATTTATTTTTTAAGAGCATAAAAACTTCATATGTTTAAGGGGGGGGGGGGGGGGGGGGGATATGTAAGAAATTCGGGTAGCGGCGCGCGGCTTGGAGGCCCCCGGGGACATTTATTTTTAAAAATTGTAAATTACCGGTTCAGGCTGTATTTATTTATTCCTATTTTATCTGTATAGGATGATGTTTGTATGGGACCTTCCAATTCCAAAACACCTCTTAGATAGGTACTAAGCATATTTTAAGGGCACCAGCTCACAAAAAAAAATTGTCACTTTTTTATTTCATTTTCTAAAATATGCATTTGTTAATACTGCTTTCATCAAATATTGTAAGGAAATTCGTAAAATTGTCGGAGATACACAGCATCATATATGAAACCGTTTTAAACAATTAAATTATCCTTCAGCAAAAAATTTAACGCGTTTTTCTCAAAACTACGTTTTTCATACTGGTTGACTACACATTAGAAAAACTATACATCTGATTTGCATGCATCCATAAGACGTATAGGCAACTGCCAAGTGGGCCCGGTATTGGGTAGGGGCCCCTAGGGTAAAGGGGCCCCAAGAAGTGCATTGGCTAGGGGCCCCGACATATTTAAACAGCCCTAGCAGGACCCTATCGTCCAGAAGGCAGTGTAGACCACTACCTAAAGGGCCCCTGCATTGGGTAGGGGCCCCGAGACGTGCATTGCCTAGGGGCCCCGACATGTTTAGGTCGGCCTTGGCAGGGTCCTATCCTACAGGGTAAAGGGGGCCCGAGGCGTGCAATGCCAAGGAGCCCCGACATGTTTAATCTGGCCCTGGCTATGACCCTACGTAGGGATTGTTTTATAAATGGCTCCCTTCCGTTTTTGTTTGAACGATATAAATTTACAATTAAAAAATCGAAAATAAAATTCATTATATTCCGTATTATTCATAAGACGTATAGACAACTGCCTAAAGGCCCTAAATTGGGTAGGGGCCCCTAGGGTAAAGGGTCCCTAAGACGTGCATAGCCTAGGGGCCCCAACATTTTTAAGCCGGCCCTTTCAGGGCCCTATTGTCCATAAGGTAGTGTAGGCCACTGCCTAGGGGCCCCGCATCGAGTAGGAGCCCCTGGGGTACAGGGGCCCCGAAACGTGCATTGCCTAGGGGCCCCGACATGTTTAAGCCGGCCCTGGCAGGACCTTACTGTCCATAAGGCAGTGTAGGCAACTACCTAGGAGGGCCGCAACGGGTAGGGGCCCCGAGACGTGCATTGCCTAGGGACCTGACATGTTTAATCCGGCCCTGACTATGACTCTACGTATGGATTTTTGTATAAATGCCCCCCTTCTATTTTTTTTTATTTTTATGAACGATGAAAATTTACACTTAAAAATCGAAAATAAAATTCATTCAAAAATAAAATGCATTGCTGAAGGATAATTCAACATACAAACTGTTTCAAACGGTTTCACATAAAATGTTGTATCTCCGTCAATTTTTCAAATAATTTTTTTTTAAATTTGGTGAGAGCATTCTTAACAAGTGCATCAATCACAAAATGAAATAATTTTTTTTTTTTTACAGTGGTGCCTTAAAGCCTGTTTAGAATTTGATCAAGGGAACATGGAGGCGTTTGGGGGCCCCCCAGGACCGGGGGCCCTCCCGCCCCCCCCTTAGTCCGCCACTGAACCCAAATAAAATAAAATGAATAATAAAAAAATAAAACAAACTTGAATGTTCTGTCTCTTTCGTTTTAGAATATTTTCACTGTTTTTTTACTCTCGAAAAATTACAGAATCGAAGAAATTTTTAATTTATTTCCCAAATTAAAGTGTACTATCTTATACATATATATTATGAAGGCGAATGTTTGTATGGATGTGTGTTTGTTACTCTTTCACTTAAAAAATACCGAATGGAATTTAAAATTGCTTTCACTAATAGAAAGCTACATTATTTGCGAGTAAAATAGGCTATATATATATTGGTAAGCTTTGACGTTATGAATAAGCTGTGGCGTAATGAAATTATTTATTATACGTTTATTGTCCGTAAGTAATTGTTTGACGTGGGCTGTCATTTGTTTAGGTTACTATGGAGATTCCTTTGATAGCAAAAATTCAAATATGAGTATTCAAATATGAATATTTAGTGTACAAATATAAAATAGGTACTAATACTGTTTTGCTAAGGTTTTTGAATCTCTGATATATAAAAATATTTTTTTACGTTTCACTTCTCTGCACTAGGCAACATGGGTTTGTTCCTCAAAGATCAATCAACTCAAATCTTTTGGAATTTTGTTATTATGTTTGTAATTATTTTAATGAAAGATTACAAGTAGATACAATTTACCAATACTGATTTCCAAAAAGCTTTTGATAAAGTTAACCACTCCATCTTACTAAAAAAACTTGAACAAATTTGAATACATGGAGACCTATTACGCTGGGTGAAATCATATTTGTATAACAGAACTCAATTAGTTCTTATTAATGGATACAAATCATCCCCTATAGTTGTAACTTTTGGTGTACCACAGGGTTTAAATCTTGGCCCCCTGCTTTTTTTCATATTCATAAATGACCTTGGCACGAAATTAAACTGTAATTCTGCTTTTTTCGCCGATGGTCTTAACATTTTTCGTAAAATTAAGTCTCTTTCCGATCATCAGCTGCTTCAAAATGACCTCGACACACTCAATAACTGGTGTACTGGCAATGATATGCACTTAAATGTCACATTTTAAACTTTACTAGAAATAGAATTATTATTAGTTATCAATAATATTATTCTCAAAAAAGTTTCTTCAATAAGGGAACTAGGAATCACTCTTGATTCTAAATTCATATTTGATGTACATATTAACAACATTAAGTGCAAATCATTAAAAATGATGGGATTTATTCACAGAATATGTAAACCTTTCAAAGATCCTCAATCAATTGTAACTCTTTACAATGCCTTAATTAGAAGAAAACTTGAATATGGAAGCACTATTTGGAATCCACATTACTGCAAATATGAAAACATTGTAGAATCAGTTAAAAAAAAATTACTAAGAATGTTATCCTTCAAATATGGACTACACGACCATCTCAGATCATACGATGTACGTCGTGATTACTTCAAGATTGATACACTTAAAACTAGAAGTTTTAAGTTAATTTTATGTAAATATATTGACTGATCTAATATATTTACATAAAATTATTCACAGCCATCTTGATACTACATTATATCTTAACAGTATTAAAATTAATGTCCCCAATTCCCATTGTTTAAGACGCCATAATATTTTTCATATGAATACATTGAAAAATAAAATCGCCTACTTTAGCACAATGACCCAGATGTATCGACTGTATAACAAGATAGAGTGCGCTGATGTGGATATTTCCGTTGATAATTTGTACGGATTTAAAAAAAAAGTTCTGGCGCTGTTAAAAAGTACTAACTAATTATATTCTGTGAATTGTCTCTCTATGCATGCTCGCGTATTTCATATGTCTTTTACCACTCATTGTAATGTGTTACTTGAGTGACCTTGTATATAATTCTGTATTTTTATTTGTGATGTTTTTTGTTTAAATAACCCAGTATAAATAAATAAATGAAACGGCGCGTATTTGGTTGATACGTTTTAATAGGTGACATCGTGAAAAATGAATGTAACGAGTATGAAGGAAGTGGAGCGGGGTCATAGGCGGGTGGGGGGCTGGGGGTAAGGGGGGGGGGGGTCATTGGAGGGGGGAGGGGGCGAATATGCGAGCGAAGCTGGGGGGCAAAAGCTAGTCTTTTTATATCTAAAAGCGCTCTGAGAGAATTTACAAAATATCAAAATAACCAAAATAAAAAAAAAATAGAATAAAGCCAAATGAAATATTTTGACATCCGAATAATATCCTATTTTGACCGTCTTTTTATGAGAATACCGCACAAGAGTCCTAACTGCTCCCGTCTGGAGGCAATGAGATGTGAGTGGGAGCGAGACTGTGGCATTTCCAATGTGGGGTTTGTTGTGAGGCTGAAGGTAGTGGGGAGGGAAAAGAGATGGGGAAAATGAAGGTGGGGAAGTTCCTGACTATTCAGATCTGGTTACCAAACACGGCTATAGCAATTTCAAGCAACGTTTCATTTTTGAATGGTGATTTCGCACCAGAGCTAAACTGCAAGTATTTTCAAATTAATCAATATAATTTTTCAATATCTTCAACCAATCTTCAAAAATTAATCAATATAAATTTTTTTGAGCATACCAGGATTTGAACCAGCAACCTTCTGAATGCCAGTCGAGACCTTAGCCCTTGACCATGAAGGCCTGTTAAGTTAAGTAGATATGTCAATCTATTTTTTGGGATATTTTGAGGACAATAAACTTGAGAGGAAGAGAATATATAATTATAATACGAATCTTTTTATTTTAAATAATATGGAACAGTGTTGTGTAAACACACAACTACAAGTATATTGTCATGAGACCACTTCTCTGGTATTTGTTCAGAAACAATGCGTGTTACATTTTCTTTACCTATTCCTAAGACTTGTACCTACTCATGATACGTGACCTACGTGTGAAGTTCCCCGTGCAGTAAAATCAGACAACCTTACCTTGCCGTCTACAATGTTCGCTAAATCAGGGTCGGACCTACTATAGACGCATACAAAGCATAAAATGGAGCGCATAAAGGCGCAAGGAACCATGTTTGCTAATATTCCAATTCCAATGGGAATCCTTTAAAATCTCGTATACATAAAAATTTAGGTTCCGTACGTTTGGGTTTGCAAATCTCGGAAAGTAATCGATGGATTGACTCAAAATGTTGATAGAACGTTGCATTTTAGCAGAAGAGTGTTTCTATATATAATGATAAGCTACGGCGTTATGGAATTTGCAATAAAAAATTAGGCTCCGTATGTTTGGGACCGCAAATCAGGGGAAAGTAATATATGGATTGACTCAAACATTTTACAGAACATTGAATTTTAACAGAAGAATGTTTCTATATATTATGGTAAGCTCTGGCGTCATGAAATTTGTATAAATAAATTACTACAGGTGGTGCGCGAGTGGTTTGAAAACGTGTGTATTTCATATATTTTTAGCAGCAGGGTGGAAACGCAGGAGGGGGAGGGGGAGGGTGAAGAGGGAGGGAAAGGCGGGAAAAGTGGAAGGGGAACGCCGGAGGAGAATGGGGACGCATGAGAATGGACATGCAGGGTTAAACAATTTATTTCTTTGAATGGCATAGCAACGCATATCGGGAACCAGCTGTTTAAATATAAAAAAGTATCACACAAAAAAGACCCTCCACACAGCATCCCCAAAGATAACAAGTCCTGAGGAAAATAATTCCCTCAGAGCCTCCTGGGTGGGGTTGATGTAAAAAAAACACACACACACAGAAGCAAAAAACCAGCTAGAATGATAATTATTTATTTTCAGGGACAGATTTATATCTGTTTTTTTAATGAAAAATGAAAATGCCATCTTCTACTAATCATAATATATCTTGATCTGAGAGCACAGATCTGATATAATTCGTAAAGATTTTATTTTGCGATTACAAATAAAACGTACACCAATAATCTGCGGGTGCACAAGCCATGGCTTTTACTTCGGCTTCACCAGGATTGAGTGTTTGTGACCATTTTATAAATCCGATAGATGTATGTGTTTGTCTCTTTTAAGTGTCGCTTTTTCGTTTCATCAAGTTTCAAATCACAACGGTGCTAAAGAAGTTTTCACTTCAAAAATTTCCACTCATTTTTATCGGTATTCAAGGATTGTGAAAATACACCCATTGTTTTAAATATAAATACTAACCCAGACTATATAATCTACATCGACTAAAAATTAAAAATAAGTTTGGGTCGAAATTTTGCAGGTTCGGCTCTGGCAGTCAATTAATATCCATTCTGGTTTGGTTGCGTAAAAATGTATGAAATTTCCCCACCAACCTCCGCCAGATTGAGAAACGATATCAATATTGACTTGTTTCGTAGGCGATAGTTAGATAGAAATGGATAGTTAATTGTGCCACTAGGAAGTTGCAGAATGACTGCTTAAATAAACTGCATTCTGCTGTTTGATTTCAGGTTCTTATGTAAATTGGCCACTTCTGAAAGGCGGTTCGACTGCACTAAAAATGTGGAATTAAGTAAGCCGTACTCATTTTTTACGAACCAATTTAATCCAAGTTTGCCACAATCAATTTTGACCTAAAAAACAGCTGTTAACGAAGTCTAAATATTTTTGAATGATGCACAAATATGTCGTCTTTTTAATGCACTGTCAGTTACATAATATGTTATCATCATAATTATTATCATTACATAGTATAAAATGAAGTCGCTCAAAATGTATGTGCGCTTAGATCTTTTAAACTACGCAACGGATTTTCATGCGGTTTTCACCAGTGTGAAACCTTCCTCTGATTCAAGAGGAAGGTTTATGTGTATAATACATGCTTATTATAGTGGAGAAAAACCGAAAAATTCAAATATTCAATTCAGGCAGCGGGCAGCGGGCAGCTGACAAGCGGGTGGTGTGGATTTTATAAAGGTTGGGTAATGGCGTTGTGTTTCTTTAGCCACAGCTACGTGTGGCCGGGTCTGCTAGTTAATTAATAAATCGTGGGAACTTTCGTATTATGGTTAAACCTCTGCAAGCTTCGTTATAAATTGTAACCTCCCTTTCTGTTACCTACGTCCTTAATGAGAAATTGGTTTGCTAAGATGTGGTACTTCTTTTAGAAATGATCTGGTAGTCATGTTCTGATATAATGAGCACAGTCTAAAATGTTTGCTGAAAGAAGAGGAAGCAGAACACTTCTCTTAACTCTGGTTTCCCTTCAATAACGAATAAATCTTTCGCCTTTTATTAAAGATTTCTGTGAAGGAGAGCACTCAAATTAGTCTATAAATCAATATTGTTTAATATTCCTTCATATTTGGAGTACAAACACTTTAATCGCACTCTACTTTTATAGCCAATGACAACTTTACTTGATGGATGGAAAGGTGAATAAAAATTGGTGCTAAAAAATCTCAAATCTCCGATATGCAGATGACACTATCCTTATCACTAAGAAGAGATGAACCATCTCCTTGTTAAAATAGAGAAAGAAAGCCGAAACCTAGGTCCACTGATCAACAAAAAGGTCAAAACAAAACATGGACCCTTAGAGCCAGTGAAAGATGGCGGATGGACGCCCTGGAAATGTGGTGCTGAAGAAGTTTGCTCAGAATTTCATGGACAGCCAGACGCACAAATGTGTCCATTCTGGAAGAACTACGCATCAACAATAGGCTTTCAACTATCTGCCTTTAACGTATTTTAAGATACTTAAGGATATGTTGCTCGCCAAACTGATGATTCCGACTTGGAGAAACTAGTAGTCACTGGCCGCAGTGTTTGGCAGAAGAAGCAGAGGAAGGTCACCAATGCGGTAGAGTGACCAACTATCACTGGCGTCCGATACGTTGGCGTCTTTGGCTCTCCTCGCAGCGCAGAAATGTTGTCCACCGTGGAAATTGGAGTAGAGGTCATGATCTTCAGCAATAAGGAACCGACTTGAAAAGAATAGAGCCTCACCCACGAGAAGGGGTCTAAGAACTTTATTCAGGAAATAAACAGTCAAATTAAACATGAATAGAGTTAAGGCATCTGCGTGGATCTGTCCGAGACTCGAGGAAAGCGATAACCAGTCATTATACGAGTACATCACCACACTCCACAGTTGATTCCAGCGGTCATCGCCTCCACAGAAGTATTGGGCACAATGCTAAATTATGCCTCCTACCACTTTCACACAATTATGAATTCTTGTAAGTAACCACATAACAGTGTAGTTAGTATCTATCTACCTACATATTTATATTTTTATCTGTCAATATGGCGTCACACCGTCAATAAATGTTATGAATTAAATTGTGAGTTCAATTCAATTTTTCATTGAATAAGAAGATATACTATTAAATCTAAACGAAAACTCGGCCATTGGGACCTCTTATTTTAAAGTCATTTTTATCTATGTACCTCATGTTTCAAATTCAGACTTAACAATATTTCCCACTGATTTTTCTCATATTTTAGCTGCTACCTTGTTATATGTGTATATATACGATATCCAAATTGATTCTGTTCAACAGTATGATTGATTTCCCTACCGTCATAACCATCATTGGCAAGTTAGTCCTGCAGCCTGGGAGGTAGAACAGTCTGTGCTGTCAATGGCGGTGATAGCCATCGGGAACATAGAAATAAATGTTCTCCATGATAGCCGAGTTTTCAAACCACCCGCGAATCAATCTGAAGAAATGTGTAGCAATATGTACATTCCTTCTGATCCGTAGATGGTTCATCCCGAGCGTACCCAAAAGAAAGTTTGTAGGATAGAGCCACACTCCCTCATGTAGAGATATCTAACAAATTTCTTCTGAACGAGAGTTATCCAACGTGAGGGAATACTTTACCTGGTGTGAGCTCCAAATCACCGACCTATTTTCAAGTCTAGTGCTTAGTTTTCTGGTTATATGCGCATATTGCGCATACCATTTTTGGATGTTTTGTTATTATTTGTCGCATGAAAATCGATGTTGTCAACTTTACTATATACGGATGAACGGTTCCATGACAGTTCGTCCGGCGACAATTCGTCCGGCGACAGTTGGTCCGGCGCGGCGACAGTTCGTCCAGCCGACAGTTCGTCCGGCCGACTGTTCGTCCGGCCGACATTTCGTCCGGCGGACAATTGATCCGGCGAAAATTCGTCCGGCCTGATCATTTAGAAGATTTTTCTTCAAGTAAATATGCAAAGAGGGGATATTCGACCGTACAACCAAAATCGATATACTTTCCCTCATGGCCTATGACAACTTCGGGGATGCTATGTGGAGGGGAAGGATAGGAAGTTCTGGAAAGGAAAAAGGTATGATAGGTGGGTAGAAATCAGGGGGTCAGTGTATGCAGGAGTGACGGACGTATCAATCCATGATACTGAGGGTAGTGGGAAGGGTATGAGATGTGGAAAACGTACCTGGCTATTCAAATCTAGTCACCAAACATGGCTTAAGCCTTTTCAAGTAATCAGACTAAAGTTACAAACACTCTACAACATCGAAAAAAATTCAACAAATCATATGATGTAACTTTTTTTAATTTTTTTTATTTTTACAACTTTTACTACAAAACAAGAGTCCCAACTGCTCTCAACCGTCTGGAGCCAGTGTGACAATGGCATTCCCAATTTTGATATGTCGTGAGGCTGAAGATAGTGGGGAGGGGAAGGAGATGTAAAAAAATCTGCTGATATGAAAAAATGCTATTCAGATATAGTCACCAAACACGCCTAAAGCCATTTCAAGTAACGATTCAATTCTGAATGAATACTGACGAATAGCAAAATACGATATACTTATATGTGTATCTACATGACGAGTGGAAGGTACTCTGAGTATCGCCCTGGTGTAAGACCACCATTCAGAATTGAAACGTTGCTTTAAAAGGTTAGCCGTGTTTGGTGACCAGATATGAATAGCCAGGAACTCCCCCACCTTCCTCTTCCCTATCTCCTTCCCCTCCCCACTACCTTCAGCCTCACAACATACCCCAATTAGGGATGCCATAGTCCCACTGGCTCCAAATAGGAGCAGTTGGGACTCTTGTGCGGTATTCATGTAAAAAAAAACTTAAGATTTAGGAGGCGGATATGTTTACCGTCGCCCCGGGAACCATTTGTTGGATAATCAACAATTATGTACAGTGTATGTAGGTTTAGTCTGATTACTTGAAATGGCTTTAGCCGTGTTTGGTGACTAGATCTGAATAACCAGGTACGTTTTCCACATCTCCTTCCCCTCCCACTACCCACAGTATCACAGCATCCCAAAATTGGGGATGCCATTGGCACTCACTGGCTCGAGACGGTTGGGAGCAGTTGGGACTCTTGTGTTATTTTCAGATAAAAAAGTAATATTATATATATGCTAGTAGGAATCTTTAACGGCTTTTTGCTAAGCCAACTGCACGTATAAGTATGCCGTATTTTGTATTTGCCGCATGCTTCAATTCCAATTCCAATTTGGGAGGCGGGTATGAGTACCGCTGCCCCGGGAACCATTTATTGAATAGCCAACACCTCTGCCAAAGGTCACCCCAAGTGGTTCGCAACGTTTGGCGACTTAGCGGGGGTTCCCAGGTTCATGGGGTGAGGTTTGCCCAGGTCTTAGCAGCGGATGCGTCTGCCCACCTGCTGCATGGCGAACCGGATCAAGGGAGACTGGTTGAGGGAGGCCTTTTGACCTTTTCAGCCGGACTCTTGACCCATCGCCGGGTACTGCAGTTAGAGGGATGGATTGATAAGTCCGTCACACCTGGATATACTGACCCCAGATTCCTACCCACCTCTCATAACTTTTTCCTTCCCAGAACTTCCTATCCTTCCCCTAATAAAAAGACCCTCCACATAGCATCACCTAAGATGACATAGGCCCCGAGGGAAATTATATTCCTCAGGGCCTCCTGTGTGGGGCTAACGTAAAAAAAAGGCTTCTTCGGAGAGTCGAAATTATTGTTAGTAAAAATATTTTTACAGCGGATTTTCACTCAAGATGCCTTCAGATATAAGTATATCGACTTTGGTTGTACGGCCGTTTATCTTCTTCTCATACTTACTTGAAGAAAAAATCTTCTAAAGGATCAGGCCGGACGAATTGTCGCCGGACGAATTGTCGGGTCATTATCTAAATCAGCAAAAACTCTCGAGCGCCAGCCCTGGCGTCATGAAATTTACAAAGATTTTTCTACCTGGGATTCCAGATCCAACTACTTTCAGCAAGCAAGCAAATTTAACAGTAAGAATTCTTCAATTTAGGAGGCGGGTATGGGCACCGCCACCCCGGGAACATTTATTGGATAACCAACGTCCCTGCCATAGGTCACCCCAAATGGTTCGCTACGTTAGGTTAGCAGGGGTGCCCGGGTTCATAGGATTCGGTTTGTCTTGACTTGGCGGTAAATGTGTCGGCCCACCAGCTGCGTTGCAGGCCGGATCGGGAGAGTCTGGTTGAGGGAGACCTTTGAACTCTCCAGCAGAACGGATTCATACGTCCTTCACTCCTGGAGACATTGACCCTCAGATTCCTAACCACCTCTCCTACATTTTTCCGTCCCAGAACTTCATCTCTTTCCCTTCCTCAAAAGGTGACATAGAACCAGAGGGCAAATATTTTCTTCAGGGTCTCCTGTGTGAAGTTAATGTTAAAAAAATAAGACAAAGCTATTCCGTTGGTTTCATATTTATGAAAAGTGTGTTAAAACACGAATAGAAAAAAATAAATATTACAATCTTAACACCTAAACCTATGAAAAGGTTAAAATCAGCTGTTTGTTTCAATGTCGACGAGTCTCTCTCTATTGATACAATAAAGTCCTGGTGTTTTCTCTACAACAGTAGTGAATATATTATCATTTTTACCAATCTTATTTTCAAGCTACGCACGTACTAGGTACTGGCAAATGTCTAGATTAACATTAACATTACATATAACTGTAGTTGACAGGCCTGCATTGGTAATCAAATTACAGTTAGGGCTTTCAAAAAACCTGTCGTTTGACGGGCCTGCTTTCTGCAACAATTAAGGAATGATTTGAGAAGATGTGTAAAGGGAAAGTAGATGGAAGATGGAAGTAGAAGTCTGGGACGTCAAGGAAGATATGTTAAGAGTGGTTATAACAGAGGAGTACCTGTGTATAAGACATGTTCAAACCTCAGGAAACTACTCAATATGGATGCAGGCGTAATAGGGGTTAGTAGGACGATTAACCCGGCACTGTCACCTTTATGTATATTTTCTTGTACATATATTGTTTTTTTGTGCCCTAATTTTATTTTCTTAAGTATATATTTCTTTGGCTTCCCAAATTTTTATTTTCTTTTCCTTCTCTTTTTTTCTTTTATACTCACTTCTAAAATACTGTTTATTGTATATTCGATGCTTGATTCTAGAACCTTATCTACTACACAACTATGTTATGTTAACTTTACTTAATACGTTAATACTACATATAAGAATGATCATGTACCTTAATACCTAATGTAAACGAAACCTGTCAATTTGACTGTCCTAGGATGGGAGACCTTCCTAGTTGGACAGTCAAAGCTTCCTTAAACTGTGAATGTACCTACCTACTTTTATAATAAATAAATAAAAACAAATATGTCAATGCTGTTACATTTAATGGATAATAAACACCTCTGCCATAGTTCACCGTTGTATTTCAATAATATCTTAGGTTCACCCCAAGTGATTCACTACGTTTGGTGAGGTATATCCGGGTCTTGGCGTCTGTCCACTAACTGCGCGGCAGGACTGATCGAGAGAGATTAGTTGAGGAAAACCTTGACCTCTCGAACAGGACTCTTTCGGAACATTGCAGTAGGAGGGATGGAGTCATACGCACGTCACTCATTGACACACTGATCCCCAGTTTCCTACCCACCATTCATACCTTTTTCCTTCACAGAACTTTCTCTCCTTTCCTAATAAGACCCTCCACATAGCACCTGGTACCTGAGGGGAATTATTTTCCTCAGGGTCTCCTGTGTTGCAGAACTAATGTAAAAAATAAATAAATAAAGTTGTTTCGAGTGGAAAGCATATAGATATAGATGCTGTGTAAAATGTGAAATGGTTACAGAAACAAATATTAATTTGGTGCCAATGTCCTGCCATCAAGGGAAGGTCTCAAATACCCAGGGAGGTTAATACCGTGTTGTGAAACTGACCGAACACCCAATGACAACTCTGGTGCACCTTATTAAAGGATCTGGATCACTGTCAAAGTAATGAGGCGAAATATACCATAATAACTTCATTTCCAGAGATCAAGAGATAGAAAGAGTTAGAAGTATAATCCTAAACAACTTTGTAACAAACCGAAAGGCTAAAAGCCTAGAAGTTAATTAAACTATATACAAAAATATTCTTTAGACTTAGACACTTGCATGCTTTTCAGTAATAGCCTCAGGCCTCGGGCATATTCTGTCAGAAGGTCAGAATATTTCCACTGTAAAAGCAATATTTCTTAACGCACCCGAAAACAAAAAAAAACCCTGTCTTTAAAAGGTGATGAAATATGCCCTCTAATTTTATGTAGGTACATAAACATTTAATTTTAGAAATATATATTTTTTTAATGTCAAAAAGTTTTAAAAGTTGCTCATCGTTCTTTTTTTTCTAACTAAAAATACTGATAACGAAAAAAAAACACAGAAACATTTTATTAGACAAAAACGATATCCTCATCTCAATTTTTTGTCATCTCGTGTAAAAAGAATTTAAAAAAAAAATCAAGTTTCATTTCTTTTTCAAATGGGGTATTTCCACAAACGAAGGATTCTGTTGCAAATGTACGGAATATTTAAAGATCATTTTTCTGATTTTAATCATCTTACTAAAAATGTTTGTTTATTATGTTTTCATTCAATATTATTGATTTTAAAAACGCTCGAAAACTGACAAAATCAAAACGGCCCGTTTTTTGCGAATGGGTTTGTGACGTCACAAGCTACGCCCGGCTGAACCAGCATAAATTAACAGTGTCAGGGAGCGTCCGCATTCATGACGTCATACGATAGACACGCCCCAAAATATCGTTTTATCGGTGATTAAAAAATGGGAAACTTTAATTCGCTGTAGAAAATTATTCGTCAACATAAAAATAAAATAAAAATGCCTTCATAAAGGTGTACATTTTAATTTTAACGTGGTTCACTTTTAGATTTGAATACTAAGCGTGGTGTTTTGACTTTCTATCATAGTGTAGATATTTTAGATCATATTTATTATTTCTCACCATGATAGAAAGGGAGACACAATTATGTCTATGAGACTTATATGAATTGTGCTGTAAGTGCTTAAAAAATGACAGTGAGAAATAATAAGCAAGGGACGGATCATGGAGTCAGAATAATAGAGTGTGGAGAATTTCATCTTTTCTGGCCCAGCCTTGCAAAAGCAAAGCCAATTTATAGGTACTAGTTATTGAAGTCCAGCCCATTAGTGGAGTGGTTGAAAGGACCCATCGAAAGTTTCTGGTAGTGAGACCAGCTGTCAGTCCGCCCCAGTAGCTGATGCCATTACTTGTCCCGCACGACTTTCGTCAGGCCGTGCACTGTACGCTGAGCACTGTACCTGTAAACTCAGCGCGACGTGACGAGACTATGGATTTACTGCCGCTTCATCACGAACACCACCACTTTACGATGACAGACTTTGTTGTTCATGCAATGATTTAATTTGTAGCTAATTATTGCAGACCGTTAACTGTTCTAACCACGCACCTCTTCCTTCGGTCTGCACAGGGTGGTTTAGTCTCCTCCACAAATACTCTCCACAGGCTGCGGTTCCGCACCAATCGCACCATTCATATTATCCAGTCCTCCGCCCTTCCAGTCCTGCTCCAGTTCTCTTCCACACATTCTATCCACCTCTTCCTCGGTCGTTCTTTGGGTCGCTTTTTCATGTGCATCCCGCACAAGAGTCCCAACAAGCCAGGGAAACTATGGCATCCCTAATTGGAGTAAGTTGGGAGGCTGAAGGTAGGAGAAAGAGTTGGGAAAGATTAGGGTATCTTGAGAGGTGGTGAGACTATCTTACACTCTGGAATCTGCCGGAAATATGCCTGTTTAAATTATTATTAAAACTGAAATAACATAAATCAAAACAAATAAACTTTGCGCGCAGGGATTTGAACGTGCGACCTCCGTAGTCGAGAGCCTTACCAGGGAGGCCTGGCTAGCTATTCTCCAAGCCAGGTCACTCTCAATCGCCGTCGAAAGTACGTACATTGGTCGACTCACACAACAACGAGTGGGTCGAACCAGTCGAAATGGAGTAGCGAGTGGTGGTTTGCGTATTTATGCAATAGGCTGTCAAACTCTAATATTGTTTTCCCGTACTATTTTCCTACCTTTTCTTTAGTACCCGCAAAGAAATTGTATATTTTTATTAAGTCGTTTTAAGGTTCCAGATTACAACGGCTGATTTACCAGCCCATGTTGAAAATTATCAACTCGTAGAAATTATATGCGGTAAAAATACGTTTATTAACTGTTTGACATTTCAAACTTACACCATAGAAATCTCAAAAACATCAAGAACATAGGCAATATTCACAGGGCGGCCAATATAATCGACTCTTCGACCGTTCAACAAAGTTCGTCCGAGTAATTTTTCGCTCGTAGATGGCGCATAACGAGTAACGATTGATCGTCGCTTGGGAATAGCCACCCTAGTGTATGGTCATATTTATTGTTCTTCATTTCGCATTGTTCATTTATAGCCCATAAATATATAGATGGTCTCTAATCCATAAGATGTTCAAGTTCATCGTGATCCATTTTTAGCGTTCCAAGATGTTCGTGAAATTTTACACACAACCACTGCAGCGTTTTTGGCCACTTTGTGGCCAATTCGTAAAACATGTGCCAATTTAAGGGATGCTGATAATTAATTTTATCAACCGGGCTACGTACTACAAATATAAGTCATAATGTTTAATATTCTCAAAATACTACGTACACCAAATTTAATGTATGTAAATAATACACATAATTCGTGCGTTTATAAATTTAACGATTTATTAATATTTTTTTCATGAAACCTGGTTTAATATATATATATGTATGCAATATGTATGTGTATATGTATATATGTGTATATATAATTTAATAATATGAAATGTCAAAATAACCCGTTGACAAACTGATATCAATCAGTTTAACGGGACTTTATTTGGAAAAAAAAAAAAAAAAAAAAAAAAACGTATTCAATGGCTCTTTAAGGTTATGCACTGTTTATATGTCACGACATTGAAATTTGATAATAAAAATAATAATATTAAAAAAAGATTTGTATGTCACGATATTAAAATTTGGAAGTATGATTTTTTGAAAGAGGGCGGAAAATTTCCAAACCAAAGGTTTAAAAATTCCCAATGGTTCAAGGTTGAAATCGATTTTATAGCGGATCGCTCCAGTGGTTAGATTGCTGTTTTGGTTTCTTTATTTTTGGGAAATGCACCATGTCTCGCAACCTTTGGTAACAACTGGTCATATTTTAGTTTCATAAATGAGCATTTTTATTGGGACAGTGAAATGCGGTGAAGAAACTTCATATCGGATAATGGAAAATAAAGCAATGAATATTTTTATTGCTTCACGGAATATTTTCGTTAGAACATTTCATTGCGTTTTTAGAATAGTCACTGCGATTTATGAATATTATTATAATATTTACGATATGCTTTTAAATTTAATGGTTTTTGATGCTTTCATTTATCATACATATTACCTTGTCTTGGATGAAGTCGTTTTAACTTGTTAAAAAGTGAAAACTTTTTTAGCACTGTTGTGATTTGATACTCGATGAAACGAAAAAATAGACAAACACATACATCTATAGAGTTTAGCCTGCGAGAGAATGAGGTAGACTAATCAGTTTCCTCTTTGTGCATACATCTATAGGGTTTAGCCTGCGAGAGAATGAGGTAGACTAATCAGTTTCCTCTTTGTGCATACATCTATAGGGTTTGGCCTGCGAGAGAATGAGGTAGACTAATCAGTTTCCTCTTTGTGCATACATCTATAGGGTTTGGCCTGCGAGAGAATGAGGTAGACTAATCAGTTTCCTCTTTGTGCATACATCTATAGGGTTTAGCCTGCGAGAGAATGAGGTAGACTAATCAATTTCCTCTTTGTGCGTTGTTTCGTAGCCTGTCGGTCTCCTCTTTTCGTGGTGGCCTCCCCACTCTTGTCTTGAACTGCACACATTTTTTTTACATTAGCTCCACACATGAGGCCCTGAGGAAAGTAATTCCCCTTAACCCACTGGCTAAGGCATTGAAGAAAAAAATCTCTCAGGGCCTTTGTCATATTTGACGACCTCCGTAGTCCAGTGGCTAAGACTCTTGACTCACAATCCGGAGGTCGCGGGTTCGAACCCGGCGTGCGCAAATAAATTTTATTTGATTAATTTGTGTTATTTCACAATTAATTCATTAAAAATAATATATATCATATTTGCGGCACGTTCCAGAGTGGAAGATACTATCAGTATCGCCCTGGTGTAAGTAAGACCACCATTCAGAATTGAAACGTTGCTTGAAAATGGCTTTAGCCGTGTTTGGTGACCAGATCTGAATAGCCAGGTACTTCCCAACCTTCCTCTTCCCCACCTCCTTCCCTTCCCTACTACCTTCAGCTTCACAACATACCCCAATTGGGGATGCCATAGTCTCACTGGCTCCAGACGAAAGCAGTTGAGATTCTTGTGCGGTATTCACTGTAAAAAAAAAAAAAATTTGGAGTTGCTGTGCGGAGGATCTTTTTAGGGAAAGGAAGTTATTTGAAGGAACAAAGTATATATAAAGGGTGGGTAGAAATCTGGGGGTCAATGTGATGATGGGTCGAGAGAGTCCGGCTGGAAGTGGGCAAAGGCATCCGCTGCCATGACCTAGACAAACCTCATACCATAAATTATTACCGGACAACACAATGACATTTACGTTTTTACTCCAAATGACCAAATATGCTTAGGAATGTAGCTGGTTAAAATTCTTCGGGTGTGTGCTCTTACACTCTGTATAAGGAATCTTTTAAAATGTTACTGCGAAATCTAAATTTAGCCTTGCTCTTTAGGGAAAAAAACAGACGAACAGGTTGCAATTATTAAGTGTAGGTATTATTTGTTGGTCTGATTTCGTGAAGCAGTCGAAAACAGGAATGAACAAGGAAAACCACGGATTTTTACTTTGACGGGAGAGGTGAACGATTTGCTAATGGCCAGTGGCAAATGCAGCCTCGTTAATATTCTGGGGACAGTTCGAGTGACCGTATTTGCAATGCGGGACTGGTTCACCTTCCGTTTCTCTCATAGAATAAACATTAACACAAGAAAAGACTTGTGGGCGTGTTTCTGATCCAAATATTGGCCTAATCGAGGCTTAGATTTCCAAAACCAAACTGAGTTTTCGAAATTCAAAATCAACCAATAAAATTTAAACAGGGCAACATGACACCCAAACCAAAATTACTTTTTTAAGTGAAAACTTCTTTAGCCACGTTGTGATTTGAAACTCGATGAAACGAAAAAAAGAGACACAAAAAAGAGACAAACACATACATCTATAACAGGGGTGGCCAACTTGATGAGACCCAAGATCTACCATTAACTGATGAAACCCCATGCGATCTACCCAGTGGCTTAACGTGGGTTTCTGCCATCTTTGGGATGCTGTGTGGAGGGTCGTTTTAGGGAATGCAAGGAGAGGAAGTAGTAGGAAGGAAAAAGGTATGAGGGGTGGGTAGGAATCTGGGGTTAGTGTGTTCAGGAGTGACCAGGAGCTCCCACTGCGGGTAAGGTGATGTTCCGACAGTCCTGCTGGAGAGGTCTGCTGTCTCTCCCGATCCGGCCTGCCACGCATTTGGTGGCAGGCCGGCAAGATCAGGACAAACCTCACTCCACGAACCCGGGCGTCCCTGCTTAGTCACCAAACGTATCGAACTAGTTGGGGGACCAATGGCAGAGGTGTTGGTAATTCAATAAATGGTTCCCGGGGCGGCGGTACCATTTATTACCCTACCCGCCTCCCAAAATTTAAATTTTAATAATACCTTGTAAAAAAAACTATCCATTTCATTTCATGGATCGATTTGTTTCGAAAGAAACCATCCGTGTATTCAAAGTAGAAAAATAGGATGAAAACCATTTTCGTGTTCTGTGTTTCAATTACTGTTGCTGTGGACTCGCGTGCAGATTAGCTCTTCGGTTAAAATAAGTTTCATGTTCCGAATGATCTGTCAAAACTCCAGCGGATTAATCTACGGACGCATTTCGAAGAAAATCGTTCCAATACTTAATTCGTAGGAAAACCATATGCACATTATGAGAGTAATACTAATTAAAGCTGGGGACTCGCTAGCAGATTCATGCTCAATTTAAAACCAGTTTTGTGTTCAGACTGTAAAATTCCAGTTGTGGATTCATCTGCAGACACATTTCAAAGGAAAAAATTCTCTTTTTCGAAGTGCAGTTATAAAATTCTAGTTGCAGACTCTATGTTTGTGCCTACAGAATCAAAGAAAAACCATTTTCATGTTCTGAGTGTGTTTTAATTCGCCACATACAGACCACCATAACACGGGCATCAGCCTACCATGGTGGTCGAAAAATCCACAAATAATGTAACTATTTTATGCAATGAATAAAGAAAATTAAAAAAAAATAAAAATTGCTCAGTTTTCCGACAAAATCTGCTAAAAATGCTAAATAACATTGCCAGTCTAAATCACACAGTTGCTGATAATCATCACCCCTCTCTTCAGGAAAATTGGTTATTACGTCCAATAACATGATGGATCGGCATTTGAAAATCACACAAGATGATACGCGCAGCTCTTGTGCAGTTCTTGTCCGGCTACGGGTCCAAGTTCTTGTGCGGGTTCGGGTTCTATTGGGTTCGAGTCCTTGGCCGGACCCGTGCCTCCGATCGACTGGACTAATGGCCGCGATCAACCGGTCGATCGCCATCGACCGGTTGGCTATCGCTGATCTATAGGATTTAGCCAGCAAGAGAATGAGATATTACCTATAATAGGATCTCGTCTTTGTGCGGTGGTTTTTAACCTATCGGTCTCCTCTTTGTGCGGTGCTTAGTTGCCTCCCCACTCTTGTCTACTTTAGTTTTCTAAAGGTTCACTTCTACCGAGTGTGAATTGCACATCTGTTTTTTTATATTAAAAATTAAAAATAATGTCTAATATTGCTGTTTACTTTCATGGCCTGCAATAAGAGAATTTGTTTCCAAAGATATATATTACACTTTCGAAGGGAGGCGATGGAATTAGATGGAGAAGTTTGATATTACTCGTTGGTGGGCCGAATTATTCGTCCAAATTTGGACACGCCATATCCATAGTTGATACATGGATGGAGATCTACGATTTCAGGTGAGTATGGGATATTTGTTTCCACTTAAAATTAAATTTATATTTTTTTGCTTACATTAAACTTACACAGGAGGCCCTGAGTAAAATGATTTAAAAATCTTTGGGGATGCTGTGTGAAGGGTATAATAAAGGAAATGAAGAAAAGAAAGTTCTGGGAAGGAAAATGGTATGAGGGTGGGTAGAAATCTGAGGGTAAGTGTTTTCAGGAGTGATGGACGTATGAATCCATCCCCCCCACTGTGGTGCAAGGCAACCGGTCGAGACCTGAACAAACCTCACCCCATGAACTTGGGCACCCCTACTAAATCACCAAACATAGCATATCACCTGGGGTGACCTATGGCGGAGTTGTTGGTTATCCAATAAATGGTTACGAAGGCGGCGGTACCCATAGCCGTCTTCAACATTGAATTGTATGGACGGGACTTTTTTAAATTTCTTCTTTATTCTATGGTTTCTAAGATTTCCACAGTTTAGTGACACTCGCAGACCCGGTTTTAGCGCAATTAGAGCATTCGGATTTGTTCGGCGCATTGCTGAAGCGCAAGAATTTGAAAATCGATGAATTTTCACCGGGAGATTCTTCAATCTAAACCGATTGCAATCTTTAGAGCACAGGCGTCGGATAGAAATGCTGTCCTTATTTTAATGGAAGGTATTTATGCTATCCTTATTTTATTTAGATATTTCATTGGAAGATGCTCTGAGGAACTAGCGTCATTAATCCGATCGGCATCGGTGCACAGCCGGGAAACATGCCCTGAGCGGGATTAGCAGAGTTTACCAAATCGAATGCGCAAAATTTCGTCAAGAGTGTAAAAAATCTGTTTTAATGGGTTGGCCTTCCTCTCGGTTTGAAGGTTAAGTACGCCAAATTTCATCAATTTCAGAATAAAACTATAAATTTGTTTACAAAAAAAAATACTTACCGGGACACTCTAAAGCAGGGAGTTAAGGGACGTACTTACGTACACTTCAACCAGCGATTCCTAACATTATTTGGAGCAAAAATGCAAATGAAATTTTGGTCTCCGTTGAGTTTTTAGATGTCTTTTTTTTCAAAACTTTTATTTTCGAAAAAAAAAAATCTTCAAATGCAATGTGACCAGTTGTTTTGCAGTTTTTATTAGTATCTAATAATTCGAAATAGAAAATGTAGTCTCTATTAAATATGTAACTATCATCCATCATTTGGGTACACCCGATAATCGAATGAGCCGTGAACCCACACCGCGCAATCTGCATACCTATTTCATTAGGTAATAATGATGTAGGTATTTATTGTAGGTATTGTATTTATTAATTACTACGGTGCATTGTTGGATGTGCAATATTAACCAATCACTGTGTTGCTTATTTCATCGGAATCGCTAGATTATTTACTATCACCATTTTTAATCAAATCGATCATTATATTACTATTTAATATTTAAATATAGTTAAGTATCTATGCTCTGTGCGCAGTGCCTCGGGACTTTATTTATCAGAATTATCAGCGTCGTCTGTTTAATTATATTGTAAGATTTTATCATTTCCGGCAGAATAAGTAAACCTACGTCAAAATTAGCGAATTTTCTTATTGTTTTATCTAATCTAAATGACGAACAATTGCTGGTTTTATCTATAAGAGGTACCTAATTATAATTGCGGAGGAAGTTGATACTTCAATACAAAGTTATGTAGTTTGTTATTCATTTGCATTTCACTTTGGCTATAAAAAAAGGATGGTTTAAGACCCCAAATTCTATAATACACAAATCAAGGATAATTTTAATTTATTTCTATTTTTTTATATTTTTAAATACACTCAGAATAAGGAAGCTTTGACTGTCCAACTAGGAAGGTCTCCCGTTCTAGGACAGTCAAATTGACATATTCATATTAGATTGGTAGGTACATTATTTATTTATTCATTTAGACTGGGTTTTACAGATGTACACTTATGATACAGTTACATGAGAACAATTCAGTTATAAAACTCAGTTATTACACAATTTTAAAAATCTACAGTTACATACAATTAAATACAAATAAATACGATTATGATTCATAAAGTATTAAGCTTCACAAATTGCATTTAAATAATTATATTACATAGTGGAGTAATAGGTTCTAGAATAATTAATTAACAAGAAAAAGTGTATTCAAAATAGTAGATCAAACAAGAAAAACAGTAAGTAAAAGAAAAGGAAAGTAAAAATAAGAAGAAAAGAAAATTTTTGGAAACAAAAGAATTGTATAAGGTGCTCGTAACACATAATTATCAAATAACATTTTTTAATAGTATTTCTAACTCCGTTCTGCCTAAATCTAGTAATCATTTTGTTATTTTTGGACTGAAGGATGACACTTCACACAGTTTTAGTTTTGAAGGGATTTCTTAAATATAATTTTGGTCCCAGGTATGAGAATATTTTTTTGATAAGCCGCTGTGTTGCTAGTTGGAATAGTAAGGTCATTTCTGCCCTTACTTCTGGTTTGATGTTTGTGTTCGACTGTTTTCATTTTATATTTATTTTTATGAGCATAAATTATTATCTTTTTAATGTAACACTGCCGAAAATCTAGTTCATTAAATTCCCCGAAGAAAGCGTCGCTCGAACATCTGAACGGATTCTATATTATCATGTAGAAACCTTTATTATTTATTAAACCTTTGTTATTACACATAAAACAGATATCTGTGCCTTCAATAACGGGTTTAATATTGTTTTTCCTGTCCCCCCCACACAATGCAGACGTAGGTTATGATCGAGTTACATAGCCCGCAATATATATTTTTTAAGTATTGTGTTAAATTGAAACTAAACATTTCTAACCACTCCGGTCTGTCGCAAGTTTTTTGTATTAAACGAAGTGTCAGATTTAAAAAAAAATTGTGTTATTTTCGCTTTGCAATTAAAGCTCAACAAATGAAATATTTCTGAATGTAGCCGAATACTAAAAACTGTTTGAGAAAGTTTATGAAATAAGCTTTCAAATTTTATTACTAAAAATAAATATAAACATTTGTAAATATTAAAATTTAGAATGCAAACATAAAAAACATTGTAAGAATGACTCACGAGAAATTATGTACTTAAATCACAGTTTATATAAAAATATATTTTTATTGTAAAAATGTACAAATAAAACATTCATACTAAAAATATTTAATAAACAGTTAAAACTGTTTAACGGCGCGTATGCGCGATTTTGTGGGTGAAAACTGTTTCTTGAAAATGAGTATTTTTTACCTATATGTATCTATGGACAACGTTGAATAGAGATGCGTAGCGTGTTTTATTGTAGATACTCTCCTTTTTGTTTAAGGGTTATTGCTAGAAAAAAAACGGAGTTGTGACAATTTTTATGGGAACACACGCGTTGGCATGAAAACAAGCTTATTGGACTTGACTGCTATTGTTATATGTATTGTCGTGTAAACAAACGTGTTAGGAGTCGGAGTGGTTAATAAATAAAAAATATTAATGACCAAGATATGTAATAAAATAATAATATAAATAATACTAATATATACAGTCTTCCTCACTAGGAACTCTTGTTCCGAGGCGGACTATAGGTTGTTGTGTTGGTGATAAGCCCGGTCTCCTGCAACCGCTTCCACTGATATTACCTCAAACATTACCACAGACATTGGCTCAAACATTCAAAATGGGGGCGTGTTTTTCCATAGTTTTGTTTGCAGAAGCAATGTTTATGTTTTCCGCGGCTGACAGAAAACATTCTTCTCCCCGCTCCAGGAAGGCAGGGGAGGGGGTTATTTCATTTTTTGATAACCACCGGTCAATCATGGAGCATAAATCGCACGAGTTTTTGAGGTTATGTGCACTGAGCGAGTTTAATAATTAAGAATTTAATAAATTGTTAATAAATAATGTCGTAATGGAGGATTGTTTCTATCGTGAATTCACTTTTAGATAAGACATTTAAGTATAGGTATTAATTTATTGTACCAAACCAATATAAAAATTTAAGATAATAATTGTTCTTTTGAAATTCTTGAATGAAATTCGTAATTATTTAGGTCATGTATGAATCGATATTAGCCAGAAATCTTAATGTCAAGTTAATTTATTTATTGTTATCAAGTTTAATTTGTACAACTCCATTTTTATTTTTATTTCTTGATCTTGACTATAAACAGTTTGATAACGTCTCCAGAAGGCGAAACAGCTGTCACGCGAAATAATAATTACATAGCACATCTTATTTATAAATAAACTATTTTTATAAATTGAATAATAATATTATTGAATATATACATAAAAAAGTAATGCCGATCCTTATTTCGGGTGAAACATTTTTTTGAACTTGTAGTATAATTAAACCCAGTTCTTCAAAATCGGTTTCAGAGACACGGAAGAAATTGCCCAATCCAAAACGGTATTCTATTCTTAATTCCTGATAAATAATTACCTTTTAAAATTTCGAGGTAGTACTGTACGTCTTAAAATCTACGTCTTCTCTCTCATACTTATTGTGGCAACTACAATATTATCGCTAAAACCGAAAGCATCTCTTCCTCATCAGGACTCATCCTGAAAATTTTTGATGTCTACGTAATTATTTACCCCAATTGTGTAGTGCGTAGACACGTCTTCAGTCTTCACCACATACCACTGGAAAAAAATACCCAATGCGCCCCAGTGTTTCAACAAACGGCGCGGCGGAGACGAAATGTAGACGAAAACAAAATTTGCGCTAATGTTTGCAGTTTTGCCAACTCAGCTCCTTTAGAGCTAGATTTAGCTCCGAAATGAGCTCGTTAGCTCTTTTTTCATATAATCTCACTCCTATTTTTATATAAAAGTCATTAAAGAAAAATTACGATTTATGTGTTATTTTTTATTTATTTTTTTATAACTAGCGGGTTCCCGGCATGCGTTGCTATGCCACTAATAAAGAAATTGTTTCTCCCTGCGTGTCTTTTCCCGTTCATACCGTTCCCCTCCCGTCTCCCTTTCCCCTCCCAAGTCCTCTTCCTCTCACGCGTTCCCCCTCCACCTTCCCCGGCTTCCCTCTCCACTCTCCAGCAAACCACCCTGTCGCGATCCCCTCCTCTCTCCCGCGTTCAATATATTCAGTCTCGGTACATTCAGATTTTCAAACAGCTCGCGTGCCACCTATTGCAATTTTTTTATAAATTTTTATTTATTGTAAGAACAATCAATCAAATTTTGTACGTAAATATGTACCTATTTAAAATAATATAATTTTCAATTAGATTAAAAATGTTCGATTTTAATTAGTACCGTAAGTGAGTACTTCGATTAAATTAATTAATTTTAAAAGTTTGTTCGAATATTGAATTTTGATTGAATAATCGATGTCTTGCAAAATATCATTCTTAGATTGTGACATTTTTGTAAGAGTTTTTGTAATGACTAAAAAAAACTTTTCAGATGTATTGTCATGTGGTCGTAATAATCCAGAAGCCTTCGTGAGGGTGGAAAAAAGGTATTTTAAAAGTTTGATATGCAACGCATAACGGACATACATACAAAATTTTTAGATTTTTATATATATAGATAGATTTTAACGAATTTCAGCTTTAACATAATAGAACATAGTATCAGGTATAACTACTGAAACTACGAAACTTTCGTTGCAACAGGAACGTCAGATAAAGTTCCAAGTCAAGAGGTGGAGGACTTATAATCACAATAAAACAGATGATGTCGATAACCACTCCTCCCTACCCACTCACTTTCTGACCCTCAATCATACAGAAACCACTGTGAAGTGTGAAGACATCGAAACATTCTTATTTCATCAAAATATTCTCACTCGAAAATTGTTATTATTGGGGATTATAACTTACCAAACCTAACTTCTAATAACCGTGGTTTCATCAATTTGTATGTTAACTTAAAAATGTCTTCATTAACCCTTCTAATCACAGGAGACCCAAGTTGTCCCAAAACATCATATGCCGTTATAATAACAAGAGACCCAGATTGTCCCAGAGCGACCGTGCATTATTAAAAGTTATATATCTCTCTTTCTGTAATGCGAATATTCGTGATTTCTTTTATGTTAGAGAGCCAAAGAAATAATGCTTCTCATTGTATTAGGATTATATGAGCTATGTTGTTGAGATATTTTACAAACCCGATCATAAGTGACGGTTTTATTTCGAGCCAATTTTTGACGTAACAAACATTTAATTTTAAAATAAAATTGAATGAAAGTGATAAAAAGTGAGGTTACAGTTTTATTACAAATTTTGTTAAAAAAAGGAATCTGTATTTAAAATTTTAAGTTTATTATATTTTAAGTACTTAAATTCCAATATTCGCAGGTATGCATTTTTTAGCTAATTAACATTTCCAATATAAAAATTTTAATATTTAGAAAAAAAAAAGTTGATTTCTAATAAACACATCGGAAAGAATATTTTATCTAGATTTTAGAACAATTTTTGTTTTTGCAAAAGGTTTAAAAAATAACTCATAAATAGGAAAATTTAAGATGCATGGCAAGAACCAGGAATTTTGCGCGCGAACCTTGACAGGCAAAAGGTTACAGATATTATTTTCTTATTATTCGAAGGGTTAACTTAATTTTTTTTTCGTGATTTAAAAATAAACAGTTAAAATACCATATTGACTGTCATGAAATATTTGGAAATTTGTATTGCCACTACACTTTTTTTAGGTAAACGTTTACTTTTATGTTTTGGGAGTTGGCGAACACGTTCACATTCCTGTTGCTATTTTATTATGCAACCTATTTATTATTGCACTACATGCCAAACGTGATTTGATGTTCATTGATTGGATGAAATTATTGAAATGGTTCTTTCTATTCAAGAGAATAGTATTTGCGGCTCATTCCAGAGTGGAAAATATTGTCAGTAACGCCCTGGTGTAAGACCACCATTCAAAATTGACACGTTGCTTGAAATAGTATTAGCCGTGTTCGGTGATTAGACCTAAATAGTTAGGTAGTTCACCCCCTTCCTCTTCACCATCTCCTTTCCCTTCTCACTCCTTCAACATACCTCAATTGGGAAAGCATTGTCTCACAGGCTCCAGACTTCTCCGTTAATTCGTCTTGGAACCATCATTTAAAATCTTCAACAATAGTACCTATGTGTTTATAAATGATTCGTAATGAGTAAGATTAAGAAAGAGACCCTCAGATGGTTTGGGCACGTAGAGCGAATGAACGAAGAAAGTAGTGTAAAAAGAATATATGACGCAAAATTTGAATGGTAGAAGAAGTCGGGGACGCCCGAGGAAGATATGGCACGATCAAGTGAATCAGATACTTGAGTCGGGCTATGACAAGAGTCAGAATAATAGAAGAGTGTATGAGACGATATATGAGTGTAAACGAGGCAAGGAATAATGAAAACGACAATAAATGTGAAATAAACATCCGCAAGTTGACGCTCAACAACTATTTTAATTCAGGTAGTGAAATCCATTTCCATCTTATTAGTAATCCATAATTCAAATTGAAATTGAAGAAGCGAAAATCCATAATTGTAAATATAATATGATACAGCCTTGAATACGATGATTATCTTGTAAAATATAAAGCGCCAAATCCGACTGAATATTCTACAACAAAACAATCCATTTCCTTCAGCTTAGGCGAGATTTTCACATCTAGATTAATTCTGTTTACAGTTTTATTAACTACTGCTTGTATTAAAATAAAATAAAATAATAATAATCTTTATTTGGAAAACAAACAGCTTTACAAAGATGCATAAAAATAAAGAGTGCTAAAATAAAACAGTAAGCCTAAAAACATGTTTTCGCTGATAAAATTTGTTTTTTTTTCGCTGACAAGAAAAACATAAAGAAAAACTAAGAAAAAAATAGTTAAGAGAAGCTAAATTAAACATAAAGAAAAACTAAGAAAAAAAAATAGTAAGGAGAAGCTAAATACTTAAATAATGCATGATAAAATATAGAAAAACACAATAAAGGGTAAGCTTATGATCTTATAGGAGTATATGGATGATTTTTATGTAATTAGGGAATATGAAAATATATTGCAAATTAGGAAAAGGAATCTGATTAATAATATAATAAATAAATATAAATATGGATGTTAAGTGGTGTGTTGTGATGCATTACATTTATCTGATAGTGTTGCTTTGAATTTGTTGAAAGTTATATTGAAGATGTCTGTATATGTGAGGTGTGTGTTATGATAGTGGCAGGCTCGATGTATGAATTCATTTTGTAAGTAGTTGGTGTTGGAGCGGCTGTTATAAAAAAGGGATACGTTTCTGCCATTGCGACCAGGAACTCTAATATCTATTTTTTGTAAAAGATACGGGGAAGATATCGTATTATTTAGGATTCTGTACAAAAACAATTGATCAGAAATAATTCTCCTACAATTTAATTTCGGGATTTTAAAGAATTGACGAATATCTTCATTTGATTGGAATGCATAAAACGACCGAAAATTTATGTAGGAGAGAAATTTTTCCTGAACACGTTCGATTCTATGAACATATGTTATATATCTTGGATTCCAAATTTGTGAGGCGTGTTCTAGGTGCGGACGAACATAGGTATAATAAAGCAAAATAAATGAATCGAGAAAATAAAATAGTTTTGATGTTCGTAGTATAAATCCTAACATTTGGGTGGCTTTAGTGACAATGTTATTAATATGTAATTGGAATGTAAGTTTGGAATCTAAGGTAACACCCAGGTCCCGAACTGATTCTTTTCTTTTAATATCGACATTGTTTATTGAATATTTAAATATTATTTTGGTCCTATTTCTCGTAAATGATATTGAGTAACATTTATCTATGTTTAGGAACAAGCAGTTAATTTTAACACGTTTAAATGTTAAATATTTAACTAGAATTTGTTTTGTGAGCGGATATATTACGTAGGACTTCATTAAATTCTTTCCTAGAGCAAATGCGACGTTCAATTTTAATATTTAAAACAAAATTGTGGAATTAATATTGGGTGTTTTTTTTAGAGGTATAAAACTTCAAAATGAAAAAAAAACACAATTAATGTTAATTAAGTTAATGTCTATGATATTGGCTTTATTTAACAGATAACTTTATGCCATTTAGTTGAAATATGATTTCGGGCATATGGCTATCTAGAATGAAGCGCAATCGTGAAGTCTGTAAAATTTTCGTGGGTACTAATTTCATAACGCCAGATTCACCATTGTGTATAGAAACCTTAGCGGGCGTGCGTACAACAACTCAGCATAGTTTCATCTTAATTGGTTGAATTGTACAGCAACCCAAACGGGACAAACAAAGAAACATTATTTTATATATATAACGAAAATTATTTAAAAAAATTATCAAATATTATCTTTTTCAATATTATCACGCCATTGTTTTTCATCTTTAATGTATTATCTGTTATCACAGTTTCTGAAATTAATCTGCTATTATATGAATTGTAATCAACATGAATGAAATGATGTGATGCAGTGAGCGCGTGATATTTGCGACATTTTTAAAATTCTGAATTTTACTATAAATACCTACCCAATCAACCTATATGTGTAGCTACTCGTACGTATATACGTTCGTCCAGGTTAGTAGGTACGTGAATTCTGCCAGATGTCGGGTAATAATGATTGATTGATTGATTAATAAACAGACAGGTAAATCAATTAACGCGATTAAAAAAATACGACTCAGAACCTTCCCCTTTTCTTATTGTAATAGATTTCACTATGTAATATATTTATACTGGGTTTTTTACAGATAATAATATTTTTTAATATTTCTACTCGAGGGAAAACAATCCACTTAAAAAAATGAGTCAATAAACAAATAGGTATCAACAATTACATAAATATAATCAGACAAAGAGAGGCAAGAGACACAAGAGTCACAAGAGACACAAGAGACACAAGAGAAACAAGAGACACAAGAGACACAAGATACACAAGAGACACAAGAGACACAGGAGATACAAGAGGCACAAGAGACACAAGTGACACAAGAGAAACAAGAGACACAAGAGACACAAGAGACACAAGAGACACAAGAGACACAAGACACTCAAGAGACGCAAGAGACGCAAGAGACGTTAGAGACGCAAGAGACACAAGAGACGGAAGAGACGCAAGAGACGCAAGAGACGCAAGAGACGCTAGAGACGCAAGAGACACAAGATACACAAGAGACGCAAGAGACGCAAGAGACGCAAGAGACGCAAGAGACGCAAGAGACGCAAGAGACGCAAGAGACGCAAGAGACGCAAGAGACGCAAGAGACACAATTTGAGAAAGTATTTTCGCTAAAATAATGAAACTTGTGCCACCTATGAAAGTAGATAACCAATTCTTTTAAGTACCCCTTACCACCTTAAGCAGATTTTATGATGGATTCCTATAAAGACCACCTGCATAAGAAGATCTGAAGATCGAACCCAAGCCATACATTACGACTATTAATATGATGATTTTTCCACTAAAGCTACTTTAAGCAGATTTTTAGATTGATTCCTATAAAGATAAAGACCATAGTTTTTAGTAAGAAACGGTTGGGGACTTCATCTAGTATGTAATCAAATTATCATGTTTGAGTCTGTCCATCCCCCCACATCTGTCCATCCCCCTTAAATCTGTCCATCCCCAGCAGATATGTCCATCCCCCCAGATCTGTCTATCCCTCCGGATCTGTACATTCCCCTAGATCTGTCCATCCCCCTTAGATCTGTCCATACTCAGCAGATATGTCCATCCCCCCAGATCTGTCCATCCCCCCAGATCTGTCCATCCCCCAGATCTATCCCCAGTCTATCCCTCCGGATCTGTAGATTCCCTAGATCTGTCCATCCCCCACAGATCTCTTGTGAGGTATTCACATAAAAATAAGGAAAAGCTGGGAACGTGAAGGTGAACGCGTGAGGGGAAGGGGACGAATAGGTAAAGACTCGCAGGAAGAAACAATTTCTTTATTAGTGGGATTACAACGCATGCCGGGAACTCGCTAGTATATTATAAAAATGTGATTTGTACGAATATCAAAATCTAAATCATAGAAAGCTGAAAACTTAATTTTGGGCCGCAGGTTGGGCATGCCTGTACTAAAAAAATCTTTATTAATGCAATTCGAATATAAGAAATGAAAATAAAAGTGTTTTTTTAGGTATCTTGCAAAACAATGGAGTCGGAAATGACAAATCAGTAATCATAAATCGATTCCCTTTTCATTGTTTTTATCAAAATACACTTGACGTACATTTCAACAATAAGTCATGTCACTAGTCAATAACGTAAGCAATTAGCCGTATTTCCCCTGTAATATCTTTACCTGCACTAATCCCACCTTATCCGACGGAAATACATTATTATTATCTTTTTTGGAAATTAAAACTTATTAGTGTCGATAAAAACAACTCAACAAATTATTGAATGATTATTATGGAAAATGTTTTATTGAACTCACGGGCTAATATTTGATTTATTTATTTAATTTGAAATACACGACACAACATTTGCCATTAACATAGTTAACTTATAAATAGTATCTACAACAACAATATCAACATATTTAATATATATAAAGTATAGTATAAAATATGAAGTAAAGAGTACCTACAAAGTATAAAGTTTTAAGTAAAAATAAAAAGTTTAAAGTAAAAAATAATATAATAAAAGTAAAATATAGAAATATAAGATATCTTTAAAAGGTACAAAGTTTGGAATATAAATTATAAAAAGTTATAAAATGTAAAAAGTTATATAATAAAAAAATGTAAAAATTAAATCAAAGTAAAATAATTAATATGTAGGTATTATGGATTATGTCAACGATGTGAACCGATTTGATAAATTTTATAAGTAGGTACCTATGATTTCTATGGTATTCATTAATTTTAGAATGCAAGTACTGATATTTACATTGGAGGTTATCCACCACTTACCCGCCCTGGTATAAGTAACAGATGGTTACT
Source organism: Limnephilus lunatus (assembly GCA_917563855.2). Taxonomy (NCBI): domain Eukaryota; kingdom Metazoa; phylum Arthropoda; class Insecta; order Trichoptera; family Limnephilidae; genus Limnephilus; species Limnephilus lunatus. Next base: position 472,510 of record OU830593.1, on the reverse strand, counting down.
CCTTCAAGGCTCTCGCAAGGACTCTATTTTTTTTAAAGAACGAAGCTACATTTAGTTTAGAACGAATTTAGACCTCCAATGTCCCTGCATACTTTGTTAGCAAGCAGTATGCAAGTGCTTGGCGGGAAATATAAGATACAATATGTGTTAGTATGACAAAATATAAACAAGACAATTGGACAGGTTGGTGAAAGTCCACGAGGTGGCAAGCGCTGGGTGATTGTATCCAGCGTATCCTACAAGCACCTGTTTGGGAAAATGATACAGTACATAAGTGATAAGGGCATGGCAAACGGTTGGGAGTTGGGAGTCTTCAATCAATTGGCAGTCCCAGTAAGAATGCGCATGACGTTCGGTCTAGCCGTGAACCACCCTCAGCTTCCGCGCCCCTTAGTCGGTTCCTCGGTGATGCCTCAAAGAAAAGTAAATGGAAGATTGGGGGCGAAATACCCGACGACCCTAAGGAATTCAGCGTCGAGTAGCCGGGGGCAAGGCGAAGGAGAGCCGAGGTCGGTAGACATATTAGGTTTACATGATGTATTATAATATTACGTGGTACTAGCAGACAAATTTTGTTTGATGCATCTTTTGTATGAGGCCAGATTACCGTCGTGATCGATATTATCATATTCGTTGCCTAATTTTGTTGTTCGTTATTGGGAACAACTCATATAGGTCTCATAGAAACCGTTGTGTCTCCCTTACCACCATGAAGAGAAACATGCTCTAAACGGCGTTAGAAAGAGAAAACATCACACTTTATATTCAAATCAAAATTTACCACAAAATCTATGAATGTACCTACATATATGAAATGATAGTTTCCAAAGCACGCCGAAAAAAATTATGAAAATTTGTGAATTTTTTATTAAATATTTTTAAAGACGACCTCCGTAGTCCAGTGAATAAGACTCTTGACTCACAATCCGGAGGTCGCGGGTTCGAACTCGGCGTGCGCAAATAAATTTTATTTGATTAATTTGTGTTATTTCACAATTAATTCATTTAAAATAATATATAGTATATTTGCGGCACGTTCCAGAGTGGAAGATACTATCAGTATCGCCCTGGTGTAAGACCACCATTCAGAATTGAAACGTTGCTTGAAAATGGCTTTAGCCGTGTTTGGTGACCAGATCTGAATAGCCAGGTACTTCCAAACCTTTCTCTTCCCCACCTCCTTCCCCTCCCCACTACCTTCAGCCTCACAACGTACCCCAATTGGGGATGCCATAGTCTCACTGGCTCCAGACGGGAGCAGTTGAGATTCTTGTGCGGTATTCACTGTAAAAAAAAAAAAAAAAGTGACCCGACAATGATGTTTATAATATATATTTTTTTATAATAAATATATAAGTAAATAATATATGTCTGATATTTTCACTTTTTCATTATCAGTAATTTTAGTTAGAAAAAACGTAAGGTGAGCAATTTTTAAAACTTTTTTAAGCGTGCATTTAAAAAATTTATATTTAAAAAATTACAAGTTTATCTCTAATAACAGAATTTGAAAGTTATTTAGTTTTTAGTTTTGGATACGTTCAGAAATATTCCATGAATTTTATTTCAAAACGGAAATAATCTAACCATCTGACAGAATATAATCGAGGCCTGGGGGCTTGTGGAGCAATATTATATACAGATCTGGTTAACAAACATGGCTAAAGCCATTTTAGGAAACGCTGATACGCTTCAATTTTATATGGTGGTTTTACCAAGGCAATACTGAAAATGTCTTCCACTCTGGAATGTGTTGCAAATAAACCTTATATTGTTATTTATTATGGGTTTTAATAACACAACTCGAGTTTATAGTACCTAACAATTGACTCTATTATAGAAAACAGTGATGTCGTCAAGAGAACTGATCATTTGAACTAACTTAGAACTGAATAAGAACTACCAACATTATCTTCATTTTTTTAAAGGATATTTTTATTGGCTGCTATCTGTGAGAAAGGTACTCAGCATGCAAGAGCGAGACGGAAGATGAACGAGTATAAAAGAAGATGTTCGCCCTTGCTCTGTCTCCTTTATCACCAACAGCGCCGAAAGCTAGGATTAGCTGTAGAACTCATTATTGTGCAATTATAATTAATACTCGACACGCGCATTATTATTTCTAAACTATTCCCTGATCACGTTAAAGATCATCCCATTGGAAATTAACAGTTTAACAGTTATAACAGTGGCGCAGCCAATACGGAATTAAATATAACGATTGCGAGAATCGACGCGCAAAAATTGCACGCTAAGCACGCGAGTTCAATAGTTACGTGTTGTAACATTATTTTCGGGTCGGTAAAAAAGGCCGGACCGAAATTAAAAATCTTCACTGGAAGGAGTGAAGAAGAAGGGGAACACTGGAGCCAGCCTAACTTCTCGGAAGGGGGAAGATTGCACGGGAGGGTCCAGGACTTCAAGAGCGGCAGCTGGGTGTCCAGGTCACTAGACGGGTCTGGAAGGAGCCATCGTCATCAAGGATCAAGAAGCGGTTTCCTGAGAGGGTCAACGGAGCAGTACAGATTGAGGAGGAATATCGTAGGGGAGTGTTTTTCTTTTTTTTTTCTTTTCTCTCTCTTGTTGTATCATCTGGGTAGAGCAAACATGGAGTCAGGAGGATTGGGGTCCTTCAGTCTGCGTGACGGTAACTGGGAGAATTTCAAGGTCCGCCTCGAACAGTATCTCCTTGTGAATGATGACAAATACGCATCAGATGTGAAAAAAAGGGCTATTTTTCTTAATGCCTTGAAGGATGACTGTTTCTCACTTTTGGTAAATTTGTGTATTCCTAAAAAAGTAACCGATGTTAAATTAGAAGATTTAATTTCTAAACTCAATGAGTATTGTAGCATGACGAAATGTTTTTTTGAGGAGAGGTCACAGTTTTACACAGCTAAACAGAGGAGTGATGAGACAATTCGTGATTTCGCAGTTAGGTTAAAGGCTCTTTCGGTTAATTGTAAATTCGGGAATAATTTGTCGGAGAAATTAAGAGATTTCTTTGTGCTAGGATGTAAGCCCGGGAAAGTCAGGGAAAAATTATTTCTTGAAAGTGAATCGTATACTTTCGAAAAGTGTGTCCAAGTAGCAGAGTGCATCGAACTCGTAGCTTCAACGCAAACCCAAGGTCGGGAGTTTAACTCTGTTTTAGCAAATAACAGTGTCAGCAGTGGTCGTGTTTCACCTAGTTCATATGAAAAGAAAAGAGTAAGCAATAGATTCAACCGGATGAGTAGTCCACATAAGTCGCGATCGCCGTCGCCAAAGCGTAAATGTTTCGTTTGTGGAAACGATAATCATATTTCGGCGGATTGTAGATTCAAAGGCTATACATGTAGAATTTGTGGTAAAAAGGGTCATCTAGCAAAACAGTGTAAAAGTTTTTCAGTTCGTAAAAATGTGAATACCTTGTTTTCAGATACAAGTGTCGATAATATAAATAGTGTTGAACCATATTGTGTAGAGGTTTCTTTGGACGGCATTAGAAGTAAATTCATGTTAGATTCAGGTGCATCTTGTAGCGTGATTGGCAAGGATTGTTATTTCAATCAGTTTAATAGTAATAAGTTAGTGCATGAAAACATTAGTCTACGGGGTTTTGACAATACGCTCATCAAAGTAATAGGTGCATTTACTCCGCTGGTAGAGTATAACGGACAATGCCGCCAGTTAAAGATTATTGTTGTAGGTAGCTCTACGTTATCAATATTAGGACGAGACTTCATGGAACTGTTTAACTTAGGAATTACTGGGATCGTGAATTGTGTTAATCGAAATACATTAAAAGAGCGATTAGTAAAAAAATTTCCAGAAGTTTTTACGGATAAACTAGGCAAGTTTAATAAATATGAAGTTAATTTAAGGTTGAAAGATACCGCTGTTCCGGTGTTTCGAAATAATAGAATCATTCCATTCGCTTTAAAAGAAAAAGTCGAACGAGAGTTAAATACTTTAATCTCAGATGGAATAATAGAGCCGGTTCAGTATAGTGAATTTGCAAGTCCCATCGTACCAGTGATTAAGAAAAATGGTAGTATTAGGTTATGTGGTGATTACAAGTCAACAGTGAATAATCAGCTGTTAATTGACAAGTACCCTTTACCTAGGATTGAAGAACTGTTAACCAAAGTCAATGGTGGGAAAGTTTTTGCAAAGATTGACCTCAAGTCGGCGTATAACCAGTTTGTTTTGAAAAAGGAATGTAGGCGTTTCACAACGATCAACACACATTTAGGGTTATTTCAGTATAAACGGTTAGTGTATGGGTTAGCTTCTGCACCGGCTATGTTTGCAAAAGCAATGGCAAATTGTTTGTCAGGATTACAGAAGATGACATTCTATTTGGATGACATTATTGTGATCGGGGAAGACGAAGAAGATTTAGAGAGAAACGTGTGTGACGTTTTAGAAAGGTTAAAAAGTTGTAATTTAACGGTGAATAGTGAAAAGTGCGAATTTAATTTAAAAGTTATTGAGTTTTTAGGTTATAAGATAAGTGAACAAGGGATTCAACCGTGTCAACGGAATAAGGAAGCTATTTTAAATGCACCGTCACCTAGTGATTTAAATCATTTGAGAAGTTTGTTAGGCATGATTAGCTATTATCGTAATTTTATCCAAAACATGGCAAATGTATTGTCACCGTTGTACGAGTTACTTAAAAAAGATATCAAATTCCAATGGGGTACAGAACAGGAGAATAGTTTTGCGATTATAAAAAAAATTTTAACTTCGGATAGGATTTTAACTCATTTCGATGAAAATATTCCTGTGAAACTTGTCACAGACGGTAGTCTCAATGGTGTTGGAGCGACACTTATACATGTGTTTCAGAATGGGGTTGAAAGGCCAATAGGTTTCGCAAGCAGAACTTTAAGTAAAGCGAAAAAAAATTATTCAATTTTAGATATTGAGGCAACTGCTATTATTTTTGGGATTAAAAAGTTTTATCAATATTTGTACGGGAGAGAATTCACCTTAGCTGTGGATAACCAACCCTTAGTGAGAATCTTCGGTCAAAATAGAGAAATTCCTAAAATCGCAGCGTCTAGGTTACAACGTTATGCGGTTATGTTAGGGTCGTTCAATTTTAAGATTGAATATGTAAAGTCGAAAAACAATTGTTCAGACTTTCTGAGCAGGTGTCCGATTGAAAAGGGAAGCTGTGAGGATAAGATAGAGTCTGGTTACATTAATTACTTCGAAAATAACGGGTTTAATTTATCTCTAGACGTGATAAAAAGTGAGACCGAAAAGGACGATATGTTAAGTCAAGTTAAGAAATTTCTTATCGAGGGTTGGCCAGCATCAGTAAAAAAAGTTCAAAATAGTAATTTTAATAGAATTTTCTGGGAAAAAAGGTTAGAATTATCATTGATAAATGGGTGTATTTTATATCAACATAGAGTTGTGGTTCCGGAGTCTTTAAGACAAGAGGTTTTAAAGATGTTACACAGATCTCATTTAGGGGTTTTTAAGACTAAAGGTATTGCGAAAAGTTTCGTGTGGTGGCCAAAAATTAATCAAGATTTAGAGAAAATAACTGAAAATTGTAAGGATTGTTTAGAAATTAAACCAGAATCTCAAAAGAGTTCACTAGCAGTCTGGCCATATGAACCTGAAGTATGGTTCAGGGTACATATTGACCATGGTAGCTTACATAACAAAAACTTTTTAGTTGTGGTAGACGCTTCTTCGAAGTGGATCGAATGCCTGGAAGTAAACAGTCTGTCTTCAAAAGAAAATATTGAGGTACTTCATAGGTTATTTTCGCAATTTGGTTTTCCAGCAACTTTAGTTAGCGATAATGGTACGTGTTTTTGTTCTGAGGACTTTGAAATTTTCTGTAAAAAAAATGGTATGGTACATATAACTAGTCCAATTAATCACCCTAGCAGCAACGGACAAGCAGAGAGTGCGGTTAAGATATGTAAAAATTTTCTTAAAAAAATTTGTAAACGTAATAGATTTCCATCAGACTATAAAGAGCAGTTTGGTAACTTTTTAACAGATTATAGGAATACCGTGCATGCAACTACAGGGTGTGAGCCATCGTTATTGTTAATGGGAAGGAAAATTAGGACTGTCTTTGACTCTCTGATCCCTAGGAAAGTGGAGGAAAGAACCAGTAATTCAGGTTCTTCTCGACAAAACAAAGTAATTCAAAAGGTTATTCAGAGCCAAGGCAATCAGAAAAGGCAATATAGGGGTAGAATTAAGACAGGTTTTGATATAGGTCAGAAAGTGATGGCCAGAGATTTCAGATCTCAGGGTAATAGATTATGGGTCCCTGGGGTTGTAGTTGAGAAAAAAGGCAGCAAAGTATATTTCATTAAAATTAACAATTCTAATATGGTATGGAAAAGACATTTAGACCAGATAAGGAAATTACATGTTTCATGGCGGGAGGAAGATGGTCCTGAATTCATCGCGTCTGACACACTAGAACTGTCGACGGACGAATTGGATCTCTCCGGTATGTTGCGCAGTAGAAGCGACTCTAATTCTGTTTCTCCATGTTTCAGGTCTAAACCGTGGCATGGACGACTTCGCCCAAGATGAGACGGACGAGCGAGAAAGAGAGAAGAAACGGAAGGGAAGAGGAGAAATTTTACTTAATTTTAAGTTACTTGAATAATGTATATTATATTGTAAGAAAATGAAATATGTAACCTAATATTATATTGTATATTGTATGTAATGAAATTTGTAGCAACAGGAAAATGAAGTATGTAGTTAGGGAATTTTCAATTTTAAGTAGGGGAGGATGTGAGAAAGGTACTCAGCATGCAAGAGCGAGACGGAAGATGAACGAGTATAAAAGAAGATGTTCGCCCTTGCTCTGTCTCCTTTATCACCAACAGCGCCGAAAGCTAGGATTAGCTGTAGAACTCATTATTGTGCAATTATAATTAATACTCGACACGCGCATTATTATTTCTAAACTATTCCCTGATCACGTAAAGATCCCATTGGTAATTAACAGTTTAACAGTTATAACGGAATGGCGCAGTGGCGCAGCCAATACGGAATTAAATATAACGATTGCGAGAATCGACGCGCAAAAATTGCACGCTAAGCACGCGAGTTCAATAGTTACGTGTTGTAACATTATTTTCGGGTCGGTAAAAAAGGCCGGACCGAAATTAAAAATCTTCACTGGAAGGAGTGAAGAAGAAGGGGAACACTGGAGCCAGCCTAACTTCTCGGAAGGGGGAAGATTGCACGGGAGGGTCCAGGACTTCAAGAGCGGCAGCTGGGTGTCCAGGTCACTAGACGGGTCTGGAAGGAGCCATCGTCATCAAGGATCAAGAAGCGGTTTCCTGAGAGGGTCAACGGAGCAGTACAGATTGAGGAGGGATATCGTAGGGGAGTGTTTTTCTCTTTTTTTTCTTTTCTCGTCTCTTGTTGTATCATCTGGGTAGAGGAAACATGGAGTCAGGAGGATTGGGGTCCTTCAGTTTGCGTGACGGTAACTGGGAGAATTTCAAGGTCCGCCTCGAACAGTATCTCCTTGTGAATGATGACAAATACGCATCAGATGTGAAAAAAAGGGCTATTTTTCTTAATGCCTTGAAGGATGACTGTTTCTCACTTTTGGTAAATTTGTGTATTCCTAAAAAAGTAACCGATGTTAAATTAGAAGATTTAATTTCTAAACTCAATGAGTATTGTAGCATGACGAAATGTTTTTTTGAGGAGAGGTCACAGTTTTACACAGCTAAACAGAGGAGTGATGAGACAATTCGTGATTTCGCCGTTAGATTAAAGGCTCTTTCGGTTAATTGTAAATTCGGGAATAATTTGTCGGAGAAATTAAGAGATTTCTTTGTGCTAGGATGTAAGCCCGGGAAAGTCAGGGAAAAATTATTTCTTGAAAGTGAATCGTATACTTTCGAAAAGTGTGTCCAAGTAGCAGAGTGCATCGAACTCGTAGCTTCAACGCAAGCCCAAGGTCGGGAGTTTAACTCTGTTTTAGCAAATAACAGTGTCAGCAGTGGTCGTGTTTCACCTAGTTCATATGAAAAGAAAAGAGTAAGCAATAGATTCAACCGGATGAGTAGTCCACATAAGTCGCGATCGCCGTCGCCAAAGCGTAAATGTTTCGTTTGTGGAAACGATAATCATATTTCGGCGGATTGTAGATTCAAAGGCTATACATGTAGAATTTGTGGTAAAAAGGGTCATCTAGCAAAACAGTGTAAAAGTTTTTCAGTTCGTAAAAATGTGAATACCTTGTTTTCCGCGCCCCTTAGTCGGTTCCTCGGTGATGCCTCAAAGAAAAGTAAATGGAAGATTGGGGGCGAAATACCCGACGACCCTAAGGAATTCAGCGTCGAGTAGCCGGGGGCAAGGCGAAGGAGAGCCGAGGTCGGTAGACATATTAGGTTTACATGATGTATTATAATATTACGTGGTACTAGCAGACAAATTTTGTTTGATGCATCTTTTGTATGAGGCCAGATTACCGTCGTGATCGATATTATCATATTCGTTGCCTAATTTTGTTGTTCGTTATTGGGAACAACTCATATAGGTCTCATAGAAACCGTTGTGTCTCCCTTACCACCATGAAGAGAAACATGCTCTAAACGGCGTTAGAAAGAGAAAACATCACACTTTATATTCAAATCAAAATTTACCACAAAATCTATGAATGTACCTACATATATGAAATGATAGTTTCCAAAGCACGCCGAAAAAAATTATGAAAATTTGTGAATTTTTTATTAAATATTTTTAAAGACGACCTCCGTAGTCCAGTGAATAAGACTCTTGACTCACAATCCGGAGGTCGCGGGTTCGAACTCGGCGTGCGCAAATAAATTTTATTTGATTAATTTGTGTTATTTCACAATTAATTCATTTAAAATAATATATAGTATATTTGCGGCACGTTCCAGAGTGGAAGATACTATCAGTATCGCCCTGGTGTAAGACCACCATTCAGAATTGAAACGTTGCTTGAAAATGGCTTTAGCCGTGTTTGGTGACCAGATCTGAATAGCCAGGTACTTCCAAACCTTTCTCTTCCCCACCTCCTTCCCCTCCCCACTACCTTCAGCCTCACAACGTACCCCAATTGGGGATGCCATAGTCTCACTGGCTCCAGACGGGAGCAGTTGAGATTCTTGTGCGGTATTCACTGTAAAAAAAAAAAAAAAAGTGACCCGACAATGATGTTTATAATATATATTTTTTTATAATAAATATATAAGTAAATAATATATGTCTGATATTTTCACTTTTTCATTATCAGTAATTTTAGTTAGAAAAAACGTAAGGTGAGCAATTTTTAAAACTTTTTTAAGCGTGCATTTAAAAAATTTATATTTAAAAAATTACAAGTTTATCTCTAATAACAGAATTTGAAAGTTATTTAGTTTTTAGTTTTGGATACGTTCAGAAATATTCCATGAATTTTATTTCAAAACGGAAATAATCTAACCATCTGACAGAATATAATCGAGGCCTGGGGGCTTGTGGAGCAATATTATATACAGATCTGGTTAACAAACATGGCTAAAGCCATTTTAGGAAACGCTGATACGCTTCAATTTTATATGGTGGTTTTACCAAGGCAATACTGAAAATGTCTTCCACTCTGGAATGTGTTGCAAATAAACCTTATATTGTTATTTATTATGGGTTTTAATAACACAACTCGAGTTTATAGTACCTAACAATTGACTCTATTATAGAAAACAGTGATGTCGTCAAGAGAACTGATCATTTGAACTAACTTAGAACTGAATAAGAACTACCAACATTATCTTCATTTTTTTAAAGGATATTTTTATTGGCTGCTATCTTTATTTAAGGTTGTGTTTTTTCGTTTTTGATTTTTCGTTTGAGAAACTATCGATTTTTTGCTAATATTGTCTTTAATGGTTAAGTATTATAATTTGAGGTTTCACTTATTAAATTATTCATAAATTGAAAAAAAAACCATCATGGACTTATAGAAAAGTCAATAGATGTTGCACATTAAAATAAAGATAAATATATTTATCCAAGACACTATCTAGATTTCATTTAGTTCAGGACAAATCTTGCAATCATACATTTTTTATTTATTTTTATTTATTAAATAAGAAAATACATTTTGTACAACAATTTGAGTAGACCCACGAAGCTGTCATATGGCAGTTTGTCTGCAGGTTCTAACAATTTAATCATTCTTAATATAATATCTAAGAAAATATTTGTAAATACATTTATAGTTTTTAAGGAAACATTAGAATAGATCACATAGTAATATTAGATAATTTAACTAACATTTATAAATGTATAAGATATTTCAATATACCTGCCTAATAACAAGATATGTAGGCAGCTATATTAAGATATTCAAAGATACGTGGAGTTTTCGTTCATTAACCATAGTTTTATCATTTTAAGACATAGTCTCTCATTTTTTTAAAATTTTATGTTATTATTGATTTTATTGAAAATCACTGGTATTAGATATTCAAGAGTACGGCTTCCATATTTATTTAATATTCGAGGAGTTTTTAGGCCCTTTCCTTCTCTAAATCTTGTGGTATGTTTGTATACAAGTAGGAGTTTGTAAGGGCTTTCCCCCATATTATCCATAATAGTAGTGAACCAGTGGAGACCTTTTATTGTAAGTAGGCTATCTGAGCCATATAGTAGTTTTAAGTTATGTCTCTGTTTGTAAATATTTGTTGTGACAATTTTTTTTATTATGGCAGTTTGTAAATTTTGAATATATTTAATGTAAGTAATGCTTGCATGTCCCCAAGTTCGAATACCATATCTAAGGATGGATTCGACCATAGAAAAATATATGAGTTGTTAGAAAAACAATGAGGCAAAATAAATTTTAATTTGTAAAAGATAGTATTTAAAAAAAAAAAATTAATGAAACTGATGTTTTATTACAATGCACTTCAAAACACGCATCTCAAGTGGTGAGCACTTCTTCAAGTAAACAACAATAATTATCTGTTATGTAAAGATAAAGATAAAAGATTTCCTTCTATAATCCCCCGCAATCTGCTGCAGTTAGTTTCTAAAAATAAAATGCCGTTGATTGAAAGTATTCAATAAATGATAATAATAATTATTTTGCTGAAAACAATTTTATAATTAATGAGATTCAGATATCATAATATCTTGTTTGCGGATACACGATTAATAAATATTTATTATGTATTTATTATCAGCTATCTACTGTGTCTCATCAAACAGTTTTTTTTACATTAGCTCCACACAGGGGGCCTTTATACACGCAATTCTCCTTTGGTACAGTGATTAAAAAAATAAATTAAAATCGATCTCCAATCTTCAAACCACTCAAAAATGAAAAAGCAAAGAAAACATAAAATAAAGCGACATCTAGCAACTCCGAAGAAGAAAACATAAATACTAATAAGATGACCAAATGTACAGGAAAAGATGCACTGAAATTCGACGACAAAATATGGAAAAAATCATACATCACATTGATAAAAAAAAAGTGCTCCATATATAGTCCCCACTCTTGTCTACTTTACTTTTCTAAAGCTTTCACTTTTACGTGAATTGCGCACTCTGATTTTTTTCCTTGAACAGGAAGGAAAGGATGTTCTGGGTGTAACGTGTATCCGCGCATCCTTGCTAAGTCACCAAACGTAGCGAACCGCTTTCGGTGACCTGTGGCGGGAATGTTGGTTATCCAATAAATGCGTCCCGGGGCGACAGCATCCGCCTCACAAATTTAAAAATAGCTTTCAAATCATACAAAAGTTCCCCCTGTACATTTATTTGTTGGGAGGTATATTTACTTGGGAGTTTTTATTTTTTATTAATTAATCCTACACGGTTGTGTGGTGTGTGTTTTAGAATAAATAAGTTGTAAATAATACATTAAAAAAACGAAATATAAAATATATAGGTGCCAGGCACCAAAGGGTACTAGTCCTGGTATCCGGTTTCTGTGACATCGGGTTTCCAACAAAAAAAGTCCATTATGAACTCTACTCGCCAAAATCATTTACAAGCAAACGAATGTACGAGTAATAACGGAATATGGTCAATAAACCAAGGACAATAATTCTGTCTCTTACCGAGGAGCGAATCACGTTTAGGAAGATGCATATTCTAATCATATCTTTGTACTATTGCGCTGCTCATCATATAATTTTGCTTTACCAAATAGGTTCATTAAAGAACATAATAATAATATACCTATGTATATTATTTTCAATTATTTCTTTCTTTTACACTTCATGGATGTTCTAGGTCATTTAAATAAAGGAAAGGTGAATTTATATATTAATTTTATTTAAATGTACAAATTTCAGAATTATATGGAAGATTGGAGTCGAGTTCAGACTTAGAAGAGATGAAATGTTGAATGGAGGGGAGGCAATTTTAGATAACGCTTGATAGAAGAGAGGATATTTATTTAGAGAGGGACAACCAAAAAATATGTGATCTAAAGTGCCCACATCTAGACCACAGAATGTACAATCTGGGGAGTCAAGGATGTGAATTTTAAAAAGGTGAGAAGGAACGGAACAATGTCCGATTCCCATTCGAATAAGTGAGGACATTTCTTTTTTGGAAAAATGGGGGAATTTTTGAAACCATTTGATGGGAAAATGGGGTGTTGTTGAAACCACGATTTTGATGGGATAGTCCTTCGTATTAAGGCGTAGCGGGCACCCTTCGATTGGCTAGCAATGTGCCAATATTCAATATTATTATTAAAATATATACCAGGATTAAATAATGGCATTTTCAATTCTAATAAAGTTTTTTTTTTCATTTATTTATTTCATAAGATACATTATTTATACAGCAAAAATAACATATAAAATATAATATTTATATTTCAAAATAACCTTTTTTGGTACAAATAAACTACATAATAAATTTTCACTGATTTAAAAAAAAAAATTATGATATTTCTCTTCTATAGAAGCAGACGCTTGTGATTAGAAGAGGGATTCTTAATTATGTCATCTGCATAACCAACACCTCTGCAATAGGTCACTCCAAATGGTTCGCTACATTTGGTGACTTAGCATGGTTGACTTTTAGCGTGGTGACTTAGCACGTGCCCGGGTTCATGAGGTGAGGTTTGTCCGCATCTTGGCGGTGGGTGCGTCTGCCCACCAACTGCGTGGCAGATCGGGAGAGAATGGTTGAGGGAGTCATTTTGACCTCTCCAGCAGGACTCTCGGATCGCCGCCTTGCACCGCAGTGGGAGGGATAGATTCATAAGTCCGTCACTTCTGGACACACTGACCTCCATTTTCCTACCCATCCCTAATACCATTTCCTTCACAGAAATTCCCCTCTTTCCTAAAAAAACCCTCCACACAGCATCCCCACAGATGACATCGGCCCTGAGGGGAAATAATTTACTCAGATCTACCTGTGTGGAGCTAATGTTTTAATTAATTACGTTAACAGAAATATCCTCGATTACTAGGTAATCTTTTGCAGAAAACATATCGCAATCAGAAATGTGCACAATGATAGGAAACGGTTCTGTTATTACAATTAGTACCTAATCTAATCTATAGCTAATTATCATTGCGGCTAATAAATATAATCATTAAGGCTAACATTTGTCATACGAAGGTATTTCGTAGGTGGGGCTTAAATTGCACACTTAAAAAAATATACGTACAATTTGGGAGGCGGATATGGGTATCGCCGCCCGAGAACCGTTTATTGGATAACCAACCCCTCTGCGATAGATCACCCCAAGTGCTTCGCTGCGTTTGGTGACTTACGCAGCCCGGGTTCACGGGGTTTGTCTGGGTCTTGGCAGCGGATACGTCTGGAGGCCGGACAGAGAGAGAATAGTTGAGCGAGTCCCTTTGACTTCTCCAGCAGTACTCTCTCTGAACATTGCCTTGCACCGCAGCGCGAGAGATGGATTCATACGTCCGTCATTCCCGAACACACAGAGCCCCAGATTTCCTACCCATCCATCACACCCTTTTCCGTCCCAGAACTTCCTCTCCTTCCTTTCTCCTTCCTCCACACAGAATATCCAAAGATGACCTAGGCTCTGATGGGAATGGGACTAATGTAAAAAAAATGTATTTTTTGGGGCTCAAGACCAGAGTCCCTGGTCTTGCCAAATTCAATGTTAGGTCGCACTATATTCAATGGATCTGCACTATGAAATTTAATGGAAGAATTGTCAGACTTTTGGATCACGTAAAACGCCCACACCGCCTGTTCTTCTATGTTTGTATGTGATAATACATGTATTAAGAGATTGGATCTTGGCCTTTTAAAAATGCAATACAGTAAACCAATCGTCGCAAAGGTGTGCGTAACAATTATCGTTGCTCGACTGTGCTGTGTGCTGTGAGCTGTATTGCTGTGAGGGAACTTATGTTTGCACCTAAATAAAACGGGTTTTAAAATAAAACAGCTGATTTTGGTAACGAGTCGTGCCCGTACGAAGCGTGCTAATATTATTTTGAAAAAACCAGTCGCTCCAAGCCTCCAAGCCAGCACTGAAATCGAAATGCCAAAAAAACCTGTTTATTATTTCGATACTCGCAAACGACAAGATCCTTGACTCTTTGAATAGCTTGATTACTAAGGTATTATGAGATAAGTAACTGGCGTCTACATAATTATCACATAAAAAAAGATTTGTCTTACATAAAAATACCATACATGTGTTATTATAAGTAATTTGGAATTTGGTTCATCTATTACAAAAGTAGTTTTCTCGGCAAAAGTAGTGCAATATAAATTATTATGTATCAGATTAGGCTGATAATGTAATTCAATTATTTAATTCATGTATTAATAAATGTTTATGTTTACATTGTTAGTAATATTGTGCGATCAGTACAATAATTTTAATTTATTTTTCTCGAAAGGTACACCCAAGGTAACAAAATAATTACGAAGGAACTCGGTAGGTACTTATTGCATAATATGTTGTACTAGATGAAGTCCCGGCGTAGCACAAGCATTACGATGGGTTACAAAGCGTGAAAAATGTGCAAAATATCACAAAACAAATGTTGCTATCCAAAATGAAATGCTGTTTTTGAAGCAGGTGAAAGAGTTTTTCAAGTTTTAAATTGGTGATCGATCAGTGTACCAAAAATATGTAATTTGATGTTTTCATAAAAAAAGCAGTTTGAAAAGGATTTAAAACCTCACAATCCGAAACAGTTCCAACTGGTTACAACGTCATTATGACTTAGAAAATGCCATTGGCTGGTAAGATGGCTGACACGATACTTGCCCGACGTGATGTCGTTTTGGCGGAAATCGAAGATTCGTTACAGAAAATATTATTCGTTATTGTAGTTTTTTCGGTTGAATTAGCTCAGTGGTTAGAGGTGAGTCACGGAAAAGCTAAGGTCCCGGATTCAATTCCAAGATGCGACCGAATCTTTTTATGATTTTTCTGTTCTAAATTTTCGTTTGAGAGTCGCCAATACTGTATTCAATGAATAACTAAAACCAAATATTAGAGTTCATAAAAATATTACATTTATTTAGAGCAAGGCAATGTTCCGAGGGAGTCCTACGGCAGAGGTCAAAAGATCTCCCTCAATAAGTCTCTCCCGATCCGGCCTGTCACGCTGTTGGTGGGCAGACACATCTGCCGCCAAGATCCGGACTAACTAGACCCCACAAACCCGGGCATCCCCGATAAATCACCAAACGGTGGTGTACCACTTGGGGTGACCTACGGCAGAGGTGTTGGTTATCCAATAAATGGTTCCCGGAACGGCGGTACCCATACCCGACTCCCAATACTTTTTATTCGTCTGGCTCCGAGGCTGTCCATAATCATAAATTCTGGGAAACTTAAATCATAGTAAAGCGTAGAAATTGTTTTGGTTAAAAAAGGTTTCGAATATTCTTAACACTAAAGGAAAGGTCAAAGTTATAAATTTGCAACACTGAAAAAATGTATTTGGTTGAAAAAAGTGATTACTTACATCAAGTTTTAAGTTGTTTGTGATTCTAATTAAGAACGTATAACCATCCAGCGGCCGAAAATCCACATTTCGTCGAAAGAGGTTCTTAAGATCGAACAGGGCGGTTCCAATGAGAAAGATTAATTACTCTCCGTACCAGCTTTTTCAAATTATAACTCAATATCGATTTTATTTCATTCCAAATTTGATTTAATTAATACCTACATCCAAAAATGCTAAAAGGCGTGTTGATAAAACTATTAAAATTATGTACTTTTTGTAATTATTTTTTGATCATAAGTATTTATCATTTTTCAATAATGTCTGAGCAAAATAAGAATGTAAAAAAATCTGAAATATATTAGTCTGTAAGTGCGCAATAAAATACACAAACGGACCAATTTTCACCAAGAAACACATGGACGTATACATTTTTTAATGATTTAATTTAAACAAAAATTTAAAAAATTCTGTAACATACGTTTACCAGATAACGCATTGATTTATTTTACTGCATGATTATATGATTTGAAATGGGTGTTGTATAATAAATTTAATTTTTTGAAAATGACCTATGGTATTATTGTAACTTTATTATACTAAAAATTATAATTTTTTCTGAAAATTTAAAACAATCGTTTACTAGATAAAATAACAATCTTTCTAAATCAATTTATATTTTTTTTGTGGAAAAGAGTCAATACGTCTGAACACTGATTTAAAAATGACATATTTCTGGTGTTCTCTTGTTTATTTATTTATTTATTTGGAATTTCACGCCCGGCTGGGCTTTTACATACATTATTTTTAAAACAAAGAACATCTAAATCTAAATGTGCATAACAAAATAAAAAACAAAATCATAAACAAAACAAAATCAAAATCAAAATCAAAATCAAAATAAAAATCAAAATCAGAATCAAAATCAAAATCAAAATAAAAATCAGAATCAATATCAAAATCAAAATCATAACCAAATCTAAAACAAAAATAGAGTAAAAAAACAAATTGAAATAAAAACAAAATACTCCACCATGCAAGATGGAAAAACTGTAGACTGGGAAAAGTGCAATACATGTGAAATAATTCGAAGCAGAGCTATGCAGTTGGAATTATTAAATTTGTGGTTCTTCTTTCTGATATAAATTTTACTATGACTTGTTTATATTTAGTGAATGATGTGTTAAATATGTCAACAACATCTTTATAGTCATTATTTTTAATTGATAAACTAACGTTTAAACAAGATTTTTATGCATAGCACAAAGGGTAGATAACAAATATTATAATCAATAATTATCAGCCTGAAACACTCATCTACATTGAAAAAATCTTCCGAGAAAAGATACTGGGCGCCAACGGGAAGTTGGCGGCCAGTATCTTTTCTCGGAAGATTTTTTCAATGTAGATGAGTGTTTCAGGCTGATAATTATTGATTATAATATTTGTTATCTTTATAGTCATTAGCCAAATTTTGTATACGGCGAACAGGGGTATACAATTGTGATTCTGTGTTGGAGTTGTCACAATAGAATGGTAGATAGTGCCTCGATGTTGAATTGCGAGGTATATGGAAAGAAATCAAGTATAATAGTTCTGGGCTGTCAATTATTGAATTTATGATTTTATGTAAACATGTTAGGTCATATACTATTCTACGTTCGGATAATTTTAATAAATTAAGTTGACATAGTAGATAATCATAGTTGATACATTCCCTTGTAATACCCATTCTGAAATTAATATATCTTAAGAATTTATTTTGAATTCTTTCTATCGTGAATGAACGACTAGCATAACTAGGTGCCCATACTGTCGAGTTGTACTCGATTTGACTCCTAACCAATGACATGTACAATTTTTTAATGGTTTGAATATTTTTTAATTGGCTGCAAATTCTTATCACAAAACCCAACATTTTCAAAGCTTTATTTGATGTAATTTCAATATGATTTATAAATTTCAGTTTTTGATCAAAGTTTACACCTAAATCACTCACCTCGGTTACAGTTGTTAGAACTACATCATTAATGGAGTATTCATAAATTATTGGATTTTTTATTCTATGAAATCTCATAATAAAACATTTACTTAAATTTAGTTGTAGATGGTTCTCTTGGCACCAAACAAAAAGTTTAAACAAGTTATTAGACAATGTTTGACAGTCATTAATATTTTTTATAGCTTTATATATTTTCATATCGTCTGAAAACATTAAGACTTGGACATCGTTGAAAATAGAAAGAACATCATTCACAAATAACAAAAATAAAATTGGTCTCAAATGTGACCCTTGTGGAAAGCCGCTGGTAGCGATAAATATATATGAAGTAAAGCCGTCAATTTTAACGGCTAATTTCCTGTTACTTAAATAACTTTTAAACCACTCGTATAAATACCCCACTATTCCTAATTTGAGAAGTTTTTTTAACAAGAGCTCATGATTAACTCTGTCGAATGCTTTGCTGAAATCGGTATAGACTGAATCAACTTGTAACTTCTTAGAAATGGATTCGGATATATAGTTTTGGTAAATTAAAAGATTAGACAAGGTAGATTTTCCTGAAGTGAAACCATGTTGGTTAGGTAATATTAATGGCTTGATACAGTGGATGATTGTATTTAAAATAAGTTTCTCAAACAATTTTGGGATGGTTGATAACAGGCAGATCGGTCTATAATTGCTCACCTCGTTTTTGTCACCCTTTTTAAATATAGGGGTGAGGAAACTGTATTTCCATTTTTCAGGAAAATGTCCCGTTTGTAACGACTGGTTGAAAAGAAAATGTAGTGGATATGAAAGAGTGGTGGCGCAATTCTTTAAGAAAACAGGTGGGATATTATCAGGACCACCGCTCTTACTTTGGTCCAGTTGTTTTAGCTGAGTCAGTACATCGTTATATTCAATTGTTACATTAGATAAATTTAAATAATGATCTGAGGAAAAACTGGGCGAGCAATCATTGGCTGCTGTTGAGTCACGGACATAAACACTTTTAAAAAATCTGCAAATAGGTGAGCTATGTTTTGAGTGTCGTTGGCTCCTTTTCCTTCGTAGAACATGTTAGAGGGTATACTAACGTCATCATTTTTCATTGACTTTGTAAAATTCCAAAAATGTTTTATGTCACCATTAATTGAATTTTCTACTTTATCTATGTAATTGTTGTAACAGATTTTTGACAAATTTTTGCATTCTTTTCTTATTTTATTAAACTCTACATAATTTGTAAGGGATTTCTCTTCTTTATATGTTTTATGTATTTTTTTTTTAGCTATTAGTTGGATTAATTCCTTACTGAACCATTTTGGATTCTTTGATTCTTTGTATGCAATTAATGGTATGCAGTCTACGATAATGGCATTGATTTTGGAATAAAATGAATCTATGTTATAGCTCATATCGCTTTTCTCGAGAAATGACCAATCCACTTTGCTGAGATGTTCATTGATTTCATTGTAACTGGCATTTTTAAAATTATAACTAGAACTTGTTAGTTTATTACTTCTTTTTACATTGTTTGGAATAATTACTGACAGTGGAGGGTGATGATTATCCATGGGAAGGATAGATTCTGATGCTTTACTAACTACTATGTCTTCTTCATTTGAAAAAACAAGATCTAGTAGGCGATTACTCAAATTATGTACATTATTAAATTGGGTGAGATTTAAAAGTATTGACATATCTAAGATTTCCCTTTCGCATAATGTTATTAATTGGGAATCAATACAGTTGAAATCACAATTTGGAAGATTGTAATCTCCGAAAATTATGAATTTATGTTTTTTATATTTTGATTTTAAAAGTTCAACATCTTCGGAATGGTTTTTATATATAGATATATTAGCTGAGGGAGGAATGTACACGCAACCAATGACGTAATTTTGATTTTTATCGTTTACCATAATGAAAATTTGTTCAACATCACGATTTTTAGTTTTTAACACTTTTGAGGAATTTTTTTTGCGTACTGCTATAAGAACCCCTCCACCTCTGGATCTGGAACTGGTGTTGATATTTCTGTCGAGCCGGTAGACCTGATGAAAGGGTAGACCGAGCTCCGCTGAGTGGATCGACGGTTCTAGCCAGGTTTCCGTAAGAGCGATGACATCGTGAGAAATAATTGGGGCATTTATCCTAAATTCATTCAGCTTTGTCCTTAGGCCTCTGACGTTCTGGTAGTAGAGTCTTCTCGATGACGGCTTGACGAGTTTTTTGGGAGCGAATTAACTATTTTGGGTGTTGAATTTATGTATTTTATAGTCAAATTTGTTTCACCATTGTTTTGTCTATTTTCCAAATTTTGTTATAAATTTGTTATACGCTCTTAACATAATGTACAAAGAGAATGGAGAGGATCGTGTTTTAACGATTGATTTTTAATGTTATTGCTCTTTAAATTAAATACGTTTTACCATTCTCCTGTCCGTCTATATTTACTTCTTAAATCAAGGACGTCAAGTGAATAAAGTAATGGATGACTATTCATTTTATACCTACATACATTATATAAATAATATGTATTTAATACCTGAATACGTAATGGAATCTTGGTTTTTGGACATAATGTTATTGATAAACACATTCCTTTTCACTTCGAAATCTACGTGACTGGAGCGAGTGCAGTTCCGGTGAATTGTTCCGAGGTTTTTGTTTTTTTAATGTTACTTTAACTTCATCAGAAATCTCAGTCAGTCAATCTGTAATAATTTTCCGTAAAAAGGAAGTTTAACCTTATTTTCCAATCAAATCCAATTCGTCCGTTTAATCACGGGAAATTGGTCTACAAATTTGGATTTGTCCCAGCGTAAGTCTCATATAAATCGTTTTATCTCCCTTACTGTCATGAAGAGAAATATGATCCAAACGGTGTTAGAAAGAGAAAATTCCACGCTTTATATTCAAATATAGAATTTAACCTAGAAAAATTTAAATGCGCACCTCTATGAAATCAAAGTTTCCGATAGCAATTTTAGAAATATGTATAAAATTTCGAGAATGTTTTATTCTATTTATATTTTATATTTTTCACGATTTTTTATTTTACTTTCTCACTGTTCCGTCATATTATGTTTTGCCTCTTTCTGTATGTATGTACATATAATATGTAAGCTCACACAATGTATTTTTGATCGGTTTAAATTTATACCCTGAAGATGATTGTGTTAAGCTAAACCGGGACGTCTAAAAAAAAATTAAATAACTAAATCGTGGTTCCGAACAAAGTTATTGTCTTATTTTAGATAATGTTTTATTCATTAGTTTTTTATGGAACGAGTAAAACGTGATATGATAATAACGTTTATTTTACATTTGCGTAATAAAACACGTGTGCGTTTTTCTATTTTTTCGTTATCAATAATTTTAGAAAGAAAAGAGGTAAGGTGAGCCATTTTTAAAACTTGTTTGTTTGTATTAAAAAAATTATATTTCGAAAATTATATTTTTATTTCTAAAAATGAAATTTGTAAATGTATTACATCACCGGTTAGTGGTTGAGTGGGCATAGCGCTTGGGTCCCACCCGGGCATCGCATGTTCGATTCCTCGGCTGGCTAAGTCCTCCATCACAACACAAGCAACATTTTCGGCTTTCTGTGGTGGTAGTAGGAGATTTTCAAACATTGTTGGGTTATTCGTTACCCGGGAATGTTTGTCTATTAAAAAAAAATCGCAATTTAAAAACATTTTTTTGTAATTGAATGTGTTCAGAATAATTCCATTTATTTAGATTTTATTGCAAAGCGGAAATATTTTGACCTTCTAACAAACGATGTATATATATCCGATCTGTAGAAGTCGAGAATCGTTTCAGAATCTGCGTTGAATTCTTCACCTCCTGGTCTGCCGCCAACTCCTTCAATAAGAATATCTAAGAAGTACATAAATACTGTTCTTATATAGTGCACCTACATAGCGTAGATTGACTAGATGATCATTTGTGGAAATGTGTGTATTTAGTTATTCCTGTGGGGAAAATTTCACCCGGACATAAAATCGGAAGCATTTAAAAAAAAAGTTTATTCATCAATAGCTTTTGTATTATACATTTTGTTCTTTCATCATTGAGTCTATTGATGAAAGGGTCCAGTGCTCAGCTACAATTCAGGATTTCTCCTAGAATGCAGCTGGTTTTCAACAGTGCCTCCAATATAATAAAATAAATAATTAAATCAAATTAAGATAAACTAAATAAATTAAATACCCAATTCAACACACACAATATAAATAAATAATAGAAATTAAAATTTAAAATAAATTAATAATGTAAATCGGAATTCAAAGTAAAGCCAATAATCTTAATAAAGCTCAGTTACAAAATAAAATCAATTAAAAAAAATAATAATATAATCAGTTCAAATTCAAAACAGTTTGCAATTCAAGTGT
This sequence comes from Limnephilus lunatus, assembly GCA_917563855.2. NCBI lineage: Eukaryota > Metazoa > Arthropoda > Insecta > Trichoptera > Limnephilidae > Limnephilus > Limnephilus lunatus. The sequence goes on along the minus strand of OU830593.1, from coordinate 450,194 downwards.
AAAATATAATCAAAAACATAATATACAATATTGTGAAAACCTACTATTCAGGGCTTGTATTCAAACATTCAATATCACTCGTAAGGGCCTGGTCACTGGTCAGATGTATCTCGACTATCGACCGATATGTCCATCGCTGGAACTCTACATAAAAGCCAGAGGGTTAAATTACAATACTTCGGGTTCCATGGATTTTTTTCCTGATGAAAAGCTTATAAAAAAAGATAAGATAGATAACTTATTACAGCTTATAAAACAGCACATTAATTCTGCGTTGGACACAAAGCTTAATTTTATTTATTTAAAACTAGCAGACCCGGCCACACGATGCTGTGGCTAACGAAGCACAACACCATTACCCAACCTTTATAAAAAACACACCACCCGCTTGCCAGCTGCCCGTTGCCCGCTGCCCGTTGTCTGAATTGAATAATTGAATTTATCGGCTTTTCTTTACTATAATAAGTATTATACATATAAACCTTCCTCTTGAATCATTCTATCTATTGGTGAAAACCGCATGAAAATCCGTTGCGTAGTTTAAAAGATCTAAGCGTTCAAACATTTTGAGCGACTTCATTTTATACTATGTAATGATGATGCCACAGTTAAAAGCAAAAGAAAATAACTAAAAAAGAATAACATCGAATTGTGACATTTCGACCATGACGGGCAAGAGCCTAGCACTAGCATGGTAGTCGAAAAATCCCCAAATGATGTAACCAATCAAAGCAATGAATAAAGAAAAAAAATATATGTACACCAAAAAAATAAACGCTTCGCATCAGAGAGTGGAAAATTCATAAAAATGCTGATGGATATAAATACATGCAAAATTATAATGTACAACTAAAGTAGGCATAGATTAAATTATTATTGATTGAAAAGATTTGATAGTACCTATAACCTCTTGTACCTACCCTCCGTGCAGTTAAATAGATCCGCCAGATACGCCGATCTATTACTAACTTCATGCAAACTGGATACAAGCGAATATTTGAAATTCTCAGTCCTGTTATTATTAGATACATTCAAACAATTTTATAAATAATTAATATAAATACATAATATATATCAACTTATTTCTGTTTCAGATAATATGAACTCTCATTACGCCTAACAAAGAAACAGCTGAGCAGTTTCAGTATAAATTATTTCATAGAATTTAGAATAAATACGCGAAACAAGAACCGGTTCTCGTCAATTGCCCTGCATTCCCGGTGCATTACACGCGCCCAGGGCCGAATTCAATTCTGCGTAAGGCCCATTGGGCATTTAAAAACTTAAAGCCCTTTTCACTAATTCTCCTCTATATATATCATATTACGCACGAAAAGCAACGCAGGCATATGGTTTTATTTTTCCAAGTATTTTAAGAAGCCGGTATTCGAATTTCTACCGATTTCTTGCAAACCTCCCTTAAACATTTGAAGTTCTTAAGCCCTTAAAAAAATATGTGTTATTCTTGAAGATAATATCAAACGAAAATTATATAAAATTCCCTCGATAAAAAAAAATCGCAAAGTATGCTCTAAAAATTATTATAAACACGTTTCTTTCAGTTATTTTACAAGTTATATGAATGAAAAAAATTCACAGCGTTTCTTTAAATGCTGTTTAAGACAATTATCGCGAGATTTTTGCTCTATTTTAAACGAGTCGTGTTTTATTAAAGATTTTCACGATTTTGGTTCGATTTAATCGTTGTAAATGTCAGCGCGCTCTTCTAACATTCGTAATTTCATATCTCTCCATCTTCTTCTTTTTGGGGCCAAGAACGGAGCCTTAATTAAATATTTTATCATCATAATTATCTTCTTCCCCTTGTCCTATTCGCTTCGGGGACCCATTGCATCGACAAGGCTCCTACATACGTCCCTGTCTTGTGCTGATTGTTCGGCCTCTGTCCATGGTAGACCCATCCTCACCTTAATATATAATAAATATTTAATAAAATAAAACAAGCACTTAGTATTTAGCGACGAATTTTAATTACATTATACGTCGACATGATATAATAATATCCTGACGAAGCTTAGTCGAAACGAAATTGGTCGATGAATAAAATAATTAAAAATCGCGGTTAAATACTAAGTATTTGTTTTATTTAAAAAAATATAATTAAATACTTCCAAGAGGAAGCTCAAATCGATAAATCGTTAAAATTAAATAAATAATTGATTCAACCCAATGTCATTAGGGGGCAAACATTAATTACGTGAGCAGTTTTTCTTCCAATCTAGACCCCTCCCCCCCTAGTGAGATAAATTTGGGCCACTTATATTCTTATATTCTTTTCAAGTAAGGTGAGATTTTGCGGGACCCCCCCCCCCAAGGAACTTAAACTATTAAAAAGTTATATGAGTGATAGAACACAACAAGTCAAAATTAATAACCATACTAGTAAACCACTGCCGATTACATACGGAGTTCCACAAGGAAGCATACTAGGGCCAGTTCTTTTCACTATTTACATAAATGAACTTTGTAGCATGAACATAAACGGTGAATTAATTAGTTATGCAGATGACACAGTTTTACTCTTTAAATCTAAGGATTGGAATAATGTATTTAACATAGCAAATTTAGAAATCACGCGGGTGAAAACTTGGCTAGACTCAAACATACTTACACTAAATATATCGAAAACAAAATTTATGACGTACAGTATAAATAGTACAGGACAACCAAGAAACAACTCAAACACCATAAAAATACACGAATGTTTAAATACTAACATCTGCAGTTGCCCTTCTCTAGAAAAAAACAGAACAAATAAAATATCTAGGAATCATAATTGACCATAACCTTAGATGGACACATCATATCAAACAAATCACAAATAAACTCCTCAAAACAATACACATTTTCCTAAACATAAGAAACATATATAATATAAAACAAATGAAAACAATATATTTTGCACTTTGTCAGTCAATAATAGAATATGGATTAATTATCTGGGGAGGAGCAACAATCTCAGCTATCGATCACTTAGAAATCGCGCAGAAAACGATCTTAAAGGTAATACTTAAAAAACATAGACTGACTGACACAAACCAAATATTTAACAGTTGTGACGTACTAGATATACGCCAATTATATGTTAAAACACTGCTAAACTACATTTTTGACCAGAAAAACAAATTTCAACAATCTCAAAATATCACTAACAGACCAGTTAGACAATCGTACAAAAATAACTTAAAAACTCCGACGGTAAATACAAGCTTTGAACAAAGGCACTATAAATATCATGCTATAAAAGCATTCAACAGTCTTACCCTCGAAATTAAAATGGAAGAAAACAAAAATAATTTCGTACTCAAAATTACAAAATGGATTAAAGAACAAAAAAGACAATATTACCAAAATTTCATTACAAAATAAAAATAAAACACAACTACACGAAACACTCAAAACCAATATAAAATACACATCACTCACAAACACACAACACATAATATATATAATATATACCGATTTTAATTTATTTTTTTAGTAATAAAATAATTAATTTTATCCTATAATTTTAGCTTAATTATAAATTTTAATTTTTAGTTTATTTTGTTTTTGTTTTATAAAATGGAGGCCTCAGCACAGGTGAGCTACCCAGTGAGGCCGACATTGTTGATTTTATTTTTGAAATGTAAAATATTATGTCAAACAAATGAATAAATAAATAAATAACGATTTCAGAGGCGGTGGTACCCATACCCGCCTCCCAAATTGGTTATTTGCTTTTGGTTGGAATTTAATTAAACGCCGTGAGCAGAACGTATCTTGGCCTTAAACGGGCCTTTTTCAGCGAGTGTATTTATACATTTATATAATTTTAAGTTGTGGTGGTTGATCCACCCACTGGCGTAGCTAGCGTGGGTGGCACCCGCGGCCCCATTAAAATTGACTTGAGAAATTCAGAACTCAAATTTCGACTTCACAAAAATTAAAAACATTACTACCTAGTCAATGTAAATTGGTCCGTCCTGGAGGAGGGGAAGGGGGGGGGGGGTGGCTAGAGAATTCCTAGGAATGGGGGTTACACTCGGTCGGGTGTCACTCCCTCTTATTAATATAATTTATATTTTATAACGGATTCTTGACAATTCAAAATTATCAATTCACTTATTATCAGTGTTGTAAAATTACAGTGTAAGAAAATTAAGTTTTTTATATCTTAGTTTCTTCGGGTCAATAATACGCGAGTATGGAGAAGGTCCATTCAAATCAAAGATGGTTCCTGTCTCATAAATTCCGAAAATAACCAAAAACATCATTTTGTTGAGCATAAATCACGACAAAATAGAAATACATGATTCAGAGCAGGATAAATCTGAAATGATTATGGAGTATAATGCAATAAAGGGTGCTGTTGATTTTCTCGACACAATAGTTTTGGCCTATAGTTGCAAACGAATGACAAGAAGGTGGCCTATACCCATATAACATTTCATAATATGATTGATGTTTCATGTTTCGATGCTTGCGTATTACTGTGACACTAATACAGACAGGAAGAATTTTATTTAATAAAGAATTAGATTTTGTATTTAATTTAAAACCATTATTTCATTTTTGAAATCGGGTCAACATGACCCAAGGCCTAAAGTGTGCATAGTATTTGAAGAACCGAGGAAGGTTAATAGGAGAGCGGGCCCGTGGGCACTGTGGGTAGTGGCCTTATGTATAATGAATCCGGCTCTGCAAACACCTTAAAGATTGCTGTGGACACTGTGCAGCCACTTCGTCCACATTTCTTAATCAGGAACCGGTCGCGCTGAAGGGGTCCAAGTTGCCATATTGGATACAAAATCAGATTTTATAATTGATAATTTTTATAACTCGGGTATTTATCGAGAACTAACAATCAAATTAGGGATGGAAATTTTATGAAACGTTTATTTTTAAGGGATTTCGGTGCTGATATAATCAACGCTCTTTTATGATATCCTCCAGTATTGGATAGTAGATATTTTATCTTTGGGGATGCTGTGTGGAGGTTTTAAAGGAAAGCAAGAGAGGAAGATCTGGGAAGGAAAATGAGTAAGGGTGGTTAGAAATCTGAAGGTCAGTATGTCCAGGAGTGACGAATGTATATGTATAGCCTTCCAACTGAGATGCAAAGCGATGGGTCGAGAGAGTTCTGCTGGAGAAGTGAAAAGGGGTCCCTCAATAAGTCTCCAGGACGGGTATGGGTACCTCCACCCCAGGAACCATTTATTTGGCAACGAACACCTCTGATGCAGGTCACTACATTTGGTTATTACTCACTTAGCAGGGGTGCCCTCGTTTATCGGGTGAGTTGCAGTCTTGATGGCGGATGCGCCTGCCCACCAGCTGCATGGCGGACAGGATCGAAAAAGGCCAGTTTGGGGAGACCCTTTTAACCTCTCTAGCTGGTCTCTCATCGTATAGCACCGCAGAAGGGGGGGGATGGATTATAACTACTGTCACTCCTGGACACATTGACCTCTAGATTCCTACCCACCCCTCACACCATTTTCCTTTCCAGAACTTCGTCTCCCTTCTTGCCTTAAACAGACTTTCCACTAAGAATCTCGAAAGATGACATAGGCCCTGAGGAAAATTATTATCCCCAGAGCCTCCTGGGTGACGTTAATTAAATAATATATCGAGTGCAGTTCACACGCGGTAGAAGTGAAACTTCACACACAATCTCAACCAATAGGAAGGAACCTTGAAAAGTAATCAAAGCGGCCAATGAGGTAAGATTTCATTCTATCTCATTCTCCAAAAATCTCCTGTGTCAAATCTAGAGAGAAAAGAGGAATAGGGAAATTTTGAAATGACCAAACGCCCCCCGCGTTTCCTCTTGTGCCTAGTTAATAGTTTCCTACCTTCTAAACTAAAGTATTAAGTTACCTACCTTGCAACTAATCAGTCAGTAGTATTTTAAAATATACAGCTACAAGCTATAAAAAAAGGTTCTATGAATAATAATGTAACCTTCAAAAACAATTTCTTTAAATCATGAAGCAAGACTGTCATAACTCGTAACACAACAATGTTACCTATGTACGAGTATTTGAGTGACCTTCGATTCCTTTCTATTTGCATCCGAATGGCCTTACTTTTCATCAAGGTCATTTTGCAAAAAATCACATACATATTTTACGCGCGTACATTTTTTTAATCTCTTTAATTATTAATTATGTCAGACTTGTGCCAGGTACGAATATTGGACTGCCGCCGATAGATACGTTTTAATCTAACGGTCTTTCTCATAATCGACGCACAAAACAGAAAGAGAAGTTACATTGTGTATTACTTGTATTCAATTAAGATGAATTTTGGAGTTCCTCAGTCCAAGCCCGAGAACCTCAATCATTATAACCTTGGAAGAAGAATGCGATTAAAACGCTTTGTAGTATTTTAATCGCTTTTTTTCAACTTGCCTATAAACGACATTATTGGTTATTATTTTTAATTGATAAACTAATGTTTAAGACAAAATTTTTATGCATAACACAAAGGGTTATAAAGAGGGTAATAAAAAATGTAATAAGCAGTAATTGTTGAATGAAACACTAGTATATATTGAATTATTTGGCGGGCAGGAGATAAGCCGGCGCAGCTCAGTGGACAGAGCATTTGACCGGAAATCAGAAGGAAGCGGGTTCGAGTCCCACTGGCGGCATGTATCTTTTCTCGGGAGATTTTTTCAATGCGGATGAGTGTTTCAGGCTAATAATTATTACTTATGACATTATTAGTACCTATGATTACCCACATTCATTTTTAGCTTTTTGCGGATGACAATAAGATCCTAAAAATAAAAATTATTAAAAATAACCATGACTGCCTTCTTTTCCAATCAAATATTGACTCATTAAATGATTGGTGTAAAATTACTTGCTCATGTCCTTCTACTGAGCAAAAAAAAAACGATTGTTTTCGAAAACTAACTAAGTAATTTTTGCTTCATCTGTTACATCCATTAATGACCTTGGTGTCTTTGTAGATAGCAAGCTTTATTTTTGGGAACATTTAAATGTAATTGTTAATAAATCTCTCAATTACTTGGTTTTATCACTAGAATAACTTCAGACTTCAAAAACATAATTACCGATAACTTCTTGGGGTCAATCATGTAAAACCAACATAAAACATGTACAAATGATTCAAAACGCCATGGTAAAGTTGATAATAAATATGGTCAAAGAACCCTTGAATATATTATACCATGTAACACCTGGGAGAAAGTAGGTAACCCACCTTTGTCATCCGACAGCTTATCCTAGAGCAAAAGAACATCCTTCTCAGGATGGTGGAGTCAGGGATTTGAGGTCATGAATATATTTGAGACACTTATTTTTCTAGTGAAATTTATAATATTTTATTGCACTTTGCAAGGAAAACATACCAAAGAAGGCTTATCAAAAAGGACATAAATACCTTTAGCATATATCAATAGATTTGGAGAGAGAGAGTTAAATCAAAATTACGTTTAGTTATTAATACCGCATACGTCCCGTCGTCGTGATTCTCCTCCAAACGACAACAGCAATCCCCAAAACGTCTTCCAGCACGTCATGAGGCCGCTCGGTTAAAGGGAGTCCTCCCAACAAAACAGGCACAGCAGATTCTCACCCATCAAGCGGCATGAGCCAATCTCACCGGCCAAAGGAACAGCAAAGGAATATTGGCGGGTCCAACCAGAGTCTAGGAGCCGCTCCATTAATAAAGGGAATCCACCCAACAAAACAGGCACAGCAGATTCTCACCCATCAAGCGGCATGAGCAAATCTCACCGGCCAAAGGAACCACAAGCAAAAGAACCCTTGCGGGCAGTACATCACCCGTGGATTCCGGTCTAAATTGACTTCGGCACGCGGATTAATCTATCTCGCGGCATCCGGCGAGGGATTAAACAAAATAAATAGGCTTCAATGCCATTTGAGTCGTCACACACACGTGACGTTTAAAAATAATATTTCTAGGCTACATAGCACTAGTATCTCACTTTATCCTCGCAATCGCCCCGAAAAACACTCCCCCTGCACAAAATCTAAGTTATGTCCTCCGCCATGATTCCCTGAATGAGCTCTTTCCGGTCTCCTTCCAGTTTTGCCAACCAACAAAGTTAAAATCAGAAAAAAAAATAATAATCAATAGACAATAAACAGTACCTACTTTGCGCAGTACCTGCTCACGAAATAGATTTGTTACATTTCCCCGCAACCCCCGAAAATTTTACGCCGCGAAGTGAAGTAAAATTATTAGGACACCGCTCAATACGACTCTCTCTATCCATATCTGTTAAAAAAAAAATAACACATCACAGTATTAGAAAAACATAAACATACTAAAGTAGCAAATTAAAAAACAAAAATCATTCACAGAATGGAGTACAAAAGAAAACATTGAAAATGAGGTAATACCTCCACTTTTACAAGCTCGCTTGTAAGTTACCAACACGTTACTCACATGACGAGAGATAATCTCTCAAGAAAACACTAGTGAGTATGGAGAACTCAAGCTCCCACTTTCATGTATAGAAAAAGCAACACTTAGTTATTATTAACATAAAAAAAAAAAACTCTCTCTCTCTCTATCCTTATATTCTAAACAAAAGTGATATTTGGAAAAAGTTAAGTTACATAAATTATACTTAATGCGTCTTAAATTATCAACTAAAATTAGACCAAGGTGTACAGAATTAACTCATTCAATTTAAAATTGATGTCTAGGAGGTCAGATCAAGTATAATACAATTATTACTGGTCTATCGTATAACAAGTTTTATAAAAAAACTGTCAATTACAAAGTGGTCAGAGTAGGGTTTATATGTAAAAACATACCTATCTGTCAAAAAATCAGATAAAATATAATACAATTATTACTTGTCTATCGTATAATAAGTTTTATAAAAAAAAACTGTCAATTAGTGGTCAGAGTAGGGTTTATATGTAAAGACATACCTAACTGTCAAAAGGTTTGGATTAGGTTTTACAATTTTAATTACCTATCCATCAAAATTATGAAAAAGAAATTCATTAGGAACACAGAAGCAAAACAGGATCTAGAATGTTAGGCTTAGAGCTTAGGGATTACAATTAATCAAAACACCTAGCTATTATAAAAGTGAACCTCAAAAGTACTCTTGATTCTATACAAAAAATACAAGATGTAACTATGAAAAACCATCCTCAGAGGACGTTGCTTATGCAAGAAAATGACTAAGGATAAACCCAGGTGGCATTTCTTAAAAAAAATAACATTTACAAAAATGCTAAAAGTCAAAATTTCTTGAACAAACAATAACATTTTGGTGATCGAATATACTTATTAGATAATCGACACTAGTAGACAAAATTAACAGTACAACACTGGTTTAAGCAGTGAGAGACCAATAGTTGTATATACTTAAGGTTAACTTAAAACTAAAAGACAAAATACACTTTCCTGTATTAGAGGTAAGGTGATAAACTTCAAATATGAATTATTTTACTGGGCAGGCATGCCAGAGCAGTACCACCTTTGTTTGTAATAAGAAAAATTTTCTTAACAAAGAAAAAACTTAACTAACTGACTTTAAGGAAAGTTAAACCAGACTTAATCTATTTAACACAGCTATGGTATATTTATGGCAGAATTTACTTAATCACTAATTGGTGAAATTTAAACAATCTGTGCATAAGAAAGTCGCTCAAATCTCTCATAAACAGAAGTTTTGAATCGTTCTTTCCAAGTCCTTGGAAAATCATTAATCAGGAGAAAGCTCCAACGAACTTGAGAAGAAGGATTCAGACTTAAACATAAGAATAGTACAACATAACCTACTGTTTTACGAACTCATCAGTGTGTAAGTATAATCGCAGCCAAGATATACTATAAGGAAGACGAAACGTCTCGTTTTAAACCAGAGAAAAAAAAAATCTCGTCAAAGAATAGGTCAATTACAAAAACATGACTTACACAAAATAATGGACGCCACTGATCACATGGATCAGAGGAAACGACATTCATTAAAACATCGTCTCCTAAAAAAAAAAAATATTCATAAGAATTTAAAAAAAATGTTATGATAGTAAGAATGAGGAAATTTTGTGAAAATTCTAGTCACAACCTCTTGAGGGTACCAAGCCCCACGTTGGGCGCCAATGTAACACCTGGGAGAAAGTAGGTAACCCACCTTTGTCATCCGACAGCTTATCCTAGAGCAAAAGAACATCCTTCTCAGGATGTTGGAGTCAGGGATTTGAGGTCATGAATATATTTGAAACACTTATTTTTCTAGTGAAATTTATAATATTTTATTGCACTTTGCAAGGAAAACATACCGCTCGGTTAAAGGGAGTCCTCCCAACAAAACAGATACAGCAGATTCTCACCCATCAAGCGGCATGAGCCAATCTCACCGGCCAAAGGAACAGCAAAGGAATATTGGCGGGTCCAACCAGAGTCTAGGAGCCGCTCCATTAATAAAGGGAATCCACCCAACAAAACAGGCACAGCAGATTCTCACCCATCAAGCGGCATGAGCAAATCTCACCGGCCAAAGGAACCACCAGCAAAAGAACCCTTGCGGGCAGTACATCACCCGTGGATTCCGGTCTAAATTGACTTCGGCACGCGGATTAATCTGTCTCGCGGCATCCGGCGAGGGATTAAACAAAATAAATAGGCTTCAATGCCATTTGAGTCGTCACACACTCACGTGACGTTTAAAAATAATATTTCTAGGCTACATAGCACTAGTATCTCACTTTATCCTCCCAATCGCCCCGAAAAACACTCCCCCTGCACAAAATCTAAGTTATGTCCTCCGCCATGATTCCCTGAATGAGCTCTTTCCGGTCTCCTTCCAGTTTTGCCAACCAACAAAGTTAAAATCAGAAAAAAAAATAATAATCAATAGACAATAAACAGTACCTACTTTGCGCAGTACCTGCTCACGAAATAGATATGTTACAACCATTAATATTTAACAAATTGCCATTCGAACTAAAAGAAAATTGCTCTACGACAAAATTCCCACCGATGTTAAAATCATGGCTCTTAGGGAGTAACCTAATGTATTAAAATAAATATATGTAGGTATTATAATATATATATTTATTTTTTTTTAAATTTATTATAATACCTAATTTGCTCTTTCTTGCCATTAATTAAATTTCAAGTATGTGATTAATGTATTGCTGTTTTTCAACTTTTTCATGATATGTATTAAAAAAAAATATATATTTATATAAAAAAAAGATTTTTCCTATTCTGCATCACAATGCGCGTTTATGATTATTTTATTTGTAGTTGTAACTAATCTGCGGAACTAATCTCCTGCTGACAAGCTACTTGCAGTAGCTTAGCGGGTAAGAAATTCCAATTGTATGCAATTTTTTTTATACAATAATAAAAAAATAAAAAAAAACCCTAAGACCTCTTTACTGCTGCTTGGTTCGTCCTCATCTTGAATATACTTGTGTTGTCTGGTCTCCCTTTTATGCTGTCCATATTATTTGTCATATTGAATATTGAATTACGAGAGATGGGAAGGCTGATAGGGATATTGAAAGAAGGGTGAATGCTGGTAACTCCATTAATGGAGGACTGAATGCCGTTGGCGCTAATAAAAAACTGTCAGTCCACAATGGAGTCCTGGTACCTTCCCTGATGTATGGCAGTGAGGCATGGAACTGGCAGAGGAAAGATGAAAGTAAACTGAATGCTGTTGAAATGAGATCCCTGAGGCGTATGTGTGGTAAAACAATGTATGATCGTGTGAGAAATGTGGATATCCGCAAGGAATGTAAGGCTGATGAATGCATAATGAGTAAGATTAAGAAAGGGACCCTCAGATGGTTTGGGCATGTAGAGCGAATGAACGAAGAAAGCAGTGTAAGAAGAATATACGACGCAAATGTGAATGGTAGAAGAAGTCGTGGACGTCCGAGGAAGACATGGCACGATCAAGTGAATCAGATACTTGAGTCGGGCCATGTCAAAAGTCAGAATAATAGAAGAGAATGTATGAGACGATGTATGAATGTGAGTGAGGCAAAGTGTGTGTGCCAAGACCGAGTTGTTTGGCGGTCCGTCCTCTCTGCCTACCCCTGCGGGGAAACGGCGTGATGGTTAGTTAGTTAGTTAGTTAGAATATTGAATAGTTCAGAGTATCTTCTACTCTGAACGGAACGTGTCGAGAATACACTATATATTATTTTAAATGAATTATTGTGAAATAACACAAATGAATCAAATAAAATTTATTTGCGCAAGCCGGATTGGATTCCGCCGCCTTCGGATTGCGAGACAAGAGCCTTACCCCTCGACCACGGAGGTAGTCAATTGCTAGGAGGCTAAGATAAGAAAGAGGCAACTACTCATATGATTAAATTGAACTAACTTTAAATCTTTCTTCTCTAGAAGACCGTCAGAAAAAAATGTTATCATCTGTTTCATCGAAATTATCAATTGTATTAGCCGTCCAGAATGTAGTTCTGGTACCTACCCTGATGTATGGCAGTGAGGCATGGAACTGGCAGAGGAAGGATGAAAGGATACTGAATGCTTTAGAAATGAGATCCCTGAGGCGAATGTGTGGTAAAACCATGTACGATCGTGTGAGAACCGTGGAAAAAAGTATGCAAATTAACAGATGATGGTGTGAGTTAATTTATCGTGGTTATAAAGGTTGGGTAACCATCCACTAGATGGCGTTGGGTTTCGTTAGCCACAGCAATGCGTGGCCGGGTCAGCTAGTATAATATAATATGTTATGCCATCTATACCCGTGAGACGATACATTATTAAATTATTTTTTTATCTTTTTCTATCATGTCGAGATATTATGTAAATATTTCGCCATTAGAAAGATTAAAATGATATCAGAGAAGAAGTTAGTGATTCCAAGGACTCCTTGCTTGAACAAGGAATAAATTAAGCAGAGATGAATGTAACCCACTGCTGATTGTTGACTATTGACTATTGAGTATGCCATCTGCGTGAGAGACATTTGCTGACATTATTTCGTAATGTAAACGACAGAATAGACTTTTCTTAAAACCATTCGATTTCCCAACCAATAACTCCTTTGTTATGTAAAATAATCGATAAACAATAACAGCCGGCTAACAGCAAGATTTTATTTAATTTGGTATTAAATTGTCCGTACACCTAAGAATTTATCGTCCAACTTGTCTGAATGAAAGAAATATGTTTAGTTTGTCAACAAATTTGACAAAGCTTCTGATATAAATTTATTATTTAGAAATAGATTATTATTAGTAATTATACAATTCCTTTAAATTTGGTTGAAGCTCTTTGCAATCATTAATATGGATAATTTCTTTGTGAATTTTACAGGATTATTTTGCAGGGCAGATACAATAAGATAATAAATAAATGGGTAGAAGCGCATTGTATGGCTTTGTTGCAAAGTATCTAAAAAATCTTTGGCCAAAAGTTGTTTTAGCGAAAGCAATAAGTAAGAAATTAAGCCTTTTGGTTCTAGAGTCTCGAGCAGTTTGACCATTATCAAAGGCAGTTCTGTGTTTGAAGAGGTATGCTAGTATGTTTTTGGTTTGTTAATAGCATTTTAGACTATTTTTGTACATGCTGGACGACAGACTTCCAAGTGTATACCCGTTTTACCATGAGCAACTCGCAACAACCACATTCATTTTATTTATCTGCATTTGAAGTGAGTGGTGAACTTAGCGTGGGGCAATAAGCCGGCTACAGTTGTATCACTAAACTAAGGCCCGGTATGTCAGCAACTCCGTATCCTCGCTATGTACAACATTCCTCACTCATATTTAAGCCAGCTAAATCTTCCGCTCACGCTTTTATAAGCCGAAGAAAAGTTCTTATTTTAGCGCTAGCAGTCGCACGCCAAATCTGAATTTTTTTCCAATCGAAATTTACGTAAGTTGCCTAATTTTATAAGAATGGACTATTATATTCATCGAGCGATGAGTAATGACGATGTTATTAATTGATGATCAATCTAAAATAGTCTGATTAGGGATTTTAAAAGTAACAATGTCAGGACAATTTGTTTTTAGCGGTTGATTTCATGAATAGTGCACGACTCATACTTCTATTGAACACGGGTTTGCAAGGTGAAATATCGTTATAAATCCGTGTTGATTTCGAGGCATGGTTGCCTCCCATTGAATACGGAAAAAGAAATACGCCTCCCGGTGACATATCATGCACACAGATAAAGAACTCACGTAGACAGTAGTTCAGTTTTTCAAAGAAAAAGAAAAGTGTTTCTCTATTAAAATCATGAATTCAATTTAGGAGGCGGGTGTGGATGCCGCCGCCTCGATAACCAACACATTTGCATAGGTCACTCGTCACTCATAGGTCAGTCCCTAACTTAGCAGGGGTGTCTGGGTTCATGCGGTAAGATTTATCTGAGTCTTGGCGGCGGGTGTATCTGCCCACCCGCTGCGTGGCAGGCCGGATCGGAAGAGACTAGTTGGGGTAGATCCTGTGATTTGTCAAGCAGAAATCTTTCGGAACTTCACCTCGCACTGTAGTGGGAGGGATAGATTAATACGTCCGTCACTCCTGGACCCACTGAGTCCCAGATTCCTACCCACCCTTCATGCCGTATCCTTCCCAGAACTTTCTCTCCTAACTTTCCTTTAAAATACCCTCCACACAGCATCCCAAAGATGACATAGGCCCTGAGCGAAATATTTTTCTCCGGGCCTCCTGTGTGGAGCTAATGTAAAAAAAATATATGTACAGAATATGTTTCAAGCCGCGCTAAGCTTAACATACCAACCAAGCCGAGCCGAGCTTAAAATCAACTGATAAACTGGGCCATATGCTATACCGGCTATAGCTAAACTTTTATTATAATAGGCTATAGCTACGCTATGGCGATAGAATAGCAATAATACGCTTACCTCAAATGTCAGAGACTCTATTATAATCTTACTTGATTCGGTTGGTTTATTTTACCTGGGCTTCAACAAACCTGCAGTTTATGTTGATTGAACAGATTTTTATTTTTTATAAAAAAAAATATAAGTATTTACGTTTGTGATTAGTATTTTATGGTGTATATTATCAATCTGATATTATTTTTTTAGCTTATAAAACATTTTATATAATTTTTTTATATTAAGAAAATAGTTTCTCTCAGGTCCTATCCGGCGGTACCCGTAACCGCCTCCCAAATTGTTAATAAATAATAATTTATTAAACAGAAATCATGAAGTAATGTACGTGCTATCTACATAAATTGTATAGAATGCTAAATCTACTATAATAATAATTGATTAGTTCGTAGCTATAGGTATTCTGTGAAGTTGAACACATCTACTACTTCCAAACCACATGCAATCAAGGTACAAGCGAGTATCTAATTGACTCAGTACTGATATTGCGATCAAAAAGAATTTTAGTTCGAATTGTTCTTGTTGGTATATGGAAGGTAATTAAGCTTAATAAATCAGGGCTGTCTGCAATATATTGAAAATTAACTTTGTTACCATAAAATATAATAGTTTTTGTAGCGTACATTTATTACATTTATTTATTTGAACAAAAATACATATACATTATAAGAAACCTTTGACTGTCCAACTAGGAGATTTCCCGTTTTAGGACAGTCAAATTGCCTGGTTTAGTTCACATTATGTAGGTACATGTTGATATTTGTAGAACTTAATTCTAAATGAATGAGAGCACAAGTGCCGTTTACATCGAACAGTATTAATACCGTAGCGTCTGCGTGGTTGAATTTAAGAATCCGGCCTTACCCGCCGCACCATATAAACATCCATGTACGTGAATTTTCAAGCAAAGCTACCGTTGTAATTCGGTTTCGAGTTCAAGAATTCCGCAAAAGATGTCGCCACTTCCGTCAGCAGCTCGCATGTGGAATGTGAACGTTTCTTCGCTAGGTATAAATAAGTACTCCGGATTTATAGAATTAAAGTATCTTTCCGGACATGGAGTGATTGGCGGTAATACATACTTGACGGTTCCATGACAGTTCATCCTGCGACAATTCATCCGGCGACAGTTCATCCGGCGACAGTTCATCCGGCCGACAGTTCATCCTGCCGACAGTTCATCCGGCCGACAGTTCATCCTGCCGACAGTTCATCCTACCGACAGTTCATCCGGCCGACAATTCATCCGGTGACAATTCATCCGGCCTGATCATTTAGAAGATTTTTTCTTCAAGTAAGTATGCAAAGAGGATATACGGCCGTACAACCGAAATCGATATACTTATATCTGAAGGCATCTTGAGTGGAAATCCGCTGAAACTGTCGACAGGATGAACTGTCGGCAGGATGAACTGTCGGTGGATGAACTGTCGCCGGTTGAATTGTCGCCGGACAAATTGTCGGGTCACCATACTTGACGAGTTGTGAATAATAATGTCACGAGGCTATACATTACATATGGGGTCATTGCCTGTCACGGTCTCGGTGACTAGCTGTCACTGGATCGCAGTGGATTCGAGTAACTGCCTATTTTTGGAACCAGTTCTCATCGGATTTATAAAATTGTTACCTGCACTCAAACAGGGCGAAGCCGAAGTAAAAGCCGCCCGCAGGGCATAACAGCAAAAAGTTTGTAATTGTTAGTTAGATACACAGTCAAGTACAAGGTTATAAAAGCAATAAAGTAACTAAATATAATTCTTCGATATACTTCCCATCCAAATGTTCGAATTTGTTTTTAAGAAAATATACGATAGATTTGAGTATAGGCAATCATACATTTTTTAATTAAATAATTTCGTTATCATTCTTATGTTTTCATATAACAAAAAAAATATAATGTACAACTAAAGTGAATGAGAGAATTATTTATCAAAAAGTTATTGTCCATAAATGGAAACTTTGAAAGACGCGTTTACAAACATCCCCCCCCCCCACAAGAGTCCCAATCGCGATGATAAAGTTGAAGATTTGGGAAGAATCTGTTTTTTTTCAGATTTGGTTACCAAACACAACCATTTCAAAGTCATTTTTAGATTTTGAATGATAGTACCTATTTCACCAGGGCGTACTGAGAATATTTACATTACAGCCACTACACGAGGATGTCTACCTAAATGTAAATTGGTAATAAAACTTTAGAAACAATGTGACCAGTTTGTTGTTAGGTACTAAAATGTTGATCACGAAAAAATAAAAATTCAATTAACAGTAAAATGGCAGCACGTTTAGTTTGAGTTATCTGCTGAAAATAACGTGTTTAGTTGATCGTGTCGCATAAAACAGGTATTACTTTAATGGCCTTTAAAAATACTTTTATTGTTAAGAGGAACGGCTGCGCCGCCTTTTTCATGACAAAATTAATTTTGAATTTGAGGCTAAAATACTTAACAATAACTTTGTAAACACCATTTTTATTTTTATATACTTTATGAAGACCGGGTTTCGCTAAAACCGTGGCTTATTATATAGTAGAGTATTATACTGCCCTGAAGAAGCTACGGTTGTAGCTTCAGTACGGTCATACGTTCGGTCGGCATAAAGTATATAAAAAATAAAAGTGGTATTTACTAAGTTATTGTTTTATTTTAAATTATAATGTCACATCACAAAGTAACTGCTTCATAAAAAATTAATTAAAATGTGTTGCAAATATCTAATATGGATATAAACTTTTTTTTAAAATATATTTTAAATCATTAAATTTATGCCATTATTCATGATTTCAAAGGAAAATTTGACTACTTTTTGTGATAAATGGAAATTATTGTGATTAATGGATAAACTACATTAAGTAGTTTATCAGGTAAGAATGTTAAAACTGCCTATGTAAATTATAATAAAATAAATCTTTATTCAACGATATTGTAATTAATCACCTTTTCCTTTAATATTTTGTCTACTTTACTTGTTTGTCTTTTATTATTTTTATTATTAATCTTATCCTGACGAAGAAAACGTAGTTTTGGAAACATGTTAATAATATTGATTACATAGTGGTATTTATACAAAGTAATTTGTTTTCATTTTATTAAATTGTTAAAAGATTATTTAGGGCCGAAATTTTAAAATTATATGCGATAAATTTGTGTTCAAACGTAAACCGATCGTTTTAAATTTTTTATTGAAGCCCGATAAAATACTTTTCTTAATATAATATTCTCATATAGGTAAGTATATATTTTTATTTTATCTTTCATTATATTTTCATAGTAATAAGGGCAAAAATAGATTTTTAAATAATTACAATCAACTCACAAACAATTGCTAAAGCTGCATCTTAAAAATATGAACAATAAAGTTTTTAATGGCGTATATTTTAAAATTTAAGACACAAATAAATAAAGTAACCCCTATCCATATGACTTTTGATATATATTTTTTTAATATTGCTTAAGTATTTTGGCCTCAAATCTAAATTTAAGTTATGCATGAAAAAGGCGCAGCTGTTCCTCTTTACTTATTTTGTAAAATATGTTAACACGATGCTGGAGAAAAATAAAAACAATAATGGAATATTAATTATATCGTGCTGAAACTAATGAAATTTTACATAAAAATGTTTATTGCGCTTAAAATCTTTGTGGTAAATTGAAATTGAATTTTTTTATTTGTTCGAGAAGTATTAAATGCCTAATCAATCTGTACATACACATGTGAAATTCACTGCCGCGGCCGAATCGGATGAGACTGGTAGAGGGAGACCTAACCTAGGCCTTTCCAGCCGGACTCTCGACCCATCGCCTTGCACCGCAGCGGGAGAAATGCATTCAAACATCCGTCACTCCTGGACGCACAGACCTCAGATTCCTACACATCTGTCACACCTTTTTCCTTCCCAAAACTTCCTCTCCTACCATTCGTTTTAAAACACTCTCCATGCAGCAATTACATAGATCAGCGGCTGTCAACCTTTTTGAGCTTGCGTACCCCTTTAATCATACTACAATTTTTTGTACCCCGTGGCCCGTACCATCTATTTGTCTTTTGTCCACGTCTAATGAAAGACATGTTTTATTTGTAATTTTTTTATACCCTTATTATTACATGAATTTAAGAATCAAGTCATACAAATCCAATGGCAGGATATTTTGTGTAGTTCACAAATCGACACCAGTTGGCGCTAGTGTAAATGTAGACCTAAATACGAAAATAGACCTGTCAAAAGTTTGTTTCGTAAATTTTGGTCTGTTTTCTGTAGGTTCGTAACGATTATTTTTGTGAATTCTGACATTCATAACAATGCACCAAACAATTTTGTTCATTAATAGAAACAACAACTAAAGCCACCAAAAATGTTCCTTCATCATATTTTATCCTTTCCTGTGAACTGCTGCATACATTGTTATTCCTTCCTGCCCTTTGTAAACTTGAAGAAAGTATTGGTTTATATGAACTATATCTATTTGTGGCAATACAGGCGAATCCTGTATGCTGTAAAATGATTCATCTGGGGGCCAAAATGTACCCACTATCTCACTTTCATACTCAAAATCATTTATTTTCATAAAGTTATTATTCCAGTCATAGGCAGCCAATCTGGAATTAATAATTATGATTATTGGGTACATTATAAATAAGCAACGTTAGCTAAAGTACCTATAATTATTACAAATAATACCTACACAATTAATGTGTTTTAGAAGTACAAGAATGAGGTTATGTTCCAACCACTTAGCTTACATATCGATTAGAACTTCTTTCTTGCCAACACATTTTGCCTTTCTATTCTTTAATTCTTTTTTAACTCCTTCACAGTCCAGATACCGTATTTATCCATTGATTTATCCACCATTTTTTTAATATTACTTCCAAAATGCACACGCAGGCCAGATACAAAGCAATATTAATTATCAATGACAGATGACAGGTCTACAACTACACCAGCGCCGCCAAGCGGGAGAAGTTTAGCACAGCATTCTGCCATTAGTGCAATTTTATACAAAGACTTAAATGCAATATGGAGTCGGTTTAGGGAAAATACGGTGTACATACTTACACAAAAGTTACTTAACAAGTGTCCCAAAGGAGTGTGCAGAGAGGATGTACCACGAGAAACGGATGAGATTTCTAAACACCACATAAAGAAAAATTGCACACTTGACGTTTGAAATAACAAGAAAATTATTGTCTTTGAAAAATAAATAATGTAAATAACGCACAAGAGTCCCAACTGTTCCCAACCGCCTGGAGCAAGTGAGACTATGAAATCCCCAATTGGGGTATGCTGTGTACGCTGAAGAAGAGTGGGGATGCAAAGGAGATGGGAAAGTGGAAGGTGGGGGAGTACCTGATTATTCAAATCTAGTCACCAAAAACAGCTACAGCTAGCCATTTCAAGCAACGTTTCAATTCTGAATAAGTGGTCTTACACATTGTCTTAAATTGTGAAAACACAAAGCAATCAAATGAGATTTATTTGCGCACGTCGGGTATTGAACCCGCGACCTTCGGATCGTTAGTAGAGAGCCTTTGCCCTCGACCACGGAGGCCGTCTACATCTGATTTAAAAAAACTTTGCGTTAAGTCCGGGCAACGACAGTGACCATTCAAATATAAGAATAACATTCCTGAACACGAACCTTGTACTAAATAGTAAGCAAGACAAACATTCAATTCACAAAAAATATGTCTATCACATATAATATATAAATAATCTAAAAATATGAAAGTTGCTTGTGTGTTGCCGCCTTCTGTTATTCCATCATAGTCGATCGGCTTGCTTGATGATTGCGTAACCCGGCGCTGGCGCTGGTACCGAAATATCGCTAGGCAAATTGGAAAGTTGTTTTGTCTGGCTGCGGTTGCCGCAGACTGCCTTGCCTTGCCATTATTTGTCCTGTGTACACATAAAAAACGGCACCAGACTACCGATACCTGCATTATTACTGGCTACTGGCTGCGGCTGCGGCTGCGGATACGGCTGCATGTTGTCAGATATCTGGTTGAGTTTGTTATTGTATTGGACGGATTGCATTGTTTGATCGTATCGCTTCCGGCTTCATTTTTCCTGGATGATGCGAAATCAATGATTTTATCATATTCATAATCGGATTGTTGATGTGTGATAACATGTATATAATTATTTATTATTAGGTATATCGACTATTCAGACATCTCCGAAAAATCGAAATTTGAGTTGAGTAAGATATTTTCGTTATTTGTTTTTGGGGTGCTATGCCGTGTTGCGCCACCTCTTTCTTTAGCCGACGTTTCAGACAGCGTTGCAGTGTCCATCATCAGGGCAGATCCGATAGATCCGGCACATATGTCAGATATGCCGGATCTGCCCTGATGATGGACACTGCAACGCTGTCCGAAACGTCGCGTCGGCTGAAGAAGGAGGTAGCGCAACACGGCATAACACCCCAAAAAAATAACGAAAGAATCAAACAAAAAATTTATGTTTTCTGGGTTACTATTAGGTATAATGATTCGACACGTTCGTAATAATCTTTACATTTAACTTTTTGTTTTAATTTATTATTTTTTTTAAATACACGCGTGTGTATATGGAGAAATAGATTTTCAAAAGTAAATAAAATGTTGAAGGAACTAAATTGGCTAACCGCGAAACAGATGATGATCTTAAACACAATGATATTTATCCATAAAATTGTAAACAACCTGTTACCAAAATACTTATCAAATAAAATTATATTCAATAAGGACATTCACAGACATAACACAAGGATGGGCAAGGAAATCAGGCTACTAAAAAGAACAAAGCCAATACGCAGAATAGTTCACAGTACAAAGGGATGAAGGTACCAGAAACTTTTAAGTCCGCACCAATTGGAAGTTTGAAGATGTATTGTAGGAGCTATATTATGTAACTGGAAAAAATAAGAATGCTACATGTCAAGTATTAGTGTTTCATTCAACAATTTCTGCTTATTACATTATTTGGCAGGCAGAAGATAAGCCGACGTAGCTCAATAGATAAGAGCAGTTAACCGGAAATCAGAAGGACGCGGGTTCGAGGGTTCGAGTCCCGTCGGCGGCATCTTTTTTCGGGAGATTTTTTCAATGTAGATGAGTGTTTTAGGCTAATAATTATTACTTATAATAATTGTTACCCTTTGTGCTATGCATTTATTATTTTACATATATCATTTATATAAGAGGAGTGGCAGGGGTTACGAAATTGGATCATATAAGAAACTCGACGATCCGAGATGATCTAAACATTGAAATTGAACCACTGCTTCTCTTTATATAAAAGTCGCAACGGAGGTGGCTTGGGCGGGCATGTACTAAGAATGTCTGATGACCGAATTCCGAAGAAGATACTGAGTGCGATTCCAGAGGGTAGACGTCCAGTGGGCCGCCCCAGACACAGTTGGGCGAGGCAACTCCAGAAACTGTGTGAGAAGAGGATGGGTCTACCATGGACGGAGGCCGAACAATCAGTACAAGACAGGGACGTATGGAGGAGCCTTGTCGATGCAATGGGTCCCCGACCCGAATAGGACAAGGAGAAGAAGATGATGATGACATATATCATACTTTTTACGATAGTAATTTGTTAAACATTTATACATAATTAAAGCTAACTAGGTTCCCCTTTACATTCTACATCATTTTAATAACTAGCTTTAATGGCCTTGAAGAGGAAAAGTCAAACACAATAGATAAAATAAATAATTATAATATCTGAACACATTAATATTAACATATTAACTTATTAATCCTATTAAACCAGATTAAACCTTCTGTATTACAAAAAAGAGATATTTTTTTACAAGAACAAATGGGAAAGGCAAGTATTATGAATGACAGTTGAATTTGTGACATGACTTGACACGTGACACTAATCTGGGATCAGAAGCGAAGGCGATCAAAAGACATGACTGATTTTAAAGCGATACCAGGGTTAGCTGCTAGTGAGGCAAGGAAATTATGACTAGTGAATTATTTTTAATTTCAATTTGGAGACGGGTATGGGTACCTCCGTTCCTGGAACCATTTATTGGATAACAAACAACCCTGCCATAGGCCGCCCTAAATGGATTGCAACGTTTAGTGATAAATAATAGCAGGGGTGCCCGGCTTCATGGAGGGATAGGACTCTTTCGATCCAGCGCCTCGCACCGAAATGGGAGGAACGGATTCATTCGCCTGTCACTCCTGGACACACTGACCCCCAGATTCCTACCCACCCCTCACATACTTTTCTCCTTTTCAGAATCAACTCTCCTTTATTTCAAACATCCCAAAAGATGAAGTCTTTATTGCTGTTATTTTTGCTGTTGTCGTTATTGCTGTTGTCATTGCTGTTATTTTTATTGCTGTTTTTCGTTATTGCTGCTGTTGTTGTTGTTATTATTGTGTTGTTGTAGTTATTGCTGGTGTTGTTGTTGTTGTTATGGATGTTGTTTTTATTATTGGTGTTGTTATTGCTGTTGCATTGTTATTGCTGTTGTTGTTATTATTGTTATTGCTGTTGACGTCAGTGCTGTTGTCGCCATTGCTGTTTTGTTATTATTGTTGTTATTGCTCAGCATGCGTACCCCTTGACTCTTACTACAAATATGTTGTTCCCCGTACCCTCATCTATCTTGTGTAAACATGTAATGAAAGACGTGTTTCATTTGATTTTTTTTAATCCTATCATTATTACATGAATTTGATAATTAAGTCACACAAATACAATTAATGCAATTTTATACAGAATGTAACACGACTTCGGACATTTTTAACCAGTGATTTTACATGCGTGCCACGATATTGCTTACCACTGATCGAGAGGCTATAGGCAACATTGAAAACCACTGATCGAGAGGCTATAGACAACATATTTATGCAGTCGTAATATTTAATATTCTCCAAATAAGTGGGTACTGTGTACGCTTATTTAAAGTAAGTAATGCATAGAATTTATGCATTTATAAATTTTAACGATTTTTTAAATAGGTTAATTTTCTTTTTGTAATT
This sequence comes from Limnephilus lunatus, assembly GCA_917563855.2. Taxonomy (NCBI): domain Eukaryota; kingdom Metazoa; phylum Arthropoda; class Insecta; order Trichoptera; family Limnephilidae; genus Limnephilus; species Limnephilus lunatus. Next base: position 426,318 of record OU830593.1, on the reverse strand, counting down.
CCTAAAGATAGACGATAAACAGAAAGGGGGCATCCATTAAGCACGTGAGCAGTTATTCTTCCAATCTAGTAGACCCCCCCCCCCCTCGGTGAGATAAATTTGGGCCAATTCGTATATTTTTTTCAAGTAACGTGAGATTTTGCTGGACCCCTCCCCGTTTTTGTTCACGTAATCAATGGATACCCCCATAGGTGCATTAAATTGCTCTCTAAAACTATAACCAGTTTATGTGTCTCCATGTTAAAAATCGGAGGTACGGTTTTTTTAATGGTGGGCGGGAAATTTCCATATCGGACGCTCAGAAATCCCGGAAACTGAACGCGTATTTCAAATATTAACGCGAATGCTCGAGTGGTTAACGCAAACGAAGTCCTATATGTTGGTGCTAAGAAAAATGAAAATTATTATTGAAGTAGGTACCTAGTTTAATGCATGGCTAAAAAGAATACTCCAAGGATATTTTTTGTGCAAATGAAGTGACTTATTGACACGAGGAAAGATGTAATGTGTTGTAAGATAAAGGTAGACCTCTGTAAGATCAAGTACGACAGTGATATACAGTAAACTAGGGAGTCATTTGCGGTACAGAAAAAAACCTTTTTAAAATAGTGTAAGAAAGCAGCTCATTGCTTAACATTACTAATCTAAATATAGAAAATAAAAACATTCAGGTTATATAAATGAACTTCTATTAATTTTTCTGTATTTGTTGGGCGTTAACTATATATACAGGTTGTTAAAGGAAGTACTTGACTTACTTTAACCAGTGATTCCTGACATTGTTTGGAGTAAAAAATGTTAACAAAATTTTGGTCTCCGTTGACATTTTTGATGTTTTTTTATTTTATTTTGTTCTACAAGAACATAAAAAATGAAAGTGTTGGGCAGTTGGAAGTAGAGTGCGAGGGGTTGTTACTCGGCGGAGTGACCAGTGACGACATGCCGGTGAAACATTTTTTTTTAAATTTTAATTAAAAAAATTGGAAAAAGTCATCGAAGACCAAAATTTCATTCACATTTTTTACTCCAAATAATGTCAGGAATTACTGGTTAAAGTAAGTCAAGTACGTCCCTTAAAACCGTATCTAAAATTTTCTAGACATTTTTTTTGTAGAAGGTGAGGGCAGGGGGAGTAATGATTCGATGATAACAGTGCGAAGAGTCAAAATAACAAGGAAACATGATCAGAGGTGAATATTATTTTGTTTACTAAACTAGTGCATCATTATTTATTTAAAATCGTAAACCATTTATATTTTTTAATTTTTTTCGTAACACAGTTTTGTGGGCTTGGTTCCGTTTTAGACTACGATCTACCTCAAACAGTGATCTATGCATTGAATAAACAGAAGCAGGCTTATAATGTTACAGTAAACAGTATGTATGTATGAGGGGTGGATATGAATCTGGTCGAAAGAGTCCTGATGAAGGGGACAAAAGGTCTCCCTCTACCAGTCTCTCCCGATCCGGCATTTTTCATCCATCAACTGCATGGCATGCATACCACACAGTTTGTGAGCAAACACATCTGCCGCCAAGACCCGGAAAAACATCAACCCTTGAACCTGGACACCCCTGCCAAGTCGCTAATCCAGTGATTCCCAAAGCGGTCATATGGAAGTTTCGTCCGATTTCCATAACGGAGGGGGCGAATTGGGATTTGGGGTGGAACGGGGTCCATCCTACCCCATTCCACCCCATATTCCATTTCGCCTCCTCTCTTTTGGTTTTTCCTTCCCAGAATATCCTTTACCTTTTTTATATAAAAATACTCTTCCCACATCATCCCTAAGATGACATAGGTCCTGATGAAAATTATTATCCGCAGGGCATACTATGTGAAGCTAATATTAAAAAAAATGTATTTAATTTATTATGTAAAAACCCTGTAGGGTGTTAGCCTTTTTTCTTGAAGCCTCAATTACAATCAGCGAGTTTACAAGCTACTCTCCACTAAGTATAAAAGTGGGTGAATCGGCGAGTGAGATTGTCATGATGACACACAAAACTGTCAAAACTGAGAATAACGACGCCTGCGTGAACTAATTCGGTCAGATGTTTGACAGTCGAAATCAGCTATTTATTGGCAGCCATATTAAAAAAAACATAAATCAACCAATCATGAGTAAGCGAGTGGCAAGTAAAGTTGACGACCTCTAAACTTTTTTCGTAGATTGTCAACAATCTGCTAGTAAGCAAGTAACACGATGACACTGAGCGAGTTTACTAACAGATAGTAAATTTCCCAGATAGTAGCTTGTAAACTCGCTCAGTGTCATCGACGCTTAAAATAGTATAATTTTATTGGTGACCTCTACTGGCCTCTCTTGCCTCGCCAAATTAGGTCAGGTTTTTATCAGATAATCATTAGAATCAAGCAAAGTTATTAATTAGATTAGAAATTAGAAGGTGTTATTAATTTACAAATATAAAAGGATGAGTATTTAAAAAAATAAAAACAACAACTTGCCGCGTTGTGCAAAGACATAAATGTTTTATTTGGTATTTTTTTTCACGTATTATTTCCTAGCGGTAGACTTTCCTAGCCTTTTCTAAACCAATACAGAAAAGTATAAAACCTAGGCCAACAACACTGCCTGAAGAAGTGATATTGAGGTCAGCTAGAGGCTGTACACTAGAGATAGAGAGTAAATTGAGGTGGAAGTAAGACAGAGTGGATTTAATTACGAGGATATGAGAAAGAAATGTACAGCGGCCTTGGAGATAGAAGGTGGGAGGTTGAGTGAGTGTTGTCTATGGTGTGAAAGGTCGCGGTTCAATCATGTAATAGTGTGGGTGGTTTGGTATATTTATGGTAATAGTAGTTGTGCCTAATGGGCCAAAGTCACTGTTTTTTTATTGTCTTGAATAAAGTTGACATTGATCGGATGGTTCCCACCCAAGTGGTCTAGCATGGACCATCGCTAAAACCCTATATCAATACGATATTTACTAAATCCATCATCTAGGGACAGTTGTTAGCAATATTTGCGAGTACGGTCAAGAATTGATAAGAGATATTCTGATCGACCATTGACGAATTTTAGCCCGAGTATCAGATAAGTCATCAATACCCAAAATATTTTGAATTATCGTTCGTCATATAAAATAACTGGCTTTTTAAGGCGCCACATCCACGCTCAAAAAGAAGAAGATGGAGAGATATGTAATTATATAATGTTACAGGAGCGTGCTAATATTTAAAACGATAAAATCGATGCAAAAATTGCGAAAATGTTTAATAAAACACGTCTCGTTTAAAATAGAGAAAAAATCTCATGGAAGGCGTCTTAAGTATCACTTAAAAAAACATTGTGAATTTTTTCACAACTATAACTTGTAAAATAACGGAATCAAATAATATATAATAAATTTCTATCGAGGGAATTTCATATAATTTGCATTTCGGCGTGGAGCGCGTCTATCATCTTAAAAAATAACATATATTTTTATAGCTAAAAAACTTCAAATGTTTAAGGGAGATATATAAGAACTCGGTAGAAATTCGGGTAGCGGCGGCTTAATGAATGGATGTGAACTAACGAAGCTTTTAGAATTAAAAGAAATCGTTTACGCGATCCACAGACATCAAGACACGATCAGTTAATTCCGTTCGATCTTTGAGAAACGAAAAGGATTAAATACCTATTAACTAATTAACGTCCCGTTTAGTGTCAAAAGTACACGCGAAGTGTCAATGTACAGATTGTATCACAATTCGAAATTGTGAATTTTTTTGTATTTTTTTAATTTTACATACCGGTTTGACGTTAAGGAATGTAAATCAATAGATACGCCGGTGTTGCCAGCGAACGTAGTTTTATTTATTTATTCCCTGTCAATATCAGTTCGGATGTCAATTGTGAAACCGTACTCGGGATATTGATATAAAATCGTCGGAAGTAACGCTTATTGATCCGATATTCTAAAGTTATCGATTTCACAGTGCTATAGAGTCCTTGGCTTTTCTTTAAGTATGATGTCTTCCACCATATTGTGTAAGCAACATTTTCCACTTATTATGATGGTAGCAGTAAGAATTCATATATTGTCAGGTTATTTGAACTAAAAATGAGGAAATTGATTTATTATTATGCCTTGCCGTTCTTTCTTCTCTTTCTCAGTACTGTAATTACTTACTATGTCTTATATTTTATTTTGTTTATTATTATATCTGTTATTTCCAAAAATATTGAAATATAGGGAGATATGCTATCCGCAGTTTTTATTAGACTGCGCTTCCGTGTGTCGCCGATATTGTTTACCAATTAAAGAATAAACCAAATGAACGAATATTTAACGGATAAACTAAACGAACGTTATACTAAATGAAGGAACTCTTTCCGTGTTCAAACTATACTGTTAACCAATACTAACGCACACCTTAAAAAAATCAACGAAATGAACAAATTATTTTTGTATGCAAACTACGCTTATTAGGTCGTAGTCCGGCGACAGTCGTGCGGACATCATAGCATAATATCTCTTTTGTATTTAAATATCTTTGGTTATTTCACTAGTAGCATCACCACCTAGTAAAAACTAAACCTTGATTTACACTGTGATTTTTTTAAATTGTAGTGATCAAAACCTACCATAACCTAGCCTAATCTAAACTAACAAAAAATGACACAAAAATAATACAGACATCCTGTAAAGACAATAAATTATTGTCCAAAAATAGTAAAATGTAAAATTAGGTTAGGTTAGCTTGGGTTTTAGTAGATATTTTTTGGAGGATGTTTTGTCCGTAAGACAATATATTTTGTCGGGGTGAAAACGCGCAGTATCGATTCGTTCTCCGTTAGCCTACAAGTTATTTTTTTTTTAAGATATTTGATAAATATTGACTGATCATAATAAATATTAAACGTGTAGGATTCGCCTTAGTGTTTGTAATTCGCGAATTTCTGTGATAGTTTCATGGAAATTTCTAGTTCACAACTTTAGTCTTACAATGGAAGATGCTCCGAGGAACTAGCGTCATTGATCCCTTCCGCACCGGTGCATAGTCGGGAAACACGCCAAACGCGTGCCCAACATATGTATACGGTTGACATCTGTTACATGAGAACGGGTCGTTTCTTCGACTCGTTTTTGTGTTCAACAGCTCGGCTGTGGAACGATTTTCCGGCCTCTGTGTTTCCTCCTTCCTACAACATGGGTCTCTTCAAGACCAATGTTCATTCCTTCCTCTCCTCAAAAAGATGATATAGGCCCTGAGGGAAAGGTTTTCTGTGTGGAGTTAATGTAAAAAAAAAGTCTAAATTAGTTCGTAAGTTTCGGCACATAATCATCACCCGGAAACCGGGAAATTGTTATCGTGTTATTATTAATTTCCAATTAATCAGCAATTATTACCCACCTTAATTATAGCTGCAAGGTCTCGGATCAAAGTCTTGTACCTGTACCTACATGCTACATGGTGCATAGCGAAGTGACGTAGACACATTTTTGCAAATTGATAAACATCAAATGACAATGGCTTCCAGAAATAAAAATCAAATTACTAAATTTAATCTGATAATTTTCAGCACAATGTGTTATCGAAGATCTCGATTGTCGGTTTGATTTTATTATCAATAAAATATTGTTTTTGTGGATAAGAAATTTCATCAGCAGAAGATGGCGTTATCTGTCGTCTTTTCCGGAATAGTTCCTTTTTATGCCACATTATATAATGCTGATTCAAGTACCTATTTTAATTGATGTTCCGACAAAGAAATTTATTTTATTTCACTGTAATAATAATACGGATTAGATGTAGATATGATGTCGATCAATATATATATTACTAGCTGACCCGACGAACTTCGTACCGCCTCAGAATCAATAACTGTCATGTTAACTTATTAGCTGAAATAAATTCAGTTTTTTTTATTACTTTTAAAATTACACAATGAAGCAATTATTGATGAGCAACTGCCCGTGTTTTGTTTTTGTCAGTAGGTATCAGAGATGATGTTGTTTACGGATTTTCTGATTTTCCCACATATGTGAGGGAGATTTAGGTAAATTTTGGATAGGAGTGTCCACGCTTATTACGAATAATTTTTTTTTCGCCTTAATTACCATAAAAGGAAACTTTTTGCATTTCGGGCGGCGGAAGATTATGCATTTTAATTTTCAATTGCGTAAAATTAAAATTAATTTCGCGAACCGATACGGTGACAATTGGCGGCCATTATGTCACTGTTATGTTGGTATCCCTTGCGCAGATACGACTGTAGCCGACTTCGTGGGATACATGAAAAGGCGCGTAATTATGAATATCCAAAATTTACCGAGATTTATTATAATTAATGTATGTTTCCTTTGGAGGAGTGCAGACATACATTCACCGCTTGTATCATTTTCGACTGTTGACATTTAGTGTGTAAGAAAGAGGGGCAGCATTATATTCTTAAGATCAAAAGCAAAACCATTAGCGCATTGACATTGGATGTTTTTGAATTTTTGGAATTCACTCACTATTCAATATTATCTATATTTTTCACAAGATTGCTGCAGCTCTTTCAAAATATGAGAATTCGTTCCATACAAAATGTATGAGGAAACATAATTTTCTTCTTAACTTTTTTTGTCGTGATTTTTTCCGATGTTTTAATAGTTTTTCTGCTATTCGGGGTGGAGAAAAATCCAACAAATCAAAGAACATATACATCTTTCAAATATTTGAGGAGTAAATGGTTGTTTATCAGTTTGGCAAAAATTAAAAATATTTTTGATAGTAAGGTGGTGAGTGTTTACTTTGTATTTTATGAAATCTACAAGTGCGAACATTAGATAACATACCTTCGGATCTACCGGATCTGCCCTGATGATGGAAACTGCAACGCTGTCCGAAACGTCGGCTATAGAAGGAGGTAGCGCAACACGGCATAACACCCCAAAAACTAACAACAAAAATGCTTTTGGCCGTGAAAATCTTTATCATTAGATTTTTATTATTATTATTTTTTTTTTGTTCCTCCAATAAAAAATACCCACTCATCTGCCAAGCTTTATACCGAGGGGTATCCGAGGGTAAAGTGTACAAACTTCGGGAGTTGATCTACAATGATGGTAGAAGAAAGATAAATAACTGGAATATGAAAAAACGAATGGCTTAATAGCCATCCCTATGCTTAGAACTACCACGGCTCAGCACCACTATCTGTATCTAGGTGTAAGATGGTACAATATATTATTATCTAAAAACAAAATTAGTGTAACTGAAACATTGAAATATGAACAATTCAAAAAACAAATTAAGTCACTGAAATTGGATAATGATATATTGTACCCTTAATTTAATTTAATTTACCCTTACTTTAAATGTAATATTTAATATTAAAAAAAAAGTATTGACCTTGTATAACTATTTTTTTCCTTAATTACGAACCTATGTCAATTAATATTTGTATTTATCTCATAAGTTCTTTGAATATTGTTTAAACATTTAATAAGAATATTATTATTATTTTATTTTTTACATGTGAATAAATGCTCCTCCCATAAACACGAGCTCCTAGAGCTCAACTTATGGAGTAGTAGAATAAAAAATAAAAATTGTTGTTTAACCTTGCATATGTTATCATTTTTTTATGTAAAAACAAAAGTCTTGAAATAAATAAAAAAAATAAAAAAAATTTCGAAATTCCAATGATTTTTTTCCTTGCAAAAGTATTTTTCTATAGAAGAAAATACTCTACGTGTGTATGTTTTGCTTTCTAAAAAAATACATTGTCTAGTGTGTATACTAAACGTAGTACGCCTGTCTCGATAGTACGCCTGTCTCGACACAGGTATACCCTAGTGAGACAGGCATATACATAAAACCTTTGTAATTATTTTTATTATAGATAAATAATAAAAAAAAAAAAAAAAGAGTTTAATGTCGTAGTTTTGGAGGGTCCTATTCCCATAAGAAGTTACTTATACAAAAATAACGTACGAATACGCTTGTGGTTGTTATCTATATTATATAAAAAAATATATTTGCAGTAGTGTCAAAATCCAGAGAGGAAATTGGGGAATACGTTTGAATGGACAAAGAGTCATCCAGTTTCCTCTTAAAAGATTCTTTACTGAATTTTAATAGATAATGAATTTTAATAGATACTCAGTATTAATAGATACTTTACTGAGTATTAATATATACTTTACTTAGCATTAATATATTCTTTACTCAGTATTAATAGATACTTTACTGAGCATTAATACGTAGATTACTTACTCAGTATTAATAGATACTTTACTGAGTATTAATATATACCTTACCGAGCATTTATAGATTCTTTACTGAGTATTAGCATATACTTTACTGGGTATTAATGGATTCTTTACTGACCATTAATAGATTCTTTACTCAGTATTAATATAAACTTTACTGAGTATTAATAGATACTTACTTTACTGAGCATTACTAGATTATTTACGGAGTATTAATAGATACTTACTCTACTCAGAATTACCAAATTATTTACGGATTATTAATAGATACTTACTCTACTCAGCATTACCAAATTATTTACGGAGTATTAATAGATACTTACTTTACTGAGCACTACACTAGATTATTTACGGAGTATTGATAGATACTTACTTTACTTAGCATAACTAAATTATTTACGGTGTATTAATAGATTCTTTACTGAATTAGTATACAGTTTTTTATTGGCTCTTCGACTGTGGTTCTAGGCACGTGCCCGTAATATGGTAGTCGAATGTTTAGTTCAGTTTGACAATTAAATTGTTGGATATCATTAAGGCGATCCACTAGTACAGGAAAAAATCGAAATTGGAATGCACGCCCTTTTATGGGAGGAGTTTAAAAATACTTGAGAAAAAGCTTTTGGAAAGGTTGGAAAAGATATTTGAGAATTTTTTTTTACATGTTGATTTCGTAAAGGCCTGTAAAAAACATTAATTATTTTTTTATGCATTGTTTATTGAAATAAAACGGAATTTTTAAAGTGATTTCACGAAAACAAGCAGCGCGGACCCTAAGACGTTGTTTCTCCGCTCCGTTCGGAGGAGTAATGACTGAAGAATGGGGCGGCTGCCAGTCGTTCTTCGGTGGACGGTATAAGGTTCACTTTGATATAACAAATTCGTCGACTGCCGTATTGTCGCCGTGATGTCAAAAATACCAACGCGAAAATGCATATTATATTTTATTTTGTGAGGTTCGGGCGTAAATATCATTTTTTTTCGCGATAATTATATAAGAAACTGAATTTGCCACATTATGCAATAAAACCATATCCGAAAAAGTGTTTATAAGTAGGAGAGTTTTCAGTTGAAAATGTTTTTTATAGACCTAGTACTTTATTTTTTCTAAGCTTATTAAATTACTTATTAAAAAAATTACCGATATTTTTAAGGGCCAAGGTATGTTGTACACGCAGTATTTAATTGAAGCATCTATAATACTTCTAAGCGGTCAAATTTTCAAAACAAAAACATACGATTTTGTATGATTTTGCATTATTTGGTATGGCTTCATCTTAACAACCGCAGATCACAAATTGTATTGGGATACCAATGTGAGGTTTTGACAGTTGTAGATCAGAAGCGAATCGAATTGACAAAACACAACACTAGCTTCAGCGTACTTTCGTAGGTTTTCACTTTTCCATGTGCCCAATTTGTAATTTAAGAGGTAAGAGTGAAACCAATGGTTTATTACGGCCGCGGCGAGAGGCAAATGTGACTGTGACACGCTACTTTACTTATTTAAAAATCGAGAATTATAATTGAATACAAGAGTACCAAATGCTCTCAGGAGTTCTGAATCCAGTGAGGCTACGGCAATCCCAATCGGGGTATATAGGTGAAGTACCTGGCTATTCAGATCTTTAGAACTTTAGATCTTCAGATCCAAAATATGGCTAAAACCATTTAAAGTAATTTTTTCATTTTAAATTGTGGTTTGCCAGAACGATACTGAGAGCATCTTCCACTCTAGAACGTATCGAAATTGCCTTTATTATTTTCAATAAATTAATTTATTGAGAAACAAGCAAATTATACTGTTATTATTAATTTACCCTCGGTTTCCTCCTAGCATTATTTATTAGGTAGAAATTATTGAATAAATATTTTCCTACGGTAATCGAATGTTTTCCGGGATGAACAGTAGCCTATGTCGCTTCCCAATAATTCAACTATCCATATGCAAAAAAATCACGTCGATCAGTCGGTCTGTTGCGACGTGAATGGACTGGAAGGACAAACACACTTTCGCATTTACAATATTAGTTCGGATTCACTAAAACGAGCCATCGCTGCCATCTAGCGAAGAAAGTTACACTTAAAATTAAGGTAATATTTTTAGCGTCGACCGATCAACGTGCTATTTATTTTACATACCATTTACCTGATAACATTTCTTATTTCAATCACAGGTGTCGCTTTTATGGCCAAGTAAAACTTCTAAAGATATCCGTACAACAATAAGAACGAACACAATTATGTGTTTTAATTTAATTTATTTTCGTGGCTTTTTTATGACGCTAAATTTAATAAATGGTAGTATATATTTTTTTAAATCTACCATCTCAACAGAATCACTTTTTTAATTGTTTTCAGTACCAAAAATGTCGATGACGAATTTAAGCAAAATTCTATTATTAAAATGTGTAAAGAAAAAAATAACTAAGAATATCAATAATTTTGAAAAGTAATGAGTAATGGAAATCAATTTATTATACCTAATTTTAATAAAACTGAAAAGCAAAACCATTATATTTCCCAATCCATAAAATGTATAATAACAATCAGAAAAAATAAATAAAATTGATCAATTTTAAAAAAAAACCTACATTCAAAAGTAAATATTTTATACAAAAGATGTACATAATAACATACAACCTTAGTAAGAATCATGGCTCCCTTATCAGGCAAAAGAGCTTTTCTTTTCTAATCATAATAATAATAATATCTTTATTTGGAAAACAAACAGCTTTACAAAGATACATAAAAATAAAGAGTGCTAAAATAAAACAGTAAGCCTAAAAACATGTTTTCGCTGATAAATTTTTTTTTCGCTGACAAGAAAAAGATAAAGAAAAACTAAGAAAAAAAATAGTTAGGAGAAGCTAAATACTTAAATATGCATGATAAAATATAGAAAAAACACAATAAAGGGTAAGCTTATGATCTTATAGGAGTATATGGATGATATGTATGTAATTAGGGAATATGTAAATATATTGCAAATTAGGAAAAGAAATCTGATTAATAATATAATAAATAAATATAATATAAAAAATAAATAAAATATAATAAATAAGAATAATATAATAAATAAATATAATATAATAAATAAATATAAATATGGATGTTAAGTGTTAAGTGGTGTGTTGTGATACTTGTGATGCATTACATTTATCTGATAGTGTCGCTTTGAATTTGTTGAAAGTTATATTGAAGATGTCTGTATATGTGAGGTGTGTGTTATGATAGTGGCAGGCTCGATGTATGAATTCATTTTGTAAGTAGTTGGTGTTGGAGCGGCTGTTATAAAAAAGGGATACGTTTCTGCTATTGCGACCAAGAACTCTAATATCTATTTTTTGTAAAAGATACGGGGAAGATATCTTATTATTTAGGATTCTGTACAAAAATAATTGATCAGAAATAATTCTCCTACAATCTAATTTCGGGATTTTAAAGAATTGACGGATATCTTTATTTGATTGGAATGCATAAAACGACCGAAAATTTATGTAGGAGAGAAATTTTTCCTGAACACGTTCTATTCTATGAACATAAGTTATATATCTTGGATTCAAAATTTGTGAGGCGTGTTCCAGGTGCGGACGAACATAGGTATAATATAGCAAAATAAATGTATCGAGATAATAAAATAGTTTTGATGTTCGTAGTATAAATCCTAACATTTGGGTGGCTTTAGTGACAATGTTATTAATATGTAATTGGAATGTTAGTTTGGAATCTAAGGTAACACCCAGGTCCCGAACTGATTCTTTTCTTTTTATATCGACATTGTTTATTGAATATTTAAATATTATTTTGGTCCTATTTCTTGTAAACGATATTGAGTAAAATTTATCTATATTTAGGAGCAAGCAGGTAATTTTGCAATATTCGCTGAGATTATTAAGGTTCTCCTGTATTTTTATATATAGATATCGTCGATTGGAAGGTATAGTTTCATATCGTCTGCATATAAAATTGCCTTGCAGTGTTTAAAACAACTTGTAATGTCATTAATATAGATATTAAACAGGAGAGGACCCAAAATTGATCCTTGTGGAACTCCTGATGTAATATTGACCCAGTTTGATTTGAAACCACTTAGCACAACAGCTTGCGAATGGTTTCTAATATATGAGTCTAGCCATCTTAGTAGATCTCCATGGATACCCGCGAGTTTTAGTTTACTAAACAGAATGGAATGGTTAATTTTATTGAACGCCTTGCTGTAATCTGTATAAATGGCGTCAGTTTGAATACGCTTATCCATATTATGAAGTATAAAGTTCGTAAAACAAGCTAAGTTAGTAGTGACGGATTTACCGCTTCTGAAGCCATGTTGGTGTTCACTAGGAATGTTCTTTAATGCGTTGGAAATTTGATCTGCTGCAAGTTTTTCGAATAATTTTGAGAAAATTGATAGTTTGAATATTGGCCTGTAATTTTGTACAAGATTTCGCGGACCGCACTTGTAAATTGGGGTTACAAATGCTTGTTTCCACATAGAAGGAAATTTACCCGTTTGTAATGAACGTTTAAATAATATTAATAATAGATACGCTAAATTCGTTGAGCATTTGGAGATAAATATAGGTGGAATTCGATCTGGACCAGCACCTTTGTTAGAATCGATTTGGTTTATGTACTTCAAAATTAGATCTAATCTCTAAATCACTAATTTCGGCAACGCTGTGGTCTGCATGAGAGTTTACATAGGGGACATCACATTTCTCGTATACTGAATAAAAGAACGACGAGAACAGCTGCGAAATTTCTTGACCGGTATGAGCAATTTCGTTTTGATAATACATAGTACTAGGAATGGATGATGGTGTGCGTTTAGATTTTATGTACGAAAAGAGAGATTTAGAATTTCGACGAAAAATATGTAATAAAAAACGTTAAGTGTGTTTTAGAAACTTTGGAAAATATGTAATAAAAAACGCAAAGTGTGTTTTAGAAACTAAAAAAAAACACATCTGGTTCTGTTGTCTGTTCTGTCTTACAAGTTATATTATGGATAAAAAAAATTCACAGTGTTTCTTTAAATGCTACGTAAGAAGAAGGGCTTTGTGACCATTTTGTAACTAAATAAAAGTTTGGATCTGAAGCCTAAATACTTGACCAAACTGAATAAATATATTTTTTAATTCAATATGTACTTAAAGAACGTATCTAGTACAGATGTATGCTACTTTGCTTATTTTTGAATTAAATAATAATATCAAAGAAATCTATTCTTTGGCAATTATTTGTGAATAATTTAAAAAATAATTTTTCCGTATCACCTTTATCGATCCCTATTAAAGATTAAAACAAAACACACCAAGTGGGAGGAATTCAACTCGCATATGAATAAGTTTATACAAAGTTAACCCTCGTACTATACACGATAACTTCAAATCAACGCTCATAAATGCAATAAATAAATCAAATCCCCCCCCTAAAAATAAATCTACCTATCAAAAAACTCCCTCTAACTCCCTAGTGGGCTGAAGAATGTTTAAAGGTAGTGAGAATTCCGAAAGCTAAATCTCTTTCCTATCGTTAAAGTGTATGACTATGGAGAACTATCTTATATACAAAAACAAACCATTGAGGTAAAAAAAAAAGATCCGGGTGGTACAACTTCTGCAGTTCAATATCTCATATCACTCCAATTTTGGAAGTTTGGACTATGATTCGAAGATTTAGATCCTCCTTCAGTTCAAAATCCCCTCGTCTAAATGGAGAGATGAAATCTTTGACAAAATTGCCCCTCCTTTTGAACCTAACTTAGATGAAATAAGTCCCATCCACAACACTCCTATGTTTAATCATTGGCTGGACTCTCCATTCACTTAAATGAATAAAAAAATGTTTATCAACGGTCAAGGACTCATCTCCAGGCAGATATGGCAATGACATACCTTAAGCCTTAAAGCATAACCAAAAATAGTAGCGATGATGTTCAATACCACTTCTCAAGCATCTTAAATAAAATCTTCCGGACTGGCATAATAGAGCAAAAGCCCGTGACGATCACACAAGGCCGTAGCCAGAGAAAAATTTCGGGGGGGGGTTTTGTTTGGTGGAACAGTGTTTATAGAAATATGCAGTGGCGGACTAAGGGGGGGGGGCGGAGGGGGTGGCCCGCCTCGGGTCCCTGGTCCTGGGGGGCCCCAAACGCCTCCATGTTCCCTTGTTCAAATCCTAAATAAGGCTTTAAGGCACCAGGACACCGTAAAAAAATTTTTTTTCATTTTTAAATTTTTTTTTTCTGAAAGATGCACTTCTTAAGGATGCTCTCACCAAATGTTTTAAAGAAATTCGTAGAATTGATGGAGATACAGATAACCGTTTGAAACAGTGTGTATGTTGAATTATCCTTCAGCAAAACTTTGAATGCGTTTTTACGAACTTTTTAACATGTTTTTCAACCTGGTTGACAACATATAAAACTATATATCCGATTTGCATGCACCAAGTCTTATACTGTCCGAAAATCCAGTATCTTTGGCACCACGTAAGGGCATTTTGATGTCTAAAAAAGAAAAAAATGGCGGACCAGTGAATTTTACTAGGGATGTTCAGAAAGTAAGTGTACTGTGACCATAGCGGGCTGTGGTTTTTTTGTTTTTTGAGGTTTGGTAACACTGAGTGGTAGAGGGGGTCTTTTGAACAGAGAAAGCATCGTACAAACACCGCAGTACGTGGACTCACGTTGTATTGATAAGTCGCGTGGAATATGTCGGTTAAAAATCCCGCCATGTGCTGTGATTCGCTTTCGAAAAAAAGCTGAGGATTTCTGAGCTCTATTGTGACTGGAGATGATAGTAGGTGACTCATTACATGCCTAGGAACAAAAGTCATCAATTCCCCATCTGTCAAAAAATTGAAAACCACAATTTCGGGCAAAAAAATCATGGCCTCAGTTTTTGGGACCGAAAAGGCACCAAAAAAAGGGGGGAGGGGTCATTCAGCCTTTGCGCCCTGGGCCAATGACGGGCTTAGTCCGCCACTGGAAATACGTTAAGTTTTTAAAAATACTTTTTGTTAAAAGAAATTAAATGATGTTATGTATAAATCTTATCACATATTTTTATAATTACAAAATTAAATTTAGTCTTTTCTTTGCAACGAACAAATCAATTACCTCGTCGGTGTCACTGTCAATTCTGCATTGTCTTTCCTGGCCTGTGGAATTTCTTAAATAAGTTTTAAGGCGTTTCAGAGAAGAAAAAGTCCTTTCAAGGGTACATGAGGAAACAGGCAGTGACACCAAGATATTTGAATGTTTGTGAATGTTTGGAAATAAGGCCTGGTTGCATTCTCCGAGAGCTGCAATAGCATATGTTGGTCGATTTAGTTCAGATTATTTCAGCCATTTTATCCTCCAAGTTTCTAATTCAGCTTTTACAGAGTCCCATTCCAAATATTTTTTATAGAGCTCAAAGTAATATTCTTGATAATTAAGTTGGTTTTTGAAACACACAGACGGAATTAAAATGTTGAGAGATGAGGATGTGGATTTGGAATCTAGAACGAAACTGATCAATCGAATCATCCAAAAGTGAGATCATGACAGTAAGTTTTATTTATTTGTTTATTTTTTTTATTTAGTAACTATATGTTTATAATTTTTAACATTTTTATATGATACGTGTTAGATATATATATAAAATAGAATTTATATTCGTAGTCCTCCTCACTAGGAGATCCTGTGCTGAGGTGGACTATGCTTTGGATAAGTTTTCAGCGACTTGTATGGTTTAACTTCATGGTTTGGATAAGGTTTTCCAGAAACTTCTACGACGATGTTTTCGATGATACTAGTAAGTTCATTCTCCGATAGTTCCTTCAGCCAACATTTAATGTCTTTAATATAGCTATTTTTTGTTTTAAAAATAAGTTTCAGGATCATTTGTGTTGTGGTTTGTCCTATGCTTTTGGCGTGACGATATTTGCGGGATTTTGGTTTCCTTATTGAATCGTTTTTATAATTGAATAGACATTTTGATGTAAAGCAGCTGCTAAATAGCATAAGGGAGATTGAAGTATTTTGCGTACAGTCAGTGTGTATGGAAACAACGATGTTAAAAATATTTTTTTAATCAGTTGTATTCGGATAAAATTAAGTCCTTTTTTCATAGATATGCATGCACCTTCCATTATCAAGTATCCCACGGACAATATACAGAAATCGAAAATATTCTATGTTGACTCGAATAAGTATCCCTCACGGCAGTTTCAAGTAAAAAAACACGCAGGATTCCCGCGGTTATAAGCTTTACGATTTTTCCATATATTTTTTTTAAACCCTACAAATAAGAGATACTCGGTAAAATACAGGTCAATTCATTGACTATATAGAATTTTAATAAGTTTATATGTCTTCTTGTTAGAATTCGAAGGTATGATTTTTTTAATGTTGGCAAAAAATTAAAAAAAACGAAATTCTGGGAAATCGCGAGCAATCGATGCAAATTTATTTATTTCGCGTGATAGCTCCAGTGGCTAAGCAACATAAGCTTATAGCGAAATTACTTGAAATTACTGATCTCAGAAAGGAATAAGCCTTTGATGGTGTTTCAGAATCCACGTCACTGTTTAAGTCTTCGAGTATATCAACAATAACTTTATAGATATCCTTGAATCTTATCAACCCATCATGATTTTCAACGGGTCTCGCACATTGCCGTAAGGGTTTTCCGTTGTGTTTCAGGGATTTTTTTTTCAATATTTTCTTCTAAGCACTTAACAGTTCGTTTTGCCGAGGACATGATAAAATTTCCAATCGATGTTTTCGTACCAATAGAATTTCGAATAGGCTGAATGTGGCAAGAATGACATAGAACCAAATTCAACGAATGTGAGCCGCAATGAACGTATAAGGCTTCTGGATGTGACTTACGAATTACAACCTGCACACCTTTAAAACTTCCTTTTATCGAAGAAGCTCCATCATATCCTTGTCCGATTAAATATTCGCAATCTACACGCAAAGATTTTAATGCAGATAAAATTGCATTAGCGAAATACTTTCCTGTTGTATTCTCAACTGTTAAAAAAAAGGTAAAAAGTTAAGAGTTCAAAAATCTTTGGAGCGCCGCGCCGTACAGTCAATTTCGGGGGGGGATCAAACCCCCTCGATCCCCCCCCTGGCTACGGCCTTGCGATCACACCTTCGTTATTTTATAAAACCTGAAAGTTTCTCTGTGTATGTCCCTAGTACAGGTAAAGATGATCCCCGACTATGAAGTTTGGATCACGGTGGCCTTGAAAGATAGCAGGTAGCAAAGTTATATAAAATTGCACATCAATTTCAAAATCATTTTGCTCGCACTTTTACAAGGTAATCTGCCAGAGTCGAATTTTCGCACTATTTCACTCCCACCCGCTTGCATGTGTATATCGCGCTAGACCTACAGCTATCACCTAGACTTTTAATGTGTCTGACAAGGTTAAGGAACCATCGAAACTCTGATTACTGAGAAAACATATGTTGATAGTTCCTCAAGTAACATATATAAAATTCAGCTTTTCTACTTTAACGTAAGTAAAACTTTAATTCATTAATACAATATATTTCAAAGCCACCGTGATCCAAACTTCATAGTCGAGGATCGTCTTTACCTGTATTGGAGACATACACAGAGAAACTTTCAGGTTTTGTAAAATAACGAAGGTCTTATCGTCACGGGCTCGGCTTATCGAACTATAATGCCTGATGACTGGAGTTCTCAAATAATCGTCCGAATCCTAAAATGAAACACATTACCCAATTCTAGATCCAACTACATGCCAATCTCTCTTTAATCCACCCTCAGTAAAATTTATGAAAAATGAAATAAAAACCGGTTAGAATTTTTGTCGAGAGTAAACAGCTTCTTTTTCCTTCTCAATTTGGATTTGGAAAAATAAATCTGCTCAAGATAACCTTGTCATCATCAGCACTGATATTAATTTATCCATTTCTATCCAGGAAGCATGTCTTGCAATCTTTATAGACATAGAAGGCGTCTTTGGCAATGTTTCCATCCCAATCTTAATATATACAATAAAGTCGGGTTAGTTACACGATTTATAATTCGAGAACGGCTGGACCGGATTTTATGATCTTTGATTTGTTGGATTTATCTCCGCCCCGAATAGCAGAACAACTATTAAAAAATCGAAACAATTCACGAAAAAAAAGTTATGAAGAATCTTTTTTTAATACATTTCGTATGGAACGAATTTTCATCTTTTGAAAGAGCTGCAGCAATATTGTGATAAATATAATTTAAAATTGTGAGTGAATTCCAAAAATTCAAAAGCGTCAAAAAATGTCAATGCGCTGATTTTTTTGCTTTTGTTCTAAATCATATAATGCTGCCCCTCTTTCTTACACACTAAATGTCAACAGTCGAAAATGAGACACACGGTGAACGTATGTCCGCACCCCTTCAAAGGAAAAATACAATAATTATAATAAATCTCCACATAGGAGGCCCTCAGGAAAATAATTTGTTCGAGGACCTATGTCTAGGATAGGAAGTTCTGGAAAGGAAAGAGGTATGATGGGGTCAGTGTGTGCGGATTTTCAATTATCAACAACGACAAACAACCAAAAGAACTCTTGTGACAAATAATACCAGTACTGAGTACATCAACAACTGATATATTCTTTAAATAAGTAACCTTTCACACTGAGGCTGATAATGCATTTAATATGTCGATGGTTTGATTTTATATTGTGACTGATTCTATTTGGGATGCTGATATGGGTTCCGCCGCCTCAGGAACCAATCATTGGGTATCTGCAAATGGACTTAGCAGGAATACCCGGGTTCAGGGAGTGAGGCTTGGCGGATGATGCGTCTGCTCACCAGCTGTGGGCCGATTGAGGGAGACCCTTTGACCTCTCCAGCCGGACTCACTCGACCCAAAGCCTTGCACCGCAGTGAGAGGGATGGATTCACACGTCACTCCTGGATATACTGACCGCCAGATTTCTACCCACCCAACATAAATAACACCAGAACGATTTTAAAGGAATAGCAAATCACTTTCTATGGGCAGATTATAGTTCGATTGTTTTTTTTATTTCTTTTTTACACATTAGTTCCACATAGGAAGTCATGTGGAAAATAATTTACCTCGGGGCCTATGTTATTTTAGGGGATGCTGTGTGAAGGATTATTTTTAAGGCAAAGAAAAAGAGAAAGTTCTGGGAAGGAAATAGGTATGAGGTGTGGGTAGGAATCTGGGAGTCAGTGTGTCCAGGAGTGACGGACGTATAAATCTATCCCTCCAACTGCAGTGCAAGGCAATGGGTGAGGGGACTCTGGCTGGAAAGGTTCTCCAGCCAGACCTCCCTTAACCAGTTTCTTCAGCAAGTGGGCAGACACAACTGCCGCCAAGACCTGGACAAATCCACCCTATGAACCCGGGCTCCCCCGCTAAGTCATCAAACGTTGTGAAACATTTGGGGTGACCTATGGCAGAGGTGTTGAATATCGGATAAATGGCTCCCGGAGCGGCGGTACCCATATTCTTCCCAAAATTAAAAGAATAATAATGATATATGAAATAAGGTTTAAAATATGAATTTATTGCGTTGTTCCCGAAGCCTTTAATGTTTAATGAATACATTTTTTTAAAATTATTTTTTTTTAATCATTTAAAATTAAATTTGATAATGTTATTTTCAAGTTCTTCAAGTATTTTTGTATGTATTTTTGATACAGCTGTTTAGGTTTACAAGACCATTTTCAAACTGTGATTGAACATTTCTTCAAAATTTGCAGAACATCTCTTAGTGAATCAAGTTTCATTTAAAAACAACCAGCCTAAACCATTACGTATAGAAAGAAAAGGTCTTAGATCTGAATATCCAGGAACTTTCCAATCTTCTACTCTCTAAACAACGGTGACTCAAAATCATACAACTTTATAGACCAGGAGACGAGATAGGTAAACCCTACGTCATCGAGTACACGGATGAAACTACTTTTTAGTGATAATGGACACTTAGAAAACCTTTAAAAAGCTGGTCTGCCGGTGCGCCTCTTGGCAGGAGCCGCGCTGCCATGGAAAAAGGCGATTTTTTTCGAAAAAATTACGTCATCGAGTACACGAACGGGAATGGTTTCATATGATAAAGGTCGATTAGAAAATGAGAAAAAAGCAGGGCTGCCAACCGGCAGCCTGGCAAGTTCGCAGGCAGCCGGCGTCAAAGTGGGGTAAAAAATAGTAAATTTGAAGTCATCGAGTACACAAATGAAACTAATGAATAACTATAGTCCAGATCATTCCGTTTAAGAATTTCTAGGTCTACCGACCAGCAGCCTGGCAAATTTTTGTGTACGATTTTTTAAAGTTTTTTTATTTATTTTTTAATTTTTCGTTTATCTTTATTATTATTTTTATTTCATTACATTTTTAAAAACTTAGATTGCCATATTTTAAAAATATAAGCGATAATGATAAAAAAAAATAATTTGAGAGTTCCGAGTGTAACCATCCGTCAGGTGAGCCGTTCGACGCCAAACCACGTACGAAATCTGCCGCGGTGCCCCTCACCGCTGTCGCGTGTCATTATTATTGTACAAATTTATAATATTAATAGTCCTTTAAAGATTGTTTAATAGTCCATAGTAGTTGGATGTTCGAAAAACTAACGCACCATCGCTGTAAGGGCTGCGTTCGTCCATAAAACAACGGAAATTTCCGAAACCAGGTCCGTTTCATATCGGTTTCGCTTGCCCTGCTGCACCGATTACATCGAAAACAAGATCGAAACTAACGAAAAACTGTAGTCTAGATTATTTCATTTATGACTTCTTTGGTCTGCAGACCAGCAGCCTGGCAGTTTTTTGTGTACGATTTTATTAAGTTTTAATTTTTTTTTTAATTTATAAAAAATTATTTTCAATATCTTTATTATTATTTTTATTTCAAAATGGTTTTAAAAACTTAGAATGTCAGATTTTAAATAAAATAAGTGGTAATGATAAAAAAAAAAATCAGTGTACCAAGTGTAATCGATGCAGCAGGGCAAGCGAAACCGATATGAAACGGACTGGGTTTTGATATTTTCGTCGTTTTTCGGACGAACACAGCTCTTACGGTGACGGTGTGGTAGTTGTACGAACATCCGACCACTATGTTCTATTAGGGTATTTTAAAAATACTATTAAAATTATAATTTTGTATAACATTATGGGCTTGCTATGGCGGTGAAAGGCTCCGCAGCCAGTTTCCAGTAAGTTGTTTCGCGTCGAAAGGCTCTCCCGTCCCATGGGTACACTCGGAACACTAAAAATTTATATTTTATCATTACCAGTTATTTTATTTAAAATCTGGCATTCTAAGTTTTTAAAACCATATTGATATAAAAATAGTAATAAAGATATTGAAAATAATAATTAAAAAAATTAAAACTTAAAAAAATTGTACACAAAAAACTGCCAGGCTGCTGGTCGGCAGACTAAAGAAGTCATGAATGGGATGATCTAGAGTACAGTTTTTCGTTAGTTTTGATCTTGTACTCGAGTAATCGATGTAGCATGGCAAGCGAAACCGATATGAAACGGACGGGGCCCGGAAACTTCCGTCGTTTTCCGGACGAACGTAGCACTTACGGCGACGGTGTGGTAGTTGTTTGAACTTCCAACCACTATTTTCTATTAGGTAATTTTAAAAAGACTATTATTATTATAATTTTGTATAATAATATGGGCATGCGATGGCGGTGAAGGGCTCCGCGGCCAGCAACTTTCCAGTAAGTTGTTTCGCGTCGAAAGGCTCTCCCGTTCGATGGGTACACTCGGAACACTCAACATTTATTTTTTTATGATTACCATTTATTTTATTTAAAATCTGGCATTCTAAATTTTTAAAACCATATTGAAATAAAAATAATAATAAAGATATTGAAAATAATAAAAAAATAAAAATTAACCATTAACTTACTCATTTGGCATAATTAAATGGTCTAATACAAATTTAGATAGCTTAGAACGATTAATTAGAACTACATTAACAAAATTTCATTCCCATCATCCAAATTCCGCTATAGAACGATTTAATTTACCTAGAAATTTAGGAGGTAGAGGTATAGTCAAAATAACATCTTTTAAACATAATCAGGTAGAAATGCTAAGAAATTTTTTCCATAGGAAAGCTGATAGTTCAGAAATGCGCAAAATAATTTGCAAGGCAGATAGAAATATTTCGCCATTAAATTTATACGATGAGAATGCCAGCATTCTTATAAATACCAACCAGGAATTATTAGATTAGATTCTATTAATTATTAGATTCCTGGTCAAATAAAATTCTTCACGCAAAACACTTCAATTATCTCAACCAAACATATGTTGACAAATTTTCGTCAAACAAATGGTTGAGTATTGGAGAGTTGAGCGCAGAAATAGAAGGCTTTATGCTTGCCATTCAAGATAGAGTCATTAATACTAAAAATTATAGCAAGCATATCATCAAAGATGCAAATCAAATTGATGATTTATGTAGAAAATGTTTGGCTTTTCCGGAAACTATAGAACATATTATATCGGAATGTTCTGTATTAGCGCCGTCCGAGTATACATTTAGGCACAATCAAGTTTTAAAAATAATTCACCAAAGTTTGGTAATTAAACATAACTTGATTGACTGCCGTAATTTACCATATTATGAATATGAACCAAATTCATTTTTAGAAAATGAATTTTATAAAATTTATTATGATAAAACTTTTCTAACAGACAGAGCAATTAGTCATAATAGACCCGATATAGTTTTACATGACAAAATCAAAAAAATAACTTATATCATTGATGTCGCTATTCCAAATTCTTGTAATATTCAGAAAACTGTTTCTGAAAAAATAAGAAAATATACAGATTTAGGAAATGAGATTAAAAGAATTTGGCATTCTCAGACTATAAAAATGTTACCATTTGTTATTTCGGCTACTAGCATTATACCTAGCTCTCTCATTCAAAATTTAGGCGTATTAGATTTGTCAAAAAATTTGTACATAAAAATGTAAAAGTCGGTCATTTTAAATACACGTAGGATTACGAAAGATATTTTAAATATTTATATTGAGGGATCAGTAGGATTTATCGGACCAGTTAGGATTTCACCAGAGCCGAACCCTCTGATATGAAAATATCTGTTTCATTATGTTTCTGGTGGATTGACGTATTGTTCTTGTATTGTTTTGTATTTATTATACTTATATAGTGCACTAACATTGCGTGAATTTACTTGATATTCATTTGTGGAAAAGTGTGTGGAAGGGTTTAGTCTTTCATTTGGGAAAGATTTAACCCGGACATAAAATCTTGAGCACCGTAAAAAAAAGTACAAAATTAAAATCGTACACAAAAAAACTACTCGGCTGCTGGTTAACACACCAAAGAAGTCTTAAATGGTATGATTTAGACTACAGTTTTTCGTTAGTTTTGATCTTGCACTCGAGTAATCGATGTAGCAAGGCAAGCGAAACCGATATGAAACGGACGGGGCTCGGAAATTTCCGTCGTTTTCCGGACGAACGCAGCACTTACGGCGACGGTGCAGTGGTTGTTTGAACTTCCAACTACTATGGACTATTAGGTAATCTTAAAAAGACTATTATTATTATAAATGTGTATAATAATACGGGCATGAACATATTATTAACAGTACGGGTTGGGAGATTGGAATGACTTTTAAGGATGCCGATCCCTTCTAAAATTATTGGGGATAGGGTGACGTGACTATATTTTAATTTGTATAGTGGAAGAAGATCATTTTGGATAATTTGAAGCTCTGAGAGAGAGCGAAATTTTTTACAGATGGCAGGAAGAGGTTTAGTTCGAGCTCTGATTGTTGATGAATGTGATGAGTCTTTGAACAACAAAACTCTGGGAATAACCTGATGACATTTAGAATTTAAACATTTAAGAACAAATTTGTCAGCAAACAGTTGACGCCTTAAATAAAGTGGGGGATCAGAACATTCCACTTGAATGGAATTAATGGGGGACGACTGCATCGCTCCAGTTATTATTCGCAATGACTTCGATTGAATTTTGTCTTATTTACTGAGTGCATTTTTGGATGCATTACTAAAAAGTGGGCAGGCATAGTCGAGATGACTTCGAATAAGTGCATTGTAAAGCAACTTAATGCAGGTAGGGTGAGCACCCCACCAAACGCCAGTCAATGATCTGGTGATATTTAAATTTTTTTCACATTTTGTAAATATGTTGTGAATATGGGAAGACCATTTAAGTTTCCTATCAAATGTTACTCCCAAAAATTTAACTTCAGAGGCATTAGGGATTGGAGAGTTTTTAAATGAAATTTGAACGGGAGGATTTTTATGACGGTTTGTGAAGGTGACACACCGACTCTTTTGGACTGAAAGTTCCAGACCATTTAAAGTGAGCCATGTGCAAAGGGTATCCATGGCTTCATTAAGATATTTGACGGCGAGTGGGATGATTTTGGTTGATAAGAAGAAAGCTAAGTCATCTGCGAACTCAATAACTTTTACTTGAGGGGAATAGAGACATGCATATCGTACGTGTATATATTATACAGTATGGGGGATAATACATCGCCTTGGGGTAAACTCTTCCAAAAAGAGAGTTGGCTTCGGCCCCAATTTAAGTTATTCATAGCTAAATCAAATGAGCACACGCAATTGTTGGGTGGCAGGCAGATATAATGGAAAAATGTTATTGTTGTTATTATTTATCTTCCCTAGGTTTATCTTTTGGATTATTTCAATAAATTTTGAATTGTGAACTGTAATTGTAAGCACTTGTGATGGTCCAACCCCTTACTTGGGTTTTAATACCTCTCCTCTCACGCGTTTCGATCTCCGGACGGCAGACCCTTCTCTCGTACTGTATGATTCACCAATAATGTCTTGAATCATGACTCGTTTTTCCCACCCCTGTGACTGAACACAGCAAAAGGTTTTCTCCTTCCGGGAAACTTTACAATAAACCCTTTCCTTCACGTTGTGTATTTTTTGTTTCAAAGGTTCTAGAAAATCTAGAATAGGTATTTAATGTTTATATGTGGTAACTTTTGATTCTTTTAGGTAAGGTGTGGAAGAATTTCTCTGTATCTCTTGAACGTATGAAGGATACTTACTGTCTAAATCTATCCTAAATGTGTCCCTATTACGTCCCTAATAATGTACGCTGTTTTAATACTCCCGCAGTACCCCCTGTAGTTCTTGGGAGTCTATAAAGTTGATTTTTGACCCTATACGTCCTAATATATTTTATAATACATACCTAGAATGTTTCATTTGGTTAGTTGGCGGTTCCTTTGCATCGCTCTCCGTGGCTGGACCCTAAACATAATTGTGTTAATATTCTATTGTTAGTAACCGCAAAATTCGTACCTAAGATGAAGAGGATAAGGGAGTAAGGGTGAATGGAATGGATCATGAAGAGAAAGGTATTTTTTGCAGTTTAGTACTGGCTCCTCCACTTGACCAAATTGACTAGGTGGTCGGCTCTCCGGACACGACCTCCCGACCAAAGCATATCAAGGCTATACCCATGGCACCCGGAAGATCTCTTGACGACCAACCGGATACCCGGACCCATCCATAACATGACGGCATGCCTTCAAACCTTTCCCGATCAACTCCAGTATCGAACACCTCCGGGACTACGTTACTGGCTCTAGAAGGGGTAATCCAATTCGTCCCTTGTCAAGACTCTATTCGTGAACATGTGGCTACAGCTTGTGACAGACAGATCCCTCCTCCTGCGTGACCGATCTAGCGTGTTGCGATCCAGCAGCGAACAAAGAATTTAGGTACTTTAAACGCTATGTTTGCTTCTAGGTCGATAGGATTAAAACATGTGCAGACGCTGCAGGGTTGTTTCCGCAAGATGAACTGCTTATGCTTCACCCACACTACCTTGCCGGCAACCCGAGATGCTTTTGGCCAAAATGCCTCCGTCAGCAAACCGCGTCCTTACATACCGTTTGGCAACTCATTTCATCCGTCTCGCCACGCCCATTTTCTCGACACGGTTCCGCGGAAGGGAATTGCTTCCAGCATCTAGCGTGGCCCGATCAGTCTATGATGAGCATTCTCTCCTAACAGGACAATGTAGGAAGACCCTTACCGATGGACAACACATTGACACATATGTATAGCCTCGGTGTCATCGTCACATTGTTCAACCATAAAGTTTAAAAGGCAAAATTCAACAAATAGGAATTCAAAGGAGTACCTGTTAGTTTTAAATTTACGTTTCACTCTCGGAGTGTTTAGGTTGTAGACAGTCGCTTTCTATTGGGTATGTCGTATACCACGATGGACTCCCCATTTGGTTTAGGGTACAATGCTCGTAGGGATGTAAGCTCCACTCTGCACCGCTCGTTCATTTTTTTTACCTCGCCGTCTCGCCATCAGCTGTCTGAAAGAAAAGGTCACTGCCCTTGGTGATAACAACTGTTGAACATATCCTGACTCATATCCTGAAATAAAATTATAAAATTTTGTCATTTATTTAAATCTTCAGTTTCCCGAGGCAGCTTCGGTTCTCTACGACAGCTGCGTGACCTTGACCCACAGAATGTAAAATAATAGGCGTGACATTTTTAAATTATAATGCTGCCAGCAATAATAAAGATATTTCATTTTATAAATTAATATAAAAAAAACAATTACATATTGGAACAATCTTAAAATACTGTGAAGCATTTTTTTTAAAGATTTATTAAACATCACACGGTAGGCAGAGAGGATGAACCGCCAAACAACTCAGTCTTAGCACACTCCTCGCAATTCCACGTATCAATTGTGTTGGTATAACGGATTTGTATGGTATTCTTTGAAGTAGTCATGATTCAAAGGCATTTTACCCATTTTATTAGGGTTTTTACAAGTATTAGTACCTAAATACTCAATCTAGGTACTAATATTTTTCAGTTATGTAGGTACTCAGAATAAGGATTACAATTAATAAAAAGGAACTATCCAGAATAAGGATTGCAATAAAAATCTGTTTTACCGATACAAATAATATTATTACTTTACATAAGGTAACGGTGCCGATTTTATAAAAAAAAATCAAGTCAATTAGTAGACTGTATTCAGCCTTACCAATACAATGTAGATTTACATACAAACTAACCACAAACCAGAAACAGTCCGATTATTAATTATGCATAAATATTTGATTACAGCTTTTGAAGGATTGGAATGTTTTATAATTTTGACACAAAATGTGAGTTATTATAGAAAAATGAAACGTGGTGGTTCGATCATAAGCTTTGAAAACATTTTAGTACTATTTAGGTGTAATGTTGACTGAACTTATAATATTTAAAAATACTGTTTGCGAAAGATATATTAAATAATAACAAATATTATAATCAATAATTATCAGTCTGAAACACTCATCTACATTGAAAAAATCTTCCGAGAAAAGATACTGGCCGCCAACGGGAATTGAACCCGTGACCTTCTGATTGCCGGTCAGGTGCTCTTGACCACTGAGCTATGGCGGCTTATCTAATACCCGCCAAATAATTCAATATATACTAGTGTTTCATTCGACAATTACCTATTATTACATTTTTCCAACTGAAAACAACCAACTTTATTTTTGTGAGAGAGGTATTGTTAATACTAAATCTCCCGCTAGGTGGCGTCGAGACTAATTATGTCTGCATTTATTGCTGAAATACTTTAACTTGTCAAATATTAATTATTATTTTTAATTGATAAACTAACTGACCGGCAATCAGAAGGTCACGGGTTCAATTCCCGTTGGCGGCCAGTATCTTTTCTCGGAAGATTTTTTCAATGTAGATGAGTGTTTCAGGCTGATAATTATTGATTATAATATTTGTTATATACCCTTTGTGCTATGCATAAAAATCTTGTTTAAACGTTAGTTTATCAATTAAAAATAATATTAAATAATACCTCTAAAATATATTTTAAAACCCATCTGGCAATATTTTATTTGCTTGGTGCGGTAGGGAGTGAGGAAGCACGCTGCCCACAACTGTGGGGTTGGCTGGCGGATAGGGGGAGGGGTTACCGCGAGGTTGCCGCATCCTTTACTCCAAATATGAGATCAGTGACGGTGTGAGGAAAAAACAAAAAAAATGTCACCGTAGAGCAAAATAATATTTTTCTCCAAATAAGCTCAGAAATCGCCGGTTAAAATCCCTCGGGTACGTCCTGTTACACCCTGTATAACCATGTAAAATTTGAAAATAAATATATTTGAAAAAAAAAATTGGTTATAAAAGTGACAACACCGCTTTTTCCCTTCATTAACAATGTTCCATTCATTTTCATATCATCTTCTCGGTAAGTCTACTCTTGTCCCTCGCATGGAACAGCTAGAAATCCTCGATTATAACACTAGTGTGTTCGGTTTCTATCAAGTTTAAGTAAGTAAAACCCACGGGGTCTTAAACGTTCTAGTCTTGAAATCTCCCACCGCGAGATTCAGTATGTAAATATTTTATCATCACATCATCCCTTTTTTCTTTTGTCATACATGTATCCTTGTTGAAGTTTAAAATCTTGGCCAGATAATCGAAAAAAAATTGTGTTTATTGCCATTGCGCAAGTCTTGTAACGTATGCTAATATGGATTTATTAAGCTACGGCATTGGTGTATTAAGTACGTCATTGCATTAAGTACATCATTGTAATCTGCCGTCTGTATTGAATGGGTGCCCAGTGCCCACATATGAACGTAAATCTTTTATTAACACCATAGGTGAGAACCTGATAATATCTGCCGTTACAGATGAGAATCTCAAAATATCATTGTGTCCCTACACATTACGGGGAGCCCGTCATAATCACTCATTGTTGGCTCGTCAACACAGGGTCGAGGGGGTTATTTATCTCATTTTTATTTTATTTTTTTTATTTAAAGAAATATTAACATAGTACATAATTCATATTGTTTACAACTTTTTAATGTAACTTTTTTATATTTATATTGGTAAGTATATAACATGTTTCTTGATTTAATTTAATACCTCCCTAATTGAGAATAACTCGTGTTTAGGGAGGGAATTTTTACAAGATTTGTTTAATTTCTAGAATTATACCTATAATTAACACTATATACACTCAATTTATTAGCGTACATATATGCACTGAAGAACAGATAACATATATTAAAAAAAAAACAGACAGTTCTTTAAAATATATAATATATAATGCATAACCTTTACGAGAGTGTATTGTTCGTTTGAAAAGGCAGAAAAAAAAGTGATAGTATCTATAAAAAATCAATGAGATATTTACTGATTCTAATTAGCTAATTTATTTATGATATTATTATTTAATTTATTTTTAAATTTATTGTAATCAGGTTCTAATCTTAGCTCTCTCCCAAGTTGATTAAACCACACCACTCCATTGTACGTGTAGTAGTGTTGTCCAAAACTGGTACGCATCAATGGCGTGCATAAGCGACCCGCTGTGTTTTGTCTATTGCTCTCAACGCGTACTAAGGCGTGCAACTTCTTCGAGTGATCTTTGTGTATTTGAAGCAGCGTATTTTTTATGTATGTGTTTTTTAGAGGTGGGACTTGAAAGTCTTGAAAAAGTTGTGAGGTTGAATAATCTGATGGTTTTTTAGTAATAATTTTGATTAATAGTCTCTGAGTAATTTCGAGTGGCAAAATTGAGGTTTTGTATGCTCCCCCCCAAGCAACTATACCATATTGTATTATTGAATGGGCTAGAGCGTAGTATATATTTTTAAGAATTTTTAAGTTTAGTATATTTCTTAAGTTAATAAATATGTATATAAGTTTTCTTAATCTATTTAGAATGTTGGTAATTTGAGTCTTCCATTTGAGGTTATTATCTATTATAATACCTAGATATTTAATTTCTTTTTTATTTGTTATGCACAAACAGTCAATATTTTGACATGTTAATATTTTAGTACTACATTTTTTTGCATGAATTTTAATATTTAACGTGGTAGTAGCTATTTTTTTGTTATTTATATTAAAAAGTATATAATGTGTTTTTTCAATATTCAATGTTAATAAATTTTTGTCAAACCACTCTTTTAGCATATTAATGTCATGGTTAGCAGTTATTTCAATTTCATTCCATGTGTTTGCTTGGAATATAATGGCAGTATCATCTGCATATGAAATGAGTTTTCCGGTTATTGGCAATTCAAAGATATTATTAACATATAATATGAATAGAAGAGGGCCCAAAATGGTGCCTTGTGGTATCCCAAAGTCGCTTGTATTTGGTTCACTAAGAGTGTTGTTTATTTTTACATATTGATTTCTAGAATTCAGGAAACTTTCAATCCATATTTTGGCGTTATTTGTAATTCCGATTTCGTTAAGTTTGTATATTAATTTTTTGTGACTTATGCTATCAAAAGCTTTCTTTAGATCTATAAATATTTCAAGAGATTTTTTCCCTTTGTCTAGTGCTTGGTATATTTTTGTTGTTAAATCTATGATTTCGTCTTGTGTGCTTATTTTTTCGCGAAATCCAAATTGTTGGTCACTCAATATATTATTCATTCTAATAAAATTTTGAAGTTGTTTTTTAGCTACTTTTTCAAAAATTTTTGAGATATTTGACAAAACTGATATAGGTCATAAATTGTTATAAATACCTATTGGGTTACTGTCTTTCAATACTGGGCAAATTTGTTGTAAATCGTTCATCCTTGTCACGTGAGATGTGAAAACGTGACAATATTCACCACGAGTCGTGCGAACGAAAATAATATCCATTCCTGTTAGTATGACCTACCTGACGTAGATAACACACTATCAGAAAAACATTGCTATTTAGCAGATCACCCGTTAATAATGCCCGTGGACTTCCTGTCACAAGAACCCAGGAACAATCTACTATCTCTAAAGGACTAATTATGCGCTTCTGTGCGTTTCACTTATGGGGCATCGTGTCGTGGAGTTAAGTTGATGGACACAAAAACACCTAACTCGTTGTCTGGGAGACGAATAAGAGAAACTCCCAGGTTTGTGAAATTTGAGCTAGGGTCTGTCATTTTTCGCAAACAAGTAGAAGAATAAAATGACCCCTAATCTTTTTTTTTTTATTACAGAAAATAGGTTTTTTTCTTGTTTACATTACAACCTGCAAAGCTACTGCAAGTAGCTTGTCGGCAGGAAAATAGTGTGGACAAAAATATAGTACAGTATAAAGTCTTACAATAGAAGAAAAAAAAAATGCGATTTAATAAAATATGAGTATATAATAGATAAATAATAATAGATAATAATAGATGGTATAAATAAGTAAAAAAATATAAAAATATGAAAACAACGTCTAAAAAAAAAATTAAAAATGCACGAGGAGTCAGTTAATATAGAAAATCTGATTCCAACAGCCATGTTTTTAACAATAGTGCAAATTTAGGTGTCGAGCAACATTTTTTCAAATCATATGGCAGCATATTAAATATAAGTGGTACAATGTATTCAAAAGTTCGCTGGCCATGTTTATTAGAAAATCTAGGTACTATCATACCTTCATTTTGTGTAAGCCTAGTATTGTGCACGTGATCCACCATTATTTTGTATGGGCTATCTAGGATATGTTGCATACAGATTTTATGCCAAAAAAGAAGCTCTAATAGGTAAAACATTTATGGATTTATACATTCTAGTGATATTTTGACCCTGGTCATAAACTGCTTTGCTGACGAGTAATTTGACCATGGCGTTTTGAATTGACTGTATATGTCGGATGTTTGTCTTACATGAGTGCCCCCAAGAAGTTATACCATATCTCACATTAGATTCAGCCAGGGACAAATAGATTAGTTTCATGGTTTTGATGGGCACATAATATTTAAGTTTATACAGTTTGCCTACAATCGTTCGAAGGCGTTTACATAGCTTAACAATATGGATATCCCATTTCATATTACAATCCACCGTCACCCCTAAGTAGATATATTATTTTACTAGGTCAATACTTCCACAGGCGCAGGGCTGTGTACAGTTATTATGTATGCAGTCAAAGTTATGTGATACTATTGAAGGTGCTATTGTATATCTGGCATGAGGCGATCTTATGTGCATTAGTTTTGTTTTTTGTGCATTTATAACTAAGCCAGAGTCGTGAGACCATTTTAGTAATGCTATGAAATCCTGCTGTAGCATATTCATGGCCGTGAGCAGATCCCTATGTGAGATGACAAGTGCTGTGTTATCCGCGTATACGTAGTGTTTGATAAAAGAAAATACTTTATTCATAAGAGAGACAAATATTATATATAGTGTTGGACCTAGGATAGAACCCTGCGGCACACCAGTAGACAATGTTCCCACTTTACTCAATTTTCCATTTATTTTGACCTGAATTTTACGATCACTTAGGTAGTTTTTCAAAAGTTTAAGAAAACGTCCTTTCACCCCTATCGCCTCTAGAACTTTAAGTAATTTTGTAGGATCTATAGTATCAAAAGCTTTCGAATTATCTATGAACAAAACTAATATTTGTTTCTTATCGTTTAGTTCGTTATTAATATAATTTGAAAAATCTTGAAGTAACAGTTCTGAGCTCTTCTTTTTTTGAAAGCCATATTGGTGTGGATCTATTATTGAAAAAGACTCGAGGTATTTATTCAATTTTATGGAGATGTATTTTTCAAGTATCTTTTCTATTGCAGGCAATATACTGATCGGTCTGTAATTTCCTATGTCAATATGTCTGCCACTTTTGTATATAGGTCTTATAATACTACATTTAAGGTCTTCTGGTATTACGGCTTGCATTAATATTGTGTTAATTAAATGTGTCAAAATCGGTCCTAAAATATCTATGTGTTTTTTAATATCAAACATTCTGATGTTATCTATTCCGGGTGATTTTGAATTTTTTAGAAGTTTTACAATATTCTGAATATCTAAAAGTGTAGCACGTGGTATATAAAGACTATGTGGTAGCTGTGTTGGTTCAACATTTGATGCTTTAAGATCACATTAATGTACTAGTGAGTTTATACTGTCCGAAAAGTAGTTGACGAAGTCGTCTGCCACTGTTTCTGCAGATTTATCTTTTAGTAAGTACCTTGAGATCACTTCATCGCAATTACTCTTAGATCTACGTCC
The DNA here is from genome assembly GCA_917563855.2 of Limnephilus lunatus. Taxonomy (NCBI): domain Eukaryota; kingdom Metazoa; phylum Arthropoda; class Insecta; order Trichoptera; family Limnephilidae; genus Limnephilus; species Limnephilus lunatus. The sequence continues at coordinate 393,012 of OU830593.1, read as the reverse complement.
TAATATTTTATTTATCTCATCCCATGTATTCTTCGTATTTCCAAAATAATTTTTCATTAAAAAAGGTAGATTTACATTTAAATATTAATTTAGTTACAATATTCCGAAAAGATTTATATTGTTTTTCATAAATTTTATTTTTTGGTGAATTTTTCCAAATTTTATATAAATTATCTCTCTTTTTAACGCTATCTAATACTTCATTTGTCATCCACTGTTTTATAGGCCATGGTCTTTTTCTTGACTGAATATGTATGAATATCTTACTTTTTTCATAAATATCGTTAATTTTACATTTTATTTTTTCATAAAGCTTAATGCAATCTTCTCCACAAAGTAATTCATTCCAATTGAAATTCCTAATGCTTGCATCGATCCTTTTTTGAGATAAAATTGAAGTTTTAGTCGTTGTTAATTTCTTATTACTTTTGGGAAATGGAATATTTATCGTCGTTACAAAATGATCGGCTATATTAATCTCGCATACACACGATGAAAGCATATCAGTGATTTGGTTTCCACTATTGAATCTTATAAAAATATGATCAATGCACGAACGTGTTATTTTTCCTGCAATTACCGCTTCTCGCGTGACGTCATCGATACATTTAGTAAAATAGTTCATAGACAATAAATTTTCATATTGAATGGTTAGCGGATCCTGACATTTTAACAAATCAATATTTACATCCCCAAAGATTAGTACATTTTCACAGTGATTTAAGGGAAGATTATCGAGTATTGTAGAAAGTTCATTTATAAAAGCTAATTTACTTAAGTTTGGTGGGCGGTAAATTGCGAGTAAGGTAAGTTCATTATTATTTGAAAGTGTGATTATACCGAAAATATTTTCAAATACCTGAGTATCCAATTGCTTTTGTGTGAAAACAAATGAATCTCTGATGTACACAGTAATACCCCCACCAGACCTGTGTTCGCGAAAATAGCTTACACTATTGTAACCTGGAATCTCGTACAAACTGGCATGTTCACTTTTGATAGAGGTTTCACAAAGCATAAGTACATCTATTTTTTTCCAACAATCGTGAAGGTACATATGTAATACATCCCAGTTTTTAGAAATTGACCGAATATTAACTTGTACACATATAAAACTACCCACTTCACTGTTTTTTTCTACCATTTCTTCGGTCCACTGATCTAACCTATTTATTCTCTTAAAGTCAACATCACTGTCTTCATCTATGTATTTAGACGCCATAGCTGATCGTGGAGAAGTCCCTCGAAAGCGCAGCTAGGTATGCTGGGCAGTTTTCCCTGTCTCCGGTAGGATGAGCGGCAGGTTTTCCAAATCTGGTGCAGGTGGCGCAAACTGCCTTCGCAGCAGTGTTTGGGCAACTATCGCGGAAGATTGGCCTTTGTATAACAGTGTATTTCTCTTGCCCTACACAACCTTTTTGTTGTTGTAATGTGCCAAGAAAACCGCTGTAGACTATGTTTCGCTCTCATTTGGAGATCAAATTACGGAATTAGCCGAGTCCTCAGCGGACTTTCTTCGCTCAAAAATGTTTCTCAAATGCCACTTTTCCTCTCCCATTGAAAGAAATTATTTATGAATTTGGAATATATACGTTATGCACTTGGCGTTTCGTTGTCAAATGGGACAATCTTCATTAATGGATCCTTTTCTTTTCAAAAGTTCCCCTTCCTCTCCCATTTTGTATAAAAAAAACTTACGAATAAACAATGTCTTGTTCTCAGAAAGTAGTACAGATGTACCGTATAGACGTTGCATAGGTCATGGAAGACCAACTTTTTTTGGACAGGGTACTTTGTCATACGTACAAACCCTTGCCTACGTATTCTTGAAAATGTATTCAGTAAAAAAAAACTGAATTGGTTATACAGTACCTTCCTCTAATACAAGTTTGCGTTATATGTATCAGTCATAAGTCTCAAGCAGCTAACCCTCTCTCCGCTCTTCTCTCTCTATGACGTAAAAGTTCAAATCTCAATTTTTTCTCACCAGGCACATGTTGTTTCTCTCCAAACCTTTTCATCATTGGTCTATTAGGCAGGTAAACTTAAAGAATTTTGCCATAATAATAATTTCCTCCCGGATTGCCGGAATGCCACATGCGGAGCCTTCGCCATTACCGGGAGCCTTGTTGTCTCGCCGCCTCGCTGCTTTACTGCCTTGCCGCTATGCCGCCTACAGTACTGTCACAGAGGTCCACACTCTTCAACTCTCCAGCCCAGTTAAAAGCTCCCGACCAGATTCACAACCTATTCTGAGTCGTTCCGAGCAGTTGCGAATTGAGTGTTCCACAACAACATCACTCAGAGAACAATCGTTCAGGCATGTCAGCCTCAACATGTGTTACTCCGCACCTTTAAAAAGCCAAAATGTCGCTTGCAACATTACGCAGTGAAAAAAAAAACTCCTCTCGTGCTTGCAATCACAACCGAGAATTCATCAAAAATTGCCATTGGGGCACCTCAATATACTATCCTCAGCCACATTTACGCTTTGGGTAATCATCAAAAGAAGCGATCCAAACACCATCAATAAAGGATTCGTACTGGCTGAAACCAGGAATCACCATACTGACCTCTGTGATAGTAACTCCAGCCGCTCCATTTAAGTCCAGTGTTTCGTACTTGCCAAGGCTCTAGTGTTCCTAGAGGTAAATCCTCAAATGGGTCAGGTGATAGTGACAAAGTAACCTTGTAACCTCAGTGAAACAACAATAATTCCAAACATTCTTCGCAAACCACGCTTCGCAAACATTAGCTCACAGACCAATGATACAATTTTAGAGTCATTTTTTTTCATTACCACTGCATAACCCTTGTATTTTTGTCAACAGGTCCTTGTTCATACCTATATAATATGCCACTGTTCTTTCATAACTATATGTATATGTGTGGTTCTTCGAATTTCCATGTACAGTATTTTCCTGTATTGTAACTATTCCCCAGCTAGCATCCCCTTCGTTCTCTCTCTCAGGTAGTTTTTTTTACATAAATGTTAGAGGGACAAGAGGTTTAAGAGGATTTGTCTGGCCTACAGCTCCATTACCACGTCGCTTCTTTGCGGCGAGGGGGGAAGTGTTATGTTACAACACAAACGCTTTTAGTTGCTACCCGCGAGAAGTCGACGGTCCTTTTACGGTTCCATAAGGGAGGTCCGCCCGCTCCCAGTCATTTCTCCGAGGACCGCTATAAAGCACATACGCCACGCGTGCCGGAACGTGCCACCAACAGTTATGTGCCCCACAACTGGAGTTCTGGAGTCCCGACAGCAGCCGTGAGTCACCCACATATTCCTCTAATCTCTTGTGCCTCCTGTAGACTTAGAAACTGCCATAACCATCGTCATTTTGAGAGAGTAGGGTAGGAGAGACGAGTTCTCTTAGGGACATAACCTTTATTCCTGTTGTGCAAATACAATGTTGACCCAATACACTGTTTTCATTTATGATGTGAGGTGATCACCAATCCCCTAGCGGGCAGGAACCTATGCCAGTGCCTCCCCCCATGACCCTGAGCAAGCGTCTCTCTCATTTTTACTACCACTGAGCTAAAGAAGCCGTGGGCTTCCTGGCGTCACCACAATGTGAGCCCCAGCCTCCCAGCCCCCCACGACACAGCACTGAAACATATGACATATATAGAAGATTGCAGTAGGTACATGGTTACATATTTACACACAGTAGGCATAAAGGTAAGTATGTTATTAAATACTCCTGATCGATATGTTTATTTGAGGTGATCAATGATTCTACTTTTAAATGCACTTTTGGTTTGGGTGTTTCTATTTCAGTAGGTAGAAAATTGAATAGCTTTGTTGCATTTTTTTTTTTTTTTTTTTTTTTTTTAATTCCTTTATTTTTCCCATATTTTACAATTTATATTTACATATTTGAAAATCATAACAATAATGTGGGAACCCACTAAGGCGCAGCCTGTGCGTGGGTAATATATTTAAAAAAAGTTTTTTTTTTTAATACCTAGAAAAAAACAAACAGGGGTATATAAAGCAAAAACAAAAATTGTTTAAAAACATTTTGTACAAAAAGTGTATACAATAGTGTACGGTTAAATAAGTGTAAGTGTAATTAATGATATACATTGTAATAATAGGTGTAAAGTTTTGTGAGAAAAGTGATATAAAACTAAATAAATAGAGTTTTTAGAAACATAAAGTGAAATAAAACTAAATAAATAGAGTTTTTACATCTGTATGGTTTAGCCATAATTTTAACTCTTTTACGAAATGCGGAAATTTTGTTGCAACTTGAATATGTTTTGGTAAACTATTGAAGGTACGAGGTCCAATAAAACTACTGTGAGTTTGCATTTGTTTTGTGTGTGTTTGGGGGGTATAGAATACATTATTATTTCTAATGTTGATTCTGTTTACATTTTTTTCGAATTTGTTTACGTTTTTAAAGATATATTTCATAGTTTGCAGTATAAATAGTTTACGGAGACTGAATAGTTTAGATTCTTTGTATAAAGCATCTGTCGAAAATGTTTTAATTCTATTATACATAACTTTGATAATATAATTTTGAGTTGTTTGTAAAGGTTTTATAAAAGTATCAAGGGCACCACCCCATCCTATTATTCCATACATGAGTGAAGATTGCACCATAGAATAATAAATCATTTTCAATTTGTCAATATTCACTACTTCTTTGAGTCTGTAAAATATGTATGTAAGATATCTCAATTTAGAAACGGTATTATTTATTTGTGAATGCCAATTTAAATTTGTATCAATACATATACCCAAATATTTTATCTTTTCAACTTTTACAATTTCAGAGCAAGATGAGCATATTACTTGATTACAGTTAGTATTATGAATTCTAATTTTAAGGTTATTGGGGGGTTTGTTTTTACTGTTTTTATAAAAAGGTAGGTAAAATGTTTTATTGTTGTTTAGGAAGAGTCTATTACTATTTAGCCATGATGAGACATGTGCAATACATTTTGATGCATTTAAATAAGTTTCAAGCCAGGATTTTCCGTTTACAATTATTACTGTATCATCAGCATAAGATACAATATCACCAGGGATTACAAGATTACATAAATCATTTATATATATTAAAAACAGGATTGGGCCAAGCACAGTACCCTGTGGTACTCCATTTTTTATCCTCGTTTCAGTACTATAAAAATTCCCTATTTTTGTTTTTTGTTTTCTGTCTTTGAGATAGTTTGTGAGAATTTTTAGTGTATCTTTTTTGAAACCTATTTGATTAATTTTTTTTATAAGTATATTGTGATTAACCGTATCAAAAGCTTTTCTTAAATCTAAAAATAAAGCTAGGCATTTTTTATTTTTATCAACAGATGTGTACAATTTTTTTGTCAATTCGAATATTGCATCTTCAGTGCTTAGGTTACTTCTGAAACCATATTGATTTTGGGACAGAATTTTGTTTTGTTCTAGGTGATTCATTACTCTATTTTTGATACATTTTTCAAATATTTTTGAGAGGTTTGAAACTAAGGAAATAGGTCGGTAATTGTCTAATATGTGCTTTTCTCCTGATTTGTGAATTGGAATGATGGTGGAGATTTTAAATTGTTCAGGGAAATGTCCCTCTTTTAGTGATATATTAAAAATATGTAGCAATGGAATTAAAATATTATGTTTTATTTTTTTTAGTGTGTTACCCGATAAACCATCAATTCCTGTAGAATTTGTTGACTTTAGACTATCAATGTGTTTTACAATTTCGTTTATCGTGATAGGTGAAAAATATTCTAAGGATTTTATTGAATCGTAAGTTGAGAGTAAATGCAAAGATGAGTCTACGGGTGTTGTACTATCAATTTTACTAGAAGATTCAAGTACTTGATCTACTACATTTGTGAAGAAGTTGTTAAAGTTTTCTGCAATGGCCGATTTGTCAGTTATACTATTGTTATTTATTTTAATCTCTTTCACATCAGTTGATGCCATTTTTTTTTTGTTCATTATTTCATTAATAATATTCCACGTTTTTTTGGTATCATTTTTTGCGTTATCAATTTGTTCACAATAGTATTTCTTTTTACAACTTCTTATTAACCTATTTAGTAAGTTTCTATACATCAAATACTTTGTTTTCATAAAAGACATTATTCTTACGTTATTTTTTTGACAGGTTTTTTCATAATTTAACATTTCTCTGTAAAGTTTATCTCTGTGTTTAATGGAGACTATTAGTCCTACAGTAATCCAAGGTTTGATTTTTTTATATTTTCGCTTATTAATAATTATATTTAAAAGTTCTTTGTCCATAAGAGGTTTGACAAACTGGAATGTTAAAAGATTTTTTTCCGTTCAATGTTCCGTGATTTGTCATGGGTCTACGTTAGGTATAAATATACAGAGTGGTAGATACTCTCAGTGTCGCCCTGGTACAAGACCACGATTCAGGATTGAAACGTTGCTTGGAATGGATTTAGCCGCCTTTGGTGACCAGATTTGAATAGCCAGGTATCTCCTCACCTTCCTCTTCCCTATCTCCTTCCCCTCCCCACTACCTTTAGCTTCACAACATACCCCGATTGGGGATGCCATAGTCTCACTGTGTCCAGACGGTGGTAGTTGGGACTCTTGCGCGGTATTCATGTAATAAAATAAAATAATATGTACTAATTTCGGATGTGTGTCTGTCTGTAACGGCAGTTATAAGTTTCATTTTCAAAATTGGAAAATTTCAAACATGCGATTAAGTAGGTACCCTACATATAATATACATTTTTTAATTGGCATTAAAATATCCCGTGATTTTTCATGGTTCTGCATTTGGTATTAAAAATACTAATTTCGGTTGTGCCTCGGTCTGTTACTCCGGTTCAATGAACTCTAGAACTTTTGCTTTGAATTTAAGTTTTATTTTCAAAATTGGAACTGATTGTGGAAAAATTCAAAAGTGCGATTAAGTAGGTACCTACCTCTAAAGTAATAATTAAAATTGGAATTATAATATCCCGTGATTTTTCGTAGGTCTACACTACGTATTAAAAACTTAAAAACACTCATTTCGGTTGTGGCTCTGCCTGTAACTACGGTTCAGCGAACTGGAAAACTTTTGTTTTGAATTTATGTATCATTTTCAAAACTGGAACTGATTGTGGCAAAATTCATACAAGTAATTAAGTAAGTACCTATCTTTAAACTGGAACTGGCAGAGGAAGGATGAAAGTAAACTGAATGCTGTTGAAATGAGATCCCTGAGGCGTATGTGTGGTAAAACAATGTATGATCGTGTGAGAAATGTGGATATCCGCAAAGAATGTAAGGCTGATGTAAGCATAATGAGTAAGATTAAGAAAAGGACCCTCAGATGGTTTGGGAATTCAGTATAAGAAGAATAATAATAAGTGAATGGTAGAAGAAGTCGTGGACGTCCGAGGAAGACATGGCACGATCAAGTGAATCAGATACTTGAGTCGGGCCATGTCAAAAGTCAGAATAATAGAAGAGAATGTATGAGACGATGTATGAATGTGAGTGAGGCAAAGAGCGTGTGCCAAGACCGAGTTGTTTGGCGGTCCGTCTTCTATGCCTACCCCTGCGGGGAAACGGCGTGATGGTTAGTTAGTTAGTTAGTTAGTTACCTATCTTTAATATAGATAATATTTAAACATGGAATTATAATATCCCGTGATTTTTCATGGGTCTGCATTTGGTATTAAAAATACTAATGTCGGTTGTGCCTTTGTCTGTTACTCCGGTTCAATGAACTCTAGAACTTTGGCTTTGAATTTAAGTTTTATTTCAAAAATTGGAACTGATTGTAGAAAAATTCAAACTCGCGCTTAAGTGGGTACACACATATTAATTTATTTATATATTATATATTATAAAATATCCCGTGATTTTTCATGGGTCTGCGTTAGGTATTACAAATACTAATTTCGAATGTGCTCTACAACTCTAGAACGTTTGCTTTGAATTTAAGTATAATTTTCTAAATTGGAACTGAATGTGGGAAAAATACAAAGAAGTGGGTACCTACCTATTACATAAGATTTAAAATTGGAATTAAAATATCCCGTGATTTTTCACGGGTCTGCGCTAGGCGTTAATAGTATATTAAAATATAAGTGGATAAACAGGTCTTTAAAACACGCGCGATTTTTCGAGCACGATGGCGTAGCCGAGTGCTCGAAATAAAGCAAGTGTTTTAAAGACCAGTTATCCACGAATATTTTACGCTATTTTTTTTTATTGGTACACTATTAAAACATAAATATTGATATTATTATTAAAAATTTGGAAATAAAACTATTAATGAATTCGTGATATGACATCACAATATCTTGTTGTCATGGAAATGAAAAACACAAACATTAATTTGCAATCTGTCACATTTGACGTTTAAAATATTCCTGTCAGATTTATAGTTAAAAGTTGAAATTTAGACTTCACATTTTGTTGATTTGTCGATGTTGCCATGGTAACTTTAAAAAACGCGCGTTCCATAAAGTGCGATTTAAACACGCTAGAGCGTACTTTAAATGAGTAAAAAAGGGCACCAATAAAAAAAAATATTTTTTTTGGTGTCTGTAATTCTGGTTAAATGAATTCTAAAACGTTTGCTTTGTATTTAAATTTGATTTTCAAAATTGGAACTGATTGTGGTAAAATTGAAACTTGCAATTACCTACCTATAATACAATATTTAAAATTCGAATTATAATGTCCCTTGATTTTTCACGGTTCTGCGTTAGGTATTACAAGTACTAATTTCGAATGTGACTCCGTCTGTAACAACGTTTCAATGAATTCTAAATTTTTTGCTTTGAATTTAAGTTCCATTTTCAAAATTAGAACTGATTATGGAAAATTTCAAAAAAGCGATAAAGTTGGTTCCTACCTAAGATAATATTTCAAATTGGAATTTAAAATATTTTCTGCGGTAGTTAAAAAGATAATTATTTTAATTGCCATTTTCAAAATGTATAATTGATTTGTCGGGAATTCAGACTATATACGGTATAATATTATTTAGTCTTGTTAATTTGATCTCAAACAGTTGAGCCGTGCCGGCAGCAGTTTTATCAAAAAACCCAACAAACATAGTTTCAGTCCTTTTTGTGGTTATTTCGTTTGGAGTGGAGTGCAAAAATACTAATACTTTTAGTCTTGTCATCGCCACAATTTCCTGTTATTGTTATTGTATGATTTGAAAAACAGCTGCTTGTTACTTGCTATGGCCGCGTGGAAAACCGTTTATTCCGCCCACAAATTTACACTTCGCAATCGAAGAACGTCAACCCTTTGGATGCCGAGTATTTTTTTTTTTTAATTTTTATCAATCCTAATAATTATAAACTATCATTTATAATGCCTCGAAAAAATAATAGATCCATTAAAGGACTTTTTTTCTATCACAAATAACAGGGTTTTTTATAAGTCAGTGTAATATTCTTTAATATACTATGTTAATTACAACGCAAGTTCGTCTTGTATTATTATTTAATAATAATAATAATAATAATAATAACTTTATTTCACATAAAATTGAACAATAAAACATATGTGGAAACTTTGACTAGCCAACTAGGAATGGATCCTGTTTTAGGCCAGTCAAATTGACAAATTTAAATTCATATTACATTGTTTACTAACATAACATGTTATTTATAGCAGGAAAAGGTGTTAATTATGTATTCCTAACAGTATATAATTTTGTACTCATAAGAAAAAGAAAACAAATAATGATATCTTAACATCAAATTCAGATATTTTCCCCTAGAGCGCTTAAAAACAAAAACAAATACAAATAAAAGATAAAAGATAAAAGATAAAACCGGTAAAGTAAACAAAATCGGTAAAGTAAATAAAACCGGTAAAGTAAATAAAGCAAATACAAGCCATTTATTTATTTAATTGGATTACAGCGGAATTACTATTGTTGGCAACGTGTAATTATTGGAGAGCTCTCAGTTTAGGAATGAATTAGCGATTCAAATAGCGCCGGCACGAGCGCCCAGCGGCTGTAAGTTCGGCAGCATTCGGCTACGCCCGAATGTCTCCGAACGAACGATAGCCATATACCACACCTTCCTCCCTCTAATTAAGCGCTACCAACACAAATACAATTATTCTTAATTATTAGATATTTCATTTACAAATCATATGTCTCATTATTTACATGCTAATACATATTATACACACATTTATATATTATTTTAACCACACATTTATATAATGTTTTAACCACACATTTATATATTGTTTATTCACAATTTAAAACACTCAATAGTTTTTGTTTCTTTCCTGGAGAGGATTTATCTAGGTCGGAGCCTTCCCGCCCATGAAACTGGTTGACACGATGTACTAGGAATTGCCTCATCCACCGTACTTGGTCTCGTCGTGTCTGCACTTTCCAGTGCCGTCTCCTCTCCTCTCGCCAGGCTGAAATCAGGAGAACAAACCGTTAGCTCACTCCACAGATTGGACAACTCCTTCTCAGACTGTTCAGTCCTCGAATCATCAGACGCGGAATTTGGCAAATCTGAGACATTATCGCTCCAGCTAACCGACAAGCCCCTCATCTGGTCAACATGACGTTTCCGTATAAAATGTGAATCACAAATTTTAATCAAATACAATTTTTTTCCAAGTTTCTGTGTAATTATTCCCTTTACCCATGTAAATTTATTATTTTGCCTGAAATCCTTAACAAAACATTTTTGTCCCACAATAAAATTTCTAGTCTTGACACCACCATAATTTTTTGCCTGTTAACGTTGATTGGTCTCAATATTTTTATTCGCCAATTCATGTTGTTTAGACACAAATTGCTCATTATCTCTTGGAATGAGACTGTCAAATGTAGATCTCAGTTTTCTACCAAAAAGCCAAACTGCTGGCTCGACTCCAGTCGTACAATGTGGTGTATTTCTATAATCTGACAAAAATTGTAACAATTTATCCCTGTAATCAAACCGAAATTTATTTCCAACCATAAGTTTTTAAGAAAACCTTTCGTATTTTTAACAGAGTTCTCAGCGGCTCCGTTGCTTTTTGGATGCATGACAGGAGATGTCATGAATTTGATATTGTTTTCCCGTAGGAATTGTCTGAAAATCTCGCTTGTAAAAGATGTACCGTTATCCGAAACAATGAGTTCAGGGTTGCCAAAATTTGCAAATAATTTTCTTAACTCAAAAATAGTATTAGCTGAATCTGCCCTTTGAACTTCAATACAGTCGACCCATTTAGTAAATGAATCGCAGACAACCAAAAACATTTTTCCTGCCAGTGGCCCACTGTAGTCTATATGTAACCTACTCCAGGCCTTTCCTGAATTTGGCCATACAGATAATTGACTCTTTGGGGGTGACTGTTTCGTCGAAACGCAGTCTGGACATTCCTGAACAATTTTCTCTAAATCCTTGCTCAGCGATATCCACCAAAAATAACCCCTTGCTAATCCTTTCATCTTTACGATGCCTAAGTGTGAACGGTGTATAAGCTCTAAAACTTTTTTATGCAACGAACTTGGAACAATAATCCTATGTTGCCAAAATAAACAATCCTTAACAATCGAAAGCTCATTACGCTTTATCCAATATTTCCACAAATTACCTTCGCGACTTATCCGTTTGGGCCAACCCTGCCTCAAACAAGTCGCTCAACATTACGCTCTGAATTTCCGTGTCAATTTTAGTGGCTTCCGTGATTGAATTTACGTCTAGATGTTCGCAATTACTAACAAAGTTAACGAAATCTGACCCGTAGTCCTCTTTGAATTCTACATTAGAATTCTCAACTCTGTTCTTCAACGGTAACCGAGACAGAAAATCTGCCTGGTTCTCCCTTGATACCATCGGTTCCCCAGAAAATAATCTTAGCAATTGAACTACCGTATTCTTTAAATATGGTTTTACGTTCCTATTATTTGCACATGAACTACCATGCTCCGTAAACATGGTTTTATGTTCCCTAAGATTAGAACTTCCATACCCTGAAATATATGGTTTTACATTCCCCATTTTCTGAAAATTGTTCTTATTCGCGAACGAAACCGAATTAATAGTATTTTGTCCGGGAATAATATTGAGTTTGAAGGTTTCCATGAAATCTCTCCCAACTATTAGTTCTGATCCGTTGTTTACAATAATAAAGGTTACAAACCTAACTATATTATTGTACTCGACCTTGAAATTTATCTTACCTACAACATCCAATATACTACCATCATAACCTGAAATCTTTCGTGATTCGGGTGACAATTCTAAATTACTGAAATGTTTACAAAACAAAATTTCTGGAATAACACAGACTGATGAGCCCAAATCAATCATAGCATTGAAATTTTTACCATTTAATTTCAATTGAGCTGTGATTGCTTTAATAAATGCTACAGTATCAATATTATTATCATTACAGTTCATAACTGATTTCACTGATCCGTACCTGCAATTTTTTCTTAAATGCCCTATTTTTCCACAATTATAGCACTTTGCATCCTTCAATCTACAATTACGCGTGTCATGATTTAATTTCCCGCAAATACTGCATTTCTTTTGAGATGAAACGGTATTAAACTGTTTAAACGATCCGCGCGCGTCGCTACTGTATGAACGTTTATTCGGCGTACGAGCTGGTGAAGGTGATCTTGCGCACTTTCTCACAGTATTTACTTCCAATTTAAGTTTAGTTGACTCGATTTCAGGACCTTTCGCGGTAACTGCCAGTTCAACTAACTGATTAAAATTTAACTTAGGGCCTTCAATAAACAATTTTACACGCACTGGACCCGGAAGTAAACCAATCGCAAAAACATCTACCAGATTAGCTTCTAATCTAGCCCCAAATTGACAATAAGTACTTAACCCTCTAAGTCTTGCTGCAAACTCCTTAATCGACTCGTTTTGATCCTGTTTAGCAAGAAAAAACAATTCGCGCTCCCGAAAGATAGATCTGCATTTTACACAATGTTTTTCGAGCAACTCAATTAATTTATCAAATGTAACATCAGTGATTTTAGATGGAAAACATAAATTAGTCAGAAGGGTCAAGGATTCTGCTTCAAGCGAGTTTATCAGATAAGCCTTTTTCTTAATCTCCGTGATATCATCATGCAATAAGAGGAACTGTTCTAATCTGAGCCGAAATACATCCCAATCTCCATTTATGTGAGAAAACGGTGGAATTCTCCCGGATTCCATTCTCACGAGAGAAAAAAAATTGACACTATCCGTACAAGTACACGAACGACAACAATAACTTAACAAACAAAAAAAATACACAATTCGATAAATCCTCTACAAGAAAGAATCAAAAAACCTTAAATTCTGATATTGTGGCTGTTGACTTCCTTCTCGTATGTGAGAGAGCCCTTCCCTCGGCTTCTCTCGGACTTCAACTTCCGTGGACAGGCTCGACTGGTCAATCTGCCAAGCCCCAAAAACGACCACTGCCTCCTTGTGTTTTTTCCGGGTGCCCTTTCCTCGACAACCCAACAACCCAGACTGTGGCTCCAGGGATAGTATAACTAGGATTTCCTTCCGTGGACAGGCTCGACTGGTCAATCTGCCAAGCCCCAAAAACGACCACTGCCTCCTTGTGTTTTTTCCGGGTGCCCTTTCCTCGACAACCCAACAACCCAGACTGTGGCTCCAGGGATAGTATAACTAGGACTTCCTTCCTCGGCTGTAGGTAGCCTTAAAAATCGGGATGACTTAGCCCTCCTTGTACTCGTGTAACAAAAAAAAATTTTTTTTTTTCTTGTGCTCCCACAATCCAATTAATTTTTATCCTTCGGCTGCGCCAGTTGTAATATTCTTTAATATACTATGTTAATTACAACGCAAGTTCGTCTTGTATTATTTTGGATTACAGCGGAATTACTATTGTTGGCAACGTGTAATTATTGGAGAGCTCTCAGTTTAGGAATGAATTAGCGATTCAAATAGCGCCGGCACGAGCGCCCAGCGGCTGTAAGTTCGGCAGCATTCGGCTACGCCCGAATGTCTCCGAACGAACGATAGACATATACCACAGTCAGTATCATAAAATATTAGCAATTCCTTCATTAGATTATAACCGGAAAAAGTACAGAATTGATTTAATTTTCTCTTTTTTATTTATTTATTGGGATAATTTATGCAAGATGGTGTATTAACTTATGTGCCTGGTTATTTATCTATTATTCTATAGAAAAGCGTAAGACAGTTGCGTGGTTTAATAAATTGCCACCTCCCGCCTATAGATTTAAATATCATGTATTTTTCTCTTTCCACACATATCTCATACATTTTTTTAAAATTTACACCCTTAATGTGCACTGTATTGCATTTTTATATATTTTTGTATTGATTTTGTTTTAGTCATGACATGACGCCACGTCTTGCAAGTCTTTTTAAATATTATCTCTGTTGCGTGTGTGTACACAGCACATGAACATGTGAAACGTATTATTATATACATAATTAAAGTTAAATTAAAATTAAAAAGAACCCAATACCGATCCTTGAAGAACACTTGCGTGTTTTCCATTGGTTCTGATAAATGACTACACAAGTTTTTAGACATTTTCTTCCTTGGAGGTATCTTCTGAAGTAATAAATTAAGAGCGACGCCTTCTGAAAGACCAATGCGCCGAGAGTGCTGAAATAGTGAACTGTTTTTCGTATATATTTACTTTCGCAAGAATCACAACTATGTTTAGGGCCTTTTCACAAAAGTTAGAATTCCGTAAAATCTGAAAAAAACAATTTGAATACTTTTTTAGTTTTCCGAAATTTTATTTTAATGGTTATTATTACCGGTAGGTACTTGCTCGTTTTGTGATAACACAATAATAGGTTGAAAATTCAAGCGTTTTTCATATTAATCACAATAAACAAGGAATGGGGAACACCATCGACATTTTCCATGTGTTTTTTTAAAACATGTTTTATGTTAACCCATAGGTTGTCAACGTGGGCGATAACGCCCCCTTGGGGGCGTTTCAGTCCTTCAGGGGCGTTAGAATAGGGGGGGTGTTTTAGACTTTCATGGGGGCGGTAGGAGACCCATAGAACCCATCCCATCCTATCTTGCCCCATCCCAGTAGGGGCCATTCATAAATTACGTCACATCTTAAAATATTATCCTTATCCCATTTCTCCCACTCCGTTTTTGCCAATGTAACCCCATCGCGGTATCCCATTATGCCCCCTCTGTCATGGAATCCCGTTACGCCCCCTCTGTTGTGAGAAATGTAACCCGGGTCGGTATCCCATTATGCCCCCTCCGTTCGGATTCACTAGTTAGGGGGCGCTAGAAATAAAAATATTCTGAAAATGGGCGGTGGGCAAAAAAATGTTGAGAATATCTATGTGTTAACCTATTCAATAAGATCGTGGAATTGAGTCACCAAAACTATAAACGTTTTTCCATCTGGAAATTCTTTTGATTTGGTGAATCTTTATAATGTTTGCTTTAATAAAGTTTATTCGGCTTCCAGATACAAGTTCTTTTTGATTAAGTTTAACATTTGTTCCGTCAGTATTCGAATATTACTATTGATCATAGTTCCTTTTGCTGTTTATAAAATATTGCATGTTGTCCTGCATCTGTTCTGAAAATTCGGTTTGGCATATCATTCCTTTGCCTTCGGTTTATATTTTCGGGCTAACAATGATCGTCCTTTATAGATCTCGCATATCCCACTAACAACGATAAATTGTTAAAGAAACACCCTCCATACAGCTTCCCCAAAGATGGCAGGCCTTCAGGAAAATTATTAACATAAAAGCTTTCTGTTTGCAAAAAAATAACTGGCATCTAGAGGGTTAGGAGTGTTATTCCCAAAATAGTTTACACACGCGAGAGAAAAATCGTTATATTTTGTGTGGCTCCGAGTGCAAATATACTGATATAAATACGAAAGCAAAGCTTATTGAATCACAGTTCGATTTCAACTCCTGGAGTGATATTAACAAGAGAATTTTATTAAATGCATTCGGTGTTGTAAAAATATTTTCAAAATGAAATTCCAAGAAATTGTGTTAATGGTTTTAGTGGTGGTAAAATTCGTGGGAGCACAGAGGCAAGGTAAGAATATTTTCCATACTTTATAAACATTCCTTTCCATACTTTATTAGTATATTAAAATATAAGTGGATAAACAGGTCTTTAAAACACGCGCGATTTTTCGAGCACGACGGCGTAGCCGAGTGCTCGAAATAAAGCAAGTGTTTTAAAGCCCAGTTATCCACGAATACTTTACGCTATTTTTTTTTATTGGTACACTTTGAAAACATAAATATTGATATTATTATTAAAAATTTGGAAATAAGAACTATTAATGAATTCGTGATGTGACATCACAATATCTTGTTGTCATGGAAATGAAAAACACAAACATTAATTTGCAATCTGTCACATAAGATTAATAGTTGACATCACAGTTTTTACTAGTTATTGTGTGTTGTAAAATGAGTTCTAACATTGATAATTTAAATACCAAAGTAGAATCGCGGTTAATACCTGAAAAATCCAAAGACGTTTATAAAAAAGAATATGAAAGGTTCATAACATGGATGGAGGAGCAAAACGTAGTAGATGTAGATGAACGAGTTGTGCTTGCTTACCTTCTTCAGAAAATGTCGGAACAGTACAAAGCATCGACTATGTGGGCCATACATTCGAAATTGCAATGTCTGTTGAGGATAAATAAAGGTGTTGATTTAAAATCATTTGTGAAAGTGCATGCATTCATGAAGGCAATTAGCAAGGATGACGTTACTAATTGCGTTGTTAAAAGTTGACATTTAGACTTCACATTTTGTTGATTTGTTGATGTTGCCATGGTAACTTTAAAAAACGCGCGTTCCATAAAGTGCGATTTAAACACGCTAGAGCGTACTTTAAATGAGTAAAATAGGGCACCAATAAAAAAAAAATATTATTCTGTTTGATTTTGCTTTGGAAGGCGAAATAGCTGCCACGCGTCATAATAATAAAATTAATAGCAGAACTTGTTGATTAATTAATTAAATTAAACTCTTTATATTTTTGTTACGTTTTCAGATTTTTTACGACCCAAAGTAATTTCGTTATTTGTTTTTAGAGTCTTATGCCGTGTTGCGCTACCTCCTTCTTTACCCAACGTTTCGGACAGCGTTTCAGTGTCCATCATCAGGGCAGGACCGAATCTGCCCTGATGATGGACACTGCTACGCTGTCCGAAATGTTGGCTAAAGAAGGAGGTAGCGCAATACGGCGTAACAACCCAAAAACAAATAACGATAAAACACTTTTTTAATCGTTTGAAAAATATTGATGTTCCGGCGGCAGAGATGAATTTTCTCATACTATTCATAATTTGAAGTTTAGAATAAATTCTCGAAAACTGTCCAAAATAAAAAAGCCAAATTGTATTGCACACGTATTATGTAAAATTTATCTCAACATTTTATGGCGGCCGCTGTGGTCGAGGGGTAAGGCTCTTGACTAGCAAACCAAAAGTCGCGGGTTTGAATCCCGACGTGTGCAAATGATTTTTTTTTTATTAATTTACGTTTATTCCCAATTGATTATTTGGAAATAATATTTAGTTTATTTGCAGCACCTTCCATAAAGGAAAATACTCTTAGTATCGCCCTGGTATATGACCACCATTTAGAATTGAAACCTTGCTGGAAATGTTATTAGCTGTGTTTGGTGACCAGATTTGAATAGCCAGGTACTTCCCACCTTCCTCTCCCCCATCTCCTTTCCCTCACCACTACCTTCAGCCTCACAACATTCCCCACTTGGCGATGCAATAGTCTCACTGGCTAAGGACGGGAGTAGTTTGGAATCACGTTTTTTTTTCTAAGCGTAACAAATTCCCATTTTATCTCGGCCGTTGTGCATTTCGTCACTCTGTATTTTTTTGCACGTTCCGTTTACGGTTCATGGTGATGGCCGTTTTAATTTTTGAAGATTCCTTTTTGAACGTGAAATCGCCGTGTTTATTTGGATTTTCCTATTTGTTTTTTCTTTTTCAATGTTATAGTATGTACCTATATAAGTACATAAATATCTGAATGAAGAAAGTCTGAAAAAAGATTTGACACTGAGATAGTGACGTTTCTTTGGATGAATTGTGTAATCACTT
This sequence comes from Limnephilus lunatus, assembly GCA_917563855.2. NCBI lineage: Eukaryota > Metazoa > Arthropoda > Insecta > Trichoptera > Limnephilidae > Limnephilus > Limnephilus lunatus. Next base: position 374,932 of record OU830593.1, on the reverse strand, counting down.
ATTGAAAATATTTTTTAAAAGTTTCAATAAATATATTTTGGTTTGTAGTAAGTAGACAGGTACTAAAGTAGCTACTTACAAATCTTTTGTTTAAGGAGGAAATTTTGGTTTTCATTTATTAAATAAAATAAATTTAAAAACACACTTTTTTGGACTCTAGAATTACTTGCTGAAGTCCCCGGCATTGCCCGGGATTTACGCTTGTTTTTCAAAATCAGATGTGGAGCAGTAATTTTCCTTTTTTTTATTTTAACAACTTTCTTTTTATAATAACTTTTAAATTTAATCCAAAAGAATAGTTTTTTTTGGTTTATCCTACCTTTTTAAAAATGTTTCCTAAAATGTTTTTTAAAAATAAGGGCTCTGTTGTCGAATTTGTTAAGCAGAGAGTTCCTGGGTTCGAGTCCCAGTTGGAACCATTATCTTTTTTATTTTTCTGTGTCTTGTTCTTTTTCACGTTTCGGTTATTTTTTTAGTATTCTATTCATCTCAATGAAGTAATTATCCTTTTATTTTGAACCACGGCGTGCAAAATTTCATTAATCTTTGTATAAAACGCTAGATTTGTATAAAAAATAAAGCCACACCTCCCGCCTCCCACAGACACTCTCCTTTATATAAGTTATAACTACATATATAGAAAGAGTGTATGGTTTCTCCTCTAAAGTCGCCGAATGGACTTAACTCATTTACTACACTATTTTACTTGTAGTTATTTATTACAATAAAGAATGACTAAAAAATAGTCAATTATTTTACGGCTTGCAAAATTAGTAGGCCGACGAAGAAAACTGATTTATATACACAGTTTCCCGCTTGTGCCACGAGTTTCCGAACACCGTGCTTATTTGTAAAAAGCATTATAACCAACACACCATACCTTATGTTAACAAAGAATTTAGCTCCTTATAAAGAATTTCTGTAATACATTTCTGAACATAATATATTATGTTTGGCTTATAGAGCTCGGCCGCAAATACTGTCAAAGTGTCAAATAGTGTCAAAGTGTCAAATCAAATAGTGTCTCATTTTCTTACTTTCGAGAAAAAACTAATTTCATCTATTGCCTAATTTTTATGCAAAACTGTAGTTTTGCATAAAAAATCAAATCCACACCGTCCGCTTGCCAGCCCGCTCGTGTACAGACTTTCTCCTTTATATATTATATATTTAAACCTTTACACAAAACTTTGATCACTCTATCTATTGGTGAAAACCGCATGAAAATCCGTTCAGTAGTTTTTGAGTTTACCGCGAACAGACAGACAGTTAAAAAAGGTTTTTACCATCTACTTTCAGAAATCTTTTAAAACTTAAAAAAGAAATTGATTAGTCTGGGATTTGAACCTCTCGCCGAGTCGACACTTCTACTAGCCGAAAACTAACATAAAAAAACGAGCCATAAAAACATTTGGTGTTTCCATTGAGACCCGCATTGTTTACATGTATAACCAAACCACGTGTAAGCAACTGTAAACAAAATCACGAATAATAATAATATATACTACCTAGAACAACGATACTCAACCTTTTTCCTCTTCGGGCCAAATACATGCATTTATAAAGTTACGCGGGTCGCAACACTATACTGGTATGACGAAAAATATAATCACCCCTCCCGCCCAACAAAGAAATATTCTTCTTACAATTTGTCTTGAAGCACTCTCTTTTCGTCGGACATTTTTCGATTGCATTTTGTAGACACTCCCGCTATTATGCGTATTTAAATTATAACAGAGCAATACGACAGCGACAGCAAGAAATGCTGTTAAAGTTTGCAAGTAAGTACCTGACTAACCAGCGAAATTGCCAGTTTTTATTTACGTATTATAATTGATGCGGTGGTTTATAGAAAAGGCAATTTTTTATTTATAAATTATTTGCGCGCCTACTTGAGTGTCAAATATTTGTTTATTAGGAATAAATCTAGTGTTTGCAATATCAATAGTCGTACACATCTGCCCTGATGATGGACATTGCAACGCTGTCGAACAATGAAAAGTTGGCTCAAGAAGGAGGTAGTGCAACACGGCATAACACCCCAAAAACAAATAACGAAAATACTTTTGGCCATGAAAATCTAAAGAACATATCTCACTCTTACACCAGATTATGTAGATCATAATGACAATCCTTTTCTGTGCGTCAAAGTCGAAACGAATCTCAAGATATACGAAATTGAGAATGATAGATTTTAAAAAAATCAAGTTCCTGATAATAAAGTGTTTAGGGCCGCACACAAAAGCTTTCCGGGCCGCAGGTTGAGTATGGTTGACCTAGAACATAGCCAGCGATAGCGTATCAATATTCCAGACCTCGGTGGTTGCACAGTTACGATCCTTAGCTACGAATCCGGAGGTCGCGAGTTTAAAATATCTACATTTGCTGCTATTAATTTGTGTTATTCCGCAATATATTATTTTTAAATAATTTCGTTTATATTATTTATAAGTGCTATCTTCTTCTTCAATGATATTTAACATTGGTGGGAATAACCTTCAAAAGTTATAAAAAGAGAGTTGTTCTTGTTAAAAAAGGAAAATAACTATTTTTCAAAGAAATTTATTAAAAAAAAAAAATCGGAACGTTGCTCCGAAATGACTTTAGCCGTGTTGGGTGACGGAATCTGAATATCCAGGTACTTACCCACCTCCTCTTCCCCATCTCTTTCCCTTCATTTTTTTGACAAACGCAGTAATATATTGGACAAGAGTCCCAATTGCTCCCGTCTGAAGCTAATGAGACTATGGCATCCCCAAATTGGGGTATGTTGCGAGGCTGAAGGTAGCAGGGAGTGGAAGGGGGAGAGGAAGGTGGGAAAGTACCTAGCTATTTAGATCTGGTCACCAAATACGGTCAAAGATATTTCAAGTAACGTTTCTATTCTGTTTGGTGGTCTTACACCAGGGCGATACTGAGAGTAACTACCTACTACGTCCTGTTCTTTACTATTTTCATTATTTTTATAATACCAAAGCAAACAAAATTAGGAGAAAATGTAAAAAAAAATAACGGTAATTTACCAATATATTTGATAAATTCAAATTAAAAAATGTTTTAAACATAATATAGGTACATACATATAAGGATTGTATGAACTATGGACCTATTTGAAAAAAACCTAAAAAGCTATTTATTACAATACATATCAAGAAACTTTAAAAAAATCAGACCACATTTTTTTTCTATAACCCATCTATTTTTAAATGTATTTTAAAACCTACCAAAAATCTGTAAAAAAACTAACAACGGAGCCATAGCTCAGTGGTCAGAGCTCCTGACCGGCAATCAGATGGTCACGGGTTCAATTCCCGTTGGCGGCCAGTATCTTTTCTCGGAAGATTTTTTCAATGTAGATGAGTGTTTCAGGCTGATAATTATTGATTATAATATTTGTTACGGATTATGATAACATTTTATGTTTCCGTCGAATTCGTCGGAATGAATTATTATTAGCAAGGAGTAATAGATATCCTATACCTACTGATTTATTATTATGGTTTATGAATGATCACACACCATGCACAATTATTCTCAAGTAGTAAAACACCATGCACAAATCATGTATTCGTGATCGTGAGCTTCCAGATGTTGAATGACCAAAAATTAGTTGTAGATAATATTGTTATTATGGAATTTTGAAATATGGGATTGACAACAATGACTTTAAAATGAGAGGTCTCGGCAGCCGTATTGATTAAAGCGTTCGTCTCAGTTAGACAATCAAGACAAGACAAGAGATCATGGGTTCGAATCCCACTTGTGACCAATATCTTTTAATTTTTCGGGCTCGTGTTATTTTTCATTTTTCCTTTAGATTTTTTGAGTATTCTCTTCTTTTTTACATTGGCTCCACACAGGAGGCTCTGAGGAAAATAATTTTCCTCAACGCCTATGTCATCTTTGGAGATGCTGTGTGGAGGGTCTTTCTAGTAAAGGAATAAGATTAAGTTCTGGGAAGGAAAATAGTATTAGGGGAGCGTATGAATCCATCCCTCCCACTGCGGTGCAAGGCGTTATTCCGAGAGAGTGCGACTGGAGAAGTCAATATCTTTAGTTCTCCGACGAGCCATAAAATAAATTTGGGCCAGAGATATATTTTTTTGTGGTATTTTTATAAATTATATGATACGCGATAGCGAAAGAAATAGACAGACATATTAGTACTATCATGGTAGTATCATAAACGAGGAGGAATGGGCATGTTGTAAACTTGGGTAAAGAAAGTTGTAAACAAACTTAGCATTATGGCCCAAACCATCATATTGACGGCGGCGGTCTTTGTAGGTATAAGTAGAGATGGCAAAATTTCGTTTTAACGAAAAACGCGAAAAAATAGCGAAAAGGCCGTATTTCAGCGAAATTATTCTATTTAGCGAAATAGGCGCGAATTTCCCGAAAATATCGGGTATTAAAATAATATGTGAGAATTTCAAAAAATCGATATTTATCAGCGGAAATAAGTGATTAAAAATCATCTCTAACTTCAGCTCGCGCTCCCCCGACTGTGCGTAAGCTCGGGTTTTCCCTACATCGCACGTTCTTCAACGCGCGATGTAGGGAAAACCCTTATAGCGCATTTCAGAAATTAAAGAACCATACAAATTGGAGAAGCTGATACACTAATATTTAGTCCAGTACAACTAAAGAAGAATTGAGAAAAATGCATAAGGAAGGTAGTTTCATGTTAATGTGCAGGGAAAAGTATTATGCCTACTTTATTTCATTTTTGGAAGCCTTTCCTACGATTTTTTATAATTTTGTTACTATTTTATGTGTAAATATTTAATATTTTTTTACTGTAGGCTAAAATTGGTTTTTGACATTACACAAATTGTGCGAAATAAATTATGCCTATTGATGTTAATCGCAATCTGCATTAGTTGTGTTTGTGTTCGACCCGTACTTAGAGTTTCCTTCCTTATTAATTTAATATTAAAATTAATTATTTATAATCTTTCACATGGAAATACTTGCAAATGAAGGTTAAACATATATTTTACCAAAAATACTTAAAATATGCGCTAAAAACATTCAGGAAATACATTTTTTTCTATTTTGATACAAAACGCTAAATTATGCCTTAAAATGCTATAAAACGCTAAATTTCCAATTGTTAATGCTAAAAAATCTGAAAATTAATGCTAAATTTTGCCATCTCTAGGTATAAGTCAATATATATCTCAAAAACTAAATAAGAACCGTACCTGTTTTTTTCACCATAGTTGTAAAATCATAAATCATGAAATGTGAAAAAAAATCACACCAATACAATAATTATTATATCGTCACTTTACTTCGGCCAGCCGTCAAAATGAAGGCTCCGGTCTTTCTAGTGTTAAAAACCGAACCCCAGATAGACCAGGAAACCACTCGATATGGACAGTGCACTCGCTGAGGGAACTGGTAGGACTACTAACGGGACTCAGGAGACACATGCAGCTATTGGGAGTGGAAAGCACCAATAGATATAGAAAATGTGAAGAGGATGAAGAGACTTCAATTCACTTATGGTGGCTGCTGTGCTGCCCTGGTGGGAACTAAGCTCAGATACAGATAGCCTGTAGTCAGTAGTGGGAAGACACACTGTACAACCAGACACCGTAGAGCCACATATCCAATGACAACTCTGGTAAACTTTATTAAATGGACTGGGTTATTGATAAAGGATTGAGGTAAGATGGTAGATAGTACAATGGCCTAAGTGCTCACGGGAACTAATAGTAAACCGTCTCCACAAAAAGATAAAACAATACTCGAAAACGAAAGTTCAAGTTATTCCACAATGATAAGTTAATCCATACGTGATATAGATTTGCCAGCTTTCCGCTTGTTCTACAAGTTTCCGGACACCGTGTATATTCATATATATTGTTAGGGTACCCCGATGTCGGCTTCTAAACCAACATCAGCACACCAACACGTCCCTGGCTAGCTCTCAGCGGGACAAGGGTACTCTCTATTCAGGGGGTGGGCAGCTCAAGGCTAGGGAACTTCTCTCCATCCTTCGGTGACCCACGGGATCCTCACTGGCCAACAATCCTCCCGCCGTAGCAGAATAATAACAATGTTAAATCATTTAGACATGTATTGTAAACTCAAACACATACATAGGTTTCTACAGTACAATTCAATTACAAGAAATGCAAATTACACAAACCTAGCTAAAGTGTTTAACTCTCTCTGACTGTCTCTCAAAACGAAACTCTCCGAGTCGTGATTTCCGCGGGGGCCCTACATTTCACTGAATTACGGACACATTTAAGGAGGAAATCAAGATACAGCTTACATGTAGGTTGGCGGGAACCTCGTCTCATGTGGCAGCTTCATCAGGCACTTTCATAGTCTAAATAGACCGAACTATAGTGGCAAAAAGGCTGATTCTACACAAAGGTACTTCAATAATAACTCGCGGCCCCATTGAATTGGGTCCGCTGGCTACTAGTGAGCCGCTAGCGTGTGTTCGCAAAGGCGCTCAGATTGTTTCTGGCGAGCGGAGTGGCCGCGGGATGCCGAGAGTGGCAGGGTACGGGGCGAGGCAAGGAGAAACAGGATACGGCGCGGGGAGGCGGCGGCCGAGCCGTGAGGACAGCTGCGTTCTCGAAACTACTCGCTTCAAGGGCGTATCGTAACACTTCCCCCCGCGCTTGGAAAAAAAGCGACGTGGCAATGGAGCTGTAGGATAAAAAAATCCTCTTAAACTTCCATTGGGGTTTTTTGAGAGATTCGTTGCTTGAGAGATGCCTAGCTAGAACATGCAATTTATGTTATAGTTTAGGTCACAATGTTTGTAGGGAATGGGTGAGGGGTACATACAATGTTTGGAAAAGAACAGTTTTGGTGAAAGTACATGGTGTGAAACAACATACAAGATTATGCAATTGAAAGATGACAATACATGGTTATGCAATTGAACAAAATAACAATACATGGTTATGCAATTGAAAAATAACAATACATGGTTATGCAATTGAAAAATAACAATTCATATTTGTACAATCGAAGAACAAAAAAGACAACAAGAACAAAAATGCCTGTGTGATTCTAAGGTTTCATTGGTCTGGGAGCTAAGTTTGCGAAGCGTGGATTTGTTTGGTTTCGGAGAATTTCGAAGAGGAGGACGTGGTTTCACAGATTCTAAGGATTACATTATCACTGTAATCAGACCCCTTTGAGATAACACTCAGAAGTACACTTGGGCCTTAGAAAACACTTGGTTTTGTCGAAGACGTCGAAGTTCATGAAGTGGAGACTGTGGTTGCTGTGCCGCGACTATGGTTACAGAGGTCATTGAAGAGGAGAATCCAGTGTCTGCAGACATGCCAGTACGAATCCTAAGTGTTATTAAGGTAAACACGGATCGTATATAATGGTTATTGAAGCATAATGTAGCTCAACATAACTTGTATTGGTACGCATTCAGTGAATACTGGAGGTCAAGGTAATGATGGTTTACACATGACGATATATGCGTCACTGCATGACAGCGCAAGAGACGACATGGTTGGCATTGATAGCAAGAGTAAGAACAAACCTAGGAGCTAGCGTGCCCAAAAGGTGGTTCAGAGTGTCATATTGTATAGTGGGACAACTCAACTTGCTGTGGCACGACAAAACAACATACATATGGGTGGTATGGTCTGTGCTTTCAGGAACAAATGCGTAGAAAAATGGCAGCAGGAGGGACCTAGTAACCACAGCGCGTGCTGTCAGGAAGTGGAGCTCAGCTTGGCTGTTGGTGATGACATCCGCCTGGGCTTCTTTTTAATCCGGGAGAAATTATTATTAGAGCAAAATTCTTGAAGTTTACCTGCCTAGGGACCAATGAAGAAAAGGTTTGGAGAGAAACAAAATGTGTCCAGATAATGAAATAAACGAAGTTTTAACCACCGACCCAGAGAGTGACGAAGAGAGAGTTTTCTAACTAAATTGTGATTACATGAACATTTTCCTTTACCAGGATGACTTGGCGTTTGCCGAGTGACAATATGTCTTGGTTAAAAAACAACCGGCCTTCCATGGCCTATGTTAACATAAAGGTGGTAACATTTTTTGTAGAATTTCAAAAAGCAAGACAAAGAAGTCGTGAATGAGTCACGGTAAAAGCAGAGAAACCAATTCATGAATAAAGGTTGTCAAAAGGAGACAGACGGTACGCCAAGTGCATATCGTACATATCCAACATTCATGAATGTGTTTCGTAAAATTGAGAAAAAGAACAAAAGGTGAGACATATGCAGAGAGTGAGGGAGAAAGCCTGCTGATAATTGGTTAATTTACCTATTCGCACTCCCAGTGAGGGCGAATTATGGTTAACAACAGATTTTCCTCTTCATAACATATACCTGAGAACATGATGGTGAGGAGAAAGGAAAGGAAAAGGAAAGGAGTTGAGTGACGAAACTTGCTAGAGACTGGACTAATTTCCACTTCAAACTCCATGTGAGAATGAAACCTGATCAACCAGCAGATTTCCTGACTCTTTACAATTGTTAAAAGGATGAGGAGAAACTTGAATACACATTAACAAAGAGACTAATCTTTTGCGTGTATTGGGCAAAAGATTAGGGGTCATTTTAAAAACTCCTGCGTGATTGTGAGAAAAGACAGACCCTTGCTCCAATTTCACAAACCTGGGGGTTTTCTTATCCGTTCCCCAGACAACGAGTTATTTACAAAGGCACAAATTGCATCATAAAAGATGACACACGATATTGTATCGTTCGCACGAATCATGGTAAGTGTTTTAACGTCTCCACGTATAGTGTATAAAAACATGTAAGTACATACAAGATAAAACTCAATTATAGACAGAAGTCAAGAGTTTATACAATGCCTCTTAAAGAAGATGGCAAGGCCGATATTATGTCGTTCGCACGAATCACGGTAAGTATTGTTATTACGTCTCCACGTCTCGTGTACAAGGGTTGTACACAATTATACATACAAGTGGTACTCATGACAAATCAATGACACACGACCAAAATACAAAAGCGGTACTCATGACAAATGAATGACACACGACCAAAATACAAAAGCGGTACTCATGACAAATGAATGACACACGACCAAAATAGATTGTACAGAAAGGGTGGTACTCATGACAAATGTGTCACACGACCAACTCAATAACATTTAGCTATGAGCAAAAGTGATTATGACGAACTTCTCGTATCGTGGCAGGTATTTTAAGGATCCCTCCTATAACGGTGGATGTTTTAAGGATCTCTCCTATGACGGTGGATGTTCTAAGGATCTCTCCTATGACGGTGGATGTTCTAAGGATCTCTCCTATAATGTAACAGGGTTACGTTTAAATACAACACAATAAACGTTAACGATGCTTGTTTTAACACATTTTATAAAGATTCGTTAGATTAACTAACTCCGTAGCCCAAGAGCGTACGACAGAGAAGATAGACAATTTGATGCTACTTCATGTGTTACAAAATACAAGGGTGATGGCAGAGTATAATTCTACTTACACCAAGTATTTAAACAAAGACAGACCTATAATGGTTTAACATACTGTCTGTTGTGGCAACCTGCAGTGAGGAAGACCAAAGAGAAGGGACCAATTACGGTTTTACATACCATTTGTGCAGTTACAAACATACCAGGTTATGTGCAATTTGGGTTGCAAATACTTGGTTAAATGGACACCTAAAAGTTGTGAATTCCAAAATCAGGATGACCATAAGGTTTTATTAACCTGTCTCGTAGGGTTGAAACGTGTCATATAAGACATACGTATCGTACAAGCAAAAAACAAAATAACAAAAAGGCAGTGGCTTTGTTATAACAACCAAAGACCGGATGATTCGGTTTTACGTACTTTAGTTGAAACGAGCCAAATTGATTTATATACAGGGTTATAAAGACCAATCATTGGTTTTATAAATACAAGTTCCAAAATGGACGTGTCGATATCCAATTTGGGTACAAGAGCATGAATTTGGGTAGGACGCCATCAATTTTTAATTTAAGAGGAAAAAATTGAAAAAAACTTATATACACGAGGGGCGACTATGTAAGTAACCACTGTTTGATTTTCATGCTAGAGATACCTCGGAAGGTTTTACAACTCATGATGAACAAGATAAAAGGAAAAATTGTAAAAATAGTTAACTGGTTCTGGGTCGGAATTTAACACTTTGGAATTTACAAAACCCGACTTCTAGAACGACACGCCGATGGGCAATTGTCAACTACTTTACATGAACAAAATAAACAGGTGAAAAAGTTCCTTTCCACACGACAAAAATGCAACAAAAAAATAGGAGAAAAATTACAAAATTACATGACAAGACAGGGTATGACATGGCATGAACATTGCGTAGTGTATGTGTTGAAACAATAAATGGGCTCGCGACTTCCCAAACATTGAAACTCGAAAAGTGTCTCCGTTCCAAAGTGATCAGTTTTAGAACAGGTGAAAAAAATAAAAGAAAAAAAAAATTGTCGTGAGGGTAAGAAAAAACAGTGCAAAAACAACATTTGAAAGTAACTTCAAGGAGAGTACGCATTAATTTACAAAATAATTTACAACTTGTTTCATTTACGAAACGATGGGCATGTGATTGACACAATACACGCCTGACGTAGTAAGATTCTGTAAGCTTACAAAAAAGGTGATGCATACTGGATCATTTTACGTTTGCTGAGATAGTGGGGGCAGTTTTACTTGACTCCTCACTTCCAGACTTTACAATGTCCTTAATGTGGTAATTACCAATGTGCTTTCCAGATGTTTGATGATGGCGGACGCGTTGGCTCTTTTTAAAGGGAAGATCCAACAGAATTTGGTGAAAACATCCACTACACTAAGTATGTGCATGTATCCGGCATAACTTCGAGGAAAAGGTCCGACGAGGTCCATTGACAATGACTGTAGGGGTCTGTCGGCGCGTTTGGGGTTACCCATTAGGCCGGCAGGTGCTGCCGTGCTATGTTTATAAGCTTTACAAGTTTCACATTTAGAGATGTAATTGCGAATTTGTTTGAAAAGACCAGGCCAGTAATACTTCAAGGAAATCTTTTTATACGTCTTGAAAGTTCCTGGGTGTATAGAGTCGGGAGCACTATGATTGTCAATTATTATTTGTTCTCTTCCTTCGAGGGGAACGACAAGTTTCCAAGAGTAATCTTCGAGGATGGATAGTGGTACCTTGCAATTACGGTATAGTTGTCCTTCTTTTATGATAAAATTAGGAAACTTTTGTTGATTATTTTTACAACCTTCGAAGATTTTCAAGTACCATTCATCTTTTGTAGATGGAGGGGGGGCAATTGTGTCAACATTTAATGATGCCAATTCAATTCTTGAAAGAGCGTCAGGAACAATATTGTCCGCGCCTTTACGGTGTACAACATCAAAATTGAATTGAGACAAACGGGAGGCCCAACGAGCGAGTCTACCGGAGGGATTACTTAAAGAGATCAACCATTTCAAACTACTATGGTCTGTGACTACAGTAAATTTGCTACCGTCTATGTAACCGCGGAAATGGTGAACAGAATCCAATACAGCCAGTAACTCCTTTTCGGTAATTCCGTAGTTTTTCTCGTGTTTATTTAGTGTACGGGAAAAATACGCTACAGGGTGTTCGCCATCTGGGAATTCTTGAGTTAGGACTCCACCGATTCCTACGTTGGAGGCATCCGTGTGGAGGGTAAAAGAGAGTGCAAAATCCGGGCAATTCAGAACGGGGGCTTTTTGAAGGGCATTTTTTAAAGTTGTAAACGCTTCTTCAGTTTCAGCAGACCATCGGAAGTTGCTGACACCTTAACGGGTGCCGGTAATTTTATTTAAAGGGGCTGCAATTGTGGAAAAGTCTTTGATGAATCTTCTGTAGTAACCTGCAAGTCCAAGGAAACCTTTGACTTCCTTCGCGTTTTTGGGTCGGGGAAAATTTGCCATGGCTTCCACCTTAGCGGGGTCTGTTCTTAGACCTTTTTCGTCGACAATGAATCCCAAATAACGTAAACGGGACTTACAGAATTCAGACTTCTTCAAGTTGATGGTTAAACCAGCGAACTTGAGTTGTTGAAAAACCTTTTCCAACATTAATAGGTGTTTTTCAAAGGTGTCGCTGACGATGATGAGGTCGTCAAGGTAACAAAACAGGCTGTTATCGACTTCAGGACCGAAGAGTTTGTCCATCAGTCTTTGTAATTCGGCGGGGCTGTTCTTTAGACCAAAGGGTAATCTTTTAAAATGGAACATTCCCCTACCAGGTACAACGAAAGCAGTTTTTTCACACGATTCTGCGTCCAAAGGTATTTGCCAAAAAGCTTTGCTTAGATCAACAGAGGAGATGAACTTGGCGTTGCGCAGTTTGTCTAAGGTCGCGTGGACGTAAGGTAAGGGGTATGCGTCAGCTTCCGTACAAGAATTTAAACGTCTACTGTCAAGACAGAAACGTGCGGAGCCATCTTTTTTTGAAACCAAAAGAGTTGGGTTGGTCCATGCACTTCTGCTGGGAACCACCACACCCATTTTCAACATTTCATCAAGTTCTTTTTCCAAAAGTTTAAGCTTTTGGGGGGCTAAGTTGTAATAACGTTGCTTTATGGGTGGGCCATTGGTTTTAATGTGGTGTTCTACCAAATTTGTCAAACCCAATCCACATTTTTCGAAAGATATTGATTCGAATTTATTGACCATTTCCTTTAGTTGGAGAGCTTGGTCCGTGCTTAAATTTTCGTGAGGTATTATTGTGCGGATCTCACTAATTTGAGCAGCAGTGGAGGTTTCGCCAAGAGTATTAAATACTTGGGGAGCAACGTTAAAAGCCTTCCAGAAGTCAACGCCAAGGATGAAATTCTGGGATATAGAGGGCACTATTAGAAAATTGATTGTAATTATTTTATTGTTACAATTAATTGGCAGTGCAAGGGTACCGATGACCGGCTGGGAAACATTATCCGCAGTCGTCAGGTGTGTTGTTTGTGGCGAAATTTTAAAATCACTGTTAACAAAAGGCAGGTGAGCATTGTTGCCAAGACAGCTGACAGATGCACCGCTATCAAGTAATCCGGAAAAGGGCACATTGTTAACAGAGAAAAGAGCATAGGGTCTCCCATCTTTAGCTTGTTTGCAACAAACCGAGGAAACATTTAAGGTCTGGTTAAAATACTTAATGTGTGATAACCAATCAGTCCATTCTTTAGACCTTGGTTCAGAATGGGTACCTGAGAGGTTATTATTTAGTTTTTTGGCCTCTTCATGTAGAAATTTGGTGGGGGCTTGGAGAAATCCACCTGAGGTCTGACATCGCTTGGGTTTTGTAACCTTTCTGCATTGTGCCTTGATTTCTTAAAAATGTTGCGCAGTTCGTCGCGTGGAGAGCGGTCCCTAGAGTGGTGTCTCTTGGAGGTTCGGGGTTCCTTGGATTCCAGAAGTCTTGCTTGCTTGAAACAAGTAGCGGCCAGGTGGCCTACTTTTTTGCAAAAGGAGCACACTTTTTTGTTGTCGAATTCTGGCTTTAAACCAGACGAACGGCTTGGCACAACCACATTATTCGACACATTCTTTATGTTTTTCCTATCCTGGTACGATTCCAGGAGGAGGCAGACTTCGTTTAGCTGGGCCAGGGATGCAATTTTCTGTGAGGTGATGATGTTCTCGTATTTGCTTAAAAGGCCATCAGTTATGACTGGTAATAGTTCAGCTTCCGGAACAGGATGTGAAAGCTTGATGTTGATGGATTCAGCCCTTTCTATGAATGTAGCCACAGGTTCATCTACTAGTTGTTTAATAGATAGTAGAGATAGTTTGATCCGGTGCTGGGCCTCCTTTTTTCCAAAGCTAGAGATTAGGGCAGCTCTGAGTTTATTCCAATCTTTGCATTTAGTCTTTTGGATGCGGTGCCACGGAATTAATTCTGGGGAGATGAGTTCTATAAAGTTTCTCCGTAGAATCTCGAATGGGATATTTTTGATTGTAGCCGTTTCTTCAATACGGTCAATGAAATCCAGCACATCGGAGACGCCATTATATTTGACTTTCCAAGAGGATAAATCGTAAGTTTTATCTTGTGTCAAGATGGGTGCGACGTCCTGTTTTATCATTACATGGTAGGTTCTTTGTCAAGATTATCCAAAACTTGCGTAGCCGAACATGAATTATTTTCGTTGGCGGGGGCGAGATTTATTCTCCTAATGTACTTTTTGTTGAATAAAAGTGCATATGCCTTCAATGTAGATTTAGATTTGCTTGATGGCGAGAGTCCTCTATCCCTTAAAGCAGCTTGTAAGTGGGCTTTGGATAAACTATGCACATTGGGAATGGTACCCAAGTTGGATGATGTAATAGTTTGCTTGTCCTCCATTGTGAGTTTCCTGGGTGGTGGGGAGAAGAAAAAAATTGGCCAGGGGTTTCCTTTAGAAAGCGCAAAAATTAATTTTTGTGAGGCACTTTTCACTTGGTGATCACTGTTGGCACTTCCAAATGTGTTTTGTGTACATGACACCAGAATTCTTGTCAAAGAGAGGCAGACGAGAAAAAATTTTGCGTGGAAAGACCTTAGTGGTAAAGGTTTTTGTATTTCACTGATCACTTTTGAGAAAACTGTGAAATTCACAAGTATTTATTTATTTTTAGAAAAATTTTTCCAGGACTGACCTTTAGAAAACAGGTTTTTTATTTTCACAAAACACTTTGCACTGAGAAAGGCACTAAAGTTCACAAAAGGCACATTTCTGGCAAATAAAGGACAAACTTCCGGATGAAAATGACTGAATATGGGGTTTATTGCGTCCAACCATATTAAAATTATTTTATTTATTCATGGAATCAGTCATTGGCTTTATTATTATTCCACTTTTCACTTATGTAAGGAAAAAACACAATTCACTTTCACTTATGCTGAAAAAAAAACAGTACCTATAATGTACAATGGGGAAAGAAAGTCATTATTTTGTCCATTTGGAGAAACATTAAATTGTACTAATTTGACAGACACAAGTGGGCCAATTGGTATATTGTGCAGAAATAATAAAAATACCTAAGTCCGAAATTTTCATTAAGGAATTCGCAAAATAACTGGGGTTCCAGAATCAAATTCATAATGATGATTTCCGTTGGTAACCGGTTCAGTCATAAAAAACGGTTTGGATTTAAAACGCAGCCTAGCAACAGTCGGTCAGGCGGGAACAAGGCATTTGCGCGCAATCCGGACTATCGCGTGAAACAAAGGCCGTTGGATTTGGGCGCGAATAACTGTTGCTAACGCGCCCGCCGCTTGGTGACGCAATTCAGATTCGCGGTCAAAAGCTGGCGTTTCGGGTACTCAAAATGGCCGTTTCAAATGTGATTTAATTCATAATTTCAATCAGATCTGTTATGGATCTGATTTACATATTGGTTTCTGTGGTTTTTTCACAGGATTCACTGTAGAATAACAAGGCATAATTAATGTTTACAAAATAGTTGTTGTGCGGGAAGGATTTTGACAGAGGAAGGTCCCGCAAAGTGACCGGGGTAGAGAAAAAAATTCCAGCCCCACGATCGGGCGACAATTGTTAGGGTTCCCCGATGTCGGCTTCTAAACCAACATCAGCACACCAACACGTCCCTGGCTAGCTCTCAGCGGGACAAGGGTACTCTCTATTCAGGGGGTGGGCAGCTCAAGGCTAGGGAACTTCTCTCCATCCTTCGGTGACCCACGGGATCCTCACTGGCCAACAATCCTCCCGCCGTAGCAGAATAATAACAATGTTAAATCATTTAGACATGTATTGTAAACTCAAACACATACATAGGTTTCTACAGTACAATTCAATTACAAGAAATGCAAATTACACAAACCTAGCTAAAGTGTTTAACTCTCTCTGACTGTCTCTCAAAACGAAACTCTCCGAGTCGTGATTTCCGCGGGGGCCCTACATTTCACTGAATTACGGACACATTTAAGGAGGAAATCAAGATACAGCTTACATGTAGGTTGGCGGGAACCTCGTCTCATGTGGCAGCTTCATCAGGCACTTTCATAGTCTAAATAGACCGAACTATAGTGGCAAAAAGGCTGATTCTACACAAAGGTACTTCAATAATAACTCGCGGCCCCATTGAATTGGGTCCGCTGGCTACTAGTGAGCCGCTAGCGTGTGTTCGCAAAGGCGCTCAGATTGTTTCTGGCGAGCGGAGTGGCCGCGGGATGCCGAGAGTGGCAGGGTACGGGGCGAGGCAAGGAGAAACAGGATACGGCGCGGGGAGGCGGCGGCCGAGCCGTGAGGACAGCTGCGTTCTCGAAACTACTCGCTTCAAGGGCGTATCGTAACAATATCATTATAGTAATTATAACCAACACACTACATAATATTATTAAAATATATGAACACTCCTTTTATTCTGTATTTTGTATCAAGAAACCGTTTATTTGACGGTTTCCGATAATCTTCTGTTGTTAACGAATTTAGTTCCTTATAAAGAATCTCTGTAAAACATTTCAGATAGTGTCAACCCTAAATTTCTTATTTTCGAGATAAATCAATTTTTAAACTAAACGCCTAATTCAAAACGCAATTTTTCAAAAGCATTGCTCAAACAAAAGTACCTACATAAATAAATGTAAACAAACTTACTCACAATACGTCGTCAAAAACAACCATTTTGGTTGTCTGTGCGTCCTGCGTAACTCTCTTTTGACGAATTCAAATTTGCTTGGAACTTTAGCGTGTTTTAAAAAATTGGCACTGATTTTGTATTGAATTCCGACAAGGAGTCGTCCATTAATCACGTGATGCTTTTTAGCAACTTTTTGACCCCCTCCCCCCGCCCTGGTGATATGTGGTGAGGTTTTAGGCTAACCCCCCCCCCCCCGAATCACGTGTATTTTTTTTTGTACTAAGTATAGGACGTTCACCGTAAGAAATCGTGCGTTCAATGAAAAATAAATACACGTTTTTTCTCATTTTACCCCCCCCCCCCTCGTGATTTTTTTTCTTACCCCCCCCCCCCCTTTCGAGCCTCACGTGATTAATGGACGACCCCCAAGCCGCAAGTTATTTAGTTATCTGTGCGGTGCGTTAGTCCTGCGTGAAATGTGGTTCAACAAACTTTATTTATTTTATTTTTATTTTATTATTTAAATTTTGTAAATAAACTAAAATTTGCTTTAAAATTTGGTATCATTTTCAAAATTTGAAATAGATTGTATCAATAATTCCGACATAACAGGGTAGGGTAGGTCACGACTGTATGGAATTCTTTTCTTGAGAATTGATATGTGTAATATATAGCTGACTGGAACTTTCCTAGTTTTGTGGCTAACAAAATCCTATTATTAAGTAATAAAAAATATGAAGAATTAAATTAAATAAAAAAATTCATTTTTTTAATCTTTTTAATATAAAAGCTCTAAAACTGTCCAAAATCAGAAATGCAACATTCTATGTTTACATTTATTATGTAAAGTAGATTCAAAGTTTATCTCAACATTTTATGGCGGCCTCCGTGGTCGAGGGGTAAGGCTATCGACTATTAAACCGAGGGTCGCGGATTCAAATGTCTGCATGCGCAAATAAATATTATTTGATTAATTGGTGTTATTTCATAATTAATTAAATAAAAAATATATATTTTGCGTATTTGCCGCAAGTTTCAGAATGGTAGATACTCTCAGTATCGCCCTGGTATAAAACCACCATTCAAAATTGAGACTCTATGTTCGTTGACCAGATCTGAATAACTAGATACGACCCCACGATCATCTTCCCCATCTCCTTCCCCTTTTCACCACCTTCAGCTTCTCAACATTTCCCAATTGTGTACACCGGTGTTTTTTAAACTGTGGTTCGCGGACCCCTGGGGGTGGGCGAATACATGCATGGGGGTCCGCAGTCTCATGTTTGGACCATTTAACAATAATAAATAAATGCTACCAAAAGTCTCGTAATCGCTATGCGTCTACGTTTCGGATTGTTTTCCAATACACCACAAAAAAATTGCATATTAAACCCTTTCAATACAGATGTTACTGATATTACTGGCTTGACAACGGCACAGGAAAACCAATAAATATAAAATCTTGTTATTCAGCTTTTAAACGTAATTTCAAAGAAGCCTCTTTATCAAGTTTTTGGGTGAATCTAAAGAAAGATTATTAGGAAATATCAGAATAAATACTGAAACATTTACTGCTTTTCTTTTATCTGAGAAAAAGTATTATTTGCTCGTGTATATTATACTAAAAACAAATACAGAAACAGATTACAAGTGGAATCCTATTTGATATTACAAGTTTGTAGCAACATCAACCCGAATATCACTGATTTTGTTGAAAACAAAACACCAAACTTTGCATTAATCAACTGTTAATTAATGTGAATGTTTGTGTTGCTGTTGTAAGTTAATTATTAACGTTTTTGAAAAAAATAAAAATAAATGCATTTGTAGTACCTACCTACGTACTAAAACAATATCAGAGTGTGCAATTCACAGGCGGTAGGAGTGAAACCTTCGGAAAATTAAAGTAGACAAGTTTGAGGAGGCTACGAAGCACCATTCTCTCACAGGCTAAATCCTATGATTTATTTATTTATTTACGCCCTTTTTCGGGGCTTTTACATATACAATTTAAAAATTACACTTAATTAAATAAAATATAAATACTATATATTTCTTTTAACAATAAATATAAAAGGTATATATTTCTTTTACTAAGAAATATAAAGTATTTATTTTACATAACTGAACTGCCTCAGTAACAGCATTTTGTATTTGTCTAAAGATAAATTGAAGATGTCCACAGACTTGGTAAAATTATTTCCCTCCATTAGTATTCTGGGCAAAGAGGAATACATATGGTAGTTAGTTCCAGAATTTCTGCACTGAAATAAATCCTGACTTCTAGTATTACGTAGAGGAATCCGGAAGCTTATTAATTCAAGTAATAATGGACTATCAACTAAATCATTTAGAATTTTATAAAGAAATACCAAGTCTGTGAAAATTCTTCTGTCTGATAATTTGAGCATATTCATATCATTTAAAATAGTGTTGTAGTTCGACATAATTGCTGGAATACCCATTTTAAAATTTAGAAAACGTAAGAATTTATTTTGTATTCTTTCAACAGCTTGTACATGTGTATTATAATATGGGTTCCAGACGGGAGAATTGTACTCAAGTTGACTTCTAACAAATGCAAAATATAACAGTTTAATACACTTTATATTTTTTAAATTTCTAGTTAGCCTAGTTATAAATCCCAACATTTTTAAGCCCTTATTAGAAATTTCTGTTATGTGGTTAACAAATGAAAGATTTGATTGAAAAGTGATGCCCAAGTCTTTAATTTGTGTTAATGTCTCAAGAGTATTGTATCAATGTTGTAATTAAAGATCACTGGATTTTTTATTCGAGAAAATCTAACTACTTGACATTTTGAGATATTTAAGTAGAGTCTATTTTCATTACACCAAATCAACAATTTGTTGATATTATCTTGAAGAATGTTGCAATGGTAAATATTTTTAATAATTCTAAACATTTTGAGATCATCAGCAAAAAGTAAGAAAAATACATCATGAAATACTTTTGTTAGATCATTTATAAACAAGATAAATAAGACTGGGCCAAGGTGTGAACCCTGTGGAACTCCACTTGTTGCATAAATTTTTTCGGACAAAGAGGATTTTATTCTAACAATTTGTTGTCTTTTAGTAAGATAGCTTTCAATCCAGGTTAATTGGGTGATATTACAGGTTTTATTCGTGTAAAAAGTTTGTCAAGTATTAGGCTTTCAAAGAGTTTCGGTATGGTGGATTGAATGCATATTGGTCTGTAATTACAAATATCACTTTTGTCGCCCTTTTTGAAAATTGGAGTCAAATAACTAATTTTCCACTTATCGGGAAAAATTCCACTAGATAAAGACAAATTAAAAAGTTTGGTTAATGGAAGAGCAATTACTTTGATACATTGTATGTGTTTGTCTCTTTTTAGTGTCGCTATTTTAAGTTTCATCGAGTTTCAAATCACAACGGTGCTAAAGAAGTTTTCACTTTAAAAATAGTTCGAAATTAATTGTTGGTTTTTTTATTGGGGGTCCTTGAAAACTGACCTTGATTTCCTAGGGGTCCGTGGCTGAAAAAGGTTAGGAAACGTTGGTGTACACAATAGTCTCACTGGCTCTAGTCGGGAGCAGTTGGTACTCTTGTGCGGTATTAACATTATTTTATTTTTAAAGCATTCAATTTATGACTGAGCGTAACAAAGTCCCATTTTAACTCGACCGTTTTGCATTTCGTCGGTCTGTAATTTGTTTTGTACGTTCCGACCTGTTCAAAGTAATGGCCGTTTTTATTGTTCAGTAAAGATTCCCTTTTGAAACGTGAAATCGTCGTGTTGATCTACCTCCCTTCTACATATTTGAATGAAGAAAGTTTGAATAAAATTGTCATTGAGACAGTGGCGTTTCTTTGTACAATTACTTATTAAAAATAATTTTTAAAATTGATACGTAAAACCTATGGCATACAATTAAGTATGTAGGTATTTAAGTCCCTACTTACAAATTTTATATTTAGAGAGGAAATTTTGGTTTTGATTAATTAAATAAGATAAAATTAGAAATTTCATTTTTTTGACGCGAGGTCTACTCCAGAATTACTTAGAGATTTTTTTCGAAATCAGATGTTGACAAATAGTTTTAAATTGTTTTATACCCTTCTTTTTATAAAAAACTTTGAGAATTTAAAAAGGATATTCACAGAATTATTTATTTATTTTATTATGTTATTTAGTTTTTTTTTTCAATTTAAAAAAGAAGCTGCCAATAATTTGGGCAATTCGACCATTTACCAATTCGGCCATTTACCTATTCGGCCATTTACCAATTCGGCCATTTACCAATTTGGCCCTAGCCACCTTTCATCAAACCGCTATTATTGTCAATCTCATTTATTATTAGCAATAATTAATTATCACCCTGAAACACTCATCTACTTGAACCCGTGTCCTTCTGATTGCCGGCCAGGTGCTCTACCACTGAGCTATGTCGGCTTATCTAATACCCGCCAAATAATTCAAAATATTATACTAGTGTTCATAGACATGTCTGTGCTAGTGTTTCATTCAACAATTACTGCTTATTACATTTTTCCACCTGAAAACAGCCAACTTTATTTTTGTGAGAGAGGCGTTGTTAGTACTAAATCTCTCGCTAGGTGACGTCGAGACAAATTATATCTACATTTTTTGGTGAAATACTTTAACTTGTCAAATATTACTTATTATTAATTGATAAACTAACGTTTAAGACCAGATTTTTATGCATAGCACAAGGGGTAACAATTATTATACGCAATAATTATCAGCCTGAAACACTCATCTACATTAAAATAATGTAGATGAGTGTTTCTCATATTTCCAATTTTAGAATTAACAATATTATCTTCGACTAATTTTTCCATATTATAGGCAACTACCTTTTTCATTGGAAACAATCGTTCTAAGAACTGTAACCTAGATAGCGTCTTGATTAAATATCTACGATTTTATTTTTATAAGGAACATATATTGTGACCTTTTTACAAAAGTCTATAAAAATTAAATACGTAATCAATTTTTTATGGATTTTTATGAGAACAACTCTCTTATAACTTTTGAAGGTTATTCCCATCAATGTAATACAAGAGGCGCCCATCCCAGTTAGACGAGAGGTTCTGGGTTCGAGTCCCAGTTGCGACCGTTATTTATTTAATTAAAGACATAAACAGTCATAGTAACAAAATATACATAAGAGAATGGCAAAAAAAAGACCAATTATTAATGTTCACAGATAAATATTTAGAAACATAAAAGTAACTGAATGTAAACTAGAACATTTAAGAAAAAAAAAACAAAAAAAACTAAAAGCAATTTAAAAAAATAATAATACAAATGTAAATTCAACAAGTGATAAACATGTAATACACAACAATAAAATAAATGCGATTAACTATAACTATACTTCAATAGACTGCGAAACAGGTAATTGGGTTGGGACGGGTAAGGGGAGGAGAGGGATAAGGGAAAGTTGCACGCAAGTTGTATAAAATATTAGGAACAATTAATTATTTAATCGTCATGAATATGTGTTATGTGTTATTCGCACCTAGAATGTGATACAATGAAATTCTGTAGCGACAGTAACTTGCAGTGAATATGTCAGCAAGTGTGTCTATATGTGCAAATTTATTCTTATAGTAGATAGTTACATGTTCTTTGGTAAAAAAAATTTTGGTTGGAATTGGTGTTGCATCTATCAATGTAGAAAAGGGTATTTTGTCTGCTGTATCGAGTCGGCGTGTGGAAATTTATTTTATTTAGCAGCTCCGGGCAGTCAACTTTTGAGTTAATAATTTTGTACAGGAGCATCTGATCAGCGACAAGCCTCCTGTTGAGCAGTTTTGTGATTCGAAAATGTTTCTCGATTTGGTCGTAAGAATTGCGCGTGTATTAAATTTTATTTTTTTTAAAAATAATATTACACACACGTAAGTAATCCCCCTCCCTAGACGATGTCTGTTCTGAGACCGGTAAATTTTGTTTTTGTCAAAAAAAATTATTTCAATAAAAAAAAGTCAAACAATAGTGCCTACCTGTATGTACATAGGTATGTGAACTTATACCTCAAATACATCATCAAAAACAATACTTTCGGTTGTCTGTGTGTCCTGCGTAACTCTCGTTTAACAAATTCAAATTTGATTTGAACCTTAGTGCGATTTCAAAAATTGGAACTGATTGTGATGAATTCAGACAAGCGGTAAAGTAACTATAAATTATCTTATATATGAATTTCGGTTGTCTATGCTGTGCGTTAGTCATGGTTGTTATGCTGTGCGTTAGTCATGGTTGTCTATGCTGTGCGTTAGTCATGGTTGTCTATGCTGTGCGTTAGTCATGGTCAGGGCCGGATTAACCTTGTCGGGGCCCCTAGGCAATGCACATCTCGGGGCCCTTTTACCAATGGTGGACTAACGGGGGGGGGGGGGCGCCTGGGCCTCTGGTCCTCAGGGGCCTTCAAACGCCTCCATGTCCCCTTTATCAAACCCTTAACAAGCCATTAATCAGCGGCCGAGAATTTAAATTTGCAACCATTGCAACTGTACAGGGCGGTTCCGATGAGTAAGATTAATTATTCTCCATACCAGCATTTTAACATAATAGCTCAATATAGATATTATTTCATTCACAATATTTGCTTTGATAAAATACCTAAATTCAAAAATGCTCAAACTCGTGATGATAAAACTATTCAAATTATGTACTTTTTCTAATTATGTTTTGATCATACGTATTTATAATTTTTCAATAATGTCTAAGCAAAATAAAAAATGTTATTTTATTTTAAATATATGCGCGGATCTTTTTTTAATGATTTTATTTAAACTAAAATTAAAATTCTGAAACATGTCTTTCCCAGATAATTTATTTTACTGCATGATTATATAATTTGAAATGTGTGTTGTATAATACAAAATTTTGTTTGAAAATTTAACAAATCTGCCAACGCCCTACGGTAAAACCTTAATGTACTAAAAATAAACATATTTTCTCAAAAATTAAAACTTAGCTTTACTAGATAAAAGAACAGTCTTTCGAAATTAATTTATAATTTTGTGGTGAAAGAGTCAATACGTCTAAAATTTGATTTAAAAACGACATATTTCCGGTTTTGTCTGGTGATTCGCACTTAAGGCGGACACTGTAAAAATTTTTTTGGTAATTTTATTTTTTTATTCATTTTCTGAAAGACGCATTTGTTAAAAATGCTCTTATCAAATGTTTTTAAGATATTCAAAAAATTGACGGAGATACAGCATTTTATGTGAATTAATAACTTAGTAAACACCACTTTATATGCCGACCGGGTTTCGCTACAACCGTAGGTTCTTCAGGGCAGTTTGTATACTGAATTATCCTTCAGCAAAACTTTGAATGTGTTTTTCTCTAAACTTTGTTAACACATTTTTTAACCTCTATACATCCGATTTGCAGGTTTAAACTGTGTGAAAATCTAGTGTCTATTTCACCACGTAGGTGAATTTTGTTTAAAAATAAAGAAAAATTGCGGACCAACGAATTTTAATTTCGATTTTTTATGGAAAATGTTCATTGTTCATAAAAAAAAATAGAAGGGACCCATTATAAAAAAATCCCTAAGTGGTGCCATACTGACTGGATTTACTAACAGTTTAAGATTTAGTACATGCAAGTCAACCTTGTTGAAAAAAGCAGTTTCGAGAAAAACGCGTTCAAAGTTTTGCTGAACGTTAATTCAACATACAAAATGTTTAAAATGGTTTCATATAAAATGCTGTAGGTATCTCCGTCAATTTTACGGATTTCCTTAAAACATTTGGTGAGAGCATTATTAACAAATTCATCTTCAGAAAAATTTAAAAAATGACAATTTTTTTATCAAAGGAACATGGAGGCGTTTGGAGGCCCCCAGATTCATAGGCCCGTGTGAACTGAAGAAAAAGCTCGTAAAATTACATCAACTTCTTAAACTAGGGGGGGGGGGGAGCAGTGGCGGACTAAGCCCGTCAGAGGCCCGGGGCGGCAAAGCTGAATGAGGCCCCCCCCCCCTCCTATTATAAAAAATTGATGTAATTTTACAAGATTTTTATTCAGTTCACAAGGGACCTTGGTCCTGGGCGGCCTCACTGTAAAAAAATAGTATTTTTTTTATTCCATTTTCTAAAAAATGCATTTGTTAACAATGCTATCACATGTTTTAAGGAAATTCTGAAAAAAATCAAGAAAGTTTTAAACAGTTTGTATGTTGAATTAACCTTCAAATCCCTACGTGGTGACATACCATATGGTGGTACCATAGTGACTGGATTTTCTAACAGTTTAAGCCGCCGCTACCCGAATTTCTACCGACTTCTTACATATCTCCCTTAAACATCTGAAAATTTTCAGCTCTTAAAAAAATATATGTTATTTTTTAAGATAATATCTAGATGCGTTCCACGCCGAAACGCAAATTATCTGAAATTCCCTCAATAGAAAAAAATCTAAAAGTTTGCTCCGAAAATTATTATAAACACGTTTGTTTCAGTTATTGTACAAGTTATAGTTGTGAAAAAAAATCACAATGTTTCTTTAAATTATACTTAAGACGTTTTCCACGAGATTTTTGCTCCATTTTAAACGAGTCGTGTTTTAAACATTTTCACAATTTTCGCATCGATTTTATCGCTTTAAATATTAGCGCGCTCCTCTAACATTCGTAATTACATATCTCTCCATCTTCTTCTTTTTGAGCGCGGATGCGGCGCCTTAAGACTTGGTACATGCAAATCGGATGTACAGTTTTTCTACTATGTTGTCAACCAGGTTGAAAAACGTAGTTTCGAGAAAAATACGATCAAAGTTTAGCTGAAGGATAATTCAACATACACAATTTCAAACGGTTTCACATAAAATGCTGTAAAAAAACATTTGGTGAGACCGGTGAGAGCATTGTTAACTTCGGAAAATGAAAAAAAAAATATATTTTTTTACAGTGTCCTGGTGCCATAAGGCGCCGTATCCCCGCTCATAAAGAAGAAGATGGAGAGATACGTAATTCCGAATGTTGGAGAGAGTTCGCTTATATTTAAAACTGTAAAATTGAAGCGAAAATTGTGTTAATAAAACACGACTTGTTTAAAATGGAGAAAAAAGCTCTTGGGGCTATCTAAAACAGCATTTGAAGATACACTGTGACTTTTTCCATACACATAACTTGTGAAATAACTGAATCAGACGTGTTTATAATAATTTAAAAAAAAAAAAAATTACCGTTTCAGGCTGTATTTATTTATTCCTATTTTATCTAAGGAAATTCGTAAAATTGACGGAGATACAGCATCTTATATGAAACCGTGTGTTGAATTATCCTTCAGCAAAACTTTGAAAGCGTTTTTCTTAAAACTACGTTTTTCATACTGGTTGACAACACATTAGAAAAACTATACATCTGATTTGATAAGTCTTAAACTGTTCGAAAATCCAGTCACTGTAGCCGGGGCCGAATTATCCATAAGACGTATAGGCAACTGCCTAGGGGGGGCCGCATTGGGTAGGGGCTCCTAGGGTAAAGGGGCCCCAAGACGTGCATTGCCTAGGGGCCCCGACATGTTTAAGCCCGCCCTGGCAGGGCCCCATTGTCCATAAGGCAGTGTAGGCCCCTATCTAGGGGCCCAGCATCGGGTGTGCATTGCCTAGGTGCCTCGACATGTTTTATTCGGCTCTGACTATGACCCTACGTAAGGATTGTTTTATAAATGGCTCCCTTCCATTTTTTTTATTTTTATGAACGATGAAAATTAATCATAAAAATCGAAAATAAAATTCGTTATATTCCATAATACCCATTTGGTAGGGGCCCCTAGGGTGAAGGGGAAGACTTGCATTGCCTAGGGGCCCCGACATGTTTTAGCCGGCCCTGGCAGGGCCCTATTGTCCATAAGGCAGTGTAGGCCTCTGCCTAGGGGCCACGCATCGGGTAGGGCCCCGAGACGTGCATTGCCTAGGGGCCCCGACATGTTTAATCCGGTTCTGACTATGACCCTACGTAAGGATAAATGGCCCCCTTCTATTTTATTTATTTTTATGAACGATGAAAATTTACCATAAAAAATTGAAAATAAAATTTATTCAACAATAAAACGCATTCAAAGTTTTTCTGAAGGATAATTTAACATAAAAACTGTTTAAAACGGTTTCACATAAAATGTTGTATCTCCGTCAATTTTTTAAATTTATTTTTTAAAAAATTGGTAAGAGCATTTTTAACAAGTGCATCAATCAAAATTGAAATTTATATATATATTTTTTACAGTGGTCCCTTAGAGCCTTGTTTAGAATTTGATCAAGGGAACATGGAGGCGTTTGGGGGGCCCCCCAGAACCGGGGGCCCGGGGCGGGCCGCACCCCCCGCCCCCCCCCCCCCCTTAGTCCGCCACTGGGGGGGAGCGTTTCATCCAGCTTTTCCACCCCGGGCCTCTGACGGGGTTTTCTTCCAAATTTTTTTTTTCTACCACAACGTAATTTTATTCGTAATTAATCTGTTTTTTTACTACATTTCGAAGGTATGCCTTCACCCCCATTCAATAAAAAAATGAAACGAATACAATAGTACAATGAGCGGTCTTATCACTAAAGTGATCTCTTCCAGACAACCTTGGTATGAAGAGAAACAAAGAATTTTAGCAAGCAGATATGTAGTGCACACTAAAGCTTGTACAACATTTATATTTTAAACATTAAAAATAAAAGCAACAAAAAAAACAAAACAAATGCCAATATATACCACACACGGCACCTATAATCATATCCCCATTGATACAAAGGAAAGTAAAGTAAAATACAACTATGTTTAAATATTTGTTTTAATTATTGACTTTTTATTTATTTTTTGTGCGTGATGTGAACAGTTATTGGGTTATAACCTAATTATTATGTTTGTTGTTTTCTTTCATACATGTAATGTTATTAACCTATAAATGTTCGTAATAAAAAATTAAAATATTTAAAACATCTTGAAAGCTGACTTTTTCCAAAAGTGTGCCGGAGTTCCTCACTAATTGTGAGTCGAACCGTTGACGCAAGTTATTTTTTCTTGGGGCGCGGGGCCCCTAGCCAATGCGGGGCCCCTAGGCAGTTGCCTACTCTGCCTTAGGGATAATCCGGTACTGGTCATGGTTGTCTATGCTGTGCGTTAGTCATGGTTGTCTATGCTGTGCGTTAGTCATGGTTGTCTATGCTGTGCGTTAGTCATGGTTGTCTATGCTGTGCGTTAGTCATGCGTGAAATCTGGTTCAACAAATTCAAATTCGCTTTTAATTTTAGTGTCATTGTTCGAAATAGGAACTGATTGTATCAAGAATTCCGACATTTATTTATTTATTTATTGCGGTATTTTAAATAGCTACATAGTTTTCTATGTCCTAATACAATCCTAAAATATACATACACTTAAAATAACATATATACTAAATCAATCACATATCTTCGCAATTTAATTTTAAATGCCTTTATGCTGTCTTCCAATTTTATTTCTTCTGGTAATTCTCCAAATATGTTCGATGCCCCGTATATCAATGACTTTTGACTCTGTGTTTTTTTCCTGAAGAGGAGTCTTAGTTCATTTCTTTTCCTCGTCTCATGTGTATGTTTGATTTGTAGTTTATCAATTTTTTTTTAAGAATTCAAAAGACGTATGGCCATTGATTATTTTGTAGATTAACAATATAGTATTGAAGTAAATAATTTGTTTAAATGACAAGATATTTAACTCCTTCAACATGTTCTTGACTGAAGTGTACCTATTTTTCTTCAATATAGTTCTCATAGCTCTGTTTTGTAGAATTGTCATTTGTTTCATTAATCCTTCGTTGGCTTAGAATAGAATACTGCTACAGTAATTTATATGTGGTACAATGATTGCGTTGTACACATTTTTACTGGAGACTGTGTCAAGGAATCTTCTTATTCTTCCTAACCCTTTATTTTGAGCGAAAGTCAATTTGGAGTCAATTATTACTCCCAAATATTTAATTTCAAATACCGTTCATGACATGACATAAAATAGGAAGGTAGAAGGTACCTATCTACCTACAATAGGTGAGTGGGTCCTGTGCGACTAATTCAAATTTGCTTTGAGCTTTAGTGCGATTTCAAAAATTGGAACTGATAAGGCTACTTTTTTTACATTAGTTCCATACAGGAGGCCCTGAGTAAAATCATTAATCTCAGGGCCTTTGTCATGTTTGGGGATGATGTGTGGTGGGTCTTATTAAGGAAAGGAAAGAGAAGAAGTTCTGGGAAGGAAAAAGGTATGTGGGGTGGATAGGAGTCTGGGGTTCAGTGTGACCAGGTCATCCGCCGCCAAAACCTAAACAAACCTCACCACAAGAACCCGGGCTAGTGAACCACTCAGGGTGACCTATGGCAGAGTGATGTGCGTTAGTCCTGCGTGATATCTCATTCAACGAATTCAAATTTGCTCTTCATTTAAGCAATACTTTCAACATTGGAACTGATTGTATATAAGTTTCAACGACCCAATCTTGTCTGATTACGTCTATAAGAGATTAAAACGTAAATCTATTTTCCTTCAAATGAAGCAATCTCCCGAACAAGTCCTCCATTGATATGCTTGGTGGCAAACACTCGTATTAAATTGTCACCTTATTCTTTCACTAATTGAGATTAAGAACGTCGTGTTTTAGATATTTTATTACATATTACTAAGAAAACCTCATATCCATAAGAAAATAATTTGTAACAACAAAATGGAATAAAAAAAGTGAAAAAATATAAATGTTCCGGCGGCAGAGGTGAATTTTGTCTTTCTTGCGATTCACAAAACTTGAAGACATTATTCTGTTATATTTCTTACTAGCTGGTTCCCGGCATGCGTAGCAATGCTATATTCAAAGAAATAAAATGTTTCTCCCTGCGTGTCCTTTCCCGTGCCTCCCCGTTCCTCACCAGCGTCCCCTTCCCCTCTCGCGTTCCCCTTCCACCTTTCCCGCCTTCCCTCTTCCCTCTCCCGCTCCCCCGTTTTCAAACAGCTCGCTTGCCACCTATTACAATTTTTTTTATTCCAATTTTAATTTTTAATATATTATTCATTTTTGCACATTACCGAAATAAGAACAATCAATCATATGTGGTACCTAACATAGGTACATATTTAAAATATCTGCAATTGTTGATTTGATTCAATTTATTATGTAAGTACTTCAAATAATTTATTAATTTAAAGAGTTTTGATTTTTTTGTTTTCCAAAATGTCATTCTCAAATTTGAGACACTTAAATGAGTAAATAATACAGTTATATACATTAAATAAATAAAGTTTCAACTCATTTAAGTATCGAGGAAGTTTAATTGTCACGTCATTTTGTTTTCTGTAAAATATTGAAAGTACAAAATCCAATAAAACTGCATTTGTTTGGTATTCGTTTGGGTGGTATAAAATACGGAGTCGCGACAATTGATCCGGTGACAATTGCCCCCCCCCGACAGTTGATCCCCCGACAGTTGACCCTAAACATTTGATACCCCGACAGTTGATCTCCGACAGTTAATCCCCCAACAGTTGGTCCCCGACAGTTGATCTCTCGGACAATTGATCCCCTAAAAGATTATTTCTTCAAGTACCTTTTTATATGAATACCGCGCAAGGGTTCCAACTGCTCCCGTCTGAAGCCAGTGCGACTATAGCATCCCCAACTGGAGTATGTTGTGAGGCTGAAGGTAGTGAGTAGGGGAAGGAGATGGGGAGGAGGGAGGTTTGGGAAGTACCTGGCTATTCAGATCTGGTCACCAAACACGGCTTATGCCATTTCAAGCAACGTTTCAATTCTGAATGGTAGTCTTACACCAGGGTGATACTGAGAGTATCTTCCACTCTGCTACGTGTCGCAAATATACTATATATTATTTTAAATGAATAAATTGTGAAATAACACAAATTAATCAAATAAAATTTATTTTCCATGCCGGGATTCGATCCCGCGGCCTTCGGCGTGCAAGTCAAGAGCCTTACCGCTGAACTATGCCAGCCGTCATCTTTTTTTTTTTACTTTAACTCCACACAGGAGGCCCTTAGGAAAATAATTTCCCTCAGGGCCTATGTCATATCCATAAGAAAGAAAGAAATGTTTGAAATGAAATCTTGACAGAAATGAAGGCATCTTGACAAAAATCTGCGGTAAAAATATTTTTCCAACAATAATATCTACTCCGTACGCGGTTATAACAAAATACGACATACTTTTACGTGCAGTGGGCTCAGCAAAAAACCGCTAAAGGTTCCTGATTGCATATAATATAATTTTTTTATCCGAATACAACACAAGAGGCCCAATTTTTCCAACCGTCTGGAACCAGTGAGACTATGGCATTCCCATCCCAGTGTTGGTATGTTGTGAGCTGTGAGACTGAAGATAGTGGGAAGGAAAGATGTATTTTGTTTATTACGCTAGTGTATAGTATGTAAAGGTAGAATGCGGGGCGAATGAGGTCGCGTGTATTTGTGTCCTCGTTTCTTTCCAAATTATCCGGCGTTTTTTTTAAATCGATTTATAAGTTACATGCACATGCGTTCCATTCAGTGCAATTTATTTTACTTTACGATTTAATTTTGCCTCTTCCTGTTATAAAATTAAGTTAAATTTTAAATAGTATATTAAAATATAAGTGGATAAACAGGTCTTTAAAACACGCGCGATTTTTCGAGCACGTCGGCGTAGCCGAGTGCTCGAAATAAAGCAAGTGTTTTAAAGACCAGTTATCCACGAATATTTTACGCTATTTTTTTTTATTGGTACACTTTGAAAACATAAATATTGATATTATTATTAAAAATTTGGAAATAAGAACTATTAATGAATTCGTGATGTGACATCACAATATCTTGTTGTCATGGAAATGAAAAACACAAACATTAATTTGCAATCTGTCACATAAGATTAATAGTTGACATCACAGTTTTTACTAGTTATTGTGTGTTGTAAAATGAGTTCTAACATTGATAATTTAAATACCAAAGCAGAATCGCGGTTAATACCTGAAAAATCCAAAGACGTTTATAAAAAAGAATATGAAAGGTTCATAACATGGATGGAGGAGCAAAACGTAGTAGATGTAGATGAACGAGTTGTGCTTGCTTACCTTCAGAAAATGTCGGAACAGTACAAAGCATCGACTATGTGGGCCATACATTCGAAATTGCAATGTCTGTTAAGGATAAATAAAGGGGTTGATTTAAAATCATTTGTGAAAGTGCATGCATTCATGAAGGCAATTAGCAAGGATGACGTTGCTAAGAAGGCGTATGTATTCAAAGAAGATGATTTGCGGAAGTTTTTCACAAACGGAGGTATTAATATTTCAAATAATACGAACTGCTCTTTTCACATCCATTTAAATAATTAGATTGTAAACGATGCAAAAAAGAATGTAAACTTTGAATAAAATTTTTGAAACATTTGTAATTCTTAGAATGACAACACGCTTATGCAGTTCGCAAAAGACTGGCTTTTATTAGTAATAAAAGGTTTTAACAATCTTGTTAATAGATGGCGTTAGTAGTTACATTTTTAATTTTGATATGGATATTAATACCCCCACTCCCCACTTATCAAAATAAATTAAACATACAGTTTATTCATTGCATACAACGCCAAGCAAACTCATGAATTTGTAAAAAAAATGTATAACATAAACCTTTGGTCTGTACATCTGCTGGTAAACATTTATCTGTTGACTTATCCAAATTCAATTTAGGCTCAATTGTGAGTACTTTGTGTTTTACAATCAGACATCTGAAATTTAGAAACTAACTGTTCAATATATTGTTGTTGATCTACAGTAATAACATTTTTATTTTTATCTAAATTAATTATCATGCCTAGATATTGTCTAACAGGCCCTAGGTCCTTTAACTTAAATTCTGAACCTAATACATTTTTTAATTTAGTAGTTTCAACCTCACTGTTAGAAAAAATTAGAAAATCGTCTACATACAGTGCTACAACTATTTTAATTTTACCCTTCATTTTTGTAAACAAACATGGTTCATATTGACTATTTTTAAAATCTAATTTAGTTAAAATCTATTTAACTCTTTCATACCATGCTAGGGAAGATTGCTTTAATCCATAAATGGCCTTTTTTAACTTCAATACCTTTCCCCCACTTTTGTTTACAAAACCTTCAGGTAATGACATAAATATATTTTCATTCAAGTTTCCATTTAGAAAAGCAGTACATACATCTAAATGAGTAATACTCATTCTCATCTTTACACTAAGGGCAAACAATAATCGTATGGTAGAATGTCACACTACCGGTGAAAAAGTATCTGTGTAGTCGACACCAGCTTTCTGTGAAAAACCTTTTGCCACAAGCCGAGCTCGAAAACGCACTTTATTTTCAATATCAATTTTTTTATTAAGCACCCATCTACACTTCACTATCGTCACATCACCCGGATTATCAACAAGCTCCCACGCCTCACTCTCCTCAAATGACTGCAGCTCCTCAGCCATTGCCTGCTTCCACTGCTCCTTCTCTGGCCCCTCAAGAGCCTCTGCGAATACAATCTCTTCAGATGCTGGAAAAGTACTGGAAACACACATGTTACTAAAACCATATCTTTCTGGTTTCTTTCTCTGACGCGTGCTGCTTTCTGTCACTTGTTCGGGTGGTTCTGTTGATTGAACTACGTGTTCTGAGACATCTTGTGTTGGAAATTCAGTTAGTGTTTCATTGCCATCATCATATATTAAAGAATCTGAAAAGCAATCAAAAGGATCTTCAGTTTTTGGAATATTCTGAGACAATTCCCACACTGAATCACTACTCTCTTCCACCAGATTGTCTTCTGTCGTCTCCTCATTAGGAATCCAGACGGCCGACTCTCCATTGGTTAACATCCCATCTGTCTCATCCTCCATCACTATGACATCTCTGCTAATAATAACGGAGTTCTTAGTAGGATTATACACACGATAACCTTTTACATCCTCACCATATCCAGTTAAAATATGTTTTGTGGCTTTCTTATCCCATTTTAAACGTTTTTGTTTAGGAACATGCACCATGACTTTGCTGCCAAACAAACGCAGGTGACTTAAGTCAGGTTTTGATCCATACCACAATTCATATGGTGTTTTATCCAATCCTGATGCAATAGACCTATTTTTCAAATATACAGCAGTATTAGCTGCTTCTGCCCAAAATTTTTTGTCTAACTTTGCATCATATAATAAACATTTAGCTTTCTCAACCACTGTACGGTTAGCTCTTTCACAAAGTCCATTTTGCTCTGGTGTATAATAATTTGATTTTTGATGTATTATACCAGCCTGGTTTAGGTAATTCTTAAAATCCTTATTGCAAAATTCTAGACCATTGTCTGTTCTTAATATTTTAATTTTCTTACTAAGTTGATTTTCAACAACTGATTTAAACTCTTTAAATCTGTCGAAAACTTCACTCTTCTTCTTCAGAAAATATATGAACGTCATTCGACTATAATCATCTATAAATAGCAGAAAATATCGAGCTCCATTTAAAGATTTTGTTTCCATCGGACCGCAGACATCACTGTGAATCCTATGAAGCGTTTCTGTACTCCGCTCACCCACATGAGAAAAGGGTAATCTCATTTGTTTTCCCTCACAACAAATAATACACTGAGACTTGGTTATGTCAATAGTACTCTCATAATTCAAACCATCCACAACACCGTTTCTCATTTTTTGCATATCTTGACTGTTAATGTGTGCTAGTCTTCTGTGCCATAATTTTCCACTGACAGGAACAGTCAACAAACAACTTTGTGATTGTAATCTCAATTTGTAAACACCTTCTGACAAATCCGCAGTTGCAACCAAATCATTGTTTTTGTTTCGAATATAACAATGCTTCTCTTCAAAAATGACATTATTTCCATTCTTGATAAGTTCACTTACGGATAATAAATTGGTTGTCAAACTAGGCACACATAGCACATTTTTAACTGTTATATGATAATTTAATTCCGAAACAATTTCGACGTCTCCGGAACAAACAACTTGCACTTTAGATTCATTGGCGACAGTAATTTCTGGCAAATATGGCGTTGTATTCATATTTTTTAAACAATCTTTCTTCGCCGTCATGTGTGCACTTGCCCCCGAGTCGATGTACCATGAATTCTTGTTATATTTTCCATTCAGGAAAACAACATTAAAAACACATTTACTTGTATTTTTCTTTAACAATGGACACTGGTTTCGATAATGACCCGTCTGTTTACATTTGTAACAAGTGACATTATTGTCAACTGTCACTTTCGAGTTTATCGATGATACCGCACCATTTTTAAATCTATGCTTTTTGCTATTATTTGCAACGAATGCAGCGCCGCTGGTATTCACGTCATTCTGTGAAATCTCCATATCAAGCAACTTAGATTTTATTAAATCGGTGGTAATCTGCATACCCGAATGCTCCACCGCCATAATCATCGGCATGAATTTTTCTGGCAAACCAGCTAGAAGTAATGATCCGATCCATACTTCCGTAATTGCAAATCCTGTGCCTTTTAATCTCTGAGCTGTTTCGACCACTTGTGTGACGTATGAAGTCATGGAATCACAATTTTCTTGTCGTAACGAGATTAAATGTCTTAGTAAGGATATTTTACGAGAAAAACCTGAGTCATCAAATATAGACCTCAGTTTAATCCATAACTCTAAAGTTGTTTTTGTTTCCTTAATATGCACGTACAATCCAGGATCCATAGTTAAAACTAGCTTCGCCTTGGCCCTTGCGTCATCTGATGCTTTTTTCTCGAAATTGGCATCTGGTTCCGACTTAATATAGTTCACCAGATTGTCAAGCACCAACAGATTTTCGACTGCAAAACTCCACTGATCATAATTCTGGCGTCCTATCAACTTCTCAATGCTTTGAAAATAGTTCACGGCCATATTTCAACGAAAAATCAACAATTTTCGACTGTTTTATACTAAATTCACACAGTAAAAACCGAAAAATATAATGGATATTTGCCCATAACCTCTTAGAATGACAACACGCTTATGCAGTTCGCAAAAGACTGGCTTTTATTAGTAATAAAAGGTTTTAACAATCTTGTTAATAGATGGCGTTAGTAGTTACATTTTTAATTTTGATATGGATATTAATAGTAATGTTTTATTTGACGTTTAAAATATTCGTGTCAGATTTATAGTTAAAAGTTGACATTTAGACTTCACATTTTGTTGATTTGTTGATATTGCCATGGTTACTTTAAAAAACGCGCGTTTCATAAAGTGCGATTTAAACACGCTAGAGCGTACTTTAAATGAGTAAAAAAGGGCACCAATAAAAAAAAAAATTCTAAAATGCATTCAAAATATAGTTGAAAATTAACAGAATCACACAAAGCTTAACGTGTTTTGGTTGAACCCCGTCATAAAAGTTCAAGTTGTTATAGACTGAATAAAAAGTGTATCCCGAGATGCCCACAAAGAACAGGATAAGTTTTTTCATTTCTAAATAACACAACTTTGTCAAATTTATTGCTTTGATTTGTCGTATTTTGTTTATTTACGAGTAAATATAACACAAGTTGATATCCTATTTTTGAGACCTAAAATATTAATTTGTTGATGTACCTGCTTTGTAATTAAATATGTAAAGTATACCCTTGAAGTAATAATTTATGGTTTTGGGTCACAAATTCCATAATAAAACTATCTTTCATCATTTTTTTAATACGAGTGAGGAAGATGCAAGAAAGTGATTGCATTGTTTCCTTTGGGGGAAGCAGATATACGTAGACTGTTTTTCTCACTACTGTTTAGTGTGCAAGAAAGAAAGGAATGCCATCCACAGCAAATGTTTACGTACCTATTTTGATTTCATTCGGTTTTTATTCATTTAATTTCAGTGGAACATCCCTTGTTAGTGCACGGATTTGTTTATATAAGTTATTAGTTATTATGATTCATTGGTGTGAGTGGGGTGGGGTTGCTTGCCGAGACGAAGTGGTATGATAACCCATCTACACGTGGATCGGTCGCATGGACCATCTTCGGGAGGAGTCCAGAAGAGCCAGGGCTGTAATGAGAGGTAAGAAGATAAGAATATCCAAGAAGAGACAAGGCGAGCCAAGAATAGTTAAGAACAGACAAAAATAGACTAGATAATACGAGAAGATACAAGACGAGAAGAGAGGAGCCAAACAAAACTGGAAGAGTCTAGAAGAGATACGAAAAGACAAGAAGGGTCGATAAGGGGTTAGAAGATAGAAAAAGAGCTAAGAGGAGGCGGGACGAGCCAAGAAAGGGCAAGAAGATGTAAGAAAAGGCAAGAAGATCTAATAAGAGGCAAGAAGAGTCAAGAGCCAATAAGAGACCATAAGATCACAGAAGAGATAAGCAGAAGAAAGAGGAGACGAGAAGAGATAAGAAAGCTACAAAGAGTCAAAAACAGCCGTGAAGAAAACTAAAAGAGACAAGAAGAGCCAACGAGAGGCAAGAAGAGACGAGAGACAAGAAGACTGAAGAAGAGACGAGAATATTCAATAGGAGGCAGGAAAAGACGGGACGAGCCAAGAAGGGGCGAGAGGATCTGGAAAGAGACAAGAAGAAATATGAAGATACAAGAAAAGCCATGAGTAGCCAGGAATAGCTGAGAAGAGACGAGAAGGTCCAAGAAGAGACAAGAAAATCCGAGAAGAGAACGGAAGGTTCAAGAAGAGGCAAAGAAAGGCGAGAAGATCTAAGAAGAAGCAAGAAGAGGGAAGGCTTAAGAAGGGGGAAAAAACACTCGATCCATTCCTTTATTCCTGCTGCCCATCCTAAATTCAAATATTGGCTTATTAGGTTGCCATGCATACTGGTCCATTAAACTCCAACCTCCTTTCCATCTTCAGAGCACGTGTTCCAAGTCCTAACAAATCAGTGCCCCTCGGTGGACCGGTCTCACCGGGACAGAAGTGCTGCTGTATCGTATCGTATTGGTGTATAACATATATATGTATTTGACTTAATTACTTGAAATGGCTTTAGCCGTGTTTCGTGACTAGATCTGAACAGCCAGGTACATTTTCCACATCTCCTTCCCTCCCCACTACCTTCAGCCTCACAACATTTCAAAACTGAAGATGCCATAGTCTCATTGCCTCCAGACGGTCAGGAGAAGTTGGGCCTCTTTTGTTGTATTCGAATAAAAAAGTTATATTATAATGCAAGTAGGAACCTTTAGCGGTTTTTCGCTAAGCCGACTGCACGTGTAAGTATGTTGTATTTGTTACCGCATGCTCCTTCGGAGAGTCGAAATAATTGTTAGTAAACATATTTTTACAGCGGATTTTCGCTCAAGATGCTTTCAGATATAAATTTATATCGACTTTGGTTGTACAGCCGTGTATCCTTTTTGCATAATTACTTGAAGGCCAAATCTTAAGCGGATCAATTCTCCGAGGGATCAACGGTCCAATTGTCACCGGCAGGACTCTCTCGACCCATCGCATTACACCGTTCTGGATTCATATGTCCGTCACTCCTGGAAACACTGACCCCCAAATTCCTACCCACCCCTTAAACCCATTTCCTTCCCAGAACTTCTTCTCCTTCGTTTCCTAAAAATACCCTCCACAAATCATTATTTTGTTATCGGAAAATTATTTTCTTCAAGAACTCTTGTGTGGAGCAAATGTAATAAAAATATCATTTTCAAAATTGGAACTGATTACATCAAGAATTTAGACGATCAATAAAGTAGAAAGGTACCTATTTACCTACTATAGGGTAGGACATTCTCAAGAATTGATCTGTGTAATATATAGCTGAATAGAACTTTTCTAGTTTTGTGGCTAACAAAATCCTATTATTAAGGAATAAAACCACACGTAATATAAAAAATCAAGAGGAGAATTAAATTAAATGCAAAATACATTTTTTGAATCTTAGCAAAAAAACCCAAAAACTGTCCAAAATCAGAAATGCAACATTTTATGTGAAAATTT
Organism: Limnephilus lunatus; assembly: GCA_917563855.2. Lineage (NCBI taxonomy): Eukaryota > Metazoa > Arthropoda > Insecta > Trichoptera > Limnephilidae > Limnephilus > Limnephilus lunatus. The sequence continues at coordinate 336,401 of OU830593.1, read as the reverse complement.
ATAATGTAAAGTGATTAGATGCAAAGTTGGTCGAGGGGTAAGGCTCTCGACTATCAAACCGTGGGTCGGTGGTTTAAATCTCTGTATACGCAAATAAATATTATTTGATTAATTTGTGTTATTTCAGATTTAAATAATGAAAAATTAAATTTAGTATATTTGCTGCTTGTTCCAGAATGGAAGTTACTCTCAGTATCGCCCTGGTGTAAGACCACTATTCAAAATTGAAACGTTGCTTGAAATGGCTTTTAGCCATGTTTGGTAACCAGATCTGAATAGCCAGGTACTTTCCCAACTTCCTCTTCTCCATCTCCTTCCCCTCCCCATTACCTTCAGCCTCACAACGTACCCCAATTGGGGATGCCATAGTCTCACTGGCTCCAGACAGGAGCAGTAGGTGACTTTCGTGCGGTATTCATAAGAAAATAAAATTTAAAAAGTTACCCTCCTCACTAGACGATGTATTTTCTGAGACGGGTTAATTTTGTTTTTGTCAAAATTTATTTTGAAGTATATTAAAAAAAAACATTTGTCAAACAAAAGTACCTACCTACCCTACGTATAGATATATGAACTTACATCACAAACACATATTTCGCACACATTTCGGTTGTCTGTGCGTCCTGCGTAACTCTCGTTTAACAAATTCAAATTTGCTTTGAACTTTAGCGTGATTTAAAAAATTGCGACTGATTTTGTGATAAATTCGGAAAAGGGATAAAATACCTGCCTATCATCAAAAATAGGAATTTCAATTGTCTGTAATCTAGGGATATTATAATCGTAAGATTAATAATATATAATATATGGTACAGAAGTGTTGGGAGACAGTCGGGGAAAAGATCCTGGGGACGCACGGCCGAGATTAAAATCGTCGAGGTCTGATAGTCGCGAGGAGACCAGCTTGGTGCGTCTAAATCGGGAATATTTCGTTTTAATAAACAAAAAAGGAGTCCACGCGAATAAGGAAGTCAGAGATTGAGGCTTGCGTGTTCATATCTGTGAAGTTAAATACTATAATTTGTAAATTGAGGTGGTCAATATCAATTTAATATCAATACGGGACGTACTTTCGGGGCATTTATCAGGGTCAGGATAAAATTTAAAAAAAAACGACGCGAGTATTGTGTTTGACGGCTGCATCTTATAAATAACTGCATGACGGGTTGTGTTTTAGAAGTGCTTGTTTGAATTGAATATTATTGTAGTGAATGATTTGTGAAATTGTTTAGTGCAACATGGCGAATTTGGTAAGTTTGTATAAAATTATTAACATATTTAGTACGGGCCTTGCAGGAAAGAGTCAATTAGGGTTTATATACAAGTCTTAGGAATCTAGAACCTTTTTTGTCGAGCGTTGAGGAACAAGGATTTTCGCACGTTCCCGGGTTGACCGGCTGGCGAAGTACCTTTGTTGGGTGAAATTATTCTTGAGATAAGACCGTTGTAAAATAATAATTTGGGATACAATGGACTAAATAACATTTGAAGCACAAAATGCACTTTCGGGCTATAAATCTTAGACAAGAGACTTCATTTAAAAGACGGGATATTGAAACCACAAAACAATAATAAAATCCTTTGAAAGTGCTTCGTTGGTGAACGAGAAAACTAGGTTACTGGGTAGGGTGTTGTCCAATACATAACGGGTAACAAAATACATAGGTATGGAATATAGGTATAAATTGATGTGTAAAGCGCCTTTGAGGTGATAATTTTTTTTTATTTTTTATTTTTTTTTATTGATCTATATACGTGATGTTTACAATATATTATTCAATGCCTGTCTCGCTAGGGTATACCTGTGTTGAGATAGGCGTAGAGGTACATAATTACATATCATATATAAGAGTAATATAATTAACAATTAAACATAAAGATGATTGAAAGTGTGGGTAAATCACATAGAGAGAGTTTTCTTATAAATGAGGGAAGAGATACAGTACAGTAGTAAATCCTGTCAAATCTATTTATGGATTTATATTATTTAGGATTTTATAATTTTGGTTTGTTTTATATGGGTAAGGACGTATGAAGATGGATATTTCTGTCTATTTGTAGTTTATTTTACAGATGTTTGCAATAGTGTGACGACCAGTACTTATAATCCATTTCTTTACAACTTGTTTAAATTTGGTCATTGATTCGGTTTGTCTAATCGTAGCTGGTAGTGTATTGTGTAGTTTGCAAGCTATGTATTTAAAGTGTCTTTGTCCAAAGGTGGTTTTAGAAAAGGGAGTTTGGAGGAGTTCTTTGTTTTTGGCTCGGGTATTGTGTATCGATTGTGTTGCTTTGTATAGGGTTATGTTGTTTTTATGTAAATTAACTAAGATGGATCTTGCGTAGAGCTGTTTAATGTCCATAACGTTGAAGGTGTTGAAGATCGTATCCGTGCTGGTAGTAAGAGGAAGTTTAAGGATTATTTTTATTATTAGTTTTTGTGCTTTAATGATGGGGTCGAGGGCACTAGAATAAGTGTTACCCCAAGCTAAAATTCCGTATTCGATGTGTGATTGGCACAGTGAGTAATACACTGTTTTTAAAAGGTGTAGGTTGAGGAAATTACGTGTTTGTTTGAAAAAGTATATGGATTTGCGGATTTTGTTTGTAGTGTTAAGTATATGTTGCTTCCAATTTAGGTGTGTATCAAAGGTTATTCCTAAATATTTTATAATGTTTACTTGTTCAAGGCATGGGCAGTTACAAGTCAGGTTCGGAGATGAGTTTTTACATTCGTGTATTTTTAATTGGGGGTGGAGGTTTGGTTTTGTGATATTGGTGAGACTAAACAGTAAGTATTTTGTTTTCTGTACATTGAGAGTTAGTGTGTTTGAGTCAAGCCAGTATTTAACTTTTTGAATGCCTTCCTCCGCTTGCGAATAAACGGTAGGCCAGTCTTTCGCTTGGAATAGCAGGACAGTGTCGTCAGCGAAGCTGACAATAGTGGCATCGATATCTAGGTTACACAACTCGTTAATGTATATTAGGAAGAGCGTTGGACCTATAACACTGCCTTGTGGGACACCGTAACTAATGGGCAAATTCTGACTCTTTGTAGCTCTGAGTTTAACGCATTGGGATCTGTCAGATAAGAAGCTGGAGAGTAGGCTTAATTCATTATTCCTAATACCTATATTGAACATTTTGCGTTCTAATTTGGCGTGTGATATTGTATCAAACGCTTTACATAGGTCAAGAAATACCGATAGACATTTTGAGCCCTTATCGAGGTGGCCAGAGATATAGTCAGAGACTGTGGCTATAGCATCGTTTGTGCTTTTATGGTTTCTGAAGCCAAATTGCCGCGGCGAAAGTAGGTTGTTGGTTTCCAGGTATTCCATAAGACTATTGTTGACGATCTTTTCAAATACTTAGGACAGGGAGTTGAGTAGCGTAATAGGACGATAATTACTAATGTCAAGTTTGGAGCCTGTTTTGAAAATAGGGATAATAAGACCTTGTTTTAGAATGGTTGGAAATAATCCTTGACGGATGCTAATGTTCATCAGATGAGTTAATGGTTGAATTATAACAGGGGCAATTTTTTTAAGAACACTGTTGGATATTTCATCAATGCCGGTGGATGAAGAGTTTTTTAAAGAGTTTATTACCATAGAAACATCTTTCTCTGTAACCGTTTTAAGAACAAAGCGGGATGTGAATTCATTATTGGGGGGGTGGTCGCTAGGGCCTAGCATATGGTTATTTGGATGGATTTTTTTTGCTAGTTCTGGACCTATATTTACAAAATAACTGTTTATATAATTGACAATTGTGTTGGGGTTCGATGTAAAGTCTACAGTGGTATCATTGATATTGAGAGAGTTTAAAGAGTCGGTGGCTTTATTTGAATTGGTAGCTTCCTTGAGGACTTTCCATATTTTTTTAGGGTCATTGTTGCACTCGGAAATTTTTTTATTGTAGTATAGATTTTTGGCCTTCCTAATGACCTGTGTGCAAATATTTCTGTATCTTTTGTAGAAATTATGGAGTGTGATATCATACGGATTCGTGGCACATTTTTTATGTATAGAGTTGCGTTTCCGAATGCAGTTGATGATAGTATGGTTTATCCATGGTTTGATAGGTTTGATAGCTCTAGGAATGGTTTTTGAGGTGATTTTTGTGTTTTGTACAAGGGTGTCTTGTAGGTAGGTAGAAAAGTAGTTCCAGGCCTCCTCTACGTTAGATATATTGTATAGTCTGTCCCAGGATTTAGAACTAATCGTTTTGTTGAGGTGGTCATAGTTAATTGTTTTCTTTGTTATTTCGGTTTGTGTTTGGCTTTTTATATTGTTTTTGGAACTCATTATGAAGGAGGTAGCGTAGTGATCTGTAATTGATGACATGTGGATTTCAGAGGTGTATTGGTTAGATGATTTAACCATAATATGGTCGATGCAGGAGGAAGAGTGTGGTGTACATCGTGTTGGTGAGTTTATTGTGCTTTCCATTTCATGGTACATGATGGTATTTAAGTAATCTTGACACTGGGGATGTTCATTGTTTTTTAGAATATTAATGTTTAGGTCTCCAATTAAAACTAGGTTCTTTAATTTTTTTAGCTCGGTAAGATAACAGTTTAAGTCATGCAAAAAGCGGGAGATGTTAGGTTTAGAAGGAGAGCGGTAAAGTGCAATGATACATGTGTTGATGCTGTATGTTATTTGGAGACAGTTTGAGTTTGTTATGGTAATTTCTTTGACGTTATATGTGTTGGGAGAGTTGTTTAATGTATATAAAACTATGCCGTCGTTTTGTCTGTAGTGATTTGAGGTTTGATGGTGGGTATAATTGGGGATGTTTTTAGGAGTATAGTAAGGTGTTAGCCAACATTCTGTCAGGATAATTAGATCATATTTGATTTTAGTTAAGTCGAGTTGGATGAGAAAATGGTCAAAGTTTTTGTTTATTTATCTGATATTTTGATGGTAGATTGATAGGTCTGATTATTTGCGAGTCTCGCAATAATATTTTTAAACGTAGCTAGGGGACTATATTCAGGAAAGGGTTTTAGAAAAGGCATTGGTTAATATAACGGTTTATGGAAGGTGCGTAGCATGGGCACCTTTGTTAACTAACGAAATTTGACATAATTGAATTCCCATTCCTAAAATTTCCCATATCTTATTCAAAATTTTAGGTATCACAATAAATCTATTACATAGGACTTTACATAAACCTGGTTCGATATCTTATCGTATACTCACCTTTTGATTTACGTTTAGGTATATTTCATTCGATATATTCGATTTAGCAAAAACTTTCATTTTGTCGGTTGAATGAAGCCGTCGGTAGGTATTCATATTTTAAGCGTAATGCGCTTTATCCACGTACATAAGTAGCAAACTCTTTTTCTTCAAACTCCTCAAAACTAGAAGTAGGGATCATCCAGCATCTGGTTGGGAATGTACTCTGGACGAAAGCGTAGCCGGGGAAATAGAAGGAAGGGTAAGTAGCAAACTCTTTTTCTTCAAACTCCTCAAAACTAGAAGTAGGGATCATCCAGCATCAGGTTGGGAATGTACTCTGGACGAAAGCGAAGCCGGGGAAATAGAAGGAAGGGAAGCCAGATTCACGACCTGGTGCCTTTCATTCTTGGACCCAGCACCCTGGAAGCCGAGCTTGACATTCCCTCTTTGAGCTGATATTTGAGTTTGAGCTTGGGGTAAGCCTATCGTAGAGCATATGCCCGTGACAATATATCGGGGAAGGTCCCAAGTTACGCTTGTGTATGTCATGCGAGAGGACGTATTTTTCATTCAAATCAAACACTGATGACCATCGTGATTGCAGGCTGGCGCATGTTTCTGTAACGTGCCTAGGAAAAACGTAATCATTATTTCTACTGGTTCGAGGCGGCGTGCTGGACGGAGAACGGGACTATTGAGGACATGAGTGACTGCTAAGGTGAGGGTCGGTGACATCAAAATCTTCCTTAATTAAATTCATACATCGCCAGATCAGATGAGAGAGCGGCCCCACCGATCTCCTGACATTGCCGATTGTCTAATCAACTTCGGTTTAATGTTTATGCTCGATGCTTTAGGAGTTAATGGAACTCAAGTCATCGGCATGCTGAAGAACTTCAACATCATCATCATCATCATCAATCCAGAGTAGGATGTCACGATCTAAAACCTCGTGCCACCCACGCATTTCCTGAACAGTTCCTGACATCGGCTATCACGCCATTAATCGGAGCAGACCCTCATATCAAACGGTATGAGATGACCTTTCATCATCATCATCAACACATTTATAATTTGGCGGTGTATTGGTCGATATTATTCCCATTACCACCCTTTGATCCAGAAACACACATCAAACCCTTTCCTGACAGGAGGCCTTTCATCATCATCATCAACACATTTATAATTTGGCAGCGTATAGGTCGATATTATTCCCACTACCACTCTATGATCCAGAAACACACATCAAACCCTTTCCCGACAGAAGGCAAAACATGTCGATTTTCATTCGTCGTTTGCGACCTTAATATTCTCTGGAGGCGTTGGAATTGGAATCTGATTTGGCGGTCCATGACCATAACTAGATCAGTTGGGCTATGGAGGAGTCCAATTACTCAAACAGCACATGTTCTGTCTCATGTTAATCCAAAATACCTACCCGTAGAATCAAATTAACAAAATAAAACAAGCTAGCTAACTAACAAACTGCACCTAGTACTGTGAGAGTAAAATTATTGCACTCCGTACTGCTTTGATTGTAAATTTTTGTTAGAATATACATAATTGTCAAATTATTTTTATGATAGCATTTTATAGCATCGAAAGGTAGGATCTTCTCAATTCGCCGTATAAATGTACATTTATATACTAGATGCTAGGAGGGAAATGCGGATTACTTCAAGAAAAATAGTCGTCGATGAGCGTAGGTGTATGACAGGTGCTAGGGGAGGAAGCTGAACGAATAAAGATAGATAATTAGTTAATTTTCAAGTTAGTCAGCCTCAGTCATTGTTATTCGAAGCCTTGCAAATTGTAACACGCCATATCTAAAAGAACAAGGGTTTACCAAAATTAAATTATTAATTAAATTGGATTAACTATACCAAACCACTAAAGCAAAAAAGTACACAACGTTAATTACAAATTGATTAATTAAGAGCATCTCGTCACGTTTGCATAAAAGTATTACGTGGTGGGGTCGAGAAGGTGCTGCAAAGGAAATGCAGGGGAGAGACGCGAGAACGGGCGAGCTACGAGCTTATAAAGGCTGAGCGGGATTAGGGGTAGCTGTAGCTGTAGCAGCACTTGGATTCTTTTAAAAAAATTAAGGGAGTACTTCGTAGGGGTGGTGGGGGGGGGGGGGTATATCACAATACATCATATGTAATAATATAGGCAGATATTCATTTTAAATAGTGGGACAACGCAATCGCACAACATGACAACACCAATTTACATGAGACTGAATATTTATCATAATCTTTATCATACGTATATCGTATGAGAAATTATTGTCAATGAAATGTGTAAATATTAATTAAAAATAAGTATTACGAATTTGTTTGGTATAAAACCTATCAATAATAATTCAAATAAGATTCTGAAATTTAGCTCCCTACCTATTTCATACAAATTACTTAATGAATGTTCACTTAAAAAACATTGTACGCGATTGTATAGCTGTATATTATTGCACCAACACTGTTTACTGACGGAGGTTTAAATCCAAACCTAGGTTAGCGGTTACGATAAGAAACTGACGGGAGGTTAGAGTTTACCAGACATTAGCATCTCCCACACGCACACTTGGGAGCGATCGAGTCCCGCGCCACTACAGGCCGCCGCACAGAAAAGTAAAGACCGATAGGTTTTCAACGCAGTTCACTGTGAGACTTTTCTGCGCGGTGGCCTGAAGTGGCGCAAGACTCGGTCGCTCCCAAGTGTGCGTGTGGGAGATGCTATTGCCTATTGCACCGAACCTGACTTTTGTAGTTTGTACATGAGTTTTTATCACGCAGTAGATAAATTTAAATGTTATGTTGCCAGCAGGACTTGTGCGGTATTACAATAAAAGATTCTGTTCTTATTAGCTATAACTGTTTTCCAAACTCTTGCTTTAGTTTCATCTGATATTTCACATTTATAATCTTGAATGGAATATTTTTTCAAATTCAGATGATGGATATTTCTGTCACGGTTATTAGAACAAAATCTAAAAACGTGACGCAATATTGAGAAATATTTGAGAAACCGGTTCTTTTTTCTTGTAATTTCTCTAGCTTTTTTCTAGCATTTTAGAAAATTTCCCAGGAATTCTCTAGAAACCCCCCCCCCCCATGGTTTTATTTTTATTTTTGAGGAATCGGTTCAAAATATTTGGATAGACAATCGGTTCAAGATTGGTCTCCGGTAAGTGGAACCGGAGCCACAACCCATTTCAGCTAATAACCATCTCCATGTTGACCTCCATTTAAAACGGTTCTATGGTAACTTAACAATGCATTGGCATTTCAACACCCCTTTGAAAAGTCATTAAAAATGATGAAAAAAATACCCCTAACCTAACATAACCTAACCTAACGTGACCTGTTTAGTTAGGTTTCTTTCTTCATCACTTTTAATCACTTTTCAAAGGAATGCTCAAGTCGCACATTGTTGCGTTCCCGGGCACATTTTTGCAAATTACCTTGGCGTTTCACCTTTAAATTTCAAAGTTAGTTTTCATGTTCTGAAAAGGTTCTATTTAAGTTCTGTTATAACTTCAGTTGTGCAGTAGTAGTCTGGCCAGTAGTGATCTGAGTGTGAAAGAGCTTGAAGAGAGGTGAAGATTTATCACACGAGAACCGTTTGTTTTATTTATGTCTTGCTCCGCTTACTGGTTACTGGTTAGTACGCAATATATCTTATTCAAACAGTTAGATTTAGCTTTATTATCACGAAAAGTGAATATTCTACGGATCAGAAGGGATGTGTTCATTGTAACACATTTTTTCAGACTGATTTGTCGAAGGTTCCAAAACTCGGCTATCATGGAGACCATAGTTTCTATGTTCCCGATGGTCATCTCCGTCACCGGCAGCATAGACTGTTTTTGTCCCGGCTTGCAGAACTAACTTGCCAATGGTTATGCCAGTCGGGAGAGCTGTCTTGTTGTTAAATAGAATTACTTCGAATATCAATATGTTTAACATCAATAAAGCACAATTCAGACGACAAGCTTTATTGCTGTTAGTATGATTGTGCTTCATTGATGTATAAATTGCTGAAATCTGTTTGAATCTTAATTTTTTATCTCTTTTAAAACGCTTTGAAATTTTAATTTTGTAATGTTTTAAAAATAAATAAATTGAACTGTGGAACGATTTGCAGACACCTGTGTTTTCTCCCCCCCTACAACATGGCTTTCTTCAATATCCAGGTTCATTCCTAATTTACCTCAAAAATACCCTAAATACAGCGTTTACAAAGATGACATAGTCCCCGAGGGAAATTATTTAGTGAAATTATCTTGTGTGGAGTTAACGTTAGAGAAAAATCTCGAGAACTAAGAGTTCACACTGAGATGCCCAAATAACCTGCAATCGTAAACTATTGACTAACTGTGACGGCCTCCATGGTCGAAGGTAAGATCCTCAACTAGTAATCCAGAGGTCGTGGGGTCTTCTCCTTTCTATAACTTCATTTTGGTATAATGTTGCAGGAGATCTGTGTGTCATGGCGGGAACTATCCAGCCGGGTGTCTGCAGACACATAATGAGGTGCTCCGCCGTCTTGGAAGCGGCATTTAATGGTATACCATATCAGGTGAAGTCACATAAATATACCTAATCTCTATTAGTATATATTCTATGTAATCTTATTTGTAATTCATTTAACTAATCACAGTGTCTATTATATGTATTTCTCTATGGGGATTTTAATTTTTTTATATTTTATTTCTTTGAAAGAAAACCCATTTAATAATTCAGCATTAAAACTATAATGAACCAAGATTTCTAGCTCCGAAGCATCATTTTCAGAAGATACAGAAAATCTGCTGAGTGAGTTATGAAAGAAACAAAACAAAATACTCGCTAAAGGCAGAAAATGTACAGGATTATACATACTTCCACACAGCATCTCAGATGACATGTGCCTCCTGTGTGGAGTTAGTTCCTGATAGGTTATTGGAGGATTATCCACCACATACCCGCCCCGGTATAGGTAACAGCATGGGCTTGCACAGAAATTTTAGTGAGCTAGAGGGCTAAGACTGGAAAATACAACATCATTTATGTCGAACTTTTCAATCTTAGCAGTCTAGCTCACTAAAAACTCTGTGCCCGCCACTGAGTAACAGATGGTTACTCCTTCAGGGCTCTCACAAGGACTCTATTGAATGACTCTACATTTTAATACACGAAGCTAGTCCTCCATTGCCCCTTCACACATTGTAAGATAGCAGCGCAGCTGAGATGAACTGGGCGGTACAATAGTACAAGGATTTGATTAGAAGAGTTATCTTCCTAAATGTAATTCGTCTCTCGGTAAGAGACAGATTCCAATAATATTAATCTCATACGAGAAATGTGGTTAAGACATATTATAGGCAAAACTGTAATGATAATCTCATTTACATATATTTAATTTAAGGGTATGAGAGCCTAAACAGGTAGAATTTTAGTTCGGACTTAAATGCTGTTGTGCTTGTTATGCACCTTGTGTGATAATGAAGAGAGTTCATTCCAAGCCATAAGCTCAGAAATTCCGAAAGCGCAATATCCAAACTTATTACTTGGCTTATTTTTTTTTACATTTACTCCGCACAGGAGGCCCTAAGAAAAATAATTTCCCTCAGGGCCTATGTCATCTGAGATGCTGTGTGGAGGGTCTTTTTGAGGAGAGGACTTAATGAAAAATGGTCTTGAAGAGACCCATGTTGTAGGAAGGAGGAAACACAGAGACCGACAAATCATCCCATAGCCGAGCTGTTGAACTCAAGAACGAGTCGAAAAAGCAATCCGTTCTCATGTGACAAATATCAACCGTGTACATATGTTGGGCGCGCGTTTGGCGTGTTTCCCGACTATGCACGGGAAATGACACTGGTTTCTTAGAGCATCTTCCATTAAAATACTGGTAGAACAAAGATAGCATTACCAGCCCACGCTTGATGAAATCCGTTCGTTAAGGTGGGAGAATCTATCAAACTGACCGCCCGTTTTTGCACAGCGTCGAGGGTATTTTTCAGGTATTTTGGAGCTCCAGACCAGAGGTGGCTGTTCAAATTCAACCATGGGGAGCACTTGCGATTTGTACAAGGTCAGCAGTTGCGTACTATTAAAGTATCTGCGGGCCCTGTACGGTACGCCTTGTTTTTGGGAGGCTAATTTACAATCACACACCTGAGGTGGTCACTTAGAGTTACACCAAGCATATCGATGGAGGTCCTGTTCGGAAGATTGCTTCCGTTGAAGGAGACTAGACTTTCATTTCGAACCCTTTTAGACGTAATCAGACATGATTAAGTCTTTGAAACATTAAATTCAACGAGATTATTTTTACTTCAAGAGAAAAAACTCCCGAGGTAACCGTCCATTATTTGCTTCAAAGCCCCCCAAGCCGTTGGAGTTTGTTTGAGTAGTTTGCGCTTAGGTTCTATCAGTCAGCCTATAGCTGATGATGTTGCTGATCTAAGAGTTGACTGCCTTGGACCCCGGGTATGAGCCGTGCAGCTGTATTAACACGGATTGAAGTCAGTTTGATATTTAAGAAGGCTAGCTTATGTGACGTTGCAGTAATCAAGACATGAGACTACTAAGAGTTGATTAATACAATGTGGTGTGTTTTTAGGTGTGCGCTTCCCCGGAGGACAGGTTGATAGTGTGCTGCCCCTGGGTACCAGGGCAAGAGACAGGACTACAAGCCAGATGCCATGCAAACACAACTACACCTAGAGAAGGTACTTCACTTTCATTTCAAACAGTTTATTCACCTTCCATGTCGTGTTGTGTAACTCTGGTGTGTCTGTTTTAAGGTGATAATTGCACGATGATGGACACAGGAAGGGCGGGAGTGTGCAGTCAATTCGCCAACTGCCAGACAGCGATAAAAGCCGCCAGTAAAGGCCTTTCCCCGCAGGTATTTCGCCATTTATGTAAAACAACATGTTTTCACAGTCAAAGCAATTATACCTCCAATTATATAATATAACTGCTTGAAATCAATCTACTTAATAATTAATAATTTTATAAAAATGGTGCGTAATCACAGGTATGATATTTTCACAATCAGTAAGAAACAAATGTTGTAGTCTTTATATTAATATTTTACATATAAAACTAAAAAAGCTTGCAACATTTTCACATAATGTTGTTAGTTACCCGTGTAAACCAATTAAAGACGACAGACGTCAAATTAATCTCCGCCATCGTAAACTGTTCCAAAATCAGTGCCAAACTAGAAGACATTCTGTTTTCATCCCAAATCCTTAAGGGGTTCCGATTTGCTTTCCCTGCTCAAGCAGCTTGATGAACATGTCAAGTCTCCTGTTCAAAAGGGCTTTTGGTTTGGCTTCCACAGTTTTAGAGTTGGTGACCATTTTATAAATCCGATAGGAACTGCTTCCAAGAATAGCCGGTTCCTCGGATCCATTGAAAGCTTGTCACCGGAATAAAGTAACCGTGACAGGCAATGACATCATACATAATATATAGACGTGTATTAGAAATATTGAGAAAGTAGAAGAGATGTCGACGAAAGTACGAATCCAATAGTACTTACGCCTGCCAGCCGACACTCCTCACGCTAGCTGTTAACGTAAGCGGCGCCATCTTTTGATAATATTGGCTACTTGTTTGATTTTGATTCTATTACAAAAGTAATTTTTAACAAACTTCAAATACGAAGATGGTTTTGCGTAAGGCGCGGCATCAGATATGTATTCGAAGTCTGGTTCTTAAATTTCAAGCGTAAAGACGCAAGGTTATTAATAGTGTCCGATTCGTTCACCGTGCAGTTGGTCAAACAATTTGAATTTTGTATGAATGTGTATGAAATAGAATCCAAAGGAGATAAAGCTTTCTTAACTCTAATTTAGTGCCAAAAATGGTACAAATTTAGATACCATTTTACATGCTTGATCAAGCCGGTCGCGAACATGGTCAAACCGTGCGTCATAAATATAGAATCTCTTCATGTTTGTGGGGCAAGAACGTAGATGCTGGACTCAAGCATCAAGCAAACATTGAGATACTTTTTTCAAGCCGCTTGGTCTCGTCGCTTATTTTCTGTGTCTTTTTTCTTTCATGTTCTTTAAAATAAAATCACAATGAAGACTAAGTCTATTGTGTTTTCAGGTTTGCGCTTTAGAGGGCACTGTGCCGATTGTCTGCTGCCCTCTAGAAACAGTGGCTGAAGGTATAGTACCCAGAACTTACTCATCATTCTCTCAATAATTCATCATTCTTTCTTCTTGTATAACGGTCTTGTTGCTTTTACAGGTGATCAATGCTCGACATCTACAGGGCGGGCCGGCAAGTGCCTTAGCATATTGCAGTGCCCCGTAGCCGTGGAGGCAGTCCTGAAGGGAAAAACTCCTCAGGTGAAGCCGCAACTTGACACTCTTATAGTAACCACTGCATGTCTCTCTTATTTCTTTTTTATATAAATTAAATCCTACTAACATTTTACCATCCATAAAAATCACAACGAAACAAGCAGCTTTAATAAATGTTTTTTTTATTTTTTTATTTTTTATTTAGGAAACAAACAGTCATAAAATGATAATATAACAATGAACATTCTTATGTTGTAGACCAATTAAGTTCCATTAAGTTAAAATTTTGATATAGTTTTTTTGTTTTTGTTTTTTCATCTACTCAACTTATGTGACAAAAAAATAAACATAATAAGGAACAACATAAAAAAGAAAAACATAAAACGTAATAAAGAAAAAAGTAAAGTTATTAACAAACATAGTTATACTATTTACTACGGATAATAATATTATAAATTTTCACAAAAAAGAAAAAAAAAAGTATTTTAAGTTATTAATATATTAAGCTGCATTTTATATGATTTCAAGTCGTTGTTGAAAATGTCTACATCTCGTAAGGCATTGTAAGTTTCAAAACAAACAAATTCTTCATCGATATACTAGTGTAAGTTTATTTTAGTATTGTTTTTTTGTTTTTATTTTCAGATTTGCGCTTTAGATGGCTCTGTCCCAGTTGTCTGCTGCGAGGGGGTTGTTGAAGGTTTGGTCATCATTCTTTAGTCATTATAAATCCAGTAGACGATGGTAAGGTTGGTTGTGTAGGCGTCCTCATCAACAAAAAACTGTTATATATTTGCAAAAGACAGCGAGTCGTTGAGGCGGAATACCAACGGCTCTGACTGTTTGCAACATTTTCACTAAGAATTCTCACACCGTAGACCGGCAAACATCAACCCTCAAATGTTTCACTTTATTACTTATTTCTGGAATGTGGGAATAATCTTCATCGTCATGTTTTGTCGTGTAACCCTGATGTGTCTGTTTGTTTAAAGGTGACGACTGTACTGTTGCGGACACGGGAAAGGCGGGAGTGTGCAGACCATTTGCCAACTGCCAGACAGCAAAGGAGGCAGCCAATAAAGGCATTCTGCCACAGGTAACTGTTGTCTTTTACGTAATATATGTTTAAAAAACAACATTTTTAAACTCAAGGCAATTTTACTTACTATTTGTAATAACTTCACTGGCAAGAAACAACTGTTTGGAATCTATGCTGATAATAATAATATCTTATGCTGACGATACTGTCATAATAATTGAAGGTATCGATTGGAATATTGTTAATAATCTAGCGAATATTGATATTAACATATTGAAAAATTGGTTCGATAAAAATCTCCTCTCTTTAAACACTGAATAAACAAAATTTATCCCATTCTCTATCAATAAATTCAAATTAGAACCAGATTTAAACATCATAATACACCAAAGTAAATGTAACAAAACTAACTGCAATCAAGATTGTGCTATAATTAGTCCAACTCCCAAAATCAATTTATAAATTATTTTCTAACCTTACTTATTATTTACAATAGCCGTTATTACTAACTTACACGATCTTTTAATTTACTAATTGAGCACGAATTTCCTCACCAAACACAAGAGCATTGTCTCTTTATGTGAGGAAAGGCAATTTTTTGTTTATTTGTTAAAAACTTATGTAACCGATGTAATTTTATATGTATTTTTAATCAGTATTGCCAAATAAAAAATAAAAAAAAATAAAAAAATCAATCAATCAATCCCTAATCACTCTTCGTAAGAATAGTGAGTGTAAGGAGACAATAAAAACAATTTTAAACAAACGATAAAAGCAATTTTAAATTAATAGTTTCATGGAAATGGTGTTAAATAAACAAAGATTGATTACCTATTAACATACAAACAATGCTTTGCAATTGTTGTGGACATCTGAAGCCACTCTATTTTACATTTTACTTCAATGATATAAATAATAACAAAACTGTTTTTGTTTTCAGACATGCGATGTAAAGGGCACCGTTCAGAATGTCTGCTGTCCTCTATCGACAGTTGTTGAAGGTACGATACCCAGAATTTAATTATCATTCATTACAAATCCAGTAAGCGATGCGATGGTTCGTTGATTTCTTAGGCTCACCATCATCACCACAATACATCCATTGCAAACGGCAGCGAGTCTTTGAGGCGGAATACCAACGGCTCTGACTGTTTGCAAAATTTTCACTAGGAATTCTTGAAGATATCTCACACCGTAGAACGGCAAATGTCAGCCCTCAAATATTCCACTTTATTACTTACTTCTGGATTGTGGGTAGAATTTTCATCGTCATGTTTTGTCATGTAACCCTGGTGTGTCTGTTTGTTTGAAGGTGACAACTGTACTGTTGTGGACACGGGAAGGAATGGAGTGTGCAGACCATTCGCCAACTGCCAGACAGCAAAAGAGGCCGCCTATAAAGGCATTCTGCCACAGGTAACTGTTGTGTCCTTTATGTAAAATATTTAAAAAAAAAACAACAATTTTATTTTACTAACTAATAACAATTTTACTAACTATTAATAATAACTACACTAGCAAGATACAACTGTTTGGAATCAATCTATTTTCATGCTGTTTTTTCTAAATCATTTTTTGTAAGAATAGTGAGATAATAAAAACAATTTTAAACAAACAATAAAAACAATTTTAAATGAATATGTAGTTTCATGGAAATGCTGTATAATAAACGAAGATTGATTACCTGTTCACATGGAAACAATGCTTTGCAATTGTTGTTGACGTCTGAAGCCACTCAATTTTACATTTTACTTCAATGATATAAATAATAACAAAACTGTTTTTGTTTTCAGACATGCGATGTAAAGGGCACCGTTCAGAATGTCTGCTGTCCTCTATCGACAGTTGTTGAAGGTACGATACCCAGAATTTAATTATCATTCATTACAAATCCAGTAAGCGATGCGATGGTTCGTTGATTTCTTAGGCTCACCATCATCACCACAATACATCCATTGCAAACGGCAGCGAGTCGTTGAGGCGGAATACCAACGGCTCTGACTGTTTGCAAAATTTTCACTAGGAATTCTTGAAGATATCTCACACCGTAGAACGGCAAATGCTAGCCTTCAAATATTCCACTTTATTACTTACTTCTGGATTGTGGGTAGAATTTTCATCGTCATGTTTTGTCATGTAACCCTGGTGTGTCTGTTTTTTTGAAGGCGACAACTGTACTGTTATGGACACGGGAAGGAATGGAGTGTGCAGACCATTCGCCAACTGCCAGACAGCAAAAGAAGCCGCCTATAAAGGCATTCTGCCACAGGTAACTGTTGTGTCCTTTATGTAAAATATGTAAAGAAAATACAACATCTTTTTAAACTCACGGCAATTTTACAAACTATTAATAATAACTACACTTGCGAGATACAACTGTTTGAAATCAATTTTTCCAGCCGTTTTTCCCAAACCACTATTCGTTAGAATAGTGAGTATAAATAAACAACAATAAAAACTATTTTTAGGATAGTTTCATGGAAATGGTGTAAAATAAATAAATATTGATCACCTATACACTTACAAACAATGCTTGGCAATTGTTATGAACATCTGAAGCTATTCAGTTCAACAACAAGCCCTCCCACCTTGAATATGAGTTTATGAGTAAAATGAGCATTGGCAAGTCAGTCCCGCAGCCCGGGAGATAAAACAGCCTATAGAGAATATATCCATCAGGAACATAGAAATTAACAAAAAAATTAATGAGATTTGACACTCACGATATTATTAGCCACTGTACCAAAATCCGCTTCAAAGCTGTTTACATAGATTTCAGCTACCTAGGTAATTATAATTTACCATACATTATTGGGTATTTACAGTTGTGAAAAATTAAAAATGCATTCATTAATAAAGGATGTAGGCTGTTAAATAGTTGTTAAAAAAGTGAAGGCTACCGACATCTGTGGTCGATTAGTTCAGCTTACTATGTTTCACCAAATGGTGCGAGTCCTTGCTTATGGATGATTATCAGGATATTGATCGATATTGTAGATTTTCGTTTTATCTTCTAGTTCCCACTCCACAATGACTAGTTGTTTTGAAGGAAGGGAGTTACTCTTTAAAAAGGCTCGCATCATGTTTTTTATGTTCTTTCTCGAAATAAACTCAAAACCAAGCTCATAAGTCAGGGCTAGTGTAACAGTTGTTATTCTTACCGGTTTTGTTTCTTATAACTTGTCCATGTTCAATAAGTTGAAATAAAAGTGAAAGTTTTGTAAATAGAACGAGATTTTATTTAAAAGGATCACTCCAGATTTTAACATTTGGTCCTTCGAGCCGGATTACAATCAGGAGATTGTATATATGTATAAATAAAAAACAAGGAACCAGCAGCCAAAAAATACAAAATTGATTGAACCTGGAAATCATTAAGGAAAGTGGACCACATAGCAATTCTGAGATAAGTATTCAGTGTTTTCCTATCACATCTATCTTATGTTTATTCAGACCTCATGTATTTAATCGAGATTTATCATAAATAGAGTCATTATTATAAATAAAATCACTACCCACTTGAGAATAATAATATAATATTACTTGAATAGTGTTCTTAAATAGTATTGTCAAGATTGTCATTGGTATTCTTTCAAACGGGTGCTTTGCTCAAATAAAATAATTGTCAAGCGATATTAACAAAATATAATCAAAAATGGAAAATATAAAATCATTAATAAGCAAACGTGGCGTGATTAAGGGAAAATTGACTAGGTTCGCAGATTCATTAAATGCATTGTCGGTAAATGAAATTAAATTAAGATATGATCGGGTGAAATCATTGCTAGATGAATTCGAAGCAGTTCAACTGAAAATTGAAATGTTACCGGATTCAGACGAAATTGAAAATTATAGTCAACGAGAAGCTTTCGAAAACCAATATTTCTCAGTTTTGGCAACGGCCAAAGGCGCGATCGAATCCGTTGATCAAAGTAAGGTGGAAATAAAACTACCCACCCTTCAATTGCGGGAATTTCATGGAGATCAGAGAAATTGGGTTAATTTCGTCGAAACCTTCAAGACTTTAGTCCATAATAACAATACTTTAAGCAATGTGCAAAAATTCTTTTACTTGCAATCCACCTTAAAGGGAAACGCATTGAAAATAATTGCTAATCTAGAAGTTTCCGAATTAAATTACCTTTCCGCTTGGGAATTGTTAAATGAACGATATGCAAATTTAAGAACTACCGCGCATAAACACATCCAATCTCTATTTCAATTAAAAGACATGAAACAAGAAGAGCCTGTAGCATTGAGGTATTTAATTGATGAAACAAACGTTAGTTTAAAGGCATTACAAAATATCGGGATCAAGGTAGATCAATGGGATCCGTTGATTATTTATATAATATCAAATAAATTAGACGCTTCTACCCGAAAAAATTGGGAGCAATATACATTGCAAGACGAATTACCTACGTTAAAGGAATTTTTAAAATGTTTATCTGCTAGGGCACAAGTATTGGAACTTATGAACGCTTCTGAGAAAAAGATTTCTAGCTTACATAAAACACAAATAAGCAACAATAATTACAAAAAAGATTCATCAGTATTTTTAGCGGTGAAGGCTAACAACTGCATTTATTGTAACGAGAAAGGTCACCAAATTTATTATTGCAAAAAATTTATAAAATTGAAATTACATGAGAGGATTGATGCTACGAAATCAATCCAAGCATGTTTTAAATGTTTAAAGGTGGGTCACCATGCACAGAGTTGCAAGGCAAACCTTTCTTGCAGGCGCTGTGGCAAGGATAACCACAACACCTTGTTACACAATGAGGTACCCCTGCGGGAGGCCTCCAATATGGATGCTGATAACGAGGTTTCAGTATCAAATTTTTCTGCATCGGATAAAGCAGAAAAAATAATATTATTGTCAACTGCCAACATAGGAGTTGTGGGTAGTAACAATAAGATTTTTAAAGCCCGTGTTCTGATTGATTCAGGGGCCCAGTCAAATTTTATGAGAGCTGAATTTGCTAATAAATTAAATTTACCATGTGAATTGATAAACAAACCTGTCTCTGGGATCCATAATAATATCACACACATAAAAAAGAGAATTTCAGTGGAGATGACTTCGCTTAATACTGATTATAAACGCGAAATATCATGTCTGATTTTACAGGAGATTACAACAAACTTACCACAAGTGACAATGGAGAAAAAAGTCTTCAAGCTACCACGAGGATTGGAGCTAGCTGACCCGAACTTCAATATAGCTGCACCCATCGACATCCTGTTGGGCGCGGAAAGTTTTTGGGAAATCCTAACCAACGATAGATTGAAACTCGAGTCGGGACCAACACTTCAACGTACGCAACTGGGATGGATCATATCAGGACCGATCAACATGTACCCCAAGCAAAGGCCTGTATCAGATTTTTGTAGTTTATCTATAAATAAAATAAGTCATCAAATAGAAAAATTTTGGAAATTGGAGGAGATTAATCCCACTAAGATTCTAAATCATGAAGAAAAGGCTTGTGAAGCCAGTTTCGCTAGTACTCATACCAGACAAGACGACGGTAGATACGTAGTAAGTTTACCGCGTCGAGCATGCATTGATCAGCTGGGAAGTTCATTGCTCACTGCTGAAAAAAGATTTAAAAATTTAGAGAGAAAATTTGTGTCGAATCCCGAATTGAAGACACAATATATACAATTCATGCGTGAATATGAGGAATTGGGTCATATGGAGGTGTGCGACCAGTCAAAGGGGGATCGTGAATCCTATTTCTTACCTCATCACGCTGTAATAAAAGAATCAAGCACTACTACTAAAGTGAGGGTCGTTTTTGACGGCTCCGCCAAAACTTCAAATGGAATTTCTCTCAATGACGCCTTGATGACAGGACCTGTTATACAAAAGGACTTATACACCCAACTATTGCATTTCAGGAAACATCAAGTGGTCCTGACGGCCGACATCGAGAAGATGTACCGCCAGATTAACGTGTGTGAAGCGGACCGTGACCTGCAGAAGATAGTATGGCGCGAGTCGCCGCAGGAGGTGCTCAAGCATTACCGTCTGAAGACAGTTACATATGGTCTGGGGCCTTCCTCCTTCTTAGCCACTAGAACTCTACGGCAAATTGGTATGGATAACAATATAAATTTTCCTAGAGCTAGTCAGGTCATAGAAAATGACTTCTATATGGATGACTTGTTAACCGGAGGAGATGACATGGAATCCTGTAGAGAGTTAAAAGAGCAATTAATCAGCATCTTTTTGTCTGCGGGGATGACCTTGAGGAAATGGAGGTCTAATGTCTTGGAGTTGTCAGCCGAGTCGGGCCAAGCTAAGATTGCCGAATCAGGCAATTCTGAAAAAATTATTACTGACAATCCAAAGACTGAGAAAATATTAGGATTAAGATGGAATAATGAATCTGATTATTTTTCTTATGTAATAATGAAACCATCAAGTCAACCTACGAGATGGGCTACTTTCGTTGCAAACCGAGTAGCTGAAATACAAGAACTTAGTGATCCAGATCGATGGAGACACGTATCTTCAGCAGACAATGCAGCGGATATACTTTCAAGAGGAACCACTACAGATAAATTGATAAATTCTGCAATATGGTGGAATGGACCAAGTTGGTTGACCGAAGGAGTCAACGCTTGGCCTATATCAAATATTTCGTGTTCAAACCCTCCGGAACTCAAAGGCAAAAATATTCTATTATCCACAGATGTTCAAGAATGGGAGATATTTAAAAAATTCTCATCATTTGTTAAATTGAAAAGAGTTACTGCATATGTGTTGCGATTTGTCAATAACTGCAGAAGTGTTAAAGGTAGAATTTCAGGCAATTTAAGTGTAGCTGAATTGGAATCAAGCTTGAAATGTCTACTGAGATCAGCTGAAATACGACTAAAATTTTGGCCTATCTTTGGGAAAAATACTATTAAAAAGATATTACATAAATGTGTTGTGTGTTTTAGATGTCGTCCCCGAACCGGTCATCAAATCATGGGAAATCTACCACCCGAAAGTGGGACGCTGAGAAAGGCTTCCCTCGTGAAATCGTATTTATGTATCTTTATTTGCTTTTCAACCAAAGCTGTTCACTTGGAATTAGTTTCGGATTTATCTAGCAATGCTTTTTTGAACAGTTTAAAAAGGTTTATTCCCCGTAGGGGACAACCTGAAAAGGCTTGCAGCAAGCTCAAAGAGCTGTACACCAGTTTGAGGGAAAACAGCGACAAGATTCAAAATTATTTAGTGAACAGAGGTATTGAGTGGAAGCTCATAACCCCTCGAGCCCCTAATCAGGGAGGTTTGTGGGAAGCAGCAGTTAAGTCAGCAAAGTTCCATTTGTATAGAATCACTAATAATTCTTCATTAACCTTTGAACTCTTGTATACCTTAATTTGTCAGATTGAGGCCTGTCTGAACTCCCGTCCATTAACTTCCTTGTCCGATGACATCCATGATTACCAACCACTCACCCCAAACCATTTCCTTATAGGCACTGAATCCTCTATCATTCCGGAGAGAGACGTCCGGGCGATACCAGACAACAGACTAACTCAATATCAGAGGATCAGTTCGCTAATTCAATCTTTTTGGTCTAGATGGAAGCAAGATTACCTGATGGAACTACAAAAGAGGACTAAATGGCAGACCAGCACTCAACGGGCACTGCAAAAGGACGATCTGGTGATCTTAAAGGAAGACCATTTACCTCCACCTTTATGGAAAATGGCCCGAATTCTGCAGACACACCCTGGAGCGGATGGAGTAGTACGAGTTGTTACCCTAAAAACACCTCAAGGAATCTTTGTGAGGCCCATCACAAAGATATGTCTGATGCCCCTGGAGTCAGATACTAAACCTGTAATTGACATCCCGGACCTTACCAAGGATTGATGATGTACCTTACACTATGGTGCTTATCTTCTCGACTACACCTTGGATGGATCAAGCAGAAGACTTGAGAAGAAAGAAGAAAAAAGAACAATAATTGTGTTGTGTTCAGTGTAAACAATATTATTTTGTGTTATTGGACAATTTTAATATGTAAAATTTAGTATGTACACTTGTGTAATTTAGTCATTTGAATATTTTAGTTATTTAATAGGATTAATAATTTTTAGTTGTTTTTAGTTAATTAATAGAGTAATTCAACAGCATTTATACAGTTAAATTATAAGTTCAGTGTAGGATATAGAAAAAAAGGTTTTTAGTTAATTTATGCTAATTTGAATTATTTTATTAGTATTTTTGTGGTATAGGTACTTAGATTTAGGATTTTTGGTTTATTTTGTTTGTTTTATAGTTTATTTTTAAATAGATTATGATTCCAAAATTTTAATAAAATTTGTGAATCCCGCCCCGGGCAATATGTTAAAAAAGTGAAGGCTACCGACATCTGTGGTCGATTAGTTCAGCTTACTATGTTTCACCAAATGGTGCGAGTCCTTGCTTATGGATGATTATCAGGATATTGATCGATATTGTAGATTTTCGTTTTATCTTCTAGTTCCCACTCCACAATGACTAGTTGTTTTGAAGGAAGGGAGTTACTCTTTAAAAAGGCTCGCATCATGTTTTTTATGTTCTTTCTCGAAATAAACTCAAAACCAAGCTCATAAGTCAGGGCTAGTGTAACAGTTGTTATTCTTACCGGTTTTGTTTCTTATAACTTGTCCATGTTCAATAAGTTGAAATAAAAGTGAAAGTTTTGTAAATAGAACGAGATTTTATTTAAAAGGATCACTCCAGATTTTAACAATAGTGTAGAACACATTCGTGTGCTCTATTGCTGAATCAGACAGATTTTCATCGATAAAAACCGAGGTCTCGGGTTCGATTTCCGGAGAAGGTCTAATCTTTAATTTTCATTGTCTTTTTCTCTTTCATATCTTAATAAAAAAATCCCAATAAAGATTATTTTTAACCTTTAACTATGGACGTGCGGTCTCGGTTTGTGAATCGCATGCCCCTCTCTTCCCGCGTACCCCATGCATCTATCCGCCTCAGTAGCTTCGGTTTTAGTGGCGAAACGACGGTTGAGAGTAAAGGTTACGTCGCCGGCTGTATTTTGCGTGAGTAATTGCGCTTTATATTTTGATTGCGGTCTGTGGGACCGCGGGTCCACATTTGTGTAATAAATTGAGCTGATGGTGATTTTCATGAAAATGTTTATTTTTTGTTTTAATAAGTTAATGTTAAGTTTTTTTATATATTTTTTTTCTTTGTATTTCATTGTAAAATTAGTGAAACTTACTGAAAAAGTAATTTTACTTGGATAATGGTCCTACAACGTGATCTCGAGTAAAAATGACTGAAAAGTGCCTTTGATTGTTAAACGGTTAGATTTTAATTTAAAATAAATATATTTTAATTGAAATGTCTTGTTTTATTTACATTTGGTAAGGTCCATAAATAAATAAAAACAATTTAGGTACAATACTTACTTAACTAGATAGATTCCGGCCTTTAAAGATAGCGGTCTGTGAGACTGTACATCCATAGTAGTGTAACAAAAATGTAACGTTCATGGTTAAAGGTTGATTTTTTTTTTTGAAATTAACTTCTCAAAGTAAATTTAAAATACAAATACAACGTCAATTTTATTGGAACGTATATTTTTTCAGTATCATTTTTTATAAGTATTATCTTTTACTTCAATGATATAAATACTAGTTATAACAAAACTGTTTTGGTTTTCAGGCATGCGATGTAGAGGGCACCACTCAGGCCGTCTGCTGCCCTCCGTCGACAACTGTAGAAGGTACGGTACCGAGAACTTAATCATCATTTATTACAAATCCAGTAAGAAATGGGATGGTTTATTGATTTCCGGGGCTCCATCGTCACCACAATACTGTCATTGCAAAAGGCAGCCAGTCATTGAGGTGGTATACCAACGGCTCTTGAGTTTTTGCAACTGTTCCATTAGGAATTCTTGAAGATACCTCATACCGTATCATTCACACATTACTTATGGATTGTGGGTAGAATCTTCATCGTCATATTTAGTCGTATAACCCTGGTGTGTCTGTTTGCTTGCAGGAAGTCACTGTGCTATGGCGGATACAGGAAGGGCGGGAGTGTGCAGACCATTCGCTAACTGCCAGTCAGCAAAAGAGGCCTCCTTTAAAGGCATTTTCCCACAGGTACGGTTTCTTTCGTTACGTAAAACTAACAAAACTCCCCTGCGTTGCTCAGGCTTTACAGAGTTTGTCAAAATCAGACGTGAACAATGATTTTCCCTCTATTTTATTTTGTTTTTACATTAACTTCAAACTGTTCATCATCTTTGAGGATTCTGGGACTCTGTGTGTCCAGTATGTAAAATGAATCCATCCGTCATTGCAAGTTGATAGATTGAGAGAGCCCGGTTGGAGAGGTTAAAATAACTCCCCCAATCAGTCTTTCCCGATCTGGTCCTCCAGGCAGTGGACGGGCAGGCGCATCCTCCGTCAAGATCTAAACTCACCTCACCCTATGATCCTTGGCATCGATGCTAAGTCATCAATCGAAGCGCACCGCCTCGTATAACTTGGGACGGCAGTACCCATTCCCGCCTGTCATTTTTTTTAAAGATCAATTGAGCAAAATTTCATCAATCCCATAACTGTAGATTTGTTTATAAATCTTTCCAGTCAATTCAGACAAACTTCTGTAAGTATATAAATAGCTAAATTAAACCCGGTGTCGCTCGGGGTTATGAATGGTTTGGAGTAAAGTTTTGTAGTTGTGATATGTATTAAACTTGTTGTTGTTTTAATGTACATCATACTGTTGTCATTGATTGAAATAGTGATTTTTGTAGGCATTTAATTCACTTCGTAGTGCCACGTCTTTCTCGGGCGTCCCTGATTTATTTTACCAGTCACTTCCACTTCATACATTCTTCTAACAAACCTTTCTTGTTCATATGCATATCATTCTACCACCCATACATATTTGATTCACTTGATCGTGCCATGTTTAACTTAGGCGTTCCCAACTTTTTTTATATCATCCACTTCGACCTCATAATTTAATATTATTATCAGCTAAACGAAGGGTGCAATTCCAGTCTGACTCCATAATTTATTTTTTTTTGCCACATTTGTTACATTTAAAAATATATATATATATTTAATGATAATGAAAAAATAGCAGAAGGTAATGATTGATTATATTTATATATATATTGATTATATTTATATATATATTTCCATAATATCCTTTATTTTCTTTAAATATATACTATTATATACTATTACAACACACATATATTTATGTAAATGAATTATTTAAGTACTAAGTAATAACCACATTTATGTACACTCCTTTTCCATACACAAGCAAATGCTTTAAATGGAAAAGTAGTAAAAAACCTAAGATGTAAAATTATCATTTAGCAACACGTAAAACATATTAATGAAAATAAAAAATAATAAAAAAAAAAAAAAAAATATATAAAATGTAGAAATAAATAATATTAAACTGAACAGATCATCCCTCCGAGTGGTCACTGCGTTGCGTGATGAACTGAACCACGACCATGATGTTGGTTGACGTTTGGTTTTGAGCTTTAAGCTTTTAGTTTAGGGCTTCGAGCTTTCGGCTTTGCGCTTTGTTGAGTTTTCCGCTTTTGGTCCCCGGCGTCGCTCGGAATTTTCGCAGAGCTTTTAAAATTCAGATGGGGACAGCATTTTTATTTATTTAAATATTCAATACATGATTTATCGAAAGTACATAGTTTTTTTTATGATATTTCATCCTCCATACTAGGGATGACCCTGTGTTATGGCGGGTGAAGTTTACAGTTTTCGGATATACATTCATTAGTATTGGTTAAAAATATTCACTAATTAATACTATGCACACAGATTCTTCTACAAAAAGAGAGTTTATGTTGTTATTTTGGATTATAAAGAATAAGGTGAAGAAGTTAAAGAATTATTGGAAAAGATAAGTTATTATTAATATATTAAGGAATTATTGGTATATAAATCTTATACATACATACAAAGCTGCTTAGATAGTAAATAAATATTTATAAATATATCATGTTTTGCCTGCTCTTAATACTATGCACACAGATCTTCTATTATAAGAAAATGATATATAGTTATATGGAGTTACAAGAAGCAGATGAAGAAGTTAGAGAATTCTTAGAAAATGAAAAATTTGAGGATTTGTTAGATATAGATCACACTAATTAATCTTGTACGCATTGATCCTCTTATTTTGAATATCAAGTGTACAAAATTTCCAACCACTAAACAGCAATATTTTTTGATCAATCAATCCCATGAGATTGGTCACAGACCTTTCTAAGATGAATGATGGCATCAAGTGATGCCGCATGTTTCGAACCTAATGTTTAAATGTTATAAATGTTTTTTAATGAAAAAAAACACCTAATATCAAATAGAAGAGTCCTCATTAATGTGTGAAAAAAAAAAGTTACCTTTGATAACAGTTCTTTTCATTGAAAATTTTAACTTATTTTTTTATCAAAATTGCACGCGTAAAAATCTTTTGATATGATGTTGCGTTCATTCGTGTTGCATTGTGTAAAAGTGAGAGTGTTCCATATCAAACTAATAATTAGTTAAGATTTTCGAAGATTTGTAAAGTATAGCTTGAGACCTTTAAGATATCCTTAGACCTAAAGCATCAAGCAGGAGTCAAAATATATATTTTTTTAATTTTCTTGCAAAGAATGATGCTGTCGTTCGGGATGAGGTTGATATGGTCATTTAAAATAATACCAAAACTGTATTTTGTTTTCAGACATGCGATGTAGAGGGCACCGTGCAGAATGTTTGCTGCCCACTGGAGACAATTGCTGAAGGTACGATACCCAGAACTTAATCTTAACAAACGGATTGCAAATTATTATATGATAGGGAAATTATTTTCTACAGGGCCTCCCGAATGGTGTTAGTGAAAAAAAAAATCACCATTCATTAGAAATCCAGAAGACGATGCAATGGTTCGTAGGTTCCGACATTAATCGTCTCCTCATGATCACAATACCGCCCTTGCAAAAGGCAGCGAGTTGTTGGTGCGGAATACCAATGTCTCTGAGTGTTTGCAACTGTTTCATTAGGAATTCTTGAAGATACCTCATATCGTATCATTCGCACATTATTTCTGGATTGTGGGTAGAATCTTCATCGTCATATTTAGTCGTATAACCCTAGTGTGTCTGTTTGCTTGCAGGAAGTCACTGTGCTATGGCGGATACAGGAAGGGCCGGAGTGTGCAGACCATTCGCTAACTGCCAGTCAGCAAAGGAGGCCTCCTTTAAAGGCATTTTCCCACAGGTACGGTTTCTTTCGTTACGTAAAACTAACAGAACTCCCCTGCATTGCTCAGGCTTTATACAGAGTTTTGTCAAAATCAGACGTGAATAATGACTTCCCTATTTTGTTTCGTTTTTACATTAACTTCAAACTGTTCATCATCTTTGAGGATTCTGGGACTCTGTGTGTCCAGTATGTAAAACAGATGTATGAATCCATCCGTCATATGCGGTGCAAGTTGATAGATCGAGAGAGCCCGGTTGGAGAGGTTAAAAGAACTCCCCCAATCAGTCTTTCCCGATCTGGTCCTCCAGGCAGTGGACGGGCAGGCGCATCCTTCGCCAAGATCTAAACTCACCTCACCCTATGATCCTTGGCATCGATGCTAAGTCATCAATCGAAGCGCACCGCCTCGTATAACTTGGGACGGCAGTACCCATTCCCGCCTGTCATTTTTTTTAAAGATCAAGTGAGTAAAATTTCATCAATCCCATAACTGTAGATTTGTTTATAAATCTTTCCAGTCAATTCAGACAAACTTCTGTAAGTATATAAATAGCTAAATTAAACCCGGTGTCGCTCGGGGTTATGAATGGTTTGGAGTAAAGTTTTGTAGTTGTGATATGTATTAAACTTGTTGTGGTTTTTATGTACATCATACTGTTGTCATTGATTGAAATAGTGATTTTTGTAGGCATTTAATTCACTACGTAGTGCCTCGTCTTTCTCGGGCGTCCCTGATTTATTTTACCAGTCACTTCCACTTAATACATTCTTCTTACAAACCTTTCTTGTTCATATGCATATCATTCTACCACCCATAAATATTTGATTCACTTGATCGTGCCATGTTTAACTTAGGCGTCCCCAACTTTTTTATATCATCCACTTCGACCTCATAATTTAATATTATTATCAGCTAAACGAAGGGTGCAATTCCAGTCTGACTCCATAATTTATTTTTTTTGCCACATTTGTTACATGTCAAAAAAAAATTAAAATAAAAATGATAATGAAAAAATAGCAGGAAAGTAAAGTTGATTAAATAAAATGTAGAAATAAATTATTTTAAAGTTAACAGATCATCCTTCCGAGTGGTCGCTGCGTTGCGTGATGAACTGAACTACGACCATGACGTTGGTTGACATTTCGTTTTGAGATTTAAGCTTTTAGTTTAGGGCTTCGAGCTTTGATTGTCTTATTTTGAACAAGTGTACAAAATTTCCCACCACTAAACAGCAATATTTTTCGATCAATCGGTCCCACCAATCCGCCCACCTTAGACCTTCCTAAGATGAATGATGTCATCAAGTGATGCCGCATGTTTCGAACCTAATGTTTAAATGTAATAAATGTTTTTTAACGAAACAAAACACCTAATATGAAATAGAAGAATTCTCATTAATGTGTGAAAAAAAAACACCTAATATTAAATAGAAGAATTCTCATTAATGTTTCATTGAAAATTTTAACTTATTTGTTTATCAAAATTGGATACGTCAAAATCTTTTGATATCAGATGTTGCGTCCATTCGTGTTGCGTTGTATAATAGTGAGAGTGTTCCATATCAAACTAATAATTTGTTAAGATTTTCGAAGATTTGTAAAGTATAGCTTGAGACTTTTAAGATATACTTAGACGTAAAACACCGAGCAGAAGTCAAAATATATATATTTATATTTTCTGGCAAAGAATGATGCTGTCGTTCGGGATGAGGTTGATATGGTCATTTAAAATAATATCAAAACTGTATTTTGTTTTCAGACATGCGATGTAGAGGGCACCGTGCAGAATGTTTGCTGCCCACTGGAGACAATTACTGAAGGTACGATACCCAGAACTAAATCACAAATCCAGTAAGCGATGCGATGGTTCGTTGATTTTTTAGGCTCACCATCATCACCACAATACAGTCATTGCAAACGGCAGCGAGTCGTTGAGGCGTAATACCAACAGCTCTGACTGTCTGCAATATTTTCACTAGGAATTCTTGAAATTATTTCACACCGTAGACCGGCAAACGTCAACCCTCATTTATTCCACTTTATTACTTACTTCTTGATTATGGGTATAATCTTCATGGTCATGTTTTGTCATGTAACCCTGGTGTGTCTGTTTGTTTGCAGGAAGTACTTGGTCATGTTTTGTCATGTAACCCTGGTGTGTCTGTTTGTTTGCAGGAAGTACTTGGTCATGTTTTGTCATGTAACCCTGGTGTGTCTGTTTGTTTGCAGGAAGTACTTGGTCATGTTTTGTCATGTAACCCTGGTGTGTCTGTTTGTTTGCAGGAAGTACTTGGTCATGTTTTGTCATGTAACCCTGGTGTGTCTGTTTGTTTGCAGGAAGTACTTGTACAGTAAAGAACACAAGAATAGCGGGGGTATACAAACCATTTGCCAACTGCCAGACAGCGATGAAGGCCGCCAGTGAAGGCACTTTACCACAGGTACTGTTATTCCCTTTATCTCTGAAAATAACAAGATTTACAATCACGGCAACTATACTTTCCAAATATTAAGGCAGTACACTACCCTAATAATTTTTTGCTTTGCTCAAAATTCACATTTTAATAATTTCCGGCAAATTCGTAACTACATATAATAACTTTTTTTATTCAAACAGACCCCTGGGGATTTAAGTTTTTTTATATTTAAGATTAATAAAAACAATAACAAACCATTAATATATTTTATATGCAACAATTTTTAGTTATTCAACTATAAAGTTAGTGGTAAGCACCAGATTTTATTTCTCTAGACAATGAATTAATAACTTTGGGAAGGAAACATTTAGAAACATCTTAAATATTTGTAACACGTTCTTCAGAATTAATTAAAATGAACGCGGCGGAAAGGTCAAATCTCCAGGCCTGCTAGGGCGAATTCGACCGTTTGTTCGTCCAATACGCCGTGCCGTGGACGTATATTTGGTTACTCGCTTTCTTCACTTACGTCGTTAAGATTCCCCCATTATTTTTCTTCTTCTTATTTTCTTTGATAGTGCAAATTCGACAGTAGGTCGGTTCAATACACGGGTCGCGAGTTGCAGTATACACGGCTTCTATTTTAGGGTATTTTGTACTCTTAATGAAAAAAAGTTATACAGAGAAGGAATTACAAACACGAATATAAGATTTAAAAAAACGAGAGTGCTACGATGTAAAAAACGATGTGCTGCGATCACACGACTGAAAAAGTAAAACTTCATTAACTCATATCTTCCTCTTATCCTCATCCTCATCATCCTCATCATCATCCTCATCCTCATCCTCATCCTCATCCTCATCCTCATCCTCATCCTCATCCTCATCCTCATCCTCATCCTCATCCTCATCCTCATCCTCATCCTCATCCTCATCCTCATCCTCATCCTCATCCACACCCTCATCCTCATCCTAATTCTCATTCTCATCATTATCCTTATCACTCCCCAAGTCAAGCGTGCGTAAAGGCCCGACCGTTCGCCTCGCCCGACCACCGTCGTATCGATCGCCGTTCGCATCACACTTTTTGTAACGCATTCACCAGCTTACCCCCCCAAGTCGAGCGTGCGTAAAGAAGTTTTACTTCAAAAATAAACTGTATTGAAAATATTTCCTAAGTAAGCTCCAATCCCTTTCTTAGTCCTTCTCTTTATTCTTGTTGGTCAGGTCACCTTGAATGATTAGTCAGTAGATTCTGTGTATAGATACCAAGTGACTTTGGTTGCTTTTCTATTCACATTGTGCCCCAGACTAACATCTTCCTTTCAAATCACCTCTTCGTCTTATCTAGAAAAGGCAGTATATTACAATGGTTTTCCAGCTACATTGTGAACTTACTTAAAATAAATTTAGAAAAGCACATTAATTTAACTAATTATTATGCCTCTCATAAGAGGATTGGAAAAGAAAATTAAAGGAAATTGCTGCAAACCAATCCCAGGATTGAAACCAGAGAGAGAGAAGAGGATTATCGCACGCAATATGGTATCTTTTCTGCATGAGTAAACCAACACAGGTCGAAATTCCAAGTGATCTGATTAAACAACAAGTTTGCCCTCCCACCTTGCCTACGAGTCTGAGTACTATGACCATTGGCAAGTTAGTCTCACAGACCGGGAGATAAAATAGATAACCACCAGGACCACAGAAATTTACACAACAATAAATTCCATCATGACCTTCGTATTAGGCCCTGCGAAAAGACCAATATCGTTTAAATACTATACCGACCACAATATCATCCTGTACATCAATTCTAGATCAGATGGTTACTCATCATGGTTTTATTATAAATTTGGCTTTAACCCTTTAAGGGTGTTTACGACTCTAAAATTTCAGATTTTTTCTTAAAATTATTTAAGTTTTCTTAAAACTACAGTTAGGAAGAAACAAAACATATTGACAACGAAATAAAAACACTAAAAGAGAGCAAACAAACATCAGCTTAGAAGAGTGACTAACATAAACATATAATATTATTTAGACGAAAGATCGGCCGTTAAAGTGGTTTATCAAAAGCTGCAGTTGATGCATTCAATTGTTAATTTTATTTTTTCTTTGTATTTTTTTCTTTCACCATCTTTAAAATCTCAATAATATTGATTCATTAATTAATATCACAATGAAGACTAAGGCTGAATTTATTTTTCAGATAAGCGCTTCAGAGGACAACATTCAGATCGTCTGCTGCCCTCTGGTTGCTGAAGGTACTGTACCCAGAACTTAATCATCATTCATTACAAATCCAGTAGGCGTTGCAATGGTTCATTGATTTCCATCACCACAATACCGTCATTGAAATACCAACGGCTGCGGAGTGTTTATCACTTGAAATTCTTCATGATGCCTCATACAGTAGACCGGCAAACATTAAGCCTCTCATATAATATTAAATTGACGCACATTACTTCTGGATTGTGGGTAGAATCTTCATCGTTATGTTGTGTAACTCTTGGGTGTCTGTGTTTCTTTGCAGGAAGCAACTGCACACTAATGGACACAGGGATGGCGGGTGTGTGTACACCATTCGTCAACTGCCGGAGAGCGAAGAAGACCGCGGGTAGAGGCGATGTACCACAGGTACTGTTCTTTCTTTTTGTTTCAGTTAATAACAACGTGTTTGACTTACGTGCCCCTAACGTGACCTTCCTTTGCTTACAGAAATGTGACTTAACTGATAACGAGTCGGAGTTGGTGTGCTGCGCGGAGACTGACTGTCCGCCGCTGCCGAAGGGACTTGTCACTCAACTGCCGGTTGGCTCCAAGGCTGCGGACTGTGAGTTTCACAAAACCCGAGCTGAAATGTTCTAATTTATTTATTTATTTATTTATTTATTTATTTATTTATTTATTTATTTATTATTGTTATACGCCCATATGGGCTTTTACATAGATTATAAGTAAGTTTTACAAAAGTTATCGAGTAAGTATTTATACCAAAGTTATAAAAGTGAAAAATTAAAAAATTGTATATACAAGAAGTTTACGAAAAATATGGCGTAAAGAAATATTTTAAACAATATAATATTTGAGTTATCGAGTTAGAATTTATAACAAAAGTTATAAAAGTGAAAAATTAAAAAAAAATAATTATATAAGTAGTTTTTGAAGAACATGGCGTAAAGAAATATTTTAAACAATATAATATTTAGATATCGAGTTAGAATTTATACCAGAAGTTATAAAAGTGAAAAATTAAAAGAAATATATAAGTAGTTTTTGAAGAACATGGCTTAAAGAAATGTTTTAAACAATATAATATTTGACAATAACATAATATACAACATTACAATAACACATCAAATCGTTAAATATATTAAACCCGTTACAATAATTTGTAGGATTCCACAAAGTGTTGGTTTAATTTGCATTTAAGATTATAAAGGGAATCAGCAAATATATCTATAATACCACCAAACTTGTTGCCCAAATTATGCATCCTATTGGTAAGCGAGTGTGATTGATAGTTGGTTGTGTATGTGTCGCAAAAGAATGTTGTACTTTGTCTCGTATTCCTTGTCGGTACATAGAGTTTAATAGCAGCAACGATGGCAGGGCTGTCAATAAGGTTGTTCATGACTCTGTATAAAAAAATTAAATCAGAAATGGTTCTTCTGTCAGACAACGTTATTAAATTAAGTCGATACATCAAATTTACATAATTTATGTTTTCTATTGGAATTTTGAGTTTGAAATTTAAGTACCTAAGAAATTTGTGTTGAACCCGTTCTAATTTGTTAGAGTGTACTTTATAGAAAGGAGACCAAATAGGTGAATTGTATTCCACTTGGCTTCTAACTAGTGAAATGTAGAGTGTTTTCATGCAATACAAGGACTTAAAATCAGTTAGGGTTCTACAAAGGAAGCCAAGAATCTTTAAAGCCTTATTAGTTATATCATCTATATGTGCTGTGAATGTTAAGTTTGATTCGAATATAACTCCCAAGTCACGAATTTGTGATACTGGTGTTAATTTAACATTATTTAAATTATATTCATGTAAGATATGAGAATGAGTTCTGGAAAATCGTATTACTTGACATTTCTCAATGTTCAAAAATAACATATTTTGTTCGCACCATTTAAAAAATTCATCTAAATTAGCTTGTAAAATTAGGCAATCATATATATTTCGTATTCTTTTAAACAATTTTAGATCATCTGCAAAAATTAGGACTTGTACATCTTTAAATATGTTTACAATGTCATTAATGAATATTAAGAATAGTATTGGGCCGAGGTGGGACCCTTGCGGGACACCACTTGTGGCCTCGAATACATAGGATTCTATAAAATTAATCCTAACACTAAGCACTCTATTACTGAGGTAACTGATAATCCATGTCAATAAACTGCCTTTGATGCCTAACAGTTGGAGTTTGGCTATAAGAATGTGATGTCGAACCTTATCAAATGCTTTACTGAAATCGGTGTATATAGAATCCACTTGTTGTTTCAAACTAAAGGATTCGGATATGTAATTATTATAGATAGTTAAATTACTTAAGGTAGATCGACCTCTGATAAAGCCATCAACTAATAATATTATGTTGGATTTCCACATGCTCTACGTAAAGTGCTCTATCTGAAAATCTGTCAGTTTACCCGAGAGAACATTGAAAAAAAATTGTCATAAATAAACTTATACATTCATTGAAATTTAAACGACATTTTAGAATGGATCAGAGTTGCAAATGATAAAGAAAAATGGAAATCTTTAGAGACGGCCTATGTCGAAAGACAGGCTGTTTCTAAAAATAATGACCCGAACGCTGATAATTTAGTATAATATTTTAAAAATAATTAATTAGATTGGAAAAATGTTTATAAGTTTAACAGCAATAAAAGCTTATTTTATATTATTGTTATTAACCGACATTTTAGAGACAAATTTTCAGATAGAGCACTTTACGTAGTTACATAGATGTATTCTCTTGAAACCTCAGACTCAATCACACATCATTCAAAATAAATTTGTGTTTTCCCTTTATTGTAAGGATATAAAAAGTCCCTTTTTTATTAAAAAAATGAAGCGTTAAATCTACTGCAGTATAAGAAATATGTATTTTTAAATACATCGAATCAATAATACTTAAGCACTGGAGCAATCACGCGAAACAAGTGAATTTGCTCTGATTGCTTGAGATTTCCCAGAAGATCACTTATTAAATTTTTCGCGAACACTCAAAAAATCATATCTCCTAATTCTAAGACTTAGACGTAAAAACTTAAAGCGTTATATAATCAATGAATTAAGCTATATTTTACCGTTTGTCTCATATTTGTAGGATGTATAAAAAAAACAAAATAAAACGTAAAGCTTATAACCGGCGTGAGGGGTACTTATTCGAGTCACAATAGAATATTTTCGATTTCTGTATGTTGTCTGTGGTATACTTGATAATTAAAGGTGCATATCTATGGGAAAAAAGACTTAAGTTCAACCGAAAACAACTATCGAAAATTCGGCAGGAAAAAGATTGTTAAAAAAATTATCATTTCAATAAATAGTCTATGAAGTTCAGGTTTGCGACGTCTATGGTTATAATAGATAAAGCATTTTAATAGCTTCGGTTTAAAATAAATAGCTGGCCAAGGAAATGTTTTTAAAGGAAAATCGTATTCATTAATTTATTTAAACTGGACTTCCGTATTGTGTAAAGTTGTGCGGCTGACAGAGGTAACGAAGCGAAGAGGAACCACCTGGCTATCCACATCTGCTACAAATACTAGAAATATCTTCCATTCTATGAGTTACTTAGTCCCATGAAAAACTGTTGGCACTTCTAACGTTTATTTGTAATGTTTTGTTTCCTCTACAGACTGCATAGAGCTGGCAGAGAAGATTCACCCGTGCCAAGAAACAGGCTCCGGTTGGACTCGGGGGAATATGTGTCCTCTACTCACACCAGACTCCAATATAGTATATCACAAGACTCCTATGACAACTACAGCAGAGGCCCCGCACTTAGTAAGTTACAGACATTGGGTAGCTTTATTTAAAACCTAAAATATTCATTTATTGAAATAACTATTATTATATTTTCATTAAACCCACGCAGGAGGCCCATAAAATAATTTCCTTAAGGGCCCATTTCATATTTTGGGACGTGTTTTTTTTTTTACATTAGCTCCACTTACATAGAGCATATGCCATATTTGGGGGTGCTGTGTAGAGGGTCTTTATAGGAAAAGGAAGGAGAGGAAGTTCTGGACAGGAAAATGATATAAGGGGTGGGTAGGAATCTGGGGGTCAATGTGTCCAGGAGTGACGGACTCATGAACCCATCACTCTCGCCACTCTCGCTGCGATGCAAGACGATGGGTCGAGAGAGACCAGCTGCGGTGGTCAAAGGATCTCCCCAAACTAGTCTCCTTCGATCCGGCCCGCCACGCAGCTTGTGAGCAGTAAAATTTCGCTGCCTAGGCCTGAAAACACCTCATCCGATAACCCGGGAACTCCTGCTAAGTCACCAAATGTATCAAACGAAGCGAGGTGTTGATAATTTAATAATTGGTTCCCGGGGCGGCGCTATCCATATCTTCCTCCCAATTAACCGACCATCATGCCGTTTATCGACAGGAGTACGCAGAGAGGATAGGCCACTACAAAACTTTGTCTCGGCACACACTTCTTGCTTCACTAACATTCATATTTCATCTCATATATTTACATTCTTCTTGTGTTATTCTGACTCTTGACCTGACCCGACTCAAGTAAGTTCCATTAACTCCTGCGTCATATATTCTCTTTACACTACTTTCTTCGTTCATCCGCTCTACATGCCTAAACCTCTAAGCGTCTTTTTCTTAATCTTAAGAGATGTAACACACTTCCCTTAAACAGTTTTTATCAAAAAATAAATGTTACTTTTGAAGAAAATATGTATTCAGATGTCAAATGAAGTTGAAAAAGTAATAAGTACCTATATGAAGTTCCCGCGATAGAAAAAACCACAAAGTTTAATCCCAAAATAATAAAAAACAGATCTCGTTCTGGTTTTTAACATGCTCTAGTATGAAAAACATTCAGTGTTTCATTTAACTTAACTTAATAGTAGTTAAGAAAAAAAAAGACTAATTTAAATTAAGATGGCCAAAATAAACCTTTAGAAAAATTCATAATTAAAAGAAAACTTAGAAATGTCTATAGATTTTTGTTGTTTTTTATATACCAGAAGTCGTGTTTGATTTAATATTTTCATAACAGTCACTTACGCCTATTTACATATAACAGTTTTTTTGATATTAGCGCTCTCCCTCTATCATTCGTATTTGCATATCTCCCTTTCAATCAATCTTCAGTAACCTTTTTCTTCTTTTAACTCTTATATCGAAGTATTATTTCTAGATCTCCCCTTTTTCAACACGGTCATACGTGAATTGAGCACACATACACCTCAGGAATCTCATTTCTATCTAATCCAATGTTATTATTTATTTGCCAGTTTCACGCCTCACTATTATAAATCAGGGTTGGTATCAGCACTCAATTGCGGACTGCTAACTTCGCTTCTTTGAACAATATAAGTGCCAATCGCGTTCAGTTCCAAGCCGGACGTACAAAATACTTATATGTCTATGGTTCCAAGACTTTAAATCTCTCACTAAACATACTTCCGAATAAACAATCTGCTCCGTGGTCGAGGGGTAAGGCTCTTGACTCGCAATCCAAAAGTCACGGGATCGAATTCCGGCGTGCGTAAATAAATCTTATTTGATTAATTTGTGTTGTTTCACAATTTGGGAGGCGAGTATGGGTACAGGGTGGCCACAGGACCTGGAAAACCTGGAAAACCTGGAATTATCAGGGAATTTTACCGAACCTGGAATTATCAGGGAAATGTCAGGGAATTTCAAAAAAAAATTATAATATCAGGGAATTCCAAAAATAAAACCAAATTCGTTATTTTGCGATTTGTGAAACCCCAAAGTTGTGTTTTATTACTTTTACTTGCGACGCTCAGTGGACGGAATGAAGAAAAAACACGAATTAATTCCTTGCTGACTAAATATTAATGCAATTTTTTTTTTGATCTTATTAATGAATTATAACTATTTTGAAGTAAAAATTATTAATTTACTCTTCCGTAGAAATTTACAACCACAAAATAATACATTGTGAAAACATACAAATATCTAGGCAAATAAAACATATTAATTTTAAATTTTACATATTATATTTCACATATATAAACAATAAAAGACGGGCAATAATTAGGTACACATATATTTTAATCGAAAAATGATAGAAAATCTAAGTGCTAAAGATTTTTGCGTTGTCGTTGGAGTCTAAATCATCACACAAATTTCCAGAACCATTGAACGAATTTTTAGTAGACTTAAAACTTCGGTAGGTAAATAGAACCTTTTTTTTTGGAAGTGGTTTTGGTCTCGGAAGTTTCTTTTTTAAATTGTAATCAGTCTGAAGTTCCTTGTAGGTGAAGACCGTGGGTTTAGCTATATAATAGTCTTGCTTCTTGAGTTTCCTTCGCTGTAGAGCTGAAGTGGCACCTACGGCGTTGTAGGGAGATTCGAGTCATCATGATATTCTCCATCAATATACCTTTGCTTGAAGTGACTGATTACCATAACCATCGCAGCCCCATTTATACATTTGTGCAATCTCATTTCTGCTGCTAACTGGAGTTCGTCAAGAGTGCGAGACTAACATATCATGCACTTTTTTTCTTCCTTGATCTAGAACCACTTTCTTGAAATACTTCTACTGGTCTACCCAAAGATTTGGAGACAACTGTCATTTCTGACAACCACTCTAAATTATGTTTTTCAAACCTCACAATAATAACTGCGGCTTTTTCTCCATTTCTTCACCGATTGCAGTGAAAAATATTGTTTCATGTGATATTTTTTTAGTATCTCTTCTAATGTTAATGTTTTTTTTTGTTTATTTGTCTATTTTTGTCTGGTCTTTTCATTTATTCACAAATTGTCTTCAGGCGAAATATCATAAATTTGTAACAAGTGTATTTTGTTTTTAATGGTCTATTGGGATGCAAAGAAATAATAAATGCTGACGGAATTCCCTTTATTATTTATCTAACGAATGATATCCCCTTACATATATCAAATTAAACATATCAGGGAAAAATGTAGAAACTGCCCTGGAAAACCTGGAATTATCAGGGAATTTTGAAATCCGTTTTTTGTGGCCACCCTGGGGTACCACCCCCGGCAACCATTCATTAGATAACCAACACCTCTGCCATTGGCCACCCCAAATGGTTCGCTACGTTTGGTGACTTAAAAGGGGTGCCCGGGGTCATGGGGTGAGGTTTGTTTGGGTCTTGGCGGCGGATCGTCTGCTTACCAGCTGTATGGCAGGCCGGATCGGGAAAGAATGTTTGAGGAATTATTTTCCTCAAGGCCTCCTGTAGGAGTGTAGGCCTAGTCTGGAGCTAATTTAAAAAAAAAATCATTTAAAATAATTTATTGTACATTTGCGGCACTTTGCAAGAGTGAAAGACACTCTCAGTATCGCCCCGGTGTAAGACCAGCATTCAGAATTGAAGTGTTGTTTGAAATGGCTTTAGCCGTGTTTGGTAGCCAGATCTGAAAAGCCAGGTTCTTACCCAACTTCCTCTTTCTCGCCCTCATCTCCTTCCTCTTCCCGCTACCTTCAGCCTCACAACATATCCCAATTGAGGATGACATAGTCTCACTGGCTCCAGACGGGAGGAGCTGGTATTCTTGTGAGGTATTCATATAAATAAAATACGTCATAATTCATAACCATATTGAAGTCTGCTTTCGTACTCTCTCTTTGAAACACCAGGTCCTTAGAGTTGTGGTGGCTGCGAATTAGGGCGGGCTATAAAGGGAGCAGCCAATTCTTACAGTCAGTTGTAACTTGTAGCAGCCAATGTCACCAGTTGGCCTGTAACTGGCTGCCATGATAAGTGCTTGAGGACGGAGGACTGATTGAGGCATCCCCATAGTATGCACATACTCGTACATTAACCCTAGTCATATTTGGCAGCGCAGCTCAACTGTTACGGAATCAATAATTCCATTTAAAATATATTACATTTTTTGTTACACCTTTTTGTTTAGCGAGTTAAAAAAAGCAATTCTTTTGTATTTCAAGTACCGGTTTGCTATCTCCTTCCTTCTTGTATTCATGATATAATGTCATTTCTAAATAATAATAACATGTAATATTAGGTAGGTATATAATAAAAAATAAAAATTTCCAAATTATCCAATTTAATGTAGATCTGAAAGTAATGGAATCTTTTAGTTCAATTTTCATCCACTCCCAGAACTACCGAAATATGTGAATTTTCGCAGACGCGATATAAATGATTTCAATACAATAACAAAAATTAACCAATGTTTATGCTTTATTAGTACGTAATCAGCATGTTTTTTTTTGTCTTTTTTAGACCATTTATTACCTGCCAACGCCCTCACTGTGCCATCTTATGCCCCCTTATTTTCTCTGGGTCTGCCACCCTGAAAGTCCCAAACGCCCACAAAGGGGTTCTATCGCCATGTTGAGAACCTGTGACGTACATTATGCACGCGTTCAAAATCGACTTGGGATATTTTCATAAGTCAACTTAATCTCAAATGCATATTCGATAGAACAATGTGCGTTGGATGCCAGGCGCTTTGTTAATCAAATGTTTTTTTCAATCAAACAAATAAATTAGGATTTAGGCGCCCCCTAAAGCTGCCGCCCGTGGCAGGCGCCCCGGTTTGCACTCCCCCCTAGATCCGGCCCTGCGATACCAGATCTGAATAGGCAAGACACTCCCAACCTTCACCTTTCTTCTCCCCTTCATCCAGTCTCACTCGTTAATCTCCTGGTGCCCTCTTCTATCCTCAGGAAAAACTCCGGAATGGCGTTTTGACGTTGACACCCGTATCGGAGATGCCTTAATAATAATATTAACAAATTCATTACCGCACAAAAAGCCAAATGCTCACAATCTTCTGGAGCCAGTAGGACTATGGCATCTCTTATTGGGGTATATTACGAGGCTAAAGGTAGTGAAGTGGGGCATAGAATGGGAATAGGAAGGTGAAAAAGATATTGGCTATTCAGTTCTGATCACCAAACACGGCTAAAGCCATTTCAAGCAAAGTTAACATTCTGAACGATGGCCTTTCACCGGGGTGATACTGAAATGTTTAACGACATTTCTCTTCAAGTGATACAGTCCTACTGGCTCCGGGCAGTTAGCA
Organism: Limnephilus lunatus; assembly: GCA_917563855.2. NCBI lineage: Eukaryota > Metazoa > Arthropoda > Insecta > Trichoptera > Limnephilidae > Limnephilus > Limnephilus lunatus. Next base: position 294,890 of record OU830593.1, on the reverse strand, counting down.
TAAAGACAACGGCCTCCGTGGTCGAGGGGTAAAGCTTTCGACTAGTAGTAATACGGAGGTGCAGGTTCTAATCCCAGTGTGAACTTTATTTGATTATTTTGTGATATTTCACAATTTATTCTTTTAAAAGAATATACATTTTCGACTTATTCAAAAGTGGAATATACTCTCAGTATCACCCTGGTACAAGACAACCGCTCAAAACACTCCATAACAATACTCCATTGGTCACAATGAAACAGGCAGCCGCCTAGTATGGTGATCCAATATATCCACACTATGTTAATTACGCAAATTATATATCATGTATTTTATAAATAAATAAATAAATAAAATAGAAACGTTGCTTAAAATGGATTTAACGGCTTTTGGTGATTTCATCTGAATAACCCACCTTCCTCTTCCTAGTATACACCTAGTGTACTTCCCCACCTTCCTCTTCCTCATCTCTTTCCCACCACTACCATAGATTCACTGTTTCCAGATGGTTGGGTGCAGTTTGGACTCTTGTGCGGTTACATGTTTTTACTTTTTAAAAGTGAATACCTCACAAGAATCTCAGCTGCTCCCGTCTGGAGCCAGTGAGACTATAGCATCCCCAATCGGGGTATGTTGTGAGGCTGAAGGTAGTGGAGAGGGGAAGGAGATAGGTAAGAGGAAGGTGAGGAAGTACTTGGCTAATCAGATCTGGTCAACAAACACGGCTAAAGCCATCTCAAGCAACGTTTCAATTCTGAATAGTGGTCTTACACCAGGGCAATACTGAGAGTATTTTCCACGTTGGAATGCGTCGCAAATAAACTTTATGTTTTATATTATTTTAAATTAAGTAATTGTGAAAAAACGTTTTTAGATTTCCATGGCCATGTATTTTCGTTATTTGTTTTTGGGGTGTTATGCCGTGTTGCGATACATCCTAAGAAGGAGGTAGCGTAACACGGCATAATACCCCAAAAACAAATAGGACGGGAATCGATCCCGCGACCTTCGTATTGCGAGTCAAGGGCCTTACCCCTCGACCATGCTGGCCGTCGTTGCATATAATGAAAAAGAAAAAAGAAGATTAAATAACAAAATCAACTTATATTTTTAGAGCAATAATTAAATCAACACTTGCTTAGAGAATAATATGTTGTATGTCGTGTTGTGTTCCCAGGGACAGATTGGATCAGGTCAGAGAGGAGACATTGACTGGTGGGGGGATATTGTAAGTTTAGTGAGTGACCAGTGGGTGTTGTGTTCTGCATACGCCATTACATACATTGGGTGAGTTTATTGTTTCTTTATTATAAAATTCATCTCGTCCTTGAAATAATGACCGCAACGATGAACATAGACAAACGTATTGCTTTGATATTTGAACAATTAAGCTCCAAAGATTTCTAAATTGATGCTATACACGGTGTCTGGAAACTCGTGGTATAAACGGGCAACCGGTGAATCTATTTTACATAATTATTGACTGAGCATAGTGAATTCCTGTGTTAACTCCACAGTTTTGTATTGCATAATATATGTATGAACATTTGTTTCTACTTACCGTATCCGATTCAAGATGGTGGCTGTATTAATGGTTATTTAAAGATAAAATTTTCAAGTGTATTTTTTTGTTCGTGGTAATTTTTTTGTACTTTTATATTAGCGTTTTTTCAACATTATGGTGCCTACCTGCCTAAAGAAAGTTGAAAAAAGAATTATCGTTGAGATAGTTACGTTTCCTTGAACCAAATGTTATTTATTATTTATTTTAAATTTAAGAATATTACATAAAGTGTACGGTTCATAATTCAGTATGTATTTAAGTACCTACTTATAAAAACCAAAATATCAAAGGAAATTATAGTTTTATTTATTAAGTTCGAATAAATTAAAAACTCGCCATTTTGGATGCGAGGTCTATTGTTACAGAATTACATACCTACTAGTATAGTCATGAGATCAAGAAAATATAGGTTTTTTTTGCGACTTGAGAATTGATTTTTTATTTATATATATTTGGTCGCCTACTTTAGAGTTGAGACACTATTGGGGTCGGGTCAACGCTTCGACACGTTTTATAAGACAGCAAAGAGCTGAAAGTAACATTAACCGCAATTTGGGAGGCGGGTGTGGGTACCGCCGTCGCCGTCCCGGGAACCATTTGTTTCACCCCAATTGGCTTGCTACGTTTGGTGACTTAGTAGGGGTGACTGGGTTCATGGAGTGAGGATTGTCCGGGTCTTGGCGGCTGATGCATCTGCGTGGCAGGCCGGATCGGGAGAGACTGATTGAGGGAGAACTTTTGACCTCTCCAGCAGAGCTCTCAGGGAACATCAGCTCCGCACAGGAAGCCCGGAGGAAAATAATTTCCCTCAGTGCCTGTCATCTTTGGGGATGCTGTGTGGAGGATATTTTTAAGGAAATGAAGGAGAGGAGGTTCTGGGAAGGAAAAGGGTATAAGTGATGGGTAGGAATCTGGGGGTCAGTTTGTCCAAGGGTGACGGATGTATGAATCCATCCCTCCCACTGCAGTGCGAGGCGATGATCCGAGAGATTCTTGCTAGAGAGGTCAAAACCTCACCCCTGTGAACCCGGGCACCTTTGCTAAGTCACCAAACCTTTGTTTTGGTGACCTTTGCTGGAGGTGTTGGTTATCCAATAAATGGTTCCGGGGTGGCGGTATCCATACCCGCCTCCCAAATTATATACATACATTCAGCCGTCACTCCAGGTTACACCGACCCCGAGATTCCTACCCACCGCTTCAACTTTTTTAATTCCCAGAACTTTATCTTCTTCATTTCATTAAAAAGTACCGCCACACAGCATCCCCAAAAGATGACATATGCCCTGAAGGGAATTATTTTCTTCAGGGCCTCCTGTGTGGAACTAATATAAAAATAAATTGCCAGAAATAAACCAACTTCAAGAGTGGTATCTATTTTTACCTTCATCTTGGATAATGACCACCATCTTTATTTGTTTGCTGTGTTTCGTGACTAGATTTGAATAGCCAGTTATCTACTTCTCAACAATCAATTTTTTTTTTTTTTTACAGTGAATACCGGACAAGAATCTCAACTGCTCCCGTTTGGAGATAGTGAGACAATGGCATCCCCAATTGGGGTATGTTGTGAGGCTGAAGGTAGTGGGGAGGGGAAGGAGATGATGAAGAGGAAGGTTGGGAAGTACCTGGCTATTCAGATCTGGTCACCAAACACGGCTAAAGCCATTTTCAAGCAACGTTTCAATTCTGAATGGTGGTCTTACACCAGGGCGATACTGATAGTAGGTATCTTCCACTCTGGAACGCGCCACAAATATACTATATATTATTTTTAATGAATTAATTGTGAAATAACACATATTAATCACATAACACATTTTTTTGCGCACGCCGGGTTCGAACCCGCGACCTCCGGATTGTGAGTCAAGACTCTTACCTCTGGACTACGGAGGTCGTCAGACTTCCACTCCCCACTCATTTAGTCAATCAACATTCCCCAAATTGGAATGCCATGTCCCATTGGATGCGGGCAGTTGGTACTCTTGTGTTGTAATCACATAAAACATCCAATATAATGTGAAGCTAATCCGAAGAACAGTTTCAATGTCACGACGATTTTAAAAGTTATGTTGAGAGGCTGAAGGGGTTATGCGACTGGGGAGGCAAGGAGATAGGGTAGAGGAAGGTCGGGAAGTACTTCGCCATTCAGATTAGATCACCAAAAATGGCCAAATCCATTTCAAGCAATTCTGAAAGATTATTCTGAATAGTGTAGTTTCACGAGGGCAATACCGACAGTAGATACCTATCTATCACTCTAGCTAGAACATCCTGTACTCTGTAGTTCTTTGAACAGTAGACCTCGCTTCCGAAACAGGTTGTTTTGGAAGCGAGGTAAATTTGTAAGTAGGTACTTAAATACCTACCAATTTTTATTATAAACCACTTATTTTATGTAAAAAAAATATTTCGGATAACGATGTTCAAAATTTGTCCAAATAAACGTCACTATCTCAATGATAATAAAATTGTTTAGTTTATTGAAAACATGCAAATAACAAAGTCGAAATAAACACGAAGAAATATTTGGAAAATAACCTTTACTGTCCTAATAAAACGGCCACCATCTTGAATCGGAAACGGAACATACAAATAAATTAACAGACAGACGAAATGCAATCAGTTAATTATTAGTGATTTGGATTTGCTCGACTTTGAACTAAAGATAAAAATAATGTCTGAAATCTTCCAAACCATGAAATGATTTTGATAAAAGATTTATAATTTACCTAAAGGTACCTATGAAATGTAAAACTGTAAATTATGTCATTAATACTCACAAATAACTAAATAAATATAATAAAATGGGGAAATTATCGGAATTTATTTTTAATTTCATCTTTTTGCCTCTGTAACTTATTATACAGGGTGTTAAGGGACGTACTTATTATACAGGGTGTTAAGGGACGTACTTATTATACAGGGTGTTAAGGGACGTACTTATTATACAGGGTGTTAAGGGACGTACTTATTATACAGGGTGTTAAGGGACGTACTTATTATACAGGGTGTTAAGGGACGTACTTATTATACAGGGTGTTAAGGGACGTACTTATTATACAGGGTGTTAAGGGACGTACTTATTATACAGGGTGTTAAGGGACGTACTTATTATACAGGGTGTTAAGGGACGTACTTATTATACAGGGTGTTAAGGGACGTACTTATTATACAGGGTGTTAAGGGACGTACTTATTATACAGGGTGTTAAGGGACGTACTTATTATACAGGGTGTTAAGGGACGTACTTATTATACAGGGTGTTAAGGGACGTACTTACTATACAGGGTGTTAAGGGACGTACTTATTATACAGGGTGTTAAGGGACGTACTTATTATACAGGGTGTTAAGGGACGTACTTATTATACAGGGTGTTAAGGGACGTACTTATTATACAGGGTGTTAAGGGACGTACTTATTATACAGGGTGTTAAGGGACGTACTTATTATACAGGGTGTTAAGGGACGTACTTATTATACAGGGTGTTAAGGGACGTACTTATTATACAGGGTGTTAAGGGACGTACTTATTATACAGGGTGTTAAGGGACGTACTTATTATACAGGGTGTTAAGGGACGTACTTATTATACAGGGTGTTAAGGGACGTACTTATTATACAGGGTGTTAAGGGACGTACTTATTATACAGGGTGTTAAGGGACGTACTTATTATACAGGGTGTTAAGGGACGTACTTATTATACAGGGTGTTAAGGGACGTACTTATTATACAGGGTGTTAAGGGACGTACTTATTATACAGGGTGTTAAGGGACGTACTTATTATACAGGGTGTTAAGGGACGTACTTATTATACAGGGTGTTAAGGGACGTACTTATTATACAGGGTGTTAAGGGACGTACTTATTATACAGGGTGTTAAGGGACGTACTTATTATACAGGGTGTTAAGGGACGTACTTATTATACAGGGTGTTAAGGGACGTACTTATTATACAGGGTGTTAAGGGACGTACTTATTATACAGGGTGTTAAGGGACGTACTTATTATACAGGGTGTTAAGGGACGTACTTATTATACAGGGTGTTAAGGGACGTACTTATTATACAGGGTGTTAAGGGACGTACTTATTATACAGGGTGTTAAGGGACGTACTTATTATACAGGGTGTTAAGGGACGTACTTATTATACAGGGTGTTAAGGGACGTACTTATTATACAGGGTGTTAAGGGACGTACTTATTATACAGGGTGTTAAGGGACGTACTTATTATACAGGGTGTTAAGGGACGTACTTATTATACAGGGTGTTAAGGGACGTACTTGACTTACTTAAACCAGTGATTCCTGACAATATTTGGAGTAAAAATGTACTTAAATGAGATTTTGTTCTCTGGTGACTTTTTAATGTTTTTTTTTTCAACTTAAATCGTACAAAAACCAGTATGTATTGGGCAGTTGGGGTCGAGGTAGGGGTTGGTGGTTACTCGGCTGAGTGACCAGTGATGACATGCGAAAGAATTTTTTTTAGTTAAGTTTTCACGAAAAAATAATTGATAGGAAGTCAAGAGAGCTAATAATTTCATTAACATTTATTATTCTGCTAAAATGTCGCTCATTTTAATGTAAATTGTATCTTCAACAAATTTGTTAAAGTCAACCGTTAGGAAATCATTTTGAAAATAATAATTTGTGTCACATTTCATTTAAAACGCCGATCTTAACAGAGGTCCCCCGAGGTCAAAAATATGAAATATTTTCAGGGTTCCAACCTTTACTAAATAAAATGATAATAACTTCTAGATCATCTTTTGCAACGAAAAGGCCTTTTGTATCTCTAGCTCTACTGACTGGACTATAAGTGGTTGAACAGAATCAAATTTAATATGGACATATTTAGCTTTATAGAAGCAGGTTTTAAACAGCAATCTTTGTTGCCGCTATTATGGTACCTAATTTTTATAAATATTATTTTATACTCGCAGGTTTATGAAATTTATTAACTGTACTATTTATCTACAGTAAATTCTGCTTTATCTTTATATTATTTTATTTCAAGATGAACTAAAAAACTACATTTAGCTTAACGCGTGTAATTTTGTCCAACTTTAAAGTTAGGATAGTTTTTATCACGATTAACGACCTCAATGCGAATTAAATTAATGTTCATTAAATTTGTGTTATAGGACAATGCTTTGTGAGTTTCTAACAGATGGCGGTGTGAGTTAATTTATCGACACAACACTTGGTTATCTAGGTTGGGTAACCATTCAGTAGATGGCGTTGTGTTTCATTAGCCACAGCAATGCGTGACTAGGTCAGCTAGTATTATATGTATACCTACTTATATGAATGCAATTAATTGTAAAACAATTTCAGATAAACAATTTTGTAATGTTTTAAAATAATAAAAAATTGAATTAAATTGATTTAGATATTTTCCTTTAGAATATGAACCTATAACAAGCTTGTTATACTCAACAATCTCAGATGATGTAGTGATTATATTAGATAATCAGAACCAAATATGAAATTTATCCACTTTGTTATGTTAATTTAACCTGCACTACTTTTGTTTCAGCTCCAGTGATGTTAAGTTCGTCGGATTGGGGGGGAGCTTTACACCCCAGTACAATCCAGATGAGATATATGGAGTCACAAAACGACTCATCCACCCGCTATACAACCATACTTACTCATACGTGTACAACGATATCGCCCTCCTTCAGCTTGACAGGCGGTAAGTATTTCATAATTATATAAAATATTAACATAATGAAAAAATCACACATCAACAAAAAAAAACATGATCATATTACAAATCTGACTGTCTCCATGGTCGAGGGGTAAGACTCTCGACTAGCAATCGGAATAATTTGGGAGGCGGGAATGAGTACCGCCGCCCCGGGAACCATTTATTGGATAACCAACACCTCTGCCATAGGTCACCCGTAGTTCGATACATTTGTTGAGTTAGCGGGGGTTTGTCCGGGTCTTGTCTCGGATGCGTCTGTGCACCAGCTGCGTAGCAGGCCGGATCAGGAGAGAATTGTTTGGGGTCGTCCCTTTGATTTTTTCAATCGTACTCTCTCGGAACATCGCCTTGCACCGCAGTGGGAGGGATGGATTCATACGTCTGTCACTCCTGGACACACTGACCCCAGATTCCTACCCACCCCTCAAATATTTTTCCTTCTCAGGACTTCCTCTCCTTCCTTTCCAAAAAATACCCTCCAAACAGCATCTCCATAGATGACATAGGCCCTGAGGGCAATTAGTTTCCTCGGGGCCTCCTGTGTGGAGCTTATGTAAAAAAAACAAATGCTTTGTGTGTAAGTAAATTTCATTTGATTAATTTGTGTTATTTCACAATTTTAATAATTTAAAATAATATCTAGTATATTTACGGCACGTTCCATTGTGGAAGAAACTCTCAGTATCGCCCCGGTGTAAAGACACCATTAAAAAATGAATAGTTGCTATATAGCCGTGTTTGCTGACTGGATCTGCATAGCCAGATACTTCCCCACCTTCCTACTTCCGTCTCCTTCCTCTCCCCACTGCCTTCATCCTCACAACTTATCCCAATTGCATATACCATAGTTTCACTGGCTACGGACGGTTGGGAACAGTCCCCGGCCTTGTCCGAGCTTTACGCAGAGTATTTCCAATTCTAATGTAGACAGTGACCTCACGCTCGTTTTGTAGGTCAAACATGCAAAATTTCATCAATATCGGAATGAAACTAGATTCTAGTACTTCTTCCTTACCTAGCACAGACCAATTACATGAGCTCCACAGAGGAGGCCCTGAGGAATATAATTTTCCACAGGGCTTATGTCATATTTTGGGATGCTGTGTGGAGGGTTTTTTAGGGAAAGGGAGGGGAGGAGAGTCTTGGGAAGGAAAAGGGCTTAAGGGGTGGGTAGGAATCTGGGATTCAGTGTATCATGGTCATCCGCTTCCAATACCTAGACAAACCTCACCCCATTAACCCGGGCACCTCTGCTAAATCACCAAACGTAGCGAACCAATTGGGGTGACCTATGGCAGAGGTGTCGGTTATCCAATAAAGGTTCCCGGGGAGGCGGTACCCTTTCCCGCCTCCCAAATTGAAAATTATCTAAATTCTCAATAAACCGTTCCAATTTTGAAAAAAAAAAAATCTTTTAAAAATAAAATGCAGGTAGGTGGTTTACCAATTGTTGAAATTCTCCAAAAAACATTTCGTGATTCGAAAATGATGTCACTCAAATTTATAGCTCATATTTCTAGAGTTCATTGAACTGGAGTTACAGATAGAGTCACTAACACAATTAGTACCTCTTATTATCTAAATTTTATTTATTTACACACAATAATTAAATCTAGGAAAAGTAAAGTAACCATATTTATTATTTTATTTCCAATGTTTAATGAACTCGTGACAGGGACACGTGTGGAATATTCACGTGTGTCATGCGTCATGCCGGAATATCGGCATACCGCGCCTAAAGGGTTAAGGGATGTTATTGCTTAATAATACCACCTCACAGTTTTTTTTTAAAAATAATTTATTGTTTTTCAAAGAAAATAACTATAATGCACCATTTGTTTGATTTCAGGGTGATCTTCACAGCCAGAATTCTACCAGCATGTCTCCACACGGGCACCCCTCTTCCCGACAGTGGCTTCATACAAACTGACAGGTGCGGAAAGGTTAGAACACTTTTCTCTGCCTTCATGATGAACAATGACCAATTATGTGATAACTACAAGATTGACAGCTGTCACCGGTATTAGAGTACATTTAAAAAAATATATATATATATCAAATCATCACGCCATTTTCCCACAGGGCTATGCAGGTAGGATGGACCGCCTCACAACTCTGTTTAGACAAAAACTTCTTGCTTCATTCACATTCGTACATCGTCTCATACATATGTACTCTTCTGTTGTTCTGAAGCTTTGAGATGACCAAACTCAACTTGATTCACTTGGTCGTGCCATGTCTTCTTCGGGCATTCCACACTTCTTCTACCATTAACTTGCGTGTCTTATTTTCTCCTGGCACTACCTTCTCTGCCCATCCGCTCTACATGTCAAAACAATTTGTGCGTTCCTTTTTAAAATTTGACAAACTTTTTTTTACAATTGTTCCACACTGGAGGCCCTGAAAAAAACAATTCCCTCAGGGCTTATGCCATCTTTGGAGAAGTTGTGTGGAGGGTCTTTTTAGGGAAAGGTAGGAGAGGAAGTTCTGGGAAGGAAAAACATGAGGGGGGTAGGAATATGGGGGTCAATGTGTCCAGGGGTGACGACCGTATGAATACATTCCTCCCACTGCAAAGCGATGGGTCGAGAGAGTCCGGCTGTCAGGTCTTCCCTAACAATCTCTCCCGATCCGGCCCGCCACTCAATACGTGGGCAAATACATGGCCGCCAAGACCTAGACAAACCTCACCCTATGAATCCGGGCACCCCTGCTAAGTCACTAAACATAGCAAACCACTTGGGGTGACCTATTGCAGGTGCGTTTGTTATTGAATAAATGGTTCCCGAGGCGGCGGTACCTATATAAAAATGCTTACATTATTACATGCTTTCCCGATCTCCATATATTTATGGTTTTTCTACCACTCTAAAGAGGTGCAAATATAGAAGAAAAAAAACTTTATTCAAATTTAAATGAAATATTAATTAAAGTCCATATTTCGCCGGCCCCCGCGGTCCAGTGGTTAAGTTCCTTGACGACGAATTCAGAGGTAGCGGGTTCAAATCCTAGCGAATAATTTCACAATAAATTATTACAGATAATGTGTATTTGTGACATATTACAGAGTGGAGGGTATCTTCAGTATCGCCCTGGTGAAAGACTGAAGAAATAATGGATTTAGTCGTGGTTGGTGAACAGATCTAATTAGTCAGGTACATTCCTCTTCCCCATCTTCAACCCTCCCCGCCACTGCCTTCAGCTTCACAACATACCTACACTGGGGATGCCATAGTCCCACTGGCTCCAGACGGTTAGGAGCAGTTGGGAGACTTTATATTGTAATAGTATAGGGATAGCGCGGTAGAAACATTCTTTGGTTGTGTTTGCTTTGTTATTCCCACTAAGTACAACAATAATTCTCGGTTGATTAGAAGAAAGTGGCACAAAGGCCGCATCACTCCACTATGTAATGTTAAATCTAATCATTCAATGGGTCCAATGATGCTAAATACACTAATAAAGCTAAAAACAAATTAATTATTCATTTGTCTGACAGGTATGGGTACCGCCGCCCCTGCCGTAGGTCACCCCAAGTGGTTCGCTACGTTTGGCGACTTAGCATGAATGCCCGAGTTTACGGGGTGAAGTTTTTGCAGTGGAAACTTATTTAGCACCGTTGTGATTTTAAACTCGATGAAACGAAAAACTGACACTAAAAAGAGACAAAAACACACATCTATAAGATTGCCTGAGAGAATGAGATAGAATAATCGGTCAATCTTTGTGCGATGCTTCGTAGCCTCCCCATTCTTGTCTACTTAAATTTTCTGAAGGTTTCGCTTCTACCTCGTGCTAACTGCCCACGTGGCGGGCCGGATCGCGAAAGACTAGTTGAGGGAGAACTTTTGAACACTCCAGCCGGACTCTCTCGACCCATCGCCTTGCACCGCAGTGGGAGGGATCGATTCATACGTCCGTCACTCCTGGACAAATTGACCCCCGATTCCTACCCACCCCTCATACCTTTTTCCTTTCCAGAACTTCCTCTCCTTCCTTTCCCTAAAAGGCCCTCCACACAGCTTCTCCAAAAGTCAATTGAATTTTTTTTTTCCAAAAGTCTCCTATATTTAAAAAATGGATGTTTACATTAATTTACTGTTCGTATATTTGTTGCAAAAAGTAATGGCACATTTGTTCTCAGTGGATAAAACAATCAGTTGGTTTGTTTTTCAACATTTCAGACGACAATGCAGAGACTGTCTCAGGAGGAGTGCTCCAGAGCATTTCCCACTGACAGGACTTATCACCCTGCCGGCGTTAAACATGACGTGGAGATATGCAGCCGCCCAGTCAACACAACTGGGGAATGTCCGGTATGTAACTCATTGTTAACCAAACTTATTATAATATTGATATTTAGTTTTATTTTATTTATTATTTACTAACTGGGGTACCCGGCTTCGCCAGGACAACATTCGAAAGTGTTCTGGAATGTTCCATCAAGAACATTAGTGAACCATCCAGAACGTTTTCCAGTTTTTTATTCTCACCGAAATACTCCGCTAATCCTTCTAGAACTTTCTAGAGTTTTATCGAACCTTCTAGAACTTTCCTGAAGACTGTTCTTGAAATTTTTAGAAGGCCAAACTTCCAGCCCTTATATCTTAAAAAACATGCCATTTAGGTAAAAACGGGTACCCTCATCCTGGAGGGGGATAGAGATTAACCACACCATATAACTCCCTTGATCATGCCGGGACTCGTTTCTGAGTTTTGCGGTCCACACGTTTTTTTGGACTTTTATTTATAATATATATTGATTAATTTGCCATAAACATTGAGATTACACGAAATTTACTAATAACTAAAAGTAGTCACGCAAAGCTGCCGAAGATAGTCGACTTCATTATTGGCGTGCGCCATAGAATAAAGAAAAACACAAGATATGCCCTGTGGGCGTGTTTGATGATCCAAAAGTCTGACCTTTATTTCCTTAAAATATTATTATACATGCCCTGTATAATAATGAAATTCAAATGGGATTTTTATTTATATGAATATCTGACAAGAGTCCAAGCTGCTCCCGTCTGGAGCCAGTGAGAGTACGGCATCCCCAGGGATATGTTGTGAGGCTGAAGTTAGTAAGGAAGGGAACGAGATGGGAAAGAGGAAGGTAGGGAAATGGTGGAACTGGGTTTTCAGATCTGGTCACCAAACACGGCTAAAGCCATTTCAAGCGACGTTTCAGTTCTGAATAGTGGTTTGGGCGATACTGAGAGTATCTTCCGCTCTGGAACGTACCGCTTATATACTATATATCATTTTAAATTAATTAATCGTGAAAAAACACAAATTAATCAATTAAAATTTATTTGCCCACGCCGGGTTTCGATCCCGCAACCTTGGGATTGCGAGTCAAGAGCCTTACCGCTAAGCATTTATATTTATATCGTATACATTTTTAAGTAAACCATAGACAAAATGCGAGAAACAATTTACTAAAAATTCCTCCTCAATACAGGTTCGCCTAGTGAGGCAGGCTATGCACAATTTGAAACCAATATATATAAAAATTTGGGTTCCGTATGTTTGCGTTCGCTAATCTCGGAAAGTAATTGACTCAATTTTTTTACAGAATATTGCATTTTAGCAGAAGAGTATTTCCATATTCTTTTTATTTAGAGTTCGAAAGGAAAAGGAAAATTTTAAATTGACTCATAATTTGTCATAGTAAACAACGGAATGACAGTTCTAGACAGTGTTGCCATTTTATTAACTTTATCAAAAGTTACAAAAATTTATGATTTCTACAATCTTAATATATAAAACAAAGTCGGTTTAGTTACACTATTTATAACTCGAGAACGGCTGGGCCGATTTTGATGATCTTTGATTTATTGGATTTGTCTCCAACCCGGATAACTTTATAACTATTAGAACATCACAAAAATTAACGAAAATATAGTTATTAAGAAAATTATTTTCCCCATACATTTTGTATGGAACGAATTTTCATATTTGAAAGAGCTGCGGTCACTTTGTGATAAGTGCCTATAATATTGAACTGTGCGTGAATTCCAAAAATTCAGAAATGTCAATGCGCTAATTGTTTTGCATTTGTTCTTAATCATATAATGCTGCCCCTCTTTCTTACACACTCAGTATCAATAGCCAAGGCTATTGCCGGAGGGGGGGGGGGATCGAGGGGGTTTAATCCCCCCCCGAAATTGACTGTACGGTGCGCTGAAGATTTTTAAATTTCAACTTTTTACCCTTTTTTAACAGTTGAGAATACAACAGGAAAGTACTTCGCTAATGCAATTTTATCTGAATTAAAATCTTTGGGTGTAGAATGCGAATATGTAATCAGACAAGGATATGATGGAGCTTCTTCGATGAAAGGAAGTTTTAAAGGTGTGCAGGCAGTAATTTGTAAGTCACACCCAGAAGCCTTACACGTTCATTGCAGCTCATTGCAGTTGAATTTGGCTCTATTCTTGCCAGGTTCAGCCTCGAAATTGAAACAAATTTGAACCCTTCGAAATTCTATTGGTACTAAAACATCGATTGGAAACTTTATCATGTCCTCGGCAAAACGAACTGTTATGTGCTTAGAAGAAAATATTGAAAACAAATCCCTGAATCACAACGGAAAACCCTTACGTCAATTTGCGAGACCCGTTGAAAATCATGATGGGTTGATAAGATTCAAGAAAATCTATAAAGTTATTGTTGATACACTCGAAGACTTAAACAGTGACATGAATACTGAAACACCATCAAAGGCTTATTCTTTTCTGAGATCAGTAATTTCAGTAATTAATCACGCGAAATAAATAAATTTGCCTCGATTGCTCGCAATTTCCCAGAATTTTTTATATTTTAAATTTATCGCCAACATTAAAAAAAATCATAACTTCGAATTCTAACAAAGAAACAAACAAACTTATTACAATGCTATATAGTCAATGAATTGACCTGTATTTTACCGTTTATCTCTTATTTGTAGATTTATAAAAAAAATCTTAAAGCTCATAATCGCGGAATCCTGCGTGTTTTTTGCTTGAAACTGCCGTGAGGGATACTTATTCGAATCAACATAAATTTTTTTCCGTGGTATACTTGATAATGAAAGGTGCATTCATATCTATGGAAAAAAGGACTTAATTTTATCCGATTACAGCTGATCAAAAATTTTGCGGGAAAAATATATAAAAAATAATTTTAACATCGTTGTTTCCATACACAAAATATAATCCATACAACTGTATGCAAAATACTTCAATCTCCCCTATGCTATTTAGCAGCTGCTTAACATCAATATGTCGATTTAATTATAAAAAATAATGAAGATGTTCGTCAAAATACCGATTCCAAAGTTGCTGAACTTTACAAGAACGCTCAGAATTTGCTCAGAACTGTAAACGAGGAAATCAAAATATCGTCAGCCAAAAGCACAGGGCAAACTACAACACAAATGATCCTGAAACTTATTTTTGAGTTACTGTCATGATTTTACTTTTGGATGATTCGATTGATCAGTTTCATTCTAGATTCCAAAATCATAGATCCACATTATCATCTCTCAACATTTTAATTCCGTCTGTGTGTTGCAAAAACCAACTTAATTATCAAGAATACTACTTTGAGCTCTATATAAAAAATTTGGAATGGGCGAAAAACTGAATTAGAAATGTGGAGGATAAAATGGGTGAAATAATCTGAATTACATCGACCAACATGTGCTCTTGCAGCTCTCGGAGAATGCAACCAGGCGTTATTTCTAAAAATTCACAAATTTTTAAAAATCTTGGTGACACAGCCTGTTTCATCATGTACCCTTGAAAGGACTTTTTCTTCTCTGAAACGCCTCAAAACTTATTTAAGAAATTCCACAGGCCAGGAAAGACAACGCAGAATTGACATTTACACCGACGAGGTAATTGATTTGTTCGTTGCAAAGAAAAGACTAAGTAAATTTAATTTTGTAATTATAAAATAAAAATATGTGAAAAGATAACATAACACCATTTAATTTCTTTTATAGACAAATATTTTAAAAAACTGAACGTATTTCCAGTGGCGGACAAAGCCCGTCAGAGGCCCGGGGCGCAAAAGCCGAATGAGCCACCCCCCCCCCTTCCCCCTTGGTTTAATTATTATTTATTTTTTGTTTTTGGATAGTTGACAGCAAATCTGAGATTACACAATAGTAAGATAGTTAATTATGCCAATTATGAACCTTCCACTGATGATAGCGATTGAATGATAAAGTGTGACATTGTAAGGGTGTTCACTTAATCATTTTTTTTGGTTACAATATATGTAAGGCAGGGGGAGGAGGAAAATAGAATTAGGATTCAGAGGCAAAGGACGGGAATAAATAGGGATTGAAATTTTTGGTTTGAGTCAAGTTGCTTAGTGAGTTTTCGTTATATGTCACGTAAAGTCGAATTAAAAATGTCAATGTGGTAATAATTTAAGTTGAATGAGTGTGTGGATCTGTAGATAAA
This sequence comes from Limnephilus lunatus, assembly GCA_917563855.2. Taxonomy (NCBI): domain Eukaryota; kingdom Metazoa; phylum Arthropoda; class Insecta; order Trichoptera; family Limnephilidae; genus Limnephilus; species Limnephilus lunatus. The sequence continues at coordinate 279,172 of OU830593.1, read as the reverse complement.
TGAGTTCTGTTTGGAGTTGGTCTTATAAAGAGGGAGATTAAAGGTAAGCGACTGTCTGCTGTTGCGATTTGGAACATGGAATGATAGGCGTTGAAGAATATCAGGACTATCAATTAAGTTATGCGTAATTTTAAATAACATTACCGAATCTGCTATTTTTTCTTCGGCAAGTTAACGTCTGTATTGTTAGCAGTATATTTAAATATTGCCGCTCATCTGCCGCCAGAGGTACTGCTATCGCCTCTGGCGGCCAACAAGGAAACTACACCAGCGGCGGCCGGTAAAGAAGGGAAGTACCTACAACACGGACAGCCGCGGACAGCGAACGGCTGGATTTACAAATGGCGGATTACGGAATATAATCTTGCTGATTCTTGAATGTTGTTATTGTCAATTAACGTGGAGACAATATATTTCATCATAAATATTAACTTAGCGTTTTATTATTGCTAACATCAGAAGTGGGATTCGTAAAAGCAAGTGTTTATTGGCTTTTGTTTCGTTCACCTGACAAAAACTCGTGTTTTGTATACAAACGGCGTCCATCATGGCGTCTCTCGAGTTTGTTTATGTTTGATGCCGGTGATTTAAATGACAATCTGTGTATCGGACTTCTGAAAATATGTGAAATGTTTGGACTTCTGTTATGAATTTACGTAAAAATGCCGCGTAATTACAGTGATGACAGATGCATTGATGCCCGATATCGGAGGAATGCGTGGATCGTGTTTCCGCCGAAAGGACGCATTGAAAATTTTAATTTGGTGCTTGAAAACTCATTTGTGGTTCAATGGGTTTGTCAAAAAGACCTTTCCCTTTCGTGTTTATCATCGTGAGCCTAATTTGATGATCGAAGACATTTGTCAAAAATGTCAACAAAGGACTGTCAAATAAAGTCGCCAGCATTGTGCTGGGCGCGTAATCTGAGGAAAGCTGACTTCAGGGCCAGAAGATAGCAGATGGATATGATCATATGATATTTTGATGGCAATTGGTGAAATCTTCGGAACTTCAAGATGTTACAAAATTACGTTGCTGAAAGTTTACGCGGCGATGACAAAATCTGATCTTGGTAGCCGTCTAGCTGACAAAAAGGGATGAATATTGTGATTTGCTTTTGAGTATGGACATCGCAGATGCCTTATTGCTATAACTAAAAGGAAATATGTTTGCGAAAATTAAAGCCCGTTTATGTGTGGCGAAAAGAAGTTGTAATCATGTTGAATTACAATTATACCGACTATCTATGTCAAAACCTAGTATTATGGTTCGAAGTTATTTGAAATGGTTTGGAGTTAATCGAAATGATTCAAAGTGGTTTGAAATGATTCGGAGATAATCAAAATGATTCGATGTTGAATGGTTCGAAGATATTCTAAATGGTGAACACCTAGAAATGTCAAGTGTGGCGTTCTTTGGATTCTTCATGATGAGATTGGACATCGAGGTGTTAATCAAACACTGGCTGCCGTCCGGGACAAATACTGGTTTCCATGGAAGAGGAATGTTATCACAAAGTATGTGAAAAACTATTTTAAATGTTGGTTGGAAAATGGAGATGTCTTTTGCTGTTGCATTGAGCAGTAGATCAATTTACTATGATCTTTCGTGAAGAGCGTGAACGGAATGCTGCGTGTTATTGCTCTCCAGGATGGCTTCATGAAAAAAACTGCCGATTAGAGGCAGAGGCAGATACAAGCATGAAAGTTGTCATCATGACAATTTTGGCGATGGCGTACCTTTTTGGGGTGCCACGTGTGCTTTTGATGAATATCAAAAGCGGCAGATGAAACAGTTCATCTCGAACCGATTCATAAACTCACAGGTTGGTGAGTGGCAGGACCTTATGGTCATACGTGCTGAGACACGGGTGCTTTTGATAAATATCAAAAGCGGCAGATGAAACGGTTCATCTCGAACCGATTCATAAACTCACAGGTTGGTGAGTGGCAGGACCTTATGGTCGTACGTGCTGAAACACGGGTGCTTTTGATGAATATCAAAAGCGGCAAATGAAACGGTTCATCTCGAACCGATTCATAAACTCACAGGTTGGTGAGTGGCAGGACCTTATGGTCGTACGTGCTGAAACACGGGTGCTTTTGATGAATATCAAAAGCGGCAAATGAAACGGTTCATCTCGAACCGATTCATAAACTCACAGGTTGGTGAGTAGCAGGACCTTATGGTCTTACGTGCTGAGGCACGGGTGGTTTTGATGAATATCAAAAGCGGCAAATGAAACGGTTCATCTCGAACCGATTCATAAACTCACAAGTTGGTGAGTGGCAGGACCTTATGGTCTTACGTGCTGAGGCACGGGTTCTTTTGATGAATATCAAAGGCGGTAGATGAAACGGTTCAACTCGAACCGATTCATGCTTTTTGATGCAGATCAAAGGCGGCAGATGAAACGATTCAATGCAAAACGGTTAATTAAACCTTTGTATCGCGTTGGCGATACAGTTTTGATACGGATTTCTGGGGGAAATCCGGCGTACAGAAAGTTGAAAGGTCGGTTTCGGAGTTTGCCTTATAAGGTGGTAGAAGTCTTGCCGAACGATCATTTTGACGTGTACAAAAGTTGAAAGGTCGGTTTCGGAGCTTGCCTTATAAGGTGGTAGAAGTCTTGCCGAACGATCGTTTTGACGTGGTGGGTACCAGACCCAATGGCAGCACTCACAGAGTGATGGTCGCATATGAAAATATGAGGAATTGACCGGATGAACAAATTTCTGCAATGGTCAGGAAGGGCGAGCAGGGTAATCTGTTTGTCAGTACCATTGTGGGGTTGAAAAAAATTTCAATCCCTCTAATATTTTTTTTTCTTTTCTTTTAGCTTCCTGCTTTGAGGTCAAAGCAGTGGTCAGTATGGCCGTGTTAGCAGTATATTTAAATATTGCCGCTCATCTGCCGCCAGAGGTACTGCTATCGCCTCTGGCGGCCAACAAGGAAACTACACCAGCGGCGGCCGGTAAAGAAGGGAACCTACCTACAACACGGACAGCCGCGGACAGCGAACGGCTGGATTTACAAATGGCGGATTACGGAATATAATCTTGCTGATTCTTGAATGTTGTTATTGTCAATTAACGTGGAGACAATATATTTCATCATAAATATTAACTTAGCGTTTTATTATTGCTAACAGTATATTGAAGAACTTTGCACAGTCTTCATTACTAACATGAGATCGTAGAGAGCGGAAGTTAAGGTACCTTAAGGATCTATTTTGAACACTTTCATTTCTATTTTTGTTTATTGCATAGCCTGGAAGCAGTAGCGTGCACAGAGTTTTTGATCAGGGTAGGCAGTAGGAAAACCGCCGAACGGATTCAAATATACAAAAAATAACCTAACCACAGATTACTCCCTTCGTACAAGTTTTCGATAAGTGTGCTTGCAGCAGCAAGATACATACATACATACATACCTACATCATCTGCAGCTAGCAAGCTGCAGATGATGTAGGTTTGGATTATCTAAGCCACATCAAATATCCAAATAATAATAATAATAAATAATAGCTCCATTTATGCATATTATCACAAGCCAATTACTGGATATCCGAGGTGGCATTGACAAAGGCCGTTGGCGATGTCTGACACTTCATATAACAACAGATGTCTCTGTCGTCACTGGTTGCCATTTGATAATGTTGTTCCAGAAAGCACTGCCTAATAATAACAAAAAAAAACCTCATAGAAGCAAATTCAAAACGACAGTTCTACTCTATGCTACGTGCATTTCGTAAACATAGATATTATGCCTTGTATGAAGTTAGCTCTAAGCAGAAATAATTCCTGCTTAGGCCGCATTTTAGTGAGGTAGTCGAAGGGCGCAAATAGTTTCTAGTTATAGTTTATGCCACGTTTGTTGTATGCCGTTTGATGTGGCGCTCGCGTAGTTTCGGTTGCTCAGCTTTGTCGCGCTTATTTTTGAAAGTGTGTATTTATATTTAGCAATAATTTAATAAATTATAATATTATTTACATGCTTATGTTTTACAAATACGGTAGGGTAGGCAGTGCTTATGTGCCTATATGGAATGCACTCCCCTGCCTGGAAGGATACTACGAACGTATGAGAAGTAAAGTATTTTGAAAGTAATAAGACCTTTGAATTGTTTACAGGAACTGGTTATGAAACCAAGCATAGAAGATGCATTAGTGACTGTTGGTGCCTAGCATTGCTCATTTACCTTTATTTTTTCCAACTTTTAATTTCTACCTACCAATCCTACCCACCTACCCACAAATCATACCTACCCATGCCGACCAGACAGTTTAGTTACAAATTATCCACTGTTCTGTCAACACATATGTTGAATACGGAGCTCTTGTACCGAACATTTTAAAGTGAAACTCATAAGTGAATGTTTTGTGTCGAAATATTACAGCCGTGCTGTGTGCAAAATATTACTATAATAAATGTTTTGTGAAAACTCAAAAAGAAGAACCAGCGGATCAAAATTAGATAAGCGAAGGGAGAAAATCTGCGGGTAAGTCGGCAATCCCCAAATTTTTCCTTCCCTTCCGCTTTGCGGGTACATGTTGAAACCCCAACATTTGGTCGATTCGAGCCAAGATAAATTGAAAATTTTCATTAATTTAATATACATCAGGATTAAATTGTTCATAAAGTTGATCTGTGAAATGCGCATCAGCCGTGCTGTGTGCAAAAGTTTTCTGTAGGTAGTGAAAAAATACCTTACTGCTTACAAATTATTATTATTTTGATTATATACTGTGGAATTGATTTGATAATATTCTTTAAAGTGAACATAATTCAATTCTTTACAAAAATATTTTTTTTTGTCGTAACAATGGCGGAGAAAAAAGCAGTTTTGTTAAAAAACCGATGTGACCGGATAGTTTCGAGAATTCGTGTAACACATGAGCTTATAGCTAACATTTACGATGATACAAAGAAAAAAGATACATTTCTGGCTAGATGTGAAAAGATAAAAGAGTGGTTACAGGAATTTGAATGGATTCAAAAGGAGATTGAAGAACAATTATTGGAGTTAGACAAAGTGAAAGAAATGTCTGATTTAGGAGTGATTGCTATTCAAGTAGATGAATGGTATTTTGATATATTGAAAACGAAAAACGCTATCAGTAGTAGTTTAGAAAATTCAATTGTTAAAACGCCAAATAATTCAACGGTTCGTGCTCCAATAATAAAGTTACCTACTTTTGACAGTGAAATTAAAAATTGGTGTACATTTCATTCTTTATTTAAAAGTATTATACACAATAATAATGCGTACACAAATGTAGAAAAATTTCATTACCTCTTATCGGTAATTACAGGGCCAGCACTAGGACTGATAAAATCATTGCCTCTTATTGAAGAAAACTATGACATAGCCTGGAATATTCTGGTAAATCAATATCAAAATTCTAGAATGCTTTTTACGCATTACGTTGATGAAATTCTTATTTTCAAATGCCTACAAACCGAGTCAGCGGCAGGTGTAGCGCGTATACTAAGTAATTTTCAGGAGAATTACGCCGCGATAAATGCGATGAAAGTAGAAAATATCCTTGATAAATTCGTGGGTCACATTATAATAAGAGCAATGGATCCGACAACAAAACGACAGTTTGAATCCAAATTAGCTGACGAGGAGATTCCAGGGTCAGATTCAATTTTCGGGTTTCTTAGAAATCAATCACGCATGTTGGAGATGTCATCTCCACCTACGACAAAAGAGAAAAAAGGTTCATTGAAAACGTTGTTAACGGCAAATAAGGATAATAACATTCGTTGTCCGTTATGTCAAGGTTCACATTTTCTTTATAAATGTGCAACTTTTACGTCATTAAGTCCCCTTCAGAGGAGGGACAAAATTAAAATTTTAAACCGTTGTTTCAATTGTTTGAAACAGCACCATATTAAAGATTGTGTTTCAAAGTTTACATGCCAGTTTTGTAATAAAAAACACCATTCAATGTTGCATATGGCCGCCGAACCATCGGGTAATAACGACTTAAATAATGTGGGAACAACCCTAGCAGCGACAGTTTTACAAAATGCACCGTGCGTATCTACTATATTACTGGGTGTTTGGTTTTGAAGTGATAATATGCACAGTACCTACCGGGATGTCATTTTTATCCTTCCTACCTTCCCCAACCATGTCACATTGCTGAAGAAAGCTGGGAACCGTGACAACAATAACAACCAACAGTTGGTGACTACAAGTCGACTTGTGACATTGGAAGGAAGTGTTTTTTGTAAGTTATGTGTTCGCCTTCTAATTTGGTAAGTGCCTTGGTTTTCCTTACTTCCTTGTAGTCCACAATTTACCAGCACACATATAAGCATTCAGCTGCAATCAATTATTTTCGATTTTCGTAATTTACAGTCCATATCGCCAGTTGCATTTGAGGCTGTCATTTTCGAAGATAGCTTCGGATGCAACATTTTTGGTCCTTCGAGCCGGATTTCGTGAGCCTTTGGAGTTGGATGCTTGTATGTGTTTTTCCTTTAACCTTGATCCCGTGTTCCTAATATTCCTGGCACTTCGGCCTTCGAATTGGGCATATTGTCACCTCAAAGGGGATAAAATTCGTGGTAAATTGCGTATTTTTCGTTTGTTGAATTCTATTTTCAAATATTAGCAAGGGATTATTATTATTCAATCTTTGTATAAAATGGCTGCTTCTGCTATTGTCCGTAATAAATTGGCCATTCTAGGTCTTCGGGAAATTCATGATTCATCGATCAAAGCTGTTATTTCTGGTAATTTAATAGATAGAAATAGTTTACTGGTTAGAATCAAAGATATCGAAAAGCAAAGGAATGACTTTGTTGAATCTTATGTGATCTTAGAAACGTCAAAGAGTAAAGAGTTAGACCTAACCGATTTGGAAAATAAATATAAAACCTTTATGAACATGTATTTTGAAATTCATACGAATTATCTAGCAGTTTTTCCACCAAAGGAAGATTCAATAAAAACATCAAATAGTCTCGGTTTTTCACTTCCAAAAATTAGCTTGCCAACTTTTCCGGGTGGAATTACTGAATGGATAAATTTTATAAATACGTTTGATGCAATTATTCATAATAATGAGTCTCTAAGTGACATACATAAACTGCATTATTTGTTAGGAGCGCTATCGGGTGACGCGTTGAATATTATAAAGCATCTTCCGGTTTCCGCAATCAATTATCCAATTGCTTACAATTTGTTGAGAGATCGTTTTCATAACAAACGGATAATTGCAGACAGACATGTAGAGAACATTATCTCATGCCCCATAATAAAAAAGGATTCGCTCAGATCTGTCGTTAATGTTTTGAAGGAAAATATTCAGGCGTTAGAAGCCTTACATTTTCCAACAGATCAGTGGTCATTTTTATTACTACATATTGTTCTGAAGAAAATTCCTGATGACCTCAGAACTAACTTCGAGATAATGGGTCACAAGGACGAAATTCCTTCATTTTCGCAGTTATTGTTGTTTTTAGAATCACAATCTAAAATTTATGAATCGGTTCATGGGTACGGTGTGAAAAACGAAGCACCAAAAGCAAAACCAAGTCGCTTATTAAATTCTTTTGTCAGTACACAAAAATCGATGTGCTTAATATGTAAAGGTGGACATTTTCTCTCAAAGTGTGACCAGTTTTTAAGGTTACAACCACGTGCTAGATTCGATGTTGTGAAGAAATATAAATTGTGTCAGAATTGTCTTTCCGGTCAGCATTTGGTCAAGAACTGTTCGTCGCGTTTTAATTGTTTTCAGTGTCATAAAAATCATCATTCGTTGTTGCATTTTTCTCGTGACGTAAACAGCCAAGTACAGGCGTCAAATAGCAACAATTTCGATAACACTTCTAGACAAGAGATACTTGATTCCCCACCTGAAACCATCGATCCAATCGTATCGGCCATCGCGGCAACCACACCTCATTTGGAGAGGTTTAATAATCCCAACGTTTTATCGAGCTCTAGCCAATCATCAGTTTTGTTAGCTACGGCTATCGTAGAAGCTCGTGATAAAAAGGGTAACTTTCACAAGGTTCGTGTATTATTGGATTGTGCAAGTCAGGCAAATTTTATTTCAAATGATTGTGCAATTCGTTTGGGCCTCGACTGTTCTAATAAACAAATTCCTATTCGAGGAATAGGACAGTTGTCGGCCATCGCGCAGAGGGGACTGGTCAAGTGTCGGATCCGTCCTCTATGTTCGAATGAGCTTTTTGATGCGGATTTCGTCGTGTTATCAAGCATTTGTGCACAGTTGCCTAGTTCTCCCATTCGTCGGGGAGACTGGGATCATTTGAGAAATTTAACTTTGGCAGATCCAAATTTCGATAAACCCTCTGCAATAGATATTTTATTGGGTGCTGGATTGTTTTCGTCAGTACTTCGTTCGGGGCAGGTGGTAGGAAAAGTGAATGAACCGATAGCTTTGAACACGGCTTTTGGTTGGATTTTAATGGGAAATGTCGATCACAGCACATCTCCTATTAATTCGTTTTTGACAATATTAGATTCATCAATTGAAACTAATGTGAAGATAACTTGTGAAATCGAAGACCTTCCAAATCATCCTTCACCGTTATCTACAGAAAAGTTGCTTTGTGATGAAATATTTTCAACTCAGCATTATAGAGACGATGCGGGACGGTACGTTGTTCCACTTCCATTCAGGGAAGTTAAATCGGCTCTTGGTGATTCTTATCATTCGGCAGTATCTCGTCTGCATCACCTGGAGCGCCGTTTCTCTCGGCATTTAGATATAAAATCTGATTACATTCAATTCATGAGAGAATATGAATCTTTGGGCCACATGATAGATGTGACAAGTTCATCAGTTTCGACTGGAAAATATTTCATTCCTCATCATTGTGTGATTAAGGATACTGGATCCATTAAAAAGCTTAGAGTTGTTTTTGACGCAAGTTCAAAAACATCTTCTAACCAGTCGTTAAATGATATACTTTTAGTAGGACCTAAACTTCAGCAAGATATTGTGAAGTTAATTTCAAATTTTAGAATGCACAAAATTGTCTTTACAACAGATATTTGCAAAATGTATAGACAAATATTGGTTCGACCAGAGGATAGATTCTATCAGGATTTACAGCAACTCGCATCGGATGCAAATGCCAAATTTTCTACAGCATCAAAAGTTTTATTAGAAAATACGTATGTTGATGATATTTTAACCGGAGCATCCACACTTGAATCGGCACGTAAATTGCAGCGAGACTTAGTGGAACTACTTAATCTTGGCAGTTTTGAATTGAGCAAGTGGTCGAGTAATTGTCGTGAACTGCTTTCTGATATTCCAATCTTACACCAGGAAGCACCTATAGAAATTGATTTAGATCATGCCAACAACATTAAGATTTTAGGTATTGTTTGGGATTCGCAAACTGATTCATTCTCGTATCGAGTAAAAACATCTTCTAACCATTCGTTGAATGATGTATTTTTGATTGAGCCTAAACTTCAACAAGATATTGTGAAGTTAATATTGTATTTCAGAGCTCACAAAATTGCCTGTAAGTTAACTGCTGAAGAACTTCGTTCAGTTCCAAAATCGTGGTTTATAAAAGTGCAATTTGTGCAATTTCATCCAGTTACAGGCAAAACTTGTCAAAATTTGTCTCGCGTTTGGCAGATTATACCTTTTTTTAATTCGGTTAGTTTATTCAGAGGTGGTGGGCGATTGCAGCATGTCCATATCGCCTCTAATGTCCAACATCTTGAACTTTTGCCCAAGAAAACTCGTTTTACAAATTTGATTATTGACTCGTACCATAAAAATTATTTACTTGTGGGGCCTAGGACGTTATTTTCAATTTCACAATCAAAACATTTAATTGTTTACACTCGAAACGTCATTCGATCGCATCTTGGTAAATGCGTAACATGTTTTAAAGCTCGTCCTGTTGGTGTACAGCCTATGATGGGAGATTTGTCCCAAATTAGGTTTCGTGAAGGTCATCCTTTCCTCAATCTTGGGGTAGATTTTGGTAGTATATTTTCAATAAAGGAAAGTAGGCGTAGAGGAGCCAAAGTTTTGAAGGTTTCTCTGTGCTTATTTATTTGTTTAAGTACTAAGACAGTACACTTAGATGTTGAATCTGAATTATCAACAGAAGCCTTTTTAGCGACTTTGGATCGCTTTTTAGCCAGAAGGGGATTACGTTCTTGTATCATTAGTGATAACCACACAAACTTCGTTCTTTACTTATCAGCTCGTGATTACCTCACATCTGCTGCCACCACGCGGCAAATCAAATGGTATTTTCACCCCCCTTCTGCACCTCACTTTGGAGGCATATATGAGGCAGGAATAAAATCTTCAAAATATCACCTAAAACGAGTAATAGGTGAACAAGTACTCACATTTGAGGAATTAGCAACATTGTTTAGTCGAATAGAAGCCATCTTGAATTCTCGTCCATTATCTCAATTGTCTTCTGATCCATCTGAACTTGAAGCATTGACGCCTGGTCATTTTTTGATAGGGGCTCCTCTTACATCGGTTCCGGAACCTGATTGGTCTGAAGTACCAATGAATAGGTTATCTCGTTGGCAATTGTTGCAAAAAATAACTCAGGCATTTTGGAATCGATGGAGAAAAGAATATTTGCACACCCTTCAACAACGTGGAAAGTGGATAACGTCATCACCTAATCTTAATGTTGGAGATTTGGTGCTATTAAATGATGGAAGAATTCCATCTATGCATTGGCCACTGGGACGTATCGAGGAATGTCATCCGGGTCCTGATCAAATCGTACGGGTTGTGACAGTTAAAACTGCTCAGGGAACTTTTCGTCGACCAGTTGTCAAACTTTATCCATTACCACTCTGAAACATTTTACTCGTAATTTTATTTTATATTTATCGTTTTCATTTTCGTTTGTTTTCTCTTTCTTTTTGTTCGATTTACCGCAGTGTCGGTTGCTATGAAAGATAGTTCTTAGATAACTTATCTTAGGAACATATTCGTTATGTACTAATTTTAGCTTTATTTTAGACTTACGTTCCTATTTTTTAATTTCGTTAAAGTTTTTCGTTGAACAAAGATTGAATAATTGTTTGTCGTTTGTTAATTATAGGTTGTTATTAGATTCATTTGTTTGTTATCAGTATTCGGAAATGTGTGATTTGCCATCGGTCGTAGATAAGAGATTTCAATCTCTTCTCGGGGGCGGGAATGTTTGGTTTTGAAGTGATAATATGCACAGTACCTACCGGGATGTCATTTTTATCCTTCCTACCTTCCCCAACCATGTCACATTGCTGAAGAAAGCTGGGAACCGTGACAACAATAACAACCAACAGTTGGTGACTACAAGTCGACTTGTGACATTGGAAGGAAGTGTTTTTTGTAAGTTATGTGTTCGCCTTCTAATTTGGTAAGTGCCTTGGTTTTCCTTACTTCCTTGTAGTCCACAATTTACCAGCACACATATAAGCATTCAGCTGCAATCAATTATTTTCGATTTTCGTAATTTACAGTCCATATCGCCAGTTGCATTTGAGGCTGTCATTTTCGAAGATAGCTTCGGATGCAACACTGGGTACAATTCAACTTGAAGTTCGTAGCAAAAATAATGAGTATCTACCTGTCCGTGCGGTTATAGACAGTGGTAGTCAGGTATCTTTAATTACAGAAAGATGCGCCAAGCGTCTCGGTTTGTCAATAAAAGCAAATCGAATTCCACTTAACGGTTTAGGTAATTGTAGTATAAATTCTTGTTATGGCACAACAAAATGTTTTATAAAACCTAAAAATAAAAAGGGGCCTATTTTTCAATGTCAAACTATTGTGATTACGGAAATCACTTCTAATCTTCCGTCATATGATTTACCATTGAGTGTGACGTCACAATTTAGTAATTTAAAATTAGCTGATGAATCTTACGACAAATCAGGCCCAATAGACATTTTGTTAGGTGCTGACATATACTTGGATATATTTAATGGTAGACATGAAATAATTCGTGGATATCCTTGTGCAGTGAATAGCATTTTCGGTTACATTATAATGGGAAAATTAGATAATTCAGCATGTCAAACGCCTTTGTCATTGTTTGTTGGGACAAATTCCTTGAGCGATGATCTTAGGAAATTTTGGGAAATTGAAGAAACGCCTTCAATGTTGACTAATCCGGAAGACGAATTAGCCGAAACAATTTATGCTTCAAAACACTATCGAGAAAGTGACGGGAGGTATGTTGTCCCGTTGTTAATAAAATCTGAAACTATGCCAGCACAGAATTCGTTCAAACTTGCCGAATCACGATTGAACAACTTAGAAATTCGTTTTAAGAGGGATCCCATATTAGCAGTTGATTACCGAAAATTTATAAAAGAATATGAAAGCTTAGGACATATGAAACGGGTGCCTCGGAACTTAGGTGCATTCTATTTACCTCATCATTGTGTTTTGAATCCTAACAGTAAAACAACGAAATTGCGGGTGGTCTTTGATGGGTCGGCAAAAACCCAACCTCAAAATTTATCTCTAAATGACCTCTTATTGAACGGTCCTAAATTGCAAACTGAAATTCCACGTATGATTTTAAATTTTCGTTTTCATAAATATGTATTTACAGCCGATATTTGTAAGATGTATAGGCAAATATTAATTATTCCAGCTCAGCGTAAATTTCAAAATATTTTGTGGAGAGAGTCTCAGAATGAACCGGTTATTGATTTCGAATTACAAACGATAACTTATGGGCTCTCTAGCTCACCCTTCCTCGCTATAAGAACCCTTCGTCAGCTAGCACAAGATGAAGGATCAAAATATCCTGACGCCGCCAGGGTTCTATGCGATGATTTTTATGTAGACGATTTGGTAACAGGGACTGACACGATTAGCACGGCCCTCAAACTCGTCGCTTTAGTTCGTTTTACTCCAACAGACCATTTTTAGCGAAATTGAGTTAAGTATGCAGTAGTTCTCAGAAAGTCTTTATGTTTACAATGCAAGTGAAAAAAAAAATTTAAAAAAATTATGTAAGGGGTTTTCAAAACGCAGTTTGTCTTACATCCTCTAAAATGAAACAACATTTCGAGCGTATTCCTCCAACATCCACACGTTGGCCAAAAAGACCCCCTGTTTTCAAACCGGCCGTTTAATTAAATTTCATACAAATTTCTCCAACATCCAAGCTGTATCTTAGCCTACGTGTGAAATTTGAACTCTCGGTTCCGGGCGTATCTCTCTTACAGACCAAAGAGCCAATAGCGTCGCAGCTGAGAACCACGTGACCGCTCTCATTTCAAATATTTGGTCATTAGCCCCACGGCAGTAAACATCTTTACTTGTGATTTTGCTATTTACAAAGTTATTTTAGTGGTTTTCTGGGAGATTTCTCCACACAAAGTGCCTTATGATGTACACTGTAGAAAAGGATAAAAATTTCCAAGAAAAATATAGCAGGTAATTAATTTTTCATTATTTTCTCAGCAAATTGTTTCAACTGGCCGTTCGTTACAGGGTGGTTATAATAACATTATACAATATATTATATTATTATTATATAATATATTATGTATACACTGTAATGAAATTAGGTTTTTTCAATTTTTCCTGTAATATTTCACTATATGTAATGTATTATGTATACAATTATCTATACATAATATATGTAGGTATACATAATTGTACACATAATATATAATCGAAATACCCAATGTTATTATAACCACTCTGTAACGAATATATTATGCTTACGTAATAAGGACATTGAATGACTTTTTGTTTTGGTACATTTAGTGTGTAGTAGCTGTATGTTATTTATCTACCTATCCGTAATTATTAAAATTTTGTGTAAAAATACCTGCGTATGATATTTAAAACAATTAAAAGAATAAGGACGTTGAATGAGCTTTTGTTTTAAGCACAATTAATACCTAGTATTGGTATGTTTAACTACCTATAGGTAATTATTTAAATCTTTGTGTAAAATACCTATTTATGATATTTAAAACAATTATAAGAAAAAAAAAATTGAATGGGCTTTTGTTTTAAGCACATTTAATGCGTAGTATCGGTATTTTTATCTACCTATAGGTCCTATAGTTACGTGATTATTTAAATGTTTGTGCAAAATACCCATTTGTGATAGTTAAAAAACACAATTATTAGAATAATTTATTTACTATAAATTATTCTAATAAGGACTGATGTATTATAGTACCTAATATAATATATGTGACTATCTACCAAATCTTAGTGAAATCATTATTCTACTTTAGATACTTAAAACAAGCCAACAATTAGAAAAAGGTAATGAAGGAGTTCTAATTTTCGGTATATTTAGTTCCTAAAATATCTGTTTGTTTATCAACCTAATTTGTATGAAATTATTCTACTTATGATATTTAGAACAAGCCAATTATTAAAATAAGGAAATCAAATAGTTTTAATTTTCGGTTCATTTAGTTCCTAAAATATGTTTGTATGTTTATCAGCCAAATCTTTATGTAAAAATTCTACTTATGATATTTAAAACAAGGCAATTTTTAGAATAAGTACAATGAAGGAGTTTTTGTTTTGGGCACATTAATAGCTTCTTGTTTATCTACCTGTACCTAATTATTTAGATCTTCGTGTAAGAATGCCTACTTGTAATACAAAACACAATTATTAAAATAAAGGAGTATTAAAATAAAGGTGCATTTAGTACCTAATATTTATGTGTTTATCTAACAAACATTTGTGTCAGAATTCTACCTGAGATATTTAAAACATGTTTATTAGGTATTAGAATAAGGAAATGAAGAAGTTTTTGTTTTTGGTACATTCAGTATCTTATTTTAATCAACCAAATCTTCGTGTAACAATGAAAACATTTTTGGTATATTTAGTGCCTAAGATCAGTTGTATTTGTATACCTATAAATATCTTATTACTGAAATTAGAAATTGAAAGAATTGTACACTGAATGACAATGAAAGCATATCTATTATTTTATACATTGAGTTGCTAATATTTCTTATTTTTTTGTTTATTTCTTACCTATTCGAGTTTTATTTGGTTCAGAGCAATGAATTCAGAATGTCAATAAAAACTTTATTACTATTCGCACATTTTTAATGATTAGGAACCCCTTTCATTTGACTTTTTTACCTAGATCCATTCCCAGTCCCTTTATTCCAGCCGCTTTTGTAACCCTTCTAATAATTTGGCCCAACTAGGTGGTACTTCAAATATCGGAACACATTTGTTATGAAGCTAAATGTGGTTAGTGGTTAGGAATATTTTATGACCTCTTTTTTTACAAGGTCTATATTGTGTAATAGACGTAAATCGCGTCCCATGTGTTCGAACATAGGATCATTTTTAAAAAGAAGTCGTCGTACATTGTTTTAAATATTTCTAAAGAACTTGTATTTATCTATTGTGTTTCAAAATCCTTTGAGTTATCTTTTTATTTTAAAATGTTGGATACTACACTTCTGTTATCACGTCATGACGGCCTCCTGTGGTCGAGGGGTAAGGCTCTCAACTAGCGATCCGGATGTCGTTAGTTTCAAACCCAGCGTGCACAAGTAATTTTTATTTTGGTAGATTTGTATAATTTGGGGGGGGGGGGGGCGGGTATGGGTACTACCATCCCGGGAACCATTTATTGGTTAACCAACATCTCTGCCATAGGTCACTCCAAGTGGTTCGCTACGTTTGGTGACTTAGCAAGGGTGCCCGAGTTCATGGGATGAAGTTCGTACAGGTCTTGACGTCTGATACGACTGCCCACCTGCTGCGTGGCGAGAGAGAGACTGGTTAAGGGAGGCCTTTTGACCTTTCCAGCCGGAATCTCCCGACTCTCGCCTTGCACCGCGATTGGAGGGATGGATTCGTATATCCGTCACTCCCGGACACACTGACCTCCAGATTCCAGATTCTTATCCACCCCTCATACCCTTTTTCTTCCCAAACGTTCCAGTCCTTACCTTCCTTAAAAAGACCCTCCAAAGAGTAATTATTATCCTCTGGGCCGCCTGTGTGGAGCTAATCTAAAAAAATATATATATTTCACAACTGAATCATTAAAAAAAGTATAATATGTAGGTATATGTGTTTTTTTTCTTTTTGTTTAAATAGTGAAATAACACAAATCAATACAAAAATATATATCATAAATATATATATATATATATATATATATATATATATGGTGTATTTGCGGCACGTTCCAGAGTGGAAGATACTCTCAGTATCACCCTGATGTAAGACCGCCATTTCGAATTGAAGCATTGCTTAGAATGGCTTTAGACGTGGTTGGTGACTAGATTTGAATAGCCAGGTAATTACTAACCTTCATAACTGCTTCCTCTTCCCACTAAATCCAGCCTCACAAAATGGGGTATGCCATAGCCTGCCTGGGTCCAGGCGGTTGGGAGCAGTTGTATTAACATAAAAATAAAATCACGTAAATCAATCCAACCTTTCGGGTCGGATCATACTAAAGCTCGGATTTATACGCCGATATATGATAAAAATTATATGTGGATAATTTGAATAGCATTGTTTTAGTGCAAAAACGCTTTACAATATACATATTTTTTACATTAGCTCCACACAGGAGGCCCTGAGGAAAATAATTTCCCTCAGGGCCTAAGTCATCTTAGGGTATGCTGTGTGGAGGGTATTTTTGAAGAAAGGAAGAATAGGAAGTCCTGGGATGGAAAAAGGAATAAGGGGTGGGTAGGAATCTGGGGGTTTGTGTGTATAGGAGTGACAGGCTTAAGAAACCATCCTTCAAACTGCGGTGCAAGGCAATGGGGTCGTGAGAGTCCGGCTGGAAAGGTTCAAAGGACTCCTTCACGCAGTCTCTCTTGATCCGGCCCGCACGCAGCAGGTGAGCAGACTCATCTGCCGCCAAGACCTGGACAAAGCTCACCCCATGAACCCGGGAACCTCTGCTAAGTCACCAAACGTAGCGAATCACTTAGAGATACCTTTTTTTCTTACCATAGCTCCACACAAGAGGCCCTGAGGAAAATAATTCTCCTCAGGGCCTATGTTATTTTTGGGAAGGAGGTAGAAGAAAGTTGTGGGAAGAAAAATCTGGGGGTCAGTGTGTCAAGGAATGACGGACGTAAGAATCCATCCCTCCCCACTGCGGGTAATGCAATGTTCCGAGAGTCCTGCTGGAGAGGTCTACAGAGCTTCCTCAACCAGTCTTTCCCGATCCGGCCTGCCATGCAGTTAGTGGGCAGACGCATCCACCGCCAAGATCCGGACAAAACTCACTAAGTCACCAAACGTAGCGAACCACTTGGGGTGACCTATGGCAGAGGTGTTGGTTATCCAATAAATGGTTCCCGGTGCGGTGGCACCCATACCCGCCACTCAAATAATAACGATGAATAAACGTAGGACCTTTCTTATAACTAACGGTTGATGACTTGATTCATGAACGATTGCATTTACTGTGCTGCTCGTCAATCAACAATCAAACATGCAATAAATTAATCGATGAGCATATTGCCACCTGAAACATTATTTAATAAGTATGATTGTCTGAAAACATACGTTTTCATTGATGATTTAACGATGTTATTATTTAACAAAAACTTACTCTTGAAATTTGGTTCCCAAACAAATAACATATTAGGTATTTCTAAAAAATTGTCGAATGCTCTAAGAAACTATTTAAAAATCACATCCGAATATTTAGGTCTCACCGCGAAAACATAGGACACATACATCCATAAGTATTAAAGTTCAATTAATTGAAATGCTTTCCGATCTCCCTGTAATACCAAGCACGTTAGATAAAGTAACTTCACGCAAGAGTACGCGCTCTTGTCTAACATCCAGTGTCCTTTGTCCAATATCCAACTTTCGCAAACAAGAATTCGTCACTTTGGCCAACATCCAAATTAAAAACGTGTTTTCTGCGTAATTTTATACATTTAGAACATATTGTACTTAAAAAAAACAATTTGTAATACTTTAACACATTTTAGTAGACTTACAATTTAGCTAATTTAATTTTATATGCCTTTTTCGTAAAAAAAACTTTAAAGCGCTGTTTCTCACGATTTACGTTTTGGTCTGTTGGAGTAATACGAACTAAAGCGACGTCAAACAAGAAATCATTGCATTATTGCATCTTGGGAAACTAGAACTCAGTAAATGGCAATCTAATTCATCTTTACTTTTGGATCAGGTTTCGCAAGAATACCAGCAAGATGGTCATTCCTTCGATAACGCCGGAACTGATCAAACTGTGAAAATACTAGGCATTCAGTGGAATGCGATGACTGATAATTTTACCTACAAGGTAAACATACCTAGAAACGAGTTATGCACAAAAAGAACTATTTTGTCAACGGTAGCTCGTTTATTCGATCCACTTGGGATCATCACCCCAGTGACATTTTTTGCTAAATGTTTATTACAGGAATTATGGAAGTTAAGGGTTGATTGGGACGATTGTGAAGTTCCACCACATATTCGTAATATGTGGAGTAAATTTGTAACTCAGCTTTCATTACTTCGAACAGTAAATCTCCCAAGATATTATAACACAGTGGGCACAAGCCGTCTGGTCCTCATAGGATTCTGTGATGCCTCAGAGTTAGGTTATGCTGCAGTGGTGTATTTATTAGAGCGTAGTAATAATACCACTCACATTTTAATGGGGAAATCGAAGGTCGCTCCTTTGAAAACTTTGTCAATTCCACGATTAGAATTGTGCGGAGCTGTACTCCTCACAAAACTTATACAGTATATTATGTCATCTGTAAAATTTACCGAACAAATAGAAAACGTTTTTCTATTTACAGATTCGACTATTGTACTAGCTTGGCTAAAAACGCCGCCCTATTTGTTGAAAACATTTGTCGGAAATCGCGTTGTCCAAATACTGGAAAATACACCAAATGCTATTTGGAAACATGTTGTCTCAGAGGAAAATTGCGCCGATTCAGGTTCAAGGGGTCTTTTTCCAGCAGACATTATCTCACACCCATTGTGGTTTACGGGACCAAAGTGGCTTAGTCAACCAGTGGCACACTGGCCGTGTTCAGGTGTGTCCAATCAATCTATCGAAGAGGTACCAGAAATCAAAACTGGCAACCTTAAAACCTTTGTATCATCTCAAATCGTACCTAATTCAATTATTAGTAAATATTCTTCATTCAATAAATTGCAACGCGTCGTCGCTTGGATAATGCGTTTCGTTAATAATTGTCGCAAACTTCCTGGTACAGGTAATACAAACTCTACTTATCTTAGCTCTCGCTAATTAAATGACTCGCTTTTGAAAATTATACTTCTCGAACAGGAAACGTATTTTTCTGTCGATATATGTAACATGCGAAATAACGTTCCATGTTCAACGCAAATTCTAAATTTGAAACCGTTTCTTGATAGCCACGGTATTATCAGGGTGGGCGGTCGACTCAAGTACTCCGATCTGTCTTACGAAAATAAATTTCCGATCTTATTACCGAAAAACTGTCATTTAGCTTATTTAGTTATAGATTATTATCATAAACTATATTTTCATATTGGCCCGCGAAGCCTTCAATTCACAATTCAGCATAAGTTTTGGATAGTAGCGGCACGAAATAAAATTCGTTCGCAACTTTCAAAATGCATTGTTTGCCATAAGATGAAATCTTCAACGTTACCACCTCCATTGATGGCTGATTTACCACCCTCTCGAGTGCAACAGAGCCGTGTCTTTTCTCGAGTCGGAATTGATTTCGGAGGTCCTTTCACTTTGAAAGATCATAAACGGAGGGGAGCTAAAACGTCAAAGGGTTATTTGTGTTTATTTGTATGTATGGCAACGAAGGCAGTTCATTTGGAAGCTGTGTCTGATTTATCTTCTGAAGCCTTTATTGCAGCCCTTAGCCGGTTTACGGATCGTCGAGGGTTATGCTCAGAAATTATAAGCGACAACGCTACCAACTTCATAGGTACAAATCGGTACCTACTCGACATAAATAAATTCTTGGCATCACATCGTGATGTTATATCTAATCACTTAACTCAAAGTGGCATTATTTGGTCGTTTAACCCTCCGTCTAGTTCGCATTTTGGAGGTCTATTTGAAGCTGGGATAAAGTCTGTGAAATACCATTTAAAGCGGGTAATAGGTGAGACCGTTCTAACTTACGAAGAATTTGCGACAGTTCTTACCAGAATTGAGGCCATCCTCAACTCCCGCCCTTTGTGTTCAATGAGCTCAGACCCTGAAGAATTAAATGGACTCACCCCAGGTCATTTTTTAATCGGTGGATTCTTATTGGGGTTGCCTGAATATGACTTTCTTGACACCGCGTCTAATCGATTAAGTAGGTGGCAACATCTCCAAAAAATGTCGCAACATTTCTGGAAACGTTGGCATTTAGAATACTTAAATACGCTTCAACAACGATCAAAGTGGTGCAAAATTAATCCTAACATGAAGATAGGGCAATTAGTGTTAATAAAGGACGATCGTCTTCCACCTATGAAGTGGTTGTTAGGACGAATTATCCATGTTCATCCCGGTAAGGATGGGATAGTTAGTGTAGCTACGGTTAAGACTCAAACTGGTTCGTTGGTTCGACCAGTGATAAAACTGTGTCCGTTACCGGTAGAATAAAGCTAGTATTAGTAATTATTCAGTATGTATAAAAGGGAAATGCCTATTCCATTTCAATTTTCGTTAATTTTATTTTATTTATTATTATTATTATTTTTTTTTTTTGGATGCCTATACTCGAATTCTCGTTAGTATCCTACTCACATCATAGACCCGAGGTGTCTTTACAAATTTTCATTATTTTTCAAAATATTCTTTTTTTTTTTGTTTTCTGCGGGAACCGTACTCCCGACACATTCATTATTATTTTATTTGATTTTTTTTTTTGAAAGTATCTTCGAAGCAGTACAGATACAGCTTGCATGAACAATTTATCTTGCTTTATATATTTTATTTTTTTTTGTTGTACCCTCCATGGGGATTCTTTGTAATTTAATTCGATTTGGTTAATTCGATCAAATTAGGTGGGCGGAAATGTTGGTGCCTAGCATTGCTCATTTACCTTTATTTTTTCCAACTTTTAATTTCTACCTACCAATCCTACCCACCTACCCACAAATCATACCTACCCATGCCGACCAGACAGTTTAGTTACAAATTATCCACTGTTCTGTCAACACATATGTTGAATACGGAGCTCTTGTACCGAACATTTTAAAGTGAAACTCATAAGTGAATGTTTTGTGTGGAAATATTAAAGCCGTGCTGTGTGCAAAATATTACTATAATAAATGTTTTGTGAAAACTCAAAAAGAAGAACCAGCGGATCAAAATTAGATAAGCGAAGGGAGAAAATCTGCGGGTAAGTCGGCAATCCCCAAATTTTTCCTTCCCTTCCGCTTTGCGGGTACATGTTGAAACCCCAACAGTGACTATGTGGTCGATATGTTTATTGAAATTCAGTTTACTATCAAGTATATTCCCAAGGTCCTTAATTTCTGATTTTATTGATAATGTTTGATGGTTAATTGAGTATTCGTGGATAAATATGTTTTTATTTCTGGTGAAGTGCACGACGAACCACTTAGATATATTTATTTCCAGACAATGGGCATTACAATACGTGTCTAAACATTGCTAATCATCTTGCAGCTTCTGACAGTTAAGAAGTTAATGTAATTTTACAAGCTTTTTATTCAGTTCACATGGACCTCTGGTTCTGCGGGGCCTCTGGACGCCTCCATGTTTTCTTGATCAAATCCCAAACAAGGCTTTAAGGCACAAGGACACTGTAAAAAAATCATTTTCTGAAAGATGCATTTGTTAATAATGCAAACACTAAATGTTTTAAGGAAATTCGTAAAATTGACGGAGATACAGCATTTTATATGAAACCGTTATAAACAGTTTGTGTGTTGAATTATTCCTCAAAACTTCGAAAGCGGTTTTCTCGAAACTACGTTTTTCAACCAGTTGACAACATATTAGAAAAACTAATACCTATATAGTTCTGATTTGTATACACCAAGTCTTAAACTGTTCGAAAATCCAATTAGAGGGACCCATTCTATTTTTTATGAACGATGAAAATTTTCCATAAAAAATCGAAAATAAAATTCGCTGGTCCGCCATTTTTTCATTTTTTTAGACATCAAAATTCCCTTACGTGGTGCCAAAGACACTGAATTTTCGAACAGTATAAGACTTGGTGCATGCAAATCGGATATATAGTTTAATATATTGTCAACCAGGTTGAAAAACATGTTTAAAAAGTACGTCAAAAACGCGTTCAAAGTTTTGCTGAAGGATAATTGTTTACAAACTGTTTCAAACGGTTTCACATAAAATGTTGTATCTCCGTCAATTCTACGAATTTCTTTAAAACATTTGGTGAGAGCATCCTTAAGAAGTGCATCTTTCAGAAAATTAAATTATAAAATGATTAAAAAAATTTACCTGGTGCGTTAAAGCCTTGTTTAGGATTTGATCAAGGGAACATGGACGCGTTTGGGGGGCCAGGGCCCCAGGACCAGGGACCCGGGGCAGGCCCCCTCCTCCGTCCCCCCCCCCTTAGTCCGCCACAGCGTATTTCTATAAACACTGTTCCACCAAACAATACCCCCCCCTCCGAAATTTTTCTTTGGCTACGGCTTTGTCAATAGCCGAAAATGAGACAAGCTGTGAACGTATGTCTGCAACAATCCAAAGGAAAGATACAATAATTATAATAAAAATCCCTTACACGTATAAAGAAAATGAAAAGCATTTTTTTTTACATAAGCTCACACATGAGGCCCCGAAGAAAATTATTTTCCTCAGGACCTATGTCATCTTATGGGATGCTGTGTGGATGGGTCTTTTTAAGGAAGGGAAGGATAGGAAGTTCTGGGAAGGAAAAGGGTATGAGGAGTGGGTAGGAATCTGAGGTCAGTGTGTCCGGGAATGACAGACGTATGAATCCATCCCTCCAACTGCGGTGCAAGGCGATGAGTCACGAGAGTCCAGCTGGAAAGGTCAAAAGATCTTCCTCAACCAGTCTCTCTCGATCCGGCCCGCCGCGCAGCGGGTAGGACCCGGACAAAAGTCACCCCATGAACCCGGGCACCCCTGCTAAATCATCAAACGTAGCAAACTACTTGGGGTGACCTATGGGTGACGTATGACAGAGGTGTCGGTTATCCAATAAATGGTTCCCGGGGCGGCGCCACCCATACCCGCCTCCCAAACTCCCGCAAGTAAGTGGAAAAATAAAAAAACTCACAAAAATATAAATTTGTACACAATGCCATCTCTGATACCGACAAAAACAAAACACGGACAGTTGCGCATTGATGATTGCTTCATTGTGTAATTTTAACTTAATTAAAAAAACTGAATTTAATTCAACAGTTATTGATTCTGAGGCGGTACGAAGTTCGTTGGGACAGCTAGTTAGGAATAAAAAGAATTTAATCGAATTTAAAAATAGAATTATATTTTACAAATTATATTACTATTTTTGACTCATTTGTTTTCTCTATGGGTTTTAAAATGACTCATAATTGTACTGAATGTCAGTTCGTAACTTTACAAAACCTACAAAAAAATCAGGTTAACAAATCGAATTAAATTTATATGACAAATTTTCAAACTGTCAAAAAAGTGTAACTGTGACCAGTTGATTGATGTGTGAGTTTTTTCAAAGTTGATTGCCGTTCGTGGGATGCCTCATGTCATGTGGATTGTGTTATGGAAAATAGAATCCAAACGACTACTATTCATTAGGCTCAATCAAAAGAAACTTAGATCAGAAGAATATATTATACATATGAAATGATGGTGATGTAAGTAATTTTAAGCGCCCTTGAGGTGATTTTTCACAAAAACGGCGCTCTACAAATTGTCTAATTATTATTATTACTATAGGGAAGTTGACCATTTTACCGGCAACATATAGTGGTAGTCTCCGAAATATGCACGAATATGCGCAGGGCGCTCTTACATATGTGGGGAAATATCACGGACGTACTAAATACATAGACATGCCCTAAGAGATAAAAGGCGTATTATTTCCCCCTCCCATTGGAACCATTTTTCGGAACCGGCTGGGCTTGCGAGAGCCACGCGTCAATCTAAAAAATGTGACGTCATCATTCTTGTCCGAACCAGTGTCGAGCTCTCATCGTAAATAACGCGGTAAAAATGGTGGCTTGTGCTATAAAAACATGTAAAAATAGAAGAGAATAAACCCAATTGTGGTATTACATTCCATAAGCAAGCATTATTTTACACTATTTTAAGCTAATTCAGATCACATAATATGATCGTTTTTGAACACACACCATAAATATACCAAACCACCCATACATACACTATTACTCCGAGATACATGGCGTGTGCCCGTCACTGTTTACTGGGGTAAGTAAATTATGAAACATTTGTAAAAGTGTATTAACTAACTACAGGAGCAAAATATTGAACTCGACCTTATAGGCGACCTTACTTTGACGTATTTGAACTTCAAATTTGTTCATTGCGCGGCGAGCAATTTTCGCTCCCATGTAAAAAGGTCTATTCATTCAAAAGCAGAGTTTACTTTTAAGAACTAAATGATGATTTTATAGTGCGAGATGCCTATATACTGTCAGATTGAGTTTTGACGAATCACGTATCACCAAAGCCGTCTTCTTGCTCTTCGCCCCGCTCTAGTTGGTTTCTACCCCTCACCTTTATGTTCTGGTCTATTAATATTCATATGTCTATGGGAAATATGGTTGTCCTGATCTTTTCATTACATTTACGTGTAATCCAACATGGGATGAAATAAAAGATTTACTTCTTCCAGGACAGTATCCAATTGATCGCCACGATTTAATCACTTCACTAAACATTTTCGGAGAAATGCAATGCTGGATGTACTCTGTTGAGTGGCAAAAAGGGGATTGCCACATGCTTACATTTAAATATGGCTTACATACAACATAGTAAATACACATTCCTCTATAACTACGGTTTTACCTTTATTATGCAAAACTAATTAACTTATTTTTCATACAACTTTTTCAGTTTATTGTGTTATATACGACATGCTTATAATTATACTCCTGAATACCTAGATCTATAATAACTGTTTCTATAATAACGTGATATTGTAAAAGCCTTCAAGGTGTGAATATAAATTATAAAAATTAAAACGTTTATGAATATTTTTCTTTCTTTTTTTCCTTATATTCTACAGCATAGTCACAGCAGATATTAAATTAATCAATGTGTCTTCTTGGTTAATGCACAGTTGCTAGACAATTTTTGTTAACTCTTCTAATAAGTAAAATCAGACAAAGCCACAGCCAAGCGTGGCCGGGTTCAGCTAGTATAGAATATTATACTACTTCTATATAACCGTTTTTATATACATATTTATTGTTTCTTCTATTAAATACTGCTCAATGACATCAATTATTGTAACATTATTCTTAAAAAAATATTATTGTTAAACTTATAAACATCAACTTACTAAAGAATTATTTACATATGTTGTTAACTTTGTAACTGAATGTTATTGTCATTCAAACATGTAAACACATTATTACTGCGTAAAATGAAAGGAAGAAAATAAAAAAGTAAAAAGGGAAAATATATTCAAAATGTAACTCATACACGACTATGTAATAACTGATATTATATTATATACTCATAATATTTTTGGATGAAATACATAATTTAAAAAAAAAACCGCGCCGGCCGTTAGGCCCATCTATAAATTACGTCAAAACTCAGGGAGGGGAGTAGAGAAGTCTGACAAGGGTATGGGTTGTCATCAGCTCTGTGACGTCACATGTAAAAACTTAAATTATCAAAATGCAAACCTTTTGTAAAATGGCAAAATATGTAACGACACACTAGGGGGGAGGGTGTCTCACAAATGTTACGATGTGTGACAGCGACGTGAGGGGGGGGGGGGGGATCAAAAACTCATAATATTCCTGTAACGTGATTTCAGTGGCGTCATTGTTTTTTAACTAATTTTTTTTTTTCATTAACTCCACACAGGAGGCCCTGAGGAAAATAATTTCCCTCAGGGCCTATGTCATCTTTGAGGATGCTGTGTGGAGGGTTTTTTTGAGGAAAGGAAGGAGTGAACATGGGTCTCGAAGAAATTAGCGTGGAAATCATTTCTAGTGTGTGCGCAAATAAGTTTGAAATTAATTGTCTTGGTTTTGGCACATATAATTTAAGTGAAATGATTTTATTTCATTTCCACATTCTAGAGTTGAAGATACTCTCAGTATCACCCTGGTGGAAGTATCACTTCATTCGAATCTAAAGTTTGCTCATAATTAAGTAGGTAGGTATTTAAGTACCTACTTACAAATCTTTCTTTGATTTCTGAGGAAATTTTGGTTAAGGGAAAAATGGAAACACACTTTTTTGGACGCGAGGTCTACTAACTGTTGACTGAACTACTAGTAGTAGGTTAGCTTAGGTTGACCGCGCCAAACCGCAATTAGAATCATTATCCATGAATGTAAGAACTGACTACCTACCCGTATTATGGGCGAAAACAAGGATGAACTTCCACTAAATGGATATAGTTTTAAACCGCTGCATGTTTTTGAAAATGAAAAATACCTATATTTTGAATTTTATCGTTATTATTTTTAGTGTGTTATGCCGTGTAATACTACCTCCTTATTTAGTCAACGTTTTGGGACAGCGTTACGGTGTCCATAATAACACATCTTTCCTGATAATGTACACTGTAACACTATCCGAAACATTGGCTATAGAAGGAGATGGCGGAACATGGCAAAACACCCCAAAAATCAATAATGAAAATGTTAAATCGTATCTGATATAATATTTATTTTTACATAGTACTCACCGCATCCCAAATAATAAATCATTGTCTGAAATTAAAGGCTACTTTGTAATACGACTCCTGAAACTGAAGTTAAAGCAAGTCACGCACAGCTATTAAAGATAAAAGATCATCGCACGCCAAATAACGCTCTCCATACAATCCCATCTGACCTGTCACACCTAAGAGGTTTTTAAGCAGGAACAGATTGATTATTTACTGCCCAAAAAAAAAATTATGCTTTAGTATTGTCAAAAGAGATTAATGAAAATCTTTGTAACATCCAAGCTGAAGAAGTGAAGAAAAAAAAAACTAGGATCATTCTAAAAGGACTTCATGAAGATATTCAAGAAGACGATATTGTACCGAACCTAATTGCACAAAACCCAGACCTGGAGGAAATGTTTAAAATGAATCCGGGCTAAGACTCCCTAAAAATGTTGAACACATTTAAAACTAAATATTAACAAAAAAGTGTCCTGAAAACTAGTGGTAGTATGAGACAATTACAATTGTATAAACAATAAACAAAAATTTTAACAAAACAAAAAACGACTTAAAAAAATGCACTAAAAAGTAAAAAAATAATTTCGTACGATTGTTATTTTTGGAGTTGGTGTCAGCCAAGTTAACTACATACATAGGTAGTTATAGGTGAGATGTGGAGATCTTGGCCGACATCGACTCCAAAAATAACAATAGTACGAAATTATTTATTTACTTTTTAGTGCATTTTTTTAAGTCGTTTTTTGTTTTGTTTATTTTTTTATTTTTAGTGACAAGCGTGCGTAAAGAAATTTTACTTCTTTTAAAATCTGTTGGCGTAATATTGAGTTATTCATCCATTTGTCGCGCACATACTTATTGCAAATTTAAGACATATATGGTTTTCTCATGGATCCTATTGTCAGAACTGGACCAAATTAAAATTGGACCACACGGGAAGCACCAGATTTCTAATAAAAAAGAATCATCAATATTGGTTCACCCAATCGAAAGTTCTGAGGTAACAAACATAAAAATAAAAAAAATACCGTCGAATTGATAACCTCCTCCTTTTCGAAGTCGTTTAAAAAGTGAACATCGGTTACCAGCGGGTTAAGGTGGAAGACAGCAAAGTACTCACGCAGTGCTACCATTGCCTTCGTTTCGGGCACACTTCACTTCGATGCCTGGATAAAACAAATGCCGCTACTTGCAATCACTGCTGTGGAAATCACAACTCTCAACAATGTACTAACAAGAACTCTGATCCTATATGTAATAATTGTTCATTTCAAAACAAAAACTACAAACTAAGTTATGACACTAACCACAATGCATCCAGCATTAAATATCTATATCGTGCTAAAATGCTTTGAATAGCTTAAAGGGATGTAATAGCCACGGCCGAATTCTAAAACTGTCAAAATGTATTCATTATTAGATCGCTAGGTGGCGGTAGTGATGCCTTCGCGAATTTTAAAACTTCAACATTCAACATGTGTATGATATGACGAGCACAATATTTTTAAATATCGAAGTAAAAACAAAACCAATAACAAAGTGTGTTCAACTTATGGAACTTATTATTTTGGTAGAATATTTAATATGATCCTTTTTACAAATGTTTCATAATTTGCTTGTTGATGGTTTTTTCCCATAGTTCATGGTCGTTCATACTCTCAGGACTTCCATTATAAACGACGTTTGGAATCTCGTGGTTCATTTATTGTTATTAAGTTTATTTTGTAGAACTCCATTTTAATTTTTTATTTCTTTTATATGTTCAATAATATTATTATTTTATGTATAAAAACTAACTAACTAACTAACTAACCATCACGACGTTTCCCCGCAGGGGTAGGCAGAGAGGATGGACCGCCAAACAACTCGGTCTTGGCACACACTCTTTGCCTCACTCACATTCATACATCGTCTCATTCATTCTCTTCTATTATTCTGACTTTTGACATGGCCCGACTCAAGTATCTGATTCACTTGATCGTGCCATGTCTTCCTCGGACGTCCCCGACTTCTTCTACCATTCACATTTGCGTTGTATATTCTTCTTACACTACTTTCTTCGTTCATTCGCTCTACATGCCCAGTTTATTATAAACAAGTTATTATACAAACAAACAGTTTATTATAAACAAGCCAAAAACAGTTAATTATAAACAAGTTCTGCTTCGTAATTATGTATTTCGTATTTATGTATTATATAAATATTTTTTTTTAAGTAAAACTTCTTTACACACGCTTGACACTTGGGGGTAAACTGGTGAATGCGTTACGAAAAGTGTGATTGTTACGAAAAATTAAAAAAGGAAACGGAGCATGTGCAACTTTTGAACATGCTTCGTTTCCTTTTTTAACGTGTTTCAATGTCATATGTTCTTTTATAAGTTAGTGAAGTTTTACTTCAGTCGTGTGGTCTAAAGCACACTCGTTTTTTTAAAGTAAAACTTCTTTACGCACGATCGACACTTGGGGGTAAACTGGTGAATGCGTTACGAAAGGTGTGATTGTTACGAAAAGTGTGATGCGAACGGTGATCGATGCGAACGGTGATCATCGATGCGAACGGTGATCATCGATGCGAACGGTGATCAATGTCATTAAAAAAGGAAACGGAGCATGCCAAAGAAAACGGAGCAACTTTTGCCCAGCGAAAAAAAGACGCATGAGTGTGTACTACTGTGTGAAATGCAACAAACAATATTGTCTGGAATGTCAATGTCAATGTGACCCCAATATCATGTGTTCTTTTATAAGTTAGTGAAATTTTGCTTCAGTCGTGTGGTCTTGCACACTCGATTTTTTATTTATTTTATATGTTCAATAATATTATTATTTATTGTATAAAAACAGTTAATTATAAACAAGTTCTGCTTCATAATTATGGATTTCGTAGTTATGTATTGTATAAAAACAGTATATAACAGGGAAACTACATTATAATGCAAGCGCCTGCCATTACCACTTATTTAATTTAATATCTGGCATTCTAAGTTTTTAAAACCATATTGAAATAAAAATAATAATAAAGATATTGATTTTTTTTTTAATTAAAACAAATCGTACACAAAAAACTGCCAGGCTGCTGGTCGGCAGACCAAGGAAGTCATGAATGGGATGATCTATATTACAGTTTTTCGTTAGTTTCGATCTTGTATTCGATGTAATCGATGCAGCAGGGGAAGCAAAACCGATATGAAACGGACGAGGTTCGGAAATTTCCGTCGTTTTACGAACGAACGCAGCTCTTACGGCGACGATGCGTTAGTTGTTCGAACTTCCAACTACTATGGACTATTTGGCAATCTTAAAATGACTATTATTATTATAAATTTGTACAATAATATGGACACGCGACAGCGGTGAGGGGCACCGCGGCAGGTTTCGTAAGTGGTTTGGCGTTGAAAGGCTCGCCCGACGGATGGGTACACTCGGAACTCTCAAATACTTTTTTTTTATCATTATGGCTTATTTTTTTTAAATATGGCAATCTAATTTAAAACTATAATGAAATAAAAATAATAATTCAGATAAACGAAACAAAAATAAAAATAATAATAATTAAAAAGGCGTACACTAAAAGCTATCAGGCTGCTGGTCGGCAGACCAAGAAATTCTTAAATAGAACGATCTGGACTATGTTATTCATTGGTTTCATTCGTGTACTCGATGACGTAAAATTTACTATTTTTTGCCCCACTTTGACGCCGGCTGCCTGGGAACGTGCTAGGCTGCCGGTTGGCAGACCTGCTTTTTCTCATTTTCTAATCCCCCTTTATCATATGAAACCATTTCCGTTCGCGTACTCGATGTCGTAATTTTTTCGAAAAAAATCGCTCACTATTTCCATGACTGCGCGGCTTTACCCATTACCCATTATCACTACAAAGTAGTTTCATCCGTGTACTTGATGACGTATGGTTTACCTATCTCGTCTTCTAGTCCATTATACTTGATAGTAATACTAATAATATAAGGTAATTTTTGTATCTATTACCAAACACAGCGTACATAATTTACCGACGGCGAGCAAATGCTCACAAATGAACATACTGACATTCCGAAATAAGCAACGCTATATATATTATAGCTGTGTGTGTGTACGCAGCACAATTAATTCTCACACATACTTGCAAAACGTGCGCGTAGCACGTTTTGCAAGTATGTGCGCACACACGTGTGAACATCGCGCTAACGCCGTTTCGGAACGAGAACCAAGAACGCACATGTAATGTTATATTTTCAACGATTTATACAATATGGCCGTTAAAAAGTTACAGTTCGAAAAATTTATACCAAAAAAGAGAATTTTCGAGTACTTTCTGTTTTTGTAGCTTCCTGAGATTATTGAAGTGCTTCAAGTGAGTCGGTATTCTATGTTTACAGCTATTAAGGTGGAATGTAATCATAAATTATTTCGAAATAACGAAAATTTTATTTTGCAATACGATAAAAATAATGTTTTTAGTGGGAAAAAAAAATATTTCGTATTTTTAAAATTTACAGGGGGTTAGCATTTATCAAAAATAAATCAGAAATCAGACCCTTTTCTGACCGCTCTTACATATGTTTTACAAAATATTTTCAAATTATGAAGACCCTTAAAAATACTCAAACGACATCAGACGACTCAGACATACGTAAATTTAAAAAAAAATCAAGAATAGGGTTTTGGTTAACTTTTTTCATAAACCCTAAATTCAATGTTTTTTAAAATTCAAATTACAAAACTTAGGTTAAGTTTATTAGAAAAAACGAAACGACAACAACATGTTAACCTTTTCCACTCCGTAGGCCACACATTGTGGCCCAAACGATTTTGGTAGGCAGCTCCGTCGGCCAGAGGTCCTGGCCCGGCGCAGGTATAAGTTAAATCACCAATATCTATCTTCCTAAGTACATTCTACGAACTATTATTTCCGATTATTACAAAGAATTGTCGCAACATATTGGATAAACCATCATTTCTTCATTTAAATTTACCGTTAATTATATATATTCATGTAAAAATAGATGCATCATTTTAACACACGAAATATTTTTTTTCTTCAAATATTTTCGGAACAGTCAGTCGTTATCCTGCGTTTATAACGGTTCTCCGCAGTTACTCCCACTTTTTGTGACCATATTTTTTCGTTTTGTGGAACTATTGATGTTGATATTAGTAATTGAAAGTAAAAGAATTTACGTATTCTATAAATATAGTGAATTAACCGTCACAGAAAATAATGATAGTTTTACTTCGAAGTGATGGTGAAGAAGTCGGTAATAATCCAAGTGATATAGATAGTGGAAGTGACATTATCCCACCCAAAAGAAGGAGATGCGCTTATTTCAGTAAATATAGTGATGTAGAAAATATTGTGATTCCGCAAAAACCTTCAACATCCATCAATCCCACACCGTCAAGGTTTTCTGATTCAGAAAAAAAAGGAATTGAATGTCTATTAATACACCGAATACACCACCACAAAAAATATTTTTTTCTATTGGAAATACCAATGAGTCATCTTTAATTTGTGGATAGGCTAATTATTCAGCTGGTTGGAAATTATAGAGAAGGTGCAAAAACTAGAAAAGGAAGCCATTCGGTAGATCTAGAACAGCGGTTAAATCACGTCAATCTACATGTAATAATGCCTAATATGCAGAAAAATATTAGTGATTGCATCATTTTCAATTTGGGAGGCAGGAATCGGTACCGCTGTCCCGGGAACCATTTATTGGATAACCAACACCTCTGCCACAGGTCACCCCAAGTGGTTCGCTACGTTTGGTGACTATGCATGGGTGCCCGGGTTCATGGGGATGCGTCTGCCCATTTACTGCGTGGCGGACCGAATCGGGAAAGACTGGTTGATGGAGATCTTTTGATCTCTCCAGCCGGACTCTATCGAACCATTGGCTTACAACGCAGTGAGAGGGATGAATTCACGCATCGCCTCTCTTGGACACCCTAACCCCCAGATTCCTACCCACTCATACCATTTTCCTTCCCATTCTCTTTTTCCTTTCCTTCAAAAGACCCTCCACAAAGCAACCCCAAAGATGACATAGGCCCTGAGAATTTATTTTTCTCAGGGCCTCCTGTGTGGAGTTAATGTAAAAAAAATCGTTTGTGGTTCTAATTTATGATAGAAAAGGAGGGCAAATAAAATTAACAATAAGTATATCACTGTAAAAATTGTGAAAACAAACTTGTACTTCATGTGGGATAACATTGGACCGAATCGTGAGTTTTTTGTAATAGTAAATGTGAGATAAATGTACTCAAAATGTGACAGTATTATAATATGTGGGTATAATATGTACAATACTCTAACTTGTAAACACCGTGTAGAATGTTTGCCAAACTTATTAGCTATTTTATGTGTTGTGGGCTGGTCTATCTTTTGTTTCCTGAAAGAGGGTCGAAACCTAAAATAACGTAACCAATGCAAAATAAGAAACCAAACATTACCCATAAAACCTAAGCCAATCAGGTTCAGGTAGTCGCAGGTCAGCCGCTGTGCGGTACAGGACAATTAGAAAGAAATTTCTCCAAGAATTTACATTGGATTGTCTGCATATTTTACCCGTATTATACAAATTATTGCTATGCAATAAAAGATATGATGCAAATAAAACACGTTGAAATCAAATGTATTATCTTTTAGTTACAAAATGTGTGATTTAACAAGTATTTTATACAAAATATACCAACCAAACAAATGGTCACACGAATTATCCGGTAGGGTACCGCAAAAATAACTGTCCAAAAATTTCATTTCAAATATAAAATATAACACACATTTTTGGTCGGAGTAGCTAAACGGTTTTGAGAAAAAATGATCGGAGTGGAAAAGGTTAAAATCTTTCTCCATTTTTTAAAATAATTTTCATATTTTTAAATTTTGTATTAAAAGAGGTTTTCGGGACTTTTAAAATAATGAATTACATTACCGTAACATGGCGCTTTATCATGCCCGTGGCCCAAACTTGAACCAAAAGCTTTTATTTTTTGGCAACAGGATACGGAAAGCGATACAATACACTGTTGCCAATTAATAAAATCATCGCCTTCACTTCTGTCCATGAGTTTAGTCTTATATTATAAATAATGTCAGACTCTCCGACTTTCGAGTTAGCTTAGTGGTAAAGCGTTTGATTTCGGTCACCGGGAGGTAAGGTTCGAGCCTTGGTCAAACCAAGTTTTTGTTTTATTTTTTTTTCAATTTAAAAACTAAAATACATGGCTACGTTCCGATTATTTTTTTAAATACATTCCTTTGAGAAATAGTTAAATTTTACTTGAAATTGCTTCAGCCGTGTTTTACCAGATCTGAAACGCCCGGTACTCTATACAGAAAAGGAAGGAGAGGAGGTTCTGGGAAGGAAAAAGGTACGTGGAATGGGTAGGAATCTGGGGGCAGTGTGTTCAGGAGGTGCATGGCGATGTTCCGAGAGATTCCGACTCGAGAGGATAAAAGACCTCCCTCAATCATTCTCTCCCGATCCGGCCTGCTGTGCAATAGGTGAGCAGACACATCCGTCACCAACACCCGACAAACCGCACCCCATGAACCCGGGCACCCCTGCTGAGTCACCAAACGTAGCGTAACACTTGGGGTGACTTATGGCAGAGGTGTTGGTTATTCAATAAATGGTTCCCGGGGCGCGGCAGCCACACCCGCCTCCCAAATTTATTGTATAACCAACAACAAAGGTTTGCTAGGTTTGGTGAGCAGGAGTGCACGGGTTTTTGGGGTGAGGTTTGTTTAAGTCTTGGCGGCGGAGGCTTTAGCCCACCCACTGCATGGCGGGCCGGATTAGGAGAGACAGGTTGAGGGATACCTTTTGACCCGTCGCCTTGCACCGCAGTGAAAGGGATGGATTCGCACGTTCGTCACTCCTAATCCCCCCAGAACGTCCCCTCCTTCCTTTCCCTAAAAATACCCTATTCACGGCACCCTCAAGATGACATAGGCCCTAAGAGCATTTTTTTCCTGAGGCCTCCTGTATCGAGATAATGCAAAAAAAGGAACAAGCACAAATCATTCTGTGATCCACGTGATCTTGAGATTTTGGGTGACGATAAATTGGCCAAGCGTCAGAAATGTCACTAGCTACAGCTGACATGCGACGCGACGTTGCCATAATGACTTCAGGCACTGAGAATTCAGGTAGTTTTTTGTCAAAAGTTTACCGTATTGACACGTGCATAGTACCCTTGGCCGGCTAGCCGACCGAATTATTTGATGCAACCAGGATGCGACATGTTGAATAATAAAATAAATAATATTTATTTTTCTAGTGGCATCTTTCGGATTTTAACGAAACTTTTTGAAAACAAAATAATCTCAAAATGAATGATAAAGACCGTTCTGACCGCTGGAGTGCTCTGTTGCAGTTTATTACGGATATTATACCTATTCCTTCTTGTCGTTAATGAAACACTTCGACCGTATTTTCAAAATATATACGCTGTCAAACGAGGAGCGTACAGCTTCGCTACCTGCCAACGGGAGATTCCAGCCCGGAATGAGTAGAAGCTAAGAAACGTGTTCAAATTTAGTGAAAAAATGAAGTATTTATTTAATTATCAATATCCACAGATATCATAACGATAATAAGAGGCCGTACTTCTACAGATGTATGTATTATGTATATATTTTTAATTTAAAATATTGTGTAAAATCATTATTAGTGCGATAATCATAGACTGAAGTTTTAAAAGTGGGTTGTATGGTGTATCGATGTTTTTATTTTTCATGGTCGAATGCCTATATCAATTACAAAAAAAAATAAGCAGATTGAAAAATAAAAGTCCATTATTTGGTAACAAAAAATATCAAGTCTGAGAATGACACACGAAAGGTAGTATTAAGCCGTTTTAGAGAGCCGTTTTTCAGCAAATTACAATTCTGCCCCTATAATATACTCTTAAGTCAAAATCGATTTTTCATAAAGTAAGTAGAAGTATGATACATAAGTACCTATTTCACGTACTAATTACTCGTATTATATATTTACACTGCATAAATTATTTTAAAATACAAACTTAAATAAATATTATTGCTACATACATTAAATTCACCTTATTGTTATTTACGAAAATATTGGACCATATCAAATAAAACTGTTACAGGTCATTCTATCAATAATGTTTTCACTATCTATAAATCTGAGAAAAATGTGTATTTTATATTGAGAGTTTTGTTAATACCTTTTCTTTCTGTAGTAAATATGTTTAACTCGACCGACGCCATACATTTTTTCAATACAATTACATCTCAACAATACGATAATGTCAAAATCAATATTTTATTAATGTATACTCTGAAAATACTTCCATGTCTGACTCATTATTTGAAGATATAGATTCATCTTTCAAGATTTCGGAAGATATTTGTTTATCTAGTGTGGAATTTAATAATACATTATTAGAAATGGATCCCCTTAAATCTTTAACAATCCTTCACTTAATATTCGTAGAGTCTCTAAAAATTTTGATCATTTTACACTTGAATTAAATGAACTCGCTCATAAACCTGATTGTATTGTGTTATCGGAAGCCAGAATTAGCGGCTACTCAAGTACCTATAATTTACCTGGATACAAATACTTTGTTAGAAATTACAAAATAAATCAAAACAGTGGAATCATTGTTTTTGTAAAATGTACTCATGACAATATTTCAGTTAATGAAATACACACCGATCTTGTAAATTGTCTTCACATTCAAATTATTATAAAAAACAAGTTTTATGATATAATTGCATTATATAGAACACATAACTCGAACATTAGTAATTTCACCGAGAAACTGAAATCTATTATAAATAATATGTTCTCAAAATGCATTTATTGTGGGGGATATTAATATCGATATATCTGATGAATTTGAAAACAATGGAAACAAATAAAAAACTGAATATATCAGCACATTATAACAGAACTTAATATACATATAACGGAACAAAATTTTAAACCATGTGTAAAAAAATATACAAGATATCTTGGACAAAGGCCATCATGCATTGATCATATCTGGTGTAATACTAATGAAACCGAAAAAATTGTTTACTAAAAAAGGGGGGACCCAAGTTATAGCAAACCTGCTTCCGGTGTCTAGTTCAGTCGTTCCGGTGTAGAGCAGGCTCTCTTCACCCAGGGGTGGGTGGGCAGCAAGAAATGGTTAATTGGGGAAACTCCCCACATGATCCGTCTCAAAACAAAGAGTGCTTCAGGGTAACAAAAGCAGTGTATTGTATTCTATAGTTGGTTACATCGTACATGGATTATAACAGGGTAAATTGGCTACCTGAATCCTAGCTACTTCTCTCTCCAAGTCTGGGTTTATCGCGCAGGTGCAAGGAAATTTACATGGACACAATTAAATGGGAAAATGTAGCAACTCACGGTGTTTGTCGGGCGGCATGTCGTCACGTGCTCCATAAGCGAGGAAAAAACAATACCGAATCTCACAGAGAGGCCCGAGCGCGTTGCGTACGTTATCTTGATATCCACCGGCGTAGAAAACCACTGCCGGAACAGGGGACCAACTCCAATTCTCCCCGTCCACAGATTAGGAGTACGTAAATTTACATGTTTGGTGTAAAACGGCCAACGGGGCGAGCGTGAGCACAGGTCAGCTTACTTCGTCAGCTTGTTCGTTTCTGGCGCGCGGGGTCTCCGCGGACCGAGAGGGGAGAAAAACGGGAAGCGGGGGGAAAGGGTGCCCGCCGTTGGATCAGGCCACTGGCCAGCTCCAATGAGCGCAAGCTTCCAGTGTTGCCGCTTCTGGAAACACTTCTTCCCGGAAATTACCATGCACCTACTCGTGTTACATAACAAAATAAAATCAATTACATGGAAAAATAATATTACTGATCATCACACATGCATTATAGCCATTAAAACTGACAAAATAGATGTAAATAATTACTCCCACAATAATTTTCAAAAAACTATTATTAATTACGAAAAATTACAACAAAACCTTAGCATTGAAAATTGGGAAATTTTTTATCCTCTAATAACACCATTTTATGCTCCCTGAATTTTGAATCAATCTTAAATAAGCATATCAAATCTTCCTCTACCATTATAAATTACTCTACAAAAACTAAATTCAAAAAGTGAAAACCGCGGATCACTCAAGGAATCATAATCTCAATTAGACATAAAGAAAAAAATTATAAAGAACACAAAAAGTTTCCAGAAAACTATAAACTATACGAATATTTCAAAAAATTTAGAAATAAACTATGCTACATTATCCGGAAAACCAAAGAAGATTATTATAAAGATAAAATCAATATTGCTGGCAACAATAATTAAAAGGTGTGGCTGACTTTCAATGAAATTATCAATAAAAAACCAAAAAAATCATACATAACAAAATCACAGATATTGATAACAAAATTTACGATGTAAACACGGATCCAATGAAATGTGCAAATATTTTTAACAATTATTTTGGATCAGTTGGTGAAAAATAATCTGGTTAAGCATTATAATTTGTTTTTTATTGTTTGTTCGAAAAAATATTTAAATATATTTTTATCACAGGGAACGGTAGTTACTCGCTCTTTGAAATTAACAAGGAACCTGAAATGGATTGATTTTCAAAAATAGAGCAAATAAAAAAACTGTCATTGTGCGTTTGTTTGGAGATTGTTATTTTTTCATTATGGAAAATTCCTCTTTGTAACATTGACAAGAAACTGATTTCTGTTGTATAAAATGTTGACAACAGACTAATTGTGAATTTGAACATGTTGTAATGGACAACTAATTACTTGCGCGATTCAAGACAAAAGGATTACACTTATTGATCAGAAATTTGGAGGCCTCCCGAGCTGCAGAGAATTGCATAATCAAGGTTGGTGAATTTGTTATTTTTCTTGGAGTGTAAGACTGCTCTGTTCCTTTGTGATATATTTGTTCGCGCGGGTAGAATTTCATTTTAGGATTTCCTAATCGTATATTGGGTATTAAGCCCAGAGAGCTTGGGGAATTTACACACCTCATGCTCACAATTTATAATGCATAATCCCTTAAAATTAAAAAAAATAGAAAAAAATGAATACATCGCCTTCAAATCCTTGTAACATCTTAACACAATTATTCCAACAAACTAACTTTGATCAATTAAAAGGTAATTCTTCCACCGGTTATGACGATATTTCAGTGGAAACATTTTAAAAAATTCTAATTCACTTTGCAAACCATTGGCACACATCATAAATACAAGTTTTGAAAATGGCAACTTTCCATTAAATTACAAAAAACTATTATTACTCCTATTTTTAAATCTGTTGACCCTATTCTTAGTAATAATTATATACCAATTTCTCTAACCTCAACGTTGCTTGGTAATAATAATGCTGCCCGCACACGCCGGTCTAATTTTATCTTTTTACCACAAAACTACCCCTAAAAGTTGGAATTTCGAAAAAAGTTATTTATCTTTTTTACTTAGGTATACAATCATGAAGAATCACCTCCCGAAGTTAATGCACTTTACCCCCGGACACCCTGTATAACTTATTACAATCTCTCATCTTTATAAATACTTTATTTCTCAACTCAACTTGTAATATCAGATATCCTTTTTCATTATTCATCTTTATGCTTCCTTTTTTTATCTGCTCCTCTTTATTCTGTTACATTCCTTGTATTATATGTTTTATACATATATATATAAATAAATATACATTTTATATGATATATGTATACGATTTTTTTGGTGTACTGTTAATTATCTATTCTTAGTTTTATATAATATATATAAAAAATATGTGTTATTATACCATTACTAATTCCGTTACATTCGTTTTCTCCGCCTTTTTTGTCACGAGCTTTGCTCTTTAAAAAGGTGTAAACGTAATAAATAATGTATTCTTGAAATAAAAACTTTATAATGTATATAATCATGTAAAATGTGAAAATAAATATATTTGAAAAAAAAAAATAACCATAGACAATACAGATTATGCAAAAGTTATGCAACCCCCTCTCTGCATAAACAGGAGAGGGGGCATTTTGATTTCGGAGCTGCCTTAATGTGCGGATATCAGCTGCCAAATTGACAGATTCTAAAAAGAAATGGCATTTCGTGGTAGCTCTCTAATTCATCTGACCCCCTCTCCTACCATATGAAGAATTATTTGATAACGTCGTAAGCGCTCGCGGTTCAACAGATATCTGCTCGCGTTTTTATAGCTGTGTGGGTCACCTACATTAAACTCCGTTAAGTCAAGTCAGTGTTGGGCCATTTAGTGGTGTTTCATGTTGAAACAAATGTACGTATTTTATTACTTTATAAATAAATTTCTATTCACTTTGGCATAAATCATTATAAAAAAAACAATAATTTGTTTGTAAACAATAAAGTGTAAGTTCTTAAATGACGGGCTTAATATACTATCATTTTGATAAATATTCTTTCACACAAAAGACTAGAAGATGGGGAACACTTGTATTTCTTTTTTTATACATATACCTACTTGGGACCGTTACAAAGAGATTTGTGTACAAAAATTCATATAAAGTGATCGGACGGCAATGCTTTTCCCGTCATTCAAGTAGGACCGGGCGTAAAAGATAGAACTACCCCTCCCGCCGGAAGTGTGTTCAAAAACCGATTAAAAAATAAAACTCCTCATAATTTATAATCTGCCATTTGGAGTGTACTCAACTTTTTTATTTTATTTGTTCTCAGACCTGGTATGGTGGTTCCCCGTTGACTCTACACAACAGCCACAGGATAGCTTGTACCCACCTACTGGTGGGGTTACTATCCAGTAGAATGTCTTCACCCTGCACATACACCAACACCCGCATATCTTTCTTCATTCCCTGGATAGAGGGTATTGTGTGGCCTGAAAGCGGTGTTGTTGTCTAGGACCTTGATTTAGATAATTTTTTTAAATATATTTTTTAAATGAATTATTTAATTGTTACACACTTAATTTCATATTGATATTCTTTGAAAAAATAATGAAATGGAGAGAAAAAAATTTAAACAAATAAATATGATTAAAAAAAAAAAATAATTATGTTTACGTACAAAGTGTAAATACGGTGTCCGGAAATTCGTAGGAAACGCGGAAAACTGATCAACTCAACAAAAAAACTCTTCCATGGAAGCATTAGGGTGTTTCTGGAAGAGTAGTGTACATTTTTTAATGCTATATTTTAAGTAAATTACAATGTGAAGGTAAAATTCAATAAGTTATAAGTTTGGTGTTATGTAACTACTATCAAACAATTTTACTATGTATTTAAATAATTTACCTATCTAGAAATATTGTTATTAGTTATTAAAAACAAATGACTTTGAAACTGAGTTATATTTTATTCTCATTTTTAAATTAGTCGGAAACTTTTTTTTTCGAGATTATCTTTAAAATGTTTTTTGACAGTGTTTATTAATCGGATTTCATCGTTAATATTTCTGATTTCTTCCGGCAGTTTATTGAAAAAAAGTCTTCCTTGGTAAGTATAATAATTTTGTGCAAAGGAAGTATTTAATTTTGGGCATGGAAAAATATATTTATGTCTAGAACGGTTTTTAGTTATAATAAATTGATACTTGTCTTTTTCTTTTATAATTTGAATGAATGCATTTTAATTATACAGATCTTTAAATGACGGTACTTGGAATTCTTTAAATTAATTTAATTATTAGCCTCTGTACAACTTCAATTCGGGAAAGATTAGTTTTGTATGCGGATCCCCAGCTAATGATAGCATATTGTAAAGTTGAATGAACCAAAGCGTGATATATTAAATAATATAACTAACTAACTAACTAACTAACCATCACGCCGTTTCCCCGCAGGGGTAGGCAGAGAGGACGGACCGCCAAACAACTCGGTCTTGGCACACAGTCTTTGCTTCACTCACATTCATACATCGTCTCATACATACTCTTCTATTATTCCGACTTTTGACATAGCCCGACTCAAGTATCTGATTCACTTGATCGTGCCATGTCTTCCTCGGGCGTCCCCTACTTCTTCTTCCATTCACATTTGCGTCATATATTCTTCTCACATTATTTTCTTCTTTCATTCGCTCTACATGTCCAAACCATCTGAGGGTCCCTTTCTTAATCTTACTCATTATGCTTACATCAGCCTTGCATTCTTTGCGGATATCCACATTTCTCACACGATCATACATGGTTTTGCCACGCATTCGCCTCAGGGATCTCATTTCGACAGCATTCAGCTTACTTTCATCCTTCCTCTGCCAACTCCATGCCTCACTGCCATACATCAAGGTAGGTACCAGGACTCCATTGTGGACTGCTAGCTTCGCGTCTTTTGACAGTGTTTTATTAGCGCCAACGGCATTCAGTCCTCCATTAACCCGGCGGTACTCGCTAGGTATTTACGAACATGAACACTCGCTACCGGGTAATAAATGCCACAGAGTTTAATTGCCGTTATTTTCAAAAATACGTTTGAGTTTCAATGTTTGACAATGTATTTGGGTTATTGGTACTATTGTTCATAAATAAAACTACAAATTCAAGTTTTAATGTTCATTTATTTGTATTGAGAGTTTATCCTAAAAAATAATAAAAAATAAAATAAATTCTTAGTAATCTTACCAAAATCAACAATAAAAAATAATTTTCTTACAAATTTGGCAAAATTGAGGTCAGTATCGAAAATAAACTAGGTACACTCCTAAAATATTAAAAAATAATGATACCTTTATACTGAGTGAACATTGAGATAATCAACACTAAACAAACTGTTTAAAATATTTTGCTAAAAACGAAACTACTTCACTCTATCATAGCAATCCTCACATTTTGGGGTTGTATGCTCGCGGCATATCTTTTTGAAGCACAATTTGCAAACTGTCTTCGTTTTCCGATCATTCTTCCATTCACAAATGTGGGTGCGCCTGAACTATCAACTTCCTGTTCAGTTTCACTTTCGTGTTCACTATTCTCCTCAAAATCTTCTATTTCTGACACATTTTTTTCTCCGCTGTCTTCTTCTTGAAGCAGCTCTTCTATTGTACTATCACTTTGAGGAATACTCATTTTATTACAGCTCTAAAACAAAAAACATAGTCATACACATATCGAAAAATAATGGAACAAGGATCGTCGCTACCGGATATTTTTTACCCATACTCACTTTCCACATCCGTCGGTAACAAGCGCCATGCGCGAACTAACCGCCCCGCGGGGTGAGGGCGTGTGAACTATCGGTTTGAAGGTACTTAGAATCTTGGGTTGCCAGAACTCGTAGAAAAAAAAATACAACCAATTTTTTGTACCCTGTGGTATTTTTTACCCAGTAGCGAGTATCGCCGGGTTAATGGAGTTACCTGCATTTACTCTTCTTTCAATATCTCTATCAGCCTTCCCATCTCTCGTAATAATAATATAAGTTTAAAAATGTCTTATTCTTAAAAACATATAAATAAATTTTCAAATTTTTTTTACAACTTGACATATTTGTTCCTTCCATTTCAAATTTATATCGATAATTAATCTTAAATATTTGATTGTGTTTGTTGTTTTTAATACTGTGCAGTTTGGGATACAATCATTTTTATTATGTGTTTTGGAATTATCATGGATGATGATGTCAATGTTTTTAGGGGTATCGTTTTCGTGTATTGCAAATGGAACAACAAATGTTTCATCACTATTTAGTGATAGTAAATTTACGTCGAAGAAATTTTTAAGAATATTTATGTCTTCGGTGGCTTTAAATGTGACTTTATAAAACCGAACTGGTTTCTGAAAAGAATTTTATTACTTTCTAGGAAATTAACCAACTGGTTTTTCACATTTTTTTAAAATCTTTCCCATGTTTGAGATAAGACAGATTGGGCGACAGTTAGAAGTTACTTGTTGTGGATCTCCAGATTTATGAAAAGGTGAAATTATTGTATTTTTATAGTTTGTCGGAAATATTCCCTCTGTTTAACTTAAGTTCATCAAATGAGTAATTGGTTTTATCAAATGAATTTTCACGGATTTTAGAATATGTACTGAAGGTACTAGTTACCGGCTAATCAGTCAACCCAGGGCCAAGAACAACTTATTCCTCTCTCTTGTAAAATGGATTATAGTCAGAAAGGCATTCTGTCCTTCAGTTCTTGTTACTTGTTTTCTTCTCAGT
Source organism: Limnephilus lunatus (assembly GCA_917563855.2). Lineage (NCBI taxonomy): Eukaryota > Metazoa > Arthropoda > Insecta > Trichoptera > Limnephilidae > Limnephilus > Limnephilus lunatus. The sequence continues at coordinate 235,207 of OU830593.1, read as the reverse complement.
ACTTTTCAGTAGGAGCGCGCACCTGCCTCTGTCGCTCACACTTCTTACTAATTCTATAAATCTATCATTTTTATCAACATATCACTATTAACTATGGACAGGTGTACTTGTGAAAGTCTACAGTCAATTCTAAAACTTTTTCTTTCCACACATCAATACCGCATTGATAAAAGTTGGAATGATGACTAGGTACTGTGTGTAAATGCTTTAGGAATATTTTATACAATGTTTCATGAACACCTCTCTAGGTGAATCTACCATGCCTAGGTGCTCACATGTTTTAGTTAGTATAATATTTTTATTAGAAATTGATTGTATGATTATTCATCATCTGAATAAAATATGTAATTTGCTTTGTCCTATGATTGATGTTAATAAATTTTGAAAAAATTGTGTACCTTTTGTTTTTATTCAGACCGAAACTTTTTGCTGGTGTATTCTCTATTACATGTCGATAAAAGCCTTTATCGTGTCGATGTTGAATGTCCGTGCTAGGGACCCAGTACTTGCACTAGAGGAGACAGGTCAAATGTCCACTTGTGTGGTTTTGAGAAAGTGTTATTATTTGTGAAAAGCCTTGCAATCCTATCTTCTACTTCTATTTGATAAAACATTCAGTGTTGTGGAAGTTTCCTTTGTTTGTTTATATTCACTCCACTGAAGAGATATAAGTGTCCTTGTGCCAGAATTTATCTCAATTTACTCCTACTCCTGATAACTATTTTTTTCAATGGAACAGAACCTGTAATCAATTTCATTAGCCTATCTGGAAATGCGGTAATAATGCAAGGCTGATGTAAGCATTATGAATAAGAATAAAGGGACGCTTGTTTACAAAAGGTAAGGCTGATTGGAAATTTGAAAAAAGAATAAATCCATTTATACGATTTTGAGACTTTTCAATTATTTTGGAAAATGATTTTTCTGTCAAATTGATAAATAAGTATGCTAATTGAATATAATATCGAGCTTTTGTTTGATGGCCTAGAAGGAAATATTTATTATGTTGTTTTTAAGATTTTTTAAATATCATTACATTAAGTTTACACATAATGCTGAAATTTGATATCTTATCAAAACAGGACAAATGATTAAAACTTTTCATCACAATTCACCACAATACTCAATCGCACATCTGCTTTGATGATGGACACTGCCATACTGTGTGAAACATAGGCTAAATAAGAGTGTAGCACAACACGGCAAAATACCCCAAAAATCAATCATGGTATTACTTTTGGCCGTGAAAAATTCAAAACATATCTAAAGTGTATAAGTTTATTCTTAAAAATTTCAAATTCTTTTCAGTTTCTTTAGGGAGTTCATTCTAATACTTATTGGCTGAGAATTTATAATGGTGTTGGGTGACTGATGTATTAAATTATTTGTCCCATGGTTTTCAATCTGGTGGTCAATGACAATTTTTAATAAAATAAATAAAGAACAAGTTTTAGTTTATGTTCACTGAAGCCAGAGTCAAGTTAGCCTCTCAGAAGGATGTAATATATGTACACTGTACAGGACTCACGGGTACTACAGATAGCACACATGTGCTAACCTGAAGACAGACATTGCGCCAATACTTGAATTTGGCTGCCATCGCTGTTTTATTTTTAAGGATTTGAATGTAAAAGTTTGGTAAGAGCAAATAATAATCAATCGTTACCTTATCAACATTTCACTTAAACTAAAAAGAAGTAATACAAAAACCAGCAAAATAATAAAGCAGAATAATATTTTTAAAATACAACAATAAAAGGTTGATTGTTCTACTGCGTAATATGGATGCACATTATATTGGTAATATGGATACACTTTATCAAATGGAAAACAATTAAAAATCTTTAAAATAACCTACAAAAAGTAATTGATGATAATATCAAAATACTAAATATTTTGAATTTGGAAGGAGGGTACGGGTAATCAAAACCCCTGCCAGAGGTCATCCCAAGTGGTTTGCTACATTTGGTGATTCAGGAGTGGTGCCCTGGTTCATGAGGTAACACTTTTCAGTGGATCCGTTTGCCCACCTAATACGTGGCGGGCCGAATCGGGAGCGAAAGGCCGAGGGAGAATTTTTTGATCTCTCTAGCCGGACTCTTTCGACCCATCGCCTTGTACTGCAGTGGTAGGGATGGATTCATACGTTCGTCACTCCTGTTCACATTGACCACCAGATTCCTTCCCACCCCTCACCCTTTTTCATTCCCAGAACTTCCTCTAATTTCTTTCCCTGATAAGACACACCACACAGCATCCCCAAAGGCGACATGAAAAAAAAATTATCTATAATATTTCATTCACTCTCCTAATAAAGCAGATAATAGTTCTTAGGAGAGGATAACTTATGTTAACTGTTAGAAAAGTATTAATTATAATTATTATTTACCAATGTGGATTTCTAATCTAAAATTACGTTTTACATGGTAATAAAGAAGACAATATCTTCAAAAGAAACGATATGGTTATATAGTAAAATAAAGTTTAAATCTAATAAACAATAAAGATAAGTTGTACATAATACATTAGAAATGAAAACCTAAATATAATATACCGAAGAACAAAGTAAACAATAATAATGTGCTACAACAAAATTATAATATATATTCTTTTAATCTTCGTAGTTTTCTTCTGTCACATTTGGGGATGCTGCGCGGAGGATCGTTATAAAAAAGGAAGGAGAGGAAGTTCTGGGAAGGTTAAAGTTAAGGTGCGAGGAGTGTGTAAGATTCTAGAGGTGAGTGTGACCTGGATTGACCGACATTTAAATTCTCTCTCTGTTAAAATATCTCTTTCGCTGCAATACAAGACGATGAATTATCTCTCTCTCTGCGATACAAGACGATGGAGAGAGACCAGAGGGAGAGATCAGAAGTTCTTCCCAAACAAGCCTCGCATCCTCCGTCAAGAACTGAACACTCCTCACCCGATGAACTCTGGCAGCCCTGTTAAGTCACCAAACGTAGCGAACCACTCGGGGTGACGTATGGCAGAGGTGTTGCGACCCGTCTCCCAAATTGTAGTTGGTGTTTTGTAGGTGAAGAATGCAGCAGACATATTTTATTGTTTAGTTTGTTATTATTACCTAGTATTGTCACCGATATCCAGATCTGCTCAGTACATGTGGACCAGGGTAATCTGTGAGCTTTAAGACACTTAGAGGTTGAAATCAGAACCCCCTCCCGGAATATAAGAATGATTTTAAGGTAAGCAACTAGCAGTTAAAAACCCGCTTCGCAGTTATTTGCTGCTAGGCCCTGAACTTTCCCCGGCCCGCCCCAAGAAAAAATAACTTGCGTCAATGGTTCGACTCACAATAAGTGAACAACTCCTGTACCCATTTTGGAAAAAGTCAGCTTTTAAGATGTTTTAAATATTTTATTTTTTTATTACGAACATTTATAGGTTAATAACATTACATGCATTAAAGAAAACAACAAATTATAATAATTAGGTTATAACCCAATAACTGTTCACATCGCGCACAAATAATAAATAAAAAGTCAATAATTAAAACAAATATTTAAACATAGTTGTATTTTACTTTACTTTCCGTCGTATCAATGGGGATATGATTATATGTGCCGTGTGTGGTTTATATCGGCAATTGTTTTGTTTTTTTTTTGCTTTTATTTCTAATGTTTAAAATATAAATGTTGTACATTTATATTTTAAGCATTAGAAATAAAAGTGTGTGTGCGTGCACTACCTATCTGCTTGCTAAAATTCTTTGTTTCTCTTAATACCAAGGTTGTCTGGGGGTGAAGGCATACCTTTGAAATGTAGTAAAAAAACAGATTAATTATGAATAAAATTACGTTGTGGTAGAAAAAAAAGATTGGAAGCTAGAAAAGGATAAAGTGCAGTGGCGGATTAAGCCCGTCAGAGGCCCGGGGCGGAAAAGCTGAATGACCCCCTCCCCCCCCCTAGTTTAAGAAGTTGATGTAATTTTACAAGCTTTTTCTTTAGTTCATACGGGCCTCTGACTCTGGGGGGCCTCCAAACGCCTTCCTTTGATCAAATCCTAAACAAGGCTTTAAGGCACAAGGCCACTGTAAAAAAATGACATTTTTTATAATTAATTTTCTGAAGATGCATTTGTTAATAATGCTCTCACCAAATGTTTTAAGGAAATTCGTAAAATTGGAGATACCTACAGCATTTTATATGAAACCATTTTAAGCAGTTTGTATGTTGAATTAACGTTCAGCAAAACTTTGAACGCGTTTTTCTCGAAACTGCTTTTTCAACCCGGTTGACAACATATTAGAAAAACTATACATCCGATTTGCATGCACTAAGTCTTAAACTGTTAGTAAATCCAGTCAGTATGGCACCACTTCGAGATTTTTTTTATAAAGGGCCCCCTTCTATTTTTTTTATGAACAATGAAAATTTCCCATAAAAAATCGAAATTAAAATTCATTGGTCCGCCATTTTTTGTTATTATTAAACAAAATTCACCTACGTGGTGAAATAGACACTAGATTTTTAAACAGTTTAAGATGGCAAATCGGATGTATAGAGGTTAAAAAATGTGTTAACAAAGTTTAGAGAAAAACACATTCAAATTTTTGATGAAGGATAATTCAACATACAAACTGGCCTGAAGAATCTACGGTCGTAGCGAAACCCGGTAGGCATAAGTATGTATAATAAAAGTGGTGTTTACTAAGTTATTGTTTCACATAAAATGCTGTATCTCCGTCAATTTTTCGAATATCTTTAAAACATTTGGTGAGAGCATTTTTAACAAATTCGTCTTTCAGAAAATGAAATAAAAAAATAAAATTACAAAAATTTTTTTTACAGAGTCCGCCTTAAGTGAGAATCACCAGACAAAACCGGAAATATGTCGTTTTTAAATCAAATTTTCACTACAAAATTATAAATTGATTTCGAAAGACTGTTTGTTTATCTAGTAAAGCTATACATATTTTAAATTTTGAGAAAATATGTTTATTTTTAGTACATTAAGGTTTTACCGTAGGGCGTTTGCAGATTTGTTAAATTTTCAAACAAAATTTTGTATTATACAAACCACGTTTCAAATTATATAATCATGGAGTAAAATAAATCAATAAATTATCTGGGAAAGATATGTTTCAGAATTTTAATTTTAGTTTAAATAAAATCATTAAACAAAGGAACCGCGCATATATTTAAAAAAAATAACCCCCCCCCCCCTTGTTAGTCCACCATTGGTAAAGGGGCCCCGAGACATGCATTGCCTAGGGGCCCTGACATGGTTAATCCGGCCCTGCTTACAATGCCTTTCTCATATAAATAAAGTTGGTTGTTTGCAGGTGGGAAAATATAATAAGCAGTAATTGTTAAATTGAAACAATAGTATATATTGAATTATTTGGCGGGTAGGAGATAAGCCGCCATAGCTCAGTGGATAAAAAGAGCAGTTGACCGGATATCAAAAGGGCACGGGTTCAAGTCCCGTCGGCGGCATGTATCTTTTCTCGGAAGATTTTGTCAATTTAGATGAGTGTTTCAGGCTAATAATTATTGCTGATAATAATTGTTACTCATTTGAACCCTCTGGGTTCCGGTGTACGAGTAATCATAAATCATAAGGGTGCGATTAATTCTTGGGATGTGTTAATTCTTGAGAACTGCCAACGACGAAAGTTGCGTGACAGATAATAATTGAAAGGTAAGAACATAATGATCTGAACGAGGTACATATGATACGGAGTAAATAGTTACAGATTAATGTACAAAACGTGAACAATTACAAATCCGTTTCCTAAAATTGACATCAGGCTGTAGCGAGCAACTGATAACCATAAAAATACTATATTTTTCCGATTTTATACAATGGTATCACCGGCCACCACTCTCTGGCTGGGTGCATTTGCACATTAATTCCGGTTCGAGCGTTCGTTCTTTCTATCTGCTTTTACTCTAAGCAAGAAAATTATTTAATCTGTGCCAATTATTGTAACACAAAGTTTTATTGTAAAATATATTTGACTCGCGTTAAATAAAGAGTTGTTATTGAAAACATCCAAAATACGCGCATCCAGTTTACAGACGTGGCAATGTTTGTAAACTGTCAAACCCACTTGATAAAATATCAAAATATACCAATATTGCCAAAAAGCAAAAAGAAAAGTTCAGTTATGTGAAGGCGATTATAAAAAAATTCTTCTTATGTAATGTGCTCTCTATACATAGTAAGGTAAATTACCAATTAACGCTGAATGAATTCTGGAATACAGAATTCAAATACCTGTAAACCACAACTACCCTGCTAGGCATAGAGAAGCACAAATGTTTATTATTAATATATCTCAAAATGTTTACGGTAATAGAACAAAAAAGCATAAAATTCCGAAAATATTTAATGCAATACCTGAAAATATAAGAAATGAGACATCGTATTCAAAAATAAATTATCTATGGTTTTGAACTGTCAAGTAACTGAATATTATAATAATTTAAATATATCATTATAAAGTGTTCAATCACCAGTTTTTATTGAAAATATAATTGAATTGAATTGAATTTATCAGTTTCAGTGAATATATATAAAAAAAACCAACCTTACAATGCCACCAAAGAAAATACAAGCGGAAGAATCTGATGTTTTAAGCCTCATAGAAATCAAATTCAGTGAGTTAAATAATACATTTAAATCGGAAATACGCGATCTAGTGAAAACTGTGGAATATTTGAGCTTGAAAATTGATGATTACGAATTAAAATTTAAAAGTATGGAGAAAAAAATCACGGAATTGGAAAAAATAAACGAAAATAACATGTCACAAAAAAAGGATTTCTTTGAGTTACAAGCGAAAGTTGAGGCCAGTGAACAATATGCTCGAGTTAACAACATAGAGATTATCGGAATCCCGGAAAAAAACCAAGAAAATTTAATGGACGTTCTAAAAAAAATCTATTCAGAACTAAAAGTAGAGATGCCGAAACACATCGAGTATGCCAGCCGCGTTACTCCACGTGAGAAAATTGAAGGAAGACCGAGGAACGTTGTTGTGAAGCTGGAACGGAGGCAACAAAAGGACGACATCATTGCTGCAATCCGCAAGAGGAAAGGCCTCACAGCGGAGAACATCAACATGCACGGAGGACATAACATCTTCATAAACGAACACCTATCCCCCAAAAATAAGCTTCTCTATAAAATGGTCAGAGAATTTTCAAAAGAACAAAAATATAAATTCTGCTGGATTAAAAACTGTAAAATTTTCCTTAGGTTGAATGAAAACTCAAACCACGTATGTATTAATTCATTTTACGATTTAGAAAAGATAAAAAAACGAGATACTCGTGTCATCGATGCCTAATAACAGAATATACAAACTTTAATTTATTTTTATCGTAACTATGTGTAACTTGAATACTAAAATGGAAACTTTACAAATATATTACCAAAATGTGAGAGGTCTCAGGTCAAAAATTTAATGGGTTCGTTTTCAAAACCAAGATTCACCACAGAATCTTTAAAAAATTTATACTATTTTACATCATTTCACTTTGAACAAAATTATTCTGAACAACAAGTAAATACCACGATTTCTCTTTATTCTCATGTACTATCACAATCTATCAAATATAATAAACGATCGCAACCTATTAGAAATAATTGCATAATGACAACATACTTTTATGTAACAACTGTATGCTCAGTATTTTGCATTGTATTTTGTTCACTATTCAACAACATATTTCTGTCAACATTAATGACAGCTGATACCATAGACAAAATCATGTACCACAAACAAATCATAACTTATGACGTTCATAATTACCCCCTTCCAAAGCATAATTACTTACTTTTCATTAAATTACTTTTTCATCAATTTTACATAAAAACGTATTCAATAATGCTTAATATATTATACTTTCAAAATGGATTCTAACAAAACGGCAATAACATTTTATTATCAAAATGTACGTGGTTTAAAAAGTAAATTAAATGATTTATATTGCGAAGTGCTCAGTTGCAATTATGATTTAATTTGTCTAACTGAAACATGGCTAGATTCCACAATCTATGACCATGAATTAGTAGATGATCGTTATAATATATATAGACGCGATAGGGACATATCGAGTTCTCTCAAAAAATCAGGCGGTGGTGTTCTAATAGCCATCAAGAAAGAAATGACATCTTTTTTAGTCTCAGCACATAACTCAAAATCTGCAGAAGATTTATGGATTAAATTTAAATTACATGAAATGTCCAGGCAAACCATCAACTTATGTTTGGCGTATTTGCCTCCAGATATACCAATCGAAAATCTCACAGATTTTTTTGAAAAGTGTCAAACGACATATAATAACTTACCATCAGAGGATATAACAATAATAATGGGTGATTTTAATGTGCCATCTTTTCAATACTCACCAAATGCCAATGTAACTCTTACCAGACCAGTCTTTCATAATAGCCAAAAATCAATATCTCTACTGGACTTCCAAAATTTGACTGGACTTAATCAATTCAATCACGTCTCTAATAATATAGATCGAATTTTAGATTTAGTTTTTTCCAACCATAACCTCAACATTCAAATTGCTTCACATGTGTTATCCAAAATTGACTCCTATCATCCTCCCATTGAATTCGATCTTTTAATTTCCAAATGCAGACCCCTACCTACCAATCCAGATCACATCAAATATAACTTCAAAAAAACGGATTACATTAAATGCAATGAAATGTTATCACTCAATAATTGGGACGATCTTGACACCCTGGATTGTAATGACTCTGTACTACATTTTTATAACTTGTTATGGCTATCAATTGAAAAACACACTCCACGCTTAAGAATCAGGAATAATAAGTTTCCAATTTGGTTCAGCAGTGCTTTGATCCACCAACTCAGAGAAAAAGAAAAGTTTAGAAAGAAATGGAAAAAATACAAAAATCAATGTGACTATGAGAGTTTTTCCATCTTGAGAGCTCGAGTAAAAGTATCTATACGTACCTGCCTTAAAACCCATGTAGATTCAATAGAAAATTCTCTCCCTGACAGTATCAAAAATCTCTCAACCCTCATTAATTCGAAAAGAATTTCTAATTCTCTCCCCAAAATCATGCATCTCCACGACAAATCAGCAACAAATGGTGAAGATACATGTGAACTCTTATCTACTTACTTCTCTTCTGTTTTTAGCTCACCATCTAATTCTAAAAGTGACTCTAAACTTCCTTCCCAACTCTATAATTATCCATTGTCTCATATCAAAATAACTCTAGATGAGGTCAAAGCGAAATTGAATACTCTCGATATCAATAAGGGTTCCGGCCCAGATGGAATTCCTCCACTATTTATTCGAAATTGTGCAGACCAACTTGCAGTACCAGTACACAAAATATTCTTCAAAAGTCTGAAGTGTGGGGTATTTCCTGATTTGTGGAAGGTTGCCCACGTCATTCCGATCCACAAATCTGGCAGTAAAAATGATGTAACTAACTACCGCCCTATCAGCCTTTTATCTTGTTTTGGAAAAATATTCGAGTCCATTGTATATAAAACCATTTTTAACCATGTATCACATATACTTAGTCCTTTCCAACATGGCTTTGTTACTAAAAGATCCACAAATACTAATTTGCTTGAGTACATGGACTTTCTGTGTAAATCTATGAATAATAAAACGCAAGTAGATGCCGTGTACACTGATTTCAGCAAGGCCTTCGACAAAGTTAGTCACCGTATCTTAATGTATAAACTGGATCAAATTGGCATTCACGGAAATCTGCTTCGTTGGTTAGAATCATATTTATCACATAGAAGTCAATTAGTTACTGTTAACGGTTTTAACTCTTCACCAATATTAGTTACGTCAGGCGTACCACAAGGATCTCACCTTGGACCCTTGCTTTTCTTAATATTTATTAACGACCTTACATATAAACTCCGCTGTAATTTTTCTCTATATGCTGACGACCTAAAATTATATAAAGCAATTAAACATATTGAAGATTGTGAACTTTTACAACAAGACCTTAACACAATATCTGCCTGGTGTGTTGACAATGAAATGGAACTGAATATAGCTAAGTGCAAAGTTATTAATTTCACCAAGAACACCAACAAAACTCTGTATTCATATAGCATATGTGGTCACAATCTAGAAACAGTTGAATCAATAAAAGATTTAGGAATTATATTCGATAACAAACTAACGTTCAACCAACACATTGAATACATTGTGAGTAAATCAAATAAATTACTCGGTTTTATTGTAAGATCAACCAAACTGTTCAAGAATTCTAATAGCTTAATAATTCTATTTAATTCCTTAATCCGTAGTGTTCTGGAGTACGGGTCATCAGTTTGGAATCCACATTATATTACACAGATATCTAGACTCGAATCAGTCCAAAGAAAATTCACACGGATTTTGTCTTATCGATCAAGTGTCTACCATCTTTTAGACGGGTACGAACAAAGACTTACACATTTCAAATTAGAGAGTCTAGTTAAAAGACGAAACATAAATGACCTTTTAATGCTTTATAAAATTGTGAATAATCGTGTAGACAGTAATTTAGTCAATCAAATCAAGTTATACGCCAGGCCCAAATCTACCAGAAACCTTAACATATTTTGGACCGAAATTTCTTCCAATAATACTGGATATTTTAATCCTATATCTAGAATGTCTCGATCATACAACGATCTTGTTAAAATACACACCATCATAGATATTTTTGTAAATAATATAACTAGCTTTAAAAAATATCTCCATGATTTGTGCAACTAAAAAAAAAAAAAAAAAATAAAAAAAAAAAAAAAAAAAAAATAAATAAATAAATAAATGCTTTTGTTCCATTACTTTTCAATAATTATTTCATAAATATTTCACATTGTTTTTCTTGTGATTGCTTCAGTGAATAATCTTGTTAATAGTGCACCTAAAAAAAAAAAAAAAAAAAAAAGGATTTTGTTTCATTACTTCTCAATAATCTCTTCATAAATATTTCATATTTTTATTGCAAGTTTTGTATTTTAGTTTTCAATATTTTGTATTTTAGTTTTCATATTTTGTATTTTAGTTTTTAAGTTATCTATAAATAATACTTACATTGTTTCTCATGTTGCTTCTGTGAATATGCAAATGTTATTACTGCAGACACATTAGTCTAGGGATATTTATATTTTATTAGAATTTATTTTATATTACATGCAAAAATGTTTTGTAAATATCCTGTTTGTGTCTCAAATAAATTAAAAAAAAAAAAAAAAAAAAAAAAAAAAAAATCATAAAAAAAATTAGATCATTCTACCTTCGTTGAACATGAAAACAAATAATATTTTGGGCAAATAGCTAGATCTTTTAAAAATAAATAATATTGAAAACAAATAATATTGTTAACGAATATCTTTTAACCATTGTTAAAAATAAAATAATAACTTTTCTACATTGTGATCACAAACATTATAATAATTAGTTAAGTAATTTAATTATTTAGGAGCTACATAAAACAAGAAAAAAAGAAAGAAAAAATATAGTGAATTTGAAATATTATAATTAATTAGCTGAAATATAAAATATTATAATTAATTAGAAATTTGTAACCTTAAATGTACAAATTACTAAAAAAAAAAAAAAAAAATATATATATATATATTAAGGTATTAAGTCATTATTATGTGTTACGCACCAAAATTATACTGTTTGATAACATACTGTTCTGGAGAGATAATTCTGTTATTTTCAACAAACCATTCCAATCTGTTCTTTATCAAATGTTCTGTTACTTTCGTTAAAACATGACGAAAGAGCGATAGGACGACAGGAAGAGATGTCAGATGGGTTTTTCCTTAGTTTTAAAATCGGAAGGATTTTTTAACTTTCCAAACTCCCGGAATACATCCTGTTTCGAACATGTAATTAATTAGGGATAAGAAATATTCAATCGATATGTCCGAGAATGCTTTGATGAAACTATATAATATTCCATCGGGGCCTGAAGAAGAGTCTGAAAGGGAATTAATTACACGTTTCAATTCCCTAACTGAAAAAGGAGAGTCCATCCAGTTGGAATGTGATGGATAAGAAATAAACGAAGGCATTTCTTCTAATCTAGCAACTGATGGTGGCGCTAGCTTATCAGCAAAACCTATAATAATTTCTTCTGGAATATTTTGGGAACGCTGCGGAGTATAAGAACCGATTTTTTTAATTGGACCAAACAGAAGACTGAGGAGATTCCGGAGACAGGCTTTCACAGAATTTTCACTATCCAGACCGCTTTTTATTTTTCAAAATACGTTTAGCTTCTGCCTGAGCGCGTTTCACAGAAAGATAATTTTCAAAAGACATGCATTTCCGGAAAATAGAAATTGCTTTTTTTCTGGAGTTACGACATCAGTATATTCTTTATCCCACCATGGAGTGAAATGTTTTATTTTAATGATAACATTACGTTTTTGAAAAAATTTTTCTACTGCTTTTATTACCATTTTAGAAAATAATTCACATTGAAAGCTGACGTTCATAAGAGAAGACTTAGTTGAAAGAATAATGGAGTCCAATTCCAGAGAAAAAGTTCTCCAATATGCATCTTTAGTTTTAAATTTTAAATTGTTGTTTGTCGAAAAGGAATAAGAGGGTGTTAGATAGTGGAAGGAGATTATTATAGGATAATGTTAACTTTAAAGGAGATCTGTAAGAATGTCCCAAGAACATATGGGTATCAAAGAAGATGAGCAAAGAGACAAATCAACCGCACTTTTTCTATGTTGAGGAGCAGTGAAACGAGTTGGGGATCCGTCATTTAATATACATAGATTATAGGTATCCATAAAATCTAACAGATTACGGCCAGAACGGTTTGTTAATTCACTTCCCCATGAGGGAGAATGAGCATTAAAGTCACCGAGTAACATATACGGGGGACGAATCTGAGATATAAACGAAGCCCATTCATTTTCAACAAAAATAGTAGAGGGAGGGATATATATATTTTTAAAGAAACATATAATTTTCTTTAATTTAATAAAATGCCGATCTTGACTCGTCATTGTGTATGTACCGTAGACTGTTACTGGTATGTGCCTCAGTACCTACTTAACAGTCGACTAGATATTTTATAATATGTATATATATGATATTTACGAATGTTTTTTACATGCTAATTACCTAGCATATGCAGATGATAAAAAAAATATACTTAGTTATTAAATCAATCAATGACTGCATTAAACTCCAAGAAGACCTCAATCGTCTTTTTGTCTATTGCGAATTAAACAAACTTGTTATTAACATCTCAAAGTGCAATAAATTAACATTTACACGTAATAAAAATATAATTTCATTTGTATACACACTGAACGGCACACATATCAATGAAGTGAAATATATCAGGGACCTTGGGGTAACGATGGATATCAAATTAAACTTTATCCAACACACTGATGAAATAATTAACAAAACCAATAAAATGCTGGGATTTATAATTCGTTTAGCAAAACCCTTCCACAACATAAACACTCTATATTCCCTTTACACCTCATATATTCGCCCGCACTTGGAACACTGTACACCGATCTGGACTCCTTTATACCAAGCCCATATTGAAAGAATAGAAAGAATTCAAAAAAAAATGTTTTAAACACTTAAATTATACATTCAAATTACACTTCTCAAGTTATACTGAATCCATTAAATTTCAAATCCCTCCAAACACGACGTCTAATTTTTGATCAAATCCTATTGTTAAAAATTCTAAACAATGGCCTGGACTCACCAGAACTTACCAATTTAATAAATTTTCATATTCCGTCAAGATCAACCCGGCAATCCGATTTATTTTATTTACCCTCTTGTAGAACAAACATTAGAAAAAACTCCCCAATTCCTCGTGTATGTGCAAAATATAATACAAAATTTCACAGCATTGACATTTTTAGTAAAAACCTTAAGAAATATCGATATGAAGTAACGCGTACGATCGATTATTAATATGAGAATATATCGTGAGCATCTCCTATCCTATTCCTATATTCCTCTTCCTTTCCTCCTCCTATAACCCATCATTAATTATAATATAATAAAACTTCATTTCCGATGTACTTTAGCATAAGAAACCCCTGTGGCTTGACTCCAGTTCAATTATATATTTATCACTGTATATGTATTATGTAAAAGCTGTTTGTTTCTTACAAATAAATAAATAATCTATGGATAATGAAAATATAGTAAAAATAATCTATGGCCATAATAAAGCAAATTGACAGGATTAATTTCAATAATTAAAAGTAATTACTATCGTGATTGTGATCAAGGAATCGACATTGCAATTAATAACATTAAATTTCGGTTCTTTCGATACTTTTATTTATTTAATCTTGTGAGATTAACAAAATAAACCTCCTCTTTCCTTACAGAGAAAATCAATTGTGTTGCCATCCAAATCACAAGAAAAATATTATTATAAAAAGATAATATTTTAATATCAGATATAACAGCTGCTACTATCTGAAAACTATTGGGGAGGGAGTGAAAAAAGATTTCTTTAAAATGAATAGAGTTATGAATGATAAGAGCAGAGCCATCCTTACCATCAGGTCTATCATGTCTAAGACAATAATAACCAGGGATCTTAAAATGATACAAAGTTTTTAACCATGTTATATTGCACTTACATTGCGTGAATTTACTAGATATTCATTTGTGGAAAAGTGTGTGGAAGGGTTTAGTCTTTCATTTGGGAAAGATTTAACCCGGACATAAAATCTGGAGCACCGTAAATAAAGTGTATAAATATTGTAATCATTATATTTAAATCTCAACATTTAATACCATGCACATTCAAAATACCTATCTCTATCTAGGTATAACTTATTTTAACAACCTCCCGTTAAATCTAAAAATTACCGAAAAAAGTCATGAATTTCAGCAATTGAAAAATTCTCTGCAACTTCTATAGGAGTTTATATCTATTATTTTTCTTGTATATCTTGGAATCTATAAATCTTTATTTTTCTTACTTACGCTTTTGTTAGTAATTAAAATATTTTATTACTTACTTACTTACATGATTTCATATAATTGAGTTTGAATTCCTTCACCAAACACAAGAGCTTTGTTTATTTATAGTGAGGAATGTTTTTTTATATTAATATATATAACATTTCAAACATATATTTCTACTTATTGCAAAAAATATACAAATATTAAATAAATAAATAAAAAATTTGAGTTAAGGGAAAACAGCTCATTCATACCACTCTCCCCTAAATTGTTATGAGAAAGCTCAGACTAAATTTAATATCCGTTAGCCCTTTATCTAGTTCCTTCTTTTTGCGACTTTGCGTGGACAGTTTGCAATTTCAGTTTGTGTTCGGTTAAAGTTGGTTATTTGTAAGAACAATAACATACGTTATTATTCATATTTTTATCCTTCAACGTGACATTGACTGCGTCTCAAACTGGGCCAAAATAAATGGCTCGAACTTCAGTACACCCAAGTGCAATATCGTCTCGTATACAAGATCAAAGAAACCGCGTGTATTTTAATATAGAATTAATGAAATTATTCTCCAACACTTAAACCAAATCAAAGATCTAGGAGTTATTTAAGACAGCAAACTAACTTTTCACCAACACATCGATGATTTAATAAGCAGAGCATACAGGCTTCTCGGCTTCGTAATTAGAAACTCATATCCGTTTCGTAACACAAAAACACTGACGTTATTATATAACACACTAGTCCTGAGTGTTCTTGAGTCAAATTTGATCATCTGGGCCCCACACGAATTAACATACACTTTACGCATTGAAAGAGTCCATAAGCTCTATGACGTTACCGTTGGCTTTACCCATCGATTTATATATTAGGCATGACCAATTACCACTCCCTAGAGACACGTAGAGGTATTGCTTTGCTTAAACATTTTTTTCAACTAATAAACGGTCACTTATCTAATAATGAGATACTGGCCTAATTATTTTTTTTGTATCGAAGGAAGCAAATACTTTGTGGTGTGACATTATATATTAAATGAAAAAACACACTTTGTAAAAGACCACTTTATTTGAATTAATAATTATTAACAGCCAACCATGTTTCGCTTAGCTCAAGCTTCATCAGGGCTATTATATTAACTAAAGATAATTTCATACAGACACATATATATATATATATATAAGAAATTTTAAAAAATGAATGAAAGAGATAGCAATAGATATTCGATATAGATAGATAGATATAGCAATAGATATAGCAATAGATATTCGATATAGATAGCTTGTATGCTTTAGCTTATGTTCCCGAAGAAGATGTAATAATTTCTTTCGAAATATTGTGTGAAACCGCTCCTGAACATGATCGTATGGAGGAATTTATAAATTATTTCGAAATAACATACATTAGAGGTTGATTGAGACGAGGTGGTGTACACTGTACACGCTCCCGCATTATTTGAAATAACATATATTAGAGGTTGATTGAGACGAGGTGGTGTACACTGTACACGCTCCCGCATTATTTGAAATAACATACATTAGAGGTTGATTGAGACGAGGTGGTGTACACTGTACACGCTCCCGCATTATTTGAAATAACATACATTAGAGGTTGATTGAGACGAGGTGGTGTACACTGTACACGCTCCCGCATTATTTGAAATAACATACATTAGAGGTTGATTGAGACGAGGTGGTGTACACTGTACACGCTCCCGCATTTTTTTGGGACACCCTACTGTACACGCTCCCGCATTATTTGAAATAACATATATTAGAGGTTGATTGAGACGAGGTGGTGTACACTGTACACGCTCCCGCATTATTTGAAATAACATACATTAGAGGTTGATTGAGACGAGGTGGTGTACACTGTACACGCTCCCGCATTATTTACCATTGGACTGTGGAATAAACGAAAAAACATACATTAGAGGTTGATTGAGACGAGGTGTTGTACACTGTACAGGCTCTCGCATTATTTGAAATAACATACATCAGAGGTTGATTGAGACGAGGTGGTGTACACTGTACACGCTCCCGCATTATTTACCATTGGACTGTGGAATAAACGAAATAACATACATTAGAGGTTGATTGAGACGAGGTGGTGTACACTGTACACGCTCCCGCATTATTTGAAATAACATATATTAGAGGTTGATTGAGACGAGGTGGTGTACACTGTACACGCTCCCGCATTATTTGAAATAACATATATTAGAGGTTGATTGAGACGAGGTGGTGTACACTGTACACGCTCCCGCATTATTTGAAATAACATATATTAGAGGTTGATTGAGACGAGGTGGTGTACACTGTACACGCTCCCGCATTATTTGAAATAACATACATTAGAGGTTGATTGAGACGAGGTGGTGTACACTGTACACGCTCCCGCATTATTTGAAATAACATACATTAGAGGTTGATTGAGACGAGGTGGTGTACACTGTACACGCTCCCGCATTATTTACCATTGGACTGTGGAATAAACGAAAAAACATACATTAGAGGTTGATTGAGACGAGGTGTTGTACACTGTACAGGCTCTCGCATTATTTGAAATAACATACATTAGAGGTTGATTGAGACGAGGTGGTGTACACTGTACACGCTCCCGCATTATTTACCATTGGACTGTGGAATAAACGAAAAAACATACATAAGAGGTTGATTGAGACGAGGTGGTGTACACTGTACACGCTCTCGCATTATTTGAAATAACATATATTAGAGGTTGATTGAGACGAGGTGGTGTACACTGTACACGCTCCCGCATTATTTGAAATAACATACATTAGAGGTTGATTGAGACGAGGTGGTGTACACTGTACACGCTCCCGCATTATTTACCATTGGACTGTGGAATAAACGAAAAAACATACATTAGAGGTTGATTGAGACGAGGTGTTGTACACTGTACAGGCTCTCGCATTATTTGAAATAACATACATCAGAGGTTGATTGAGACGAGGTGGTGTACACTGTACACGCTCCCGCATTATTTGAAATAACATACATTAGAGGTTGATTGAGACGAGGTGGTGTACACTGTACACGCTCCCGCATTATTTGAAATAACATACATTAGAGGTTGATTGAGACGAGGTGGTGTACACTGTACACGCTCCCGCATTATTTACCATTGGACTGTGGAATAAACGAAAAAACATACATTAGAGGTTGATTGAGACGAGGTGTTGTACACTGTACAGGCTCTCGCATTATTTGAAATAACATACATCAGAGGTTGATTGAGACGAGGTGGTGTACACTGTACACGCTCCCGCATTATTTGAAATAACATACATTAGAGGTTGATTGAGACGAGGTGGTGTACACTGTACACGCTCTCGCATTATTTGAAATAACATACATCAGAGGTTGATTGAGACGAGGTGGTGTACACTGTACACGCTCCCGCATTATTTGAAATAACATACATTAGAAGTTGATTGAGACGAGGTGGTGTACACTGTACACTGTACACGCTCCCGCATTATTTACCATTGGACTGTGGAATAAACGAAATAACATACATTAGAGGTTGATTGAGACGAGGTGGTGTACACTGTACACGCTCTCGCATTATTTGAAATAACATACATCAGAGGTTGATTGAGACGAGGTGGTGTACACTGTACACGCTCCCGCATTATTTGAAATAACATACATTAGAGGTTGATTGAGACGAGGTGGTGTACACTGTACACGCTCCCGCATTATTTGAAATAACATTCATTAGAGGTTGATTGAGGCGAGGTGGTGTACACTGTACACTGTACACGCTCCCGCATTATTTCCCATTGGACTGTGGAATAAACGAAATGCAGTAGAAGATGGAATTTCGAGGACCACAAATATTGCAGAAGGTTTGCACAGCGGCCTACAATATTTATTCCAGTATCACCATCCAAATTTATGGACATTTTTTGATGGACTTCTAAACGATTCCATAAAGCAAAAAACTTTGTACTTGCAAGCAGTTTCAGGTGCCATAATTCCATCGCAGAAAAAAGATTTTGTCGTGCGGTCGCGGCGTATAATAATGTGGAGATACTGCTCTATCTAAACTTTGTACTTGCAAGCAGTTTCAGGTGCCATAATTCCATTGCAGAAAAAAGATTTTGTCGTGCGGTCGCGGCGTATAATAATGTGGAGATACTGCTCTATCTAAGATCTATTGCTCATTTTCTGATTATAATCAGTGTTTATGTGTAATATTTGAATTTTCTGTTTTGTAGTCATTTTGAAATTTATTTATTTAAAAAAAGGCAGGAATCTATTTCAGTGTGGCGTTTTAACTTTTTTTTTAAAGTACAATAGATGTTTCAATTATTTATGAAAGGTTTAATTTTTGGATGAAATATTTTGAGGAAGTCTTCGAAAGCAACCCGAGTGATAGTGAGGCCAGCGGCGAATCGGGTATGAACGATGACGGAGTGAATGTTATCAAAATCAGCATGGATGAAATTAAAAATTCGATAAAATGCATGAAGAATGGTAAGGCTGTAGGTTTCGACAATATTGCGGCCGAATACTTTAAAGGAGATAGCCATATTATTCTCACATGGTTGTGCAAACTTTTTAACCAGTGTTTAGAGGAGGGTTACACGCCATTAGATTGGAGAAGGGCTGTAATCATGCCATTATACAAAGGTAAAGGGTCACGTATGGAATGTGGGAATCATAGAGCTATTAGCCTGCTAAGTTCAGTCGGCAAGTTGTACGGAAGAATATTGATTGAAAGGGTAAGAATGGAAACAAAGGATAAAATATGGGATGTGCAAGGTGCCTTTATGAGTGGAAGGGGATGCATGGACCAGATTTTCTCCTTGCGTATGCTCACTGAGAAGTTTCTGGCAAAAAACCAAAAACTTTTTTGTGCCTTTGTAGATCTACAAAAAGCATACGACCGAGTCGACAGGAAAAAGCTATGGAAGGTGTTGTCCAAGTATGGAGTGAATACAAATCTCATACAGGCAATTGCGTCTCTGTACGAGGGAAGCGTTGCATGTGTTAGGGTGAACGGTGGTTTTACGGGGTGGTTTGACATCACAAAAGGTGTTAAGCAAGGCTGCGTAATGTCACCATGGTTATTCAATTTATACATGGATAATTGTATGCAAGAATTGAAAGAGATGGGATTGGGCGCGAAATTGAGTGATCTGAAAATATGTTGCCTGTTGTATGCTGATGATGCGGTGCTGATTTCTAACACTATGGAAGATCTACAGTCTCTCGTGTCTAGGATGAACGAAGTGTGTATGCAAAATGAGTTAATGATGAATGTAAGTAAGTCTAAAGTCATGGTATTTGAAAGGGAGAGTACGAAAACAGTGTGCAATATAGTTGTGAATGATGAATACTTGGAGCAGGTGGATGAGTTTGTGTACCTGGGTAGTATGTTTACGAGAGATGGGAAGGCTGATAGAGATATTGAAAGAAGAGTAAATGCAGGTAACTCCATTAATGGAGGACTGAATGCCGTTGGCGCTAATAAAACACTGTCAAAAGACGCGAAGCTAGCAGTCCACAATGGAGTCCTGGTACCTACCTTGATGTATGGCAGTGAGGCATGGAGTTGGCAGAGGAAGGATGAAAGTAAACTGAATGCTGTCGAAATGAGATCCCTGAGGCGAATGTGTGGCAAAACTATGTATGATCGTGTGAGAAATGTGGATATCCGCAAAGAATGCAAGGCTGATGTAAGCATAATGAGTAAGATTAAGAAAGGGACCCTCAGATGGTTTGGACATGTAGAGCGAATGAAAGAAGAAAATAATGTGAGAAGAATATATGACGCAAATGTGAATGGAAGAAGAAGAAGGGGACGCCCGAGGAAGACATGGCACGATCAAGTGAATCAGATACTTGAGTCGGGCCATGTCAAAAGTCGGAATAATAGAAGAGTATGTATGAGACGATGTATGAATGTGAGTGAAGCAAAGACTGTGTGCCAAGACCGAGTTGTTTGGCGGTCCGTCCTCTCTGCCTACCCCTGCGGGGAAACGGCGTGATGGTTAGTTAGTTAGTTTAATTTTTGTATTAACCTATTGCTCACACAGGTGAAGGAATTATTTAAGCTTATTACACTGGAAATTTCTGTTTTATTGTTATAATTGAAGTGTGAATTTTTTTATATAAAAAGGGTACAGAAACTTTACATACTGTTTAAATGACACATTTAAAGTAATTTTTTAAACAATATAAAGAGTATTTTCGTTGTTAGTTTTTGGGGTGTTATGCCATGTTGCGCTACCTCCTACTATAGCCGACGTTTCGGACAGCGTTGCAGTGTCCATCATCAGGGCAGATCCGGTAGATCCGACGATGTGTAATTGTTAGTGTAAAGTGTGTGATTATTTACTTGGAAGCGATACCGTGTCGCCAGCTTCAATTCACTACGAGCTGGTAGGTATTTCAGGAGAAAGGGAACTGCGATTTTAGTGAAAGCGCAGTATTTACGTTAGCCTGGGGTCCGTCCATGTGAGAATTGCCGACGAAAGTGGCGCCATCCTTATTCTAGAACACCAAAGCTAAACGCAAAAAAATACCATGTCTAAGTATACTGTAATATCATATAATGATACAATATAAAGGTATAAAACCATTTTTGCTTATATTGGCTACTTTCGCTTTAACCACTTGAACTCTGTTGTCTAATTCTAGACTAAGGGTAATTGTTCATGTACCACATGATTGAATATTATTAATGTTTCTAAAATTTTAAATTGTATAATTTATTTTTTTGAAAAAAAAGGTCAGCATTTATGTAAACTATTTAAATAAAACCTATTTTATTACTTATTTATTTATTTACGCCCTAGTGGGCTTTTAAAAAGATGGATAATAATAGTAAGTCAAGTACGTAATACGTAATAATTAAATTAAGAGTTAAAAAATAAAATTAATTAAAATTAAAATCGTACATAATAGTAATGTAAAGAAATAATTATTAATGAAACATTTAAGTTTTCTTTATGGCTGATGAAACTAGGTTCAATTTCTCATTTGCCAAATGAGTGGAAATGATTAATATTATTTGTGATTTCCGTTTTATCGTAAGAATACTTGTAATTGTAAAAATTATTTTAAAAAAAGCTAATTAATCATACTACGATTATTTTGTCACTTAGCAACGAAAGATTAACATTTTTTTAAACAATAGATATTGCCATTATTTATGACACGTTTATTTTTTCTTCAAAGCTGATTAAAATTATACAATTTGGTTTTAATTTTAAATACGAACAACACGAATAAAAAAATCATAACATGCCTCACTCACTATGCGAACCCAAATGGACGATATTTTTTGAAAAATATTTAATTTATATTTTTACGTTGCAGGTACCAACAAAAAAACTTAGCATGAAAGTTGATAAAAACTTAGCATGTAAGTTGATACACTACGTTCCGACAAACTGCAAGTGTGAAAAGAGGAGGAACTGGAGTCCCTCATCCCATTAGATCACCTGAGAACATTGAGGCAGTAAGAGCTTCAATGTTGCAATCACCACTTTGCGGCGTTCTGCGCGCAAACATGCGTCTGCCCTTGGACTTTCCGATCGTTCTTTGAGGAGAATTCTTCGTGATGATCTCCATTTCCATCCATACAAAATGGCGATTGTGCAGGAACTTTTTGAACGTGACTTCAATTCTCGGAGGAACGCATGTGAGATGTGAGGTTCTTCTGGAAACTGTTTCTGAGGACGTTATTGTGTTTTTTAGTGACGAAGCCTATTTTTATTTGTGCGGAACCGTCAACGAACAAAACATGCGCTACTGGGCTGAGAACAATCCCCGAGAATTGCATCAAAGGCCTTTGCATTCTCCTAAAATCACATTGTGGTGTGCAATTTCCTCAAGTGGGATTATTGGTCCCTGGTTCTTTGAGAAAAATGAAGTAACAGTGACAGTGAATTCGGACCGGTACGTAAACTGCTAGACGAGTTAGACTTAGGGGACACTTGGTTCCAACAAGACGGTGCAACGGCGCACACTGTAAGATCATCGATGGCTGTTTTGAGGGAACGCTTCCCAGAGCGCCTCATCTCAATTAGGGGCGATTAGGCCCGCTCTCCCGATTTGTCCCCTTGTGACTTTTTCTCTGGGGTTTTTTGAAATCCCGTGTTTATGTGAACCGTCCAAGGACCATACAAGACCAACATCGATGAAGAAATTGCCAGGATAACGCCCGATATGCTGGCAAGAGTCTTGACAAACGCCAGAAATCGGTTCGCTCAATGTGTGGAGAATAACCTACCTGATATGATCTTCAAAACTAAATTAAAAAAATGTATGTATGGCGCCTACATTACAAAAAAACAATAAAAAATTCTGATTCATGCGATGGGTTTTATTAAGTTTTGAAAAAAAAGAAGTTATGCTGCCGCACCCTGTATAATGGATAATATACTATTTAATATATTATTACAATGAAAAGTTAAATAATTTATTACTCTTGTGTTTTATTTCCAAACTTTTTAATTCAAAATTTTTCATTTATTAAATTTTAAATTAAAAATTTGGCCTCCATTTTTTCTCCCTCCTACAACATGAGTCTCTTCAAGAGACCTCCTTGATCTCTTTAAAAAGACCCACCACACAGCATCATTAAAGATGACAGAGACCTTAAGGGAAATAACTTTTCTCGGGGCCTCCTGTGTGGATTTAACGTACATTTTTTTTTTAAATATATGTAAAGGAATACCTACCTAGAAATGCATAGGATTCCTTTATGTTCGTATTTTAAAATGGTGTTGTCATTGAGACAGAAAATGACAGATGATTGTTGTTTTGTTGTCTAGCTGGGTAGCACAGATTGAAGTAATAAGAATATTGAAAAATAAGTTTATAATTACAAAGTGATATAATATTTTGAAGACGGACAAATAACTTTAATTGTAGTTTCTTTGTCAGCAAAGCAAATCATGATATTTGTATGTCACATTATTAATAAAAAATTACAGTCAAAAGACCATAAATTTGATAAAAAAGACAGGCGCCACACTAATTCATAAAAACAACATCGGTATTAGGCTAGACAATCTAGAAGCACCT
Source organism: Limnephilus lunatus (assembly GCA_917563855.2). Classification (NCBI taxonomy): domain Eukaryota; kingdom Metazoa; phylum Arthropoda; class Insecta; order Trichoptera; family Limnephilidae; genus Limnephilus; species Limnephilus lunatus. Next base: position 211,171 of record OU830593.1, on the reverse strand, counting down.
GAACTAAGGAAAGCCATAAACACTTACAGTAAGGTAGTTAATAACCAACTAAATTTAAATAAAAGTCCCATACTTAGATTGTTCCCTATTGACAAAGAACACGCCCGTTCCCTTCCTAATTCTCCATCTACACCTATACCTACTTCCTCCTTTACTTGAGGAGTCCAGCCCATTTGGTTAAATCATGTATTAGCTATAACACACGTGTAAATTAATTTTAGTAGAGATTGTACTGCCCTGAAGAAGCTACGGTTGTAGCGAAACTCGGTCGGCATAAAGTATATAAAAAATAAAAGTGGTGTTTACAAAGTTATGGTTTTATTTTAAATTATAATGTCACATCACAAAGTAACTGCTTCATATGAACAAAAAAAATAATATTATTATTTGGATGACTTGTATAGCATCGTTTTTGTGAAAAATCACCTCAAGTTCTCTGTACACACTTATAATAGTACGGGAGGCGAAGCAGGGATTTTGGGATTTACTCAAGCGCGTCAGATTAACTAAGGGGAGATACCTCCCGACCCTGTTATGGACTACCACCATATATGAACCCATAATATTGGTGGGTACGGCTAGGAGAACCGATCAGATTAGTAAAAAAAAATCGATCCCTGTAGTTACTCGAGCGTGTCAGATTAAGGTATTGTGAGTTAATTACATACAGAAAAGTTTACATTTTAATAATCTGACGATTTGAACGTGACGTAAGAAAATTAGCGAGTCACAAAGTTGCAAAAAAAAAACGTCACGTGGATTTACTCGAGCGTGGTTCATTTTTCTTTTATTTTGAAGGAAATAATGTAAGGATCACGGAAATAGTATAATCTGACGATTTCAACATGTCGAAGAAGCTAAAATCATCATTGAATGTGGAGCGTACAGTGGCTGACGGCGATGAGAACTGCCCACTAACTGTTGAGTCCATAGACATATGAATATTACTAGACCTGCCCTATGCCGAAGACCGAAGAAAATTAATTTGTTTAAAAAAAATATATATATATATATATATATTTGTTTTTATTATTGAATAGAATTACAATGAACAAAAAATAATATAGGTATAATGATAAAAAGAAAATCTGAAAAAAAAGGTTGAGAATGAGTTTTAATCGTCGTCATCATCAGTGGAATCGTCTTCGTACTGCAAATTCGAATCGATTTGGTCACCTTCATCAACGTCTTGCGTATCTGTAATCAAAAAATGGTTTCGAAACTTAACAACGTTTATTTATTTCATGATATTATTATTACATTAAAAATAAAACATACCTGAATCTGGAGTATCCCCTAAAGTGTCAGGTGTCGTGACAATATCTTGATATGCGTCTGGTAGTTGGTTGCCAACGAACCAAGTCATCTCCAACTTTCCATCCTCATTTTTCCACCCGAAATCTGTTGCTGGCATCTCAGTGACGACTCGACAGTGGGCATTCCTCCACAAGCGTGCGATGTATTGCGTTCGTAATAAATGCTGCCGTAGCTCCGATTGGCAAGGTGGTAAATTACAAACATCGTAATTGCGAACTTTTAATGAGAAAGGCTGTGATGTATCTGATACCTGATATGTTTTATTAAAGATTTCTATTCTAGCTCGGTTGACATCAGCCAATTTTTTTAAACCGTACAAATGGCAGATAAAAGATTCCATAGTGATAAATAATTCATCAACACTGTAAGCTTTGGATCCCAAATTTGCAAATGCTTGTTGAAAAAGTACAGATCCCAAATATCGAAAGGCTTTTTTTTGCCTCGTCTGTAAAAAGCTGGATTGTAATCACATCCTGTTAGCGCATGCAGAGCTGGTAGCGCTTGTGAAAAGAGTAGACCTAGCTTCTTAAAAAGATCGGTTATATCGATATATGTATTTCACTTATTAATCTTCTTTACATAACGAATAAACCAAAGCGTTGCAAATCTACGAACACGAACGTGCGGCAAAACGGTTAGGGTGGGCATATGCTGAGACATCAGTCGCGCAAGGTAGTTCAGTAACGGATTTGTTACGTGTCCAGAAATCTGGAAGCAACATACGCTGGTGAGGCAGCGCAGTTATGAATTCCCACAGGGGCACTTCGAGCGCGCCACTTCTGGCCACCGCGCAGAAAGGTAAAGATCGAAAGTGAGATATCGGTTACAGGGCAGTTCACTGTGAGATTTTTCTGCGCGGCGGCCTGAAACTACAAACTAGACTGGCTAAATAGGGATAAAATCTAATTCTAAAACAACAGACATTCGTTCACCTTACACATTTGACATCTAATTTTGAAATAAGAACACATACACCTTTGCTTATCTAATTCTTCGAGTACCTAACTAAGGAAGCAATCTTCCGCACAAACCCTCCATTGATATGCTTGGTGTAACTCTTAAAAGTAACCAGCTCAGGTAGGGGGCTCCATCAATGTTAAGTTAGCCTCTCAGAAACTGCGCGGGGTGTACAGGGTCCGCAGATACCGGCCGGCGTAGTCCAGCGGTAAGGATCGTGACTCGCATACCGAAAAATAAATTTTATTTGATAATAAATTTTATTTGATATAATCATATAATAATATTAGATAATTATTATCAAATAATTTTATTTGATAATTTTAGCAGGTCTAGTAATATTCATATGTCTATGGTCGAGTAGTACGTTGACGGGCGCTTGCTATTTATATTCTGTCGCAGAGCCGGAGGCCCTTAGGCCGCGCCTTCGTGTACAACGCTTTGGTTTATATTCATTGTGTAAAGAAATTTAATAAGTGAAATTTTTAAGAAGTTTAATTAAGCGATTTTATTTTAATCGTTATAATTGGTATATATTCTTTTTTGTTCATTGTAATTCTATTCAGTAATAAAAAATAAAAAAAATAAACTTAAAACTGTCAGATTAAGAAAACCCCTCCACATAATTGTCAGATTATAGGTCAGCACAACCAGGACATCAAGCTGAACCGTCTGTATAAATATCTGACGCGCTCGAGTAAGTCAAGGTCACGATTTTTTTTTACATTTTCAACAAACAGCCACGAGTTTAGGTTACGTCAAAATCGTCAGATTATTGAAATGTAAGCTTTTCTGCATGTAATTAACGCACATTACCTTAATCTGACACGCTCGAATAAATCCTTTTTTTTTCAATTTTCTACCTCTTCATACGGCCACCCCCACCACTGAAGTCGTCAGATTAATATATTTCCGTTACCAGAAACACGTAGGGCGTATACGCTATTAATATCTGACGCGCTCGAGTAAGTCAATGTGACGATTTTTTTTTACATTTTTGATAATTTATACTCGCTCTCCCCACCACTGAAAGTGCATACATCACATAAACTTTTTTTCTTTTTAGCATCTAATCTTTGCAATCCAATAGGTCCCCACAACGCTCGAGTAACTACCCATTTAGCGTTAATTCCTCCCCTACTATAATACATATCTACAATCTTACTTCTTACTACAAACTAGACAAACCAATATAAAAACTTATGGCTAAAAATTACATCCACCGGTTCATCGATCACCGATACGAAACTATATGTACAATGATTTGACCAATGAACGCGATGCTTCGTAAAAATGGACTGTACTTACATTTAATAGGTTATATTTAAATAGACTTACTGTTTCAGAAACCACTGTTTGAATATCGCTCTACGTGATAGCAAAAAAAGCTCGTTCTAAAATTAGAGCAGCTCTTTCCAGCTTGCGATAGCAAATTTCGCAAGTTCAGTTAAGTGGGATCCATAGAACAGACTAGTTGAGTTTAGAGAGAACCTAAGAAACATTTTAAAAATGAATTGGCTAAAATATTGTGTTATAGTGTGTTTGACGGCTATCTGTGCTACTGACAAATTTGAATTAGGTATGTATTTTTAATAATTCAATTATTCTCATGTATATGTGTATTTTGAAAGTACACAAGCTTAAACGCCACCGAATTTTTATTTAATTACTAAATTATAATTTTTACAATTTTTATAAGAAAAACTTTCTTTTTATACTTTTTTTGAAGGTTATTCCCATCAGTGAAATATATCATAATAAGTTAACAATAATAATCTAAACGAAAATATGAAAGAGCGCAAGACACAGAATAACAGAAAAAGACAATTGTCGCAACTGGGACTCGAACCCAGACCTCGGTAATTAATTAATGTAATTCTAAAATTTGAAAAAAATAAAAAAATATGAGATTGACAATTATGACGTTTTGACAGAAGGTGGCAATAGCGAAATTGGTTAACGCACTCGTCCCGGTTAAACGGAGAGGTCTGGGTTCGAGTCCTAGTTGCGACCATTGTCTTTTTCTGTTTTTCCGTGTCTTGTTCTCTTTCATATTTTCTTTTAGATTATTATTGTTAACTTATTCTAATATGATATAATTTTTACGTTTATATACTATACATAATATAAAATATTAAAGAGCTGAAGATTATTTTTGTAGTCTGCCTCACTAGGAGATCCTGTGTTGAGGAGGACTAAGTTTTGGATAAATTTTCAGCAAATTCTATGGTCCAACTCCATTGTTTGACGAAGGTGCATTCAGTATCGTCTATAAAGATGATTTTAATAGACCATTAAGTTATTTTTCCGATAGTTCCTTAAGCCAAGTTTTGATTTCTTTAACGTGGTTATTTTTGCTTTTAATTTTTTTGATACTGTGTTAGAGATTCTTATATAACTAAAATTTCAGAAGTTCGTTTTCCAATGTATACTTAGGTATATTTAGGATGTCTTTTTGCTTGACTCTGGTAATATAATTGTGTGAGGTGTTTGCTTTTGTGTCTTTTTGAGGTGATGAACCAGAATATTTTTGGCGTTGATTTTTTTATATTCTTGGAACATAAACTGTTTAAAATATAATGTTTTTGATGTTCTTGTGGGACTAAATTGTCATTGTGATTCAGTTCCGAGTTTTTTCTTCTTTATTTTCATTTAAACTTGATAAACTACGTTTTTTATTATTTTTTCCAATATTTTCGAAAGCATAGTTAAAAGGCTGATTGGGGATAATGAAAAATATAATTTTTGATTCCATTTTTGTGTATTAACATGACTGTAGCAATTTTAAGATTATCGGAAAAAAAACCTTTTGATATTGACAGATTTACTAGGTAGTTCAGGGGTGGATTTTTTAGGTGTTTAAATTGATATGCTTGGTATCAGTTCATTTTCCGATGAATTATTTGTATTTAGGGAGTATTTAAATTGTATTTACTACGATGAAGAATTTATGTCATTCTACCTGGTTCCCGGCAGGCGTTACAATGCCATATTCAAATAAATACATTTTTCTCCCGGAATCACCTTTCCCGTGCGTCCCCGTTCCCCTCCCGCGTCCCCTTCGTAGCTAGCAACATAAATTATATATAGCCTATGTCAGCCGGGGATAGTGTAACTTCCCAACAGTGAAAGAATTTTTCAAATCGGTTCAGTAGTTTCGTAGCCTATTCAATGCAATCAAACAATCAAATCTTTCCTCTTTATATGTGTAATAGATTTCTTGATTCATATTTTATATATTTACATTTCTCCTCATTACGACACAATACAGGGTGTCATAACGTCTGACGTCTAACTTATATTAATGAAAAAGAAGATAATAATCTTAACGACAATATAGAAAATAATAAGACACAGAAAAATAAAAAAAGATAACGATTGCCACTGGCGTTTAAAAATGACTTTTAAATAAGAGATATCAGTAGCCGAATTGGTTAGGCGTTCGTCCCGGTAAGATGAGAGATCCTGCTTTCAAATACCATTTGCGACTTATTATTATTATTATTATTCTTCAATGATATATTATACTCATGGGAATAACTTATAAAAGTTATTCTAATAAAAACGATTTTTTAACCGGCGATTCCTGACATTATTTGGAGTAAAAAAGGTACTTAAGGCGATCCACTAGTACAGGAAAAATTCACGCCCTTTTATGGGAGGAGTTTAAAAATACTTGAGAAAAAGCTTTTGGAAAGGTTGGAAAAGATATTTGAGAATTTTTTTTTACATGTTGATTTCGTAAAGGCCTGTAAAAAACATTAATTCCTTTTTTATGCATTGTTTATTGTTATAAAACGAAATTTTTAAATTGATTTCACGAAAATAAGCAGCGCGGACCCTAACACGTTGTTTCTCCGCTCCGTTCGGAGGAGTAATGACGGAAAAATGGGGCAGCTGCCAGTCGTTCTTCGGTGGACGGTATAAGGTTCACTTTGATATAACAAATTCGTCGACTGCCGTATTGTCGCCGTGATGTCAAAAATACCAACGCGAAAATGCATATTATATTTTATTTTGTGAGGTTCGGGCGTAAATATTATTTTTTTTCGCGATAATTATATAAGAAACTGAATTTGCCACATTATGCAATAAAACCATATCCGAAAAAGTGTTTATAAGTAGGAGAGTTTTCAGTTGAACATGTTTTTTATAGACCTAATACTTTATTTTTTTCTAAGCTTATTAAAAGACTTATTAAAAAAAATGACCGATATTTTTAAGGGCCAAGGTATGTTGTACACGCAGTATTTAATTGAAGCATCTATAATACTTACGATAAAAACATACGATTTTGTATGATTTTGCATTATTAAGTATGGCTTCGTCTTAAACCAAATTTTGATCTAGAAAGTACATCTTCAAAGTTGATGAAAATATTCGGCATTTTCAAAAGAAAGTAGCTCTCATTTTTGTTAAAACAGTTTCAATTTCTGAACTAGAAATAGGCACTGATGTATAAATTTACTCTAAGATACATTACAACTTGTTTACAGAATAGATGTTTGCTTTTGAAACGGATTACCAGACCTGGCGCTTGGCGGACAAATTTATGTTTAACTATTTATTAATAGATTTAATTAGATTTGAAAATTTGCCAAATATTCGAATTTCAGATAATTTTTTCCTCCATACTGCAATCATTTCATATTTAGTCCAACTTGGTCGACAAAGATGTATTCTATAAAATAAGCAGTAAGGTTGTATTAATCTAGTTATATACGGACGAGTGTATGTGGCGGGCGGACACCGGGCGGGCGGCGTGGTTTTGATTTTTGACGAACTTCAAAACAAGAGGGAGGTCTCGGCCTAGTATAGATTTTGCATACTTGACCTTTAAAACAAGGGGAAGATTATTTACTAGTATAGATTCTGCACACTTTCTTTCAAAATAAGACGATGTTTATTTTCTAGTAAAGTTTTTCTAATTTGAGTGTAAGGTATGGGTACCACCGCCCCGGGAACCGTTTTCTGGATAACCAACACAACCTGCGTGGCAGGCTGCATCGGGAGAGACTGGTTGAGGGTGACTTCTGACCTCTCCAGCAGGACTCTCTCGGAACATCGTCTCGAACTGCAGTGGGAGGGATGATTCATTCGTCCGTCATTCGTGGACACACGGACCCCAGATTCCCACCAAACCCTCATACCTTTTTCCTTTCCAGAACTTCCTTTAATTTCTTTCCTTAAAATACCCTCTTCACAGCTTCCCCAAAGAGGACATAGCCCCTTTCTTCAGGGCCTCTTGTAAGGAGCTGAAGTAAAAAAACAAAAAAAAATGTCTCTGCATCAAGGTAGTACCTATCAGGTTATTTTTTTTTTGTGAATACCTCACAGAGTCCCAACTGCTCCCGCTTGGGGCCAGTGAGACTATGGCATCCACAATTAGGATACGTTGTAAGGCTGAAGGTAGTAGGGAGAGGAAGGAGTTGAGGAGAGTAAGGTACCTGGCTATTCAGATCTAGTCACCAAACACGACTAAAGCCATTTCAACAACGTTTCAATTCTGAATGGTCTTACACCAGGGAGATACTGATAGTATCTGCCTCAACGCACGCCGGGATTTGAACCCTTGACCTCCAGATCGCTAGTCGAGAGCCTTGTCCACCACGTTGTTGGTAGTTGACCACGGAGGCCGTCAGGGAGGATGTCCTTCCTGAATGTTTGGTGAAGATGGTTGTAGAATTGCTTCTAGTATGGGAACTCCAGTTTCTGAATCAAGAATATAGTCAAACACATTTTAACAATACTTTCTTTGTTAAGTTGCTCATCAATTTTTGAAGGTGTTAACAGCTATAGTATGTTCGAAAATGAATTAAATTATAAAACTTACCGTTCACCTGTCTTAATTATTACGTTAAGTAAAAAAAGTTATAGTTTCAAATATTCAGTTAATATAAAAATCACTTTACGAAACAAAAATCCAAAATGGACTCCCGCGTTTTATCCTTGAATGTACAAAGATAATGTTTAAAATTGTTTTTTTTAGAGAATAAACAACGTATGTGGAACATTCATTTTTATCCTTTTAAGTAAATTAGACTCCAATGGTTTTTTAATTAGTTAAATCCGTTAATCAACTTATTATAGACTTCATTATTTCAACCATTAATGTTATGAAATACTGAAAAAATTTTCTGCATATTCAATTGAAAACCACCAAAAAGTGGACTTCTGTGGTTTATCCTTTAAGGGACAAAGTTTTGTAAAAGGGAAAACAAAAACAGAAGTAAAGTCCTAATCAACCATACTTTATAACAAACCAAAAACCAAAACATAAAACACTCAAATTATTATATTATTTACACAAATAAAATATCCCGCAGATTTAGAATAAAAGGAAACTTTTCGGTAAATATTTTTATAATCAGGGTTTAAAATTCATATAATTTCAGTATCGCTGTAGTGGCATATCGTTTGAATCTTGTATGCGAATTACCGGGGGATCGTCGCTTTTCCTTAGTAAAACATGTCCATCCTTGGTACAAATGTATTTATATCCAATACATATCGTGGGCTTGGATAGCCAGAGAGTTCTTTATTTGATGGTGTTTGTTTTGCATTCCACTGGTGCGACTAAGGTCAAAATATGGACCACTTTTATTTTTCTGCGATTGACTGCGGTCCAAATTTGGACCACATTTTTTTCGATTCTTACGGGCTTAAAGTTTACGATTTTATAATATTTTTTTCTATAAATCCTACGAATATGTGCTAATCAACAGAAGATATGTGAATTCATTGGCTATATGACTTATAATCAGTTTGTATGTCTCCATATTAAAAATGTGGCGGAAAATATTCAAAATGATGTACAAAAAATCGCGAGCAATCGGAGGAAAAAGTTTTAAATCTCGCTGTCGCTCGAGTGGTTAATGTTAATATTCTCTGTAGAGTCTGAATACTTTATTTATTTTGGGCTTGATACTCTTCTAGTTTTTTGCTATTGTTTAATAACCCTGTTCTTTGATTCTTTTGAATTGAATTGAATACTCGTTATAGCTTTAGCTGGTTGTTGTAAAAATTCACTAGGGAGTTATTTTTTACTAGGTCACTGCAGTTAAGTATATTATTTAACAGAAGTTCTAAAGAATTTGTAATGTCTTCATTTTCCCTCATAGCAATTCCTTAGATTTCGATAGATATCTCTAGCGTGCGCGGTTGGATTTTTTTGACAGACGATTTAAGATATTTAACATCTTTTGCATTTCTTCCACTTTTGTGTCATTATTTTTAAGGAAATCTTTTGTTTTTTTTGTAGTTCACTTTCAAAATCACTGTTTTTTATAGAGCAGGATTCCACATCCTTGACCAGATATTGGTTTTTTCTCATGATGACCGAATTTATTACATTAAATTCATTTGTTAGAATTTTTTTTGTTGTGCGTCCTTTCACACATTGCTTGAAATAACTGTTCTTTGAAACGATCAAATTTTTAATTAAATGAAGTCAATATTAGCGTAACTCAATCGAAAATATGGAAACAGAAAAATCAGAAAAAAGATATGGGCACATCTGGGACTCGAACCCAGAACCTTCGGTTTTCCGGGCCGTGACTCTACCAACTGAGCTAATGCGTCCCTATTCGCTTCGGTCATTTTAAACTGTATAATTTTTTTAAAATGTGAATACCTCACAAGAGTCTCAGCTGCTCCCGTCTGGAGCCAGTGAGAGTATGGAATCCCCTATTAACTAAAGGTCAAAGCCATTTCAAGCAACGTTTCGATTCTGAGTGGTGGTCTTACACCAGGGTTATACCGAGAGTATCTTCCATTCTGGAACGTGCCGCAAATACACTTTATATTATTTTTAAATGAATTAATTATTTGCCCACGCCGCGGCCGGGATTCTATTCCTCGACCTTTGGAATGCGAAATAAGAGCCTTAACCCTAGATTATGCCGGTCGTCATACTTATCATATCATACTTCCACTAAGAACTACAAACATTTTCTTAATCATATTTTATTGGCTGCTTGCATTATGTATGATTGCAAGATTCAAACCTGAACTAAATGATATCTACTTAGCGTCATAAAAAAGTTGTCATATAGTTACTTTTCTGAAATTCTAAGATGAACTTTTTTAAGCTTTAATAATAGGTATTTTCAATATTTTATTTTTAAATTATAAGCTCCCTTTAAGCAAATAATACCGAAACCAGATTTTGACAGAGTTCAGCTAAACTTTCAACTAGTAGCAGGGTTTAGCCCTGTAGATATTAAAACACCATTAAATAATATAATTTTTTTTTTATTATGATCATTAAAATATTTTGCGGATTTTTTTGCGCTTTAGTTTCAAAAACGGTTTTGCCGTTGCTCTTTTTATCAGAAAATTACCTTGTAAAAAGGATAAATTGTTTTTGAAATGTCTTGTTTAAAGTCAAAATATAAACAATTCAATAAATAAAAATTATTAAACATAAAGATTGTTCAGTTTTTAATCAGCACATCAAATTTTATTGTTTTATGACAAGAAACAAAGAAGTTACAGATTTATGAGACGATAATGAGCATTTGCAACCATTGCGCACTGTGGCGATGTGCGACGACCAAACCTCTGCGATTTAGCATAAACCAAGAGGTAGGGTACCATCCTTTATTGGATAGATAGCATCCTATATTGCTTTTTAAATATTACTGGTATCTTTAGCCATCACACAACACTTGGTTGAGGAACATGTATTCATAAGAGAAAGTGGCTCTGGAGTTGATAAAGCAACTAGACTAGGAGACGAGGTAGGTAAACCCTACGTCATCGAGTACACGGATGAAACTACTTTTTAGTGATAATGGACACTTAGAAAACCTTAAAAAAGCTGGTCTGCCGGTGCGCCTCTTGGCAGGAGCCGCGCTGCCATGGAAATAGTCAGCGTTTTTTTCGAAAAAATTACGTCACCGAGTACACGAACGGGAATGGTGTCATATGATAAAGGTCGATTAGAAAATGAGAAAAAAGCAGGGCTGCCAACCGGCAGCCTGGCAAGTTCGCAGGCAGCCGGCGTCAAAGTGGGGTAAAAAATAGTAATTTTTACGTCATCGAGTACACGAATGAAACTAATGAATAACTATAGTCCAGATCATTCCGTTTAAGAATTTCTTGGTCTGCCGACCAGCAGCCTGGCAAATTTTTGTGTACGATTTTTTAAAGTTTTTTTTTTTAATTTTTCGTTTATCTTTATTATTATTTTTATTTCATTATATTTTTAAGAACTTTGAATGCCATATTTTAAAAAAATGAACGATAATGATAAAAAAAAAATAATTTGAGAGGTTCGAGTGTACCCATCCGTCAGGTGAGCCGTTCGACGCCAAACCACTTACGAAACCTGTCGCGGTGCCCCTCACCGCTGTCGCGTGTCAATATTATTGTACAAATTTATAATATTAATAGTCCTTTTAAAATTGCCTAATAGTCCATAGTAGTTGGAAGTTCGAAAAACCAACCCACCATCGCTGTAAGAGCTGCGTTCGTCCGTAAAACGACGGAAATTTCTGAAACCCCGTTCGTTTCAAATCGGTTTCGCTTGCCCTGCTGCACCGATTACATCGAACACAAGCTCGAAACTAATGAAAATCTATAGTCTAGACTATCTCATTCATGACTTCTTTGGTCTGCCACCAGCAGCCAGGCAGTTTTTTGTGTACGATTTTTTAAAGTTTTAATTTTAATTTTTAATTCTTAAATAAATTTTTTCAATATCTTTATTATTATTTTTATTTCAACATGGTTTTAAAAACTTAGAATGCCAAATTTTAAATAAAATAAGTGGTAATGATAAAAAAAATTAATTTTGCGGTATTCCGAGTGTACTCATCGGACGGGAGAGCCTTTCGACGCGAAACAACTTACTGGAAACTGGCTGCGGAGCCCTTCGCCGCCATCGCATGCCCATATTATTATACAAATTTATAAAAATAATAATTTAATAAGTCCATAGTGGTTGGAAGTTCGAAAAACTACCGCACCGTCGCTGTAAGAGCTGCGTTCGTCCGGAAAACGACGGAAATTTCCGAGCCTCGTCCGTTTCATATCGGTTTCGCTTGCCCTGCTGCATCGATTACGTCGAATGCAAGATCAAAACTAATTCAAAGCTGTAGTATAGATCATTCTATTCATGACTTCTATGGTCTGCCGACCAGCAGCCTGGCAGTTTTTTGTGTACGATTTTTTAAAGTTCTAATTCATTTTTTAATCTATTTTCAATATCTTTATTTTTATTTCAATATGGTTTTAAAAACTTAGAGAGCCAGATTTTAAATAAAATAAGTGGTAATGACAAAAAAAAATTTGAGTCTTCCAAGTGTACTCATCGGACGGGAGAGCCTTTCGTCGCGAAACAGCTTACTGGAAACTGGCCGCGGAGCCCTTCGCTGCCATCGCATGCCCATATCATTATACAAATTTATAATAATTATAGTCTTTTTAAGATAACCTAATAGTCCATAATGGTTGGAAGTTTAAATAACCACTGCACCGTCACCGTAAGTGCTGCGTTCGTCCGGAAAACGACGGAAATTTCCGGGCCCTGTCCGTTTCATATCGGTTTCGCTTGACATGCTACATAGATTACTCGAGTACAAGATCAAAACTAACGAAAAACTGTAGTCTAGATCATCCCATTGATGACTTTTTTGGTCTGCCGATCAGCAGCCTGGCAGTTTTTTGTGTACAATTTTTTGAAGTTATAATTTTTTTTTAAATTTTTTAAAAAAATATTTTCAATATCTTTATTACTTTTTTATTTCAATATGGTTTTGAATACTTAGTATGCCAGATTTTAAATAAAATAGTGGCAATGATAAAAAAAAAATTTTTAGTGTCCCGAGTGTACCCATCGGACGGGAACTCCTTTCGACGCGAAACAACTTACTGGAAACTGGCCGCGGAGCTTTTCACCGCCATCGCATGCCCATATTATTATACAAATTTATAATAATAATAGTTTTTTTAAAATAACCTAATAGAACATAGTGGTTGGAAGTTCGAACAACCATCACACCGTCACCATAAGAGCTGTGTTCGTCTGAAAAACGACGAAAATTTCAAAACCCAGTGCGTTTCACATCGGTTTCGCTTGCCCTGCTGCATTGATTACACTCGGAACACTCAAAATTTATTTTTTTATCATAACCATTTATTTTATTTAAAATCTGGCATTCTTAGTTTTTAAAAACATATTGAAATAAAAATAATAATAAAGATATTGAAAAAAATTATTTAAGAATTAAAAAAAAAATTAAAACTTTAAAAAATCGTACACAAAAAACTGCCTGGCTGCTGGTAGCAGACCAAAGAAGTCATGATTGAGATAATCTAGACTACAGTTTTTCATTAGTTTCGATCTTGTATTCGATGTAATCGGTGCAGCAGGGCAAGCAAAACCGATATGAAACGAACGGGGTTTCAGAAATTTCCGTCGTTTTACGGACGAACGCAGCTCTTACAGCGATGGTGCGTTGATTTTTCGAACTTCCAACTACTATGGACTATTAAGCAATTTTAAAAGGACTATTAATATTATAAATTTGTACAATAATATTGACACGCGACAAAAAGTCCGACACTAACTGTCTACATAAACAGCAGCAGTGTCCGACACTCCTTTTTACATAAACAGCGGCAGTGTCCGATACTACCTGTCTACATAAACAGCGGCAGTGTCCGACACTATCTGTCTACATAAACATCGGCAGTGTCCGCCACTACAATTAAACCAATAATAAGATAATATTCAAATTTAGCCATGACTGACTTGTAATTTGGATTGAATTGAATTTAATGGAATTTGTAATTTGTAATTCCAGATTGTGGATTGGAAGACATTTCATCGCAGCCACTGGTACGGGGTGGGATGCGTGTGATGTCTCGTGAGTTTCCGTGGCACGTGGCCATCTTCCACAACGATGGCCCGGGCGATGACAATTTCAAGCAAATCTGTGGCGGTTCACTAGTGCGGAGCCAATTAGTGATAACCGGTGAGTTCTGGAAGGACTTCTCCATATAAATACAACTAAATACTTATAATTTATACATACATCTAAATACTTACAATTTATTAAACAATAACACACTTACTTCAGCGTTTGATACCATTGTTACTTCATCAGGATGCTCTCATACTAATCTGACAAGACCCCCTGCGTTTACACAATACAACTTGTTAAATTAATGTACGCTCTTCAAAATGTACCTTTAAAGCACGTATATTGTCTGTTATTTCCAGCTGCACATTGCTTCTCCATGAACGAAGATAACCACACTGTAGATCTGTCTGCCTATCGGGTAGTCGGGGGCAGCCTTCATCGTTCCTGGACTACTGAAGATCTAGAAGGCAGGCAGCAATCTGAGGTATTTTTCTAAAAAAAAATAACAGAGTTAGAATACAATTATATCAATCACACAAATAATGTAAGTGAGCATTTTAGCAGCGGTTTATTTCCAAGCTGGACTCCACATGAAGAACTTCTGAAACAACCATCACCAATAGTTCCTTCTCTGTTTGACTTCATTTATCCCTTCATATTTTGAGACAAATAAATGTTATTAGGCTAGGGTTAATATTTGATTCCATTCCAAGTTTAGAGATCGTTTATGTTGAATTTTTTCATTGGAATCGGACTGAATTTTAAAGCGAGGGGATCGAATAGGAAAGTTATATTCGTCTTGCCTTTGAACTAGAGAAGAATATAAGATATTTAATGTTGATATATTTTGAAAGTCTCTGCCATTACGGAGAACGAAGCCAATCATTTTTAATCCTCTAATACTAACCGTTTTTTTGGAGATTTTAAACTGGAGAGAGCTGGCACAAAATCGAGATGAGTTGAGAAAGACTCTTGAAGAGGCCAAAACCCACCCGGGGTTGTAGAGCTAACAGTGATGATGATGATGATTAGTAACCGTTGTAATGTGAGATAGAAAATTAAATTGGAAGTCGAAAATATTGCCAAAATCATTATTTTCGTTGACAGGTGAAAGGAACAATGTTAATTTTATATTGATAGATAAAAAGTTGATTTAATCTGAAAAATGTTATTGTGTGATATGCAGTGGTGGACTAACGGGGAGGAAGGAAGGGGAGGGGGCCTCTGTTCTTGACGGACCTCCAACCGCCTCCATGCTCCCTCCATCAAAGTACACTAAAAAACAAAAGTTTTTTAAATTTCATTTTCTGAAAGATGCGTTTGTTAAAAATGCTCTCAACAAATGTTTTTAAGAAATTCTAAAAATTTAAGGAGATACCGCATTTTATGTGAAACCGTTTGACACAGTTTGTATGTTGAATTATCCTTAAGCAAAACTATCAACGCGTTGTTCTCGAAACTATGTTTTTCAACCTGGTTGACGACATATAAAAAAATATATTCATCCGATTTGACTAAGTCTTAAATTGTTTGAAAATCCAGTGTCTATGGAAACACGTAAGGGAATTTTGATATCTGAAAAAAAAAACAAAAAAGGTGGACTAGCAAATTTTCCATTCGTTTTTTTTTGGAAACTTTTCATCCTTCATTAAAAAAGAGGGCCCTTAATAAAATAAATCCCTTTGTGGTGTCATAGTGCTGGATTTTTGAACAATTTAAGACTTGGTGCATGATGCTACAAATTGGATGTATTATTTTTATACTATGTTTTCAACCAGGTTGAGAAACGTAGTTTTGAGAAAAACGCGTTCATAGTTTTGTAGAAGGATAATTCAATACACAAACCATTTAAAACAGTTTAAAATTAAATGCTGTATCTCCGTCAATTTTACGAATTTCCTTAACACATTTGATGAGAGCATTATAAACAAATGCATCTTTCAGGTTTTGATTTTACAACATCGTGGTGCTGTAAAGCCTGATAATGGGAACATGGAGGCGTTTGGCGGCCCCCCAGGACAGAGGCCCGTGTGAGCTGAATAAAAAATTTGTAAAATTACATCAACTTCTTAAACTAAAGGGAGGGGGGGGCTCATTCAGCTTTGCCGCCCCGGGTCTCTAACGGGCTTAGTCCGCCATGAACTAATGATTGAATAAAATGTTATTTGCACCAATTGTTTCAGTTTCCACCAATCTTGTAATTTATTAAATTTATTTAAATATGAAGAGACCCATGGGTTTTACAAGTAAAAAAAACTTCAATCATCGGCGAAAAGCCAATTCAGCACTTTTATTTAATCAAAAACAGTAATAATATTGTTTATAAAAAGTATTGGGCCTAAATGGGACCCTTGAGATACACCACTAGAGTTATGAGTTTAGTTGTCAAGCAAAAATATCTTTACATGAAGATTTTACGCTTATCTAAGTTTTTACTGGTAAATCTTTGCCACGATTACCGAAGAATAAATAGAGGAAATAATTAGTACCTACAGTTTAGAGAAAGTGAGTTTGTGAGGGAGGGCTGCTTAAAGCGCCTTTTCGTTATCAACTCTCACAAGCACAAAGCTTTACGATGTTTGTAACACTAAAGGTCTAGGGAACTACTAATTTTTGGAGTTTGTTCAGTAATATAATGTTAAAACAATATTGCAGGTGCGCGCTGTCAAATTGGGAGAAAATTACGGAGCTCACGTCCGTCATTTTCAAGATGACATCGCCATTGTGCACCTCGGAACTGAGTTCATCTTCTCCCCCGTAGTGCGTGCAGTCTGCCTGGACCTGGTGGACAGGGAGCTGCATAACTCGGAGACCAGCCCGGGCAGGGTGGGGAAGGTAATTATGTAAATCTTTATCTTAATTCATAGTGACAGGGAGCGTCAAGCATAAAGTTAATGGAGAGTTTTTTACGTTTTCTTTAATTGTGTTTTATTATGTAACCCAAGGATTTTATGAAGCAAATCAGTGGCTAAAAGTGAATAATTTTGATTGTCCGGCAGGTGGCGGGCTGGGGGCTCACAGAGTCCGGCACCTATCCAACCCAACTCAATTTCCTGCGGGTTCCCGTTGTAGGGAAAAGGCAGTGCTACCGGCAGATGCAATCAAACTTCAAGGCCTTCATTACATCAGACAAGATTTGCGCAGGACTCACGAACGGTTAGTAAGCATTTTAAAAATATTAATAATCTACAATCAATAATACAATTCTGGAGGCGGGAATGGGTACCGCCGCCCCGGGAACCTTTATTGGATAACCAACACCTCTGCCATAGGTCACCCCAAGTGGTTCGCTACGTTTGGTGATTTAGCAGGGGTGCCCGGGTTCATGGGGTGAGGTTTGTCTAGGTCTTGGAGGCGGATGACTAGGACACACTGAACCCCAGATTCCTACCCACCCCTTAAACCCTTTTCCTTCCCAGAACTCTCCTCTCCTTCCTTTCCTTAAAAAAAACCATCCACACAGCATCCCGGAGCTCATGTAAAAAAAAATCTTCGCTCAAACAGCACTTCCCTTTCCCTCCCTTCCAGGTTCAGCCGTGTGACCAGGAGACAGACTCGCCGCAAAAAGTAAACGCAAGTCCCCGAGCTGATACCACCTGTCAGCAAATCCCCACCGTCATGATATGACGTCAGGACGTCACGATATGACGCGAATGAACTGTGTGAATAGGGTTCCATTCCGTAAATCAGTCAGTTGGCATTTTGTGCCAAGAGGTCGTCTCGACGGGGCGCGCCAGGCAGCGCGAAACGTCAAAATACTTACGTACGGCTATTTCTTTGTTTTTCCAAATAACTCGTACCGGTCTCATAGAAATCGTTGTTTCTCACTTACTATCATAGAATGATGAAATATTTTTTTTTTTTTTTTTATATAATATATAATATTGGTGGTAACAATACCTCCCTAATTGAGAAATTCTCGTGTTTAGAGAGGGAGCACTATCAGATTGACAGTACTATACATACTTGACAGTTGTTACAATTTGGATGTATGTAGAACTACTTTTTTTTAAATATATACAATGGATAATAAGTTGAATAATAATTTTGAAATTATTATTTTTTTTTTTTGTGCAAAATGGAAAAATTTTTTACAATGAAAATATAAGTTGGCATTTTTTTTTGTACATAAACATAATGTGAATTTTCATACATAGAAAAAATATAAGTTGACATTTTTTTGATCAGAATGGAAATATAAGTTGGCACATCGTAACACATACCTAAATCTAATAAAAAGTAAAATGTCTTTTAACTTTTTGTTTAAAAATTTCATAATTCCTTTCGGATTGTATTTCTTTGGGGAGTTCGTTAAAGCATTTTATGGCTGAGTATGTGTAATGATGTTGGGCTGTTGTTGTATTAAGTTTAGGGATTATTATTTGTCCTAAGGTTCTCGGCCTGGTGCTAAATGACTTTATTGTTAGTTTATCTTTGTGGATTTGTAGTAATGCATTTTTTTGGTAAATTTTATTAAGTGGTAACACTTTGAATTCATCGAATAATTTTTGGGTTGAATAATCTAATTGTTTCTTTAGAATAATTTTGATAAGTCTTCTATGTACTATTTCAAGTGGGGTTAAGTTGGTTTTATACGCTCCTCCCCAGCCTATTATTCCGTATTGTAGAACTGATTGGGCTAATGCATAGTAAACCTTTAGTAGCATAGATTTTTGTAGAATATTTCTTAGTTTGAGGAATACGTAATAAAGTTTACGTATTCTGTTTACAGTTTGTGCAATATGTTCTGTCCATTTAACATGTTGATCTATAATTATGCCTAAATATTTAATATTACTTTTTTTTGAGATTTTTGAGCATTTAGGTGAATTGCAGTTGTCCTTATAATTATTACAAGAGTTATGAATAGTAATATTGGAATTTATTGTTGGATGGAATTTGTCTGATAATGTAAAAGTCATGAAATAAGTTTTGTCAGAGTTTAAGGAAAGGTAGTTGTCATCCAACCATTGTTTGAGGTTGTTTATTTCTACATTCGCAGTTTGATAGGCTTCTTCCCAAGTTTTTTTTTCTATGATTAAAACTGTGTCATCGGCGAAAGATATGATTTTTCCCATTTTTGGTACTGTAAGCATTTCATTCACGTAAATGATAAACAATATTGGACCTAGAACTGTCCCTTGAGGAATTCCGAATTCGGAATAGGTGGGTTCACTCAATATATTGTTAATTTTTACGTGTTGGTGTCTTTTATGAAGATAACTTTTAAACCATTCTTTAACTGTTCCTTGGATTCCAATTTTTTCTAATTTTTCGATTAGCTTCCTGTGGCTTATACTGTCAAATGCTTTCCTTAGATCGATGAATATACTTAAACATTTATTTCCCGAGTCAAGAGCTTTATAGATTATAGAGGTTATTTTTGCAATTGCATCTTGCGTACCTAAATTTTCTCTGAAGCCGAATTGGTTATCATTGATAATTTTATTTGAAGTGATATGTTTAGTTAATTGTGACTTTACGACTTTTTCAAATATTTTTGCTACGTTAGATATAATAGATATGGGACGGTAGTTTGAGATGTCAGATGTATTTCCTGATTTGAAAATTGGGGTTATTATTGTATTTTTATATATTTTTGGGTAAATTCCTTGTTGTATGCTATTATTAATGATATGTGCAATTGGTTTGGATATTAATTGTCTCATTTGTTTTAATACATTTACTGTGATATTATCAAAACCAGGGCTCGCGGAAACTCGTAGGTTCATTATATTTTTTTCTATTTCTATTTGGGTGCATTTTTCAAACTTTTCGAAAATATTTTGGCAAGTTTGTGTGGATGTATTGGAAGTATTTTTAGATTGGAAAGAGTCGATTTTTTTGGCAAGATTCTCTCCGACTTTAGCGAAGTAGTTATTGAAAATGTTTGCAATTTTAGTTGGTTCTTTTATTGAGTCCATTGTTTCGTTGTCATAAGTTATTTTATTTATTTGTTTATTTTTATTACCGTTGCCAATAATGTTATTAATTGTAGCCCAGACTTTTTTGTTATCTTTACCACTATCTTCAATTTTTACCTTGAAGTAATTTTCTTTTGTTGTTTTAATCAAATTTGTAAGATTGTTTCTGTATTTTTTATATGATTGTAATAAAGTTAAGTCATTAGGTTGTTTTCGGGTTTGATAAAATAGTTTTTCTTTGTTCCTAATTGAGGTAATTATTCCATGGGTAATCCAGGGCTTAATTTTTCTATGTTTTGATTTTAGTTTGACGTTTTTATGTTTAGTTGCGTTTATTATGTGTTCGCGAAGTGTTTTTTCGAATAAAATTGAAGATTTTTCGGCATCTTCAGTGTTTAATGTCTCTTCCCATTTTTCCAATTTCAATTTTTGTTCAAGAAGTTGTATGTTTAAGGTTTTATACTGTTGTAATGCGGTTTTGGAAAAGGCCATTTTTTTTTTTAAATCAAGAATTAAGAAACACGTGTAGTGATCGGTAATGTTTGTTTTCCAAATGATAGGTGTTAATTGTGTAGTTGTGTCAGCCTTAGTCCAAATGTGATCAATACATGATGGGTTTTGTCGGGGCACAACTCTAGTGTAATCGTTTATACATGAAATGAAGTTCAGTTCAGCCATCGTATTAAGTAGATCATTTTTTTCGGCGCTGTTTGAATTAAGACCTATATTTATATTGAAGTCACCCGTCACTATAGTATTTTGACATTTGTTTTTGTTAAGTACATCTTTGAGGTTCTCTATAAATTGTTGAGTTTTTGAACCGTGGGTTCGGTATACAGCAATAACTTGATAAATCTGATTATTTACTTTTAATTGTAATGCTATGCAGTTCGTGAGAGTCATGTTTATTTCTTTATAAGATACATCTTGATGTTTTTGGTTAACGTAAATAACTAGGCCACTATTCTTGTTAATGTGTGTTTTCGTGGGAATACATGTAAAGTTTGGTAATTGTGGTATATTATCTATATTTACTGTATTAAGGTGGGCTTCAGTCAAAACGAAACAGTCGAGTTCAGTTTTTAAGAGACTAAGAGTACATAATAATTCATTTATGTTTTTGTAAATACTTCTTATATTTAAGTGCATAATGACTAATGAGTTTGTCTTTTTTTTGAACAGAAGGTTACATTCGTCGACATTATTACATACTTTTTCTGCAATATTATAAGTGCTATCTAGTTCATCCGTAATTATATTATTCATCGGACTTGGAAAACGTGTGTCTTATAAAAGAGTTGTTGGGAATATAAAGCATAAGTGTATTAATAATATATAACATAAACATAAAAAGTATGTAGAATTTAGGCATGTAGCTAATATAAGACATTATCATATAAAGGATATAAAACATAAGCTTATAAAGAATGTTAAACAGAAGCATTAGCATATAAGGTATGCAAGTGATATTGGGGTTTGGTTGCTGCGAATATTTCACATAAGCATATAAAGTAAATACAGCATAAGAATAGGTATATAAAGTATACATATAGTTCTCGCGAATATAAGACCTAGGCATATAAAGAATAAAAAGTATAATCATATTAAGAAAGTAAAACATGAGCTTATAAAGATTATAAAACTTAAGCATATAGAGAATATGAAACGAAAACATAAGCATATTAAGTATACAAGCAATATAAGGCTTTGATTGTTGCGAATATTTAACATAGGCATATAAAGTATATATAATATAATCGTAAGTATACACAGAATATATATATTTGCTGCGAATACATAACAAAAGCATATAAAGGATATAAGGCATGAGCATGTTAAGACACAACATATACTCCTCGATTCTGTGTTTTACATATAGATTTGTGTGAAAAAGTATAAACATATGAGAGTAAGTTATACGAGTATATCTAAAAGAGCTTTGTTTATTTGTTATTGATTGAGGGCGACAAAATGTTTTTGTTTGTATCGTTAATAATAATAGCAGGTGTCCCGTTATCTTTGCGGACATATATATTTCCTCCCTTTGTCCAGGCGAACTTAAACCAGTTAATATATCATCTAAACATTCAATCTAACAATAAACCACAAAATAATTTAATAATAATAATAATAGTTTATTCCAGAATGTATGCAGGGGTTGTGCAATGCAATACATTCCATATTTTGAAACCAAAAATGGGTTAATGTTAAAAATAAAAATAAAGTAAATAACAACATATAAATAAATTTGAAAAAAAAGCGAATAAGCATGAAAAACATGAGAAAAATAATAATAAACAGTAAAAATTAATTCATGCAGCTGTTTACGGAGGGTATTTCATAGTCTCCCGTCTCCAGAGGGCCATCAGGGGGGACTCCAACCAGGTAGTCATGGCGGTGATGATTGCATTCTTAAATGAACGCTTTTAAGAAACCAAAGTTTCCGACTTATTTACATATGAAATGACAAAAAAGTGAAGTGATGAAAACGTTTATGATTAATTTGTCTAATAAAATATTTTTTCGTTACCCGTAATTTTAGTTAAAAAAACGCAAGATGAGCCATTTTTCAAACTTTTAAAAGTTTAGATTAAAAAACCTAAATAGTAACCTGAAAAGTAACGTCTACCAGTATTTTATTCACTATGAAAAATGTTTATTCCGAAATAAGCCTCAGCTTGCAATAAAATCCATGTAAAAGGAATATTTCTGAATGCATCCGAAAACTAAAAATTGTTTTTGAAAAATGACAAAATACGCTTGCAAATTTTATTATTAAGTGTTATGCCGGCAACCCGGGCGTTTTTTTGTTTTAAATTATCGTATTTAAACTAGTAAGTAATCCGCCTCACTCAGGGCTGGGCAAAATACATGCTATGCTGTGATTAAAATACAAATTACAAAATACTTTTTCGCATGTATTTAAAATACAAATTACAAAATACATTTGGTCTTAGTAGAACCTTTGGTTGCAATAAATTGTCGTAAGTTCACTTATCTAAGGGTGCGTTTCCATAAAAGCAAAGCTGATCAGAGTGAAACAGAGACTTGTAAAAATTGACCGATCATCTCATCCTCGCTCCACTTGTAAAGTTTTGTGGTTTAGGACCCAGGTGTTAGATAATAATTTAATTATTATTATAATTTTGTAATCAAGTAATCATGTTTTGTATAATATTGTGACAATAATTGCTGTATCTACTGTAGCCTGAGCCCTAATAACTAGCTAGGCCATTTGTCTGGCTTGCTTCCTTCTGCAGTTACAACTGTGAATAACAGATTAGAATTAAAATAATGTGTACCTTTTGCAATAACTTGCTATAACATTACTTGGATACCTACTAACACGTATTTCAATACATCCAATTTCAATATTTATAGCTTACTTGGTACTTTGTTTTATGTCAGGTTTTATATAACCCTAGTATATTCTTTTACTATTGTACGACTACATATTTATTTTGTATTTCTTTTCAATTTTATCTCATTGTACTTACAATAACAACTGTATCACTTCAGCGATATTATTTTTGTATTTCTTATTTTGTTCTTAATATAATACTGACACCTTCCTGTGTACCTCTGTATACTTTAATATATCTCATGTAACACTTTTATGTAAAAGCCATTTTATGGCGTTTAAATAAATAAATAATAACATGACATTTGCATAGCGCAGTATTGTGTTATTTCACTTGAAACTTGAAATGCGCTCTACTGTAAATAACTTAAAAATAATTTAGTATTCAGCAGACTTTTCCCCTAGTGCTTGCACAAAAATGTACAATACAAAGCAATGACATGTATAATATATAGTGACCGACCGAAGGTTCGGTTTCGGTTTCGGCAAAAAAATCTGGTTTCGGCACCGAAACTCTGCTTTCGTGAATTATCGCGCGTCGTTCGGCTGACTTCGGGTGAGTTCGTGGCTCGTTTGCTAATTTTTAGTTCCAATAAGTAGTAAACACGTTTGTTAATTTTTAATTTTTTTGTTTGTTTCATAGCAGTAATGTACCGGTAATAATACCCGCCGCCCGAATTGGGAGGCGGGTAAGGGTACCGCCCACCCAGGAAACATTTATTGCATAATCAACACTTCTTCCATAGGTCACCTTAAGTGGTTCGCTACGTTTGGTGTCTTTGTAGGGGTGCCCGGATTCATGGGGTGAAGTTTGTCCAGGTCTTGGGTGGCCAATGCGTCTGCCTGTCTGCTGTCTGCTGTCTGCTCCGTGGTGTACAGGATCGAGAGAGACTGGTTGAGGGAGGTCTTTTATCCTCTCCAGCCGGAATTTCTCGACCTATCGCCTTGTACCGCGGTTGGAGGGATGGATGCATATGTCCGTTATGCCTAGATACACTGACCTTCTGATTCTTACCCACCCTTCATACCTATTTCCTTCCCAGAACTGCCTCTCCTTCCTTTCCTTAAAAAACCCTCCCCACAGCATCCCCTAACATGACATAGGCCCTGAGGGAAACTATTTTCCTCAGGGCCTTGTATGCGGAACGGTAACCGCGTGTTCATCGAAAATCAATTCATCGAAAGAAAATTCATCGAAAACGAGTTCATCGAAACCGAGTTCATCGAAAACCAATTCCTCGAATGATCAATTCATCGATTCGCCAATTCATCAAAAAAAATATTTTTTGTAAATTTTAGAGAGAAATAAATGCTGAGCGGACCAGGAAGTTAAAAAAGCAGATGAAAGACTTCTACACTTAATCTAATAACTGTCATACTTGGTATATTGATAACACTGTGCTAACCTAACCCAACCTAATTGTTAAATTAGGTTGGGTTAGGTTAGGTTAGGTAAGTGAGGTTAGGTTAGGTGAGGTTAGGTTAGGTTAGGTTAGGTTAGGTGAGGTTAGGTTCGGTTAGGTTAGATGAGGTAAGTTAGGTTAGGTTAGGTTGGGTCCAAAGTTTAATTATAATTTTTTTTTATTAATAAATTTTTTGTCAACTTTTATTGTCCAAATTTTTTTTAACTTCCCGATCCGCTCGGCATTTCCCTTAAATATCTACAAAATATTTTTTTTCGATGAATTGGCGATTCGATAAATTGATCATTCGATGAATTGGTTTTCGATGAATTGGTTTTCGATGAATTGATTTTTGATGAATTGGTTTTCGATGAACTCGTTTTCATGTGGTATGGTGAGGATTTTATGCAGTTTATTTGAATGATCTTCTTAATGAATTAATTAATATTAGAAATAACCATGTAATTTTTTAAAAAGAATAATTTTTAAAGTAAACTTTTAAAAGTTTTAAAAATGGCTCTCCTTGCGTTTTTATATTATAATTAGTGGTAACGAAAAAAAAAATAACAACACACTTATTTTGTTAGAAAATCATCATCATTACATAGTATAAAATGAAGTCACTCAAAATGTATGTGCGTTTAGATCTTTTAAACTACGCAACGAATTTTCATGCGGTTTTTTTCCAATAGATAGAATGATTCAAGAGGAAGGTTTATATGTATAATACATGCTTATTATAGTAGAGAAAAGCTGAGAAATTCAAATATTCAATTCAGGCAGCGGGCAGCTGGCAAGCGGGTGGTGTGTATTTTTTAAAGGTTGGGTAATGGCGTTTTATTTCATTAGCCACAACAACGTGTGGCCGGGTCTGCTAGTGAATTATAAACGTTTATAAAACCTCACTTTTTTGTCGTTCCAGATAAAAATAATTCATAAAAAATTCACAAAGTTTCATTTTTTTTTCAAAATTTGGATCGGAAACTTTGGTTTCATAAAAGTGTTGATTCGTATTATTTTGTGGTTAGATTGAATGTATCGCGCGTTATTTTTATTTCCAGTATCGTTTAGATCATATTTTTCACTATGATAGTAAGGGAGAAAAAACGATTTATATGAGACGTGTAGGAGTTATTTCGGAAAGCGAACAAAACGAGGCATTTTGACGTCCAAGCCGCTCCGGCCACACTTCCTTACGCCAGAAAATTCTCGTCCGACTGATTCCCGAGTGAAAGACTGTTCACTGAGTGTTCACACACATCATTCGCGTTACGATGTCATATCGTGATGTTAATTCCGGTTGCGAGTCAACACCGATATCCAACATTGTTGGAATGCTTCATTCGGCACTGTCTCTTATCACTTTCGTTTCATCGCGTGTTTAGACGGGTCATTTCGAGGGAAATAGGCGGAATAAAATAACGAAATGAACCGTCTGACTTAGCTTTAACTGACACTTTCCATTAACTTTCAGGTTCAGCCATGTGCCCGGGAGACAGCGGTGGCGGACTGGTGTTCCCGCTGCAGGATACGATCACGGGCCTCCCGCGCTGGTACCTTCGTGCCGTCTTGAGCAATGGTCCGAGGTCCGACGACCCTTTGAATGAACAATGCCAGACCAAATATCTCACCGTTTACAGCAACGTACTATCACACGGAACGTGGCTGTCGACAAACATGGAACATCTGCAGTCACAAAGTAAAATCTGATTTCTTTTAAGTTAAGGTTACAAATTTAGGCTATTATTATTATCTGTTTTATACGAGTAAGTACCGAGCAAGAGTCCCAACTGCTCCCAACCATCTGGAGCCAGTTAGACTACAGCATCCCCAATAGCGATATGTTGGATGGCTTGAAGACTCAAAATACTAGTAATAAGGTAAGGAAGTACCTGGATTCTTAGATCTCATTACCAAAACACGTCTCGAGCCAATTCAAGCAAACTTTTAATTCTGAAGGGTGGTCTTTCACCAGAGTAAAACATGTCAGATGTTATTTACTACCCTATTTTATATATATGAAATTTTTTTTTAAATAATTAGAAATCTTTATTCAATTTTATAAGAAAAACTTTCTTTTTGTAACTGTTTTGAAGGTTATTTCTATCAGTAAAATATATTATAGAAGAAGAAGAAGTTAACAATAATAATCTAAACGAAAATATGAAAGAGAACAAGACACAGAAAAACAGAAAAAGACAATGGTCGCAACTGGGACTCGAACCCAGACCTAATATTAGAAATATTTCGCCATTAAATTTATACGACGAGAATGCCAGCATTCTTATAAATACCAACCAGGAATTATTAGATTCCTGGTCAAATAAAATTCTTCACGCAAAACACTTCAATTATCTCAACCAAACATATGTTGACAAATTTTCGTCAAACAAATGGTTGAGTATTGGAGAGTTGAGCGCAGAAATAGAAGGCTTTATGCTTGCCATTCAAGATAGAGTCATTAATACTAAAAATTATAGGAAGCATATCATCAAAGATGCAAATCAAATTGATGATTTATGTAGAAAATGTTTAGCTTTTACGGAAACTATAGAACATATTATATCGGGATGTTCTGTATTAGCGCCGTCCGAGTATACATTTAGGCACAATCAAGTTTGAAAAATAATTCACCAAAGTTTGGTAATTAAACATAACTTGATTGACTGCCGTAATGTACCATATTATGAATATGAACCAAATTCATTTTTAGAAAATGAATTTTATAAAATTTATTATGATAAAACTATTCTAACAGAAAGAAAAATTAGTCATAATAGACCCGATATAGTTTTACATGACAAAATTTAAAAAAATAACTTATATCATTGATGTCGCTATTCCAAATTCTTGTAATATTCAGAAAACTGTTTCTGAAAAAATAAGAAAATATACAGATTTAGGAAATGAGATTAAAAGAATTTGGCATTCTCAGACTATAAAAATATTACTATTTGTTATTTCGTCTACTAGCATTATACCTAGCTCTCTCATTCAAAATTTAGGCGTATTAGATTTGTCAAAAAATTTGTGCACAAAAATGCAAAAGTCGGTCATTTTAAATACATGTAGGATTACGAATGATTTTTTAAATATTTATATTGAGGGATCAGTAGGATTTATCGGACCAGTTAGGATTTCATCAGAGCCGAACCTTCTGATATGAAAATATCTGGAGTCGGTGAAATATTTTCCCATTATGTTTCTGGTGGATTGACGTATTGTTCTTTAAATTTTTGTATTTATTATACTTATATAGTGCACTTACATTGCGTGAATTTACTAGATATTCATTTGTGGAAAAGTGTGTGGAAGGGTTTAGTCTTTCATTTGTTAAAGATTTAACCCGGACATAAAATCTGGAGCACCGTAAAAAGAAATGTTTAAACAAAGAACTTATGAGATAAATACAAATATTAATTGACATAGTTTCGTAATTTAGGAAAAAAATAGTTATACAAGGTCAATACTTTTTTTTTTAAATATTAAATATTACAGTTAAAGTAAGGGTAAATTAAATTAAATTAAGGGTAAAATATTTCATTAACCAATTTCAGGGACTTAATTTGTTTTTTGAATTGTTCATATTTCAATGTTTCAGTTACACTAATTTTTTTTTTTGGATAATAATATATTGTACCATCTTACACCTAGATACAAATAGAGGTGCTGAGCCGTGGTAGTTCTAAACATAGGGATGGCTACTAAGCCATTCGTTTTAAATCTATTGCTTATGCTATCAGAGGGGTCAATTTTTTTAATAAAATACTCTTTATAAATTTGATATAAGGCGTTTCTCTTCTATAATTCTGTGATGGATGGTACATTAATTTCTCGAAATATCTCTAGAGTAGGGAAGTCGTATGGTTTCCTAAGGATCATTTTTATAATTATTCTTTGAATTATGATTATGGGCTGTAAGGAAGCTTTAAAGGCCCCTCCCCACCCAATAATGCCGTACTGTAATAAGGACTGAATTAATGCATAATATACAATTTTTAGGGTTTTCTTGTTTAAAATATTTCGTATGTTATAGAATATATAGATAAGTTTTCTTATTCTTTCCACAGTGAGATTGATATGATCTTTCCATTTAACATTTTTATCTATTAAGATTCCAAGATATTTTACACTAGATTTATGATTTAGTTTAGCGCAGTCCGTATTACATGTACCGTCATTTGCACAATTTTTGGAATGAATATGTAATAAGTATGTTTGCTACTTCTAGAAAAGTGCAGGGTGAGAGCGTCTGTCGGCAGTTGCGAGGAATATACCAACTGCCCCGCGGCAAAGGAAGAAGCTTATAATGGAATTCTGCCGCAGGTATGTTTTGTTTTAGTTCTTTAGGAAACACTCTGTTCTATAAATGTAAACATCTTACTTTGCATCAAATGGGGTAGTTATGGTGTTTTGGTATGTTGTTAATGACGGAAGCCCAATGAAAAAAAATGTTTTTGACCATGGTTGACTTCCGGATCCTTGCCAAAAATTCGGTTTTTGTTAAGGCGGTACAACAACCCTAATAATAATTTTTGTTTGCTCAAAACTCACATTTTAATAATTTCCGGCGAATTCGTAACTATAATAACTTTTGTATTTCCATGCCGGTTATGCGAGTTATTCATATTTTACATTAATAAAAACAGTACCTTACCCTACTATATATTTTACATACAGTGATTTTAAAACTTTATAACCCGTTTTTCAACTATAAAGTTAGCAGTAAGCACCAGATTTTATTTTTCTAGACGATGAATTGGAGACACGTTTTTAATATTTGTAACACGTTCTTCAGAATTAATTCATTTTTAATATTTGTAAAGGTCCAATTTCCACGAACACGGCGTATATTTGTTTACACGCTTTCTTCACTTACGTTGTTATGATTTCCACATTATTTTTCTTCTTCTTTTCTTTGATACAGAAAATTCGACAGTAGTTCCGTCCAATACATGTCGTAGGCAAATCGTAAAATCAGGCCGATCATGATGCGCCTGAAGCACTTCACGATCTGCCGCCAGGTATTTCACGAAGTAACTAGGCGCATCATGATCTGCCTGATTATACGATCGGCCGCCGACATATACATGGCTTCTTTACTTACGTCGTTAAGATTCTAAATATATTTTAGAGTGTATTGTCGTCTTAATTTTGACCCCAAAGGTGTAACTTTTCAGCAAAGAGTTTTCAATACCTTTTAAATAAGACTAAATTTGCTACAACTTAAAATAAATAAAAATCAGATAATGCAATGGTATTTGAGATTCACTTTCTCAAAATTACCCAATTCTTCAAATTTTATCAATTTTAGCTTTTTAACTTGGAAAGATAATTTAAGTTTTGACTAGGAAAGTTGTGAAATACCTGATTTTTCAACTTAAGGACAACTTCCGAAGGTAGTTGATCTCAACTGTAGCCATCAACACATTTCTGTTGTAAAAGGGAAAGATTCTAACTCATCAAAGCTGATTAAAAGTAACAAAGTTAAAACTAAATATAAAAAAAATTATATTGAAGTATGTAGAAAGCTCTAACGTGTAAAATACATGTATTATAATACAAGAGTGTCCTTTTTCTCAGAAATGCTCACCCTCTAGTACCAAGATTTGTTGCGTTAAGCCTAGGAAGACTATGGAGACTGTGGAGAACTGCGCGCCTCTGCCACATCAGCGGAAGACGGGCTCAAAAGCCAAAGATTGTAAGTTTCATTGCACTGAATTTATTCTGGCTCTAATATTAATACACGCTTTTGAGACGTGCCACCACTCTAGGATGGATTCTCTGTTTGGCTAAGAAGCATTTAAGGGAAGACTATATGTCCAAAGCTGGACGCCAGAAGGCTCATAAAGAAGAATAAGTGACAAATGCAAGAATTCTATTTTTTTTACATAAGCTCCACACAGGAGGCCCTCAGGAAAATAATTCCCCTCAGGGCCTATGTGATCTTTGGGGGTGCTGTGTGGAGGATCTTTAGAGGTAAGGAAGTTCTGGGAAGGAAAAAGGAATTAAGGTTGGCACGAATCCGGGGTTCAGTGCGTCCAGGAGTGAAGGAGGTATGAATCCATCCATCCAACAGCGCGCGGTGCAAGGCGAAGTTCCGAGAGAGTCCTTCTGGAGAGGTCAAAACGGACTCCCTCAACCAGTCTCTCCAGATCTGACCGCGTATTTCCTTTTTCGTGTTCAATAGGAGGCAGTATTGCCTCAAAACCCACAGGGGCTTGTAACGCTATTTCTCCTTCCAAACCCGTGTTCATTACGAGGCAAGCGTCCTCCAAACGTGTACGGGTTTATTATAAATGACCATGCGCATTGATTGAGCACAACAGATCCGTGTTTGTTTCGAGGAATTTTTATGTGGTGGATGGGCATTAAAGTGCAGTTGTTAAGTTTTTTTTAATTATTGTTTTTTTTTATTATTTATTTTTTACATGAATATTTAGTAATAGGCCACTTGCATGGATATCATAACGACTTGGAAAAAATCGTGCGGATATATTTTTTTACTAAGATTACGAAAATGTTAGTAAATTTTTTTTTATTTTTTTTTAAATAAATAAATCCATTATTTGAGCTCGTGACGTCACTACATGAAAATGTCCCGTCTACGATTATGTTTGAATTTGCGTTTAACGTTCACTTGATTTATTGTTTGTTCAATGCAAACTTATCCTTTGGTTTGATTTTTTGATAAAGATGGCGGTGTTTTTACAGATGTTACGAAGAGAACCCCGTACAATTTATTGCTTTTCCTGTGGAAAACGTTCTTTTTTTAAATGATTTACGGCAATGTAATTATCGTTTTTTCGCACCTATAAAATTATGTCACGTCTTTCCGGTTTACAAAAGATGGTCTGATTATTCGAATTGAAATTTTCAAAAAATCGCCAGGGTGTCAAAAGTACGATTAAAAAAAATAGAATGTCTTAGAATATTTGCTACACCGGATTTTTTTTTTAAATGTGACGCAAGTGGCCTATTGTAAGAAAACATTTGTTTATAATAAAAATTTGTGCAAACAGCAAATTAATAATGATTCAATATATAATAGATAAATTTCATTGCCATCACCCAAATTCAGCTATAGAACGTATTAATTTACCCAGAAATTTAGGAGGTAGAGGTATAGTCAAAATAACATCTTTAAAACATAATCAGGTAGAAATGCTAAGAAATTTTTTCCATAGGAAAGCTGATAGTTCAGAAATGCACAAAATAATATGCAAGGCAGATAGAAATATTTCACCATTAAATTTATACGACGAGAATGCCAGCATTCTTATAAATACCAACCAGGAATTATTAGATTCCTGGTCAAATAAAATTCTTCACGCAAAACACTTCAATTATCTCAACCAAACATATGTTGACAAATTTTCGTCAAACAAATGGTTGAGTATTGGAGAGTTGAGCGCAGAAATAGAAGGCTTTATGCTTGCCATACAAGATAGAGTCATTAATACTAAAAATTATAGGAAGCATATCATCAAAGATGCAAATCAAATTGATGATTTATGTAGAAAATGTTTGGCTTTTGCGGAAACTATAGAACATATTATATCGGGATGTTCTGTATTAGCGCCGTCCGAGTATACATTTAGGCACAATCAAGTTTGAAAAATAATTCACCAAAGTTTGGTAATTAAACATAACTTGATTGACTGCCGTAATGTACCATATTATGAATATGAACCAAATTCATTTTTAGAAAATGAATTTTATAAAATTTATTATGATAAAACTATTCTGACAGACAGAACAATTAGTCATAATAGACCCGATATAGTTTTACATGACAAAATTAAGAAAATAACTTATATCATTGATGTCGCTATACCAAATTCTTGTAATATTCAGAAAACTGTTTCTGAAAAAATAAGAAAATATACAGATTTAGGAAATGAAATTAAAAGAATTTGGCATTCTCAGACTATAAAAATATTACCATTTGTTATTTCGGCTACTGGCATTATACCTAGCTCTCTCATTCAAAATTTAGGCGTATTAGATTTGTCAAAAAATTTGTACATAAAAATGCAAAAGTCGGTCATTTTAAATACATGTAGGATTACGAAAGATTTTTTAAATATTTATATTGAGGGATCAGTGGGATTTATCGGACCAGTTAGGATTTCATCAGAGCCGAACCCTCTGATATGAAAATATCTGGAGTCGGTGAAATATTTTCCCATTATGTTTCTGGTGGATTGACGTATTGTTCTTGTATTGTTTTATTCTTATGTAGTGCAATTACATTGCGTTAATTTACTAGATATTCATTTGTGGAAAAGTGTGTGGAAGGGTTTAGTCTTTCATTTGGGAAAGATTCAACCCGGACATGAAATCTGGAGCACCGTAAAAAGATAGTACTATAAGCTTGAAATAGCAAGTAAAAGAAAGTATAACATAAAGTAAGTACAAAAAAATTAAAGTGTGTGTGTATACGCACAATATTAATTACTAGCTGACCTAGCCACGGCAATCGAAACACAACGCCACCTACTGGATGGTTACCCAACCTTTTAACTCACACCGCCATCTGTTAATTTGTAAAAATCAAATCGATCAGTGGCTCCATTTATATTATTAAAGCGAGTTCCCGGTATGCGTTGCTTTGCCACTTAATAAAGAAAGTGTTTCTCACTGCGTGTCCTTCCCCATTCGTCCCGTTCTCCTTCCGCCTCCTCTTCCTGTTCCGCGTCCCCTTCCTCTCACGTTCCCACTCCGCCTTTCCATGTATCATATCTAATGTTATAAATAAATAACTTGGATAGTTTTGGAAGATATTCTTCACAGACAACAAACAGCCTTCGTCTTTTAGCTATACTAGAGATATACTCTACTGTATGTATCTCCCAGCCTGACACGACCTCATTAAAGTTATCCTAGCTAATTATTTATTACTGTGAGAAATATTATTTAAACGGTTCCACGACAGTTCATCTGTCGACAATGAAGTGAAAATGAATAAAAAAAATGAAGTTACAAAAACTTTTAAAATACCTTTGTCTGATTAAATAAGTTTTTAAGTTTTGTGGAAAATAGTAAAAATACTGTTAACACGATAAAACCATAAAAACTTTATCTTTATTTGCTACGAATTTTTTAGAAATATTTCTCATTGCATTTGTGCATTTGTAATATCTGAAAGACTCTTTCATTTTCTTTCAAAAAAAGTATTTTATTTTGAATTTTTTTTTCATTTCGTTTATACATGCCGATCGTGGTCGAGGGGTAAGGCTCTTGACTCGCAATCCAATGGTCGCTTGATTTGTGTTATTTCACAATTAATTAATTGAAAATAATATATAGTATATTAGCGACACATTCCTGAGTGGAAGATACTCTAAGTATCGTCCTGGTGTAAGACCGGTGACCCGACAATTCGTCCTGCGACAATTCATCCAGCGACAGTTCATCCGGCGACAGTTCATCCTGCCGACAGTTCATCCTGCCGACATTTCATCCCGCCAACAATTCATCCGGTGACAATTCATCCGGCCTGATCTTTAGAAGATTTTTTCTTCAAGTAAGTATGCAAAGAGGATATACGGCCGTACAACCAAAATCGATATACTTATATCTGAAGGCATCTTGAGTGGAAATCCGCTGTAAAAATATTTTTACTAACAATAATTTCGACTCTCCGAAGAAGCATGCGTGAATAACAAAATACGATATGCTCATACGTGCAGTCGGCTTAGCAAAAAACTGTAAAGATTCCTACTTGCATATAATATAACTTTTTTTATCTGAAATTAACACCATCTTTTTAGGGTGAATCGACTAATTAAAAAAAAAACACAAGAGTCCCAACCGTCTCGAGCCAGTGAGTGCCAATGGCATCACCAATTTTGGTAAGGTGTGATGCTGAAGGTAGTGGGGAGGGGAAGGAGATGTGGAAAACGTTTCTTGGTGGCTATTCAGACCTAGTCACGAAACACGGCTTAAGCCATTTCAAGTAATTAGACAAAACCAATATACAGTGTACAACAGCGAAAAAATTTAAACAAATCATATTATATTACTTTTAATAAACTATTATTTTTATAATTTTCTACTACAACACAAGGGTCCCAACTGCTCTAAACCGTCTGGAACCAGTGAGACTATGGCATTCCCAATTTTGATATGTTGTGATTCTTAAGATAGTGAGGAGGGGAAGGAGATGTGAAAAATTCTGCTGATGTGAAAAAATGCTATTCAGATATAGTCACTAAACACGACTAAAGCCATTTCAAGTAACGTTTCAATTCTGAATG
Source organism: Limnephilus lunatus (assembly GCA_917563855.2). Lineage (NCBI taxonomy): Eukaryota > Metazoa > Arthropoda > Insecta > Trichoptera > Limnephilidae > Limnephilus > Limnephilus lunatus. Next base: position 176,077 of record OU830593.1, on the reverse strand, counting down.
AATACTGACGAATAGCAAAATATGAAATACTTATATGTGCGTCTACTTAAGATTTAGGAGGCGGATATGTTTACCGTCGCCCCGGGAACCATTTATTGCATAACCAACACCCCTGCCAAAGGTCATCCCAAGTGGTTCGCTACGTTTGGTGAATTATAAGGGTTTTTTTTTTATTTTTCTTTATTCATTACTTACAAAATATGGTTACATTATTAGCGGATTTTTCAACCACCATGCTAGGCTGATGCCCGTGTTATGGTGGTCGATTATATGCCCGTGTTTTGGTTGCCCGGGTTCTTGGAGTGATGTTTGTCGAGGTCTTGTTGGCGAATGCTTTTCCTCATCTACTGCGTGGCGGTCCCGATCACGAGAGATTGCTTGAGGCAAACGTAATCAAGACATCTCTAGCCGTACTCTCTCGACCCTTCGCCTTATGCTATTCAGATATAGTCACCAAACACGCCTAAAGCCATTTCAAGTAACTTTTCAATTCTGAATGAATACTGACGAATAGCAAAATACGACATACTTATAGATATTTGTATATCTAAACTTAGGTACACTATATTCTAAAATTGAAAAATAATCCAAAAAAATTTAATATTTTTTAAAATTTGTAACAAAAACCATATACAAATATCTATAAGTATGTCGTATTTCGCTATTCGTCAGTATTCATTCAGAATTGAAAAGTTACTTGGAATGGCTTTATGCGTGTTTGGTGACTATATCTGAATAGCATAAGGCAAAGGGTCGAGAGAGTACGGCTAGAGATGTCCAGATTACGTCCGCCTCAAGCAATCTCTCCCGATCCGGACCGCCACGCAGTAGGTGAGGAAAAGCATTCGCCAACAAGACCTTGACAAACATCACTCCAAGAACTCGGGCAACCATAACACGGGCATCAGCCTAGCATGGTGGTCGAAAAATCCACTAATAATGTAACCATATTTTGTAAGTAATGAATAAAGAAAAAATTTTAAAAAACCCTTATAATTCACCAAACGTAGCGAAACACTTGGGATGACCTATGGCAGGGGTGGTGGTTATCCAATAAATGGTTCCCGGGGCGACGGTAAACATATCCGCCTCCTAAATCTTAAGTAGATGCACATATAAGTATTTCATATTTTGCTATTCGTCAGTATTCATTCAGAATTGAAAAGTTACTTGGAATGGCTTTATGCGTGTTTGGTGACTATATCTGAATAGCATAAGGCAAAGGGTCGAGAGAGTACGGCTAGAGATGTCCAGATTACGTCCGCCTCAAGCAATCTCTCCCGATCCGGACCGCCACGCAGTAGGTGAGGAAAAGCATTCGCCAACAAGACCTTGACAAACATCACTCCAAGAACCCGGGCAACCATAACACGGGCATCAGCCTAGCATGGTGGTCGAAAAATCCACTAATAATGTAACCATATTTTGTAAGTAATGAATAAAGAAAAATTTTTAAAAAACCCTTATAATTCACCAAACGTAGCGAACCACTTGGGATGACCTATGGCAGGGGTGGTGGTTATCCAATAAATGGTTCCCGGGGCGACGGTAAACATATCCGCCTCCTAAATCTTAAGTAGATGCACATATAAGTATTTCATATTTTGCTATTCGTCAGTATTCATTTAGAATTGAAACGTTACTTGAAATGGCTTTAGGCGTGTTTGGTGACTATATCTGAATAGTATGTTTTCACATCAGCAGAATTTTTCACATCTCCTTCCCCTCCCCACTATCTTCAAGATCACAACATATCAAAATTGGGAATGCCATAGTCTCACTGGTTCCAGACGGCTTAGAGCAGTTGGGACCCTTGTGTTGTAGTAGAAAATTATACAAATAATAGTATATTAAAAGTAATATCATATGATTTGTTTAAATTTTTCCGCCATTGTGTGTACATTGGTTTAGTCTAATTACTTGAAATGGCTTAAGCCGTGTTTGGTGACTAGATCTGAATAGCCAGAAAGATACGTTTTCCACATCTCCTTCCCCTTCCAACTACCTTCAGCATCACACCATACCAAAATTGGGAATGCCATTGGCACTCACTGGCTCGAGACGGTTGGGACTCTTGTGTGTTTTTTTAAAATTAGTCAATTCACCCTAAAAAGATGGTGTTAATTTCAGATAAAAAAGTTATATTATATGCAAGTAGGAATCTTTACGGTTTTTTGCTAAGCTGACTGCACGTATAAGTATGTCGTATTTTGTTATTCACGCATGCTTCTTCGGAGAGTCGAAATTAGATATTGATTTCCACTCAAGATGCCTTCAGATATAAGTATATCGATTTTGGTTGTACGGCCGAATATCCTCTTTGCATTCTTACTTGAAGAAAAAATCTTCTAAAGTTCAGGCCGGATGAATTGTCACCGGATGAATTGTTGGTGGGATGAAATGTCGGCAGGATGAACTGTCGGCAGGATAAACTGTCGCCGGATGAACTGTCGCCGGATGAATTGTCGCCGGATGAATCGTCGGGTCACCGCTACAAATATAGGCCAACAGATGGCGCTCGTGGTAATCTATATTTTGCTCTATATTTTTAACACTTCCTCTCAAAATGCAGATAACATAAGAAGATATTATAACAAAATATAATTACACTTTAACAATTCCTAAAGCGTTTACATGTTTATAATATTTTACTGCACCTAAACTCTTAGTAAGCAAGTCAGCAGGCATATCTGATGTACACAAATAATATATAATAGTTTTTGCGCACTCATACTATCATTAAATATGATAATCTTATACAATTTTCTGGTCACTTCGTATTGCAAGTTTCTTAAATATACTGCTTCTTTGCAGGCCTCAGAAATTGATACATATTCGGCTTCTGTGCTAAAAAGTTTAATACATTTTTGCTTATGATATAACAGATCCTGCCAAAGTATAACAAAATCCAGAATATGATTTTCTTTCATTAATATAATTGCTCCAGTCTGCATAGCCTTCAATATTTTAACTATTTTTCAAACTGTCATATTAAACTTAGAAAGTAATGTGTCAATATATCAACATTCTTACTTAACATGTTTTTCAGATGATTAGCTTCAATTTTGTCATTTAAAATACAACAAAATCATTCACATACAAAATCACGATAGTTTCACTACTACCAACAGTATTTATATACCATACTTTTGAGAAAATCCCTTAGGCACAAATCTGGCTCCATACAGGACATTATTTTCAGAATCGCACTTCTTTTTTAGGACCCACTTGCAGTTCACTATATTTCCTTTTACAGGAATATCAACAACGTTCCAACCGTGGTTGTCTTCAAAACTTTTCAGCTCTTCTTTGATAGCTTGTTCCCAATGCTCCCTTTCTGGTCCTTGCAGCGCTTCTTCTAATGTCATTTCATCACTGAAAGATTTGTTATATTATTCTGTGCAAATATATCCAAATCTATCGGGTTGTTTTCTCTCCCTCTCTGGAAATGTTTTTATTATGATGTCCGATTGTGACTCTTCTTCTGATGTCATGGAATCCTCATCTGGTACATAGGTTCCATCCATGTCATTAGCACTCTCCATAGAAACTTTTTTTTTTTTCATTTATTTGTTACATAAGATACTTTATTTATACACCAAAAATAACATATAAAATATAATATTTACATTTCAAAATAACCTTTTTTGATACAAATAAACTAAATAATAAATTTCCACTGATTTTTTATTTTTTTATGATATTTCTCTTCTATAGAAGCATACGCTTGTGATTAGAAGAGGGACGAGTATCGGGATGAGAAAATATTTAAAATATATTAAAAAAATAATATATTAAATTGAATATAAATATTCAAAATATTAAATTGAATCTTCTCTTCTTGTGACTGATGCGTTTTCGACTATTGTATCCACATCTAAGGTTATATCTTCTGAACGTGACGTATCTTTGCAACTAGTGTCCCCACTGGACGTGAATTTTCTCCACTCCCAGTGATTGGTATATTAACCTCTGGGTTGTTTTCATCTTCCATGATAATGACATCTCTACTAGTTGTGATATATTTAGTTCTAGGGTTGTATATTCGGTAACCTTTGATGTCATCTGGATAGCCCACAAGTATGTGCTTTTCAGACTTCTTATCCCATTTCTGGAGCTTCTCTTTAGCAACATGAGCCATAACATTGCTACCAAATATTCTTAAATGACTTATGTCTGGTTTACATCCAGTCCAGATCTCATATGGAGTTTTTCGTTGAAACTAGGAAGTACAGTACGATTTTGTAAATAAACCACTGTATTTGTTGCCTCAGCCCAGAATTCTTTACCCAAATTCGCATCAAATAATAAGCGTCTAGCCTTTTCGACAATTGTTCGATTATTACGTTCTGACAAGCCATTCTGCTCTGGGGTATATGGGTTACTTTTTTGGTGCGCGATGCCTTCCTTCTTGAGATATGAATCAAACTCTTTGTTGCAGTATTCACCACCATTATCGCTTCTCAATATCATTATCTTCTTATTTGTTTGTTTTTCAACTTTTGCTTTAAATTCTGCAAAATATCCAAGTGCTTCATTTTTGTGTTTGATAAAGTATACAAATGTCATACGACTGTAGTCATCAACGAAGAGTATAAAGAATCTTGAACCTGCAAGCGATCCATGCTCCATGCTCCATATGCCGACACACATCAGTATGAACAAAATGAAGTAATTCTTCGCTTCTTGTACCAGTATTTGAGAATGGAAGACGACTCTGCTTACCCTCGCAAAAAAACTGTACACGATGTCTTGCCAAGATCAAATTTTTCTCGAAGATTCATTCCTTCTACAGCACTGGTCATTTTATTCAGATAATTACTATTAACATGACCCAATCTGCGGTGCCAAGTATTGCCTTTTTTATATGAATACCGCACAAGAGTCCCAACTGCTCCCGTCTGAAGCCAATGGACTATGGCATCCCCAATTGGGGTATGTTGTGAGGCTGAGGGTAGTGGGGAGGGGAAGGAGATAGGGAAGAGGAAGGTGGGGAAGTACCTGGCTATTCAGATCTGGTCACCAAACACGGCTAATGCCATTTCAAGCAACGTTTCAATTCTGAATGGTGGTCTTACACCAGGGCGATACAGGGAGTATCTTCCACTCTGGAACGTGCCGCAAATATACTATATATTATTTTTAAATGAATAAATTGTGAAATAACACAAATTAATCAAATGAAATTTATTTGCCACGCCGGGATTCGATCCCGCGACCTTCGGTGCGCGAATCAAGCGTCTTACCGCTGCGCTACGCCTTAAACCGCTAAATTAGACATTATACTTTCAGGAACTTTTAACTTGTATTCCATCCTAAATTTATAAACACCATCTGTCATATCTGCTATAGAAACTAGCTCGTTATGTTTATTATAAACATAGCAGCATTTTCTTTTGAAATCAACTTTATTTCCATTTTTAATTAACTGACTGACAGATATCAAGTTCGTCGTAAGTTAGGTACGCAAAAAATTTTTTTAATGTAACTTCGTATTTACATTTCGAGGTTAAAGTCACAATATTAACTTCTCCCGAGCATAAAACAGGCATAGCACTTTAATTAGCTGCAATTATGTCCTTAACACTCGTCCGATTTGACGAATTACACTTTTTTATTTATTTAATATTTGTATGTTTTTACAATAATTATACTTTTTTTTTACATATTAAACAGAATTGTAATAATAATGTAATAAAAGCCTTTCCTCATCATAAAGAGACAAGGCTCTTGTGTTTGGTGAGTGAATTCATACTCAATTATGTTATCAATGTTATCATTTGAGTAGATGAATAATAATATTGCAACTATTAACAAAGTAAGAGAAAAATGAAATGTGTCGATTAAGGGGATCTTACCGCAATCGCAGCAAATTTGCAGGTTTTTGATGCAGTTTTTAAAAAATTTCTATATTGTTTATTAGAAAATAATATTATGTTTTGAACAAATAAATTATTCTTCTAAATGATGAGATAACAAAACCTGTAGAAATATTTAAAACAATTGCGTAAAAAAATATTTACAGAACCTCTAAAAATAGCTTAAAGTTCTATTATATCCTTTAATTCTTAAAACAGGAGAAATATAAAAACACACATTATCACCACATCAACGTTGTTTAAACGAATAGATAATAAAATTATTTTTAAAACATTGCTTAAATAAATAAAAACCATTTTCCAATATTACGCTATTTTTATTTGTCTCACGTCTTCATATAAAGCAAGGCACACGTTATTTCCCGTTAGTATGTGAGATGCCTTAAGAGTGGTAGCACTTCAAATTTTTGCAAAAAATAAATACGTAAATGTGTTGGCACATGAGAAAAGGGGTCACACCACGGACGTACAAAATATATGGACATGCCCTTACGTGTTAAAAAAGTTTTATTTCCCCCTCCCATTGGAACCATTTTTCGGAACCGGCTGGGCGTGTCCGGACCAGTGTCGTGCTCTCATCGTACATTTTACGCGCGGACGCTGTATGTCTATGAAACACATACTTAGACATCGAGATACATAGCGACGCGAAACACAAAGCCGCTGTTTACTGGGTTAAGTAAATCATGAAACATTTGTAAAAGTGTCTACGGTAACAAAATATTCCACTATGAAAATACTCTGAACCTTACTTTTCGAATTTGGATTTTACACATCTGTTCATACCGTGGCATGCAATTCGCGCTCCCATATAAAAAAAGTCTATTCATTCAAAAGCAGATTTTACTATCAAGAACTAAATAGTGATATTATAGTGCGAGGTGCCTATATACTGTTAGATTGATTTATTGGCGAATCACAAGTCTCTTTCCTCTCTTCGCCCCGCCATAGTTGGTTTTTACCCCTCATCTGTAAGTTCTCGTCTAGTTATTTGTATGTCTATGGGTCACACTAAGGCTAGCGCCACACTTGACGGAAATTCCGTCACACTGGACGGAAATTCCGCCGCGTAACTTCCGCGGTTGCAGCCATACTGAAATATTCAGTGGCGGATTATCAGTCGACTACCAATGCTTATACAGTGTGGTCGTAATGGATCCGATAGAAGTGATAGCTATTTATGAGGCATTAGAAGAAGAAAGAAAAAGGAAGCGTGAATATTGGGTTCATCCCTTAAATACGCTTCGACCAGAAATTGGGCAATTTCGTACCTTGTATATGCAACTAAGAAAGGCTGACCGTTACATAAAGGTAAGATAAATATTATTATTGTAAATAAAACAAATTATTTATTATGATTACTCAAATTTTTAATTTTTATTGAATCAAATTCATCACTCTTTTTATTATTTTTTTATTTATTTTATTTATTTATTGTTTCTTTACTCCACGGTTTATTCATAACGCCAGAGCTTACCAATAAATATAGCCTCTTTTTCTTGCAAATAATGTAGATTTCGATTAGTGAAATAATTTTAAAATTCCATTCGGTATTTATTGCGTGAGAGTTATAAACATAAATTCATACAAACTTTCGCCTTTATAATATTTATAAGATACGTTGTAATATCTATAAGATAGTCTATAAGATAGTTTCAATTTGTACATGTATACGAGTACTTATAATAACCTATACCTATGGCAAATTAATAAAGTGATAAACTCACCAAATTCTCGCTGTTTTTTTTTTATTTCACTATCCCAATGGTCGTAAAATAATTTTGCTATTTCTTCCCATTCTCGTTTCTTTGCCGTTCTATCCGGCTTTTCTCTAGGGTCCCAAAGGCAAACTCTATTTTCCACCTCGATAATAAATAGTTCTGTGTCGAACATCCTGTACGTGCGCTGTCGCCGCGGATTATCCGTCGAATGTGGCGCGATGCATACAAATACCTGGAATGCGACGTCGCCGATCTTCCGCCGACGGAAAATCGGCGCGCGGAGGACGGAACAGACGCGTCTGCTCGGCGGTCCGCCACGGAGCGACCGATCGTCCGCGACGGAACGACCGATCTTCCGCGTAGTGTGCCCGCTATTTGTTATTTATATGCAATTACATGTATTGGCGTTCCGTCAAGTGTGGCGCTATCCTAAAGGCCAGTCGTCATGTTATTGTGTATTATGTCAGAACCAAGTTGACTTTTTTACTCTAAATTCTATTCCGCGACGAATGGAGGGAGATCCAGCGGCATATAATGTTTTAGAGTGCCCCTTCACCAGAATCGTATTCATAGTTTTATTTATTTACGCCCTACTGGGCTTTTACATAGATTCCTTATTATACAGTTATGTTAGTTGTGATAATGGTATATTTAATAAATTATGGAATAATAAAATGAGTTACAAAGTTATGAAAAAGTTACAAATTTGTAAAATAGGTTGCAAACAAACAAAAAGAGTCGACACACTTAAAAATTAAATATAGGACTAACGAAAAAAATTGTTGAAACCTATTTAATACATAAAATGGGGAAAAAAATAAACAATAAAAAAGTGTGTGCGTGGAGTCCACGCGCGATAGAACTGAAACTTCTTGTTTATTTATGAAAAATCGATTTATGTGAAATATATCGTATTTTTATGAGTTTATTTTTTTAATAGGTATCTGAATTAGGGCCGGCCGCGAAAATTCAATTTACGCGAAATATGTCGTATTTTTATGAATTTATTCCGAATAAGTATCTGACCGGCCACGACGGGATTCGGCCGGGAAAATTCGATTTACGCGACAATATATCGTATTTTTAAGATTTCACAATTTATAGATGGGAATACTCCGCTTTGGAAACTTAAATTTACTATATGCATTAATGGTTTAGAAATTTGATTTTTAATATTTACAAAAATATTAACCGTAATTCCATCAAATCCCGGTGCAGAACCTCCTTTCATATCGTTTATGATAGATACTATTTCACTTGTTGTGACTTTAAATGTTGCTATTTTATTTTCTGTATCAATATTGCAATCTGAAATTGGGTTGGTATTTATGTGATTTGCAAGATTTTTTCCTATGTTTGCAAAGAATTTGTTAAATATATTTGCAGCTTTTGACGGGTTTTCTTTACAACATATTTTCGAGTTATCGTGAGTAATAGCATTGATTTCATTATTCCTGCATTTTTTCTTATCAATTATTTCATTTATAACCGTCCACACTCTTTTACTATCATTTTCTGCCTGATCAATCTTTTGTTTATAATATCTTTCTTTTCTGTGTTTTATAATATATGAAAGTTTTTTTTTTTATATGCCTCAATACAGTTGAGTAAATTTTTATTTTTTGGTTGTTGGGTAGTTAACTTGTAAAGGGCTTGTTTATGTCGTACAGATATTATAAGACCATGGGTAATCCACGGTTTTATAGGCTCGTACTTAGATTGTTTGGATTTGGAAATATTAATATTTTTTGTCGAATCGTTTATGTATGTAGATATTTTTTCTTCGAACAAATTGCAACAAATATTGACATCATTACATTGTAGTAATTTATTCCAGTTTTCTGATTCAAATTTATGTAGTAACGTATCCACATGAAGTATTTTTTTTTGAGGCATTAATTTGGTTAGGAAATGGAGAAGATGGATTACTGCATTTATAATTAAATATACATGAATAATGATCTGTGATAGTCGTATGTATGACAGCTGAGGTTAAATTTTTAATGCAAGGGATATTTGTAAATATATGATCTAGACATGAAGGCCGTTGACCTCGGACGTTTCTTGTATAATGATTTATGCACGAGATGTAGTTTAGTTCGGCCAAAATTTTAAGGTAATCATCTTTATTCTTACTAGAGGAATCGTTTGCAATATTTAAATTCACATCTCTCAAAAGAATATTATTTTTATTTCTAAAATTTAGTAAATTTTTTTTAATCAATCTATAAATTGTGGTAGTGTCGATTTATGTGTACGATAAATAGCAACAATGTTATAATATTTATTTACATCTTTAATTTCTATATTTAAAATGTTAACATTACTAATATTAATTATCTCTCTAATATTGATAAAATTATATTGGTTTGAAATAAATATTCCAATACCAGAGTTTTTGTTATTTTTTGTTAATTTTTGTTATTGTTGTATGATATGAGTACCCAGGAATAGAGTAATTCAATTTGCCTGCAGAATGTGTTTCAGAAAACACAATTAGGCCCGGGAAAAAATTTAAATCTTTTAATGATATTATTAATTCTTCTAGGTTTTTTTCTATGCTTCTAATATTTATATGAAATAGGGTAAATCCTTTTTCAGGACAAATTAAATTGGAATCTCTTAAGGAGTGACATAATTTTTCTTCTATACACGTTTTTTTATCTAGTGCGTTACTTAAAAAATCATTCATTTTTATTTTTTTTTTCGAATTTGAGTAAATAAAAAATTCCAAAATTTATTCATAGTCAATGCGCTCTCTAGCAATTTGAATCATTTTTTGACGGTATAGACATTTTATGCTAATATATAATAATTTGTATCAAACCTTTTATTTTGGATACAGCAATTGTTGCATATTGGCATTTGTTCTATATTTTCACATTTAGAAAGTGTGTGCTCCTTAGTGCAATGTGGGCAAATGGAGGGCTGCGTCCTGGCGAGACATCTTTGTGCTGTGTGACCGAATTTGAGGCAATGGTAACATTGGGTGATCGGATTGCAGTCTTCTACGTACACCAGTGGCGGACTAAGCCCGTCAGAGGCACGGGCGGCAAAGCTGAATGAGCCCCCCCCCCCCCCCCCCCTCCCCCTAGTATAAAAATTTGATGTAATTGTACAAGATTTTTATTAAGTTCACACGGGCCTCTGGTTCTGGTGGACCTCACTGTAAAAAAATTGTCATTTTTTTGTATTTCATTTTCTAAAAAATGCATTTGAAAAATAATGCTATCACATGTTTTAAGGAAATTCTAAAAAAAAAATCAAGAAAGTCTTAAACAGTTTGTATGTTGAATTAACCTTCAGAAAAACTTTGAACGCATTTTTCTTGAAACTACGTTTTTCAACCTGGCTGACAAAATATTAGAAAAATTATACATCCGATTTAAATGCACCGTATCCGCGCTCAAAATGAAGAACATGGAGAGATATGTAATTATGAATGTTAGAGGAGCGCGCTAAGATTTAAGCGATAAAATCGATTTAAAAATAGGGAAAATGTTTAATAAAACATGACTCGTTTAAAATAGAGCAAAAATCACATAAAATGCGTCTTAAGTATCATTTAAAGAAATATTGTAAATTTTTTCACAACTATAACATGTAAAATAACTGAAACAGACGTGTTTATGATAATTTTCGGAGCAAAATTTGAGATTTTTTCTAAATTGCCGGTTCGGGCTGTATTTTTTTATTCCTATTTTATCTGTATGGGATGATGTTTGTATGGGACCTCCCAACTCCATATCACATCTTAAATAGGTACTAATAATAATATAATAACATAGTATTTATATAGCGCAGTTTTGTGATATTTCACTTCAAATGCGCTTTTTTTTTTTTTTTTTTTTTATTACAGAAAATAGGTTTTTTTCTTGTTTACATTACAACCTGCAAAGCTACTGCAAGTAGCTTGTCGGCAGGAAAATAGTGTGGACAAAAATATAGTACAGTATAAAGTCTTACAATAGAAGAAAAAAATATTGCAATTTAATAGAATACGAGTACATAATAGATAATAATAGATGGTACTAAGCATATTTTAAAGGCACAAACCCCCAAAAAATTAACTTTTTTATATATTTTTTTAAAATATGCATTTGTAAGGAAATTCGTAAAATTGACGGAGATACATCATCTCATATGATACCGATTTAAACAGTTTGTGTGTTGAATTATCCTTCAGCAAAACTTTGAACGCGTTTTTCTCAAAACTACGTTTTTCATACTGGTTGACAGACAACACATAAGAAAAACTATACATCTGATTTGCAAGCACCATTCACCAAGTCTTAAACTGTTCGAAAATTCAATCGCTATAACCGGGGCCGTATTATCCATAAGACGTATAGGCAACTGCCTAGGGGGCCCCGCATTGGGTAGGGGCTCGTAGGGTAAAGGGCCCCCGACATGTTTAAGCCGGCCCTGGCAGGGCCCTATTGTCCATTAGGCAGTGTAGGCCACTACCTATGGGCACCGCATTGGATAGGGGCCACGAGACGTGCATTGCCAAAGGACCCCGACATGTCTAAGCCGGCCTTGGCAGGGCCCTATTGTCCATAAGGCAGTGTAGGCCTCTGCCTAGGGGCCCCGCATCGGGTAGGGGCCCCGACATGTTTAATCTGGCTCTGACTATGACCCTACGTACGGATTGTTTTATAAATTGCCCCCTTCCATTTTTTTATGAACGATGAAAATTTACCAAAAAAAATTGAAAATAAAATTCATTATATTTCGTATTATCCATAAGACGTATAGGCAACTGCCTAGGGCCCCCGCATTGGGTAGGGGCCCCTAGGGTAAAGGGGCCCAAAGCCGTGCAATGCCTAGGGGTCCCGAAATGTTTAAGCCGGCCCTAGCAGGACCCTATTTTCCATAGTTTATAAGACAGTGTAGGCCACTCAACGCATTCAAAGTTTTGCTGAAGGATAATTCAACATACATACTGTTTCAAACGGTATCACATAAAATTTTGTATCTCCGTCAATTTTTCGATTTATTTTTTTTTAAATCACAAAATGAAATTAAAAAAATACATTTTTTTACAGTGGTGCATTAAAGCCTTGTTTAGAATTTGATCAAGGGAACATGGAGGCGTTAGGGGGCCCCCCAGGACCGGGGGCCCGGGGCGGGCCGCCCCCCCCGCCCCCCCTTAGTCCGCCACTGACGTACACTCTTTGGAATTTGATGTATATATATTTTTTATCAATAAATATTTTTCTTAATTTACCGGTTGTTTCAATAATGTAGTTGGTGGTGTCATTTTCTTTTCCTTCATTGTACATGTTTTTTAATTCCTTGATTAGTTTAATGTTATTTTTGTCGTCTATGGTTAATCCTTTATTTTGTTGAACAATCCCATCTATAATTTCCTCTTCAGACAATTGGCATTATAGCCTTTTCAACATTAAGAACGGTTTCTTTTTTTAATTTCTTCGGCCGATATTTCTTTTCCAATTACCTTATTTATTTCTTCAATTAATTTTTCTGCTTATTCTTTTTTTTGGCATGAAATCAGTAATTTCTGTTCTCCGATCTTTTTTACTCCATTAACTCCGACTTTTATTTTTGATTAATTAATATTTTTTTGAATTTTTATTTTTATATCCTCGGCCTTCAAGGTGTTTTTTGAGGTAACTAATATGGCATATTTCTGTTCTGTGTTGTATGATGTTTTTACAAAGTTTTTATTGTCATCTGACATTTGCGTGACATTTGCATAGGATTTTTTGTTATTATGATGAAATTCTTCAATTTTCTGTGTGTAGTGATAATTATTTTTAATATTAGTTTCTTGTAAATCTATAATCTTCTTTTGTAGAATAATTTGTTCATGTTGATTTTTTTCTTCCAGTGTTGTAATATTTTGTTCTAGTGATGATTTTATTTTTGAGTCCTTCACTGAAGTTATTTTATTTATTAACTCTTTGATGTTTCTAAATCAACCCGGCAATCCGATTTATTTTATTTACCCTCTTGTAGAACAAACATTAGAAAAAACTCCCCAATTCCTCGTGTATGTGCACAATATAATACAAAATTTCACATCATTGACATTTTTAGTAAAAACCTTAAGAAATATCGATATGAAGTAACGCGTACGATCGATTATTAATATGAGAATATATCGTGAGCATCTCCTATCCTTTTCCTATATTCCTCTTCCTCTCCTCTTCCTATAACCCAACATTAATTATAATATAATAAAACGTCATCTCCGATGTACTTTAGCATAAGAAACCTCTGTGGCTTGACTCCAGTTCAATTATATATTTATCACTGTATATGTATTATGTAAAAGCTGTTTGTTTCTTACAAATAAATAAATAAATAAATATTACTTCTGTTTCCATATTGGTTGGAATGGATCGCCCAGATGGGCGGGTTATTAATGTATGTAATAGTTAACTATACTTATTATTTTACTTGTCACAAAAGTTTCACGGCTGTACTCCTTCGATGCGGAACATGTAATGTTTACATTCGGTGACATATGAAAGCAAGCATAATCTATAAACCTATAAACTATAAACCAATCCATTTTATTGTAGTTCCCGCTCAAAAACACAACAGAAAAAGTATTAGATTTCTTCATATGCTCTGATTGTCCAACAGGACACTGATTTTTAAAATGCTCTTCTTGTTTACATCGATAACACCTGATGGATTAACAGGTTTCATTACATTTTCGACTTTCGATGTATTTCCGGCAATATTGCGGCGCTGGTGCACTCTGGCGGACAATGCCCCAACTGACTCGACGTCATTTCCTGCCATATCAAGCAATTTTGTTTTTATTGCATCTGCAGAAATTATTATTCCACTATGCTCGATAGCTAAAATCATGGGGTAGAATTTTTCTGGTAGACCAGCTAGCAAAAGGCACCCAATCCATTCATTGTTCACATTTAATCCAGTTCCGGATAATTTCTGGCCAGTTTCAATAATTTGCGTGACGTAACTCTGCACCGAGTCAAGTTTCAAGACGAATCGATATCAAACTCCTTAATAAGGAAATGCGTCTTAAAAAACCATTGACATCGAACATTTGCTTTAGCCTTTTCCATAAGTCTGCAGTAGACGTAGCTTGTTTAATGTGTACATAACAGCGAAGGATCTATAGTGAGGAAAATCTTCGCTTTTGTTTTTGCATCATCTGCAACGGCAATGTTCACAGTTTCTTCGGCCTTGATACACTTCTCCATACCATCCAATATAAGTAGATTTTCCACAGCATACGACCATTAATCGTAGTTTTGTCGTCCAACCAACTTGGGTATACTTGTGAGTTAAGATGTCGCCGCCATTCTTGTTAAAAACGTCCCGACACTAATTACGAGTTCGCATTCGCAATAACTCCTTGCTCTATTCTCAAAACGAACAAATACTTCCGCGACAATTGAAAATGAATTTTTAACACAAATACCATTTAAATTATCGTGACTGATGATTTAAAACCGCTTGGGAATCACCTGAGCCCATAACCTGTAATAATATTTAGGTACGTTAGAAATGCTAAGGAACTTTATTTGCGTCAATACACAATTAATAGGTAGGTTTGCTACAAGTATAGGCTAACAGATGGCGCTAGTGGTAATCTATATTTTGATCTATATTTTTAACAAACCTCAAATTACCTGAAAACCCGGCAGCATCAAGAAATAAATTGGTAAAAATATTAATTTTTACATTTATGGGCATATTTATGGGCCATTCTACTTTTTACTGCAGGTTTTTGACACTGGTGGTAGCGGGTTTCAAAAAATTATTGGTTAAAGCCCTATTAAGACACGGCTATAAACCGCGAGCAGATATCTATTGAACAACGAGCGCTTATGTTTCGTACAGTTCACACGACGCTATAAAATATTTCTTCCTATGGTAGGAGAGGGGGTCAGATGAATTGGGGGGTCTAGGCAGCTCCGTAATTAACCTTTCCCATACCATGCTAAAAATACCCTCGACAAACCGTCTTGTTACACAGCGTTTCTGTATGGGATTTGGAAATTATTTCGGGTTTTTTGTAAAAATATTGACGTGAATATTTTTTATATGGCTTATATTAATTTATTGTAAGAAAAAAACATTGATTTTGTGCTTAATAACTGAAATATTAAAAAAATAATTATTCATAATAAATAATCAAATATTATTTGCAACGCCCAGTGAGGCGTGCGGTTGTGACAGCCGACCGCCTAGGGTCAAGTAGCATTCAGAGTAACACTATTGTTTCAAAGAGCCACATGTGGAATGTGCTAGGTACTGGTAAGGGCTGACACCGACCTACTATCATTTTTTAAATATATTCACAAAAATACTTTATCGTAAAGAGTTTTTTTTATGTTTGATTATCTAATTTAATACCAGATTGAATGGTTTTAACACCACTTGCGTAGAGAAATAGATTACAAGAAAAATACAATACTTACAGAATACTCAAATTAAAAAAAAAAAGTACCTACAGTTTTACGCATAAGCAAACCACGAAAATAAAACTTTACAATTATGTCGAAGTGAAAATTCTTCAGCACCGTTGTGATTTGAACCTGGTTGAAACGAAAAAGCGACACTAAAAAGAGGCAAACACATGCATATGGCATTATAGAGAATGAGTTAAGAATAATCGGTCTCCTCTTTATGCGGTTCTTCGTAGCCTCCCCACTCTTACCTACTTTAATTTTTTGAAGGTTTCGCTTCTACCGGTGTGAACTGCACACTTGTATTTTTTATAATACTTGTATGTTTTAATATTTTTGAGAAATTTTTTTATTATAGGAATTGTTAGAAGAAAAATTTCCTTTCATGAGTGGAAATAGTTTACATAGCAAATTAAAAACATTTATTGGACAGAAACATAACGACAAAAACCAATTAGTAAATTCTTATTTAAACATTAATCTGACATGTTTATCATACCAAAATGTAATAAAAAATGTTAATGTAAGAGATATATTTTTTTACATTAACTCCACACAGGAGGCCCGAAGGAAAAAAATTCCCTCAGGGCCTATGTCATCTGAGATGCTGTGTGTTGGGGTTTCAACATGTACCCGCAAAGCGGAAGGGAAGGAAAAATTTGGGGATTGCCGACTTACCCGCAGATTTTCTCCCTTCGCTTATCTAATTATAATCCGCTGGTTCTTCTTTTTGAGTTTTCACAAAACATTTATTAGAGTAATATTTTGCACACAGCACGGCTGTAATATTTCCACACAAAACATTCACTTATGAGTTTCACTTTAAAATGTTCGGTACAAGAGCTCCGTATTCAACATATGTGTTGACAGAACAGTGGATAACCCTAGATAACCTCCGTAGTCCAGTGGCTAAGACTCTTGACTCACAATCCGGAGGTCGCGGGTTCGATCCCGGCGTGCGCAAATAAATTTTATTTGATTAATTTGTGTTATTTCACAATTAATTCATTTAAAATAATATATAGTATATTTGCGGCACGTTCCAGAGTGGAAGATACTATCAGTATCGCCCTGGTGTAAGACCACCATTCAGAATTGAAACGTTGCTTGAAAATGGCTTTAGCCGTGTTTGGTGACCAGATCTGAATATCCAGGTACTTCCCAACCTTCCTCTTCCCCACCTCCTTCCCCTCCCCACTAACTTCAGCCTCACAGCATACCCCAATTGGGGATGCCATAGTCTCACTGGCTCCAGACGGGAGCAGTTGAGATTCTTGTGCGGTATTTACTGTAAAAAAAAAAAAAAAAAAAAACTAAACTGTCTGGTCGGCATGGGTAGGTATGATTTGTGGGTAGGTGGGTAGGATTGGTAGGTAGAAATTAAAAGTTGGAAAAACTAAAGGTAAATGAGCAATGCTAGGCACCAACATTTCCGCCCACCTAATTTGATCGAATTAACCAAATCGAATTAAATTACAAAGAATCCCCATGGAGGGTACAACAAAAAAAAATATATATATATATGAAGCAAGATAAATTGTTCATGCAAGCTGTATCTGTACTGCTTCGAAGATACTTTCAAAAAAAAAAATCAAATAAAATAATAATGAATGTGTCGGGAGTACGGTTCCCGCAGAAAACAAAAAAAAAAGAATATTTTGAAAAAATAATGAACATTTGTAAAGACACCTCGGGTCTATGATGTGAGTAGGATACTAACGAGAATTCGAGTATAGGCATCCAAAAAAAAAAAAAAATAGTAATAAATAAAATAAAATTAACGAAAATTGAAATGGAATAGGCATTTCCCTTTTATACATACTGAATAATTACTAATACTAGCTTTATTCTACCGGTAACGGACACAGTTTTATCACTGGTCGAACCAACGAACCAGTTTGAGTCTTAACCGTAGCTACTCTAACTATCCCATCCTTACCGGGATGAACATGGATAATTCGTCCTAACAACCACTTCATAGGTGGAAGACGATCGTCCTTTATTAACACTTATTGCCCTATCTTCATGTTAGGATTAATTTTGCACCACTTTGATCGTTGTTGAAGCGTATTTAAGTATTCTAAATGCCAACGTTTCCAGAAATGTTGCGACATTTTTTGGAGATGTTGCCACCTACTTAATCGATTAGACGCGGTGTCAAGAAAGTCATATTCAGGCAACCCCAATAAGAATCCACCGATTAAAAAATGACCTGGGGTGAGTCCATTTAATTCTTCAGGGTCTGAGCTCATTGAACACAAAGGGCGGGAGTTGAGGATGGCCTCAATTCTGGTAAGAAATGTCGCAAATTCTTCGTAAGTTAGAACGGTCTCACCTATTACCCGCTTTAAATGGTATTTCACAGACTTTATCCCAGCTTCAAATAGACCTCCAAAATGCGGACTAGACGGAGGGTTAAACGACCAAATAATGCCACTTTGAGTTAAGTGATTAGATATAATATCACGATGTGATGCCAAGAATTTATTTATGTCGAGTAGGTACCGATTTGTACCTATGAATTTGGTAGCGTTGTCGCTTATAATTTCTGAGCATAACCCTCGACAATCCGTAAACCGGCTAAGGGCTGCAATAAAGGCTTCAGAAGATAAATCAGACACAGCTTCCAAATGAACTTCCTTCGTTGCCATACATACAAATAAACACAAATAACCCTTTGACGTTTTAGCTCCCCTCCGTTTATGATCTTTCAAAGTGAAAGGACCTCCGAAATCAATTCCGACTCGAGAAAAGACACGGCTCTGTTGCACTCGAGAGGGTGGTAAATCAGCCATCAATGGAGGTGGTAACGTTGAAGATTTCATCTTATGGCAAACAATGCATTTTGAAAGTTGCGAACGAATTTTATTTCGTGCCGCTACTATCCAAAACTTATGCTGAATTGTGAATTGAAGGCTTCGCGGGCCAATATGAAAATATAGTTTATGATAATAATCTATAACTAAATAAGCTAAATGACAGTTTTTCGGTAATAAGATCGGAAATTTATTTTCGTAAGACAGATCGGACTACTTGAGTCGACCGCCCACCCTGATAATACCGTGGCTATCAAGAAACGGTTTCAAATTTAGAATTTGCGTTGAACATGGAACGTTATTTCGCATGTTACATATATCGACAGAAAAATACGTTTCCTGTTCGAGAAGTATAATTTTCAAAAGCGAGTCATTTAATTCGCGAGAGCTAAGATAAGTAGAGTTTGTATTACCTGTACCAGGAAGTTTGCGACAATTATTAACGAAACGCATTATCCAAGCGACGACGCGTTGCAATTTATTGAATGAAGAATATTTACTAATAATTGAATTAGGTATGATTTGAGATGATACAAAGGTTTTAAGGTTGCCAGTTTTGATTTCTGGTACCTCTTCGATAGATTGATTGGACACACCTGAACACGGCCAGTGTGCCACTGGTTGACTAAGCCACTTTGGTCCCGTAAACCACAATGGGTGTGAGATAATGTCTGCTGGAAAAAGACCCCTTGAACCTGAATCGGCGCAATTTTCCTCTGAGACAACATGTTTCCAAATAGCATTTGGTGTATTTTCCAGTATTTGGACAACGCGATTTCCGACAAATGTTTTCAACAAATAGGGCGGCGTTTTTAGCCAAGCTAGTACAATAGTCGAATCTGTAAAAAGAAAAACGTTTTCTATTTGTTCGGTAAATTTTACAGATGACATAATATACTGTATAAGTTTTGTGAGGAGTACAGCTCCGCACAATTCTAATCGTGGAATTGACAAAGTTTTCAAAGGAGCGACCTTCGATTTCCCCATTAAAATGTGAGTGGTATTATTACTACGCTCTAATAAATACACCACTGCAGCATAACCTAACTCTGAGGCATCACAGAATCCTATGAGGACCAGACGGCTTGTGCCCACTGTGTTATAATATCTTGAGAGATTTACTGTTCGAAGTAATGAAAGCTGAGTTACAAATTTACTCCACATATTACGAATATGTGGTGGAACTTCACAATCGTCCCAATCAACCCTTAACTTCCATAATTCCTGTAATAGACATTTAGCAAAAAATGTCACTGGGGTGATGATCCCAAGTGGATCGAATAAACGAGCTACCGTTGACAAAATAGTTCTTTTTGTGCATAACTCGTTTCTAGGTATGTTTACCTTGTAGGTAAAATTATCAGTCATCGGATTCCACTGAATGCCTAATATTTTCACAGTTTGATCAGTTCCGGCGTTATCGAAGGAATGACCATCTTGCTGGTATTCTTGCAAAACCTGATCCAAAAGTAAAGATGAATTAGATTGCCATTTACTGAGTTCTAGTTTCCCAAGATGCAATGATGCAATGATTTCTTGTTTGAGTTTGAGGGCCGTGCTAATCGTGTCAGTCCCTGTTACCAAATCGTCTACATAAAAATCATCGCATAGAACCCTGGCGGCGTCAGGATATTTTGATCCTTCATCTTGTGCTAGCTGACGAAGGGTTCTTATAGCGAGGAAGGGTGAGCTAGAGAGCCCATAAGTTATCGTTTGTAATTCGAAATCAATAACCGGATCATTCTGAGACTCTCTCCACAAAATATTTTGAAATTTACGCTGAGCTGGAATAATTAATATTTGCCTATACATCTTACAAATATCGGCTGTAAATACATATTTATGAAAACGAAAATTTAAAATCATACGTGGAATTTCAATTTGCAATTTAGGACCGTTCAATAAGAGGTCATTTAGAGATAAATTTTGAGGTTGGGTTTTTGCCGACCCATCAAAGACCACCCGCAATTTCGTTGTTTTACTGTTAGGATTCAAAACACAATGATGAGGTAAATAGAATGCACCTAAGTTCCGAGGCACCCGTTTCATATGTCCTAAGCTTTCATATTCTTTTATAAATTTTCCGTAATCAACTGCTAATATGGGATCCCTCTTAAAACGAATTTCTAAGTTGTTCAATCGTGATTCGGCAAGTTTGAACGAATTCTGTGCTGGCATAGTTTCAGATTTTATTAACAACGGGACAACATACCTCCCGTCACTTTCTCGATAGTGTTTTGAAGCATAAATTGTTTCGGCTAATTCGTCTTCCGGATTAGTCAACATTGAAGGCGTTTCTTCAATTTCCCAAAATTTCCTAAGATCATCGCTCAAGGAATTTGTCCCAACAAACAATGACAAAGGCGTTTGACATGCTGAATTATCTAATTTTCCCATTATAATGTAACCGAAAATGCTATTCACTGCACAAGGATATCCACGAATTATTTCATGTCTACCATTAAATATATCCAAGTATATGTCAGCACCTAACAAAATGTCTATTGGGCCTGATTTGTCGTAAGATTCATCAGCTAATTTTAAATTACTAAATTGTGACGTCACACTCAATGGTAAATCATATGACGGAAGATTAGAAGTGATTTCCGTAATCACAATAGTTTGACATTGAAAAATAGGCCCCTTTTTATTTTTAGGTTTTATAAAACATTTTGTTGTGCCATAACAAGAATTTATACTACAATTACCTAAACCGTTAAGTGGAATTCGATTTGCTTTTATTGACAAACCGAGACGCTTGGCGCATCTTTCTGTAATTAAAGATACCTGACTACCACTGTCTATAACCGCACGGACAGGTAGATACTCATTATTTTTGCTACGAACTTCAAGTTGAATTGTACCCAGTAATATAGTAGATACGCACGGTGCATTTTGTAAAACTGTCGCTGCTAGGGTTGTTCCCACATTATTTAAGTCGTTATTACCCGATGGTTCGGCGGCCATATGCAACATTGAATGGTGTTTTTTATTTGGCATGTAAACTTTGAAACCCAATCTTTAATATGGTGCTGTTTCAAACAATTGAAACAACGGTTTAAAATTTTAATTTTGTCCCTCCTCTGAAGGGGACTTAATGACGTAAAAGTTGCACATTTATAAAGAAAATGTGAACCTTGACATAACGGACAACGAATGTTATTATCCTTATTTGCCGTTAACAACGTTTTCAATGAACCTTTTTTCTCTTTTGTCGTAGGTGGAGATGACATCTCCAACATGCGTGATTGATTTCTAAGAAACCCGAAAATTGAATCTGACCCTGGAATCTCCTCGTCAGCTAATTTGGATTCAAACTGTCGTTTTGTTGTCGGATCCATTGCTCTTATTATAATGTGACCCACGAATTTATCAAGGATATTTTCTACTTTCATCGCATTTATCGCGGCGTAATTCTCCTGAAAATTACTTAGTATACGCGCTACACCTGCCGCTGACTCGGTTTGTAGGCATTTGAAATTAAGAATTTCATCAACGTAATGCGTAAAAAGCATTCTAGAATTTTGATATTGATTTACCAGAATATTCCAGGCTATGTCATAGTTTTCTTCAATAAGAGGCAATGATTTTATCAGTCCTAGTGCTGGCCCTGTAATTACCGATAAGAGGTAATGAAATTTTTCTACATTTGTGTACGCATTATTATTGTGTATAATACTTTTAAATAAAGAATGAAATGTACACCAATTTTTAATTTCACTGTCAAAAGTAGGTAACTTTATTATTGGAGCACGAACCGTTGAATTATTTGGCGTTTTAACAATTGAATTTTCTAAACTACTACTGATAGCGTTTTTCGTTTTCAATATATCAAAATACCATTCATCTACTTGAGTAGCAATCACTCCTAAATCAGACATTTCTTTCACTTTGTCTAACTCCAATAATTGTTCTTCAATCTCCTTTTGAATCCATTCAAATTCCTGTAACCACTCTTTTATCTTTTCACATCTAGCCAGAAATGTATCTTTTTTCTTTGTATCATCGTAAATGTTAGCTATAAGCTCATGTGTTATACGAATTCTCGAAACTATCCGATCACATCGGTTTTTTAACAAAACTGCTTTTTTCTCCGCCATTGTTACGACAAAAAAAAATATTTTTGTGAAGAATTGAATTATGTTCACTTTAAAGAATATTATCAAATCAATTCCACAGTATATAATCAAAATAATAATAATTTGTAAGCAGTAAGGTATTTTTTCACTACCTACAGAAAACTTTTGCACACAGCACGGCTGATGCGCATTTCACAGATCAACTTTATGAACAATTTAATCCTGATGTATATTAAATTAATGAAAATTTTCAATTTATCTTGGCTCGAATCGACCAAATGTTGGGGTTTCAACATGTACCCGCAAAGCGGAAGGGAAGGAAAAATTTGGGGATTGCCGACTTACCCGCAGATTTTCTCCCTTCGCTTATCTAATTATAATCCGCTGGTTCTTCTTTTTGAGTTTTCACAAAACATTTATTAGAGTAATATTTTGCACACAGCACGGCTGTAATATTTCCACACAAAACATTCACTTATGAGTTTCACTTTAAAATGTTCGGTACAAGAGCTCCGTATTCAACATATGTGTTGACAGAACAGTGGATAATTTGTAACTAAACTGTCTGGTCGGCATGGGTAGGTATGATTTGTGGGTAGGTGGGTAGGATTGGTAGGTAGAAATTAAAAGTTGGAAAAACTAAAGGTAAATGAGCAATGCTAGGCACCAACACTGTGTAGAGGGTCGTTTTGAAGAGAGGAAGGAATGAACATTGGTCTTGAAGAGACCCATGTTGTAGGAAGGAGGAAACACAGAGGCTGGCAAATCGTTCCACAGCCGAGCTGTTGAACACAGGAACGAGTCGAAGAAACGACCCGTTCTCATGTGACAAATGTCAACCGTGTACATATGTTGGGCACGTGTTTGGCGAGTTTCCCGACTATGCACCGGTGCCGAAGGGATCAATGACGCTAGTTCCTCGGAGCATCTTCCATTGTAATACCGGTAGAATAAGGATAGCATTCCCACCCGACGCCTGTGCTCTAAAGATTGCAATCCGTCTGTTAAGATGGGACAATCTATCAAACGGACCGCCCGTTTTTGCACAGAGTCGAAGGTATTTTTAGATATATGAAACACTTCTTTTTTCTACAAAAAAGCAAAACAAAGGCTTTGTTATTATATTTACCTACATATGTAATGCATTTGTCTATAGCCTATAGCAAATCTACAATAAATCGTAAAATTAGTAGTGCAGACATACAGTATTTTTTTAAAAATTAGCTCCACACATGAGGCCCTGAAGAAAATAATTCGCCTCAGGGCCTTTGTGATCTTTGGGGACACAATGTGGAGGGTCTTTTTAGGAAATGACGGGATATGAATCCGGGGTTCAGTGTGTCCAGGGGTGACGGACGTATAAATCCAACCCTCCATCAGTGGCACAAGGTGCTGTTCCGAGAGAGTCCTGCTGGAGAGGTCAAAGGGTCTCCCTCAATCAGTCTCTCCCAACCCGGCCAGCCACTCAGAGCCAGTTGGTAGACAGACGTATCCGCTGCCAAAATCCGCAAGCAAACCTACCCCATGAACCTGGGCACCCCTGCTTAGTCACCAAACATAGCAAACTACTTGAGGTCACGTATGGAAGAAGTGTTTGTTATCCAATAAATGGTTTCCGGGGCGGCGGCATGCCGTTATTATGAAAAAAATGCATTTTAGAAAATGATCGAAATAGAAAGTTAAACAAAGACACTTTGAGCGTTTTAAAATAGTAAAAAAATTATATTTAAAAATATTCTAAGAATCCTAACATTCGTTGCAAATTGTACCTTCAATTCGTTGAAAACTAACCATCTATATTTATTGCTACTTCCTTCCATATAATAATCATTTGTAAAGATGTCACTTAACTACTGTTTCAATGGAAAGAAATAAATAATTATTTTATTGGGGTAGTTTTAGTAAAAAAATAAGTAGGTAAGATTCTAAATATTGCACCCGACCCTCACAAAAGAGTTTTATGGTTGTGCAGTAATAAATGTTTACAATCGTATTTTGGCTAAAGTATAGTCTTCGATACCGAAATTACATCATGCCGTGCTGAGTAGATAGGACATACCACCATAACCCTCTGTCTCGACACACACTCCTTGCTTCATTCGCATTCATAAATCGTCTAATACAGATAAATCTGAATAAATAGATGCTTGGATGCGTTACGGTGCACTCTATCGGAGGACTACAGCGAGGTAAAAGATACATTCAAACATACTCTCTTTAAAATGATTTATCTGTATATTTCTATTATTCTATCTCTTGGCGTGGCTCGACTGAAAGTATTTGATTCACTTGATCATGCCATGACTGTCTTGGCTTTCTCTGACTTCTTCCACAATTCACTTCGCGTCATATATTCCTTTTTTAATGCCCTAACTAACTAAGCGTACCTTTCAATCCTACGCATCAAGTGCACTAGAGGTGATTTATCACATATATTTTTATATTTATCACATTTATCATATTTATTTTATTTTTAGAAGTGGTGCTATAAAAAGGTGAAAATTATTATAATTTTTATCGGCCTCGTATTCCTTCCAGATCTCCACAATTTAACATGGCTATACCCATAATTTTACTATATGGTTTTACAACACATAGGTACATATCAGGAATCTCATTTATACAGCATATTATCTACATTCATTCTTCCTCTGCCAGTTCAATGCCTCACGTTTCAATTTGGGAGGCGGGTATGGGTATCGCCGCCCCGGGAACTATTATTAGATAACCAAAACCTCTGTCATTGGTTATCCCAAGTAGTTCACTACATTTGGTGACTTAGTAGGGGTACCCAGGTTCGTGGGTTGAGGTTTGTCCGGGTCTTGGCGGCGAATGTATCTGCCTACCAGCTGCATGGCAGGCCGGATCGAGAGAGAATGGTTGAGGGAGTATCTTTGACTTCTCCAGCTGTTATCACTCGGAACATTGCCTTGCACCGCAGTGGAAGTGATGGATTAATACGTCCGTCACTCCTGGACACACTGACACCCAGATTCCTACCGTCCCTTATAACCTTTTCCTTCCCTGAACTTCCTTACCTTCCTTTCCTAAACAGACCCTCCACAGGTCATCCCCAAAGATGACATAGGCCCTGAGGGGAATTATTTACCTCTGGGCGTCCTGTATGGAGCCAATGTAAAAAAACACTGCATTGTCATTGTCTTACATCCTTGAAAATCAAGTCTTCCACGAAAAGATTATTTGATAAAAATAAAATTAAATAATACCTATAAACATTTATTATGAACTTATGTGACATGACCCTGCAAATAACCCAAAACCCATAAAACAAAGCAAAAAACATCCCCCTTGTCCAATTGCCTACACTCGTCCCATACTGTCGTCAATTTTAAGGAAATATGCAGAAAGGGATTAAAAAATTAATCTGGTTTGAGGCTAAGATGGTCGGTCAGTCGAACCTTCCGATGTGGTTCCTTATTTTTTTTGTGGCTCTTTATTTAATGTAAACGGAAAGTCTAGCAACTTAAGTTTTTTGCAGTAAGATAATTAATATTGTCATCTCTGTTTTTAGATATTTCAAATTAATGCACTAGAAAGGGACGACACACGTAATATCATGTCAACTTTGAGAAGTAAAATAGTCTCTACAGATAGGCAAAATATTTAAACGTTTTATTTTACATCTCTTTTTGTTATACATAACTAAAAAGAGATCGTAATGTTGCACGTAAGTTTATGAGATTGGAATGAATTAATGTTTTGTTTTCTCTGTTATTCCCATATAATTTTGAAATTTGTTGTCTCTATCTCACACAGAAATATTTAGGAAAACATTTTTATCATTTTATACAGAATCATTACAATTTTTAAAGTATTTTTCACGAATGCAAAAATATATTTTTTAGGAATACCTAAAATGTAGGTTTAATGATTAACATATTTAAGGAGTTATTGATGTTTTAAAGAGCGTTGTAGACTAAAATCGCACCGCGGAAACGGGAGTGTTAAAATGACCCCCTCTCCTGTTTGCGTCGGAGTGGAGGGCGCTGTTAGCGATATCTCAGGAGCGGTTACGGCGTATGTGTATTGTCATTGATTGATCTGCACTTAAACCGCTCAGGTGTGAACGGTCTGAAGCGATTGTATGGAGAGCGATATTTGGCGCGCTATGATATTTTATAGTTTATAGCTGTGTTTGAACAGGGCTTAAAGATATCTAAATGAAGTTATTTCATTATCGAAAAACCTCTACGTAGAAATAGGGACATAATGGTAACACGGTTGTTCAACAGTAACAAAATTGTTTCAATATAACATTCTCTTTTACAAAAAAAAATGCTTACCAGTCTCTCAGTTACAACAGAGGTTGAAGATAATAATTTGATTATTTTTACTATAATCAATTTGCTAAATCACAGCACTTACACACTGCGTAACCACAGCGGGAGTGACAAAGTTGTCCGGAAACATTGTTGTAAAATAACATGATGTTACCTGATATTTACAAAATTACCTTGTGATTTGCAAATCTTACAAACGGAAAACAATTGTTTGACATAAATGCCACTTTTTAATATTTAAAACTTTAAGTAAGAGTTCATAAACTTACCTTTTTGCCGAATAACAAAGTGGACACCAAATAAACATACGCGATTCGATTTACAACATGGCGGCGAATGAGTGGCGTCGCGCGGTTTGCATCAATTCGTCACACGATCCACCATAGATACGGTGGTTTTTGGGGATCTTGAAAAATTAAAACTTTGAAAATTATTTTAACTATTAAAACTAACTCTAAAAATAAAATAAAATATGCAGTTATTTAAGTTAGAAGGTCATTATTCATTAATAAAAAATAAAAATTGGGCTGGAGTTCTCTATTTACCCATTTTAATTAATAGCAACGACCACAGATGGATTAAATTTGTTTATTTTTATGCAAATTTCCCTCATAAGATGCAAAATTACCTCGGTTTACGGCATATTGTTTGAAATTTAACAAGTAACGTGTTTTCCCAAATTTCAAACTAGGGACCTGATAGGATGATTTACGACAAAACTCTGAGATTTTATTTTCAAAGTTCTCTCCTGTAAACTAATAGATTTTCAGATGGAGTCTTTACAAAGGATTTACTTCGTGAGACCTCAGACTAAACCACACACCATTAAAATAAATTTGTGTTTTCCATTTGTTCTTTATTATAAGGGTAAAAATAAAGGTAAATAAATTAAAAATAATAAGATATATATATTATGTATATTTTTAATATATCAAATCAACGATACTGAAGTTTTACAAATCATAAACACGAAAATCGTATTAAAATATATCCACTTAACTTCCATGTTGTATAAAGTTTATTATTATTTTTATTTTTTATTTGTCTACATAATATATAAAGTAATGTATACATTAGGTTTTTAGATACTCGTCTCACTAGGATACGCTTGTGTTGAGACAGTTGTGAGGCTGACAGAGATAACGAAGCGAAGAGGAACCACCTGGCTATCCACATCTGCTACAAATACTAAAAATATCTTAGTCCCATGAATAACTGGTACGTTTGTTTTGTTTCCTCTACAGACTGCATAGAGCTGGCAGAGAAGATTCACCCGTGCCAAGAAACAGGCTCCGGTTGGACTCGGGGGAATATATGTCCTCTACTCACACCAGACTCCAATATAGTATATCACTACACTCCTATGACAACTACAGCAGAGGCCCCGCACTTAGTAAGTTACAGACATTGGGTAGCTTTATTTAAAACCTAAAATAATAATTTATTGAAATAACTATTATTATTTTTTCATTAACCCCACGCAGGAGGCCCATAAAATAATTTCCTTAAGGGTCCATTTCATATTTTGGGACGTGTTTTTTTTTACATTAGCTCCACTTAGGGCATATGCCATATTTGGGGATGCTGGGTGGAGGGTCTATTTAGGAAAAGGAAGGAGAGGAAGTTCTGGAGACAGGAAAAGGATATAGGGGGTGGGTAGGAATCTGGGGGTCAATGTGTCCAGGAGGGACGGACTCATGAACCCATCACTCTCGCTGCGATGCAAGACGATGGGTCGGGAGAGACCAGCTGCGGTGGTCAAAGGATCTCCCCAAACTAGTCTCCTTCGATCCGGCCCGCCACGCAGCTTGTGAGCAGTAAAATTTTGCTGCCTAGGCCTGAAAACACCTCATCCGATAACCCGGGCACTCCTGCTAAGTCACCAAATGTAGCAAACGAAGCGAGGTGTTGATAATCCAATAATTGGTTCCCGGGGCCCATATCTTCCTCCCAATTAACCGACCATCATGCCGTTTATCGACAGGGGTACGCAGAGAGGATAGGCCACTACAAAACTCTGTCTCGGCACACTTCTTGCTTCACTAACATTAATATTTCATCTCATATATTTACATTCTTCTTGTGTTATTCTGACTCTTGACCTGACCCGACTCAAGTAAGTTCCATTAACTCCTGCGTCATATATTCTCCTTACACTACTTTCTTTGTTCATCCGCTCTACATGCCTAAACCTCTAAGCGTCTTTTTCTTAATCTTAAGAGATGTAACACACTTCCCTTAAACAGTTTTTATCAAAAAATAAATGTTACTTTTGAAGAAAATATGTATTCAGATGTCAAATGAAGTTGAAAAAGTAATAAGTACCAATATGAAGTTCCCGCGATAGAAAAAACCACAAAGTTTAATCCCAAAATAATAAAAAACAGATCTCGTTCTGGTATTTAACATGCTCTAGTATGAAAAACATTCAGTGTTTCATTTAACTTAACTTAATAGTAGTTTAGAAAAAAAACACTAATTTAAATTAAGATGGCCAAAATAAACCTTTAGAAAAATTCATAATTAAAAGAAAACTTAGAAATGTCTATAGATTTTTGTTGTTTTTTAAATACCAGAAGTCATGTTTGATTTAATATTTTCATAACAGTCACTTACGCCTATTTACATATAACCGTTTTTTTTAATATTAGCGCTCTCCCTCTATCATTCGTATTTGCATATCTCCCTTTCAATCCATCTTCAGTAATCTTTATCTTCTTTTAACTCTTATATCGAAGTATTATATCTAGATCTCCCCTTTTTCAACACGGTCATACGTGAATTGAGCACACATACACCTCAGGAATCTCCTTTCTATCTAATCCAATGTTATTCTTTATTTGCCAGTTTCACGCCTCACTATCTTAAATCAGGGTTGGTATCAGCACTCAATTGCGGACTGCTAACTTCGCTTCTTTGAACAATATAAGTGCCAATCGCATTCAGTTCCAAGCACGGACGTACAAAATACTTATATGTCTATGGTTCCAAGCCTTTAAATCTCTCACTAAACATACTTCCCAATAAACAATCTGCGCCGTGGTCGAGGGGTAAGGCTCTTGACTCGCAATCCAAAAGTCACGGGATCGAATTCCGGCGTGCGTAAATAAATCTTATTTGATTAATTTGAGTTGTTTCACAATTTGGGAGGCGAGTATGGGTACCACTCCCGGCAACCATTCATTCGATAACCAACACCTCTGCCATTGGCCACCCCAAGTGGTTCGCTACGTTTGGTGACTTAACAGGGG
Source organism: Limnephilus lunatus (assembly GCA_917563855.2). Lineage (NCBI taxonomy): Eukaryota > Metazoa > Arthropoda > Insecta > Trichoptera > Limnephilidae > Limnephilus > Limnephilus lunatus. The sequence continues at coordinate 145,613 of OU830593.1, read as the reverse complement.
TGCCCGGGTTCATGGGGTGAGGTTTGTTTGATTCTTGGCGGCGGATCGTCTGCTTACCAGCTGTATGGCAGGCCGGATCGGGAAAGAATGTTTGAGGAATTATTTTCCTCAAGGCCTCCTGTAGGAGTGTAGGCCTAGTCTAGAGCTAATTTAAAAAAAAAATCATTTAAAATAATTTGTTGTACATTTGCGGCACTTTGCAAGAGTGAAAGACACTCTCAGTATCGCCCCGGTGTAAGACCAGCATTCAGAATTGAAGTTGTTTGAAATGGCTTTAGCCGTCTTTGGTAGCCAGATCTGAAAAGCCAGGTTCTTGCCCAACTTCCTCTTTCTCGCCCTCATCTCCTTCCTCTTCCCGCTACCTTCAGCCTCACAAAATATCCCAATTGGGGATGACATAGTCTCACTGGCTCCAGACGGGAGGAGCTGGTATTCTTGTGAGGTATTCATATAAATAAAATACGTCATAATTCATAACCATATTGAAGTCTGCTTTCGTACTCTCTCTTTGAAACACCAGGTCCTTAGAGTTGTGGTGGCTGCGAATTAGGGCGGGCTATAAAGGGAGCAGCCAATTCTTACAGTCAGTTGTAACTTGTAGCAGCCAATGTCACCAGTTGGCCTGTAACTGGCTGCCATGATAAGTGCTTGAGGACGGAGGACTGATTGAGGCATCCCCATAGTATGCACATACTCGTACATTAACCCTAGTCATATTTGGCAGTGCAGCTCAACTGTCACGGAATCAATAATTCCATTTAAAATATATTACATTTGTTGTTACACCTTTTTGTTTAGCGAGTTAAAAAAAGCAATTCTTTTGTATTTCAAGTACCGGTTTTGCTATCTCCTTCCTTCTTGTATTCATGATATAATGTCATTTATTAATATTAATAACACGTAATATTAGGTAGATATATAATAAAAAATAAAAATTTCCAAATTATCCAATTTAATGTAGATCTGAATGTAATGGAATCTTTTAGTTCAATTTTCATCCACTCCCAGAACTACCGAAATATGTGAATTTTCGCAGACGCGATATAAATGATTTCAATACAATAACAAAAATTAACCAATATTAATGTTTACTTTGCTTTATTAGTACGTAATTAGCAGGTTTTTTTTGTCTTTTTTAGACCATTTTTTACCTGCCAACACCCTCACTGTGCCATCTTATGCCCCCTTATTTTCTCTGGGTCTGCCACCCTGAAAGTCCCAAAAGCCCACAAAGGGGCTCTATCACCATGTTGAGAACCCGTGAAGTACATTATGCACGCGTTCAAAATCGACTTGGGATATGTTCATAAATCAACTTAATCTCAAATGAATAATCGATAGAACAATGTGCGTTGGATGCCAGGCGCTTTGTGAATCAAGTGTTTTTTTCAATCAAACAAATAAATTAGGATTTAGGCGCCCCCTAAAACTCGGGCGGTTAGCACTCCCCCCTAGATCCGGCCCTGTGATACCAGATCTGAATAGGCAGACACTCCCAACCTTCACCTTTCTTCTCCACTTCATCCATTCTCACTCGTTAATCTCCCGGCGCCCTCTTCTATCCTCGAGAAAAATTCCGGAATAGCGTTTTGACGTTGACCCCCACATCGGAGATGCCTTCATAATAATACTAACAAATTCATTGCTGCACAAAAAGTCGTCTGGAGCCAGTAGGACTATGGCATCCCTTATTGGGGTATATTACGAGGCTGAAGGTAGTGAAGTGGGGCATAGATGGGGAAGAGGAAGGTGGGAAAGATATTGGCCATTCAGTTCTGGTCACCAAACACGGCTAAAGCGGTTTCAAGCAAAGTTTATATTCTTTTTTACAGCCTTTCACCGGGGTGATACTGAAATTTTTTTCGATATTTCTCTTCAAGTGATACAGTCCTACTGGCTCCGGGCAGTTGGCAGAAAGACAACGGCCTCCGTGGTCGAGGGGTAAAGCTTTCGACTAGTAGTAATACGGAGGTGCAGGTTCTAATCCCAATATGAACTTTATTTGATTATGTTGTGATATTTCACAATTTATTCTTTTGAAATAATATAAATTTTCGACTAATTCAAAAGTGGAATATACTCTCAGTATCACCCTTGTACAAGACAACCGCTCAAAATAGAAACTTTGCTTAAAATGGATTTAACCGCGTTTGGTGACTTCATCTGAATAACCCACCTTCCTCTTTCTCATCTCTTTCCCCCCACTACCATAGATTCACTGTTTCCAGATGGTTGGGTGCGGTTTAGACTCTTGCGCGGTTACATGTTTTTATTTTTTTAATGTGAATACCTCACAAGAATCTCAGCTGCTCCAGTCTGGAGCCAGTGAAACTGTAGCATCCCCAATCGGGGTATGTTGTGAGGCTGAAGGTTGTGAGGAGAGGAAGTAGATGGGGCAGAGGAAGGTGGGGAAGTACCTGGCTAATCAGATCTGGTCAACAAACATGGCTAAAGCCATCTCAAGCAACGTTTCAACTCTGAAGAGTGGTCTTACACCAGGGCGATACTGAGAGTATCTTCCACGTTGGAATGCGCCGCAAATATACTTTGTATTTTATATTATTTTTAATTAAATAATTGTGAGAAAACACAAATAAAATTTCGTTACGTTTTTAGATTTCCATGGCCATAAGTATTTTCGTTATTTGTTTTTGGGGTGTTATGCCGTGTTGCGATACATCCTAAGAAGGAGGTAGCGTAACACGGCATAACACCCCAAAAACAAATAATGACGCCCACGCCAGGATTCGATCCCGCGACCTTCGAATTGCGAGTCAAGAACCTTACCCCTCGACCATGCTGGCCGTCGTTGCATATAATGAAAAATAAAAAAGAAGATTAAATAACAAAATCAACTAACATTTTTAGAGCAATAATTAAAAGAACACTTGCTTAGAGAATAATATGTTGTATGTCGTGTTGTGTTCCCAGGGACGGTTTGGAACAGGTCAGAGAGGAGACATTAACTGGCAGGGGAGTCCTGTAAGTCTAGTGAGTGACCAGGTGGTGTTGTGTTCTGCATGGGTCATTACAGTCATTGGGTGAGTTTATTGTTTCTTTATTATAAAATTCATCTCGTCCTTGAAATAATGACCGCAACGATGAACATAGACAAACGTATTGCTTTGATATTTGAACAATTAAGCTTCAAAGATTTCTAAACTGGTGCTATACACGGTGTCTGGAAAATCGTGGTATAAACGGGCAACCGGTTAATCTATTTTACATAATTATTGACTGAGCATAGTGACGTCCTGTGTAAACTCCACAGTTTTGTATTGCATAATATATGTATGTACATTTGTTTCTACGTACCGTATCCGATTCAAGATGGTGGCTGTATTAATGGTTATTTAAAGATAAAATTTTCATGTGTGAAATCATGGTAATTTTTTTGTACTTTTATATTAGCATTTTTTCAAAATTATGGTGCCTACCTGCCTAATTAAATTTTTGAAAAAAGAATTATCGTTGAGATAGTTACGTTTCCTTGAACCAAATGTTATTTATTATTTATTTTAAATTTAAGAATATTACGTAAAGTGTACGGTTCATAATTAAGTATGTATTTAAGTACCTACTTATAAAAACCAAAATATCAAAGGAAATTATAGTTTTATTTATTAAGTTCGAATAAATTTAAAACTCGCCATTTTGGATGCGAGGTCTATTGTTACAGAATTACATACCTACTAGTATAGTCATGAGATCAAAAAAATATGGGGTATTTTTTTCGACTTGAGAATTGATTTTTTATGTATATATATTTTGTCGCCTACTTTAGAGTTGAGAAACTATTGGGGTCGGGTCAACGCATCAACACATTTTATAAGATAGCAAACAGCTGAAAGTAACATTAACCGCAATTTGAGAGGCGGGTGTGGGTACCGCCGTCGCCGCCCCGGGAACCATTTGTTTTACCCCAATTGGTTTGCTACGTTCGGTGACTTAGTAGGGGTGACTGGGTTCATGGAGTGAGGATTGTCCGGGTCTTGGCGGCTGATGCATCTGCGTGGCAGGCCGGATTGGGAGAGGTTGATTGAGGGAGAACTTTTGACCTCTCCAGCAGAGCTCTCAGGGAACATCAGCTCCGCACAGGAAGCCCGGAGGAAAATAATTTCCCTCAGGGCCTATGTCATCTTTGGGGATGCTGTGTGGAGGATATAAAATAAAATGAAGGATACAAGGTTCTGGGAAGGAAAGGGTATAAGGGGTGGGTAGGAATCTGGGGGTCAGTTTGTCCAAGAGTGACGGATGTGTGAATCAATCTCTCCCACTGCAGTGCGAAGCGATGATCCGAGAGATTTTTGCTGGAGAGGTCAAAACCTCAACCAGTCTCTCCTGATCCGACCTTCCACGAAGTTGGTGAGTGGACGCATTCGCCGCTAAAACCCGAACAAACCCCACCCCTACGAACCCAGGCACCTTTGCTAAGTCAACAAACGTAGCAAACCACTTGAGATGACCTTTGGCAGAGGTGTTGGTTATCCAATAAATGGTTCCCGGGGCGGCGGCATCCATACCCGCCTCCCAAATTATATACATACATTCAGCCGTCACTCCGGGACACACCGACCCCCAGATTCCTACCCACCCCTTAAATTTTTTTAATTCCCAGAACTTTATCTTCTTCATTTCATTAAAAACAATCACCACACAGCATCCCCAAAAGATGACATAGGCCCTGGAGGTAATTATTTTCTCCGAGGCCTCCTGTGTGGAACTAATATAAAAATAATAAAAAAATTGCCAGAAATAAACCAACTTCAAGAATGATATCTATTTTAACTATCATCTTGGGGAAGGACCACCATTCAGAATCGAACATGTTTATTTGTTTTCTGTGTTGCGTGACTAGATTTGAATAGCCAGTTATCTTTATTTATTTATTTATTGTTTGTAAATATTACATAATATAATATAGTGAACTTAAAATGTCCAACTAGGCAATTGCCCGTTTTAGGACATTCCAGTATGATAATGTTTTTACATGTAAATTATAGTGTTGACTATTCTGTTGGTAAAATAATACATATGTATATTCATATTCTAGAATACTTTCAGTTATACCACGACATTTTTTACTATTGTTTAGCTGACATAATAAACTAAAGAAATATTAATAGATAAAACAAGAAAAATGAATTTGAAAATGAAAATGAATGAAGAAATTCTGTTGGTAAAATAATACATAATACATCCCGCTATCATTGCTGCGTCTTCTAATGGTCCACTTTCATTCAATCCTGCGTCCGACCGTCATTCTGCGTCCGGTATACGGACGCAGGATTGAACACATGTAATTTCAAGTTTTCCCCACACCTGTACCCTCATACAGTTCAAAAACGAAAATAAGCTGGACGCGGTTTTGGTACCTAAATCAACTGAAATATATTATTTTAGTTCAGTGTTTTGTCACCGAGCGGCGAGCCGCGGCGCTGCAGTAGATGAGCGTATATTTTTAGCATAATATATGTTTCATTGACTCGCGTATCGCAACTCCTACATTTGGCAACATCGCTTTTTAATAGCGTGTCGTCTGTTCTCTGCGAAAACAAGGCAATCATACTTAAATGTCGCACATTGCAAAATATTATATTAAAATCAGCTGGATTATTCAAAATTGGCGCTAAATATGACTAAAATAAGAATGGATCTTTGTCAAACGTATGTAATAAATATTTCTATATCACCAAAACAATGTTGCAACAATATCGTCGTTGTTTACGCATTAAATTAAAGTTATTTTGCTGATAATTAATTTGCCGAAGCTGCGTTTTTTTTAAAGTCACGATTTTACTTCTTACTCGAAAAGTCAATTAAAATTCATTCTGAAACTAATATTAAATCACGGCATCTATGCTAAAAATAAATACGAAATTGCTTTAACTAATTTACTAAAAGTGGTATTATTCTTTTAATTTCGTTTAGTTCTTCTGACTTCTCAGGGCCTCCTGTAATGTAAAAAAAGTAAGATATTTTCAAATATTGTCTGGTTATTCGTAAACGTATGCAATTAGCCGTCTTTTATATTAGGTGAATTAAAAGGTTTTTTTATAAAAAATATTCATGTTAAGAACGTATAACCAGATAAAACCAGAAATATGTCATTTTTAAATCAGTGTTTAGACGTATTGACTCTTTTCCACAAAAAAATATAAATTAATTTCGAAAGATTGTCCTTTTATCTAGTAAACGTATGTTTTAAATTTTGAGAAAAACTGTTTATTTTTAGTATAATAAGGTTATACCATAGGTCGTTGGCAGATTTTTTAAATTTTCAAAAAGATTTTCTATTATACCACACCCATTTCAAATCATATAATCATGCACTAAAATAAATCAATGCATTATCTGGTAAGCGTTTGTTACAGAATTTTAATTTTAGTTTAAATAAAATCATTCAAAAATATATACGTACATGTGTTTCTTGACGAAAATTGGTCCGTTTGTGTATTTATTTGCGCACTTACAGACTAATATGTTTCAGATTTTTTTACATTCTTATTTTGTTCAGACATTATTGAAAAATGATAAATACTTATGATCAAAAAATAATTGCAAAAAATACATAATTTTAATAGTTTTATCAACACGCCTTTCAGCATTTTTGGATGTAGGTAAAGCAATTTTGGAATGAAATAAAATCGATATTCAGTTATAATTTTAAAATGTTGATACGGAGAGCAATTTGTCTTTCTCATTAGAACCGCCCTGTATGATTGTAAGAACATCTTTCGACAAAATGTGGATTTTCGACCGCTGGTTGGTTAAACGCTCTTAAGCGTAGCCTGCGATCCGGAAAGATTAACGAAATTATTTTTAAATAACCTTTTTTATAAAGCAAGTAGGTACCCGGCGTGCGTTGCAATGCCACTCAAAGAAAGTGTTTATGTCCTAATTCTGTTTATTGAAGTCCTTTGGGATATACAATATTTCTTTGATTTTGCGGACACGAAAAAATCAGAAGGTTTTCCTACCTATAAGCAGGCCACATACAGCTTCAGTGTGAGAAGCATTATATTCTCTACATATAAATTAGTTGTCTATTGTTTATGCTAGAAGAGAAGGATTGTACTTTCGCCCGGTCTCCCTTAGAACTACAGCTGGCATAACAACATGTAAATATTGTAACACTAGATAAAAATAAACTGTATTTAAAAATTCAACTCATCTTTGCTTGCTTAACTAATGAGTCCAGTAAAACAAAACCTCACCATATGAGCATAGCATATAATAGGCACCCCTGCTAAGTCACCAAACGTAGCAAACCACTTGGGGTGATCTATGGCAGAATTGTTGGTTATCCAATAAATGGTTCCCGGGGCAGCAGTACCCATAATGTAAAAGAATGCAAGGCTGATGTGAGTGTGATGAGTAAGATAAGAATGGGAAACGCTTAGGTGGTTTGTACATCACGTAAAGTGTAGAGCCAATGATCTAAGAAAAGGTTGTAGGGAGGATAAACGACGTGAACTTGATTGATAGAAGTCGATGAGTCGGGGACGCCCGAGGAAGACACGGTGTGATTGGTGAACCAAATTCTTCAGGCATGCCGAATGACAGAATAACAGAGCGATGTATGAATGTGAATGAGGCAAGAATTGTGTACCAAGATCGAGTTGTTTGGATATCCTCTCTGCAAACCTCTGCGGGAACAGCGTGATTGTTAAATAATATTATTTATTATTAAAGGCATGTTATTTTATTTGTTTAGACAGTTTTATGCTTTCGCTATTCTTTTTTCCCCTTTTCCCTACAAAGAATTTAACATATAATTTAGTTGTAAAGTTTGTGAAAGACCCTCAAAATTGTTTATCCCGTGAACGAAAATGCATTAGTTAATTCGACAAGATACTTGTACCTAGCATCAATCATAATAGACTTGATGGGCATTTATATAACTCTAATTTAATTTTTCATTAATTATTAAAATAATCCCCCTCAGAGCCTATGTCATCTTTGGGGATGCTGTGTGGAGGGACTTTTTAGGTGAAGAAGGAGAGGGATTTCTGCGAAGGAATAGGAAGATGGGTAGGAATCTGGGGGTCAGAGTGTCCAGGAGTGGCAGATGTATGAATAGGTGGTGCGTAAGGCGATGTTCTGAAAAATTACAACAGGAAAATCAAAGGAACTCCCTCAACCATTCTCTCCCTATCCGGCCTGCTAAGCAGCTGGTAAGCAGAGGCATCCGCCACGAAGACCCAGACAAATCTCATCACATGAGCATAGCATATTATAGGGCACCCTTGCTAAGTCACCAAACGTAGCGAACCACTTGGGGTGACCTATGGAAGATATGTTGGTTATCCAATAAATGGTTCCTGAGGTAGCGGTACCCATACCCGCCTCCAAAATTGACTCTTTCCGAAGTCTACGGTTTCTTTGTAATTAATAGGTCACATAATATTTCAACTGATAATTGTGTTGTAGTAATAATTAGCCACTTATATCTAAAGTTCAATCTTTAAAATTAACATGAAAGGACTTAATGTTTTTTATGAAAAAACCACACCGGAGTAAACTGCAATACTAATGTAGTGTGGTGTATGTGTGTAAGAGTGACAGCATGAGAGCGAGACAGCGAGTACGAGATGTATAAAAGAGATCGTATGCGCGTCAGGAGCTCTCTCAGTCCAGACACTTGATAGTCACCAATAAATATTATAATATACCAAGTATTGTTTTTATAGTGTGTGCTGATAAACACATACGTTACATGTAGTAATCACTGTCGTGATGCGAAATCAAACCGGGGAGAAGAGTGATGTATTGGAAGGTCCCAGCAATACAGATCTAGTCACTAAAAATAACTAGTCACACTTCAAGTCCCAAAAAATCCCATTCCAATTTAATTAATTTTACGTGCGCATCGCCGCCGGGTTGATTAGAGTCCGCGATGTATGGGCCAGTCATATTGGCACCTTCATATTCTATAAATACCTATACAGTCATCTACTCAAACTTGAACGAATAACCGGCAACGTCGCAAGACGTTGGTTTGTCGTCAACATAAAAACGAATATATAATTGGACGCTGCATTGTCGACCAAATTAAAGTAAATATACGCAGGATGCCTCACTGCATTGAATATAAAAGGAGTTCAGATTGGTGGAACATTGAAGGGCGTTTTTTTCGTTTTGTATATTTTTAAATTAATTCTTTTCAAAAATCTAAATACCTAGCAACAATCAAACGCTTTTTTTTGCTATTGTTTAGCTGACATAATAAACTAAAGAAATGTTAATAGATAAAACAAGAAAATGAAAAATAAAAGTGAGAGTAAAGAAGGAACTTTTCCTTTAAGGAAAAATATCACGAAGAATTGAGCAATTTTCGAAGTTACTTTATGTAAAAATACAGTTACTGTAATGCTAATATAATAACAATATAAATTAAAATGAAAAGAAAAACAAAAATTACAATTCAATATTAATATCTACTTCTCAACAATCCACTTTATCACATTTTTATTATTTTTTTTTACAGTGAATACCGCAAAAGAATCTCAACTGCTCCCGTCTGGAGCCAGTGAGACTATGGCATCCCCAATTGTGGTATGTTGTGAGGCTGAAGGTAGTGGGGAGGGGAAGGAGGTGGGGAAGAGGAAGGTTGGGAAGTACCTGGCTATTCTCAAGCAACGTTTCAATTCTGAATGGTGGTCTTACACCAGGGCGATACTGATAGTATCTTCCACTCTGGAACGTGCCGCAAATATTCTATATATTATTTTAAATGAATTAATTGTGAAATAACACATATTAATCACATAAAATTTATTTGCGCACGCCGGGTTCGAACCCGCGACCTCCGGATTGTGAGTCAAGACTCTCACCCTCTGGACTAAGGAGGTCATCAGACTTCCATTCCCCACTCTTTTAGTCATTCAACATTCCCCAAATTGGAATGCCATGTCCCATTGGATGCGGGCAGTTGGTACTCTTGTGTTGTAATCACATAAAACATCCAATATAATGTGAAGCTAATCCGAAGAACAGTGTCAATGTCACGACGATTTTAAAAGTTATGTTGAGAGGCTGAAGGGGTTATGCAAGGAGATAGGGTAGAGGAAGGTCGGGAAGTACTTCGCCATTCAGATTAGATCACCAAAAATGGCCAAATCCATTTCAAGCAATTCTGCAAGCTAATTCTGAATAGTGTTGTTTCACCAGGGCAATACCGACAGTAGATACCTATCTATCACTCTAGCTAGAACATCCTGTACTCTGTAGTTCTGTGAACAATAGAGAATTTGTAAGTAGGTACTTAAATACCTACCAATGTTTATTATAAACCACTTATTTTATCCAAATAAACGTCACTATCTCCATGATAATAAAATTGTTTAGTTTATTGAAAACATGCAAATAACAAAGTCCTAATAAACACGAAGAAATATTTGGAAAATAATCTTTACTGTCCTAATAAAACGGCCACCATCTTGAATCGGAAACGGAACATACAAATAAATTAACAGACAGACGAAATGCAATCAGTTAATTATTAGTGATTTGGATTTGCTCGACTTTGAACTAAAGATAAAAATAATGTCTGAAATCTTCCAAACCATAAAATGATTTTGATAAAAGATATATAATATACCTAGAGGTACCTATGAAATGTAAAACTGTAAGTTATGTCAATAATACTCACAAATAACTAAATAAATATAATAAAATGGGGAAATTATCGGAATTTATTTTTAATTTCATCTTTTTCCCTCTGTAACTTATTATACAGGGTGTTAAGGGACGTACTTATTATACAGGGTGTTAAGGGACTTACTTGACTTACTTAAACCACTGATTCCTGACAATATTTGGAGTAAAAATATACTTAAATGAGATTTTGTTCTCTGGTGACTTTTTAAAGTTTTTTTTCTACTTAAATCATACAAAAACCAGTATGTATTGGGCAGTTGGGGTCGAGGTAAGGGGTTGGGGATTACTCGGCTGAGTGATCAGCGACGATATGCGAAAGAATTTTTTTTGTTTAGTTTTCACGAAAAAATATTTCATAGAAAGTCACCAGAGCTAATAATTTCATAAACATTTATTATTCTGTTAAAATGTTACTCATTTTCATGTAAATTGTATCTTCAACAACTTTGTCAAGATCAACCGTTAAGGAATTATTTTGAAAATAATAATTTGTGTCACATTCAATTTAAAACGCCGACCTTAACAGAGGTCCCCCGAGGTCAAAAATATGAAATTATTTTCAGGGTTCCAACCTTTACCACATCTATAAAATCAAAATAACTTCTAGACCATCTTTTGCAAGGAAAAGGCCTTTTGTATCTCTAGCTCTACTGATTGGACTATCAGTGGTTGAACAGAATCAAATTGAATATCGACATATCGTCGCATTAATTCGTAGAATGCGTAACCACCAAATTTCAAATTTTACAGGAGGCACAAAAAACCTCATAGTGAAAAAAATGAAAGACGGGTCATTGTTTTTATTTATGTTCCAAACATATGATTATACTTCGAAATTTAATTTCAATCATTTAACTTTTGTAAGTTAAGGCTTTCTATTTCAAATCGGAGTTAGGAAGTTTACATAATTATGTAGAATGGACATACGTATTTTACAAAGATACTTACGTACTTTTCTGCGAACAGTTTTATGAACAACTAGCTGAAGACTTGGGAGATAGGAATTTTACATTAAAAAATAAAACAACAATACAGAACTGCAATATTTATTTTATAAATTACTCAATAACATCGTAATTGACTTTTATATTTAGTCTCAGTATGTAAGAATAACAGGATAAATATAATAGTACTTAGTAAACAAGACATAATAGCACAATACTAATACTAGGAATAATTTTGAAGTTAACACTAGAAAGACCGGGTACTTCTCTATACCTATAAAGACCACGACCGTCATTTTGACGGCTGATAAGTTTTTGCCAATTGGTAGGCGAATGTGGGTACCGCCGCCCCGGGAACCATTTATCGGATAACAAACACCTCTGCCATAGGACACTCCAAGCAGTTCGCGCTATTTTTGGTGACTTAGCAGGGGTGCCCCGGTTCATCAGGTGGGGTTTGTCTGATGTAGGTGGCGAATACGTTTGCCCACCTACTGCGTAGCCGACCGGGTCGGGAGACACTTGTTGAGGGAGACCTCATCTAGACCTCTCTCGAACCGTCGCCTTGCACCGCTGTGGGAGAGATCGATTCATTCGTCTAACACTCCTAAATACATTTACCAATTTCTTCTATTCATCCCTCACACCTTCTTCATTCATCCGTTACTCCTGGATAAATTTACCATTTTTTCCTATTCACCCCTCACACCTTCTTCCTTCCAAGAACTTCCTTTCCCTAAAAACACCCTCAACACAGCATCCCAAAAGATGGCAAAGGGCCCGGTTTCTTTTCTTTTTTCGTTTACATTAGCTCCACAAAAAAACCCTAAAGAAAATTATTCCCCTCATGGCATTGTCACCTTTGGGGATGCTGTGTGGAGGGTACCTAAAGCGAAAGGAAGAAAAAATAAGTTATGGAAATTAAATGATGTGTGAGGGGTGGGTAGGAATCTGTGGATCAGTGTGGTGACATACGTAAAAATCTATTCCTATCACTGCGATGCAAGGCATTGTTCCGAGAGTCCTGCTGGCGAGGTCAAACGTTCTCTCTCAACCAGTCACTCCCGATTTAGCCTGCCGCGCAGTCGTTTGGTAGACGCATCCGCCATCAAGATCCGAACACACCTTCCCCGAACAAATTCCTAATTTGGGAGGCGGATATGGGTACTGCCGCCCCGGGAACCATTTATTGGATAATCAACAACTCTGCCATATGTCACCAAAATTGGTTCACTACTTTTGGTGACTTAGTAGGGGTGCCCGGGTTTATGGGATGAGGTTTGTCCGGGTCTTGGGGGCAGATAATAATAATATTTGGCTAATTTATATAGCGCGATTTTTGTGAAAAAATCACCTCAAGGGCACTGTTAAATAAATATGCGCCTGCCCATCAGCTGAATGGCAGGCCGGATCGGAAAAGATTGGTTGAGGGAGTCCCTTTGACTTCTCCAGCCGTGCTCTCTCGGAACATCACGGATGGATGGATTCATACGTCCGTTACTCCTGGACACACCCACCCCTAATATCCTTTTCCTTCCCGGAACTTCCTCTCCTTCATTTTCTAAAAAGATTCTCTACACAGCATCCCCAAAATGACATACATAGGCCCTGAGGGGAATTATTTTTCTCAGGGCCTCCTGTTAGCTAATGTAAAAAAATATCTGGAATGAACCTGGGCACCCCTGCTAAGTCACCAAACTCAGCGAACCTCTTAGGGGAGCCTATGGCGTAGGTATTGGTTATCCAAGGTTCTGCCAGTTCTTCAGGAGCTAATCCAGCTGGACCAACTCTGGTATATGTATGCATACCCTGTCTTTAGTTCTCCGACGAGCCATAAAATAAATTTGGGCCAGAGATATATTTTTTGTGGTATTTTTACAAATTATATGATACGCAATAGTGAAAGAAAGAGACATACATATTAGTACTATCGTGGTACTATCATAAACGAGGAGGAATGGGCGTGTTGAAAACTTGGGTAAGGAAGGTTGTAAACAAACTCAGCATTATGGCCCAAACCGTCACATTGACGGCGGCGGTCTTTGTAGGTATAAGTCAATATATCTCAAAAACTAAATAAGACCCGTACCTTTTTTTTTCACCATAGTTGTAAAATCATAAATCATGAAATGCGAAAAAAAATCACACCAATACAATAATTATTAAGCATTATATCGTCACATTACTTCGGCCAGCCGTCAAAATGAAGGCTTCGGTCTTTCTAGTGTTAAATAATAAGACCTGAAATGGTAAATAAAATAAAGTATGTGGAGTTAAGAAGTTTCGAAGTATTCGCAAGTAAAAATGGCACCATGGTGTTACGCAGTTTCCTAATTTGTGTTTATCTAAAAAGATGTTTTTTTTTTAAATTTGCGAGTTTTACTAGTCGATGCGGGACTAATTTTAACACTAGATGGCATTAAAAACATATTTTCCAAAATTTTGGGGTTACGCAGTCTACGAAATTATGCGACGATATTTAGCTTTATAGAAGCAGGTTTTAAACAGCAATCTTTGTTGCCGCTATTATGGTATCTAATTTTAATTAATATTATTTTATTCTCGCATGTTTATGAAATTTATTAGCAACTGTACTATTTATCTACAGTAAATTCTGCTTTATCTTTATGATATTATTTTATCTCGAGATGATAAAAACTACTCATCCGATTTAGATGAAATTTTGCTTACCGTGTGTAATTTGGTCCAACTTTAAAGATAGGATAGTTTTTATCACGATTAACGACCTCAATGCGAATTAAATTAATGTTCATTAAATTTGTGTTATTGAACAATGCTTTGTGATTTTCTAACAGATGGCGGTGTGAGTTAATTTATCGACACAAAACTTGGTTATCTAGGTTGGGTAACCATCCATTAGATGGCGTTGTGTTTCATTAGCCACAGCAATGCGTGGCTTGGTCAGCTAGTATTATATGTATACCTACTTATATGAATGCAATTAATTATAAAACACTTTCGGATAAACAATTTTGTAATGTTTTAAAATAATAAAAAATTGAATTAAATTGATTTAGATATTTTCCTTTAGAATATAAACCTATAACAAGCTTGTTATACTCAAGAATCTCAGATGATGTAGTGATTATATTAGATAATTAGAACCAAATATGAGGAAATTTATCCACTTTGTAATGTTAATTTAACCTGCACTACTTTTGTTTCAGCTCCGGTAATATTAAGTTCGTCGGATTGGGGGGGAGCTATGCACCCCAGTACAATCCAGATGATTTATATGACGTCATTAAACACCTCACCCACCCGCTATATGACCATAGTTACTCTGTAGTGTACAACGATATCGCCCTCGTTCAGCTTGACAGGCGGTAAGTACCTCATAATTATATAAAATATTAACACAATGAAAAAATCACACATCAACAAAAAAAAAAAACAGAAAATGACTTCTCCCATAGGTGCGACCGTAATTGTAATTCCAGACCATATGCGTTTACTATAGCAACTGATCTATCTCGGATCTATATTACAAATCTGACTGTCCTCATGGTCGAGGGGTAAGACTCTCGACTAGCAATCGGAATAATTTGGGAGGCAAGTATGAGTACCACCGCCCCGGGAACCATTTATTGGATGATCAACACCTCTGCCATAGGTCGCCCGTAGTTTGATACATCTGTTGACTTAGCGGGGGTTTGTCCGTGTCTTGTCTCGGATGCGTCTGTCCACCAGCTGCGTAGCAGGCCGGATCAGGAGAGAATTGTTTGGGGTCGTCCCTTTGATTTTTTCAATCGTACTCTCTCGGAACATCGCCTTGCACCGCAGTGGGAGGGATGGATTCGTACGTTTGTCACTCCTGGACACACCGACCCCCAGATTCCTACCCACCCCTCATACCTTTTTCCTTCCCAGAACTTCTTCTCATACCTTTCCTAAAAAGACCGCCTACACAATATCCCAATGGATGATATGGGGCCTGAAGGGAATTATTTTCCTCAGGGCCTCCTGTGTGGAGCTAATGTAAAAAAAAACACATACTTCGTGTGTACGTAAATTTAATTTGAATAATTGGTGTTATTTCACAAATTTAATAATGTAAAATAATATCTAGTATATTTACGGCGCGTTCCATTGCAGAAGATACTTTCAGTATCACCCTGGTGTAAGAACACCATTCAGAAATGAATCGTAGCTTTACATGGCTTTGCCCGTGTTTGATGACAAGATCTGAATAGCCGGGTACTTCCCCACCTTCCTCCTCCCCATCTCCTTCCTCTCCCACTGCCTTCAGCCTCACAACATACCCCAATAAATTGCGGGTACCATAGTTTCACTGTCTCCAGACGGTTGGGAGCAGTCCCCGGCCTTGCCCGAGCTTTACACAGAGTATTTCTAATTCTAATGTAGACAGTGACCTCACGTTTGTTTTGGAGGTCAAGTGTGCAAAATTTCATCAATATCGGAATGAAACTGTAGATTCTATGATTGCAGACACGCTTTTTTACCTAGCAAAGACCAATTATTATTTTTTTTAAATGAGCTCTATGTTTGGGGATGCTGTGTGGAGGGTTTTTTAGGGAAAGGAAGGGGAGGAGAGTTCCGGGAAGCAAAAAGGTTTAAGGGGTGGGTAGGAATCTGAGGTTCAGTGTATCCTGGTCATCCGCCTCCAAGACCTAGGAAAACCTCACCCCATGAACCCGGGCACCTCTACTAAATCACAAAACGTAGCGAACCACTTGGGGTGACCTATGGCAGAGGTGTCAGTTATCCAATAAAGATTCCCGGGGAGGCGGTACCCATTCCCGCCTCTCAAATTGAAAATTATCTAAATTCTCAATAAACTGTTCCAATTTTGAAAAAAATAAAATAATTTTCTTTAAAAAAAAAAAAGCAGGTAGGTGGTTTACCAATTGTTTAAATTCTCCAAAACACATTTCGTGATTCGAAAATGATGTCAATTAAATTTATAGCTCATATTTCTAGAGTTCATTGAACTGGAGTTACAGATAGAGTCACTAACACAATTAGTACATCTTTTTTATTATTATCTAAATTTTATTTATTTACAGACAATAAATAAATCTAGGAAAAGTAAAGTAACCATATTTATTATTTTATTTCCAATGTTTAATGAACTCGTGACAGGGACACGTGTGGAATATTCACGTGTGTCATGCGTCATGCCGGAATATCGGCATACCGCGCCTAAAGGGTTAAGGGATGTTATTGCTTTATAATACCACCTCACAGTTTTAAAAAAAAAAATTATTGTTTTTCAAATAAAATAACTATAATGCACCATTTGTTTGATTTCAGGGTGACCTTCACAGCCAGAATTCTCCCAGCCTGTCTCCACACGGACACCCCTCTTCCCGAGAGTGGCTTTATACAAACTAACTATGGTGGCCACAAGGTTAGAACACTTTTCTCTGCCTTCATAATGAACAATGACCAATGATGTGATAATGACAAGATTGACAGCTGTCACCGGTTTTGAAGTACATTTAAAAATATATACATATATATATATATGTCAAACCATCACGCCATTTCCCCACAGGGGTAAGCAGGTAGGATGGACCACCTCACAACTCTGTTTAGACAAACACTTCTTGCTTCATTCACATTCGTACATCGTCTCATACATAGGTACTCTTCTGTTGTTCTGAAGCTTTGAGATGACCAAACTCAACTTGATTCACTTGGTCGTGCCATGTCTTCTTCGGGCATTCCACACTTCTTCTACCATTAACTTGCGTGTCTTATATTCTCCTGGCACTACCTTCTCTGCCCATCCGCTCTTCATGTCAAAACAATTTGTGCGTTCCTTTTTAAAATTTGATAAACTTTTTTTACAATTGTTCCACACAGGAGGCCCTGAAGAAAACAATTCCCTCAGGGCTTATGACATCTTTGGAGAAGCTGTGTGGAGGGTCTTTTTAGGGAAAGGTAGGAGAGGATGTTCTGGGAAGGAAAAAAAATGAGGGGGGTTTGAATATGGGGGTCAATGTGTCCAGGGGTGACGACCGTATGAATCCATTCCTCCCACTGCAAAGTGATGGATCGGGAGAGTCCGGCTGGAGAGGTCTTAGTCAGGTCTCCCCCAACCAATCTCTCCCGATCCGGCCCGCCACTCAATACGTGGGCAAATACATGGCCGCCAAGACCTAGACAAACCTCACCCCATGAATCTGGGCACCCCTGCTAAGTCACTAAACATAGCAAACCACTTGAGGTGACCTATTGCAGGGGTGTTTGTTATTGTATAAATGGTTCCCGAGGCGTCGGTACCCATATAAAAATGTTAACATTATTACATGCTTTCCCGATCTCCACATGTTTATGGTTTTTCTACCACTCTAAAGAGGTGCAAATATAGAAGAAAACAAAACTTTATTGAAATTTAAATGAAATATTAATTAAAGTCCATATTTCGCCGGCCCCCGCGGTCCAGTGGTTAAGATCCTCGACGACGAATTCAGAGGTAGCGGGTTCAAATCCTAACGAATAATTTCACAATAAATTATTAAATCTCTGCAGGTAATGTGTATTTGTGGCACATTCCAGAGTGGAGGGTACCTTCAGTATCGCCCTGGTGCAAGACTGAAGAAAAAATGGTTTTAGTCATGGTTGGTGACCAGATCTAATTAGACAGGTAAATTCCCACCTTCCTCTTCCTCATCTTCAACCCTCCCCGTCACTTCCTTCAGCTTCACAACATACCTACACTGGGGATGCCATAATCCCACTGGCTCCAGACGGTTAGGAGCAGTTGGGAGACTTTATATTGTAATAGTATAGGGATAGCGCGGTAGAAATGTTCTTTGGTTGTGTTTGCTTTGTTATTCCCACTAAGTACAACAATTCTGGGTTGATTAGAAGAAAGTGGCAGAAAGGCCGCATCACTCCACTATGTAATGTTTAATCTATTCATTCAATGGGTCCAACGATGCTAAATACACTAATAAAGCTAAAAACAAATTAATTATTCATTTGTCTGACAGGTATGGGTACCGCCGCCCCTGCCGTAGGTCACCCCAAGTGTTTCGCTACGTTTGGCGACTTAGCATGGATGCCCGAGTTCACGGGGTGAAGTTTTTTTTAGTTAGTTAGTTTAGCACCGTTGTGATTTTAAACTCGATGAAACAAAAACTTACACTAAAAAGAGACAAACACACACATCTATAAGATTGCCTGAGAGAATGAGATAGAATAATCGGTCTCCTCTTTGTGCGATGCTTCGTAGCCTCCCCACTCTTGTCTACTTAAATTTTCTGAAGGTTTCGCTTCTACCGCATGCTAACTGCCCACATGTTTCTGTATAACCATTTGCTTACATACCTACTGCTTGCCGGGCCGGATCGCGAGAGCCTAGTTGAGGGAGAACTTTTGAACACTCCAGCCGGTCTCTCTCGACCCATCGCCTTGCACCGCAGTGGGAGGGATAGATTACGTCCATCATTCCTGGAAAAATTGAAACCAGATTCCTACCCACCCCTCATACATTTTTCCTTCCCAGAACTTCCTCTCCTTCCTTTTCGTAAAAGGCCCTCCACACAGCTTCTCCAAAAAACTTGAGGAAATTTTTTTCCTACAAACCTCCTTTATGGAGCTATATTTATAAAAAGGGTGTTTACATTAATTTACTCTTTGTATATTATTTGTTGCAAAAAGTAATGGCACATTTGTTCTCACTGGATAAAACAATCAGTTGGTTTGTTTTTCAACATTTCAGATGACAATGCAGAGACTGTCTCAGGAGGAGTGCTCCAGAGAATATCCCACTGGCAGCTCTGGTCACCCTGACGGGGTTAAATATGACTTGGAGATATGTAGCCGCCCAGTCAACACAACTGGATGTCTGGTATGTAACTCATTGTTAACCAAACTTATTATAATACTGATTTTTAGTTTTTTTTTTATTATTTACTAGCTGGGGTACCCGGCTTCGCTCAGGAAAACATTCGAGAGTGTTCTGGAATGTTCCATAATAGCGAACCATGCAGAACATTCTCGAGACTTTTAGTCTCACCGACATACTCCACTAATCCTTCCAGAACTTTCTAGAGGTTTATCGAACGTTCTAGAACTTTCCTGAAGACTGTTCTTGAAATTTCTAGAGGGCCAAACTTCCAGCCCTTATATCTTAAAAAGCATGCCCTTTAGGTAAAAACGGGTACCCTCATCCTGGAGGGGGATAGAGATCTACCACACCATATAACTCCCTTGATCATGCCGGGACTCGTTTCTGAGTTTTGCGGTCCGCACGTTTTTTTGGTCTTTCTTTTATAATATATATTGATTAATTTGCCAAGAGTCCAAGCTGCTCCCGTCTGGAGCCAGTGAGAATACGGCATCCCCAATTGGGATATGTTGTGAGGCTGAAGTTAGTAAGGAAGGGAAGGAGATGGGAAAGAGGAAGGTAGGGAAATGGTGGAACTGGTTTTTCAGATTTGGTCTCCAAACACGGCTAAAGCCATTTAAAGCGACGTTTCAATTCTGAACAGTGGTTTGGGCGATACTGAGAGTATCTTCCTCTCTGGAACGTACCGCTTATATACTATATATTATTTTTAATTAATTAATCGTGAAAAAACACAAATTAATCAATTAAAATTTATTTGCCCACGCCGGGTTTCGATCCCGCAACCTTGGGATTGCGAGTCAAGAGCCTTACCGCTAAGCATTTATATTTATATCCTATACATTTTTAAGTAAACCATAGACAAAATGCGAGAAACAATTTACTAAAAATTCTGCCTCAATACAGGTTCGCCTAGTGAGGCAGGCTATGTACAATTTGAAATCTATATATATATATAAAAATTTAAGATTCGTATGTTTGCGTTCGCTAATCTCGGAAAGTAATCGATTGGTTGACTCAATTTTTTGACAGAATATTGCACTTTAGCAGAAGAGTGTTTCCATATACTTTTTATTTGGAAGTTCGGAAGGAAAAGGAAAATTTTATGCGTTTTAAATTGACTCGTAATTTGTCATAGTAAACAACGGAATGACAGTTCTAGACAGTGTTGCCATTTTATTAACTTTATAAAAAGTTACAAAAATTAATTATTTCTACAATCTTAATATATATTATAAAACAAAGTCGGGTTAGTTACACTATTTATAACTCGAGAACGGCTGGGCCGATTTTGATGATCTCTGATTTATTGGATTTGTCTTCGCCCCGGATAACATAATAACTATTAAAACATCACAAAAATTAACGAAAAATAAAGTTATTAAGAAAACTATTTTCCCCATACATTTTGTATGGAACGAATTCTCATATTTGAAAGAGCTGCGGGCATTTTCTGTTAAGTACCAAACGTCAAATATCAATGCGCTAATTATTTTGCATTTGTTCTTAATCGTGTAATGCTGCCCCTCTTTCTTACACACTCAGTATCAATAGCCGAAAATGAGACAAGCGGTGAAAGATACAATAATTATAATAAAAATCCCTTACACGTATAAAGAAATTGAAGAGCAATTTTTTTTTACATGAAGCCCCGAAGAAAATTATTTTCCTCACGACCTATGTCATCTTAAGGGATGCTGTGTGGTGGTTCTTTTTAAGGAAGAGAAGGATAAGAAGCTCTGGGAAGGAAAAAGGTATGAGGGGTGGGTAGGAATCTGTGGTCAGTGTGTCTGGGAATGACAGACGTATGAATCCATCCCTCCAACTGCAAAGCAAGGCGATGGGTCAAGAGAGTCCAGCTGGAAAGGTCAAAAGACCTTCCTCAACCAGTCTCTCTCGATCCGGCCCGCCACGCAGCGGGTGAGACCCGGACAAACGTCACCCCATGAACCCGGGCACCCCTGCTAAATCACCAAACGTAGCAAACCACTTGGGGTGACCTATGGGTGACGTATGACAGAGGTGTCGGTTATCCAATAAATGGTTCCCGGGGCGGCGGCACCCATACCCGCCTCCCAAATTCCCGTAAGTAAGTGGAAAAATAAGAAACTCACAAAAAATATAAATTCGTACACAATGCCATCTCTGATACTGACAAAAACAAAACACGAACAGTTGCGCATTGATGATTGCTTCATTGTGTAATTTTAACTTTTAATTAAAAAAACTGAATTTAATTCAACAGTTATTGATTCTGAGGCGGTACGAAGTTCGTTGGGACAGCTAGTTAGGAATAAAAAGAATTTAATCGAATTTAAAAATAGAATTATATCTTACAAATTATATTACTATTTTGACTCATTTGTTTTCTCTATGGGTTTTAAAATGACTCATAATTGTACTGAATGTCAGTTCGTAACTTTACAAAACCTACAAAAAATCAGATTAACAAATCAAATTATATTTAGGTATATGACAAATTTTCAAACTGTCAAAAAAGTGTAATTGTGATCAGTTGATTGATGTGTAAGTTTTTTCAAAGTTGATTGCTGTTCGTGGGATGCCTCATGCCATGTGGATTGTGTTATGGAAAATAGAATCGAAACGACTACTATTCATTAGGCTTAATCAAAAGAAACTTAGATCAGAAGAATATATTATACATTTGAAATGATGGTGATGTAAGTAATTTTAAGCGCCCTTGAGGTGATTTTTCACAAAAACGGCGCTCTACAAATTGTCCAATTATTATTATTACTATAGGGAAGTTGACCATTTTGCCGGCAACATATAGTGGTAGTCTCCGAAATATGCACGAATATGCGCAGGGCGCTCTTACATATGTGGGGAAATATGGTTGTCCTGATCTTTTCATTACATTTACGTGTAATCCAACATGGGATGAAATAAAATAGTTACTTCTTCCAGGACAGTCTCCAATTGATCGCCACGATTTAATCACTTCACTAAACATTTTCGGAGAAACACAATGCTGAATGTACTCTGTGGAATGGCAAAAAAGGGGATTGCCACATGCTTACATTTTAATATGGCTTACATACAACATAGTAAATAGACATTCCTCTATAACTACGGTTCTACCTTTATTATTCAAAACTAATTAACTTATTTTTCGTACAACTTTTTCAGTTTATTGTGTTATATACGACATGCTTATAATTATACTCCTGAATACCTAGATCTATAATAACTGTTTCTATAATAACGTGATATTGTAAAAGCCTTCAAGGTGTGAATATAAATTATAAAAATTAAAACTTTTATGAATATTTATCTTTCTTTTTTTCCTTATATTCTACAGCATAGTCACAGCAGATATTAAATTAAGCAATGTGTCTTCTTGGTTAATGCACAGTTGCAAGACAATTTTTGTTAACTCTTCTAATAAGTAAAATCAGACAAAGCCACAGCGAAGCGTGTCCGGGTTCAGCTAGTATAGAATATTATACTACTTCTATATAACCGTTTTTATATAAAATACTGCTCAATGACATCAATTATTGTAACATTATTCTTAAAAAGAGATAGTTATTAACATATGTTGTTAACTTTATAACTGAATGTTATTGTCATTCAAACATGTTAATATTATTACTGCGTAAAATAAAGGTAAGAAAGTAAAAAAAAGTAAAAGGGAATATATATTCAAAATCTAACTAATACACTAGACATGGGCAGATTCATTCCCAGTGGTGAATCGATTCAGTCTGATTCCCCCGGCCTTTTGATACGATTCCTTTTATTCGTTCCTTTAATTCAATAAATTCAACAAAAAAAACTTATTTTTGTGTATACATACATATATTATCTAATACGCGGTTTTCACGTAAGAAAACTAAAGTATACATGAGAGGCTACGAAGCACCGCACAAAGAAAAGGCCAAAAGGGAACGAAAAACCGCACAAAGCGGAGACCGATAATACTATCTCATTCTCTCGCAGAGTACATCCTTTAGATGCATGTGTTTGCCTCTTTTTATTGTCGTTATTTTTCGTTTCATCGAGTTTCAAATCACAACGGTGCTAAAGAAGTTTTCTCTACGCAAAGCACTCTTCTTAGGGTGAATTGTGTCGTTCTGAAAAATTGTAGGTACTAAAAACGAAGCGCGACGGGGTTAATGAAATATTTTAATGTGTACTTAGATATTATTTTGCAAAAAAAAAACAAATTTTGACAAGAAAAATGTATTTATATTAGGCTAGCAATTAAATCTTAAAATGAAACAGTTTTTGTGGTTCACCCTAAAGTTTCACTAATTTTATTTTATTTATTAAACTTAAAATTGTTCTACTTCACGTGATGTTAACTTCCCACTACCTTCAGCCTCACAAAATATCCCAATTGGGGATGCCATAGTCTCATTAGCTCCAGACGGGAGCAGTTGGGACTTGCGGTATTCACATAAAAAACAAACTATTAAGCATTCACATAAAAAAACAAACTATTATCACGCTTTCATATATTCGATCCGGTCACCTATAATAAGTTTCACCCAACTATATATTTTTAAATGCACCTACCTAAATGGTGAAGTTAAAACCATGCGCCGAATAAAAACCAATTAAAAGTCTGAGTGACACTCGTCATACAATTTATTACAAAAGAAAGGAATAAATCACTCAATTATCATTTATCACGGTCCGACAGCGACTGATGTTTTTTTTACGGTAGACAGATACCATAAAAACAATAATTTATTTATTTATTTATTTATTTATATACATATTTATTAAATACATTACAAGTGGTACTTTGTCTGTCCAACTGGGAAGGATACCCGTTTTAGGACAGCCAAATTGTATATTTAGTTCATAATATTTTAACAAATATTAATCGAAATAACTATTAAGAACATTAAATTTTGTTTTATGAACGAAGCGATGGTTTCTATATGCCTTTGAAAGAATCGCAAAGATGTGTTTTTTCAAGGTCATTTTGAGGAACATTAATACTTGCATTCAGAGTGGATGAGTGGTTTCTTTAGTGATATCACAAGTAGGAGATTCTTTCCAAGTCATTATAGAGAACATTTACAATTGTATAATTAGGATTTACATATATGATATAAATTCTCAGTGTATTTATGACTTTAATAAAGTACTACAAATTTTATAATTTCTTAAGTAGTAGTATTTACACATTTATAAACCCAATATATGACAAGTGAAATTTTCAGGCTCGTTTTGGAAAACATTAATTTATTTGGTTGTTTATTTATTTGTTTTATGTTTTATTTTACGCCTAGAGGGCTTTTATATAAATAATAATAAAGGCAGTTCATCTTAACCATGAGAAAAAAAAATAGAACAAATAAAGTTACGATGGAAAAAAAGCATTTAAATGAAATAAAAATATGAGTAATAAGATTTTTATGTTCAGTGAGATATATACTATCAATAAGTTACGATAAGAAAGAATACATACATAATATAAAAATACATACAACAAAAATTTAAAGTAAGGTGATCATAGGTTTGTAAAATTGCGATAATAACCTTGTCTAATAACACCGTAGTATGTTTCGCTGAGTAGTAAATCGCCGCAGCGCGCTGTTTCGATGGTAGGTACCTACCTTCTGTACTCATACCTCTCTCTGCTAGTTGCAGGAGTTCGGAACTGTGGATTTTAATTTTTTTTTTTTTTAGATAAGAAGTTAAGTCCTTTTTTTTCAAAGAATTTACTGAGACATTACATTTAATTACATCAATAATTGCATTCAGAATAGGTGAATGGCTTCTTTCGGGCGATCACAATTTTGAAATACTTTCCAGGTCTTTTTGGAGAACATTAACAATTGCATACTATAATTTACACAATTATAAACCAATATATGACATATTAATTCCCAATGTATTTATGACTATTTAATTTTGATAAAGTAATATAAGTAAGTAATAGAAATTTCACATTTATAAACCAGAGTATATGACATATAAATTTCCAATGTATTTATATAGAGAGTTTCAAAACTTATTTTTGAAATGGCTAGTCGTTATTTTACAAGAAACAAAGAACAGAGAACAAGGATCAAAAACAGAGCAAAAGATTAAATAATTTTTTTTTTTTTTTTTTTTAAGCATAACATAAACTTTTTAGTACATATTAGGTATGTGAGATTGTGTTAGCATATGTTCGCTCTTGGCTCTCCCCATGCCTAGAAGCCAATTGCTAACCCATTTCCGTAAAGTGCTTGCACTTTTCAGTTTCCATGCATCAGGTATGATGTTGAACAATTTAGGCCCTAAGTAGGAGTATTGTCTTTGGGCATGTGATGTGTTTGTAGTAGGTGGAACTACTGGATTCCTCCCTGCATGGCGGGTGTTGTGGAGATGATCAATGGATGCATATTGGTGTCGGTGTTTTTGTGTATGTAAGATAATTTTTCTTATGTATAGTTGCCGTACATCGAGAACTCGTATCTCTTCAAATAATAGATCACTGGGATACCTGAAGGGTATAATGTAAATAGACATCGTTTTGTTTCTAAACGCATTGCATAATTTACTCACGTGTGAGGGAGAAAAAATATAGGATTAACTTTTGCTTTTTGGTATTTAGCAAAAGTTCAGGGTCCTATTCAAGTTTCGCCCTAAGATGACGTCTTGGCCGCGCGGGAACTAACGACGAACCGATTATCTGCGGGTATCAAGGAATGAATTAGGAACTTCTGACTAATAAGTGTCTTTCGTCTTGCGGTGACTTGAATAGCTTGCATTCCGCGGACCTAATAATGACTCGATATCTTTAACAGATTGGAATTGAGCTGTCCGTCCGGATCGACTCGATTCGTGGGACATGGGATTTGGCACGACGACGTCACAAATGTTTTGATTCCTTGAATAAGTGCAACAGAGATTGGGGTTGAGAATTGAACAGACTTGTAGGACTATGACGAACAGTGGGACTGGCGGGATGACTGTGAAATAGACGCGACACTCGGAATTCAGAATTACTTGACTCTTGGCTGACTCGATCGCTTGTCCGTTCAGTCGGTTGGCGGTTTTGTCGCTTGGACTGGGGACGGGAACTCTCTGGCCTACGGGGTTTTTTGTATAGAAATATTACGCGGGATACTACATGTGATAGGCAATTTCGTAGGTGTACCTATCCGCGCAACAAATATCCAATATTTACAATATTTAGAGTACATTATTATTTTCTTACCTCAATATAACATGAAATATTTAATTGTAAAATAAATTAATAGAAATTAAAAGAAATATGGTGCTGTTAAAAAATCGTAAGATGCAAGGCCAAGGGTCAGAAATAAAGATTTAATTCCTTTTGAATATAAGAATCAGATCGAGTGTGTCACAAGATTGAATTTATTCATTTAATTCATTCATTCAATTTTGCCCACGTCTATAATACACGATTATGTAGTAACTGATATTAAATTATATACTCATAATATTTTTGGATGAAATAAATAATTTAAAAAGAAACCGTGCCGGCCGTTAGGGCCATCCATAAATTACGTCAAAACTTAGGGAGGGGAGTAGAGAAGTGTGACAAGGGTGTGGGTTGTCATCAGCTCTGTGACGTCACATGTAAAAATTTAAATTATTAAAATGCAAACCTGTTTTAGATGTAAAATTGCAAAATATGTAACGTCACATTAGGGGGGAGGGTATCTCACAAATGTGAGGATGTGTGACAATGACGTGAGGGGGTGGGGGGGGGGGGGGGTATCAATAAACTCATGAAATTTGTGTGACGTAATTTCAGTAGTGTCATTGTTTTTTAATTAAATTAGCGTGGAAATCATTTTTAGTGTGTGCGCAAATAAGTTTGAAATTAATGGTCGTTGTTTTAGCATATATAATTTAAGTGAAATGATTGTAATTTTTATAAGAAAAACTTTCTTTTTATACTTTTTTGAAGGTTATTCCCATCAGTGGAATATATCATATTAGAATAAGTTAACAATAATTTTCTTTAGATTATTATTGTTAACTTATTCTAATATGATATATTTCACTGATGGAAATAACCTTCAAAAAAGTATAAAAAAGAAAGTTTTTCTTATAAAAATTGATTATTCATTTAGATTTTCATAAAAGCCAATTGTTCCAAATAAATAAATTCGGATATATCTATCCGAGACGCTATCCAGGTCACAAACCAATTCTTAGAATGATTGTTTCCAAAAAAAAGGGTAGTTGCCCGTAATATGGAGAAAAATAATTAATTGATAATAATGTTATTCTAAAATTTGAAAATATGAGATTGACAATTATGACGTTTTGACAGAAGGTGGCAATAGCGAAATTGGTTAACGCACTCGTGCCGGTTAGACGGAGAGGTCTGGGTTCGAGTCCCAGTTGCGACCATTGTCTTTTTCTTTTTTTTCCTGTGTCTTGTTTTTTTTTTTTTTTTTTTTTTTATTTATTTAATATAGATATATAAGTGTACAAAGGTGTTACATAAATTACATATCGGTACAGAAATTATTTAAAATTGCAATCTCATCAAAGAAGAAGCTAGTTCTTGTGCTTGATGAGCGAGTTACACTAATTATAACAGAAATAGAATAACATTCTGCAAAAGGTAAGTATATAATACGAACAATTGAGCCTTCTGGATCATCAATATGTGTAGGTGTACATACATAGGATACGGTACGAAATTCGAAAAATCTAAATAAAATAGAGATGAATATAATTTATAATAAATGGAAAGAAAGAGAAAAACAGGTAATTATTTAGTTTTAATTATTCCTGATGAAGTGTAGCTTCAGTTTGAGTTTCAGTTTATTGATATCTTTGGTTTTTTTTTATTTCAATTGGAAGGTTGTTGAAATACTTTATTCCTAAGTAGATATAATTGTTTTGCATTAGTTTGGTATTAAATTTTGGTATTTTGATGTTGTCTTGATATCTTATTGATTGGTAGGTTTCAAATTTTTTGATGATATTATCTTTGTAAATTTGGATAATTGCATTTTTTTTGAAGATATTCTCTACTCGAGGCACCGTAAAATCTGCGAAAAGCGTTTCTGTTGGATATGTGGAGGGTTTCTTTAGGATTACTTTAATGATTAGCTTCTGGATCACTTTGATCGGGTTTAGAATATTGTTGTAAGACCCCCCCCCATCCAATAATTCCATATTGAATTAATGACTGGATTAGCGCATAGTATACTCTTTTTAGATTGTTGAGTTTTAAAATATTTCTTAATCTTATGAATATATATATACACTTTCTGATACGCTTAACCAATTCACAGATATGGCTCTTCCACTTCATATGTTGTTCTATTATCACTCCGAGATATTTAGTTTCTGATACTGATTTCAACGTTGAACAGTCTTGAATACATGTGATTTTATTACATTTGTTATTGTGGATAATTATTTTAGTGTTGGGGAGTGTTTTTAGTTTGTTAATTGAGAAGTGTATGTAGTATGTTTTGTTAGTGTTCAATGAGAGAAGATTTGTATCAAACCAATGTTTTAAGGTATTCATGCTATTATTTGCTTGCTCGTTTACTATATCCCAGTCGATCCCATTCACTATGATAGCTGTGTCGTCGGCATATGATATTATGTCTGCGTTAATTGGTAGTTTGAAAATGTCGTTGACATAAATTATAAATAGTAGGGGGCCTAGGACTGTGCCTTGAGGTATCCCGAAATTACTTGTTAGTGGTAGACTTAGAAAGTTGTTTATCTTGACTACTTGGTGTCGTTCAAATAAATAGCTTTTTATCCATTTTAGAGCTTTATCGTTTATCCCAATACAGTTTAATTTTTTAATAAGTTTATCATGAGAAATACTGTCGAAAGCTTTTTTAAGATCTATGAAGATTCCGAGGCATTTCAAAGATTTGTCTAATGTGTTCTGGATAATGTTCGATAATTTGGCAATCGCATCTTGGGTACTTCTATTTTTCATAAATCCATATTGGTTGTCGTGTATTATGCTATTTTTGTTAATAAATTCAGTCAATCTTTTTTTGATAATTTTTTCAAAGATTTTAGCAATGTTTGAAATCAGCGATATTGGACGATAATTTGTCACTTCTTCTGGGTTGCCAGTTTTATGAATTGGAGTGATGATGGTTTGTTTATATATCGTTGGGAATATTCCGCTTTGAAGACTAGTGTTGATTAAATGTGTTAATGGTTTTGAAATATGTTTTTTGATATTTTTCAGTGTTTCGACAGTAACCCCATCGAAACCTGGTGCTGATCTTCCCTTCATGCTTGAAATGATTTGTTCGATTTCCTGTGCTGAAGTGAGAGGAAACATGTTAATTTTGTTTAACATATTGGCGTTAATGTTCTGTTCGTCATTAGACGGTATTTTTTTAATTTGATTTGCAAGGTTTTTGCCTACATTTGCAAAAAAGTTGTTAAATATGTTAGCGGCAGCCGATGGATTTTCTTTGCATCGTATTTTGATATTGTTATGTGTAATACTATGTATTTCATTTTTTTTGTGTTTTTTCTTGTCTATGATTTCATTTATAATATTCCAGACTTTTTTTGCATCATTCTCCGTTGCTTCTAGTTTTTGCCGAAAATAATTATCTTTTGTGGTTTTTATTAAATACGTAAGTTTGTTTTTGTATGCTTTTAGGTATTTTTTTAAGGTTTCGTTTGTAGGTTGTCGGATTATTTTTTTGTATATTGTTTCTTTGTGTCTGATTGATACAATTAATCCAAAAGTTATCCATGGTTTAACCGGTTTAAATTTTGATGATTGTTTTCTGGAATCAATAGAATATGCAGTACTTACGTGCATTGATAATTTTTCTTCAAATAGTTCGAAGCATTTGTTCGTATCATTACAATTAAAAATATCGAGCCATTTCTCTTTATCCAGATTATGTACTAAGGCATTTATGTTGAGCATTTTGCGTTGGCTGTTTTCATTCTCCGGAGTTTGGGTTGGTAATGGTGAATATTTGTTTTCGTAATTGTAGGTTGTTCTCTTTAATATTTTCGTTTAGATTATTATTGTTAACTTATTCTAGTATGAAATGATTTTATTTCATTTCCGCATTCTAGAGTTGAAGATACTCTCAGTATCACCCTGGTGGAAGTATCACTTCATTTGAAGTTTGCTCATAATTAAGTAGGTAGGTATTTAAGTACCTACTTACAAATCTTACTTTGATTTCTGAGGAAATTTTGGTTAAGGGAAAAATGGAAACACACTTTTTTGGACGCGAGGTCTACTAACTGTTGACTGAACTACTGGTATTAGGTTAGGTTAGGTTGACCGCGCCGAACCGCAATTAGAATCATTATCCATGAATGTAAGCACTGACTACCTACCCGTATTATGGGCGAAAACAAGGATGAACTTCCACTAAATGGATATAGTTTTAAACCGCTACATGTTTTTGAAAATGAAAAATACCTATATTTTGAATTTTATCGTTAATTATTTTTGGGGTGTTATGCCGTGTAACACTACCTCCTTATTTAGCCAACATTTTGGACAGCGTTACGGTGTCCATCATAACACATCTGTCCTGATAATGTACACTGTAACACTATCCGAAACATTGGCTAAAGAAGGAGATGGCGGAACATGGCAAAACACCCCAAAAATCAATAATGAAAATGTTAAATCGTATCTGATATTATTTTTTTTACATAGTACTCACCACATCCCAAATAATAAAGAATTGTCTGAAATTGAAGGCTGCTTTGTAATACGACTCCTGAAACTGAAGTTAAAGCAAGTCACACACAGCTATTAAAGATAAAAGATCATCGCACGCCAAATAACGCTCTCCATTCAATTCCATCTGACCTGTCACACCTAAGAGATTTAAATAACAATAGACAATACAGATTATGCAAAAGTTACGCAACCCCCTCTCTGCAATAGGAGAGGGGTCATTTTAATTTCAGAGCTGCCTTAATGGGCGGATGTCAGCTGCCAAATTGACAGATTCAGTAAAAAGAAATGACATTTCGTGGTAGCTCTCTAATTCATCTGACCCCCTCTCCTACCATATGTAGAAGTATTTGATAGCGTCGCGGTCGTAAGCACTCGCAGTTCAACAGCTATCTGCTAGCGTTTTTATAGCTGTGTGGATCACCTACATTAAACTTCGTAAAGTCAAGTCAGCGTTGGGCCATTTAGTGGTGATTTATGTAGAAACAAATGTACGTATTTTATTACTTTACAAATATATTGGGGTTCACTTTGGCACAAATCATTATAAAAAACAATAATTTGCTCACTTCCAGTGAGTTTCAGTGTAAGTTCTTATACTTTTGGGTTTAATAATTACGGGTTCAATATACTTTCATTTTGATAAAATATTCTTTCACACAAATGACTCAAAGATGGGGAACACCTATATTATTCTTACCTACTCGGGACCTTTACAAAGAGATTTGTGTACATTCATAATATAAACAGGCAATGCTTTTCCCGTCATTCAAGTAGGACCGGGGATTCAAATCTTGAACATTTGGCTGTCATCAGTTGTTTTGTTTTTCTCTCTTAAAAAAATAATCTTTTTTATTATTTTAACTAATATTTTTATGTTTTCTGGTCGATAAAGTGTAGTGTGTTGTTCCTTGAGGATTCTTCTCCCCTCTGATCTTCCAGGAGTCACTTTTCCTCGCTGATTTCCAGATATTTATAAACTTTTTTTCACTACTGTCACTTTCCATACATATTTTTTTTTGTAATTTTGTGAACAATGGTGGAGGATTTCCCTCCTGGACATCCTAAAAATCCCCCAAATCCTCCCCCTGACCCCCCAGATGGTGAAAATATTGTAATTTCTGACAGTGAATCAGTCATTCTAACTTCCACAAAAAAAAGGAAGTTTAGTCCCTCTTCCCCAGTAAAGCATGACTCTCCTTCTACTTTTCAGTTTCCACCAGCTCTTCCTCAACCTCCTCCAAACAATTTTTACTCTACTCATTCCTGTGGCCCCTACATTGTTTATGCGCAAAAAACTGAGCAAGGTAAAACCATTCATCCTCTTGAATTTGGTAAATTCCTTTCAACCAACAAGAACCTTTCGATTAAGCCCGGAGGTGTAAAAGCCGAGGGTCGCTTCCGAATCTCTTTTCAATTTCTCTCAGGTTCAGCCGCCAACAACTTTATTAAAAACATTTTTATTACATCTAATTCTAAATTCAAGGCGTACATCCCAACTTTCAATGTCACTCGTATGGGCCTAGTCAGGGGTATCTCTACCGATCTGTCCATTCCTGAAATTCTGTCTTCTCTTTCAACCCCCCAACATATCGGCAATCCCATAAAAGCCAGGAGGCTAAATTATAAGGACACCTCTGAGGGCAACGTTTCCTGGAAGCCCTCCCAATCTGTTGTGATCACATTCGAAGGACAATCTCTTCCCTCCCATATCTATTTATTTTTCAACTCCTTACTAGTTGAAATTTACACTTACCCCACCACCCAATGCTACAATTGCTGCCGTTTTGGTCATACCAAAGCTGCGTACAGATCCCCTCCTAGATGTTTCAAATGTGGAGAAAACCACTCGGCTGACCAATGTTCTTCTCTCTTGTCACCTAAATGTTTTAACTGCTCAGGCGCTCATTCCGCCATTCACTCTTCTTCCCCTGAACAATCTCGCCAAAAAAATATAAAAATTTCCATGGCCTCTGAGAACTTGTCTTTTCTGCAGGCTTCTAAACTATTCACACCTGTCAAAAAATCATTTGCCGAGGTTTTATCCAGTAACTCTCCATCCAACCCTCTCCCCTTCTCCTCAACATCTTCTCGCTCTACTAAATTCACATACAAAAACCCTATCTCTAAACCGGCTCCTGGATATGATCAGCAACAACACAACTCGCTTCTCTTAAATCCCAATGGTTCTCCTCTTTCAAATGCCACAAATGGGTGTGCAAACAATTATAATTCGTCCTCAACAAACTGCCAACAGCTTTCTGAACAATTTTCCCAAGATAATTCTTCATTTATATAAACTCTAATTATGCTTTTAATTGACCTAATTTCTTCTCAAACTAATTTACCGTCCAACGCTGCTTCTATTATTTCCACTTTAAAATCATTTATTCAAAATGGCTCTACAAGATAATAATAATAATAATAATAATAACTTTATTTCACATAAAATTGAACAATAAAACATATGTGGAAACTTTGACTAGCCAACTAGGAATGGATCCTGTTTTAGGCCAGTCAAATTGACAAATTTAAATTCATATTACATTGTTTACTAACATAACATGTTATTTATAGCAGGAAAAGGTGTTAATTATGTATTCCTAACAGTATATAATTTTGTACTCATAAGAAAAAGAAGACACATAATGATATCTTAAAATCAAATTCAGATGTTTTCCCCTAGAGCGCTTAAAAACAAAAACAAAAACAAATAAAAGATAAAAGATAAAAGATAAACGATAAAAGATAAAAGATAAAAGATAAAAGATAAAAGATAAAAGATAAAAGATAAAAGATAAAAGATAAAAGATAAAAGATAAAAGATAAAAGATAAAAGATAAAAGATAAAAGATAAAAGATAAAAGATAAAAGATAAAAGATAAAAGATAAAAGATAAAAGATAAAAGATAAAAGATAAAAGATAAAAGATAAAAGATAAAAGATAAAAGATAAAAGATAAAAGATAAAAGATAAAAGATAAAAGATAAAAGATAAAAGATAAAAGATAAAAGATAAAAGATAAAAGATAAAAGATAAAAGATAAAAGATAAAACCGGTAAAGTAAACAAAATCGGTAAAGTAAATAAAACCGGTAAAGTAAATAAAGCAAATACAAGCCAGATGGTAGTAATAAGAATCCTATCTCTTGGTCAACATATCTTCGCTTTTGACCCTCCCTAAATCAAGGAGCCAGTCGTTGATTAATTTGCGCAAAACATTGGTACTTTTCGTTTTCCAAGCATTAGGAATGATATTAAATAATTTAGGTCCTAAGTACGAAAATTGACGTTGTCCAAGGGACGTCGTCGTTTTTATTGGGACTATTGGATTGTTCCTTGAATGTCGGGTGTCGTGAAGGTGGTCAATGGAAGGGTAGTGCTGGCGTCGTTTTTGAGCATGTAATACAATCTTTCTAATATATAATTGTCTAACATCGAGAACTTTAAATTCCGTGAATAATGCATCACTGGGGTACCTGAATGGTTTTTTAAGGATGACTCTTAGTAAAGATTTCTGTGCTTTAGCCAGGGAGTCCAATATTGTTTTGGCACATCCACCCCATCCTAGGGATGCATATTCAAGTAAAGAATTACACATGGCATAGTATATTGATTTCATGTCTTTTACAGAGAGAATATTTCTGATGGTAATAAAAAGGTGAGTAAGTTTTCTGACTTTTGAGGCAGTTGAGTTAATGTGTTCTTCCCATCTCAGATATTTATCTATGATGATTCCTAAATATTTTAAACTATCAACGCATTCTAGTTTATTGCAAGTACAAGTGTTCGGTTCATTGCAAATGTGAATAGTAATATTAATAATTACCTTGGGTTGTCCCGCTTGTGTTGCACTAAAACGTATAAATTTGGTCTTATCCGTGTTAAGAGTAAGGAGATTATTGTCTAGCCATTGTTTGACGTTGTTTATTCCAATTTCGGCTTTTCTATGCGCTTCGTACCAGTTTTTGCCCTCAAATATTAAGACCGTATCGTCAGCAAAAGTGATGATATGATCGGCAAGGTTACTGTTGCAAAGTTCATTGATATAGATATTAAACAATATCGGTCCTAAAGTACTTCCTTGTGGTACACCAAATTCGATATTTGCTGGATCGCTTAAAGTATCATTAATATTAACTCTTTGGCTCCGATTTTCTAAATAGCTTCGTAACCATTTAAGTAACTGCCCC
This sequence comes from Limnephilus lunatus, assembly GCA_917563855.2. NCBI lineage: Eukaryota > Metazoa > Arthropoda > Insecta > Trichoptera > Limnephilidae > Limnephilus > Limnephilus lunatus. The sequence goes on along the minus strand of OU830593.1, from coordinate 110,313 downwards.
TGTATACCGATTAGCTGTAATTTTTTCAAAAGGATTTTGTGCGAGATGGTATCGAAAGCTTTAGCCAGATCCAGAAAGAGCGCGATGCTTTTGATTCCTCGATCGATGTTATTAGAAACAACTTTAGTCAGATTGCCAATGGCATTTTCTGTACCTAAACCCGGTCGGAAGCCATATTGTCTCTCAGAAAGAATGTTATTATCTTCAAGGTAAAAGCTGAGACGGTTGTCAGAATACTTCAGTGGAATAGCCGCAGTGCTGTTTCTAACAAATCGAATCTTCTTAACCTATTAAATTTAAACCTTGTTTCTGTGGCTGCTGTCTCGGAGACATGGTTTACTCCATCCACCCACTTTAATGTGGGAGGGTATTCCTGTCTTCGCGATGATTGCCCGGAAGGTACGGGTGGCGGTGCTGCCCTTTTTATTAAAAAATCCCTTACGTTTTTCCCAATAAATAATATCAAACCCCCCAATGCTGACTTTCAAATGGTTGCAGCTAAAATAGAGGACACATCTTTTGTTTCTATCTATATTACCCCAACATCTCACTTCAATAAACAAGCATGGTTGCAAATTGTCCATCAACTAAGCCCTCCTTTCTTTTTATTGGGCGATTTTAATGCCCATTCCCCCGTCTGGGGTTCTGCTTTCTCTGATCGAGACGGTCGAAGTGTGATGGATTTCTTAGATGAATCCAACCTTTTCCTTTTGAACAACGGATCTCCTACGAGAATCTCTCGCCCCAACACAAACCCCAGTGCAGTGGATCTCTCCATATGTTCTACAAATCTGGCACCTCTCTCCTCGTGGGTGGTATCCCCTGATCCTTGCTCCAGTGATCATTTCCCAATCACCATCACTTATCAAACTTCTTTCCAATCAGACAAGTCCCATATTTCGACGAAGATTAAAACAAAACACACCAAATGGGACGAATTTAACTCGCATATGGATAAGTTTATACAAAATTTACCCTCTACCAATATATTATCTGCCAAAGATGACTACGATAACTTCAAATCAATGCTCATAACTGCAATAAATAAATCAAATCCTCCCCCTAAAACCAAATCTCTTAAAAAAACTCCCTCCGACTCCCTGGTGAGATGAGGAATGTTCCAAGGTAGTGAGAATTCGGAAAGCTAAATCTCTTTCGTATCGTCACAATATGACTATGGAGAATTATCTTATATACAAAAATGCCGAAGCCAATTCCAAAAGGGTATTGAGGTCAAAAAAAAATTCAGGTGGTACAACTTCTGCAGTTCAATATCTCCGAATACTCCAATTTCGGAAGTTTGGTCTATGATTAGAAGATTTCGATCCGCCTTGAGTTCAACATCTCCTCGAGCATCTCATTCTAAATGGATAGATGAGTTCTTGGACAAAATTGCCCCCCCTTCTGTGCCTAACTTAGATGAAATAACTCCCATCCACAACACTCCTATGTCTGATCATTGGCTAGACTCTCTATTCACTTTAATTGAATTAAAAAATTGTTTATTAACAGTCAAGGATTCATCTCCAGGCAGAGATGGTATTCCTTATAGCATTATCAAAAAAAGTAATGATAATGTTCTAAACTACTTCTTAAGCATCTTAAATAAAATCTTCCAGACTGGCATAATGCCTGATGACTGGAGTTCTCAAATAATCATCCCAATCCTAAAATCAAACAAATCGCCCAATTCTGGATCCAACTACAGGCCAATTGCTCTTTCATCCACCCTTAGTAAAATTTATGAAAAATTAATTAAAAATCGGCTAGATTTTTTTGTCGAGAGTAATCAGCTTCTCTCTCCATCTAAATTTGGATTTAGGAAAAAAAATCTACGCAAGATAATCTAGCCATCATCAGCACTGATATTAATCTATCCATTTCTAATAAGGAAGTATGTCTTGCAGTCTTTATAGACATAGAAGGCGCCTTTGACAATGTTTCCATCCCAATCCTTAAAAAAACTTTTAGGCCTTGGCCTATCCCCCATGTTTATCCAATCAATTATTAATCTATTTCTCGATAGAAATTTTTTTATTGAGCTACCAGATGTCACTCCTCAGAGTAGATCAATTTGAAAGGGTTTACCCCAAGGCGATGTATTATCCCCTTTACTGTATAATATATATACGTACGATATGCATATCGCTATTCCCCCTCAAGTAAAAGTTATTGAATTTGCAGATGACATAGGTTACTTCTTATCATCCAAAATCGTCCCACTCGCCGTCAAATATCTTAATGAAGCCATAGATGCCCTTTGTACATGGCTCACTTTAAATGGTCTTGAACTTTCAGTCCAAAAGAGTCAGTGTGTCACCTTCTCAAACCGTCATAAAAATCCCCCTGTTCAAATTTTATTTAAAAACTCTCCAATCCCCAACGCCTGTGAAGTTAATTTTTTGGGAGTAACATTCGATAGGAAACTTAAATGGTCTTCCCATATTCATAATATAGTTTCTAAATGTTAAAAAAAATTAAATATCATCAGATCATTGACTGGCGTTTGGTGGGGTGCCCATCCTTCTTGCATCAAGTTGCTTTACAATGCGCTTATTCGAAACCATCTCGACTATGCCTGCCCACTTTTTAGTACTGCATCCAAAAATGCACTCAGTAAGTTGGACAAGGTTCAGTCTTAGTCACTGCAAATTATAACCGGAGCGATGCATTCGTCGCCCATCAATTCCCTACAAGTGGAATGTTCTGATCCCCCACTTTATTTAAGGCGTCAACTATTTGCTGACAAATTTGTTCTTAAATTTTTAAATTCTAAATGTCATCAGGTTATTCTCAGAGTCTCGTTGCTTAACGACTCAACACAATCATCTACAATCAGAGCTCGAACTAAACCTCTTCCTGCCATCTGTAAAAAATTTCACTCTCTCTCAGAGCTTCAAATTATCAAAAATGATCTTCTTCCTTTGTTCAAATTAAAATATAGTCACGTCACCTTATCCCCAACGATTTTAGAAGGAATCGGCATCCTTAAAAGTCATTCCAATCTCCCAGCCCGTACTTTCAATAATATGTTCAATGACATTATTTCATCTAAATGGCCCAACTCTTCTCTTTTATTTACTGATGGCTCCAAATCTCCGGACTCTCCTGGTATAGGTATAGGTATCAACGTTTACCACAATAATTCTAATGACAGAATATTTTATTCAATTTCAAACCAATTTTCAATATTTTCTGCTGAGTGCATTGCAATAATTGAATCTCTTAAATACATAATAAAAATTAATTTTGAACATTCTCTTGTTCTCTCTGACTCACTCAGTTCTCTCCAAAAACTTAAATCCAGACCTTTTCTTCATCCTGATGATCACTTTGTATGTCTTATTCGAGTACTGATATCCTCCATTCAAAGCTCTGGAAAAACTGTGATTTGGATTCCTGGACGTGTTGGCATAGTGGGTAATGATATTGCTGATTCCTTGGCAAAACAAGGAGCGTCTAACCCTACCGTTACCCTCAAAAACCATATTCCCCTATCTGATATTTTTTCCATCCTCAAAGATTGATCCCGCAATGCTTGGACAGAGTATTGGAATACTGCTAGTCAATCCAAGGGTGCCTGCTATGCATCAATACAAAGGATTATCCCATCAAAACCATGGTTTCAAAAATTCTCCCATTTTTCCAAAAAAGAAATTTCCTCCCTTATTCGAATGAGAATCGGACATTGTTCCGTTCCTTCTCACCTTTTTAAAATTCACGTCCTTGAATCCCCAGATTGTACGTTCTGTGGTCTAGATGTGGGAATTTTAGATCACAAATTTTTTGGTTGTCCCTCTCTAAATAAATATCCTCTTTTCTATGAAGCGTTATCTAAAATTGCCTCCCTTCCATTCAATATCTCATCTCTTCTAAGTCTCAACTCTACTCCAATATTTCATATAATTCTTAAATTTGCTCATTTAAATAAAATTGATATATAAATTCACCTTTCCTATCTCTTTAATTTTGAATGATGGCCTAGAACACCCTTGAAGGGTGAAAGCCAGAAATAATTGAAAAAAAAAGAAAAAAAGTAGGACCGGGCGTAAATTTTTTTTTTTAAATATTTATAAATATGTTGCTATATTATGTTACATTTACACAATATAACATAATATAGCATTACATATTTTATACACTCTCCTAATAAAGCAAGTGCTCGTGTCTAGGAGAGGACAACTTGTTAATAACATTTTTTTTTAAATCCTTATAACAAACTTAAGAATTTAACTTATGAAGAGATTTAGACTTAATAACATATTTTTTAAAGATTATAAGGGTAATAAAACAAGAAATATATATAGGATGTACATAAAACCTTTGGAATAAAAAAGTCAAAAACATATCTAAGAGAAAGTTAAAATTCTATTGTGGTAGGTACTACCAAAACATGATATAATTTTTTTTTTATATATTAGTCGTAATTTTTTTCTGTTCACATATCGGCGGATAATTGATTTAATAATTTTATTCCTTTATGTACATAGTGATTCTGTGCTGTTGTGGTTCATACGGGTGGTACAGTTAGTCCACCAATAGAAGTATTCCTTATGCTAATATTTAGCAGTGGGGTAATATTTTTATTAAAAATATCTTTGTGTAGCTGAACTAGTGCTATTTTTTCGTAAATTTTTGTAAGTGGGGGAACAGGGAATTCTTGGAATACGTTTTTTGTTGGGTAGTAATACGGTTTTTTTAGGATAATTTTTATAAGAATTTTTTGAATTGTTTCGAGTGGGAGAAGGGATGATTTATATGCACCCCCCAAGCTATGATTCCATATTGTAGTACAGAGTGTGCAAGTGCAAAGTAAATTTCTTTTAATATTTTTAACGTGATAGTATTTCTATGTCTGAAAAATACATATATTCGTTTTCTCATTCTGTTTATTGTGGAGTTTATTTGATTTTTCCATTTGATGTTATTGTCGATAATTATTCCGAGATATTTTATTTGTTCTTTACAACTAATATGCAAAGCTTACGATGTCTAATACCCGTAGCAACGCTGAAAGGGCAAAGAAGAGTGCTGCCGAGAACACCCAAGGAATAAATAATATGGCTAAAGAAAATGCAGCTGATTTAACCATAGACAAACCTCTAACCAAAAAAAAATGCTTATTCTTGCAGAACTAGCTGAAATCAAAATAAACTATAAAAAAATTACCACTATGGAAGAAACTATGACGTGTTTGTCAAAGGAAATAATAGAATTTAAAATTTTAATCACAGCTCGTTTCGAAGAATACAAAACCTCACTTAATTTTGTTTACGACAAAATAGACAACATCAAAAAAAAAGTATCACAAACGGACAAAAAAGTTAAAGAGCTAAGTATGATGGATATAAAACACAAGATGCTAGAACAAAAAGTACATGAGCTACAAGAACAATTAGATGAAAAAGAGCGTCAAAACATGCAGACGTGTGCGGAAATTCAAGGAATTCCTGAAATTCAAGACGAGAAACTCAATGACATTATATTCAACATAATTAATGTAGTAAAAATAAACAAAAATGACATTGAGGACGTATACAGGGCGCCGGGAATATGAAACCACACAGCAACGAGATCGATAATTATTAAATTCAAAAATCCAAATAGTCGCGAGGAGTTTCTAAATAAAGCAAAAAAAATATAACAAAAATGCAGAAAATAGTGCCGACAGGCTCAACACCAGCAAAATAGGCTTCTCGGGACCGAAAATGCCAATATTTGTAAACGAGCTCCTAACCACACACGCAAAACGAATGCTATTTCTCTCCAAGCAAATAGCAAAAAAGAACAATTTCGCCTATGTATGGGTTAAGGCAGGGCGAGTCTACATTCGACAACAGGCAGACTCGTGAGCGATCTTTATTCGCACAGAAAATACCATACTCGAAATAGAAAATTTACTATCAAAAACTAAACATGGAAGTGACACAAGTGCAACCTCGAATGACACAGCCCACGAAACAGATGCATGACTGCAGCCTTATCCTCTACGCTCTCGGGGCATAGACTTAATATTAATCACTTTCTGCATTTTATTTTATGTACCTGTGTATTATCTGGTTATTGCATTTAATATTGCGACAGATAAAATAGAATCTAATATACTTCCTCTAAAATGGCTTCAACACTAAACATAGATTTTGAAATATCTTCTAATGTAGAACACACTTTCACCAATACAACAGATTTTAAAGTAACCGTCGCCGAAAATAACTCTCTGAAGATAATTTCTCTAAATATTAGAAGTATTAAAAAAAAACCTTGACAATTTTGCAGTACTTTTACAAGAACTAAACACTCATTTTGATATTATCCTATTAAGCGAATGTTGGATAGACGAAACATTCACTGACATTAACATATTAAGATATACGACTTTCCACACTACTACTAAACTCAACCAAAATGATGGGATAGTTATCTTTATCAAGGAGTCACTGAATTCTTCTATCTCGGAAATAAAATTAACAGAAGTAAATTGCGTCAAAATATCACTAGGATCAGATTTATCTATTTTTGCTATTTATAGGCCCCCATGCTACAAAAATATATCACCTTTCTTAAATTCTTTTCAAAATCTCATGGAAAACATTAAAAATACTCAACAACTCATTTTAGCAGGAGACATAAATATAAACCTTCTAAACTCTAAACCCAAAACTAACGAATATTTAAGTCTTCTAGCTCACTGTGGCCTTTAGTCAACTATTAATTCTTCGAAAAGAACCACAATAGAGACAAAATCCTGTATTGATCATATTTTTGTTAAAACTAAAAATAAAACCATTTCATCCACTATTCATTCCACGGTTACCGACCATTTCACCACCACACTTGGCGTGCGATTGAAAACTGAAAAAAAATCAAAAATATGTACAAATACGTCATGGCATATCATAGATTTCAAAGCACTTAGCTCAGATATAAGTCACGAACCTTGGACTACAACTCTAAAAGAAACGGATCCAAATAAAGCGCTAAATGAATTTCTATTAACTCTGAATACGTTTACCACTAAACACACTATAATAAAAACCCGTAAAAACATTACACACAAAACACTTAAAATTAAACCATGGATTACAACAGGGCTAGTAAAAAGTATACACAAACGGAATATGATGCATGCAAGAGTAAACAATAAACCAATGGACAGTAAACTAAAACACAATTATTTATTATACAGAAACCTATGTAATAGACTAGTAAAGCAGGCGAAACATGTCCAGATACAGATACAAAAAAGATACAGTGAGTTATCAAAGATGCCGCTTATTCAAAACCTAAGAACTGTACTTATATCAATAAATTGTTAGTTTATGGGGAAATCTGTCAAAAAATGAACCCAAAAAAATTGCAAATCATTTTACCAACGTTGGCTTAGATTTAGAGGAAAAAATACCTATAAAGAACCACACGACAGAAGAACTACTAGTCAAAGAAAGCTCTTCCTTGCGACCAAATCATTCCTTTAACATTTATAAAATAAATAAAACAGAAATTAATGAGCTCATTCCTTCATTCAAAACTCATTGCGCACCTGGCCCGGACAACATACCTAACCAAATCCTGATAAATCTACGAGAGTATATCGGTATACCTCTGCTACATATATTTATTCAAAGTTTCTACCAATGTATTGTACCTGACAAACTTAAAACTGCCTGTATTACCCCGATACATAAATCTGGAGACAAAAATTTAATCTCTAACTACAGACCTATTTCACTACTTAACTCTCTATCAAAACTCCTGGAAAAGGCAATGAAAAAAAGACTGCTATCCTACCTTGACAAACACAACTTACTTTCAAGTCATCAATTCGGTTTTCGGGCAAAAATAGGCACAGAACAGGCAATTTCTGAATTAACCAACTTCATTGTAAAACACGTAGATAAGGGATCTAAAGTAATTGGAGTTTTTCTAGATCTAGCCAAGGCCTTCGACACCATCTCTCATGATATGCTATACGAAAAACTTAAAAATATTGGCACTACTGGAAAACCGCTTAAATGGTTCATCAGTTATATAAAAAATAGGGAGCAAATAGTTGAAATAAATAAATGCTTGAGTGACACAGCAGAAATAAAGTACGGAGTGCCTCAGGGTAGTGTCTTAGGCCCTATTCTTTTTCTTATCTTTATTAATGGTCTCACTGATATTAAAATCCCAACACTCAGCTATAATGTGATCAGCTACGCAGATGACACTGAACTTCTTTTTAAAGAGCAATCATGGGAAAAGGCCCTTAAAAGCGCAGAATTTGGTATGAAGGAGATTAAAAAAATGGCTTGATAAAAATCTTCTTACCCTAAACACCTCGAAAAACAAATTTTTAACATTCATTAAAACCAATATTGGGCAACCAAAAACCGTCCCGCTTTTACATCTGTATCCATGTACTACATCACAAACCACAAACTGCGACTGCGAAAAAATTGAGCATTCTAATAATATTAAGTATCTTAGTTTAACAGTGGATTGCAAACTAAAATGGGAACTTCACATAAATTCACTTGTAATGAGAATCCGGAAACAAATATATATTTTTAAAATGATTAGAAACATTATGTCACTTAAACTACTAAAAGATGTATACTTTTCCCTTTGTCAAAGCATTTTAATTTATGATATATCGGCATGGGGCGGAGCTGCAGACACATACATTAAGCTACTTAATACAGCTCATAAATCATTTATTAGAACTATGTTCAAAAAACTACATCTTCATCCCACTGAAAATCTTTTAATTAAAAATAAAATACTTGATATCAGGAAGCTATTCATAAAAAAAATTATTCATATAAATTGCATAAAAACGTCACCTTCACACATATCTCACACCCAGAACACTAGAGCTAAATCTAACAATCATTTACCAGTGCCAAAAATTAAATCCACTCTTGCCAAAAAAACATGAATCTTACCTCGCACCTTCCATATTCAACATTTTCTTAAAAGAAACACAACATATAACTCAAACCAACAGAAAACGTACGTATAACAACTTTAATACGAGGTTAATTAACAAAAAAAGAAATTTCATTAACAACTTACTTGCAAACCTTTCGTGATATTTTTTTTATATACGCTGTATATTGATATTTAATTACATATGAAAAAAAAAGATTCACACTAAAAAAATGTTCAATTATTTGATTATTTCATACACACTAAAAAAAACATTTTTATATATTTGTTATATTTTGCCCGCGCCCTTGAGGTGATTTTTCACGAAAACGGCGCTTTGTAAATCAGCCAAATATTATTATTATATAATGTATGTAGATAATCTTTTGTATTTCTACTTAAGTTTTATTATTATTATTTCTTTTTATTGTATTCTGTATTTTTATTTATTATATTTTGTATTTTTAGTTACTTATATTTTTATTTAAATTTTATGTAATGATAGACACTGCTACCCGGCTCAGAACAAATATTGTCTAGTGAGTCGGGTAGCGCACATGATTTGTATAATTTACTATTGATTTTAATAAACGCCGGGGTTACCGGCATTAAATTATTATATTATTATAATATGTATACAATTTGAGTTACAGGGAGTGATTTTAAGTAGACAAATTCTGTCGTAAACTTTAATGTTTACATTTTTATTTGAAATATGCTATGTTAGGCTCAGAGGTAGATAATGAGTTTTTTTAACATTTAAAGAGAGTAAGTTTTCGTCAAACCGTTGTTTAATGATATTTATTGCATTATTTGCCGATATTTCGGCCTCTTTCCAAGAGTTTTCTTCAATCGTTAATACTGTATCATCCGCATAAGATATAATCTTTCCGATGATTGGGTAGTATTGGGCCCAATACAGTTCCTTGTGGGATTTCAAAATTATTTTTTTCTATATCACTTAACTCGTTGTTTACTTTCACTTGCTGCGTTCTTTGATGTAGGTAACTATTTATCCACGATTTAGCTTTGTCGGTTATTCTTATATTATTTAGTTTGTTGAGTAATTTTGAGTGTGAAACACTGTCAAAAGCTTTACGGAGGTCAATGAATATATACCAATCTGTTAGATCTATTTTTAACCACTGTGCCACACGGCTACAATATTGAAGTCACAGCGCCTCTAGGATCGTCCGACCACTGCCTGGTGACAACATCAATCCCCGTAACCTTCAAACCGCCAAACGAGCGGCTGAAGAGAAAAGTGTGGCACTATAGATTAGCAGATTGGTTTGGTCTGCGGGCTCATATCAATGCCTTCCCGTGGTCAGCAATTTGTTTTCAGACTTCGGATCCCTCAAGATGTGCCCAGGAAATTGGTGAAGTCATTACATCCGCGATGGATGGCTTCATCCAATCCACTGTTAAAGAAACTGGTGTGGGCTCAAAGCCGTGGTTCAGTCGACAATGCTCCGAAGCAGTGCGACGAAAAAACGTGGCTTACCGAGCCTACAACACATCTCGTACGTCTAAAAACAGAATTGTATATAACAAAATGGCAAAGGAATGCAGGAGGATCATTTTTTCCCTTTATCCAATGCTTTATAAACAACTCCAGTTATTTCCGCTATTGCGTCTTGTGAGCTCATTTTTTCACTGAAACCGTATTGACTGGGATTAATACGTTTTTTTATTTTCAACATAATCTACAATTTTTTAAAACTACCCCTCCCGCCGGAAGTGTGAAAAAAACAAAACTCTTCATAATTTATAATCTGCCATTTGTAGTGTGTTCACCTTATTACTTTGTTTGTTCTCAGGGCTGGTATGAAGGTTCCCCATTGACTCTACATAACGGCGACAGGGTGGCCTGTACCCACCTACTGGTGGGATTGAGAAACTTTTACATCTCTTCACCCTGCACAGTCACCAACACCCGCATATCTTCCTTCATACCCTGGATAGAGGGTATCGTGTGGCCTGAAAGCAGCGTTGTTGACTAGGAAGTTTTTTGTGATTATTTTTTATTAGCTTTTGCCCCCGGCTTCGCTCGCATATTCGCGCCCCCCACCCCCACCCCTCAAACTCTTTTAAAGGTAAAGACAGGTGATCTTGCACCAACTGGGAGAATGAATGTTCTGGCTCAGTCTCGCCTAAAATCCCCGCCAATGTCTGAAGCCTCTGTTCATGCACCGTTCCCACAACTCTTTTTCGACTGATGACTTTCCTTATTATCTAATGTTTTTTTTTGATTAGATAGTTGAAAATATTTTCGTTTTTTGGTCAGCTAGAAACAAACAATTAAAGAATTTTCTTACATTCATTAATAACCTTCTGAATCTGAATTTAACTTAGAACAAAGATAATAACAGCTTAAACTTTTTTTTTTTAAGTTTTTTGATTTTAAAGCAAGCCCTTGCGCGGCCCAGTACCATTTGGTCTACGGCCCAATACCGGGCCGAAGACCATAGGTTGTGAACCATTGTTTTAGATAGTTTAATATGTTTTTATTTGAATTATTAATTATCATTTTTATTTGTTTAAAATTTGTAATATAATATGGTACAACATCTGAATAAAAATGTAATTTGCTTTGTCCTATGATTGATGTTAATAAATTTTGAAACCATTTGGTCTACGGCCCAATACCGGGCCGAAGACCATAGGTTGTGAACCATTGTTTTAGATAGTTTAATATGTTTTTATTTGAATTATTAATTATCATTTTAATTTGTTTAAAATTTGTAATATAATATGGTACAACATCTGAATAAAAATGTTATTTGCTTTGTCCTATGATTGATGTTAATAAATTTTGAAAAAATTGTGTACCTTTTGTTTTTATTCAGACCGAAACCTTTTATTGGTGTATTCTCTATTACAGATATTGTCGATAAATTCCTTTATCGTGTCGATGTTGAATGTCCGTGCTAGGGACCCAGTACTTGCACTAGAGGCGACAGATCAGATGTCCACTTGTGTGGTTTTGAGAAAGTGTTATTATTTTTGAAAAGCCTTGCAATCCTATCTTCTACTTCTATTTGAAAAAACATTCAGTGTTGTGGAAGTTTCCTTTGTTTGTTTATATTCACTCCATTGAAGAGATATAAGTTTCCTTGTGCCGGAAGTTATCTCAATTTACTTCTACTTCTGATAACTAATGTCTTCCATGGAACAGAATCTATAATCAATTTCATTAGCTTGTCTGGAGCGACGGACATAATGCGAAGCTGATGTAAATTAATGTTATGAAAAAGAATATGAAAGGGACGCTTGTTTAGGAAAGACAAGGAGAGAAAGGTAAATGCAGGACAACTCCAATGGAGGATTGATCGCGGTTGGCGCCAGCAACAAATTCTTCGTAGAAGCAAAGCTAACAGTCCACAATGGAGTGCTGGTGCTCACTCTGAATTATGGCAGTAAGGCATAGATTTTAAAGAGGAACGATGAAAGTACACCAAACGCTATAGAAATGAAATCCATGGGGCGCGTGTGTAAGTGTGGTAAATCCGTGTATGATCATATGAAAAATTATTCGCAAATAATGTGAATCTGATGTAATGGGTGCAGAGATTGTTTGGGCAAGTAGAGTGGATGAACGAAGAAAGGAGTGTAAGGAGTATGAGGTGAATGTAAATCGAAAAAAAAAATCGAGAGGTCTGAGGAAGACAGATACCACTGGAGGTTACCCAACCACTTTCCCACGGCGTTCTAAGGAAACAGATGGTTTCCTCCTTCACCGTACACCTCACGCTCTAATTTGTTTTTTATAAAGACGCTACTTTTTATTTAAAATGATTCTAGACCTCCAATGTCCGGGCATACATTGTTAGCAGGCAGTATGCGAGTGCGTACATGTTGTTAGTTATTTATTTCACAGTATCACGTCTCATCTCCGCCACTTGATGTAGCTGAAATAAAAGTTTATTAATACGTAGGAAGATAAGTTAATAGAAAAAAAAAATTACATATTATGATGAGATTGTTTGACTTAACCAAAGCGGCTGAGCTGCAGTCATCCGGCAGTCCCGCCGAGGATAAGCGGAGCCATCATTCCAGTCGCAAGCCAAGACAGGTACCATGTAATATCATACTGTCAATGGTCAGAATAACAATAGAGTACGATTGAGACAAATGTGTGAATGTGATTGAAGCAAAGAGTGTAAAAATCATGTATTGGTTTCATAGTGCTTTCACACAAACGAAGTATTGAAATCCGTAAGTCTAAACTTAAACTTTAGGTCGCACAGTTTACACCCGCGCTGTGCAAGCGGGTTCCCCACAGAGCGTCGGACCATCCCAAGCCATGTAGCCAAGAACCGGTTCTTGGGTGGTCCATTCTCTCTGCCTACTTCTGCGGAGAAATGACGTGATGGTTAGTTAATTAATTATAAATATAGTAGAGAAGACAGTGCGCTAAAGTTGAGGAACCACTGCTCATTTGGCTGGCTGACTGCTCTTTGGAGGCTGAAGCTAGTGGGTAGGGGAAGGAGACAGGGAAGAGGAAGGTGGGGAAATACCTGGCTATTCAGATCTGGTCACCAAACACGGCTAAAGCAATTTAGTAACCATTCAATTCTGAATAGTTGTCTTACACCGTGGCGATACTGAGAGTAGCTTCCACTTAGGTAATAATTTTTAATTAATTAATTGTGAAATACCACTAAATTTTCAAAATTATCATCTTAAAATTTTAAGCAATTCAAGAAAAAAGTTTTAAATTGGTCTGTCGCTTGAGTGGTTAACAAACGAAAAATGTGAAACAGAAAAGACAGACAAATATTTAGTAAAATGTGTTAAAACAATACTTTAGATTAATCTTTAAAACGAATCGGTTTGTATCATGAATTCGAAAAAAACACGTATAGATAAATCAAAACTTTTCCTATAGTTTCGCTTGAGTGAAATTTAAAATTTCATATGAACTGAACGTATGTAAAGAACTAAGATTTTGAGACTAAGATTATCTCTGATAGTTTTCCTTGGTTGTCTTTTATTTTTAATATGAATTTATTCACATAATAATTAGAAACACTTTTGCCATAAAATCGACCGTTTCTGGACTCTACTTGCCAAGAAATTTTGAAGCCAATTGCCTGCATTTGTGGTGCTATAAGGCACACTAAGAATATACATATGTTTGGATTGTGGCTTATTCAATATTGTCTTGAATGATTAACTACTACAAATTGGGTTATAGAGATATTGAAAGAAGGGTGATTGTGAATGCCGGTAACTCCATTAATGGAAGACTGAATGCCGTTGACGCTAATAAAAAACTGTCAAAAAAGCGAAGCTAGCAGTCCACAATGGAATCCTGGTACCTACTCTGATGTATGGCAGTGAGGCATGGAATTGGCAGAGGAAGGATGAAAGTAAACTGAATGCTGTTGAAATGAGATCTCTGAGGCGTATGTGTGGTAAAACTGTAAAACAATGTATGATCGTGTGAGAAATGCTGATATTTGCAAAGAATGTAAGGCTGATGTAAGCATAATGATTAAGATTAAGAAAGGGACCCTCAGATGTTACATTATAATTAACAGAATTTATTTATTTATATTCTCACCATACATTTTGTTGTTTTTTTTTTACATAAATTAACCTCACTAGGACTAATGCCTGTATTGAGGTTAATAATTATAATTTGAGGATGCAATTTACATACAAAACACAATATAAAAACACTACTTTCAAAACACTAATATTACATACTAATTACCCATCTGGTCACTAGACCAGATGGGTAATTTGAGAATGATTTGTAACAATATTTATACCTGCCAAAAGCAAAGTAAGTTCAAAAGAACTAGGGTGACACTTCGATTTGTGCAAATGGAACCCAAATATCTTATTATTTAAAAAAAATCTTATTATTTAAAAAAGGACAAGGATGAAAATATAGTATGCCAAATCCTCTGTCAACATAAATTTCTTAACATTATTTTAATTTAAAATAAAACAATAACTTTGTAAACACCACTTTTATTTATTAAATGAAGAAACACACTTTGTAAAACACAACTTTATTAGAATTAATAATTATTTGACAGCCAACCAGGTTTCGCTTAGCTCAAGCTTCATCAGGGCTAATAGCCCTGATGAAGCTTGAGCTAAGCGAAACCTGGGTTGGCTGTCAAATAATTATTAATTCTAATAAAGTGGTGTTTTACCAAGTGTGTTTCTTCATTTAATATATAATATCACACCACAAAGTATTTGCTTCCTTCGATAAAACCACTTTTATTTTTTATATACTTTATGCCGACCGGGTTCCGCTACAACCGTAGCTTCTTCAGGGCAGTACAGAGATTGTACTGCCCCGAAGAAGCTACGGTTGTAGCGAAACCCGGTCGGCATAAAGTATATAAAAAATAAAAGTGGTGTTAACAAAGTTATTGTTTTATTTTTAATTATAATGTCACATCACAAAGTAACTGCTTCATATGAACAAACATTATTTTTAAATGTAGTTAATGAATTGGAAGACTTAATGTAATCTGGCAGAATATTAAACATAAGTGGAGCCTGATATAAATAGTTTCTTTGGCCAAAAGATGTTTTAGTATGTATTGCCACAAAGTTCATTGTTGAGCCAATTCTAGTGGTATGGGTTTGTTGGGTTCTTTCTGCAGATTTAGTATTGATAAAAAATCTACAAATTATTTTAATGATGTACAGCTGTTTTATACACATAACATTACATTCCTTGTAAAGTAGTTTAGATGGATTACGAAAATTTTTTTGTACATGACTTTAAGAATTAATTTGAGAGCAATATTTAGTGGTTCTACATTGGACTTTAGACAGGATCCCCAGCATACTATATTGTAAGAAAGTCGAGATTGGACTAAGGCATAATAGACAGATATTAATTTCTCTTTATCCAATATATGACGAAGTTCTTTAAAAATATAGGTAAGTCTCCTGATATTTTTTGTTAACATATCAATATGGTCGTTCCATCTCAAATATTTATCAATAATTACACCTAGGTACCTAATACAGTCTACTCTTTCTAAAGGGTGGCAATTACAATTTTGCAGACAATTGTGTATAGTTAGTGTATAATTTAAAGTATTTTTCGTTAAGTTTTGGTGTAGCCGTCAATTATTGGATACGAAGAACTGTTGAGCTTATCTCGGTCCTATCTATTAATACTTAAGTATTGGATTTTTATGAATTAATGTGATACTTCAAAATAAAATAAAATAAGCACTCAATACATACCTACATTTGGAAATGCATACTTATAAATTGGTTTAGATTAAGGCGGCCAACTTTATAAAATATCAATGCGGGACACGTGGCGTCGGTGTCAGCCGGGGGGGGGGGGGGGGGGGGGTAAAAATGGTTTTTATAATTTTTATTACGACCTCACTTTATTCCGATTTTTATAACCATATAATTGAGACAAAGAGTATTCTTCCAATAAAAATCATGTTTATAAATTCTACCACAATTTATAACTGCTATCTCATCTCGGAAATCGAGATTGATAACCATGAAATAGGATAAATATGCAAGTTGTTGATATATACTGAACCCAAAACTGGTTTAAATTAAATCTGTATGCGATGAATTCAAACTACACTCAGAACATGAAAATGTTTTCTCTTTGATTCTGGCAACACATACACAGTCTTCAATTAGAATTTCATAACTGCATCTCGAATAAGAGAATGTTTTCATTCGAATTGTGTCAGCAGATGAAACCACAGCAGAAATTTTACATTCTGAACACAAAAGTGGTTTAAATTAAATCTGTATACGGTGAATTAAATCCACACGCAGAACATTAAAATGGTTTCTCTTTGATTCTGGCAGCACATACATAGTCTGGAACTAGAATTTTATAACTGCACTTCGAATAAGAGAATAATCTCCTTCGAAATATGTCAGCAGATGAATCAAACTGGAATTTCAAATTATGAACACAAAACTGGTTTAAATTAAATCTACACTCAGAACATTAAAACGGTTTCTCTTTGATTCTGGTAGCACATACATAGTCTACAACTAGAATTTTATTACTTCATTTTGAATAAGAGGATATTTTCCTTCGAAATATGTAAGCAGACGAAATTTTACATTCTGAACATATAAGTGGTTGAAATTAAATCTGTATGCGGCAAATTAAAACTACACAGAGATTAAAAAATGGTTTCTCTTTGATTCTGGCAGCTCACACATAGTCTGCAACTAGAATTTTACAAATAAACTTCGAAAAAGAGAATATTTTTCTAACTGGAAAGTGGTGAGGTTCCCTCCAATGCACTTCGAATAAGAGAATATTTTCCTTCCAAATATGTCAGCAGACGAATCCAACTGGAATTTAACATTCTGAATACAAAACTGGTTTAATTTATTTGTGTATGCGGCGAAGTAAAACTATATTAAAAAAAAGAAGGTAAACGCTTTTGCCAAAAATGAAATTCTTTTTGCAAGTTTTCACTGAACTTACATCATCGCTTTTTCGCGGTCGGCGGCAAGGTCAACAAATTATTTGATTTGATTTGAATGATAAATATCGGTTATCAATATTACGGATCACGGCATGCACTAATTAGTAAACAAAACAACTCAATCACTACTACACTGGCACTCTTTGACTCTTGCTTTTAACATAAATAAACCTATTCCTAGATCGATATCTTCGGGCCTTTTCTAGGGACAAATTTTGTCTTGAACTTAACCAAATGGCAAAAATAGACTAAAGATAGAGGAAGTTTATTTGACTATCATAGACAATATCAACAAAATATAGGAATGCGGGACATGCGGGACGCTTTAGACGATTTGCGGGACTTTTTTTGTTAATATTGAAATGCGGGACTAGAGCTGTCAACGCGGGACGGTCCCGCAGAATGCGGGACGGTTGGCCGCCTTAGTTTAGATAAAACCTTTGATGTTAGATCTGTCTTGGCTGATGATCCGAGACTTGATGCCTGATTAATATTTTAAATAAATTGTGTTTTATCTAATGGCCAGTGGAAGTCCATTGTATAGCTTTGTTGCAAAGTAGGGTAGACCGGCGATGGTTGAAACACTTTTACTTTAACTAGGTGTAGTAATATTTCTTTTGTAATTATGGATAAGATGTTTATACCAGATATTCTATGATCTATCGATTTATCAAATTAAATTTATTGGATGGCCACAACTCGTACTGGTATGCTACAATGACCACTTAAAGACGTTCACCAAATTCTTACAAGACAATATGGACCAGCGCATACAGGTAGATGCAATATACACAGACTACAGCAAAGCTTTTGATTAAGTAATTCATGATATATTATTGATCAAACTCTCACAAATCGGCGTACATGGAGACCTCCTCAGATGGCTCTCGTCATATATAGCAAACCGCAGCCAAGCAGTAGTTGTCGTCAAGTCAGACTGGGTAACCGTACCGTCGGGAGTACCCCAAGGTTCATTATTGGGACCATTACTCTTCAATATATACATTTATGACATTGGAAAATGTTTTCGACATTCCACGACGTTGTTGTACGCAGACGACATGAAAATATTTTCCCCTGTCACGTGTACCAACGACTGTACCGGCATACAAGAAGATCTTAATCGTCTCAATATTTATTGTGCACAGCACAACCTTCAAATAAACGTTAAAAAATGCAGCGCCATCAGTTTCACCCGCAATAAAAACCCGAACACTTTCAATTATGCCCTAAACGGTACAGTACTAACAAAAATGACGGAGGTCAAGGACTTGGGAATAGTGTTAGACCAGAAACTACTTTTTGACCGCCACATCGAATCCATGGTATCAAAGGCTTCCAAGGTTCTAGGCTTTGTACTTAGAACCTGCAAAGATTTAAAAAAAAGTAAAAACCATGAAAATGCTTTACTTTGCGTACGTACGCAGTTCTCTGGAGTACGCCTCTCAAATCTGGAATCCCAAGTACATATGTCACATAGAAAGGATTGAGAAAGTGCAAAACCGATTTCTACGATACCTTGATTTTCGGAGCTATCGTCCTCATCTAAGCCATGAAGAGTCAGCCACATTCTTCAAGATATATTCTTTGGAAAGTCGAAGAAATTTGGCAGACGTACTATTTCTACGAAAAATAGCTACCTCTATGATAGATTGTCCGGAATTACTTGAAAGAATTCAACTAAGAGTGCCCATCAGACAAACAAGACAAAACCACACAATGCAACACTCACTCTAAACAAAATACATTCATTCACCGCGCTTCACTCATCTTTAACATGACATACAGTGAATTCGACTTATTTAACACAGCACCTAACATTTTCAAATCTAGAATGAATAAATAACATTTACACATACATACCACTATTTACACAGAATAGATCCATCCCTTTCCCCTCCCTTCCACCATCCCAACCACATAAACTAATTTAACTATTTTTTCTTTATACCTACGCACTTAATAATTTAATATACATCAGTGAAAACCTGTTATTGGTTAAATTTTTATACATATGTATTTCATCAAACATTATTGTTATAAACTGTTGGTTTTCCAAATAAAATAAAATAAAAATGGGGAAAACTGTTTCAATTATCCCCATAGTGTGGACGATTGAAACAGTATGTGGGGATAATTGAAACACTCTAAATATCTATGGAATAATTGGAATAATTTTAATCAATGTTAAAAATTTTCATTATTAAAATAGTACTCAATGAGATCATGAATAGTGATTAAACATATCACAAGTATTTCAAAAATTATAAACATAAATGTCTTGAAATGAAACAACCAAAAATATATTTTTTTATTATTTATGTTTACGTGCTCTTAGTTATACTTATTATGAGTATTTGGCATAGTCAACATACTTTTACTGCGATATTATCCTAGAGCAGAATAGAACGGCATTAAAAATAAGTTTTTTGCTTTCATACAAAAGTGCTTGTTTCAACCATCACACTGTTTCAATCATAACAATGTAGAATTTACCTCTGAATTAAGAGCATTTTTTGTGTGTAAAATTCAACAATTAAGAAGTCGAAAAAATAATTTTTTTATTGAATTTATGGTTTGGGATGTGACATCATTATACAAAATATCGCAATATTTTAGATTTTTTTAAAAAATAATCTGTTAAGTGGCATTAAAATCTATTAAACAATTAAATATTATCTATTAAAAGAAAAGAATAATCTGGGTGTGCAATTCACATGCGGTAGAAGTGAAATATACAGAAAACCAAATTAGAAAAGAGTGGGGACTACGAAGCACTTTTTTTATCAATGTGAAGAGTGATTTTTTTTTCTTTTTTTTGGTCCTCGGATTCCAGTGCCCCTTTTCCTATACATTGGTCATCTTATTTGTGGTTTCTTCTTCGGAGTCTCTAAGTGTAGTTTTTTTTGCCTGTTCATTTTGGAATGGTTTGAAGACTAAATATTGATTTTACAAAATAATATTCTTTTTTGATTTCGTAGGATTCGACCGCGATGAATGATTATCAAGTTATAAAAGAACTTTGCGATCTAAGGACGAAAAGGTGTATTTTTTAAAATGAATAAGAAATTTGGTAAAATCTTCTTCTTGCATCCAGACAGATTTGTTCGTGGTACCGATACTACCAATCGAACTATCTTATAAAAAATGGCTTAATTGATACGTAGAAATGTGAACATCGGCGGAATTGAGTTGCCAATTGCATTTGCCGCTACGGACAGTTATGAAACTTGTTATGATGCAGTACAAATCCGTATTACTTTAAATATAATTATTAACATCTTTATTATTTGTACTGCATCCTAACAACCCTACCCGTCGAAATCGTAATTAGGTAGGAACTTGTTATTAATTATTAGTGTGCCAGCTTTGATTTGATCGACGGCCTGGGGCGACATCTAGACAGTTCCGGCGATATACGTGACTTCTTGCGTGGGTAGATTCGGGAGAGTTGGGCCCCGTGTCTAACCACGCGACAGTCAAGAGTTTTGTGAGAAACTTAGTATTTGAACGGGAAAATAATTCCTTTTAACTTTAAATAAGGTCGGGCGGTGAAAGTATTAATGGGTACGCATTGTGTGTTCGGAAAGATTGAATCCCTGTATTGGAATTAGTCGAGTTTCCTGCAACGTAAAATGGCGGCAGGCGTGCTAGAAACCCGGGATATATTTCAATCGAGATGTAATACGTGCGATCACACTTGGGACAGAGCCCTGTTTTGACGGATGACCGGTGTACCGTTAGCCCGTGATGTAATTTGCCGTTCTTTGTGAGGGAGAAGTAAATTTACGCCGACCTTGACTCTCGTCTGGACTGAGGGCGGTCTCCCTCCTTCATAATTCTTCTAGCGACAGGCCCCCTGATGATTTCCCTTTGGCGGCGGGAAGACTTAACTAATTTGATCGCGGCGTAAGGCCGCTTGATGTTTCAACTTTGGCGGCGGAACTTTTTTTTTTAAGTTTTCTTTATTCATTAGATTTTTCATTACATACATTGGGGATTTTTCGACCACCATGCTAGGCACATGCCCGTGTTGTGGCGATCGATTTTATATACAGTAGGTACATTAACAAATGAAATATGAAGAATGTGAAAGAATTAAGAAATTATATACATAAAATTATATGATATTCAAGAATACAAAAAAATATAAAAGAATCTAAATTGCTATAGAGTAATATAAAAGAGTAGTAATAATAATAATATATATTTATAATTACACACCTTTGTTTGATTTATTATTATTTATTTATTATTATTTATTTATTATTATTTATTTATTAACTGTTTCCAGATCTCGGCCTCGTGAGGGCCATCCAGATCCTGCATGGGGAAAATGCTGCCTGGGCCTGGCAGCCACTAGATGGACAGTTTATTAGTTAGCTAGCGATAGTATACACAATAAAGGAGGTCGGTTCATGGGGGTAAGTGAAATGACATATTTAAAAACCCTGATTGCCATTTGTTTTATAATAATTATAAGCTTGTGCTCACAACTCTGCCTTTTAAATTATGTACCTGACACACCATTCCTTTGGAGAGCAACACACATCATGGTTTAAAATCCACCCCCTGAGTATATTTGGGAACCACAGGTATTCTTGACGGGAACCATAACCCGTCCAGAATTGGCGCTTCCTACGGGATAAAATCTGTGGGTACCTGATCATCACTATAACACTAAAGTTGTTTTATTAAAATGTATTACTTGGCGAAAAACCCTCGTAACAAACTTTCATAATGAAAGTTCCTAGTTCGGCCGACGTTACTGCATCTACTTGCCGAGTTCCTCTCCTGGCTATAAACCGATTAGGTTTTTAAACAGTTGTGACACCGGTCTCATCTACGTTATAGACGTCCTTTGGTTCAAATTTAAAACTATCCATAACGTTCGCTAAATTGTTGAAAAATTCATCAACATTATGTTAATTAAAACTTGTTGCTTGTGCTATACTCGTGGCTTGGGCACATCTTATAGATAATAAATTCTGGATGGCGTTCAAAAATCCTCGAAGCCATTCTATTCCGGCCATCCCATTTGTGTACCATGAATCTGACCTTGCTAGGTTGTACCAAATCAAATCAAATGCCAATTGTCTTAAATCTTTTGAAGATAGCCCAAAATAGGTAAATTAATGTTGGCTGTTTTTTTTTATCATAGTTTGCAACCTCGGTTTCTTGAGAAGGGGAACACACTTTCTTCTTAACATAATTTTTTTCTCTGTTTGTACTTACATAATTGATAAAACAATGTATACTATTAACGTTGATTTTTTTTTAGTTATAAATGTAAAAAAATCAATAAAGATATGTTATCACTAAATTGTCACGTGAGGGTGTGTGACGTTGAATGTGGTCGAATGAGATCGACTTCATCAACTAAGATCACAGAAGTTCACCATTCAAGATCACAGAAGTACATTAGACTTAACCCATTCATGACGAAGGTGCCATATGGACCTCGAAAAAGCGTTGGTCCTCAATTAGTCACATCATGCCGATATATTAAAATGGCGATGCGAAATTCAGTTTTATGTAGTCTACAAGCATGTACGAACACGTTTGTCTTAGAGGCGCTCAGTTCGTTTGCATGTGCCGGCGTGGACAGACGTGTATAAACGGAGTTTGAAAAAAAGTGCAAATTTTTCAAAATGTCAAAGCGAGTGAAGTAAGTAATCCATTAAACTTATGTGTAGATTTGATTTTTTTTTTCCAAAACCGTTTATGATCCGTAAAGAATGAAATTTACTAACTATTTATAGACATATTGTTACAAAAATAATCCTTATTGTATCAAAGAGAGTACTTTGAATTGAAGGTTTTGATTTTTGGCTCCATATGGACCTTTCGGCAGATCTCAATATACATAAATTGTAATTTTTCGCAGATTTCATTGTTTTTTCATGTTTTTTAGGGTCTAACTGTTGAAGAAGTGATGTTACTGCTTGAAGAACAATCGGATACGAATTTGGAGGATGATGAGGTAGTGGATGTGTATGTGGAGCCGCCAAATGAGAGTGATTTGTCCGGAGCAGATTCAGCTGATGAAGATGACGGTGGAATAATTGCCAATATTTCTCGAGCGCAATTGTTTTCTAATTGCCAAATCGTAAATCGCCGTCGACACAAAAAGGGACAAGATACGCCCGATTATGATTCAGATCAAGAGAACCCTAATCTAGAGCATTTCGGAGACGAGCGTTTGGATTCAACTTTCAGTGACTTCGACATAAATTTATTCGACGCTTCAGCATCACACGGTCAAGCGTTTGCAAGCACTTCTTTCGAGCCTCCTTTGAAACGATGCCGTGTTAGTACTGGAGACAGAGTGAATGATCCCGCTGAATCACCTTATCGCATTCCAAAACGTATGCCTGGTCCGAAAACTATGTTTCAATGGAAGTCTAACGATGTGACGCCAATTGTTTCTAGCATATTTCCCGAAGGAAATTATACCGACGTAGCTGCTTTATCACCGGTGGAATTATTTGAACTAAATTTTGACAAAGAAATGTACGAATTCATCGTTACAGAATCCAACAAATATCAGACCAAGCAAAACCCTGAAAATAGTCATAAAGTATCACCTTTAACTGTCGGGGATATCAAAGCGTACATGGGTATACTTATAACATCGGGCTTATG
This sequence comes from Limnephilus lunatus, assembly GCA_917563855.2. Classification (NCBI taxonomy): domain Eukaryota; kingdom Metazoa; phylum Arthropoda; class Insecta; order Trichoptera; family Limnephilidae; genus Limnephilus; species Limnephilus lunatus. Next base: position 86,293 of record OU830593.1, on the reverse strand, counting down.
CCCGATTCCATCAACTCGATTGTACTGGAGCAGCTCTCGCCCTTTCTACAGTAAGCAGATTGCGTCCACCATGTCTCGTGATAGATTTGAACAGATACACAAAATGATACACTTTGCTTCACCAAATCAGTTCAATAGTGCAGACCGGATGTGGAAGTTACGTCCATTTACAGATAGGCTTATTGAACGGTTTATGCGAAACTTCCACCCAGAAGAAAATTTAAGTTATGATGAATCGATGATTCCATATTATGGCCGCCATGGATGTAAGCAATACATAAAAGGCAAACCCATTCGATTCGGATATAAAGTGTGGAGCCTAAATACACCCTCCGGTTACTTGATCAATTTTGAGATCTACCAAGGCAGCAATCCCCGAATTCCAAAGGAGTATGGTGTTGTAGGCTTGAATGCTTCACCACTACTTATGTTGGTCGATCAATTGCCAGTGGAAAAGCGCGAATTGCCATATCACTTCTACTTTGATAATCTTTTTACGGGTATGCCATTGCTGTACTATTTGCATTTTTATGGATACAATGGCACAGGTACAATTCGAGACAATCGGATTCCCAGTTCATCTCCTATCCCCAAGAAGAAGGCAACAATGTCAAAATACAACAAAGGTGTGCTTTCTCGAGGACATACTGAAAGTGCGCAGACATCATTTGGCAAGACCCCCATCTACGTTACTCAATGGGTTGATAACGCTGTTTGTTCTGTAGCTTCAACAAAATACGGAAAGAATCCATTGGATCTAGCAAGCCGTTACTCACGGAAGGAGCAAAAAAAGATCAGTATACAGAGGCCATATGCAATTCATCAATATAACACGAATATGGGCGGAACTGACAGAATGGACCAAAACGTTGCATGTTATCGCATTACTGTTCGCCAACAGAAATGGTGGTGGTCCATTTTTACCTGGGCCATTGATGTAACCATTCAGAATTGCTGGCTTCTGAAGCGCAAAGCCACGGGCAATTTTAAATTGGGGCAGTTAGAATTCTGTGAAGAAATATCAAAGCATTACTGCGAGAAGTATTCTATCAAGAAATACTTCAAGGCACCCGACAAACTCACCAAAATAGGTCAAACGGCGATGCAGTATGATACCTCCGTCCCCCATTATCCTGGGCCAATACCGATAACTGAGACTAATAAGGGAGGAAAACTGTCTTGTGCATCTTGTAAAAGCAAGCAGCGCATCCGTTGCATCACATGTAAGGTCGGACTATGCGTGAAATGCTTCAAGGGCTATCACACTAAATAATGTTGTTGAAAATTACACTTTTTGAACAATAAAGATGAAAAAATGAAATTTCTGACTAGTTATTTGCCGAAAGATCCATATGGACCTCATCCTTCTCGAGGCTCCTGGGGGATGAGGAGACGATTTTTTCAAATTCCGAAAAAAACGTTCTTATTCTACTTTCAAAACCAACCACTCTGTGAATTTTCTGCGCGAAATTCGAAAAAAAAATAGTTCGTCATGAATGGGTTAATGATTTGAATTTCTGACCTTTTTCATTATAATTTTCTCTCAGTGTGGACGATTGAAACATGGTTATGATTGAAACGTTGCAATCATCCCCACACGAGTTGTTTCAAACATCCCCACGCTGCATTTTCTGCTTCAAAGTCAAAAACATGCCTTTTAAATAGACATTAACGCCACGCAAATGCATTATAAATACTCTTTAATAGATAAAGAAGAGAATATAATGAAACATTTCGTCAAGCTGCGAGAGTAAAATGAGTTATAAGATAAGCAATAATGTCTTAAATATTTACGTTTTAGTGCGAAATTCAATAATGTCCCCCTATGCACGATTGAGTCACTCGCCGGCTACTGCGCTTTTGTAGAAACGTCCCAACAGACCTGACGAAGTTTCGAGTGTTGTATCACACTCTTAGGTATTATAGTTTTCGAGTAAATTGAGATGTTTCAATCATAACGTGTTTCAATCGTCCCCAGTCTACCCTACGGCTGGAGAAGTCCAAGAGACTTCCTCAACCATTACCTCCCGATCCGGCATGTCATGCAGCTGATGGGCAGACGCATCCGCTGCCAAAACCCAAATAAACTCAGTCCGTGAACCCGGGCACCCCTGCTAAGTCACTTAACGTAGCGAACAACTTGGGGTGATCTATGGCAGAGGTGTTGTTTATCCAATAAATGGTTCCCTGGGCGGCGGTATCTACATACTTGATTCCCAAATTGAACAAAACATTTAAACTTTAAAATAATTATAAAAATTCGCAATACTCAAATGTACTACACAATGTCCAAAATTAAATATTCTTGTTAATATTTTGTCGAATTTAGAGAGTTTTTAAAAATATAAATAGGTATTAATAGTAGCTAACTCCTATATAAGTAGATATTAAAATACTTGTAGAATGATTGTGAACACCACACATTAGTCCCAATTCCCCAATAATCTCGGAGCCTGTAGGACTATGGCATCCCCAACTAGTTTAAAGTGACGAGAGCGAAAGGAGTGGAAAATCAAAGGGGGTGGTTCATTTTGTGTATAGGTACCGCTGCCCCGGAAACAATTATTGGGTAACAAACACCTCTGCCATAGGTCACCTCAATTAATTCGCTACGTTTGGTGATTTAGCAAGGGTACCCGGGAGCATGGGGTGAGGTTTGTCCGGGCCTTCGCGGTGGATGCGTCTGTCCATCAGCTGTATGGCAGACCGGATCGAGAGAGACTGGTTGAGAGAGATCTTTTGACCTCTCCAGCAGGACTCTCTCGGAACATTGCCTTGCACCACAAGGATAGATTCATACGTCCGACACTCTTGGATACATCGACCCCAGATTCCTACCCACCCCCACCCCTCATAACTTTTTTCCTTCCTATAAAGGAAAGAATTTTTTTCCCTGGTATTCGTTTTTGGAGTCACTATATGGGTGGATTATTACATTCACAAAGACAGGGAAAAAGCACCGCAGGCGAAACATTTTCTAGGTGGGAGGGTAAACCAATAAATCCTTTCATTTTTATTCGTAATAAAGTCATATCGTGACATTATTAAACGGAAATCCTTTAGCATTTTCTTAAATTGAAATCTTTTTGGGATATACTTTTAAGGTATAACCTTAAAAGTATATCAGATTCCCACTAGCAACAGGCGTCGTGAGTTCAATCCTCTACTGTCTAAGTCCTCCATCAATGTACGAGCAACATTTTTCGCATTAATGCAAATGTGAAAGATTTTTTCGTGAGTCCTGTGTCCTCAATGTGTTCCATTTTCAGGGGTCTCCCGGGCCTATAGGCAGAAGTCCGGCCCTGACGCGTTACGTCTCTACCTGCCTTTCAGGGGTCTCCCGGGCCTATAGGCAGAAGTCCGGCCCTGACGCGTTACGTCTCTACCTGCCACTACTCTAGTTACCTTGATTTTATTAACCCTAGAAGCCCAATCATATTTTTGATGCTATAAAGCCCAATCATGCGTCAAAAAGACGTGTAATATTTAAATCTCTGTTTTTATTTATTTTTTATTTTAAATTATATTTATAATTATACATTTTTTTTACATGAATACCTCACAAGAGTCCCAACTGCTCCTGTCTGAAGCCAGTGAGACTATGGCATCCCCAATTGGGGTATGTTGTGAGGCTGAGGGTAGTGGGGAGGGGAAGGAGATACGGAAGAGGAAGGGGGGGAAGTACCTGACTATTCAGATCTGGTCACCAAACACGGCTAATGCCGTTTCAAGAAACGTTTCAATTCTGAATGGTGATCTTACACCAGGGCGATACAGAGAGTATCTTCCACTCTGGAACGTGCCGCAAATATACTATTTATTATTTAAAATGAATAAATTGTGAAATAACACAAATTAATCAAATAAAATTTATTTGCCACGCCGGGATTCGATCCTGCGACCTTCGGTGCGCGAGTCAAGCGTCTTACCGCTGCGCTACGCCGGCCGTCTCATATACTAGTTCTACATTATTTATTTAATATACAGTCTAATGAAATAAAATAAAACAATTTATTAGACAAAAAATGATTTTTATTTATGCTTTTACAATGTAACTTTGCAAACATAACAAAATTGAACAAAAAATGTGACTCTCTTGAGTTTTCTTATGTATTACTAAAATTTTGAAAAATACACCGTATTGAAAAATACACCGTATTCTAATTTGTTTTATGAATATTAAATCAACTCTTATTAATACTTAATACGTAAAATTATAAAAAACAGTCTTAAGCCCAAAAATACGTCGAATGTACGTGCAACAATGTTGTTACGACAAAATGGCGGCACTTACCGAAGCGATACTGCCGTACCATGCAAGGTCTCAGCGGGCACTGAGTACGTTCGGACGGTCGCGGCAATCCGATCACGAGTGTGAAACGACGTAGATTGGGCTTCTAGGGTTAATAAACGGAAGGTTCAGGCGCATTAAATATTATGATAAACAAAACAATAGGTGGAGGATTTGGGTGTGGGATGTGAAGTAGGAGGGGGAGGGGTATGTTTAGAAATTCTTTGGACTTGTACTCACCGCAACTTAATACCTACAAACCATACAAAAATAGAAATACAAAATAAATACCTTACAAACATAATATTATGTATACAGTGTATGAGGCAAATCCACTGCTAATAACATATAATACACAATATGACACACAGTGCTCAGTACTAATAATTCGTCTCATTCATTCACCTCGCACCTCACAATTTGGGAGGCGGGTATGGGTACCGCTACCTGGGAATCATTTATTAGATAACCAACACATCTGCCACAGATCACCCTAAGTGGTTGCTACGTTTTATGACTTAGCAGGGTGCCCGGGTTTATAGGGTGAGATTTGTCCAGGTCTTAGCGGTGGATGCGTCTGCTAACTTGCTGGTTGAGGGAGACCTTTTGACCTTTCTAGCCATACTCTTGACCCATCGCCTTGCACAGAGGGATGGATTGATAAGTCCGCCACTCCTCGATACACTGACCCCCAGATTCCTACCCACCACTCATACATTTTTCTTTCCCAGAACATTCTATCTTTTCCTCCCTTAAAAATACTCCACACACAGCATCCCCTAAGATGACATAGGTCTTGAGGGAAATGTTTATCCTCAGGGCCTCTTGTGAGGAACTAACGTAAAAAAAACCCCTCAAAGGTGGGACACCTCAACACCTTGTTTGAGTATCTCATACAAACTGAAATGGTGTCCTACCCAACACTAATCGCAAGCTTCATATTTCATTCAGCAAATAGCTCGGAGTGGACAGGAAATGTTATAATATTGGACCAATGATGGTAAACTCACCCTAACACCCCAGGAGTTCCACCTAGTGAGTGTCATTCCTAGTAGAGAGTCCTGGGCCGTGTGCAGACAGACAGGCTGATACCTCCTACTGAAGGGGACCCTGACCCTGACCCTGAACCACACACTTACTCTATCATTCATTATATTATTTAATATAGGTAGTTAGGTAGGTAGGTCACTACTGCCCGGAGCAAGGGGAACTATGGCATCTGCTATTTGGGATATATTATGAGGCTGATGGGATTAAGGGAGGGGAAATGGTTGAAGTGGAAGGTGGAGTAGTAACTGACTTATATTTAATATAGGTAGTTAGGTAGGTAGGTCACTACTGCCCGGAGCCAGGGGAACTATGGCATCCGCTATTTGGGATATATTATGAGGCTGATGGGATTAAGGGAGGGGAAATGGTTGAAGTGGAAGGTGGAGTAGTAACTGACTTATATTTAATATAGGTAGTTAGGTAGGTAGGTCACTACTGCCCGGAGCCAGGGGAACTATGGCATCCGCTATTTGGGATATATTATGAGGCTGATGGGATTAAGGGAGGGGAAATGGTTGAAGTGGAAGGTGGAGTAGTAACTGACTTATATTTAATATAGGTAGTTAGGTAGGTAGGTCACTACTGCCCGGAGCCAGGGGAACTATGGCATCCGCTATTTGGGATATATTATGAGGCTGATGGGATTAAGGGAGGGGAAATGGTTGAAGTGGAAGGTGGAGTAGTAACTGACTTATATTTAATATAGGTAGTTAGGTAGGTAGGTCACTACTGCCCGGAGCCAGGGGAACTATGGCATCCGCTATTTGGGATATATTATGAGGCTGATGGGATTAAGGGAGGGGAAATGAAGTGGAAGGTGGAGTAGTAACTGACTTATATTTAATATAGGTAGTTAGGTAGGTAGGTCACTACTGCCCGGAGCCAGGGGAACTATGGCATCCGCTATTTGGGATATATTATGAGGCTGATGGGATTAAGGGAGGGGAAATGGTTGAAGTGGAAGGTGAGGAAGGAATGAACATTGGTGAGGCCGGCAAATCGTTCCGCAGCCAAGTCGTTCAAGAACAAGTCGAAGAAACGACCCGTTTTCATTTGACAAATGTCAATCGTATTCATATGTTGGACGGGCTTTTGGAGTAGTTCCCGACTATCCACCGGTGCCGATGAGATAAATGACGCTGTTTCCTCTGAGCACCTTACATTGAAATACCGGTAGAACAAGGATAGCTCGGCACCGGTGCATACTCGGAAAACACGCCAAATGCGTGTGTTGGGGTTTCAACATGTACCCGCAAAGCGGAAGGGAAGGAAAAATTTGGGGATTGCCGACTTACCCGCAGATTTTCTCCCTTCGCTTATCTAATTTTGATCCGCTGGTTCTTCTTTTTGAGTCACACAGCACGGCTGTAATATTTCCACACAAAACATTCACTTATGAGTTTCACTTTAAAATGTTCGGTACAAGAGCTCCGTATTCAACATATGTGTTGACAGAACAGTGGATAATTTGTAACTAAACTGTCTGGTCGGCATGGGTAGGTATGATTTGTGGGTAGGTGGGTAGGATTGGTAGGTAGAAATTAAAAGTTGGAAAAAATAAAGGTAAATGAGCAATGCTAGGCACCAACAGCGTGACCAACACATGTACACGGTTGAAATTTGTCACTTGAGAACAGGTCGCTTCTTCGACTCGTTCTTGTATTCAACAGCTCGGATGTGAAAAGATTTGCCGGCCTCTGTATTTCCTCCTTCCTACAACATGGGTCTCTTCAAGACTAATGTTTTTTCCTTCCTCTCCTCAAAAGGACCCTCCACATGGCATCTCAGATGGAAATCTTCCTCAGGGCCTCCTGTGTGGAGTGAATGTAAAAAAGGCATTACTGAGTAATGTTACTGCTGTGGAACGTATCTTAAAATTAACTAATTTTGATAAATTATATTACCTACCCGAGGAGGAGTAAAAAGCATAAATGTTGTTTTGCTGTCCGACGATTTTTTTTTGAAAATTAAAAATGACTGCAACTTTTTATACTCTAAATATGCTCTGGAATCACTTGTTAAAATCCTTCGGGTACGTGCTGTTACACCCTGTTTAGACTTACTTTGGACATAGTTGGGAACACGTGTTGTTTTTTGGAATGCTTTGTTTATTTGTCAAATTTTTGGGTATATATATTGAAACAAATTTAAATTGGCAATCACAAATTAATAATACCGTTTCTAAATTACGATATCTAACGTTCATATTTTACAGACTTAAAGAAGTACTGAATATTGACAAACTGAAAATGATATTTTTCTCTGGTGCGATCTTCATTCATGTACGCAATAATAGGATGGGGTGGTGCGCGTGATGCTTTTATAAAACCTTTACAAATAGCTCAAAGTTATATTATCAAATTTATGTATAACAGAAGTTAAACTTTTTCGACAGATGCATTACACAAAGAATCTAAACTATTCGGTCTTCGTAAACTATTATACTGCTATGAAATATATCTTTAAAACAAAAGCAAATTAGAAAAAAATGGAAACAGAATCAACATTAAAAACAAAGACAAATGAGAAAAAAATGAAAACCCAATCAACATTAGAAATAATAATGTATTTTATACCCCCAAACGAATACCAAAACAATGCAAACGCACAGCAATTTCATTGGACCTCGTACTTTCAATCTTTTACCGAAAATTATTTAGGTGGCAACCAAACTTCCCCAATACCTAAAAGAGTTAAAAATATGGCTTAACAATGCAGATGTTGAAACTTTATTTTAATAAAAATATTTTTTCACACAAATTTTAGAATTATTATTACACTATACACTTATTATTACACTGTTCACTATTGATTGAATTTTTCTACAAAACTATTTAGATAAATTTAAATTATGTTTTTGCTTAATATACCTGTATAAATTTTTGGGTTAGTTTTTAGCTAGGACTCACACCTCTCAAAATATGTAGATAAAATGAATTGTTTGTTTGGGAACCAAACTAATTAATTGTAAGAATTGTTAATAGATGTCGCTAGATGCAAACTGTACTTGTTAATAGATGTCGCTAGATGCAAACTCCCACTCTACCAGGACAAATAATTTATAAAAGATCGAGTTGCGGTTTTTTTATCTCTCTTTCCTTCGATGTAGCTTCATAAACAACATAAACTCCTTGGTCTGTCTTGGGTAGTTGGATCTAACGATATTCACAATGTAATTGGGAATATAACAATAAATTTCACTAGTCCTTTTGATTTCCTGAATGATGCGTTTCATTTGCAAGTGTACCTTCTTCCAAAATTTTACAATACCCATTATTTTGTTTTTCATAGGTACACCAAAATATATTACCCACGCACAGGCTGCGCCTTAGTGGGTTCCATAACCCTTATGATTTTCAAAAGATGTATATTTAAAATGTAAAATTATCTTGGAATGTATTTCAATATTAATATTTAATACGTTATTTAATGGACGTGTTTAGGAAATCAAAAGAAAAAGAATTATGTAAGGTAAAATATTTGGTTAGAATTCATCTTTCTAAATGTGATTCATCATAATGTAAATAAAATTTTCCAAATCCAATTTATTATAATGGTACCGAGGCACTGAAAGAAATAAATTATTTCTTCCAGCGAGTCCTTTCCTGTGCGTCTGCTTGTCCCGCTGTTAAATTCAGAGGTGTTCTAATACTGTATTGTTAGTTCTATTTCTTGGCCGTGTGTGGCGCTACTGTTGCTGTTACCTGTCACACAAAGAAGTGTATTTTGTTTTTGTTCTAATAAAAAAGTAATCCATAAAATATAAAGAAATCTTACTTATTTTCAATGAAATATAACCCGATTCCAATACCCGCGAACTTCCCTTTCCGCGTTCTCCTCCCCTTCCATATTTCCCTTCCATCTTCCCCCTCCCTCGGCTCCATCCCGCGAACCTTACTCTTCCTTTATTTCCCACTCCCTTCCGGATTATCCTTCCCCCCCGCCTTCCCTCCCCGCCGCTAAACTGAATGAAATACGAACAACGCGCCACCTATTGTATGTTTAAATACAAATTTTATAATGCCAGAGCTCACCATTATGTGTAGAAACTTTTGCGGGCGTGTGTACAACAATTCACCAAAGTTTCATCGCAATCGGTTTTATTGTTTAGGAAATAATAAGGGACAAACAACAAAACATTAATTTTTATGAGTAATATTAGAAAATCTTTAAAACCTTTAATATGATATCTCTATGTAAATAGTTCTAATGAAGTAATCCATTTATTACAAATTATCCTTGTTTACAATAATTTTTCTGTTAGGTAACTGAGTGTTATTTTAGAAGCGCAATTAATATTAATTATTTTAGAGGCCGCGCTGGTTGAAAGTTTATAGCAATTAAATTCAAATGGTTCGACCCCTGAAATTGCAAACACGACACTACTGCACAGTGCACAGTGCACACGTGTTCGGGAGCGAAGGTCATGAACACACCACAACGTGACTCGAGGAAAACAAAATTGTTATTAAAACTTGTTATGGAAAATATCTCCACCAGATAACCAGAGATATTTAATTTGCTATGCATTTTTATTATTGTTCTAAAAATCTCAATATTAAAAATTGCCATTTCATTACGATGTCATTTACATTCAAAGTGTTAGACCTGTGCCACACACAGCTATAGAATGTGTAACTTAAATGTATGGCGAGGGATGTGCCAAAATACGCCAAGCCACAGCTTATAGCTCTATGTGGCACAGGTCTAACAAATCTTAAAGTAATTCGTCCCGGACAGGAACTTACAAGAACTTTGTAACGATGAAATCTCATTATTTTTACGATAAAATTGCGAACAAGTATAAAAGTAGTATTTAATGCGTTTTATAAAATAAAACATATAACCTTTTTTTGCTGATTTTTTTAACTGGCAATACCAATATAAATATAAAATTCGAAAGAAACATACGTTCCGTGTAGAAAAATGGTTAAAGATTCTGGAATCTTCTTTTTTTGTATTTTTAATTCTAGATTAGTATTTTCGCAATGTAAATTATATAGTATCTATTTTTTTAAAATTAACCCCACAGGAGGCACAGAGGAAAATAATTTCCCCCAGAGCCTACGTCATTTTCGAGGATGCTGTATATAGGATCTTTAAAAATGATTGTTCATTTTTACGCAGCATCGTGTTCATTTGTCAAATGCATTGTACATTAGAGTGGGCCGAAAAAAGTCTTTTTTTTATTTCGAAGTTGTAATAGCGCGGAAAAGTTGCAAATTATATAGAAAAAAAAAAGAAAGAAAAAATCCGTTCGCGCATAGGCCCTAAAGCTTGACAAAACACGAAAAAACCTCATTTTTGCGATTATTTAAAAAAAACATATGTAGATGTTTTCGTAATGTAATAATTTGTAACGTCTTCAAATAAAGCCTAACAACATTGTGTTTTAATTTGTTTTAGATCAATTGATATCTTCCGGTCGCGCATAAGATCCAATATTTGCCACAATATTGAAAATTTTAAATTTTTACGAATTTTTGGTATTTGATAAGCAAGCCAGAACGACCTCTCCCCCACTCCACCCCCTCCGCATTCCTGGGATTATGCCACCTATCTCCCTTCATTGTTGTCAGACTGCTTCTGTCAGTTGTGCAGTGCGTTAGTGTTTAGTTCGCCCCGTTGTTTTCGTTCTCCAACTCTTGGCGTTTTGTGTTATCATATTGCTGTGATATAACGAAACGGTGGCATCATAGCTGTGCCGAAGTAAGTAATAACAAGACAGGTATTCGACTGCCCCATTTTTGGTACTCAAAAAGATCTGCCAACAAGCAAGTTGCCTACGGGCGAGGATATCATTCGGAGTTGTTCTCAAGAAAGGTATAATTTGGCACTACAAATTAATAATAAGGGCGTTAGTTTTAAACAAGTTACCAGTACAGTAATTAACAGTACACTGTTGGGTTTCTATTTAAATGGTAGAAAAGACGACACGTTAGTGGTAGAGCAAGCTCATTCGAAAAGGTTTCGTAGAATTATTAACTCGGCGTCAGTACAGTTAAAATATGTAACAACGATAGTAGGGTTGGGTCCAGGAGACCCGAATTAAAACTGGCTTTGATGTCAATATTTAAAAGAAATTTAGTAACATATTGCAATAATTTGATTAAACACTATTTTGTTTACGAGATTTTGGGTAAAATAAAACAGCTTCATATAAAACAATCTTTTAATGACATTTTTATAAAAGTATAGTAAAATTTTAACAAAATAGACAACCTCTGTCTTAAAGTTATAAAATTTAAATTAAACTTTTTTTTCCCCAAAATATGAACTAATATCATAAATTATATGAATGAGATCTATAGTAGGACTACGAATAATACATCATTCCCATGAGTTACATACTATTACATATTATCATTTGCATCTACGCAATATCCACAGTTCAACATTGCATGCTGACTGCTGACTGCAGATGTATTTGTTACAATCATGCGACAAGTATTATTAGTTTTTCTGTCTTTTTTGGCAGGACAATCTTGACATCTTTTTCTTACATTAGGTATCTTTGCAGGTGGCGCTTCATCAGAATCTCCTAAAAACTCTCTGATCCTTTTCTGCATCAGTCTTGGCAATTGAATGACATTTTTCCGATCGCGCAAATGCTCACGAATAAGTGTGAGGCCTAAATTCTTTAGGAATTTGCGACGCTTTGCCTCACATATTAAGACATATTTAGCAGGCCGTAAAAAATGGTCAATTTTTTTAATTACGATGCATTTTGTCATCATGATGCAAGCTCGACATAAGTAAAATCACTTTATTTTTTTTCGGAATATATGAAACGATCATGATATCTTTCTGAAAACCAAAAGTCGACGAGTTTATTTCTTTTCCTCTTTTTTTCGTAAATTTTTCGTGTATTTATCGGAATAGGTCTTACCTACCTTTTACTTACTTATTATTTCTTACGCCGCCTTCACTTCATCCTTGACAATCTACTCCAATTATTTCATATTAAGATTAAGTTAATCGCCATGATGGCATAAGTAGGTAACTCATAAAGTGGGTAGGATTGCAACAATGAAACGGCAAACTCAAATTCAACAAGCAATGTTTCATGCATTAAATTTATTGAAGTAACATCGATATAATTGTAATGAGACTATTCGTATTTAATGAATCTGCAGGGCGGTTGAGAGTTACGCATTTCCAACTGAATATCAATGGCGTTATCAGATGCATGAGTATGCTAATATTGTAACATAAAGATAGCTAGAAATCTAATGTATGGGCGCCTGTAAAGAAACAAAGTCTAAACATATTTTTAGATAGTGATTTCTATAGTTAATAATATAAATACCTAATGATTATCTCGCACTGATTACTGTCTATAAAAATCTCTCACGTGTGTAAATGGCCCGACGCGCGACGCTTCCAAACGGCTCGCCGCACAGCTGTCAGCTGTTCCTCACGACCACTAGAATCCAACTCAATTACGTAGCAAAGTTCAAGCTCCTCCCCCCTTCCGTTCCTGTACCTGCGACTGTAGAATAAGTCAAGATTCTGAGTGGCTAGTGTTCCTTGGTAATTTAAGTAGGAACTGGCTGCAACCGCTGCACAGTGCCTACATGTTCTGTAAAGAAGATTTGGCTGTACGTGATCCTGGGCACTTAACACATTCCAGGTGGTTGACAAAAGCAAATAGAACTCTCAGATTGTACATAAGTGAAGAAAACCCACTTTACAGACGGTCCGAAACTTGTTTACCAAGCAATACAATCTACCCGGTATTTCCCAAAACCTTTGGAATGGTTTTTTCGCCCACCCAGAACACTTACTGTTAGCCATGACTCAAGATGACAAGACACACATAAGAGAGCTCGGACTTCGAAGAATTCTGAAGGCAAGGCGGATAGATTCAAGAAGAAAAACAGAAAGAACATTCACGCCACCAAATATTAACTTCAATGATAAATGATTAACTCGATGGACTGCAACTTATCTTCTCCCCCATTGTTGGCAGAAATCAGTGACGATGAGATCAACTCACACATCGACAGTGACTCAATCCTTGACTGGAATATTATTTTCAAGCAATTCTCAGTTCACATGCAGGCTGTTGAACGCTGTGCAAAACTCGTCACCGAAGCTTCAGGAAAAGTGTGTGGAGCTGAATCTTGAGACGGATTTATAAGAACCATTCTGCTTTCCAGAACATCCATGCTTCACCAGCAAATCAGTCTTTAAAGTACATTCGTCTACAAAATAGACAACAGTACTAATGAATAGATTTAACTAACATGATTTTTTTATTCAGAACTCTGTTTTTCTTTTTTATAAAAGTAAGTTTATTGTGGCAAACTATACTGTAACTTAAATATTTCAGTATTTTAAATATATAAAGATGTAGAGCAAGTCAAAAAGTACCATGCCCGTTGTTACCGTTATCACCCATCATGTTATAGGCCTAACGAGTGATATTGTATGGCTTGCTTATCAAATACCAAAAATGCGTAAAAACTTGAAATTTTAAATATTTTGGCTAATTTTGGGCTTATATACCGGAAGAATATGTTGGGAAGAAAACAATTGATCTAAACCAAATTAAAAAAAAAACATTGTTATTAGGCTCTATTTAAAGACATTACATTACGAAAACATCCAATTAAAATTTTAAAAAAATAATCGCAAAAATGTGTTTTTTTTTCTTTTTTTGTCAAACTTTAGTGCCTATGTGGAAACCGAAGATGTTATCCGATTATAATTTTTTTTTCTTTTTTTTGTGTATTTAATTCGCAAATTTTCCGTGCTATTACAACTTCGAAATCAAAAAAATGAGTTTTTTCGGCCCACTCTATTGTACATATAAATTTGTATCAGTGATGGAAGAACCGGTGGAAGCAATTTAGATTTTTTACAACATGAGGTAAGTGTTTCCTGAATTTTGGATTCATCTCATGGGCGTACATTACTGCGACATTGAAGAATAATTGTTACAACAATATGGAAGGTATTATCTTGTAATAGACGTGGGCAAAATTGAATGATTGAATTAAATGAATAAATTCAATCTTGTAACACACTTGATCTGATTCTCATTTTCAAAAGGAATTAAATCTTTATTCCTTACTCTTGGCCTTGCATCCTACGATTTTTTAACTGCACCATATTTATTTTTATTTGTATTAATTTATTTTACAGTTAAATTATTTCATGTTATATTGAGGTAAGAAAATAATAATGTACTCTTTAAATATTGTAGTGTTTCGTAGGAATTTATTTAAATATTATTCTGCATATTTGTTGCGCGGATAGGTACAAGTATCTACACCTACTACAGGCGGCGCGCCGCGAAATTGTCTATCACGTGTAGTAAGTATCCCGCACCCCGCGCAGTAAATCCACACAACAAAACCCCGTCGGCCATAGAGTCACTAATCCAAGCGACATAACCGCCAACCGAATCAGCCAAGAGCCAAGAGGCAAGGAGTCAAATAATTCTGAGATTCGAGTGTAGCGTGCCGGTCCCACTATTCATCATAGTCATACAGGTCTACGCGGACCGTAGCGTTCAATTCTCAACTTCAATCAATGTTTCATTTTTATTCAAGGAATCAAAACATTTGTTTCTTGTTCATTTGTGACGTCGTTGTCCCAATTCCCATGTCCCACGTATCGAGTTGATTCGGCCGACAATTCAATTCCCATATGTTGTATCGAGGCTATGGTCCGCGGAATGCAATTTATTCAAGTCACAGCAAGACAAACAGCACATATTAGTCAGAAGTTCCTAATTTATTCCTTGATATGCCCGCAGAGAATCGGTTCGTCGTTAGTCCTCGCGCGCCAAGCCTCATATTAGGGCGAAACTTCTCACTACGGACTCTGAACTTCTGCTAATAAAAAGCCGAAAGTTAATCCTATATTTTTCTCCCTCACACGTGCGTAAATTATGCAATGCGTTTAGCAACAAAACGATGTTTATGTATTATTGTTTTTTTATGATATTGTCTATCTAGCCGATAGCCGTAAACAAAACAAACATCAGTCGCTGTCGTACCGTGATAAATGATAATCGAGTGATTTGTTCCTTTATTTTTGGAATAAATTGTATGACGCGTGTCGCTCAGACTTTTAATTTTATATTTGACGCATGGTTTTTACTTCACCATTGAGGTAGGTGCATTTAAAAATATATTTATTTATACTGGGTTTTACAGATGTTCGCACTTACGTGAGAACAATCCAGTTATAAAACTCAGTTATATATTTGAGTGGAGCTTATTCCAGGTGACCGGATCGGATATACGAAAGCGTGATAATAGTATATATATATTTTTTTATGTGAATACCGCACAAGTTCCAACTTCTCCTGTCTGGAGCTAATGAGACTATGGCATCCCCAATTGGGATATTTTGTGAGGCTGAAGGTAGTGGGAAGTTTAGATCACGTAAAGTGAAACAATTTTAAGTTTAATAAATAAAACAAAATTGGTGAAACTGTAGGGTGAACCATAAAAATTGTTGAATTTTAAGATTTAATTGCTAGCCTTTATAAATATATTTTTCTGATCAAAAAAATTTTTTTTTGCAAAATAATAATATTTTTGGTACCTACAATTTTTCAGAACGACAAAATTCACCCTATACGTAGTGAAAACTTCTTTAACACCGTTGTGATTTGAAACGCGATGAAACGAAAAATATACACATTCATCTAAAGGATGTAATCTGCGATATAATGAGATCGTATCATCAATTTCCTCTTAGTGATTTTTTTTTTATTTTATTTTATTTTATTTTTTTTTTTTTGAATAAAAGGAATCAATTCAAAAGGCCGGGGGAATCAGACTGAATCGATTCAGTTCTAGGAATGAATCTGCCCATGTCTATCTTGTAACTGTGTTGCTATGCAATTAAATACCACATTAATACAAATACATGCAAAAATAACATTCGCGATCTTGGCGTGATTTTCTTCTCTTTCAAATCCAACATATCTGACATTTTTACAAAATGCTCGGATTTGTTCTTCGTATTGCAATACGGCGAACATATGAAGCACTTGTCCGCAGCATCCTGGAATATAGATCCATTATTTTGCCCCTTCTGAACAAAACCATATCCTAGAAATAGAAAAAGTGCAAAAAAGGTTAATGCGTTACCTGTATATGAGGCAATATACATACTACCCATTCCTGTATCCATCATTGTTCTCAACAGGAATGTTCGAATTTAATACCCTAGTAGTATTTTAATACCCTAGTGCTCCGAAAGCGAGGACTTCTATCTATCAGAATGCACCATTAAGCAGGGCGACTCAACTCTGCATTGAGCATCGACATCTTCAATGTCACCTACAGAGAATTCAGTAACTATCTCATGACATACGTCATAACATAATTAAACTGCCCCCCATGCACTTTTTTAAATTTTGTAATCTTCTCCATATTTTTTAAATGTGTAACTGCTTAATGGAGAACCTGAATAAAATAAATATAGCAAATAAGAAGTTTTCAGTGGTTTTTATCGAATTAATAATTTTAAAAGGTTACATTATTTAATGTGTCAAAGGGCAAATAATTATTCGTTCTGATAATTTCGATAAATGAAATGATCTTGATCACGGTAGGTAGCCATAATCTAAGAATTTATATTATATGTTGTTTGCTCGCGGAAAATTCCAATCACGGTGACTCGTTTCTCTCTTCGTCGACGGAAAAGTTTTGTTTTAAGTAAATAATTATTATCAACAACTACTACAAGTGTACAGTGGACGTGTGTGTGAGCCCGCCCTGAGGGTGATTATTTTAAAAACTTACCACCGGAGTGGAACTTACTAGTTGTACGCAACTGTTAATACCACCGACAAGAAAACCTACAAATGTCTATTGGGCGTGTCTGTGTGCCCAAAGTATTATTGATTTTCCCTCACTTGAGTGAGTATTCAAAAAATTTCGAACAATAAATCAATATCATTGGCTTTGCTTGATGTCGAAATGTTTCATGTATGTAAATTAGGGATTGGTATATATCACACTTCTAGAATTTTAATATTCGGTGGATGAGACTAGAAACCAACAGCAATATTTGACGAAACACTTTTTTAAACATTAATCCTACTATAATTTCCCTCAGGGCCAATATCATCTTAGGGAATGCTGTGTTGAGGGTATTTTGTAACATATCTATTTCGTGAGCAGGTACTGCGCAAAGTAGGTACTGTTTATTGTCTATTGATTATTATTATTTTTTCTGATTTTAACTTTGTTGGTTGGCAAAACTGGAAGGAGACCGGAAAGAGATTCATTCTTGGAATCATGGCCGAGGACGTAACTTAGTGCTTGTTGGCGGCGGGGTTTTTTGGGCGATTGGGTTGAAGAGTTTTTTTTATCCTAGTGCAATGTAGCCGGGAAATATTATTTTGTTATGTCACGAGAGTGTGTGACGACCCAAATGGCATTGAAGCTTTTTTATTTTTATTAATCCCTCGCCGGATGTCGTACGATAAAAAATGATCCGCGTGCGGAAGTTAATTTGGACTGGAATCAACGGATGATGCTCTGCCCGCAAGGATTCTTTTGCTGTCTGTTTGTTTGGCCGGCGAGATTTGCCAACGCCGCCTGAGGGGTGGCAAATCGCTGTGCTTATTTTATTGGGTGGATTCCCTTTAATGAAGCGGCTCTTCGACACGCGCAGGACCCGCAAGTATTCTTTTGCTGTCTGTTTGGCCGGCGAGATTTGCTCGCGCCGGTGAGAAATCGCCGTAGCTATTTTATTGGGTGGATTCCCTTTAATCGAGCAGCCCCCCTGCGACGCGCTGGACGGCGTTTTGGGATGGCTGTTTGCGAACTTGAGGCTTTTCGCTCTGCAAGAGGAGAATCACGACGACGTGACGTTTGCGGTATTAAAAATTAACTGTAATTTTAATAACTCTCTCTCTCCAAATCTGTTGCTAAATGCTCAAAGGTATTTATGTCCTTTTGTTAAGCCTTCTTTGGTGTTTATTTTCCTTGCAAAGTGCAATAAAGTATTTTTATAATTTCACTAGAAAAAATGGATGCTTCATTTATATGCATGACCTCAAATCCCTGACTCCACCATCCTGAGAAGGATGTTCTTTTGCTCTGGGATAAGCTGTCGGATGACAAAGGTGGGTTACCTACATTCTCCCAACGTTACATTGGCGCACAACGAAACAGTTTTTTGTTATAAAACTGGTGCTCGAAAGGGATTTTTTCAGATCATGCATATATTTGAAGGATTGATCTTTTCAAAATGTAATTTGTCTATTTTAACGATGTATCTTGCGAACTCATCAGTGTGGGTATTTCGGAAAACATTACGTTTTGACAGTCATTGTTTGTCTGATTTATGTGTTGCCATATAAATAATGTGCGTAATAATATATCGTTTCTCACAACTTAAGTGCATTGCTGTCAGTGACAGCTTGAATAGATTGTGGGGAAAATATTTTCTCTTGACTGGCAATACGAGAATTTTATGTCATTTGTCATCTTCATAATATGCGGTTGGTTTGTCAACATTATTTAAAATATTTAAGTCTTTTTGAATTAATTGTTCTTTAATGAGATATTCGTGGGTTCGATTTATTCTCTCCTTTACACAGTGTCTGGTGTTCTACATACATTACAAATTATATTATTTCTTTGGAAAATAACTTCGATTTGTTTTTTCAAATAAAATTTTCTTTTTAAGAAAATTTGTTTACAGGGTGTCCGTTATTAGCTGCTAACAATAAATACTCTTTTCCAAATAATCATTTTGATTATTTTCTTTTTCGAATTTTTTTTAAAGTTTTGCGAAGCTTCTCTCTTTGAGCATTTCCATAATGGCGATTTCTAATATTAACGGTGCAACAAAGGAGGAGATGATACAAATGTTAACTGAAGTGAATATCACTCCAGAGCTTACGCTATCAGCTATGCGGGAACAGGCTCGTTTGTATAATAGGAGCTTAAAACAATCCGGTAGTGATTCTTCACAACAAAATGAAGGTAATAGTGATAATGCGAGTCATACTACAAACATAGTTAATAATTATTATCAAACTGTAAACACAAATACGTCCGTGCATTCCTGGGGTATTAAATTTTCGGGTTCTTCTGATGTTAGGGATTTTATACAACGTGTGGAGGAGTTATCTAGATGCCGTCATTTGGAACTGTCATCGGTTGTGACTTCCTTTGCTGATATTTTGGAGGGGAGAGCTCTCTCTTGGTATTGAACAATTTATAAAGATTCTTTATCTTGGCCTGAGTTGAGAAATCACCTCATAGCACGTTTTGACCGTTGTATTAATCAAACAGAGGCCCTAAAAGCTTTATTCGCAATGAAACAAAAATTTAATCAAAGCGTTGTGGATTACGTCGAAGACATTAAATTGGCTAATCTCAGATTAGACGTTCAACTTACTGAGGAACAGTTGGTAGACCTAGTTTCTGATAGTCTGTTACCTAAATACGCCTTGGCTATCGCATATTTTGCAGAAAAGGACTTAACTTCTTTGGTAAATGTGTGTAGGAGATTTGAAAAGCTCTCGGTAGATAAACCCTTACCTCATTCTTCTTCTTCTCAAGCAATTTCCTCTTCATCAACACATACTTCTTCTTCGAATAATAGAAAAACTTTTAATTGTTTTTATTGTAAGGCGCAGGGTCATACAAAACAATTTTGTAGGAAATGGAAGTCTGAATCTCAGAGGGATTCTAGTAAACGTAAAGATGACTCCACTCGCACAAACCCAAAAAACTAGAGTGTGATCCTCTGCGTCCTGCTAGCAAGGATGTCAGGAGATCATCACCTTTAGTTGATGGCTCCAGTAACTGGTTCTTCAGGCGTGACATGGACGCATGCATGCCGATGGCTAGTTCTGGACAAGACATCAGACCCCATGCGAATATTTCTATTCAAAATCTTGTCTTTTCGGGTCTTTTGGACAGTGGTGCGACTGTCAGTTGTTTTGGCGGTTCTCTTTACAACTTCTTTATTAGTTTAGGTTTTAGTTTAGATAAGTTAGAATCTTACGTTACCACCGCTGATGGGGTACGTCAAGATGTAATTGGTACTATGCGAGTACTAGTTACTTATAATAATGTTAAAAAATATGTTAATTTTTTTGTAATTCCGTCTCTTTCTCCTGTGATTGTTTTGGGAGTCGACTTTTGGAAGCAATTCGACATCGCTCCTCAATTGTTTTCAAAAGCCAACAGTGGTCGTGATGTTGAGAATACTATAGGAGAAATTCGCAAGATCACGTCAGCTTCCCTACTGTCCCCTCAAGACAATCGTAGGCTTAATGATGTTATAGATAAATATAAGTCAATTTCTTTTGAAAAATGTGGATTGGGTCGAACTCATTTAGTTCAGCACAAAATTAAAACAACAGGAGATCCCATTAAGCAACGGTATTACCCTTTGTCTAAAACACGTCAGCAACAACTTGAATCTCAACTTAAGGAA
The DNA here is from genome assembly GCA_917563855.2 of Limnephilus lunatus. Lineage (NCBI taxonomy): Eukaryota > Metazoa > Arthropoda > Insecta > Trichoptera > Limnephilidae > Limnephilus > Limnephilus lunatus. Next base: position 65,520 of record OU830593.1, on the reverse strand, counting down.
ATGCTAGATTTAGGTGTTATTCGCCGTTCGCGTTCGGCTTGGTCGAATCCAGTTTTGATCGTCCCTAAGAAGGATGGTTCTGCAAGGTTGTGCCTGGACTCCAGAAAGCTTAACAGCGTCACGACAAGGGATTCGTACCTGCTGCCATATATTTCGCGAATTTTAGACAACCTTCGTGGTGCACGCTTTATAACTTCTATTGATTTGTCGAAAAGTTTTTGGCAGATACCATTACATAAGGACTCTTGCTCCAAAACGGCTTTTGTAGTACCTGGACATGGCTTGTTTGAATTCGTTAGGATGCCGTTTGGGTTAAAAAACGCACCTAGTGAACTTCAGCGTCTAGTAGATGCACTTTTTGGTCCGGAGTTCGACGAAAACGTTTTTTGTTATTTGGATGACCTTATTATAATTTCGGAAGATTTTGATTCACATTTAGAGCAATTAAATAGGGTTTTCTTACGTCTGAAAGAAGCAGGCTTAACAGTCAATTTAAAAAAGTGTGAGTTTTGTAAGGACGAATTGAAGTATCTCGGTTACATTGTAGATGCAAAAGGTCTTCGCACAGACCCAGTTAAGTTGGAATGCATTCGTACTTACCCCATTCCAAAGAATTCTAAACAGGTTAAAGCTTTCATTGGCCTGTGCGGGTATTATAGGCGATTTATAAAAGATTTTTCAACCATTGCTGCACCATTAACAAAACTCACTGGTTCAAGGAGGGGAATTTGTAATTTTTCTTGGTCTGCTGAAGCGGAGGACTCTTTTAAGAAATTAAAAAAGGCGTTGACTTCTGCCCCTGTTATTAATTGTCCGGATTTTTCGCTTCCTTTCACCATTCATTGTGACGCGAGCAACGTTGGGATCGGAGGGGTGCTTACCCAAGTTTTTGATGGAGAGGAGCACCCTGTTTCTTATTTTTCTAGGTGTCTTAATGTACATGAACGAAACTACGGCGTGACGGAGCGCGAACTCCTAGCGGTGTTAGATTCGGTCAACCATTTTAGACCCTACATAGAAGGTGCCCACTTCACTGTGGTAACAGATCATTCTAGTCTACAATGGTTGGTGTCGTTATCAAATCCAACAGGTAGACTTGCTCGCTGGTCTACTCGTCTGTCACAGTACTCTTTTGACGTTATACACAGGAAAGGTAAATTAAATACGGTTCCGGACATTCTTTCACGTAAAGACGTTTCATTAATTTCTTCCATTGATTCCGTTCCCATAAGTACGGATACTTGGTATAATACCTTATTTTCCAATTGTAAATCAAATCCACAACGCTTTAACAATTTTCAAATTAGGGAAAATAAATTGTTTCGTCACACTAAATCTCGTTTCGCTCTCGTAAGGAAAGGAAGGAGAAGAAGTATTGAAAAAGAACAAGGTATTGAGTTGGGTAGGAATCTAAAGTCAGTATCTCCAGGAGTGACGGACTTACGAATCTATCGCTCCCGCTGCGGTGCAAGACGATGGACCGAGAGAGACTAGCTGGAGAGGTCAAAAGGTCGACCTTTACCGATGCAACCCGCCACGCAGCCGCCAAGACCTGAATACACTACTCCCGGTGTACCCGGTTACTCCTGCTAAGCCACCAAACGTAGCAAACCATTTGGGGTGACCTATGGCAGGCGAGTTATCATAACACCTAGTGAAATCAGCGTTGTTAAAAAGCTTCAAAAAACTTATAAATAAAGCAAAAAATTTATTCTTTTAATTTCTAATTTGCTTATGTGACGTGAAAGATAAAAGTAAATATTACACAAGAGTCCCAACCTCCTGGGGTCAGTGTGCCTACGGCATCACCAGTGTTATATAAATAGACGAAGAGTAGGAAGCACTCGGATATTCAGTTCTATTGACTTAATACGACTAAAGTCATTTCAAGAAGGTGTCGAGTCACCAGGGCGATACTGAAAGCATCAACCACTCTGGAAAGAGCGCAAATCAAGTCTTAATCTTATTTTTAAATCGTGTTTGAAATAATAACGACAACAATGACGGCCTCTGTGGTCGAGGGTGAGGCTCTCGACTCGCAATCCGAAGGTCGTGGAATCAATTCCCGGCTTTCGGAAATAATGTTTTTTGATGTATTTGTATTATTTCACAATTAATTCGTGTTAATTAATATATAATTCATCTAGTATATTCGCGGCAAGTTTGAGATTGAAAGATACTCTCAGTATCGCCCTGGTGTAAGATCACCATTCATAATTGAAACGTCTCTTGAAATGGCATTAGCCTGGTTTGGTGACCAGATCAGAATAGCCAGGTACCCCCCCCCGCCTTTTTCTTCCCCATCTTCTTCACTTGCCCACGACATTCGGTCTCTCAACATACCCCATTTGGGATGCCATAGTCTCACTGGCTCCAGACGGGAGCGGTTGGGACTCTTGTGAAGTAGTCAAGTAAACAAACAAAACATTTGTCCTCGCCTGGATTCAAGCCTTCGACCTTCGGGTCTCGAGTCCCGAGACACGGCGCCCGCGCCGGCGGTATTCATTGAAAGCTGCGGGACTAAATCCAAACTCTAAACCTTGTTTTACAAAACTGTCCACAAAAGGATTTGCTGTTCCCTAAAACCGTTATTTCGTTGGGGTTGGGGGTGGGTAGGAACCTAGAGATCAATATGTCCAGGAGTGAATTGTGAATTCATCCCTCTCACTCCGGTGCAGGGCGTTGGGTCGGGAGAGTTCCGGCTTGAGAGGTAAAAGGCCCGCCACGCAGCTGGTGAGCAAACGTATCCTCTGCCAAGACGTGAACCCGGGTGCCCCTGCTAAGTCACCGGCCGTAGCTTGCCACTTGGTGACCAATGTAAAGTATACAACTGACATTTAAAAGAATTATCATTAATTTAAATAATTATCAACCGCATAGTGAAAGTTCACTTATTTATAAAACAAAGCGGGCTGTTTGCATTTGCAATTATAATCAAACAAGTAATGTGTTTTTACGTTTTAATTATGTTCGTTGAGGTGCTTTTGGGTGGACAATATTATTGAAGTGAAAACTTCTTTAGCACCGTTGTGATTTGAAACTCGATGTAACGAAAAAGCGACACTAAAAGCGACAAACATATACATATATCTATATGGCCTACCCACTCTTGTGTACTTTAATTTTCTGAAGATTTTTACTTACCGCGTGTGAACTGAATACATGCTATTTTTTTCCGTCTGGTGCATACACGAATAATTCAGAAGGTTTTCCGACGGGTTTGGTCCACGTATAGCGGTCCTTGTGAGAATTATTGATTTTTAAAATTTATTCTCCGCTATCCCCTGCCGCTACCATGTCTCCTTTGCAATCGCGCTCCCAGCTCCCCCCCTCGTCCTCCGCCCTGTGTGTCCTTACCGATGCATCCCGTTTCCTCCCAGTTCCCATCCCGCGTCCCCCTTCCCCCTCCTGCATTTCCCTTCCTTCTTGTGATTTTGCCTCTTATAACAAATCAACAGAATGAAATAAAACAAGAAACAGTTTGGAAGCCAGGTTTTAAAATAAATTAAATGAAGACAATATTAGCGAAACTCAATCAAAATCTGGAGACAAAAAAATCAGAAAACGATATTGGTTCCGCTGGGAGTCGAACCCAGGTCCCTTAGCTTACATGGCAAGTGCTCTACCGATTGAGCTATGGAACCCATTTACAATTCGGTCACTTTTAACTGTATCATACTTCGACTAAGAACTACCAACATTATCTTCATTCTCTTAACGCACATATTATTGGCTGCTATCTTTATATATGATGTAGTAAAAAATACAATTTTCGAAAAAATAAACATATCTTTTGTAATTAAATGGTTGTTTCTTTGTGCTGGAGTTTTATTCCGTTATCAAGTTTAATTTGTAGTACCTTCTTATAAGAACATAATAAATGACTTTTTAATTAAAAAATAAGATTTTCAGGTCGATGAGATGAGGAAGAAAAAAATCCCCAGAACTCCAATAATATTTTTGCCCAAATTTCTTAGAAGTTTAATTAAAGTTACTGCTTGAAACATTTTTTTTTAAGAAATTTATTTATGTATTATTATTTTATGTATTAATATCACTTATTGACAAAGTCAAATTAGATAAAAAGACATTGTGAACCCGTGCTGAATTTTAAGCACTACTTTCCTAATTTCAGGATTTTCCCACGTGACCCCCATGCAAAAAAAAAAACATATCCCATTCAAGAGTTCACACTTTTGTTGACCGGTAGAAAACCATGTTTTGTTCGAGGAGGTAGAAATGACCAAAAAAACGGGAAAACCATGCATATAGCAACACTGCCTATGTTTTAAAAAGAGGGTTGCCAATGCTTGTGTTCTAAAATACCCACAATAAATTCTTATGTTCTAAAATACCCACAATAAATGCTTATGTTCTAAAATACCCACAATAAATGCTTATGTTCTAAAATACCCACAATAAATTCTTATGTTCTAAAATACCCACAATAAATGCTTATGTTCTAAAATACCCACAATAAATGCTTATGTTCTAAAATACCCACAATAAATTCTGATGTTCTAAAATACCCACAATAAATGCTTATGTTCTACAATACCCACATTAAATTCTTATGTTCTAAAATACCCAAAATAAATGCTTATGTTCTAAAATACCCACAATAAATGCTTATGTTCTAAAATACCCACAATAAATGCTTATGTTCTAAAATACCCACAATAAATGCTTATGTTCTAAAATACCCACAATAAATTCTTATGTTCTAAAATACCCAAAATAAATGCTTATGTTCTAAAATACTCACAATAAATGCTTATGTTCTAAGATACCCACAATAAATATTCAAAATCTCCAAATTGAGAAGAACCAAATAGCAAATTATCCGGAATTTCTCCTCGAATTCTTTTACAATTCTGACTCCAAAATAAAACAAAATCTATATTAATTAGCATTGATTTATTTTATTTTATTTGGAACATTATCGGGATAAAAATATATTATATATTCACTTTATATAAGATTCAAATTTGATTAAAACTCATGTTATGGTACGCCCTATAGCGGGTAGATTCAGATCCCATAACGGCAACTAGAACGCTAGACAAGTCCGGACACAACACGGTCTCCCCTCTCTCCCCCCTGTTTCCTGCTTCCTGCTTCCTTTTCCCTTGCCCTGCCACTTGCCCATTCCGCCGCCGGCCAGTCGAGAAATGGGCGCCCTTACGTGCACACGTACCGCCGGATTGATTCCCACTGTACGCGGGCTGCTTTCGGGCGACCGGACCGAACTCAAATGTAACCCGCGATATTAATTGAATAGCCTACGGGTTGGAGCTGGCTTACGCCATGCCTGTGTTAACTTCGGTTTGTTCTAACTCGGGAGGTGCCCTGGTTGAAATCCGAAAGAAGACGAGGACCCTGCGATCTCACATGTAAGCTGTATAATTGTTTCCCTCTTTTAAATGTGTCCGCAACGGTGAATTGTAGGGCCACGCGAAAATCACCACTCGGAGAGTTTCGTTTCAGAGAGATAATGAGAAATTAACACTTTAGCTAGGTTTGTGTAATTTGCATTTCTTGTATTGAATTGTACTGTAAAGACCTATGTACTGTGTTTTGAATTTACAATACATGACCTATTAATTCAATCTTGTTATTATTCTGCCACGGCAGGAGGGTTTTTGCCTAGAGTGTATCCCGCCAGACGCCGGAGGGGTAAGGAGAAATTCTGTAGCCTCGTGCGACCTGCTCCTTGAATAGAGGGTATCATTGTCTCCGCTGAGAGCTGGCCTGGGACATGTTAGGGCCCCTTGGCCCCTGAGCTGGTGTTGGTTTTTGAAGCTAACAACGAGGGCCATAACAATGGCGCCATAACGTGCGGCTCAGAATTTTTTTTTCTATCCCGGTCGCTTTGCGGAGTATCACTTGTCGAAATCCTCCCTCCATAGGAATTGTTTTGTAAACATTAATTATGCCTTGATGTTCTGCACCCAGTGAACAATGAATTCTGTGAGAAAAGACCACAGAAATCTATGTGTAAATTGGATCCATAACACAGATCTGATTAAAACTATGAATTACATCGCAGTTGGAATGACGGCCATTTTGGATGCCCAAAAACGCCAACCTTTTGACCGGAAACTTAACTGCGCAGGCATGACCCCTTTGTTCACCAAGCAACGGTCAATTCCGCGCCAATTTCAACGGCAAATGTTTCACGCGGTAAAAAGATACCTATTCTCTGGGTTGCGCGCGCAAGTGCATTGTCTCGCGCCAAAATCCAACGGAAAAAACCCGTTGGAGTGAAGCGAATTAATTACCTGTTACTATGCAGCATTTGTAATTGAAATCGCCTTTTATGACTAAATCGGATAGCAATGGAGATTACTATTATAAATTTGGTTCTGGAACCCCAATTATTTTGTGGATTCCTTAATTAAAAAATCTCACACTTACGTTTTTTCTTGCACAATACACCAATAGGCCCACTTGTTGTGTCTGTCAAATTAGAACAACTTATATTCCACCAAATGGACAAAATAATGATTTTCTTTCCCGATTCTATGTTGTAGGTACCGTATTTTTTTTCAGCATAAGTGAAAAGTGAATTGTGTTTTTTTCCTTACATAAGTGAAAAGTGAAATAATAATAAAGCCCATGATTGGTTCCATGAATAAATAAAATAATTTTAATATGGTTGACTTAATGAATCCCATATTCAGTTATTTTCATCCGGAAGTTTGTCCTTTATTTGCCAGAAAAGTGCCTTTTGTGAATTTTAGTGCCTTTCTCAGTGCAAAGTGATTTGTGAAAAATAAAAATCCATTTTCTAAAGGTCAGTCCTGGCCAAATTTTTCAAAAATAAATAAATACTTGTGAATTTCACAGTTTTTCTCAAAAGTGGTCAGTGAAACACAAAAACCTTTACTACTAAGGTCTTTCCACGCAAAATTTTTTTTCTTCTTCCTTCCTTTGACAAAATTCTGGTGTCATATATACCAAATTGTAATATGGAATTTCTATAACCATATTTTGGAAGTGCCAACCAGTGATTACCAAGTGAAAAGTGCCTCACAAAATTAATTTTGCGCTTACTAAAAGAAACCCCTGGCCAAATTTTTTTTTCTCACCACCCAGGAAACTCACAATGGAGGACAATCAAGCTATTGCACCATCCAACTTGGGTACTATTCCCAACGTGCACAGCTTATCCAAAGCTCACTTACAAGCTGCTTTAAGGGATAGAGGATTCTCGCCATCAAGCAAATCTAAATCTACATTAAAGGCATATGCACTTTTATTCAACAAAAAGTACATTAGGAGAATAAACCTCGCTCCCTCAAGCGAAAATAATTCACGTTCGGCTACGCAAGTTTTGGATAATCTTGTTCCTAACAAAGGACCTATGCCGCAAGTAATGATAAAACAGGACATCGCACCCACCTTGACACAAGATAAGACTTACGATTTATCCTCTTGGAAAGTCAAATATAATGGCGTCTCCGATGTGCTGGATTTCATTGACCGTATTGAAGAAACGGCTACAATCAAAAATATCCCATTCGAGATTCTACGAAAAAACTTTATAGAACTCATCTCCCCAGAATTAATACCGTGGCACCGCATTCAAAAAACTAAATGCAAAGATTGGAATAAACTCAGATCTGCCCTAATCTCTAGCTTCGGAAAAACGGAGGCCCAGCACCGGATCAAATTATCTTTACTATCTATTAAACAGCTAGTAAATGAACCTGTGGCAACATTCATAGAAAGGGCTGAGTCCATTAACATCAAGCTTTCACATCCTGTTTCGGAAGCTGAACTATTACCAGTCATAACTGATGGCCTTTTAAGCAAATACGAGAACATCATCACCTCACAGAAAATTGCATCCCTGTTCCAGTTAAACGAAGTCTGTCTCCTCCTGGAATCGTACCAGGATAGGAAGAACATAAAGAATGTGTCAAATAATGTGGTTGTGCCAAGCCGTTCGTCTGGTTTAAAACCAGAATTCGACAACAAAAAAGTGTGCTCCTTTTGCAAAAAAGTAGGCCACCTGGCCGCTACTTGTTTCAAGCAAGCGAGGCTTCTGGAATCCAAGGAACCCCGAACTTTCAAGAGGCATCACTCTAGGGACCGCTCTCCTCCACGCGACGAACTGCGCAACATTTTCAAGAAATCAAGGCACAATACGGAAAGGTTACAAAACCCAAGCGATGTCAGACCTCAGGTGGATTTCTCCAAGCCCCCACCAAATTTCTACATGAAGAGGCCAAAAAACTAAATAATAACCTCTCAGGCACCCATTCTGAACCAAGGTCTAAAGAATGGACTGATTGGTTATCACACATTAAGTATTTTAACCAGGCCTTAAATGTTTCTTCGGTTTGTTGCAAACAAGCTAAAGATGGGAGACCCTATGCCCTTTTCTCTGTTAACAATGTGCCCTTTTCCGGATTACTTGATAGTGGTGCATCTGTCAGCTGTCTTGGCAACAATGCTCACCTGCCTTTTGTTAACAGTGATTTTAGAATTTCGCCCCAATCGACACACCTGACGACTGCGGATAATGTTTCCCAGCCGGTCATCGGTGCCCTTGCCCTGCCAATTAATTGTAACAATAAAATAGTTACAATCAATTTTCTAATAGTGCCCTCTATGTCCCAGAATTTTATCCTTGGCGTTGACTTCTGGAAGGCATTCAATGTTGCTCCCCAAGTATTTAATACTCTTGGCGAAACCTCCACTGCTGCTCACATTAGTGAGATCCGCACAATAATACCTCACGAAAATTTAAGCACGGACCAAGCTCTCCAACTAAAGAAAATGGTCAATAAATTCGAATCAATATCTTTCGAAAAATGTGGATTGGGTTTGACAAATTTGGTAGAACACCATATTAAAACCAATGGCCCACCCATAAAGCAACGTTATTACAACTTAGCCCCCCAAAAGCTTAAACATTTAGAAAAGGAACTTGATGAAATGTTAAAAATGGGTGTGGTGGTTCCCAGCAGAAGTGCATGGACCAACCCAACTCTTTTGGTTTCTAAAAAAGACGGCTCTGCACGTTTCTGTCTCGACAGTAGACGTTTAAACTCTTGCACGGAAGCTGATGCGTATCCCTTACCTTACGTCCACGCAACCTTAGACAAGCTGCGTAACGCCAAGTTCATCTCCTCTGTTGATCTAAGCAAAGCTTTTTGGCAAATACCCTTGGACGCAGAATCGTGTGAAAAAACTGCTTTCGTTGTACCTGGTAGGGGAATGTTCCATTTTAAAAGATTACCCTTTGGTCTAAAGAACAGCCCCGCCGAGTTGCAAAGACTGTTGGACAAACTCTTCGGTCCTGAAGTCGATAACAGCCTCCTTTTGTTACCTTGACGACCTCATCATCGTCAGCGACACCTTTGAAAAACACCTATTAATGCTGGAAAAGGTTTTTCAACAACTCAAGTTCGCTGGTTTAACCATCAACTTGAAGAAGTCTGAATTCTGTAAGTCCCGTCTACGTTATTTGGGATTCATTGTCGACGAAAAAGGTCTAAGAACAGACCCCGCTAAGGTGGAAGCCATGGCAAATTTTCCCCGACCCAAAAACGCGAAGGAAGTCAAAGGTTTCCTTGGACTTGCAGGTTACTACAGGAGATTCATCAAAGACTTTTCCACTATTGCAGCCCCCTTAAATAAAATTACCGGCATCCGTAAAGGTGTCAGCAATTTCCGATGGTCTGCTGAAACTGAAGAAGCGTTTACAACTTTAAAAAATGCCCTTCAAAAAGCCCCCGTTCTGAATTGCCCGTATTTTGCACTCTCTTTTACCCTCCACACGGATGCCTCCAATGTAGGAATCGGTGGAGTCCTTACTCAAGAGTTCCCATATGGCGAACACCCTGTAGCGTATTTCTCCCGTACATTAAATAAACACGAGAAAAACTACGGAATTACCGAAAAGGAGTTATTGGCTGTATTGGATTCTGTTCACCATTTCCGCGGTTACATAGACGGTAGCAAATTTACTGTAGTCACAGACCATAGTAGTTTGAAATGGTTGATCTCTTTAAGTAATCCCTCCGGTAGACTCGCTCGTTGGGCCTCCCGTTTGTCTCAATACAATTTTGATGTTGTTCACCGTAAAGGCGCGGACAATATTGTTCCCGACGCTCTTTCAAGAATTGAACTGGCTTCATTAAATGTTGACACAATTGCCCCCCCTCCATCTACAAAAGATGAATGGTACATGAAAATCTTCGAAGGTTGTAAAAATAATCAACAAAAGTTTCCCAATTTTATCATAAAAGAAGGACAACTATACCGTAATTGCAAGGTACCACTATCCATCCTCGAAGATTACTCTTGGAAACTTGTCGTTCCCCTCGAAGGTAGAGAACAAATAATTATTGACAATCATAGTGCTCCCGACTCTATACACCCAGGAACTTTCAAGACGTATAAAAAGATTTCCTTGAAGTATTACTGGCCTGGTCTCTTTAAGCAAATTCGCAATTACATCTCTAAATGTGAAACTTGTAAAGCTTATAAACATAGCACGGCAGCACCTGCCGGCCTAATGGGTTATCCCAAACGTGCCGGCAGACCCCTAAAGTCATTGTCAATGGACCTCGTCGGACCTTTTCCTCGAAGTTATGCCGAACACATGCACATACTTAGTGTAGTGGATGTTTTCACTAAATTCTGTTGGATCTTCCCTTTAAAAAGAGCCAACGCGTCCGCCATCATCAAACTTCTGGAAAAACACATTTTTATACCTTACGGAATACCCAGAACCGTAATTGTTGATAACGGAAAACAGTTTATTGCCCAGGAATTCAAAGAATTTCTTGCCAAATACGGAATCAAGGACATTTATTATAATACCTTGTATACTCCCCAAAATAACACTGTCGAACGTTATAACCAAACAATCAACACAGCTCTGGCTATTCTAGTTGATAAAGATCAACGTACTTGGTGTAAAAACCTAGATAAAATTTAGGCTGCTATGAACAACACTGTTAATCTGGCTACTGGTTACACACCTTTCTTCTTAAAACACGGTATGGAACAAGTTGTCCATGGTTCTCTACATAGGGACACAAACTTTCCTACGTCAATTGCCGCCACAAGCAACCCTACCGCGGACTATGCCCATCGTCTGGAAGAACTGTCGGCCATTTACAGTGAAGTCACTGATGCTTTGCTCCTGGCTCATCAAAAGAGTGCGGACAGATATAACTTACGTAGGAAACATGTCACCTTCAATACAGGAGACATAGTTTGGAGAAAGAACAACACACTTTCCCAAGGAGCCATGTATTTCTCTGCCAAGCTGGCACCACGTTTCGTGAAGGCCAAAGTTCTAAGAAAGATATCAGATCTAGTGTACTCCTTGTCTGACTCCTCTGGAAAACACATTGGTAATTACCACATTAAGGATATTGTAAAGTCTGGAAGTGAGGAGTCAAGTAAAACTGCCCCCACTATCTCAGCAAACTTTAAATGATCCAGTGTGTATCACCACAACCCTTTTGTAAGCACATCAAGTCTTACAATGGCTGGCGTGTAAAGTGTCAATTACATGTCCATCCTTTCGTTGATAAAACGAATATTGTTAAAAAAAAAATCATTTTTGTAAATTTATGTACATTCTTACGGTGCAATTTGCCTCCGTTTGCTGTTTTTGAATTGGTGCCCACGTCGTTCGCGACAGTTTTGTTTCATCTTTCTTTTTCTTCTCTTTTCTTTTCTCACCTGTTCTAAAATTGATCACTTTGGAGCAGAGACACCCCTCGAGTCACAATGTTTGGGAAGTCATGAACCCAATCATTGCCTCTCAACCCCTCACACTACGCAACGTTCATGCCATGGCACGCTTTGCTATGTCATGCAATATTGTAATTTTCACCATTTTTGTTTGTTTTTCATCAAGTTGGAAGGAATCTCTTCAATTTTTTCCTTTGTTCATGAAAATTATGCTCTGCAAGTACTGGAGCGTCGTTCTAAAATCGGATTTTGTAAACTGCAAAGCGTTAAATCACGACCCAGGACTAGTTAACCATCTTAACATGCCCCGTATTTTACCTATCATGGTAAAGCTAAGTGGTTACTTACATAATCACATTCCTTGTGTATAGTAGTTTTCAATTTTTCTCAAATGTTAAAAAATTGATGGCGTCCTACCCGAGCTCTTTGCTAACAAATTGGATTTTGACACGTCCATTTTGAAATCATATGTATATAAATAAAGGAAAAGCCTTTAAATTGGTCTTTCCATCCTTAGACAAATCCTCATGGGCTCGTTTCAACTAAAGTACGTAAAACCAAATACTCGGTCTTTTGTTGTTATAAGAAGTCCTCGATTTGTCCCTTTTCTTTACTATTATAACATGTATGTCTTGTATTACATGCTTCAACCCTTACGGAAAAGGTTAATAAAACCTAACGGCAACCCTGATTTCCGTACATAAATAACTGCAGTTTAACGTAAATCATCAATGTTTTGTTTGATCATCGTTTTACAAACATAGGCATTCAACTCCTGTTTCGCCATTTAACCAAGTATTTGCAACCCAAATTGCACATAACCTGGTATGTTTGTAACTGCACAAAGGGTATGTAAAACCGTAATTGGTCCCTTTTTCTTTGGTCTTCCTCACTGTAGGTTGCCACAACAGACAGTATGTAAAACCATAAGTCTGTTCTTGTTTGTTTGTCACATGGTGTAAACAGAAATGTACCCTGTCATCACCCCGCCTTTACAACATACGAAGTAACATTAAATTGCTTACCTCCTTGTTATTCTATCGTACGCTCTTGGGCTACGGAGTTAGTTAATCTAACAAATCTTCATATTCTGTGTTAAAACAAGCATCGTTAACGTTTATTGTGTTGTATTTAAACGTAACCCTGTTACATTATAGGAGAGATCCTTAGAACATCCACCATTGTAGGAGGGATCCTTAACACTAGAAAGACCGAGTACTTCTCCATACCTGTAAAGACCACGACCGTCATTTTGACGGCTGATCACTTTTTGCCAATTGGTAGGTGAATATGGGTACCGCCGCCCCGGAAACCATTTATCGGATAACCAACACCTCTGCCATAGGACACTTCAAGTGGTTCGCGCTAATTTTGGTGACTAAGCAGGGGTGCCCGGGTTCATTGGGTGAGGTTTGTCTGATCTAGGTGGCGAATACGTTTGCCCACCTACTGTGTAGCCGACCGGTTCGGGAGACACTTGTTGAGGGAGACCTCATCTTGACCTATCCAGCAGAACCTCTCTCAAATCGTCGCCTTGCAACGCTGTGGGAGAGATCGATTCATTCGTCTAACACTCCTAAATACATTTACCAATATCTCCTATTCATCCCTCACACCTTCTTCATTCATCCGTTACTCCTGGATAAATTAACCATTTTTTCCTATTCACCCCTCACAACTTCTTCCTTCCCAGAACTTCCTATCCTTCCTTTCCCTAAAAACACCCTCCACACAGTATCCCCAAATATGGCATAGGGCCCGGTTTCTTTTCTTTTTTCGTTTACATTAGCTCCACAAAAAAAACCCAAAGAAAAATTATTCCCCTCATGGCATTGTCACGTTTGGGGATGCTGTGTGGAGGGTACCTAAAGGGAAAGGAAGAAGAATGAGTTATGGGAATTAAATGATGTGTGAGGGGTAGGTAAGAATCTGGGGATCAATGTGGTGACATACGTAAGAATCAATTCCTATCACTGCGATGCAAGGCAATGTTCTGAGAGTCCTGCTGGCGAGGTCAAACGTTCTCTCTCAACCAGTCACTCCCGATTTGGCATGCCACGCAGTCGTTTGGTAGAAGCACCCATCACCTAGATCCGAACACACCTTCCCCGAACAAATTCCCATTTTGGGAGGCGGATATGGGTACTTCCGCCCCAGGAACCATTTATTGGATAATCAACACCTCTGCCATATGGCACCAAAATTGGTTCGCTAGGATGAGATTTGTCCGGGTCTTGGCGGCAGATGATAATAATATTTGGCTAATTTATATAGCGCGATTTTTGTGAAAAATCACCTCAAGTGCGCTGTACAAATAAATATTCGTCTGCCCATCAGCTGCATGGCAGGCCGGATCGGAAAAGATTGGTTGAGGGAGTCCCTTTGACTTCTCCAGCCGTGCTCTCCCGGAACATCACGGATCGATGGATTCATACGTCCGTCACACCTGGCCACACTAACCCCCAGATACCTACCCACCCCTAATATCCTTTTCCTTCCCGGAACTTCCTCTCCTTCCTTTCCTAAAAAGACTCTCTACACATCATCCCCAAAGATGACATAGGCCCTGAGGGGAATTATTTTTCTTAAGGCCTCCTGCTAGCAAATGTAAAAAAAAAACCTAACCCCATGAACCTGGGCGCCCCCTGCTAAGTCGCCAAACTTAGCGAACCTCTTAGGGAGGCATATGGCGTAGGTATTTGTAATCCAATAAGTGATTCTGCCAGTTCTTCAGGAGCTAACCCAGCTGGACCAACTCTGGTATATGTATGCATACCGTGTCTTTAGTTCTCTGACGAGCCATAAAATAAATTTGGGCCAGAGATATATTTTTTGTGGTATTTTTATAAATTATATGATACGCGATAGCGAAAGAAAGAGACAGAAATATTAGTACTATCGTGGTACTATCATAAACGAGGAGGAATGGGCTTGTTGTAAAATTGGGTAAGGAAGGTTGTAAACAAAATCAGCATTATGGCCCAAACCGTCACATTGGCGGCGGCGGTCTTTGTAGGTATAAGTCAATATATCTCAAAAACTAAATAAGACCCGTACCTGTTTTTTTCACCATAGTTGTAAAATCGTAAATCATGAAAAGTGAAAAAAAATCACAACAATACAATAATTATTAAGCATTATATCGTCACATTACTTCGGCCAGCCGTCAAAATGAAGGCTTCGGTCTTTCTAGTGTTAAAATACCTGCCACGATACGAGAAGTTCGTCATAATCACTTTTGCTCATAGCTAAATGTTATTGAGTTGGTCGTGTGACATATTTGTCATGAGCACCGTTTTGTACAATCTGTTTTGGTCGTGTGTCATTCATTTGTCATGAGTACCACCCTTTTTGTACAATCAATTTTGGTCGTGTGTCATTTATTTGTCATGAGTACCGTTTTTATGTGTAATTGTGTACAACCCTTGTACACGAGACGTGGAGACGTAATAACAATACTTACCGTGATTCGTGCGAACGACATAATATCGGCTTTGCCATCTTCTTTAAGAGGCATTGTATAAACTCTTTGACCTCTGTCTATAATTGAGTTATATCTTGTATGTACTTACATATTTTGTATACTATACGTGGAGACGTTAAAACACTTACCATGAGTCGTGCGAACGAAATAATATCAAACCTTTTGTGTGCGATCTACGAAATGTAGTCCACAACCCTTTGTTGTCATTCAACGCCAATGCCCGTGGACTTCCTGTTTTTTTACTTCTTTGCAAAAAGGAAAGAAGCCCAGGAATATCTACTATCCCAAAAGGACTAGTTTGTAGCTTCACTGCTAACTATGGGGCATAGTGCTGTGGGAGTTAATCGATTGAGCACAAAACCACCTAACTCGTTGTCTGGGGAACGAATAAGAAAACCCCCAGGTTTGTGAAATTGGAGCAAGGGTCTGTCTTTTCTCACAATCATGTAGAAGTTTTTAAAATGACCCCTAATCTTTTGCCCATACACGCGAAAGATTAGCCTCTTTGATATAATGTGTATTCAAATTTCTCCTCATCCTTTTTGATAAATGTAAAGAGTCAGGAAATCTGCTGGTTGATTATGTTTCATTCTCACATAGAGTTTGAATTGGAAATTAGTCCAGTCTCTAGCAAATTTTGTAACTCGTCTCCCTTCTCCCCTCCTTCCTCCCACCCCTCTTGTTCTCAGACTTATGTTATGAAGTGAAAAATCTGTCGTTGACCGTATTTCGCCCTCACTTGGAGTTCGAATAGGTAACTGTCCGGTTATCTACAGGTTTTCCCCCTCAATCTCTGCATATGTCTCACCATTTTTTTTTCTCTTTTCTCAATTTTACGAAACACATTCATGAATGTTGGATATGTACGATATGCACTTGGCGTACCGTCTGTCTCCTTTTGACAACCTTTATTCATGAATTGGTTTCCCTTTGCCGTGACTAGTTCACGATTCTTTGTCTTGTTCTTTGAAATTCTACGAAAATGTTACCATCTCATGTTAACATAGGCCATAGAGGGCCAGTTGTTTTTTAACCAAGACATATTGTCACTCGGCAAACGCCAAGTCATCCTGGTAAAGAAAAATGTTCATGTAATCACAATTTAGTTAGAAATCTCTCTCTTCGTCACTCTCTGGGTCGGTGGGTAAAATTTCGTTTATTTCATTATCTGGACACATTTTGTTTCTCTCCAAACCTTTTCTTCATTGGTCCCTAGGCAGGTAAACTTAAAGAATTTTACTCTAATAATAATTTCTCCCGGATTTAAAAAGAAGCCCAGGCGGATGTCATCACCAACAGCCAAGCTGAGCTTCACTTCCTGACAGCACGCGCTGTGGTTACAAGGTCCCTCCTGCTGCCATTTTTCTACGCATTTGTTCCTGAAAGCACAGACCATACCGCTCATATGTATGTTGTTTGTTGTGCCACAGCAAGCTGAGTTGTCCCACTATACATTATGACACTCTGAACCACCTTTTGGGCACGCTAGCTCCTAGGTTTGTTCTTACTCTTGCTATCAATGCCAACCATGTCGTCTCTTGCGCCGTCATGCAGTGACGCATATATCGTCATGTGTAAACCATCATTACCTTGACCCTCCAGTATTCGCTGAATGCGTACCAATACAAGTTATTTTGAGCTACATTATGCTTCAATAACCATTATATACGATCCGTGTTTACCATAATAACACTTAGGATTCATACTGGCATGTCTGCAGATACTGGATTCTCCTCTTCAATGACCTCTGTAACCATAGTCGCGGCACAGCAACCACAGTCTCCACTTCGTGAACTTCGACGTCTTCGACAAAACCAAGTGTTTTCTAAGGCCTAAGTGTACTCCTGAGTGTTATCTCAAATGGGTCTGATTACAGTGATAATGTAATCCTTAGAATCTGTGAAACCACGTCCTTTTCTTCGAAATTCTCCGAAACCAAACAAATCCACGCTTCGCAAACTTAGCGCCCAGACCAATGAAACCTTAGAATCACACAGGCATTTTTTGTTTTTGCTTTTTGTTCTTCTCTTGTACAAATATGAATCGTCTTTCCTTCAATTTCATAACCATGTATTGTTATTTTTCAATTGCATAACCTTGTATGTTGTTTTACACCATGTACTTTTCCCAAAATTGTCTTTTCCAAACATTGTATGTACCCCCTAACCATTCCCTACAAACATTGTGACCTAAACTATAACATAAACTGTATGTTCTAGCAAGGCATTTCTCAAGCAACGAATCTCTCAAAAACCCCGATGGAAGCATAAGAGGATTTTTTTCCCTACAGCTCCATTGCCACGTCGCTTTTTTTTCCAAGCGCGGAGGGAAGTGTTATGGTACGCCCTATAGCGGGTAGATTCAGATCCCATAACGGCAACTAGAACGCTAGACAAGTCCGGACACAACACGGTCTCCCCTCTCTCCCCCCTGTTTCCTGTTTCCTGCTTCCTTTTCCCTTGCCCTGCCACTTGCCCATTCCGCCGCCGGCCAGTCGAGAAATGGGCGCCCTTACGTGCACACGTACCGCCGGATTGATTCCCACTGTACGCGGGCTGCTTTCGGGTGACCGGACCGAACTCAAATGTAACCCGCGATATTAATTGAATAGCCTACGGGTTGGAGCTGGCTTACGCCATGCCTGTGTTAACTTCGGTTTGTTCTAACTCGGGAGGTGCCCTGGTTGAAATCCGAAAGAAGACGAGGACCCTGCGATCTCACATGTAAGCTGTATAATTGTTTCCCTCTTTTAAATGTGTCCGCAACGGTGAATTGTAGGGCCACGCGAAAATCACCACTCGGAGAGTTTCGTTTCAGAGAGATAATGAGAATTAAACACTTTAGCTAGGTTTGTGTAATTTGCATTTCTTGTATTGAATTGTACTGTAAAGACCTATGTACTGTGTTTTGAATTTACAATACATGACCTATTAATTCAATCTTGTTATTATTCTGCCACGGCAGGAGGGTTTTTGCCTAGAGTGTATCCCGCCAGACGCCGGAGGGGTAAGGAGAAATTCTGTAGCCTCGTGCGACCTGCTCCTTGAATAGAGGGTATCATTGTCTCCGCTGAGAGCTGGCCTGGGACATGTTAGGGCCCCTTGGCCCCTGAGCTGGTGTTGGTTTTTGAAGCTAACAACGAGGGCCATAACACTCAATAACCAATAAATTGCAAAATTGCATGGCTAGCAGAAAAAAAGGAACCATAAAACTATGGTAATGTAATCATAAGTCAAGTACCGATGTCAGGTATGGCTAGGAGCTAGGAGAAAAAAATAACAATCCATAGTTACGAGGGGGGCAACTTATACAATTGCCTCCCAAACGACATTAAAAACGAAAAGAAGCTGGGTTAATTTAAATAATAAATTTTTAATATTTATTCTTCATAAACACAATAATGACATAGAATAGCGCTGTATTGAAATATTTAATTTTTTTAATTGTTCAGATCAATAATTTAAAACAAGAACGAAACTTACCTAAAAGCAATTTACATTATTATAAGACTTTATTACAACATATTTAAAGGATCTTAAAGTGCATAACAAACGAAAAATTAGAATAATACACGATATAAGCAGCAACAGTTGTGTAAAATAGTTACCTACTTTAAATAACTAATTACTGCGTGAATATCCATATTTTAAGGTTAACACTAAACTTACTCATATTTTCTTAATCCCTTCTCGAGTAGCCATCAGTTCTACCACAGTATATTATGTAAGAAGGCGATTTCTATTTTCTGTTTTCAAATATTTAAGAAGAAAGAATTTCCTCTCAACGGAAGAGTTGGAAAATGGTAACAAGAGCAATAAATGTTTAGTTATGACCGATATACACGACATTTTTTTTCAGCCCGATTCCAATTAGATGCCAAATTCAACACTTTTCGCTTTACGCGATCGCTATTTTCATCTCTATTTTCATTATAACGGCCATTAGACTTTAGTTAGATACAGGGAGTTGCGGATTCCAAATCGACTTTAGTTAGACGGGGGATGGGGGTGGCGGATTCCAATACGTCATTTTGGAAATTCGGGTGCCGATATTCAGGCATCCCCTACTGTTATTGTTTAGAAATAAATACTACAATGCTGCTATAAAATAAGCTATGAAATTTTCCATAGAATAAACATATTTTTCAATATGGTTAGTTACTCATAAAATGTTCAAAATCCCCTATTTTTCCCGCAAAAACATTCTTCCTGCAAAACATCTAATTCTTGAAAAAACTTAAAATTTCCCCGCAGTTTGGGGAATTTCCCGCGAACTGGCAACCACTGATATCAACTTTATAAATATGATGATCAAACTGTTTGAAGCACAGTGTGTTTTCAACTCCGAACTGGAGAGGTTCAATACAAAAGTTTTTAAATTAATCAACAAACTAAATAATATAGGAATAACCGACAAAGCTAAATCGTGGATAAATAGTTATTTATATCAAAGAACACAGCAAGTGAAAATAAATAACGAGTTAAGTGATATAGAAAAAATTAATTTTGGAATCCCACAAGGAACTGTACTGGGCCCAATACTATTTCTATTATATGTAAATGAACTTTTTGAACTCCCAATCGTCGGAAAGATTATATCTTATGCGGATGATACAGTATTTACAATTGAAGAAAACTCTTGGAAAGAAGCCGAAATATCGGCAAATAATGCAATAAATATCATTAAACAATGGTTTGACAAAAACTTACTTTCTTTAAATGTTGAAAAAACTCATTTTCTACCTCTGAGCCTAACAGAACATATTTCAAATATAAATGTAAACATTAAAGTTCACGACAGAAACTGTCTACTTAAAATCACACCCTGTAACTCAAATTGTATACATATTAGTAGTAAAGAACAAATAAAATATCTTGGAATAATTATCGACAATAACATTAAATGGAAAAATCAAATAAACTCCACAATAGACAGAATGAGAAAACTAATATATATATTTTTCAGACTTAGAAATACTATCACATTAAAAATATTAAAAGAAATTTACTTTGCACTTGCGCACTCGGTATTACAATATGGAATCATAGCTTGGGTGGGTGCATATAAATCATCCCTTCTCCCACTCGAAACAATTCAAAAAATTCTTATAAAAATTATCCTAAAAAAACCGTATTACTACCCAACAATAAACGTATTCCAAGAATTCCCTGTTCCCCCACTTACAAAAATTTACGAAAAAATAGCACTACTTCAGCTACACAAAGATATATTTAAAAAAAATATTACCCCACTGCTAAATATTAGCATAAGGAATACTTCTATTGGTGGACTAACTATACCACCCATACGAACCACAACAGCACAGAATCACTATGTATATAAAGGAATAAAATTATTTAATCAATTACCCGCCGATATGCGAACAGAAAAAAATTACGACAAATATAAAAAAAAAATTAAATCATATTTTGGTAGTCCCACCATATAATTTTAACTTTTATTATATATGTTTTTGACTGTTTGTTATTCCAAAGGTTTTATGTACATCCTATATATATTTTGTTTAATTACCCTTATAATCTTATATGTTATTAAGTCTAAATCTATTCATAAGTTAAGTTCTTAAGTTTGTTATAAGGTTTTGAAAAAAAAAAAAGAAGAAAGTTATTATCAAGTTGTCCTCTCCTAAACACAAGCACTAGCTTTATTAGGAGAGTATATAAAATATGTAATATTGTATTAAAATAAACTTATTGTAAAAAATTTACTCAATAAAAAAAAAAAAAAATAAAAAAAAAAAATAAATTCAGTGTTGCAAATTTATTTCCAAAATGCGTTTCTTAATAGAAATTGTGTCGACGATCTTACTTTTCACAACTTTTAACGTTTGTGGACAACGGCAAGGTAACAATTATAAAAATATTTTCCGTATTTCATAAATATATATTCAATTCACAATTAAAGTAAAACCAATGTTTGTCTTTTTTAAACAATAATTCAAACTCTTGGATAACTCCTTCGGAAGGTGAAACAACTGTCAAATGTTATTATAATTATACCGAATAACTCGTTCATAAATAAAATTAGTTTTTTTTCATTTATTTCGTTGTTAATTATATAATACTATTATTGAATAAATATAAGGAAATATTCAAATAAAAATCAATTTTTACAAATTAAACTTGACACTCTAGTAAAAAGAATAATAATATATTTCTTTATTTTTTTTCTAATCTCTGTGTCAAAGAATTGTATAGGCATTTTGACTGACTGAAACCCGTGGTTTCGATGGGTACCCAGTACTTACAATAAAATGCAGTTTGATATATTAAACGGATTCATTTTATTTCAATTAAATAGATTTTTAATAAGAGGTTTAATATTTTATTTCTACGTAAAATCCATTTTAAATACTTATAACATTATAGGTACGATAGATTTACTATTTATTTATTGAATACATTTTATCTAAGACCCTTCACTTTGACTGCTAAAATGCGGTTTGTCAAATAAAAATATAAAATATATTTTTTTAAATTCACATGTTTTAATTTTTTTTAAATCGTTTATGTTATTAACACGAACTTATTACTTATAACACTTCTTAAATAATTACATACATATATAAATTCAATATGGCGCGACTTATAATATCGATAGCGGAGATTTGAATTGCTGTAAAAGAAAATTAATTAAAAAAAAGAGTAAAATGTGTCATTTTCTCAGTTTTTTTTTCTTTTATCTGCATCGTCCAAATATTTCTAGGAAAATAAGGGAGCCTTTTACAACGTGCATTTTAAAAAGATTTTTTTTTCTTAAAACAAAAAAATAAATTTATTATTATTAAATAAATTTACCAAAAAGTATTCTGAAAGACCTATTCAACGTTATTTTATAAAAAAAAATCATAATTATCTATCAATAGGTCTACAAAAACAGGAGATATGATTTTGAAAAAATAAAAAACTTTCTTTTCGCTCTCCTGAACAATTAACATTTTGCAATTAGAGCATTTCAAATTTCCGTGATATATATATATTGTTAGCACCACATTCAAATTCTGCCGCCACAGAATTAAGTTTGCTGATTTGCCGCCAGAGGCGCTACTCTCGTCTCTGTCTGCCAATCAGGGATCTACACTTCGTACACAGAACCGCCGGCAGAGGCGCTGCGCACATCCGGGTCGGCAAGGCAGGGAGTGACGCGCTACCAGCGGGCATTCAAAAACTGAACGGCGCGAAGGAAGCACAAGCCAATACTTTGTTTACGTTGCATCGAAATATTATTGAGAATATTAGCGAGAATAAATCTATTAACAAGCAATTAACGTCTTTTCATTGATAAATTGCTAACATCAGAAGTGGGATACGTGAAAACCAAGTGTCATTTGCTTTTATTTCATTTGCCTGACTTTAAAAAAATTTGTTTGGTAAACAAGCGACGCCAAGCCGTCCGCCATTACGCGTCACCAAACTCGTTTTGTTTACAAACTTTTTTGTTGTTAATATTGGTGTTGTGACTGTTTAACCTTTGCGAGTGATTGGACTTTGGAGTAAGTGGTGATAATGCCGCGCCATTATAGTGAAGTTTTGGAGGAGCACATGACTCCGCCGCGTCGCTCGCGTTCCCGCCGAAACTCGCCGAGAAGCCGTGCCCATCGCGATCACAGATATCGAACGCGATCCCGTTCCCGATCAGGCTCACTGCCGAGAAGAACGTACCGGCGTAATCGGGACAGATCCGAAACTCCCGAGTTGGGATTGGTTCCCCATTTTAATCCTGCACGCGAAAACTCCTACGTGCTGGAATGGATTCGGCAGGTGGAGGAAGTGGCTGCCGCGTGCCAATGGAGCGAGCGGCGCAAATTGTACCGAGCAACCCAAGCCCTGGAAGGGGAAGGCAGGGCCTGGTTTAACCTGTGGACGCCGCCCAGGCGTACTTGGAAGACTTTTAGAGAGGACCTGGCATTATCTTATCCCCGGGAACCTAACTTCTTCGCGATGGTTGAAGATATAGTGAAGTATAAAAGCTGCCAAGCGAAGTCGCTTGTGATCTATGCCGGGCGCATGACCGGCATGATTAAGCGGCTCGGGGTGAAGCTATCGGAGAGGCAGCAAATGGATGTGATGCTGGGTGGCATCAGTGATAAAAGTCTAAGCGTCGTTCTGGAGAGCTGCGAAACGATGCAGTCCCTAGTGACACAGATGTCGCGTCGCTCGATGGCGGCGAAAATAGATGCGCCGGCGATAAAGCCTGCCCCGAGAGCCCCTAGTGGATCAGACTCCGTTAACAAAAAGTCGACTAAATGCTATAAGTGTGGACGCACGGGCCACAAACGAAATGAGTGCAGAAGTGCCGGTAGCAGTGAGGCTTCGCAAAGGCCCAAATGCAACCACTGCAAGAGGGAAGGCCACACTGAAGAAATGTGCTTCAGAAAGTTGAAGCCAGTGAATTTGTGTGGTGACAAATTATTGCGCATGACAACAAAGTGCGATATCAACGGCACCAGCATAAATGCCATTATAGACACCGGCAGTTCCTGCAGTTTGATGCGGGAGAAGAGAGCGAGATCCCTTGGCCTGCATTTGGAACCATCCACCGCGCTCATGAGTGGCATTAATGGTGCCATCGTTTCAGCAGTGGGGCAGACGACTTGCCACATTACTTCACAGGGAGTTGGAATACAAATGCAGCCCTTGGTGATGGACGACAAGGACCTGCCCGTCGACCTTCTTGTTGGGAGGGACATCCTGCACCACCCTGGTATCCAAGTGTTGGCGGACAAGAACGGGGTACGACTTCAGTACAAAGACGTGCAGCCCGATCACGTGGTTGCTGTGGCTGAGGTGACCGATCTTGCCACTGGAGCTCTAACAGAGGTAGGAGTTAAATTCCTTCACAGACTTATGAAAAACTATTGGGACCTAACGTCCTCCTCCCTCAAAGATATCGGATGCTCCAAAATTGGCAGTCTGAAGATTGTGCTAGATTCGAAGGTGCCCATCTTTGTGAGACCTCGTCGACTGTCGATAGTTGAGAGAAACACGGTAAAAGCCATGATCTCGGAGATGATTGAGGCCAACATTGTTAGACCAAGTTCATCACCCTACGCAAGCCCAATTCTACTTGTCAAAAAGAAGGATGGCAGTAATCGCCTATGCATCGATTTTCGAGCTTTGAATGCGGTAACGGTGAAGGACCGTTATCCTTTACCAAGGATCCAAGACCACATAGACACTTTGGGAAAAGGTGTATATTTCACTAAATTGGATCTGAAGTCTGGTTTCTATCAAATTCCCATTGAAGAAGAATCTATTGAGAAAACTGGATTTGTGACTCCCGACGGGCATTATGAATTTTTAAGAACACCTTTCGGTCTTGCTAATGCCCCTTCGGTATTTCAAAGAACCCTTAGTAAAGTTTTGGCCGATATGAACAATGAGGTACTTGTATTCATTGATGACATAATTATTCCATCGGAGACAGAAAAGGAAGGCTTTGAAAAGCTGGAAAAAGTGCTTTTACGTCTCAAGCAAGCTGGTCTTACCTTAAATTTGGCAAAGTGTGAGTTCTTCCAAACTACTATTAACTATTTAGGCAAAGAAATATGCGCTGGCTCTATAAAACCAAGCAGCGCAAAAACAGAATGCCTTGTTAAAGCCTTGGTCCCTAAAACTGTCAAACAGCTGAGGCAATTCATTGGTCTTGCTAGTTACTTCAGGCAGTTTGTTCCCAACTTTGCAACTAGGATCGGAGCTTTGTACGATTTATTGAAGAAAGATGCCGATTGGAGTTGGACTTCCAAATGCAGCCAGGCATTCGAAGATATAAAAACTGTTCTGACAAATAGACCTGTTTTACAAATATATAACCCAGAAGCTGCTACAGAAGTCCACACGGACGCTTCTGCTAAAGGACTGGGAGCGATCTTATTACAACAAGGTCAGGACATGAAAATGCATCCCATAGCCTACTATAGCCGTCGTACATCCTCGGATGAATCTATGTATTACTCATACGACCTCGAGACATTAGCTGTGACGCAAGCCTTAAAACATTTCCGCGTGTATCTGATCGGAATCCGATTCAAAGTGGTAACAGATTGTAATGCAGTTCGGGCTACGATGACTAAGAAGGATATTAACCCACGTGTGGCACGGTGGTGGATATTTTTACAAGATTATCAATTTGACATTGAATATCGTGCGGGCAAGAGAGTAGCACATGTCGACTACTTAAGTCGAAACCCTGTATGTTTGACATACGAATGGACTACCCAGGAGCAGCTTTTAGATATGCAAACAGCTGATCCAGAAATTACAAACATAAGGAATATCCTGAAAAGTGGTATTGAGTCAGAAGACCGTAAGCAGTACTTTATCGACTACGAGATAAAGGAAGACAGAGTTTTCCGTAAAACGTCAATCGGTTCGAAGTGGTTCGTACCTAGAAATGCCAGATGGGGCGTTCTTCGAATTCTCCACGATGAGAGTGGACATCAAGGTGTTGATAGAACACTGGCTGCCATCCGAGACAAATACTGGTTTCCGCGGATGAGGAATGTTGTTACGAAATATGTTAAAAACTGTTTCAAATGTCTGGTTGGGAAAAGTGATACTGGTCGAAAGCCCGGGGTATTACATCCCATTCCCAAAATAGAGACCCCTTTTGCCGTTGTGCATGTGGACCATTTGGGACCTTTTGTGAAGAGCGTGGAGGGGATGCAGTATGTTATTGCTCTCCAGGATGGCTTCACAAAGTACTGCTTTTTAGAGGCGGTGGCAGAGACAAGTACGAAAGGTGTCATAAAGGCACTTTCGGCGATGGCTTACCTTTTTGGGGTGCCACGGAGACTTGTTTGTGATCGAGGTACAGCTTTTACCTCGAAGGCCATGCGTGCTTTCTGCGAGGAGCATGGCATCAAGCTGACCATAAACTCTGTTTTATTACCGAGGGCTAATGGTCAGGTAGAGCGACTCAATAGGACAATATTGAATACGCTGAACTCCATCATCAGAGATAAACCCGAAGATCAGTGGGTTGAGGCTCTGGCAGCAACACAGCAAGCACTGAATAATGCAGTCAACAGAACTACTTTGAAAACTCCAAACGAGTTATTGATGGGCTACAAACCCTCTGCATTGTGCGAAGCTGTGTTGGTAAATAATCTCACGCAGGCTGGTGAGAGGCAGGACCTCAAGGTCGTACGTGCGGAAGCACGGAAGCTTTTTGATGCAGATCAAAGGCGGCAGATGAAACGATTCAATGCGAAACGGTTCATTAAACCTTCGTATCGTGTTGGCGATGCGGTTTTGATACGGATTTCTAAGGGAAATCCGGGATACAAAAAGTTGAAAGGTCGGTTTCGGAGCTTGCCTTATAAGGTGGTAGAAGTCTTGCCGAACGATCGTTTTGACGTGTTGGGTACCAGACCCAACGGCAGCACTCACAGAGTGACGGTCACATATGAGAATATGAGGAATTGGCCGGCCGAACAAATTTCGGAGTAATGGTCAGGAAGGGCGAACAGTGTAATCTATTCGTCAGTACCATTGTGGGGTGGGGCTGAACACGTTTCAACCCTCCTAATTATTATTTTATCTTTATTTCAGCTGCTGCTTTGAGGTCAAAGCAGTTATCAGCATGGCCGTGTTAGCACCACATTCAAATTCTGCCGCCACAGAATTAAGTTTGCTGATTTGCCGCCAGAGGCGCTACTCTCGTCTCTGTCTGCCAATCAGGGATCTACACTTCGTACACAGAACCGCCGGCAGAGGCGCTGCGCACATCCGGGTCGGCAAGGCAGGGAGTGACGCGCTACCAGCGGGCATTCAAAAACTGAACGGCGCGAAGGAAGCACAAGCCAATACTTTGTTTACGTTGCATCGAAATATTATTGAGAATATTAGCGAGAATAAATCTATTAACAAGCAATTAACGTCTTTTCATTGATAAATTGCTAACAATATATATATAAGAATATAAGTATTGTAAGATAGCTGGCGGGAACTTTCCTAGTTTTGGGGTTTCTCAATGGTCAATTCCTAGTTTCTAGTTCAACAGACAATTGAAAGCTTTTTTACTACAGTAACGCACCCAGGATATTGTCTTGAGGGACCCAATTAACTAACTAACTAACTAACTAACCATCACGCCGTTTCCCCGCAGGGGTAGGCAGAGAGGACGGACCGCCAAACAACTCGGTCTTGGCACACAGTCTTTGCTTCACTCACATTCATACATCGTCTCATACATACTCTTCTATTATTCCGACTTTTGACATGGCCCGACTCAAGTATCTGATTCACTTGATCGTGCCATGTCTTCCTCGGGCGTCCCCTACTTCTTCTTCCATTCACATTTGCGTCATATATTCTTCTCACATTATTTTCTTCTTTCATTCGCTCTACATGTCCAAACCATCTGAGGGTCCCTTTCTTAATCTTACTCATTATGCTTACATCAGCCTTGCATTCTTTGCGGATATCCACATTTCTCACACGATCATACATGGTTTTGCCACACATTCGCCTCAGGGATCTCATTTCGACAGCATTCAGTTTACTTTCATCCTTCCTCTGCCAACTCCATGCCTCACTGCCATACATCAAGGTAGGTACCAGGACTCCATTGTGGACTGCTAGCTTCGCGTCTTTTGACAGTGTTTTATTAGCGCCAACGGCATTCAGTCCTCCATTAATGGAGTTACCTGCATTTACTCTTCTTTCAATATCTCTATCAGCCTTCCCATCTCTCGTAAACATACTACCCAGGTACACAAACTCATCCACCTGCTCCAAGTATTCATCATTCACAACTATATTGCACACTGTTTTCGTACTCTCCCTTTCAAATACCATGACTTTAGACTTACTTACATTCATCATTAACTCATTTTGCATACACACTTCGTTCATCCTAGACACGAGAGACTGTAGATCTTCCATAGTGTTAGAAATCAGCACCGCATCATCAGCATACAACAGGCAACATATTTTCAGATCACTCAAATTCGCGCCCAATCCCATCTCTTTCAATTCTTGCATACAATTATCCATGTATAAATTGAATAACCATGGTGACATTACGCAGCCTTGCTTAACACCTTTTGTGATGTCAAACCACCCCGTAAAACCACCGTTCACCCTAACACATGCAACGCTTCCCTCGTACAGAGACGCAATTGCCTGTATGAGATTTGTATTCACTCCATACTTGGACAACACCTTCCATAGCTTTTTCCTGTCGACTCGGTCGTATGCTTTTTGTAGATCTACAAAGGCACAAAAAAGTTTTTGGTTTTTTGCCAGAAACTTCTCAGTGAGCATACGCAAGGAGAAAATCTGGTCCATGCATCCCCTTCCACTCATAAAGGCACCTTGCACATCCCATATTTTATCCTTTGTTTCCATTCTTACCCTTTCAATCAATATTCTTCCGTACAACTTGCCGACTGAACTTAGCAGGCTAATAGCTCTATGATTCCCACATTCCATACGTGACCCTTTACCTTTGTATAATGGCATGATTACAGCCCTTCTCCAATCTAATGGCGTGTAACCCTCCTCTAAACACTGGTTTAAAAGTTTGCACAACCATGTGAGAATAATATGGCTATCTCCTTTAAAGTATTCGGCCGCAATATTGTCGAAACCTACAGCCTTACCATTCTTCATGCATTTTATCGAATTTTTAATTTCATCCATGCTGATTTTGATAACATTCACTCCGTCATCGTTCATACCCGATTCGCCGCTGGCCTCACTATCACTCGGGTTGCTTTCGAAGACTTCCTCAAAATATTTCATCCATCTCTCATTTATTTCTTCCTCATTCGTCAACATTCTTCCATCTTTCGATTTTATCACTTTTAGGCTCCCATTCTCTGGACCGCTCCGGGACTTTTTGACCTCCTTCCAAAACAGTTTAATGTTTTCTTGGAAGTTTTTTGTCATTTTTATTCCCTCTTCCTCTTCCAGACGTTTCTTTCGTACTTTCACTCCAACACTTACTCTTTTCTTGCATCCCTTATATACTTCTTTCGCTCTATCTCTCTCTTCGCTAGAAGCACTGCCAGCCGCTATCAGACATAACCATGCTTTCTTCTTCTCTGAGACCAGTGCTTTAATCTCGTCATCCCACCATGCGTCACCTTTCTTCCTACCTTGCGTACTTATTCCACACACATCTCTAGCAGATTCACAAATACTAACCTCTATGTGGTTCCATGCTTCATCAATGCTTAGACCATCCATTTCCTTCTCATTCAATCTCGTCTCTGCACGCTTCTCATACTCACTTCTGACATTAGCGTTTTGCAGTTTTTCTACTTTGACTCTGGTAGGAGTTGATACCTTTTTCACTTTAGAGCGCCATCCGCGAAAGAGGTTTACTCTTGACACCACCAGAAAGTGGTCAGTTTCAACCTCAGCCCCTCTGAAAACTCTTGTGTCCTCAGTAACGGCTCTCAACCTAGAGTCAATTACCACAAAATCGATTAATGATCTTTCATTTCCTCTTTCCCACGTATATTGATGGATACCTTTATGATCGAAGAAGGTATTCGATACAAACAGGTTCCACTCTAAACATACTTCAAGTATTCTATTCCCATTGTCATTCGTTCTTTTATCCCCAAACTTACCTAAGGCTGAATCAAATCCATCACGTCTAATTCCCACCCACCCATTCAAATCGCCCGCCATTATAATCCTTTCATTCAAATTTTTTAATCTCATTACGTCATTCACACCAGTCCAAAAATCATCTTTCACTTCGTCGCTTTCAGAATTAACAGGAGCATAGCCGATAACAAGAAACACCCTTGTCAACCCAATTTTAAATCGGATCCACATTATTTTCGAACTTACACATTCATACTGCAACATACATTCAACCATTCTGGGAGACAGTAGCGCTGCAACACCCTGACAAGCCCTCTCCGTATCCGGTCTCCCAGACCAGATGACGAACTTATCATTATGCTGCATTGTACCGCTCTCCTTTTTCATACTCTCTGTCACACAAAGTATATCCAAAAATTTACTATCCATTGCATCGCATAATTCGTTCATCTTTCTTTCCATTCCTCCTCTGATATTCCATGTACCAATTCGACATTGTTCACGTTCCGTCCTCCTCTTTGCGCTACCAAAGGGTTGGCGATGTGATGGGTAGCGAGCCTCATCGACATCTGTTTCGGCCATTCCCTTCCAGGTACTACATATAACACCTTAACATCCCAAAAACAACGTTACACATATTCAAACCTACCTCTAATAATTATACAACTCAAAACAAACAATAGTTAAAATCAATACAATTACTTACTTAACAACTTAATTAACACTAAGAAAAAAATATATAGTGTCTTATCACCGTAAAATAATTAATTAAAATAATTAAAATATGATAAAAGCATTTAATATTTTAAAAAATTCTTCTTATCTGCAGCTGGTAGGTAGGTATTAGGTACTGATGAATAAATCTAATAAAAAAAGTGTGGACAGATAATTAGGGTCAAGAATATTTTTTTTTATCGCATAAGAGTCCCAATCGCTTAAATTATTTTTCGTCTATTTTTGGTTTTTCGAAAAATCTCGATATTCTTGCGAAAGTTTTTCAGGTATAATGTTCAGTGACCGACCGAAGGTTCGGTTTCGGCAAGTTTCGGCATCAGTTTCGTTTTCGGCAGAATGTCTGCCAAACCTTCGTTCGTGAATTACCGCGCGTCGTTCGGCTGAGTTGGTGACTCGTGAGTCACCCGCCATCATCTGTCTTGTGAGTTTATGTGTTATTTCTCGCGCATAGTGACTAGGTAAGTGTTTGTTTTTGTTATTACTTCTTTCTCAAATATTTTATTAACAATATTAATTTATTATTTACAGGTTCATTTCTGTTTAGGTAATTATTGTTGGATTAAGTTTTAATTTGAAGCACCCAAACAACTACCTGCTATAATTTAACTGTGTGTGACCTTCAGATACTTATACTTGGTATATAAATTATTATTTTTTCAAATACTTCAATTATTCTTTTTTATTTCAAATAACACGTGTGATAAGGATGCTGTGATTATAAACGCAATTAAAATTAAATTACTCCATTAAGGAGGTCCTTTCTTTTTAGTGTAAGTGTTGAATTGACGAGTTTTTAGTACTTAAGTAGTTAATTTTTGTTTGTTTTATAGCTGTAATACATATGTATAGTAAAAAAACTTCACAAACTTCAATTAGTGTTTTTATTTTATTTCATTTAATCCCTAAGGCCTCGACCGTATTGTTTTAGAGGTCGAAATAATTCCTCTTAACAATAAAATCCAAAAAAATTTAATATTTCTGAACGTATCCGAAAAATAAAAACTGTATTAGAAAGATAATAAAATATGCTTTCAAACTTTATAAATCGAAATCATTAATAAATCAAAACAGTTTTTAAAATGGCTCACCTTACGTTTTTTCTGAAAACGTTATCACCTTATTTTTTGTCGTTGTAAATTAATTAATAAAAAAATTCCCGAAGTTTCATAAATTTATTTCAAAATGTTATTCTAAACTTTGGTTTCATAAAAGTGTATATTTTATTTATTTTATGGTTAGTTTTATTTTAATATAAAGCGTGGTCTTTCCTCTTTCTTACATTGTTAACATCACTGTGATAGTAAGGGAGATACAACCATTTCTATGAAGCCAATATGAGTTGACCCCTACAAGTGTCAAATAGACTCTAAGGACATTTAAACTACCAAAAATTTTCAACAAATTTCAGTCGACAATAGATTTTTAATGTGTCTAAAAAAGTTTCGGTTTCGGTTTCGGCCGAAATTGAGACAGATACCGAAGATTCGGTTTCGGTAGGAAATCCTGTTTAATTCGGAGATTAATAAATTTTAGTTTGAATAACAACATTGACATTTTGAAATTGGTGAAAACAATTTTTTTTTATCATTGATTCAATACCATTGTATATTTTTAAACATTACTTGATATTGTGAACCTCACTTGGTACTTAACCCTCACTGGGCACTTTGCCCTCACTGGGTACTTTACCCGCACTGGGTACTTTGCCCTCACTGGGTACTTTACCCTCACTGGGTGCTTTACTCTCACCGGGTACTTTACCCTCACTTGATACTTTTCCCTCATTTGGTTTTTTGCCCTCACCGGTTACTTTGCTCTCACTGGATACTTTGCCCTCAATGGGTAATTTGCCCTCACTGGGTAGTTTGCCCTCACTGGGTGTTGAGACCCTCATTTTACAATTTAATTAATCAAACAAAACGAAATAAAATAATATGCCCACAGCAAGCTGCGAGCAGTACGCACCCAGAAAGTGCTATACTTCTTCTTCGATCCTTTGGAATAACAAGGTTCCATCTGTCGCTGTAACGTCATGTGATAATGGGATCTATACTTTAAAGATCACTGCGGGCCTAGTCCCTATCTTTTACGTTTTACTAACAGCCTGTTAGCTTAACTTGGTGGTTTGAGCAAAGTTGTCACAACTGGCTAAAAATTGTAGTCCAGATCTGAATAGCCAGGTTCTTACCCAACTTCCTCTTTCTCGCCCCCCATCTCCTTCCTCTTCCCTGCTACCTTCAGCCTCACATCATATCCCGATGGCTTCAGACGGGAGCAGCTGGTATTCTTGTGAGGTATTCAAATAAATAAAAAAACATTATAATTCATAACCATATTGAAGTCTGCTTTCGTACTCTCTCTTTGAAACACCACATCCTTAGAGTTGTGGTGGCTGCGCATTAGGCCGGGCTATAAAGGAGCAGCCAATTCTTACAGTCAGTTGTAACTTGTAGCAGCCAATGTCACCAGTTGGCCTGTAACTGGCTGCCATGATAAGTGCTTGAGGACGGAGGACTGATTGAGGCATCCCCATAGTATGCACATACTCGTACATTAACCCTAGTCATATTTGACAGCGCAGCTCAACTGTCACGGAATCAATAATTCCATTTAAAATATATTACATTTGTTGTTACACCTTTTTGTTTAGCGAGTTAAAAAAAGCAATTCTTTTGTATTTCAAGTACCGGTTTTGCTATCTCCTTCCTTCTTGTATTCATGATATAATGTCATTTATTAATATTAATAACACGTAATATTAGGTAGATATATAATAAAAAATAAAAATTTCCAAATTATCCAATTTAATGTAGATCTGAATGTAATGGAATCTTTTAGTTCAATTTTCATCCACTCCCAGAACTACCGAAATATGTGAATTTTCGCAGACGCGATATAAATGATTTCAATACAATAACAAAAATTAACCAAAATTAATGTTTACTTTGCTTTATTAGTACGTAATTAGCAGGTTTTTTTTTTAAATCTTTTTTAGACCTTTTTTTACCTGCCAACACCCTCACTGTGCCATCTTATGCCCCCTTATTTTCTCTGGGTCTGCCACCCTGAAAGTCCCAAACGCCCACAAAGGGGCTCTATCGCCATGTTGAGAACCTGTGACGTACATTATGCACGCGTTCAAAATCGACTTGGGATATGTTCATAAATCAACTTAATCTCAAATGCATATTCGATAGAACAATGTGCGTTGGATGCCAGGTGCTTTGTTAATCAAATGTTTTTTTCAATCAAACAAATAAATTAGGATTTAGGCGCCCCCTAAAGCTGCCGCCCGTGGCAGGCGCCCCGGTTTGCACTCCCCCCTAGATCCGGCCCTGTGATACCAGATCTGAATAGGCAAGACACTCCCAACCTTCACCTTTCTTCTCCCCTTTATCCAGTCTCACTCGTTAATCTCCCGGCGCCCTCTTCTATCCTCAGGAAAAACTCCGGAATGGCATTTTGACGTTGACCCCCATATCGTAGATGCCTTAATAATAATACTAACAAATTCATTACCGCACAAAAAGCAAAATGCTCACAATCTTCTGGAGCCAGTAGGACTATGGCATCCCTTATTGGGGTATATTACAAGGCTAAAGGTAGTGAAGTGGGGCATAGAAGGGGAATAGGAAGGTGAAAAAGATATTGGCTATTCAGTTCTGGTCGCCAAACACGGCTAAAGCGGTTTCAAGCAAAGTTTACATTCTTTTTTACGGCCTTTCACCGGGGTGATACTGAAATATTTTACGATATTTCTCTTTAAGTGATACAGTCCTACTGGCTCCGGGCAGTTAGCATAAAAACAACGGCCTCCGTGGTCGAGGGGTAAAGCTTTCGACTAGTAGTAATACGGAGGTGCAGGTTCTAATCCCAGTATGAACTTTATTTGATTATGTTGTGATATTTCACAATTTATTCTTTTAAAATAATATACATTTTCGACTTATTCAAAAGTGGAATATACTCTCAGTATCACCCTGGTGCAAGACAACCGCTCAAAATAGAAACGTTGCTTAAAATGGATTTAGCCGCGTTTGGTGACTTCATCTGAATAACCCACCTTCCTCTTCCTAGTGTACTTCCCCACCTTCTTCTTCCTCATCTCTTTCCCCTCACTATCATAGATTCATTGTTTCCAGATGGTTGGGTGCAGTTTGGACTCTTGTGCGGTTATGTGTTTTTATTTTTTTAATGTGAATACCTCACAAGAATCTCAGCTGCTCCCGTCTGGAGCCAGTGCATCCCCAATCGGGGTATGTTGTGAGGCTGAAGGTAGTGGAGTGGGGAAGGAGATGGGGAAGAGGAAGGTGAGGAAGTACCTGGCTAATCAGATCTGGTCAACAAACACGGCTAAAGCCATCTCAAGCAACGTTTCAATTCTGAATAGTGGTCTTACACCAGGGCGATACTGAGAGTATCTTCCACGTTGGAATGCGCCGCAAATAAACATTATATTTTATATTATTTTTAATTAAATAATTGTGAAAAAACACAAATAAAATTTCGTTACGTTTTTAGATTTCCATGGCCATAAGTATTTTCGTTATTTGTTTTTGGGGTGTTATGCCCTGTTGCGATACATCCTAAGAAGGAGGTAGCGTAACACGGCATAACACCCCAAAAACTAATAATGACGCCCACGCCGGGATTCGATCCCGCGACCTTCGGATTGCGAGTCAAGAGCCTTACCCCTCGACCATGCTGGCCGTCGTTGCATATAATGAAAAATAAAAAAGAAGATTAAATAACAAAATCGACTAACATTTTTAGAGCAATAATTAAAAGAACACTTGCTTAGAGAATAATATGTTGTATGTCGTGTTGTGTTCCCAGGGACGGATTGGATCAGGTCAGAGAGGAGACATTACCTGGCAGTTGTATACTGTAAGTCTAGTGAGTGACCAGGTGGTGTTGTGTTCTGCAGCAGCCATTACAGACATTGGGTGAGTTTATTGTTTCTTTATTATAAAATTCATCTCGTCCTTGAAATAATGACCGCAACGATGAACATAGACAAATGTATTGCTTTGATATTTGAACAATCAAGCTTCAAAGATTTCTAAACTGGTGCTATACACGGTGTCTGGAAACTCGTGGTATAAACGGGCAACCGGTTAATCTATTTTACATAATTATTGACTGAGCATAGTGACGTCCTGTGTTAACTCCACAGTTTTGTATTGCATAATATATGTATGAACATTTGTTTCTACGTACCGTATCCGATTCAAGATGGTGGCTGTATTAATGGTTATTTAAAGATAAAATTTTCAAGTGTATTTTTTTTTCGTGGTAATTTTTTTGTAAGTACTTTTATATTAGCGTTTTTTCAACATTATGGTGCCTACCTGCCTAAAGAAAGTTGAAAAAATAATTATCGTTGAGATAGTTACGTTTCCTTGAACCAAATGTTATTTATTATTTATTTTAAATTTAAGAATATTACATAAAGTGTACGGTTCATAATTCAGTATGTATTTAAGTACCTACTTATAAAAACCAAAATATCAAAGGAAATTATAGTTTTATTTATTCGAATTCGAATAAATTAAAAACTCGCCATTTTGGATGCGAGGTCTATTGTTACAGAATTACATACCTACTAGTATAGTCATGAGATCAAGAAAATCAAGGTTTTTTTTGCGACTTGAGAATTGATTTTTTATTTATATATATTTTGTCGCCTACTTTAGAGTTGAGACACCATTGGGGTCGGGTCAACGCTTCGACACGTTTTATAAGACAGCAAACAGCTGAAAGTAACATTAACCGCAATTTGGGAGGCTGGTGTGGGTACCGCCGTCGCCGTCCCGGGAACCATTTGTTTCACCCCAATTGGTTTGCTACGTTTGGTGACTTAGTAGGGGTGACTGTCCGGGTCTTGGCGGCTGATGCATCTGCGTGGCAGGTCGGATCGGTAGAGACTGATTGAGGGAAAACTTTTGACCTCTCCAGCAGAGCCCTCAGGGAACATCAGCTCCGCACAGGAAGCTCGGAGGAAAATAATTTCCCTCAGGGCCTGTCATCTTTGGGGATGCTGTGTGGAGGATATTTTTAAGGAAATGAAGGAGAAGAAGTTCTGGGAAGGAAAAGGGCATAAGTGATGCGTAGGAATCTGGGGGTAAGTTTGTCCAAGGGTGACGGATGTATGAATCCATCCCTCCCACTGCAGTGCGAGGCGATGATCCGAGAGATTCTTGCTGGAGAGGTCAAAACCTCACCCCTGTGAACCCGGGCACCTTTGCTAAGTCACCAAACCTTTGTTTTGGTTACCTTTGCTGGAGGTGTTGGTTATCCAATAAATGGTTCCGGGGTGGCGGTATCCATACCCGCCTCCCAAATTATATACATACATTCAGCCGTCACTCCGGGACACACCGACCCCGAGATTCCTACCCACCCCTTAAACTTTTTTAATTCCCAGAACTTAAACCAACTTCAACAGTGGTATCTATTTTAACCATCATCTTGGATAATCACCACCATGTTTATTTGTTTGCTGTGTTTCGTGACTAGATTTGAATAGCCAGTTATCTACTTCTCAACAATCCATTTTATCATTTTTTTTTTTTTACAGTGAATACCGCACAAGAATCTCAACTGCTCCCGTCTGGAGACAGTGAGACTATGGCATCCCCAATTGGGGTATGTTGTGAGGCTGAAGGGGTTATGCCACTGGGGAGGCAAGGGGCAAGGAGATAGGTAGAGGAAGGTCGGGAAGTACTTCGCCATTCAGATAAGATCAGAAAAAATGGCCAAATCCATTTCAAGCAATTCTGAAAGATTATTCTGAATAGTGTTGTTTCACCAGGGCAATACCGACAGTAGATACCTATCTATCACTCTAGCTAGAACATCCTGTACTCGGTAGTTCTGTGAACAGTAGAGAATTTGTAAGTAGGTACCTACTTAAATACCTACCAATGTTTATTATAAACCACTTATTTTATGTAAAAAAAATATTTCGGATAACGATGTTCAAAATTTGTCCAAATAAACGTCACTATCTCAATGATAATAAAATTGTTTAGTTTATTGAAAACATGCAAATAACAAAGTCGAAATAAACACGAAGAAATATTTGGAAAATAATCTTTACTGTCCTAATAAAACGGCCACCATCTTGAATCGGAAACGGAACATACAAATACATTAACAGACAGACGAAATGAAATCAGTTAATTATTAGTGATTTGGATTTGCTCGACTTTGAACTAAAGATAAAAATAATGTCTGAAATCTTCCAAACCATAAAATGAATTTTATAAAAGATATAGGTATAATATACCTAGAGATACCTATGAAATGTAAAACTGTAAGTTATGTCATTAATACTCACAAATAACTAAATAAATATAAAAAAATGGGGAAATTATTGGAATTTATTTTTTTATTTCATCTTTTTCCCTCTGTAACTTATTATACAGGGTGTTAAGGGACGTACTTATTATACAGGGTGTTAAGGGACGTACTTATTATACAGGGTGTTAAGGGACGTACTTATTATACAGGGTGTTAAGGGACGTACTTATTATACAGGGTGTTAAGGGACGTACTTATTATACAGGGTGTTAAGGGACGTACTTATTATACAGGGTGTTAAGGGACGTACTTATTATACAGGGTGTTAAGGGACGTACTTATTATACAGGGTGTTAAGGGACGTACTTATTATACAGGGTGTTAAGGGACGTACTTACTATACAGGGTGTTAAGGGACGTACTTATTATACAGGGTGTTAAGGGACGTACTTATTATACAGGGTGTTAAGGGACGTACTTATTATACAGGGTGTTAAGGGACGTACTTATTATACAGGGTGTTAAGGGACGTACTTATTATACAGGTTGTTAAGGGACGTACTTATTATACAGGGTGTTAAGGGACGTACTTATTATACAGGGTGTTAAGGGACGTACTTATTATACAGGGTGTTAAGGGACGTACTTATTATACAGGGTGTTAAGGGACGTACTTATTATACAGGGTGTTAAGGGACGTACTTATTATACAGGGTGTTAAGGGACGTACTTATTATACAGGGTGTTAAGGGACGTACTTACTATACAGGGTGTTAAGGGACGTACTTATTATACAGGGTGTTAAGGGACGTACTTATTATACAGGGTGTTAAGGGACGTACTTATTATACAGGGTGTTAAGGGACGTACTTATTATACAGGGTGTTAAGGGACGTACTTATTATACAGGGTGTTAAGGGACGTACTTATTATACAGGGTGTTAAGGGACGTACTTATTATACAGGGTGTTAAGGGACGTACTTATTATACAGGGTGTTAAGGGACGTACTTATTATACAGGGTGTTAAGGGACGTACTTACTATACAGGGTGTTAAGGGACGTACTTATTATACAGGGTGTTAAGGGACGTACTTATTATACAGGGTGTTAAGGGACGTACTTGACTTACTTAAACCAGTGATTCCTGACAATATTTGGAGTAAAAATGTACTTAACTGTGGTGTCTTTTTATGTTTTTTTTTTCAACTTAAATCATACAAAAACCAGTTTATATTGGGCAGTTGGGGTCGAGGTGAGGGGTTTGGGGTTACTCGGCTGAGTGACCAGTGATGACATGTGAAAGAATTGTTTTAAATTTAGTTTTCACGAAAAAATAATTGATAGAAAGTCACCGGAGCTAATAATTTCATTAACATTTATTATTCTGTTAAAATGTCGCTCATTTTAATGTAAATTGTTAGGAAATTATTTTGAAAATAATAATTTGTGTCACATTTCATTTAAAACGCCGACCTTAACAGAGGTCTCCCGAGGTCAAAAATATGAAATTATTTTTAGGGTTCCACCTTTACCAAATCTATAAACCTACCTACCTACCTATTACCAAAATATATAATTTAACCATTTGTTTAAACTAGACTACACTCAAAGTTACTATACTATACTTAATTAATCATGAAACAGGCATTCGCCTAGTATGGTGATTTAATAAATTGTATCTATAGAAATGTCAAATATATGTTACATGTACTATATAAATAAATAAATTAATAAAATAACTTCTAGACCATCTTTTGCAAGGAAAAGGCCTTTTGTATCTCTAGCTCTACTGACTGGACTATCAGTGGTTGAACAGAATCAAATTGAATATCGACATATTTAGCTTTATAGAAGCAGGTTTTAAACAGCAATCTTTGTTGCGCTGTTTTGGTATATAATTTTTATAAATATTATTTTATATTCGCATGTTTATGAAATTTATTAACTGTACTATTTATCCACAGTAAATTCTGCTTTATCTTTATGATATTATTTTATCTCGAGATGAAATAAAAAAACTACATTTAGCTTAACGCGTGTAATTTTGTCCAACTTTAAAGTTAGGATAGTTTTTATCACGATTAACGACCTCAATGCGAATTAAATAAATTTGTGTTATAGGACAATGATTTGTGAGTTTCTAACAGATGGCGGTGTGAGTTAATTTATCGACACAACACTTGGTTATCTAGGTTGGGTAACCATTCAGTAGATGGCGTTGTGTTTCATTAGCCACAGCAATGCGTAACTAGGTCAGCTAGTATTATATGTTGTTAGGGGTGCCTCGATGTCGGCTTCTAAACCAACACCAGGGCCCAAACACGTCCCTGGCTAGCTCTCAGCGGGACTATGGTACTCTCTATTCAGGGGGTGAGCAGCTCAAAGCTATGGAATTTCTCTCCGTCCTCCGGCGTCCCACGGGATCCACACTGGTCAACAATCCTCCCGCCGAAGCAGAATAATAACAAAGTTAAATCATTTAGACATGTATTGTAAACTCAAACACATACATAGATTTCTACAGTACAATTCAATTACAAGAAATGCAAATTACACAAACCTAGCTAAAGTGTTTAACTCTCTCTGCCTTTCTCTCAAAACGAAACCCTCCGAGTGGTGATTTTCGCGGGGGCCCTACATTTCACTGATTACGGACAACATTTAAAGGGGAAATCAAGATACAGCTTACATGTAGGTTGGCAGGAACCTCGTCTCATGTGGCAGCTCCGTCAGGCACTTTCGTAGTCTAAATAGACCGAACTATATGGTGCGGCAAAAGGCCGATACTACTCAAAGGTATTTCAATAATACATCGCGGCCCCATTGAATTGGGTCCGCCGGCTACAAGTGAGCCGCGAGCGTGCAATCGCAAAGGCGGTCAGAACTTCTCTCGCGAGCGCAGCGGGAATGCCGAGTGGCAGGGCACGGGGGAGAGGCAAGGAGAAACAGGAAACGGGGCGGGGAGAGGCGGCGGCCGAACTGTGGGCTCGCTGCGTCTTGTGCTCTCGTATTTACTCGCTTCAGGGGCGTATCGTAACACTTCCCCCCGCGCTTGGAAAAAAAGCGACGTGGCAATGGAGCTGTAGGAAAAAAAATCCTCTTAAACTTCCATTGGGGTTTCTGAGAGATTCGTTGATTGAGAGATGCCTAGCTAGAACATGCAATTTATGTTATAGTTTAGGTCACAATGTTTGTAGGGAATGGGTGAGGGGTACATACAATGTTTGGAAAAGAACAGTTTTGGTGAAAGTACATGGTGTGAAACAACATACAAGATTATGCAATTGAAAGATGACAATACATGGTTATGCAATTGAACAAAATAACAATACATGGTTATGCAATTGAACAAAATAACAATACATGGTTATGCAATTGAAAAATAACAATTCATATTAGTACAATCGAAGAACAAAAAACAAGAACAAAAATGCCTGTGTGATTCTAAGGTTTCATTGGTCTGGGAGCTAAGTTTGCGAAGCGTGGACTTGTTTGGTTTCGGAGAATTTCGAAGAGGAGGACGTGGTTTCACAGATTCTAAGGATTACATTATCACTGTAATCAGACCCCTTTGAGATAACACTCAAAAGTACACTTGGGCCTTAGAAAAACACTTGGTTTTGTCGAAGACGTCGAAGTTCATGAAGTGGAGACTGTGGTTGCTGTGCCGCGACTATGGTTACAGTGGTCATTGAAGAGGAGAATCCAGTGTCTGCAGACATGCCAGTACGAATCCTAAATGTTATTAAGGTAAACACGGATCGTATATAATGGTTATTGAAGCATAATGTAGCTCAACATAACTTGTATTGGTACGCATTCAGCGAATACTGGAGGTCAAGGTAATGATGGTTTACACATGACGATATATGCGTCACTGCATGACAGCGCAAGAGACGACATGGTTGGCATTGATAGCAAGAGTAAGAACAAACCTAGGAGCTAGCGTGCCCAAAAGGTGGTTCAGAGTGTCATAATGTATAGTGGGACAACTCAACTTGCTGTGGCACGACAAAACAACATACATATGGCCGGTATGGTCTGTGCTTTCAGGAACAAATGCGTAGAAAAATGGCAGCAGGAGGGACCTAGTAACCACAGCGCGTGCTGTCAGGAAGTGGAGCTCAGCTTGGCTGTTGGTGATGACATCCGCCTGGGCTTCTTTTTAATCCGGGAGAAATTATTATTAGAACAAAATTCTTGAAGTTTACCTGCCTAGGGACCAATGAAGAAAAAGTTTGGAGAGAAACAAAATGTGTCCAGATAATGAAATAAACGAAGTTTTAACCACCGACCCAGAGAGTGACGAAGAGAGAGTTTTCTAACTACATTGTGATTACATGAACATTTTCCTTTACCAGAATGGCTTGGCGTTTGCCGAGTGACAGTATGTTTTGGTTGAAAAACAACCGGCCTTCCATGGCCTATGTTAACATAAAGGTGGTAACATTTTTGTAGAATTTCAAAGAACAAGACAAAGAAGTCGTGAATGAGTCACGGTAAAAGCAGAGAAACCAATTCATGAATAAAGGTTGTCAAAAGGAGACAGACGGTACGCCAAGTGCATATCGTACGTATCCAACATTCATGAATGTGTTTCGTAAAATTGAGAACGAGAACAAAAGGTGAGACATATGCAGAGAGTGAGGGAGAAAGCCTGCTGATAATTGGTTAATTTACCGATTCGCACTCCCAGTGAGGGCGAATTATGGTCAACAACAGATTTTCCTCTTCATAACATATACCTGAGATCATGATGGTGAGGAGAAAGGGAAGGAAAAGGAAAGGAGTTGAGTGACGAAACTTGCTAGAGACTGGACTAATTTCCACTTCAAACTCCATGTGAGAATGAAACATGATCAACCAGCAGATTTCCTGACTCTTTACAATTGTTAAAAGGATGAGGAGAAATTTGAATACACATTAACAAAGAGACTAATCTTTTGCGTGTATTGGGCAAAAGATTAGGGGTCATTTTAAAAAACTCCTGCGTGATTGTGAGAAAAGACAGACCCTTGCTCCAATTTCACAAACCTGGGGGTTTTCTTATCCGTTCCCCAGACAACGAGTTGGGTGGTTTTGTGCTCAATCGATTAACTCCCACAGCACTATGCCCCATAGTTAGCAGTGAAGCTACAAACTAGTCCTTTTGGGATAGTAGATATTCCTGGGCTTCTTTCCTTTTTGCAAAGAAGTAAAAAAAACAGGAGGTCCACGGGCATTGGCGTTGAATGACAACAAAGGGTTGTGGACTACGTTTCGTAGATCGCACACAAAGGGTTTGATATTATTTCGTTCGCACGACTCATGGTAAGTGTTTTAACGTCTCCACGTATAGTGTACAAAAACATGTAAGTACATACAGGATAAAACTCAATTATAGACAGAAGTCAAGAGTTTATACAATGCCTCTTAAAGAAGATGGCAAGGCCGATATTATGTCGTTCGCACGAATCACGGTAAGTATTGTTATTACGTCTCCACGTCTCGTGTACAAGGGTTGTACACAATTATACATACAAGTGGTACTCATGACAAATCAATGACACACGACCAAAATACAAGAGCGGTACTCATGACAAATTAATGACACACGACCAAAATACAAGAGCGGTACTCATGACAAGTTAATGACACACGACCAAAATACAAAAGCGGTACTCATGACAAATGAATGACACACGACCAAAATAGATTGTACGGAAAGGGTGGTACTCATGACAAATGAATGACACACGACCAAAACAGATTGTACAAAACGGTGCTCATGACAAATATGTCACACGACCAACTCAATAACATTTAGCTATGAGTAAAAGTGATTATGACGAACTTCTCGTATCGTGGCAGGTATTTTAAGGATCCCTCCTATGACGGTGGATGTTCTAAGGATCTCTCCTATAACGGTGGATGTTCTAAGGATCTCTCCTATGACGGTGGATGTTCTAAGGATCTCTCCTATAACGGTGGATGTTCTAAGGATCTCTCCTATGACGGTGGTTTACGTTTAAATACAACACAATAAACGTTAACGATGCTCGTTTTAACACATTTTATAAAGATTCGTTAGATTAACTAACTCCGTAGCCCAAGAGCGTACGACAGAGAAGATAGACAATTTGATGCTACTTCATGTGTTACAAAGTACAAGAGTGATGGCAGAGTATAATTCTATTTACACCAAGTATTTAAAACAAAGACAGACCTATAATGGTTTTACATACTGTCTGTTGTGGCAACCTGCAGTGAGGAAGACCAAAGAAAAGGGACCAATTACGGTTTTACATACCCTTTGTGTAGTTACAAACATACCAGGTTATGTGCAATTTGGGTTGCAAATACTTGGTTAAATGGACACCTAAAAGTTGTGAATTCCAAAATCAGGATGACCATAAGGTTTTATTAACCTGTCTCGTAGGGTTGAAACGTGTCATATAAGACATACGTAACGTACAAGCAAAAAAAATAACAAGAAATCAGTGGCTTTGTTATA
Source organism: Limnephilus lunatus (assembly GCA_917563855.2). Taxonomy (NCBI): domain Eukaryota; kingdom Metazoa; phylum Arthropoda; class Insecta; order Trichoptera; family Limnephilidae; genus Limnephilus; species Limnephilus lunatus. Next base: position 21,192 of record OU830593.1, on the reverse strand, counting down.
ACAACCAAAGACCGGATGATTCGGTTTTACGTACTTTAGTTGAAACGAGCCAAATTGATTTATATACAGGGTTATAAAGACCAAACATTGGTTTTATAAATACAAGTTCCAAAATGGACGTGTCGATATCCAGTTTGGGTACATGAGCATGAATTTGGGTAGGACGCCATCAATTTTTAATTTAAGAGGAAAAAATTGAAAAAAACTTATATACACGAGGGGCGACTATGTAAGTAACCACTGTTTGATTTTCATGCTAGAGATACCTCGGAAGGTTTTACAACTCATGATGAACAAAATGAAAGGAAAAAATTGTAAAAAAAAGTTAACTGGTTCTGAGTCGGAATTTAACACTTTGGAATTTACAAAACCCGACTTCTAGAACGACACGCCGATGGGCAATTGTCAACTACTTTACATGAACAAAATAAACAGGTGAGAAAGTTCCTTTCCACACGACAAAAATGCAACAAAAAAAATAAATAAAAAAATACAAAATTACATGACAAGGCGGGGTATGACATGGCATGAACATTGCGTAGTGTATGTGTTGAGACAATAAATGGGCTCGCGACTTCCCAAACATTGAAACTCGAAAAGTGTCTCCGTTCCAAAGTGATCAGTTTTAGAACAGGTGAAAAAAAATAGAGAGAAAAAAAAAAATTGCCGTGAGGGAAAGAAAAAACAGTGCAAAAACAACATTTGAAAGTGACTTCAAGGAGAGTACGCATTAATTTACAAAATAATTTACAGCTTGTTTCATTTACGAAACGATGGGCATGTGATTGACACAATACACGCCTGACGTAGTAAGACTCTGTAAGCTTACAAAAAGTGATACATACTGGATCATTTTACGTTTGCTGAGATAGTGGGGGCAGTTTTACTTGACTCCTCACTTCCAGACTTCACAATGTCCTTAATGTGGTAATTACCAATGTGCTTTCCAGATGAGTCAGACAAGGAATACACTAGGTCTGATATTTTCCTTAGGACTTTGGCCTTCACGAAACGTGGTGCCAGCTTAGCAGAGAAATACATGGCTCCTTGGGAAAGTGTGTTGTTCTTTCTCCAAACTATGTCTCCTGTATTGAAGGTGACATGTTTTCTACGTAAGTTATATCTGTCCGCACTCTTTTGGTGAGCCAGGAGCAAAGCATCAGTGACTTCACTGTAAATGGCCGACAGTTCTTCCAAGCGATGGGCATAGTCTGCGGTAGGGTTGCTTGTGGTGGCAGATGACGTAGCAAAGTTTGTGTCCCTATGTAGAGAACCATGGACGACTTGTTCCATACCGTGTTTTAAGAAGAAAGGTGTGTAACCAGTGGCCAGATTAACAGTGTTGTTCATAGCGGCCTGAATTTTATCTAGGTTTTTACACCAAGTGCGTTGATCTTTATCAACTAGAATAGCTAGAGCTGTGTTGATTGTTTGGTTGTAACGTTCGACAGTGTTATTTTGGGGAGTGTACAAGGTGTTATAATAAATGTCCTTGATTCCGTATTTGGCAAGAAATTCTTTGAATTCCTGGGCAAAAAACTGTTTTCCGTTATCAACAATTACGGTTCTGGGTGTTCCGTAAGGTATAAAAATGTGTTTTTCCAGAAGTTTGATGATGGCGGACGCATTGGCTCTTTTTAAAGGGAAGATCCAACAGAATTTGGTGAAAACATCCACTACACTAAGTATGTGCATGTGTCCGGCATAACTTCGAGGAAAAGGTCCGACGAGGTCCATTGACAATGACTGTAGGGGTCTGTCGGCACGTTTGGGGTTACCCATTAGGCCGGCAGGTGCTGCCGTGCTATGTTTATAGGCTTTACAAGTTTCACATTTAGAGATGTAATTGCGAATTTGTTTGAAAAGACCAGGCCAGTAATACTTCAAGGAAATCTTTTTATACGTCTTGAAAGTTCCTGGGTGTATAGAGTCGGGAGCACTATGATTGTCAATTATTATTTGTTCTCTTCCTTCGAGGGGAACGACAAGTTTCCAAGAGTAATCTTCGAGGATGGATAGTGGTGCCTTGCAATTACGGTATAGTTGTCCTTCTTTTATGATAAAATTAGGAAACTTTTGTTGATTATTTTTACAACCTTCGAAGATTTTCAAGTACCATTCATCTTTTGTAGATGGAGGGGGGGCAATTGTGTCAACATTTAATGAAGCCAATTCAATTCTTGAAAGAGCGTCAGGAACAATATTGTCCGCGCCTTTACGGTGTACAACATCAAAATTGAATTGAGACAAACGGGAGGCCCAACGAGCGAGTCTACCGGAGGGATTACTTAAAGAGATCAGCCATTTCAAACTACTATGGTCTGTGACTACAGTAAATTTGCTACCGTCTATGTAACCGCGGAAATGGTGAACAGAATCCAATACAGCCAATAGCTCCTTTTCGGTAATTCCGTAGTTTTTCTCGTGTTTATTTAATGTACGGGAAAAATACGCTACAGGGTGTTCGCCATCTGGGAATTCTTGAGTTAGGACTCCACCGATTCTTACGTTGGAGGCGTCCGTGTGGAGGGTAAAAGAGAGTGCAAAATCCGGGCAATTCAGAACGGGGGCTTTTTGAAGGGCATTTTTTAAAGTTGTAAACGCTTCTTCAGTTTCAGCAGACCATCGGAAGTTGCTGACACCTTTACGGGTGCCGGTAATTTTATTTAAGGGGGCTGCAATTGTGGAAAAGTCTTTGATGAATCTTCTGTAGTAACCTGCAAGTCCAAGGAAACCTTTGACTTCCTTCGCGTTTTTGGGTCGGGGAAAATTTGCCATGGCTTCCACCTTAGCGGGGTCTGTTCTTAGACCTTTTTCGTCGACAATGAATCCCAAATAACGTAAACGGGACTTACAGAATTCAGACTTCTTCAAGTTGATGGTTAAACCAGCGAACTTGAGTTGTTGAAAAACCTTTTCCAACATTAATAGGTGTTTTTCAAAGGTGTCGCTGACGATGATGAGGTCGTCAAGGTAACAAAACAGGCTGTTATCGACTTCAGGACCGAAGAGTTTGTCCATCAGTCTTTGTAATTCGGCGGGGCTGTTCTTTAGACCAAAGGGTAATCTTTTAAAATGGAACATTCCCCTACCAGGTACAACGAAAGCAGTTTTTTCACACGATTCTGCGTCCAAAGGTATTTGCCAAAAAGCTTTGCTTAGGTCAACAGAGGAGATGAACTTGGCGTTGCGCAGTTTGTCTAAGGTCGCGTGGACGTAAGGTAAGGGGTATGCGTCAGCTTCCGTACAAGAATTTAAACGTCTACTGTCGAGACAGAAACGTGCGGAGCCATCTTTTTTAGAAACCAAAAGAGTTGGGTTGGTCCATGCACTTCTGCTGGGAACCACCACACCCATTTTTAACATTTCATCAAGTCCTTTTTCCAAAAGTTTAAGCTTTTGGGGGGCTAAGTTGTAATAACGTTGCTTTATGGGTGGGCCATTGGTTTTAATGTGGTGTTCTACCAAATTTGTCAAACCCAATCCACATTTTTCGAAAGATATTGATTCGAATTTATTGACCATTTCCTTTAGTTGGAGAGCTTGGTCCGTGCTTAAATTTTCGTGAGGTATTATTGTGCGGATCTCGCTAATTTGAGCAGCAGTGGAGGTTTCGCCAAGAGTATTAAATACTTGGGGAGCAACGTTAAAAGCCTTCCAGAAGTCAACGCCAAGGATGAAATTCTGGGATATAGAGGGCACTATTAGAAAATTGATTGTAATTATTTTATTGTTACAATTAATTGGCAGTGCAAGGGTACCGATGACCGGCTGGGAAACATTATCCGCAGTCGTCAGGTGTGTTGTTTGTGGCGAAATTTTAAAATCACTGTTAACAAAAGGCAGGTGAGCATTGTTGCCAAGACAGCTGACAGATGCACCGCTATCAAGTAATCCGGAAAAGGGGACATTGTTAACAGAGAAAAGAGCATAGGGTCTCCCATCTTTAGCTTGTTTGCAACAAACCGAGGAAACATTTAAGGCCTGGTTAAAATACTTAATGTGTGATAACCAATCAGTCCATTCTTTAGACCTTGGTTCAGAATGGGTGCCTGAGAGGTTATTATTTAGTTTTTTGGCCTCTTCATGTAGAAATTTGGTGGGGGCTTGGAGAAATCCACCTGAGGTCTGACATCGCTTGGGTTTTGTAACCTTTCTGCATTGTGCCTTGATTTCTTGAAAATGTTGCGCAGTTCGTCGCGTGGAGGAGAGCGGTCCCTAGAGTGGTGTCTCTTGGAGGTTCGGGGTTCCTTGGATTCCAGAAGTCTTGCTTGCTTGAAACAAGTAGCGGCCAGGTGGCCTACTTTTTTGCAAAAGGAGCACACTTTTTTGTTGTCGAATTCTGGTTTTAAACCAGACGAACGGCTTGGCACAGCCACATTATTTGACACATTCTTTATGTTTTTCTTATCCTGGTACGATTCCAGGAGGAGACAGACTTCGTTTAGCTGGGCCAGGGATGCAATTTTCTGTGAGGTGATGATGTTCTCGTATTTGCTTAAAAGGCCATCAGTTATGGCTGATAATAGTTCAGCTTCCGGAACAGGATGTGAAAGCTTGATGTTGATGGACTCAGCCCTTTCTATGAATGTAGCCACAGGTTCATCTACTAGTTGTTTAATAGATAGTAGAGATAGTTTGATCCGGTGCTGGGCCTTCTTTTTTCCAAAGCTAGAGATTAGGGCAGCTCTGAGTTTATTCCAATCTTTGCATTTAGTCTTTTGGATGCGGTGCCACGGAATTAATTCTGGGGAGATGAGTTCTATAAAGTTTCTCCGTAGAATCTCGAATGGGATATTTTTGATTGTAGCCGTTTCTTCAATACGGTCAATGAAATCCAGCACATCGGAGACGCCATTATATTTGACTTTCCAAGAGGATAAATCGTAAGTTTTATCTTGTGTCAAGATGGGTGCGACGTCCTGTTTTATCATTACATGCGGCGTAGGTTCTTTGTCAAGATTATCCAAAACTTGCGTAGCCGAACGTGAATTATTTTCGTTGGAGGGGGCGAGATTTATTCTCCTAATGTACTTTTTGTTGAATAAAAGTGCATATGCCTTCAATGTAGATTTAGATTTGCTTGATGGCGAGAGTCCTCTATCCCTTAAAGCAGCTTGTAAGTGGGCTTTGGATAAACTATGCACATTGGGAATGGTACCCAAGTTTGATGGTGTAATAGCTTGCTTGTCCTCCATTGTGAGTTTCCTGGGTGGTAAGGAGAAGAAAAAAAATTGGCCAGGGGTTTCCTTTAGAAAGCTCAAAATTAATTTTTGTGAGGCACTTTTCACTTGGTGATCACTGTTGGCATTTCCAAAATGTTTTTGGTATACATGACACCAGAATTCTTGTCAAAGGGAGGCAGACGAGAAAAATTTTTGCGTGGAAAGACCTTAGTGGTAAAGGTTTTTGTATTTCACTGACCACTTTTGAGAAAACTGTGAAATTCACAAGTATTTATTTATTTTAGAAAAATTTTGCCAGGACTGACTTTTAGAAAACAGGTTTTCTATTTTCACTGACCACTTTTGAGAAAACTGTGAAATTCACAAGTATTTATTTATTTTAGAAAAATTTTGCCAGGACTGACCTTTAGAAAACAGGTTTTTTATTTTCACAAATCACTTTGCACTGAGAAAGGCACTAAAGTTCACAAAAGGCACTTTTCTGGCAAATAAAGGACAAACTTCCGGATGAAAATGACTGAATATGGGGTTTATTGCATCCAACCATATTAAAATTATTTTATTTATTCATGGAATCAGTCATTGGCTTTATTATTATTCCACTTTTCACTTATGTAAGGGAAAAAACACAATTCACTTTCACTTATGCTGAAAAAAAACAGTACCTATAATGTATAATGGGGAAAGAAAGTCATTATTTTGTCCATTTGGAGAAACATTAAGTTGTACTAATTTGACAGACACAAGTGGGCCAATTGGTATATTGTGCAGAAATAATAAAAATACGTAAGTCCGAAATTTTCATTAAGGAATTCGCAAAATAACTGGGGTTCCAGAATCAAATTTATAATAATGATTTCCGTTGGTATCCCGGTTCAGTCATAAAAAACGGTTTGGATTTAAAACGCTGCCCAGCAACAGTCAGTTGGGATTTCGGCGCGAACAAGGCATTTGCGCGCAACATTGGCCGTTAGATTTGGCGCGAATCGCTGTTACTACGCGCTCGCTGTTTGGTGACGCGTGCGCAATCAGATTCGCGGACAAAGGCTGGCGCTTCGGGTATTCAAAATGGCCGTTGTTTCAACTTGCGATGCAATTCATAATTACAATCAGATCTGTTATGGATCTAATTTACATATTGGTTTCTGTGGTTTTTTCACAGGATTCACTGTAGAATATCAAGGCATAATTAATGTTTACAAAACAGTTGTTATGCGGGAAGGATTTCGACAAACAAGGGTCCCGCAAAGCGACCGGGATAGAGAAAAAAAATTCCAACCTCACGTTCGGGCGACAGTTGTTAGGGGTGCCTCGATGTCGGCTTCTAAACCAACACCAGGGCCCAAACACGTCCCTGGCTAGCTCTCAGCGGGACTATGGTACTCTCTATTCAGGGGGTGAGCAGCTCAAAGCTATGGAATTTCTCTCCGTCCTCCGGCGTCCCACGGGATCCACACTGGTCAACAATCCTCCCGCCGAAGCAGAATAATAACAAAGTTAAATCATTTAGACATGTATTGTAAACTCAAACACATACATAGATTTCTACAGTACAATTCAATTACAAGAAATGCAAATTACACAAACCTAGCTAAAGTGTTTAACTCTCTCTGCCTTTCTCTCAAAACGAAACCCTCCGAGTGGTGATTTTCGCGGGGGCCCTACATTTCACTGATTACGGACAACATTTAAAGGGGAAATCAAGATACAGCTTACATGTAGGTTGGCAGGAACCTCGTCTCATGTGGCAGCTCCGTCAGGCACTTTCGTAGTCTAAATAGACCGAACTATATGGTGCGGCAAAAGGCCGATACTACTCAAAGGTATTTCAATAATACATCGCGGCCCCATTGAATTGGGTCCGCCAGCTACAAGTGAGCCGCGAGCGTGCGTTCGCAAAGGCGGTCAGAACTTCTCTCGCGAGCGCAGCGGGAATGCCGAGTGGCAGGGCACGGGGGAGAGGCAAGGAGAAACAGGAAACGGGGCGGGGAGAGGCGGCGGCCGAACTGTGGGCTCGCTGCGTCTTGTGCTCTCGTATTTACTCGCTTCAGGGGCGTATCGTAACAATGTATACCTACTTATATGAATGCAATTAATTGTAAAACAATTTCGGATAAACAATTTTGTAATGTTTTAAAATAATAAAAAATTGAATTAAATTGATTTAGATATTTTCCTTTAGAATATAAACCCATAACAAGCTTGTTATACTCAACAATCTCAGATGTTGTAGTGATTATATTAGATAATTAGAACCAAATATGAAATTTATCCACTTTGTAATGTTAATTTAACCTGCACTACTTTTGTTTCAGCTCCAGTAATGTTACGTTCGTCGGATTGGGGGGGACAATTACACCCCGGTACAATCCAGATGAGATATATGGAGTCACAAAACGACTCATCCACCCGCTATACGACCAAACTTACTCATACGTGCACAACGATATCACCCTCCTTCAGTTTGACAGGCGGTAAGTATTTCATAATTATATAAAATATTAACATAATGAAAAAATCACACATCAACAAAAAAAAACATATGATCATATTACAAATCTGACTGTCTCCATGGTCGAGGGGTAAGACTCTCTACTAGCAATCAGAACAATTTGGGAGGCGGGTATGAGTACCGCCGCCCCGGGAACCATTTATTGGATAACCAACACCTCTGCCATAGGTCACCCGTAGTTCGATACATTTGTTGACTTAGCGGGGGTTTGTCCGGGTCTTGTCTCGGATGCGTCTGTCCACCAGCTGCGTAGCAGGCCGGATCAGGAGAGAATTGTTTGGGGTGGTCCCTTTGATTTTTTCAATCGTACTTTCTCGGAACATCGCCTTGCACCGCAGTGGGAGGGATGGATTCATACGTCTGTCACTCCTGGACACACTGACCCCAGATTCCTACCCACCCCTCATACCTTTTTCCTTCCTTGAACTTCTTCTCATACCTTTCCTAAAAAAGACCCTCCACACAGCATCCCAATAGACAATAAAGGCCCTGAAGGGAATTATTTTCCTCAGGGCCTCCTGTGTTTAGCTTATGTAAAAAAAACAAATGCTTTTTTGTACATAAATTCCATTTGAATATTTTATGTTATTTCGCAATTTTAATCGTTCAAAATACCTAATATCTAGTATATTTACGGCACGTTCCATTGTGGAAGATACTCTCAGTATCGCCCTGGTGTAAAGACACCATTCAGAAATGAATCGTCGCTTGAAATTGCTATAGCCGTGTTTGTTGACTGGATCTGCATAGCCAGGTACTTCCCCACCTTCCTCCTTCCATTTCCTTCCTCTCCCCACTGCCTTCAGCCTCACAACTTATCCCAATTGCATATACCATAGTTTCACTGGCTACGGACGGTCGGGAACAGTCCTCGGCCTTGCCCGAGCTTTACGCAGAGTATTTCCAATTCTAATGTAGACAGTGACCTCACGCTCGTTTTGTAGGTCAAACGTGAAAAATTTTATCAATATCGGAATGAAACTAGATTCTAGTACCTCTTCCTTACCTAGCACAGACCAATTATTATTTTTTTTTACATCAGCTCCACAGAGGAGGCCCTGAGGAATATAATTTTCCACAGGGCTTATGTCATCTTTTGGGATGCTGTGTGGAGGGTTTTTTAGGGAAAGGGAGGGGAGGAGAGTCTTGGGAAGGAAAAGGGCTTAAGGGGTGGGTAGGAATCTGGGGTTCAGTGTATCATGGTCATGCGCCTCCGATACCTAGACAAACCTCACCCCATGAACCCGGCCACCTCTGCTAAATCACCAAACGTAGCGAACCAATTGGGGTGACCTATGGCAGAGGTGTCGGTTATCCAATAAAGGTTCCCGGGGAGGCGGTACCCTTTCCCGCCTCCCAAATTGAAAATTAACTAAATTCTCAATAAACAGTTCCAATTTTGAAAAAAAATAAATGCAGGTAGGTGGTTTACCAATTGTTGAAATTCTCCAAAACACATTTCGTGATTCGAAAATGATGTCACTCAAATTTATAGCTCATATTTCTAGAGTTCATTGAACTGGAGTTACAGATAGAGTCACTAACACAATTAGTACCTCTTTTTTATTATTAGCTAAATTTTATTTATTCACAGACAATAAATAATTCTAGGAAAAGTAAAGTAATCATATTTATTATTTAATTTCCAATGTTTAATGAACTCGTGACAGGGACACGTGTGGAATATTCACGTGTGTCATGCGTCATGCCGGAATATCGGCATACCGCGCCTAAAGGGTTAAGGGATGTTATTGCTTAAGAGGACATTACCAGAGAAACCAGAAATATGTCATTTTTAAATCAGTGTTTAGACGTATTGACTCGTTTCCACAAAAAAATATAAATTGATTTTGAAAGATTGTTCTTTTATCTAGTAAACGTATGGATTAAATTTTCAGAAAAAATGTTTATTTTAAGTATAATAAGGTTATACCATAGGTCGTTGGCAGATTTGTTATATTTTCAAAAAGTACATGTATTATACAACACCAATTTCAAATCATATAATCATGCAGTTAAATAAATCCATACATTATCTCGTAAACGTATGTTTTAGAATTTTAATTTTAGTTTAAATAAAATCATTAAAAAATATATACGTACATGTGTTTCTTGACGTAAATTGGCCAGTTTGTGTATTTATTTGCGTACTTCCAAACTAATATATTTCAAGATTTTTTTAAATACTTATTTTGCTAAGACATTATTGACAAGTCATAAAAATTTTGATCGAAAAATAATCATAAGAAGTAATTAATATTAATTAATTTACAGCTCGCGTTTTACCATTTTTCTTATAGCTCGACGACTCGAGAATTGAGAATTCACTCTGCCCGCAAACGTGGCAGCCGGCGGTTGTCTCCGCGGCGCTCTGTATCGTAATATTTGGAAATGACGAATTTAAAACGAAACAAATAATACGATTTCATTGTTTCGTGTTTGTAAAAACTACAGGGTTTACCGAACGCAAAAATTCATGTTCATTGAATATATTTATGAAAATTTTGAAAATTTTTTTTATTGTAAATTATTCTTATGTGAATACCGCACAAGAGTCCCAACAGCTTCAAAATAATTTTTTTGAAGTAAAACTTCTTTGCGCACGATCGACACATGGGGGGGGGTAAGCTGGTAAATGCGTTACGAAAAGTGATGATTGTTACGAAAAATTTCCTGCGAACGGTGATCGATTGCTAGGCGGGTCAGGCCTTAACGAACGCATGTTCTTCGTATTATTGTTAATGGCCTATTTTTCCGTAAATAAATAAATAAATTATATACAGTGAGTACCCGGCATGCGTTGCAAGACCAATGTAACCTCGGGGTTAACTCAACTGAAATGGTTCCATCCCAAGTCCCGAGAAACTACATTATATTGCAAGCGCCTGCACTATATAACATTATATACAACGGGTACCCGGCATGCGTTGCAAGACCAATGTAACCTCGGGGTTAACTAAACTGTAACGGTTCCATCCCAAGTTCCGAGAAACTACATTATATTGCAAGCGCCTGGACTATATAACATTATATACAACGTGTACCCGGCATGCGTTGCAAGGCCACTGTAACCTCGGGGTCAACTAAACTGTAATGATTCCATTCCAAGTCCCGGGAAACTACATTATATTGCAAGCGCCTGCACTATATAACATTATATACAGCGGGTACCCGTCATGCGTTGCAAGGCCACTATAACCTCGGGGTCAACTAAACTGTAATGGTTCCATCCCAAGTCCCGGAAAACTGCATTATAATGCAAGCGCCTGCACTATATAACATTATATATAGCGGACACCCGGCGGGCGTTGCAAGGCCACTCAAAGAAAGAAAGGGTTTGTGCGCTTTAATTCTGTTTGTTGAAGTGCTTTTGAATAGGTTCACATAAATTTTTGTGTTTTCGTCCGACACGTCCGCAGGTCGCATACAGCTGTCCGTTTGAGAAGCACGTTTTTTTTTAAATTTATTGTTATAAGTTTGTTAAGTTTTACTTCAGTCGTGTGGTCTAAAGACTCTAAAGCACACTAAATTAAAAAAATATATATATTGTAAATTATTGTTATGTGAATACCGCACGAGAGTCCCAAATGCTCCAAAAAAATATTGTTATGTAATACCGCATAAGAGTCCAACAGCTCCCAAGGGAGAGAGGTTGGAGGAGAGTTGAGATGAGATGAAAGGGGTGGCTGAGGGGGGGGGGGGTGTAAAGGAGCCGGGGGGTGGAGAGGTGTTAGAGGTAGGGGGTGAGGGGAGGGGGGTTTAGGGGAGGGGGAAGGGTTGAGAGGGGGTGGGAGGGTAGGCCTTTTTTATATCCATTTTTCGTATTACAAAAATAACACACACGAGAATCGGGTATGGGTACCACTGCCCCGAGAACCATTTATTAGATAACCAACACGTCTGCCATAGGTCATCCCAAGTGGTTCGCAACGTTTGGTTCGTGGGGGTGAGGTTTGTTCAGGTCTTGGCGGCGGATGCGTCTGCCCACCAGCTGCATGGCAGGTCGGATCTAGAAAAAGTGGTTGAGGGAGTCCCTTTGACTTCTCCAGCCTTACCCTCTCGGAACATCGCCTTGCACCGCAGTGGGAGGGATGGCCTCATACATCCGCACTCCTGGACACGCTGACCCCCCAGATTTCTACCCACCCCTAATACCCTTTTCCTTCTCCGAAGTTCCTCTCCTTCCTTTCCCTAAAACGAGCCTCCACACAGCATTCCCAAAGTAGAGATAGGCAGTGTGTCGAGCGATTGTAAAAAAAAACGGTCTCTCCTGATCCGACCTTCCACGTAGACGAACCTCGCCCCATGAACCCGAGCTCCCCTGCTAAGTCACTTGGGGTGACCTACGGCAGAGGTGTTGATAATCCAATACATGGTTCCCGGGGCGGCGGTAGCCATACCCGCCTTCCAAATTACTGATACTACCTATTGACGGCCGGCGTGGTCAAGGGGTAAGGCTCTTGACTCGCAATCCGAAGGTCGTGGGATCGAATCTCGGCGTAGGCAAATTAATTTTATTTGAATAATTTGGGTTATTTCACAATTATTTAAATTAAAAATAATATATTTGCGTCACGTTCCAGAGTGGAAGATACTTTCAGTATCACCCTGGGTGGTGTAAGACCACCATTCAGAATTGAAACTTGCTAGAAATGGCTATGACGGTGTTTAGTGACCAGATCTGAATAGCCAGGTAATTCCTCGCCTTCCTCTTCCCCATCTCCTTCCCCTCCCCACCACCTTCAGCCTCATAATATACCCCATAGTCACGTCATAGTCTCACCGGCTCTAGACGGAGGCATTTGGGTCTCTTGTGCGGTATTCACATAAATATAAAATAAACAAATATGCACACGAATAAATATTTTAAAATGAGTAATTTTTTACAGTCCAACTGAATATTACTATTTTTTTTTCATTAATACCGTACAAGTGTCCCAACTGCTCCCGTCTGGGGCCAGTGGGACTATGGCATCCCTAATTGGGGTATGTTGTAAGGCTGAATGTAGTGGGGAGGGGAAGGATATAGGGAAGAGGAAGGTGGGGAAATACCTGGCTATTCAGATCTGTTCACTAAACACGGCTAAAGCCATTTTAAGCAACGTTTCAATTCTTAATGGTGGTCTTACATCAGGGCGATACTTAGATATCTAATGGCTGTAAAATACAATTAAAAACAAAATATTAAAAAGAATATAACAAATTGTTCAGGTATCTACTTAATACCTACTGGTTTACGCATTTAACTTGTATCTATTTATGTTTATGCACTTCGATATACAAAAAACAAATAACTACTACTCATCAAAATTCTGGAAGCGAGAATTTAACATCTTCATCTGACCCATACTGTGGCGTTTATACAGTCCTAACGCGTGAGCTAGTAGATCTCGAAACCAAGCTTGGAGCGGAACGAACTCTAGTTCTAAAAATGCCCGCTAGCGAGTGTGTAGCGCTGACGTCGGAATCTGAATTTAAATTTGCTGGTTATTCGCTCTTAATAATACCACCTCACAGTTTTTAAAAAAAAAAAATTTATTGTTTTTCAAAGAAAATAACTATAATGCACCATTTGTTTGATTTCAGGGTGACCTTCACAGCCAAAATTCTACCAGCATGTCTCCACACGGGCACCCCTCTTCCCGACAGTGGCTTCATACAAACTTACAATGACGGAAAGGTTAGAACACTTTTCTCTGCCTTCATGATGAACAATGACCAATTATGTGATAACTACAAGATTGACAGCTGTCACCGGTATTAGAGTACATTTAAAAAAATATATATATAATCAAATATAGTCAAATCATCACGCCATTTCTCCACAGGGCTAAGCAGGTAGGATGGACCGCCTCACAACTCTGTTTAGACAAACACTTCTTGCTTCATTCACATTCGTACATCGTCTCATACATATGTACTCTTCTGTTGTTCTGAAGCTTTGAGATGACCAAACTCAACTTGATTCACTTGGTCGTGCCATGTCTTCTTCGGGCATTCCAAACTTCTTCTACCATTAACTTGAGTGTCTTATTTTCTCCTGGCACTACCTTCTCTGCCCATCCGCTCTACATGTCAAAACAATTTGTGCGTTCCTTTTTAAAATTTGACAAACTTTTTTTACAATAGTTCCACACAGGAGGACCTAAAGAAAACAATTCCATCAGGGCTTATGTCATCTTTGGAGAAGCTGTGTGGAGGGTCTTTTTAAGGAAAGGTAGGAGAAGAAGTTCTGGGAAGGAAAAACATGAGGGGGTTAGGAATATGGGGGTCAATGTGTCCAGGGGTGACGACCGTATGAATACATTCCTCCCACTGCAAAGCGATGGGTCGAGAGAGTCCGGCTGAAAAGGTCTAGGCCAGATCTCCTCCAACCAATTTCTCCCGATCCGGCCCGCCACTCAATACGTGGGCAAATACATGGCCGCCAAGACCTAGACAAACCTCACCCCATGAATCCGGGCACCCCTGCTAAGTCACTAAACATAGCAAACCACTTGAGGTGACCTATTGCAGGTGCGTTTGTTATTGAATAAATGGTTCCCGAGGCGGCGGTACCTATATAAAAATGCTTACATTATTACATGCTTTCCCGATCTCCACATATTTATGGTTTTTCTACCACTCTAAAGAGGTGCAAATATAGAAGAAAAAAAACTTTATTCAAATTTAAATGAAATATTAATTAAAGTCCATATTTCGCCGGCCCCCGCGGTCTAGTGGTTAAGTTCCTTGACGACGAATTCAGAGGTAGCGGGTTCAAATCCTAGCAAATAATTTCACAATAAATTATTACAGATAATGTGTATTTGTGGCTTATTCCAGAGTGGAGGGTATCTTCAGTATCGCCATGGTGAAAGACTGAAGAAATAATGTATTTTGTCGTGGTTGGTGAACAGATCTAATTAGTCAGGTACATTCCCACCTTCCTCTTCTCCATCTTCAACCCTCCCCGCCACTTCCTTCAGCTTCACAACATACCTACACTGGGGATGCCATAGTATCACTGGCTCCAGACGGTTAGGAGCAGTTGGGAGACTTTATATTGTAATAGTATAGGGATAGCGCGGTAGAAACGTTCTTTGGTTGTGTTTGCTTTGTTATTCCTACTAAGTACAACAACAATTCTCGGTTGATTAGAAGAAAGTGGCAGAAAGGCCGCATCACTCCACTATGTAATGTTAAATCTAATCATTCAATGGGTCCAATGATGCTAAACACACTAATAAAGCTAAAAACAAATTAATTATTCATTTGTCTGACAGGTATGGGTACCGCCGTCCCTGCCGTAGGTCACCCCAAGTGGTTCGCTACGTTTGGCGACTTAGCATGGATGCCCGAGTTTAGAGGGTGAAGTTTTTGCAGTGGAAACTTATTTAGCACCGTTGTGATTTTAAACTCGATGAAACTAAAAACTTACACTAAAAAGAGACACACACATCTTTAAGATTGCCTGAGAGAATGAGATAGAATAATCGGTCTCCTCTTTGTGCGATGCTTCGTAGACTCCCCACTCTTGTCTACTTAAACTTTCTGAAGGTTTCGCTTCTACCTCGTGCTAACTGCCCACGTGGCGGGCCGGATCGCGAAAGACTAGTTGAGGGAGAACTTTTGAACGCTCCAGCCGGACTCTCTCGACCCATCGCCTTGCACCGCAGTGGGAGGGATGTATTCATACGTCGGTCACTCCTGGACAAATTGACTCCAGATTCCTACCCACCCCTCATACCTTTTTCCTTTCCAGAACTTCCTCTCCTTCCTTTCCCTAAAAGGCCCTCCACACAGCTTCTCCAAAAGTCAATTGAATTTTTTTATTCCAAAAGTCTCCTATATTTAAAAAATGGATGTTTACATTAATTTACTGTTCGTATATTTGTTGCAAAAAGTAATGGCACATTTGTTCTCACTGGATAAAACAATCAGTTGGTTTGTTTTTCAACATTACAGACGACAATGCAGAGACTGCCTCAGGAGGAGTGCTCCAGAACATATTCCACTGGCAGCTCTGATCACCCTGCCGGCGTTAAACATGACCTGCAGATATGTATCCGCCCAGTCAACACAACTGGATGTCCGGTATGAAACTCATTATTAACCAAACTTATTATAATACTGATTTTTAGTTTTTTTTTATTATTTACTAACTGGGGTACCCGGCTTCGCTCAGGAAAACATTCGAGAGTGTTCTGGAATGTTCCATAAAGAACATTAGCGAACCATGCAGAGCATTCTCGAGACTTTTAGTCTCACCGACATACTCCACTAATCCTTCCAGAACTTTTTAGAAGTTTATCGAACGATCTAGAACTTTCCTGAAGACTGTTCTTGAAATTTCTATAGGGCCAAACTTCCAGCCCTTGTATCTTAAAAAGCATGCCCTTTAAGTTAAAACGGGTACCCTCATCCTGGAGGGGGACAGAGATCTACCACACCATATAACTAAGGAAATAAACAATGTAAATAAAAAAACCAGCAGCACAACTCCAACAAGTTGAAGTTAATGATACAGTAATAACTGATCAAACTGACATTGCCAACACACTAAATAATTACTTTGCAGACGTTGGTCAAGCATTAGCCCAAACCCTACTTAATAAAACAAACACTGACGAAGATGCACTTGCTGATAAATACATCACTAATGCACAAGATAACAATACATTTAGAGTAAAGACTTTCCAAACAAAAGACATAATACATCACATAAATAAACTGAGAAACGACTGTGCGACTGGACCCGACAAACTTGACACTAAACTAATAAAAGAAATAAAACACCAAATAGCCCTTCCCTTCACCCACATCTGTAATCTGAGTATAACAAGCGGTATATTCCCCAGCCATTTTAAAATTGCAAACATAGTACCTATTTATAAATCTGGAGATAAAAATAATCCCTCTAACTATAGGCCTATATCACTTTTAAATGTTCTCACCAAAGTAATCGAAAATCTAGTGAAAATCCAACTAGTAGACTATCTAGACACACATAAAATTCTATCACAAAATCAATATGGATTTCGAAAGAATATGGGAGTACAAGATGTAATATTAAAAGTGACAGAAACCATTTTAAAAAATGTTGACCAAAAAAAAAGCTGCATTGCGGTTTTTCTAGATCTAAGTAAAGCTTTTGATACAGTGTCCCATAAGATTCTCTTAAAAAAATTATATAACATAGGTATTAAAAACTCGGCTTATAACTGGTTCAAATCATATATAACTGAACGCAGCCATGCACTAAAATTAGGCAATGTAACAAGCCAAAACAGATACATAACTTACGGAGTTCCTCAAGGAAGTACATTAGGACCCATCCTATTTTTACTTTACATCAATTGCTTGTGTCAGTTAGATATTAGCGGAGATATTATTTGCTTTGCGGATGACACTGTTCTCGTTTTTACTTCTGACTCCTGGACAAATGTTTATAAAAAGGCTGCCCATGGAATCAACCGGATTAAAAATTGGCTAGACAATAACCTGCTAACACTAAATATAGACAAAACAAAGTACATGACATTTAGTATAGATCCCAGACGTCAACCGAGACCTAATGAAAACTTAACCATACACAACTGCTTATCTAAAGAAAACTGCCTATGCAACCCGCTAACACGGACTGAGATAATAAAATACTTAGGAATTTACGTTGACAACTATTTTAGGTGGACAGAACAAATACATAAAACAGCGAGTATAGTCAGAAAACTTATATATTTTTTTAAGAACATACGAAACATAATGCCAATGAAGACCTTAAAAACTATATACTACGCTTTAGGCCAATCAATTATCACCCACGGTATGATCGGTTGGGGTGGTGCTGCGAAAACTAATATGGACCCTCTCAACAAAGCGCAAAAGGCCTTAATTAAAGTTATTACTAAAAAACCTTTTAGATTCTCAACAATACAGTTATTTAAAGATTTTGCTGTATTGAACATACAGCAACTGTACATCAAAATTATAGCTACACATTACCAACAAGACAACTTAAACCATCATACTGCACAACACAATTACGACACAAGACATAGACATCAACACTTGACTCCGAAGACAAATACTACATACGGACAAAGACATTATCATAATCTGGCTCCAAAAATTTTTAATTTAATTAAAAAAGATGTTAAAGATATCCACATGACAAAAAATGCAAAACACAAAATCCATATGTGGATAATCGACAAAGGCATTATATACTGCGGTCAGATAACCTGAACAATACAAGAACACACTCAACGCCTGTATTTTCCTCTTTTCCTCTCAATTATTTTTATGACTCTAATTTGTTTCTATCATATTTTTTTCTATTTTACTCTTTTATTTTTCTTTTATTGTATTTATCTTTCTAAACTTAAATATTTATTTTTTTAATCTTATTTTTCTTCCAAGATTAAGATATCAAAATTAGTTTAAATTCCTGCCACCTCGGAACAGGCTCAGCCTAGTGAGGTGGTTTATACCAAAAAAAATGTACTTTGTATTTTGTATATATGTATTGCAATATCTTGGTCAATAAATAATTAAAAAAAAAAATATATATATATATATATATATATATATATATATATATATATATATATATGTAGAACAATTTTCTCGGTTTACCCGCGTAACGTAGTCCTTAAAAGGACTTTTTAACTCCTGACGTTTCGGACAGATCACACTGTCCATCTTCAGAGGCCTTATGTCTTGAGTTTTTGTCTCAAACTGATAGCTTTCGCATATCTGTTCGGTCCAGAAGCTAAGACTTAAGTGAGTGCAAGTCACTTCTTATGTCTAGAACGAAGTACCCGGGTTGAAGGTGATTGATGGTGGAGGGGGTTGGGGGCGGGGCCGGCAGTAGATACCTGATTGGTTAAGCTAATTGGAGATACTACTGGTAATTTTGGAAATGCCATTTTTGGGGGATTTTCATCGATTATGACTTTCCAGGTGTTGGGAATTCTGATTGAGTCATTTCTCGCATTCATATTATTTTTATGTTTATAGATTTCTATCGCTTCGCGGTAAATTCTTTTTGGTTCATTGTATATGCTAGCTATTGTTGTTGAATTATTAAAGTCTATTTTATGACCTTCATTAAGGACGTGTTGAACTATGGATGAAGTTAATCGTTTATTAGTGACATCTACTTTATGTTCTGCAATTCTACAAGATATTTTTCTATTGCATCGTCCAATATACACCTTTTCACATGCCCCACAAGGTATTTTATAAATACCATGTGACTCAAGTGGAATGTGGTCCTTCGGACTTCTTAATAGAGACGAGATTTTATTTTCTGATTTATAAATAGTTTTGATTTTATTGCTTTTGAGGATTCGACTGATTTTATCTGTCGAGCCTTTGATGTATGGGAGAATTGCTATAGAAAGGGGTTCTTCTTCCGTTT
Organism: Limnephilus lunatus; assembly: GCA_917563855.2. Classification (NCBI taxonomy): domain Eukaryota; kingdom Metazoa; phylum Arthropoda; class Insecta; order Trichoptera; family Limnephilidae; genus Limnephilus; species Limnephilus lunatus. Next base: position 2,090 of record OU830593.1, on the reverse strand, counting down.
CAGGAATAGTTTTTTTGCTTTTATTTATAGATTTGTCTATTAAATATTTGGAGAAGCCGTTTGCTTGAAGAGCACTACTAAGTAGACCTAGTTCTTTGTGAATATGATCTTTGTCCGCTAGTCGTTTTGATCGTGTGACTAGGGTATTTATAACTGATGACAACTGAGATGGGTTATGATTTGAGTTGGCGTTTAAGTATCTATTTGTATGAGTCGGTTTACGATATACGGTATGGCCAAGGCTGCCGTTCTTTTTCTTTTTAACTAAAATATCGAGAAATGGGAGACAATCATTTTCTTCGATTTCCATTGTAAATTTAATATCTTCATGGATACTGTTCAAATGAATAAGGAAGTTATTTAATTCTTCAATTCCGTGTTGCCAGATAATGAAGGTATCATCTACATAGCGACGCCATAGTGAAGGTTTGAAAGGAGCGCTCTCTAATGCCTTTATTTCAAAGTACATCATGTAAATATTAGCGATTACCGGGCTGAGGGGTGAGCCCATCGGGGCCCCTTGAATTTGCTTATATATTTGTCCCTCAAATTGAAAATAGGTATTTTTAAGGCAATGTTCCGTCAGAGTGATAAAATCAGTGGGAACGTCTAGTTTTGATTTAATTAATTCTAATGCTTCGTGTATTGGTATTTTTGTGAACAAAGAGACTACATCGAAGCTAACTAAAATGTCACCCTTGTTTAAAGTTATATTCAAAATTGTTGAAATAAAATGCTCAGCATTACGCACGTAAGAATCCGCTTTCTCAACAAAAGGCTGAAAGCGTTGGGCAAGAAATTTTGCTAATATCTGGGTGGGCGAACCACACGAGCTAACAATAGGCCTGAGAGGCGCGTTGGGTTTGTGAATCTTTGGAAGTCCATACATTTTTGGACAACGTGATGACTTTTCTCTAGGGATAAGCATCTTCTTGAGATCATCACCGATTTTAGAGGACATGATTTTAGTTTTTGTTGTTTTTTCTAGATATGTAGTAGGGTCGTTTTTATTGACTTTATAAACGGGATCAAGTAAAATTTCCCGCATTTTTGAGGTATAATCGTTTGTGTTCATTATTACAGTCGCGTTGCCTTTATCTGCCGGTAAGACTATTATTTCTTCGTTCGAACGAAGTGCTTTAAGGGCTTTAAATTCTTCCAGTGATATATTTTTCTTAGGTTGCACGGCTTTTCTAAGAATATGACACGTTTCTTGACGGATTATTTCGGCTTTGTCTAAGGGAAGTTTTGAGATGGATGATTCTACTGCGGTAATAATATCTTCTTTTGGAATTTTTGAGGGCGTTACACTAAAATTGAAACCTTTTGCGAGAACTGATTTAGTGGCGTTATCAAGGGGAAAGTTTGACAAATTGTGAACTACTTTATCTATGTCTAGTGTGTGTATTTTTGAGGATGGGGGCGCGCGGCAGAGAGAGTTGAATTTCTTTATTTGGCGTGCTGTCGTTAGTTCAATATTGGTATCTACGCGTTTTTGAATCAACATATCTAATTGGTCCCACAAAATATGATGAATTAAAGAAGATAATTTAAAAAAGGACTCACTGATTTGCTTGCTGACACCGTCAATTTGGTATCGGATGTTGTGGATCTCCTCTCGGACAAGGGCTAGACCGGCTTTGTCTAAGATGTTGAGAGTGGCACGGCGTTGGTTGGAGCGTGGTTTAAGTTTAAAAGCACAAGGAACGACGTTTTTATCACGGCACCGGCGCAAAAAATTTAAATCACAAATCAGTTTAGCACGCTTCGATCTTAACTTTTCGAATGATTTGCACGAACGTAAAATTTCCTCCCCGTAGAGGTTTAATATGTTATGGTTAAGGTTTTCACGGGTGTAAGATGTAGAACAATTTTCTCGGTTTACCCGCGTAACGTAGTCCTTAAAAGGACTTTTTAACTCCTGACGTTTCGGACAGATCACACTGTCCATCTTCAGAGGCCTTATGTCTTGAGTTTTTGTCTCAAACTGATAGCTTTCGCATATCTGTTCGGTCCAGAAGCTAAGACTTAAGTGAGTGCAAGTCACTTCTTATGTCTAGAACGAAGTACCCGGGTTGAAGGTGATTGAT